>JAQPPZ010003436.1:0-2836226 GCA_028583015.1 Wollemia nobilis
CTTTGATCTTGTAGGGTCCTACGGGAAATGGCACCACCATTCACCATAAGGTTGTATCCCAATCTACATTCATGCATATCGATTCACAAAGGGAATAAGTCATCTTGTTAGTCAAGGTTGTAGCTTATCAAGATTGGATATCACCATTGCATGACTTCCTTAAGCTTGGATGAATCTCACAAGGATTATTGCATGTCGTAAAATTCACATTCAAATAGAAAGTGACAAAGTATGTCTTGTTAGGAGACATATTGTATCGTCAAAGCTACGATGGAATTCTCCTTCATTATCTTGAGACCCAAGAATCAGCTTGGGCAATATCACAAGCTCATGATGGTACATGTGGTGGCCATTTCAGAAGCATGGCCATCGTCAAGTGCATCCTTTGAATGGGTTATTATTAGCCCACTATAGAAAATGATTACACCGCATATATCAAGAAATACATTAAATGTTAGTATCATGCTAATCTTACGCACTTGCCATCATAGGCCTTATAGCCCATTCAAGTGGCTTGGCCATTTTCTCAGTGGGGTCTAGATATAATTGGTAAGATCTCTCCCCCATCATCGAGTTGACATACATTTATTATAATGGCTACTGAGTATTTTAAAAAATGGGTGGAAGAAATCCCTTTGACAACAATAATAGGAGCACATATTACGGAGTTCATACTCCATAATATCATATGTCACTTTGGGATACCATCCAAGATCATATCGGATAATGGAACATCATTTAAAAACAAAAATATGAGGGCTTTGATGTCCAAGTATAATATACAACACAATTTTGTGACTCCATACTATCCACAAGCAAACAGGTAAGCTAAAGCTTCAAACAATACTGTGGTAGCTATCTTGAAAAATACTATTCAAGAGAACCACAAAGACTGGCACATATAACTACCCCTTTCATTATGGGCTTACAGAACTAGTATATGGACACCCACTGAGGCAACCTCATTTTAACTAGTATATGGCACGAAGGCCATTATGCCCTTAGAGTTGGATATTCCAACCTTGTGCATCGCATTGAAAGAGTTCATCGATGATGACACTACATGGCAAGCTTGCCTCGATCAGCTGATGCTTCTTGATGAACATCACATGAATGCCCTTGAGAATCTTCGAGTTCATCAAGAACATCTAAAATGAGCTTACAACAATAAAGTCCATCTAAGATACTTTAAAGTTGGTGGTCTTGTACTAAAAGAAAACCAACAAAACTTAAACCTACTATCGCATTTACGAGACAAATTTATAGCCAACTGTTTAGGTCCATATATCATCTCAGAACAAATAGGACTTGGAATATATCACCTAACATCGCTTTAAGGGGTTGAAGAGATTGAACCTCTCAATATCATTCATCTTAAGGTGTTCTAGAGGTAATTCAAAACTTCAAAAACATGGAAAACATCAAAATCCATAAATAAATAAATAAATATATAAAAAATATATATATATATATATATATATATATATATATATATATATATATATATATATATTGCAAAACATCAAAATACAAAAATATTTACATCATGCATTTCATTTTACACTTGCATTCATTTACATGCATTGCATTAGGTATTTCCATCCATCACACTTGAATTAGGATAGGTTGTGTTTGCAATCTTACAAATGACACCACTTTTGTATTTTAATCATGCATCTATGCATCATCATCATCCATTACCCTTGTGAGTAATTGTGTTTATCAACACAAACCCTCCTGTTGCTATAAGGAATATACTAGGGTCTAGAAATATTCTCAAAATTTATAGAAAGCTTGCTTTGCTTTTGAGAATAAGGTTTAGTTTTGATAGCACCTAGCATATATCAAAATCCTATCACTAATAAAATACATTAACAATCCTAATTAGGATAAGGAAAGATGAACACTACAAGGTGGTCCTAGTCACCTTTAGCGAAAGGTTTTACTTTCTCATATTTGTGATGGGCATGGCCTAGAGTGTTGATCATCGAAAAAAGGAAAATATCCCCCCTACCCAAGAAAGCCCTTGCTTACAAAAAGGAGCAAAATCCCTCAAATCCCTTGCTCAAAACAAAAGAAAAATAAAAATACAAAATAATTAGTGATTTTCATCACTAAGCATGAGCAAGTATCCCAATAAATGTGATGAAAAGAAGGGGGTGAAGAGCTTGAATCCCTGGAATGGTCACTATTTGAAATCATAGAGTGATCCCCAATACAACAATGGGTTGAATGAATCCCACCTAGAATTGGGGTAGTTCTAAGCAATTTACAAATGAGCTAGCTTGTAGGTGGCCACTATTACCTAGTAGTCTAGTCCAACTACGTCCAAACCTAGGATCATGATGAACATTTGTTGATAATTATTACAATAATAGGCTGAATGAATCCTACCTGGCAATGAAGTAGTCTCATGTATCATCTAATATATTCATTTGCACACACAGGGATAATGAATATCTGGATCTTCATTACAAAAGCTTTATCTTTCAGGAGTTTATTATAGTCATTATACAACTTTTGATAAGTCAACTAGGGTGTTTGAGTCTCATGGAAAACCTCAAAAATTCCTAATAGCAACAATACATCTCATATCATAAATCAGTACATATCTATCCAACTCATCATTTCATATATGGATGTTAAAATGATTAATTCTTATGATAAGATTTAACATTTTCATTCATGATTTTTATACATTTGGTGGTGTTGTCCATTATATTTTTAAACTCATATTGCATTTATTCCTTATATTTTAAGTGATTAAAGCATACAGGTTCATTTACATAATATCATCATCATGTAAATAATGCATTACATACATTACATTCACCATATCATATCAATGTAAATTATATGCATACAATTAAATCAAAATTAAACATGCATTTAACATCTAGCATTGCATCCATATATGCATACATAAGTAGTCCATCTACACATCTAGATCATAGCATCTAACAATACTTACATCATCTAGCTAATGCATGTCATCAAAACATCACATCATATAGCAGTAATCAAAGCATATCAACATTGCATCCATGTGCATCTCATAAACAAAACATAAACATAAACATAAACATAAACAACAACACATAATACACATAATGAGTCTCAAAAGATAATGTCATATTATATATATGTAGATCAAAGTACACCAAGAGGTACATAAAAATACCCACAAGCTATAGCTATGTAGGTCCTCAGACCTTACACTTAAAAATGGTACATGTATTTGAATATTTATATTAAGTAGGGCCTGCACCCCCGGTTGGTCTCCTCCACCATCTCCCCCCTCTCTATGATTTCTCCTAAAGCTAGTACCTATGGACCTCTCTGACCTACCACCTATCATGTGACTAGGCCATGCTGATGACTACCCCATATTGCTTCTCCTCATCCTATGAGATGCGAATGTCGTGGATCTCTCAGGTACTATGTCACCCCATCGTTTGACCTTAGCCTCGAGGAGAGTGATGTGCACTACATCTGAAGCATGCTACCAGTACCATATGATACTAGAGCCTATAGTCTCTTAATATTTGTAGCTATGTCTAGCCCTGCTAGCCCCTATATAGCTGGTGCTAGAGGAGTAGCCTGAGAAGTCGAGGGATCTCCCCTCACTGTTTAGAGCAGGTTCCACTCTACAATCCTATAATCTAGTTGATACTGGATAAGATCACACTGCTAGTGATCTTATCTATCTCTATGTCAGCTATAGTGATTTGTACCTAGAAAGCTTCCCTCTCCTCTTGGTACCCCAAAAACTGTGTCCTCCCTACTATGAGTTGTGCTTGTAATGATGTCACCTAAGCTTGTAAGATCGCAATAAAGGTATCTCTCTCTAGTATATGTATTTATGTTGTTTGTATCTCAAACTACAAACTAGCCACCTGGGCGCTGAGCTATGACACCTTGTCATCTCACTCCTCCTTGCCCTCCTCCTCATCCCGGGCCTCCTCCTCTACTATAGCATCCTGGCCCCATCCACACTCTATTTTTTGGTGAATGCATCATCCCTCAGGATCCTCACCTACTACCTCTGTAGCCTTCCCATATATAGATTGGTCTAAAGGACCGCTGCCCTACCATAGCTTGGTAGTCCACCAAGCATCGTAATCTATGGTCATGCCTGCATTAGCCAACCTTGAGTCCTAAAAATCATCATCCTCATTACCAAACAGGATCACTTGAGGTCAAACTAGCTGAGTCTTCACCTTAAGGCAGTAATATATGACTGGCTCTACTAGGATATCTTGACAAATTCCAAACTATTGATAGACTCATGAGAAGTGGAATAACTCACGCATATCGAGCTTGCATCTGATGATCCATCTATAAAATCACAACTATCTCAGGTAGCAGTCTACCTCCTCCCATGTAGGGCAATCTATATAAGGTCACCAGATGACTTGCCCTATTCATAGCCCTATAAGTCGGTCCATGTAATGCTAGAGGTCCCTTGCATGGGCCCTACTCCTATAGCCCTCGATCTCTCTAGACCAACAAGCTGCATAGCATTGTGACTCCTCTATAATCATGGCAATCTATAGGGGTAGTACTCTAGGATGATTAATGTTGATATACTACCATGCCTATATCTAGAGAAATAGGCTGCACCTGACTCTGGCTCTCCCCCGTTGAGTGATGCGATATAGCTCATCATATAACTATGTAAGGTGAGCACTCCCCTAGGATAAAATTAGTGGCTCCCTCGTAGTGCTTGCCAACAAGTCCTATAATCTGGCTAGGAGGTTCCAAGGGAACCTCACTCTTGATGTGCTAGGAAGCACAACATGGATAACAATGTGCATCAGTATGGCCTACCACCATGAGAAGATCTGCTCTTAATACCAGTACTCGATAGGCACCCCACCATGGTTAGTATCTGTTAGTGTCTCATCCTGCCTAGCATAAAAAATCCTTTGAAATACTGTAGGTTTTGCCTTAGTAGGCAAAGAGGTGATGGCCTCGCTATCAATAGGGATGCGAAAGATGCGATAGACATCCTCCAAAGTCATAGTGATCTCTCCAATGGGAGGGTGGAATGTATTGGTTCATGCATCCCAACGGTGGACCAATGCAGTCATGTAGGTCTGGTCGACCCGGATAGAGGGTAATCATAGCACATATTTGAAGCCTATGACCCTGAACCAATATCAGTTGGCATCACTCAGTCCAAGTAGGAGCTCATGGAGGAGATTCGACTCTCATGCTCTAGCAGTCAAGGTCTAAAGAAAATAATGCAAAAGTGATCAAAATCACAAAAATAATTAAAATATACTTCAAAAATCCAAAAAAAACTCAAAAACCTCTTAAAAGGATAAAAACAGTCAAAAATACATGCAAAAATTCCAAAAAAATCAAAATCACACTTGGAAAAATAAAAAAAATCAATTAACTTTAGTCAAAAATAAAAAGAATTAAAAAATTTCCCTAAAGTTGCCTAGCCGTGATTGTCAATTATGACCGACATTAACGGTCAAATTTCTAAATGTTGATGTTTGACCTTAGCTGCGAATGATAGCCGCAGATCCCAATTTATCAATTGGGAGCCACGGTTGCCACCCATGGCTATGGGAAAGACCCTTTTCGAGGTCATTGTCCACCCCAAGCAACCAAAAAAAATTAAAACCCACCCACTAATCTAGCCTAGACTAATCCTAACTAAGGTGTGGTTCATTGCCAACAGTTTAATGTGTTCATTAACACCATTAATTAATTTGGTTCATTTTAAAAGTTGGTAAATGGAAGGAAGAGGCTCGTGATGCTACCTTCCTAGCACCAGATCTACCACTGGTAGATGCCTTCGATTGGTCAGCCATAAAGGTAGGCTAGGTGTGTGGTAGCATTTCGTATCGATATTCCAACCTCACCTCTTAGAGCTCTCCTATCAGCTAATAGAAAACTAGAAATAATGAAATTCAAATTGACAATTTTTTTTTATATTTCCCATTTGGACCTCAGTCGTGGCTGGTAATCACGGGTGCAAAATTAGGGTTTACCGATCATAGGTATCAATCGCGGCTAAGAAATTTGACAGAACCAACTGTGGTTGACAACTGCGGCTAGCAAAAAATAATAAATGCTTCCAAATTCCCATCGTGGATAGCTTTAAAATGCAAAAGTAAAAATATTCAACGGTCTAGAAACCTTCAAAAATTGCAAAATTATAATAAACATCACATAAATAAAAAATTCAAATGTGCTTCATATACAGTCATTTATTCTACACACTTGGTAGTTGTAGCGACTTGTACTCCATGCAATCTAGCAAGACGAGTAAATTACCATAAGGCCATTTGGGGTAAATTAGTCATCATTGACTTGAAGTGCTTCACTCCAATCTTGAAGAAGGCCATGATGACCGGACTGCCCCATGAGAATGAGGCATTCATTTCATTTCTTCTATGACATTTTTAGCAAATCATCAATAATAGTGATTCAACACAAGCCTAATTGGAATTGCTATCATCTTGATTCTCTAAGAAGGCCATTACAACCGGATTGCTCCATGGGATAGAGATGTATAATTAATGTTAATGGTTGAAATCATGACTGAATTAGGCCTTGCCATATAACAAAGTGAAAAAGTCATAAATCATCCAAATTATTCATCTTGGTCAAACGAAACGTTGCTTCATTAATTGTCCTTCCCTCATCGACCCATCGATTGAAGGGGTAGTCATAATATCAATAATCATAATCAAATTCAAAAAAATATCACTTGATCATGTAAATTGTGTTTGTCTTATGAATCATTGCCAACAACTATCATAAGCTTACCCTTTTTTGGGGCAAAAAGCAAATATGACAATTAAGCTTGAAGCTCTCCACCTATCGAAATAAGCGTAGCACTAGCTACCCGATCACCATGGACACGTGAAAGCTTTGCAAATTAAGCCTTCCATCCCATTGGAAGTAATGATTCTAGGATGTGCATCCTTTTGCAAGACTGAGCATCTAATGTTGATCAGATCAATGATCATCATTCAACCTACAACATGGCTTTAGGTGATCTATTTTTTCTCAGCATTGTGTTCCCATGATGCATCCCAAAAGGGGCATATGTAGACACCTAAAACATGTCATGTTTAGGGGACTACTCATATGGGCATCTTTGTAGACCATATGAATGATCTTGGACCTTTCCAAGGTAAAGCAGTGGTTCTAACCACTCAATTTAGGTATCTTTGGCCTATTCAACCTTAGACGTGGGTGACAACTGTAGCTAAAATCTCAATCACGATTAACACTCATGACTAGGATTCTAGCTACGCTTAGGAGCCGTGACTAGCTCTGCAACTATCATGGACTCCCGAGCCAAGCCAAAATCAGTTACAATGACCATGGCAGCATATTTTGAACGGTTTCAAGTGAGGAAAATTTTGGATTTTTCCTCCCAACTTCTCCAACCTCCTAGTTCTTGATCTTGTATTTCCAAGGAAGCTAGGATTAGGAATTTAGAGTGCTATAAGACCCTCCTCAAAATTAGGGAGAAAGGCTAGAATATTTTTCAATTGAATGCAATGAAGCCCTGCCAAATTGGAGAGCCACTTACAACCCTTGAGGAGTGTCTACATGTTGTCCATTTGGAGAATCATGATTGCATTTGGAGTAATGAATATCCTAAGAGCTTGAGGAGCAAGCTTTGCCAATTGAACCACCTTCATTGTAAATTTGAGTGAAATTCATCACCAATCTATTCCATAACGAAGAAGCAACCCTTGATCATTAATTCTCTGAAGGAATTAGCCATTTCAAGCCCTGGTTACAATAGAAAGAATATTTTCATCTCTATTGTGGCTAGCAGAGCCAACTGCACTTGGGACCCATGGCTAGGGTTTGAAGTGCATTTCCTTCCATTTTAGTGGTATATTCCTATGTCCAACTATGTAATTAGTTAGATCTAGCTTATATTAACTCTCATTTACATACTTGTATGGTTAATTAACAAAATTTGAGGTAGCTTAGTCCTTATTTTGTCACATTTACCAATTTGTATTAATATTCTTAGATTAGACTTACTTCATGATTTTAGTGTAAATTTGATGTTATATTAATTATATCTAATTAGCTTTAAGCATATTTTGTATTAGTTTACAATTATTTCACATATCTTTGCTTACATAGATATATCTTTATGTTTTATTACAAGTCTTGTCATATTCTTTGCAAATATTCCACAAGAGCCTCATCATGAGAGGCCTCATATGTTCTTAATTGTGCTATGTTGTTTCTTGAATGCAGATTACAGATTATTAACATCTTTGAAGCATTCTTGGCATCAATTTTATCCAAGCAAGTGGGAAGAAGGCATCCATAAGCCTTGAACAGATCGTATCAAATCTAGAGAACCTATGAATTGTACCAAACTCGTTTAAGGGCTTCAAAATATTGCATTCATTGTATCAATATTTTGGTATCCCTTAGAGGGACCTACTTGTAACCAAGATTTACAATGATTTAATAAAATAAACCTTCACATTCTTGTTAAATTCATTTGTTCATATGCTTTATTGCTTTAATATTTGGTATAATGATGCAATAGCTTAGGTGCATATTTTTTGGGATCGTACAACAACTATCATACCACGTTGGGCATGGACCCTTTTGAATCTCTATATGGGTGCAGGTGCAAGACATCATTAACGTGGCATAACCTGGATGATCAAGAAATTATCGGTCCTGATACTGTAAGGAAAATGGAGGTCCAATTGAAAGAAAACTGCCAGCAACTTCACAAAGTCACATACCATCAAAAGAGCTATTCTGATATGAAAAGAACCCCTTGAGATTTGGCTATTGGTGACAAGGTATTTCTACGAGTCAAACTGACAAAAAGTTCCATTAAGTCCATAAAACTTAGCCCTAGATTTATCGATCCATTTGTGATCATTGCCAAAATAAGTCATGTTGCTTTTAAGCTTGCTCTGCCACCAAATTTATCCAAAATCCATAGTGTTTTCCATGTGTCCCTCCTCCATAAATATGTGGATGACCCATATCATATTTTAGATGTTTCTCATTTGCAGACCTCGAACCCGCAACTCATTGAGGTTCAACCAGTCAAAATTTTGGAATATAGGACAAAATAATTGAGAAAAATAATAGTTGATCAATGTAGGATCTAGTGGGACCTCTACTCAGAAAAGAATTCCATCGGGGAGGATGTGGCCGAGATGGAAAGACAATTTCCTTTTTAAAAAAAAATTGGTATTCATATGAAACAATTTGGAAACTTGATGCTATGATACTTGTATATTTTAATATTGTGATACATATATATTGTAATGTTATACTAAACGTGACTTTTGAGATATTGCATAATATATGGTTGAATTATTTTTGTTATATGTTCAATTATATTTAAACCTACAATATTATATTGGCTAACACAGGGACTATGTTAAACTTTGGTAGGGAATAATGTAACATCCCCAATAACTGATTATTATTTTATTGGAAGAGTGTGATGTTGTTGTAAGTGTTTGTGTATGCAGGCACATGTTTTCATTCCGTAGCAAGTGAACCGGATAAAGGCAAATACCCAGCTCCTAGCGGAGATAGTGGTTGAAAGCGTCAGGTAAGGTGGGATATGATGTCATGCCTAGTGCACCTTGGCACATGGGTACATGAAAGCCCACTGTAGAAATTTTCATATAGATCATTCTACCTGTTGTTGCATTTTGTGTTTAAGTTTTGTTGCATTCTATGCATAATTGCCACTGCATTTTGTATATATATATAATACTATTATTATTATTATATGCTTATTATTGCTTGTTGGAAGAAAATAATTGCTATATGATGTTTTGTTTTAATAATAAATAAATAAATATTAAAAAAAAATATATAAATAAATAGTATTATTATAATTTAAAATATTAATATGAATTTAAATAAAAACATATATAGTATAATTATATATTAACATATCGCTCTCCACTCACCAAATGGACAAGCTAGACATAACCATCTGACAAGCAAACCTTTTGCATGACATAGTGTTAAGTGTCATATTGATAATTACATAAACTTCCTATATAGAGAGGGGAAAAGGGGGAAAAATTATTGGGGAATGCGTGTATAGCTCTTACAAATTGCTATCCGACGAATTGGAAGCCTGATAACCATATCGTGAATATTCGCCCATTACCATGTTGGCGTTTGTCCATCGTTTTGGCTTAATGTTATGTGTGTTTGGGTGAAAGTTATGTATAAGCTATTCTGATGCAATGGCATGTTATTTTGTAATGTATGGGTGAAATTTCATTCCTATTAAAACCTTGAAACTATGATTGTTTATAATGTAAGTTTTGGAAGAAAATTGTAGAATAACGATTGCATTGTTAAAATATTTTGCTACAGAAAATAGAAATGGGTTATCAGGTATTTGAAAATGAATATTTTAAAAGCCTTTTCTAGAATGATATTTAGAACTCGTGTATGAGGGAATATAAAATATTTTAAAATTCCAAAATTCTGTTGAATTTTTGCTGGATGTGGAAAATAATATTAGAATTCATGGGTTGTCTACTACACTTTTGTATGCTTTCATTGAACACTAGAACTGCATCCATATTAGGGCCAAGCTGACCCAAAAACTATGCTTTCAACCCTATCAATTCACTCGCTTGAGGAGGTATTGTTGGGAGGAGTTTTGCGGTGCTATCGTGTGGATGTTTGTAAGTAGAGTTCAGACGGAGATGACAATTATAGCTTATGTCTTCTTTCAATGATAGACGCTTATATTTTTATCTATGGAAACGTAAATTATATCCTTCAAAGTCTTGCAATTGGTTTAAAAAATATATTTACTTTTTAATTTATGTATAAAATATTGATCTCTACAAAATTATCATTGCTCACAAATGGTTAAATATGTGAAAATTGAATTGAAGGGATTGAACTAGTGTCTATACTGCTTGTTAATTTATTTTCTCCATACGACTACTATCATGATAAATAGAAGAGTGGAATCATAGGTTTTGGCTGAGTTTAGTAGACAAGATAGCTATGGAATACAATTTTCGTATAATAAACAATGCTTCTTTTATTTAGAAATCCTATAGTGTGAATTTCCTTATCGAAGGTTTGAATGAATATTTTTATTAAAAGGGTCTGCTGAATGGAATTAATGTTTCTATAAAGTTCTAATCTAATTCCTACGAAACCATCTATCTCTAGTAGCCACGTTGAAAAGGGAAGATTATCTGAATTCATATGAAGTCTCTGTGTAGGTTTTGGGGAATAGTTATCCTTTGATTCCATCCTGGTGCAATAAGACTTCATCTAATAATCTTGTGGGCATTCAACAATAAATTTTGAATGTCTTTATAAAGAACATAAATGCCATAGAATTTATCCTGATGTGATCTTTAGTGGTAGTAAAGCTTGTGTATCTGGTCGTTGGTAGAAAGTCGACCATATACCTTAGAAATAACTAGGTTTCTCTAATCATAAATTTGATTATGTAAAGTTGATATGCTTTGATACCTGTAGAGTGACTTGGAGGCTATAATTAACGGTTTATCCGTGAACATAAGAGTTCAAAAACGTATCACTTAAAGGTAATTACCTATGATTACAATGTGTTGTTATGGAAACATATTATGTGTATTCATTTTGTGATGAAAACCAAACTTGCACAATGAAACCATTAACTCCTTAGAAATGTTGCATCTCTATACAATGTGTTATGCCGACTGAAAACGTATGCAGTGTGCTTTATTTTTTTAGGGATAACAAAAGTATATTAGTATCTCGTATTAAATATGTGAATTTAATTTTTTGCCTAGATTAAAACAAATACTTCTCTCTAATAAGACAATTAGTATGACTTTTTTTTTAATATATATATATATATATATAAAAAAAAAAAAAAAAAAATTAATATCCCAAAAAGAAATTTAAACAATGTTGGAACCCCATAAGTATTATATATATATATATAATAACTTATAGGAAGGTTGCTACATAAACATTTAGTTTATTTAAATCTTTCTTTCACTTGGGATAATCTAAAATCACACTATAGTCATAAGATAAGACCTTTTGTGGGTATATACTTCAATAAAATGATTAAAAGGAGACTCGGTTAGAATTGTTATTGTTAATTGGGTGTTTAAACTAGGTACTTTATACCAGGTTGTAAGTTTACCCTAGAGTTACTCTCCTTGTAAAGAAAATAAATTAGTCTTATTTTAACTTTCTTATTAGAATATTTTGAAACTTGTATTAATAGAATAGTTAAAATGTTTTTGCAATAATACAATGGTTGTAACATTATAATGTGTGTAACATGTTTTTATAAAATGCTTTATTTTTTTATGATATCATACCTATTCAAGAGAAAAGGATTATCTATTTCAAAAACATATTAAGGGAAAATATTGATTTATGTTAAGATCCAATAAAAGTGCTTGAAGTATTGCTCGAACAAATTTTATTATGGTAATTAAAACAAAGTTTTCATATTAAATATTTCAAGAATAGTCTTTAGTTATACATTTGGATTTCAACTTGTACAGTAAGTATCTTACCTTCTATTTTACCCTCTTATAGTCTTAGATTGAATGCTTATATTTAAAAAAAATAAGTAAAACTCCAAATTAGATGTAACCATGAGAGAGTTTCACTAGAGGAATTTACAACTATAAACCCTTTGAAATATGGCATAACACCGAGGAGGGTGTCGATGAATATTTCTACCATAAAAGGTAGAATATTATAGTGCTTATCAAGAAGGATAGAACTCACCCAACTCCGATAGTTTGTAGTGGCATCTATTGTGATTAGGTGGTAATTGATCTCCAACATTCAAAAATGGATGGAGGTCCTATGCTGTAGAGAGTAACAAGCAATGGTAAGGGACGTCATTCCAAGTTACCATACGAGTAGTACATGAGGATGCTCAAAAACCCTACTTCGATTGTGGAATTGCCAACAAGACTCAAGTTTGGAGAGCAGGTTTGGGATTGGAGGATTCGATGGTAGATGGTATGGGCAACATTACCATCAACTGGAGCTTGGTCTGAGGCATCTGGTCCAAAAGCCAAAGTGTTGGCAAACCCTGATTAAACCTTAGATGAAGGTCATTAATCTGGTATGGGCATATCTAAGCTAACTCAAAGAATGGACCTTCAGGTTTAAACTATGTTATATGGTTAGTGGATGAATAGGACAAGAGTAGGATCGTGGATCCAAGTCCTCCATGCTATAATATGGAGAAATAATGCATCCACTCTTCTAGGTGTTATGTACCCTGGAAGGGCAACCCCATGCCAGTATCCATGCATTCAAGTAAGGAGTAAGAGGATCTCACAATAGGCAACCTACTACGGGAAGTTGGTTGCTTCTGAGCACTTGAGAAGTTATTTGTAACATTTTAAATTCTTGAAGTGTAATTATCTATGTCTAAGTACTAATACAAGTTGGGTAAGCCAGTGTCAATGTATGGCATTTTGTGTTTGGGTTTATCAAAATTTTGAAATTACGTTCTTGAAAACCAGGTGACTAGACTTGGGTTATTACATCTAGGGTGCTCTCCAATCACTATCACCAAATTATCTTCAAAATTATACCAACTTGAAATAAAACTTGAGATGTTTCAATTCCTCCAAAAGTATTAAGAATATCTTAGGTGCTAATATCTCAATTTTGCTCAGGGTGCTCACAAGTTTTACAATGACACTCAAATAAATTTGGTGCTTAATATTTTTTAGAGCTAAAATATCTCTAGCACTTCAATCTATCGATTTCTTCTACAATGTAATGGTTCTTATTGCTTATATGATAAATCTATTCTAATGCTTAGTTTTCTCTAGCACTCTAACTTACAACTAGTTCTACTACTACTCAATGATGTTAAGGTGCTCAATCTATTTCTATGCTTAGTCTTCTTTGGTGATTTAATCTATTCATTTCTTCTACAACACAATGGTGCTTAGACACTCATTTATTTCAACACTCAGTATTCTAGTGGTTCAACTTTTAACTACTACTATAATGCAATATTACTTAGATGCTCTTAGTCTTTCCAACACTCAGTCTTCTTTGATGCTTCAACCTTCAACTACTTTTGCTACTATGTAATGGTACTTATATGAATGTAATGACACTTAGCCACTCAATAATTATCTTAGGATGGCTTTTGAACTCATTTAGATCTATATTATTTGTAATAGATACTTTTGGATTTATCTCAATCATAGGGCTTTTGCCTTCTTTATATATTCTACAATAGGTAGATACAAGATGCTATAGTGTCTCCCTTATATGTATCCATGCTTCTCTACTAGATATATCACAACTTGGATAGCTCTTAATGGCTCTCTCTCAATTCTTGTTATCTCACAACTTGAGAAGCTCTTAATAGATCCCTCTTTAATTCTTCTTGACATCTTCCAATTTGGTCAACTTTCTACTATCTCTTTCAATTTTATCTTTTACAAAGACATCTACTCATGGTAGTATGAGATTGCTTTGCAATATTCCTTTACTTTAGCCATAAATACTTTCTTAAATATGACTTATATTTGAACCTTTTATTCCTTAGGTTTGTCCTCCTATAACCAATGCAACTCAATCAACCCACACTCTTCCAATATCTTCAGTGGGGGATTTATTTTTTACTTACATGATATCAATCTTCAATTTTTTTTTATAAAGTCAAGGTAATCAATAACTTGAAATAGTTTTTTCCTACATTTCCTTCACATGGCCCTTCCTCAAAAATCACACCAAAGTTTTCCTTTGGTGCTAGCTCTTTAGTATTCATGCCAAAATCAATTTTGGTGCTAGATTTAAAAACTTCTCATACTAGATCTAAATCTTATCACTATAAAATCAAATATTCACACCAAAATATATTTTTTATGCTAACAATAGAGACTACTCAAAGTAGCTTTGATATAACTACTGGCTTTTTAGAAAGATTATCATAGGTCCCAATATCTAGAATCTTGAGTAGTCTCAAATATTAGAGCAATTTAATGTAAATGGCCAATACTAATGAATATAACATTCATGTAAACAATAATAATATGAAGTAAATTGACCAATATCGTTCATGCAAATAACATGAAGAAAAATTACAATAGAATTGCTTAAACTGTATACAAGCTTTAAAATTCAATGATCCTTTGATAATACATTCTTGATATATTTCCTAGAGTTTTATCTCCATAATATAACCTTAGAAAGGTGACTCTTGGAATTTATGACTATTACCCTCACATATACATGGGATGTAATCTTTCCTATTCCATGCATAAGATAAACCTCTCATGCCTTTTGGATTCTCATCTTGCCACTTGTATACATGAATCTTAATTCTCTATTTACCCTTGAACACTTTAATATATAGCACTTGCATGCTTTACTACATGACACTTATGCACACACTTGCACACATTATCACATGATACGTGCACTTTATCACTCTTCACACTTGCACATATAATTGCATGACACTTGTGCACATCCTGCACATAGTCACACACATAATGGAAACATAAATCATACTCCTAAACTATAGACAAACCCTATTCTAATATTCACATTTGTACCATAGGGGTACATTAGCATGTACCAAATAATGTAATATTCTCTAACACAAATAAGAGGGTAGAATACATGACAATAATAAAAGAAAAAAGAAGAGTTTGAATTTATTTAGATATACCCCTAGTGCTAGAGAAGCCATGGGAAGACTTTTTGCTTAGCAAATACCTCCAAGCCGCTTGACAAAGATGTAAAAATGATATAGTAATTTTTCTACTACATATGCATGAGAAGATGTCCTAATTGGTTATGTTCAACAAAAAGGTTGTATGGAGAAAACCTTGATAGATATAAATAAATTATTATTATTATTGGATTCTTTATCATATTTTAAGGTGTCCCTATTCAACACTTTCACTAATTTTGCCTCTAGGTACTCCAATTTTGCATCTAAAAAATAGTCATTTCAATATAAAATTTAAACTTCATATTTTAAAAGAGGAATATTTTCTAGAATGATGATAAACTTGAGGCACACAAGTGCATGCCCACATTAGCATAGGATATTAAAGGAGGGAATTTTACAAGTTTATTTTTAAATTCTAGGTACAACCCTCTCCCTCCCAAGTGTTGTTCTTAGAGGGTTGGATCACCAAAGACCTCTAAGCCATTATACCATAGGATATCTCAAGTTTGATTCCCTACCATATAAATTCCTTTTAAAATATATTGATGGTATCAACATGCATGATGTGGTAACTTATGATGACATGATAACTTGCGATGATGTGGCATATTATGATAACATGGAACCTTGTGATGATGTTGTATTAGATGAAATCACTCTTTTGGATACTTATAGTGGTGTGGAAGAGTTGTTCAAATAACATAGGGTAGTCTATATATTTGATATGGTAGTTTGTGTAACTGACATGGAAGTCCATACAACTAACATGGTCACTAATGTATGAATTATAAGATGATACATGGTAATCCATATAGATGATATGATAAACTATATATGTTACTTGGCAATAGGTACACAAATATTGAGGTAATATGTAGTTGCTAATATAGTAGTCCATATAGCTGACTTGATGGATAATGCATGAATCTTAAGGCAACAAATAACAATCCATAAAAGTAATGTGGCATAATACATGCAATCTAGTGGAGACATTCACTTAGTTGATGATGCAACATGAATCTAGATGCAACACATGGTAGATGATGTAGGGGCTAATGCAAGTGTTAATATAACATGCTATGATTGATCTAACATGGTAGATCATAAGACCTATGTGGTAGGCCATAACAACTAGTCACGTATAATTATATGTTAGGTTAATCATATTTTACCAACTCATCAAACTTTACAAGTAGCTTTCATAGTCAACAATAGACTTGGTAATACATGAGACTTAAAGTGAATTAGAATGTGACAAATGGTACAATATGGTTTTTAGATTAGCTATAAAATTAGATCATGATAAATATCATCTTATGACTTGTGGATATGCTACATAGTCAAGGTATGCTTGGCACCCCTCAACCACTCACACAACAACACATTGTGGCCTCTCAACTGCTATAGGTACTAATTATTTTTTAAAATATTCAAAGGTTTTGGAGGTATTTTCTATGATTTTAGGGAAAAATTTTTGAGGCCATAACATTTGTATACGAAAAGAATTCTAGTTTTTATTTTTAAATGACATATTTTTATAGAATGCTACATTGGTGATGTTCTTTAAGTTCATGGTTACATGTAGATTTTTGTATACTAGAAAAATGCTTATGTATCACAATGTGCCCTTGTTGAGTGGTCCTAACTATGATTCCTGGATGATCAAGATTGAATATATACTCCAAAGTAAGAGGTTAATAAAATATATGAATGAAGAGCCTTGTGATATTGATCCTGTAGAAGTGGAGTAACTCTATAGAGATAAGAAGGATGAGGCTCATGGTGTCATTGCTCTTCATGTTGATAATGTATATGACACTCGAGTTAGCAACACCATAAATCCTAAAGTGTTGTTTACTAAACTTTAGGGGCTATGTGATTGAATTGATTCCACACGAATCAATAGAATAGAGTTTGAGAATATAGTTTGATCTAATAACCTTACCTATAGACTCAATTATTATTATTGATGAGCATATCAGTCAATTCAAGAAACTATAAGAGGATATTTAAATTGGAAGAGGAATTTCCAAGGAGAGAAGAGAATGATATGAAGCATTGGATATGGAAAGGAATACCAAACTACTTAATTTTTTTTTTAAAACATGCGATATAGTTACTATTATCTTTGAGATGTTTTGTATGTACTTTCTAGATTCTCATACATCACCTAATGATGAGGTTCTAAGTACTTTTTTACACCATCATACTATAAGAAATGACCATAATGGAAATTCTATTATTAATCAAGCTCATACAAAGGAAGCTATTACCAAAGTTTAGAATGGCAAGAAACTATAATAGAATGAGAAGTAGCCCAACAAGTCTATAAAAATTCTACTTGTGAGTTTTGTAAAACAAAGGAACACAAGATAAAATTTTGATGTATTCAAATCAAGAAACTTGAGAAAGCAAAAATAAATAAGGTGTTGATGTTGCACTCTTATATGCACAAGGTGAGGATAACTTTGATAGATAAACCTTATCATATTATTTAGAAATTCATTCTACATATTGGACATCCACTTATATAAATGATTAGCTTACAAATTTAGGAGTAACTAGGCACATGCCAAAGCACAAACATCTCCTAAATTCTATAGCAAATCACATACATGGGAAAATTTTATGATCGAAGATTATTAATTATATGAGCTACATCATATGAGCTAAATCAAGGTGTGTAGACATCAACATTGTATCTTTATCTTTTTATGAGCCACTTCAAGTTTATAGTGATGGTCCTAATATTTTTTCTATTTATCACATTACCTGTAGGCCCAAAATGGCCACATACTTAGTAAAATTTTGTATAATTTTGACTAAGTGATAAAATCATCATTCCACAAACCTTGCAGTATGCTTTGAAGCGGAACCGGGTCAGAAGATATGAATCCGCTCAACAGTTAGTGAAGTTTTCATGTTTGGAGCGATTTCGGGTGATTTCACTCCGGCTCCGGAATGATGGCAGATCTCAAATCTGCAAAAGTTCCTAAGAGACGATGACGTCAGTGGCAGAAAAGTGTGGAATGGCATCTTTGTATATTGAATATCCGATTCTGGGAAAGTCCTTTTGTTTTTGGCTCCGGATTAATGCTACCTTCAAATCCGCAAAAGTTTCAAGGAGATGATGATGTCACTGGCAAAAAAGTGTGGATTGGTGATTCGGGGAATGAACAAGTCTTTCCTTTCTGGAATGAAGATAAGATGGGGTGGTGGAATAATGAAAGTGTGGATTCACGATGGAAGAAGTATGTGACTAGCTCCGGACCTGGATTGAAGAATATAATGTGGATTGAAGAATATAATGTTGAATATGATAGATCCTAGAGCGGATTCGATGTTCAGATATCAGAGATCCGGATTGGAGATTTCGTTGCTTCTGATTAAAATATGACGTCATCAATTTTAAAGTGGAATGGCGTTTAGCTTGTGTCGGATTGAATCTGAATCATGTGATGAAGAGAATCAACGGTGGAGGTTAAGCTGCCAAATCTTGGTGGTTTAAAAGATATTGTTGCATCAGAATTTGTAACAGTTGGCTGGAAGATGAAGCATCGAGGGTTTTCCAAGAAGATCGAACTAGAGGTGGTTATAGATCGGTGGTGGTAATTCACTCCCAAGAAGGATCGACGGAGATGCATGATCTTTAACGGTCTGAACTTTAGTTCCACTGAGCGATCAACAAGTTGCAGAGACCTCGAGCTGCCATGGTGGACTTTCCTTCAATGGAATTCTCGGAGGACGGACCAATGAGCTAATGCCAGCTAAATATCTTTGTTGTGCTATTGTAACAAGATCTTTGGTATTGTTTCTTGTTTATTGTAATAAGAAAACTATAAGTAGAGGTCGAACCCTCATTTTTAAGGGTCGGCTCTAGCGTGTTTTCCTGTACCATTGTAAATATTCCTGAAGAGCTAAATGAAAGGAGCAATACATTGATCTTCACCTCAAATTCACGTTCTCATGCTTGATGTCAGAGGTTCGGATTTCTTAGTTGCATTTTTGTAAATACTTTGATGGTTAGTTTGTGCCAAATTTTGGATTACTAGCTGTTATAAGTAATTGAAATCTGCTTTTGAATTCGTTCTATGTGGTTAGGAAGTACATTTCTATGAAATCTAGGTGTTTGGTGAATTCTATTATTTGGATTATCATTCCCTGGATATTGAAATTGCTTGCTGCAACATTTCTCTGTTGTGCTTTAATATATGAAACAATCTATTTTGGGATAAATGTTGATCTGAGTATATGTCCTTAGCATGGTTTTTTGGGAGCTTTTTATGGTAGTGCAATGTTGTTAACCTATCCATCCACTATTATCCACATCTCTCTAACCCTAACCTTCTCTTACCCTAAAATCCAAACCCTAAGTGAGCATAATTGTGTCAACAACTTGCTAAGTTGACAAGGAACCAACCTACTCTGGAGGTTGGATCGAAAACCCCTATTTTGGTCCATCCAATGTTGAGTGTTGAGCTGCAGCTATCGGGTGCAAGCCTGGATAGAAATTAGGAAGATAGACAACCATAGTATCGAGTGAAAACTTGGTGCAATTCAGTGCCCAATAGTTTTTGGCATGCCCGATGGGACAGTTCACAAGGAACACGAAACCCATCTAAAGAGTTATTGTTATCTCAACCCGAAGGAATCAATATTTGGTGAATTATCTTGACCTTATTAGCGGAGAAAAGAAAGTTCACCTGGTGACTCCCTGGTCAGAAGATCCTAAAAAGTATTGTAGACCAGTACCCTTTCATGTATACCAGGTCTTTCAAGAGGAACAACCCTGATTCTTTCTTTCATTGTGAGTTACCTCAAAGAGGGGCTATTGTTATCAGAAGTTTAGATCAATATTTTATTGAAGAAGAAGAGCTTCTGGAAGAAAACCCAATAGTTCCCCCAAGAAGGCCTGCAGCCAAAAATATGGCACAAAATGTGGTTCCTAATCAGCCACTACAAAAGTACCCTAACTGGGATTCAACTGGGCCCCTTATATTAGCCCAAATGGATGCCATCCCCTAGGCTATATCTAAGGCAACCCCCACGTATGATGGATTTGGGAAAATAGCTTATGAGCACTGCCAAGATATCTTGAATCTGGCAGCAATCCACAACATAAAAGAGGAAAATATTATTGTCAGAATTCTAGCCCTGTCCTTTCATGGAAAGATATTGCATTGGTTTAGAACTCTAGAAGATAATTCTATCACTTCATGGAAATCATTGGCTGAGCCATTCATAGAAGAATTTAATGAATCTGTTGATCCCTTTTCTCTACTGAATCAGTTTACAGCCATGCAAAAAACCCAACAAGAAACTATCTCAGATTTTAATTTGAGATTTAGCAGAACATGGAAGAGAATTCCCCCACTGCTAGACCAGCTGCATGTTTGGCTTACATGTATTATATTCGAGCCCTGGGATCAGAGCTAGGTTTGCAAACACAACAATCTAGAGTAGAAACCTTCCCCCAAGTTTATAATGCAGTCGTCCATGCTAAAAATATCTTGATCAATGTGGGAAGAATTCCCCCCAAAACCGTGTTGCCCTATAACTCAGAAACCAATAGTAGCCATGAGCAATCCACAAAGCCCTCCTACATGGACCCCATTTCTTTACCATCTCCATATCCACAAATGAATCTGATTCCTTGGTCTAAACCTGTATCCTCTACACCTCCTTTTCCTCCCCTTCCTTCTCAACCTTCTCAAGAATTATCTGCTATTCTGGATATACAAAATACCATGAAAAATCTGAGTAATAGAATGAATTCGATGGAAAAGAGAGATCAAGAAAGGTCACAACAGAGGAGATTCCCATATGTAAACAAATATCAAAGGCCTGGTCCTAGTAATAGTACTGGGGTTAGGGTGAATGCAGCATATGAGGAGCCGGAGTGTTCTATAGATATCACTCTTGCAAATGTTTGGTGTTTGGTATGCAATGACCCCCATGACTCACAATCTTGTGTGATGTATCAACACCATGTTCAACAAGCTATGGATCAAGCTGAAAGGAATCAGAAGGGGAGGGTTAATATGTTATGGCACCCTGATCAGATCATGGTCAGAAAAGAGTTAGAGGAAGAAAGTCCGATTGTTGTTATGACAAGGTCTAGAAAGAAAGCTTTACAAGTAGACCCCCAGAAGATGGGACAATTCTAGGTCCCTTCTCAAAAGAAAGTTGACTTCCCCCCTCAAAGCAGTGACACTTTTCCTATTCCTCAAGCTAGAGGGAAGGAGAAGACAGATAGTCTCCCTAAAAATCCTGAAAGAGAAATAGAAGGAGACAAAATGAGATCCAAGGGTGAGGATCAAGAAAGGCTCAGGTTCCCCTCTATTACCAAAAGATAAATATTAGAGGCAACCCAACAATACAAAAGGAAATATGGTGAGCCAAAAAGAGGACTAGAAAGACTATCCCTGACCAAGTCTGAGTACAACATTATTGAGGAGATGAAAAGGATTCCATCAAAAGCTAGCCTGTATGACACTCTTTTCATTTCGGGCCAGATTGACCTACTTAAAGCTTCCCTCAGCAAAAATCCCCAGAATAGACCAACCACCACCATCCTCAGTATACCACAAGAAAAGAAAGAAATGACACCTGTTGTTCTAAAAAACAAACCTCCCCCTTTCTACATATCCTTAAGAATGGAAGGATGGGTAGTCCAAAATTGTATGATTGATTCAGGAGCATCAACCATAGTTATGCCTAAGGTGGTCTATGAAGAAATGGGTATGGAATATACCCGGTCTTGTCCTGGAGTGTTGCAACTAGATGGGACACCTGTCAAGATAGTTGGGGTTATTAAATATGTACTGATGAGGTTGCATAGAGCTCCCGAGGTAACAATGGTGCAGGAAATAGTGGTGGTGGACTTAGAACCCTATTTTGGGTTATGCCTCTCAAGAGAATTTACTACAAAGCTAGGGGGATGTATGTACATGGATTATTCTAGCATGGTAATCCCTTTCAAAGGAAAAAGGATAAGGATAACACCTGAGAAACCAATTGCTTATCATATTGAAAATATTGAAGAAGATCTGTGCAATCTTAATCCTTTGGAGGAATTTGAGCTAGTGGAAAACATTGAGGAGCTAGACATTGAAGATGAGTTGCCTTTCAGAGAAGACTATAGTCAATTTGGAACTGGTATGGGTACATACAACATCACAACTGAATTGGAAAAGAAACTCCCTACTATTTCTAATCAATCCCTAAGAAACAAGGAAACATGGGTTATGCATTTTGATGGTGCTAAATGTAGAAATGGTGCAGGGGTTGGTGTGGTTCTACAATCACAGTCGAAAGGGATAAAGAATTTTGCTTATAGACTGACATGGTCATGTACTAACAATGCTGTAGAGTACGAGGCTCTGTGCCTCGGATTGATGCAAGCAGAAAGCATGGGCATCAAGATTTTGAACATATATGGTGATTCTGAGTTGATAGTCCATCAGGTAAGGAATAAGTGCAGCAGTAAGCACCATTACTTAAAAGCTTACAAAAATAGGGTATGGGACCTAATGGATTCATTTGATGCCCTGAATCTAAGTTTTGTGCCTAGAGAAGAGAATCACCTAGAAGATTCATTGGCAACGAAGGGAGCTAATTTCAATCCTCCTGTAGATTTTGGAACTAAGAAGACCAAGGGAATTAAAATGGTTTTCAGACCTACAGTGCCAGACAAGCAGATATTCTGGTAGGTTTTTGAAAGTGATGAACAAATTCTAGATTTTATGATAAGAGAAGCATGCTTCTCAACTATCCAAGAGGAAGACTTGGAGGAAATAGATCAGCAAGACTTTATCCAACTAAGAAACAATCATATTCCAAGGGGATTGGTCACCCTTGAAAGTCTATTTGATAATGAAGATAGAAAGAAGGTTGGAGCCATGAAGGTCGGTAAAAATATCTATAAAGAAGTGGAGGTCGGAATAGGAAAGAAGCTCAATATTGGGATCCAGTGTTCACCTGAGGAAGCAGAAGAGATTAAAACTTTATGCTTAAAATACCAAGACACTGTGGCTTGGTCATATGAAGACCTTAAGGTGTATGACAAAAGGATTATCCAACATACTATTGAGTTAGAACCCGATGCTAAACCATTTCGACAAAAATAGAGGCCTGTCAATCCGAGGATAGAAGCCATTATGAGAGAGGAACTCTTAAAGCTACTAAAGGCTAGGATAATATATCCAATAAAACATTCCACTTGGGTAGCCAATTTGGTACCCGTAAGAAAGAAGAATGGGGATATACGCCTATGTGTAGATTTTAGAAATCTGAATCAAGCATCCCTCAAGGATCACTACCCCCTCCCTTAGATTGACCAGATCTTACAAGTGGTAGCTGGAGCAGAAATATTCTCACTATTGGATGGTTACTCCGGATATAACCAAATTTGGGTAAAATACGAAGACCAATACAAAACAACATTCACCACAAAATGGGGTACATTTGCCTATCAGAGAATGCCCTTTGGGCTGTCTAATGTTGGAGCTACATTTCAGAGGGCCATGGACTATGCCTTTGGTACACTTATAAACAAAGTTATTCTGATTTACCTAGATGACATGACGGTGTTTTCTCATGATAAAAATGATCATCTATCTCATTTGGAACAGGTTTTTCAAAAATGCAGAGAATTTGGTATCTCACTCGAATCCTAAGAAGTCATTTTTTGCAGTACATGAGGGAAAACTATTAGGCCATGTGGTCTCAAAGGAAGGTATGGCCATAGATCCAAAAATAATTAGAGCAATTCTAGCTATTCCTTTGCCTACTAATCAGAAGACCTTGCAGTCCTTCCTAGGTCAAATCAATTTCGTCAAGAAATTCATTTTTGATTTTGCACAGAAAGTGAGGCCTATATCTGAACTACTCAAGAAAAAGGTAGAGTTCAAGTGGACTGAGGTTAGGAAGCAAGCTTTTGAGGTCATCAAGCAATCCATTGCAACAGCCCCAGTCTTGATAAATCCTGATTTCACTAAATATTTTATTCTCTATGCTTATGGAGTTGAAGAGAGTTATGCCTCGGTACTCACCCAAAGAGATAATCAAGGGGATGAACACCCTATGTTCTTTTGGAGTCAGAATTTACATGATTATCAGGTAAAATATAACTTTATTGAAAGACAAGTGTTCATTGTGATGAAGTCGCTAAAGAAGTTTAGACAATATCTGGTACAAAGCAAAACCCTGGTATATGTGGTTCATCCAGATGTAAGAAGTTTTATTTTACAAGGTGACCTAGGTGATAAAAGGGTTGGTTGGATTACTAAGATCCAGGAATATGATGTAGAAATATGTCCCACCAAGATGGTAAGAGGTAGAGCCTTGTGCCAAGGATTGACAGATGCTTTAGCATTGGCAGAAATGATAGCTTGTCAGATAACAGAAGAGGATCAAATAGAGATTGTACACACTCCAGATTCTGATTGGATCGAGCAAATGACCAGGTATTTCCAAACTAGGATCTGCCCACTTGATCTGAATCCTTCTCAAAGAAGGAGGTATAGAATTCATGCTCTAAAATATGTATTACTACTTGAAGGGTTATTCAAAAGAAACTTGGATGGTATTCTCCTAAAATGTTTGAAGGAGGACCAAAAAAAGAGTCATAGAAGAATTTCATGGAGGGTCGATAGGTGGTCATAGCTCGGGAAGAGTTACAACTTTGAAGATAATAAGAGCAGGCTATTATTGGCCTTCTATGTTCAATGATGCTTTTAAAGTTACCCAGGCTTGTGACAAATGTCAGAGGTACGTTGGAAGAACCAGAAATGCTTCATCTCCTCTGAAACCTATTCAAGTTGAGGAGCCTTTTCAACAATGGGGATTAGATTTCATAGGAGTTATAAATCCTAATTCTTCAGTAGAGCATAAGTTTATCTTGATAGCTACAGACTATCTTACCAGATGGGTGGAGGCCATTCCTACAAAGAGGGTAGACCAGGAAGTTGTGATCAACTTTATGGAGAATTTGATTTCCAGATTTGGAGTCCCGAAAGCTTTGGTGAGTGATAATGGCCCTGCTTTCATAGGAGCCAAGTACATTGAGTTTTCCAGCAAGTATGGCATCACTCTTAAAAATACTTCAAATTATTACCCACAAGGTAATGGACTTGCAGAATCTACCAACAAAAACCTATTAAGGATTTTGAGAAAATCTCTAGAAGGTAACAAAAGGAGTTGGCACCTATTGCTCAACCATGCTCTATGGGCAGACAAGATTACTATTAAAAAGTCCATCAAAACTTCTCCTTATGCACTGGTATATGGAAAAGAGGTGGTATTGCCGATTCACTTAGAGATCCCAGTGCTTAAGCTTGTCAGTACAGAAGAAGAATTAGAGGATGATCCAGTAAAAACTAGGTTGACAAACTTGTTGTGATTGGAAGAGAGCAGAACTCAAGCATATGATCATTTTCAAAAGCATTCATCAGACATTAAAGCATGGTTTGATAAAAAGGCCAGGTTCAGAAAACTCCAAGTTGGAGACTCGGTTCTCAGATGGAATGTTGACAGGGCAAAACCAGGCAAGCATGAAAAGTTTGATTCCTTTTGGGATGGTCCTTTCGAAATAGTGGAAGCTAAAGAGTCTAATGTATTTCAGTTGAAGGATCCAGAGGGAAACATACAACCAATTTCGGTGAATGGTTTCCACCTCAAGCTCTACTATATGTAAGAAGTGAGCTCATTGTAACATATGTATATACATTGTACAAATATTTCCCCTTCCTTTTTGCACTTTGTATTTGATTTATTTTCTACACTTTGTAATTAGTTCTTTTCAAAGAAATTCTAAAAAAAAAAAGAGAGAAGAAAGTTTGCAAGAAATGACTAAGTGTTGGCCAAATGCATGGTGATGTTCCATTCCACACACGGTGTTGTGTAAAACTCTTCGGAATGGCATTCCACCCTCAAGTCCGCATGGTTAATTCCAGATTTTTATGGAGTGGTCTATCAGTTTCTATCCCGCATAGAGAAGGACAAAGAATGGTGCTAATCTGGGAACCTCTCAAAGCTGGAGATAGCCAGAGTGGAATCGAGGTAGAGTGTCGTGCATGCAAGCTTCAAGTACCAAAGTGGACTCAGAAGGTTCTTAAGACACCAGAGCGGAATTAGGCCAAAGCCGAACAGTAAGTTCCAATCTGACACGTGGAGGCTAAAGAGTGCTCCCGCATTCAATTCTAATGAACTCATGCATGGACCAAAGAGTAGCCAAAGGGATATGATGAGCTGGCAACACAATTTCAAAATTTGACCAATAAGAAGATAGGACGCCACCTTTGAGCCACCAAAGAAATAATGGAAGGATGGTGAAGTGTGCCAACAAAGATATCATGCAACAGCTGCATTTATGGTGGATGATACGCACGTTCTAGGAGATAAAAGTAATGAAGTCATGCGCAGGGTTCATTTAGTAACCACGAGGCTATTAAGAAGTGCAACAACATTATGAAGTTCTCCCCGCTTATTACAGTGTGCAAATTCCTACTGCTACAAGATGGCTCCTAAGAAATCACCCACGGAGGCCACAGAAGATGTTTCAGAGTTTGAAACTCTGGATGACAGGACGTCGGTGCCTTACCTTGATAAAGTCGAGGTTGTAGCGGACACGACGATGACCATCACTGAAAGGATGAGACTAAGAAAGAGCATGAATGATAGATACAAAAATAATATTGCTTTATCAGTAGAAGGTAGATGCTCCATCCTTTCTTATCTATCCTTTTACATTTGTGATTCTGTTCACCCATGTCCTGAGTTAATAGCTGCAATAGTTAAATTCTATGACCCACTAGCCAAGGCAGTAAAAACCCATGAGGGTGAGACCCTTTTTAGCATCACTACCTCTTTCTATCATGAGCTCTTTGCTTTAGGGTCCGACCCATCGGTACCACCAAAACCCTTTAAGGTTGTTGAACAGACTGGGTTTTATTCCACAAAGAAGTGGGCCAATGATGGTGAGTCATTTAAGAATTGGGTTTATAAGCAGCTTAATACCAAACCCCAAGAAGAGTTTCCTGAAGTCCCCATCTCTATCAACAAGTTTGCAAATCCTATTTTGTTCTCTATGTTGGCTTGCATGGAGGGTTTGGACTCTGACGAAAAGGTTCATGGTTGGCAAATCATCGTTGCATATTGTATCTCTAACGAGAGAATGTATGAAAAGGATGCAACAAAGAAAGGGATAAGGGTGATCTATTTCGACTGGCCAAATTTTCTCACCCAAAGGATACATGAGCAGCTAGTAAGCATGAAGAGGGGCACTGATGCTCCTAGTTTTAGGCATTGCTCAAACTTGGTATGGATGTTTTATGCCATTGTTAAAGATAGAATGTCATGGATTCTGGTCAAAGATAAGACTGATAAGGAAGAACCTATGCCAGTTTACTATTGGATAAATCATTTAAGAAGTAGTGAATCTTACTATAGATTCAATTTGGAATTTCTTGGGCCAACCCTCAAAATTATGTATGATAAGTTCCCCAGACTGCCACCCTTGGCCAAGGAGATTCTGAGGACTAAAGATGTAGAGGAAGGAGACTGGTATTTGTTAATAGAAGGTACGATCATCAGATTATATGGTTTCATGGGTAAACCTTTTCTTTTGCCCCACTTTGTCATGGAGAGACTCTTCACCTTGGAATATTTGAGGCAAGCAGAGTACATTGATGCGAAATATGGTTCGAGGAGAAAAAGGAAGTCTTTGCTTACTCATCGCACTTTGAGTGATATCACCATTACCAAGAAGGGGCAGAGTCAAAAAATTGACCGATATCTGGATAGGTTAGGTCTATTTTATATTCCTCAGAGGTGGAGTTATGATCCTGATGATATTTTCACTACAAGAAATAAAACCCTAAATGGAGATAAGGCCTATAAATTTGAGAAAAGGCCCAGGGCTAATTTTGAACAGGGAAGGAATAATGATGAAACTACTCTTTTGGAGTGGAATGTCTCCAAGATGGATCAGTTACCCCCATGGTTGGATTTTTATGAGCAGATTGAATATTTTGATCCTGACCACAAGCCCAATCATCAGATTACCGAGGATATGATTGACAAGATTAAAGCAGAAACTACAAAGAAAAACAAGCCCTCCTCCAAAATGAAGTCAACAAAGAAAAAGGAAATGTTGCCTAAAAAGGAAGTTACAGAAGAAGGAGAAGAAGAAGATTATAAGGGGCCATGGGATGATGCCAAGATTATAGATTGGTGGCATATGAGAGTTGAAATTGGAAAAGCTGAATCTAAATTTGGAATGAAAATTGATAAGGAGTTTTCAAAAAGATATAATGAGAATATTGATACTTGGAGACTAAAATATGTGAGGCACATTGTATTAATAGTGGAAAAGCCCCAGGGCGATTCTGAATCTCTCCAGCCTTCTACAGATCAAAAATCTTCTTTAAAAACCTTCAGTCCTACTTCTGAGCAGGTGGAGAAATTCCCTAAGGGGGCTAAGATGATGAGCAAAATGAGGTATTCTAAAGAAAAGGTTATCAGTACCCCTATTATTGAAACAAGATCTAGGCCTTCACATTTAGCTCTAGGGGGAAGCCTCAAGACAAAGATATTAATTGGAAGAAGAAGGATAAGAGTTTTGGGTTCAGGCCACTTTCTTTTGCTCTTGCAACATCAACTAAACCGCAATCCATTACTGAACAATCATTACTTCTTGGGGAAGTGCAAGGAGATTTATCAGAGGAAGATTTCGAAGATGAGATGGATGCTTTCTGATTAGTTCATAAAAGGACTAAGAGAACCCCAAAAATAGAGGAGAGAGAGGTTTCCAAGAAGCAAAAAATGAGTATGGAAGAAATTGTTGAAGAGGTGGTTGTTTTTAATACAGAAGGGTTAGTTGAACAAGAACAACAGTTGGAGACAGAAGCTGAACAAGAACACCCTACATCTGTAGGTGAAGGTATGGTTTCTAATCCCTCTTCTCCTTTTCATCTCCATGAATCCCCAAAAGGATTTCCCTCCCTTTCTAGTCAAGAAAATATGGTAAATTTACCTCCTCCACCTCACAGTTCTTCCCTCGTCTCATCAGTAGCTATGGAGGTACCAATCAGTTCTATTGTGTCACAACCTCCTCAAGACCCACCTTCCACTTCGGAGATGTCCACTTCAATATCCACCATTATTGCACCCTCATCTATTTCATTACCACCATCCATGGGACACTGCGTTTCGACTTCATCCACCCCTCCTACTATCAGTTATGTTCTTGTTTCTCTAAATTTACCTGTATCCACAGCAACGGTAATCACAGAGTCTACCATTGTAATAGAGGCTACTATCAATATATCTTCACCCCCACCAATAGCAAGTCAGTCCACCCTCATGTTTTTGATGCCATTATCTCCTTTGGCTGCTGATTTTTCAAAGTCTATTACTGTATCAAAAGAATAGGCAGCCACTCAGAGCATAAATGACTATTGGGTAGAGAAGCTTACCCGACCTTCCAACAGGATGGTCATGACAAGAAAAAGTATGTATGTTAACCCTGTCACTAGGCAAAGGGTTTCAAGGTCTATGATTTTGCAAGTGAGCAAACCTAAAAATGAAATGACTACTCAAGATTATAGAGTGGAGGAAATCATAGAAGATATTGACAAGCTTCTTGCTGAGGATGAGTTAGGGATTGCCAAGGCTCACTTAGATACCTTTTATGTGAAAACTGATATAGCTAAAGAGAAGGTAGATAAGCTAAAACAACAAGTTGAAAAGCTTAAGAGGAGCCTCAATGATCAAAAGGAAATAGAGAAAGCTCTGAGAAAAGAGGCTAAGAGTTGGCAGGAAAGGTTTCAAAAGGCTAATGAGTGGAAAGACCAGTTAGAAGAACAAAAGAAGCTGAATGAGGATCAGGCAAAAGAAATTCAAAATTTAAAGCATCAACTTCAGATTGAGAAAGCCAAGTCCTCAGGTTTTTCCAAAGATGATTTGAAAAGGATAAAGCAAGAGTTGCTTTCTGAAGTTCAAGAAAAATGTTTAGGTCTTCAACTCATAATCGACTACCTGAAATATGCCAACCAGTTGCTCTCTACTATTCAGAAGGATTTAGATCAAATCACTGGAGAGTTATAGCCTATGGTGATTCCAGAGGAACAAATGTACAGGTTGGTTGGAAGTAGGCTCAGTGATCCTGCTAAACCAATTTCCAATAGGGAATGGAATCTAGTCAGGGTAGCTACCAAAATAGTGGTGAAGAAGCACAGGGTAGTTTAGAGAGCCTGGATGTTGTTTGACAGAATGGAAAGAGGAATTAAAGACATCATTGAAATAAATAAGGAAATGATTCATGTTGGTTTCAAAGGACTCTGGAAGGAGGATCACAGCTTGTTATCTATGGAAGAAGCCCAACAAAGCATCAAGGATAACTTACAGGATGAGGCTGGAATTGATTCACTGGAAGAGCCACTATCCCAAGAACAAGTTGCCAAACTGATTATGGATTACACCCGATTAAGAGATCTCATGGAGGATCTGGTGACTAGAGGGAATGTTGCTAATTATGAGGATGTTGGGGAACTACAATATGTTTATAAGCAGCTTAAAGAAACATCAAATCCCTCTGAGGAAGCATGGAAATAGGCTCTTCAGTCTTTGGAATCAATGGTCCAATTGTTTGGAGACACCTCCGATGAGGATAACCAGAGAGTACATGCTCCAGAAGAACAGGGAGAAGAGGAAAGAGAAGATGAGGATGAAGAGGCTATAGAAGAATGAGGATAATATTGAGCAGCTACAGGCCCAAGAGGGGCTCCCGCTTAAATCATTTCATTTATGTTTGTACATATACATAAGTTTTGTGTTTCTATACATCAGTTTTGTATTTCTATTTTTACTCTGACAATTGTCAGAAATAAGCAATAAAGGCATGAAGTCTACAACGCAACATTTTTGTGTGAAGGCATTTTTTGAAATGAAGCCTTATAAAGGAGGTAGAGTTATGTATAGTTTTTGAAGGCAGTAGTAATACTGATATTATGGATACAGTCTCTAGTTGAACAAGTGAGTTCTATGATGTTTTTGGCATGGTTTCTATATGAACCTTTACCCTCTAGGCAGAATTTGAGCTTTCAAAGGGTAGTGTTTGTATGGAAATTATTCCTTAAAACATATCTTCAAAGATAAGTATTGTTTTGACTCCTAAGGCCCAATGGATAAGACTCTGGATTCGATTGGCTTTGCAAGCAAATCCACCCGGGAGGCGCTAGAATGTAGGCCCAAAATGGCCACATACTTAGTAAAATTTTGTATAATTTTGACTAAGTGATAAAATCATCATTCCACAAACCTTGCAGTATGCTTTGAAGTGGAACCGGTTCAGAAGATATGAATCCGCTCAATAGTTAGTGAAGTTTTCATGTTTGGAGCGATTCTGGGTGATTTCACTTCGGCTCTGGAATGATGGCAGATCTCAAATCTGCAAAAGTTCCTAAGAGATGATGACGTCGATGGCAAAAAAGTGTGGAATGGCATCTTTATATATTGAATATCCGATTCTAGGAAAGTCCTTTTGTTTTCGGCTCCGGATTAATGCTACCTTCAAATCCACAAAAGTTTCAAGGAGATGATGATGTCACTGGCAGAAAAGTGTGGATTGGTGATTCGGGGAATGAACAAGTCTTTCCTTTCTGGAATGAAGATAAGACGGGTGGCGGAATAATGAAAGTGTGGATTCACGATGGAAGAAGTATGTGACTAGCTCCAGACCCAGATTGAAGAATATAATGCGGATTGAAGAATATAATGCTGAATATAATAGATCCTGGAGTGGATTCGATGTTCAGATATCAGAGATCCAGATTGGAGATTCTGTTGCTTTGATTAAAATATGATGTCATCAATTTTAAAGTGGAATGGCGTTTAGCTTGTGTCGGATTGAATCTGAATCATGTGATGAAGAGAATCAATGGTGGAGGTTAAGCTGCCAAATCTTGGTGGTTTAAAAGATATTGCTGCATCAGAATTTGTAACAGTCGGCTGGAAGATGAAGCGTCGAGGGTTTTCCAAGAAGATCAAACCAGAGGTGGTTACAGATCGGCGGTGGTAATTCACTCCCAAGAAGGATCGATGGAGATGCATGATCTTTAATGGTCTGAACTTCAGTTCCACTGAGCGATCAACAAGTTGTAGAGACCCCGAGCTGCCATGGCGGACTTTCCTTCAACGGAATTCCCGGAGGATGGACCAATGAGCTAATGCCAGCTAAATATCTTTGTTGTGTTGTTGTAACAAGATCTTTGGTATTGTTTCTTGTTTATTGTAATAAGAAAACTATAAGTAGAGGTCGAACCCTCATTTTTAAGGGTCGGCTCTAGCGTGTTTGCCTGTACCATTGTAAATATTCCTGAAGAGCTAAATGAAAGGAGCAATACATTGATCTTCACCTCAAATTCATGTTCTCATGCTTGATGTCAGAGGTTCGGATTTCTTAGTTGCATTTTTGTAAATACTTTGATGGTTAGTTTGTGCCGAATTTTGGATTACTAGCTGTTATAAGTAATTGAAATCTGCTTTTGAATTCATTCTATGTGGTTAGGAAGTACATTTCTATGAAATCTAGGTGTTTGGTGAATTTTGTTATTTGGATTATCATTCCCTAGATATTGAAATTGCTTGCTACAACATTTCTCTATTGTGCTTTAATATATGAAACAATCTATTTTGGGATAAATGTTGATCTGAGTATATGTCCTTAGCATGGTTTTTTGGGAGCTTTTTATGGTAGTGCAATGTTGTTAACCTATCCGTCCACTATTATCCACATATCTCTAACCCTAACCTTCTCTTACCCTAAAATCCAAACCCTAAGTGAGCATAATTGTGTCAACAACTTGCTAAGTTGACAAGGAACCAACCTACTCTGGAGGTTGGATCAGAAACTCCTATTTTGGTCCATCCAATGTTGAGTGTTGAGCTGCAGCTATCGGGTGCAAGCCTGGACAGAAAGTAGGAAGATAGACAGCCATAGTATCGAGTGAAAACTTGGTGCAATTTAGTGCCCAAAAATTACTCATATAAATAAGAAGGTGGAGTTTTGTTCTGATAGATGGGTAATCAAGGATAAAAAAATAGGTTCAAAACTATTACTTCTACATATTTTGATGACATTGACCACATATAAATGTTGAGATAAAGACCTTCATGTTTGGATTCCTATAGGAAGAAAATATTTGTTGCTATTGTTGCACATGTAGATAACAAAAATTAGAAGTGACATCATAGGGTTGAGCATCTTAGTTATGGATTCTTGAAATGCATGAGTCAAAACCAAATGCCCATTGGGATAGCATGCATATTCCCTCCAAGTGATGCATGTGAGGGGTTCATTATGGGGAAGCATCATAGGAAGACCTTTCTAAAAGGAGTGGTAAGATAAGCATCTCATACCTTAGAGATCATACATAGTTATATTTATGGACCTATGGGCACAACATCTCTCCCAAGAGATAGGGACTTCCTTTTTTTTATTGATGATTTCTCTAGGTATGTATGGTTGTACACCATTTGCACTAAGGATGATGTTTTTTATAGGTTTAAAACCTTCAAGGTCCTTATTGAATATCGGCTAGATATGAGAATCAAATGTCTAGATAAATAAGGGTGGTGAATATGTCTTCTATACTTTTTATAGGATTTTCTCCTTTTATTATTTGGATGACATGTTCTTTGCATGCAAAAAATCATGGATAGTACTTTCCTTTAGTAAATTATGGGTAGAAAGTGTTTAAATTTTTTGATGCATGAAGTAATACTTTAGCCAACAACACTTCATTGGAAGCTAACATTTAGATGGCCTATGTATTGATTAGATGACAAATTCATTATAGATGACCTTCTTGTATCTTCAAATGATCTTATTTATAGATGATCTTGTCAATGGATGGAAGGGTCAAAGTTAACTTCATATTGTAATATCTTATGATGATAACTCTAGAAGGCTCTTATACATGACAAATCACATGATGATAAAAATATAATTAGATGACTCATTTATTTAGATAGTAATTTTTTTCTAAATAATAGTTGTTCTCCAAATGATAATAATTTTCTAAACAACAATTCTAGATGACAAATCATCTCCAAATGATATATCTAGATGATAACTCTATATGACAAATCTCTTTTAGATGGTAGTTCTTTTTAAGAAGACCTAATTTTATAATGAAGTAATTATATGGTGATAATATTGTAACAAAAGAACTAACACCAAGCAAATATATGGAATTGAATACTTTGCAAATAAAAGGATGATATTTTTTGTATGAAACAAGGGAGGTTGAACCTCCCAATATTATAGATATAAATATTTATCCAAAATACTAATATGGAAATATATGATAATATGGAAATAAATATTATTATGGAAATAAATCAAACGTATGAATCCTTGTCATTCCTCCCCACCATAGAAGAATTGTATCCCAATGCAAACAAAAGGGAAGGAAAATATCGAACCATCTGGCTGTGAGATATCCATCGAGCCTAATGTTGAAGCTATCCTCATCTGGAAACAAGGTAAAAACTAGAAGATCCCTGGTGGGTGTGGCAGATCCTGGTATCGAAGAGATGATCATCCTCTAATGTAAGCTAAATATTAGGAATAATATCATTAAGATGAATGATGATAGATGTTGTCTCCAATGCAGACTCATGATATGGTCTAATTAAGTCAACATTGGCAATGTCATCGATACCCAAGTGTGCTAGAATATAAAGGTAAAAAGCATTCTCGAACACCTATTGCATGATAGTGTAAGGCCCAAAGTAAAGACGTTTGATCTTGATATGTACCTTCACCTAGAACCTGTGGTGATCAAGGTGTAACCAAACTCTATCTCCAACCTAGAAATGATGTGGAACATGATGTTTTTCCATAGCCTACTTTTGTTGTTGTTGAGTATTTTGCAAAATCTGAATAACATTAAACTGGATTTGTTATAGATGTTGAATAAAGGATTAAGCTTTATCTTGTTCTTTGTGCATGTGGACTGTGATAGGATATGGAAGTGATAATGGTAGCTCATAAGGTGCTAAAGGTTGAAAACCTATACACACTTCAAAAGGGGACTGACTTGTGGAGGAATGGATAACCCTATTATATGCATGCTAAATGTGAGTAATACTTAAGTCCCATTTGGATGGAGATGAACGATGAAAATGCAAAGACTCTAGACAAGAGTATAGTTGATGACTTCAATTTGACCATCAGATTATGGATGAAAAGCAATAAGAGATACCCTTAAAAATTTCCACAAAGAATGCCATAAATAACCAACAAAATGGGGGTCACAATTAGAAACGATACTAGTGGGTAAACCAAAGAATGCCATATAGTATCAAAGAAAATTTGGACTAAGTTGGCAGTAAAATTGGTTTTACGACAAGGGATAAACTTAGCCATTTTACTAAAATGATCAACTGCAACAAAAAGACAACCATGCTGACGAATTGTCATAGAAAAACCACTCACTAAATCCAAAGAAATACTTTCCCATGGATGATAAGCAAGAGGCAAAGGCATATTGAGGCCTAAATTTATATTAGTTGGCTTGGATCTGCAATAAGGGGTACATTGTTGGAGGTACCTCAAAACATCACACTGAATGTGGAACTAGTAGAAGAATCTCTACAAGTGATGGAGAGTCTTATGTTTTCCAAAATATCCACCATAGAGGGTAGAATGTGCTTCCTTCAAAAGTGATGGTCAATGCTCATGGGGTACACAAATTTTGTCCAAGCGATAAATAAAATCCTCCTTAATATGATAGTCTTTAAAAGGGGTCAAATTGGAGGAGGAAGGATGTTGAAGATGCTAATAAACTTGTGCAAAGTCATGGTCATGAGGATACTCATAAGGCCAAGATTGAAAACCCAAGTGTGAGGTAGTGATAATAGTTAAGGAATGAGATGGAGGATGAATTATACAATCAACCATAGAATTTTTACTACCCTTTTCTTATTTGATGACTAGGTGGAATTGTTGAAGGTAAGAAGCCCATTTCATGTGGTGAGCTTCTTGGATCTTATTTTGAGACTGAAGGAACTACAAAGGTAAATGATTAGTATGGACAATGGTTTCTTTGCCTAGGAGGTAATTATGCTAGATCAAATTGAGAAGCATCAGTTTCAATCTCAAAATATGAAGTATGGGAAAAATGGTACACCTAACAATGCCAAACAAGATGCATCTATGTTTGGTATGAATCAAGCATTATAAAAGGACAAATTCAAGCAACCATGGAAGCCAAATAAGTGCAAGAAAATGGTGTTTCTCTTTATTTCATTTGATAAATCAGAATCATGGTTACATATATGTCCCCTTGAGGGCTCTTAGTTTGATACACTTATTTACAAAATGGGTGCCCAAGGATCAAGTCCTTTCAAACAAGCTCGTGTGCACTTCCAATGTTCTTCCTCATACCCACAATTGAGGTGGAAAAACCTATGATGTCTCCACTTTGTTCTTCACTGTTCTAATCTTGTATTCTTTCCTCATGCGCTATAAAACCTGCACCTACACACAAAGAAATCATATTTGTTAAATAGCAAGTGCATATAATATGAAACATGCAAAAACAAGACATGCAACTATAAGCTAGAAAGTGTAAATATGCAATGCGCCTATCTAAAAAAACTTCAAATGATCTGAAATCATAGAGATATGCATAATAGATGATTTTCAAAAAATATATTTGAAAATAGAATAGAAATTGCCTCTGAATCTGTGTCGCATTCGTAGTGTACCTACAAAGTCTGCAAAACCCAAAACAAGCAATTTTTGGATAAAAACACCTCCAAATCAAACCAAACTTAAAATTTTCAATAGGATCCATATCAGTGGATTAGCAATATCAGTCATATTTTCATGTGCATCTTCAAATGGTCTTCGAAATCCTGCAAAACCTTAAAATTGCAATATCTCACTCAATATAACTCCAAATTACATGAAATTTGAATAGCATGTTCATAATATAACCTAGAATATGCCTAATTAAAAATAGTAGAAAAAATATACATGGATCTATCACTATCCTTGTAGGGATGGTGGTGACTATCATAGAATGAGGAACTTCCTGGGGTGGGACAACCACCAGTTCTGCTACTTATTTACCATCAATTCCTCAAGGGATTCATCAAAAAAATACATAAAAGTGTTGTCATCAAATTTTATGGTGAAATTCACTCAATTGGTTTGGTTTTGCAAACTAATTATACCTCTTGAGTCACTCGAGAACCTCCTTCGTGTTGGATGTGTCTCATCCTTTGCATAAGAAGTACTATACATGGGGTCGAAGATATTATTGAAGATATTTTTGGAGGCATTGGTGGGATTCCCATGATTTGTGAGTATAGGTGGTTTTAGCCCATGGTATTGTACCCATAGGATTATATTACCACATTGTGGTTTAGGGTTGTAAGAGTTTCCTTTATATTGATTGTAGTGTCTCATTTTGTGAGGAAGGTGAATAATAATAGAAAATGAGGTGTGGCTCTTATTTTCTGGAAGTAACTCATAATGGGTGAACTAAGATAAATATCTTGTGTTCTATGTGCATGTATTTTATGAGTTATTATTTTCTTCTAAATCATTTAATTTTGCATTATTATTTTGGAATAAGTCTGGGTATATCTCTTCATTTGGTATCAAAGCCAGATTACTAGCCATAGAGGGACACCTTTATTTCTAGGGTTTTAGTTCATTTGAAGAGAATCTAGAGTTTTTAGGAGTTATAGAAAACATATTTTGGAGTGGTAGTTTTACACAGAAGGAGCTTGAAGTAAATTTGCATTAAATCAATCAAGGATAGAGACTGAGAAATTTGATGGAAAAAGTTTTGAGCTATGGAAGATAAAGATAGAGGATCTGCCCATGGACAGTGATAAATGGTCTGTTATTTAAAAAAAAAAAAACCTGCTAGTACATCCGATGAAGATTGGGAAAATTTGAATAAAAAAGCGAGGATTCTAATTCTACTATGCTTTGCATATTCAGTCTTAATCAATATTTTTGAAGAAGCTACCACAAAGGATCTCTAGGAGAAGTTAGGGGCTCTATATTAATCTAAGTCGCTGGTGAACAAATTATTCCTTTGAAAGAAATTGTATAATCTTAGGATGAATGAAGGGGATTCCATAGCAGATCATCTAAATGCATTCAATACGATGGTAAGTCAACTTACATCTATTGAAATTAAGTTGAGTGAGGAAGATAAATGTATTACTTTGCTATGCTCTTTATCAGATTCATGCGATAACCTGGTTGTAGCAATTGGTAGTACAACTTAATCCACATTGAAGTTTGAAGATGTTGTGGTATCTCTATTATCAAAGGATATGAGGAGAAAATCTATGGAGAGCACATCAAAGGATGCTCTAACAATGAGAGGGCATGCCAAGGAAAAAGATAAAATAAGATCTAGTGATAGATCTAAGTCTAGAGGTAGATCCAAGTCTCGAGGAAGGTTTGAGAGAAAATTTTGGAAATGTGGTAAGCTTGGACACATGAAGAAGGATTGTAGATCAAATAATTTTGATTATGGAAAGATATCTGATGAATCCACTTCCACAGAGATAAATAAATCTTCTAATGAAGGAGTGGATGTATATTTGGAATCTTGCTCCACACGTCCAGATAGTAATGATTAGTTGATCGATACCGGTACCTCTTTTCATATGACTCCTCATAGGGGGTGGTTCAGGGAATATGAAAGATATGATGGAAGGGAGATACTTTTGGTAATAAGAATCATTGGTCATGGAAGAGTGAAAATATTGTTGCAGGATGGTAGGGTTAAAACCCTCCCAGGTGTGATGCATATTCCTGGCCTTGCTAGAAATTTAATTTTTGTAAGAAAAATGGTTGATGCAATAGTTGACATCAATTTTAGTAAGGATTCATGCAAAATGGTTTGTGGATATATGGTGTTAGCAAGAGGAGTTCATATTGGAACTTTGTATAAGCTATTGGGAAGCACTATGACAAATGAGTGCAATAGCTCAACTATTCTTGAGGTTGAATCAGATAAAAGTTCAATGCTCTAGCATCAAAGAATGGGACATATTGGAGAAAAGGGATTACATACCCTATACACGAAAGGTATGGTTCAAGGTATCCCTAATTGCTCAATGTTTTTTTTATTTATGTGGACATTGTATTTATGGCAAGCAGAATCATGTGAGTTTCACATCTGGTGCTGCAATATTAAAAGGGGTATCATATCAGATTCACAGTGATATATTTGGCCATGTTTCTATTCCATCCCTTGGACAATCATAGTACTATGTTTCTTTCATTGATGATTTTTCAATATATGCATGGATTTATTTTCTTAAAAGTAAATTTGAAGTGTTTGATAAGTTTAGAGAATTTTAAGTACTTGTTGAAAATCAAACTGAGAAAAAGATTAAGGTATTGAGGTATAATAATGGAGGAGAGTATTTTTCAAATAAATTTGAAGATTTTTGTAAGCAATGTGGCATTGCAATATAGAATACTAATCCATATACACCTCAACAAAATGGAGTTGATGTGAGATTGAATAGATGACTGATGGAAAATGTTAGAAATTTGTTCAGTGGTGCTGGTCTAGCATAGGAATTATGGGTAGAGGCAGTGAATGCAGCATGTTACTTGCAAAATTGATCTCCTACATCAGCATTACATCGTGTGAGTTTCACATCTGGTTCTGCAAGATCAACAGGGGTATCATATCAGATTCACAGTGATATATTTGGCCATGTTTCTATTCCATCCCTTGGACAATCACAGTACTATGTTTCATTCATTGATGATTTTTCAAGATATGCATGGATTTATTTTCTTAAAAGTAAATTTGAAGTGTTTGATAAGTTTAGAGAATTTTAAGTACTTGTTGAAAATCAAACTGAGAAAAAGATTAAGGTATTGAGGTATAATAATGGAGGAGAGTATTTTTCAAATAAATTTGAAGATTTTTGTAAGCAATGTGGTATTGCAATATAGAATACTAATCCATATACACCTCAACAAAATGGAGTTGATGTGAGATTTAATAGATCACTGATGGAAAATGTTAGAATTTTGTTCAGTGGTGCTGGTCTAGCATAGGAATTATGGGTAGAGGCAGTGAATGCAGCATGTTACTTGCAAAATTGATCTCCTACATAAGCATTACATCATGTGAGTTTCACATCTGGTTCTGCAAGATCAAAAGGGGTATCATATCGGATTCACAGTGATATATTTGGCCATGTTTCTATTCCATCCCTTGGACAATCACAGTACTATGTTTCTTTCATTGATGATTTTTCAAGATATGCATGGATTTATTTTCTTAAAAGTAAATTTGAAGTGTTTGATAAGTTTAGAGAATTTTAAGTACTTGTTGAAAATCAAACTGAGAAAAAGATTAAGGTATTGAGGTATAATAATGGAGGAGAGTATTTTTCAAATAAATTTGAAGATTTTTGTAAGCAATGTGGTATTGCAATATAGAATACTAATCCATATACACCTCAACAAAATGGAGTTGATGTGAGATTGAATAGATCACTGATGGAAAATGTTAGAAGTTTGTTCAGTGGTGCTGGTCTAACATAGGAATTATGGGTAGAGGCAGTGAATGCAGCATGTTACTTGCAAAATTGATCTCCTACATCAACATTACCTGATCAAACTCCATTTGAAGCATGGTTTGGTAAGAAACCCTCTCTTTCACATCTTATATTTTTTGGTTGTGATGCATACATGCATATTCCAAAGGAGAAAAGAAGTAAGCTTGATAATAAGGTTGTTAAATGTATCTTTATTGGTTATAAATATGGTGTTAAAGGATATAAACTTTAGAATATAGAAACTAAAAGTATAGTTTATAGTAGAGATGTGGTGTTTAAAGAAATAAAAATTGATCACATGAATTAACGGAAGAAGAACCTGAAAATGTGCAATTTGATCTCATGGAAGAAGAATCCTACTCAATGGAAGAGGATGAACCAAAGGTTCATACACCTATGGTAAGGAGATCAACACAAGATAGAAGGCAACCTGAAAGGTATAGTCCATCTGCTTTTCCTTATTTCTTTGTTTTATCTGTTACTGATGAAGATCCTAGAATAGTTAGAGAAGCTATTAATTCTGAAGAGGTAAACCTTTGGGAAGAAGCCATGAATGAGGAAATGATGGCCCTGAAAAATAATAAGATATGAGATCTAGTAAAATTACCTGGTGGAAGAAAATAAATAGGTTGCAAATGGATCTTCAAGAAGAAGCAGAATGTTGAAGGTAAAGTGGAGAAATATAAAGCTCGTCTGGTTGCTAAAGGTTATTCTTAGGTAGAGGGAATTGATTATGATGAAGTATTTTCTCTTGTTGTAAAGCTAACCTCAATAAGATTTATTTTATTTATGGTTGCTGCATTTGATATCTAAATAGAGCAAATGGATGTAAAAATTGTATTCCTTTATGGAGATTTGGAGGAAGAAATCTATATGAGATAGCCTGAAGGATTCATTGTTGAAGGAAAGGAGGATTTTGTATGTAAGTTAAAGAAATCTCTGTACAGACTGAAACAATCACCAAGAATGTGGTATCAAAAATTTGGTACTTATATTTTAGGACTTGATTTTGTTCGTAGCAATGATTATCATTGCGTATACTCAAAGCAAATTGGTAATGAACTTGTCATTATAATTTTGTATGTTGATGATATGTTACAAATTGAAAATAGTAAGGAAATTATCATGGAAGTGAAGTCTTAGTTAGCATCACAGATTGACATGAAATATCTTGGCCTTGCAAATTTTATTTTGGGTATGCAAATAAATAGAGATTGTTCAAACAAAAATTTGTGGCTGAATCAAAAAAATAATGTTGAGATAATATTGAAGAGATTCATTATGCAAGATTGCAAACCAATGAAGGTCCCTATTCCTTTGGGTGTAAATTTGTCAGTTGAACAATGTCCAAAAATAGAAGAAGAGGTAGAATAAATGTCCCATGTTCCTTATGCAAATGTTTTAGGGCATTTAATGTATGTCATGGTGTGCACTAGACCAGATATTGCCCATGCAGTGGGAGTTTTGAGCAGATATATGTCTAAACCTAGTAAAGAGAATTGGATTGTTGTAAAAAGAGTTTTTAGATATTTGCATGGTACATCTGATTTTTTAATATGTTATGAAGGTATGGGTAAAGAAAACAAATCCTTGGATATAGAAGGTTTGGTTGATGCATATTGGGTTGGATATCTTACAATAGAAGATATACTAGTGCATATGTATTCAACTTGTTTGGAGGGTCTATTAGCTAAATGAGCAAAAGGTAAATTGTTGTTGCTCTTTCAGCCACTAAAGTTGAGTACATGGCAGCCACTAATGCAAGTAAGAAAGCAGTATGGCTACAAAGAATATGTGCTAATACTGGGTTCTTTGAAGGAGCAATTGTGATAGCCAAAGTGCTATATTTTTGGCAAAGAACCCTGCTTACCATTCAAGAAAAAAGCACATTTATACAAAGTACCACTTCAGTAGGGACATGATTGAACAGTTCATGTTTTGTACAGTTGAAATGGGTCACCAAGTGGTGGAACTAACATTGATTACAGCCTTTCTACAAAGTATTCAACAAGTGGGAGAATGTTGGATGTGTCACATCCTTTGCAGAGGAAGTACTATACATGGGGCCCCTACTTCGGTGTGGAATTTTCTCCATGTGTCATTTTTGTTGGATGTTTCCCTCATGGGCACAATGTTAATTCTAGGGTCTATTATTCGCTCCTCTCGTATTGCCCAGTCTCATAATTTCTCAAAACAAAATTTTTGAAGATATTTTCAAAGAAATTTTTGGAGATATTCTCAGAGGCATTGGTGGGATTCCTGTGATTTGTAAGTATGGGTGGTTTTAGCCCATGGTATTGTGCCCACAAGATTCTATTACCACATTGTAGTTTAAGGTTGTAAGATTTTCCTTTATATTGGTTATAATGTTCCATTTCGAGAGGAAGGTGAATGATAATAGAAAAGGAGGTGCATCTCTTATTTGCTGGAAGTACCCCATATTAGGTGAACCAAGATAAATCTCTTGTGTTCTATGTTTTGAGTTGTTATTTTCTTATAAATTATTTAATTCTGCAATAAGTTTGGGTATAACTCTTCAATACTTCGCTAGGTAGATATTTCAAAGGAAAAAGTCACAAATAGGTGAGGGGAAATCTTGGCAGCACTCTGTTGCTATATCTCAAAACTCCTCTCTATGTTTTGGATGGAAAATGGATCCACTTTATAGCAAAAGGAGGCCTTTGGTAAAATGGGCATGTAAGGGCATGCATGGCAAGAGGTGCCACTTGTCTAAAATCGAGCATGCATTGGAAGGGGAAGAGAATATCCCTTTTTGACCTCTATTTTGTAGCATATTATAAGTATTTTGCGCCTTTATATCTGCATGCTTGAATAGGTAGGATAAATGGTAGTTTTTGGGTGCCATTTGTCCAAATTTGACTTTTTAGGAGTCAAAGCTTGTGGTCATGCCACCCAATAACGGTCTCTATGCCACTGTCCCTAGGTGGAACGACCATGAACTGTGACCATCCCAGGGTGGGACAGTTATGCCTATGTGGCCCGAAACCTCCCAAAAGTGGGGTACAGCCTTCCAAAAGTGTTTAGGACCACTATGTAGCCTTTGAGGGTTGCCCAAGGGGGCAATATTATGTTAATTAACCAATTTTTTTGGTCGCTTAATCAGATTGACATGATTTTAGTGTTTATAGATGCCCCTTTTTGAGATGTGTTGTGTGCAACATAGCGCTAAGAAAAAATAGATGACTAAAATGCTAAATGATTAGGGTATTCAATAACCTAACCAACTTTAGACACCCTAATAATGGAAAGAGCATGCATTCTTGAATCCTTGCTTTTGACTCAATAAAGAAATTGGTCTTGGTTTCTCTTCAACTTCCAGGTATGCTCGGGGGACTTATAACCCTAGGCATTAGAGAATACCAAGTATTTTGGTAACTTTTGAGGTGTACCAATAGGCAGGTTCATCTGTCCTATTATATGCTTAGTTGAAATATTTGCTTGTTTGCTACCCCAAGCAGGGATATGATTATCTTTGTCAAAGATTCATTAGACGAATGTAATTTGCATGATTGAGTGTTTAATTGTTGATTTTGATTATGGATTTGTTAAGTATGACTACCCCCTCAAGAAATGAGTCGATGAGGGAATGACTAGTGAGAAAAGTGATGAGTCGCTTGACCCATATGACTTGGTTAGGGTTTTCTTCAGTTTGACCCATTAAAAAATAGAGCAATTTTGGGAAGGATTCTAGTGATTTTGTTGATGCTTCATGGAAAAAATGAGCTAAAAACTTTATTGCCGTGGGATGATCCAGCCACAATGGCCTTATTAGGGATTGAAGAAAATACTTTTTTGGTTCTTTATGAGAAATTTAGGTTCATCTTGATCCCCAGTGAATTTTGACCAAATTTGTTTTTGATGGGTTTTAGGCCCTTTTCTTTGATTTTTGTACTATTTTTTATTTTTGATGAGATTTCATAGAAGAATACCTCATCATCGTTAGATTCCCCAATCATTAAAAGGGCATGCATATCAAAATCATTGCCTTTGATAAGTTAAGGAACTTGATTTTGGTAATATTTGGGATATTGGCAAACAAGCTTAAGTCTAATCCTAGCCTTGGTGGCAATTGGAAGACGAGCTCAAGTCTGCACTTTAACCTTGGTGGCAATTGGAAGATGAGATCAAGTCTACACTTTAGCCTTGGTGGCAATTGGAAGATGATCTCAAGTCTACACTTTAGCCTTGGTGGCAATTGGAAGACAAGCTCAAATCAAATCCTAGCCTTGATGGAAATTAGGAGATAAGCTTAAATCAAATCCTAGCCTTGATGGTGATTAGGAGATAAGCTTAAATCAAATCCTAGCCTTGATGATGATTAGGAGATAAGCTCAAATCAAATCTAGGAGATAAGCTTAAATAAAATCCTAGACTTGATGGCAATTAGGAGATAAGATTAAATCAAATCTTAACCTTAATGGCAATTAGGAGACAAGATTAAATCTAATCCTAGCCTTTATGGTGATTAGGAGATAAGCTTAAGTCAAATACTAGCCTTGATGGCGATTAGGAGATAAGCTTAAATCAAATCCTAGCCTTGATGGTGATTAGGAGATAAGCTTAAGTCAAATTCTAGCCTTGATGGCAATTAGGGGACAAGCTTACTGGTTTGCTTGAATTTGCTTTTGATATTTTGCTTATTTTCCCCAAGTAAGGAGGGTGCATGATTGTCTTCAGCAATGATTCGTAAGACGAATTCAATTAAATTGATTCATAAGTTATCAATCCTTGATTTGGATTATACATGTTGTTATTATGATCATTGGGCTTAGCAGATGTCATCGGGGCATTTGGGGTGACCAAAGGGTTTATGGATACCTTTGGGGATTTTTGGATTGACCAAGGGGTTTATGGATACCTTTGGAGCTTTTTGGGTGACCAAATATTTTATAGATACCTTTGGGGCTTTTTGGGTGACCAAAGGGTTTATGGATACCTTTGGGGCCTTTTTGGATTGACCAAACGATTTATAGATACTTTTGGGGCTTTTTAGATTGACCAAAGGATTTATAGATACCTTTGGGACTTTTTAGATTGACCAAAGGGTTTATGGATACCTTTGGGGCTTTTGGAGGTTGACCAAAGGGTTTATGGATACCTTTGGGTTTTTTTGAGGTTGACCAAAGGGTTTATGGATACCTTTAGGGCTTTTGGAGGTTGACCAAAGGGTTTATGGTTACCTTTGGGGCTTTTTGGGTTGACCAAAGGGTTTATATATACCTTTGGATATTTTTGGGTGACCAAAGGGTTTATGGATACCTTTGGAAGTTTTTGGGTTGACCAAAGGGTTTATGGATACCTTTGGGGCTTTTTGGGTGACTAAAGGGTTTATGTATATCTTTGGTGATTTTTGGGTGACCAAAGGGTTTATGGATACCTTTGGGGCTTTTTGAAATTGATTGCTTAATTATTTGATTACTGATTAGGGGAGGTATGATACCAATAGTGCCTCGATTGATGTTTAAAATGTTTGTGTGATTTGCAATTGTGCGCTTTTGGACCATTAGATGCATTATGTGTTATGATTTATGGATGCACTAATGAATGTAATACCTATTGATGATGCCAATATGTTATATGTATGAGATGTACTAATGACATGCACTAGCTAGATGATAAATGTATGATTATATGGTGTGATCTGAATGTGTAGATGCTCTACTATGTATGCATATATGGATGCAATGGTGAATTGTACATGCATGTTTAATTTTTTTCAATTGTTTATGCACTTAATTCATGTTTATATGTCATTGTAAATACAATGTATGTAATGCATTATTTACATGATGATGATCTAACATAAATGAACCTATATTCTTTAATCATTTAAAACATAAGGAATGCAATGTAATATGTGTTTAAAAATCTAATGGATGACACCACATAATGTATGAAAATCATGAATGAAAATGATAACTCTTATCATAATAATTAATCATTTAAGCATCCATATGTGAAATGAGATGATTGTGAGATGTGTGAATGTGTATGATTGATGTAATGATTTGTTGCTATTAGGGAATTTTTGATGTTTTCCATGAGACTCAAACACCCTAGTTGATTAATCAAAAGTTGTATAATGACTATACAGGACTCCTGAAAGATAAAATATTTTGTTATGAAGACCAAGATATTCATTATTCCTATGTGTGCAAATGAATATATTAGATGAGACATAAGACTACCTCATTTTCAAGCGAGATTCATTCAGCCCATTATTGTAATGAGGATCACCCTATGTTAATCATGATACTAAGTTTGGACTTAGTTGTATTAGACCACTAGGCGACACAAGCTACCTAAAGCTAGCTCACTTTGTAAATTGCGTAGAACTACCCCAATGCCAGGCAGGATTCATTCAACCCATTGTTGTATTGGGGATCACTCGATGGTTTTGGAATGTTGATCATTCCAGGGATTCAAGCTCTTCACCCCCTTCTTTTTTTCACATTGATGTGGGATACTTGCTCATGCTTAGTGATGAAAATCACTATTTTTTTTGTATTTTGTTTTCTTTGAACAAGGGATTTGTTTAGTTATGAAAACCATTGTTTATTTTGCTTTTGATTGTTGCTTTTTAGTATTTTTCTTATTTTTATGAAAGCAAGGGATACACCCACATAGAGCTTTACAAATCAAGAAGCAGGCTTTTGGGTTAAATGCCCAAGTGGAAGCACGTGAACCATGACCCAGCCCCTCAAACGAGCGAATCATGGCCCAAAAATATGCTCCATCCTCTCCTATGGGAGCATCGCTCAATGGTGGTGAGTGTGGAATTTTCTCCATGTGTGGTTTTTGTTGGCTATTTTCCCTCATGGGCCCATGTTAATTCTAGGGTCCATTATTCGCTCCTCACGTACTACCTAGTCTCATAATTTCTCAAAAACAAAAAATTATTAAAAAATAACTTGAGCAATGCTACGAGAGTCTTGAGCAATTATCCCACATTTATTCCATGATGGCCCTCATGGTGATATATAAAGCACAACACCCACATAGATCTTTGTAAATCAAGAAGCAGGATTTTGGATTAAATACCCAAGTGGAAGCACGTGAACCATGATCTAGCCCCTCAAACGAGTGAATCATGGCCCAACAATATGCTCCATCCTCTCTCATGGGATCATCGCTCAATGGTAGTGAGTGTGGAATTTTCTCTATGTGTGGTTTTCGTTGGTTGTTTTCCCTCATAGACCCCATGTTAATTATAGGCTCCATTATTTGCTCCTCATGTATTGCTAATTTCTCAAAAACAAAAAATTATTATAAAATAACTTGAGCTATGCTACGAGAGTCTTGAGCCATTATCCCACATTTATTCCATTGAAGAACACAAGCTTATACTAAGAGGGGGGGGTGAACAGTATAAGCCCACTTTTAAATTTTTCCTTCAAATCAACTTTCAATTCAATATTATGCAGTGTATAGATAGCAGTGTCAACAACAGTAATCAAAGCAATACACAAAACACCATCCACAAAGTGACACAACAATTTACGTGGTTCACCCAATGTGGGCTACTCCACGGATAAAATATTTCACTAATTTTATCAACTCAAATTCTGGGAAAACCTTTCCCGATTACAATGTTTATGGGCACCAACCCAAAGGAGATACCTTCCCCTAGCTCTGCTCTGACTAGTGATCCTCTAGAAGACCTCTGCCTCCGCTGCCCTTAGCAAATGGAACTCTATCCACAGAAGACACCTGTCTTCCCTACTCTGGCTGGAGACCTCTATCCTCAACTCTATCACTGCAAATATGGTCCTCAAATTTGCACCAAACACAGTCCTTCGGTCTGGCACAAATGTCCTCTTTCACTTTCTTTGATCTGCACCAAACACAGTCCTTCGATCTGGCACAAATGTCCTCTTCCTCTGTTCTGCACAAAACACAGTCCTTCACTCTTTTTACGCAATCATAACTACACTTTATTGAGCATCGACCTTGACACCTCTACGCAATCATAGCAGTAGTGTCTTCATGCACTCTGCTTCCTTACAATTCCTCTCACTTAGAAGATTCGATGAAATGCACTCAGTACACTACAATCGAAATTTGCACTTAGCTTCTCGATGATCGAACTTCACCCTTGCACTCTATCTGCGAACGTCGCTCTTCGAACGCACACTTAGATCGATAATAAACTCTCCAAGCAGCCCTCATTTTATACTAAACCTTTCAAGATTAAAACCTTGATCTTAGTCGACTACACATCCTCAAACTACGTTGGCTGCAAACCCTAATATTCATTGGCCTAAATTTAACTTTGTCGGCTTCACTACCTCTGCAACTCTCCTATAGTTTTTTTTGTGAAACTACAACATGTCGTGATATCGTGACACCTTTTGCAACCGTATGCCTTCCTTTGGCTTTTGTCATGATATCACGACACCTTAGCCTTTTTCGACTTTACTTAAGTTCTTGTCACGAAATCGTGACACTTTCTGCTTCTACTGATGTCATCTTCACTTCTGTCGTGAAATCGTGACCCTTCTGTCTTCATGGCCTTCTTCTCTGCTTTTGTCATGAAATCGTGACACTTTTGCCTCTACTGATGTCATCTTCACTTATGTCGTGAAATCGTGACATTTCTCGCTTCTTCAACCTTTTCTCGGCTTGCACCAACAAAAACGAAACATGTCACGAAATCGTGACACTTTCGTTGCCTTATGCTTTTCTCTGCCTTACACCCACGAAACTAGAACATGTCACGAAATCGTGACACTTTCACCTTTGAGCTCTTTCTTCTTGAATTCATCACGAAATCGTGATGCCTCTTCTGTTGAAGACTTGCTTCCTATTTTTGTTGCGAAATCGTGACACTTTCTCCACCCGTTCGCTGCCATCTCAAGCTGTCGTGAAATCGTGACACTTTTTGCATCCATAAGCTTTTCTTTCATCTTGTCACGAAATCATGACGCTTTCAGCTTTCGAAAGCTTTCCTTGCAACCTATCGCAAAATTGTGACGCTTTCAGCTTTCATACGCTTTCCTTGCAACTTGTCGCAAAATCATGATGCTTCTCATTTCAAACTCTTCCCTTTGCTGCATGTCATGAAATCATGACAGTTCTCACTTTGAGCTTTTTAGCATGTCACGAAATCATGACAGTCCTCACCTCGACCTCTGCAGCATGTCGCGAAATCGTGACATTTCTCATGTTACTTTCTCTCTCTTCGAACTTGTTGCGAAATCATGACAGTTCACACTACGGACTCTCTTTTCTGCATTATGTCACGAAATCATGACACTTTTCCTTTTGGACTCTCTCTCCTATTGTATGTCACGAAATCGCGACACTTTTTTGTCCATACAACTTTCTTGGCAATGTGTCACAAAATCGTGACACTTTTCCTTCTCTGCCTTCCTGCACTTTTCGAGTCGTGAAAATGCGACATGTCGTGAAATCGCGACACTTTCCATCTTGCTCTCCTTCTCTGCCAACATGTCACGAAATCGCAACAGTTTTTCCACTTGCCTTTTTTTTGCCAACATGTCATGAAATCGTGATAGTTTTGCCAACTTCTTCTCTTTCTTCCAGCATGTCACGAAATCGTGACAGTTTTGCCAAAACTTTCTCTCTCCTCAAACATGTCGCGAAATTGCGACAGTTTTGCCAGAACTTTCTCTCTCCTCAAACATGTCACGAAATCGTGACAGTTTTGCTAGCACTTTCTCTCTCCTCTAACATGTCGCGAAATCGCAACAGTTTTTCCAACCGGCTGCATACTTTTTCTTACTTGTCTTTTTCTTGATCTTTTGCAAATGGGCCACTAAGGACTTCTTGGAAACTCACTGATCATGCTCTGAATAACCTTCAACAAAACAAATTCCTTGACATCAAATCAAATTGCTTCAAGAGCTTCTTGACATCAATGACAACATCTATACTTGAGCAAAGGCAATGTACCCAAGGTACCCAAAATTGCCAACAATCTCCCCCTTTGTCATTGATGGCAAACCTTTACTAAAAACACTTCTCAAGAGCCAAAACTGAAACCAACTGTGCTAACAACTGAGAATCTTCCTTTGAAGTTTTGCTCCCCCTGACTTGAAGCTTTCCTCTTCACTTTGAAGCTCTCCCCCTTACTCATATCTCTCCCCCTTTGTCATCAATGGCAAAGGGTCACCTTTGGGGCTCGAGACTAAGAATGAGCCTCTTAGCTTAGTCCCTCCCCCACCTCCTGATGAGGTGATTAAAACAGGGTTGGGAGTAAACCTCCCATTAGGCACTGATCATCATCAGCGTCTATAACTTCCTTGTTGGGCCTTCTCTTGAACTCTTTGTCCATATTTCTGTTCTTGTCACTGTTCTTGTTCTTGTTCTCATCCCTGTTCTTGTCCACGCCTTGATCCTTGGACCTGTTTATACCACTATTCCTGTTCCTGTACTTTGGAAGATCAGCTCTACACTGTCTAGCTGTGTGACCGTCATTGTTGCACTTATAACAAGTAACAACATTATTTCTTTTAGGCATACCTGCTCTTTGAATCCGCCAATTCTGACCAAACCTATTCCTATTATTTGCCTTGCAATAAACTGCCTTGTGCCCGAACTATTGACAAGAGTAGCAATACCCTCGAAAGAAACTAGCACTTCTGAATTTGTCGTTTACTTTCTTCACTTGAGCCATGCAATGTATAGCCATGTGACCAAACCTGTGACACGCAAAACATCTACCATGAAATTTTCTTTTATTCGACCTCTTGGGTCCCGAAAACTTCTTCTTCTCAATCTGAATTTTGTTTTATGTTTTTGCGCATCTATCACTCATGGACTCATGATCTGAAGTACTTTCTTCATTAGAACTCTCTTCCTTTTGAAATCTCTTGCTAGATTCCCCAACCTATTTCTTGTGCGGCTCAACAAAACCGAGACCTATTTTATCTATTGGTTTTCTTTGACCTTTGATGAGAGACTTAACCCTTTTGGAGCTATCTTGAAACCTATACAGCTTATCCTTGTACTCTTTAGTTTCCATTTCCAAAGAAGCCATTTTTTGTTCCAACTCATTATACTGAAGAATCTTAGACTCTAACTCGTCCTTGAGTTCTTGTGTCTTAGCCATAGAGAAGTCAAGACTTTCTATAAGATCATCTCTCTCCATACAACATTCATCTAACTTATCCTTGAGTCTGGCATTCTTCTTTCTTTCCTTTTTCAAAGCACTAAGAGCATTAGTAAGTTCACTTTCAAGATCCTTTATTTGTTTGCTTTCTGAAACATTAGAGTCTTTTACAGATTTCTTATCACTAGAGGTGCTACCCTTTTCAAAAACCATACATGCATCTTCCTTATAGTTTTTTGAAGCATCCTCATACATACTAGTAACCAATTCATTATTTGTGCAATCATCCTCAAGGTGACCAAAATTTCCACATCTAAAACATTTCATGATAATGAATCTGTGTTTTGGTTCTTCCTCTTTTTTTGAAATGAACAACATCTCATTTTCAACATCACTTGAAGAACTTTCACTATCACTACTAGACCACTTACTTGCTTTGTCTAGGTAGAAACTCTTCTTGTGCTTGTTAGAGTACCTCTTTCCATGATTGTTGTGCTCATCTTTGTTCTTCCTATGATGCTTGTACTTTTCAGAATCCTTGCTCTTAGAAACCTGTTTCTCTTCATCACTTTCATTCTTGGAAATAGTACAGTCAGTAGCATAATGACCAAACTTTCCACAATTGAAACATCTTATATTTTTCATGCTTTTGTGCTTTCTAGAGAACTTGCCTTTCTTGCTGTAATATGCCTCTTCATCACTAGAAGACTCATCACTCTCTTGAAGCTGTTTACCCTTGGATTTCTTGGTAGCCTTGAAAGTCGCCTCTTTCTTGACATCAACCTTCACTTGAGTTCTCAACTCAAATGCTGCAAGTATACTATGGAGCTCATCATTTTTCAACTTATCCAAATCTTTAGCTTCCTCAATAGCAGAAATATTTTCACTAAATCTATTAGGAAGAGATCTTAAAATCTTATCACAAACATCATTTTCAACAAGCTCAAGACCTAAGTCTTTCATGGAGTTAACAACCTCATCCATACGAAGCATGTAGTCACTAATATTTTCATCATCATTCATCTTGAGTTGTTCAAACATACCTTTGAAGTGTCTCAACTTGGCCTTTCGGACATTTACATCACCTGTGTGAACCACCTGCAATTGTTTCCACATTTCACTAGCTGTCTTGCAGTGAATCACCTTGGTAAGATCTGCCTTCTGTAAACCCTTCAAGATTGCATTCATTGCTTTTGAATTGTTGTGATGTAGGAGCTTGTCTTCTTTAGTATAAGGACCATTTTTAGGAATAGTGTACCCGTCTTCAATCACTTCCCAAACCTCATTCCCAAGTGCCATTAGATGAACCTTCATCCTTGCACTCCAAAGACCAAAATCTGATCCATCAAGAATAGGTGCTGCATTGCCACTTGAATAATCCATTGTGTTCTTTGCTAGCTTTTCCTTCAAGCTGTTAAACTTTCCAAAGGCACCGACTCTGATACCAATTGAAGAACACAAGCTTATACTGAGAGGGGGGGTGAACAGTATAAGACCACTTTTAACTTTTTCCTTCAAATCAACTTTCAATTCAATATTATGTAGTGTATAGATAGCAGTATCAATAGCAGTAATCAAAGCAATGCACAAAACACCATCCACAAAGTGACACAACAATTTACGTGGTTCACCCAATGTGGGCTACTCCACGGATAAAATATTTCACTAATTTTATCAACTCAAATTCTGGGAAAACCTTTCCCGATTACAATGTTTATGGGCACCAACCCAAAGGAGATACCTTCCCATAGCTCTGCTCTGACTGGTGATCCTCTAGAAGACCTCTGCCTCCGTTGCCCTTAGCAAATGGAACTCTATCCATAGAAGACACCTGTCTTCCCTACTCTGGTTGGAGACCTTTGTCCTCAACTCTATCATCGCAAAGCTGGTCCTCGAATTTGCACCAAACATAGTCCTTCGATCTGGCACAAATGTCCTCTTTCACTTTCTTTGATCTGCACCAAACATAGTCCTTCGATCTGGCACAAATGTCCTCTTCCTCTGTTCTGCACAAAACATAGTCCTTCGCTCTTTTTGCATAATCATAGCTACACTTGATCGAGCATCGACCTTTACACCTCTACGCAATCATAGCAGCAGCGTCTTCGTGCACTCTACTTCCTTGCAATTCCTCTCACTTAGAAGATTCAATGAAATGCACTCAATACACTACAATCGAATTTCGCACTTAGCTTCTCGACGATCAAACTTCACTCCCGCACTCTATCTGTGAACGTTGCTCTTCGAACGCACACTTTGATCGATAATAAACTCTCCAAGCAGCCCTCATTTTATACTAAACATTTCAAGATTAAAACCTTGATCTTAGTCGACTGCACATCCTCAAACTACGTCGACTGCAAACCCTAATCTTCATCAGCCCAAATTTAACTTTGTCGGCTTCACTGCCTCTGTAACTCTCCTGTAGCTTCTGTCGTGAAACTACAACATGTCATGATATCGTGACACCTTTTGCAACCGTACGCCTTCCTTTGGCTTTTGTCATGATATCGCGACACCTTAGCCTTTTTCGACTTTACTTAAGTTCTTGTCACGAAATTGCGACACTTTTTGCTTTGCTGACGTTATCTTCACTTCTGTCGTGAAATTGTGACCCTTCTGTCTTCATGGCCTTCTTCTCTACTTTTGTCACAAAATCATGACACTTTTGCCTCTGCTGACGTCATCTTCACTTTTGTCGTGAAATCACGACATTTCTCGCTTCTTCAACCTTTTCTCGGCTTGCACCAACGAAAATGGAACATGTCGCGAAATCGTGACACTTTCGCTGCCTTATGCTTTTCTCTGCCTTATGCCCGCAAAACTAGAACATGTCATGAAATCGTGACGCTTTCACCTTCGAGCTCTTTCTTCTTGAATTCGTCACGAAAACGCGACGCCTCTTCTGTTGAAGACTTGCTTCCTGTTTCTATCGTGAAATCGTGACACTTTCTCCACCCGTACGCTGCCATCTCAAGCTATCGCGAAATCGTGACACTTTTTGCATCCATAAGCTTTTCTTTTATCCTGTCACAAAATAATGATGCTTTCAGCTTTCAAAATATTTCCTTGCAACCTGTCATGAAATCGTGACGCTTTCAGCTTTCGTATGCTTTCCTTGCAACCTGTCGCGAAATCGCGACGCTTCTCATTTCAAACTCTTCCCTTTGTTGCATGTCGTGAAATCGCGATAGTTCTCACTTCAAGATTTTTAGCATGTCACGAAATCATGACAGTCCTCACCTCGACCTCTGCAGCATGTCGCAAAATCACGACATTTCTCATGTTACTTTCTCTCTCTTTAAACTTGTCGTGAAATCGCGACAGTTCACACTACGGACTCTCTTTTCTGCATTATGTCACGAAATCGTGACACTTTTCCTTTTGGACTCTCTCTCCTACAGTATGTCGCAAAATCGTGACACTTTTTCGTCTGTACAACTTTCTTGGCAATGTGTCGCGAAATCGCGACACTTTTCCTTCTTTGCCTTCCTGCACTTTTCGAGTCGCGAAAATGCGACATGTCGCGAAATCGCGACACTTTCCATCTTGCTCTCCTTCTCTGCCAACATGTCGCGAAATCGCGACAGTTTTTCCACTTGCCTTTTTTCCTGCCAACATGTCACGAAATCGCGATAGTTTTGCCAGCTTCTTCTCTTTCTTCCAACATGTCGCGAAATCGCGATAGTTTTGCCAAAACTTTCTCTCTCCTCAAACATGTCGTGAAATCGTGACAGTTTTGCCATAACTTTTCTCTCTCCTCAAACATGTCATGAAATCGTGATAGTTTTGCCAGCACTTTCTCTCTCCTCTAACATGTCGCGAAATCGTGACAGTTTTTCCAGTCGGCTGCATACTTTTTCTTACTTGTCTTTTTCTTGATCTTTTGCAAATGGGCCACTAAGGACTTCTTGGAAACTCACTGATCATGCTCTGAATAACCTTCAACAAAACAAATTCCTTGACATCAAATCAAATTGCTTCAAGAGCTTCTTGACATCAATGACAACATCTATACTTGAGCAAAGGCAATGTACCCAAGGTACCCAAAATTGCCAACATCCACGATGGCCCTCATGGTGGTATATAAAGTACAACACCCACATAGAGCTTTGCAAATCGGGAAGTAGGATTTTTTGTGAAATGCCCAAGTGGAAGCACGCGAACCATGACCCAACCCCTCAAACGAGTGAATCATGGCCCAACAATATGCTCCATCCTCTCTTGTGGGAGCATCGCTCAATGGTGGTGAGTGTGGAATTTTCTCCATGTGTGGTTTCCGTTGGTTGTTTTCCCTCATGATCCCCATGTTAATTCTAGGGTCCATTATTCACTCCTCCCGTACTGCCCAGTCTCATAATTTCTCAAAAACAAAAAAATATTAAAAAATTACTTGAGCAACACTATGAGATTCTTGAGTCATTATCCCACATTTATTCAATGATGGCCCTCATGGTGGTATATAAAGCACAACATCCACATAAATCTTTTCAAATTAGGAAGTAAGATTTTGGGTGAAATGTCCAAGTGGAAGCACACAAACCATGATCCAGCCCCTCAAATGAGCGAATCATGGCCTAGCAATATGCTCCATCCTCTCCCGTGGGAGCATCGCTCAATGGTGGTGAGTGTGGAATTTTCTCCATGTGTGGTTTTTGTTTGTTATTTTCCCTCATGGGCCCCGTGTTAATTCTAGGGTCCATTATTCACTCCTCCCATACTACCCAGTCTTATAATTTCTCAAAAACAAAAATTAATTAAAAAATAACTTGAGCAACATTACGATAATCTTGAGCCATTATCCCACATTTATTCCACAATGCTCCTCATGGTGGTATATAAAGCACAACATCCACATAGAGCTTTGCCAATCAAGAAGCAATATTTTGGGTGAAAATACCAAGTGGAAGCATGTGAACCATGACCCAGCCCCTCAAACAAATGAATCATGGACCAGCAATATGCTCCATCCTCTCCCGTAGGAGCATCGCTCAATGGTGGTGAGTGTCAAATTTTCTTCATGTGTGGTTTCCATTGGCTATTTTCCCTCATGGGCCCCATGTTAATTCTAGGGTCCATTATTCGCTCCTCCCATACTGCCTAGTCTCATAAGTTCTCAAAAATAATATTTTCAAAGATATTTTCAAAGATATTCTCGAAGATATTTTTGAAGGCATTGATGGGATTCCCGTGATTTGTGAGTATGCATGGTTTTAGCCCATGGTATTGTGCCCACAAGATTCTATTACCATGTTGTGGTTTAGGGTTGTAAGATTTTCCTTTATATTGATTGTAATGTACCATTTTGGGAGGAAGGTGAACAATAATGGAAAAGGAGGTGTAGCTCTTGTTTGTTGGAAGTAACCCATATTGGGTGAACCAGGATAAATATCTTGTGTTATATGTACATGTATTTTGTAAGTTGTTATTTTCTTCTAAATTATTTAATTCTACATTATTATTCTGGAATAAGTTTGGGTATAACTCTTCAATACTTCGCTAGGTAGATAATCGAAGGAAAAAGTCACAAATGGTTGAGGAGAAATCTTGTCAACACTTCGTTGCTATGTCTCAAAACTCCTCTCTATGTTTTGGGTGGAAAATAGATCCACTTTATAGACAAAGGAGACCTTTGGGAAAATGTGCATGCAAGGGCATGCATGGCAAGAGATGTCACTTGTCTAAAACTGAGTATGCATTGGAAGGGGAAGAGAATCTCCCTTTTTGGCCTCCATTCTATAGCATGTCATAAGGATTTTGCACCCATAGGTCTACATGCTTGAATAGGCAGGATAAATGGTAGTTTTTGGGTGCCATTTGTCCAAATTTGACTTTTGGGAGTCAAAATTTGTGGTCATCCCACCCAGGGACGGTTGCTACGCCACTGTCCCTAGGTGGGACGACCATGAACTGTGACCATCCCAGGGTGTGAAGGTCATCCCTATATGGCCCAAAACCTCCCAAAAGTGGGGTAGAGCCTTCCAAGAGTGGTTAGTACCACTATGTAACCTCTGAGGGTTGCCCAAGGGGGCCATATGATGTCAATTAACCAATGCTTTTGGTCACTTAATTGGATTGACATGATTTTAGTGTCTACAGATGCCCCTTTTTTAGATGCGTTGTGTGCAACGTAGCACTAAGCAAAAATAGATGACTAAAATGCTAAATGATTAGGGTATTCAATAACCTAACCAACTTTAGATACCCCAATCATGGAAAGAGCATGTGTTCTTGAATCCTTGCTTCTGACTCAGTAAAGAAATTGGTCTTGGTTTCTCTTCAGCTTCTAGGTATGCTCGGGGGACTTATAACCCTAGGTGTTAGAGAATACCAAGTATTTTGGTAACTTTTGAGGTGTACCAACAGGTAGGTTCATCTGTCCTGTTATGCGCTTAGTTGAAATATTTGCTTGTTTGTTGCCCCAAGAAGGGGCGTGATTATCTTTGTCAAATATTCGTTGGATGAACGCAATTTGCATGATTGAGTGTTTGATTGTTGATTTTGATTATGAATTTGTTAAGTATGACTACCCCCTCAATCGACGAGCTGATGAGGGAAAGACCAGTTAGAAAAACAATGAGTTTCTTGATCCATATGACTTGGTTAGATTTTCCTTCAATTTAACCCATTGAAAAATGGAGTAGTTTTGGGGAGGATTTTGGTGATTTTGTTGATGCTTCATGGAAGAAAGGAGATGAAAACTTTATTCCTATGGGGTGGTCCAGCCACAATGGCCTTCTTAGGGATTGAAGTAAAGACTTTTCTAGTTCTGCATGAGAAATTTAGGTTCATATTGATCCCTAGTGAATTTTGACCAAATTTGAGTTTTTTTTGGTGGGTTTTAGGCCCTTTTCTTTAATTTTTATGCTATTTTTTAATTTTGATTGTTAAATTGCTTTTGAATTTTTTATTTTTTATGAGATTTCATAGAATAATACCTCATCAATGTTATATTTCCCAATCATGAAAAGGACACGCATCTCAGAATCATTACCTCCAACAAGTTAAGGAACTTGATTTTGGTAATATTTGGGATATTGGCAAACAAGCTTAAGTCTAATCCTAGCCTTGGTGGCAATTGGAAGATGATATCAAGTCTGCACTATAGCCTTGGTGGCAATTGTAATATGAGCTCAAGTCTACACTTTAGCCTTGGTGGCAATTGGAAGATGAGCTCAAGTCTACACTTTAGCCTTGGTGGCAATTGGAAGACAAGCTCAAATCAAATCCTAGCCTTGATGGCAATTAGGAGATAAGCTTAAATCAAATCCTAGCCTTGATGGTGATTAGTAGATAAGCTTAAATCAAATCCTAGTCTTGATGGCGATTAGGAGATAAGCTTAAATCAAATCCTAGCCTTGATGGTGATTAGGAGATAAGCTTAAATCAAATCCTAGACTTGATGGTGAATCAAATCCTAGCCTCGATGGCAATTAGAACATAATCTTAAATCAAATCCTAGCCTTGATGGAAATTAAGAGATAAGCTTAATTCAAATCCTAGCCTTGATGGCGATTAGGAGATAAGCTTAAATCAAATCCTAGCCTTGATGGTGATTAGGATATAAGCTTAAGTCAAATCCTAGCTTTGATGGAGATTACGAGATAAGCTTATTGGTTTGCTTGAATTTGCTTTTGATCTTTTGCTTATTTGTCCCAAGCAAGGAGGGTGCATGATTGTCTTTGGCAATGATTCATAAGATAAATGCAATTAAATTGATTCGTAAGTTATCAATTATTGATTTGGATTATACATGTTGTTATTATGACCAATGGGCTTAGCGGATGTCATTAGGGTATTTGGGGTGACCAAAGGATTTATGGATACCTTTGGGGATTTTTGGATTGACCAAGGGGTTTATAAATACCTTTTGGGAATTTTGGGTGACCAAAAGGTTTATGGATACCTTTCGGGTCTTTTGGGTGACCAAAGGGATTATGGATACCTTTGGGGCCTTTTTGGATTGACCAAAGGGTTTATAGATACCTTTGGGGATTTTTAGATTGACCAAAGGGTTTATATATACCTTTGGGGATTTTAGATTGACCAAAGGGTTTATGGATACCTTTTGGGCTTTTGGAGGTTGACCAAAGGGTTTATGGATACCTTTGGGGATTTTGGAGGTTGACCAAAGGGTTTATGGATACCTTTGGGAATTTTTGGGTTGACCAAAGGGTTTATAGATACCTTTGGGATTTTTGGGTGACCAAAGATTTTATGGATACCTTTGGGAATTTTTGGGTTGACCAAAGGGTTTATGGATACCTTTGGGGATTTTTGGGTGACCAAAGGGTTTATGTATACCCTTGGGGATTTTTGGGTGACCAAAGGGTTTATGGATACCTTTGGGGCTTTTTGAAATTGATTGTTTAACTGTTTGATTGCTTATTAAGGGAGGTATGATACTAGTAGTGCCCCAGTTGATGTTTATAATGTTTGTGTGATTTGCAATTGTGCGCTTTTAGACCATTATATGCATTGTGTGTTATAATTTATAGATGCACTAATGAATGCAATACCTATTGATGATGCCAATATGCTATATGTATGCGATGTATTGATGACATGCACTAGCTATATGATAAATGTATTATTATATGGTGTGATATGAATGTGTAGATGCTCTACTATGTATGCAATGGTGAATTGTACATGCATGTTTAATTTGTTTCAATTGTTTATGCACTTAATTCATGTTTATATGTCATTGTAAATACAATGTATGTAATGCATTATTTACACGATGATGATCTAACATAAATGAACCTATATGCTTTAATCATTTAAAACATAAGGAATGCAATGTAATATGTGTTTAAAAATCTAATGGATGACACCACAGAATGTATGAAAATCATGAATGAAAATGATAACTCTTATCATAAATTATTCATTTAAGCATCCATATGTGAAATGAGATGATTGTGAGATGTGTGAATGTGTATGATTGATGTAATGATTTGTTGCTATTAGGGAATTTTTGAGGTTTTCCATGAGACTCAAACACCCTAGTTGATTAATCAAAATTTGTATAATGACTATACAGGACTCCTGAAAGATAAAAGCTTTTGTTATGAAGACCAAGATATTCACTATCCCTATGTGTGTAAATGAATATATTAGATGATACATAAGACTACCTCATTGCCAGACGGGATATATTTATCCCATTGTTGTAATGAGGATCACCCTATGTTCATCATGATCCTAAGTTTGGACTTAGTTGGATTAAACCACTAGGCGATACAAGCTACCTAAAGTTAGCTCACTTTGTAAATTGTGTAGGACTACCCAAATGACAGGAAGGATTCATTCAGCCCATTGTTGTATTGGGGATCACTCGATGGTTTCAAAATATTGACCATTCCAGGGATTCAAGCTCTTCACCCCCTTATTTTCTTCACATTGATGTGGGATACTTGCTCATGCTTAGTGATGAAAATCACTATTTATTTTGTATTTTGTTTTCTTTGAACAAGGGATTTGTTTAGTGATGAAAATCACTATTTATTTTGCTTTTGATTGTTGCTTTTTGGAATTTTGCTTATTTTGATGAAAGAAAAGGATTTCTTTGGGTAGGGCTTGTCATTTTGTCAATGATCAACATCCTAGACCATGTGCATCACAAGGTGAGCAAGTAAAAACCTTTCGCTTAAGGTGACTTGGACCACTTTACAGTTTTCATCTTTCCCTTGTTCAAACAATAATTATTACTGTTTGATTAGTGATGGGATTTTGAGATATGTTAGGTGCTATCAGAACTAGACCTCATCTTCAAAAGTGAAGATAGCTTTCTACAAAATCTAAGAATATCACTAGGTATGATTGAATGATTGGCAAACTCTAGTATATTCCTTATAGCAATAGGAAGGGGTTGTGTTGAAAAACACAATTACTCACAAGGGTGATGGATGATGATGAAAATATGCATGATTAAGATATAAACATGGTGTCGTTTGTAATATTGTAAACACAACCTATCCTAAAGCAAGTGCAATGGATGAAAATACCTAATGTAATGCAATTAAATGAATGCATATGCAAAATGTAAATGCAAATGTTTTTGTGTTTTAATGTTTTGCAATGTTTTTGGAGTTTATTGCTTTTTTTTTTGGTAATTATTATAGTAGATTAAAAAAGGGTTTTTATAGAGGATCCCAAAACCTTATGTACAAAATCAGCCTTGCATCATGCCTCCTGGCTTTATGTATAAGCCTATTACAGAAAACATAACCCCTAAAAAAACCTGATTACATAAGCAATGGGCCTAGGGCATCAATCCCTTGAAACTGAACACCAAAATAGAAATCCCGCCCAGCGGTAACAGTAAGCATGAAACAATCCCTGTCAGCGGGAAACAGACAAATAAGAAAGGAAGTAGTTTTGGAGATCCCGCCCAGCGGGGAGTAGCCAAAAACCACCATCGAGAAGATCCCGCCCAGCAGGAAGCAAAGAAAAACCGTTACAATAAAATCTCGCCTCACGGGAAGCAGTCAAAACCACCACAAATAGTCCCGCCTAGCGGGAAGCAACAGGGAAATCCCGCCATCCGGGAAACCAGCAGAAAAGAAAGGATCCAGCCTCGCGGGAAAACCGGCAGATTTGGCGGATCCCGCACTGTGGAGAAACCATCCCGCCCACCGGGAAAACATTCCGTTCAGCGAGAGCCATCCTGTAGGAAGCCGACAGCCAGCATAGAGAGGATCCAGCCCATCAGGAAGTGACCAAAGAGTTGCACCACAAAGAACCCGCCTCGAGAAAACAGAAGAGGATCCCAACAGCAGGGACCAAGAATCCCGTCCAAGCACAGAGCCCGCCGAGGATTCACAAGAAAAAGGGGAAGCTGTCCAAACCCTAAACCATCACCTCCACCGCACCGAGAAACGCAGGGGACCAGATCCATGCGAATAACCTGCAAAAAACCCCAGGGGGAAGCCTGAGGGAAAAAGGGAAGGGATCCCCAACCAAACAGGGATCCCTGGGAAGCACCAGTCCGAAAAAACAACCAAGGAAACCCTAGCCGGCCGGGAGGGGCACAGATAGTGGAGAAGGATCTCCCCCAGGAGATCATCTGCAAACAACCACTCCCCGGGAGGGATGACCTGGGTTGAGCCAGGAACTGGGCAGGAACCAGGAGCCATGGGAGGGGGAGCAGGGGAGGGACCAGAGCCCTCCCCTCTCTACTTTCTTCCCTCCAAGTTTATTGCTTTTTGATTTGTTTAAAATTTTGATGTTTTCAATTTTTTTTTTTTTTTCAATTATTTTAATGTTTTTGAATTTTGAATGTTTTGTGAGGGGAAGGCACGATCCCTTAGGCACCCCTAGTGTGTGTGCTACTCAACGAAAGTGAGAAAGGTGTGATACTTTTAGAGCTTTCACTCTGCTTTGTTGGTTGTGATGTGGGTGGTGGGGAAGGTATGCTACCTTTGGGACCCCCAACGTGCATTGTATTTGATGCACTATGATTGACTTGGATATGGGTAGTAGTAGAAACTTTTCCCCCTATTGTGATGTGTAATTATGTGCAGTGCCAATGTCTCACTAAGATGAGACGAGCGAAGGTGAAACATTGGGTGATGTGACAGTTTGCGTAAATCAGTTTTGATATTCCTGTTTCTTTGCTACAATACTGATCATCCCAACAGACTCTTGGAGGGATGGGTTATTATGCACCTGATTAGGTTGCTCAATATGGTTGGCAGGTATTGTGTTTGCTTTGATTATGGGTCAAAGGTCTTGGAAGACTCCTATTGGTTGGTTGTTTGCAGCAAGAGGATTTCCCATCGAAATCTCTTGCCTCTCGATCATATCCTGAACTAAATCTCTAAAGGGATAACATGTTTGGATATCATGGCCTCTTTTTTGATGGTAAACACAATATAGATTTTTCTTGTGTGCATTTGATCTATGCTTATTAGATTTCCATGGACGAATCTTGGGAAGCGTGATTGCTTGTGCCTCATATAATCTATTGAAGATAGATGCTAAGGGCTATGAAAAATGAGTATATTTTCTTTTCTTTTGTTGCATATGATTTTTGGCCAATGGAGGTTGAGCCTGGTAATTAGGCTGCACTGATAATTGTGGTGATTGAGCACAATTTAAGGGTTCAAGGACACTCAAAACCACTTGATTGATTGGGGCCACATTTTGTTGTGTGTTACCACCTTTAATATTATTGTTTGGCCATTTCCCTTTGTGGAGTTGAACATCACCCTCCTCGATCTTGATGTCCTCATTGATTTGGGTATGTGCTAAGGCCTCCTCGAATGTTTGATACCATTGTAATTGTAAGAGAAGTGAAATCTGCTTCGAACAACTTCTAGTAAACATTCATATGAGTTCCATTGTGGGTAGGGTGAATGATAGTTTTGACATCACGTTTATCCATCTGTTACCATACTCCATGACTGGCTCATTATCAAGTTGATGAAGGCTAGATAAGTCAGTCAAGTTTATCGTTTTCTTAGTGCTAGAGGCAAAACATCCAAAAAATACATCGGCCAATTTCTCAAAGGTGTTTATGCTATGACGTGGTAGATGATTATACCATTATAAAGCATCCCTAGATAATGTGGTAAGGAATATTCTCAACATCAAAGGATCATAGTCTTGAAGATGAAAACACTTAAGGATGAAGCTTGTCACATGTTATTTTGCATCATCATCATCTTTGAAATATTCAATTTTAGGCATCTTGAAATTTGATGGATATATCAGTGATGACACTGATGGATGCAAAGGTTGATTACTAATCTGCTTTAGTGTGGGTTTTTGATAACCCAAAATTTAATCTGGATTTTTTAATGCCTTTAATAGATCATTTAGCACTTTGTATGGCTCTAACGACATGATATGATCATCCTGTTGTCACCCTTGATTAGATGAAGGAGGTTGCTTTTGATGTTGAGGTGGACGATAAGTATGATCATTAGGTACCTCATCATAGTTGGATTCAGGATAAGCATCTATTTGATCCTAATGTTCCCATTGGAACTCTTCATATGATTCCTCATCATATTGATCTTGGTATTGTTGAGGAATATGAGGCTTTTGATGATAACTAGATAATGGCCTTTGATGTAACACAATTTTGGCGTGGTCGAGGGGGAAGATTTTGAGACTGTATTGGATGCCTTGCTCGTTGTTGCATCCTATAGGTGCTAGGTGTAAGCACAAATTTATGTAATACATTTTGCAATTACTCTTGTTGTATCTATTGTTGTTCTTGTATCTTTCATTGATACAACCTTTGTAGGCGTGCTCTATGTGAGTCCACCCATTGTTGATTTCTTTGTTGTTGATCTAACTGGATTTGATCTGTATGTTGTTGTCTGCTAAGATTTGGGCTACGTGCTTGATGAGTATGATCTTATTGCTCAACTGCATGGGATTTGTGTACCTTCATATTTGACATACGGATGGGTTTATCATGTCTTTCCCCCCTAGTAGGATCTATTTCTTGTTTTCCATGGTCTCTAAGGGTTGCCTTGACTTGATACTCTAGTTTATGAATCGACCTTGTATAGTCCGATGATGTAGAGCCATCATGTGGTTGCATCAAGTACTATTCATGAGGAGTATGAGGATGACTTGGGTCTTCTCCCTCATCTATGAGGAAAGACTCATGTTCAATTTTAGATGTAAGCTCTGTATATGTGGGCTGCACAGAAGCACGATGTGTGGATGTTGAGTGCTCTCTGTGAGGAGTATGGGGGTGACTCACTCAATCAAATGGAGTGGTTTGCTCATCCAGGCTAGGCCATGGTGTACTCTCATGTTCATATTTTGATTGATGTATAGAGCAATCTAGGGTGTGAACCTACGATATTGACCTACTAGACCCCTCAGTGGGTATATTATTTGCTATATAGAATTCCCCCAGGGTATCCAAATTAGGAATTTTTCCTAGAGGACCTATGGGTGCTTCCCTAGTAGGGATATCTCAAAGGTTTATCCCCCTGGGGATGATATTATTGTTATGATAGGACCTGGGATGCCATTCAGGGATAGGCATGTCCTCTAGATTTACTTGGAGATATTTGTTGGTTATGGAGTTTGAATTTCTCTCTGAATTGGAGGTCTTGTTTTTAACCACATTTGGACCAAATTTGTAAAAGGGGGGTCAATCGACCATTTTTAGAAAATTTTGACTTTTTGAAAAAAAAATTGTAAGTGTTATATACCAAAACAATCATTGCAACGAGCTAATCACATTGGGCTAGGGCTCCAAAATTTGACTTTTGGGTCAAAAATTTGTATTTTTGAAATATTTGGCCAACCGAGGCTCGTGGAGAAATGCCCACTTTTAGGAATTTTTGGGAAATTTTGAAACACAAAGAGTTTGGACTCAAAATTTACGTGAGAGGTGCAGAAGGAGCTAACTAAGACAAAAAAATAAATTTGGCAAATTTTGGGGTTGTCTAGACCATTTTATGACTATTTTAGTGTAGTTTTCCCTATTTTTGGCTTTGAAAATAGAGTAATCGTAAAACCAACATAAATTTTTTGTTATAGCTTTGATTTGCACGATTTTCGATCTATTGGATGCAGAATAAAAAATTAGCTTTTAGTCCTAGATGGTTTATAAAAATTAAACTATTTTAGAAAAAATAGGGTTTAGTCCTAGATGGTAGGATCTTACGTTCATTACCCGATCAATAAGAAAACACACAAAGTAGAAAATATGATTATCTCTTTTAAGGATTAGATGGCTATGATTATCTCTTTTAAATATTAGAAACACACAATCAAATAATCAAAGAATCACAAAAGCAAACAATGTGATTATCTCCTTTAAGTATTAGATGTGAATCCCTAAGTTGTTTGGTGTGTTTAGATTTGTTGTTGTTTTTGCATTCTTATTTGTGTTTTGGACTTAGAATGAGTTAACTCAACCAAATTTGTGACTAAGAACACTAGTGCCAAACATGAGGTTCTCAAAAGAGTCTAGGGTACACCACTTAAAACCCACAATGAGTGGAGGGTTCGCCTAGCTCTTCCACTCTGAATCGACAAGTGATTCCAACAGTGGGAGGTCATTTGAACACTAGTGACCTATTCTATCTTAAGAGAGTGCCCTATTCTATCTAAAGTGTTGAGGGGGCAAGTCAAAGGAAGGAGGTGAAATCCAACGTCATCGATTTGAATTGGAGGTTGGTGATGAAATCCAACTTTACCAATGTTATTGTGATACGTGCAAGTGTGTGTGGTTCCTTTGAATCTTAAATAAATTAAACAATGAAGCACTCAATGATCTTTCACTAAATGCAAGAAAATGATGTTTTACTTTGAGAAGTGTTATATAAAACGTAAACCTACAAAATGCATGTCCTAAATGATAACCTACCCATTAGGTAGGCTACAAGCAAGCAAACCATACAAATGCATTTCTACTTAGTTCCTTTTTAGTTTTTTTTTTTTTGTTTTTGTTTTTGCAATTATAGAAAAGTAAAACCTATCTTTCTACCTTTCAAGCAATCAAGGGAGGCAAGAAAAACCAAAATTCAGCAAATTTGAACAGTAGAAATGAAAACTAAGGGTTTAGGCACTTACCTCGATGGCCTATAAGCTTGCTATTTTTAGAATTTGGAGCAGAAAAGCTCATATTTTGTGACCATCCCAGGGTGGGATGGTGGCCAATTTAATGGCCATCCTAGGGTGGTATAGTTGTGTGGTCGTCCCGGGGTGGTATGGTTAGCAATCCATGGGTCGTTTCATGCCAGAACAACTAGTGCAACAAAACAAAGGCAAAAATAGGGTCAAATATTTAACCAACTCAATAGGGACAAGGTCCCACCATGATCACCACTAAAGTATGGGAAAAATAGTGCACCTAACAATGCCAAACAATATGCATATATATCTAGTATGAATCAAACATTATAAAAGGATAAATTCAAGCAACCATGGAAGCCAAATAAGTGCAAGAAAATGGTGTTTCTCTTTATTTCATTTGATAAATCAAAATAATGGTTACATAGATGTCCCCTTGAGATCTCTTAGTTTGATACACTTGTTTACAAAAATGGGTGCCCAAGGATCAAGTCCTTTCAAACAAGCTTGTGCGTATTTCCAATGTTCTTCCTCGTACCCACAATTGAGGTGGGCGAACCTATGATGTTGCCACTTCATTATTCATTGTTATAATATTGTATTCCTTCCTCATACACTATAAAACCTACACCTACACACAAATAAACTAGATTTGTTAAATAGCAAGAGCATAGAATGTGAAACATGCAAAAATAAGACAAGCAACTATAAGCTAGAAAGTGTAAATATGCAATGTACCTATCTAAAACAACTCCAAATTGTCTAAAATCATAAATACATGCATAATATATGATTTTGGGAAGATATAATCAAAAATAGAATGGAAATTTCCTTTGAATCCGTGTCACATTCGTAGTGTACCTACAAAGCATACAAAACCCAAAATAAGTAATTTTTGGACCAAAACACCTCCAAATAAAATTAAACTTGGACAGTATACATAAAATGAAATTTCAAGAGGACCCATATTAATGGATTAGCAAGATCAATCATAGTTTCATGTGCATCTTAAGATGGTGTCCAGAAGCCTACAAAACCTTAAAATTACAATATCTCACTCAATATCTCCAAATTGCATGAAATTTGGATAGCATGTTCATAATATAACCTAGAATATACCTAACAAAAAATACTAGAAAAATTTTGCATGGATATGTCACTATCTCTTGCAGGGAATGTGGTGACTGTCACAGAATGAGGATCGTCCTAAGGTGGGACGACCACTAGTTCTGCTCCTTATTTGCCACCAATTCCTCAAGGGATTGGTCAAAAACCTACTTAACAGTATTTTCATCAAATTTGATGGTTAAATTCACTCAATTGGTTTGGTTTTATAAACTAATTGCACCTCTTGAATTGCTCGAGAACTTCCTTTGCTAGGTAGATATTTCAAGGGAAAAAGGCACAAATGGGTGAGGGAAAATCTTGACAGCACTCCATTGTTATGTATCAAAACTCCTCTCTATGTTTTGGGTGGAAAATGGATCCACTTTATAGCCAAAGGAGGCCTTTGGGAAAATGGGTATGCAAGGGCATGCATGGCAAGAGGTGCCACTTGTCTAAAACTGGGCATGCATTAGAAGGAGAAGAGAATCTCCTTTTTTGACCTCCATTATGTAGCATGTCACGAGGATTTTGGGTCGTTAGGTCTACATGCTTGAATAGGTGAGATAAACGGTAGTTTTTGGGTTCCATTTTTCCAAATTTGATTTTTTAGGAGTCAAAGCTTGTGGTCGTCCCACCCAGGGATGACCGCTATGCCACCATCCCTAGGTGGGATGACCATGAACTGTGACCATCCCAGGGTGGGGCGGTCATGCCTATGTGGTCCAAAACCTCCCAAAAGTGGGGTAGAGCCTTCCAAGAGTGGTTAGGACCATTGTGTAACCTCTAAGGATTGCCCAAGGGGGCCATATGATGTCAATTAACCAATGCTTTTGGTCGCTTTATCAGATTGATATGATTTTAGTGTCTACAAAAGGATGTCTACGGTCACCACCCAGGTGTTGTAGGTGAGTTGGAGAGGAGAGGGCAATCCTCCAAGGGAGGTCCCAGGTTCAAATCTCCACCTACCAAAGAGTTGAATTGGGTATCTAAAATCCAATTGATAATATTGGTGTGGGCAGGGTCGGGTGTGACTCCTGGGTGACTTTGACAATGTAGAACCCCCTATTTGTGGTCTCTTAGACCAAGGTAGCCCCGCAAGGGGTTTTTCGATTTAAAAAAAAAAATGTCTACGATCAATGGATGACTAAAATAGGAGCAAAATAAAGCTTATCTTTCAAGGTGGAAAATACATGTGTATGAGCATGAGTCCAATGGAATATAGATTTTGCCTTAGTCAAATTATGCAAAGGAGTAGTAATGGTGGAATATCCTGAAATAAACTTGCGGTATAATTTGGCTAGGCCAAGAAAACTCCATAACTCAGTGGTATTGGTGGGAGTAGGCCAATTAAGGAGAACTTCTAATTTAATAGGATTGAATCGAATACTTTACTCATTGATGATAAATCCAAAGTAAGAAATAGAAGTTTGACCAAAAGAATAATTAGGTAAATTAGCATACAATTGATGTTGTTGTAGAATGGGAAGGACATGCTTAATATGCTCCAGGTGTGCCTACCATGTAGGAGAAAATATAATAATATCATCGAGATAGATAATGACATATCTATCCAAGCACTCTCTAAAAAATTAATTCATTAGCCTCATGAAAGTAGCAAGGGTATTAGTGAGGCCAAAGGGCATAACAAGCCACTAAAAAAAATCCATATTTATTTTGAAAGAAGTTTTCCATTTATCTTCAGCTTGAATATGGACCTAATGATATCCATTCTTGATATCAATCTTAGTGAAAATCTTAGCTCCCTAAATTTGGTCTAAGAGATCATCAATCTGGGGGAGTGGATATCTATTTTTTATTGTGCCCAAAAATCAATGCAAAGATGCCAAGTGCCATATTTTTTAGAACAAGAAGAATAGGAGAGGCACAAGTCAAAATGTTGGGTTTGATGAACTCTTTATCTAACAGGTCCTAAATTTACTTCTTAATTTCATCATATTACAAAAGTGATTGTATTTACATGGTTGAATTAGAGAAAGGTGTTCTTGGAATGATATCAATGTTGTGATTAATGGAACTCTCTGGAGGTAAAGAAGTGGGTTCTTGAAAAACACTTTTATATTTATCCAATATATGAACAAGTACTTTGGGTCTAGTGGGCTTAGAAGTTTGGGCTAAATATTGCGTATGTTGTGGGTGAATGAATATTATGGTAAGTGCTTGTGCTTAATTTGCTACTTTTCATGTCTATCTATAACTGAGAAATATATTAGTGGTGTGCTTGGTAGATTCTTTGATAGCTTCAATGAGATAGTGTTTATTATCTTGCTAAAGTGTGTATGTATTTTAATAAGTATCATATTGACCACACCTATCATACTGATAGGGCTTACCAAGCAATAAACCACCACAATACATGGGGGTCACATCACAAGTGACCTTATCTCTAAACTTAGTTCCAAAAGCAAATGCAAGGGTGCAAGCGTGTGTAATTTATGAAGTGTGCAATTGTCTACATTTATATTTAACATACCCTTTTATTTTACAATAATTACAAAATTTTTTAGACTTAGCATTAGAAGAAGAAGAAGCATGAAATGTATGCTTAGAAGCAGATTGAGTAGAAGTGGGAGAAGGAGAAGATTGAGAAGGGGATAAAGTAGAAGATCTCGTTGGTGCCTACTGTTGAGGACGAGACGATGGCTTCGAACCTCCAGAATATTATCGAGTCTCATTGTTCTATGCTACGAACTTCTCCTCTGCTAGTTGTACCTAATTGAAAACATCATCAAGAGTATTGCAAGAAGTGTATTTTATCTCTCAATAGAAGTGTTCTAGAAGCTACTTTTAAACTTAGCGATGAGGGAAGCAACAATATCAAATACATGAAGCAAGACACGCAATCAATTGAACTGATGGACATAGTATTGAATGGATGTTGCTTTCCATGTCTAAGATAGAGCCATTGGTTGAGCAAATAATCATCATAATTGGACGGATAGAAGGTGGCCTTCAAGGCTATGATCAAAGCATCCCAAGTTGTGATGGGGTTTTGAGTTCCTTGGCATTTGATAATGAGAACCTTAGCATGCTAGAAAGTTTGAGTTTTATAAAAGAAACTTTATCATTGTTCAAGGTTTGACTAAATTTAAACCAGATCTCCATATCTAGGATCCAACTATTGAGAACATCGGGATCTCTAGAGCCTTCATAAATTTTAACTTCACACTTTGCATGGAGGTGATTAGAGGAGGAAGAAGACTATAGTTAGAGGTCTCTGATGGTGTTGGCCAAAGAGGTGACTAAAGAGGTGACCTCGTGTAATTTGTATGCTAATGCCATATTGGCTGCCATATTTCTATTATGCTAAGCCAAGGGAAATTGAACAAAAGACCTTTATATTTGATTAATTTTTATAAATAAAATAAACCCTTTTTTTCTTTTTTCTTTTTTAAATAATAGTCAACTTTATAAAAGACTATATCATAATAAAAGGCTCTGATTTGTAAATAAATAAGGCACCGATTGAAATAATTTGAAAAGCGGGATTGAAAAAGACTATATTAAAGGCTCATATTTTTAAAGAAACAAGGCACTTGTTGAAATAATTTTACCAAGCACGATTTAGTCAATGACTTATTTTTGGTGGATGCACAAATGTGAGACTTCTCATACATGGTAGTTGTGGTTGCGATGAACAAAGTGTGTGGGGTCTAGTGGGGATCGTTGGTTGCAGTAGAGATAGGGGTGGTCATGGTCACCGAGAAGTGTAGAAGTGGTGAAACATGCAAATAATTTTTTCGATGATAAGTGCACAGGCTTGAAGAGGCACAAGTGTGGTTAGCCTACAATACGTGGAGCACGTCCAAGCAGTGGGTGACAGTGGTTATGGCTTCATTGAACGTCAAGACTTTTGCTAGTAGGAATACCATCTTGGACATCATTGAATAAATGAAAATAGTCACAATACGTAGGCGAGTTGACGATGTGGAGTGGTAATAAAAAATGCATGACTTGTGCAAACCCACGATGTTCGCAGATGATAGATTTTGGCAGGAGTAAAATATGTGGAAACCAATAGTGAAACACCTTTTGTGACTAAAAGACTCCTACAGTGGATGTGCGGTCAATGCAAAAGGATAATGGGTAGCTTACGCATCAACGGTTACAACATGTGAGCAAAATTCATTGGCAAAGTAGATCTATAGAATAGATTTACTATGTAGTTGAGGTAAACTTATAGTCTGTCAGTGATGAAATGCTCGAGGTCATGCTACAGAGTTCATAAAGGCAGCTCAATGGCATCAAACTGCTACACCAAATGCCAAATACAAGTGACTTCTATGTAGATACCGAACAAATATCACCACAAGTATCACACATCCATTCAAGGTTGTACACCCAGGTGATGACAATACTATAGAGGAATTCATGAGCAACAAGGAACATGACAAGGTAGCAAAGGTGCCAGAAATGCAGATGTAACAGTGTGGATGTCGTTCAATAAGTGGAAGTCATGGTAGGTTGAACTATGTGGTTCGAATCCAAGACTAAGAACCAAATGGAGTTCAATTATGGAAGAAAGACACAGGCATCCAAGATATTGGCTCTAAATACCACTGATAAGGGATAAACCTGGATTGCAAACAACACAAAATATTGCAAACTCAAAAATCTCCTGAATGCTTTGCACAATGGGCTATTAATGGTCGATTACATCATATCTTCTGGATAAGATTTGTAGTTGTAAAAAATATTTATCCAAAATACTAATATATAAATAAATCAAACGTATGAATCCCCATCATATAACCACCATGTCGTAATAATTTTAAACCTTTCACACCATTAAAAGCACTAGGAAAGAGACAAGCATTCAGTTTGATAAAACACAAGATTTGAACCTTGGACCTTCACCCCCCTTACGAGGTTTGGATGAACCAATTGATCTACACCTCAAAACTTGATATCACTATTGTTAAATAGTGATATCACTATTGTTAAATACGATCTTATTTGAGTTAAAATAGATATTGTTAATTATAGGATAACTACTATAAGGTAAACATAAAGGTAAATTAAGACCTAAAAGTAGGTGTGGTTGCTAAATTAAGATCTAAAATATTAAGGAGGTAAGGTAAAAGATCCTTGGTTAGACCAAAGGGATTTAGATTGAGACCAAAAAACATAGCTTATAAAGTACATAACTTGAAACAATATAAAAGATAAAGTGAAATATCCATCGTTGTAACAAAGGAATCTCATAGCCCTAGTAGGCTTGTTGGCCAAATTGAGATCTTCAAAGTCACCAATAGAGGCATCCAATTTGGAACACAAAATTACATAAAGTGAAAGATCCTTTATTCCATAAGCAAGAAAGCCCAAAATAAAATTGGGTACGAAGAGGGACTTACAACATTTAAGGCTTGAGATGGGTTTCCTTCATTGATATTCTGCCTAGCTAGAGCTATGGAGACTGAATGGTTTGTATTTGGTTTTGATGGCCATCACTACTACCTAATTCCAAGAGATCCTCTTCTATATTTGTGGTTGCCTCTCAAATATCCTCTTAGTATTGAATTTATATCTTGGTTTGAACATTGAATATAACACCATCAAATATAAAATATTATCATGATACCACGTATCACTAAGAGAATGCAAAATGAACACGACATAAATATACTCACCTTTGACTATAGGGTCCCTGCACAAGGCTAGTGCCAAGCTGGTCTTGCCACTTTGGTTATTCAGAAACGTGACACAAGGCTTCAATCCTCATTTGGGCAACCTGAGCCCTCCATATAACGGGTAGATGTCTAAACATACCTACCCACCCCAACCATCAAATATGAGGTGAGAGGGTATCCTAAGACTTTTGTCAAATACATAAATATCTGACTGGCCAACCTCATTCTCAAGATACCTACTCACCTCACTCCTAGCTTGGTTTCCTATTGTACCTACAAGATGCCATAAGATCTCATTAGTACCAGTTTAACAAAAGAGGAAACCATATGTATATTTATGAATCACAACAATATACAGAAACACAAACATATTACATACATATACTAAAATAAAAAGTGTGCAATGTATTATTTATCCATTTATATTTAATTTAATTTAAATATTAATATCCATTAGCTACAAATATGGCTAATAGGACTACAAAATTAAAGTGAATAGAGTGTATTGTAGTAATTATTGATGCACCCCTAAAGAGTAATACTGGACAAGCAAATAATAGATAAACAAATCTGAGTTATACAAGAAATATAAAGAAGCAAAAATACAAAAAAAATAAAATAAAAAGTGAAACTAGTACAAAGAGTTGCCAAATTGAAAGGACATACAAAGAAGCACTAAAGGAGTTAACATGTAGCAATGATTTACATAGCATCAACCAACAACACTCCTAACACCCAACTCTAGAAAATATCAGTGAAGAGATTCATGTTGTCCACTAGATGAGGCCTTTAAATTCTATGTCGTCGTTTCCTCACCAAATCTTATAAAGGTGACATGGTCTACATATTGACATAACTCACATATCATGAATATAAAATATGACAATATATCCTAAAGTTTTCCTTTACTCATAATTAGATATGCATAAACAATAAATGTAAGAAATGTCCACATCCTAACATAGCATTCCTCCTTTTAAATATAAAATTGATGCAAATGCACTAGATGTTTGGGTTCAACAACATGAATCATAATCCTTCATCAAGAAGTTTAAGGAGGATAAAATCATCTTATTATTGCCCTCTTATTATAAAATATATAAAAAGTGCCCTCTTATTATTGCTTGAGGGTTACTTTTAACCTACAAAACAAATGATAGGGTTACTAATAATTTTGATGTCAACCTAAAACATACAAACATTGGTCCAAGCATCCAAGGAAAATAAATAGTGATGACAAAGCTCTCTAAGCATCCATAGAGTTATGACAAATAACTACTTAAATGCAATGTCTGATATAGGCCAGGCAATGAAGGAGCCCACAACATCCTTCATTGTGGCCATCTCATCATTCCTTCTAAATAATATATGGATATGGAGATTAGATAAAAAAATGGATATAGAGATTAGATAAAAATAACATTAATGTTGATATTTATTAACTATTATTTGAGGTAACCCATGAGGGATACTGTAGTGGTAAGTCCTTGGGTTTTCATCCAAGAGACCCAAGTTCAAACCTCGATAAGAGGGTATCGAGACCCCTCATAAACTCAATTGTGATTTTGACAAGGACAATGCAGTGGTAGGGCTTTGACCTATATTTGAGGAGGCCCAAGGTTCAAACCATGACATACCTAGATGCAAATAGGATGGATGGTAGTGGCTGAGTGTTTTTTGATTGGTTGCCCTAGTTCAATGCCCCCGATAGTTGGGGGACTTCATATAACCCAACAAGCTAGGGTTTATAGTAGCAAAACCTAATGGTGTTACCAATTATCCTATGTATTAAATAAATAAATAAATAAAAACTATTATTTGAGGTAATCTATTGAAATATGAGAATATATAGAGAAGAAAAATTAGGTTGCAAATAATTTAGCCAATTGTAATGTTGATCTTTGTCTTAGATAAATTCAAAATTTAAAAGACAATTGGTTAAGTGAGATTTTATCTCTTAATAAAAATGATGTCAAAGAGTTGATCGTAAAAACATAACAATTTGAGGAAGATGAAGAATTTATTTGATAAAAGGAAAATGAAAAATACCTAAAAGGCAAACTCGAAATGACAACAAATAAAATATTTTGTTATTTTGATGGGAGTGGCACCAATAAAAGGCCACATAGGGTTTATCAATTAATTTTTTTTTTCAAATATCATTTTATGAATTAGAGTAATTAATGCAACTATATTAAAAAGCAAAGTAGAGAATGAAAGGAGAGAAATAATCAAGCCTTTAGGGACGTTAGAAATGACCTTGATCTGTTGGGTTTAAAGATTTAGAAGCTGCTAAGGAAAAGCTAACTTTGATCCCCAAGATGGAAAAGAGGGTGTCCTCAAAACCTATTTAGTTATCTCCCTTGGTCTTCCCACTAGACCTCCTAATACCCCGAGGCCCATCAGAGTAGACAGGTCAAAAGTTAAATGGAATCTTCCCCCCTCCTGGATGATTAAAATTAAACTTTGATGGGGTTGCCAAGGGCAATCCTAGAGTTTTTAAAGTGGGAAGAGTTCTCAGATATGGCAATGCACACAATATTCTCACATATGCAAAAATCTTGGGCCTCCAAACTAGTGATTTTGTTGAGGCAAGAGTTGTTTACCAAGGTTTAAAGTTGTTGGAAAACTTCCCTATTTGAAATATTATCATCAAATGAGAATCTATGAACATTATAAACACTTTGAAAGGCTCATAATCCTTGGTTTGGAGTATTGAAAACATCAAGGAGGAGGCTAAAAGAATCATTTCACAGTTTGAAAACATCCAAATTTAGCATGTCTACTGCTAAGGCAGTAAAGTTGCAGACTTCCTAGCCAACCTTGGCATTTCTTAGGAGGACCTCTCCATTTGGAGAAGCAACTTTCTTCCAACCTTGTATCAAGTTTACAACCATGATGATTAAAACTAATTTATCCCTTCTTGTTCGGGTGGATGGTCCCTCTCAATCTAGATTCATGGTCTAGTCAGCATCTTCTTTTGCTATTCCTATTTTTTGGTGTCTCTAGAGGAGGATAGAGGAGTACAAGTCCAAATACGAGGATGAGGACCTTGAAGAATCGAAATACCCCTCTACTACTATTGGTACTGATTAGATCCCCTTTTGTGGCTTCTCTATCTCCTATCACATCGTCTGTTAGAGTTAGAATATATTACATCATTTGGGTCATGTAAATGTACCACCTTTGGTACATAGTTAGAGTAGGAGATTACTTTAGGGGTAAGTTAGCTAGTTACTTCAAGCACAATGTAATAAAAGAACAAGAGTCAAAGAACAAGATGAAAAAGGGAAGGTCTCCTCTTGAAAAGAAAGGGAGGTTGGCCAAGGAATCTATCTTCCTATATAAAGGGCCTCATAGTGATAGTTCATATCAAGCATATCAAGTGCATTATAGTAGAGAGTAGTAGATAGTGGTAGAACTCATGTATGGAGTACAATGTAGTTCTTTAGCTTATATTAATGGAGTGACCATCACCTCCATACTGCATTGTATTTTTACCACTTTCTATTTATAGTATATTTTAGTCATATTGTAGAATTACTTTCTTTCATATTTTTTACATTTTATTAGGACTTGTGATAGATCTCTCCCATTGCATATATCCTCAAAAGCTAACAGTGGTATCAGAGCCACGGTGAATCGAGATAGGATTAGGGAGAGTCATAGGAAATATTGAAAGGATTGAAATAAATCTTAGTTACAAAAATTTTGAGATTACATTTGGCTAGAGTCTTTCCACAGAGTTACAAAAAAACTCGTGAAGACTAGGACTCAACATTCATACCACTAGATTGATAAATCAACTAGTGAAGATTATTATCTCCAGAATTATAAATTCTTTCGTTCCAGTCTCTAACAACTTGTTGCAAGAAAAGGAGATTCAAAAAAGGTTGGGAAGCTTCCTACAAGAGAGCTAGGAAGAATATCTTCTTAGAATCATTCCAACACTTGCAAGCAATAAGGAGAATATTAAAGATTTAAAAGACCTTGAAGAAAGGTTCCATTACAAGAGCTACAAATCCTACAGATTGCAGAAGTGAATAAAAGGCCACAATAGCCTTATAGCAGACTCAAGGAAGAAGAGACTCCAGAATATGAGTCAAGGAGGAGATAGGAGATTGGTGATCTCCATTCAAGATCAATACCTATAGAGTGCAGAAGAAGAAAAGGCCACAAAAGCCTTGATCCAAAAGAAGAAGGCCATAGAAGCCTTAATTTTGAAGAAGAGTTCTTGATTCAAAAGAAGACTCTAGAGAAGAGTTCATGAAATAGGATATTGGTGATCTCCTTTACTGATTAAAGACTTCTTTTAGAAGAAGTTGAAGAGATCCAAAGTAGATCTCATTGGAAAAACTTCCAATATTAGAAGAGATAGAGAGGGACTAATAAAGTCCTATTCCTGATCATAGAAGCAATAAATTTTAGAGATCCGAGAAGAAGATCTCATCACCAACACTTCCATAAGAAGAAGGTTGAAGAAAAGGTCTCAGTTGGAAGACCAAAGAAGTTATAAGATAGAAGACCTTGGAGAGGTCTCAAGGAGGAAAATAAGAAGGCTTGGAGAGCCTTGTTGCAGAGCTCATAGAAGCATCATCAAAAGAGTTCCTAGGAGAACTCATTGGAGAAATCCACTACCAAGGAGAAGCTCTTGATAGTGAAGGACTTGGGACAATTGTCACCATCCGAAAATAAGCCCAAGAGAAGAAGAATTTGGAAAAGAGTGCCAAATCTCGAAGAAGAATCTAGTGAAGACCTCAAGATATTCAGAATCTTGAGAAGAAGAAGATCTTGTTTGAAGTCAGAATTCAACAAGAATATTGAAGGAAGATTCAGATAGAATAAGCCTACCAAATCCAAGATATTTGGAGATTACCTCTCATAGTAAGAAGGCACAGTTTAGAGATAAGAGTTATTTGAATCTAATACAAAAAAATATATATCATTGGAAGGATCAAGCCACAAAACCCTAGGCTCAAGATAGAAGGTTTGAGACCATAGTTTGGTGAAGCAAGAAGTTATTTTGGATAGCCAACAAGAAGTTACGAATTCATCCATTACAAGGCAACAACTTGGTGAATCAAAACACCAAGATCTACATCTACTACAGAAGCCATTAAAGGTAAGCAACTTGGGTGCAATTAGTTGAACTTCAAATTAGGGTTCATTATCAAATTCTATTAAGCACCATATTTAGATTAGAGTTGCAAAGGAGAAGGGCTCATATTATAGTCTTCAAGAAAGTGCAAAAAGGAGAATTTATTTTAAATATATATTTGCACATTAAATAGGAGTTGGATATTTTTTGAAAGAAATAAAATTATCACCTACCTATTATCTATCTAGAAAGCAAGAAGACTACATCCTACAATATTGATTGTAGTGAAAAATTATAGATTATTCATTAAGGGTTCATTACAGATTACTCTTAAAAGTTGTAGAATATTATTAAGTGCATTTAGAAATTATTTTGAGAGTTTATTTATAGGAGCAATAAGGTGAGATTATTGTTACCATTAAAGTGCATTATTAATCCATTAGCACTATACTAGTTGATCTTTAACTAGTTACTCTCAAAAGGGTTAGTTTGTGTTTGTTGATTGTTAAAGATCAAGGGCACAAAACCAATAGATTATCAAAGTGTCTAGAGACACTATTTGGTGCATAGAACCTACAACATTTCATGGCCCAAAGAAGCCACCAAAATCATATTAGATTCCTCCAAGGAGTGGAGAAGAAAGCCACCATCAAAATCAGTAAAAGAAGCTACAAATCGAGACTTGGTGAGTCTCATATTCAAGGTGCACTAAGGGCTATTTACAAAAAAAATTAGTGCAAAAAATACTTCTACAAAATCTTCTATCTACATGGTTATTAGCTTGGGTTTATTACCAAAAGTAACCAAGCAAAGGAGAGAGTTGTCTAGCAAAGGAGACAACCTCAAAATCTACCATTGCCTACAAGAAAGCCGCCATTAAAACCAACAAAAATAAGGTTGCAAAAGGAGGTGCAAAAAGGTATTATATTCATAATTTCATTTACATCATCTTGCACCATACTAATCTATCCTACATAGGAAAAAGGATAGGGTTTAAGTGCCACAAAGGCACATTCTTCACAAGGAGAAATTAGCTCAAAGAGGTCATGTAAAAGCATTCTCCAAGCAAGGTAAAAGAGCCTCTCAAAGAGCTCATATCATCCATGGTTTTGGATAGTCATATCAAGGTACCTGCAAGCAAACACAACATAACACAAGGAAGGAGAAATATTATCTACAAAGGTAAATACATAGTAGGTTGAAAGAAGGAGGAAAACAAAGCACAAAAGAGGTTATACCAGCTAGACGTACATCCACAAGGAGCACTCAAGGGCACCATTGGAGTATCTCAAAACTCCACCAAAGCATTGCCCATAGCCACCAAAGTATTGCTCACAATCCTAGCTCAAAGCCACCAAAGCGTTGCTCACTACTCCAACTAGAACCAACTCACACCAAGCACCATCGAAAGCATACAACAAAGGAGAAGTTAGCCACAATACATTGATAAAATAACCTTGCAAAGAATACGTTAAGGATTGAGAGACATTGAGAAGAAAAGGCCCATGCAAAAATGGAAGGTGACACTTGTCACCTTGAAGGAAACCCTAATGTCTCCTACATGAGCGCTCACCCTTTGCACGCTTGAAGGAAAGTCCAAGAAGGCGTTACACAGGAGGAGATTGGAAGTGTTAGAAGAGAAGTGACACTTGTCACCAAGGAATATAAGTGCTCATACAAGATTGTAATGCTCACCTTCCATTCTGTAGAAAATTCCAAGGGTCAACAAGGTTCTATCTCTCTCCTAGGCGTTAAAGTGAAACTATCATGACACTTGTCACCCACTACAATATTCTATCCCTATTTGAGGTACCAAATACCAAGGAGGAGTGCATTCATAGTAGCCAAGGGAGTGCAACATGGAGGAAGAAGTAAGAGCATTAAAGGCTCTTGGTCAAGAAAAAGTGGAGCGCCCAATATTGTAGTCAAAGGAATCTACCGCCATCCACCATTGAAAGGAGGTCAAAGCAAGCATTAAGACTAGTATGCATACATTGGAGAATACAAGGAAAATACAATGCTCATATAGCAGATTTGCAGTATTATAAAGGTAAGACTTTACCTTAATTTATTTGCTTTCATTAATAGGGAGATATAAGGGTATAATATAAGGTTGAAACTATAGGGAAATCAACCATATTTGAAAGCAAAATTAAAGGAGAATTATAGCTTAATATTTGCAAATTAAAACATAGGAGAAATAAGGATTTCTACCTAGAAAAATTAAATTTCTATTATTGCAAATATTATTGTTTTCTAATATTCCAAATTAGGGAGTTATAAGGAATACTACACCAAAGTAGGATATTGGAATTTAGAAACATTAAATATCAAATATCAAAAGCTATAAAATAAGGTTCATTAAAGATTATCAAGGGTTGGAAATTAATTGGTATACTTGTCTCAAAATCACATTAAAGGGACAAAAGAAATCCAACCATTAGGACCTCATCAAAATAGAAAGTGCTTAAGTTCAATAGGAGTAATAAGGTGTAATAGAAGTTGATTTTTTCTATTCACAAAACTTTACAAAATCAACCCAAAATTGAACTACTATTCTCAAAAGCACTTTATCAATCATTTAGCATATCCAAAATCACTAGGGAGACATAAGGCATTCTACAAAACTTGATAATAATAGCATTCATCAAAATTTATCAAGTACTCAATCCATTTGGGAGTCATAAGGAAGCCTACAAAACCTAAGCTCTAAAAAGGTTTTATCAAATCAAGCTCATATACTCTAAACTAGGGAGTTATAAGGTAGACCACTTAGAAGATTCTATCTCATAAGATACAGGCTCTACCAAAGCACTTTATACTCTAATCCAAGGAGCTATAAAGATGACTACCAACACATTAAGCAATACACTTAGAAGTGGAATGAGAAAAATACCAATATGGATTAAAAGCATGATTGATAATACAATGGATAACAATAAGGAAAATGCAAAAGGAAAGGAAGAATCAATAAGATGGGAAATAAGTTCTGAAACAAATAGCTATGGAAAAATAGATTCTTCTAATGAAACTGATGATAACTATACCAATGAAAACACAAAAGACCACATTCAAAAGGGAGGAAAAAAGATAGATCAAGAAGACATCATACGAAGAAGTAAAAATGAAATAGCTTCAATTGTGCACATATGGTTTAAGGATCTAGTCAAGGATATAGATAAACATGATATCCCTAAGATAGACTACAAAGTAGTTAGAACATCTCTATTGTGCACCTATTGCAATCAATACGGTCATGAAAAGATCAATTGTTGGAATTTCAATCCATGCAAATATTGTGAAGGGAAAAATCACTCATCTTTCTTCTGCTACTATAAATACAAGTACTATAAAATCCATGAAGAAATATTACTACACAAAATAGATTGTTACTTTCAAAATATTATTCCAGAAGCATCTACTAACAATGAGCTCAAGGTTGATACTTATGAAGGTCAGAGAGATAGGTCATACAGAGGTCCAAAGGAGAGAAATTGGGTCAATTTTGATCCACTTAAGACATGCAAAATCATGAGATCACTAGTTCATCAAAGACATATGATGTCAAAGAATAGAGGATTGGAAAAGACAAGAAGCTATAACATGAAGACTGAAGCAGCTAAAGAAGAACCTGATCAAGACCATTCTCAAGAAGAAGATCCATATTGAAGATTGAAATCTTCAATACCCAAATAATGTAATACAGGGGGTGTTAGAGTTAGAGTATATTACATCATTTGGGTCATGTAAATGTACCACCTTTGGTACATAGTTAGAGTAGGATATTACTTTAGGGGGAAGTTAGCTAGTTACTTCAAGCAATGTAATAAATGCACAAGTATCAATGTGCAAGGTGTCCCCTTGTACAACTAGGTAGAGTGTTGGCCAAGGAATCTATCTTCCTATATAAAGGGCCTCATAGTGATAGTTCATATCAAGTTCATATCAAGCATATCAAGTGCATTATAGTAGAGAGTAGTAGATAGTGGTAGAACTCCTGTATGGAGTACAATGTAGTTCTTTAGCTTATATTAATGGAGTGACCATCACCTCCATACTGCATTGTATTTTTACCACTTTCTATTTATAGTATATTTTAGTCATATTGCAGAATTACTTTCTTTCATATTTTCTACATTTTATTAGGACCTGTGATAGATCTCTCCCACTGCATATATCCTCAAAAGCTAACACCTCCCCTACTTTATTTTAGGTTATTTTTTTCTCTATTTTAATTGTCCTGGAATCTACCTCTGTTTTGTTTTGGACCAAGACTTCCTCTTTGTTATTGTTAGGTGGTTTCCCTTCAGGCCTGTCTTTGAAAGCCTTCTCTAGTTGTAATAGGTTCGGGGATCCTTTCAAAACCCCTTCCTTATATCAATAAACATAAACATAAAAAAATTAAAAAGTAGAGAATGGAAGATAGATTTTCCTAATTGTAAGCTTAAAAACTTATAGTAATGGATAAGGAAAATGTGTTTTGGTTACACTTTGCTTATAAATAATTAAAAAAATTATATTATCTTTTTTTATTTTTTATTTTAAGTTATGCATGGCTTCTATTAGAGGTTACTCCCATTAAAATAACAAAACATTCCTTACTCTTGTTACATTGCTATCAAGTTAATTAAACCATTTCAAACTTGACTTTTTATCAAAGATAATTTTTATTTGCCTTTTTATCAAACATATTCATTATCTAGGGAAATTTTGAAAAACATCTCATCTTTTAGGATCCATATCTTTCCAAAGGGTTGTCCAATTCATCTTATTATTGGACAACTTTATGCTAAATTTGAAGATCTTTAAAATGAGTGTCCATATGAAGGAATCCAAGCAATATTGAGGGAGATATAACTTTGTGAAATCAGCTATCCAGAACAAGGGCAGTGACAATTTTTCAAGTCGCTTGTGAAATCAACCATCGAGAATAAGGGCAGTGACAATTTTCAAGTCGCAATAAACAAAATTACAAATATTTGTTAGTTAGGGTTCAGATGATGGAAGAAGCAATGGAGGGATAGGGCTTCAGTGAGGCAAGACATTCTATCTAGGCATAGAAATTTTTAGCTAAGTTTCTTTTTCCTTTCTTTATATTAGAAATTTTGCTTGTAAATTATTATAAACTTTTTTATCAAATATTATATACACTATAGGATATTCTGGTAAATTTTAGTAGATTTTGAGTTTTTTTTTATAATTTATATTGTATTTACATTACGGGTTTGGAAAGGAACCCAAACCCTTATTATAGTGAAGGTTGTACAACCATATGCAAAAACAAAATTTCCAAGGAGGTGATAGGGACCTTAGAAGCCCATATAAAGGACCATAACAAAAATCCTCTTAGACCCAAAAGGAAAAACCACTTAAAACATAAATTAGAATAAACAGGTCCTAACCAGACAAAAGCACCAAAATAGAAAACAATTGTTTCAGCTTTGGAAGCCCCACCAGAACAATATCGAATAAAAAGAGAATAGCTAACCCAGACCCACAAGCGAGAAATAAAAGCATCCTTGTGCACCAAAGGGCCCAGAGAGAGGCTTCCAAGCCTATCATTTTTTATTATCATATTTCTTCCTTGTAGCACTCTAAGAATATCGAGACAAGATCTTGGAAGCCTCCTCCAGAGACTTGATAGTTGCATTTATGGTCGTGACCACAAGCTCCAACAAAATTTGGAAGCACGGGTTATCTTTGTCATTCTCGAATTCAGAGATAATGTGAATTGAGGAAGATGAATGCTCCCACTTTGACTTTTTGAGCCTAGTCGAGGATCTGGCCATCAAAGGAGTGTTTGAAGCAGTCATACGCTTCCTTTGATCGCTTCGACGAACACTCCTAAGGGGGGAAGTCTTGGAATGACCCTTGACTAGACCATGGTCGATAGAGGAGTCATCAGGGATGGGGCCATGACTAGGATAAGGGGGAAGCTCGTTGGGAGGATTGACAAACACGGGCTTGACATTGTGAACAGGGGATCGATTGGCTAGGGCATGCTTGAAGATGATAGGCAAGAGGTCTTGGTGAAGTGGCTTCCCATTTGAATTTTAACATTTCTTGAGGGTTAGAGTGAGGGAGTACAAGAGATAATCAAGGACACAAATTGCCTTGCCATCTAGAAGTTGGTTGATGAAGGCAAGGTGGAAGCTCCTCAGGGGCTTTTTTGGGTCATCACAGGTTACATACTGCATAATAGGGACAATTAAAATGTTCCAGGGGGTTGGGATGGAAGAATAGTGAAGGGTAGATTTATCCCAACCTAGGATTTTACCTTTGTTAGAGAATTGATCTGTATCTTCCTCCCAGTTGTGCTTATCATGATAGATGAAGCAACCTATTAGCGAGAGGTTGGTGATTTTTGCTAACATTTTAATAGTCACCTTGAAGTGAACATCTTGAATGGTAACCTCACCCTGGTTCCAAGAAGTGATAAAGTCCTTGGTAATCTGGTCCTCAACCCTAGAGAACTTTTACAGGAAAGGATTGAAACCTTTAGTGTCCATGAATATATGGGCAGTGGGGTTTAGGTTTAGTTGAGTTGGTTCAATGAAAGTCATGCTCTTAGTAGGGGGATAGGGGCAAAGGCAGGGAAATGAGAGGTGGAGGGAGTCGAGACCAAGGTTCTATAGAGCTAAGGTAGGGGTGACAATTGAGGGAGCATGAGCTAGGGGTTAGAGCCTTTACAGGTTAAAAATGAGTGGATTGAGTAGAGAGGATCGAAAATGATAGAATCGAGTTGAGCGATAATGTGTTGGAACAAGGTATGAGTTTGGGATTGGGAGTAATTGGGAAGGAGAAGGATATCATCCCAATGCATGGAAATATCACCATCGAAACACCTAAGATTTACATTATTGGAACACGAGCTAAAATACTGGGATGAGACCAAAAAACACTATAGAGAAGAGCGGGGAATGTTGGGAAGGGCAATCAACAGCTTGGGATGGAATAAAATGATGGATATTCTTAGCATGATTAATGGGGTAGGGATAGATATGCCTTCCTAGCTTTTTGTGCTTGGTCACCTAGCAAAAAGCGATGTGATGCAGGGCTCTAATGACTTGGAATACGGTGGCTTCGTTGGCGCGTGTGCCACTAGCCTTGTATTATGGATGCCACCATAATTCAAACATGTGGTGAGTATTAAGAGTTTCCCACATCTTGCCACCCGCGAGCTCAAACTTGATGAAAGTCCTAATCCACTCGTGATAGTTGCCCGCATTCAGGGAGGAAAATCTGAGAACTCTAGCATTGGTAAGGAGAGCCCCTGTGATGATCTTAGTTTCAAACTTCTTTTCATTGGGGTTTACCATTTTGAATATTAGCCTTTTTACAGATTACAGCATTGGTGATGTCCTGGGGGAAGTTATCTCTCCATACTTTGAAGCTATTTGAGGAGGCTTCCAGGTTGGCCATGAGATCAGCAACATGATTGACTTTCCTATAATTATGGTGGATGGTCGTATGCGATCAACTCCAAAGAATATTTCTGGATTCTTGGATGGTGTTGAAGACTTTCCAAGATGGAATCTTATCATTCTTCATATAGCTAATTATATTCAAGGAGTCACCCTCTATGATTTCTTTCCTAGGATCCTCTTACAGTAGAACAAGCCCCCTCCATAGAGCCTTGGCTTTCGCAAAGTTGTTCTTTTGAGCCCTAAGGCACTCAGCAAATGCGAGGATCAGGTTGCCATTGTGATCTCTAATGACCCCTCCTTCCCTAGTATTGTAAGGGTTTCTTTTGAAAGCCCCATCGAAATTCAACTTGATCAACCCCTTCGGAGGAGGCTTCCATTTAATATTAGCTTTGGGATTAGGCCTTGGCTGAACTCTAGGATCCTCCTCAGGTATGGCAAGAGATTTGAAAAGGGTGCATTCAAGAGCGAGGGAAGGGACCATGGAGCAAGGGATGAGCTGGATTTTTCAATATCCTAGACAATGGATTTAGAAGCCACATATAGGGGATCCCTGGAGGAGGATGAAAAGGCCCTATTGTTGCACTCTAGCCAGATTTACCAAATGAAGTGATGGAGGTAGAAGGACCAGAGGGAGTGAATCCTAGGATTGCTAAAGGGATTTGGCCACTAGGAGAAGAGGTCAATGATTGAATTAGGCTGAACCCACTGGATGTGGAAGGAATTGAGTAGGTGGCCAAGTAAAACAAAGGATAAAGTGCAATTGGTGAAGAAGTAGTTCAAGGATTTACAGATAGAAAGGCACAAGTAGCAGCGATTGGGGGTCATAAACCCTCTTTTGGCCAATTTTTTTATCATTAGGATCTTATTTTGGATAGAAATCCAAGAAAATAAGCTTATTTTAGGGAAGAGTTTCTTCTTCCAAACAAGGTTGAAAGGAATAGTTGAAACCTGGGCCTTCTCTTGGAGGGTGTAGGTTAACTTTACAGAGAATGACCTTTCTTCAATTCCTCCCTAGATGGGCTTGTCTTCAGCTTCTCTAGTGGGAAAGATGACTGCATTGAGCAAAATAGATAGGGCAACAGCTTGATTAGGGAATTTGGCCACATCAATGGTTCTCCATTTAGGGTCTCTGTTGTGACTGTTGATGAAGTTAGCAACCTTGCTCCCTAGGATGGTATCAGTGGAAGGTTTTAGGACCACCAGTGCTCTGTTTTCACTCAGAGGTTCCTCTTGAAGACACCTAGTAGATTTTGAGTTTTAGTTTCCTTCCCATGGATCGATTTATAGCTAAATCCTTAGAATCATCTCTAGTAGTAGAGGTTAGTGAGAAAAAAATAGAGAATTGATCCCTACTGCTCAAAGATACGTTAGTTTTTGATAAATTTAATAGGTATTGGCTAGGGGCTTTAGCCTTGAGAAAATGAATTGATAGGAGTTGGAAGTCTCTAGGAGTGATTATATCCTTTCTTCCCAAAGGTTTCTTCCTAGCCATTTTTTTTCTAGGGAAGAAAGAGATAGAATTCTAAAAGGGGTCATTGGTTTATGGGAAGAGCAGGACTCTTCCTTACCCACCAGTATGAAGACTTTTCACTTGAAAATGTAAATCTATCCCTAGTTCCAGTCTAGGTTATGATGTATGAGTTACCCATTGTTTTTTTGGAAATAGATACCTCCAAGGTAATTGGTAAAACTCTAGGAGTTCTCCTTAAGATTTCAAAAACTATAAAATATGGATTATTGGCTATTTATGCTTGGATATTGGTCATGATTGATATAAATAAACCTCGACCAAAATCAATCATTCTTACGTATGAGGATATATGTGGGTCCAAACCATATATTATGAAAACATATATTTTATATGTAGAAGAGATCATGAGCTAGGGCATAGCTAGAGATCATACCCCAAGAAGAGTAACAAAATTTTATGTAGAAAACCTCAAGAGAAGCTTATAAATGGATATGGATGAGGATGGTTTTCAACTTCCAAAAAATAGAAATAGAAAAATAAAATAAAATAAATAGTGGAAACCAATAAATAAGGATATTGGAATAAATACCAACTCTTTTGAGGCTTTAGCCTATGAAGAAAAAGTAGACCAAAGCTTAGAGTATACAATACAATATGTTCAACATAATAATAAGGAATCGTCTATTGAGTATGATATTTATTTAGGGATGAACATTCTCGATGAGCTGAAGGAATGTGTCAAATCAAATTTTGAAGACTCTCTTGAAGTATCGTGCACCATTCAAAAGAAAATATTTGGTAAAGAAAATACAGTTTTAGATATTAATGAATCAACCATTAATAAGGAAATACTAGAAAATGAGAAGGACAAGTCAAAATATTCCATGGTAGAGCTAGGAGAGGATAAATCTGAGGAAAAATAAAATTGTGAAAGAATATTGAGGAATAGAATAATAAGACCTATTCCTAATACAAGCAATGCAAAAATAGGAAAACCCTCAAATTATTAAGCAAGATCCAGGGAAACAAGAGAAAACACAGAGAAAGGAACACAAACTAAGTTGGTTGTTCTCTTTACCAAACAAAAAAATGATAATAATAATTTGCAAGTGGGACCTATAGCCCCTAATGAGACATGATTACCATCTCATGGAATATAGGGGGTGCTAATACCCCCTTACAACATAAGTGTATCAAGGACCTTTGTTTAAGTAATAAGCCTGATATTCTTTGTATCTAGGAAACTCAAATGCCAAAAGAAGAAGTTTCCAAAACTATTAAAGTAGTATGGGCAAGATGTGAATGGGATGCTATAAATTTTGAAGGAGCGACAAGGAGAATTCTAACTTGTTGAAATTCTATTAGAACCTCCTGTGTAACCATTCATAAAACTAGGCATTGGATAACATCTTTAGTCACATGCTTCTTTGTAGATATTTGTTTCATCCTTATGGATGTCTATGGACCTACAACTTAGTCAGGTAGATTATAATTTTGAAGTGGGATTGAAGCCTTTATGAGAAGTAAATACCAAGAAACCTGATTCATGATCATAGGAGATTTCAATTCCATAACCAAGTTGGATGAAATATTTTGGGGGGAGTAGGAAACAAACCCAAAGTATGAGAGATTTCTTAGCTTTTATTCAAAACAATAATCTATGGGAGGTTGAGTTTGAAGAAGACAACTATACATATACTAACAATAGGAGAGACCAAAACCTAATAGCAAAAAATTATACAATGCATTCTCTCAGATCATTGGCTAGATGAAGGGACTTGTGCTAAAATTAATACCTTGACAAGTATCGGTTTAGATAACTAGCCAATAAAATTTAAAATGGTGGTAAGTAAATTAAAAAGTATCATATTTTAAATTTAAGTATATGTGGGAAGACCATCCTCAATTTGTTGATATGATAGCACAAACGTAGAATTCTTCAGAAAACGGTGGGTTGTATGCACTTCCAAAATAAATTAAATTAATGAAATCTAGATTAAAATAATGGAACAAGAACACTTCTGGAAACATTTTTGAGAAGAAAGAAGAACTAAAAGATAAACTTTCAAAATTCCAATAAAGGTGATCATAATAATCTAAGCTCGAATGAAAGGGATTTACTTAGTGAATATCATAATATTTTGAGTAAGAAGTTAAATTTTGGAGATTAAAATCAATACAGACCTGGTTAAAATCAGATAAAAACATAATTTTTTTTCATAGGATGGAAATAGTACAAAGATCAGCATCCAACATTAGTAGTATTAAATCAGTATAAGGGGTTTGGATTGAAGACTAGAGTTAAATTTGAAAGGAATCAAGGTCTTTTAATCATAATATTCTAAGATTAGAGGAGTTTGAAGGTCTTAATGATAAACTTCTACAAGAAGTTTCTTAAGTTATAACAAATGAAGATAATAGGAAATTGATGGATCATATTACTCTAGAAGTTCATCTAACTCTTTTCTCTTTTAATAAAGATAAATTCCTAGGTCTGGATGGGTTCTCTTCATCATTCTATCAACATAATTAGGATATAGTGAAGGATTCTTTATTGGTGGCAGTGGAATAGTTTAGGGTAAAATAATACATACCTTATAAAATAAATGCAACATATCTTACCTTGATTCCAAAAAGAAGGATGCAAGATTGTTTGATTTATTTCGACCTATAAGCCTATGTAATATGGCATATGAGATTATTTACAAAGTGATGTTGAAATGATTAAGACCACCATTAGAAAGAATTATTTTAGAATAGCAAGGTGGATCTGTGAAAGGGAGACAAATTCTAGATGGAATCATAGTAGCTCATGAAGTTATGCATTCAACAACTTTAAGAAAAGAGAAAGCAATGATATTAAAACTTTATATGAGTAAGGCCTATGATAAAGTTAAATGAGATATTCTTTTTACAATATTAGAAAAGTTTAGATTTAGGTAGAAATGAGTTAGATGGACTAAAGCTTATGTCTTTACAGTTTCACATTCAGTGTTGGTCAATGGGTTAGTAACATAATCATTTAAAGCCAATAGAGGACTTTGATAAGAAGATCCTCTATCACCATATTTGTTCAATATTATGTCAGAGGTTTTGGGTAGGAACTTGAATAAGGATTACAAATATGGGCTTATAAGTGGACTTAAGGCTAGTAATAACATTGACAACATCACCCATCAACAATTTTGTAGATGATACAACCCTTTTGGGAGGGCAAGGATAAATGAGGCCAAAGCTTTGAATAACTTATTAAAGGAATACAAAAGAGCATTAGGGCAAAATTTTAATAGGATAAAATCCAAAATTTACTTTCTAAACACCCCAACTAAAATCAAAATACTGATATGCAGGTTACTTCAAATGGAGGAGGCAAATTTGCTAGCAACTTATCTAGGGATGCCCTTATTTGAGGGGAAAATGAGGATAGAATTATGAAATCCAATTATAAGTAAAGTTCAGAATAAACTATCGGTATGGAAAGGTAGATGGTTATCATTAGCAGGAAGAGTGCAACTAATTAAATCAATCTTACAAGTCATTCCAACATATTATATGTCCTTGTATACTATGTCAAGATCGAGAGAAAAAAAAGTTTAATATTTAATATGTGGTCATTTTTGTGGTCAATATTACATGATAAAAGAAAATTTCCTTTGGTGAAATGGATCAAGGTATATGATAATAAAACTAGGACAGGTCTCGGTTTAAGAGTTCTTACGAATTCAAACTTAGCTCTTAGGGGAAAAGTAATTTGGAGATTGTACAAAGAGAGTCAAATATGATGGGCAATAATTCTTATAAGTATGTTGAGCCCAATGACCCAAGCTTAATATTTACTACATTCTCTCTACCAAATGGTTTTGCACTATGGAATAGTTTTAAAAAATCAATTGATCTAGTGATTAAAGGTTTAATATGGGTGGTGGGAACTGGAGAAAAAAATTCTATTTGGATGGATACTTGGTGTGATAAAAAACCACTCAATCTAGATCCAATTTTGAAACCATGGATTTGATTAATTCAAGAAAAATATGGTTATAGGGTTTCAAACATTTTGTACAAGGATCAAGAAGGAATATACAAATGCAAAGAAGATTTTTACAAGTAGACAAGACATTGATGTTATGAGATAGTTGAGTAGAAAGATAACAACAATGATTATTCCAAGGGGAGCCAATGATAAGTTGATTTGGGAGTTGAACAGCTCAGGAGAATGCACAACAAGAAGTGGATATAATATAAAGGACCATCAAAATAGAAATATCACAAGAATATTGAGAGGTATTTGGGATAGCCCAAGAATCCCTAAAGTTAAATTTTTTTTTTGGCTAGTAGGTCATATAAGAATTTGATCCTAGGATAACCTTGTGAAAAGGGGTTTTCATGTTCTCTCAAAATGTGTTCTTTGTAAAATGGAGGAGAGTATAAACCATCTCTTGGGACATAGTTCAATGGTCTAGCAACCATGGCAATGGATTCTTAATATGTTTACAAAATGCATGGTGATGAATGGTAGAATTGAAGAATGGTTAAAACAACGGTAGAGCACTTTTAAAAGTGAGGATTTGCAAAAAATATGGGATATATCAAAAGATACAATACTTTGGACTGTATGGCTAGAAAGGAATAGAAGAATATTTAAAGGAAATAAAAGCAATTTAGAGGTAATGAAAAGGAATATTTATCTAGCCATGGAGAAGTCTAAACAAACCCTCTCTGGAAGAAGGGAGCCTTGATAGATGGATTCAAGTCATCAAATGGAATTGTGGGAACAAGAGAAACAAAAATAAGGTAAAAAATATAAAGTGGAAACCACTAGATGTGGAGTTGGTCAAATTGAATTTTTATGGAGCATCTAAAGGAAATCTAGGACTAGTAGGAAGAGGAGGAATAATTAGAAATCATAAAGGAGATATTTTGTCTCGTTACTCTTTCAATAGTGGGTTTAAGACAAATAATAAAGTTGAAGCTTGGGTAGCCATGGAAGGGTTAATAATTTGCAAACAAATAAAATGGAACAAAGTATGGATGGAAGGCGATTCACTCATAGTAATAAATACAATTTTGAGGAAAGCAAAGGCTCAATGGAATATACAAGAGATAACCATGGAAATTCAAGACCTTGCTATAGAGTTTGAAGAAATCAGTTTTACACATACATTAAGGGAAGGAAACAAATGTGTAGATAGGCTAGCCAATAGAGGGGTTTTAATTGAGGATCGTGAAGTTAAATTATTTTTTCCTTGGTTAGAGGAAGTAGTAAGTTTAGCTAAAGTTGACAAGAAAATATTGACTACCTAAATCAAATAATGATTAAGATTTACTTTAATATTTTCCATTGGTAATATCTACTTTATTTTATAACATTAATGTATTTTCATACAAACACTTTTTTATAATTTTGTGGTTGCACTTGTGCTTTAGGAAGGAAAATAGCAGTCCAGATGTAGTAAGGCAGGCTATGATAGTGCGATGTTTTGCAAATATACTCTACTAAGGTACAATGCATATATAGTAGAGGTGAAGTTTTGGTATTGTGAAGGTTTCTATAGGAAAATATCAAGAAGGATGCTAAATTCTAATATATTTGTATTCACACAAAAATTTGAAAAAGTTCCAAAAAATGAATATCAAGAGTTTAAACATTTTATTTAAAATGATGTAGATTTATAGCTATAGCAACTCAATTAAGATGAAAATTTAATTTATTTGTAAACTCTCATGCTCTAAAGAAGAGAGTTGTGATTTATCAAGGGTGGGTGACTTGAGTACAACCCCTTGTTCTCCAACAAAATAAAAGGTATTCATTATGTTTTTGAAATGATTAAGTTTCCACACTCAATTCATTGATACCATTTTTATTAAGATATAAAATCTCAGTCGTACAATTGCCTTCTAAAAATTTGAATTTTGTCAAAATGAAAATCAACACCATGAATTGTTAAAATCCTCTTTTATAAGTATGTTGGCTATAACAACTTATCAATTCCCTAATACCTATTTCTAGGGGTATTATTCATGCCCCTAATATTCCAAGATATTATTTTCATCAATACTTTTTATTTTTATTTGTGGGATCAGCTCTTGTTAATACTTTTCATATTTGCTTTTGTTTTCCCATATTAGTATTTCTTTGAGTTATTTTTGTTTTTGTTTCTTGGGTCTTCTATTTTTTTTTTGCATTTCCACCAACACTTTCATCAATCTCTTTGATTTTTTTGTAATATTCATAAAGAGACTTATCATCTATAGGTTTGTCTTGCTTTGAAAGATTTAAAGTGTAAGAAATAATCTCAAAAACACATGCTTCTTTATAATGCCCTAGAAATCTTAAAGTGTAAGGATATTCATCTATAGAAATTACCTTCTTATGTTGTCCTAAAATTTCTAAATTGCTATAAATTTCCTCCATCCTCATTTATTTATTATGCTACTTTTGAAACCCTAAAGTGCAAGGGATAATCTCTACATTACTTTTGTTTATGCTGTCAGGAGAGGATTCTATACTACTTGATAGAAAACCATTTACTTGGAATAAACTTGACCTCTTTTACCTCCTTTCTTTTAATGTTATTTTTGGAATATATTACATTATTTGGTACATGTCAATGTACCACCTTGGGTACATGTTTAGACTAGGAGTGTGTCTTAGATTAGGATTTGAGTATTTACTTTATGCAATATAATAAATGCACAAATTTTATTAAAATGTTCAATGATGTAAATGTGCATGTTGTCCATGTGTACATGAGTCTATAGAATAGGAATATGAAGAGTCATAGGTAGGTGGAAGGCCAAGAGTCACATCTCATTATATATTGGCCTTTGTAGTAGAAGATGAAAGAAGATGAGAAGATAGAGAGCATAGAGTAGAGAAGTAGTAGATACAATGTAGAGCATGTAAGAAGTATGGAGAGTTTAAGATCTCCACATATTGTATGAAGATACTATTTTCGTGAGCTTTCATTAATGGCAATTTTATGAGTTATTGCATAAGTTTCTTATGAGTTTTACCTGCTTAGTATATTACCATTATCATATATTCAATATTGCATGCTCATTTTATATCTTGTGGTTGATTTTACATTAAGTATTTAGCATCAAAAGCTAACAATGGTATCAGAGCACAAGGTATATTGATAGGATATAGGGAGAGCCACAAGAGAGATTGAGAGAAGATAGGAAGATCTCATTCTCAAAAAATTTAAAGTTGTTTTTTGGCTAGATTCTTTCCATAGGGTTGTAGAAAAACTCGTGAAGACTAGGACTCAACATAGATCTCATTCCACTAGATTGAAGGATAACTAGTGAAGATTATTAATTTATAGAGATCTGGAAATTTGCATGGATTAATTCTTTGTTGTAGAAAAATTAGACATTGAAGATAAAGGAGGTCCAAGAAAAATATCTCCATAGAAGATTGAAGATTGCAGATTGAATAAATAATAAAGCAAATCTATTGCATATTGAGAAGAAGAAGACCCAAGAAAGAGATTTCATTGAAGAACTTCCAGATTTGGAAGATAGAAGATTGAAGATAGAGCAGGACTAGGAAAAGTCTTATTGAAGATTTGAGAAGTTGTAGAATTTGAAGACCCAAGAGAATAGGTATCAAGCAAACTTGGAAGGAGAAAGAAGAAGAAGGCTAGAGAATCCCTATTGAAGAAATTGAAGAAGTGGTCATTGGAGGAGATTTGAAGAAAGCTCAAAGTATAATATTTCAAGGAATAACTCCTAAAAAGAAGAATTTGGGACAATTGTTGCCATCCGACAACAAGCCCAAAAGGAAGAAAGATTTGGCAAGAAGTTTGCCAAACTTTGGAAAGGATTTTTGAATATCTCAAGACATTCAAATTCTTGTGGAGAAGTCCAACAAATAGGCCCAATTGGAAGTCAGAATTCGACAAGAATATTGGAGGAGAAAGAAGCTAGAAGAGGCCACTAGATTTGAAAGTTTTGAAGACAACCATAAAGGATTTGAAGGTTGATTTGCAAAGCAGAAGAAGCTGATTTTTACAGAAGAAGTTAAATATTCATAGGACAGCAAATTGAAGGTGATATAAAGCTACAAATAGAAGAAGATTTTGGTAAATTTTGAAGTGTCCTTGAACAACCAATTAAAGAAAGAATTGAAATCAAATTAAGGCAACAATTTAGAGAAATTGATTGTTGTTTTTGGACAACAAGATAAAAAAGGAGAAATCAGAGTTTTGAGAATAACAAATCAAGATATTTGGACTACAATATTGGGCATACATTTGAAGGATAATTGAAGTTGTAATAATCAATTTTTAGGCAACAAGTTAAAGGCTAAGAGGTTAAAAATTTGGGAAGCAATTAGAGCTGCAAAATTGATAAGCTTAGAGCATCAAAGTAGAAGGAAGTGAAGCTGCAAATTGCATAGTCTTGGACAACACATTTGAAGGAGAAATAAGGAGAAAGTTGAAAGAAAAGTGGACAACGAATAAGCTGATATTTGGGCAGCAACTAGAGCTGCAAAATTGATAAATTTAGAGTTGCAAAGTGAAAGAAATGAAGGTTGCAATAGTTGTAAAAGTAAGACAACAAAAAGGTGAAGCAAATCACCAAAGGGATTAGCTACAAAAAGGAGGCCAAAAGGTATGCCACATTGGTGCTACAAAATTTTATTATTTTATCATTAAAACCAATTTACTTTAAGGTTATAGGAGCACCATATTAGAGCCATTAAAGCCAACAAGATAGAGTTCTAAAGTTTAGTATCTCCAAGTTGAGGAAGGAGGCATCTTGGTTATCTTCAAACTTGCACAAATTTTAGAATCAAAATTCAAGAAAATTAGTTCCAAAAGAGGAGCATAAGCATTGAAAATTTGTGTTAAAGAAATCCAAACAAAGTGGAGAAGTTGAGTAGCATCAAGCCAAGGTAAGGAGAAGAGTTGTAGGTTCAAGAGTGATAGTCAAAGAACAAAGGAATAGCAACCATAAAACGAGAAAGGAGAGGCCACTAAGCAAGTGGAAGTGCCATTGTATTGAAGAAAGAGCCACTGAACAACAAAGTTTGAGCACCATAGGAGAGGAGCCAAGGTGATGTCGAAGCACAAGGGGGAAAGAATCCAAGTAGTTCCTAGGAGAAGAGCCACCAGGTAGAAGAGAAGATCCATCATCTATAGGATAAGAGCCACCCGCAGAGCACTATTTTAGAGAGCCACCATTGAAAGGTGGAGCCACCAAGCCTAGGAGGAGGAGTAAAGAAGCATCAAAGTGGAGAAGAGCCACCATTAGAGAAGAAGAATATTCGCTTGCATGTAGGCAACTGAAGAGACAACATTTGGATATTGAAAAGGCATAAGGAGGAAATCAAACGTCTAGGTTTCGCAACTGCCATTAAGAGAATTGAAAAGTTGGCATCCATAACGTTCATTGCAGAGAAGACAATATTGCATCATTTCTTTGGTAAGGTAAAAGATGTTACATAGGTGGCCAAGTGTTGGAAGAGGAAGAATAACGCAGTCAAAGAAGAATATAACGTTACTTGGAGTGTTGAAGCATTGAAACCATTATTTGCAAGGTTGGTTGAACTTTATACACTTTTTCATGCAACTTGTCACATGGAAAGAGGAGCACCATAATCCATTGGAGATATAAGAAGCATTTCTAAAACAAGTTATTAATTGCATACACTGCATTGATGAAAGAACGAATGAGGAGAAAAAACAAAGTTTGAATTTGATTTCACAAAGCACCTAAAGAGAAGAGAAATGATGTATACACATTTATTAAAGCCTATCATAGTTGGCTAACTGAAATAGAGAAGAGAATTCTTCAAGGAGTGCACTTTGAGGAGAGGTCAAACTCCCTTGACCATATAAAATTTGTGCATTCATTAAGGAGGTAAGGTGATGTGAATACTTTCTTGAATTATTGATTAAAGGATAGGAGAAATAAGGATAATAAACAATATTTTATCTAAGGTTATATTTTCCAAGATGAATTAATTATACTAAAGGAGAGATAAGTAGTCTAATTAAGTGATTAAAACCTTAGAAACAAGAATAATTATTTTTGGAAAGTTTGGGAGATTATTGGAATAGTTTTTGAAAGTTTTGGAAATATTTTGAAAAGTTTTGCAATTGAATTATAAAGTTTTATGAAGTATTTTTAATATTTGCAAATATTGCTATCTTGGAGAAATAAGGTTTTCAACATCAAATTAGGAACACAAAACTTGCAAATATCTTTTATAGAGATTCTAAATTTCTTATTTGGGAGCTATAAGGAATTCAACATCAACATAGATTTATGAAATTTAGAATTGGGGAATTATATTCTTGAAATTTAGAAACCTTACTATTGAAAATTGAAGCACAACATAGAGTTGGAAAATTACATTGATATTAGTCTCTTGCTCAAATTAACGAGACATAAGGAATCCAACTTAAAGGTCTTGAAAATAGAGAACCTTATCAAAATTGAAAGTGCATCAAAATTATCTTTAGCTTTCCATTTACAAAGTGCTTGTCTTGAAGTTGAACATTAGGGAGACAAAAGGGATTCAACTCAAAGGAAACATAGAAAACTAAGTATTTTATCAAGACCATATTATATTAAAACATTAGGGATATATAAGGTAGTCTACAATTATCATTATGACAACAAATAAATTCTTTATTAAAATCCCAACTTCTTAAAGGACCTAATTACACTTCATGAAAAAAAAATGAGGTCAATATTGATAGTTGAAAAGCTCTGGGATATTGTTAAAGGAGAAAAAACCAAACCTACTACAGATGCTAGAATTTTTAAGAAGATGAAGCAAAAGCACTTATGATAATATCATTTGCAATTACAGATGAAATACAACCATACATTAGTTCAACAACAACTTCTATAGAATCTTGGAAAACTTTAGCCAAAATATTTGAAGGAAGGAATAAAACCACTATCTTGAATCTTCAAACTCAATTGCATTCTCTAAAAGTTAATAGTGATGAAAGTATAGAACTTTCTAAGAAAAGTAGTAGATATAAAAGGAAAATTATTAACCTTAGGAGAAAATGTAGAAGACAAGTTTCTTGTCCAAGTGATCCTAAGAGCACTTCTAGAAAGCTACAAGCATTTAGTCACATCTCTACAAATTCTAAGTAAATATACATCATTTGATGAGCTAGTCAATATACTACAAGAATACAAGGTAGAGAATTCAGTGAAAGATGAAATGACTAACAAAGCCTTAGTCTCAAAAGATAATACACAAGGAAATATTACTTCATTCTCAAATGGTAGATTAAGATGGAATAATAGATATTGTCAAGTATGCAGAAAGAAAGGACATAGTACCAATTATTATAAATTCAATACAATAAATAAGTATCAAGGGAATCAAACAAATTTTGAAAGCCAATAAAATAGGCCATTCCAACCAAGACATATCAAAATCAATATAATTGACATCCATATACTTCTCGTAATCAATACAATCGTCCTCAATTACAATATAGAGAAGGGAAAAAAATGACACTTAGTTTAAGAGATTCAGGAAATTTAGGAACTGGAAGAACTTACATATGAACATGAAGTTAAAGCTCTTTCAACAAAAGTAGTATTTTATGAAGATACTAATGATTTACTTGATCAGGTGACATATAGGGAGCAAAATGAAGAAAACATAAAAAGAAGAGCCCAAGTTCTAGAACCATGATGAAGACCATGTTGAAGAGTAAAGTCTTCGATAACCAAATAATGTAATACATGGGGGTATTGGAATATATTATATTATTTGGTAAATGTCGATGTACCACCTTGGGTACATGTTTAGATTAGGAGTGTGTCTTAGGGTTTGAGTATTTACTTTATGCAATGTAATAAATGCACAAGCATTATTAGAATGTGCAATGATGCAAATGTGCATGATGTCCATGTGTAAATGAGTCTATAGAGTAGGAAGATGAAGAGTTGTAAGGTGGAAGGCCAAGAGTCACATCTCATTATATATTGGCCTTTGTAGTAGAATATGAAAAAGAGATGAGAAGATAGAGAGCATAGAGTAGAGTAGTAGATACAATGTAGAGCATGTAAGAAGTATGGAGAGTTTAAGATCTCCACATATTGTATGAAGATACTATTTTCGTGAGCTTTCATTAATGGCAGTTTTATGAGTTATTACAAAAGTTTCTTATGAGTTTTACATGCTTAGTATATTGTCATTATCATATATTTAACAATGCATGCTCATTTTATATCTTGTGGTTGATTTTACATTAAGTATTTAGCATCCTAATGATTTTCCTTCACGTCATCCCTTAACCTTTAATTCTTTCTAAATTTAAACTTGCATATTGTACTTTCTCATCCCTTGTATCCTTTTTTGTTTCTTCTAACAATTTATTTTAGTGCACTATGGTGGCCTTTGTCATTTGATGTTGCTAATAGACTTTCTTTACCTCTTTTTTTTGAATGGAATGTCACTGATTTAATCGATAATCTACTATAATATGAGTTCCTTGCTTCATCTTGGAGTTTTTCTAATGACCAAGATGTTTTCTCTTTCTTCATTATTTGCACTTTACAATCTCTTGTCATGTGTCCAATCTCATAACAATTATGGAATCAAAATGAAATATTTTTATAATCAATGTGTTGATCCCATCTTCTCGATCATATTTTCTTAATGGACTATGGCAAAGGTTTTAAAACATCCATAGCAACACATGTGGGTTCAAATAACATGTTTTTGCTCCTTAGTAGCTAATTCCTTATTAATGAACTCTAGTAGTGTATTTTTACTATTCTTCAAAATCTCCTTGATAAGCTGCACATAAGTTCAAAAAGCCTAATCCACATCAGAAGATTTTTAATAGTTTTTATCTCCAAAAACATTTATCACTCCATGGTCTTTAATAATGAGCATCTTTCCTCCTAAACCATGGGTCACCACCCATTCTTTTATCCCTTTAACAGATCCCTTCTTGAAGAACTCCCCTAGGGTATTTCTAATATTCTTCAAAATTTCCTTATTGATAAGCTAACATGGAACTCCAAAAAACCTAATCCATACTAGAAGTTTTTGATAGTTTTTATCCCCAAAAAAAATTCTCTATCCATGGTCATAAATAAAGTACATCTTTCCCCCTCAACCATGGGTTACCACCCATTATTTTATCCCTAATTTCTAAACTGGAAAAATGACAAGAAAAAAACCTTTAGAAAGAAAAGTCACCTACTAATTTGAATTCAATCCCCACTTCCACTTGATCCAATTTTGACTCTCCAAAAACCTTGGCCAGTATCCATGGAACTTACATATTAACCCTCTACTTTTAAAAACCAATCTATCATGTTCAATCATCTCATCCTTGATAATCACTTTTGACATAACATCTACTCCTTGGATTGAACTTGCCATATATTCATTATTCCTCTTATCTCCAACTTGGACGTCCATACTTTAGTTAAGGCATCCTAACTTCCAATTAGGGCTTTTAATTATAACTTTATTTCCATGCTACATCATGAGACTCGCTTTGAATCGCACTTACTCCTGAGTCTTTTTATTCATATAAACAAATTAATAAAAAAATATAATACAAACATAAAATATATAATAAGTCAATTCTCTCTAAAATAAGTTATATTTTACAAACAAATACAATAACTCTTTGTTGCTAGTTCCAATACGACCAACTTTGATTCACATTTATTTTAGTTTTTCTTAATATACGTTATATGCTTTCTCTTAAACTCGATATAATTTTTTAAACTATATTCTAATAATATTTATTTTTAAGAAATTTGGTAGATAAAATGTAGTATTAGATGTTAATACCTCTGCCATTAAAAAGAAAATACTAGTATATGTGTAGGACAAGTCAAATGTTTTTTTAGTAGATCTAGGAGAGGATAAGTTTAATAAAAAATGAAGTTGTGAAAGAATATTGAGGAATAGAATAATAAGACCTACTCTTGATACAAGCAAGGCAAAAAGAGGAAAACCCTCAAATTATCAAGCGAGATCCAAGGAAGCAAGAGAAAATATAGAGAAAGGAACACAAACTAAGTTGGTTGAACTTCTCTTTACCAAACAACAAAATGATATTGGTAATTTGCAAGTGGGGCTAGTAGCCCCTAATGAGACATGATTACCATCTCATGGAATATAAGGGGTGTTAATGCCCCTCAAAGCAGAGGTGTATCAGGGACCTTTGTTTAAGTAATAAGCCTGATATTCTTTGTATCCAGGAAACTAAAATGACAAAGGAAGAAGTTTTCAAAACTATGAAAGTAGTATGGGCAATATGTGAATGGGATGTTGTGGATTCTGAAGGAGTGATAGGGGGAATTCTAACATGTTGGAATCCTATTAGAACCTCCTATGTAACCATTCATAAAACTAGGCATTGGATAGCCTCTTTAGTCACATGTTACTTTGCAGACATTTGTTTCATCCTTATCAATGTCTATGGACCTACAACTCAGTCAAGTAGATTAGAAGTATGGAGTGGGATTGAAGCCTTTATGAGAAGTAAAGACCAAGAAACCTGATTCATGATCATAGGAGATTTCAATGCCATTACCAAGTTGGATGAAAAAATTTGGGGAATTAGGAAATTAACACAAAGTATGAGAGATTTCTCAGCTTTTATTCAAAATAATAATCTATGGGAGGTTGAGTTTGAAGAAGACAACTATACATGGACCAACAATAGGAGAGGCCATAACCTAATAGCAAAAAAATTAGACAGATGCATACTCTCAGATCATTGGCTAGATGAAGGGACTTGTGCTAAAATTAATACCTTGACAAGGATTGGTTCAGATCATTGGCCAATAAGAGTTAAAATGGTGGTAAGTGAATTCAAAAAATATCATATTTTAAATATGAGCAGATGTGGGAAGACCATCCTCAATTTGTTGATATGATAGCACAAACATGGAATTCTTCAAGAAATAGTGGGTTGTATACACTTCCTAAACAAATTAAATCAATGACATCTAGATTAAAAGAATGGAACAAGAACACTTTTGAAAATATTTTTGAGAAGAAAGAAGAACTAAAAGATAAACTTTCAAAATTCCAAAAAGGTGATCATAATAATCCAAGCTCAGAGGAAAGGGAGTTGCTTAGTGAATATCATAATATTTTGAGTAAGGAAGAGAAATTTTGGAGATTAAAATCAAGATAAACTTGGTTAAAAGGAGATAAAAATACAATTTTTTTCATAGGATGGCAATAGTACAGAGATCAACATCCAAAATTAGTAGAATTAAATCAACAGAAGGGGTTTGGATTGAAGACCAGAGTGAAATCAAAAAGGAGGTAAGGTTTTTTATCAGAATATTCTAGGATCAGAAGAGTTTGAAGTTCTTAATGATAAACTTCTACAAGAAGTACCTTCAATTATAACAAATGAAGACAATAGGAAACTAATGGAGCCTATTACTTTGGAAGAAGTTCATTTAGCTCTTTTCTCTTTTGATAAGGATAAATCCCTAGGTCTGGATGGGCTCTCTACAACATTCTATCAACATAATTGGGATATAGTGAAGGATTATTTATTGGTGGTAGTGGAACAATCTAGGGTAAAATAATACATTCCTTATAAATTAAATGCAACATATCTTACCCTAATTCCAAAAAAGAAGGATGCAAAATTGTTTGATTCATTTAGGCCCATAAGCCTATGTAATATGACATATAAGATTATCTCCAAAGTGATGGTAAATTGATTAAGACCTCTATTAGACAAAATTATTTTAGAAGAGCAAGGAGGATTTGTGAAAGGGAGACAGATTCTAGACGGGATCATAGTAGCTCATGAAGTTATGCATTCAACAACTTCAAGAAAAGAGAGAGCAATGATCTTAAAACTTGATATGAGTAAAGCCTATGATAGGGTTAAATGGGATTTTATTTTTGTAGTATTAGAAAAGTTTGGATTTGGTAAGAAATGGGTCAGATGGATTAAAGCTTGTGTCTCTACAGTTTCATATTCAATGTTGGTCAATGGGTTAGTAACAAAATCATTTAAAGCCAAGAGAGGTCTTAGACAAGGAGATCCTCTATCACCATATTTATTCATTATTATGGTAGAGGTTTTGGGTAGGAACTTGAAGAAGGCTAATAAATATGGGTTGATAAGTGGTCTTAAGGTTAGTAATAACATTGACAACATCACCCATCAATAATTTGTAGATGATACAACCCTTTTTGGGAGGGCAAGGATAAATGAGGCTAGAGCTTTGAATAACTTATTAAAGGAATACGAAAGAGCATCAAGGCAGAGAGTTAATAGGACAAAATCCAAAATTTACTTCCTAAACACCCCAACTAGAATCAAAGTAGGGATATGCAGGTTACTTCAAATGGAGGAGGCAAATTTACCAACAACTTATCTAGGGATGCCCTTATTTGAGGGGAGAATGAGGATAGAATTATGGAATCCAATTATAAGTAAAGTTTAAAATAAACTACCGACATGGAAAGGTAGATGGTTATCATTAGCAGGAAGAGTGCAACTAATTAAATTAGTCTTATAAGCCATTCCAACTTATTATATGTCCTTGTATACTATGCCAAAATTGATAGAAAAAAGTTTAATCTATATTATGTGGTCCTTTTTATGGTCAGGTTTACATGATAAAAGGAAATTTCCTTTGGTGAAATGGAGCAAGGTGTGTGATGATAAAACTAGGGGAGGTCTTAGTTTAAGAGTTCTTATGGATGCAAACTTAGCTCTTAGGGGAAAAGTAATTTGGAGATTGTACAAAGAGAGTCAAAGACAATGGGCAAGAATTCTTCTAAGTATGTTGAGCCCAATGACCCAAGCTTAATATTTATTGCATTCTCACTTCCAAATGGTTCTGCTCTATGGAATAGTTTAAAAAAATCTATTGATCTAGTGATTAAAGGTCTAATATGGGTGGTGGGAACTAGAGAAAATATTTCTATTTGGATGGATACTTGGTGTGATAAAAAACCACTCAATCTAGATCCAATTTTGAAACCATGGATGAGATTACTTCAAGATAAATATGGTGATAGGGTTTCAAACATTATGTACAAGGATCAGGAAGGAAGATACAAATGGAAAGAAGATTTTTTTACAAGTATACAAGACATTGATGCTAGGAGGTAATTGAGCAGAAAGATAACAACAATGATTATTCCGAGGGGAGCCAAGGATAAGCTAATTTGGGAGTTGAATAGCTCAGGAGAATACACAACAAGAAGTGGATATAATGTAAAGCACCAACAAAATAGAAATATCACAAGAATATGGAGAGATATTTGGGATAGCCTGAGCATTCCTAAAGTCAAAATGTTTGTTTGGCTAGTAGGTCATAGAAGAATTTTATCCTGGGATAACCTTATGAAAAGGGGTTTTCATGGCCCCTCACAATGTGTTCTTTGTAAAAGGGAGGAGGAGAGTATAGACCATCTCTTGGGACACTGCTCAATAGTTTAGAATCTATGGCAATGGATTCTTAATATGTTTGGTAAATGCATGGTGATGAATGGAAGAATTGAAGAATGGTTAAAGCAATGGTAGAGCACTTTTAAAAGTGAGGCTTTATAGACAATCTGGGATATATCAAAAGATACAATACTTTGGACTATATGGCTAGAAAGGAATAGAAGAATATTTAAAGGAAAGAAAAGTAGTTTAGAGGTAATGAAAAGGAAGATTTGTTTAGCCATAGAGGAGTCTAAACCAACCCTATCAACTCACCCAATCCCTAATCTGGAAGTAGAGAGCATTGATAGATGGAGTCAAGTCATCAAATGGAATTATGATGTTGGGTATAGGAGAAACAAAAAGAAGGCAAAAAATATAAAGTGGAAACCACCAGATGTGGAGTTGGTCAAATTGAATTTTGATGGAGCATCTAAAGGAAATCCAGGACCAATAGGAGGAGGAGGAATAATTAGAAATAATAGAGGAGATATTTTGTCTCATTATGCTTTCAATAGTGGATTTAAGACAAATAATGAAGTTGAAGCTTGGGCAGCTTTGGAAGGGTTAAAAATATGCAAACAAATGAAATGGAATAGAGTATGGATGGAAGGTGATTCACTCATAGTAATAAATGCAATTTTGAGGAAAGCAAAGGCTCCATGGAACATACAAGAGATAATTATGGAAATTCAAGACCTTGCTATAGAGTTTGAAGAAATCAGGTTTACACATACGTTAAGGGAAGGAAACAAATGTGCAGATAGGCTAGCCAATAGAGGGGTTTTAATTGAGGATCGTGAAGTTAAATTCTCTTTTCCATGGTTAGAGGAAGTAGTAAGTTTAGCTGAAGTTGACAAGAAAATGTTGACTACCTGAATCAAATAATGATTAAGATTTACTTTAATGTTTTTCATTGGTAATATTTGCTTTATTTTATAACATTAATGTGTTTTCATATAAACTATTTATTACAATTTTTGTGGTTGCACTTATGCTTTAGGAAGGAAACTAGCAATCCAGATCTAGTAAAGCGGACTATGATAGTGCAATGTTTTGGAAATATTACTCTACTAAGATGCAATGCATAGATAGTAGAGGTGGAGTTTTGGTATTGTGAAGGTTGCTGTAGGAAAATGTCAAGAAGGATGTTGAATTCTGGAATATTTGTATTCACACAAAAAAAATTGAAGAAGATCCAAAAATTGGGAGACTCGAGTACAACCCCTTGTTCTCGAGATTTTTCTTTTCATCAGAGTTATTCACCATTTTTGGTAATTGAAGTTCTATTAGATAATTATATATTATATAAATTACATCTTCTAAGAGCCTAGTCTCATTTGACCTATAGTTTTATAGATATAAAAAACTACTTTTCTTTTGTTTTTTTTTCCACCGAGTTTACCCATATGAGGGGTCCCATATTGAAAGGGGTTTGAACCTTGGACCTTCCAAAGAGAAGCCAAAGCCCTTCCCACTTGCAACTATTTTTTTCTTCTTTATACATGTTTTTACGAAAGATCTTGATCCCTTATACTGAATGGAGTTTGAACCTTAATCCACCAACAAACACTTTAGTACTACCAAATGACCTATTCCAATAATTTTTTAAAATAAAAAAAGCAAAAAAAAGAACATACAAATTTACAAAAGGCAAACTAAAAAAAAATATGTAACCCTTTAATTTTTTTTTTAAAATATAATTATAAAAATAAAATATAATAATAATAATATTTATATATATATATTTTCCAATTAATACGGACTATCTATACCAAGATAAAAAGTTCGAGGTCCTTTTACACCCAAAATCCAAAGTACCCATCATCATCTCATCCCAGGTTCAACCTGTATGCGTCAAAAAGAGACAACATTTAGCAACCTCATAAAGACGAAATAAATAAAGAAAATATAATATGGCAAAATACATGCTCTTTAAGAGTAGGGTTTAAAGTGAGCCGTGGATGCTCTGCTCTCAGCACGTTCTGAAGACGAAGAATCAGCAGCAGCAGCTTCTCTTTCACAGAAAACCTAAAAATTTAATACAGGTGTGCTACTCTTCCCTCGCTCTCCGTCTATCCTTAGTGAGTTACACATTTTTTGTTCTTCAGGGGAAAAAAGGCCCTGGAAATACTTTTTGGCTCGATGAATGCGATATTCCTAAAGGGGAACTAAAATTTAATTTATTGGATATACGATTTTTAAAGGCAGCCGCACTTATGATTATGTATCTTCTATTGATCAAATGCGCGCTGTTTATAGAAGGCACTATACCCCTCTGATTTTGTGATATAATGCTTGGACATTATTTTTCTGATTGAAATTAATGCTTGTTCCGGGTTTAAGTGAGTAGACTACAGAGATAAATTTATTTAGGAGTAATTGGTTGAGGCGTTGGTGCCATCAAAACGAGATTCAGAATGGTTCTATCAAATTCAACAATGATGTTTGGTGCGTTCCGACATTGGAAACAAGATTACATTGGCGAATGACATTTGCAAAGACGATGTGAGTTGAGAGTAGTATATAAGCATTGCTATAGAATTTTAGGAGGGGAATCTTTTGAATCCATATTGACATGTCATTAGTTGACAGTCAGCTCAGTCCAGTGTAGGGGAGGACTTTTTAGATAGAAAGTTATGTATTTCATCTAAACACCCTGATTGTTAGTAGGCACTTTTATCGAAATCAGGTAGCTACAGTCTTCTGGCAGTGTCAATTTGCGAGGCATGTATTTTAGGAAGCAAGGCTGAGAACCTCTTTTTCATGGTGAAGCCTAGAGAGCAGGGCACTTATTACAGTTGATTCCCATGGACAGGCCAATGCCTACTTCTTCACTGGCAGGCTTAATATACTCAATTCTTTAGAAGTAATGGTAGAGTAGTTTTTTTAACATCCATGTGTCCGCAGGGACGATGACAGTTGGCTCAGATTTCCATCTATAGTGCACAACCCTATGCCTTTTCGGATTCAAATCTTGGACCTCGGGGTTCTAAAGTCTTTAATTTGGAATTTTAAAGTCTTCATACGATGAAACCCACTCAAGTTGTGTCGATGACCGCCTGTTTGTCCTCGTGCTGAGCACATTTTTTAAAATCAAAATTTGACTTTTGAAACATTTACCAGATTTAAAACCTTAGCGGACAAGAAAATAGGTAATAGGATTTGAGGTTTGGGGTCAGATAATTGAGGGGAATTGATTTCTATTGTATTCTAGACTTGTTGGATGCACGCGGAATTTTAGGCTTATTTTAATCTCAGATTAAAAAACAAGGATGATTTTTGGAATGGTGTGATTGGTCACCCACTACCGATGTTTGAAAAAAACAAGTTTTGGGTAGATGCAGTGAACACGATATTGTATCTGTGAAACCCGTCACCTTTTTTTTCACTTAATATTCTGACTACTTGTGAAGCTTGGTATATCAACCACAGATAGAACATTATGGAATCGTGGATGTGTTTGTTATGCCTTAATCAAAGAAAATCACTCCAAGTTGGAAGAGCATACTGGCTGTGTCATAGGATTCGCAGAATTTTAGGGATGGAGTTTGAAAATAGTTGGTTTTGATGGAGACATGAATAAATTCATTGAAATTCGGGGTATAAATTTCCCTGATCTAGTCCCACATGAAACCCTAATATTTTTCCACACTCAAACATATACCCATTTAATAGCAAAGTTTCAAATTAGGGAATTTATCAAACATTTTCAACAATACCTTTACAAAATTTATGAAATTATAAATTTATATGCAATTTTGTGTATCGATTTTTATGTTGAATTTTATTTCATTTTTTTTCTTTTGTCGAATATCTTTCGAATGTGAACCTTGCCAAATTCAAACTCAAATGCAAACCTTGTGGCAACACCTACTGGTTGTTATGATGATCAAAAGAAAGAATACAATTTTTTTGATCTTTGGACTTGAAAGTTTTTTCATTTGTTAGTAGGGATATCATTTGTGGTGAATAGAGCGACCAAGAGGATGCAATTAGCAATCTTAAGCTTAAGCATTCAGAGCACAAATTGGAAAAAATGATCGAAAGGAAAATAGGAGAAGTAAAAGCAATCTTAAGCTTAAGCATTCAGAGCACAAATTGGAAAAAATAATGGAAAAGAAAATAGGAGAAGTGAAGGAAGATAGAATGCAACCTAATGCAAAAGTTCCATTAGTTTTTGCTAATATTTATGTTGGAAGCTTGCAGTATGTATAGACTTATATGTAGCCTAAGTAGTAATTCCAAAATTTTTGTAATGGTGATTGGAAATTTCTTTAATCTATGTAATGCTTTCATGAAATGATAATAATATACATCTTATGTTGAATATGACCCTTTTGTAGACTATGATTAAGATTGCCTGTTTGCTTTTCTGAAGATGACTATTTTTCACTTTATTCTATTTTTTCTTATATTTTGAGCTGACAAGCAAAAATATAAAGTTGTTGGTAGTCTATTAAAATCACAGAGAGGTGCTACATTAGAAGTGCTTGAATGGAGTCTGAGGAAAAAAACTCTAAGGAGGATTACGAGATAAGCAAGAAGGATGTTAACCAACTTCAAATTAAATTTGCAAGGATGGTATATGAACCAGCACTTAAGCATCATAATCCTGTTTCAGCTTCTTTGGCACAACATCATAGAAGTCTCCACATGCATACTTGCCCGTTGCCCAGAGTAAACTTTGGAGTCAACTTCTTTAATGTTTTGTTTGAATTAAAGTTTTTCTCTTTTGAGCACTTTGTAAAACTCTGAAGTAAATTGTGGTGCTTTCTCTTGAAGTTAGAGAGAAGATTTCAGATGTTAGCAAGGTTCCAAACCTATTGAGTTCTGAACCATGCTGATCCTGATTTATAGGAGTTTTTTCCCTTCCTATACAAAGTACTTTTTTTTCTTAAATGTGCTATGTGCGGCTTCTGTTGGTGGCCACTTCCATTGAAAAAAACTAAACTCTACATTTGCTGTTAGGTACTGTATTCAGTTTGCCTTTTAATAAAAAATATTCTTCATCTGCCTTTCTATCAAATATATTCTTCATCTTCCTCAAACTGTTATTTCTCCGTAATCAACTCCTTGATATCATTTTCGTTAAGAGATAAAATTTCCCCAGGCCAGTTGCCTTGTAAATTTTGAATTTTTCCAAGGCAAAGATCAACACTGGGATTGGCCTAATTTTCTGCTGCCATATTTTCTTCTCTATGGATATGCCAACATTTATTAGATACTGCTTCCAATGAGAGTTGATAGACATGAAAATGATGCTCTTTTTTGATCCAATTCTCACATTGATTTTTCTTGATAGCATTACAATAATTTGTGAATCCCTTTAATTGAAATATAGTTCCATCATTTTTCAATGATAATCTTGATCCTTGTAAGAAGTGCCCTAGCCTCTACATAGTTGTTAGTTGAAGTTCCATATTATTCTGATTAAGTGAGGAGAAATTTGCCTTTATTATTACGAAAAATACCACCTTTGCTAGCTTTTCTCAGATTTCCTTTGGGAGCACCATCAAAAATAATTTCCATGAACCCAATTTCTAGACATTTCCATTTAGCCATAGATTAATGCAAATCCTTTGTATTAACTCCATTGTCACAGATGACCCTTTCATGCATATTCAAATTTTGTAACCAAGAGGCTGACACTTATTTTTCCTTCCATTTTTGCCTTTGAGAAAGATTTTCCCAATGCCTCAGCAAGAATAATAAAGATAAAAGGAGATAGTGGTTCACCCTGATGGAGCCCGTGGAATGATTAAAGTATCTAGCAACGGATTCATTGATCAAAATAGAATATTTTGGAGTGCTATAACAATGTTTAATCCATTCACACCTACCATGATCAAAACCAAATTTTCTGAGAATATCATGTAGAAAACTTCAGCAGACCCACATATGCTTTGTTCATATCTAATTTTACAAGCATACCTGTTTTTTTAATGGAATGAAGGGAATGAAATGCATCTTGTGCAATTATTATATCATCAAAAATTTGTTTACCATGAATAAAACCACCTTGTGCCAACGAGATAACACAATCTAGAATGCTTTTCAATCTTTTTGCCATAATTTTTGAAATTTTTCTTATCAATCAAATTACAAATGGCTATTGGACAAATTTTATCAAAATATTTTGTCCAACCTTTCTTGGAAACCAATACAATAACGGTGGCATTGATCTCACTTATTATGGCCTTTTATTTCCTGGTCTCTTCAACTGCAGCCATCCATCGGGGCCAGGTGCCTTACTAAGGTGGAAAGAGAAAACTGCCTCCTGTAGCTCCTCCATAGAGATCTTCTTCATCAAGCTGTCATTTTGTCTTTGTGTTATAATTGATGGAATATTTTGCAAAAACTTACTATAAACCTCCTTATCTTGCCCAACTTCTGACAAAATATCTTTGACATAATTAACAACTTCCTGTCTAATATCTTTTTCTTCTTCCTCTATACTTCTTCCATCTGGAGTTGTAGTATTATTGATTCGTCAAAAAAGATATATCTGTTTTAGCCGTAGCATGAAAAGATTTGGTATTTCTATCCCTTTTCTTAAGCCATCTCTTGCTATATTTTTGGGCCCACTATGACTTGTCTTTTTCAATACATTATGATAATAAAAAAGTATTTGTTTTTCTTGCACATAAGTATCTTGGCCCATTCCATTGATTTCTACTATCCCTTGTAAATTATTGAAGTTGGATCTAATTTCCTCTTATATTATAAATCTACTACTAAAAAAATTGACATTCCAAATTTTTATTGGCCTCTTTAAATATTTCATCTTTTGAACAAACTTAAACATATGTTATCCTTCAAATTTCAAACCTTGCTTCATTCATCTATAACATAACCATTTGGAAGAAATTAAGGTCTTGGAGTCAGAATTATTGAAATCGAAATGGCTTTGGATGACCATTATTGAGTAGATCACATCTAAAGAGAATGGATTTGTGATTTGTACTGCTGGCAATAAAATTTCTGAAGATATTGTATACTCTGTTTGCAACCTTGTATTAGATAACAAAAGTTTGTCCAATCTTTTGTTATATTTGTTTGCCCAAAAGAATCCATAGATCATATTTATGAATCATTGTTAAATTTGACATAAATAAACCGAGGTCCTTCCAACATCTATCACAAAGAGTAATTGTAGTTGGAGCATATACATTTATAACTCCAACTTTGATATTTTCCTATTTCCCCACAAAAAAGACCAGCAACTTAACTCGGTCCTTCCAACATCTATCACAAAGAGGAATTGTAGTTGGAGCATATACATTTATAACTCCAACTTTGATATTTTCCTATTTCCCCACAATAAAGACCAGCAACTTAATTGTTTTTTTGGCTTCTAGCAATTGTCCATTTCATTTGCATTTGTCCCATACTGTTGCAATACCTCCTAAAGCTCCTTGAGCAGAAACTGCTAGACAATTCCCAATATTCCAAATCTTTTTGGATGTATCTTTATATTCCGAAATAATTATTTTTGTTTCTTGTATTAAAACAAATTTGGGATCATAACAACCTATTAGTCCCTAATAACTCTTTTTTAAAGGGTCTTATTTGTACCTCTTCAAAGATACCATCTTCATTATCACTTTTTAGTCTTATTTGTGGACAGAACCCCACTTTCAATTAACACTTCTAATATTCATTTTTAGTTTCCCAAATTGATATCCTTTTTCTTTGTTCTTGCTTTGAGGGTCTTGCTTTCATTTTACGATTCCCACCAACACTTTCATCCTTATCAATGTCTTCGATTTTTTTAGACTTATCATCTATATGTTTATGCTGCCTTGGAGAACCTCAAGTGCAAGGAATAGCCTGAAAACACTCTCTTATTTATTTTTCATTGGAAACCTGAAAGTTCAAGGACCATCCTCCATAGTACTTACTTCTTATATTGCCCTGAGAATCCTAAATTGCCATGGATGTCCTCCATACTTCTTTCTTTATTATGTTGTTCTTGAAACCATAAAGTTCAAGGAGGAATAAACTCTACACTACTTTCATTTTTATCGTAAGGAGGAGAGTATTTGTCTACTTCTCGAGGAAGATGACAATTTACTTGGATTAAACTTAACCTCTTCTAGCCAATGAGTCCTTGGTTCAACGGTTGAGACATATGGATGATGTAGCCCACACCAAGGGTTAAATCTCGACGGTACCAAGTCGGCTATATACCTCAATGTGACTACGTTGATATAAAAGGGAAAGGGCAACCCTTTCAAAACCCTAAAACCTTAACCCCTTCTACCATATTTGTTTTAAAGTTTGCGTCCACATCTTCTTTCACACCTTACATTCCTTCTAAATTTGAGCTTGTGTCTTGTAATTTCTCATCCTTTGTGTTTTTTTGTTTCTTTTAAGAGGTTGATTTAGTAGGGGTTGCAAAGCACCATGAACAAAAATTTTCGTGTCTTTCTTCGTTGTTTTCACTTTGCAATTTCTTGCCATGTGTCTAGTCTCATAACATTTGAAGCATCAAAATGCAATGTTTTCATAATCCACTTGTTTATCCCATTCTCTTGATTCCAATTTAATTTAATGGATTGTGGTGAAGGTTTTAAGATATCCATGGCAACACATATATGAGTATATACAACATGCTTTCGCTTCTTAGTAGTTGGTCCCGCCTGGGTGAACTCCCTTAGAGTATTGCTAGTATTCTTCAATACCTCCTTATTGACAAACTGATACGGAAATTCAAAAAGCCTAACCCACTTTGGAAGCCTTTTAATAGTTTTTGTCTGCATGGAAAAATTCTGACTCCATGTTCTTATATATAGGCCATCTCCCTTGTAAACCATGGGCCACCACCCATTATTTTAGCCTTGATTTCTGATTTGGAGAATGTGACGAGGGAAAATCCTTTTGTGAGAAAGGTCATGGAGCAATTTGAATTCATGGTAGTATCCGTCAAACTTTGATATTAACCCTTTGTTTTGAAGAACCATTTTATCTTGTTCGATCATCTCATCCTTGATATCACTTATGATGTAACATCTGCTGCATGGATAGGGTTGCCATTTGTCCCCAACTAGGGCATCCTCACTTCCATTCGAGGCTCTCATAAATGACTTGCCTTCCATGTTGTGTAACTTTTCTTCATAAGAATCCTTTATTTTTTGAGTTTTTCCAAATATCTAGAACAAGAAAAGGTGTGGCTTGCTCCTTGCTCGCACTTGCTCTTTAAAATGTTAAGATTCACCCATGGGATTGGAACTTTTTCCATACAAAGTACTTGATGTGATGACTAATTGCTATTTTTGTGGCAAGTAGAGAGAAATGTCTTTGGTTTCTATGAGTGTTTCTTTCTTTGAAATTTCCTTTATCCTTTTTTTTGATTTTTGAGTGCATTGGTTCAGCTGATCATTACTTCACATGATTTAATCAAGCAGATCTCTATATAAGGGGCAAAAATGATTGCGACAGTTTGTTGGATTCCTAAGGGTGTTGCGAAGGTTGTACCAGATTCTGTTGAGCCTCCTTCTCAAGAAGAAATCCAAGAGTTACTGAAGTTGAATGCTCCAAGTGGCAGGTTGGCTGAACTTTTTTATTGATTAGAACGTTTTGTGTTGTTGATATAATGATTTTAAGCATATAGTTTACTCAAGTTGTTATTTGTGCAGTTATGAAGACTGCAAAATATGTTATTCACTTGCTATATTATTTGTTCTAATGTGATCTGTTGGGAGACCAGGACAGTAATGATTTTCTTGTATTTGGATTTCTTATCTTTGATATACTGTTGTTTCTCTCTCTATCTCTATTGTTGAAAATTTTTAAATTGGTTATATGGGATTGAAACAGACCGCACTCATATTACATCATGGCTGTATTACCACAGTGTTTCAATGAACCACATAGTGTTATTACAACTAACTGTATTTTCATGATACCTATGGGAATTGAACCTTGATGGGCTCTTCGTGAGCCAAACATGCTCATCAGTCCGATTTCAACTCCATGGGCAAAATGTTAAGGTTCACCCATGGTATTTTAAACCATGGCTTACGGTGTGAAACTCCTCGTTCCCCAATACTTGCCCAAACCCATTAGGCTCATATACCATTGTTTCTTATTTCCTAGGAATGGAATTATATATCAATTTTGCAAACATGACGTATTTGCAAAATTCTTGCCATATTTTAGTAAGAATTCTGGTTTATTATCCGTGAATATGTCATATGTCTGTTTAAGTCTTTTGGATAAGAAATGAAGTAAAATGTAACTTAGATCATAGTTTGGATCATGTTGTCTGTACTTGTAGTCACTAATTATATTCTATTTGTGGGTAGAGGAGAATGATGTTCACATGTGTCAACCTGTGTATACTCCACTTGTACTTTTGGATGCTTTAAAGAATCTTCTACCTGTATTAGTGAATTCTTCTACCTTTGCATGCTTTGTGGAGTCTTTTACTTGCACTTGTGAGAATCTTATGTGAAGCTCTATATTTTAGGTGCTCTCATTCTCATGAAAGGCTCATATTCATATTCATGTATGGTAGCATTACTTTTAAGTCTTGAGAATTAATTATTATCAGGTTACTATTGGTATTCACCTTATTTGGTGTTCTCTTTTTGTGAGTGTGCAATTCTCTACTTGAGTTTTCTAGACTTCATTGTTCTAAGTACATTGTTCTTCATTTTCTACTTGTGTTCATTTAGCTTCATTATTTTAAGCACTATATTGATCATGGTATCAGTGCCATGTCTTGGCTGTAAGTTGTTTTTGCACATTGTTAGCTTGCTGTTATAGTCATAAGATTGCGGTTTTTTTGTATGGAATTTTTCATGTTAAAAGAAACCATACTCCTTTTAGTAACAAGCAGTGCTACAGATGCTTGGAACTATTGTTTGAGATTTGTTAGAAGTGCATTTTTTTGTTAAGGCTGAAATTCTGCCAAAGGAAGATCCCATTGAGTATAACACTTTGTCATTTTGTTGGAAGTTAATTCTCCTTCTGTATTGAGTTTTTTGTGCTACACTGGGATTCATGTTAACTACACTGGGATTCATGCAATTTTTAACTTTGCCAAATTGATCTCAAATTTGATTTGTAGATAGAAGATCTTGGCCTCTATATCAAATATCTCTTATATATTGATGCCTGATTCTCTATGTAGGGTGTTTTAGTGACCTTGAAATTTGTGCATGAGTCAAAGTTTTTTTTCCCTCTTTGGGTTGGGCTGAAATTCTGCAGGGAGATATATTTCATCATTGTAAACAATTTTTTATTTTATTTTTCTGTTGCCAAACTTGATTTTCTGTTGTTTTTGAGTTATTTCAGGCTTATAAGGAAAAGTTTTCTTGAAGAGCTTTACATTGGTAATGTCTGTTCTTCCACTTCTCTCAATCACTAGCTCCTTTGTTCACATCAAGGCCACTGTAATTCCCAACATCTGGTTGAATGTCCACAGTCCTAATCTGTGGAAGCATAGAATGAAAAATTATTTTGTTGCAAAGGCCTCTTAGGGATTGTGAAGGAAACAAAGTTAATGCCTTCTGATGACAAGAATAAAGAAATGGTCTTTCATAGATAAGTGGAGGCTCGTGGACTTTTTGGCATGGTGGTAGAAAATGATCTTTCACATCACATCTGTCACAAGGATGGCATTGTAAAAGCTTGGTAGCATATTGTTTTGGCTTTTGCAAGCTAATGATGCCTGCGTTGTTCAAATTATTTGTGAAGAAAGTACTTAGTAGAATAAGGCCTGTTGAAATTTTAAGGAACTAGAGATGTACACAAGGAAAACTTGTTCAAAATATTTTAATATTGGTAAAGAGCTTATAAATCACATTCTGCAAGTTTTGCGCCCTGATTATGATGTTTTTGTTTCTAGCTATCTTTTTATGTGCAATACCATTTGTGTTGAAATTGATAAAGCATATACTAGAGACCACGGGAAAAATGTGTATTCTAGAACAAGAAAAGATGATCAATATGAATAAGCTTGGCCCTAGTTTTGTTGCACTTGTGGCAAAAAGCAAATTTTTTTTGGTAAAGGTGGATGGGATTACCGAAAATGAATTACCAGCCTAAGGAATCAATGTAGCGAGGTTTGAAGAAATTGCAAAGGAGTTGTAACTATAGTGGCAAGCCTGCCCACGTTGAGAAGCATTGTTTCAAAAAGAGGTATGACCTTAACATGCAAGACAAGAACTATGGTAATTGTAATTAACCTAGAGCTTTCTTTGCTACTTCTCTTGCTTTGATTGCTCAAGATTCTACAAAGAACGAGCAGATTATAGATTCTGGTGCATCCTATCACATGGCCTATGATGTCTTATTATTTGAACATTTTGATAAAAATAAGAGTTGTGTGGGCGAGTCTTTTGAGTGAAACAATGAGGCATTAGATGTAATTCGCACCAAGGATGTTGACGTATAAAATGAACAAATTTATGATGTGTATCATGTATCTAATCTTAGTGTCAACTTGCTTTCAATGGGTTAGATTACTCAAACAGGGCAAAAAGTAGAAGATTGGATTGACAATGCCAAATCAAGGATATTAACAAAAACTTTGTAGTTGCAGCATCTTGTCATGTTGAGCAAGATATCAAGTTGGACGGGTTTGTCAAGTCTAATCCTATTTCTTTTGGTTCTCACGCGTTTATAGCATATGCTGACAAGGTTAGCAAATTATGGCATGAGAGATTAGGCCATCTAAATTATAGAATTTTTTAGTTGATGCCTAAGTTGGGCATTGTCCATGGCTTACCCGCCCACTATTTCTCCAAAGCATGGTGTTTGTGAAGGTTGTGTTCTTGGAAACGAAGCACCATAAAGAAAACTTTGATAGTGACAAAGCTTTGGGGGGTGTAGACACCTTTGCAGTTTGTGCATAGTTGCGTCATGGGAATGATAGACAAAGCTTCTTTTTCAAGTTGAAGATATGTGTTCACTTTCATTAATGATTTTTTAATATGCATGTGGGTTTATATCCTTAAGTCCAAAGATAAAATGTTTGAGAAGTTTAATATTTTGTTGATAAGCAAAGGGCCATTTAATAAAAGTTATCTGGATCAATAATGGAAAAGAGTATGTGAAAATAACCTTCAAGAAATTTTGCAAGCAAACTGGTATAAAAAGTGAGCATCTTGTTCCATATACATCTTAATGACGCAAGGTGGTACAGAAAATTGAACCATTCTTGAGATGGCAAGATGTATGCTACACTCTTTCTAGACTACAGATTTTGAGCGAAAGCATGCAGTTATGCAATCCACATTTTGAATTGCATGCCTATTTATTAGATTGTTTAAGATGTTACTCTTGAAGAATCTTAGAGCGGACAAACACTTAAATTTACCCATTTCAGGATTTTTGGGTGTGATGCATGGGCTCATATCTCAAATGAGAAGAGAAAGAAGTTGGAGCTCAAGAGCAACAAATGAATTTTTGTGGGATATAGCAAGAAATAAAAGGCAAATTGATTGTATGATCCACAGTCTAGTCTTGAAAATCATCACTCTAAGGGACATGCAGTTCGAAGAGAACCAGTCTTTGAGGAGCTTTGTGACTGCATTTCTATTAAATCATCTTCACGTTCTTGTTGTGGTTGTTTATGATGTTGTATTACATTTTGATGGAGAGATAGAGCCTAGTCCTACACATAGTACATCTACCCCTAGTAGTTATTGTTCTACAAATGAAACTTCCATTCTATTATGGACTCGTCAAACTCTCAAAGATTTTTGGCGATGTAGCTGACACTAGGAGGACTCGAGGACAAAAGGCTGTCAATTTTGCACTTGTAGCATGTGTCATGGACAATTTTGGTCTCCAAACTTATGAGGAAGCTTGTAAGCTAGAATGGGAGAATGTTCTGTTGGATAACTCCTTGATAAAAAATGACATTTGGGAGTTGACCCTCTAGGGAGAAATCTGATAGGAACTTCTTGATAACCCCTTTATGGATGATTGTAAACTTGCCCCAACATCTTTTTATATAGAAATCAAATTGAATGACTATTGAGACGATGAAAATATTGATGCAATTTTGTATTGTTAGTTGGTGGTCTTCTATACCTAACCCACACCTAGTCTGGTATTTCTTGTGTTGTGGGTGTAATGTCCAAAGTTATGCACAAACCCAAGGAATCTTATTGGAAAAAGCTATGCATATCTCGAGGAATATTAAGGGCACCTATTCTTTTTGCATTGAGTATAGAACAGAGTAGGGTGGTCCTTTGCATGAAGATGCAGACTTATATTTAGCAGGCGATGTGGATGATAGGGAATCCATTGCTAGATTTGTCTACTACCTTGGTTCTAGACTGATTGGTTGGCAAAACAAGACATTGAGGCTGAGTATGGGGGTGGTGTAAACGTTGCACAAGTAGTAGTCTAGATACAACAAGTGCTTAAATAATTGGGTTTGCAATAGGAACGCCCCACCATCCTAAGATGTTCCAATCGAAGTACTATTTGGTTGGCTAATAATTTTGTTTTCATGCCCATACCAAGCATATTGAGGTTCATTATCATTACATCTGCTAATGGATTTATGGTTGAACACTTCACCTTGAATATTGTAGTTAGCAGTCCAAAATTGTTGATACTTTTAGAAAGAAATTGATGGAAGCCAAATTCATGACGTTTCAAGACATGCTAGGGCTCAAAGAATTCATTAGTAAGAGGGGTGATTGAATAATGATGTCTCCGTCATCAAAATAGTGTCTCTGAGTCAACTCCTCTTGGAAGTATTGCAAGAGAGGAATGATTGTATATTTTGACTGAAAGAATTCATTATTAAGGGGGATGATTGAGTAGTGACACCTCCAACATCAAAATAGTGTCTTTGAGTCAACTCCTCTTGGAAGTGTTGCAAGAGGGAGGAATGATTGTATATTGAATGAAAGAATTCATTATTGAGGGGGGTGATTGAGTAATGACACCTCCTTCATCAAAATAGTGTCTTTGAGTCAACTACTCTTGGAAGTGTCGTGAGAGGGAGGAATGATTGTATATTGACCATGTAAACTCCTCTTTGAAGTGGCTTAGGAGAGAGGAAGGATAGAACATTGGTTGTATGAAAAGTGTCCGAAGAGGGAGGAATAGATTGCTATGCGTATGGCCATGGATGAGATGGAGTGAAATGAAGGAATGAAATCAAAATGAGTATGGTTCCCATCTTAGGTCGTCCCTTGTAGGGTGGGGGCATTTGGATGCCTCGAACGGGATTATATTTGTATGGTGTGGGTAAAAAAATTTGATGAGTAGTCCTTGAATTTTTTTCTAGCTAGTGGGTGCTCTTTACAGAATTTGGATCTAATATCCTTTAGAATGATATCAGGTTTATGTCTTTTTTGAGAAATATTGCTTTTCTTCCATACGTAAGAGTTTTTGTCCAATCATCTTTTATTTTGGTATAAGACTCATTATCAAGATTGAAAATGAACTTTTGATCTTTGGCTTATGTTCTAGATGGGCGAATAGGAGGTGAGTTTGAGTGATGGTGAAAGACAAAGCTAAGGTCTTCTTGGTTTTCTTAGATGTTGGCAAATAGACTTGAGAACATATTGTTTGAATCCATTAGGATATCCTAAGGCCCTAAATGATAGAAAACTATGGTAGACCCACTCACAAGGAGCAGTTCATTTCAAGTTCACCAAGATGTTTTACCTAAATTTGGGCAAGTTTAAGAAAACACTTCACCTAATAAGTGAAGGCAACAATAGCACAAGTCCAAATTAAGTAAAGCTTTAATTGTGAGGTATAAAGTGGGGAAGGTTAGCTTGGACACAAAGATATGGGTAATCCTAGGGTATGGTCTAAGTGTAGGTGGATGGACAGATTCACTCACACAATCTAACTAGTAGGAAGCAATATGCTTGGAAATACTTGGAATGTAATAAAATAAATAGGAGAAAGTAAAGAGATAAGAGATTTTTACTAACCTCTTAGATGTGACTTGTTTCGAGTATCTTCACTTTTTTAGGCTTTTATGATCTTTGATAATGCCTCTTAGGATGCTTGGTGGTGAGAACCACCTTGACCTGAGGTAAGTGGGGACCTAGTGAAAGAAGGAATAGTATGCTTGTGTAGGAGAGCTAAGTGGATTTACAAAAGACTCTAAGTGGTAAATAGTAGTAGGAGAGAAAACTAGCACATGGGTGAAAAGGAGATAGAAGTAGAATACTTCTATGTGTTTTTTGACTGCTTTGTTTGGAATTGCAAGCTGATTCGGAATTGATTGCCTAAAATGGTGGAAGAGCTTTATATATATGAATCAAAACAGTTTGTTTTGCTAGGTAGAGGTCGGTCTTTATTGGGCTAATTATAGTGAAAATAAGCCTAGAATAGTATGTCCAAAATCATGTTAGAAAAATTCCCATCAAAAGTATGAAATTGGTATGGGGGTCTACCCGGGCCTTATAATAGATTCTTAAATTTATATTATAAATGTCTACTTCCAGGATGTTTTGAGGATGGTTTCAAAACTATAGGATCAATGTTGGGACCTCACGTCCAAACCTTTTTTAACTTTATTGTAATAGTTTAGTTAGTGATGAGTGGGCACCCCTTTTGAATGTAAAGGTGATCCTAGATCATTAGGGTTAGGGTTAGATAACTTTGATAGCTATTTTGGCTTAATCTATTTTTGGCTAATCTTGGAGCATTAGGGTAGGCTGAGTTATCTTTATATATTGCATTGTAAGAGAGGTGAAGGCATCCTGAAAAATTATACAGTATTGAGCTTGTTGATAACGAAGGTTGCCCCCTTGAAGCAGCCTGCGATACAGTGTAAATTCTTCAGTGTTATTAATAAAATGATTGCTATCTGTGTTCATTTGGTAGATTTGTGCTTCCTTGCGAGTTTGTTTATGGTTTTTGTTAATTCATGCAAGTAGAATCCTCACAATCAACAATGGAGGAACTAGATTTTGACCCTTTTACGAGTTTTGATTTTTCTAGCACTTAGCCAAATTTCAGGGTTTTGGGTTTCTAGACCTAGTCAATTCTCATGGTACTTTCTAGGACATATATAATTAGTATGAAACTATGTTCAAAGTTACCATAAAACTATGTGATGTTCTAAGGCTAGGATAAGGCATATAGGTAGGATCCTAAGGGCAATCTAAGGTTAACTTACCTCAGAGTTGGCTTGCACCCATATGTGGGAGCCCTTTGCTAAGCACATGAAAAATCAATTGGATTGCATATCTTGAATAGCAAATTCTACAGTATACAATATTTAATTAGGTGGTGCATATCATGGGTTGTCATGCTGGATCTAATCCCTTGGGATTTTTTCTTTTTGGTAGTTCGTTTCCTATCTGGGAATATTCCACAGGCACATCTACATACTTGGACTTGTGTATAGTCCTTTTGTACTTTTGCAAGCTTTATGGAATCTTCTACATCTATTCTTGAATGTCTCTATTTGTGCATGCTTGTGTTTGTGCATGTTCTCTGGAATCTTCCACTTGTACTTGTGCATGTGCATGTTTTCTGGAATCTTCTACTTGTACTTGTGGATGTGCATGTTTTATGGAATCTTCCACTTGTACTTGTTGGAATATCATGCGAAACTCTATATATTTGAAGCTCTTGCTCTTATTGCATAACTCTTGTACTCATGTATTGTAGCATATACTTGAGGATTGATGATTGTTTCAATACTGTTGGTTTCCACCTTATTTTTGGCATCCTCTTTTTGTGCATGAGCTATTATCTACTTGAGTTCTTTTTACTTCATTGTTGCAAGTGCGTTCCTATGCATTTTCCACCTGTCTTCACTTTATTGGGACAGTTACTGTATCTTATGAGACTCTTAGGAAGACTCTTCATGGTCCATCTACATCCATTAAGCTAATTACTTTGTTCAATCCCCTTCAGATACCATCAAGATCAATCACCCTCTTGACCAAGACACTTCGCACAATGACGGGGACAGGTTTGGGAGATGATGCTTTTCCCTATGGATTGTGGGTAAAGAGTACCAAGCCTCTCACTCTTAGAACAAGCAGTGTGGCTCTTCACTACCCTGCCAACATCAACCTTTTTTACAGCCCAAGCCTCGAGGGTAGGCATAGATGATAACAAGCTGTCTCTCCACCTTTAGGCTATAGAAGCTTCATCTTGAATGCTAGGATAGGTTCCAAGGCGACCGTCATATTTCTTCTGCATATCACCCAGGTCATCGCTCCCAGCCTTTCCCATTGACCTATTTTTGCCTGAAAGAATGTACCAGAATACAAAATTTCCAATTTCGGCAAGCATTTTGACCAAGCATAGGATGATGTAGTCTAGCAATTTGTACCAGTAGGCACTTTTTTTGTTGAAAACTGCTTTTGTAATTGCTAGCATCTACCATTGTTTAATTGCAATTGCATATCCAAAGTGTTTGGTGTGCAAGTTGCTCATGCCAAAAGACAATTTTAGAAATATACTCTAATGCTCAATTAGATAAAGATGAAATGCAACATGTGGTTTTTTAATATTCCCTTATATAGGTCAAAGATAGACAGTGAACAACCCCAGAAATAGGTGATCATTGCCACTTGGAAATGTAAAACCATAATGGCATAAAGCTCAACTGATTTGTTATTTAGTGGTACACTAATCTATATTTGTATTGTGGTCAAAATCTTCTTCGAACTATAAAGCCTTTTGATATTTTCTTTGCTGTTGAGAAGGTTTTGGAATTTGGTTATTAAATAGAAGAAATTGTAGATTATAGACATCACAAGAAGCATATAACTTCATCTTCTAAAAATGTGAGCGCATGCAAGGTCTCTTAACATGATTTCAGTTTATTACAGAATAAACTCATGAAATATAGGTTCTTGTTGGCATTTTCACCACATTAAATTTTTTGACAAAATTTTGCCTAAGTGTGGAGCTTCAAAGCGGCAAAGGGCATGCAGAAGTATTGGCGTTTTTGCAGGCCCTAAAAGGGGACGATAAAGTGGATGAAATGATCCTTGGATATTTCGTCATTGCAGATCTTTTCGCAAGCTTTCCGACAATATATTATAATAGGTGGTCGAAGCAGTGAATCAGAAGTTATGGCCCGGGGAAGCAGAACCAGAAAGCTCAATTTCGGGCCAGAAAATTGGCTAAGGCACAACCAGAATGCTCAGGTTCGCCCGACTTTGAGGCGATGTCAGGTTTCGCTCAAACTTCAAGGCGAGAACGGGATCGGCGTAGGGCTTAAGGAGGCAAAGACCGAAGAAAAATCAGAGTCCCGCTAAGGCATCACTTGGAAGCTGAAGTTCGCTCTGCCTTGGAGCGAGAACGGGTTTCGGGCAGAGTTTAGGGCGAGGACGAGGATCGCTCAGACACCGAGCGAACCGCAGAAGGCATGCCAAAGTTCGGGCAGATTTTGAAGAAGACAGGGTTCGCTCGAGTTGAAGGGCGAGAACGAAGTTCGCCCAAACTTGGAGCGAGAACGGGATTCAGGTGAGGTTCGGAGCGAACGTCGGCCAAAATGCGAATGTCGGCCAAACAATGCTCGAGTTCGCTCAAACCTCCAGCGATCCCCGGTTTCGGGTCCCTTGTGCGGCAAACGTCGGCCAAAATGCCCTATGTTGGCCAAAATCTCCATGTTGGCCAAAACGCTCCATGTCGGCCACCCCAAATCCAGAAAACCCAGGTTCAGCCCACAATTTTCTAGCGAACCTTGCCTTCGGACAATTTCCAGTGATCCGCAGCCCAACACATGAAAAATGCTTAAGTGAAGAAAGCCCCCCAATATCGCTCCCAAAAGCAGCGAATCCCGGAATTGCTCGGGTTTTCGAGCAAACAACAACGAGGAAGGCAAGAAGGGTGGCTAAGGGGCGACTCGGCCCAAGTTCGCTCCAGGACCGAGCGAACCTCGGCCTCGCTCCGTTCTCCGAGCGAACTACAACATGAAGCATTTCCTAAGTTCGCTTCGAGAACGAGCAATCGTCAATGTTGCTCCCGCTGCAAAGCTAGGCCCAGCAAAACACGAAAAAACCCTAAGGCGCCAAGGCCCCGATATCGCTCCATTTCCAGGCGACACCCGGTCTCGCTCCAAGTCTTCGACGAACCCTAGCATCGCCCCGATCTAGTGCAACTCCCAGCTTCACTCCTCCCTTAGTGCGATTCTTAGTATCGCCCTCATTCTGCGGCGAACCCCAGCCTCGCCAGGATTCCGAGTGAACCACAACCCGAGCAGGAAGTTAGTCAAGGCAGATGTGGTATCAGGTTCGCCAGAACGGCCAGCGAGCCCCGTTTTCAAGCGATTTCCAGCGATCAGCAGCAGGCGTCGAAGGTGTCAAAATTGACTAAGGCATGAAAGGGTCCTCCCAAGTTCGCTCCATTTCCGAGCGACTCCCAGAATCGCTCCTCCCCTCAAGCGACTCCCAGCTTTGCTCCATTTTTGAGCGATTCTCAGCTGCGCTCCCCTTCTCGAGCGAACGTCGGCCAGGAGCGAACGTCGGCCAAAATGTTATATGTCGGCCAAAAAAACTCAATGTCGGCCAAAATCCTTTATGTCGGCTAGAAATCCCAAGTTCGCCCAATTTTTCAGCGAACCCCAGGTTCGGCTCCAGTCTTCAGCGAACTTTAGCTTCAGGCAGCCACTAAGGGGGCACTAAAGGCAGCCACTAAAGGGGCACTCCGGAGGGCATTCATCCCGAGGAAGGAAGGTAGGTGAGCATTCAAGACGCACCAGGACGACCATGTCAGGTCCCGGAGAGGCTCCAGGGGCCAAGCTACACCAACCGCATTAATGAAGCATGCTGCACCAGCTGCAAGGACCGTCCGAGCCGTTCCAGACACGGGTGAGCCATATTCCAGGTACACTGTCAGCTGACAAGGGTCAAATCCCAACTGCCCTGGCAATTTTGGGATCTGGGCATCAATGTAAATTGGGGGGAAAATTCTTCTATAAAAGATCCTACTGTAATCAGATGTTTGCATCAATACAAAGGATCCTTGGCTCTAACTCTTGTCTCTTTCTTGTATGCTGCCTTCTGCAAGTATTTCTGCTAAATATTCATTTATTTTTCTGATTGCTGTAATTCTGCATTCTGGATTAGAGCATTGGACATTAAGTGAATCTGGAATTCTTACAGGAGGATACATAGGAAAGAATCGCAGTGTTAGTTTCTGTTACATGCTTTGTTTTGATTGTTGTTAGTTTGGATATTAGTTAGTAATTGTGCTGCTTGTTCTTCCCCACTGTTACTGCAATGCCATTTACATTTCTTTCTGTAATTTCCCAATTTCTTTCCAGTTCCCTTATCTAAAACCCCAGTTAGAATAGAATAGGAGCCGACCTTCTCCGGAGATTGGCACGGAAGGCATCTCTTCCTTCCGGCCTTTCAATTTGTTGGGCGGGTCTAGGGCGCGTAGATAGACCAAATCCCTTCCTGGTAGCAGATACGTAACCAACAGTTCTTAACTATTATTACAAATCTTTTGAAATTGTGAAACATTCAAAATTGTTTTCAAATATACCAAGCACTTTTCAGTTCTGGTACTTTTCAATTATGAGGCAATTGAGACATTTATTTTGGGTAACATTTGGATTCTTGAGTTAAGTTCCAGGATTTTCACAACAATGAGTTGTGCTTTAGGGCGTTGGCCATCAGTTTCATAATATTTTTTTTCGCTCTCTCTTTTAACATTCCTAGGGAAACAGGTTGATATGTTCCCTGCAAAATCAGTCATGTGCATTCAAGCATTGCTTCTACTTAAGAGCTTAAGTACCAGCAAGTTCTTATATCTGCCTTGAGTTGGCAACATTTCCTCCAAACCCATTTGCGAGTGAAGTTCTGGCATGAACATGAGTTGGATATTGAAACTAAGGATTATAATATCTGTTCTGGAGACAATGCATTTTCTGCCTCAGTAAGTCCTTCAGTTTTCTTCTATGCCAAATGACCTCACCTGTCTTTCCCCTTTTTTGTCATGTTATTTGGGAAAAATCCACATGTAACTTGGAGGTCCTGTATTTGTTCCTGGATTGCATGCCTGGCTATAGGGGCAGACATGGACAGGGGGCAGATTTGGCAAGGCAAGGAGTGAAATTGACTTAGACATGGACTTGCTGCCAAGACTTAGAAATTGAAAAGAGGTTTCACTCTGGCCTACTGGTAAAATCTTGAGAAAACTACTGAAAAAAAGTCTTCATGTAAAATATGAAAATCATAAGTCTCTCGAGAGGCTTAATGAAGAGCTTGCCAAAGCTGTTGTTTTTTCTATCAAAAGCTTGTTTCTCCTTCAAAATATCCTTTTTTGATCAGTAAATTTACACCAATGTTATGGGATGCCTTATTCCAACATGGGGCTGAACTTCATCTTCCCTTCACAAATATATCCCATTTTGTTAAACCATAATTGTAGAGATAATCCTCTTGATTATGGGCTGCCTTATTTTGGTTTGGGGATTTGAAATTTCGAGTATGCTTTTGCAAATGTATCCTATCACCATTATATCATGACCTTTTGGACTTTACGAAGGTTAAGGTAAACCTTGGGGCAGAGTTCATAGATAAGTGGGGTGGGCTTGGGTCCTCTATATGTTACTCGCAAGCCCTATCTCTATATGCCTACATGGTGAATCATAGTGAGAGGCTTAAGTCCACGCATTGCCATAAGTATAACCTTTGCTGTCAGGTGTCCCCATGGTTACTATAAGGTTCCACATTCATGAGAGTTGAACCCTGGCTTATAGTGTGAAACTCCTCATTTCTGCTACTTGCCCAAAACACCATGATCACAGAAGAAAAAAAACTAGTTTATGTTTTTTTTTAAGTTCCACAAAGTTCTTGTTTGTGGAGGACAGGGGTGTGGATATGAAAAGGGGAGAAGACACCCCCAAATTTTGGTTAAAAGGGGGCATCTCTCTCTCTCTCTCTCTCTATATATATATATATATATATATATATATATGAAAAGGGAAGAAGACATCCCAAATATAGGAAAAGAAGAGAAGACACCCCCAAATTTTGGTAAAAGGGGACAACTCTATCTATCTATCTAGCTATATATAACAAAATCGAGGAAATAACTTTCTTCTTTTTTAATATTTTATTACTAAGGGTAAAACAAAAAAATAATAATGATTCAATGAAATGAAAAAGCCATGCCATGGGGAGAATTTGCATCTACAGCTGAAATGAGGAGAATTGGTGTATGTTAACTTGGAGCATGCTCTTGCAAATGTACTCCATTACCATTATATTATGACCTTTTGGACTTTATGAAGGTTAAGGTTAACCTTGGGGCAGAGCTCATAGAGAAATGGCGTGGGCTTGGATCCATAACATGTTACACTCAACCAAGCCCGTAACATGTTACACTCAACCCCTCCCTTTATGTGCTTTCATGTTGAATTATAGGAGAAGCTGAAGTCATGCATTTCCATAAGTTTGATCCTTATTATCGAGGGCCTCCATGGCTACAAGATTCCCATTTCCGAGAGTAGCACATTGGCTTGTAGTGTGAAATTCTTTGTTCTATTGTACTTGCCCGAAATACATTGGTCATAGGAGAAGAAAGCATAGTTTTTTTAAAGTTTGGGATGAGTAGAAGATGGCCCCAAAATTTAGTAAGGAGACGACTGTATTAAGAAAAAACAAATATAAAAAATAAAGAACACATTGAGAAACATTTTAAAATAAACAAAATTGTGGAAGTCTTTGTTTTTTCAATTGCCAAAGATAAACAAAGAGAAGCTTAAGACAATTGTTGCCTTGCCCAAAAATATGCTGGTGCACATGTTTGCTTTTGGGGTAAAACTATTAAGCCTTGTCTCAAACTTATGCCTCTGTTTTTTGGAAAACTATATATGCTTTTTCTGATCTATCTTACATTGATGGATTATTAACAATGCAATGCCTTTAGTTTCAGTGATGTGGAAATACTTCATTTATAACAACCTGCCAAGGCTGTCCCCATCAGTACTTCCTACTATTTTTTCATGACATCTCTTAATTCTATCTACTGTACAATTAAGAACTCGTTTCTACCTTTCAATTATATATATACATATATATGAAAAACAACTAATTTTTAATTCTCAAAATAAAATAGAACAGAGATAGACCGGTTACAGCCTGGATAAGTATCTGATTAACAATTGTCATTTTTTGCAATCAGTAAACTATGTTTGGCTGGAAGTTTTTGGGTTATTCTTTATATTAAAATGATAAAAAATACAATTTTATTTACATTAAACATATTAAAACTTAAAAAATTAACAATAAAATTTTAAACTAAAAATAATAACATTAAAAACTTTAGCTTAGATTAAAAATTTAATTAAAAATTAAATATGTCACGCATGAAAATGTTATTATTATAGAAACTAATTTTACTAGAAATTATCAAGTGGCATTAGCTCAACCGGTTATATTCCTCAACATTTCAAGGAGGAGACCCAGGTTCGAATCTTGCCAAACGATACATGGATAAGCTTTGTTATAATACCGCTATGTGGTGATGACATAATATGAGTGGGACCCATTTCAAACCCATATAACCCATTAAAAAAAATTATACTAGAATTTAAAAATATTTAATTTGAATTTAAAAATGATAAAAAAAAAAATAATAAAAAGGGTCAAGTATTGAAAATAATTATTAAAAAGATTACATAATTAAAAAAATAAAAAAATAATAAAAAGGACATTTTATTTAAAATTATAATTAAATGTGTTAAAAATAAAATTTTAAATTAGAAAATTGAAGTTTTGAATTAAAAAAATTAAAAACTTTAGCTTAAAACGAGATTACCTTAATCAATACAGAGCAAATAAAAAATAATTTCATACCTGCGGTTGTGCATGATTTGACCCCAATCCTCATCTGTGGCAAAAGTCATCTGCTTATGGGGCGGAAGTCGTCTGTGCTCCTCGTCTATAGTAGCTTAGAAGCATGCCTTATCTTCAACAACCAGCTTTGACTGTCTCTCTTGTGCTTCCCTGTCCCAGTTGCTTGCGGCCTTGTCACAATTGTGTTTCAGCAGACGGTAGCCAGTTCAAGAAAGGCATACTGTTCATTCACGAGAAACCCTCTTCTCAGGCCATCTGTAGAACACATCGTTTAGCTGCGGAGGGGCATAGTAGGGCAACCAGTCCAGTTGTAGAAGGGCGTAGAAAGAAAAATAAGGGATTTTGCCTTATAAACAGCATCTCCATCATGACCTGACCAGATTAAATCCACCTTCTCACACAGAAATAGAGATTAATTGTCGAGCTACAAATTCACCCAAACTAAGATTCTCCATGAAATTCATAAAAATTTGTCTGCAATACAAATTTTCCTCACCTCACACAACTTGCCAGTTTTGTGATATACTATGGGGTTTGGATGCTATTATATAGGTTTTTTAAGGGTAGTTGTGCCAAAAACGCTTACGGACGACCATATCTGATACGTCATCCTGTAGGAACACTTTTGGATATGGTATACAAGTCATATCCGCCTTGTATCATACTAGTATCTGCTAACAGAACGGGGATTTATGGATCCAAAAACTTGTGTAGAGGTATCTAGTAACTTAGTAGAATTCTGATTTAAATAGAGGTATCTTCTATTTTGTGCTTGTCTTTGGAGAAATGCTTGCATCTCCTTTTGATGCTTGTGACACACCAAAATCTTCAATTATGTTTGTCTTCTCAGTCTTTTCTGCTTGCTGTCCATGTACTCGCCCTTCATCAGAAATCACTTATATAGACACAATTCATTGTTTAGATTTGGGGGTCATAACATTTATATGCCTTGCTTTCTTTAGAATAACCAACAAAAATGCATGCTTGACTTTTTGGAGTTAACATCTTCCTTTTTTATCATCAACAACATATGCCAAACAACTAAACACTCTCAAGTGACTTACCGAAAACTTCTTTCCATACCATGCTTTATGAGGAGTCATATTCTTGACTATAATTTTGGGGCTTCTGTTGACGATGTACACTGCTTTTACAACTGTTTCTGCCCACAAATGATTGCCCAATCCTTTTGCCAGTACCATGCTTCTTGCCATCTCCACGATTGTCCTATTCTTCCTTTCTGCCACTCCATTTTGCTAAGGTGTATAGGTTGCTGTCAATTGCCTTCTTATGCCATGCTCATTACAAAATTGATTGAATTTCTTGGAACAATACTTACCACCATGATCAGTCCTTAATGTTTTGATTCTATATCTGCTTTCATTCTCTACTATGGCTTTGAAGCTCTTGAATACTTTTAAAAATATACCCAAGTTTTTCTAGCATGATGGTCAATGAAACTGATAATATAGTAGCACTTACCAATATCTGAACTTGGTGTGTGCATTGGACCACAAATATCTGAATGAATCAGCTGCAATGGATATGATACAATCCATGCTCTTCCTTCTGGAAAAATCTATCTGTGATGTTTTCCCATTGTGCAACCTTCACACACTTCACTTTTTACTTCTACACAACGCAGTCCATGGACCATTCCTTTAGCAGTCAACAACTACAACTTTGAGAATTTAGGTGACCATATCTTTGGTGCCATAACCAGCTGTTGTCCTCAATGGCTGTATGACACAAATTGCTCTCTTCTCCTCTAATCTTCAAAGGAAACATTTTGTACTTTGTCATAGGTACAAGAACCATTTCCCCGTAATTGTTTGACACTCTAGCCTTGGAAGCAAAGCTTGCTCCAAGGACATAAGTGATCCCACCAATTCATCAAACTCGAATTTCTTCAATAGTCATTGCACAATTGTTCTAATTTAGTGACAATGTTCTCAATATCTTTTTGACAACATCTTGTGCTGGCTTTTCATCATAGATACCCATTTTGTGCACAATGTTATGTACCCTTACGCAATAAGCTCCCACATTCTCATTGTCCTTGATTCTGAAATTTTCATGTTCTCCTTTCAATATTTGTAACTTGACTAATTTCACTTGAGCTGACGCTTGATAGGCTGTCTACAAGGTGTCCCAAGCTCCTTCAGCAGAATTGACACCTGCAATTCTTGGGTTAAATGCTTGTGTCAAGAGCTGCTTGCATGTGATACAAATCCAAGGCATATTTCCTTTGTGCTTCCTCCATATTTTTTTTTTCTGTAGCTGATAAAACACTCCAATATACTGGTTCCTTGTATCCATTTTCCACAACACTCCACACTTCCTTGGCAATCAGCAAAGTCCTCATCTTTATGCACCAATAATCATAATTTTCTCCTTTAAATTCTGGGATGGGTAGTGAAGCATTACCATGTACTACAAGAATATATTTGATTGCTTTATTTCAGTTAGATTAGCAGGGAACCAGCCTAAATACGGATTTTGAGAGTAATCCCTTTTCATCCATTTTTGAACTTTGGTTTTGTGGGCACAATCATACAGACAATTCCATAATTCAACAATTACCTCAGAAAATCACATAAGCCTGCATATCGACAGGCACTTTTGAAGATGACATTCTTGAAGACAAGCTGTACTTTAGCTAATGATACCGCCTCTCTTGTCACACTATGCTTGACGGACATTGCCTCTCTCTTAGTTGTTACTACTATCTGCTTATAGGCATTGCATTTTATGATTTTTATACTTTTGTCCTTAGCTTGGAAATGGCATATGCCTTGGGCACTCGCTTGAGGTCTTCTGACTTGTTTTCCCAACTGAAAGTTGAGGGACAAATGGGGATATGATAAACTATTATTGCAGATTATATATGTATATACATATACATACATATGAGTTTGAAACTGGCCCCACCCTAATGACATCATGACCACATTATAATAGTATTTCAGTGAACCACAAACAATTTATGAGAAGCTGTATAATCACAGAACTGTCTATCACAATATGGGGATTTGAACTTATGTTGTGCTTATATGATTGCTTCCTATTTACTGTTTCTCCATGATGCCTGGCACAAAATGTTAAGGTTTACCCATGAGATTGTAACATTGGCTTACAACGTGGAACTCCACACTCCCCACCGCTTGCCACAAACCCAATGGGCAAAATGTTGAAGTTCACCCATGGGATTGTTACCTTGGTTTGCAGTGTGAAACCCCTTGTTTCCTACCACTTGCCTAAAACCCAATGGGTAAAATGTTAAGGTTCACGTATGGAATTGGAACCTTGGTTTACTGTGTGGAACTCTTTGCTTGCCATTGCTTGACCCAAACCTATTGGTCAAAAATTTAAGGTTCATCCATGGGATTGGAACCTTAGCTTACAGTGTGAAACTTGTCACTTCCTACTTCTTATCCCAAACCCATTGGGCTTATTGCAGATCATATTTTAAATGTGGAATAGTGCTAAATTTGTTTTGAATAAATTAATGTAATATCTTCATAATGACATTGTGAACTGCTATAATCCATATGTTTATGCATGGGATGCATCATTCCCCTTTTTGATGGTCATGAGCACAATCATCCCCTTTCTATGTCTTCCCACTAGAAGGTTGAGTAATTGTGCTTTATACATCTTGTACATGATTTATTTTGTATTCCTTTTGAGTTTTGACTGCCTTTATTATATGGACCCAATTACTATTTTCCAGCATGCTGATCTTCCAAATTCATGGAATTCAGTGAGGGTTCCATGTGCGGATTCTTGTTTAGGTTTCTGAATCCTCTTGTGGTTGCAGTGATGACAGTGAAGATAGTGAGGAAGAAAATGAAGGTATGGTGGTTGAAACGAATAAGAATATAGATGAAGTGGCAAAAGCATTGGCAGCAGCAAATGCTATTGGAAATAAGTCGGCAGAATTTCCAAGGGAACAGACTGTTGACGATATTGCTGATGGCCTTAAAGAGCTTGACATGGACAATTATGATGATGAGGATGAAGGTATACGGTTTGACTAGTGGTTTTATTTCACTGAATACTTTGCTGCAATCATGAAAATAATTTTGCAGGATTCTATGCATATACGGTTTACGTTTTTGAACTTATTTGAATTTCTTCATGACTGTGATTTGTATCTGGATAATTCTATATGATAATTTTTATTCCCTTGTAATAATGAAAGATCTTTTTAAGGAATTCTAATAGGGATTGTTCTTGGGAGATATTTTTTCAGGCATTGATATTTTTGGGACTGGTTCTGTCGGCAGTTGTTACTACTCAAGCAATGACATGGACCCTTATATTGTTGACCAAGATGTAAGTATTGTACTCAAATGGATTATGCCCACTTGATAAATTTAATTTAAAATGTTTATGTGCTCAACTCTTGAACCACCGTATTTGACTAATACATTGCAGGATGATGATGAAGATGAAATCGAGGACATGACAATTAAACCTTCTGACTTGATCATCTTAAGTGCCCGCAATGAAGATGATGTTAGCCATCTAGAGGCAAGCTTACTATAACTTTCTTTAACATATTATAAACATCTAATCCTTTTATAGATGCTCAGGGGTTCTTTGTTTTTGGGTACATTTGGATTGACAGATGTGGGTATACGAGGAAGAAACTGAAGACGGTGGTTCTAACATGTATGTTCATCATGATATCATCTTGCCAGCCTTTCCATTTTCCCTTGCTTGGCTTGATTGTAACCTGAAAGGTGGAGATAAAGGTATAAGATAATGAAATATTTCAGCTAAAAATTGAATTGTTCTTTGTATTTCTTTAGAATGATCGCTTTTCTATATCTTTAAGCATGTATCTATGTTTGTGAGTAGCTCTTTTGGTTCTGTGCTTCCTTCACTTTTAATATATTTGCTGCATGTATCAGTGAAGCTGAAACAAACTGTTTCTTTTAGGCACACCACCATGGACAATTTTTAAAAAGTCTTCCATGTTGTTGGAGTCTGCATGGGTTTCTTATTTATAAATTATCGTGTACTTCAGTTCATTGGCAAATTCACTTCTCAGTCTTCTTTCATTAATGATATACTAGGCAAAATGTTTATGTTTTCATTCCAAGATTATAGACAGTATAAAACATATTAGAGTAAGTCAAACTTTGGTCAGATTGTCCGTGCAAACATTACTGAAAAATGACAGACAATTTACTCATAAAGTTTCAAAGTCTCAAATTGGAAGAATATAAACATAAGGGAATCTAGGTTTATTTTTCCTAGAGATGAATTATACTTTCACATTAGATCAAGGTACTCTTCTTTTATTGTAAAACCATTTGAGAGTTGCCACAATGTCATATAAAAGTCAAATTGTGTCAATTCTTTGAAGACTTCAAAACATTTATTCAAAATCAGGATTTTGCAATTTACACTCGTTTGTTGAGACATCCATTTCTTGGTTAGGTGCTATGGAAATATTGGCATGCTTTCTGTTTTCCAGAGAAACCAAGTGGTACAAGGAAATGTGTTTTGTACACACAAGCACACATTAATTGTCTTATATTTTCAGATGAAGGAAATATGTTTTATACACACACATCAACAGCCTTTCCTGTACCTTCATAGACACATGGTGGAGACCAATGACAAGGATAATATAAATATATATGCAGATGTTGTTAGGATAATGGTGCAGCCTACTAAGGTTTTAAAATTTATATGCACACATTAACTGCCTTTGATGTACCTTCACATGCACAGGGTGGAGACCGATTACAAGGATAACATAATATATATGCAAGTGTAGTTAGGATAATGGTGCAATAGCCACAGCAAACTTTCAACATTTTACCTATCCAAATTGAAATAAGATCAAGATGTGCCTTCAGGTTAATTGGCAACCGAAGGCTCCTTTGTCAACTATACCATTTTTCTCTTCATGCAAAATTTTCTTCAATAGTCGTGCTGGAAGAAATGAGTCTTGTTGTTGGTCTATAAATACAGAGAGAAAAGAATTAGGATTGCAGGGTATCCAAACGTACACTTAAAAGAGTGTTCCTCTTTCTGCAGGCCATCCTATGGACCTCTTGGAGCAGATGTAACAATATTCTCTGTACAGTTTCTTGCACTTTGTTAAGAGAATAATTCACACAAACACCACCCCCTTGTGGGTTACATTGCAAACACTCATGGAGCAAAGACAAAACACATCTCTTCACAGGGTACTATACTGACCCTTTTGAAGCAAAAGGAAATAGGGCAATTTCATAAAGCAAATTTTTTTTTTTTTTGCATGGATTGCATATACCATTTCTTAAGGTTAACTGCGTGCTACAGTTTAGATAATGATCCAACATTCCTGGTCTGAGATCTATGGAAAAGTCTGAAATATCATAATCATCTGCTAGCAATTAGTTAATTATTTGACCTGCCGGAAACAACTTTGTTTAGTCCTTAGTACTGCACCACACAACAAAAAAATTTGCGCTAGTATTGAATTAGAACATAGCTTGGTTTGTTAAGGTTTGAAAGTATGGAAAGATATAGAATTTTGCAACAAAATATGCATGAATATACTTCATTTTTTACATGATTTAGGGACCACAGAAGGAAGAAATTCCATATACAGTTTGCATGGCATTTTAAGAGCTCGCAACCATAAAATATGACCTCAACCCACCCACACATTAAGTAGCACTTATATGAGTACACAGAGTACACAAAGAGATTGCCAGAATTGTATATGTTATACATATTACACACACATATACACATGCATACACATTATAAGTAACACGGATTTGAGTACACAGAGCACAGAAAGAGATTGCCAGAAGAGTACATTTTATACACACATACACATACGTACATATATAAAGGGAGAAGCTTCTAGAAATAAAAGCTTCTAAGAGAAGAAGGATGTGTCAATGGAAGCTTATTGGAGAAGAAAGAGAAGGAATATTCTAGTGTCTGTAGAAAAACATTTGCTAGACATGTATAGGTTATACAAATATTAAATGCATGTACAACTTTTAATACAATTAAAAATTGTAGTCCATGTGACTAGAATTATCCCATATAACTATTTCTTGATTAGCTTTGGCTTGCTTAGAGGAAATTGTCCCCAATTCTTGCTTCAGATATTAAACTTGCTGCTCAAATGCTGACTGGGAAATTCACTTTGCATGAGTTGGCAAGGAGGCTATATGATCAAGTGGGCAGCGCCTAGTAGTGCAGGCATCAAGAAGAGCATCTTCATCCAAAGGAGTTGAAAATGTGGAATGATGTCTTTAAGATTAGAGATAACGAATACTTCCTCCAGATGTGCTGGCCTAGAAAGCTTGAGTTGGCTCCCATATGCTACATCATTTATACCAAATTTAGAATGAATATCTAACCAAAAACTATTTACTTGAAGTTCTTGCAAGATGGTCTAGTCCATACCAAATAGGTTTGAGCTTATGATGCTATTGTGATTTAAATGTTTGTTTATCCAAGTAGAGACAAACTTTATCATCAAGGTGAAAAGTGTGAAGGAAATTGATGCTGACAATGAAGCTCATATATTTGACTGGAGACTTCAATAATAAATCCTGAAGTCATGTGTGGACTTTAGCCAAATGTGGAACCAGAGATGCCTTATGTTGCTTCTTTTGTTGATGAGATGAACAAGCTGTGGAAAGACTTACTGAAATATTATAAAATGATGGCATTAGTACCCCTAGCATGTCTCAGAGAGACATGGAAAGCTCTATTGTAACTGTACTGCAATACATCAGGAAAGTGTTCCATTGTGATCATTATTTTTGTATCTTTTGACCTTTTGTGTCTTGGGTCTCACTTGTTTGTTTCTTATGCATCATTGCATATGGAGTCATATCTCTTCACATCTTGAGTCTTGGTGCCAAACCCTTGGCATCTTGCAGAAGGTATACATTGATTCTGAAGGTTAAACCATAAGTTTGAGAGTATTTTGATATTTTCTTGTCAGGGAACAAAAGTTCTCTCGGATGAAATATAAAAGGTTTCAATATCTAATATAAAATGTGAAAGATGGATGGATGCCCTCTCCATCAAGTGGTAGATGGATAGCTATCATATGCAAGGGGTATAACTTAAGGGAGTCATGACCTCTTCTACCTACCTATTAATAAATGATCTAATAATAGGTTGTAAATTTGCTAGGTAGTATGCATGAGAATAGTGTAAGGTGATAATATAATATAAAGGATAACAAGGTAGTGACTATGTCTACTATATTGTTTTCTGGTCTTGACTGTGATTTTAACATTTTAATAGACAGACAGTTCTGTAGATAGATCTTTGGAAGAAATATATATTTTCTGAATATGGTAGGGAAATTTTACAGAACCACGAAGATGCTTGTAATTTTTTGTAAATTTCTTTTAAAATGATTTGAAGCTGTTTGCTTATTTAAAATAAAAATAAATATAAAAGCTATAAATTCTTATGTTGGGGGAGCTGCAGCAAGTTCTGTGTGATAGTATTAACTTGCTGTGTCTAGAGGGGGGAATAACACCATTGCATATGCTAACTTGTTCTTTGGGCATGAAAAGAAAAAAGCAAGTGGCTTGCCTATAGAGTTAATTTCCTTAAGAAAAGAATTAGTTTAAGGTCCAATTCTTTTCTTTAGATTTGCCGCATCAACCCCACTTGAAGCACTGTGTCACATTTTTTCTTCAAGAGGCATGCAACTCTAGAGGTAGATTTGCTTTACTAAAGGATAAAATGTCCCAATATTAGGCTCAATTTATGGCACTCTTCAGGCTGAGTTAATTTTCTATGCATTCAGCTTATACTATTTTGTTTTAATGCAGACATATTTTTTTTCCTTCTAATTTATGGTGTAAGTCTGCCCAAAATAGAGAATCTCATTTAGTATATAAAGTTGATATTTAATTTCCTTGTTCTTGGCTTCCTGTATAAATGTGCGGAGACTGCTGTCATGAATCTTTTGCTTTTATTTGGCCTGGATATCTTGGATTTTGGTTCATATTATAGTCTTTTTTATCTGTTTGTGATTATATCTTGAAATGGGCCCCACCCATATTATATCATAACTGCATTACCACCATATTTCAACAGACCACATAGTGGTATTAAAATTGTATTTTGGCAGTTATGCATATATTGCCTGGCAAGATTTGGACCTGGGTCTCTGCCTTGAAAGTCCACGTATTTAACCACTCAAGTTCATGCCATTTGGTTCCATCGGCAAAAGTTTTATGTGCTTCCTTCCGTTGGACTAAACTAGAAATCCAATGAACTTATGAGTTTATACATTTTTACTTAGGAAATAAATGGTATTTATTAAGGTTTGGTCTAATTTCCAATGTAGTTAGAATCAAGTAATGTGGCAGTGTATGAAAGAACTTTTGAGTTTGTTTCGTTTTATTTTTTCTCCCAATAATTTGTTTGTTGCTACAGTTTAATGTACTTGCTAATAAATCTCTACTTGTTATTTAACATAGTCGCCTGGAGACTCCTCTCCCTAACTTGTACTCATATCGGTACTGGTACTTGTCTTGGAGACTTCTCAGGATACTTGGAGTTAAAGAACCTTAAAGAGCAGCTGCTGCTATTTAAGAGGAGGAGGAGGAGGAGATAGGCTTCAATAATCCCGAGTCCGGCTACATTTAAAATAGAGAGGGGCCGCTGTCCTCCTTCCAACCTATAGGTATTTTAAAATCAATTCCCTCTCCCTCCTCTTTTAAATGTCAAATAGAGGGCCCCTTTAATTTAATTTAAAGGGCTATTCTAGATACAACCGGTACACCTTGCCTTTAAAATAGAGGGGGTTGGCCCAACCCAGTTCCTTCTCTTCAACACCTTTTAAAGCTCTTATTTAAAGGGGTGGAACCGAACTCAGTTTAGCCTCCCAAGACCTTTGGATATCTCCTACCATCTCCCTTTCAATAACCTGCGTACCCTGCCCATTTGAAACTCTAGAGTGCCAACTTGATGGATCACACTTCAGAAATATGTTAGATAAAATCAACTGCATTCAGCATATGACATTTCCTTTCTTCCCTTTCCTTAAAAAAAACTGCAAGGGTTTTGTTTTTACAAGTGGCCCTAAACAACATCAAAACATTAAATAGATCTTTGAGAGGCCCTAAACAGCATCAAAACATTAAATAGATCTTTGAGAGGCCCTAAACAAAAGTGTTTGCAGTAAGTGAAATCCCTAAAGAGGATGTAGGTACTCAAGAAAGCCTATTTTATGACTCGTTGAAAGGCCCTAAACTTATGTATTAAACATTATCCTCAACAAGTACTTGAGGATTTTGTTCTTATTTATTGAGAGGACAATAGGAAGGTTTGTGACTCTCTAATAACTTCAATTTGTAATTTTCTTTCTACTCATGTAGATTACTTCAATTCTTAACCATTTTACATCGTTGTTTATTTTAAATTTTTGTTTATTGTTTGTGTGTTTGGTCCTTTTTTTAGTTCTAAAAGTTTAAATATTATACTTTTATTAATTAATTTTGGCATTTCCGAGTACTGCATACCCATTGTCTGAAATTGATGCCATTGTCCCCATCCCTGTCTCCCGTAGCCATACCAGTACTCATCTCTTGGTGATTATGTTATTTACTTTAAATAAAGTGAGTGGTTAAATAAATTTCCTTATGTTTTGCTTACAATAATATTAAGTCTAACTACTTTGATATTTTGAAGTTTTTGAAAAATTTAAGGTTGAATTACAACAATTTAATTAAATGATGTCAATTACAAGAATCTAATTATTTGGCTTATGCATGGCATTCCTTAGGCTATTGCTAATTCTACTTGTAGTATCTAAAACTTGAGGAAATTTCATGCATTTTTTAGTCATTTGGTTTACGATTACTATTTCTAATTTGAATTTATGTGTTATGTTTGAGCATGCATAACCTATCTTGTAATTGCCTTAATTGCTGAAGATTGGTAGATTGTAAATTGGTTATCCCAAATCTAGCATGAGGTGCAAGATCCTCTAGTAGTTTTAAAGAAAGGAGTTGATGAATTTTAGTTAGAAAGAGAAGTGTGCGTCTTGCTAGATTAGTAATTTTAGCTGTTATTGGTGTCACTTGACATGTGTGTGATACATTCAGGAAATTTTGTTGCTGTTGGAACAATGCAACCGGAGATTGAGATATGGGACCTTGATGTTGTACGTGATACCACCCGCCTGTTTTATTGCAAAATTTGTAGTTCTTTTCCTGAAAATATCTTGAATTTTTGAATGATGAAAGCTCTATGGATGTCATTATCTTCTGTAAGCTCTTTATATGAAGTATATATATTGGTCACTTCAAGTCAGAAATTATGTTCTCACCTGCCACCTGCTATTTTCATCTCAGCTTGATGCGGTTGAACCTGCTGTAGTTCTGGGAGGTGCTGTCAAAGGTGACACAAATGGAAATCTTACCAAACTAAAGAAAAATAAAAAGAAAAAGAATAAGAAGGTCTGTCCCTGTCACAACTTTTAGAATCTGATATTCATTTATCCTAGAGAAGCAAGTTTTGAATCTTTTGGAGCATGGGGATGTTTTAGTTTGCTCTTAATGTTGTAAATTTTGATGGACATGTTATCTCCCTTCATGTATAACAGGCCGAGTGTATCTTGCATATGAATCCTAAGTTTTCAAAATCATGCAAATGATGCCTTTTGTTTTAATAATGCTAGGTTTACTCGGTATATATCTGACCCTGTGGTCACATCCCCAACCTGCTTTACCATATGTTTCAAATATGGCACCATATCCAGTTTCTACACATGGTCTACACCTGTAGTTCTCTTAGGGTGCATTTCCTGAATGGATTCTATGAAGGGGACAGGGCCTTGACAAATCCCATTTGGAATCCTGTTTGTGTGATCTATAATACATCTTGATGTATATCTGCCACAGAAATAGAAAATATTAAATCATAGAAAGAAAACAATGTTGGAGTTACCTCTAATCCTAAAATATTATCCTCAGAGATAGTTTGCAAAAGGTTATGACATTGAGTTCAATCTTTTGGAGTTATGTGTTTAACTATGATTTTCTTAAAAACTCTTATTTTGGAAATCTGTGGACCCCTAAATTTTTGCAAATTTGTAGCTTTGGGAATTGAACTCTTGGTAAGTTTGCGTCAAGCATACAAATAATTAGAATTGTTTCTGGGAAAAACAGCTAGTTTGAAATGTCAAATGATCATATTTATCGGTAGCCTCAATTTAAAACTATAATTACTTGGTATTTTTGTGTTGGTTACAACATATTACAAACAATTTACATCCAAAGATTTTTGTATGAAGTTAGTCATCTAAGGTTTGTATGGCCAATTATGATCATTTGATAATGATTTGAAATAGTGACTACTTATACACCTCCTTGGCCGGAAGTTTGAATTCATAGCTGTTCTTTGTAAAGACCTTAGATATTCCTCTGAGAGTGAATTTGAGTTTTTGAAGACTTTTAACGTAAGTTGGCTACTTACATTTTTTTTTTTTTGATTTCCCAAGATTTCTGCAACAGTTTTATATCCAAGAAGTGTCTAGCCCCTTTCTAATACATGGCTGCAAATTGAGTCCTTTTGCCCTTTGCTATAACCTGGTATACACTGCTAAAATTGTTAAAATTTTTATGATCCACTGATGCTTTGTTATTGACATGAAAATTTGCTCTCTTAATTGCTGGATTCTTGGGATTGTTTCTTATATCAAATTTTGAATTAAAGCCCTCGGTGTCTTAGTGTCTCAGTTTACTTCATAATTTAACTCTAAGGATTGAGTCAACTTCATTTCTTTGTTTTATGTTGCAAATATGATGTCAATAATTTAAACAATGTTGATACAAATATGATGTCTATAATTTAAACAATGTTGATACAAAATGACTTCTAAAAAATTAAGTGCAAGAATTTAGTAAGGATAATTGAAGATAAACTTTCTTCACTACCTCAGGGTTTCCTGACAAGGCTAAGTAATGAATAAATGCAGAAAGAATGCAAGAATTGCAAACCTGATCGTGTCAGATCCAATTTCATCAACTCAAATTTGAAGCTTTTTTAACCCTTTCCAAAAATACGAGCTTCAATTCAACTTAGGGAACTAGCTTACAGAACCCACACAAACACTAAAAGCTTGGGTACAAAATCATACCATTTTTTTTCTAATTGGTTATATGGGATTGAAATGGGCCCCATCCATATTTTATCATGACCACGTAGTGGTATTACAACAACTTGGCTATTATACATGTATCGCTTGGCAATATTTGAACCAAGGTGTCATCCTTGAAAATCGAGGAATCTAACAAGTTGAGCTAATGCCATTTGATACAAAATCATATCACTTATTTATTTATGTGTTACCTATTTATTAATGCTCCCAAATGCAAATAACAGTCTGTTCCTTGCCATGCTTGATTTTGAGGATGTTTAACAATGAATCCTCAAAACACTTAACAGAAAGTGCATGAAGTAGTTATGTGAGAGAGTCATCCAAAAGAGAAGATTTTCTCAAAGTTAAGATTAAATATGAACAGGAGATACAATCAATCTGTTTTTTTTATGGTTCTAACTTACAATTACAAGGTAGATGAGACACAATTAATCTAAAAAGATAAAGATGTGATTTTAGTTCTCATATTGTCCTAGACTCCTAACCTACAAATCATTTTTCTAATTACCAAATTATAATTTTTGTGCATAATTAATAAATAAATGACTAAATAAATTACACCAACACAAATGTACAATCAACTTCATTGGCTTGCAGCCCAAGTTATACAATCTAAAGCCAGAGCAAAGTCGAGATATTTTTAAAGAGAAAATCATCAGTCCTAATATGTGATCTTCTCTGTTTTGGTTGTATTATCCAACAGAATTTATCTGTTACTTCATTGCATCATTCCAATAAACCAATCTTACTGGGTTCCCATTAACTTTACACTCTTTGCTTTTCTTATGTTTCTTTCAACAGCACTGCACCCATGATTCAAGGTAGAACATTTATCAACATTTGGATGTATCCAGGTGTTACAACCTAAGAAATAGTCAACCCTAATCAGCAGGCATTCTTTCGGTACATTTTTGATTGTGGCATTGTCCTATAAACTCGGTATCAGTTGTTCTATGAATATTCATTCTAACCATTGTTCTGTATGTTTTCACCATCTTATGTTCAAACTCATTAGACGTTAAAGCTGGCTCTTCTACAAGAGGAACTTAGTAATTACTCTGTGCAACTCCTTTCAAAGTATTGTTAAATATCTTCAGTTAGTTTTCTTACCTCAAAATTTATGAAAAAATCATATAGTTACACATTACCTTGGATGTTTGTCTATTCTTCTTTTATGAAATCAAATGCCTCCTTTTTAGGGCCATAGATTTTTTGGGATGTTTTTGGTGTATTTTGTAGCCAAGAGTACTTTTTTTTCCTTCTCATTGCTTGAGTACAATTATTCTTTATTGCATTTGGGTTTATCAAGTTCTTTTGGTTCTAATTTCTTCCATTAAGTGTGGATACCATGGTCAAATAAAAATCAGGCACTCATCAACACACAAACACTTGGTTTTTGAGATAGGTACTTATATACTGTAATTCACAAGTTCATTGATAAACAAAAATCTTGATATATGTTTACCACACTATTCAAATGTGCCACACATGCCTCCATTATATAGATGCTAGAATATGAATGATAGGGTTAGGTGGGCATGATAGATAACATAAGGCGGTAAGGTGTCTAGAACATGTTGACATAATGCCATGAAGTCAGGTCACTGAAATTTGAGGGAAAGTAATAGGAACAACCTAGTTAGCAAGCATGACAATATCGGGGACATTCGTAGAGAAGCTAAAACTTCACCATACAGCATTAGAATAGTCTGAAAATTAATGGGTGGTTATTCTAATGAATCTAATCCAAGTTTTTTACCCAAATTCCATTATTTGACCCTCCAAACATGCAGTGAAATGTCTCGATCAGCAAGCTCTATTTTGTTCATAGCTTCGTTGTCTAGTATTGAAATTGCGTGACTCAAAAAGGAGATTAAATTAAATTTGAGTTACGATCTGCTTTCAAATTTCTAGTTAAAATTTTCATTTTGACCTCTCAAAGTGGCAAAAAACAGTTTGCTTTGCTTTGCACTATAGCTTGTCAAACAAAGTCAATATGAGCTTAAATTTGAGACGGAGCATCTTGTCACATGTTTCCATGTGGCAAATTAAGATCAGGTTAAAACTAATCCTTTTAATACCCTAATAAATCAAAAACCAGTCCAGGCTTGTTCACATTTGTGGAAATTGAAGAAATCTTGGAAAAAAGAAGGATTAGGGGTACCAAATGATTTGGGCTCTTCTATTACTCTGCTCAAAGAGACCCAAATTCTTCAATAGCAACTGACAAGCATTATCAAATAGAATCCTTAGCTTACAAGCATCATCAAACAGAATCCTTTGGTTACGCAACTAAATTTCATGCCTATGCTTGAAGATAGATGCAAATTACAAAAGATTGTTGCAATTAGAAATTGTTATGAAGATAAACATATTGTTCAGCTTACACAACTTGTTGCGGCAGGCCTATATTTGAGGGGTTTCTAGCAGGTGTGATAGCACGCAATACATTAAACCCTGATAAGCTTGAAATGAAAAACGCTAATAATTAAAATAAATAGGTACACTAGTTATACATATTAGCATATTTTATTGCATGAAAGTCAGTTTGTACTTCACAGTACACAATGCACATATCAAGGGGTCTCCAAAATTTATGCATGATGTGGCTATATCCTTCTCTAATTGTACGTGATTTTTAGGTTGCCAACATAGCAACTGTGTGGAGTTATTTAAGTTTTAACATGAAATGTGTAATTTTGGTTGGAAGCATGCAGAACTTTTGGGGGTTGCACATCAAATGTAATGGCCCAACCGTTTTCTTTATGCAATATTGTTACTTTTTAAAAAACCGGTTAAAAATAGCATTTATCATAACTGGAGGACAACGGAACCTAATAACAATAAGACAACATTACAAACATATCACCGACAATTTTTTCATGAGCTGAAATGGCACTATGTGACCCTTGTAAGTGTGTCAATTTAGGGGGTTCAACAGTGGGCTTCTCTCCCCTATGTCCCAATGTCTGCTTGCTGAAGGCATGCAATTTCATGCTAAAGCTGGAACAAGAATGCGAGGAACATGCTTCTCTATGGAAACACTCCTTCAAAATCAAACCAAAGCAATGCAGATTGGCAAGTAAACACACTTGGGAAACCAGTATATACCCCATAGAAACCCTCATGCATAATAAGACTCCACCAAAAGAGACTCTATGCTCCATTCTCAACAGTGGGCTTCTCTCCCCTATGTCCCAATGTCTGCTTGCTGAAGGCATGCAATTTCATGCTAAAGCTGGAACAAGAATGCGAGGAACATGCTTCTCTATGGAAACACTCCTTCAAAATCAAACCAAAGCAATGCAGATTGGCAAGTAAACACACTTGGGAAACCAGTATATACCCCATAGAAACCCTCATGCATAATAAGACTCCACCAAAAGAGACTCTATGCTCCATTCTCAACTTTCCATGGGGATTAATAAAGGAAATGAATAGTGGGTTCCTTATGCAGCATAGAACAGTGTGGATCTTGTAATATGGATATGCTACAGCTCTAAACTCCATTCTCTTCCTCCTTCCCTTGCATTCTTCAGTGTCCCTAATATGTCTTCAGCTTTGGTCTTCCAATGCTTCTTTTCTCCAAATTTCTTCCGTTTCAAGGATTATGAGCAAATTTGGGCCGTGTTTTCATATTCTGGGGTATCAAATGAATAAGTTTTCATGTGATTTTTGGTGGGCAGATGGGAATATATGTCAAGATGGTCTAGTTTGGGGGATGAATGCATTTTAACTTGAAAAACAGATGGTAGGTAGTCTTTTTAATCTAGTTCCATCTCCTTTTGGAAGAAATTAGTGTTAATATTTTAGGACAAAGCAATGGTGAAAATGCTTTCTCTCGGTATGGATGGTTTTGTTGCATGTTTGGGGGATTAAACAGTGGAATTTTGATGTAAAACTCAGACTATATGCATTAGGGTGTGAGGAATCCAGCTATGTATTCTTAACCCATTATGATGTTGTATTGTAAAGTTATTAACTTTTGAATGACTCTCCCTTGTTTTGTCATCCTTGCTAAATAGGTTATTTCCATTACTTATTCTTCAAACGTGAGTGGATTGATTGCATGAAATCATATTAATCCATCCAAAAACCATATCTTCAAATGGTGAGGCTTTTGGTCCTGAAAAGTGCACGTAAGAAGATAATGTTTCACCTTTCACTTATCCAATGAGAATCATTTGTCCTCTTTTTGAATGCCCACTCTCTTGATGTCCATACCTATTACCTCAATCATGGTTTGCATTGCACTCTTTGGTGTCTTGGCCTTTGTGCATGTTTGTTCTGGTGGCCTTTTACTTGGCTTGAGTTTCAAATTGTTGCTCTCACTCACTTGGAATGCAAATCAAGTCCTTGACAATTTTGGTGGGTTAGAAACTTATTGCAAACCTCTATTGGTGTCTTCCAAACGGACTAATTTGATTGCCTTCTTTTTTTTGATGAGTAACATTTTATATATAGGGGTTTTTTAAAGGGACCCAAAACCTTCTTACAAAAAGAACCGAGGAAGATAACATACTAAAAACCCTTTCAGACTAGACCAGGGGTGGACAGCACAACAGACGGTGGGATCCGGGATCTTGAATAAAACATTCCAATTCGCTTGTCTCGGGGACAGGGCAGACCCCACTAGGACAAAACAAGGGAACAGACCATAAAACCTTGCCACCAAGCCAAAAAACCTGGAAAAAGAAGCAGCAGCGAACCTGCTGCACGGACAGGGAGCCTTGCCACTAGAACACCACCATCCCCCGGATCGCCTTGAAGATGCGCACCGAGGTCGATGCCGCGTTGGCAGTCGACGTGAGGGAATTGATCACCATGTCCAGAAGAATGCGAAGGGGGAAGGTCCCCAGTTCATCTTCGGAGTCTGAGATGATCTCGGTGGCGCCTTTGGGTTCCGTTTTCGGCTTCTTGAGCCGACTGGACGATCTGCTCCTGCTGGGGGCGCCGGGGCCACCAGGGGCCTGGGTACTTGGGGCCGAGGCAGGGGAAGGGCCGCTAGGGGCACTGCTGCTGCCAAGGGCACGAGCCGACGCCCGCCGCTTCGGAGTGGGCCTGCGCTTCTTGGGAGGGGGAGAGATGTCAGCTTCGTTGGGGCTATCCTCCTTAGCTTTAGGCTCAGAGTTGGAAGAGGCCGGAGACCTGGAGGGGGGATTGGAGGAGAGGGGAGGGATACGATGGGTAGGGGGCTGGTTGGCGAGGGCGTGCCGGTAAAGGACTGCCATGAGGCCTTGATGAGAGGGGCGGGTGTGGGCTTTCTGGGCCTTCTCGACCGAGATGGTGAGAGAGTAAAGCAGGTAGTGGGGGGTGCACAAGAGGATGGCCCCGCGCAGGTGGTTAACGAAATTGAGGTGGAAGCTGCAGAGCTTCTGTTCAAGATCATCGCAAGTCACGAACTGCATGATGGGCACGAGGGCCTCATCATAGGGTTTAGGCATGTGCTTTCTGTAAAGGGCAGTCTTATCCCAGCTGTGCTCCGGGAAATGGGAGAGCTCCTCCTCACAGTTGTGTTTGTTGCGGCGGATGTATTTCCCCTTCTCTTCGTGATGAAGCCCAGTGACGTCGAACAGGAGCTCCTTGGTCACTTTGAAGTGAACTCCTTTCACTACCACCTCGCCTCCATTCCAGGTGTCGAGGAACGCCTGCGTAATTTCATCGTCCGGACCAGCAAACTTGTGGAGGAACGGGGTGAGGGACCTGGCGTCCATGAAAACTTTGGCAGAGTCGGAAAGGATGAGAGAGGAGGGCTCAATGTAGGGGGGTTTGGACGCAGACATGGTGGGGGCAAAGACCAGCGCCGACGGGGAGAGGCGGAAGAAACCAGAGATCGCCAAAAAGCGCGCTAGCAGGAAGCGGAGGGTGAGAAAGGGACATGAGAGGGAGGGGACTAATTTGATTGCCTTCTTGTCATACCAAACGATTTGGAATTATTCAAGATTATGCTTGTGTTTTTATGTTATGCTATAAATAACCAAGCTTCAATAAGCATGCAAAGAGATGAAGAAAAAGAAGTTTCCACTTGCAATAAGTTGTATTGATATAAGAAGTCCATACCATGATGGAAGTAAACATGGTAAGCACATCCAGATATGCTCGTTCATTCAATGAAGCATCATATGAGATTATAATTTTGGAAGGCATACTAATGGAATTGGTTCCAAGTTGATAAAGAATAAGGGTTATGATGGACAAGGTCTTGGCAAGAATGGCCAAGGTATGAGGAGTCCGATTGAGGTAAAATCTAGATCTCCATATGAAGGTATGATATTTAAGTAGTGCTATAGGATGGAGAAGGATATAGTGCAGCCCTAGGAACCTTGAATCAGTAATATAAGAAATAAATTTCCTAGAAGATTGGTAGATATAAGTCTGGTCGCAATGACCTTATGAAACATACATCATGATTACATGTGAATATGTAGAAATACATAGAGCTACATATGTTGAACCAAATTAAGCCTACTTACACAGTAATGCACAGTTAATAATTGTATCTACACATGTAGAGAAATACATATTTGTAAACACATATTCTTATACCCCTCCTTAAGATTAACTTAAGAAGGAGAATGTGCACTAGTGGAAGGAAGGAAGCATTAGATGGTATCCCCCCTTAATGACAACTTCCTTTACCCCCTAAGAGTGATCTCAAATGAAGAAATTTCAAAGGAGTCAAAGGCTTGATGAACATGTCAACAGCTTGGTCCTTTGCATGACAAATTCTGATCTCATTCCATCTTGACTTGACATGTGAATGTGGTTACTGTGAAGTTCAATATATTTGGTACTTTGATGTTCAGTGGGATTAATTTTCCAAGGACTGCTTTCAAGCTTTCTCAAGCCTTATATGGGTTATTTAACTTACTTTGGTCTTGGATATAAAACCTGAAATCCTTAGAAACAATAATGCCAATAGTTTTGCATGCTTTACTACATGAAAAATGATGCAGTTTCAAAAGGAGGTTTACCTGAAATGGACATCATATGACCAAGTTAAGGCTTTGGGAAGTTGCAGAAATGGGGTTCACAAGCTTTCTCTTCTGAAAACTGCTCAGCAGAAGCAAGGTGCCATAGAATATTGTTACTGGTGAAGATTTCATAAGGATGGATGACCACGCTTGGTACCAGTTGTCTAATCACTTAGAAGATTATATCATTTGAGGTGGTGGTATAATAGGTACCTAGGATATTATATTGTATGTCATATTGGGGTTATAAAGTAGTCGACATGGGCCACCCATAACTCAAGGTTAATTAGTCGGCGAAGTGTTTTACCCTCTCCTAGGATTATTAAGTTATGTTCCAAGAAGATGCTTCCCCTACTCTCTATACATGTGTGTATATACCTTCCTTCCCCTTGCATGGGGATGTGTCTCCTTCATTTGTCAGTCTATCAATGCTCTTCTTAGCCACAAGGTTTTAAATGTAGTTCTTGTTGCTCTTGTAGACACCACAAATGAAACTTATTGTTATTGGTAAAACTTCTTAAACATTGCATGATTTTGTAAGAAATATGGATTACATGCTGTTAAAATTTGCATTTTTTTAACAGCTATCCCCTTTTTTTGGCTGTTCTTTAGGATTTTGGGTGAATTTGTTGGCAACCCCTTTTCATGTCTCCACCTTTCCTCTTCCCCCGTTAGAAAGGGACTTGGTGGAACATAGAATAATCAAAGTTGTGGTATCTGCTAATCCACCTACTTGGATAACTATATGTGTATGAGATGTATCCGATTACATGTGTACCTTATACAAACATATAGGAATACATGTCCCTATTTCATACATATCTAATACATCTAGTTATGGGCTGGGCACATCTAGAGTGGTATCCACGACATGAGAGTAAAGGAAGATTACACAATGTTTAAAAAATTATTTAAAAACAACGACAAATGTCTTCTTAATTAATGAAAACGTCCTATATAAACTTACATTTGTGTAAACATTTCTGTATTATATGTTTTTTATTTTAATATATAACATATAATATGCATTTTATAATGTCATATCCAGCCATATCCATTTTAGGGGGTCTTGAAAATTTGTCATATCTATATCCAATACTGTCTTCGTGTTGGATACGGTATCCGTGTCCATGAAACTTAGAGAATAATACATGTAGGAGTGGGTATTATTGTATCGTAATCATGAGTTGTTAGATATCACATATTAAAGTATTATACTTTTCTTTGGAGGTAATCTCTTTCAAGGTGGAATTCTTATTGGAGATTTTGTGGAGTTATTCCTTAAAGGAATTTTCTTGGAATTCCTTACCTTAAGGTTTTTTTTCATTTTTGTCTCTTGTGTGGATCTGTTACATGGTGGATGATTACTTGCTATTTTTGCACGTGTGGATGGAGATTTATGTTATTGGCTATCAAGTTTTGTGACAAAAGTTCCTGGGAAAGCCAAAATCCATATAGGCCATAGGCAAGATTGCAAAAGGAGTTGAAGGAACATGTGCTATAGTTGTGCCTAAATTTTAGAGAATACAGTATTGTGCCTCTCTATCTCACACACAAAAAAAAAATAGAAAAAAACTGAAAGGGTGGGGGAGTCTTCATGACTTCATAAGAAGGGGTACAAAATTTACTTTAACAAAATTAAATGGCAATTGAAGTGCACATTTAAATTGAAAACATCTACAAAATTTCTTGTATTTCAGTGGTTTCTGATATGTGGTGGCCAGAAATGAATCAGTAAATGTATGTTCATGACTAGCTTGTAGAAATTATCTTGTTCTAAAGCAGCATAATAAGTGATCTCCTTTTTTTATTTGTGTGCTGGGTTCTTTAACAGTCTGAGAAGTTGAGGAAACGGGGCTTCTGTTTCTGATTCTTTATGACAGATATTTTCTGCTTTCACCATATGCTTTGAGTATGATGATTCATAAATTTTGCACTTGCATTTTAAATTCCTCATAACAGCCACAGGAAAACCCAGAACCACAAACTTGCTTTTATTTATTTTCTGAAATGTATTTGGAAGTTGCGATTCATCACTTGTTTGTCACGGAAAATTAAAGATTTGTTTAAACTCAGAGCTCCTATTTTACACTGTTACAGGCTGTCACTTTTAAAGAGGGAAGCCATATAGATTCTGTTCTTGGTTTGGCATGGAATACAGAGTACAGGTGGGAATTTAGATCGGCCTCCTTGATTCTTAGTTATGTTGCTATTATATGAATCATTCAAGAAGGCTGTTTTTCAAGTTGGAGTTAATTTCTTTGAGATGTGTTGGGATAAAAAACTGCAGGAATGTCTTGGCCAGTGCAAGTGCTGACAATTCTGTGAAGATTTGGGATATTGTTGCTGAGAAATGTGAACACACAATGTGTTCTCACACAGATAAGGTAGTTCCTCCAAGACAGGCTGAATGCATTGTCAAGTCATCTTTCGTTTGTTCAGATCAGCATAGCTTCACAAAGTTGAAATTATTTTAAATCATAATTTACTGGATCAGGCTAGAGAAGTACAGTTTTTTGTTATATTCTTTATTGTTACTTAAAGGTCCATACATGGCTCCTGGTACGTAAGTTTATTTTGTAGGGCATTGATTTGCATTTGTCAAAAATCTTATTATTATTATTTTTTAGCTAGTCTTATTTTTAATTTTCTATTTATATTTTTTATATTGATTGAGCTTGTACATGGATTTGGATGCTCTTGGATGCAAATATCTGTATATTTGCCAACAATGTACACATGCATGAGGTTGCCTGAAGCCTTTAGAGGAGTCTAATTGATGTTATGGCCCTTACATTAGTGCACTGTAAGCCTTAGACCGACCTATCCATCCAAAGACCTATCTAACATCCATTCTTGATTTGCATTGAGTGGTCAGTTTCCAACTCCAAATTGATGGCTTTTCAGTTTATGCTCATTGACCATGTTTTTATCAATTAGAGGAAACAGTGTCCCTGTCTTTCCAGAGGTAGAATTGAAAATTCTGGGAGGGCTGTAGTTGAAAATGTGACATTTGCAAAATAGTTGAACTCTGGATTTTTCATGTGCTATTTATATCGGAGATGCATTTACCACTCAGCCTGCTTTACTTTCACTTATACCTTCATTGAGCTTCATTAACCATTATTGTCATCTGAGAATGTAAATACTATTTTAATGTAATTTGCCAGACTTAATTTACTTCAATACATTTGACAATAGGAAAATTGTCACATTGACATTGGAACAAACATAGTATCAGTAGATGTTCTTTTAGCTTTTGTAGGAAATCAGATGACACCAATAAGCAGATGACATACCTTTAAAACTAGGCACCTTTTCAAAATTTTGAGTGTTGGACTTTAGTTAGATGCCTAATTTCTTGAGCTTGGTTTTGTAGTTCATACGGTTGTTTAAGGTTACCTTTTATTAAAGGAGTAATACCAGATTGCTGCAGTGTTTTCTTGACGAGGGTAGCTTGTGGTTAAATATTGCAGTTAAATAGAATGAAAAATCTTGTATCAGATGATGGTGACCTTTTTTTTTTTTTTTTTTTTTTTTTTTTTTTTTAGCAAAAAACCCCTTGCGGGGCCGCCTTGGTCTGAGAGACCACGAACAGGGGGTTCTATACCGTCAAAGTCACCTGGGAGTCGCACCCAGCCCTGCCCGCACCAACATTATCAATTGGATTTTGGATACCCAATTCAGCTTTTTGGTAGGGTGGAGATTCGAACCTGGGACCTCCCTTGGAGGATTGCCCTCTCCTCTCCAACTCACCTACAACACCTGGGTAGATGATGGTGACTTTTGGCTCAGACAGTAGCTAGATTCTTTTTTCCAATCTTGGTTTTGTAGTTCATAACATTGTTTATGATTACCCATTACTAATGGAATAATGCCAGATTGCTATACTGTTTGCTTGATGAGATAGTCTTATGTCAGCAGGTGGTTAGTACTGTTCTGATCACAATCTTTTTCATTAATTGAAAATCACGAAAATGATATGTAAGTAATTTCTGCATGATGGACTCAAGGAGGCAACATGGCAAAATTGGATATCCAAGTTACAATGTGAAAGAAATGGCTCCTTCATTTCTGATCTTCTGATTTAAGATTATCTTGTGAATTGTAATTCATTGATTCTTTAGAAAATGGGCATTGATTGCTTGTTCTAATCTTCATATTTCAGTGTTATTCTTTTGGGATAGTAACAAAAATAACTCGATGACTTAGTTAACAGGCATTTTTACCAGATGCAAATAATGACTTACTGTTCAATCCTCAGTCTGATTTCTTGTATATTGAACGCTTCTCATTTGGAATGTTCAACAAGTATTTGAACAAAGATTTGAGAAGTGATGTGGGGTTGCAACTTATAGATGTGTTATTTATTATGGAATGTTCAACAAGTATTTGAACAAAGATTTGAGAAGTGATGTGGGGTTGCAACTTATAGATGTGTTATTTATTAAGTTTGCATGCATGGAAAAAGCATTTCTATATAGGATTTATTGAGCACTTAATTTTTGTTAAGTAACTTTAGTTCTTTGCTATTAAGTTAAGGAATGAGGACTTCCACATGCATTTTTGCCATATAATTCTGTGTAAGTGGCTGTAAAAATAGATTTCATCATGGACAGTATGCAAGTATAGAGGTCATTGCATGCTTATATGCGAGTGAGTTATAATTACATCTTCAGGAGATCAACTTTTCTGAGCTTTCTTTGAATCTAAGATTTCAATTCGGTTGCAGGTTCAAGCAGTAGCATGGAATTCTAATCAGGCAACAGTTCTCATTAGTGGATCTTTTGATCGTTCTGTGGTCATGGTGAGTGATGCAATCCTAGCCCATTTTTTTCCTCATTTGTTGACGCTTTGAATTGATGCAGTTATATCCTGTTCACCTATTATTACTTTCCACAGCTCTTAGAAACATTAATAAGCACTGATACTGGCCTAGTATGTGTGTGTGCGTGTGTTTTTCTTTTTAAGTTTTAAAAAACATTCTAGAGTAAAATACTAATAGTTCTTATAACAATATCGATGTGGGATATTTATCTGTTTTTAATAGAATATTAATTTCTTTTCATTGCTTTAAAAAAGCTACGAATAAGCTATTTTTATGTGCAAGTCAAGTCAAGGCTGGCTGTATATCATATTTGTTATGTCGCATTCATCATTGTTCCCCAAGTTTCATTGAATCCAAAGATGTGGACAAAGTATAGCAAGTGAGCTTATCAGTGCTGATTTGAAAACTTACCTTTGGTGATACATCTAGAAGCTAATAATCACATGATACATTCATGAAAAAGCATGGTCTTCCAAAACTGACAGTGAAATGTAAGGGACCAATAAGTCTTTCATGTGAAATCCGAAAGGATTCAATCTATAATATAGTTGCAAGAAACGCAATGGTGAAACTCCATTGCATGTTTTTATGGCCTGCAAGTGATTTGTGACAAAAATGGCCTTTGAGAACGAGATTTTCCATTTCCTTTTGGTTCATAATATCCTACTTTTTGGCACTTGTTGCAGACTGTCTTTCTAGTTTGGGGGCATTCTTCTTGATGCCTCGCTCATCAATCACACATGAAATTCATTGGGATATATATATATATATATATATATATATATATATATATATATATATATATATATATATATATATTTGTTGCTATTTATTACATCTAAGGGGGAGCAACTGCAGCTTCTGCTCTTTCTCTGTCTGCATACCTAATGCAATCGCCATTCTCTGCAAAAAATAGAACAAAATAATATTTAGTGTCAAAACCCATCAAATAACTGTATGGTGGCATTTCAGTTTGCAGATAATACCAATATGTCCCTTGCATGTGGGAGTTCTTTGCCCTATACTTTGAAGTTTATATAAATCGTAGTATTCAGACTCTCCCGAGTTTGTGAGTACTAAAGAGTCTGCGAGCCAAGTGATGCTAGCCGAGTCCTTTTGATCCTTGCAGAGTCTCTTTCTGTAAAATCTACTGTATTTTATTTTGTTTCCCTTATTTGCTGATCATTTTGACCTTTGCCAAGTTTCTTTTTGTAAGATTTGCTATATTCTCTTCCTCTTATTTGTGCACTGTTTCCCCAAGTTTTTCCTTGAGCCCGAGTCTGGGTTGGAAAAACAGGCTTGTGGAGTCCAAGGTGAGTCTGAGTCTTAACAGTATGGTATAAATCACACCATAGTGTGGGTCTTTCTGCCTTGAACGTGAGTAGCTAAATATCACTCATTATTCCTTATTATGTCGCTTGTAATCATATGCCCTAACTCTTTACATGGAGGTCTTTCATCTGTTCCTAGTTGTGGTGACTGTTAAAAATTCCTAATCTGTGGATTTACATGTTGGCATCCAGCTTGGATTTCATTCCAGGTCATTGTACTTATATTTTGTTGCCTTTTGAATGTACACTTGCAATATGGTATGTTACTTGCACCCATGACAAGTTCTTCATAATTGACTATTGGTCCCAAGATGTGAAACAATTAATGAGAAAGTTGTAGGCCCTCTAATGAGTTGCCGTTACACCTTAAAAAGACTAGTTATTTATAACTTAGTTAGATTTGATGGGGAAATATGGCTAGTAATTTCTTATTGCTTTGTTGCATGGTGTTAATTTGGTGGGGATGAGGAAATGCGGGGACACGAAAAAGGGACGGCTAGAGGATACCCCTAAATTTTGGCAAAATGGGGATGACAAAGGGGACAGCTATATAAAAATATTAAGAAATATAGAAATATAGAAATATAAAAATTTAAAAATTTAAAATTACAAGTGTAAAAAACATTTTAAAAAGCATAAATCTGAGTTACTTATTGGTTTTCTTATTACTAGTCAGCAATCATAGACAAAAGGAAATTACAATGATGTATTATTTGGAGAGTATAGTGATTGGTTCAACGTGATTGGGTCACTAGATTACCAAGGATGCTCTTCAAAGCATCTTGTTCAACTTCTCATTTTTGGTGACTCGTTTTTTGATTATCTGTAGCTGTCCCACAACATCCAAAAATATTATGTGGCAATGTTGTGCATTCGCTTTATGTGCATAAATCTATTGCAAAACTTATTTAGAGATGCTAGAGTTGTGTGCTTCAATTTTCAACAGAAGATTTGCAAGCTACTTTCAACAGAAGCTATGCAAGGCACATATATTTGCTTTCTTGTTTCACTAAAAAGTTTCGAAGTTTTGGAATATGGGGGGAATTAAGTTTCCAGATTTCAAATGTTTATTTAATTTGAAAACCCTTTATATTATGCAAACAACTCTGCATATTTCAGTTGTGCAATCACTGATCCATTTGTATTCTTCTCTCTTTATATCAAGTTTCCAAATTTAAACAACAAAACAATGTTTATTTATTATTACCTAGGGGATGCCTAGACGTCCCCCTGACTGTCAAGGGGATGTGTGGGCATCCCCTACATGCCCCTGCATAAATCAGAGTAAGGGGGGATGCATTGGGAATGTCCTCCAGCCGTCCCCTCCTAAAGGGGACAGTTGGTGGATGTTCCCACCACATACCCCCATCCCATTCCCCTAGGAGATGCGTCCTCGTGGGTATACAACTCGAGGGATGCGTCCTTGTGTAACAATGTTTTTTAGAGAACATATAGTACAAAAATCCATTTCATATGCATAACATCTTTTCTCTTCATTTTTAATCACATTGTCGTCATCATGTTTCTTGTTTCTTATAACTATAATATATAATATGGTATATAAAAGAGAGATGAATAAGTGCTTTCTCCACTAATGGTAGATGGGTGCATGCATGTGTTAATCCAAAGGGTATAACATAGAGAGTCATGAACACACCTTCCTAGGCATGTTTTAATAAACAACTTTAATAGGCCATTAAAAGCCAAGTAAGTAGATATTATAAGAGGTATATATATATATATATATATAGGTATTAAGGTCCATTACATTTCCCCCTTCTCAAAATCTTGACGTGGTGAGGATGTCCTCCAACTTTGGGGGTGGTCCCCATTGCATACCCTCGTCCCTATTCCCTAGGAGATGCGTCCTCGTGGGTATACAACTCGAGGGATGCGTCCTTGTGTAACAATGTTTTTCAGAGAACATATAGTACAAAAATCCATTTCATATGCATAACATTTTTTCTCTTCGTTTTTCATCACATTGTCATCATGTTTCTTGTTTCCTATAAGTATGATATATAATATGGTATATAAAAGAGAGATGAATAGATGATCTCTCCACCAATGGTAGATGGGTGAACCCACCTTCCTAGGCATGTTTTAATAAATAACTTTGATAGGTCATTAAAAGGCAAGTAAATAGATATTATAAGTGTATAAGATTATAATGTAATATAGAGGTATTATATATAGGTATTCTCAAAATCTTTGACCTCGGATCTTCACTAAGAATATTTCCTTGCACGTTTCCATTCAAAATGTGTTCATAAAAGAATAATTCTTCCTTTAAGTGTAAAAAGACATATGATGATATGAATGTTGCAAATGCTGAGAATATCGCCTCATTGAACTACGACCTATCCACCCCAGATCAACCTTGAGGAGCATAAAATATGAATAATAATCTCGTGAGAATTTGCATTGATCTTGAATCCATTCATGTCTTGGAAAATTTGGAATATGTGATTATTTTTAGAAACAACCAAAACTTTGAGATCTTTGAGGGTGATGTGTTTATCCATACAATGCTTGTTGATGACAACTTTCATTCTTAGAATGTCGATAAGGCTCAATTTAAAGAAGCTTCTCACAAGTTGTAGTTGCATAGTAAACAAGGGCTTGGTTGGCTCCCGTACGACATGTAGCAGTTTATGTGGCTCATCATGGGGATAGAGTGCCGCTAATCACTTCACTTCAGACCATTGGTTGGCTCCCGTACGATGTGTAGCAGTTTATGTGGCTCATCATGGGGATAGAGTGCCGCTAATCACTCCACTTCAGACCATTGGTTGGCTCCCGTACGATGTGTAGCAGTTTATGTGGCTCATCATGGGGATAAAGTGCCGTTAATCACTCCACTTCAGACCTGATTTACTGCCAATCACTAATCGAGGATCATACCCATCCATCTGTGTTGGTAGATAAAGAACGAAGATTCATGTGACTACGGCCCTGTTTCCTCCCCATGCTTTCGCACCCACAACATCAGTTTCAACCAGAGAGCCGCACATCGTGTGTAGACCCAGAGAGCTGCCTTTGGCATTCCGCGATAGATATTTGTTAAATAATGAAAGGAATAGGTTCTAGCAACTCCCACTGCTGCTCATGTTTCCCAATGAATCAATTCAGTTGGAATTGGAAAGTTCCCGTCTCCAAGACCCAAGTTTTCAAGAGCCGGCTCAACCCGAAATCCGAATTAACTTTTTCTAAGTTCATGCCAGCGAACGAGCAGGGCTTTAAATAATGGGGCGGATTCGGCCATCAACATCCATGCTGTTTTCTGAACGAATAACGGGCGGCGGCGCAAAGACTCGATGGAAAGAACCTACGCTCTGATCAGGTCTCCAGCCAGTATGCGGCGCAGTACGAATTCATTCACATATCGAGGCCGGCCCCACCTTTCTTTAAGGTGTTCTTTTTCCCGCCTCTCTCTAGTTATCAACTGGGGAGGCGAGGTTCCCCGTCAAGTAACTCCTTTAAAGAAGTTAGGCTCCGGATTACCCCTTTTGAAATAGAGCGTCAGCCTGTGTATTCAAAGCTTTTATTTTAAGAGGTCGCCTTGTTTTGCTTTAAAATAGAGGGGAGGGTAGATCGCTTAGGGTATGGTAATGACATTATGCCCTCTATTTTAAAAAGGTTCAATTAGGTCTGAATGCTAGGAACGAGTTGTTCGCTCGGGTTCGGAGGTATGTTTTAGTAGCCATTACCAAAAAAAGGAGATTGAGCATTCGACAACTAATAATTCCATTTACCAGAGCCCAGTCCTCTCAATATTTTCAAAGGGGAAGGGAGAGCTTTTGAAAAAACCCCTTCAGCTCAGGTTAAAATAGAGAGTGATCGGCTCGACTCTATCTCTTATGGCCTGTAGGGCTGGACTAGAGCATGGGGCAGGGCATGCTCTCCTTAAAAGCCGAGAGACCAAGACTTCACTCTCGATCCGCCCTCCCCTCTTTTTTAAAGCTTTTAGAGGACTTATAATTTAATAGGTTTTATTAAGTGGATCACCCTTATATAAGAGAGGTACAGGGGGCGGAACCTGCGCGAAAGGTGACCTCAAACCAAGTATTAATGTCAAAGGTGGGAGTTTTATGTATCCATGACCGATAAGAGAAAGGTGGATCAGGCGGGGGATCGATATGGATGAAGGTGGGTTATAGAAGTGGGCTTCTTCTACCAATTTAAGGAGGTGCCCCACTCATAACAACATTCTGTTGAATAACCGAAGGGGGAGTACCTCTGATGGCGCTTGATAAAGGTTGCGGCGCACATCAATGAAACCACAAGCTATTTATATATAGAGTTCCGATAAAAAGGGTTCAAATTTGGTAAGTACAAATATCTACTGGGAGCAAACAAACCTGGGACCCGTGACACCTCCCTTTCTTTTTAAACAAGCTTATCTGCATGTTGCATCTCTCTTGAAGTTTATTTATCAATACTTCGTAAATACTTTTAGGTGCCAACTCAATGATTCTTCGAATGTTCAACTTCTTTGCCATTATCAGACAAAATCTTATCGAAATCTTGTGACGTCTTTTTGTGCATTTGACATTCTTTTGTGGAATTTTTACTTTCCTTTCACAAAGCTTTATTTTGATTCTTTACTCTATGGATTTCATTTTCTATCAATTTGGTTGTTATTGATGCGATTTCATTTGATACTATTTTTTTGTTGAACACTTTCTTAGACCATCTTCCGAAGTAAATCATTTCAATTTTGGCCGAGTTTAGATCTTTTGTTAATCCAAAATTAAGGGTGTTCCACCATTCCTTTGCCTCCTTTTCAGAATAAAATCATATATTCCACCAAACTAATGCATCTTCCTTTCTTGAAAAGTTAGGTATAAGGGCTTTTATATGTTAATATTTTTTTTCTTTTATAATTTTTGAGTCACACCTTTTTGTAGCTAGGGTCAGAACTCTTCATATCTTGGACTGTTTTCGATCTTAGGTCATATTGTTGTCTTGTTTGCACCTTTTTTATATTTGGTGTTACAACCTTTTAAATCCAAATCACACCCATTTAATCCTTGGTACACCTTTTAAATTCTTTGGTTGCAACCTTTCATACCTCTTTGGGCCTTTTTAGGTCTCAGGTCATCCCCTTTTTATTCTTGGGTTGCATCCTTTCATGTCTTGATCGTGCTTTTGCATTTTGGGTCATAGTGCTCCGTGTCTGAGGTAAATAAATGTTGTTGAAGTGTTGTCTGGAAGTTGGTTGTGTGAGATGAAACAAACAAGCACTGGTTGAAAATAACCACTTAAAACTTTGGGTAAAGCAACGCCACAAGCTAAATGTTTTTTGGTCAGAAGCCAAAATGAATGTAGCGTACAAGCCCACAGAAATTCCTAGTCACCCACTGGAGGTTGAACTACATATTTGAGAGCATGGATCTAATACCACCTATAAGAGACCGATACGTCTCTTATGTGGAATCCATAAAATATGACACACACACACACACACACACACACACACACATATATATATATATATATATATATATATATATATATATATAAAAGATAATAGAATGAATGCTCTTCCACCAAATGGTAGATGGTTATATAGTGCTTCAAGAACTTTACAGGATAGAGACAACACGATACAGCAGGACTTATTTTAAGATAGCAAGACACATATTTTTGGGATGGTTGGTTGTGTCTTTGGGTTGGCTTTTGAGGCCAGGGATGCATCCCTATGGCACATTGGTGTATATATCATCCAACAAGTATAACTTAAGAGTCATGGACCCTTCTACTTACCTCTTAATAGATAACCTTATTACTAGGTTATTGAGAAGGTAAGTAAGTATATATCGTAAATACGTAAGATTGTATCATAATTTAAGGTATTATATATTGGTGTATAAGGTAGGTATTAGGTCCACCATACAAACTCAAACAGAATCCACATACACTTTAAATGAATAAATACGTAATTCCAGGTGGCAGCTGTTTGGATATGTAGGCGTAATATAAGACAATTTTGATATGATGCCATTTAATCAAATAAATTCCAAAATATGGATAAGATATTATAAGTCATACGTGTTGTGGCTGCTCCACAACGTACCCCAAAATTGGGGACCCACCTTTTTTGCATGCTTTCCAAGAAGACCGAAGTGGCCCATATGCTAAAGCTCAAAGAAAAAGCAAAACACCGCAAGGATGAAAAAGTGTCGCGATATCGCGACATGTTGCATGGTCGCGGCCAAAAGAGAAAAAGTGTCGCGATATCGCGACATGTTGCATGGTCGCGGCCAAAAGAGGAAAAGTGTCGCGATATCGCGACATGTTGCATTGTCGCGGCCAAAAGAGAAAAAGTGTCGCGATATCGCGACATGTTGCATTGTCGCGGCCAAGAGAAGAAAGAAAAGTGTCGCGATATCGTGACATGTTGCATTTTCGCGGCCAGAAAGAACAAGAGCAAGAGAAAAAAGAAAAGTGTCACGATATCGCGACATGTTGCATTTTCTGACCAGAAAGAGAAAAGTGTCGCGATATCGTGACATGTTGCATTTTCACGACAAGCAAGAGAAGAAGAAAAGTGTCACGATATCGCGACATGTTGCATTTTCAAGAGAAAAAAGTGTCGCGATATCGTGACATGTTGCATTTTCCGCAAAAAAGTGTCACGATATCGTGACATGTTGCATTTTCCGAGAAAAGTGTCGCGATATCGCGACATGTTGCATTTTCACGGCCAAAAGAGAAAAAGTGTCGCGATATCGCGACATGTTGCATTTTCACGGCCAAAAGAGAAAAAGTGTCGCGATATCGCGACATGTTGCATTTTCACGACCAAAGGAGGAAAAAGTGTCGCGATATCGTGACATGTTACATTCTCATGGCTAAAAGCAACAAAAGAGAGCAAGGAGGCAAAAGTGTCGCGATATCGTGACATGTCCGATTTTCGCCAAGGGAACAGAGCAGTTGATAGTGCGTCTGATATTAGTGATGAACACCAGGACAATGAAACTGAAGACTGCATAGTGACGTGGACATAAGGACAAAATCCAATGAATAAGACAAAACGTTACACACGAAAGGAAATGGACGCAAGCCCATGTGGAGAAAATGAAACGAAGGGCCACAAAATAGAAATGAAAAGTCTTTTTGGAAATCAAGACACATGCATGCAGAGGGAAGGTGAAACGAATGGCCATTGGAAAATGAAACGAAAAGCTTCCTGAAAATTTTAAATATGCCATTCAAAGAGGCCAGAAGGGGCTGGAAATTGTAGAGAAAAACAAAGACTATCTTTCGAAATAAAGGAGTTTTTTTTGGCAAGAGCAACTCTTGTGTGTGAAATCAAAAGGAGATTGAAACTAAGACTGTTGTTATTTTTGTAAATCTTTCCTTTGCATTATTGCTTCTTGTATCTATTCGTTGATGCCATAAAGTGGGTTACGATAGGTGAATGATGGAATGATGCAATTATTTGTTTCCTTAGAGTCTTGCATCTGATCTAATCTGACTGTGTTTATGTTACAGGTCTGTTAGGTCAGGTAGTCTTAGAATTTCATCTCATAACTTGGGGTTTTGCAGGGAGGAGATTGCTAACCAAATTAATGTCCTGTTTTGTTTTTCCAGCTAACTGTTGTAGATAATGTTTATGTTTTATTTTTTGATATTTGGATTAACCTCGTCTTAAAATCTGCTTTTCTGATTCTGGTCCGTTCTAGAATTTCTTGCATCTCCAAACACCTTCATCTAATTTTTAGATAAGATATGGGTTTAGGAGGGCTACTAATTCCAAATGCACATTAAATCAGATTAAGTGAATGAATCCTAATTTTCTAACTTACTAACTTTACTAACACCAAATGCTAACATAGGGATAGTGGAACACTTTTAAACGAAGATAAAACGAATCCGCTAATTCTAAAAAATGAACCTCATGTTAAAGGCACGGAGTTTAAAATGAAGTGGTTTAAACCACACACTTTCTCATTTGGAATCCTTTTAAGCTGAAGATAAAAGAGGTTACTAACTGGGTTTCGGGTAGATCATTTTAATCTCAGGAACATTAAAAGAAGCTATCTTCACATTTGGTCGATTTAATGGATTATGGTTGCAAAGTACTCATTCGAATCATTAAAGGCCCCTTGTTAACTATTACTTGCATGGTTTAGGTTATTCTGGCATACATTCATTTATTTGCTTTAGTCTTGATTGATTACATGCACATGAATGTTTGTTCACAAGAACCTTGGAGAAATGAGTAATGCTACTTAATTTCTTTGCAAGAGAGAGTTTCCTGTTTGAGACTCTAGTTGTGGTGATCATTTTGCTATAGGGAAAAATATCCACTCAACATTTTGGCGCTAGAAGGAGGGCCTTCTTTATTGCTTTGTGATTGCGATCTGTTCTAACGATTAACGTGGGTAGTTTTGTTTCCACCTATTGTGCTTGCAGGTATAACATTTATTTGTTTCATTTTGCAAGTGAGTTGAGAGAAGTCTTTTAGAGTTCTAGAGTTTTCAAGCTGGCCCAACCTGAGTACATAGCTACTAGGTCCAAAACCACAGGGGAAACTATTTTCCAAAGCCTTTCTCCCACTGGTAGGAAGCCGAGAAACAAAACATTAGAGATCGAAATACCACCCAGTGTACTTGAGTTAGGAGCTTCTTTAGACTCAAGTACGTCTAGTGGGCCTGAGCCCACAATTTCAAACGTGACAGCTACACCAAGTGCGTCTGTCCCCATCATTACAAGTGTCGCCATTGTTCCTATAGGGTCGATACCTTTGAATAACATGGCCCAACAACAACAACAACAGCCACCTGCCCTTTGGTATGGTGCGCAAAGTTCTCCCTTGGATATCCCTAGGGTAGTCCATGACTTGCCTAGAAATATTGAAAGGGGATTGCCTAAATTCGTGCATGATGGTCCCATAACAGCCGAAGAACATGTCCAAATTTACAAGGATTACATGTTTAGACAAGGAGTTACCCATGAAGATATCGCTTGTCAAATTTTCCCTGCTAGTCTAGACAGTACGACCAATGAATGGTACAGGAATCTTCCCGCAGGGTCCATTACTTCATGGGCCCAATTAGAAACTGCCTTTATTAGCCAATTTCGAATGTTGTTGGATCCTTCCATAATTTATAATTTATTCGTATCATGCAAAAGGTTACCCAATGAGCCCATAAGAACATTCAATCAGAGGTTCCAAAAGCTGTATACAAATTTGACTCGCCACTTTGTAGTAGATCCTGCGGTGGCCCTGCAACTATACTTTGGAGCTTTAGATCCGTTAACATCCTTGTTGACTAGAAGGAATCCTCAGGTTACGACGCTTTCATTAGCTTATGCGGAGACAATGACCCTTGAACAACAAATGAATTTACCAGGAGTAGGGTTGTCTCAATTGATTGGGATGGGACAATATGGTCCATACAGTCAATTCGCCATGATGAATCAATTAATGGCACCACAAGTTCCAACAATGAACAATTTCCAACAACCATCTCAAGTCGCATCATTTCCCACTTATCCTAATGCCTCTGTTCCAACACAGGCTTTGATTCCAAATAACCCGATGACCTTGCCTGGGTTCAGTATGGGCAATAACTTGTTGACCATACCTGGGTTCACTCCGATTAGTATGCCAAGTCCAACGACTTATCCAACAATCACTCCTATTCAAAGTGTGAACCCAGGATGGAATCAAAGTGCCCAGACCCAAGCCATTGTACCCGTTCCAGAGGTGGCTAATGCAGCAAATACAGCTGGGCCCGGAATTACAGTGCCCCAACCACATGGGCCTGAATCCGTGATAGAAGACATGAAGGAAACATTGGCCAAAGTTTTGGTTACTATGGGAAATGTTAATAAAAAAGTTGACCAAGTCATGGGTCATAACCGACCTCATAACCATAGAGGAAAAGGAACATACAACACACATCCTAATAATGGACGAGTACCCAATCCCGTAGCCAATCAGGCAGATGTCTCGAAAGATTTTGGAGAGTCAGGATCTTGTGATAATGATTGCTCGCACTGTTGCCATGGAAAGCAGGAATCTATATTGACTGAAGTTATATATTCCCAAGATAGTGAAGAAGAGGAGGATGTGGAGTTCTTTGGAAAAGAAGATGAAGAAACATTGGAAGTTCATGCCAATAAACGTTTTGGGAAAGGAAATCACAAGTATTACACAAGGAGTTCTAAGGATCCCAAAACTTCCTCTACCCCTCCAAACAACCCATTACTTCCTCCCGATCTCAAAGGAGATGTTAATCCACCTCCTCCATCAATGGCGGAGAAGTCTAAGTTGGTGCAAAACATGTCAAATTTGGAAAAACCCACCTATGACTTGATAGAAGACATGAAGAAAACTAAGGCCAATGTCTCAATGTATGATATGTCCCAACTTTTAGGCCAAGAAGTAAGTCCACCAAAAGGTTTGGATCCACCTACCCAAGTTCATGAAGCTAAAGGTGTTGAATCCAAATTGGTTTGGAAAGGGGAAAAGCGAGATGTGCCCCCATTCCTCATAACCATTAGAATTGCTGGTAGAAATCTACACAATTGTCTAATAGATTCAGGGGCCTCTGCTAGCATTATGCCCCTAGAAATCTATCAAAAATTGGGACTTACACCAAAACCTTCTAAAAGCAGGGTGGTGCAACTGGATAGATCGGCCATGGAGGCAGAGGGAGAATTAAGGGATATTCTTATTCAGGTCAACTCAGAACCTAGGGTTCAACATCACATAGATATATTGGTACTTAACATTCCTATCAAATATGGCATGGTGTTGGGAAGAGATTGGAGCAAGAACTTAAACGGATACATTGTAACAGACTCTTCACATATGTGGTTGCCTTGGAGAGGAGTGGCCAACCAAATTCGAATTGATAGTGAACCTAGGCTCAAGGAAATGATAACAGAATACAACAAACCTAATGAGATTCAATACGTTGAAACTGAATTAGGAGCCTATTGCTTGGACGTAGAAATTCCTGAGAGTTCTAAAAATGGAAGGATTGGATGCAATGATTCTGAAGAACACCATAAGGTTTGGACTTTAAGATTTGATGGATCCAAGTCCAAACAAGGGGCGGGAGCTGGTATTGAACTTTCATGTCTAGACAGAAAACCTATGTTGGCTGCATATAGATTACAGTTCCTAGCCACCAACAATGTGGCAGAATATGAGGCCTTGATTTTTGGACTTCAATTGGCCCTTCGAAAGAAAATCAAATGTATCAAGGTCTTAGGTGATTCTGAATTGGTGGTAAAACAAGTTAAAGGACAATATGCATGTAAGAACAAGCGGCTCAGCCTTTACCGAACCAGAGTTAGAGATTTAATAAACGAATTTGATGCTTTTAACATATCTCTAATCTCTAGAAAAGGCAATCGTTTGGCAGATTCTTTAGCCGTAGCTGCTAGCATGCTTAAACCAGCGGATCACAAGAAGTGCAAGAAATTTTCCATAGAATTAGTCCCTTGCCCCTCGATACCTGATAACGTCACGAATTTCCAAGTCTTTGATAGTGACAGACATGTATTCAATTTTGTCACTAATTCTGGTATCTTTGAAAATCAGGTTATTGATGAAGACGAGAGGGGGCAAGAAGAGGCAGGTTTGAAAAGGGAAGCTACTGGAAAATGGAATGAGATGCCAAATGGGATGGCCTCATTAGAGAAAATGTTTGATATTGGATACCAACCGAAAGGAGGGAGAAAAGTTCCACCTCCCAAAGAGGCTTGTGACTCAATCAATATTGGAAGTGCAGAAAACCCTCACGAAATACTCATTGCAAAGGCATGTACCGAATATGAAAAGAATTCCATTGCCAATGCATTGAAGGAATACATAGATTGCATAGCTTGGAGCTATAAGGAGTTGAGAACTTATGATCAGAATGTTATAATGCATACAATCCCTTTGAAGCCAGACTCCAAACCCTTTAGGCAAAGACAGAGGCCAATCAATCCGTTACTAGAGCCCTTGATAGAAAAGGAGGTAAAGCGACTATTAGAAGCTAAAATCATCTTTCCTGTTAGGCATTCCACATGGGTTGCTAACTTGGTCCCTGTGAGGAAAAAGAATGGAGAGATAAGGCTATGTATTGATTTTAGAAATCTGAATAAGGCCTCACAAAAGGACAATTACCCTTTACCTACCATTGACGAAATCCTTCAAAAGGTAAATGGGTCGAAAATGATGTCATTCCTAGATGGCTATTCAGGATACAATCAAGTCCTCATCCATCCTAATGATAGAATGAAAACCGCCTTCACCACAAAATGGGGCACGTTTGCATATAGGAGAATGCCTTTTGGATTATTGAATGCAGGTGCCACATTCCAACGAGCCATGGACTTTGCCTTTAAGGGGCTCATCGGTAAGTGCATTATTGTCTATGTAGATGATATTCCCGTATTTTCTAAGAACAGGGAGAACCATGTCAAGGATCTAAGGAAAGTTCTCCAAAGGTGTAGGGAACATGGCATTTCACTCAACCCAAAGAAGTGCATTTTCGGGGTAACGGAAGGAAAATTATTGGGGCATGTAATATCCAAAGATGGAATTTCCATTGATCCTGAAAGAATAGAGGCCATACAACAGATTCCTTTTCCCAATAGCAAAAAAGAATTGAGATCATTTTTTGGGAAGATTAATTTTGTTAGAAAATTTATTTCAGGGTTTTCAGAAATTGCAAAACCCTTGAACGATATGTTGAAGAAAGAGGTCCAAATCAAATGGACGAATGAAAACAGGGATGCTTTCCAAAGAATCAAGGATGCGATTTCTAGAGCCCCGGTTTTAGTGAGTCCTGACTATGCGAAGCCTTTCTACATTTACACATTTGCTTCAGACCATTCCTTTGCGAGTGTTCTAACTCAGAGGAGTGAACGCAACATTGAAAATCCCATTGCCTTCCTTAGTACTCCTCTCAAAGATGCGAAATTGAGATATTCCATCTTGGACAAGCAAATGTATGCCCTATTTAAGACTGTAAAAAAATTCAGACATTATATAGTCCACAGTAGGGTGTTTGCTATAGTCCCAGATCCTGCAGTTAAATCCATGTTTATACAGAATGAACTGGGTGAAAGGCGGGGTAAGTGGATCTCAACTCTTCAAGAATTTGATCTTGAAATTCAATCTATGAAGATAGTGCGGGGACAAGGGTTGGTTAAGGCCATAGCAGAAAATGATCCCTTAATATCCTGTCAGCATTATGAAATAGCAGATATAACTGAAGATGAGTGGTATGTAGATGTTGTGTATTTCTTACTAAATGGTAAGTGTCCACCACATTTAAATTCTACTCAACGAAGAGCCTTGCGTCTAAAATCTGCTAATTTTCTAATCAGATCCGGTGCGTTATACAAGAAAAACCATGAAGGAATTTACCTTCGTTGCGTTGATCGAAAAGAGGCAGCTCAAATACTCGGGGAGTTCCACGGTAAGTATGGGACAGGGCATGGGTCCGCTAATGCCACAGCCCATCAAATCCTTAGAGCTGGTTACTATTGGCCTCAAGTGTTTAAAGATGCTCATGCTCATGTGAGGTCATGTCATACTTGTCAAATCGTGGCAAATAGAGAAAGGGGTGCTTCTATGCCATTACAATCTGTAATCGAGTCTAGACCTTTTGCACAATGGGGTTTGGATTTTGTTGGGATCATCAGTCCCAATTCATCCGATTCCCATAAATACATTCTCACGGCTACAGATTATTGCACAAGGTGGACGGAAGCTATTCCCACTAAAAATGCCACTTCAGAAGTTGTTATCAAATTCTTAGAGGATAACATTGTCACTCGATTCGGAATGCCTAACTCCATTGTAAGTGACAATGGTTCCGCTTTCTCCTCTCTGGAATTTGCAAATTGGGCATTCGACAACATGGTGAGTTTGAAGTTTTCTTCAAATTATTATCCACAAGGTAATGGATTGGCTGAGTCTTCCAATAAGAACTTGTTATGTGTCATTAAAAAGTTGCTTGAAAGAAATCCTAGAGATTGGCATAACAAACTTAAGTTGGCTCTTTGGGCTGATAGAATCAGAATCAAGGAATCATTAGGAACATCTCCTTACCACTTAGTTTATGGACAAGATCCTATTTTTCCCACAAATCTTAAGTTACAAACATTACATTTCATGAAAGATTACCTTGGAACTGATAATAAACTTGAAGCTAGACTAACACAATTGATGCATCTCGATGAAAAGAGGGATGAGGCTATGCTTCACTTCAGTAAACACCAAGATGTAGTAAAAAGGTGGTTTGATAAAAAGTCTAGAGTCAAAACATTTAAAGTTTCAGATTTAGTGTTGTTGTGGGATAAGAGACATGAGAGGAAAGGAGATCATGATAAATTTGATTACTTATGGTTGGGTCCTTACCAAATTTCAGAAGTCCTAGGTGAAAACAGTTTTAGATTAAAAACCCTGGACGAAAAATATTTGGCTTTACCCGTCAATGGGCTGCATTTAAAGCACTATTTCCAGGCCTGAAATGGCAAGGCCTTGTATTATATGTAAATATGTCATGCTTTGTTTTTGCGTGTGTAGATTTGATTTTCTTAGGTGTGTGTTAGGTTTTTTGCTTTCAACCTTTATTTTAGCATGAGGAGATTGTTCTGAACGAGGTTTTGGAGGCATTTTGATTGCATTGTTCTTTTCTTAGCTTAGTGTGTTGGTCATGGGACCAGTTTTGGGCATTAAAAAAAAAAAAAAATAGCAAGGTGGTTAGTGTGTATCCTTAGCAATGTTCTAAAACTAGAAATATATGAAACAACAGAATTGTTTTACAGAAAGCTCCACGAGCACTGCAAACACATTAAAGAATATCGTTTGAAATTTGGGATACATGAAAGTTGTCAATTTTGCAAGATAGGGTGAAGCATTTTTGTATAATCCATCTTACCCATTTGTGTTCAGGATGCATTGCATAATAGCCTCGAGTCTCATTCCATCCCATATTTCAAAAACAACCACCAAAAGCATGTCAGACCCTCTTAGGATCATTGCACAATAAACATTAAGTAAGGTCTTGGGGTTGGAAACTGATGCCGCATTGTCTTGAATTAAACACGTTCTGCACATATAAAGAACATCTTGGGAAAAATGGTTGAAACCTTACTTGGAAGAAAAGTTAGGCGAAAAGAATTTTTCTTGTCTGTCCCATCATGCAAAACATAGTCCATGAAACAGTGGTTTTCACCACTTCACCTCCATAACATCACTTGGATTGAAAGGATCGTACTACGTGTCCCTCATAAGGATGAGTAGTCATCCCTAAGATTCAAGGAAGCCATTACTACTCCACCTCCATAACATCATTTGAGTTGGAAGGATCGTACTACGTGTCCCTCACAAGGATGGGTAGTCATCCCTAAAATTCAAGAAATCCAGCATTAATCCACCTCCATCATATCATTTGAGTTGGAAGGATCGTACTACGTGTCCCTCACAAGGATGGGTAGTCATCCCTAAAATTCAAGAAATCCAGCATTAATCCACCTCCATCATATCATTTGAGTTGGAAGGATCGTACTACGTGTCCCTCACAAGGATGGGTAGTCATCCCTAAAATTCAAGAAAGCCAAAGCCAAAGCCTGGACTATGGGGCTGATCTCCATCGGGGCTATAGACGCTTGACTGGCAATGGAGTAGGCTCATGCATGGTGACATGTCTCATTTAAAAGCAAGACCTCTGACCGCTCACACGGATAGGCTAGCCTGACAAGTTATCCATAATAGGTTTAATCATTTTGCTTAAGATGAAGTAATGAACTCAAATCGGAGTAGTAAGGATAGGGTTAAATTCTCATCACGCTTAGGTTGAGAATCTGATTCCCCAAAGCTCTGATTTCACTTACACATGCACATTGATTCAATATGGCAGTGGCGCATAACCAACCTTGAGATTGGGTATATGAACTCAATTCATGCATGCTTGATCCTAAGAGGGTTGGATATTTTTAATGTTTGTGCTCGTGCTACTAAAAGTTAAGAGTCTTGGTAAAGCAGGTCAGCCATAGTTCATTATGCTGGCAATACATTCGATCTTGCATAGACCCTCCACTATTCATTATATGCATTCATGTGAAATTGGCAATAGAATGGGGAACTATTTCAAATGATAAAGAATGAATCACTATGCACACATTGAGCGGATGTTGAATAATTCTAATGTTTCATGTATTTCTGGTTTATTTACATTCTTTGGATATTTGCTAACGCTTGCAGTTGAGTTGTAGGTTTTCAGGTTGGGTTTCTCACCAAAATGCTCAGGAGCATTTCCCAATAGAGTCGCCATTTGTTGTGGCTGCTCCACAACGTACCCCAAAATTGGGGACCCACCTTTTTGCATGTTTTCCAAGAAGACCGAAGTGGCCCATATGCTAAAGCTCAAAGAAAAAGCAAAACACCGCAAGGATGAAAAAGTGTCGCGATATCGCGACATGTTGCATGGTCGCGGCCAAAAGAGAAAAAGTGTCGCGATATCGCGACATGTTGCATTGTCGCGGCCAAAAGAGAAAAAGTGTCGCGATATCGCGACATGTTGCATTGTCCCAAAGAACAAGACAGCAGAAACAAGAAAGAAAAGTGTCGCGATATCCTGACATGTTGCATTTTCAGGGCCAGAAAGAAAAAAAAAAAAAAAAAAAAAGTGTCGCGATATCGCGACATGTTGCATTTTCACAGACCAAAAAAGAAAGCTCCACCAAAAGAAGGAAAAAGTGTCACGATATCGCGACATGTTGCATTTTCGAGAAAAGTGTCGCGATATCGACATGTTGCATTTTCAAAGAAAAGTGTCACGATATCGTGACATGTTGCATTTTGGAAAAAAAAAAAAGAAGATATCGCGACATGTTGCATTTTCGCGGCCAAAAGAGAAAAAGTGTCGCGATATCGCGACATGTTGCATTTTCATGGTCGAAAGAGAAAAAGTGTCGCGATATCGCGACATGTTGCATTTTCGCGGCCAAAGGAGGAAAAAGTGTCGCGATATCGCGACATGTTACATTCTCGTGGCTAAAAGCAACAAAAGAGAGCAAGGAGGCAAAAGTGTCGCGATATCGCGACATGTCCGATTTTCGCCAAGGGAACAGAGCAGTTGACAGTGCGTCTGATATTAGTGATGAACACCAGGACAATGAAACTGAAGACTGCATAGTGACGTGGACATAAGGACAAAATCCAATGAATAAGACAAAGCGTTACACACGGAAGGAAACGGACGCAAGCCCATGTGGAGAAAATGAAACGAAGGGCCACAAAATAGAAATGAAAAGTCTTTTTGGAAATCAAGACACATGCATGCAGAGGGAAGGTGAAACGAACGACCATTGGAAAACGAAACGAAAAGCTTCCTGAAAATTTTAAATACGCCATTCAAAGAGGCCAGAAGGGGCTGGAAATTGTAGAGAAAAACAAAGACTATCTTTCGAAATAAAGGAGTTTTTTTTGGCAAGAGCAACTCTTGTGTGTGAAATCAAAAGGAGATTGAAACTAAGACTATTGTTATTTCTGTAAATCTTTCCTTTGCATTATTGCTTCTTGTATCTATTCGTTGATGCCATAAAGTGGGTTACGATAGGTGAATGATGGAATGATGCAATTATTTGTTTCCTTAGAGTCTTGCATCTGATCTAATCTGACTGTGTTTATGTTACAGGTCTGTTAGGTCAGGTAGTCTTAGAATTTCATCTCATAACTTGGGGTTTTGCAGGGAGGAGATTGCTAACCAAATTAATGTCCTGTTTTGTTTTTCCAGCTAACTGTTGTAGATAATGTTTATGTTTTATTTTTTGATATTTGGATTAACCTCGTCTTAAAATCTGCTTTTCTGATTCTGGTCCGTTCCAGAATTTCTTGCATCTCCAAACACCTTCATCTAATTTTCAGATAAGATATGGGTTTAGGAGGGCTACTAATTCCAAATGCACATTAAATCAGATTAAGTGAATGAATCCTAATTTTCTAACTTACTAACTTTACTAACACCAAATGCTAACATAGGGATAGTGGAACACTTTTAAATGAAGATAAAACGAATCCGCTAATTCTAAAAAATGAACCTCATGTTAAAGGCACGAAGTTTAAAATGAAGTGGTTTAAACCACACACTTTCTCATTTGGAATCCTTTTAAGCTGAAGATAAAAGAGGTTACTAACTGGGTTTCGGGTAGATCATTTTAATCTCAGGAACATTAAAAGAAGCTATCTTCACATTTGGTCGATTTAATGGATTATGGTTGCAAAGTACTCATTCGAATCATTAAAGGCCCCTTGTTAACTGTTACTTGCATGGTTTAGGTTATTCTGGCATACATTCATTTATTTGCTTTAGTCTTGATTGATTACATGCACATGAATGTTTGTTCACAAGAACCTTGGAGAAATGAGTAATGCTACTTAATTTCTTTGCAAGAGAGAGTTTCCTGTTTGAGACTCTAGTTGTGGTGATCATTTTGCTATAGGGCAAAATATCCACTCAACAATACGGAAACATGAAATTTTTATTCACCTCGTGTTTCTTCATGGGACATTTAGTAGTTGTGGTCAACCAACTTTGAAATCATAAAAGAACTAATCCATGTCCCTAACTTTCAATCAATCATACATTACACCTCTAATTGTTTTTATTTATTTTTTAAGTAATCGGCTATATGGGATTGAAACGGACCTCACTTGTATTACATCATGACCACATAGTGATATTACAATAGCTTGGCAGTTACGCACATATATCTTGGCAAGATTTGAAGCTGGGTCTCCTCCTTGAAAGTCAAATAATTTAACCAGTTGAGCTCATGACATTTGATGGTTCTAACTGCTTATATTATGAATCTTCAGGTTTGACTTTATTACATGACCATTCAATACATAAGTAAATAGATATCACCACAGTACAACTTAAAGCTTGTCTCCAATTTATCAGATTCAAGGGGTTTTGTAATTATTTCAGCTGTTTGTTCTTGATTTGTACATTATTGCAACTCAATTTCTCCATGTTCACAAGCTCTGAATGTAATGAAAGTGTTCAATAACATGCTTTCTACATGTGTGGAATATTGAGTTTTTTTTTTTTTTTTTACCATTTTTAGCATATTTTGGTTATCATAACCATGAAGCATCGTTGCTTTGCTTTGAGCCGGTTGTAAATGAACAAGCAACTTCCAACCATGTTGTTTTACAAGTTGCATTGATGACTACTTTAAGTTATATATTATACCAAGGTAGAAGAGAGGGCCACTGCTATTTTGTTGTTAGCTCCTGAAACAACTCTTCTTCAGCAAAAGAGATATCCATCCAGCTTTTCATAATATCTATTATACTGAAAATGTGCTGATCTTTAAGCTTCTAGATTTTGCATACTTAATTCCTTTGTTTATAATAACATTGGTATTAATATTAAACCAGATCCTCAAATAGGTATTTTTCTATTTTAAATAAGCTTTGAAGTATGCTTCCTTCTTTCTCTTTTTTTCCCAAAATATTGTGTTAAAAACGAGGCCTCTTGGTATATATTTCATATAGAAGGTCTTAAGGAAACTCTGATGAATTTTGCATTATCGCCTATTAATTATTTGCTTTTTTCCCTTTCCTGTTGGTTCATAAAATGATGCAATATTGCATGGCATTCATTTCATTGTTCTAGTAGGATCTTTTTAGAGTAATCGACTAATGAATTTTTTAAAACACCATAGACGGACATGAGGGCTCCAACACACCCAGGCATATGGTGGCGAGTTCCAGCTGATGTAGAGAGCCTTGCATGGGAACCACATACTGATCACTCATTTGTGGTAAGAATAAATTGGTTGGTGGCCTTTGATTGCGCCTTTTAATCAAGGGACAATACTGCCTTTTCTTTGTTCAGTCTTTGAATAGATTAATCAATTTCCCTTGGATATATTGGGAAATATTTTGTATACTTTAGTTGTTTTTAGAGGAGAAATCACAACATTCTAAATTCTAATTACGTTATCTTGCATATACACATTTTACATGGATTTTCTTTGATTGTAGGTTAGTCTTGAAGATGGCACTGTTCAAGGTTTTGATATCCGTGCTACAGCATCAGCTGCAGATGATGGCAGCAAACCAATATTCACACTCCATGCACATGACAAGGCTGTCTGTACAATAAGCTACAATCCTGCTGCCCCAAATGTATGCTTTCAGACATGGATGACATTTTGACTTGAATCATCAAATTTTGTTGCTTTCCAATGCTTTGTTATGTCAATTTTGATATCGAGTAGTTCATGCCCAGTGTTTTCTATTACAAATTTACCATATTGATGCGCTTATGCACGCGTTGTTTATCAACTTGCTTGAAATAAAGGTTTGGCTATGCTGTCTTTAAGTCTGGATACCTATGTACATGGGCTTATCATGTTCCAGGGTAGTGCTCCATAACATTTTTGGACATTGCAGATATCAAATTGATGAGCATTAACTAACTAGAAAGAGCTGAGGCCACATCAGGGCATGGTAAACATACAGGTTGCACAATAAGAGAAAAGACTCTTGCTATCCAATAAATATCAATATTATACTGTATACTAAAGCGATGCACATCTGTCTTCTTTACATGATAAGCAGTCTCCTAAGATCTAGATGCAAGTTACTGTTTGATAATTTGTCCTTATACTAAGAGGCAATGATTGTGTGTATGTGTGTTTCTTTTGTTCTTTTTTTTTTGGGTTTTTAAGTAAGTTATATGTGGCTTCTATTGGGGCCTGCTCCCATCAAATATTTTAAACATTGTATCTGCTATTAGGTCTAGTAGACCATTTCCAAGCAAATTTTCCATGGGTCATTCGCAGCGTGTGATTTTTTGAAAGATATTTGCTAGCTCCCTGTTCTTCTTCTCAAACTGCTGCAGTAAAATTTTTGATAACATTTTCATGAAGAGAATGAATTTCCCTTGGCCAGTTACCTTCTAAAATTTGAATTTCGCCAAACTGGAACTCAATACTGTAGTTGGCTAAATTATCTTCCACCCGTTTTCCTTCTCCATAGATATGCTGACATTTCCTAGATAGTGCCTCCATGATTGATTTATGGACAAAAAAATAATGCTATTGTTGTTCCAATCTTTAAATCAATTTTTCTTTACTACAATAATAATATTAATAATCATAATCATCTTTGAATTTCCCTCAATTGAAAAATGTCTTCATCCTTTTCCAATGGCAATCTTTATCCTTGTAAGAAGTGCCCTAGTACCCCATAGTTGTTTTGTTTAATTTCCATCTGTTTCTGAGAAGGTGAACAGAATTTTGCCTTTATCATTTCAGAAAACATCACCTCTGCCAGTTTTCTTAGGGTTTTCTTTAGAAGCACGATCGGATATAGCTCGTTTTTTTAATTTATTTATTTCAATTAATTTATAATTAATTATATGGGATTGAAATGGGCCCACACATAGTGGTATTATAACAACTTTTTTGGCAATTATGCATGTATCACCTAGCAAGATTCAAACCTAGGTCTCCTCCTTGAATGTTGAAGTATTTAACTGATTGAGCTCATGCCATTTGATAAATGACTATCGTTTGTTAAGTGTGGTGCTTATGAGAACAATTGGAATAAAATGAAATGAAAAATATTCATTAACATTTATCAGGGACCACTTCCAGTTAATCGGAGTAGAACTAGTCTATACTGCTCATCTTAGTTATGATATTTGGCGAATATCAAGCATTAAATTTGAAAATCGCCAAATTCAAGAGTGGCTCAAATTATTTTGTTATTCACCAATTCTGTTCACTTTCAATCCAAACACCAATATCCAGGAAAAATTCGCTTATAAAAATGCTATTAATCAGCCATTGCAGGAAAAGGGCATAAGTGAGGAAATTAATTACAGCAAGCAATTCAGGGATTTCACCTAGACACCCTTGAGGTGCTGTGATGCAGAGGAAGTGGTTTCTTCATTGTCCCAATCTTCAACGCCATTTGCCAGAATGATGCCAGAAACATTACCACAGCTCTAGGATCTTGCAGCCCTCCTATTGTTTCCGTGTACATTTTTCCATTTTCAGACATAGACTTGTAGCCAGACAAAAGGCTTCCTCGTAATGGCCATTTGAGTCTTAAAAAATATTCGCTTTCACACCCTAAGTTTATTATTTAGCTTTGTTGTGAATTCTGGCCTGTGAAGACATTTTAATAATATAAATATTTAGCTTTGTTGTGAAACATGGCTGGTGGAAGATATTATCATAACACACGTAATATTTATTACCAAATTTTGGATGTGGGAACGAATTTTATGATTTCTAACTTAGAATTAGGTACGAACAAGGGAAATATACATAGGAAATTAGAAAAAGTCACTAGTGTATTTTTCAATATTTTTTAGTTGGCTATATGGGATTAAAACGGGCCTCACCCATATGACATCATTACCATTTTTCCATGGCATTTCAACAAACCACTATAGTGGTATTATATCGCTGGACAAGTTTTGAACCTTGACCTGCCTATTGGAAGCCCATAATTTTCACCACTTGAGCTTATGCCATTTTTGGTTATATGTTCCATTATTTAATTAAAAAAATATATTTAAAAAGTTTTTTTTTAAACGTTTATAAAACTACAAATTTGCAAATATATTTGCATATATTTTATAACTCAAATTTAATGTCATAACTTTATTCCCATTTTTTTACAGATGCTGAGTTTATTTCGAATTTCAATCTTATCGAACATGAACACGAACACCAATCTAGTAACACAGTCTTGAAATGAGGCGCTTCAAAATGAACTAGGAAGTTTAGGATGCTAGGAAGTAATGTAAGGGGCAGAGTCTTTTCAGTTGTGTTTGATCCCTCAAATGCACTATGGAATGTCTAGAATTAAAAAATATAGTTGTGACCTAATTCAAGTTCACTAAAATCTCATCTTGAACTGCCACCAAAACTATCATTTGGATCACAAAGGTCGAATCTTTCAGAGTAGAGAGGAAGTTCACTAGGTTTTAGTCTTTGAAGCTTGGGATGTTGCTTAAACAATCCTTGACATAAAGATAGAAGATTCGTTCTATTTGTGTTGATAATGGGAGAGGCAGTGTGCTATTCTATCTACTTTCTGTTGGGATGAATGTCCTCTCACATATACTTCCATTTGTGTGCAAAGCAGCAGTATCCAAGGTTGCTTCGCAGCATTAGCATTTGAGATAAAATGAAAGGAGGTAATTAGCATGATGGTTCTAGATGTTCTTTGAAGAGCCCCACACCTGAAAGTAGTTAGTTCTTGGTGAAAGAGTGCTAAGCACCATTAATCAACCTAGCTGAAGGAGGTGGAAAGTCAGCCTCAGGAGTCTCTGTATAGGCATTTATATCACTGAGGATCTCATAATAAGATCCTCTTTATTCACTTGCCGAAGAGAGTAGAGGCAGCAGTATCCAAGGGTGCTTCACAGCATTAGTATAGGCATTTATATCTCTGTTGGGAGGAATGTCCTCTCACATATACTTCCATTTGTGTGCAAAGCAACAGTATCCACGGGTGCTTCGCAGCATTAGCTTTTGAGATAAAATGAAAGGAGGTAATTAGCATGATGGTTCTAGATTTTCTTTGAAGAGCACTACACCTGAAAGTAGTTAGTTCTTGGTGAAAGAGTACTAAGCACCATTAATCAACCTAGCTGAAGGAGGTGGAAAGTCAGCCTCAGGAGTCTCTGTATAGGCATTTATATCACTGAGGATCTCATAATAAGATCCTTTTTATTCACTTGCCGAAGAGAGTAGAGGCAGCAAGTTCAATCCCATGGAGAATAGGGTGATTGGGCTTTACATGAAATAAACTCTCAGCTGTGCTAGGGAACTTCACAAGTCATGTGACTAGTGATGTTGGAGATGGTTTGTGCAAGTGATGATACCCTCCAAATTTTGCAAGAATTGCTCCACATACAAAGTCATTCTGGGCTCAAGCAATTGGAAAGGGGAGGGCCAAGTGACATAAATAAGAGATGTCCTCTTGTATGGCTCTATTAATCACATCCCATGTGGGGAGTTGGCAAGAAGGGGCATCAAGGGAGCAGCTAAATGAGGGAAGTTAGTCAATAGAGATGTGTAAACTAGAGGAGTAAAGTGATAGAGTATTAATGGCTTGGAGACCCAGTAGAGCCTGAGGAGGCATCTTCTTCCTTAAAGTGTCAGTGTAGAGGAAGGGCCATGAGCAAGAACAAAAGCAGAGCTTCCCCTGCGTAGACTTGAATTTGTTATCATACCAACAATTCATATGACACAAACCATGAGGTGAGCTGGTGCAAAGTGGTGGACCACTTGAAGGGAGCCTAAGGCTGCATTCTAGAGAACATCCAAGAAGAAATCTTACCAAGTTGCACAGTAGAAAGACAATAGCAGCCAAGCATGGGCTAGGATATGTGATCTTTATAGTCTAGGGCATGCACAACATCAAAGCCTATTGTTGTGTGACACGTAGTGGGAGAGCCATTTAGAGGGGGGAAAGGAGGGACATGGAGTAAAAGTTAAGGCAGCATGATTTTCAAGTGGAAACCGGTTTGGGATTAGCAAATCATGAATATGCTGGGTCCAAGATCGGCTGGCCAGGAAATAAGTATCACTCTTATGCCCCCACCATGCGGGATGTATGTTAACTGACTCAAGCTGAGAAAATAGGGTGATCTGCGAAAAATATGGAGACCGTAAAAGTCTAGAAAACTCACCCGACTGGAAAAGATTTCTTCCATAGACGGGTCATCTCCATCTGATGAGACTCTTTACAGACTAAAATCCCAGTTTACTTTAAGAGGCGAAGCTCATCATCCACCAGACTATTTGAAGGCATCGAACAGATCCCTTTACAGGTGTTGATATTAACAACAAAGATGACACCACCCAATGAGGCATAATGAGTGATCTCTGAATAGATATCAAGGTATGGGTTCCCATCCCTGTGCACTGTAAAAAACAATGACTGGCAGGAACTAGTGAATTGCCACAAAGAAATCCTGAAGAGACCAAATAAGTTCTTGGTTTGCAATCAATTGGAACTGGTGTGTTGGCTACAAAGATTTGAGCAGAAATGGTGTTTTGGCTACAAATACTTAAGCAGAAATAGTGTATTGGCTACAAAGACTATCTTAACCTTGTCAGTTCTTCTTGGCTTGCCTTAAAGCAGAAGTGGTGTATTGGTACAAGCACTACCTTATCTTAGTTTGATTGTAAAGACTATGTGCTGCAGTATGTGACATTGAACAAATGGCCAGTGAAACCTAAAATTTTTAAATTGTCATCTGCACGACTCTATGAAACCGTATAAAAGTCACATCTTTTTGTTTTTCCCCAAATCTTCAAAAATATGTTGTACTTCTTAGGGTGTCCAAACCTTACTGATTGAATTGCAATTCTTCTTATCCCAACCTCAAGTTGCATGATAAATTTTCCACATTGCACAAGAGTATAATATCTGAGGCTGAGACATGCTGTAAAAACTTATTATGTAATTAACGATAACACATTTGTCTTATGCTTGTCAGAATTGTTAGTGAAGGATATAGCTTATTACAACTCATAAAATGAATTCACTTAATTATTAGTAAAAATTGCATATTGTGCCCAATTAGATCAACTTAATTTGGATAGTCTTTGTGTGTTTTTGGTTAATTTGGATTTATCTAATTTAATATTTGTGACTTTTTGTTTGCAGCTGCTTGCAACAGGATCTATGGATAAGATGGTAAGTCCACAATTTTTCTTTTGGTTGTGTTCAGCTATATTTCTCTGCTAGAAAAATGTAGAGAGCAAAGTTCTAATGTTTAAAGTTCATAAAATCTTAATCTATAATGTTGAGGAATGCATTACAGTCTTGATGACATGTACATACAAAATGAATAACGACTTTATTGTTTTATCGGTAGAAGCAACTCAGAGATTGCAAAAAAGTTGTTATTCTGATCTGACCTATGCATTTCTCCTTAAGTTGAAGGGTGATTCATATTTTTCTATTCTTGTTATAGGATCTTCTACCAACTTATCCTTTTTTCATTTTCTTTTTCAAATTTGTTTTGAGAATTCTGAATCTTGTACATTTCTGTGATAATTGATATGCCTACTGATAGCTGCTAAGCTCTTCTGTATGTGCGGCTTCTCATTTTCCTTGGGATGAGATTTGGCACAAATTAACCTTACTCTAATAATGAGAATTTGGTCAGCTGAAAACCTCTTTTGTGCTTACTATTTTTTTCTGGTTTTATTTTTCATCATCTATCTCGTGCACTTTTTTGAAACTAAAATTCTGCATATTTACTCTCTGATTCCGGCTCTTTATTATTGTTGAGCTTTGTCAGTGAAGCTTCTATTGTTTCTCTCAAATATGATAATGAACATAGAAATTACACTTCACAACTGAAGTATTGATTAAAGATTTTATTTAGATTAACACAAACTGCAAACACTAAATATGTTATGGCTTTGCAATGCAGGTAAAGTTGTGGGATATGACAAATAACCAGCCTTCGTGCATTGCATCAATTAATCCAAAAGTTGTGAGTACATGTTGACTTACGCTTGGCATTATACATTTTGGGAAAATCTTGCATAAGCAGTCCCAACCATGGGAGTTAACTTGGGTGAAGCATGATTATTGCTAACTATCTTGGACACATGCTTGCAGGGAGCTGTCTTTTCAGCTTGCTTTTGAAGAGACAGTCCATTCTTGCTTGCTAGTGGAGGTTCAAAAGGAGTTTTACATGTAAGGACTATTAATATCATCTTTGGAAGAGTTGTTATATTTAATAGCCCTTGGTAATTGGCATGTTAAACATCTGTATTTTAGTTCTAGTTGTTTTCTTTGATGTCAGTTATACTCAAACAGCTTTTGTTCATGTTGATTCGAACTTTGGTTTGTCAACTTATATTTATTTGTTTTCTGTTCTTCTAGGTCTGGGATACCTTAGATAATTCTGAGATGGTGAGAAGATTTGGTGCTTTCAGACCACAAAATCAATCCTGATGCTCATATTCATTTTTGTTTGCAGAATAGGTTTTGCAAAAATTCATTGTCATATTCTGCAAAGGTTTACTTGTAAATTATGTTTTGTATTTGATTTTAGAGTTCTAGCTCTATTGCTTTTTGCCTTTCTTTTGTTGTTGTACTCTAATATTCATGTATGGGTGAGCGTCTAGGCATCCCATTGCTTGCAAAATTGCAATCAAAGTTTTGCTAGATTCAATAAATTTGCGGACCAACAAGTGGTATTATGGTTCTTGCATATGTAAAATTTCCTTCTTGCCCCAAATTTATGTGGGGTATGATTTTTTGCTGTACCATGGACATAATTGAATTTGAATATATTGGTTAATATAATTGCCTTTTACAGGTTCCTATCAATCTAATACAAAATATGCATAGTTTGTGAATTTGGACGACTATTTAAACAAATAATTAAAAAAAGAGTCTTGAAATACAGTTACATAAATGTTAGATAAGAGAAAATGCCCTATAGTTGTGCATCCTATGTTTACATTATGAAAATATACAGGAAGCATGCTTATCATGTTATAATGTTATTTATTTCACTTCATCTTCATCAAATTATGTTAGGTACATTTTTACATTGTTTTTTTTCCGAAGGATTTTTGCTTACACATGAAAAGAGGGAACCTTTTCTTGACAATTTCATCCTCCAATACTGTGAATTTCCATTTTAAAATTGAATGGACTCCGTGTAGACGTCATGTTGACACCCAAAATTTACCTCTAGGGATGGTACAATATAACCCTATTATAATTCATTTTTAAAACTCTTTTGAAATACTTAGTGTACGGTATGATTTCTTCAAAGACTATTTCATGCTAAACTGTGAATAACATTCCTTCTTGTAGGATATTGAACTTGTTATGTTCAACTACTGGTTAAAAAAAGTTCAAAAACCCATTTTAAATATATCAAGCACGATAATAAGTACTAATACCCTCCCAAACCATTGACAAAAATTAGGGTAGAATTTTTGAATGAAATTATCCTTCTAAGAAATTGCAAAGGTTTTAACCTGGAATATAAGTGCATTGCTAGAATTATAAGTTAGTCAATTTTGATTCGAGATAAGGATTATACTTTTTAAGAAGAGTCTCTAGTGAATAATCAATAACATTATCAAGAGTACAAAGATTTCATGGTGTGTGAATTAAGGGGCAAATTTGGTTCATTGCATATTTGAAATACACCAGATCCTATTCAGAAATATGGGGTTTGATTTATCTCAAGTTAAAAGGGTGAAGCTTTTTCAAGTAATGTAAATTGCACTTGTTTTTTTTGTTGCATAAATGAAATTATTTTCAATTGACTATTGTCAAGATTAACTTCAAAGAATATCAATATTATTTTGCATTTGAAGGGATAGGACTAGACTAGCCGAAGGGTTCAGCTTTGACAAGTATTGCCATTGCCTGATGACCAATAGTGCAATCATATCATTTTTGTTTTTTCCAAAACACTAGACTCTCTTAAGCTTTTCTAAGAATCTTATGTTCATTATGTGCTATGTAAGGACCATTGTGCAGAATTGAGGTTAGTATTTAGTCAAAAACCATCATTTTAGCAACCACCAAGGCAGCATATCTTCAGGAAGCTTTGCATGAGTTGATTTTAGATCCTCGCTCGCCATTCTTAATGACGATTACATATGATTAATTATTTGTATATAAGATTCAATTTTTGTTGTCTATTGCTTAGTCACCTTGTGAAATTGGTAGTTTTCTAGATAGGAGGTCCAAGGTTCAAATCCAAACAAGGTAGGGTATGTGTGCCTTATAGGTGGAAAGCGCAACACAAGTGCGTATTCATGTGCATAGTGGATCCAAGGAGTACAGGGTAGTTTGATATGTTCAATGTTTGTGGACCTTAAAAATTGTTTAACAACTTCATTTAATTTTTAATCATTAAGTATTTGAAAAAGGGCAAGTTTTTGATTCTTTGTTTGCAATTTTGCTGAAATAATTATCTTTTCAAACTAATATGTCTATGACAAGTCTGAAGAGCTTTTACAACTCATTTGAATTACTTGCATAAATGGAAGCTTTTGTGGAATTGTAATGGTAACTAATCCTCTATTTAACATTTTATCGACTTTACTCTCTTAAGAGAGTTAACTGCCAAGGTATCTTACCATCAACTTTACCACTGTTTTGAATTAAGTTGTCCCTTTGATTAGAAATGCACTAAAGAATGTTAGGCTTACATTTGTTTTTCCAAGAACTTGTTTAGTCATTTGAGGAGTCCATACTTGAATTTTCATTTGCTGTTGTATTGACAAATTTTAATCTAGGGAGTTTGTTTATGATAGGAGATGATTTCATTGGGAATTTCAAATCAAAATAAGGCCTTTAAATTAAAATAAGGTCACAAACCCTATGATGAATTTGAATATTGTGAAGGTGGGTTTGGGAAGCATTGGGAGGTTGCCAGTGCTATTCGACATTATGATTAGATGTTCTTCAATTTGCCACGTTGTGCTTAAAAATGGATGCCAAGGTTTGTGGAAATACATGCCAAAACATAGGAATAACGTTTAGGCCGCTTGAATGGAGCTAGTGAAGGCATCAAAGTGTATCATAGATATGGTGAGGTTGAAGGCATCAAAGTGCATCATAGATTTGGTGAGGTGGTTGCTAGAGGCCATTGAGGTTTTTTAAGTTAAAAATAACAAAGGGGGGAATGGTAAGAAATTTTATTTTGGGCTTGTCAAAAAAAGTTTGGTGGACTTTGTGTTGAAAGCAGATCAACCAGTGGTGAGCAAGGGTTTAAGTGATAGGCTAGGGTTATTGTAGATGATTGGAGGTCCAATATTGATGTGGAGGAGGACCGTCCCAATGCCAAACCTTTGTAGGTGCAGAGTGTTTGTAGCTTGTGGCCACTTTAGTATTTGCATAGAATTTTGATAGAGGAACTAAGGAATGTTGTTTTGGTTGTGTCTTGGAATAGATAGATTCCCAATCTCTGTGGAGGTTTGTGTTTTTTAAATAAAGCCACAACCTTATTGCTTATGAATGAAATCGGTAGGTTTGTGCATGCATGGCGAAGAAAAGGGGAATTTTTTTTGTTGTCTTTAACACACATTAGATTTTCATGTTCTAAGAGTATGGATATTGCTTATGGCTAATGTGGTGTGCTGGGAATGAGTGACAATCTCAAGACAAGGAGAGTGACAAATGAATCAATAAAATTGTAAGGCTTGTATTTCATATGTGAGCCAACATTAGTTGTATTCAACACAAAATACCCTTGCCAAGATCATGATTTATGTCTTGTTAAAGACCTTTCCACTAATCAAAATGCAAAAAAGAGAATTTAGAATTTAAAATTATGATATAAAATTTTATCAAGGTCAAACCTTAGTCTTGAAACATATTGATAAATATTATTGATTTTCCATTAACTCTAACCCTACCACTAATTGTTCCAACATGAAACCTATAGTTCCCCTATAGGGACTAAAAACTTATTTATTTTTAATAATGGTGCACTTCTAAAGTTGTCTACTTTACCTAGAGACATGACATATTCTAATGGAAAACTATCTAAATAAATATTTTCTTAATTATCTAGTATTTTTAGTCATAACATACAACGATAATTACCCATGTGTTGTAGGTGAGTTGGAGAGGGTAGGGCAATCCTCCAAGGGAGGTCCTTGGTTCGAATCTCCACCCTATCAAACGGACATCGGGTACCCAAAATCTAGTTGATAATGCTAGTCAAGGCCGACGTGACTCCCGGGTGATTTTGACGGTGTAGAACCCTCTAGTTGTGGTTTCTCAGACCAAGGCGGCCCCGCAAGGGGATTTTCGCTAAATTTAGAAAAATAACGATAATTTTATTTCAATTATGAAATTTTGCGTATAATTATGAGAAGTATGCTTGCATATAATTACAAGATGCTTGCTTTTTTCATACAAAACATATTTACAATGAATAATAGTATGTTCTTTCTAACTATGGTATTAAGAGGGAAAGAGTGCGTGAAGCTTGCATGTATTTTCAATAGATTGGCTAGTATTAATAAGGAAGTGCCCATTAGTCTTTATTGTGTAATATAAAAAATATAAGTCTTAAAATTTTAAATCATAAAAATCATATGTTATTTTCCAATGGGTTTGTAATAAAATATGGAAAGCAAGAAGTTGCATGCTATAAGCCAAAGTTCCATTTTTATAGGTAAACTTTAACAATTATTCTTTCAAGTTGAGATAGAGTCATTAACACTAGTTGGCTTCCACACAAAAGGTTTATATTCAAGTTTTGATGAGCATTAAGACCTCTTGCATGTTAGTGTAGCTACCTGACCCTCGGTGAATTGCCCTAACCTCACAATATATTTAAATGCATAATAACCCATTAGAATATAGATTCTTTTATTTATATTATAAAGGTCATCCCACCAAGGTGTGGACCAAGTTGTAGAACTTATGCTATAAAATTTAGTTTACATGATCTTAGAGTTTGCCTCTCAAATGATGGAGTTTAATAACAATGAGAATAATATTGCAAGATTTAAATTATGAAGGGTAAATATCGCGTTTTGGCACTAAGAAGGATTTTGTTAATATATTGTCCTTTCCAATCTTATCTTATTTAGATGGTTTGACTAATAGTTTATTTTTATTTCTATATTTTGAAAACAACACAAATAGCTAACACTTGATATGCTCTTCTCCCTTCTTGTTCAAAGAAACTATGATGATCCTTCTCATGTACAAGATCATGTAATGAATTTCAAATCTCTTGCAACTAAGATCAAGTGACCCAAAAGAAAGTCAAACATCAAAAATATTGAAACCTACTTACATGTACTATAAAAGGGAAGACCATCCTCCAAAAAATTGCCTATTGATATTACATAATAATGAAGTAGAATAAAAAAAGGCAAGTTGTAGTCTTTAGTCTTCCAACGACGAGAGAAATTCAAATGGGTCCTCTTGTCAAAGTGAACTGGCCTACTAGAGATTCCATTAAGGGGAGATATATTATCGTTAGTGTCTTCCATCTTTGGCCCCAAAGTTTAGATTATTGGGGGGCAATGAAATATGTGATTAATGCTTATGTTACTGGAAACATGATTGGGGAGGCTTGTTTTGAATTTTTAATGTGAGAAGTGACTCCCACCAAAATGGTTGTTGACAACATTTTTTGGGGAGGTTTGTTTCAAATTTTTAATGTGAGTGACCACCACCAAAATGGTTGTTAACAACATTTTTTGGCATTTATGTTTGACTATAATTACTACATTAAATGTTGACTTTGAAAATGACTAGTAATATAATTTTGGGGGTATTTTTAATCCGACCAACTATTTTAGGCCCTTATTGTGTATATCTATATACACTTTCTTTTAAAGAGAGCTATAATGAATAGCCATTAGCCTTTTGATCTAAAAACTGAATAAATTATCTCTTGTACACAAGTTTGTTTCTTATACGTAATCTTTGCTAGGCTTTGTTTCTTGTCATGTTGTCGCCATGATTCAATTTTCTCATTTTGGCAATATAGATAATCTTCTCATTGGACAATGCTAACATTGTATAATATAATTTTTTGTGCAATCTTATAAGCTAACATTGTGTAGTATTATATGGGCTTTATTGTACAAGTTTATGGGCCCATATATTTAACTTTGTAACGTTAATTTTGTACCATAACCTCTAATAATATATTAGTTAAAGGTTATATAACTAAGCTATAATTAATCGAGGTATTTAAATGTTTCTTGGATACATCAACTATACTTTTGTGTGATTTTTATGATTGTCATTTGTGTGGTTGCCTCCAATAATTTTCACTCATTGTGTGTCCTTGTTCTTTCTTTTTACTCTCTATTCATCTTGATTTGATATATGAATAATATTTGGTTCTATTTATTTTAACAATTCATTGTGAAATCTAACAAAAATATGAGTTGTTTTATCACAAATGTTTTAGAACATCATAAAATAAACAAGGATAATTGTAAAATAGATTATAATAATGACCTTGAAAATTTAAATAATAACTAACATCTAATAATTTGTATAATTCATTTTTTTCTTTGTTTTTGTTCCATAAATTACAGTCAAAATTTAAATGAAATAAAAAAAATGCATAAATCATTACTAGATTTTTTTTAAAGAGGTTGAAAAACAAGGGCATATCAGGGGCCACCTGTTGACCTACGTTTTTTATATGCTTGCCAACTGGTGGAATACACACACAAAAAATGTTCCCTCTTGAAAAGGAAATATATTTCCTCCAAGGTTCAAGTAAGTTGGGTCTCAACCATGTAGGGTTTACTCAGTGGAGGCTAAGTTGGTGATCCATAAGTTTTTGGATTTTTTGTAGCACATTCAATATATGAGATCTGACTATATTACTACCCACAAGCTTCAACAAAACTCAAATATTTCTAGCATCGACACACACACACACACACACACACACACACACACTACAACTACAACTAACTAAGAGAAGCAACCGTCTAATCTATACCACTAATCTACCAGAGGAGATCGAAAAAATACAAAAAGAAGAGGGTCAAGATAAATAAAACCTGAATCTCCTTGATTCACCATAAAATACAATATAAAATCCAAGCATGAACACACCTCCAGGCAGCTAGTATGCACACAGTTGCAAGGAAGAAAAGTTTTTGAAAATAGAATTGTAGCCACCATAAACATGCATAGATTGCAATTACACTAGTATCTTCAACAAATTTCTCTATTCATGAAGTAATTTTCCATACATTTGCAGTAATAACTAGGAGCCTCTAGAAGAAAAAATACAAAAAATAAACCTATTCTAATGTTGCTACTAAGAGTATTTTGATTTTTTTTGTTTTTCTTTTTTTGGGACCCTTTACAAATGAGCAAACCTTTCTTTTATAAGATGAGGGGAAAGCATTATTTCCTGCATTTTCAAAGTTGGACTTCCACAAAATAGTAATTTTAAATTGAAGCCCTTTTTCAAGTCTTCATAGATTACAATCACATACATAATTTTGGATCATTAAATCATGCATTCCAGGTAGAAGGGGGACATTCAGATACTTTTCCAATTGTTGGATCCTCGCATGGTGGAAGATAAAAGTAATTCCCAATCAAATAATTTTGCAAAAAAATCTATGCATCTTTAACTCTAGAGTAGAACTCATCGTAAGCTTTCCAACACATCCAATTTGAGCTTAATCGGGGCTCTACATGAAAAGTTATAGCCTCTGAAAGATTACCTGCCAAAATGTGGTAAAAACAATCAGTTTGCATAGGAAAAATATTATTTAATAAATTACTTTGGGTTTCAAATAGTATTTGAATGGGAATTTGGAATTTTGGGATTTCGAGGTTTTAGGATTTGGCAAAATGCATTTCACCAAAAAAAAACTTCACAATTCCAAAATTTTGAAGAAAGGACTTGTTTGAGACCAAAGAAGACCCGAAACACGCCCAACAGTTAGAATTTTTTTCTAGGTTTTTTAAGGATGAATATAAAATTGAAAAACCAAAAATCTGCAAGATCTAGATCCAATCAAAAACCCAAAACTCTGCAAGATCTAGATCCAATCGAAAACACCGAAAACATCAGAAAAACTAGAATTTTATAAACATGAGCTCACTAATATTCATAGCCTCAAAGGTCCACAAAAAATAACTAACTGCAACATGCAAAAATAGGGAGACATTTTTTAGAGTATAAAATGGGAGCGTGTTGTCCAGGGACAACAAATGTCCAAACAAAAAACAACAAACCAACATTTATTAAAATTTGTTGTTAAGAAGTCAAAATTTGAATTGAGTGGCACCTCATTAAGATTGTTCCATCATTTAACAACAGACTTAAACTATTTCATGAAAATACCGAGTACATGTGTTTGCCTTATCACACCTAGTACAATGGAGTTAACCCAATATAGATCCATAATATATGTGTTTGTGAAAAAAATTATTTTCCTCATCAAAATACATAGCATGTTGCAAAGAAACAAAGCCATAAACTGCCTCATTACCTAATTGATATGTATTATCATCATTATTATTTATTTATATTTTATATATTATGGGAGGACAGGGGCAGAGGGCATGGAATGGAGTGGATATTTCTCCACTGCCAACCGAATGTCCATAGCCTTGACGGAGTTGCCTCTGGTCTCACCTAAGGCCTTGCTCTACTGCTAGGTCGGGAATCCATAGCCCTAATAGAGATTACCTAGATCATTGAAGAAAAGTTTTTTTTGATAATTTTTCTTTGGATATTCAATTCTCTTATTTTCTGAATTTTTACATGCAATTTCTTCTTAGACAGGGAAGTCTAGTCGAAGGTTGGGAACCAATCCATAGTGAAGATTTGGTGAGGTGCAATTAAGAAACGAGAGAAATCAGACTAGTTCTTCTTATCATGCCCATGTACTTCTGAGGAAGACTTTTAAATGTAAGTGTGCAATAGTGAATATATACCAATTTAAGCACTCATATTTTCAGTTGGTAATTAAGAAACATTAACCCAATCTAATCAAGAAATCTTGTCAAGCAAGACAAACTAATTTTGGATAGCTATAAGAGAAAAAAATAGCTGGTTTAAGCTTTGATCAGTTAGTTACGAATTTCAATAAAATGGATCTATCAACTTGTCAGTTCAGAATTACATGTTCCAAGATGGTTCACCCCCACAACACCCAACATGACCAAAAATAGTAGCAACAGGACCAAACAAGATAAAAAACAAAACAAAACAAAATAAAACAAAAAAAGTGAAAGCAACAACTAGACTACTAGGTCTAAAAAGGACACCCTTATTAAAAGTAGGGCAAACAAGAAAGGAAACTAAACTACAAAAACCACAAGCAAAAATCAGGCCTGAAAATAATGTTTGAGGAGTTGTCCATTCACAAGATATGGGACATCATCAACAGTCAGGGTTTGCAACCTAAATGCATTTTCTCCAAGAACTTCAGATATTTGGTATGGGCCTAACCATAGGACACTAAAATTAGGGTGTTCAACTTTTTCTTCATGAGCCTTGTCCCATAGCAATACCAAATCAAAAACTTTAAAGGATCTTGCCTTGGCCTTCTTATTAAGCCAACATTTAACAACTGCTTGATGTTTGATAAAATCATGCAAGGCTTCGTCTCTCTTTTCTTCTAAATAGATGAGATTTTCTAATCTGATTTTAACTTTGTTATCATCATCTAGGAACTCATCAATAAATTACAAGGTAGGGATCTTAAGGTTCATAGGGAAGATAAGGTTCTATCCATAAACTAGGTTATAGGGAGAGGTTCCTAGAACTCTCTTGAATCTTGTTATATCAACCCACAATGCATATTACTACTTATTATGCCAGTCCCTTGGATTTTTCTCTAATAATTTCCCAACAATAGTGCACAAATTTTTATTAGTGGACTCAACCACTCCATTCCTGTGAGGATAGTAATTAGAGGAGAATTTTAATACTACCTTGTTTTCATAGGTCCATTCAGTGAATTGAATTGAAGAAGAGCCATTGTCACATACCAGAACATTGATATACCAACCCTAGGTAAAATTTGCTCCTCAAGAAAATCAATCACCACCTTCGTTGTGCAAATATTTAGGGCCCGAGCTTTAGATCACCTCGTGCAATAATCAGTTTCTGTGAGGATGTATTGATGTTTGACCGAAGAGTGTGGGTTGATCATTTCTATGAAATCTAAATCCCATTTTGTGAATGAGCGAATTTGGATCATGGGTTGCAAAGGTATTGCTTCTTTTCGTTCTATTTTCACAACAAATTAGTATATGTGACAATTTTTGACATGCAGTTGGGTATCTTTAAATACATGAGGTCAGTAATAACCAACCCTCATAATATTATGGGTTGTTAACATTCCCAAATCATGATCAGTTTCATACTTTCCATTAAAATTAGATAAAACTTTAGCAACCTCTTGCTTGCCCAAACATCTCAAATAAATTCCTTCATGGTTCAACCTGAATAAAACTCCAAATTTTATCCTGTAGTTTATGCACTTAGAACGAATAACAAATCTTTGAATCATTATCATGGAAATTGTTATTCAACAGATAATAAAGCACATCAACATACCACTCATCATTACTTATCTCTTCATCTACGTATTATGACAAAAAATCAAAGGATCAACTCTAGTGAGAGTTTTAGTCAATCCTTGGGTTTTAACAGTCTTCATGGGTCAAATTTCCAAATCAAATTCTTGCAATATCGAGGTCCACTTTCCTCTACATTCATCAAGTTCATTATGAGTTAACATAACCTTCACAGTAGGATCTAGAACTATGAAAGACTTTGCTACAGATAATGTAGTGTCTAAATTTCTTGGCAACCCATGTTAAGGTAAAAACATGCTTCTCAAGTATCAAATATTTTAATTCTGCTCCCCTCAATGGAGAACTCACAAAAGCAATAGGCCTTTCATATTTTTCACTCTTCTTTGCGTTAGTACCCCAACAAATGAGTGTTCTGATGCAAAAGAGTAAATGTAGGAGGGTTGGCCGTAATAAAGGCTAATAAAAATAGGAGCAAAAACAATAGCAAATTTTATTTTACTATAAGCATTCTTCACTTCCGCATTCCACACTACCTTTGCATCCTATTTTAATAAAGCATTAAGAGGTTGCACAATCTTAGCAAAGCCAACAATAAACCTCCTTACAAAATTAATCTTTTTGAAGAGAGATTTTAATTCCTTATGGATTCTAGGTAGAGGTATTTTGGAGATTGCATCAACTCTATCATGGTCCACAAATGTACTATTTTCAAAAACAATGTGCTCTAAATTTACCTTCAGTCACACAAAAGACACAATTCTTGGCATTGAGAGAAATTCCATGGTCTCTATACCTTTGCAACACACTTCTAAGGTCCTTGACATGGTCAGATCTGTTCTTTAAAAACACTGTGAGATCATTCATATAAATGATAATGCATTTTCCAATCAGCCCTCTAAAGGCATTGTCCATGGCACATTGGAAAGTTGCACTAGCATTAATCAATCCAAATGGCATTCTCCTGTATGCAAATATTCTTCACTTGGTGGTGAACGTTGTTTTATGCGATCTGGATGGTGAACCATGAACTAATTATAACTTGAATAACAATAAAAAAATGACATCATTTGAGAGCCATTGACAATCTGAAGCAATTCATCGAGAGATGACAATGAATAATTATCCTTTTCAGAATCCTTGTTCAATTTTCAAAAATCTATACAAACAAATTTCTCCATTCTTCATATGAACCAGAATCAAGTTTTACAACCACATGGAGGGCCTGAATAGAAATAGGATCTTCGTAGATAACTTCTGTACCTCCTTTAAAATAAGTGGCTCCAGCAATACATTTATAGTCCTTTGCTTCTACCAAAAAGGTTTTGTACCAGGTCAAAGTGGGATGGTACGTGTGATTGTAGAGGAGGAAAAATACCTTACTGCATACGATTCTTGACTAGATCTGTTGGGAGCCAAGATGATTGCAGGGATGTGTTATATTATCTGCACTCGAGGATACAAAGGAACATGTTCACCAGGAATGGTTTTAGGACTTGCATGTTCGGGTGGAAATGTTTAATGTATCAATTAAGCATTCACCTATGTTTGACCTTTCTATCCTAAAATATGAAAATAAATGAACAATGCAAAACACATAAGATGCAAGAAGATAATGTCTAGCCTTAGTATGTTTTTTTGATTCAATGATCTCTAACCCTAGGTTTCAAGAAATGAAGTCCTTTTTGATTTGGGCAAGGACACAAGTAAAATGCACAAACAAGACTAAACCTTGAATGCAAAACTATATGCCTTTTTCTTTTTGAATTCCAGAGAAGCAATCAAATATATTTTTTTTAATTTTTATTTATAACCTAGGTTGTGAAAAAAAGATAAAAGCAAACAACGCACAACCTAACAACTTTACCAAGGGCACTTATTTGATCTTGTGTTTGACCCAAACTTTGTCTTGCATCCAAAACATCCAACAACTTCAAATCTGCAAAATAGCTTCATAAAAGCTCTAAAAAATATGGTCAATGTTTGGGGGCCTACTTAGGTCGCTATGAGACTGAGCTTGGAGGTGCAAAATTCAAGTCCCCTTGGTCCTTTTAGTTGATCGTTCATAATAAAAATGAGCTTTGAACTTTGGAACAAACAACAAATTGTGACAACATAGAACAATGAATGAAATGCAAATAGAATGGATACAATGGGTAACAAGAATGTAATTTTTGAAAACTAGGGTGTGAGAACAAATAATTGCTCCCAAGCTAACCTGATATGAAATGCAAATAAAAAAAAATGATAATGACCAAAAAAGAACACAAATAAAGACAAAACATAATGCAAAGAGCACACAAAATGAAATTTTAGGATTTTGGGATGAACAATCACCCCAAAACCTAACTGGATAAAATTCGTGCCCTATGGGATATCAAACACAGATTTGATAACACAGTCAAAACATACATAGAACTCCCAACGGGCAAAAGTGAGGCTTTCATCGAATCTGTGCCCTATAGTAGATAGGATGCAAATTCACACAAGAGGGTTTAAAACCCTAAAATAGATATCAAAACATAATAGAACATGAACTAAGATGAATATGCAAACTAATGAATGCAAAGAAACAACCTGGTGATATTGTGGAAGATGCAAGAGTAAATGTGGAAGACCTCTCCTCCCTCAAGAAGACAAATTATTACAAGGCTTTTTCTAATTGTAAAATCATGAGGAACATACCAAAGCACCAAAGGCACTAGAAGATTGCTCAAGAGAGTAGAAGGATTCTTATTTTACATGAACTTTGATAGCTTGATTATAGAAGGAACTCTTAAGTAATTGGGAAGAGAAAAGGGATCCAATATCTTTATTTATAAGGGTATTGGAGGGATAAAAGGTAGGAAAAATAAAACGTAACCTTGATTAGGCCTACACCCCAAAAGGGTTGACTTAAGATTTAGGTTTTTGAAGAAAACCCTAAATTTATCGAATCCATACCTTGTAAATTATCGGACGCAGATTCGGTCAAGGTCAAGAAAAGTGAGGCAAAATGTAAGAAAAAGGGGCCAAACTTGCTCCTAGAAAGTTTGGGAACCTCTGAAAGGAACCCAAAGAAAAATGACTCATTTGGATGGGTCAATTTTTTGTGTCTACATTTTGCCCCCTCTTTGATGCATTTATGGCCTAATAAATGTGTCAAAGAAATATGTATACACCTATGGACGAAAAGGATGAAAAATAGGGGTGGTTGGTTTAGAAGAAAGAGGTGGTGCACCAATAGTGTCATTTTAGACACTTTGAATATTTGGCATGCAAAACAAGGCATTAGAGACATTAATACCTCTTAGGCCAAGGTGTCCCCTTGAGTTTTAGGAGGAATGTAAAGTTCCTAAGGAAACACGAAATGATGGACTTAGAAGAAAAGAGAGTCACAAACAATAATAAAGGAAAAGTTATCAAAAGGAAGAAAGAGGAGAGAGGAAAAAAGATAAAAGCAGAAGACAAAGGGTTAACTTGCATTTTTAAGGTTTTTCTTCTTTTTTTTTTTAGATGATTGGATTCATTTATTCTTTAAGTTCTTAAAGTTGAAACAAATTATGATTGTACCATCTATTTTAATAAAAAGGATGGTAGTGCAAGGAATTGACCCATAAAAAAAATAACTATGATGGAGGATATCTTCATGATTCAAATCATGAAGGGAATCATCCACAACACATTCTATGATAGATGCTACACGAAATTCATGGCAAACTCAGACTATGCCATCCTTTTTGATGAAGGGGGAGAGATTCCCAACTTCAAAAGGTCTCTATGAGACAGAGGAACAGGGTCCCCTCAAGAATGAGGGGACTTGGTATGCACAACACAAGGGATAGTTCCATCAAAGGAGAGGCTACTCCGAAGGATATCCTCATGATCTATGTCATAAGGGGTATTCCTTTTATCATCTCCTTTGGGGTCACACCTTACTCAATATGCACCAAACTTACCATATTGCATAAAATAATATCTAAGGTATAAGGGAGAACCTCATCCTCATCACTCCACTTTGAGCTTTAATGATCTAAATAGTTAGTATAAGTAGCAAGGTGATCATAATTAGAAAAGGGTAACGTTTGGTTTTTATTATGGATATAGCCTACACCACATCTCCCTAGCCAAACCTCCACTTCTAAAGGCTCTTGAATGCCTTCTTGTCATGGCCCCAAACCTTTACCTATATATCCCATACTAGATAGTATTTTCTTGGGAAGTGGGTAATCATTAGATAGGTAACAATGGGTAAAAGAATGCTCTATGGGAAGAGGGTCGCTACCATGGATATTTTTTTTGAGGGAGACTCCTACCAAGATAAAGGTACACATGCCAATATGTACTACTTCACCTTTGTTATAGGGTAAATCCATAGTACTTGGTGAATGTGGTAGCTTGGTAAGATCCAAAAGAGGCTCTAATAGAAAATTATTAACTTGATCTCATAATGAAACATTGATGAGTGGTTCCTCACTCACCTTTATATTTTCAAGTTGTTTAGTTATGTGAGATGAGAAAACTGATGGGCATAAATTGAGATCATATTGAGCTTTCTCAACCATCAAAAAATATTCAAATGGGTGAGGATCACCTAGAATGGTAACCATTTGATTCTTATATTTGAACTTCAAAAATTTATGAAAAGTATAATGGACCGCCCTCGTTGCATGAATCCAAGGGCATCCAAGAATATTGATATATGTGGAGCAAGACACCACATAGAATTAGGTATCTAAGATCTTAGGTCCGAACCTAAGTGGGAGGGATATAATACCTCAAGCCTCTTGGAACTCGTTGTTGAAAGCTTTGATGATGATATCATATTTAGTTAAATCTTCCTATTTTAATCCAAACTTTTGGAAGAATTGATAAGTGCATAAATTGAGGGAAGAACCATTATCAATCAAAATTTGCTTGATAAATGTTTCCCCAATAAATGTAGTGATGTAAAGGGAAGAATCCCCTCGTAATTCTGAGGAAGGTATATCATCATCCTAGAATGTGATATGATGTATCCCAAGAGAACTTACAACATTAGCTATAACACTAGGGGAAATATCTTGAGGAATAGATTGTTGTCTTAGAAGCTTCAACAAGGATTCCCTATGAATAGGAGAAGTTTTCAAAAGTTCTAAGAGAGATATTGGTGGGGTACTAGCTAATTGTTGTTGAATATCAAAGGAGACTTTAGGTTGTGGCTTCAAAACTAAAGGTGGGTTTTCTAATCTTGTGCTCTTTTTTTGGGTATTCTTCAAAACTAAGGTGGGTTTTGAAGGTGGGTTGGATGAAGAACTCATATCCTACTGAGAATTTTGAGTCAGTTGAATCTACGCTTGTTTCCTTGTAGTTATTGCTATCATATCAATCATATTATTATAGGGAGGTGGCACATTACGATATGACACTTGATTAGCTATTGGCTAACCATGCTTAGGTAGGGGGTCTTGGAAGATCCCCATGTCTTGATTAGTTGTGGGTTCTTTTTGAGTAGGAGGTTGATTTTTTGTTGGAGGATTGGGTTGAGAACCTTCTATAACAAGTCATCCTTCATTTATTAGGTCTTGAACCATATGTATAAACTTCTTACATGAGTTTATCATATGCCCCTCCACTCTATGATATTCACAATGTTGACTAGGATTATACCAATCAATCATTGTATCAGGTTGCCTTATGGGAGGCAACTCAATAATATTAGCTTCCAAAAGTTGTTGGAGGACCACATTCATAGGTGTGTTGAGCCTTGTAAAATTTCTTGGTGGGGGTTTTTGAGGTTAGAGAAGCACCATATTTTGTAGGGTGTTAACAACATTTTTAATAGGCCTACTATATGTTACCCCATCACCAACCACATGCTTGTTCTTATACTATGTTTTAGTGGTCCTATACTCTTTTAATTTAAGTTGACCTCTTCTAATAAGGGTTTGCTCTACCCTTATTTCTAGATCTATTGCTTGGTAAAAATATGTTATAGTTGTAGTTTCCAATTCATAAGATATTTGTTCTTGTAAATTCCCAATAAATATCTCAAGCATGTCTCGAGGAGGTAAGGTATATCTCAAGCATCCAACTAGACTCCTCTAGCAAGATAAAAATTCTGAAAATATTTCATCCTTACTTTGTTTTAACATATAGACATCTTTCATAGTCACATTCTTTTCAACATAAGCACCGAATTGTTGAACAAACATTTCAGCTATCTCTTCAAAGTTCCTCAAAGAATTATTTGGTAGTTGATAATAAAACTCTAATTCCATACCACCAAGGCTCTTAGGGAATATCTTAAACAACAACATATGAGCATATATGATGTCATGGCATGTTGTCTTGAACATTCTTAAATGCTCAATTGGATCCTCTATTCCCTTATAGATAGGAAAAATTGACATTGGAAAATTCTTAGGGTAGGGCCTAGAGGTAATGATAGGTTCTAAGGGTTGATTGCACATTTCTCTGTAGTTGTAGGTGAAACTAGGTGGTTGAATCATATCCACTTTTAAAACCAATTATTTCACCACATTTGTTAAAATTTGCATATTAGTATTATTGGTGTGCAATACCCCTAGGTTCCCTAAGGGAGGGGTATAGGTAGGTTGTTGAAAGGGAACTTGGTGAATGTTGGAAGCATTGACACTATTATGGTATGGGTTGTGATATGTGGTATCTTATTGTGGAGGATAAGTAACATTTGGTGGAATAGAAGCATGAATGTTGAGATGAGCAGAATGAGGAGGAAATTAAACATAATCTTGATATGCACTACTAGTTGGAGGGACTTGTAGAACCCTTCCAACATTGGTGGTCATAGTAGTAGCATATATTGGTTTATGTAAAGGATTACCATGATGTAAAGATTCAAATAAGGGGTTATCATGAACATTTCTAGGAGAAATAGTTGGAGGAAGAGAAGTCCCACCTCTTTTGAGTCGAGCTTCCTCTTCCATAGCTTTGAGAAAATCCACCCTATGGTATTTCATGAAAAACCAAACATGATCAAATAATGTAAAAGTGAAGCCACCATTAGGCCCCTCATAGGGATCATAATTAGTATCAATTTCAACATGTTCTTGCTCTTCTACATCAAGGTTAGGATTCTCTCTATCAACCTGATCATCTTCTTTATGAATTTGATCAGATTCCAGATGTCTTCATTGACTCCTAAGGAATAGAGCCATTAGGATAAATGAAATGATATAGGAGAAAACCAAGGAAATATACACAAGAATATTTTTAAGATATTTTTAAATATTTTTCTATTTCTAAACAAACAAAATTAGTGGTCTTATTTAAAATTTTCAAGAAAAATAAATAAAGAGGCTTCCTATCTTGGACACTAGGACGTGTCTTCATGTTGGGTTCATCAAAGATGTAGAGGGGGAAAATTGCCCTACCACATACGATTCTCGAATGGATCTATTGAGATACAAGGTGATCACTGGGGTGTGTTATATTCTCTACACTCAGTGACACAAAGGAATAGGTTCACCAGGAATTATTTTAGGACTTGCTTCAAGTCTGGGGTGGAAATGTTTAATGTATCAATTAAGCAATCACCTATGTTTGGCCTTTCTATGCTAAACTATGGAAATTAAAGAATAATGCAAAACATAAAAGATGCAGGAAGACAATGTCTAACCCTATTATGATTATTTGTTTGAATGATATCTAAAACTAGGTTGCAATAAATTAAATCTTTTTTTATTTGAGCAAGGGCACAAGTAAAATGCATAAAACAATACTAAACCCTAGATGCAAAACTATATACGTTTTCTTTTTAAATGCCTAGAAAGCAATCAAATGTTTTTTCCTTTTTATTTATAACCTAGGTTGTGAATAGAAAATATAAAATTAAACAACACACAACCAAATTAGAGCACTTATCTGATTTGGTGTTTGATCCAAGATTTGTCTTGCATCCATAATATCTAATAGCTTCACAAAAACTCTATAAAATATGGTCAGCATTTGGGGGCCTACTTAGGCCACTATAAGACTGAGCTTGGAGGCACAATAGTCAAGCCCCCTTGGTCCTTTTAGTTGACCATTCATAATCAAAATGATATTTGACCTTTGGAACAAACACAATAGAATATGACAATATAGAAAAATGAATCAAATGCAAATAGAACGGACACAAAGCGTGAACAAGAATTTAATTTTTAAATCTAGGGTTTGGGAAAAAATTATTGCCCCTAAGCTAACCTAATATGAAATGCAAGCTAAATAATAATGATAATGGCAAAAAAATAACACAAATAGAGATGAAAAATAATGTAGAGGGCATGCAAATTGAAACCCTAGGATTTTGGGATGAATAGTCACCTCAAAACCTAACTAGATCGAATCCACACCTTGTGGGATACCGAGCATGGATCCGGTAGATAGATTCAAAATAGACATAGAACGCCTAATGGGTGAAAGCAAGGCTTTTGTTGAATCCATACCCTATAGTATATGGGGCATGGATTCACACAAGAAGGTTTAAAACCCTAAAATAGAGACCAAAATGCAATAGAACATAAACTAGGATGAATATGCGAACTAATGAATGCAAAGAAATAACTTGGTGATCTCATGGAAGAAGCAAGAGCAAATTTGGGAGGCCTCTCCTCCCTCAAGAATATAAATTATCATAAAGGATTTATCCACTTGAAAAATCACAAGGAACACACCAACAAAAGAACACCAAAGCACCAAGAGCACAAGAATATTGCACAAGAGAGCAAACAAATTCTTATTTTGCATGAACTTTGATAGCTTGATTGTGAAAGGAACTCTTAAGTAACTAGGGAGAAAAAGGGGATCCAATACCTTTATTTATAAAGGTCTTGGAGGGCTAAAATAGGAAGGAAAAATAAAACTTAACCTTGATTAGGCTGACACCCCAAAAGGGTCGACTTAAAATTTAGGTTTTTGAAGAAAAATCCTAAATTTGTCGAATTCGTGCCCCATAAATTATAGAGCATGGATTCGGTCAAGGTCAAGAAAAGCAAGGCAAAACACAAGAAAAAGGGGCCAAAATTTCTCCTATCAATTTTGAGAACCTCTCAAAGGAACCCAAGGAAAAATGACTCATTTGGGTGGGTCAATTTTTCGTGTCTATAGTGATTATATTAGGGTCATAAGTTTTCAAATCCTCATACCCCTAAGCTATAACATACCTATACTTTTTAAGAGTTGCAATCATCTCTTTCTTATATTTTTTAGTGCATACTTTTCCAAAGAACATATTCTTTAGATTAGCTTCATCAGCGAGATTAAATGTGTCATACCCTCCACCTTTAGAGGAAGTAGGTTTAGTGTTGTGGGCATCCATATCAAACAATATATATAAATTAACCATGCCCTTCGGGATAGTATTGGTCTTCAAACTCACAATTTGTTCCTCATCCAACTCCCCTTCATATTTTCTTTCTTTATCAATAATTTGTGCCTCATCCTCAATTTTTTTGGAAACCTGATATTATCAAGAATAGATGGAGTAGCCACCAACTCTATTGATTTCTTTTTTTAAACTTGGAATCAACTACGGGTTTAAGAGCACTAGTCACAGCTTCTAAAGAATTATCCACATGAATTTCTTCTCTCGGATGCACTGAATGTTGAAAGCATTGATGTGATTAATTAAGTCCCACACTCTGATTTTATACTTATACAAACACCTATCCTTACACAAATATTGTCTCTTGACCTGTTTAACTACCAACTCAGAGTCTCCACAAACTTGGATCTTCTTTATATTATTTCATAAGGTAAATTGTAAACCATGGATTAAGGATTCATATTCCGCAACATTGTTGGTGCAAACAAATTGGAATCTATAAGCGAAAAAAAAGAATTTCCTTTAGGACTAACCAAGTAAACACCATCTCCATTCCCCTACTTATATTTGGACTGATCAAACTTAAGAACCCATATGTCATCATGTTTCTCATTCTTGCTTTTAGAGGAAGGACTTATAACTACATTGGAATCTTTAATGTGAGCATTAGAAACTTCTTCTTCTACTTCCAAGGTATACACTCCCAAATAAAATTCTGCATACAATATTTCATTTGTGTTGTTATACTCTGTGACCATTTCTTTCAACCTTGGCTCCCTTTAAATTTTGATTTTATTGGCCACACCTCTCCATGGCAACCACATATGTGAGAAGTCGGTTGCCATATAACTGTTCAATATTCTAGACTAATCTCTACTGAGCAACATACCATAAGCCTTTAGTATGTCCACCACCTGAATATCAATATATTACTGGATCCTTGGGTTTGAAGCCAATTGAATATACATATAAGTTAGTTTCGCAACAACATTCACCTTCGTTTTATCTAGTTGCACCACTTTCTACTAGACTTGGTACGATTCAATCCTAATTTTTGACATATAGAATAAGGCATGATGTTTCTAGATGCATCTGTACCAACCAAACAATTAGGAAATTTTTTTATAGCAATACAAAAAGTTTGCAAAATAGGAGAACTAATTTTATTCTTGTGAACCACAACATGTGCATTAGTTCTTGAGTTGTTAGATTTTCTTTTTAGATTCAAAGCTTCTATTAACAAGTCCCTTTGTTTCTCCCATTGTGTTAGCTCAAATATAGAGATATTAGCCTTGGTTTTTTTGAGATCCTCTATGATATTATAACCTATTTTTGTAACTCCCAAAGTTTGATCATTTTGACTTAGGGCTGCCCCTTTGTTTTGAGAATATGTAGCAGGATTTTCTTTAGGATATGGAGGGTTATTATGTGCTTTGACATAAGAAAGAACATATGAATAGTTAGGTGGGACATAAGTGGTAAAAGGTTCTTTGTTTTTGATTCTTAACACATAGTTATTACTTCTTTGGAATTGTTGATACACCTAAACCTCATCTTCTAAATCAATATCAGTATCATAATTTTCATCTAGCAAAGGATCGAATGTGTCAAAGAACATGGTCGATTCAAAGTTATTACTTTTAAAGTCTCCAATATTATCATTTGTGGGCACAAGCTCCAAGTTTTCTATTTATTTTTAAACAATGTTTAAGGCTGATTTAAATTTAGGGTAATTTGTCTCACCATGTTGGGTCATTGCATGTATTCTACACCAGTTAGGTAAGGCCAAATTTGCTAAGTTTACAATTGAGCCTGAAGATGTACTTGCTTGGTCAATAGAATTTGGTACATATTTGTTGTTAGGATGAGACTTCCATTGGCGATTTTACCTTTAAAAATTAAAGTTTATGTTCTGACCAACATCATTGTTGTTCATGTTGGCATGTTGGTTGTGTATTTGCATGGCCAATACATCATTACTAATTTTATGAGCCATCCTTTTCAAGCTTCCCAAATATTGATTCAAAGTGTTTATGGGCTGGTTCTACACTGGTAGAGTTTGTTGATTTGTGTTTGAGCTCACTCCAATCAAATAGGAAGGTGTATTTTGTTGATTAGGAACTTGGTTGGTATTCACTCCTTGGGGTCTCAATTATGTAGGCATCGCTTATTGGGCATATGATTGGGAAACTTGACTTGATGATTGATTTTCTAGATATGTAGGCATGTTATTGAGCAGTTGGACCAGTATTTAAGTATGCCGATAAAATTTGGTTGTTAGTTTGGTTCTCTTGGGGTAACATGAACGACATCATGGATCAATTATACATGCGATTTTGATTTTTTTTGGAGAAGCACTTGAGATAGGGGTGTTGGATTGAACACTTGATTTTGGTATAGGTACATTGCATTAGGAATAGGATTCATCATTGGGGTATTATGCATTATAGCTTGGTTTATCAAGGGAATCTAATTGTAGGCACCCGATTGTCCTAATATCATGTTAGTTTTGATCCCAAAGGCTTGAGGTATTAGTTGTTGTTCAATGGTGAGAGCTTCATTTTAGACTATAGGTAAAGTGGTCATTCCAGTAGCTCTTCGAATGAACATGGATGTCATAAGATCAAGAGCATTCAAATACATTTGTAGGGCAACAAGCTCTAAAATATCAAATGGGGAAACCAATATTGTGTAAATCTTATAGAAGCATGTGTTGAAGTTCTTAATGGGCTCACTAGGTTCTCTTTTGGTAGTGGTAAATTGATGGTACAAGACAACAAGATCAATAATCAATATAAAGTGCTTCAAAAAAGTTTCTTCCAACTCCAACCGAGAATGAATAGAATGGGCAGGTAGATTAATATACCAGTAGTATGAATCCTTGTCTAAAGTATCAAGAAACATGCGGTAAACCATATCCTTGTGTTGAATTTGAAGCCTCATTAAGACATCTTCTATCTTGGATGTGCTCTTTTGTAGATCGAGTACCATTATACTTATATTTTGGCGAGTGTTTTTTAACATTCTTTGGAATATCATGTGTGGCTCCAACAACATCTAATGGGCCGTAGACCATGAACCAATCTAGTTGGTAAGCCATTGCTTGGTTTTACAAAGGGGCAGGTAATATGGGAGTTGAGGAGTTTCTTGGTGAACAAGTTTCTACTCGGGAATGTCTAATTCTCTATTTTCCCTTATGAGTTCTATTTTTTCTATGATGGGTGAGGGATAACAACTCAAAATATCCTTCCATTGACCTTGACTGGGTAAGAATACTTCTTGGTTCTAGTTTGGGTGTAGTCTAAATAATAAAATCTAATGTGAAGGAATGTGGTTCGATCCTCCTTCTAGCGCCAGTTCTATTGACTTGCATTTTTTATATGCTTGCCAATAGGTAGAACACACACACAACATATATTCCATTTTGAAAAAGAAAGATATTTCCTCCAAGGTTCAGGTAGGTTGGGTCTCAACCATGTAGGGTTTACTAAATTGAGGCTAAGTTGGTGATCTGCAAGTTTTTTTTGGGTTTTTTATAGCACATTATATGCGGTTTGATTTTAGTATTACCCACAAGATTTAGTATAACTCAAAAAAATATAGCATTGACACACACACACACACACACACACACACTAAAACTACAACTAACTAAGAGAAGCAACTGTCTAATCTATACCACTAATATACCAAAGGAGATAAAAAAAATGCAAAAATAAGAAGATCAGAAGAAATAAAATTTGAATCTCCTTTATTCACCACAACATACAATAAAAATCCAAGCATGAAAATACCTCCAAGCAACCAGTATGCACACAATTGTAATGAAGAAAAGTTGTCGAAAATAGAATTGCAACCACTATAAACATGCATAGATTGCAATTACACCAATATCTTCAACAAATTTCTCTATTCATGAAGTAATTTTCCATACATTTGTAGTAATAACTAGGAGCCTCTAGAAGAAAAAATACAAAAAAAACCTATTCTAATGCTACTGCTAAGAGTATTCCAAGTTTTTTTGTTTATTCTTTTTTTGGGACCCTTTAAAAATAAGCGAAAGTTTCTTTTATAAGCCGAGGAAAGCAATTTTACCTTTATTTTCAAAGGTTGACTTCCACGAAACAATAATTTTAAATTGAATCCATTTTTCAAGTCTTCATAGATTACGATGACATAAATAATTTTGGCTCATTAAATCATGCATTCTAGGTGGAAGGAGGACATCAAGATACTTTTCTAGCTGTTGGGTCCTTGCACAGTGGAAGATAAAAATCATGCCCAATAAGACAATTTTGCACAAAAAATTGTTCATCTTTGGAGCTTGTCCTAAGATTTCCAACACATGCACTTTGAGTTCAATTGGGGTTTTGGATGAAAAGTTATGGCGTCCAAAATATTACCTACAAAAAATGGTTAAAAAAATCAGTTTGCATGGGAAAAATATTATTTAATAAATTACTTCGGGTTTCAAATAGTCTTTGAATGAGATTTTGAAATTTTGGAATTTTGAGGTTTCGACTTTTGGCAAAATGCATTTTGCCAAAAAAAAAATTTGAAATTCCAAAATTAGGAAGAAGGAACTCATCCAAGACTAAAGAAGACCCAAAACACACCCAATAGCTGGATTTTTTATATTTTATATTATTATTATTATTTTTTTTTGGAATTTTTTAGGATGAATATAAAATGGAAAACCCAAAACTCTGAAAGATCTAGATCCAACCAAAAACACCGAAAACATAAAAAAAACTAAAATTATAAACATAAGCTCACTAATCTTCATAGCCTCAAAGGGCCACAAAAAAGAACTAACTCCAACATGCAAAAAAAAGCGGGCTTTGTTTAGAGTCTAAAATGGGGGCACATTGTTCAAGAACAACACCTCCCTTCCCATGAATTGAACTTGGATATCATACTTCCCATGAATTGAACTTGGGTATCTTATGAAGAAGTATCACTATCATACTTTGTAAAGATAAAAAATCAACCAATATATCCACACATATATCTAATATTTTCAAATTAAAATGAATCAACCATTTCAAATCTAAAATCCTATATTTAAGTTAACTATTTCAAAAGAGGGACCTTGTTTATCATTTTGATTTACACTACAATAACCTTCAATGTTCTTAATGAATGTTATAATATTCTATGTTGGTTTGTTAGGTGCATTTATTTCATGCATTTATAGTTTTAAGTGAAACTTAGACACCACATGCTATTTGAAAAACCATAATATGGGTAATCTCCACATCCATCTTATCATTTTATTTAAGTGAGTTGTAATTCCTAACACCCACACATATTCCTTTGCTTTTTACATAGCAAGATTAAAGGTGCAATCACACTTGTTTGAGTGTATATGTAATGGGTACCTTCTATCTTGCACTTGTGTATTATTTGTTGCAAGAAGAAGTCATTGCAATAGACCCTCTACCTTGCAAATGTATGTCATATTTATAATAATTCCATAATTCCTAAATATGATATATTTCTAATGATATTTGTATGAACCATAAGTGGTGCATATATCATATACTAAATTCTTTTATGATAATATTAATTTTTTTTATTAGGGTGGAAGAAGGGGTTTTGAAAGGGTCCCTAAACCTTTTATAAGAAAACACCTACAACTCTACCAACAATCTCAAAATTGAGACATCACAAAGAAGATAACCCATAAAACTAAAATTTTTTGAAGTGCAACAGACCACAAAGTAAAATGGTCTTCTAGGATCAAACCGAACAGGAACCCAAAAGAGCAAAACACCCATAAGGCATATGGATTAAAATACCATAACACCACAAAGTATAGGTAGATCTCTATTTTGAGACTCAACATGGCTTGCATTATCATCTTTTTTCTCCTACCTTGTGCACCTTTTTACTTCCCCATCCAAGGCTATTACTGTTTGGATTCCATGGGCAATATTTATCTCTATCTCTTTTTCTTTGATTTTCTTATTCGAAGGTCTTCCCTGAGATTTAACAACACCCACATCAATTTCTAACTTCTTTTAATGTTTGGTTTTAGATTTTGGGCAACTTTTTTTGGATCAAATAAATTTCCTAGTTTCTTTTTTATTTGATCTACCAACTTTTTCAAAACTATTTGGTTCTACTCAACTTCGTCTTCCTCATTTTGAGCTAAAGATTATCATCATCCGTATTTTCCAAAAGGCCATTACCTTCATCTCAAAAAGTAATCTCTTGAAGCATATAAAAGGAATTTGGAGAAAGAACAATATTCATTTATGAGGAGGGTAAAGTATCACATACCTTCATATTATATGCCATAACTTGATTCTCAAAGGAAGAATCCTTTTGCATATCAACTTTACTTTATTTTCAGAGATCTCAGCTTCTAAGATATCTTCCTTTCTATAACCCTCTAAGGATGAGATCTTATGCTTTTTTCTCTCAATGTTTTTAGCTTCCAAGATATATTTCTTCCTGGAACCCTCTTCTTCAATTTTTTTTTGTTGCTAGAATTTATGAGCTTGGGAAGGAGGCTTCTAATTTTGGCATGCCCAAGTCAAGTGCCCTAATTTCTTACAAACCCCATATTTAACAAGGGGATTATCATATTCTAAAGGCTGATTCCAAACATCCAATCTTGAAACCAATCGAATGAAACTAGTAAATTTCCCTCCAGCTCCACATTAACACATATCCTGGCATAGACAAGGTGAGATTTGGACTTGGTGGCCAAATCCACAATAATTAGATGGTCCATTTTCATAGCAATACCAATAAAAATATCCTCATTCTAGTAGTGAAAGGGTAAATTTGGTAATCTCACCCAAACTGGGGCCTACAATTTTTTTTGGATCTTCGGATTGAAATCAAGTCCCCATATACTTAGGAAAAGGCCACGTCTTCCAAAGAACCAGGACCCCCAATAAAATTATCTCTGAATCAACAAAACAATTTAGCTTCACCATAAAAACCCCTAGAGAGGGCGATAATATCCATATGATAATTCGAACTCCACTTAGTAGAAGCCCATTTTTTGACTGTATCTAGGTTAGGTTTAGCCCCCATAAATCTACCTACCAAGTGATGGGAACCTTGTTCAATGGCCATATTAATCAGGTCAGCTGGAATAAAAAAGTTGACCCTTTTTAGAAGCAGATCAAACTTGGTCTTTGGGGATGTAGGATTGCCCAAAACCACTTGAGACCAATACCATTTTACCTTATCTTCTACACCTAAAACATCAATATTGTAAAGTAGTTGTACACTATTTGACTCCATCTCACCATTCTCAATTCCACCAAGACTGCAATTGATACTGATTTTGATATCGCTACTAGACGCTATCCTGCTGGCTTGTTCTTTTAAAGAAATAACTCTAGCCTAAGTTTGATTCATTACATATTGCTATCTCCTTATGCACTTCAGGCTCCATATTTCTCAAGTCCTCCATAAATAACTACAACAATTGCCTCGACACCATCTGTGGCATGCCATCAGACACCATGTGATCAATGAGAGCCTTAGCATTTTGAAAATTATTTTTTGGATAGAATGGATGCGAGTATGAGTTTATATTGCTTGATTTTTTACCTCTGATCAGTAATAGCTACTATAAATTGTAGAGCATTCATGATTTCACTCACCATTTTCTCAGTTCGCCATTTCCATCCTTCATAAAAACCTAGTATTACCCTTTTCTAACAATCTTATAAATCATGAGAGACTTTGCACATTTTATAACAATATCTTTTATATTTTTTCAATGGGTTACATGGAATTGAAATGGGCCCACCCATATTACATCATCACCACATAGTGGAACTACAACAAAGCTTGAATATTATCCATGTATTGTTTGATAGGATTTGAACCCGAATCTTCTTGAAATATTGAGGAATCTAACTGGTTGAGCTAATGCCACTTGATTCAATGAGTTTACAGAGGTTTTTATGAGGGATCTTTGTCCCTCATACTAAGTGGGGTTTGAACCTTGTACCTCTCAAAAAGAGGCCAATGCCCTTACCACAAGGGTAAGCTTGAAACTCACAATTTCTTTATCTATAGCAATGGCATAATTTTCAATAAAAAATATCCATTATATCTAATTACATGACATATTTCTAACAAAATAAAAATATAAGCATATGAGTGACATATTTCTATAATACATATAAAGGTATGACATATTTTTAATAAGAACTTTATTTTGAGTATTTAAAGAAATCTAATATTTTTAGCCATAATATACTTTTAATGAGAAATTTGTTTGAACCATAAAAGTTTGCATATAATTGCAAGAAGTCTGCTTGCACATAGCTTTAAAATATTTGTTTTCCATGCATAACATATTGACAATGCATTATAAAAAAAACTTCATTTTAATATTAATGAAACTTGTAAATATTTTCAATAAATTTGTTATTATGAGTCATTTTATATTTATAATGTTTGTGTCCATTACTTTTTATTGTTTAATATCAAAAAATTTAAAATTTTGAAATATTTCAAATCATAAATATATGTTGTTGTCCAATGGGTTTGAAATAAGCAATGAAAAGTAAGAAATTATACCTTGTAGCCAAGATTCCATTCACATAAGCTTTAATATTTTTTTTCAAAGTTAAGTTGAGCTTTAGTGGTTGATATTGGTTATCTTCCCCCAAAATATATTTAAATTTAAATTTTAACAGACATAAAGACTCCATGTGTATGAGAGCTTGACCCTAAGTGAGTTGTATTAAATTCACTTTTAATTTAAACCCATAATAACCCATTAAAAATATATATTATTTCATTCAAGATTTTATCTTTGACTTAAACTATAAAGATCATCCCACCAAGATGTGGATAAAGTTGTAGAACTTATTCGGGAATGTGAAGGCTACATAAGTCGATTGGATGTAGATTTTACCTCTCTCCAATGATGGGGAGGACTATGCTGTGAAATTGAAGGCATTAAAAGTAGATATTGCATCTTCTAAAGCCACTAAAAAGGATGATGTAACAAAATTAAAGGTGCAAGCACATTGGTTTTAAGGCATTAAAGTATATAATGCATCTTCTAGATCCACTAAAAATGATGATATAGCAAAATTAAAGGTGCCATCACATTGGTTTGAATGTATATGCAATGGATCCTCTATCTTGCATGTGTGTATCATTTTTGCAATAAGGCATTGATGTGATGGACCTTTTATCTTGCATGTGCATATCAAATTTATAATAAGTCAATAATTCCTATATCTAACATATTTCTATTGATATTTGTTTGAACCACAAAGTTGCACATATTGTACTAAATTATTTTATGATAATCTTATAAACCACAAGGGACTTTGCATATTTGATAAAAAGGTATATTTTCAATAAAAGTTATCCATTATACCTAAAGACATGACATTTTTCTAACAAAAGGAAAATATATATGTAGATGAAAGACATATTTCTATAATACATATAAATGCATCACATATTTTTAACAAGAACTTCATTTTGAATATTCAAAAATAAATTTAATATTTATAGTCATAATATACCTTTAACAAGAACTTTGTTTAAACTGTGAAAATTTACATATAATTACAAGAAGTTTGCTTGCACATCACTTCAAGATATTTGTTTTCCCATGCACAACATATTTATGATGAAAAATAGTATGTTATTTTTAGTCATGGCATTAGAAAAAACAAACATCATTACTTTGGGTTGGTAAAATTGATTAAGTGCAGGTTTAAATGGGCCCTAAACCCAAGTACATAAATTGGTAGCTAAACCAATAGCATAAGATGACACAGACCTACATATTGGACAACAACAACTTGAAGAAAAAAATCCAAATAACAATAGAGAAGGCTAGATGGACGCCTAACGTTAAAGAAACAAAAATGCAATCTGAGCAATACCCACACAGGGGTTTCTTAAGAGAAGTAATTATTTGAAAAACCTGTAAATGAGCTATGAAAAAACCTGCATAGGGGAAGCTCATAAAATATCCATAAAAACTATAATAGACACTATGGGCCAGGGTGTAGGCAGTGACTCACGATAAAAAACAACACCCTTCCACTTGAAAATATTTGAATAATTTGGAAAACCCTGGAGCTCAAGTTCCCAATTATGACAATCTCTTTGCACCACTTGCCCTTTCATCGATAGTTTTATCACCTTAGCCATTAGCTTAACAGTAAATCTGAAATGAAGGTTACACACAACAATATAACCATTATTCCACGAAATGACAAATATTTAAATGATATCTTGCTTAGCCCCTTTGAACTTGCTTAGAAATGGAATGAGACAATGAGCTTCCAGAAAGGTGTGAGATAGAGGATCAAGCTGAAGGGTAGATAGCTCAAGCAAGGCCATATTGGCAATACTGAGGAGAAAGGAAGACCACATAAGCTTCTTACTTCCTAGGAAACAATGGAAAAAAAATCAAACGACAATGGATTGACACAGACCAAGTATGTAAATATAATTTTTTTAGTACAATAGACACCCTTTCTGGAAGCTGAGTTTGTGTGATTGGTAGACCACGTAATAATTCTCTATAAGGAATTGAAACCACAAAAAATAGACATAGCATAGGACATACTTCACACATGATAGGGCTGGGATAGGATTGGGAGTGCCAAATGACTGAAATAATGAATCTCAAAATTCACAAGACATAAAATTAAGCATCTCAAGACTTGATGCATATTGACATTGTTTGATAACATACAATTGCATAGCCTAGACCTACTCAGGGACTTGACATGTTTGGAGAAGACAACCACGAGGTAAACCCACTAAAAGGGCCTATATTGGGACATTGCATACTTCACAGAAGGGAAACGGGAGAACCAAATGCCAACACTGATAACAAGGCTGAGAGTCACACTAATCATAAACATTTGGCTATAAGAATTAGAACCAAAGAAACACATCAAACATTATTATTTTTTTTATTTGTGGAAAACATCCCAAAAGGGATGCCACTTTCGGGTAAGACCCAAGGAGGCAGGGGTATCCATTCCACCAAAATCGCCTAAGGTACGATCCTGGCCTACCACCTTTGACATACTCAAGGAGCAAACAAACACACAATAAGATTTTAAAAAATAAAATAAAAATAATAAAATAAAATAAAAAAATTAATAAAATAAAATAAAAAACATGCTCCTTGAGTGTGTCAAAAAGAAAAAGCACAACCAAGCACACACACAATAAGATAAAAAACCACAACACGAACCACATAGAAAAACACAAGAACAACATAACAAAACACAAACATGACAAAAACAACAGAACACTACAAAGACATAACCAAAAAAAACATGAAAAACACAAACAACCAAAACCTAAAAAATTAACAAATAAAAATAAAAAAACAACCAACAATAGACAGTAAAAAAAAAAACATAGAAAACACTCACACACAAAAACACGAATTAACACAAACATACATAAACACAAGAACAAGAAAAAAAACACAAGAACAATAACAAAAAAACACAAAACAACAAAAACATAAGAACAAAAAAAAACAACACAAAGAACACAAAAACAAAACAAAACAAAAAACATACACACCACAAAAAATTAAACAAAAAAAAAAAAAAGAAAAAATTGAACATAACAATGACCTTTCTAGACCAAAAGAATTTTAAGGCAAGAATCAACAGAGGAAACAAAAGAAAGAATAGTTTGAGCTAGGGAACTAAAATACCCTGACCGAACCAAAGAGAAGCAAAAATAAAGCAAGAAGAAACTAGGAACCTTCAAAACTGGAGCCATCCAAAGAAATGATAGAAAGAAGAGCTTCCCTTATTTGTGAAGCCCACCATCTAGGAGGGTGGCCATAACAAGTAAGATCACCTTTGTCCAAAGCCCAATTAGCTAAAGCATCAACACTCTTGTTTTGATTTCTGACCACATGATTGTAATCAACTTTCAAAAATCCCATCTGGATTAATTGAATCTTCTCAATAATTATTTTTATTCTCCAATCAACCTTATGATTCTTAGAAGGATTCTTCAAAATATTAATCATGAGTTGAGAGTCAGACTCAACTAACACCTTTTCCCATCCAACCTTAGTAGCCTCTTGAAGGCCTCTGAGGATACCATACCCCTCAACAAGGTTATTGGAAAGAATACCCAAATTCTCAGCAAAAGTAAAAACCAGGGAGCCATCTGAAAGTCTACCAATTCCTCCCGCACTAGCTTTTCCGGGGTTCCCTCTAGAGGCTCCATTAGTATTGACTTTACCAAAATCCTTAGGAGGAGGTTGCCAATTTCTAGTCCTATCCATCTTACAAATACTTACATTCCCTTTAAGTTGGTTGCCCTTAGAAGATTTAATCTTCAATATTTGCATCACTTGATCCCATATTTGGTGGAAGTTTTGGGGGTGATTAAGGAGATGATGGACTGATTCAACTAAGTTGGCTATGGTCTTTTGCCAAATATAGTGAATATCCTTCCTATCTTGATTAAAAATTTGATTGTTCCTTTCATTCCAGATATTCCAAAGAAGAATGGTAGAACCCATCCAAACTAACTACCTAATAAAATGATCAACACCCTCTTGTTTAGGCCAATCCCTCCAAAGTTGTTCAAACGTTAAAAAATTGGACCAATGTAAGCCAAGTAAAGTGGCCATTCTCCTCCATAGCTCAGAGGCTAAAGTACACTCAATAAAAATATGGTTGAGAGTTTCTACATTCTCTCCACACATTTCACATCTAAAAGGGCCATGAAAACCACGCTTCATAAGTTGCTCACCAGTAAGCACCCTACGATGCAATAAAATCCAAATAAAGAACCTCACCTTAGGCCAGAGATTTTGAGCCCACAACTAAGAAAATATGTCAGAATATTGGTTGGGATTATTATGGCATAAGGTCAAATAACCTTGAGCAACTGAATACTCACCCTTAGTAGTGTTGTTCCATCCAAAACAATATTTTTCATGGGACCAAGAGAGAGACCTCATATGAAGGATGCCTTGGATATCTTGTCTTTACCTTTCTAGGATTTGAATAGGCCAGTCCTCAATAGGGATCCAATATCTACCAACCTTTGAATTACCAGTATGGTACCAATAGTAATTAGCCACCTTTATCCAGTTAGCTCGGTGAAGCTCCTCCATCCAAGGCCTCCAATTGGGAAACTGAGTTATCAAAGGCTTGTGACCATCCCAAGAATCTATCCAAAATTTTTCCTACTGACCATTATGAATGATCCAAAATAAATTTTTCTTTATCAAATCCTCACCAGTCTTAAGAACTGCTAAAATGGAAGAACCTTTGGTAGGAAGATGATAGCGAACAAGGTCTTCAAGACTTTTGTTCTCAACATATTTAGCATGGAGATTATTGGCCCAAAGAGCATTGGGGTTATGCAACATCCTCCAATATAATTTAGCAGCTAAAGATTTGTTGTTATTAATAGAAGACCAGAATCCTAACCCCCTTCATTCTTAGGAAGACATAAAGTGTCCCATTTCACCAAGGCCCATTTTATTTTCTCCTTAGTACCACTCCAGAGGAATCGATGACTGATTTGATCTAGTTCTCGAAGAACAACCTTTGGGATATTCAACATGGAAGAAACATAAATAGGAATAGCTTGAAGGACTGATTTTACCAAGGTGATTCTACCCCTAGAAGAAAGCCACCTGTTGGTCCACTTTCCAATTTTCTTCTTGACTTTGTCCAACAACCAATTCCAATATTTTTTTCTACCTTTGAATATTGATGGGAATACCTAAATAAGTGATCGGAAGGGAGGACTTATTATATCTTAATTTATCCAAGATCATGGATTCTGTCTAGTAGAGCGAGTAGAGCAATGAAAGAAAATAACTTTAGATTTGTCTTCATTGATCAACTGCCCGATAGCCTTAGAAAAACAGCTAATGATTTGCTTAATATTAGAAGCTTCCTTAACTATAGCTTTACCTAAAAGAGTAGAGTCATCAAAAAATTGAAGATGAGAGATAGGTCTAGCTCCATGAGCAATGGTAACTCCCTCAAGGGTTTTTTTTCCCTCTTTTTGGTTATAGTCCTACCCAAGCATTCAACAAGAATGATGAATAAATAAGGGGAAAGTGGGTCACCTTGCCTAATACCTCTGGAAGCTAGGAACGACTGAGAAGGTCTGCCATTGATAAGAACTAAGTAGGAAACTAAAGAGATACATCCCATAATCCAATCCATCCAATCCATCCAATCCTTAGAGAAACCAAATTGCCTCAAAACTTTGATAAGGAAGTGCCAATCCACTCTGTCATAAGCTTTGGATAAGTCTAACCGAATGAACATGGAAGGAGATTTTTGCATATCCATGGAATGGATGGCTTCCTGAGCAAGAACTATCTCATCTACTATTTGACGCCCTTCCACATAACCCCCTTGCTCAGGGGAAATAATATTATGCAAAAGAGGCTTCAACCTTTCTGCCATGATCTTAGTAATGATTTTGAGGAGAACATTACATAAAGCAATAGGTCTAAAAGCTGAGATGTGATCAACCTCTTGAGCTTTTGGAACAAGAGTAATATAAGTTTTATTGATAACCTTCAAAATTTCTTTGGCTTTCCTAGCTTCTTCCACCACCTCTAATAAATCAGCATGAAGGATATCCCAGAACTCTTGGTAGAACTCAATGGGAAAACCATCAGGACCTAGGGTTTTCCCTTTTTGCATTTTAAAAACTACATGTTGAAGCTCATTGATAGTAATAGGAGAAGTCAAAATAGAGTTCTCCTCAGAAGTGATAAGAGAAGGGATTGCTTGAAGAACATTTTGTTGAGAAGTTGAGTCAAGAGGAGTAGCAACAAAAATATTGGAAAAGTAATCGACAACAATAGAGCTCATGCCATCCCAAGTATAGACAACATCTCCAGAATCTGATTTCAAGGAAGAAATAAAGTTGTGAGATCTACGAGCAAGAAGAGATTTGTGGAAGAAATTTGTGTTTCGATCTCCTTCTTTGAGCCATTGAATTCTAGATTTTTGCTTCCATAAGAGTTCTCTTTTTTCCCATTCCTCTAATTGAGTTGTGAGTTTAATTTCATCTGCACTTCTATTCTCTATGAGGCCATCTAAACGGATTTTATTATTCAAATTTTCAAGTTGAGCAATAACTTCATGTTTTTTTTATGAACATCCCCAAACTCCTTCCAGTTCCAAGTCTTGATTTTGGATTTAATGTATTGCAGTCTTTTGGAAAAAATGAACATCTTAGTCCCATACCTAGGCTTACCTTCCTTCCACCATTGTTGCACATGAGGTCTAAAGGAACTGTCTCTAAGCCACATTAATTGAAAATGAAAAGGAGAGAAACTCACATTGGTTTTCCACATTTCCACCATGACTGGCTAGTGATCCAAACCAACATTGTTAAGAGTCTTCACTTTAGGAATGTGACCATGGATTAAGAAATTTTTAGAGAGCAAAAACCTATCCAATATCTCCATTATACACGCTAAGCCTTGCCTTCTGTTAGACCAAGTCATAAGGCCATTATCTGGTTGGATGTCCACAAGATGGAGGTTTGAAATATATTCGCTCATGAGGTCAGTGCTTTTGTCCAAATTTCTATTTCCTCCCATTTTCTCATCTAGAGAGAGGATGGTATTGAAATCTCCTCCAATCAAGATCCAAGCTTCAAGAAAATGAGAGATAATATGAGTTATATTCTTCCACTGTCTTATTTTTTCCTCCAAAGCAGTTGGAGCATAAACAGTAATGTAGAGCATAATTTGGTTGGAATGTCTACTTTGAATAGCTATAGCCAAAATACCCCAACTGCCAATCATATGGTGAATAACTACCTCTTTTGGGTCCCAAAGACAAGCAATGCCACCAGAAGTCCCCTGGGAACTGAGGGAAACCACTTTTCCAGCTGGCCAAATTTTACTAGCAATTGAGTCCATATCCTCCATTGACATCTTCGTTTCTTGAAGGAAAACAAGATGTGGATGATTTATCTGAATCATTCTTCTAATTTCATTTTGTTTTGAAAGACTCCCTTTGAGTCCTCTAATATTCCAAGTGATGATCTTCATTAATACCAGTGCTAAAAAAGTTGGGAAGGGCATTAATCTTACCTTCCTCTACAAGCTTTTCACCTTCTTTTACCATATGATATTGATTGGTCTTGCGACCTGCCTTTTGATTAGAATCCATCTTCAATTTTTTTTCCTATTTCTTGACTTACTCCAATTGAATCTGAGATGGCTTCTAACCTTGAAGAATGCTCGTACACAACCAAAATTTTACTAGAGGGTTCAATAGTGTCTATATTGGGACCTGTATTATTTGAAGTTTTGACATTTAAAAGATTGTTTTTCTTGTGTAAATTTTCTCCCTTTTTTTTGTTGAAAACCTTTGATTTGTTGGTTTATCTCTGAGTTCTTCCCTTCATATTTATATTGTGTTTCTAAGATTTTTGTTTCCACTATTTCCCCTTCCTCACTTGGGACATCATTTGTGGAAAGGATTTCAAACATATTAGCACATGACTTTGATTGATCCTTCATAACTGGTTTTTTCTGAGTGTTCTTCTTCTTAGGTAGTTGGAAACCTGCTGAGTTTATATCTTCTTTCTTTTGATCAGGAATTTTATTTGGGCAAGCACTAGCCAAATGACCATATTCATGGCAAATTCTACAATGAAAAGGAATGTTCTCATAGTCCACTACTTGCTCCCAAGTGTCTTCCCCAAATTGTAATGTGATATTTTTAGGTAGGGGTTTGTCAAAATCCATTAAAACACAAATCCGAGCATAAATAATATGTTCAAAATTTTGAGTACAATCAACAATCATCATAAAAGTTCCTAAAGAGTTTCCAATTGAAGAAAAAATAGTAGGATTCCAAAATTCAATAGGGAGGCCAAAGAGTCTAACCCACATGGGAGCTATAGAAGGCATCTCTTCTTTGGATTTAAATTTAGTATGTCAAGGCTTCATGAAAAGCCCTGCCCTTCCAAAAAACTAGGGACCCCCTTGAAAAGTTTTCTCTCTATCTTCATTATTTGCAAATAAAACAAGAAAATAACCATTTGGATAAATAGAGATTTGTAACTCACCTTTAGTTTTCCAGATTTTTGTAGCCCAGAATTTGAAAGTAGGTAGGCTCGGATGAAAACCCATGAACCAACAAATTAGTCCTCTTTTTTCCAGATCTTCAATGCCAGTCTGAATGTTACCCATATCAAGCTTAACAATAGGAGTTCCATCAACTGCTTTAAGACATCCTGACTCCATTTTCCTGGGATCAATCTTGGGCTTTCTTAGAGGTTTATGGGAAGCCCTAAGATTAATATTAGCATTGGGATGAGGCTTTCCACCATGGAGGGCATCCCTAAAATTCATTTTTGGGGCTGAGTCTTCAAAATTCTTACCCTTGACAGGGGTTTGCATAGTAGATTTATTTTGTGGGTGCACCTTAGCACCAGATTCACTTGAGATCTGAGCCATTTTTTGATCAACTGCTTGAAACTTGTTTCGTGATCTCTTTAATCCTTGCCCTAGATGCCGTGGAAAGGTATGGTTTTCACTTTTATTTTGTGCAACAAATTGGAAGTCATTGTCACTCAAGTTCACAGCATGATCTGTTGAAAGACAGATTTCTAACCCATCTTGGATCCCTTGCAACATATCCTACTAAAATATTGAGTATAAACCACAAAAATATTGTCCGCTAGGGCCCGAAGGCCCTAAAAACCAACCTCTGGATCTTCTTGCACTCAACCCAGATGAAACCCTCGCACAACTGCTTGCCAAAAATCTCGTTCACACATAGGGATGCGCTAGGATCTGTGTTGCTCCAAATGATTTTAAAATTTGTGGAGACATTCTAGGGTTTTTTAGGCATCTACCCTCAAAATTTCAGCTCAATCCGAGTCCGGATGAGTGAAATATGGCTGAAATCAATTTTGACAGTTTGGGCAGTCCTACGAAAAACCATTAATGTGTTTTCTTAAAGAAACTCCCATATATTTCTTAGTAATAACTTAAACCACATCAAACATCATTTTAAGATCCATGAAACATGCATATATTTTTAAAATTTTTGTTATTATAAATAATTTTGTATATATAATGAAAATGTGTCCATTATTTATATTGTTTCATATAACTTTTTAAAAAAATTTACATTCTTTAAATCATAACATTATATGTTATTGTCCTTTGGGTTTGGAATAAGCAATGAAAATTAAGAAATTACACTTTATAAACCAAGATTTCATTCACATACTTAAGCTTTAATATTTATTTGTTGATTTAAGTTTGAGTGGTTGACACTGGTCATCTTCCACAAAAAAATATTCAAATTTAGATCTTGATAGATATAAAGGTCCCATGTGTGCATGGGTGCTTGACCCCAAGGGAATTGTCTTGATCTCACTTAAATTAAAACCCATATTCACCCATTAAAAAATATTATTTCATTCAATTTTATCTTTGACTTAAATTATAAGTCATCCCACCAAGGTGTGGATCAAGTTGTAGAACTTATTTGAGAGGGTGAATGCTACAAAAGTCAACTGGTTGAATGTAGAGTTTACCTCTCTCAAATGGTGGGGTTCAATAATATTGAGGACTATGTTCTAAAATTTAAGACATTAAGAGTAGATATTGCATCTTCTAAAGAAACTAAGAAGGATGATATATAATGTTCTAAGATTACAATTATCCTATCTTTCATATTAGACAGTTGAACCAATAGTTTGCATTGTTCCTATATTCTTAAAAGAGCACAAATAGCTAACTTCAATGAGATATTCTACCTACTTGTTCAAATAAATTGTAGTGGTGCTTCTTGTGTACATCATGCAATAAATTTCAAATCTATTGCAATGAAGATCAAGTGACCCAAAGGGCAAGTCAAAAACTTCAAAAAAGTCAAAACCTTCTTATAAATACTGTAAAAAGGAAGGTTATCCTACTACAACATATATAACCATATTATAGAAGATTGAAGCAGAATTTAAGAATGCAAGAGGTAGTATTTTAAATAATTAGGGGAATTTAGATAGGCCCTTCTCTTGTCAAAGTGAATTAGCATTAAATATTATAATTAGTATCTTCTAATAACATGTTAAATAAGGAATACTTAACTTTAATTTGTAATTAATTGAGATATTTAAATGCTTTTTGAATTGTGTGAGATTTATATTATGGTCATTTGTGTGAATACCTAAAGGTATCCTTTGATCATCATGTCTGCTCATTCTTTCTATATACTCCTTGTTCTTTCTATCTACTTTGTTGCTCTTGATTTGATATTTGAATAACATTTATTTTTGTTTGTTTTGATAAATTATTATAAACTCCAATAAGAATGTGGGCTATTATATCAAAGATATTCTAGAACATCATAAGTAAACATAGAAATTGTAGAATAGTTTATGATAATGACCTTCAAATGATGACAATTAATATTCTAAAAATTATATAATCTATATTTTCATTTTATTTTTATTTGTCCTTATCTCATAAGTTCTATAAAGTAAAAAATTAGATAAAATATATTTATTATAATGATGCATAGCTTCAAAGAAGATGCATTTGACAATGACCTTAAAATGATGACAATTAATATTCTAAAATTTATATAATCTATTATTTTAATTTTTTTGATTAGGGTAAAAATGGGATTTTGAAAGGGCCCATATCCTTTTACAACACAAAGTCATCCCATCAATTGCACAACTACCAAGGGCAAGTAGCCAAAAATCCCATGGACGAAAGACAAACAATATCCATCTTGGATCCCAATTAGCTACAATCCTCCCTTGTAAACTTTTCTAAGTCCTCATGGACCACCCCTGTGGGGATTTATCTCCTATCCTCTTCTTTAATGGTGCCAAAGTTTTCCAGCCAGTATGCTAGTTTGTTACCTTCTCTAAAGACATGAACAAAGTTAACTTCTTCAAAATGCTTTACAATATCTCTAATATCTTGCACAATATAATCAATTTGCCAATTAGCTTCTCTCTCCTTTTTGAAAATATTGATAATATTCAAGGAGTCTCCTTCAAAGATAACTTTTTTAGCACCTAGATCCTTAGCTAGCTCTACATCCAGATGTAAAGCATTAACTTCAGCTTTATGACTAGTAGTAATTCCCAAAAGCTTGTAGGCTACCCCCATCAATATACCTTGATTGTCCCTCAAAATTTCTCCTGTTCTAGCCTTACCTGGGTTACCTTTGGATTCCCTATCAAAATTTAACTTCAACCATTCATCTTGGGGTGGTTTCTATTTTACATTAGTTCTAACCTGAGCATTTGTCTCTCCACCACTAGTGGGTTTCAAATTCCATCCCTTAGAAATCATAGTCTCTTCAATATTCTCTAGCTTGATAGGGTACTTGATAGATTTAATATTCTTATCTAAAAAATAGGTGATATTTCCAAAACTTCTCACTGTTGATCTTTTTTCCCCTCTAAAAATTTTCTTGTTCCTCACTAAGCATACTTCCCACACAAAATGAAATGAAATCAGGTTCTAAATTACATTAAGATGAGGACTGAAAAAGGGGTTCTCCCACTGTTGGAACCACAAAATCATATTAGAAGGCATCATCCAAGAGATGCCAGTCATGTTGATGAGGTGCTGGAAAATATTTAGAGCATAGGAAAATTCCAAGAAGTTGTGTTCTATTGATTCTTTTGCCTTTTCAAATAAACTGCATCTATTAGGTAACTAAAAACCTCTCTTCTTAAGATTATCCACCGTTAGGATCTTATTATAGACTACTTCCCAAAGAAAAATATCTAGTTTAGGAATAGCTCTCTTACACCAAATTCTATTCCAAGGGAAACCATTATTTACAGCAAGATCCAAAATATCATAGGTTGTCTTCATGTTGAACTCACCATTGTCAGTTTTGATCCAAACCACAGAGTCTCTTTGCTTGACAACACCTAAGTAATAAGCCTTTAGTTTAGCTTTAAGGAGGTTTAAAGCCTCCAAATTCTTAGGGCCTACCTCTAGATCTTTCCAGCTCAACTGGTTATCCAATAAAGCCATGTAGTCACAAACCTTTTTACCATATCTATCTTCTAGATCATTTTTTAGGAAAATATCATTGTTGGCTAAAGGTTGTCATCTAACCAAGAATTTTCATAGAAACTTATAGAGGCCCCATATCCAATACACAATTTCACACCCTTCCACAAGGCCTCCCTAGCCTCCACCAAGTGGTTCCATAAAGAAGATCCATGATATGGGTCTTGAATTATGAGAAATTTGGTATCCTCTTGGCTGTCAAGGTGTTTTTATTTAATAATCCTTACCCAAAGAGTCCGAACATCCCTTAGAACTATCCATACCACGTTGGATACCATAAAACTATTAACTAGGTTGAGTCTCCTCAGAACAAGACCACCATGCTTCTTTTGATGGTATCTTTTTTCCCAAGCTACAAGAGGAATCCTCCTCCTCTCTTCGGATCCTGACCATAAGAACTATTTTTTAATTCCTTCTATGATTTTGAAAACTTTAGTAGGTATCTTAAAAGGGAGAGAAGATAAATGGGTATAGCCTACAAAATACTCTTAACCAACAACACTTTACTTGATTGAGATAAAATATTACCTTTCAACCCTACAAGTTTGGATTGAAGCCTGTCAACCAAATCATTCCAAAGACCTGCCTTGCAAGTTCCCACAAGCATAGGCATTCCAAGGTAAGAAGAAGGTAAGGTTGACACAGGACACCTTATCATTTTACCCACCCTTCTCTGGAGAGCAACTTTAGTGTTAATGAAGAAGATCTCACTCTTATCCAAATTTATCTTTTGGTGAGAGGCACACTCATAGAGGTCTAATATTATTTTAAATTCAATTACCTCTACCATAGTAGGATTACCAAGTAAAATGGTATCATCCACAAACTAAAAATGAGTAATACCCTCAAGATTATGAGTTGTTTTAAGGTCCCCTATCCGACCAGAAGCCTTGACAACATTGAGGTATCTTATTAGCATTTCAGCCATAATAATGAAAAGGTACGGAGAGACGGTCTCATTTTCTAAAACCTCTACTATACTAAAAAAACCTATTGGTTTATTATGAATTAGAACATAGTACCTTCCAGTCTTATAAAAAATTTCAACCCATCTTCTCCACTGTCTATAAACACCAAAGGCAATCAAAACTTTATCTAAAAAACTCCATGAAACTCTATCATAAGCCTATCTCATGTCTAACTTCAGGAACATGCTTTTTCTTTCACCAGTCTTGACAAAATGCATGAATGGATATAATCCCATCCAAAATCTGTTTACCCTTAACAAAGCCTACTTGCTCATCGAAGATAATGGAGGGAAGTAAGATCATCAATCCGAGGGCTATAAATTTAGAGATAATCTTGTAAATAGCATTGCAAAGACTTATAGGTTTGAAATATTTGAAGGTATTTAAATATTTCTTCTTAGGAACTAGAAAAAGGAAGGTATTGTTAAACTCCTTTAGGATCTGACCCGACTTTAAAGATATTTTCATTGCTTCAATAACATCAAATTTAACAATATCCCTTTCATTTTATTTTTATTTGTTCTTATCCCATAAATTCTATAAAGTTAAAATTTAGGTAAAATATAAAATAGATTTATTATAATAATGCATAACTTCAAAGAAGATGCATTTGACAATGACCTTAAAATGATGACAATTAATATTCTAAAATTTATATGATCTATTTTTTCATTTTATTTTTATTTTTTCTTATTACATAAATTCTATAGAATCAAAATTTAAATAAAATATAAAATATATTTATTATAATGACGCATAGCTTCAATCAAGTGATACTAGTTCAACCGGTTAGATTCCTCAATATTTAAGGAGGAGACCAAGGTTCAAATATCGCCAAGCCATGGATGATATCCAATATTTGTTGTACTACCACTAAGTGGTCATGATGTAATACGAGTGAGACCTGTTTCAATCCCATATGGAGTGAGGAAATTTTTTTCTTTATTATTTCAAAAAACACTACTTCTATTGTCTTTTCTAGAATTTTTTTGGGAAGCACCATCAAATTAATTTTGAGAAATCCAAATTTTAAACATTTTTATTTTACCATATATCAAAGTATGCCCTTTGTTTTAATATCATCGTTACATATTACTTTTCCATGTCTATTCATGTTTTTTAAAGAAGTGGTTATCACCTCTTTTTTCATATTTGAGACTTTGATGATGAACATCATAGTTATAAACATTTTGTAAGAGAAGTAATAATACAAATTCAAACTTGGACATATAAGATTTATTTTTAAAAATTCTATCATTCTTTCTTAACCATAAATTTTAACAAATAATAGCCTGACCCATCCTCTATAAAATATAAATAATTAATTGAAAATTTTATTAACTCTTTTAATATTAATAAAGTTGTCAAAATTACAAACTTGGTAAGGGCTTTGACCTCTCTTTAAAAGGTCCAAGATTCAAACTCCACTTAGTATGAGGGAATTGGAACCCCTTATAAAAACCTATGTAAAATCATTTAAAAAATAATAATAAAATTGTCCAATATATTTTCATATTAAAAAAAAAATAATCACAAAAATGTCCAAATAAAATAATAAAATTTCTTTTATTCCTCTCTCCTTTAAATTTATTTGCTTCTTAATATTTTTATGATTGAATTGCTATTTGTATATTATGTACCCAGGCCATGACTGCTAGTATATTTTATGATATTTATATATTGAAGTTTATAAGCTTATTCACTTATTGTTTCTATACTATTTAATATATGATCTATGAAAAACATTTATTATTACTACAAACTTTGCTCATTGGGGAAGGTATAAAACTCCTTTCAAATTTTCTTAGGGTTTAAGTCAGGTTTCTTGTGAGAATGTCTAAAACTCCTTTCAAATTTTCTTAAGGTTCAAGTCAGGTTTCTAGTTTTTTTTTTGTGAGAATGTCTATATATATTTTTTATAACCAATATTTTTATTATGTTTTCCCAACCTTTTTTTGTGAAAAACATCCTAGGAGGGATGCCACTTTCGGGTAATACCCAAGGAGGCAGGGGTATCTATTCTGCCAAAATCACCCATGGTTCGCACTTGGCCTACCACCTTTGACATACTCAAGGAGCAAAAAAACACACAATAAGATTAAAATAAATAAATAAAAACAAAAATAATAAAATAAAATAAAAAACATGCTCCTTGAGTGTGTCGAAAAGATAAAACACAACTAAACACACACGCAAAATAAGATAAAATAAACCACAACAAGAACCACATAGAAAAAATACAAGAACAACATAACAAAACACAAACATGACAAAAACAACTAAACACTACAAAGACATAACCAAAAAAAACATGAAAAACAAAAACAACCAAAACCTAAAAAATTAAAAAATAAAAATAAAAATAAAAATAAAAAAACAACCAACAACAGACAATAAACAAAAGCAAAAAACATAGAAAACACTCACACACAAAAGCATAAATTAACACAAACATACAGAAACACAAGAACAAGAACAACAAAAACACAAGAACAATAACAAAAAAATACAAAAAAACACAAAATAATAAAAACACAAGAACAAAAAAAAACAACACAAAAAACACAAAAACAAAAAAACACACACCTAAAAAAACAAAACAAAAAAAATAAAAAATAAAAAAATTGAACACAACAATAACCTTTCTAGACCAAAAGACTTTTAAGGCAAGAATCAACAGAGAAAACAAAAGAAAGAATAGTTTGAGCTAGGGAACTAAAATACCCTGATCGAACCAAAGAGAAGCAAAAATAAAGTAAGAAGAAACTAGGTACCTCTAGAACTGAAGCCATCCAAATAAATCATATAAAGAAGAGCTTCCCTTATTTGCAAAGCCCACCATCCAGGAGGGAAACCATAGCAAGTAACTATCACCTTTGTCCAAAGCCCAATTAGCTAAAGCATAACACTCTTGTTTTGATCTCTAACGACATGATTGTAATAAAATTTCAAAAATCCCATCTGGATCAATTGAATCTTCTCAATAATTCTTTTTATTCTCCAATAAACCTTATGATTCTTAGGAGTCTTCAAAAGATTAATCATGAGTTGAGTCAGACTCAACTAGCACTTTTTCCCATCCAAAATTAGTAGCCTCTTGAAGGCCTATGAGGATACCATACCCCTCAACAAGGTTATTGGAAAGAATAGCTAAATTCTCAGCAAAAGTAAAAACTGGTGAGGCATTTGAAAGTCTACCAATTCCTCATGCACTAGCTTTTCTAGGGTTCCCTCTAGAGGTTCCATCAGTATTGAATTTTCCAAAATTCTTAGGAGGAGGTTGCCAATTTCTTGTCCTATCCATATTGCAATTAATCCCATTCCATTTAAGTTGGTTGACCGTAGAAGATTTAATATTCAATATTTGCATCACTTGATCCCATATTTGATGTGACTTTTGGGGGTGATTAAGGAGTTCTTGGATTGATTCAACTAAGTTGGCAATGGTATTTTGCCAAATATAGTGAATATCCTTCCTATCTTGATTAAAAATTTGATTGTTCCTTTCATTCCAAATATTCCAAATAAGAGTGGTAGAACCCATCCAAACTAACTGCCTAATAAAATGATCAACACCCTCTTGTTTAGGCCAATCCCTCCAAAGCCATTCAAAAGTAAAAAAATTGGTCCACTGTAAGCCAAGTAAAGTGGCCATTCTCCTCCATAGCTTAGAGGCTAAAGTACACTCAATAAAAATATGGTTGAGAGTCATTCTCTCCACACATTTCACATCTAAAAGGGCCATGAAAACTACACTTTATAAGTTGCTCACTAGTAAGCACCCTACGATGCAATAAAATCCAAGTAAAGAACCTCACCTTAGGTTAGATATTTTGAGAACACAACTAAGAAAATATGTTAGATGATTGGTTGGGATTATTATGGCATAAGGTCAAATAACCTTGAGCAACTAACTACTCGCCCTTAGTAGTGTTGTTCCATACAAAACAATATTTTTCATGGGACCAAGAGAGATCTCATATGAAAGATGCCTTGGATTTCTTGTCTTTGCATTTCTAGGATTTGAATAGGCCAATCCTTAATAGGGATCCAATATCTACCAACATTTGAATTGCCAGTATGGTACTAATAGTAATTAGCCACCTTAATCCAGTTAGCTCAGTGAAGTTCCTCCATCCAAGTCCTCCAATAGGGAAACTGGGTTATCAAAGGCTTGTGACCATCTCAAGAATCTACCCAAAAATTTACCTGTTGACCATTATGAATGATACAAAATAAATTTTTCTTTATCAAATCCTCACTAGTCTTAAGAACTGCTAAAATGGGATAACTTTTGGTAGGTAATTGATAGCGAACAAGGTCTTCAGGAATTTTATTCTCAACATATTTAGCACGAAGATTATTGGCCCAAAGAGCATTGGGGTTATGCAAAATCCTCCAATATAATTTAGCAGCTAAAGCTTTGTTGTTATTAATAGAATATCAAAATCCTAACTCCCATTCATTCTTAGGAAGACATAAAGTATCCCATTTCACCAAGGCCCATTTTATTTTCTCCTTAGTACCACTCTAGAGGAACCGATGGCTAATTTTATTCCAATTATCAAAGAACAACCTTTCAGATATTCAACACAGAAGAAAGATAAATAGGAATAGCTTGAAGGACTGATTTTACCAAGGTGATTCTACCCCCAGAAGAAAGCCACCTGTTTGTCCACTTTCCAATTTATTCTTAACTTTGTCCAACAACCAATTCCAATTTTTTTTTCTACCTTTGAATATTGATGAGAATAACTAAATAAGTGCTCGGAAGGGAGGTCTTCTTATATCTTAATTTATCCAAGACCATGGATTATTTTCTGGAAGAGCAATGAAAGAAAATGACTTTAGATTTGTCTTCATTGATAAATCGCCTGATGGCCTTAGAAAAATGGCTAATGATTTGCTTAATATTAGAAGCTTCCTTAACTGTAGATTTATCTAAAAGAGTAGAGAAATTAAAAAATTGAATATGAGAGATAGGTCTAGCTCCATGAGTAATAGTAAATCCCTCAAGGGTTTTGTTTTCTCTCTTTTCGGTTATAGTCCTACCCAAGCATTCATCAATAATGATGAATAAATAAGGGGATAGTAGGTCACCTTGCCTAAACCTATGGAAGCTAGGAACAACTAAGAAGGCCTGCCATTGATAAGAACTAAGTAGGGAACTGAAGAGATACATCCCATAATCCAATCCATCCAATCCTAAGAGAAACCAAATTGCCTCAAAACTTTGATAAGGAAGTTCCAATCCACTCTGTCATAAGCTTTGGATAAGTCTAATCGAATGAACATGGAAGAATATTTTTGCATATCCATGGAATGGATGACTTCCTGAGCAAGAATTTTCTCATATACTATTTTACGCCCTTCCACATAACCCCCTTATTTAGGGAAAATAATCTTATGCAAAAGAGGCTTCAATATTTCTTCCATGATCTTAGTAATACTTTTTATAATAACATTACATAAAGAAATAGGTCTAAAAGCTGAGATATGATCAACCTCTTGAGATTTTGGAACAAGATTTATATAAATTTTATTGATAGCCTTCAAAATTTCTTTGGCTTTCCTGGCTTCTTCTACCACCTCTAATAAATCAGCATGAAGGATATCCCAGAACTTTTGGTAGAACTCAATGGGAAAACCATCAGGACCTGGGGTTTTCCCTTTTGCATTTTAAAACTACCTATTGAAGCTCATTGATAGTAATAGGAGTAGTCAAAATAGAGTTCTCCTCAAAAGTGATAAGAGAAGGGATTTATTTAAGAACATTTTGTTGAGAAGTTGAGTCAAGAGGAGTAGCAACAAAAATATTGGAAAAGTAATCGACAATAATAGAGTTCATGCCATCCCAAGTGTAGAAAACATCTCCAGAATCTGATTTCAGGGAATAAATAAAGTTGTGAGATCTTCGAGCTAGAAGATATTTTTGGAAAAAAATTGTGTTTCGATCTCCTTCTTTGAGCCATTGAATTCTATATTTTTGCTTCCATAAGAGTTATCTTTTTTCCCATTCCTCTAACTAAGTTGTGAGTTTAATTTCATCTGCACTTCTACTCTCTGTGAGGCCATCTAAATGGATTTTCTTATTCAAATTTTCAAGTTGAGCAATAAATTCATGTTTTTTTATGAACATCCTTAAAATCCTTCCAGTTCCAAGTCTTGATTTTATATTTAATGTATTGCAATCTTTTGGAAAAACAGAACATCTTAGTCCCATACCTAGGCTTACCTTCCTTCCACCATTGTTGCACACAAGGTCTAAAGGAACTATCTTTGAGCCACATTAATTGAAAATGCAAAGGAGAGAAACTCACATTAGTTTTCCACATTTCCACCATGATTGGCCATTGGTCTGAACCAACATTGTTAAGAGTCTTCAATTTAGGAATATGACCATGGATTAAGAAATTTTCAGAGAGCAAAAACCTATCCAATCTCTCCATTATACAAGCCAAGCCTTGACTTCTTTTAGACCAAGTCATAAGGCCATTATATGGATGGATATCCACAAGATGGAGGTTTGTAATATATTCACTCATGAGGTCAGTGATTTTGTCCAAATTTCTATTTCCCCCCATTTTCTCATCCAGAGAGAGAATGGTATTGAAATCTCCTCCGATCAAGATCCAAGCTTCTAGAAAATGAGAGATAATATAGGTTATATTCTTCCACAATCTTCTTTTTTCCTCCAAAGTAGTCAGAGCATAAACAATAATGTAGATCATAATTTGGTTAGAATGTCTACTTTGAATAGCTATATCCAAAAAACCCCAAATTCCAACCATATGGTGAATAACTACCTCTTTTGGGTCCCAAAGACAAGTAATGCCACAAAAAGTCCCTTGGGAACTGAGAGAAACCCCTTTTCCAGCTGGCCAAATTTTACTAGAAATTGAGTCCATATCCTCTATTGACATCTTTGTTTCTTGAAGGAAAACAAGATGTGGATGATTTATCTGAATCATTCTTCTAATTCATTTTTTTTGAAAGAATCCCTTTGAGTCCTCTGATATTTGAAGTTATGATCTTCATTAATACTAGGACTAAAAAAATTGGGAAGGACATTAATATTACCTTCCTCTACAAGATTTTCACCTTCTTTTACCATATGATATTGATTGATCTTGCGACCTACCTTTTGATTAGAATCCATCTTTAGTTTGTTTTCCCTATTTCTTGACTTACTCCAATTGAATCTAATATGGATTCTAACCTTGAAGAATTCTCGTACACAGCCAAAATGTTACTAGGGAGTTCAACAAAGTCTATATTGGGACCTGTATTATTTGAAGTTTTGAAATTTAAAATTTTGTTTTTCTTGTGTAAATATTCTCTTTTTTCTGTTGAAAACCTTTGATTTGTTGGTTTGTCTCTAAGTTCTTTTCTTCATATTTAAATTGTTTTTCTAAGATTTATGTTTCCATTATTTCCTCTTCCTCATTTGGGACATAATTTATGGAAAGGATTTCAAACATATTAGCAAATGACTTTGATTGATCCTTCATAACTGGTTTTTTCTAAGCGTTCTTCTTAAGCATTTGGAAACCTTTTCAGTTTATATCTTCTTTATTTTGATCAGGAATTTTATTTGGGTAAGAACTAGCCAAATGACCATATTCATGGCAAATTCTACAATGAAAAGGAATTTTCTCATAGTCCACTACTTGCTCCCAAGTGTCTTCCCCAAATTGTAATGTGATATTTTTAGGTAGGGATTTTTCAGAATCCATTAAAACACAAATTCAAGCATAAATAATATGTTCAAATTTTTGAGTACAATCAACAGTCATCATAAAAGTTCCTAAAGAGTTTCCAATTGAAGAAAAAATAGTAGGATTAAAAAATTCAATAGGGAGGTCAAAGATTCTAACCCATACGGGAGATGTAGAAGGCATATCTTCTTTGGATTTAAATTTAGTATGCTAGGGCTTCATGAAAAACCCTGCCCTTCCAAAGAACTAAGGATCCCCTTGAAAATTTTTCTCTCTATCTTCATTATTAGCAAATAAAATAAGAAAATAACCATTTGGATAAATAGATATTTGTAACTTACCTTTAGTTTTCCAAATTTTTATAGCACAGAATTTGAAAGCAGATAGGCTCAGATAAAAACCCATGAACTGAAAAATTAGTCCTCTTTTTTTCTAGATCTTCAATGCAAGTTTGAATGCTACCCATATCAAGCTTAACAATAGAAGTTCCATCAACTGATTTAAGACATCCTGACTCCATTTTCTTGGGATAAATATTAGGCATTCTTAGAGGTTTATGGGAAGCCCTAAGATTAATATTAGCATTAGGTTGAGGTTGTACACCATGGAGGGAATCCCTAAAATTCATTTTTGGGGCTGAGTCTTCAAAATTATTACCCTTGACATGGGTTTTCATAGTAGATTTATTTTGTGGGTGCACCTTAGCACCAAATTCACTTGAGATCTGAGCTATTTTTTGATCAACTGCTTGAAACTTGTTTCGTGATATCTTTAATCCTTGCCCTAGACCCCGTGGAAAGGTATGGTTTTCACTTTTATTTTGTGTAGCAAATTGGAAGCCGTTGTCACTCAAGTTCATAGCATGATCTGTTGAAAGATAGATTTTTAACAAATCTTGGATCCCTTGCAATATATCCTGCTAAAATCTTGAGTAGAAACCATAAAAATATTGGCCACTAGGGCCCAAAGGCCTCGAAAACCAACCTTTGGATTTGTTTGCACTCAACTTAGATGAAATCCTCGCATAACCACTTGCCAAAAATCTTGTTCACACATAGGGATGTTATAGGATTTGTGTTGCTCCAAATTATCTTAAAATTGATGGAGATGTTCTAGGGTTTTTTAGGCATCTACCTTCAAACACTCATATCAATATGAGTTTGTGTGAGTGAAATATGGCCAAAACAAGTTCAATAGTTTGGGCAGTCCTATGAAAAATGTCCCTCCTTAATATTCACCTTATCCTCTTTTACTCTATATATGTCGTATGCTACATTATTTTCTCTTAAAATTTAAGAGAATCAGTAATTAATAAGTTTTTAGTTTAAGTTTAAGTTGAGTATGATGAGTTTTATTTCCTAATGAATTTAGTTAGTTAAGATTCTATTTGATTTGCTAAATTATTTTATTATTTGTGAATACATATTTTTTAATACGAGATTAAAATTGTTTTTTTGATCTTATATTATGATTATATAGTTTTTTAAATTAAAAAACCTTTAATATATATTAAAATATGTAGAGCATAATACTTTGCTACATATTATAAGTGTCAAATCAAGCAGATCATATATGCTACATGCGTTGCACTTACCACTATTACATGCACTACATGCTTAGATAAGTCCCATAATTTTGAATCAAATCTAATAATTTTTTAAAATAATTTCTTTGCTTGATCTCACTTTCAAAGATAATTTGTTCTACTTGAAATCTGTTGTAAACAATGCAACTGGCCAACCAATCGCCTAACTTATTGGTCAAACATTTTATATGGTGGAAGTAAACCAACAAAATTCTACCAAGTGCCTCCCGTGCTTCTTGAATTTGATGGCCAAGACCTAGTATTTAATTTTCCTTTACTTTAGAGCATTAAGGTTAATATGTGAGTCTCCTTCCATACAATGTATCTAGGGAGATATACAAAGAGAGTTTAAGATATTCTTCATAGTAACTTCTACTTTAGTAAGGTTGTTGGTGTTCTAGCCAATATAGCTAGTTCCAAGGACAATGGAAGAGCCATTATCATTATGCAAGATCCAACCACAAGTTGCTAGTATAGGGTTACCCTTACCGCTATTGTCAAAATTTATCTTTCAATATCCTTGGATAGGCTTGATCTAAGAGAGATCCATAGTTTTCTCATTAACATGCTTATTTCTTTTAGAGCATAACTGAAGTTTTTCCACAACAGTTCTAATGGTCTCCCAAGGAATTAAAATTCCCATCTCCTATATTAACAGTTAAATGTGGGGATAATACACTTCACATAGTTTGCAAGATGAACCTTGAACCTGCTCTAGACTTTCTCTTCATTAGATATAATTTTCTTGAAAATTATTGCATTTTTTCTAGCCATATGCACTAGGTAAGCATGGTTGGGATCATGTTCCATAAGAATAGGAAAGCATTGCCCTTAAAGGGTTTTTTTCATTTGGCTAACAATGACTCAAAGGATGCAGGCATAACCTAAGAGATTTTAAATTTCTCCATTAATTTTTCTAATAGCTTATAGGCAAAGGGGTAGTGGAGGAGAATATGAGGACTATTTTCAACTACATCATCACACATAATACATTTAAGTATTTTAGACCAACCTCTTTTTTTAATTGTTCACCAGATAGAAATTTTTCATGTACAACCAACCAAAGGAAAAAAATAGCTTTTGGCCAGGCTTTAGAATACCAAACCCTTTTCCACACTATTGAAGGAGTACTATTAATTTTTGCCTCTGTGAAGGCAAAGTAAGCTAATTTGATAGTGTAGTCCATCGAAGGTGTGAGACTTTATCTTAGTTTATCCTCATCCCTAAAAGTCGTTACTTTGTGATTGAGCAAGAGGGATTCAAGAGCTATCCTTTCTTGACTACACTCATGTAGGGTAGTTGTAAGGCTCTTCCACCTTTTAATAGACCTACCATTTTATTATTCCCAATTCCAATAGTTCTCTACATATTCTCCCTAGGTCTGTAGAAAAATCTTTGAATATTTTAAGTCTTTCCAAAATTAAAGAGGTTGGTTTTCTAGCAAGGCATATTTCTAGAATTTAACCTTTGAGCATGTTCTAACATCCCATTTAAGAAAGCTTGGCATTAATTTTCAAACCCTCCTAATGCTATTCTAGATGAGTGATCCTTTGAGGGTGTCTTTAGCAATGAAGATTCTTTTAGGTTTATCCCCATATAAATATTTTTCTCTAAAGATCTTGATATAGAGGGAGTCATGATCTACATAGATTCTCCAAATTAATTTTCCTAGCATTGCCTTGTTAACTGTTCAAAGGATTTCGATTCCCAAGCCTCTTGTCACTTTACTATTATAAAGTTTACCCTAGGCTACCAGATGATTTTTCTTATCTTCAATATTTCCTCTCCATAGGAATTTTCTCATAATATTTTTAATTATTTTGATGATCTCACTAGGGATCCAAAATGCACCCATCTAGAATATGGGTAGAGATTCAAAGACTACTTTCACCTTAACCAGTCTACTTGGTGCAAATAGCCATTTTCCTTTTCAAAAGACCATTTTCTATGGAATTTAGAGATGATTTTCTCTAACTCATCTACAATATTTTCATCATTAAATAGGGGTATACCTAGGTAAGTACTAGGGAGGGCATTGAATACCATCCCAATTTGGCAAGAATTTAATCTAATGTATCTCTCTTTTAGATTGATTCCATACAATTTAGATTTTATCTTGTTGATTTATTATTTAGAGGTAATCTCATATGTAGTAAGCAAACCTTTGAATCTATTGATATCATTTAGGGTTGGGTTTATGGCTAGGAGGGTATCATACAGAAATTGGGAGTGAGTCATAAGGTGACACCTACTATTTAACTTGATTCCTATGATCCATCCTTTTGACTGAAGATGCTTCAATCCCCCGCCCACGATTTCTACAACAATTATAAATAAGTAGGGGGAAATGAGGTCTCCTTGCCTAAGACCTCTTGAAATTTTAAAGAATCCTCTTGATATTCTATTAAATATAATCGAGGAGGGGTATTATATAAGGAGGCTACCCATTATCTCCAATATTCATCGAAACCAAACTTTTCCACCACTCTATTCAAAAATTTCTAGCATACTCTATCAAAGGATTTTTTCCATATACATATTAATGAGTTGGCCTTGTATTTTTTTATTCTTGAGAGAGTGGATTAATTCATGGATCATATATACTCCATCCAGTAGGTGCCTTCCTTTAAAAAAAGTTTATTGCTCATAAAAATGATGTCCAAGATAATCAATTTGATCCTATTTATGATAACCTTGAAAATAATTTTGTAAATTGCATTACATAAAGAGATAGGTTTGAAGGTGTCCACTCTTCATGCATTATCTATATTGAGAATGAGTTCAAGAAATGTGTGATTTAGCTTACCTAGCATCCATTTACTAAAGAAGAATTCCTAAATCACAACTACAATTTCATCTTTTAGTAGGTACCAAAAGTGTTGAAAGAAGCCTAAGGGAAATCCATCACGGTGAGGTGCCCCAAAGATCTTCATTTGAAATATAGCTTATTTTACCTTTTTTTGTTCCACTTCCTTTGTTAAGAAATCATTTTAATTTTGAGTGATCTATTTTGGGATGAAATAAAGCACACAATTTCTAGCATTGGCCCTATTGATGTCCTCTTTGGATAACAGGGACTCAAAGAAGGAGATAATATGATCTTACATCTCTCTTGGAGCAAAGGGTACCCCACCCTAAAGAGATTCTAGAGTTGAGATCCTATTATGTGCATTGTGAGCCAAGGTGGTATTAATTTTGTATTCTTATTGCCTTCTTTCAGCCATTGCACTCTAGATTTTTGCTGCTAGAATATTTCTTCTTTCAAGTAAACTTCATTTAAGTTACCCAACATGCGTTCTTCTTATTCAAGAAGGGGGCCATCATGAGAATGTTGTAGATACTCAATTTATCGAAGGTAACTTTCTAGCTAAGATTTTTCCTCAATTATGTTGCCAAAATCTTCTCTATTCTAAATTTTTAGTTTTTGCTTTAACCTTTGAAGTTTGGTTGTAAACATGAACATCTCTATTCCATAAATATGGGATTCTCTTTCCACCATGACTCCACCAGTTCATCAAAATTTCCATGCCTAATTCACATTATCTCAAAGCAGAATAGGATTATTTTAGGTTTATTGTCAACCTCAATAGAGATCTTGGTGGGCCAGCGGTCAGACCCCCTATATTGTGGAACTTTAGATTACATCAATGCTCCCCTATTGAGCCAATCCATAGAAGTGAGAAATCTATCCAATATCTCTATGACCCTTTAGTTTTTGGTTCTCTTGTTGCTCTAGGTGTAAATTCCCTTACAACATAAGGTTTCCATAAGATTCATTTCTTCAATGAAGATGTTGAAATACTTAGTGGCTTGATCAAGCTCCCTGCTTCCCCCTTGTTTTCCTTCAAGGTGTCTTATTGCATTGAAATCACCCCAATAATCATGCATGCATTTTTGACAAGATTAAATCTTGGGTATTCTTGTTGAAAGGTATACATACCATTTCATATCATTTGTGAATATATATATTTAAATTTTTGAATAAATAAATTTATTTTTTATCAAAAATAATTTTTTAATTTTAAAGGCTTCAAGTATATTTAAGAAAACTATGTTTTATGAGATAATTATTAAATTATTTAGATAATAAATTAAAGAAGAAGAATACAAGAGACATGTTGGTCTCCAAAGACTAAGAGTCTCTTGGAATATCAAGAGGTATTTCTTTGTATATATTTGTATAACATGTATGCTTTGAAGTTGAATGAAATATTTTCAATTTTGTTGCTTGATCCATCATTGGTATCAGAGCACTAGATGTTGAATATGTGTAAGTTTGAGTTTCATTTTTAGTTTTGACTGCTCAAGGTGTATCTGTAATTTTTCTATTTATAACATCATTTTTTTAGGCTAATTTTTCTATGACACAAGAGGATGAATAAATGTAGTTTTGGGCTTTGTTAATGGTGACACTAGCTCCTTTTATTGTAAAAGTAACCACAAATTTTAAATGTTGGCTCAATTTTAACTTGTTCTTTCTTTTCATTTTTTATTTAATGAAAACAATAGAAAATACTAGAATAGAAGTAGACGTAGAACATATAGTAGATATATCTATGATCTAATATGCTAAAATTAAAATATTAGAACTTTAAACCTAATTTTCTACCTTAGTGATAGAAGCATTAATGATCTACAAAAGTGTTTCTAACAAAAGCATGATTGGTCCATAGAAGCACTGCTGGCACTACTAATTTTTGATGATACTTTCATCGACCTATAAAATAGATAGAAAAGAGATGATTCAATAGCAAAGGTGTCTACCTAGATTGGAGGAGAGTGTATATCTCCCTTGATGAACATCAGAATCATTCAAAAGATGAGATAAAAAACCACATAATGATGAAATAATGACTATGTGCTCAATGAAAAAGAATGACTAGATGAGTGATAGCACTATTGACACTTTAGCCAACTAGTAGTGCTTTCAATTTTTTTCACTATGAACTCAGATTATGCTGTATTAAAAACTAAGAGCAATAGCACCATTGAACCTACAATTTAGTAGTGATTTTGCCTATGGATACCACAATATTAGCTTAGACAAGGGATTTGTGATTTTACAAACAATGCAATAAGGATTCCTGATGAGGAGGTGTAGGATACTTGATAGATATAATATGATAAGCTAATTTATTAGGAAAAATGTAAATTAATGTCATAAAAATCCAAGTGACAAGTAGATAAAGATGTGGTAAAAAAATAAGATTAGTGTACAGTAATAAAATAATTACAAAGCTACAAAATAAAAATATGACAAATCCAAGAGGGTAGAGATCACAACCAAGCAATATTGTAGCCTCAAGATGCCTAGGTTGATATTCCATTGTTATGATAAAATAGATGAGCTTGTGGCTTGAGATGATTGATTTTCACAATTGCATAAGGTCCATATTTAAATTTGGAAAAGTTTTTTTCCCTTCAAAATATGATTAAATATTTTTGACAAAGTTTTACTATGTTTAAAATATCATATGAATTGGGCTCTCCAAGTGCTTGCTTTATAAGAAGCCATGGATCCTTGGAGGATGGTTGCATTGAGGTTGATGGGATTTTTTGAGGGGAAGATTTAAATAATGGATAAACATGCAATTAATGGGTGGAATAGAGAAAATAATACTTTTTAGGATTTAGATTTATGCAATTTTTTTTTTTGATTTTACATAGTGGAATCGGTAGCTGCCATGAATCTGGGTAGGCTATCTAGCTTTTTATGGCCGCCATAGTATTCTACACTGTCCACCCTGGAAGCCACCACATAGATCTTTGTGTAGTCCAAACTTATAAACACCATGCCATAATAATTTTAAACCTTTTACGCCATTGAAAGCACTAGGAAATGGACAAGAATTTAGCCTGACGAGGCCTGAGATTTGAATGTTGGACCTTCGCCCCCCTTATGGGGTTTGGGGAAACTAATATTTATGTATATTAAATTGATGTGATCATATCCATTTTTAGTGGATGTCTTGGAAGGTATTAACTATCTAACTTTTTCCTTTTAGGGTTTGGTAGTCAGTAGCAATGGAGGTGATAACACTGGCAGTGCTAATGATCCTAGTGCTAGTGCTAGGATGACTATTATTGGTTAATTTGGGTGAGAAATGATAAAAATTTAAATTTGTGCAAAAGCACTACCAAGGAGAAAAATCACCTTTGAAACTATTACTTAGGTCCTAGCACTTTTGCTTTTGGAGCAATAAATGCTCCTAATTTGAGCTTAGAGATAAATGACTTGGTTAAGATGCTTGATAAATTGACTGATGAAAATATTGGTAAGTTTGGAGACTTTAATGATGCACTAAATATTGGGTATCTACAACTTGTATGCTTAAACTTAACTACTACTCATATTTTTGAGATCTTAAAATATTGGGTAGTTTTTTTGGTGAAGTGCTATGCTTAAAAATCCATTGTCATTGCATATATCCTTTATCATAATTCGTTGTTGATTCTTCTTCAATCATATAAATGCATCATGCCTATGGAGCTATAAAAGTCCCATTTTTTTTTACAAAGTCATCATTTGGGTATCAATTCACTCATAAAAAAGAAAAACACATTATACCTAACTTCAAAATCTACCTAAGTCCTTAAGGAGTGATTCACTACTTTTAGGTTGAGTTATTTACCCAATTTAACCCAAAGTGAAATTTTTTCAAAGTCCTTATCAAGCAATTTGCTCACTCTCACAAAGCATTTTGCTTCACCTCATTGAGCAAATTGTTTCTCTTCTTGAGACTTAGAAAAACATTTTTTTTCAAAAGTGAGCATAGAACCCCTAAACATCATAGATACCATTTTGCATCTATAAAGGCATGAATTTTTAAATCCAATCTAGTCATATCACCCTTACCACTTACACCTCACTAATAAATTCTTACAACCAATTTAAATTCAAATAAAAAATACATAAACCAATTTTTTGAAGGGCAAAGGAAAGAGAAAATATCAAAAGAGAAAGTCTCCTCCTTCATCAAAGAGACCAAAGAGAATATTTGATGAATGTTATAGATAAATGAAGGATAAAAAGTACATAAAATCTCCTAATAAAGTGAGGAAATCCTAATAAAGTGAGGAAATAGGTATTGAAGAGATTTAACTTGGGACTAGGTACTTATTCTTAGAGAATCAACTATATTTATACATTAGGCTTGGAAATAAATTTGGTATCCCAAGTTTGGAACTACATATATTTGGTAGAGGTATTTGCCAAAAGAAATGGTTTTGAAGGTAGGATTATAAGGGCACTAAAATGGGATGAAGAAATTTTTACAATAGGTAAGAGGATATAAAGGGTATGCTAAACACATTCGATGATACATCTATGTGACTAAAGTTCCTCATGACGCATCTAAAGGATTGGAACAAGGCCTTGGGTTTTAATGTCCCATTAGATTTAGATATGTTGAAGGTTTATGTCTATTTGGTGCTCTTTGGGATAGTTGTACTATTAGGAGGGAAGACAAATGCAAGTGTATGAATAACACATAACACTCTTTCATGTGACTGAGAACTAACCTAGCTACTCTTAGATGATATATTATATCAAGTACATAGCAAATTAGATGAAAAAATAGCTAAGAGATAAAATAAATGAATTTGACGTATACATATTATCTAGTGTGGATCATCCTATACCAAAATAAGTAGTTTTCCTCAGTATAAATAGATCAATTAGGGGTTTATGACAAACCTCTCCCCATTATGAAATGCATATATGTACCCTATTGAGAAGAGGGAAGAAATTCATAATGCTTTTATCATGTAGAGTATCATTTGATGATGTAAAATCTAAGGGAGAAGGTACATAGAGTATCCTAGAAGGTTAGAAACTTTTTAAAATCATAATAATGGTCAAGTGATGACTTTTTATTGGAGAAAAATTGGTCCTTTATTCATTTCTTTGGTTTCTTTACTATTCCCTCTGAGTTTCTTGTATTTGTGCCTAACTTTATCTTCAATTTGAAAGTTACTTGAAATATTTTAAGGGTCAAAAGAAGACAACCTTCTACCATATCAAGCAATAAATAATGAATATCACACCCAAGTTGTGATAAGTCAACCACATCTATCACATCCAAGTTGTGATAATTCAATCCAAGTTGTAATAAAATGTGATAATACAATATTGTAAGCATAAATTTATGTGACTGGGTCTATTTGAACCACCTAAGAATAATAAGCTATGATAGGTCCAATTAAAGCCTTTGTATAGTGAGTAATAAATGCTCTTAGAGTAAACAATACATGATAAGCATTCAATTGCTTGCAAGAAGAAGAAATAAAAGTTAGAGAGGAGTTTAATCCAATCAAGAAACAATTCCCAAGGGTACCAATACTCATGGGGTCACAAAGGCCAATGGTAGAAACAAAATATTTATTGTTGAAGCCTAAGGATAGACCCATCCTAAGTATCCACTAATTGATTTGATTTAATCATTAAGGTTTTTTAGTTGAATATTATCTAAACATAACCATATCAGATGATCCAACTCTCTAACCAATATCACTTGGGTCAATCATAAAATGTAGCAAGTTAGTGTTGGAAACTAAATCTAACAAAAAGAAATCTCAGTACAACACTCAAACAAAAACTCAACACATAGCCAAAAAGTTTCAACTTTAGCAGGAATGAGGAGCCCTTAAAACAATATGACTAAAGGCATCCAATTGTAGAGACAGGCCAAGGAGCTTCAAGGCAAGTTGTATAGAATAGGAGAACAAATAAAATAATTAGAGGATTTATCCATATAGCTTGCTCATGAACATGATTAAATCAAGAATTAGTTTAAATAAAAAAATAACTAAAACTTCATGTCTGATAAATACAAGTTGTATAGTAGATCAATAATGAAGAGATTGGTAAAATATTGAATGATAATAAAAATTTGAAGAAAGGCGTTGCAACAGATCAAAACATGTCTTAGACATACAACAATCAAAATACTTATGGAATGATATCAAAATCAAGTTGATCAACACTAGAAGGTATTTTTAATTTATGGCTAATATAAGGGCCATTCTTGATTAAATGGAAAAGGTTGTTTAAAAAATAGAGGAGGAGCTAGCTCCAAAGGATAGATATTAAGAGGTCCTAAAATAGCTGGCTATTGACAACAATATGGGCACATCAATTATAGATAGATCAAAGGGATATGGTTAGGAAGTTGAAGAGAATCCCTAATATCTAGAGTGGATTGCAAATTGGAAAATATATATTAGCCTCTCTAGTAACCCTAATGTAGGAAATGATATAAAAAATATAAGGGTTAGTAAATATTATATTACCTAACATTTTTGATGATCATGTTCAAATTTGCAATATTTCTAGAAAACTTCTTACCAAAAAGAATACAAAAAGAATACAAAAAGAATAAAAATATAGTAATAGTAAATGACAAAGGAAATTAAGGGAGATAATGAGAATTATAAGATAGGTGCTTGAGGGAACCCCAATATATCACATTTTATTAACACTTATTATATAAATAGATCCTCATTGAGGTTTATTTATAGTGATACAAAATCCCCAATGAGAGGTTAACCTCAAGCCAAAATAAAATTAATGTTAAGGTCAACCTTACAATAAAAAAATAGTAAATTACCCTTTGGTTATCCATAAAGATGGATTAACCAATACCACTAAGGGTAAAATATTAAAGGGACCTACAGGATTACATAAACATGCTCATAGGCTTACATAAATAAGAAATACCCATAGGCTACACAAATGGCACTCATAAGCACCTCATAACACATTTGGCCTTGGCCTAAGCAAGACCAAATTACATAAATTTCTACACCATCATAATCTAAGCTAAGATGGCCAAGGAGAAGACACATTAGAGGTAAAACCTCCCCCATCATAATGGATTCTCTAGTGGGTATTTGATGTTCCTCCATCCTCATATTTATCATCAAAAAGCTTGTGTCTAGACCTCAATAATTATGTCTCAATTTTCTTTGGCCTTGTAATGAAATTCTTGAAACGTCCTTCCCTTTACAATACTTGCAAATGTTTGACTTCTTTGAAACCTTAGACTTACCCTTAGGCACTTGAGCCTTATATTCCATTGACTTGAAGTCTTTTGGATGATCTTGTGTATGAGAAAGAGCTCTGCAAATTTTGATTGCTACTTTATAATGGATTTAAAACTTGAAAATTCATTCAAGAGATATGTGTTGTGGTTCTTTGATAGTCATAGAATTCACATAAAGAACTAAACCATCTATATGAAAAGTAGAAAAAATATTTAAAGGAATAGATTTGACGTACTCTTAACCACTATTTACCTTATCTCTTACCATAGATAGATCAACTTTTAAAGCTTTGAAGTGAGATATATAGTCTTTAACATTACTAAAATATAAAAATTTGAGATTGAAGAGCTCAATTTATCTTTTATTAACTTCACTAGTACTTACTTTTCCATATATATATTTTAAAGAATTCCATATGTCAACAAGATCAATTTTCTCTCTAACATGGAAAAGTACATTTGGTTCCACCAACATGAAGAATAGTCCAAGCACTTTATCATCTCTCTTACTAAGTTTATGATCACTGAGACCTTCTAATTCATTATTAAATACGAACTAGATATTTTTGCTTTTGAGTAATATTTCCATTTGAGCTAACTAAGTTCTATAATTTCACCCATTAAGATGAGTAACATACCTTAAGGAATATTTTTTACATAAAAAAATCTAAAAAATCTATAACATGTTCATAAAATGATGTCACCATAATGCAAAGCTCAAAAAATCATGTACTCTAAACAACTGGGCTCCAAACACTTCCATATACAAAAGTTATGGCCTCCAAAATATTTGGTTAAATTATCACTCAAATAAAGAAAAATTAAATGCCAAAACTTAGAAAATTCTTTGTCAAATCAACAGCTATAATGTGTCACCACTAGATTGGGTGTTGAGACTCTAAATCTAAATTTAACACTTTATTGAATGTGATTGTTGGGATTGTTTCTTCACATATATAAAAAAATTGTTCTTTTATGGGTTTGGAGTTGATAGGGCTCTAACCCAAGACCTTCTATGATTGAGTAGGATCTCTAACCAACATGCACATGAATGCATTAAGACCAAACATGAACTTTATCCATTTGAAATAGTGTTGAGCTATAATCCTTGCAACCAAAAGAAACAATTATGTCCACACCAAGTAAAACTTGAAATATTCCACCTTTAAAGAAGTAGTCAAACTATTATAACACTTTGTCTGTTGAGTCCATAATATCATTTACCACCCCAAGGACTATAGGCTATTCATCATGGTGAAAAATTACACAAAATCCTTGGTAGGGAATTAGACTATAGATAGGAGCATTGCAAGTGTGCAACCCAAATTCTACACCATAAATTCATGTGTGACTAGTGATAGGGGAAGACCTTATAGAGTTCTAGTTACAAATAGAGTGTTGGTGATTCAAACCATTAGTGGCTCCTAAGACAAAAATGCTCTTGATTATTGTGACACTCCCAACTTAGCAAGTGGGGGAAGGAGATATGCTAGAAAAAAGGTTTTAGTCATGACTATAGTTTATCACCAAAACTCAGTCACCCCTCCTATTGTTTTTAAGATACATGATATATTTATCATGTTGTAAACATTGGCATGCTACTTATATGCTGATATTTGTAGATGTGCACTGATCGATAACATGAAACGTACATGAAAGGTACACAATGCTACAACACAAATAAAAATTCAATTGAATGTGAACTTGAATTAATTTTTTTTACCACCAATCAATTGATTATTTTTCCATTAATGAGTGATGCTACTTTGAATTCTACTTTGATATCGTGTTTGAATTTACAATATTTTATAGAAACCTTCTAAAAATTGCATTCACCACAATCATATGCCAAAAAAATAAAAATAATAAAAAATTTAGCAATAGTAAACAACATAAAAGAAATAAAGGAATGACAAGAAGTATAAGGTGGGAACTCATGGGCTCCCTAATATATCATATTTTATTTAGATTCATCATAGAAATGAATTCTCATTGAGGGGTATTTATAGTGATTTCAAATCCCCAATAAGAGGTTAACCTTAGGCTAACATAAACTTAGGCTTGAGGTTAACCTTACAATAAAAAAATAATAAATTATCCTTTTGAGTGAAGGTTATCCATAAAGGTGGATTAAATTATACCAATATGGGTGAAATATGAAAAATTCCCATAGGCTTACATAATCACATATCATAGACTACATAAATGATACTCATACTCATCTCATCACACATTTGACCTTGTCCTAAACAAGATCATATTATAAAAATGTCTATAGATCAAAGAAGAATCCTCAATGAAGACACAATTTTGGCTATGATTGTAGAGGATAAGGCCATTATTGAAGCAAATATTAGACCAAAATAGCTATGAAAGCTAGGAACATTACTAAGAAAAAGAAAATTCCCCATGCAACTCCATCATCCCCATAAATGGCTATGGAACTAGTGTCAAGGGTTGTCAATAGAGATCTATAAGGGAATTAACATTTTATATAAGGCTAGTGATATTTCTTTAGAAACTTTGGCACTCCCATGGTACCTATAGAACTAGTCTCAAGGTTTCTAGTGGAGCTTCATGAATAATTTAGCCTTTACGACTAAGAGATGTTCTCTAAATTGAATTCATCACCCTGTTGGTCACAAATCTGCCTAAGTACAAATAATTTTTTGTGCACCCTAGACCCAACCAACATTGAAAGGTCAAAGTCAAAGTTACCTCTCATGTGGAGAAAAAATCATTTTTTCCCTTATTTGGGGTGAATTTCCAAATAAAGACATCTTGAGGCAAAAGTCCCAAAAACTGCATCTTTTTCTAATGATCAAAGTCAAAGTCACCCATGGGGTGGGATGAAAATCATTGTCACCCCTCTTAGGGATGAAATCAATATTTTTTGCCTCCTTTGTTCTAGATAATGTTTTCATATCATTTTTGGGTTAAATTACCCAAGAGAGTCAAAAACATGATGAGGGGTGAAAACATCAGATTGCATGGGTGAAATCAATTCTTACCCCTTCTTTTTGGTAACATTTTAATTCAAAGCACCCCTGTTGATGATATCTCTTGGGAAAAATCAAATATTGGCAGAATTTAATTATTGGAGCAATCAGATCAATTTTTCTAAGATTCTTGCTAAGGAGATGGTAATATTAAATGCTACACCTTATGATACGACGTAATCTCAGTTATTTTTGAGGTGCCCTTCATGGATTTTATTTATTTTTGAAGCAAAATTAAATTTTTTTGATCTTCATTGGCAAGGGTTAGATTCCAAGGTGTGGTGCCTAGAATTTAATAGTCCAAGATCTTATTTTTTGCATGATGTTACAGAGTTTCAATGCACCAATGCTTGGAACATTTTTTCCATCGTTCATCTTTGTCGATTTTCCAAGCACACTCCATGAAAAATGGATCACTGATCCTTGAAGAATGATCTGATTTGAGCATCGCTTTTATCGAGGAGAGAATTGTTGTTGCTAATTCTTGATCAACCAACATATTGTTTTAATATGCATTTAATGATAGATGTGAAATACTCTATAAATACTAAGCATTTCAATGTAATAAGAAGGATAAACACTCTACAGAAAAATACTTTAATTTTTTTGCATAAATAGAAAGACATTCAGCTTTTGGTTCCTTAAGTAGTATTGCGTTTGATCTCATTCTGTTTATTATTTTTGATTACGTTCATCTCCATTATTTATTGATTTTAAATTCTGCATCTGGATTTAGCTACTGCTTATGAGGGAGTGAATACTGGAATGTTGTCTTGGATATTTCTTTCCTCCAACATTTTAATGTTGGTCAGGTCTAGGGTGCATAAATAATATTTTATACTTAGGAAAATTTGTGACCAATAGTTTTTGGCATACTCGGTGGGACACTCAAAAGTTCCACTATGAAAAATATCAAGGTTTGATGTTCACCTTTGTACTATATTATTAGAACATTTGGTGACTCAGATTTACCTAGAATCCTTTGAACGTGATGTGAGAGAAAGATTTCTTCATGATCACAAGATCAAAGGAAAAAAATCTAGAAGATCCTATTGAGTTTTATGAACTTGACACCCAAGTGTTAGGGAAACATCCTAGGTTAGTTACTCCAACTATCCCATCAAGTGTTACATCTTCACATTTAGCTAGTGTATTATTTGTTCCTTCGAGTCCTGCTAGCACAACCACTAGATTTACACCTCCTCAACCACACACTCCAATCCACATGTCCCAAAATCCACCACCATAGCCACCAAGGAAATTCCCAACATGGAATCACTTTGGGCCTCTAAATATGCAAGCTCAGAACCTGATTCTACAAGTAGTGATGAAGGCTCTGCCTAATTACGATGGTACGAGGAAGATAAATTATGAGCATATCCAAGATGTAGCTGCCTTGGAAATGATTCATAGCATCATAAATGAGGATATAATGGTAATATTGCTCATGCTATCTCTTAGAGGTAAGTTGTTTTACTGGTACCGATCATTACAACCTACCACCATTACTACCTGGGACTAATTGGCCAAATTGATGATCAAAGGCTTCAACAAACAAGCAAATCCGTTCTCTTTGTTGCATCTGTTTAGTACCATTTAGAGGCATCCACAGGAGGAAATCATGGAATTTAATGTCAGGTTTTCCCGAACTTGGCATAGAGTTCCTTATGGTATTCGATTGAATCTTGAACAAGCAACATTTTATTATCTATGAGATTTCAATTCTGACATCAGTATGGCTATCCGATAGTCTAATGTCAACATATTTTCTAATCTATATTCTGTTGCACAAAAGGTTGAAGCTGACCTAATTGCTATTGGTAAACTTCTACCAAAAATGATAATGCCATTTTTTCCTTGATCTTCTGTAGTATTTGTATGCTAATGCATCTTCTCAGCATTTTCCCATGTCCCCCATGTATCCAATCCCTTCATGTAATCTGATTACATCTCAAAGCATGACAACAATTTTTATTCCTCAACTGTCCGCTCCAACTATTCCATAGTTACCCACTCCGGTTCCATTCCTAGCATTGCCATCTCCACCTGTACCTCTCCCATTACTATCTCCATAAACAACCTCAAATCTTGATCCACAAGAAAAAGTATTGAAAGAGTTGCAATCAATGAAATTGACCATACAAGCGATGGGTAATGAGATTACAGTTATCAAAAGGAAGCAGGTCGAAAGAGATTTCTAGCCTAGGAGATTTCAATCATCGTCGATCACCAAGGAGCAAGTAGATTGACCAACAAGGTACATGAGAGAAATTTGATTGTTCTGATAAATGAATAAGCTAACACATAAGATAAAATAAATTGGTGCTCTACGTGCAATGATACACATGGTGAGAAAAAATGCATGGTTTACCTAAACTACGTGCAGACATTGGTAGACAATTACTTCGTTGGTCAAATTAACATGATCATAGAATTTGATCATAATTTCATGGTCCCTTATGAAGAGCAAGTTTCAATTCTCACAAGATCTGGAAGAAAACCTGTTACTATGGACCCAGCTGAGATGGAGTCCTTGAAGGTACCTGTTGACTCAAAGGTGCAAAATTAGAAAAAACAAGCACACACAAAGGTAACTATTATAGTGCCCAAGCCAGATGCACCCATCCTACTGAAAGATATTTTACCTCTATGAGAAAAATTAAGAGTGCAATAAAATGCTTCGACTTCATAGGTAAGAGTTGAAATGGAAGAACAAGCTAGGGAGAAACTCAAATAGTTGTCCTTGACCAAGCATTAGAGTGTAGAAGCCACACAATGATATAAAAGCATATATGAGATTGCAAATGAAGGTAAAGAGTTATGTACATCCATATATAATATTGTTGAAGAATTGAAGAGGATTCCAACCAAAGTGATTCTCTATGATGCACTACAATTTCCTGGACAAGTGGATTTGTTGCAAGAATAACTAAATTTTTGAAAGATAAGGGGAAGAATCTAACTCAAATAGTGTTAGCTCAAACACTAATGAATTATGCCATTGGGAAGAATAGACCATCCTATTTCTACCTGTATCTTAGGATGGAAGGTTGGATTATGCATAATTACATGATTGAATCTGGCATTGTAATGACCATCATGCCAAAGGTAGTTTGTGACATTATGGGTATGGAATATACGAGAAGAAGCCCTAGCATCTTGCAGTTGGATGACACACCTATCAATATAGTGGGGGTCATCAAAGATATCTCCATCGTGTTGTGTAAAATACCTTAGATCATAGTGATTCAAGAGGTAGTTATGGATGATCTAGGGCTATAATTTAGCATGTGCCTATCATGGGAATTTACTGCTAAGTTGGGAGATTACATTTCTCTGGACTATTTCCATTTGGAAATTCCTATCAAAGGGAGGAGAATATGAATTTATAAAGAGAAGCCTTAAAATTATCACATAGATAAAATTGAAGAAGAAGATAAATCCATCAATTCTATCAACTTGATGATTGAAGAATTGGAGGAGTTAAACTTGATGGAAGAATTTCTGGATGAGCTTCAAACAGAAGACAAGTTTTCAATGCTCGATTTTAATGCCATGATGGAAACCAAAATCGATTGTTATACTATAACTAAGCCTAAAAAAATTGTAGTGAAGGTATTTTATGATGAAGATCCTTTTCTTGATCAATTATGGAGGCTGCACTTCGATGGTTCTAGATGCAAGAATGGCATAGGAGTTGAGATCATTCTCATTTCTCCCTTTGGTATAAAAAATATGTACTCTTATCTAATGACCTGGAACTATACTAACAATGCCATCGAGTATAAAGCACTCTACTTGGGTCTAAAAAAGGTAGAGAAGCTTACGATCAAACAACTACAAATCTTTGGAGATTCTAAGCTAATCATCAACTAGGTAATGAGTAAATGCATTTCCAAGCAACACTACTTGAAGGTATACCGTAATAAAACATAGGATTTTTTTGAGGCTTATACAACATTGAATATACAAGCAATATCGTAGGATTAGAACAAGCATGTTGATCTCCTGGCATCCCTTGGTGTAATTTTTTCCCTAGTGGAGCATGGGTGTGAAAGCCCAAGACCGTGAGATTAATTTACAAAACTTCAGTACTTGACAAAAATATCCATTGGCAAGTGTTTGAAAGTGATGAGTAGATTATTAATTTTTTGATAAGAGAAGCTAGTAGTGTGGAGGAAAGAACACTTAATGAGTAAGAAGCTGAGGGGTTGATTTGGTTGTGGAATAATCATATCCCAAAGGAGTTGATTACACTTGAGAGTCTCTTTGATCAAAATGATAGAGAAAAAAAGCATAGGATCAAGGTGGATGAAAAAGAGTATACTAAACTGCATTTGGGACCTCAGAAGTCAATCAAATTGGCACTGATTGCACTCAAGAAGATCTAGATTAGAATAAAGAGCTGTGTCATGAAATACCCAGACATTGTCACTTGGAACTACCAATATTTGAAAGGCTACAATAAAGACATGATACAACATACCATTGAGTTACAGGAAGGAGTGAAACCCTTTAGGAAAAAGAAAAGACCAGTCAATTGCAATATTGAAGCTTTGATGAAAGTAAAATTGTTGAATATGCTAGAAGCTAAAATAATCTACCCAATTAAGCACTCTACCTGGGTAGCAAATCTGGTCCCTGTGAGAAAGAAGAATGGAGATATCTGCTTGTGGGTGTGTTTTCAAGATTTAAACCAAGCATATTTGAAGGATCACTATCCACTATCGTAAATTGACCAGATTCTTCATGTGGTTGTTGGTGCTCAGATTTTCTTTGTTAGATGGATTCTTTGGCTATAGCCAAATTTGGGTCAAATATGAAGACCGGTATAAATTGGTGTTCACCACAAAATGGGAAAATTTTGCGTATCAACATATGCCGTTTGGTCTCTCAAACGTTGGTGCAACTTTTTAGAGAGCAATAGACATAGATTTTGGTGAGTTGTTGAATCGTGTTATTATTGTTTATTTGGATGACAAGACATTTTTTATCACAATAGGAAGGAACATAGTCTACATCTAAGACAAGTGTTCAAAAAATATCGAGAGTTCATAATATCAATCAACTCAAAGAAGTCCATCTTTGTGGGTAAAGAAGTAAATCTCCTAGGACATGTTATTTTGGAAGAAGGTTTGGCGATTGATCCAGCTAGATCTAAAGTCATCCTAAAGATTTTGTTTCTAGCCATCAAGAAGGATATGCAATCATTTTTTGATAAAATCAAATTTTTTTGAAAGTTTATGGTAGATTTTGCTCAGGTGGTGAAGCCAATAGAGCTGTTACAAAGAATGCCGAGTTAAAATGGACTGAGCAGAGGAGACAAGCATTCAAATAAATAAAATATAGAATTTCTCTAGCTTCGATACTGGTGAATCCCGATTACTCAAAATATTTTATCCTATATGCCATTGGTGAACAAGAAAGCTATGCAACAGTGCTTATGCAGAAGGGACATGATGGAGATGAGCAACCGATGGCTTTATTGAGTCAAGTCATCCAACCACATGAAGAGAAATATAATTTCATTGAAAAACAAGTATATGTGGTGATGAAATCCTTGAAATTTTTTTGACATTTTGTTTCTCAAAGCAATATGATAGTTTATGTTATTCATCCAAACGTTCAGAGTTTTATCATTCAAGGGGAACTTGAAGACAAGAGAGCTGGATGAGTCTCCAAAATCTAGGAATATGACATTGAAATTCATCCAACCAAGCTGTTTCAAGGTCAAACACTATGTCAAGAGTTTGTAAAAAGTGTTGCATCTGAATCCATGGTTTTCCAACTTGAAGATTCAACAAGAATTTTTTCTAACCGCTCTGCAGGCGATCCTGACTGGATAGAGGACCTCGTTGAACATTTCTAATCAGGAAGATGTCCTCCACACCTTAATGCCTCACAGAGAAGGAGATTTAGACTTTAGGCCCTTAGGTATGTAATGCTACCAAATGGATTGTTCCATAAAAATATTGATGAAGTACTTCTCAGGTGCATTCGAGAATCAGAGAAACAAATAATCCTAGAGGAGTTTCACTCTAGTCTATTAGAAGGACATTATGCAAGGAGGCCAATGGCATTAAAAATGATTAAAGTAGGATATTTCTAGCCTACTATCTTTACGAATACTATGAAAGTCAATCAGAATTGTGATAAGTGTTAGAGATATGTTGGTAGAAGCAAGAATGTATCATTACCCCTTCATCCAATTCAAGTAGAGGAAGCATTTTAGCAATGGGGCCTAGAATTTATTGGGGTCATTGATCCCAATTCCTCTGAAGGACACAAATATATCCTAACTACAAATAATTATTTTACCCAATGGTTAGAAGCAATACCAACCAAGAAGGTGGATCAAACAACAATTATTGCTTTCCTTTAAGGTTTAATCACCCATTTTGGCATACCAGATGAAATAATAATGAACAATGAGACTCCCTTCATCAGTTCTAGGATCAATAAATTTACAAAGAAGTAGGAAATTTATTTGAAGATATCATCTAACTATTACCTGCAAGGGAACAACTTAGCTAAATCCACAAACAAGAATTTGTTGATGATTCTAAAGAGAACCCTGGGTGATAATAAGTGTAGTTGGAACTTACTTTTAAACCAAGCATTATGGACCTACTGTATCTCCGTGAAGAAATCCATTAAGACGTCTCTTTATTCCTTGGTATATGGTAAAGAAGTAGTGTTACCCATTCATATTGAATTGCCAACTCTTCAGTCATGGCACTTGCTATACGGTGAAGATGATGATGAGCTTGATCCCATGAGCACAAGATTGGCACAACTTTTAAAGTTGGAGGAAGAGAGGGAAATATCATATGATGCCTTCATGAAACATGCTTAGATGACACAAAAATGGTTTGGAAAGAAAAATTTTGAGAAGTCATTCGAGGTAGGTGATCTAGTGCTGAAATGGAATGAAAACAAGGCTAAGCCTGACAATCATCACAAGTTTAAAGTGATATGGGAGGACCCATTCAAAATTTTGGGCATCAACCAGGTTAATTTATTTTATTTGTAGGATATGGATGGCTGTGCACTGCAATTTCTTGTAAATGGTCTTCATTTGAAGGCCTATCATCAGTAACATAATTATGATCAAGTATGTATATATGTACATAAATTATTATGTTATCTTGTTTTCAGTCGAGTATGTTTAAAATGATATATAAAAAAAGAAGAAAGTTGATTTTACCAAGAGATTAATTTCATCCCCAAGGCAAGTGATTTCACCCTGAAAGCACCTTGCCATCAACAAAAAATCATTTTCAGCCCAAAAATATTTTTAAAGGCTTTTGTACTTTTTCTTCTAGGCGAAAAAAGAGGAAAAGAAAGCAGGTTGTTTTTTGGTGAGAAATTATGAAAGCACCATGGGCTCAATTGGACTTCAAATTTTTACTTTTTTAAAAAGAATGCTCCTATTTTTGCTAGAAGAAATAAAATATTAAAAAGAAAAAGGAAAAAGGGGCACCCCACTTTTTTTTTAAAAAAATTCCCGATTTTTTTAAAATTTGCCAAAAAAACAAAAAATAAAAGCAAAAGATAAAAATTAATTATTTTCGCCCCAAGAAGAAGATTTGTCTTGTTTTTTCTATTTTGGAGGTGAAACCCTCATTTATTTCTCCGAAGACATTTTTGGAGGAAAATTGCTAGAAAAAAATTAAAAACAAATGCATGCTTTTTCAAGAACTTGAGTTTGTGGTGCTACGTTCAACAAGGAAGGAGGCAAAATTAATTTCACCCTGATTTTTCATGAAAAGCACTCTTAGTTAAACCTTATTTTTTAGCAATAAGGGTTTTTGGGGTAAAATCAGAGATGAATAATTATAAAAGGATTGCAAGGCATGTAATTCCATAAAGCAAGCAAAAGAAGAAGTTTCAGAGCTCAAGTTGTATGAATACTTTCACCCTGGGACATTTTTGGCTAAGCAAGTGCTCTCCTTCAATGATTTTTACTGAACAATGCTAATTTTGGGAAAGATATAGAGTTAATACATGCAATCAAATTTATTTCACTCGCAAAATTTCTAGAGGATGTTTCAGCATTTCTATATAGGAAATTTAATTATTTTTTCCCCCATATCTCACATGTGGCGTTTGCATTTCCTGATATGAGCTGTTAAATATCCATATTGTGCCTCCCAAGATAAAAGTGATGGAGTTTGATGTTCAAGGAAGATTCACTGTGCAAGGACATTATTAGCAGTTAATGAGCAGTTTAAAATCATTAAAAAATGTGTCAGGTGAGAGAACTAAGGAGCACGCACATTCGAATTCCTTAGGTGCAACACTTGCATTAAATATGGTAGTTAGGGGATGAAATTTATAATAGGAGTGATTCTGAAGCTTGCAGAGTAAGAAAGTCAAATATTATTATTTTTATAAGCATTTCCAGATTATCCTTCAACACCCTAAATTGTTGCTTTGCTGTAGAATTTCTAGAGTGTTACAATGGGAGCTGTGGTACAAAGATGGAAAATAAGGTTGTTGATTCAAAGAAAAAATTAGAGCTAACAAAATGCAAGGTGGCAAAAAAGCTAAAAAATCTAGGTGGTATGAAAATACTGAGCTTGACCCATATTCTAATGAGTTGGCTAATATTGGAGATTATACTATTTCAAAAAAAGGTGTAGAAAAATTGTGCTAGGATGTGGAGACTATGGTCATGCATGATCTAATATTGGAAAGCCTATTAAATGTTTCTTATCATGCACAAATTTTTTTGTACCTATGTACACCTATGCATCCTTACCCTGAGCTAGTAATGGCAATGGCAAAGTTTTATCAACCTAAAACTAGGGTCATCCATAATGTAAAGGGAGATAATTTGTTCACCATTTCACCCGGTTTAGTGAGATAAGTGTTTGCTTATGGGGTGAAGCCTTACTCAAATGCCATATTTAAAAAAATGATTTTCAAGGAGTAATAGGAAAGGTACCAATAAACTGTAAAATTGCACCATTTCATGGAGAACCAACTGATAAAGGTGCCCCAATTCAGAGAATTACCAGCTTTGAAAAAGCCCCTAATAGAATTTAAAATCTTGAACATGTATTCCATGTTGGCTTGGGTGTCCAATATTTCTACCGATACCATGATACCATGGTGTACGAATGGCAAGTAGCACTAGTGAAATGCACTTCATAGGTAGAATTTTATGCCTCGACATCAATGTAGGTAAGCACAAACCCCATATTATTCGACTGGGTAGATTATGTGGCTTAAGAAATGCACACCCAGTTGGAGAGGATACATAGTGAAGAAGTAGTTTTATTCAGGCATGCTTCATTTTTGGCCTAGTATTTCTTCTTTTATATGCATCAACGATTTTATTTTATTGTAGTAAAGCAAGTTGATGAGACAGACAATAAACTATTGATATATTTATGGACTTTAAGATTGTCTATGGGGGAGTCATTCTATAATTTTAACCACATGTTTTTAGGCTCTACCCTCAAACTTATTTTTTGCACAAGTGATAGAGTGCCAAGGGCAAAGAGGGAAGAAATTATCACTAAGGAGAAAGGAGATATTTTCTTATTTATGTAGGGAGTCGTGGTGCAAATTTTTGGCTTCATTGACAAGCTATTTCTCCTTTCGTATTTTACTACCAAGTGCCTCTTGGCAATGGAAGTTGTTCATAAGACTGACTACATAAATAAAGGCTATGGGGTAGGATGGGGTAAGAAGACTACATGTACCATGCCATTTCACTTTAGCAAAACATAGTTTTCTCCTTAGAAGTTTCCATCAAGTGAATAGCTTCTATAGCAATAACAACCCCATCCAAGATTTGTCGACTAGCAACAAACCCTCCTTGCTCCTCAGAGATGATTTTGCTCAACCATATCTTCAACCTCTCAGGAATAATTTTTGTGATGATCTTATACACAACATTGTAGAGAGCAATAGGCTTGAACATATCCAAGGAATTTGCTCCCTCTTTTTTGGGTATAAGCACCACAAAGGTAACATTTAGGGCCCTTAGCATATGTTTCTTCTTTTGGGACTCATGGACCACCTCTAAAAGATCAAATTTTATTAAATCCCAAAACTCCTGATAAAACTCAATCAAGAATCCATTTGGATTTGGGGCTTTTTATTTTTTCATCTTGAATACAACATTTTCCAACTCCTCAAGGGAAATTGGACCCATCAAGTGCTCATTCATCTCTCTAGAAAAAATCATTGGAATACAATTTAGAATAATATTTTCATTCTCATCATCTGATAGGGAGTCCTCCTTGAAGAGAGAGGAAAAATACCTCAGTATCTTTTGAAATATCCCTAAAAGAAGAGAGTAGGGCATCCTAAGAATTCACAAGAGAGGTAATCAGGTTACCATTATGGTGAGCCTTAACTAACTTATAAAATAAGGTTGTGTTCCTATCCCCTTAATGAAGCCAATCTACTTGAGCTTTTTTCCAAAAAATTTCTTCCCTCAATTCCCATTCAGCAAGGTCTTTTGCAGCCTTAGATTCCTCAACAAGAAGCTCCTTCATGAATACCTGATCTCTAATATTCCTTGAAGCTTATTCCATCCTCCTAATAGTTGCCAGCTTAGCCAAGGAAAGATTCCCAAAATTATTCTATTCCATCTCTTCAATTTATGTTTTACAAATTGTAGTCGCTTCATAAAGGAATACATAGCGATGCCATGAGGAGGTTTGCCAGTGGTCTACCAGCCTCGCATGAAATCATGAAGCTTAGGATCACTAAGACACATAAGTTGAAACTTAAAGGAGGGATTATTTTTTAGCCCTAACTCCAAATTAGAGAGTTTGATAGACCAATGATCAGATCCCCTACCCTCAAGAATCATAGAACTAGCACTTTTGTTATTACCCATCCAATAACTGGATATCAAAAACCTATCTAGTCTCTCTGAGATGGAAGCTTACCCACACCTTCTATTGTTCCAAGTAAATATACTATTATATGGATTGATGTCAACCAAGTTTAGGGCTTGGATATGAGCACTAAAGACAAAATAAAAAGGCTCAAGACGGTCCACCCCACCACGTTTCTCCTCCAGAAAAGTGATAGAGTTGAAGTCTCCAGCCAAAATCCATGGGTACAGGGGAACCAAAATTCTCACAAAGCAAATGTGCTCCCACAAATTCACTTTACCATTGTAATCAACATGAGCATACACATTTGTAAGTAGGATGGTTTCACCAGATTCATTATCATGCTCAGCCATAGAAATAGACCATATGTTGGAAATCCAAGTAAGAGGGGATATCTTAACCGGATCCCATAAACAAGCGACACCACCAGCATATCCACATGCATCAATACACTAGCATTACCCCCTTCTCCACAACTTGGGAGCAATATTGAACATACTATCAATAGCCAATTTAGTCTCATGAATAAACACCACATTCGGAGAATGCACACGAACCAAATCACAAACAACTTTTTGTCTGGGGATGTTGTTCAACCCCTTACATTCCATGAGAGGATAATCATTTTTGGGAGTTATAAAAATGGGAGTCCAATGTTCTCACCAAGCCTGACTCCACAAAATTATCCCCCATTAACTTAATTTTATCCTGGTATTTCTTCCGACCCACCTTCATATTCTTATTTGAAAAACATTTTTTTAATTATTTTATGCTACAATCCCAACATCGTAGGAGTTTTGCAGTCCAAGGATGATTGCATCAGTGCCTGAGTAGGAGAGGGCATACCTAAATATATACCACTTTCCAAAATAGTTTCCCGTATAGGGCTAGACCCAACCATGTCCCATATACTTAGATCCAAAGTCCTTTGTTCTTCATTTAAACCCCCTAGATTTGATTCCTTAAGTTCCCCCTCAAGAAGAGACATTTGATTCGGCCTTGTTATATTTGCATTAGGTAGTGATGTTTTAGGTATCTCCATGCACTGATCAAGATCATCTAATATTTCAAAATGGTTGAGTAGAGCATCTGGTTGGCTATCCTTAAGGTCTTTATTTGCCCTTCATCCTCTATTTCAGGCTTTTAATAGAATAAAACCTTCCTTATCTTGTTTCCCTTCCTTTATCGGGGCTTTTCCTTTATCCAAAATTTGTCTAGATCGAGAGGGCCTAGGATTTGAAGCCATAGGCAGGACAAAATTAGGGTATTTTCATTGTAGGTGGCCATATTCATGGCAAATTCAGAAACAAAATGGAAGAGCTTCATAGTCAAGTTTTTGAACCTATGTAGTTGATCCAAATTGTATTTCAATAGAATCTAGAATAGGATTATTTAAGTCAATTTCAACACAAATACGAGCAACAGATATTACATTTTCATCCATTGTCTGTTGTGACGGTCCAATTGGCTTCCCAAGCAGAAGGGAAATATTATGAAAGATATCAGTTCTCTAGAATTCCAATGGGAGCCATGGAAGCCGCACACATACTAAAACCCGCGACGGTCGCTCCTCTGATGCGTTGAAACCCACATGCCAGGGTTTAAGAAAGAGTCCCACTTGGTTATAGAAATAAGGACCTCCTTCAAATGCTTTGTTACAATTTGCACTACAAGAGAAAACCACCATAAAATAGATGTTCGCTCTCAGCATCACCTCCACATCGCCTTCAAGATTCTAAGTATTCTTGAACCACGCCTCCACAAAGGGGAGGGAAATTCGGATGCCCAAAATTTTTCCAATAAGGGCATGTTTGGTTAGATACTCCACATCTTCTACCATAGAGTCTAGTTGAACCACTAGAACTGGCCTGGCTTCACATCGTTCCAAACATCCATTGTTATTTAACAAGCGGTTCCCGACATGCACTAGAAAATCCTATTCCTTCTAGTCATTTTTAGATGAAAAAACATCACGAGCATGCACTCTCTGTGCCGGACCTGATGCCATCACGAAATTCCTCCAATTTTTTAGACCTCCTTCGGAAGCTGCTACCATCCCTGCAGAGCAGTTTTTCTTCATCAAACCCCAGCAGAGTAGTTTTTCCTCCACAATTCTTTTTTATTATTAAGCAGGGTTTCACAAACTGGTACTTTGATAAAGCATAAAGGAGATAATTTATTTCAAGTTTTAAAATCAACAAACTAAGTGCAAAAGGGTGTTAATGAGAGCAAATGAAAGTATATATCCAAGCCTTGGAAAAAGGATCTCTCAAAGCCACTGAACTAGCTCACATTGTTGAAAATCCTAGCTACAATCTGCTATAAAAGTGAGCACACAAAATCAAGATAAAAGGAGTGGCAGCCAAATTTGAACGAAGGAGAGCCACGACATTGGAAGGGAGAGAGTCACTTAGGTTGAGGATGAACCACCATGAGTGGAAAATATATTGTACATAGAAGGAAGAACCATTACACTAAAGAGAAGAACCACCAAGTTGAGGAGGAGAAGAAAATTCTCAACACCACCATTAGCTCAATTCAATGAGCACAAATGTAGTCTATGATCAGGTAGATGAGAAAATATTTGATGAATGTTGAAAAACCAAACATTAAAAAACCAAAAAATTGAAGAATCTAAGTTAGGGCAAGTTGGAACATCAAAAAAGAAAGCTAAGCACCAAGGAATCAACTATTATATAAGTAAACATCTAAATTATTATTGGTGAGAAGGCATATGTCAATTGAAATATCCAAGAAGCCATAACACCATGAAATAAAGTAGAATAATGCTTTAGGTTCATTATTACCAAGTGTTTCATAGTGAGGAAGAGCGTTGAAAAGTTGAAGCACTAAAAAGGGGACTAATAATCATGAGGTACGCGATTTGAAGAGAAAAAGATATTTCCTACCATTTGGTACATTGAAAATAGAACACCAACAAATTTGCTAAAATATGTTTAAGCAAAAATGAAATGCATCAATCAAGATATCAATTTATATATCCACAGTCAAATTTACCTTTGGAGAGCATCATGCATTCATATTTGAAAGCATTTGTTCAGTAAGCACCTATAGGAGAGAGAATATAGTGGAAGTTGAAGACTTAACATTGGAAGATCAAATATTTCATCAATAATTTTGCACATCATAGGAAGGAGGTAATATTTAAAGGTTAATTATTGTTTTTTATATATTTTAGAGTTATAAGGTTCAATGATATTTAATTTATCTAAGGTTGAACTCTATTAATTCATTTTTACTTTGATTAATGAGATAAATAGAGGAATAAGGTATTAAATTGAAAAATAAAAACATTAGAGACCTAATTGATTATTTTTGAAAAGTTTTGAAGTATTTTGAAAGGTGAATTTGGAATTTTGGGAAGTGAAGTACACATTTTTTAATTAATTTATTTGATTTTGTAAATCAAGTTTTCAATATTTACAAATAATTTAAAGGGGAAGAAATAAGGTTTTCTACATCAAATTAGGAATACAAAATTTGAAAATACTTTTACAAAATTTCTAAATTCATAATTTGGGAGCTATAAGGCATTCAACATCAACATAGGATTATGAAATTTAGAATTTAGAAACTATATTTTTGAAATTTGGTAGATACGAGGTATTCAATTTTTTTTTGAATTGAAATTATTGCTTTGATCATATACTCAAAACTTTAGAATTTGAAAAATATTATCAAATTTTATTATATATTTAGACTTAGGGATACAAGGAATTCAACTCAAAAGATTAGAAAAGTTTGAAAATTATCTTCAAGTTTCTAGGAAGATATAGAGTGCTTAACTACATTTTTTTAAAAAAATTAGAAGTTCAAAATTAAATTATATAGGAAGCTATAAGGATGTCTACATAAAGGAATTCATTTGTAATTAAAAAATAAGAAAATCAAATATCGAAATGGTTAAAAGAGATATTGGAAAACACAAATTAACAAATTGATTCTTCTAACAATATAATAGAATATACAATGGAAGAAATTGATATAGCAAAAAATGTTGATAAAAGAATAATAGTTGATAGTCAAAAAGATTTCTTACAAACTTATGAAAGAAGCAAAGATAGAATCACATCAACTGTACACACATGGCTACATCAGTTGATCAAGAAAATAAATGAAATTAAAATTTTCAAAATAACACTTGAAGATTTTTCAAAACAACAAGAGAAGGTTTGAAATGCACATGTTGTAATAGATATGGACATGAAGAAGCAGATTGTTGGAATTTACATCATTGTAAATATTGTGGAAAATAATCACATTCATCTACTTTTTGCTATCACAAGGAAGAATATTATTCTAAATTTTAAAAGGTTTTAACATACATATTCGAGTGTTTATTTCAAAATATTATTTCTAAAGTATTTTCTAACAATGGATACAAGCATGAAGAGCAAGAAATAAGGTTATCTAAAGAACATGAAAAACAAAAGTGGACCAGAGATGCAATTAGATCTCTTGCTCAAAAAGGCTATCTAACGATAGACTATATTGAAAGTCCAAGATGAAAACATAATTCAAAGACAAAGTAAAAGAATCAAATCAAGAGAAGCAAGATGAATATTGAACCTGAAGAAGATAATTATTTGAAGATTCCAGATATAAATTTACTAGAGATAGATTGAAGATAAAATATGAAGACCATATTGAAGACTAAAGTCTTCAATAACCAGATTAATGTAATACAAGAGGGTGTTGGAATATATTACATTATTTTGTATATGCTAATGTACCACCTTGGGTACATCATTGTAATAATTATATTAGGATGTGTGTCCTAGATTAGAGTGTGATTTTTTATTTTATATAACATAAAAATGTGCATGAAATGCACAAGTGTCATTTAGTTAAGTGTGCAAGTGTGGTGAGTGTAGATGTGCACAAGTGTCCATTATGTAAGAGTGTACATGTATCCTTAGAATAGGGAAATGAAGAGTATTAAAGAAGAGTGAAGGCCAAGGGTACTCCATATGAAGAGTCACATTCTATTATATATGTGAGTAAGCATTGTAAAGAAGAGAGGGGTGTATGTTACCTTTATTCTATTTCATGTTATTTTTTTCATGAGCATTTGTTAGTGTCCATTTTATGAGTTGTTTCAAAATTTATATATTATTTTTATGTGAATTAAATATTTGTCATTATTTTATATTTTATATTACAATTTTATTTTAGATATTGTGGTTATTTGCATCAAGTATTAAGCATCAAAAGCTAACATGATAAAGAAACCTCATAAGATTATTTAGAAATTAATTATACATATTGGACATCCACTTATTCAAATGATTGGCTTACAAATTTAGGGGTAACTAGGAACATGATGAAGCACAAACATCTCCTATAAGTCTATAACAAATCACATACAAGAGGACATGTTATGATTAAAGATTATTCTTTATAATAGCTTGCAAGGTGTGAAGACAACAACATTGGATATTTATATTTTGATGATCTACTTTATGTTTGTAATGTTGGTCCTAACATTTTTTCTATTTATCACATTACTCATATAAATAAGAAAGTAGAGTTTTGTCCTAATATATGGGTAATTGAGGATATAGACATTGGGTTTAAAACTATTACTTTTATATATTCTAATGAGATTGACCACATATAAAAATTGTGATAGAGACCTTCCTCTTTGGCTTCCTATAAGAATAAAATATTTGTTTCTATGGTTTCACATGTAGATAATGAAAGTTAGAAGTGGTATCAAAGGATTGAGCATCTTAGTTATGGATCCTTGAAATACAAAAGTCAACACTAAATGCCCATTGGCATACCATACATATTTCCTCCAAGTGGTGCATTTTAGGGGTTTATTTTTGGTAATCATCATAAGAAGACCTTTCCAAAAGGAGAGGCAAGATGAGAATATCATCCCTTAGAGATCATACATAGTGATTTTTATGGACCTACGGGCATACTATATCTCCCAAGAAACGGGCACTTACTTATTTTTTATTGATGATTTCTCTAGATATGTTTGGTTGTACACCATTTGCACTAATGATGATGTTTTTGATAGGTTTAAGATCTTCAAGGCCCTTGTTGAAAATCAACTAGATATGAGAATCAAATATCTAGATAAACAAGGGTGGTGAATATGTATGCTATATTTTTCATATTTTTTTGATATTTTGTGGGATTTACTCCTTTTAATTTTTGGATGGGATGTTCTTTGCATGCATAAAATAATGTTTAGTAATTTCCTTTAGTAAATTATGGGTGGTAAGTGTATTTACATATTTTTGATGCATGGAGCAAGCCTTCAACCAACAACACTCCATTGGAAGTTGAAGTTTAGATGACATATGTATTCATTAAATAACAACTTCATAATTTATGGTCTTCTTTTATATTTATATGATATTATTGGTAGATGGTCTGGTCAATGGATGAAAGGGTCAAAGTTAACTTCATATGGTAATATCTTATGATGACAATTCTAGAAGGCTCTTATAGATGATAAGTTATTTGATGACACAAATGTAATTAAATAAATCATTTCTTTAGATGGTAATATCTTTATATGACAAATTTTATCTAGATGATAACTCTTCTCCAAATGATAATAATTTTATAAACAACAACTCTGGATGATAACTCATCTCCAAATAATATCTCTAGATGATAACTATTTTTTAGATGGTAGCTCTTCTCTAGAAGACCCAATTTTATAATGGAATAATTAGAAGATTATATTATCACTAGGAATCAATTTTTTTCAAATGACCCTATTTTATAATGACATGATCTTCATACAATAATTATCTTATACAATTAATATCGCTCCACTCTTGCGCATCTACAACATAAAAATGGTAGTAAGATACAAATAGGATGATTTCTAAAAATATCTCTAGTGCAATGATCTATATGACAACAAAAAATTAGAGCTCCAAGTTCTCTTGCATAACTAAAAATATAAACAACATAAAAAGTGTGTCTTCTCCTGTGTTCATATGATGATAATGATTCTCTTTACTCCTTAGCAATGCATTCCAATTAAATGTACACTTGTTTACAACTTCTATAAATATTGTGAGCCTTTAGATCCTCTCAACTAGAATGCTTGGTAATGCTTTCCTTTTATTCAAAATCTTCATCCATAATGGAATTTCTACACCTCGATCTAATCCTCCTCCAAATAGCACCTTGCAAAATTGATCTATTCTTTCTTATGCTTTAGGATAAATGATAGATTTGATACCACATGGTGTACCAACTTGGTGTTGGATAGAGTTTTATTAATAAAAAATTTGAATATATACGATGAACATGAGATAGTTTGGATAACAAAATATCACCACCTATTTGGGTTAAAATCTTGAATATCTAACCCTAACTATATTAAATGATATAATAAATTCCTAATATTGTTGAGGAATAAAAAATCATATGTATACCAAATATTGGCTACTTGTGAGCCACAATATTAGAGGAGGTACATTATGCCACAAGTTCTAGCCATCTTGGTATGATTAAAATGATAGCAGACTTAGAAAAGTTGTTTTTTGGTCTGGGTTAAAAAAAGGCACAACAATATTTGTTGCTAAATATTTGATATGCCAATGAGTTAAAGCTGAGAGTGTACATCCAATAAGTATGTTGTATCCACATAATATACTTGAGCGAAAATGGGAGATATTTAGCATGGATTTTATTCAATATTTTCTAATGTCAAATTATAAGCATTAAGTCCCTTGTTGAAAGTTATCTAAAAGGACATGTTGCATTGTGGTAGGCCAAAGTGTATATTTAGTGAAATAGCAAGGGTAATGAAAAATACAAGATGGTATATGATTCTTAACAACTTGAAAGGAAAATTTCTTCTTATTGATTACCAACTCTAACCTATTAAATACACTTTGAAATATAGAGAGATAAATGTGGAAGACTACATGGAGGAGCTTTATAAGATTGTTATTAAAGTTGTTTATAATAAAGTTGACCAAAAAGGTGGCAAGATGTGTAAATGGGTTAGAACTAAACATTTAAGATGATATCAACATGATAAAGTTATAGATACTAGAGAAAGCCTATTGATAGGATTTGAAATAAGAAGATAAGTTTTCTACAAAAATTAGAACTCCTTATTACAAAGTAGAGAAATATTTAGTAAAGAAAAAACATCAAGGCAACAAAACAAAACAAATTTAACAAGAAGATGAATTAATTTTTTCACAAACACAAAATCATCCATCTAATGAAGGAAAATTTCATATAGAAAGAATAATTTACAACCAAGGGGAATATTTAATGATACTTACCTTTTTTGTGGTCAATTAAGTCATGGGGCCATTGAATGCCCTCAAGCCATCAAGATACCAATAGACAAAGGAATGAGAAAATATACATGTGCTAAAAATAGAAGAAAGGTTAATAACATCATTGATTCACATGGAAGAGCCTAAGCAAGGAGAGAACTCCATGTTGAGAAATATATTATTGATGCTAGAGAAAGAGGAAAAAATAAAGCAAATAAAAAGTTATTTTTTGTCAATTTACAAGTAGTGGGAGTGTTGCAAAGCAATTATATATAGTGGCAATACTAATAATTTGGTGTTACGTGAAATGATAGAGAAAATTGGGCTGAAAATGATAGTGTATCCTAGTCCTTAGAAGATGCCATGGCTTAATAATGGACATAAATTAGTCATGAATTAGTAATATCTAGTTAATTTTTAGATTAGGTATGAAATTTGGTATGATGTAGTTATCATGGATTTTTGTCATGTCTTGTTGGGAAGACCATGAAAATATTATGCAAAGGTCATTTATGATAGAAGATCAAGTATTATAATGATTGAGAAGAGTGGTAGGAAATACACCTTGGTTTCTTTGAAGGAAAAATAACATAGAGTGGTCTAAAATAACAAAGTTCTTTTAGTGACAAGCAAATATTTATGAAGGATAATAAAAAAAAGGATAATGTTATGTTATAATTTCCAAATGAATGAAGGTTAATACAACGCATAAGGCAAGTGAAAATACCAAATCAAGTGAGTAAGTTGCTTGAATATTATGAGGATATTATTTACAAGGTTTTGCCACTAAATAGAAAGTTTAGGTTGTACACACCATTACTAGTTCCTTATCACTCTATTATAGGCCTTGGGAATCCATCACCATGGATAATATCTAAAACTTATAAGGTCTTTATCTCTGGTTTAGAATTATGTTAGACATACAAGTGAGTTGATAAAATCCTATCTCTCTAATAAGGGGTTGTACTCGGGTGCCCCACCCTTGGAAACTTACAACTCTCTTTTTTAGAGCTTGAGAGTTTAAAAATAGATACACTTATCATCTCAATTGAGATGCTATAGCTAGAAACCTACATCATTTTACATAAAATATATGAATTCTTGATTTTTATTTTCTAGATATTTTCAATTTTTTGTATGAATACAAATATTCTAGAATTTAGCATCATTCTTGACATTTTTCTATAGCAGCCTTCACAATACCATAAATTAATCTCTACTCTCTATGCATTGCATGTTAGTAGAGTAATATTACAAAATATCGCACTATCATAGTCCACTTTACCAAATTTGGATTACTAGTTTCCTTCCTAAAACACAAGCGCAACCACAAAAATTATAATAAATACTGTATATGAAAATACATTATTATTACAAAATAAAGTAGATATTAACAATGGAAAACATTAGATTAAATCTTAATCATTATTTTATCCAGGCAATCAATATTTTCTTGTCAGCTTCAACTAAACTTACTACTTCCTCTACCAAGGAAAGGAGAATTTAACTTCATGATCCTCAATTAAAACTCCTCTATTGGCTAGCCTATCTACACATTTGTTTCCTTCCCTTAATTTATATGTAGAATTGATTTCTTCAAACTCTTTAGCAAGATCTTGAATTTCCATAATTATCTCTTGTATGTTCCATGGAGCCTTTGCTTTCATCAAAATTGCATTTATTACTATGAGAGAATCACCTTCCATACATACTCTATTCCATTTATTTGTTTGCATATTTTAACCCTTCTAAATTCACCCAAGCTTTAGCTTCATTATTTTTCTTAAATACACTATTGAAAGCATAATGAGACAAAATATCTCCTCTATTATTTCTAATTATTAATCCTCCTACTGGTCTTGGATTTCCTTTAGATGCTCCATAAAAATTCAATTTAATCCACTCCACATTTGGTGGTTTCCACTTTATATTCTTTACCTTCTTTTTGCTTCTCTTGTATCCAACATAATAATTCCATTTAATGACTTGACTCCATATAACAAGGCTCTCTACTTCTATATTAGGTACTGGATGGGTTGATAGGGTTGGTATAGACTCCTCTATGGCTAAATATATCTTTCTTTTTATTACCTCTAAACTCCTTTCCTTACCTTTAAATATTATGCTATTCCTTTCTAGCCATATAGCCCAAAGTATTATATCTTTTGATATATTCCATATTTTCTATAAAGACTCACTTTTATAAGTGCTCTACCATTGCTTTAACCAATATCAATTATGCTATTCATAACCATGCATTTACTGAACATATTAAGAATCCATTACCATAGTTTCCAAAGTATTGAACAATGTCCCAAGAGATGGTCTATACTCTCCTCATTTTTACAAAGAACACATTGAGAGGGGCCATGAAAACCCCTTTTTATAAGGTTATCATAGGAGAAAATGCTTCTATGACCTACTAGCTAAAAAATATATTTTGAATTTAGGGATGCTTGGGCTATCCCAAATATCTCTCCATATTCTAGTGATATTACTATTTTTTTGGTGTTGTAAATTATATCTTCTTCTTGTTGTGGATTCTCTTGAGCTATTCAACTCCCAAATAAATTTATCCTTGGATCCCCTTGGAATAATCACAGTTGTTATCTTTCTACTCAATTGCCTCGTAGCATCAATGTCTTGCATACTTGTAATAAAATCTTCTTTCCATTTATATATTCCTTCTTGATCCTTGTACAACATTTTTGAAACTCTATCACCATGTTTATCTTGAATCAATCTCATCTAAGGAATGAAAATTAGATCTAAATTGAGTGGTTTTTTATCACACCAAGTATCCATCCAAATAGAATTTTTTTCTCTAGTTCCCACCACCCATCTTAAACCTTTAATAATTATATCAATAGATTTTTTTAAACCATTCCAAAGAGCTAAACCATTTGGTAGAGAGAATATAGTAAATATTAAACTTGGGTCATTAGGCTCAATATACTTAGAATATTTTTTTCCCATTGTCTTTGAATCTCTTTGTATAATCTCTAGATTACTTTTCCCCTAAGAGCTAAGTTTTAATCTATAAGATCTCTTAAAACAAGACCTCCCCTAGTTTTATCATCACACACCTTGATCCATTTCACCAAAGAAATTTTTCTTTTATCATGTAAACGTGCCCATAAAAAGGGATCTCATAATATAGATTATTTTTTTGCAATTGATTTTGGCATAGAATAAAATGACATTTAATATGTTGGAATGACCTGTAATTACACTCTTCCCACTAAGAACAACCATCTACCTTTCCAAGCTAGAAGTTTATTTTGAACTTTACTAATAATTGGATTCCATTATTCTATCCTCATTCTCCCCTCAAATAAAGGTATCCTTAGATAAATTGTTGGAAAATTTTCCTCCTCCATTTGAAGTAACCTATAAATTCTTGATTTGATATTAGCTAGAGTGTTAAGGAAGTAAATTTTTGATTTTTTCCTATTAATTTTTTCCCTTATGCTCTTTCATATTCCTTTAAAAAGTCATTCAAAGCTTTGGCCTCATTTATCCTTGCCCTTCCAAAGATGGTTGTATCATCTACAAACTATTTATGGGTGATGTTTTTGATGTTATTACTAACCTTAAGTCCACTTGTAAGCCCATATTTATAAGCCTTATTTAAGTTCCTACTCAAAACCTTTGCCATAATAATGAGTTAGTAATCAAATTTCACTAGTCTTGCATCATACATAGAAGGTAGTTGAAAAAATAAACTCATTTGTTTAGAACAAGATGTTAGAAGGGGAAAAATTAGTAACTTGTTAGTCTTGTATTTGACATAGGAGTTGAAAAAACCAACTCATGGGTCTTGAACGAATCAAATACAAAATAGTGTTGAACAAACCAAACTCATTAGACTTGAACAACACATTGAAGGGAGTTAATAAATTATATTCATTGGTATTTTATCATAATTGAATAAACTTGGTGGAATATGGTGGAGGAAGCAAGCATGCACATCCATGGTAGTACATAGGGTGGAAGATCCAAGGTAGGATCTATCTCTAGTGAAGCAGGTAAGGATCCGATCGATGGGGTCCCAATGCATAGAAAGGAACCCCCTGATAAAGGGGGACCAAAAAATGGCCCTATCATTGGTAATGGTACCATCCTAGATAAGCCCTCGATAGCTTCTTATGACCAGGTGGTTAATGAGGGCCCCCCCTTCAAACCTCCACCCCAAGATCTTATCCCTACCGACTCAGAACTGGTGGTCCCAGAAAGCCTAATGTCTATCTACCTAGAGATTGAGTGGCTTAATATGGTAGGCAAGTTCATTGGAGGTTGCCTAGATATGGAGACCATTTGGAAATGGGCTTATTCCAAATGGAGGACTAGCAAGAACATGGAAATCATAACCCTATGTAGGGGTTTTTTGCCATTGGATTAAACAATCGAGAGGATTTTTACAATATCCTATCATGAGGACCATTGTTCCTAGGCAAAAGGAGCCTCTTCCTTCACAAATGGGTTAAATATTTTGATCCTAAAACCCAAAACATCAAAGTTAACCTAATTTGGGTTAGGTTTCCAAACCTCCCTTTCCAATTCTAGAATGAGGATGTTCTTAAAGGGATTTCTAGAACCATCGACGATTTGATAGCAGTAGATCCATCCACTTTTTTTGATGTCGAATGGTCCATGCTTGCATTTGCATCAATGTCAATATGGAATCAGAGCTCACCACCCATGTTAACCTCTTTCATGGATCCTCTCTCATAAGGCATCAACCTTTGGAGTACACAAATAAACATGCTTTTTGCATGCATTTCCATTCCCAAGACACTTAAGGGATTAGTGCCCCACCTTAAAATCTCAGTCCGAAGTTTTTAAAGAGCTAGAAAAAGATACAAATCATAGATCAGGTACTCCGAAGGAGCAACTTCAAAATCCTCATACACCAATGGATTGCCATGGGACCTCCCATTAGGAACCTCCAGCCATGGCCCCTTAAGGGAGCGATGAAATACTGGCCCCATAATAAGGGTAATAAGTACCCACTAAAATCAAAGGTAAATAAATAATTGATTTTGGTGATGAGACCAATCAATACCAGGTACCTCCCCTCCCTCCCATTGTTACTTCAAATCCGATTTTTGATGATCTTCTAGAAATGGTTCATAGGAACCCATCCTAGTCCTCCCCCTTCATATCTCCAAAAATATCTAGACCATCCCATATCCCTATAATTGAAGAGGTGGGAAGCCCTCTATCAATCCCTTCCCAATCTAGGAGATTTAGCCTAAAAAACACCAAAAGCAAACAATCTTCCATCGAATTTGGCAACGATAAAAAGGGGGAGACCATCCATCATGGAGTAGTGGAATAAAGAGATAGTAGAAGATATATCTAATGGAACCTAGTCCAACATTTTCTTTGAGAGCTTAGACATGCAAAAAGAAGATCAAAGAGGAAACAAACCTCCCCTTCAACAGATGAAGGGAGGCAAAAAATCCCAAAAAAATTCTAAATGAAGATCCTCTCATGGAATGTGAGAGGTCTAAATGGAGCAACCAAACAATGCCTCACTACTAATCTCAAGAAAGAATGCAATCCCACCATCCTCATCCTCCAAGAAACCAAAAATGATGATGTCTCCTCCCTCAGGTCAGCCAAATCAATCTGGATCAAGGATGACGTCCTCATCAGCCCTACCCAAGGATCCTCGGGAGGGCTCATGTGCCTATGGGACCCTCTTCAGGTTGAAGGGAGGCTTATATCATCCTCCAATAGAATCATCAACATCCTCTTTCATTGTAAGACCAACAACTCCTCTTGGATATTGTCCAATGTATATGCCCCAAATTCCCCCCTTGAAAGAGCAGCACTATGGAACACCATCAGTCAGATGAGGAGCACTTTCAACACCATCCCTTGGATCATCGGTGGAGACTTCAATAGTCCTCTGTACCCTTCAAAAAAAAGGGGACTCAACATCACAAATAGAAGCATGGAGGATTTTAGGGACTTCATGAATCTCAATGAGCTCATTGATGTCTAGCTCAAAGGATCTAAGTTCACTTGGAGCAACAGAAGAACAGGAAGTGGGCTTATTTAGGTAAAGCTTGATAGGTTCCTCATATCCAAAGAGGCTATCTCAATATTTGGGGATGCATCTCTATGTACCGTCCCTAAAATTGGCTCAGACCATAATACTCTCCTCTTGGAAGTAGGTAAATATCCATCCTACAAGACCCCCTTTCACTTTGAATCTATGTGGCTCCATCACCAAGATCTCAAAACAATGGCAACGACCTGTCTCGGGGTCCCCTACCTTCCAATTTTCCTGAAAAATCAAGTTGGTTAAAGAGAAACTAAAGGTGTGGAATAAGGAGGTGTTCGAAAACATATTTGCTAGTAAGCAGGCCATCACAAGAAAACTCCAAGATATTGGAAGGTAGATCGAAGTTGGAGACCAAAGTAGTTCCACTAGGGATGAAGAAAGGAACCTCCTTGTTGAGTACCACAACATCCTAGCTAGGGAGGAAAATTTCTAGAGATAGAAGTCCAGAGCCCTCTGGATCAAATATGGTGACTCCAACACCAACTTCTTCCATACATCCACCATGAGGTACATAGGTTTGAAAAAAATCTATGAGATCACTCACAACGATGGATCCAACACTAAGGACATCTTTGAGATCAGGTCTAAATTGATCTCTTAATTTCAATCTCTTCTTAGTAGTCCTCTTGAGTGTGATGACCAAGCCAAGTCTGACCTTCTGGCCAACATCCCCTCCTTTGTCCCCCAGTTGGCTAACTCCATGCTTATCAACCATTTTTCCCATGATGAGATCAAAGGAGCCCTCTTTTCCATGCAACCAGATAAAGCCCCGGGGCTGAATGGGTTTCCATTATGATTCTACCAAAATTTTTGGGATATCATCAAGTGGGATGTGTGTGAAGCCATCAAAGAGCTCCAATCCTCTTGGTCCATCCCTGAAGGGATTAATTCCACATTCATAGCTCTCATCCCCAAGTATTTTGCTTGTAGGTACCTGTTCAATTATTGACCCATCAACCTTTGCAATATCCTCTAAAATATCTTCACCAAGGTCATGGCTAATAGGATGAAGTTGATCCTATGAAGTCAATCCTCCCTCTCATCATCAACCCTAGCCAAGGTAGCTCAGTCAAAGGTAGAAAAATTCTAGACGAGGTCATCACCATCCATGAAACCCTACATTCAACCTCCCTTGCAAAAAATTCCACCCTCTTTATCAATCTTGACATGGAAAAAGCCTTCGATAGGGTCATCTAGGAATTCCTCCGTGATATCCTCCTCAAGTTTGACTTTCACCCATCCTAGGTTTACCTCCTTCACAGTTTCTACTCCTCCCCGTGGTTCTCTGTCCTCATCAATGACTCTTTGGTTGGGTTCTTTTCAAGTGTCAGAGGCCTCTGACAGGGTGATCCACTCTATCCCATCCTCTTCATCATCCTAGTGGATTCCTTGGGTAGAGCCCTCAAAGTTGCTTTCCAGAGGTGAAGGATTTCTAGAATCTAGGCTGCATCAGGCATCAACCCAGTTACCCATTAACAATTTGTTAATAAAACCATCGTATCCATCCAATCTTCTATTAGTCAAGCTAAATCCATCAAGCATATCATTTTTCTTTATGAAAAATCTACTAGGTAAAAGGTTAACTTCATCAAAAGCAAAGTGTTCTTCATCAACACCCCTGTAACTCACCAATCCAAGATAGCTCAAATCTTGGGGTGCACCATTGACTCACTCCCATATTCCTACCTTGGCCTCCCATTATTCTATGGTAACCCTAAGGAGCTCATGTGGAACAATATTCTAAAGAGAATCCAAAATAATCTAGCAGCCTAGAAAGGAAAACTTATATCCCAAGCTGCTAAAGCCACCCTTACCATGGCCTACTTCCAAGACATACCCGTCTACTGCATGTTAGTGTTCAATATTTCCATGATAGTATACCGTAATATAGAGCAACTTAAGAAAAGGTTCTTATGATCAAGAAATTATGAGAAGACTAGAATCCCCCTTATCACCTGGGACATTGTGTGCAAAATTAAGAATCAAGGAGGCCTAGGATTCAAGAAAATGGTCAAAATGAACCTAGTGTTGTTGGCAAAACATACATGGAGGATCCTCACCAACAACACAATGGAATGGATGTAGATAGTCAAAAATAAGTACCTGGTCAACCACTCTATCCTCGATGATGGGATCCCCCTGAGCTGATTGACCTTCTAGGAATCCATCACATACAATCGTTAGTTGATCTAGAAAGGCTTGTGATAGATCCTCAGTGATGGCAATCGTATTGATTTTTGGTATGATAGGTGGATCCAAGATAAACCCCTAATTGAAAATAAAAATATGGCAGAGCTCAAATGTTTCACTGACTCCAACATGGGGCTTAGGATGGCTGACTTCATAAACATCTCCAATGGAGTCTCATCATGGAAATCAATCAATGCCGATGACCTTGGAAAGGCCTCTATCTTATTATCCACTATGGTCAACTTGAATACCATCCCTACAGGAGAAGGACTTGATAGGCCTCCATGGAGGGGGTCTGACAATGGAGCCTTCACTTTCAAGTCAATGTATATCTTTCAAACCCTCTCTCCTGTCCTGGCCATTCCGTTCAACTTGGTTTGGAAGAAATACTTGATTCCCAAGGTTAAATTTTTCTCATGGATTGCTATTCAAAATAGAGCGCTTACCATCAAAAATTTGTACAAAAGATGCTTCTTGATCCCCAATAGGTGCTACCTATGCTTCGATTATTGTGAGTCCATAGATCACCTATTCTTGAGATATAATTTTTCATCCACTGTCCTTGGTTTCATGTTGAAGTCATTTCACATCCAATGGTCCCACCAAAAGTCCATTAGTGATATCTTTTCCCAATGGATCAACCCTTTTTGTAATGTCAGGCTCTGATTTCTCTAGTATGTGTGACTCCACCATTTACTCTAGTAGATTTTGCTAGAGTGTAATAGAAGAGCCTTTGGCAACTCCTACAGGGATCCTTTATCTATAGAATCTAAAGCCATTATCTTTGCTACTAAAAATTGCAAGTTTATACCTTGCCCTTATACCTCTTAGTCGGCATTAGAGTCCTCCATTTTCAAATCCCTCAGCATCCTCTATGGAATTAGTACATCCCCCCTACCCTGGTCCACCCCAAAGCAAGTGCCTGGTGGGAGCCCCCTTGGAAGGATGGATTAAACTAAATTTTGATGGAGCATCTAAAGGAAACCTAGGTCCTGCTGGGGTCAGGGGAGCCATTCATGATCACCATGGTGAGTTGATCCTGGTGTATTTTGAATGCTTGGGTGTCCAAACCAATCATGTATATGAAGCTAGAGCACTATGGAGAGACCTCTTGGTAAGACCCCAAGGTCTTACTACAAAAATATTAATAAATTAATGTAAAATGTAATTGTAGGCCACTCAAAGGGGGCTCCATTGTAATTGCTTTGCCACTATAGGGGGATCCCTCCTTTAGAATCTATGATTCTTATTCGTCTTCTTCTTGGATGATTTGATATGTATGGCCAATGTAATATATATATCTACCCTAAAGCTACATTGGTGAAGATACATGATGGTTCATGTTATGAAGAGACGTGATGGTTCACGTTATGAAGAGATGTGATGGTTCACTTTATGAGTTAATAATATAATAATTAAATGATTAATAATACCAACTAATACTAACTAATAATGTTAGGATTGAGGATCCTAAAATTCCACCCTCTTTAAAAAGAGCTTTTTTCTCAAAGCTCAAGGTGAGGAGCTTTATATTTTGTTTTCCAAGAAGGATTTGTGTAAGTTCTTGGACTCTTTTAATATCATCCTTTCGTAGGTAGGGATATCGAGAAGGTGAAGCATTAGCAGGGGTCTGCCATAAATATTAGTAAATGTATGATGATGAGGGAAGGACAATCCTTGGGGTTCTTTAAACGCCTTAGAATGATGCATAAAAAGAAGTGGTAAAACTTCTACATTCTCCTGTTATTCCCTGGGAGAGGCAATGGAGGAGTGTGCAATCACATTTTTGCCTTGTTTTTGAATAGGTTTGATCCTATGGTGATAAATCACTATTGGAGAGGAATTTGAGTGTAGTTCTTGTAGAGTGCATGTTTGGCCATAATGAGTCACTTCAGGAATGTCTACCTCATCCTTACCTGATGCATCGATCACTTTTGGTATATCAATTGTATTGCCTTTATCATTGTGGTCAGGTGTTTGGGATATTTCTTGCTCATTATCCTTGTTTTCCACATATTCTTCCTCTTTCTTATCTTCCATGGCTTCCTCATCTTCCTTACCTTCCTCATCATTACCATATTTAGTGCTACCTTCTGGTGTATCTATCACTATGTCTACCTCAATTACATTTTCATCGTTGGGAGAACTACAAGGAATAGTTACATCTAAAATATAAGTGCTTTGTGCCCTTCCATTATGTGTAGGTTTGGGAGAGATGTAAGTGGTTGGTGATTTACCTACTGGTGGTCTCCCTAATCGATGTTGTGCATTGATTTTATCTTCGGCTAATTTTTCCAATCCAAGGGTTTGCATCATGGTATAGGGTTTGAACTTTGTCACCTCCATTTTAATTTCCTCTTTCAATCCATTGATGAAATAATATATGAATTTTTTTTCATCCAACCCTGTGTATTGTTTTGTGATATCCTTAAATCAAATTTCATACTCACGTATAGAAGTGTTTTGACAAAGGTCCCAAGTGTTTTTAAGAAGGTCCTTGAGAAAATCCCACGTGGTTGGGTCCCATATGGATCTGATACCAAATGGTAAGACCCCAAGGTATTACTATAAAAATATTAATAAATTAATGTAAAATGTAATCGTAGGCCACTCAAAGGGGGCTCCCTTGTAATCGCTTTGCCACTATAGGGGGCTCCCTCATTTAGAATCTATGATTATTATTCTTCTTCTTGGATGATTTGATATGGATGGCCAACATAATATATATATCTACCCTAAAGATACGTTGGTGAAGAGACATGATGGTTCATGTTATGAAGAGATGTGATGGTTCACATTATGAAGAGATGTGATGGTTCAATTTATGAGTTAATAATATAATAATTAAATGATTAATAATACTAACTAATACTAAATAATAATGTTAGGATTGAGGATCCTAATACCTCTCCCTCCTCTTAGAGGATCCAAACATCTCATCATAGAAGGAAACTCCATGAACATCATCAACTACCTAGAAAATTCTAATAGTTCGACATGGAGGGTGAGAAAGACAATTGAAGAGGCCAAGAAACTCTTATAGAACAAAGGCCTCTCAAAGGCTCAACATAGGTACAAAGAGGCCAATTACCTCATGTACCTCATAGCCAACATGGGAACCCTCATCAGATAGCTGTTTGTGTGACACCAAAACTTTCCTCAAGATATCCTAGATACAGTCAATCACAAAATGCCAAAGGAGGTTACTCCAAAGTGACATGGATCAAAGCTCCATGTCAACAAAGAGTGATGATGAGGGCACATTTTTTGACCCCAGTTTACGTGTCTCAACCATCCCCCATTGGGCCTTTTATTATAAGGAAATAGTTGGACAACTCAAAAAATCCATCCACATCAAAATCAAACCAAGAAGATAATCAAATCTTAGTAGTACCATCCATATCTACACCTCTATTGGGCCCACTGATGCAAGCATTGGGAACTGCCAAGTGATCAATCATGTCAATCATCCCTTTAGTCAGGTAATATCCATTGAAGGCAATCATGTAGTATTTCCCCTATGGATTTTTCAATGCCTTAGTCATGTCTCACCAGGTTGCTATTGGGAATCTAAGTGGCACACGGTTTGTTGGAGGCCCTTTCAAATCCAACCATTCACCCACATTAGTTTTCTCCCCCACCACCCTAAAAGCATGCCAGCCTTAATTATCGATGTTGCATCCCCATGTAGATGGTGACTTCCTGCCAATGATCCCCCTCCCTATTCACACTCTATTTCCTTCTTAACCACCTCTACTTTGTCATTGGACCCTTATCACATTTCCCCATCCCTAGACCCTTTAGGCTCCTTGCATCCCTTTCTTCCCTAGGATCTCCATCTAACCTACTCCTCACTAGATTTTTTTCAGTCTACTCATCGGACCTTTGAATCCAATATTCCCTTATGCCCTAGCATAAATATTTCCACCCCCATGACCGTTGTGTTCATGGAGCTGACCCAACTTAACATGAGTAGTACTGCACATGTGTTCATAGATGTAAAAGGATTTACTACTTTCTTGTGTAAATTCAAGGGTCTAGAAAACAAAATCACCAAGAATTTCATGGATACATGGCATAAGGGAGAGGTGTGTGTTTGTGGTGTCCATTTTAGGATTTCATTGGAGCTACTATGCGAGGTAACGAGTCTTCCACCCATAGGATGATTCATACAGAGAGACAAGCATAATTGGGAGGAGGAACTTGACCAATTTCCAAATAGAGCTAAGAATCTTGGTTGGGACAAATCCACTATGTATCGCTCATCCCTACCCAATCCCTATAATGAAGCCATAATCCCCATATTATAGTATGTGATATGTAGAAAACCCAAGAAACCTCTCCATATCTTCCACCTTAGATTCATCAATCACCTCCACAAATCCAAATAGGTCTGTGTCCTTGATTATCTATTGTATTCCATCACCTTATCCATAAAGAAGTGCTAAAAACCTAAGCAAAACCCCTTCACTAGGGTCTTCTTACAATCATACTCTATCATGTTGTGGCCAACCATCCCCCCATTTTGGAAGTTCCCCCTGGCATCCAACCCCCTTTGGATTCCCAAATTATCTCTGAGTCGAGCCTCCCTAAAGATGAAAATGCCAGCCTAGTGGGACAGAGCAAGCCCTCTCACTATAAGAGTGACAGACATAATCCACTAAGGAAATGAAACCTTGTAGGGGAATATTCCTCTGTTCCCAGGTATTTTATTTAGCTGAAGAGGTACAAGCAGGAGAATATGCCCACCCCTGAGCATATCATATCAAACTCTGATAGTGGAAGCAAAGTATCCCCTATCCAACTCCTCTTGAAGATAGCCATTAATTTGATGGCCAACATTGCAAGATCAGCGAATGCCACCACCAAAGTTCTCAAGCAGCTCAGCCATAAGCGAGGTGAGGTCTCTGATGAGCAGGAGGAAACCGTAAATATTTAGGGCATGTTGGATTCATCCTTAGGGAGGTTTCATATTTACAACCAAGGTAGGTTGGTGTTTTATGATAGATGGGACTTACTATTTATTTTTTGTAACCCGAATTTTCTACTGGTCCAATAGTTTATAATGGTTTCTTTGTTTATGTTTGGTTTACTGTATCAAGACAATATCTAAGGATGCTTGCAAGGTGCTACAGACCTTTTTATCATAAGGTTTTGGGATCATCTTAAAAAACCAACTTTTGTATATAATATCTTAATTTACCAAAAAAAATAATTGAATAAACTTAATTCCTTGTCTTATATGAACATGGAAAAGAGTTGTAAAATATCAAATCATTGGTCTTAAATAAGATATTTATGGGATTTAATAAATTAATCTCATTAGTCTTGTGTAAGGTAATGAAGTGATATATCTACTAGATGCTTGGGTCTAATAGGATTTTTCAGTTTTGTATAAGACATTCAAGGCTAAGTTGTTGGTCTTTCTAATATGAAAATAAAATATGAATAAATACACTCACAAGTAGAGAATAATATACTTCCTACTTGTCATAACCAAGCTAGATTTACTAACACAATCAAAATATAAATGTTGCCCTAACCATAACATAACTATATTCTTTGACCTTGGATGCCTTGGACCAGCAAAGCATTAGATCTTATATCCTTAAAACATATATTATAAAGACCTTCATCCATTAGGCCATTGATTTATGGAGCATAGTTCCCAAGACATCTTAAGCATTGTTGTAATTTTAAATGAAATATTTGAAAGATGAAAACCTTGAGATCCTAGAACCTAGATATTAAAGGCCACGAAATTTAGAGTGTGAATCTAAATGAATTGGTTTTCTTGTCTTGGATGAAAGCAAAGTAGTAGAGAAAAAAAATTTGGAGAGGGAAGCATTTGGAATTATAGCTAAGCCCCAAGATGGGCATGAACTTATTCCCTATGTGTAATTAATTAAGAAAATTAAGGGCATCATTCCACTTATTCATAACTCAAGAAATAATCACAAGTGTACAAATATTTAAATTTTGAAGCATATCTTTGTGTTTTGTACCAAATTCTTGAGCAAGGACCAAAATTATGGAGGAACTAGTGAAACAAAGAGATTTATCTATAGACAATACAAGAGGAAAAAATAAGAAAAAGCTTTATTATATGATCTCTCCAATGACCATTTTCAATTTTTTTCCCAATTTTTCCCACATATTTTGAAAAATGAATTTTATCATTAAGTTTTACTTTTCAACATTTTTCCAACCAAAATAATTTAGATGTCATTTTCACTTTTCTATCCTTCTAGAAACAATTTGAGTTTGAATTTTTTTTGCAAATAAAAATTTAATTTCTAACCATTTACAAGTAGTGGGAGTGTTGCAAAGTAATTATAGGTAGTGGTTATATTAATAATTTGGTGTTAAGTAAAATGATAGAGAAATTTGGGCTGAAAATGATAGTGTATCCTAGTCCTTAGAAGATTTCATGGCTTCATAATAGTCATTAGTTGGTCATGAATTAATGTCTAGTTAATTTTTAGATTAGGTGTGAAATTTTGTATGATGTAGTTACCATGGATGTTTGACATGTCTTGTTGGGAAGACCATGATAATATTATGCAAAGGCCATTTATGTTAGAAGATCAAGTATTATAATTATTGAGAAAAGTGGTAGGAAATACACCTTGGTTCCTTTGAAGGACAAATAAGATAGAGTGGTCCAAAATAGTAAAGTTCCTTTACTGACAAGCAAAGAGTTATGAAGGATAATAAAGAAAGAAGTATAATGTTATGTCATAACTTCTAAATATATGAAGGTTAATACAACACATAAGGTAGGTGACAATTCCAAATCAAATGAGTGAGTTGCTTGAATATTACAAGGATAATATTTACTAGGTTTGCTAGATTATCATAGGTCCCAATATCAAGATCTTGAGTAGTCTCAAATATTAGAGCAATTTAATATAAATGGCCAATATCAATGAACATAACATTCATGTAAATAACAATAATATGAATTAAAATGACCAATATCATTCATTCAAATAACATGAAGAAAACTTATAGTATAATTTCTCAAACTATATACAAGCTTCAATATTCAGTGCTCCTTTGATAATACATTCTTGATACGTTTCCTGGAGCTTTATCTCCATTATATAACCTTAGAAAGGTGACTCTTGGACTCTATGACTATTGCTCTTCTCACATATCTGAGCGATGAAACCTTTCCTATTCCATGCATAAGATAAACCTCTCATGCCTCTTGGCTTCTCATCTTACCACTTGTATACATGACTCTTGACTATCTATTTACTCTTGCACACTTTATTCTATGATACTTGCATACTCCTACTTGCACACTTGCAAAATTTACTACATGACACTTGTGCACATACTTGCACACATTATTACATGACACACGTGCACTTTCTCACTCTTCACACTTACACACATAATTACATGACACTTGTGCACATCTTGCACATAGACACATACATAAGGGAAATATAAATCACACTCCTAAACTATAGACTCAAACTCTATTCTAATATTAAGATTTGTACCATAGGTACCATGGGGGTACATTAGCATGTACCAAATAATGTAATATTCTCCAACACCCCTGTATTACATTATTTGGTCATTGAAAACTTTTAGTCTTCAATCATTGTCTTCATCTCGCACCTTCTTTTTCCACTAGTTTTGACATTGCATGTGATTCTAGCACTAATTCAATTTTATCTCCTGTATCATTGTTGGTACTGTATTTTCTATAATTATGATGATTTCAAAAATTTGCTTCAATAATAAACTATTTGAGTACCTCATCCAATGCCATTAGTAAAATTTCCTTCATAATATTCCATTCATGGACATCATTCCATTTATACCAACATGTTATTTTGGTATGATTATGACTCCCACAATTTAGGCAATGAGCCTACCTCCAACAATATTTAGTCTTATGTCTAAACTTATTATTTTGTTTAAAGTTTGTTTTTTGAATAAATTTTGATGGGAACATAAAACTGATTTCTTTGTTTTGTAGTTATTTTTTGATATCATAGTAGATTCATAACTTGTTTTATCTCATTATGAGCATCTTCAATGCATTGCTTAAGAATCATAAAAATGATATTTTTAGCTTCATTTTTAATAAATTGAATATGCTCTATTAATTCTTGACTCTTAGAAGTTTTTCCTTTTTCTTGAGCATTCATTCTTCTTTGCCATCTATTTGTTTCTTCAAAAAAAAATCCTTTGGAGTAGAAGTCCTTATTACTCCAAATTTCAAAAATTTTATTTTGCAAATCAAATTCTCCAATGTAAATTTTTTCAAAGAAATCTTCAAATTTCACAAATCAATTCCTTTGGAGTTGGAAACCTTATGGCTCCCAAATTTCAAATAAAGAATTATAATTTACATTTTTTAAAAAAAAAAAAAAAAACAAAATTTTAACCAATCAAAAATTTCAAATTTTCTTTTGGAGTAGACTTCCTTAGCTTTCCAAACTTTAATCAATTTTAATTTTTTCAAAAATCAAGTTTTTGAAATAAATAAATTCTATCAAATGTATAGATTCCTTTTAACTCCCTAATTTTAACTTTTCAAAATTTTTAATTTTTCAAAAATCAAAATTTTGAAATAACTTCAATTAAAAAAATATTTTTCAAAAACTTTATAAAACCTTATTGCTCTCCCTTTATTAAAAAAATCAATGCAATTTAAATTTCACTTAAGCACTCATTCAAAATAGAAGTATTTTAAATCATACCTTATGAAACCTTCACCAAATTCTCTAGACATCATCAAATACTTCAAGTGGTGACTAAATTGCTAGGGTGCTCTCCAATCACCGTCACCCAATTATCTTCAACATTCTACCAACTTTGAATAAAACTTGAGATGTTTCAATTCCTCCAAAAGTATTATGAATATCTTAGGTGCTAATATCTCAATTTTTCTCAGGGTGCTCACAGGTTTTACAATGACACTCAAATAAATTTGGCACTTAATATTTTTTTAGAGCTCAAATCTCTCTGGCACTTCAATCTATCAGTTGCTTTTGCAATGTAATGGTGCTTACTGCTTAGATGATCAATCTATTCTAATGCTTAGTTTTCTCTAGCACTCCAACTTACAACTAGTTCTACTACTACTCAATGATGCTAAGGTGCTCAATCTATTCCTATGCTTAGTCTTCTTTGGTGCTTCAATCTATCAGCTACTTCTACAACACAATGGTGCTTAGACACTCATCTATTCCAACACTCAGTCTTCTGGTGCTTCAACTTTTAGCTACTACTATAATGCAATATTACTTAGATGCTCTTAGTCTTTCCAACACTCAGTCTTCTCTGATGCTTCAACCTTCAACTACTTTTGCTATTATGTAATGGTACTTATATGAATGCAATGAAACTTAGTCACTCAATCATTATCTTAGGATGGATTTTGGTCTCCTTTAGCTCTATGTTCTTTGTAATAGATGCTTTTGGATTTGTCTCAATCATAGGGCTTTTGCCTTCTTTATATATTCTTCAATAGGTAGACACAAGATGCTTTAGTGGCTCCCTTCTATGTATCCATGCTTCTCTACTAGATATCTCACAACTTGGGTAGCTCTTAATGGCTCCCTCTCAATTCTGGTTATCTCACAACTTGGGAAGCTCTTAACAGATCCCTCTCTAATTCTTCTTGACATCTTCCAATTTGATCAACTTTCTACTACTCTCTTTCAATTTTATCTTTTACAAAGACCTCTACTCATGGTAGTATGAGCTTGCTTTGCAAGCTTCCTTTCCTTTGGCCTTAAATACTTTCTTAAATATGACTTATACTAGAACATTTTATTCCTTAGGTTTGTCCTCCTATAACCATTGCAACTCAATCAACCCACACTCTTCCAATGTCTTCAATGGGGGATTTATTTTTTGCTTACACAATATCAATATTCAAATGATTTTATAAATTCAAGGTAATCAATAACTTGATATTATTTTGGCCTACGTTTCCTTCACATGGCCCTTCCTCCAAATTCACACCAAAGTTTTCCTTTGATGCTAGCTCTTCAATATTCATACCAAAATCAATTTTGGTGCTAGCTTTAAAAACTACTCATACTAGCTCTAAATCTTATCACTCTAGAATCAAATATTCACACCAAAAAATATTTTTGATGCTAACAATAAAGACTACTCAAAGTAGCTTTGATAGAGTCTACACAATGTAGCTTTGATACAACTATTGGCTTTTTAGACAGATTATCATAGGTTCCAATATCTAGGATCTTGAGTAGTCTCAAATATTAGAGCAATTTAATATAAATGGCCAATACTAATGAATATAACATTCATGTAAATAACAATAATATGAAGTAAAATGACCAATATCATTCATGCAAATAACATGAAGAAAAATTACAATAGAATTGCTTAAACTATATACAAGCTTCAATATTCAATGATCCTTTGATAATACATTCTTGATACATTTCCTAGAGCTTTATCTCCATAATATAACCTTAGAAAGGTGAATCTTGGACTTTATGACTATTGCTCTCCTCACATATCTAGGGGATGTAATCTTTCCTATTCCATGCATAAGATAAACCTCTCATGCCTCTTGGCTTCTCATCTTTCCACTTGTATACATGACTCTTAACTCTCTATTTACCCTTGCACACTTTAATCTATGACACTTGCACACTTTACTACATGACACTTATGCACACACTTGCACACATTATCACATGACACTTGTGCACTTTCTCACTCTTCACACTTGCACATATAATTACATGACACTTGTGCACATCCTGCACATAGACACACACATAATGGAAGTATAAATCACACTCCTAAACTATAGACTCAAACCCTATTCTAATATTTACATTTGTACCATAGGGGTACATTAGCATGTACCAAATAATGTAATATTCTCTAATACAAATGAGAGGGTAGACTACTTGACCATCATAAAAGAAGAAAATAAGAGTTTGAATTTCTTTAGACATACCCCTAGTGCTAGAGAAGCCATGGGAAGGCTTTTTGCTTAGCAAAGACCTTCGAGCCGCTTGACAAAGATGTAAAAATGATATAGTAATTTTCTACTACATATGCATAAGAAGATGTCCTAATTGGTTATGTTCAACAAAAAGGTTGTATGGAGAAAACCTTGATAGATATAAATAAACTATTATTATTTTTGGATTCTTTATCATATTTTAAGGTGTCCCTATTCAACACTTTCACTCATTTTGCCTCTAGGTACTCCAATTTTACATCTAAAAAATAGTCATTTTGATCTAAAATTTAAACTTTAAATTTTAAAAGAGGAATATTCCCTAGAATGGTGATAAACTTGAGGCACACAAGTGCATGCCCACATTAGCATAGGACATTAAAGGAGGGAATTTTACAAGTTTATTTTTTAAATTTTAGCTACAACCCTTTCCCTCCCAAGTGTTGTTCTTAGAGGGTTGGATCACCAAAGCCCTCTAAGCCATTAGACCATGGGAGGTCTCAAGTTTGATTCCCTCCCATGTCAATTCCTTTTAAAATACATTGATGGTGTCAACATGCATGATGTGGCAACTTGTGATGATGTGGCATCTTATGATAACATGGAACCTTGTGGTGATGTTGTATTAGATGAAATCACCCTTTTGGATAGTTATAGTGGTGTGGAAGAGTTGTACAAATAACATATGGTAGTCTATATAATTGATATGGTAGTTTGTGTAACTGACATGGAAGTCCATACAACTAACATGGTCACTAATGCATGAATTCTAAGATGATACATGGTAGTCCATATAGATGATATGACAAACTATATAGGTGACTTGGCAACAGGTACACAAATATTGAGGTAATATGTAGTTGCTAATATGGTAGTCCATATAGCTGACTTGATGGATAATGCATGAATATTAAGGCAACAAATAACAATCCATAAAAGTGATGTGGCATAACACATGCTAGCTAGTGGAGGCATTCACTTAGTTGATGATGCAACATGAATCCTGATGCAACACATGGTAGATGATGTAGGGGCTAATGCAAGTGATAATATAGCATGCTCTGATTTCTCTAACATGGTAGATCATAAAACCTATATGGTAGGCCATAACCACTAGTCACGTATAATTATATGTTAGGCTAATCACATTTTACCAACTCATCAAACTTTACAAGTAGCTTACATAGTCAACAATAGACTTGGTAATACATAAGACTTAGAGTGAATTAGAATGTGATAAGTGGTACAATATGGTTTTTAGATTAGCTATAAAATTAGATCATGATAAATGGCATCTTATGACTTGTTGATATGCTACATAGTCAAGGTATGCTTGGCACCCCTCAACCACTCACACAACAACACATTGTGGCCTCTCAACTGCTATAGGTACTAAAAGTTTTTAAAAATATTCAAAGGTTTTGGAGGTATTTTATATGATTTTAGGGAAAAAATTTGGGGGCCATAACATTTGTATATGAAAGGAATTCTAGTTTTTATTTTTAAATGACATATTTTTTTAGAATGCTACATTGGTGGTGTTCTTTTTGTTCATGGTTACATGTAGATTTTTGTATACTAGAAAAATAGTTATGTATCACCATGTGCCCTTTTTGAGTGGTCCTAACTATGCTTCCTGGATGATCAAGATTGAATATCTACTCCAAAGTAAGGGGTTAATCAAATATATGAATGAGGAGCCTTGTGATATTGATCCTATAGAAGTGGAGTAACTCTATAGGGATAAGAAGGATGAGGCTCATGGTGTCATTGCTCTTCATGTTGATAATGTATATGACACTCATGTTAGTAGCACCATAAATCCTAAAGTGTTATTTAAGAAATTTTAGGGGCTATGTGATTGAATTGATTCCACATAAATCAATAGAATGGAGGTTGATCTAATAACCTTACCTATAGACTCAATTGATACTATTGATGAGCATATCAGTCAATTCAAGAAACTATAAGAGGATATTTAAATTGCAAGAGGACTTCCCAAGGAGAGAAGAGAAGGATATGAAGCATTGGAGATGGAAAGGAACACCAAACTGCTTAAAAATATTTTTTAAAATATACGATATAGTTACTATTATCTTTGAGATGTTTTGTATGTACTTTCTAGATTCTCCTACATCACCTAATGATGAGGTTCTAAGTAATTTTTTACACCATCATACTATAAGAAATGTCCATAATGGAAATTCTATTATTAATCAAGCTCATCCAAAGGAAGCTATTACCAAATTTTAGAATGGCAAGAAACCATAATAGAATGAGAAGTAGCCCAAGAAGTCTATCCAAAATTCTACTTGTGAGTTATGTAAAACAAAGGAGCACAAGATAAAATTTTGATGTATTCAAATCAAGAAACTTGAGAAAGCAACAAGAAATAAGGTGTTGATGTTGCACTCTTATATGCACAAGGTGAGGATAACTTTGATAGAGAAACCTTATCAGATTATTTAGAAATTCATTCTACATATTGGACATCCACTTATTCAAATGATTGGCTTACAAATTTAGGGGTAACTAGGCACATGACAAAGCACAAAAAAAAAAAACATACATGGGAACATGTTATGATTGAATATTATTATTTATTATAGCCTACAAGGTGTGTAGACATCAACATTGTATCTTTATATTTTGATGAGCTACTTCAAGTTTGTAGTGTTGGTCCTAATATTTTTTCTATTTATCACATTACTCATATAAATAAGAAGGTAGAGTTTTGTCCTGATAGATGGGTAATCAAGGATATAGACATTAGGTTCAAAACTATTACTTCTACATATTATTATGAGATTGACCACATATAAAAGTTGAGATAAATACCTTCATGTTTGGATTCCTATAGGAAGAAAATATTTGTTGCTATGGTTGCACATGTAGATAATGAAAATTAGAAGTGACATCATAGGGTTGAGCATCTTAGTTATGGATCCTTGAAATGCATGAGTCAGCACCAAATGTCCATTGGGATACCATGCATATTACCTCCAAGTGGTGCATGTGAGGGGTTTATTATAGGGAAGCATCATAGGAAGAACTTTCCAAAAGGAGTGGTAAGATAAGCTTCTCATCCCTTAGAGATCATACATAGTTATTTTTATGGACCTATGGGCACAACATCTCTCCTAAGAAATAGGTACTTCCTTTTTTTATTGATGATTTCTCTAGATATGTATGGTTGTACACCATTTGCACTAAGGATGAGGTTTTTGAGAGGTTTAAGACCTTCAAGGCCCTTATTGAATATCAACTAGATATGAGAATAAAATGTCTAGATAAATAAGGGTGGAGAATATATTTTCTATAATTTTTATGGGATTTCCTCCTTTTAATTTTTGGATGACATGTTCTTTGCATGCAAAAAATCATGCATAGTACTTTCCTTTAGTAAATTATGGGTAGCAAGTGTTTACATTTTTTGATGCATGAAGTAATCATTTAGCCAACAACACTTCATTTGAAGATAACATTTATATGGCCTATGTATTGATCAGATGACAACTTCATAATAGATGACTTTGTATCTTCAAATGATCTTATTGATAGATGGCCTTGTCAATGGATGAAAGGGTCAAATTTAACTTCATATGGTAATATATTATGATGACAACTCTAGAAGGCTCTTATACATGACAAAAAACATGATGATACTGACACATTTAGATGACTCGTTTATTTAGATTACAAATTTTCTCTAAATGATAGCTCTGGATGACAACTCATCTCCAAATGATATCTCTAGATGATAACTCTAGATGACAACTTTCTTTTAGATGGTAGATATTTTCTAGAAGACCCAATTTTATAATGAAATAATTATATGGTGATAATATAATTAGACTTCAAATTTTTTTTTAAATGATCCTATTTCATTGATGACATAATCTTCATACAATAATTATCTTGTACAATTAATCTTGCTCCACTCTTATGCATATCCAACATAAACAATGGTAGCAAAATACAAATAGGATGATTGCTAAAATTATCTCTAGTGCAATGATCTAGATGACAACAACAAATTAGAACTCCAAGTTCTCTTGCAAAACTAAAAAATATAAACAACATAAAAAAAATGCATGCCTTCTCTTATTTTCATATGATGATAATGATTCATTTTACTTTCTAGCAATGCATTCCAATTAAATGTGCTCTTCTTTACAAATTCTATCAATATTGTGAGCCTCTAGCTCCTCTCAACTAGAATGCTTGGTAATGCTTTTCCTTTATTCAAAACCTTCATCCATGATGGAATTCCAACACCTCAATCTGATCTTGCTTTAAATATCACCTTGTAAAATTTATCTATTCTTTCTCATGCTCTAGGATAAATTATAGCTCTGATACCATATATTGGACCAATAGGGTGTTGGATAGAGTTTTATTAATAAAAAATGTGAATATATACGATGAAGGTGAGATATTTTGGATAATAAATTATCAACCACCTATTTGGGTGCAAATATTGAATATGTAACCCTAACTATATTACATGATATATTAAATTCCTAAGATTTTTGAGGAATAAAAAATAATATGTATACCAATATTGGCTACTTGTGATATATTAGAGGAGGTATATTGTGCCCCAAATTCTAGCCATATTGGTATGACTAAAATGATAGCAACCTAGAAAAGTTTTTTTTTGGTCTAGGTTAAAGAAAGACAACAATATTTGTTGCTAAATTCTTGATATGCCAATGAGTTAAAGGTGAGTGTGTGCATCCAATAAGTATGTTGTATCCACACAATATACTAGAGTGGAAATAAAATATATTTAGCATGGATTTTATTCAAGGTTTGTCAATGTTAAATTATAAGCATGATGTTATCTTAGTAGTGGTAGATCAATTGACTAAAATAGCTTACTTTGTACTTGATAATATTAAAGATAATACCCCTATTGTAGCAAAAATGATTTTTTAACAACTATCCAAGTTGCTTAGGTACTAAAAATGATAAAATATTCAATGGTATACAAAGATAACCTTTAAATTTTGTAAACCTTAATTACTGCTTTAGGAATCAAACTAAAAATCAATTCCTCATATCATCCTAAAGTGAATGGATAAACAAAGAGGGTAAATCACAATTTAGAAGATTTACTTCAAATATACTACATGGAATAGCAAATATTAGTGGGAGGAATACCTACACTTAGTAGTGTAGTGTTTATATACAATAACTATTTTTAGGTTAGTTTGAATAGGGTTCCCTTTGAAGCCTACTATAACAAAATATATTGTACACTCTTTAGATGGGACAAGATTGAAGATAGAATAGTAGTTGGACCAAATATGATGAAAAACATGGAAGAGTGAGTAAATTAATAAGACATCAACTCAAAGAGGCTACAAATTATCAAAAGTGTCATGCTTATAAAAAGGAGATCTTGTTATTTCTCTTGGAGATTGAACTCTTATATTCTAGGATCCCTATGTTTCTCCTCTGGATCCTCATACTTGTTTCTCTTGGGGCTATTTTATTTAGGGTCAATTTATATTATTAAAGGTTTTGGTACCCTCAAAACCCCTTTGTAAAAGGTTTTGGTATCCTTTCAAAAATCCTTTTCCACCTAATAAAAAAATAAATACTTAAGCAATTTACTATAGGAGATAAATTATTTCTTAAAAAAAAACCATGGAAAAGCTTAATAAAGAATAGAAAATCTACTAAATTTATTTCCAAGTATGTGGGAATATTTAAGGTACTAGAAGTGGTAAATTTAGTTGTATATAAACTTGCCCTACCTCCTTGCCTCTCCCAGGTTCATAGTGCATTTTATTTTTCCTTGTTAAAATATTATAATGTATATGCTTCATATATTTGAGATTGATATTCCTTTTAGGTCCAAGACCCTGTATGATTCTAGTCGAACCCATCAATATTTTATAAATATAAAAGTTACAATTGATAAATAGGAAAGTATCATAGTGTAAAATTCAATGGAACTAGTACTCTAAGGAAAGTGCAACTTCAAAAATACTAAAAATTTTGAAAGAAAAATCTCAATTGTTGAATAAATACTTACGGGTGAATGCAAAATTATGGGTCCTATTTTTGGGGGCCTTTATGCTAGTGAAAGTTGTTTATATCAATTTAAATATTTTTTTACCATGAAATGCAGTTAAAATTTGACAAAGATAGTAACAAATTAATTGAAATATTATTAGTTTAAATTGATTTTATAATTTTAAATGTAATAATTTTTAACATCTTAAAAATGCATAATTTTAAATGGACTAGAATGTTAGAAATAGATTATATTACATCATTTGGGTCATGTAAATGTACCTTCCTAGGTACATACTTAGGACATTAGATTACTTTAGGGGGAAGTTATCTAGTTACTTCATGCAATGTAATAAATGCACACATGTCAATGTGCAAGTTGTATATGTGCAAGATATTCCTTGCACATCTAGGTAGAGTGTTGGCCAAGGATCTATCCTCCTATATAAAAAGGGTCTCATTGTAATAGGTAGGATATACAATATCAGAGCATATTCGTAGGTAGTAGCATAGTGCTATGTAGATCACCATATATTGGTGATGGGTGCAATGTAGTCTAGTAGCTTTATTCATGGAGTGTCCATTTCCTCCATAGCTACATTGTATTCATTTTTATAATTTCTATTTATAGCATATTTTAGTCATATCATAGATTTACTTTCTTTCATATTATTTTGCATCTTGTGATTGCTATCTCTCATTGCACACTACACCAAAATATAATAATGGTATCAAATACATAGTAGATCTAGCTACAGTAGATCAATAGGAAAACCACCATTATCATTGAGCCTAAGTTTTTTATCAAACTAATGCACTGTTGGACCAACCACTATCAAAAAAATCTTAGAAGAGTCTAGGTGGTAGAATTAGGGAGAGCCACAAGTGAGTATTGAAAGGAATCTTAGTTCCAAAAATATTGAGATTACATTTGGCTAAAGTCTTTCTACAGAGTTGTAGGAAAAACTCGTGAAGACTAGGACTTAGAATTCAATCCACTAGATTGAAAAATCATCTAGTGAAGATCATTCAAGATATATGGAATTTTTTAACTATTGCCTAAAGTTATTTTTGCAAAATATTAATTCTCAGATGATTAGGACACCTCCTACAGTAGAAATCTAGGAGACTTCAACTTCTTTACCCGAAGGTCATCGTAATTTCATAGTGTAGAGATTAGTTCCTTGTGCAAGAAAAGAATATGATGGAAGAATTTTGGAGAAGATTCGTGGTGAAGTTAGGATACTAGATATCTCCATTGGTAGATTGAAAACTTCACAACAGAAGAAAAGGTCACAGAAGCCTTGCTCTAGAAGAAAAGGCCATAGAAGCCTTGATCCAGAAGAAAAGTCTATAGAAGCATTGATCCCAAAGAAAATGCCACATAAGCCTTGATATTGAATAAAATGCCATAGAAGCCTTGATATTGAAGAAAAGGTCATAGAAGACTTGATATTGAAAAAAAATCCATAGAAGCCTTGATATTAAAAAAAGGCCATAAAAGCCTTGATCCCGAAGAATACTCCTGAAGAGAGTATCTAATTTAGAATCAGAATAATATTTTAGTACTAATAATTTGTTGTAGGGAAAGGAGATTCAGTGAGTTGGGAAACTTACTACAAGAAATTTAGGAAGAGTATATTCTTCAAAATCAATCTAGCACCTGAAGCAAAATTGAAGGTAAAGAGATCAGGAGAAGATATCATTGAAGAGCTTTTAGTCTTGGAATAAGAAGAAGGATGAAGAGAGTCCTGCTCAAATACAAAAGCAATAGAATCATAAATCTAGAAGAAGATATCACCACAAACACTTTCGAGAGTGCCAACTATTAGATGAACTCAAAATATTTAGAATATTGATAAGAAGATCCTGCTTGAAATCAAAATTTGACAAGAAGACTTGAAGACAGAAGAAGCTTGCCAAATTTGGGAGATTAGAAGATTACCTCTCACAACAAGAAGGCATTATTTTCTAAGATAAAGACTTCAAAAGCATCTACAAAAAAAAGGATAAGACTACAAGAGGAGAATAAGCCACCAAATCCTGGGCTCGTGAAAGAAAATTTGAGACCTTATTTTGGTGAAGATGGAGTTGTTTAGGATAGCGTACAAAGAGTTGTAAGATCTTACTGAAGGCAACAACTTGGTGATATTAAATACCAAGATATACATCCTCTGCAAGAGCTACATCTTCTACAAAATATTTTAGAAAAAGGTAAGTAACTATTGGTGCAAGTAGATTCACTAATTGGATTACTTATCAGATTTATTAAAGCACCTTAATTTGGATTAAAATTGCAAGAAGGCAAATTGGACTACAGTCTTCAAAAGTGCAAAAAGAAATAAGTTTATTTTAAGATTCATTTGCACATTAGTTAGGAGTTGATTAGATTTCAGAACTACATCTATCAAATACCTATCATCTACTTTGGAAAAATAAAAAAGAAGACTAAGTCCTACAATATTAAATGTAGAATAACTCTTGAAGACTCATTTCATATTATACTTGATTAGTTTCAATAAATTGATTTGCATTATTTTGAGAGTTTATTGGAGTGATAAGGTAAAATTGTTAGTGCATTAAAAGCAAAATATTATTATATTCATTTGCACTATTCTATTTCTCTCAAAAATATTATTATTTGTGTTCTTGATAAGGGCACAAAATCAGAATTTGATAAAGTTTCTAAAGACACTAATAATGCATAAAAATCTGCAACACATAATGGCCAAGTGAAGCCACCAAAATAGGTTAGAATCCTCCAAAACTTGGAGAAGAAGACAACTAACCAAAACAAAAAGAGAAGCCTCAAGTATTGAGACTTGGTGAATCTCAAATCCAAAGCATTATAGGGTTAGTTGCATGGAGAAAAGTGCAGAAGATTGCATCAAATAAGGAGCTTCTATCTAAGATTGGATTTGTCATCAAAGTATCCAATCAAAAATGGGAAGGTGTATAATCAAAGAGACAATCTCAAAAACCCTACATTGCATTCAAATTTTTTTCCACAAAACCATAAAATTAGACCTAAAAAAAGAAGTGCAAAATGTGCAATAAAGGTTATTTTATACACAAATTTGTTACATTGTATTACACTATCCTAATCTGGTTTATATAGGAAATAGGGCATATTTGAAGGTTCCTCAAATGCATAATATCCGTAGGATAAACTAGCCAAATATGGTTGAATGCTAGAACTCTCAAAGCATAGCAAAAGGAGCCTCTTTAAGGGCTCATGCTCCTCACATCTTGGATGTCCAAACCTGCAAAATACAAGGCACAAAACAAAGGGAGAAACAACATTATATTCAAGAGCAACATTGTCTACAAAATGAGGACATATAATAGGTGTGAAAAGAAGAATAATAAGGCACAATTGGAGTGTTTCAAAATCCACATTTGCATTTCTCAAAATCAGTACTCAACCCTCCAAATCGTTGCTCCTCATCCTAGCTGGAAATAACTCAAGCAAGTGCCATTGAATGAAGGAGCTGAAACTTTTATAGGGTATAAAAAACCTCCAAAGGGTACATTGAAGAAGCATTAGAGAAGAAATCCATGCACAATGAGGGAGTTACACTTATAACTTGAGATAAAACCCTAACACTCCTTACGCGAGCACTCATCTTGACCAAGAAAGGAGTTACTAACAATAGGTTGGTGCATTGAGAATATGAGAGACACTTTTCCACAAAGAGACCAAGCACTCCACTAAAGAATGTAATGTTCATACATTACTCAAAGGAAGATACAAGCATTTTCCATCACCTTATACTCCTCAAGCACTCAAGAAGAAAATATATGTGCCACTTGACACTAAATACAAGAATCTCCTCTATTTAAGGATGCCAAAGACCAAGCATTCAGAAGCATTCATGCATCCACATTCAAAACTTTGGATTTTTCACCCAAAAAGCCGAGTTTTAGCATATAAGCAAGGTGGAAGAGCCTTTAATGCTTTGGTCAAAGGAGATCAAAGGCAAAGATTAAAGGCACCATATTTGAAGCATTAAATCCAAGGACGATTTCAAGCATTCTATTGGAGGGAATGACCAAAGCAGAGACGTTAATATTGCAGCCCTTACACACCAAAAATTAGAACCGATTATTATGATATTTTTATAGTGCAACGTAAGATTTATTTCCATTTTAAATGTGCTTTCATTTTAGGGAGTTATAAGGTTGATAAATAAAGGTTAAGCTTAGAAGAATTTAACCATATTGAAAGCCATATCTCAAAGGGAATAATTTATCAAATCAATATAATATTTGCAATATTAAACTTAAGGGTAGTAAGGGTTTATATTGGAAACTATTTTTAAAATATTTGCAAATATTATTGTGGTCTAATTTTCCAAAATTTGGGAGTTATAAGAAATACTACATCAAATTAATTTATTGGAAATTAGAGATACTAAAATTAAATCCTAAAGGGATATTAAAAGGGGTTTATCAAAGCATTTAAAATATTGGAATTTAGCAATTTACTTTTCTCAAAATTTCACAAAAAGGGACAAAATATATCCAACATTAAAACTCTTTAAAATTGGAAAAGTGCTTCATTCAATAGGAGTAATAAGGTGTTAGAAAAGCTGATTTTTGATATTTACAAAACTTTACAAAATCAACCCAAAATTTAACTATATTTTACAAAAGCACTATAACATGTTCTAAAATCACTAGGGAGTCATAAGGCATTCTAAAAAACTTGGTAATATCAGAATTATCAAATATTATCAAGTTCTAAATCCATTGGGAAGATATAACCTTTCTACAAAACCTAAAATCCCATAAGGTATATATAATCTCATTACTAGGTTGACATAAGGAATCCTACAAAACCAATAATTAATAGATATTTTATCAAATCAAGCTTATATACTTCAATTATGGATCATATATCCTAATACAAGGAGTTATAAGGTAGACTAATAAGATTTTATCAAATTCAATTCTAAGAAATAGCAAGAATCACTATTTCAAAGATCTATCATGGATGAAATCTTGAGTAAAGTTATCAATAATGAAGAAATATTCCATGAATTATAATTCTACTCTCAAAAATTAATAGATACTCTAAAAGGATAAGAGTACCTATCCACTAGGAACAAAGAGAAATTCTCATTATTTCTTAAAGAAGCCAAAGAAGGTAACTTTACAACATTGATTGGTTTTCTTCATAAAATCCTCTTCACAACATGGTGGAACTCACAAAGATTGGTTATATTTTCACCAGAAAGAGTGTTTTATGGTTTATCTATCATTAATTGTGTTTGTACTTACTCAACACAAGAAACAAGCTAGCAATGAAGAACAATATTATTGTGATGATAGACTAACTAGTCATGAAGCAAAAATTCCACCAGCACCAATGTAGAATCATAGGAGAAGGAGGAAAATTAAGAAAATAAACATGGCATCAAGACTGAACCAGTTGAACACATATAAAATGTAGAATAACCTTCAAGTACAACTTACTTTGCATCATATGAAGACACATATTACCTGCTGAATTTGATCACAGTAAGCAATGAAGGAGAATACAAATTCCACTATACAATGGGAGAAGATCCACATTGAAGACTAAAGTCTTCAATACCCAAACAATGTAATACAGGGGGGTGTTAGAAATATATTATATTATATTATTTGGGTCATGTAAATGTATCTTCCTAGGTACATACTTAGGACATTAGATTACTTTAGGGGGAATTTCTCTAGTTACTTCATGCAATGTAATAAATGCACAAGTATCAATGTGCAAGTTCTATATGTGCAAGATGTCCCTTGTACAACTAGGTAGATTGTTGGCCAAATAATCTATCTTCCTATATAAAAAGGGTATCATTGTAACAAGTAGGATATACAAGCTCAGAGCATATTCGTAGGTAGTAGCATAGTGTTGTGTAGATCACAATATATTGGTGATGGGTGCAATGTAGTCTAGTAGCTTTATTCATGGAGTTTCCATTTCCTCCATAGCTATATTGTATTCATTTTCGTTATTTCTATTTATAGCATATTTCAATCATCTCGTAGATTTACTTTCTTTCATATTATTTTGCATCTTGTGATTGCTATCTCCCATTGCACACTACATCGAAGGCTAGCATAGAACATTAGAATGTATTTCAAAATAGTGAGTGGAAGTCCTATGAGGGATACTATAGTAGTATGTATTTAAATTTTAATTCAAATACCCAAGTTCAAACCTCAATATAAGAGGATTGGGACTCCTTACAAAGCTTGAGTTATTAAATAAAACATTTTAGCAAATTCATCCTTGGTTCAATAATTGGGACAAATAGTTGATATAGCCCACACCAAGGTTCAAATATTGACATCACCAACTAGCTCAATGTGATTAAATAGATGTAAATGGAAAGGTCAACCCTTTTAAAATCCTACTTAAAAAAAAAATGAGTGGACAACTTAGGAGTGTGAGTCAGGAGGTAGTGCAAGCTAAGATGGAGTGTAAGCCAAGAGGAAGTGCAAACCAAGAGCGAGTACGATTTGAGAGAAAGTGTGAGCTAAGAGAGAGTGTGATCCAAGATTTAGTCACGGTGAAAGGATGTCGAGTTCATCTATAATGCATCAATGCTTCAATCCCTTACCACAAATATGTGGAACATTATTTCCAAAAAATTTTTGAATCAAAGGAATGCTAGGAAAAAGAAGAGACATGGGCTATTTCAAACCGAGAGGAGTGTAAGCCAAAAGATATTCCCCTTAGCTAGTATAAAAGGAAAGTAATATTTGAAAACCCTAATGGGAAGTTAATATACCCTATGGAATTATGGATGTGCAAGTGGGATATAAGCAAAAGAGTGAATACATGGTAAGTTCTATCCATGTAGTATATGTTACACTAGAAGTATTGTGGATTAGATTATTGAGCATGATATAATGGTTCTTAAAATTAGAGGGTTAATATGTAAGTTCCATAGATCATGACCAAGGGTTTTGGAGATTCAAAATTGGTTTAAGTGGAAGTGGGGATTAAATTCAAATTACTCAGAATTTTCTTCCTAAATATTTTTTGCTCATCATCCTTTCTTGTTAAAAAATTAAGGATAAAATAATGTTTGGTGGCTCATTGTTTAGGGGAAGAGATGCATTTTATTTGAGACCTTGAAATATCTTTTTATTGTTGAGATAAAAACTATTAAGAAGGTCCTAGTATGGTTAGGCTTTTTGGACTTCCATATCAACTTATAAATAAGGATGTTTTGAAGAATATTTGAACCTAGGGGATTTCATCAAGGAAGGACTAACTACTAAGGAGAGAAAGCATGCTATATATACTTGAATATGTGTTTTTATGGATATTTTAAAACCTTTTCCATAGTATATTAAGATTAAATTTGAATCAATAGAATGGGATCAATAAGTATATTATGAAAATATCATATTTTGTTGGCACAATTATTATGAGATTGGACACATAGCAAGATTCTACAAAGTGAAAACTATGAAGAAAGAGATAATTTTTTTTTTCTAGAAATGAGATAAAATTTAAGACAAAACAAGGAAATCATACTATAATAGAAGCTAGATCATATTGAGGTTATTGCACTCCAAAATAAGAGGCAAAGAAATCCTATATATAGTATCATTTAGAAACTTCAAAAGGAATTAAAGGTGTAAAAGAATATGAGAGAAATCCTAAAACAAAGATGACAAAAGAGATCAAGTTTATTCTAATTCAATCATCTTACTTTTTATTGAGTAGTATATAATCCTCTTTAGGTAATAAAAGTGAAATGCATGAAGGTGTTATCCCTTGCACTCTAAGGTTTCAAGAGTAGAATAATAAAGGAATGAGGATGGAGGAAGCCCATAAAAAAATAGGTTTTATAGGGAAAAATAAGAAGGTAATTGATAAAATAATTAAAAAAACAAGGTAATTGCTATAGAAGAGTATCCTTGTACTTTAGTATTTCTAGGGAAACATAAAGAAGATTATGCTTTTGAGGTCATTCCTTTCACTTTAGATCCTTCAGAACAAGGTAAACCTAAAGATGATAAGTCTTAGTATGAGCAATGTGAGAGGATTGAAGAGATTGATGAAGATGAATGTATTGCTAGGAATGAAAAAAGAGAAGAAGACCCAATAAATAAAAATGAAGAGAAAAAGAAACCTAGAGGGATATTGATGTGGGCAAATAAAATCAAATATCACAAGTGCTAACAAGAAGTGGAGCTAAACCCAAAAATAAAAACAAAAAATAACAATGAAAATAATATTTTGGAATATTGGGGGAATGAATAAGAACCTTAAAAAAAGGTATTAAGAAATTGTAAGGTTGTTATAGATAATATATTTATAGATACAAAAGCTAGGTAGTAAATATTTTAGCCATTTGCGATATTCAATTTCATCCTAATAAAATTTAAATTTCAAAAAACATATGATATAAAAAGAGTTGATTATGGAAACTTAGTAGGTTGAGGAAGATGGAGAATATCTTTGATAGAAAGAAAAAGTTGGGTTGCTTTAATTAACTTGTTAGAAATATAATGTTTTGTTTTTGTAATGGGAGTGGCCCCCAATAGAATCCAAACATAGCTTATTAAATATATATATATATATATACATACATACATATATATATATATATACATACATACATATATATATATATATACATACATACATATATATATATATATATATATATATATATATATATATATATATATATATATATGTATATATATACATACATATGTATATATGTATATATATATATATATATATACATACATATATATATATATATATATATATATATATATATATATGTATATATATATATATATATATATATATATACATATATATATATGTATGTATGTATGTATGTATATATATGTATGTATGTATATACATATATACATATGTATGTATATATATACATATATATATATATATATATACATACATACATATATATACATACATACATACATACATATATATATATGTATATATATATATATAGCGAAAAACCCCTTATGGGGCCGCCTTGGTCTGAGAGACCACAAACAGGGGGTTCTACACCGTCAAAGTCACCCGGGAGTCGCACCCGAACCTGCCCGCACCAACATTATCAATTGGATTTTGGATACCCAATTCAACTTTTTGGTAGGGTGGATATTTGAACCTAGGACCTCCCTTGGAGGATTGCCCTCTCCTCTCCAACTCACCTACAATGCCTAGATTAATATATATATATATATATATATATATATATATATATATATATATATATATATATATATATCTAACTAGTTAAGTAGTTATACCATAAAATTAATATTTTTAAATGCATGTTCAAGAAATCCACATTGAAAAATGGTTACTATATTATTTTAAAAAATAAATGTGAAGATAGGATTGTCACACATAAGTGTTTAACCAAAAATGGTATGTCCAAACTACTGCCTTATGGCCAAAACTTTAGATTTGGTTAATTAAAATTATTTTGGTAGGATGGTTTATTTTGGCCATTTTTTGTTTGTAAAGGTAGGGTTATGTGACACTTGTTTAGTTAGATGTTTCTTTATGGATAGATAAAATAATATCACAATTATTTAGTTAGAGGGTTTGTGACCTAACTAATAAGTTGTAGCTAAAATAGTATGTCATAGATAAAAGTGGACTAAATTTGAGATCCTACATGCCCAAAATTAGGGTTATGCATAAGGGGTCAACCCCAAAATCTATTTATAAAATCAAGGAAAATTATCTCAAAATCCTGACAAATTATGTCCAAGGAGACATGGAGAATTGCATTCATTTTTCACCAAAAAATTTCAAACCGTGGTGAATCAATTGAAAAATATTTCTAGAGGTTTCAGTTGGTTGTAGAGGGTCTCAGTTGGTCATTTGCAGAGGGTTTTTGAGTATTTTAATTTGCAGTCGATCGACTTAGGTTGATTGACACGTCTCTACAACCGATCGACTTATGTCGATTGGTTGCAGAGGTACTCTTTTGTAGAGAATCTTCTAGGAGGTATAAATTTTGATCCAGAGCTTTGTTTTCAATTTTTTTTAAAACCACCTAGCTCGACAAGATCTACACAAAAAACTTAGTAAAATCCTCAAAAAACCATCTAAAATCGATCGACATGGCTACAACCAATCGACACCTCTGCAATCGATCGGTTGCAGCCATGCCAATCGATTTCAAATTGGTTTTTGAGGATTTTACTAAGTTTTTTGTGTAGATCTCATCGAGCTAGGTGGTTTTAAAAAAATTGAAAAAAAGTACAATCGACCGGCTTATGCCGATTGACATGCCTCTGCACAATCGATTAGCTTATGTCAATTGACATGCCTCTATAACCGATCGACTTATGCCGATCAGTTGCAGAGTTGCGCTTTTGCAGAGAACCTTCTAGGAGGCATAAATTTTGATCCAGAGCTTCATTTTCAATTTTTTTAAACAACCTAGCTCAATGATATCTACACATAAAACTTAGTAAAATCCTCAAAAAACCATTTGAAACTGATCAACACCTCTGAAATCGATTGGTTGTAGAGGTGTTGGTCAGTTCTAGATGTGTTTAAGATGTATGTTTATTGGTACCCCCTTTAGTATTTATACGGGTAGTATATGTGGCGAATTGGGTAGGAAAAACAAAATTGTTTATAATTTGAAGGCGAATTGTTTGTTGAATTAGGTGAAAGTGGTTGGCAAATTAAAATAAAAATAGGATAATTGTTATAAAATTTGGGTGAATTGACCCCAAAAAAATTCCACCCCATAAATTTTGAGAGAATGGGTTTTAGTGAAAGGTTCCAAAATTAGCAAATTTTAAATTTCAAAAATCCTAAATATAGCCAATTTACAATATTTCATGCTTATGCATAACCCTGACCAAAATTATTCTTATTGAAATTTTATGAAGTGCTTTCTCAAATTCAAAATCAATGGTATTTAGGTTGCAAAAAGTGGTCCCTTTGAATTTCGTATCAAATATGTTGATGACACTTTTCTTTTATGTCTTTCTAGAATTAGTTAGGACATGCAATTTTAATCAATATTATCAAGCTACGAGAATATTTTTGGATTAGTAAACACAACAAAATTCATGAAGTTTTTAATTAACACTATGATTTATTTATAATGGATTATTATAGAAATTTTAGGATTTAAAATTTGGGAAAATACCATCAACAAAACTTAGGGCTTTAAGACCTAATTTAAAATAGAATGAATGATTGTTTAGTTTATTGGAAGTATATGTTTCTAATAATGACAACTAAAAATCTTCAATTTATATATTGGAGTCTATCCCTACATATATGGCTCTAGTATAACATCCATATTTGAAAAAATTCAAAGGGATTTTCTTTGGGAAGGATGGGAGGAAAATTTTAAGTTTTCTCTCTTCAAAAGTAATAAGGTTTGAACAAGAAACAAATTTGAGGGTCAAGCTTCTAAAATTGTAGATTTATGCATTTGGCATTAGAGGTAAAACTTGGATGAATACTATTGAATAGCAAAGGTTTACAATAATTTAAAAAATTATTGTGGATGGTCACTTAATGAGGGATATTTTATAAACATTTTAGCTTGATCCTTTTTTTGATTGGTTGAAATAGAGGGTTTTGTATGTATCCTTGAAACTTTTACAAAAGGATCATAACAAAAGAGACAATCTCCTAAATACTATCTCCTAGAGATAAACAAGGAATAGGTAAATCAAGGAGACAACCTCCGTAGGACCATCTACAAATGAGACCTAAAAATAAAAAATGTTTTCCTACCTAAAAAGGGAAAACCAACAAGCAACAAAAATAAAACTACCACCTTTGACATGAATAGAGGGGCTATTGCCCCTACTAAAACAATGCAAAAAATTCAAATTTGAAATAAAATTCCTGCTCAAAAATTGAATCATATTTTCTGGAGAAGCAATACTAACAAGGAAAGCCTACACATAGGCCTTTCGAGGGCCTAGAAGCTAGATCAGTAGCATGAAGAGATCTCCATAGGCCATGATATATCATAGAAAATGAGACAAAATGCATAGTTTGAATATAGAAAAACCTATAGGATATTCAAATCACCACGATGCCCCAAAACTAGAAGCAACAAAATAACCTAGGGACTGCCTTTAGGAAACCATCCTTTGTAGTAAGCAAGCACACATGTGGTCTCTCCATAAAGACTAGAAAAAACTATAGGTAGGTCCTATCAAATAATCACCAGTAGTAGATAAAAGCCCAACCTAACCAACTACTCATCCATGAAGTAATCACTAGGAACCTTCTACCACAATTGAATGATAAAGTACAGGGTCCAATTCCCAAGGACCAAAAAACAAACTACAAATAAGGGTTCCATCAAAAACCTCGTAAAATAAATAAGAACAAGATTTTTTTAAGGAAGTAAAGACCTAGAACCTACCACTAAAAGGTCAACCCATAAGCAACCAAACGTGGTCCCCCTTCAAAAATCAAGAATATGTAAAAAACGAAACTTGGGCCACATCACACATCAGACGAATAGTATGTTGAACCCTATTTCAAAATCCTAACTTAGGAGAAGAGAGGAGGAATCCACCACTACAAAAAAATATGAAGCACATGGTACCACCTGAAATACTAGAAAGACCCACAAGGAAAAGCTTCATAGCATCATCTCCCAAATCGAGCTAACAAAAATCCAACCAACACTAAAGAGCATCAAAGAAGGAATCTCCAAGTCCTCTCGACCAAGAATCTACATTAACATAGGAAAACAAGAAAACACTTCTTGGGAGTCTCCAAGAAGACATCGTGAAGGCCCTAGAAATGCAATAGGCACCAAGAAGATCCTAGGAAGACCTTCTAGACAAATATAAGCAAGATATCCACCCAAATTTTTTCAAAATTAGAGCAGAGAGGGAGCAAGAAATTTGAAATGGGGGTCTCCTCCCTGAAGCTAGAGACCTCCCACTTCCCACCTCTATCATTCCTTAAATTATTGGTATCTCTATATTTTAGCTTGATGCTTGGTAGAAGCCTTATACTCTTATTCTACTTCAAAATAATAATTATTGGATTGGGTTTCTCTAGATAATAAAGGTTCATAAGTAAAAATTATATTGATGTAACGTTTCCATATCTTGGATACCTATTAACAATTTGTATGAGGGAAAGATGTTCAAATTCTCTAGATGATGTTTCAACAGATCAAGAATCTATAAAAAGGTGATGTAACTCTATTAAGTTGGGATGCAAATATTTAGATGAACCATAATCCCCTTATTCCTTGAATTTTCCTTGGAAGAGTTTTTGGTCACTTGATGCCCTTCCTAAGGACTCAACATTCCTTTGTTAGCATTCCAAAATAAAATTCTTATAGGCGATAATATACAAAGAAAAGATATCTTAGAGTTTTCATGTATGTTTTTTTTATAGAGTATTAGGGATACTAAATGATGCAGGTAGTGGACAATGGAAACATTATTTTCACATAATAAGATTCACAATACACAATCACATGTTTTTATTTTATATCATTATATATTACAAAATATCCATTACAATATATCACATTCTACCAGTCATGAATTACTCATAGCATGTATATATGGTACAATAATATGTCTCTTCATCTTTGAGAGACTCTTCGGTCCTTACAACTCTGGAAATTTCACCTTCAACTATATTTTCATCTCCTCACAATCTCACAAGAGATGAATCTCTTTAATTTATCCATCTCCAAATAATATCAAATATCAAATGACTACATAATTCCAAATAATATAATAAGTCTAACACCCCCTTGTATTAAATTATTTGTATAAAGGTCATCCTCCCCATGCATTCAAAAGTTGTACATTAGAACTATTATTGAATTATAGCTTTAGTTCTATCTTTGTCTATGTAATTGACTAGTTGATTTTTACTTTGTTGGATATAGCTCATCTAAATCTAAGTAGTGCCCACTATGTTTACCTCTTTATGTTATCTTTGGGTCTACCTCTAGGTCAATACATCTAGTTATATACCTTAGTATCATCATTATATTAGGGTTACCTCTAAGTCACCTCTAGATCATCATTACCTCTAGGTTACCTTTGGGTTCCATACCTTTGGATTACCTCTAGGTCATCATTATCGCTTGATAACCACTTTGGGCTCTTACTCATCATTTCCTCTAGGTCACCATTTGGCCATCAATATATTTGGGTTACCTATTGGAATAGTCAATAAATTTGGAAATTTACCATTAAAATATTAATTTGAAATCATCCATATCCTTAGAATCTTTCACATAAATATTCTTTTAGAGGTCCTTGTCACTATAGGTCCTCATAGTTTTTTATACCAAAATATTTTATGTCAAGTTTCCCAACACATTTCACCATGCAAAAAATCATAATTTTCTTCACATTCAACAAACTATTATGTTCACCAAACTTTATATCCTATAGAAACCATTCAACATTTCTTTTGTCTTATCCCATTCACTCACACTTATCCATCCATAATTCAATTGCATTTTACTAGTCACTTTCACCAACACCTTCTATTGGAGTAATTACTTACTCCACAAATTTTATAAGAATGCATTTTCCAACACATAGCTATCACATATCCACTTATTCCACAATGAATATAGAAACTCACATTAGAAACTTCGATAAATGATTCTTCACAAATTTTGTGTTATTGGCACTTGTCATAAATGTTATGTCATTACTTCTTTTTTGACTTGTATTTTTATATTTTGCAAATGATTCCCTTTTCTTAAATTGAATGTCTTATACCTAGTACTATGGGATCTTTCATAAATTACCCATTTATTCATAAAATTTTACCATAATATCCCATTCTTATCAACAATTTTAAACCAAATCCTTTTGCATACCTTTCAAAAATTATAAATTTTGCATCACCATATTGATTTTTATTATTTTTTTCACAATGACCTTCCATACAATTTGAAGTGTAATTATCATAATATTCAAATAATTTGTATCACAAGCAATATATTTCCCTTGTATAATATCCCTTGTATCACAACACACATTAGCCATTGAAGGCTCCAAATCACTAGTATCACAACTATGTACCATTATGGACCTCAAATCATCTATATCACAATTGATATTTATCCTCTAAAGAAGATCACATGTATCACAACTAAAATCCTTTTTAATATAATTTATTGAATCTAAATTCTTTGTATTACAAGTACAATATTTCATTTGGATAAGGTCACTTGTGTCACAACAAACATTTATCATCAAGGGCCTATCCTTCAACCTTTAAATTGCTCCCTCTTGATTTTTATATTTCTCCTTAAGGACATTAAAAGTTACTAATGCCTTGTATATTATCAACCCTATATCAATAGGTAGTGTAACAATATCTTCATAGTAGTCATTGAGAATAGAGTGTAAGTAGCATTGAAATGTTGAGAAGTTTCCATATTCAATTTCTTTGACAATCATTTGAAAATACCTCATTGATTTTGATGGCAATAGAACTTCAACTAGCTTCTCTTCACTAGCTTCTTGGGAATTACTATCTTGTGTTGCATACTTATGATTATTAGATTTCTTCTCTTCATCTATATTAACTTCTAATGATGTACACTTTTGAATGTCAACTTGCTTATTTTTTATTTTCTTGTTGCCTTTTCCATGTAATCAGGTGATATGAGTACTTTTTGTAGGTTTTAAATTTTATTTTCTTCAATAAAAATTATGGTTTGTTATATCACCAAATGGTCCCTTTTTATTTATACCAACAATTCTATATATTGAACCTTTCGATATACGTACCCTTCCTATATACTTGTTGGCACGTATCCATACATGAGAGAGACCTTAAGGTATTTATAAGAATTCAATATGTGATACCAAAGTGATACGTGAAAAGAATTAGTTCTATCAATGACACATTCATACATAGGCATAAATTCCTTATATACTTAAATTTTCTCACTTTTAGGTTTTATGTCAAACAATAGTAATGAATGGGATAAAATAGAGTGAAATTAAATATTGCAAATGCATAAAATTCTTCCCTAATGATTTATAGGGTCGATGCCCACATATCATTATGGTAGCTATATTTAGTATTATATGTAGTAACTTGTTGTGACAATGTTACATATAAATGCAAAACAAATGTATTATTATACCAAACACTAATTATGCAAAGCACATTTTTTTAAAACTTTTATGCATAAAATTTTGCTTTTGATGCAAATTTTTTTTAACAATAAAGGTGTCATTATGTTAGCTTTTAATGGGTATATGATAAAGGAAATGCAACCACAAGATGTAAAATAAGAAATCTATGATAACTATATGATAATGTCACTATAATATGTAAGAAAAATATAAGATAAACTTTTGTAATAACTTAGAAATATGCCATTAATGAAAGCTCATGAAAATAGTACAATGCAATATAATGAAGGACATGAACACTCCATAAATTGTTTTAAAGTAGCTACATTGTACTCCACTACCAATCTATACTATGCACTCTCTATATTCTCTACCACACTCACTATATCCTCTACTACTCCCATTTCACTCTCTATGAGGTCTATATATAGGAAGATATATTCCTTAGCCCTTACTCTAACTATGACTCTTCATCTACCTTTCCTATGACTCATGTAAAAGTGGAATCCTTTTACATTTACATCATTGCACACTGACACTTGTGCATTTATTAAATTTCTTGAAATAACTAAACTTTACTCTAAAATAAACCCCTACTCTAGTTATGTACCCAAGGTGGTACATTGGCATGTACCAAATAATGTAATATACTCTAACACCCTCTTGTATTATATTATTTGGATATTGAAAACATTATTCTTCAATATGGATCTTCATCTTGGTTCTGGAATTTAAGTTATTTTCCTTTGCTTCCTTCATTGTCCTCTTTGTTTGAATTTGGATGAGTATCTTCATCTTGTTCTGGTTCTTCTTCTTCTCTGGTTTGTATATGGCCAAGTAATGCATAGTTTTGTTGTCCTCTCATCCTTTTAATCTTGAATCTTCTATTTCCCCATCTACTTTTATGATATATGGGTTCTTTGTTTTCTGCAATCTATTCCTTAGATAATGCATTAGTATTGTTTTGAAATACAACAATATCTTGTGAAGTCTCAATTGAGTCTAGAGTATACATATTTATGTGGATTGATCTAGTGGCTTCTATCTCATTTTGATTTATGATGAGACACATATTGACTCCATTTAAGTATCTGAAATCAACCATCCTTTTACTCTCCACTAGCTTGGTTACTGAAATAAGATTACATGTTAATATAGGAACATACATCACATTATGTACCAAAAATTTTAGAAATAATTTACTAGGTATTACACACCCATATCCATGTATATGATAAATTTTTCCATTTGCAATTTGTAACCTATAATCATAGTGATTTCAATCAAATCACTATATATTTCTTGTCATGTGATGACTAGCATCAGAATCAATATACCAAATATTCTTTTTAATTTGACTTGTAGAATTTTTTGTGTTAGAACTAATTTTGTATCTTTGATGTGGTATATTGTATGTATCTTGATCTTGCATCCTTTTGTAGTGTACCTTGTGATAATATGTCCCTCTTGCTATTTTATCCATTGTAGTATTTTCTTCAATCCTTTTTAACTTCTAGATTTTTCCCTTCAAATATTGTAGTATATGATCAATTTGTAGAGTTATTTTAGCTCTTTAGTATTTTGAGAATACTTTTGATAGAATATTTGTAGTCTGCCTTATGACTCCCTTGTGTAGAGTATGTGAAATATTTTGATAAAACATTTCCAAGACTTAGGTTTTATAAAATTTTGTCTCCCAAGTGGTTAGAGTATGCTCTATTCTTGATAAAGTTTTTAGAAACTATTAGTTCACCTTTTGAGTTGATTTTATAATGTTTTGAAGAAGATGGTAATATAATAATCAACTCATATTTCACCTTATTTCTCCTATTGAACTTATGCACGTTTCAATTTTATGGAGTTCTCCATGATTGGATTTATTTTTATCCCTTTAATGTGACTATGAGACAAGTATAAGCAATAAGTTCCAACTCTTTTAAGCGAGCAATAATTTTTCTTCTCTATCCTTAAATTTTCAATAGTTCAATTTTCTAAATTCCAATAATTTAAAGTTTGATGTAGCACTCCTTATATCTCCCTAATTTGGAAATTTATAAATTGATAATATTTGCAATAATAATAAAAATTTGGATTCCAAGTAGAATGCCTTATATCTCCTATGATATTAATTGCAAATATTAATATACTTGTATTTCAACTAATATGCTTTGAAATACTATTTAAGGATATAAAATCCTTTTTATTTGCTTTCACATTTACTAAGGTTGATTTTGCATGTATCTTCAATGCAAATGATAATGATGTCAACCTTATATACTATTTGTTATCACTCCTTACTGAAATAAAATATTAAACTATATGAAATTATACCTTTGTAAGGTTGAATGCATGAGGTAAATGACATTATGCTTTGACTTCTCTCTCCAAGATGGGTGTTGTATCTCCTTAATTACGATGTATGACAATAAAACTTGTTGGTTTAAAGGACGTATTCTATGCTAGTATTACTCACTCCTTTAATGTGCCTTGAATTCTCTACGTCCTTAATATTTGTTGTAAATTCATTTCCTCTATTAGCGCTCTTACTCATGGTGTCTATTAATATGATTCCCCTATATTTAACCAGGTGCCAAGTAGCACTAGGTGTTTCCCAAGACTTTTTTCTTCTCCTTAGGTGGCACAATGCTTATTATAGGCCTTGAAAAACAATATGCTACCTAGTTCAAGTTTAAGTGTCTCTCTTGATCATTATCTATGGTTGGTGAGTGCTAAAGATTCTCTTCTTGAGAATTGAAGTGATAATGAGTGTGTTAATTTATTTGAGTGTCCTTTCTTCTTGAGCATTGGAATTATGAATATGGAGATGCTCTTTCACCTTTGTTCCAAGTGGCACAATATTCCTTTCTCTATTAGGACAAGTGTATATGCCTTCCCTTGCATGCAAGCTCACTTCCAATGTATCAATTTGCTTGTCTTTTTTAATGCTTATTCTTGCCAACTATTTCCAGGTTTCTTTGGCTCCTTTGTGACAAAAAGGTATGATATGGCTCTTCTCCAATGTAGATAAATGACTCTTCTCTAATGTGGATGGATGGTTTTTTGTGATATCAAGACGTGCAATGGCTCTTCTTATTACTTTTGGCACTTGGGTAATGATGATAACTTTTCTCTATGTCATGTCTTTTCCAGATAACGATGATGTTTTGCTCTACGCCTTGTCTTTACCAATTCGAATGATTTATCTTATAACTTGTACTATATTTTGTCTTTCTATCCTCTTTTACTATAGGTTTTCCACCATGATAGGTGTCCTCCACTATGGTGCTACTCTCGTGTTGCTATAGCATAGAAAAATGGTGTCTTGATACACCTTGATGAGGCAGGTATTGAGCCTTTTGGATGGCTCTACTTCTTAGCACTTTAGCTTGTGCTTTCCTTTGCTAATGGTGGTAACTTGTAGATGATGTAATTGGCTACATAATATGTTCTTGAGATACTTGAATCTTTATTTTCCTTTTTATGTAATACAAGAGACAAGTATGGTGACTATATGGGTTAAAAATAAATTTATAATAACTTAGAAAAATATACTAAATATAAGACTCTCATAGTCTCCTTTGTAGCTTCCTCTTTTAACTTGTAATGGCAACTTCCTTCACCACTCCTTGGAGGTATATCACCCTTTTAGGTAGCTTATCTATGCCACAATAAGTTGCTGGTTTTCTACACTAAATAGTGTCTTTTGACACTTTGATATTATACTGATTTGTGCACTTTGGTCTTCCACCTTAACTTAACAACCAATGCACTTAATAACCTTTAAGAGTAACTAGTATAATACACTAGTAATTTATCTTTATTCCTCATTTTAAGAATTCTTAAAAGTAATGTATTATTTATTGTAACTAGATAATAGGAAGATGATAATTTTATTTCTACTAAAAATTATCTAACTCCTATTTTAATGTGCAGGTATTAACCTTATAAGAAACAATCTTCTGCACTCCCTTGAAGACTTCAATATAAAACCTTCTCCTTGTAACTTTTAAACTCTAATATGGTGCTTAATGAGACTTAATAACAAACCAAATATAAGTTTTCAAATAATAAACCCTTTACACCTAGGTTGCTTACCTTAATGAACTATGTATATGAAGGATTGCAAGGTAATTAGATTCACCTTATTTTTACCTTTTACTAGATGAAATCATCATTCTTCTTTGCTATCTGAGATAGCTCTTTATATCACCTATTTGTAGCTTTTAAACCCTCTAAATTGCTGCCCCGAAACTATAGTTTTATGGCTTTAACTATCCTTTAGAATGCTCTTTGTAAATCTAAAGTTTCGTAGCTAGTAATGCTATCCTAATTTCTGCCCTTTTGTAGTCAATTATTTCATTGAAATGTTGTCCTTAAACCTTAAAAATTTGGTAGGGAACTCCTCCAAATCATAGCCGAGTTTTTACTTCAAGAATCCTTTAGTATTTTGTTTGAAATTCAGCAAACTCCTATCTCCAAATAAGCCTTCTAGAGCAATATTTAAATTTCTCATATTTGGTATCTCCTTCTATCTCCTTTCTCCTTCAATATCTTTGTCAAATTCTGACTTCAATCTAGGCCTTCTTTTCAAGAATCTAAAAGTCTTAAGGTATTAAATAATCTCTTCCATAATTTATCCAGCTTCTTTCCAATTTATTCTCTCTTGGGATTGTTGTTGGATGGTGACAATTGTCCCAAGTTCTTCACTATCAAGAACTCTTCCTTGCTTTTCAATTTCTCCATTGAGTTCTCCTAGGAACTCCTTAAATGGCCTTCTTCAAATATCTTTCAATGGGGCTCTCCAAGCCTTCTCCTTATTTCTTCTTCCTTAAGACCTCTTCTCTAGGGTCTTATACTCATAGCTCTCTGGTCTTGTCAATGAGACATTTTCTTCAATATTTAACTATGGAAGCAATAAGATCTACTTCTTGGATCTTTGAATTCTATTTCTTTTGGAAAGGTACCTTCTATGGGTTTTCTCTTCAAATTTTCAATGGAGATATCCAATCTCTAAACTTCTCAGGACTCTTCTCTAGAGTCTCTTCTTCCTCAAATATGTAATAAGGCTCCTATGATCTTGTCTTCTTCTACACTCTACAGGTCTGCAATCTCTAGAAATGGGACCTTTTCTACAAGCCTCCAAATATTTGATCTTTCGTTTGTTTCATCTGGTAATGAATTGATTCCAAAGAAGAAATCATTCCTAGCTCTATGTAGGAAGCTTCCCAAATTTCTTTGAATCTCCTTTTTCTACAACAAAATGTTGGAAAAATTAATGGAAGAAACTATAAATCTAGATATGATGAATCTTCACTAGTTTATTTATTGATCTAGTGGAATCAATGTTGAGTACTAGTCTTCACAAGTATTTTTGCAACTCTATGGAAATATTCTAGCCAACTATGATTTTTTAAAATTTTGAAAATAAGATTTCTAATCTCCTTTCAATATCTCTTGTGGCTATCATACTAGATCCTATCGATCTATCATGTCTTTGATACCATTGTTAGCTTTTGATGGGTATATGATAAAGGAAATGCAAAAACAAGACGTAAAATAAGTAAGATATAATAACTATATGATAATGGAACTATAATATGCAGGAAAACTATAAGATAAACTTCTACAATAACTCAAAAATATACCATTAATGAAAGCTCAAAAAAATAATACAATGCAGTATAATGGAGGACATGAACACTCCATAAACTATTTTAAAGAGCTACATTGTACTCCACTACCAATCTATACTATGCACTCTCTATATTCTCTACCACACTCACTATATCCTCTACTACTCTCATTTCACTCTCTATGAGGTCTATATATAGGAATATATGTTCCTTGGTCCTTACTCTACCTATGACTCTTCATCTACCTTTCCTATGACTCATGTACAAGTGGAATCCTTGTACATTTACATCATTGCACATTGACACTTGTGCATTTATTACATTGCTACTTAAATTTACTCTAAAGTAAACTCCTACTCTAGTTATGTAACTAAGGTGGTACATAGACATGTACCAAATAATGTAATATACTCTATCACATTCATATTTGAAAATGCACCTTTATTAAATACAATTATAATTTTTCTTGCAAATTTTTTTATAAAATAATGAAACCTCTAAAAAATACTCACTTAAATAAAATGCCCCTAAACACCTTATAACTTCCCAAAAATACACCTTAAATAAAATTACTTTTGAAAAAAAATTCAAACATTTTTTGCTCCTTAAAAAATGTCCACTTAAAAAATGCACCTTATAACTTCCTAAATTATCCTTTTATCTCCCTATATAATTCTACCTCTTTTCTTTAAAAAAATATTGATTTTTGAAACATATTCTCTCTTTATAAACATTTCATTAAAAAAATGAATGTTATCTTTCAAATATTAGGTCCTTATCATGAAAATTAATTATTTACACAATGGAATTTGAACCCATAATCAAATTCATAAAAAAATTGTAATGTTGCTTTTGATGCTAACATGTCTAGTAAGTAACATGCAATTAATAAAGGAAATAGAAAAATTCAAATATAATTATTGTATTTTATAAAAGACAACTAGACATAGGGATACTGGAACCCACAACCTATGATTTCCAAGCATCTAAAACATGTGTTGGCCACCACAATGTTCCCTTGAATATGGTTTAATATTTACATGAGGAATATTTTTTTCTTCCTTTTTGCAAATAACCCCTTTTCAAAATACACATGGATTACCATGCAGTATCCTCATAAAATTCAAATTATAACTCATAATATACCATTGAGTAAAGGTTTTTAAGGTATCAAATATTTGATTTGAGCTTAGAGGTATCATAGGTTTGACATAACAATCCTTATTAGCTTGTAGGGTTTTGACAGAAAAGTATTCTAATATCAATGTGACTTAGGTATTTTTTAAAGTTGGAATGACTCAGGCTAACGAATGAGTTAGTTGTTCGAGGAAGTTATTTTGGTTATGAAATTTATCTAATAGAAAAATATATATTCTAGGTATGCATAAGGTTAATTAAATAATGTAGGATAATTAAAATGCTTCATAGCTAGGAAAGAAAAAAAGAACATTTTATTTACCAATATCAACATCTTCCACACTGGTCATAACATCTTTCACCAAACCTTTAAAATTGGAGTTGCATATTTCTAGATTATATGTTGGGTCTTCTGAATGTACACAAACTGGAGTATTTAATATGATATTATGTAAGTGTTTCTTCCTTTTTTATTTCCAATCAGGGTTTATCATAATCATTTCACCATAGAATAACTATTATATTCAAACAAGGTAATTCAAAATTTAGGTAAAATTTATAATCAAATACATACAAAGTCTTTGTTATATGGACATAAAATCAAGAAGAGAGGGCACTTCTTAATAATAAATAAATTTCTAAGAGATTTTATTTCATAGACAAAGCAATGGAAGAATACAAATATGTTTTAATCATAGACAAAAATGTGGACAACTTACATGAGGAAAAAATAAATTACTAATATGGGTAGAAAGATAAAAAAATGTGTTGATAACATTTATAGAAAGTGTAGTGATTCCTCACTACTCGCTCATGACTAAGGTAAAACCCTGATTGTTGGTGATCAAAGTTTTGTCTAGCTTGGAGAAGAAGAGGTTGAGATAAATCTCAATAATCAAGACTTATATGAGATTTTTCTCAGTAAAAGTCCCAACATATAAGCAAAGGAGTCTAAAGGATATTTATTCTGAAATAAGTCTTGATATTAGATATTTTGTAATCCATGATGAAGCACTAGTAGTAAACCTTTCGACTAGTCTATAATATGACCCTGGATACAAGAAAAATGCTAGAAAGTTAAGTGGACACCCATGCCTAAGTCAAATCAAAGATGACAAAGGTAGATGGGCCGAGTCAATGCTTCTTCGACTTAGGATATGAAGACCATATACAAGAGCATGGCTTGAATAAATTTATTAGATACTCATTTAAGACAAAGTATGACAATGATAGTCTCAAGCCTAACAATTATTATGGTCAAAGAGTACTTCATTCAGTGACCAAAATCCCTAGGAAAAGTAGGTGAGATTATCAGATTTAATTGCAAATGATTTTGGAGGGAAATTTTTCCTTGCTTTAAACTATAAATGATAGTAACATAGACTGTAGAAAGGATTGATAAGTTTACAATTATATTATTTTGTAGGCTTTCCTTTCTTTTATTTTTGTAAAAATAATCAGCTCTTATATGGCTTGTGGGAAATCTTAAACACTTACTTTTGGCACAATGATGGGGAACGAAAAATTATCTTCCTGCCAAATCTGAATTTTCACGCAGAAAATTTGACACATGCTTTACAAGAAACAGAAATCCCAATGTTCTATTCATTAAATTGTAACTCTGCCTCGACTCTGCAACTCAACTGTGTAACTCTCTATTTTCCAACCCCTTCTACATGGCTTGGCTTGCCCTTTTATAACTTTCGGGCATGACTCTCTGTCTTCCATCTGGCGGCCCTACGATTCAATTCTGCCATGACTGTTCATTTCATTTTCTCGCGTCGCTTCATCGCCTAGGTATTCAAAACATCTCCCTTTCTGACTCTTCGTCTTTGCCTTGTATTTCAGGCATGAAAATATGACATGTCGTGATATCGTGACATTTTTCTGCCATTGGCTCTTTCTTTGTCTTTCGTCGTGAAAATGCGACATGTCACGATATCACGACACTTCTGCTTCCTCGCTCCATCTTCCTGCTTTCGGGTCGTGAAATCATGACATGTCATGAAATCATGACATCTTTGTCCTCCGTACGCTCTTCTGCTTTTGGATCGCGAAATTGTGACTTGTCACGAAATCGTGACATCTTTGTTCTCCTGCTCGTCCTTTTATCTTTCGATCATGATACCACGACATGTCGCGATATCGCAACATTTTTCTTCCTCGCCTCCTTTCTCTTCTTTGGGTTGTGAAAATGCGACATGTCATGAAATTGTGACATCTCATCCTCTCTGCTTCCTCTCACTTCTTCGGGTCACAAAAATGTGACATGTCACGAAATCATGACATTTTCCTTCGTTGGCTCCTTCTTTGCCTCCTGGTCACAAAAATGTGACATGTCATGAAATCGTGACATTTTCCTCCGCTTGGCTTCTCCTTCACCTTCTGGTCATGAAAATGCGACATGTCACGAAATCGTGACATCTTCCTCCCTTGGCTTCTTCTTCGCCTTCTGGTCACAAAAATGCGACATGTCACAAAATCATGACATCTTCCTCCCTTGGCTTCTTCTTCGCCTTCTGGTCACGAAACTACGACCTGTCACGAAATCATGATATTTCTTCCTCCTGGCTTTCTCTCTCCTTGGTGGGTCGTGAAACTACGACATGTCACGAAATCGTGACATCTTCTCCTCTATGCCTTCTCTCTCTTCTATGGGTCGTGAAACTGTGACATGTCACAAAATCATGACATCTTCCTCTTCCGCCCTTCATCCTGCCTTTGGGTCGTAAAACCGTGACATGTCACAAAATCACGACATCTTGGCTTGCAGCTTCCTCTTTCCTGTCTGGGTCACAAAATTGTGACATCACAAAATCGTGACATCTTTGGCATCATTGCATCTCTTCTGGAATCTGTCGCGATATCACGATAGTTTTCCCTGTTGGCTTCTTTCTCTGTTTTGTGTCACGATATCGTGACACATTCATCGTTGCAATATCGCGACGATTTCTCCTTGTTGGCTTTTGCTTTCCACTTGTGTCGCGATATCGCGACACATTTTCTATCACGATATCATGACAGCTTCTTCTCCTTGTCTAATCTTTTATCTTTTGGTCATGATTTTGCGACACGTTGCGATATTGCGACAACTTTCTTCCTTAACCAAAATTTCAAAAGTGGCCCTCCTGCCACTAGATGCTTCTGCATCAGGTGCTACTGGATGCTCCTGCATCAGACACCTGGGGTTGGTGGAGAAGTGACCTTCACTTCTGTTCTGTCTGATCACCACCTTTTGCATCACCTCTAGACATTCATCTACCTCTATAGCCTTCAATGGCTCCAACTTTTGATGTGCTCTATCTTCTCTTCTTTTTTGTTTTTCCTCATGCCTTCTACACAACTTCTCTAGCAGGGCTTTCAATTGCATTTGCAAATTGATTATGAGAATCTCCTCTTGCAGGGCTTGCACTTGCCTCTACAATGCTCTAAAATGTTCATCCTGCGCCACATTTCTTCCATCGCCACATTTTCTTGGTGGAGGTATTCTTCCTCACTTTTCTTCTCATAATCCTTAACCCCAGATCCTGGTGCAAGCCGCTCTACTTACACGCTCAGAATATTCTGGCTCTGATACCACTTGAAGGGGAACAAAAAAATATCTTCCTTCCAAATCTAAATTTTCATGCAAAAAATTTGACACACGCTTTACAAGAAACAAAAATCCCAATGTTCTATTCGTTAACTTGTAAAGGTTACAATTATAGCCTGTAGGCTTTACAACAACTGGCACACAGGCATAGTTCTCTCACTCTCTTTTGTAGATCTCTCACTCTACAACTCTGGAAGGAAAAGCACTCAAGTCGGTCCGAGTGGCCTCTGCCTCGACTCTGCAACTCGACTGTGCAACTCTCTGTTTTCCAACCCCTTTTGCATGGCTTGGCTTGCCCTTTTATAACTTTCGAGCATGACTCTCTGTCTTCCATCTAGTGGGCCTCCAATTCAATTTTGCCATGACTGTTCATTTCATTTTCCTGCATTGCTTTGTTGCCTAGGTATTCGAAACATCTTCCTTTACGACTCTTTGTCTTCGCCTTCTCTTTTGGGCACAAAAATACGACATGTCACGATATCATGACATTTTTCCACCATTGGCTCTTTCTTTGTCTTTTGTCGCAAAAATGCGACATGTCACGATATCATGACACTTCTACTTCCTCGCTCCATCTTCTTGCTTTTGGGTCTTGAAATCATGACATGTCATGAAATCGTGACATCTTTGTCCTCCATACGCTCTTCTACTTTCGAGTCACGAAATCGTGATCTGTCATGAAATCGTGACATCTTTGCTCTCCTGCTCATCCTTTTCTCTTTTGGTCGTGATACCACGACATGTCGCGATATTGTGACATTTTTCTTCCTCACCTCCTTTCTCTTCTTTGAGTCATGAAAATGTGACATGTCGTGAAATCACGACATCTCATCCTCTCTGCTTCCTCTCGCTTCTTCGGGTTGTGAAAATGCGACATGTCACGAAATCGTGACATTTTCCTCCGCTGGCTCCTTCGCTTCCTGGTTGTGAAAATGCGACATGTCGCAAAATCGTGACATTTTCCTCCGCTTGACTTCTCCTTCGCCTTCTGGTCACAAAAATGTGACATGTCACGAAATCGTGACATCTTCCTCCCTTGGCTTCTTCTTCGCCTTCTGGTCGTGAAAATGTGACATGTCATGAAATCGCGACATCTTCCTCCCTTGGCTTCTTCTTTGCCTTCTGGTCGTGAAACTGCGACCTGTCATGAAATCGTGACATTTCTTCCTCCTAACTTTCTCTCTCCTTGGTGGGTCGCAAAACTGTGACATGTCACAAAATCGTGACATCTTCTCCTCTGTGCCTTCTCTCTCTTCTGTGGGTTGCAAACTATGACATGTCATGAAATCGTGACATCTTCCTCTTTCACCCTTCATCCTGCCTTTGGGTCGCGAAACCATGATATGTCGTGAAATCATGACATCTTGGCTTGCAGCCTCCTCTTTCCTATCTGGGTCATGAAATCGTGACATGTGAAATCGTGACATCCTTGGCATCCTTTCATCTCTTCTGGAACCTTTTACGATATCGCAACAATTTTCCCCACTAGCTTCTTTCTCCATTTTGTGTCGCGATATCGCGACACATTCGTCGTCATGATATCGCGACGGTTTCTCCTTGCTGGCTTTCACTTTCCACTTGTGTCATGATATCGCAACACATTTTCTATCATGATATCACGACAACTTCTTCTTGCCTACTCTTTTCTCTTTTGGTCACGATTTCGCGACACGTCGCGATATCGCGACAACTTTCTTCCTTAACCAAATTTTTAGAAGTGGCCCTCCTGCCACTGGATGCTTCTGCATCAGGTGTTGCTGGATGCTCCTGCATCACACAATATTTAGAAAATCTTGCTTGCATATATATATATATATATACACACACCTACATGGGATCCTATGTTAAATTTTTGGTATAGCCATCTATGGCCTCCTATTGACCCGTTTATGTGCATATGTATTTGTTTGTGACCTTTTGCCTATTTTTAGGTTTTATTAAGTGTATGTATGTGTGAGGAGCCTACATCTATTTTTGGACTAGTCACTTGTTTTGGCTCTCCTATGGGACCCACCTTCTTATGCATGCATATAACTAGTAACTCTCATTTGTGCTTTATTGTGTCAAGAAGTAGAAGTGTTCACTGCTGACACATAACATTCAGACCTATTTTTGCAAGAAGATTTTAGCAGATTTCTTCAAGCATTGTAGTCATTTTCTTTTATTGAGTTGCTTTATTTTTATCTCTTGCACCCTTTTTCCTTTGTTGAGTCCAAGTGTACCTTGAGTATAACATAATAACAAAGAGTCGGTCTTATAAAAACTCTTGGAGGTTCTCAATTGAGTGGAACCCCATGCTCTCAATCATGGCCTTATTGTATCACTCCCTATGAGGAGTGATTGCCCTATTAGGGAGAATAAAAGATGAAAATAGTTTAATGGCATGCTAGGTGGGACCCCAATGACACATCATTGGTACTAGAATCATAACAAGGAATATGGCTTAGACTTGGTGAGGGTCTTTGTCTATTCCTACTTGTTGAAGTGCCTCTTTACTCAAATAGTGAATCTATTCTAGAATGAACACTAGAAGAATTTGTTGTAGATATTAGACTGAGGTTTGCTATATTTTATTTATAAGCATAAAATTACATTCACCTGGTGACTCTGCATCAACAAAATAAACCTAAATGTATGTAGGAAAAACATGTTTCCAAGGCTTATTGTTATATTTTAAAACATGGTTAGCTCCTGAGTAACCATCCCTTTAGATGAGGAAGGATCAAGCCCTCTAAGGCCTCCAAAGTCACATAATATATGGAGGAAGCTACCTGAATCCAAATTGACAATATTACCAGAATATACTAGTAAAAGCTCAACCACTCTACTAGAGCACCTCAGGGAATTAGTATTTATATACCAAACACATAATATCATGGAACAATATGTGGTCTTAATGTTGTTAGTGGCATACTTTAAAGGAGATGTACTTAAGAAATATGAATCACTTCCTCATTCAATCATATAATGGGATGATTTGGATTCATTACTCATGGATGACTTCATCATAAAAAATGAAAAAAAAAGATAGTTGAAGTAAAACATGAGCCAAAATAGGAGAATTAAATTTTCCCTTGCCTATCATGCTGAATAGAGTGGCTGACTAAATTTACCCCAATTGGAAAATAGCCAAAAAAATTGGATCTATGATAATTAGATCCTATCTAAGTAGTTAACTAAGAAAGAAATAAAGGCACACCAACTAAGAGTTTTTTCAATTGAGAAAAGGCTAATAGAATAATACCTAGAAGAAATACACTTACAAAAAAGAACCTTTCCCTTCACTATAAATACCTATAAAGAGAAAAATTATAACAAGTCATAACCCAATATTTGATATGGGAAATCCAATAATACCTAATGAATCTAATGAAAGGAATAAGAATCTAGCCACCCCACACAAGCCTATAGAGAAAATAATAGGGTAAGCATTGACAATAAAAAATGAGTTATCTAGAAGTATTGAAGATGAGGCTGACGAGGTCAATGATCCAAGGCTGGAGAATAATGGGATGATGCTGAGGGAAGAATATCATAAGAAACAAATAGAAGCTAAAGAATATTCTTTTGTGGTAAGGATATTTATCAATGATATTTTCTAATACCTCCTTGCTATGACCCCATCCTAGAACTATTTTTGTAATTATTGTATGATTATGTAATGACCCCCTTACAACATGGGGATCCATTTATAATGTTATTTTGTAATACTTTGTAATGCTATGTGGTAAGTGAGATACCTAAAAAAGTGGACCCATTACATTTAGCCATTATCAATAACATAATTGATGTTTGGTAGAAGATTTTTAGCTCGAGTGGCACTTTGCATGTAATCCAAATCTTGAGCATTAGGTTAGGGTTGCAATAAGTGTCTCTTTAAAAAACATGGGCCCATGAATGAATGTATATTTTTACAAATTAATGAAAGTATTAAAGGGGGTTGCCCCTTGAAGAGTCATGTGATTCTGTATTATTTTGTGAGATTATTTTAATTTTACATTTATATTTTGTATTGCAATATATTGTTCTTTCATGGAATTCTATTTTAATTGCAATATTTATATGAATGAGTTTATTTTTATTAGGTTCTTAACAAGTGGTATCAGAGCACTTTCAAGGGTCGAGTTCCATTATGACTGGAATAATTATTACCTTTCCATTTTGACTGTTAGATATAAATTTTCTATACTTTGAATTTTCTACATGTTTCCATACTAAAAAGATAAAAAATAATCTTTTTATGTATAATTTTATTAGGGTAGAAACCCTATACCATGGGTTTTAAAATATCATGAAGGATATATAGTTATTGGATAAGCTAGATTGCTCGTAAAGCATCTAGTGAAGTGAGGGGTGATCAGGCTCCAATACCCGGGCCTTAGACAACACCTATCTACAAAATTGAACTCCTACATATCTTTAGGTATATCATGAGACCCCCTAGGATTAGGAGAAACCCATAGCCCTATAATTTTTTTTGGTCTTGTATTATCCATAGTACATCATATATAGTATCCAAAAATATTACCCTCCCATACTATCAAAAATCCAGGTAGTGTGCTCAAGAGTATGCATGCAATCCTCCTTGAGTAGTGGCTTGAAATATCGATTTGAACACTATCATTTATCACTATGGTATAGCAAAGGGCCTATGGGTAGTAAATATAACTTGGCTTAGAGTACCTTATTTTATGGATGTTAAACTTGCAAAAAAATCCTATTCTATAAAATTTTAAAACCTATAATCAAATCCTAGAAAAAAATTAAGCATATGGAGGAGAATTCCCTATCCTAGAATTACTACATGAAATAGTTGAAATAATTTAGAGAGAAACATACTAATCAAGATAGAAATAGTCAGAGTCAGTAATAGTCAAGATAACTTTGTTAGTGTAACAATCAAGTATAATTTTAGTTAGAGTTAGTAACAATTAAGGTAGAGTTACCAATTGCTAGTGCTAATAATAATTACCTATGATAGTCAAAATTCATAATAGATAGGGAGTTAGATAGAACAATGCTAGTAAAAAAATGATGTTAGTAATAGAACAATATCAGTAATATAACAATGTTAGTAATAAATAGTGTTAGTGACATAAAAATATCAATAAACAAAAGTGTAGAGTCTCATAAGGGGTTGTTTAACAAGAAATAGATTTTCTAAGTGAATCAAACCTCCAAGAGAAAAACCAACAAGAATTTCCCTATATAAAAGTCTAGGGTGCCCAAAAATAATGTTGTAATATATAGCTAATTGTGATTGTATTATCGAGCTGATCAGTTTGGTATATAGCTTCCATGCACTTTTTTTGGGGTGTTGAAAAAACATTATTTTGGGACCTAGTCCATTAAAATTGTCTTTTTAAGCTGATCATTTTGATATATAGCACCCAAACACTTTTTTTGGTTCCTTACTAAAAATAGTAACTCCTAAAATAACACTTCTATTTTTAGTAAGTTAGTGGAAGTGATTCAAATCATACTAAAATGACTAGCGAAACTATTGGACACCAAGAGGAAATAGAACACAATATTTTTTGTAGGAAATTCATACCATAATTAAGTACCCTTTTTAGTGAGTTTAAAGTAATGAAGGAAGAAGTAACACTTTTGAGAGGTGAACACATGATATCCAAAGCTAATATGGAAGAAAAAAATTTAGAGGTTGAGGAGAAACTTAGGGATAACCTAAAGGTGTTTGAGCATCATCATAGTGACCAACCAGGTGGTAGTACCACCATTAGAGAAAAATACATTTATAAGGATAAGGAAGGCTATCATTCTATTTTTGACATAGATAATCCATTCAAGATGCCAAAATTAGACTTTCCTACATTCAACGAAAAGGATGTTGATGGGTGGTTATGTGGAGCAGATCCATTATTCAAACTTTACAATATCTCTAAATATTTATGGGTCACTATGACATATTTCAACTTTGAATTTGAAGCCTTATAGAGGTATCAATGGTTAAAAATATATCTCCTAACCCTTCTTGACAAGATTTTGAGTCACCATTACTCACTTATTTTGGCCCTAGTGAGTATGAGGACTTTACAGAGCATTAACCAAACTAAAAAAGACCCATGGTTTCCATTGATTATTTTTTCTTGTGAGACCCATGTTAACTCCACACTCAAAACCATCTAAATATGCTCCCATAATAGAGGACATAGCATATGGTTGGGCCATAATTCTTCCATTTTAGGGGTTGGGTCATTATTAAACAACTGCCACTTGGATAATTCACCTAAACACTTGCTTCTTGATTTACATAGAAGGTGTTGAATATGATTTATATACCATCATGAGGGCCATTGTAGGATCCATTTGGGATAATTTCCCAAAACTCTCACAAAATTTCTCACAAGGTGTTTAGGGTTTATGCAAGAAAATATAAAAATTGGGTAGTACAAGAGGAGTACAGAATGAAACCCAAAGCTAAAATGGAACTACTTTCTTTGTAAATAATTGGCCCTAGAGTTAACATGTAGATATTTTTTGTAGAGAATGGACCCAAAGGTAACATGGGGCCCACAAGGTAAATAAACCAACAAAAAACAAACATGGGAAATAGATCAATTCTCCACACTCACAACCATTGATCAATTATCCCATAGATGTTAGAAATAGAGTTTATTCCATCATTTGGGTTATGTAAATGTATCTTCCATGGCACATACTCAGGAAATTAGATTAATTTAGGGAAAATTTATCTAGTTACTTCATGCAATGTAATAAATGCACAAGTGTCAATGTGCAAGTTATCCCTTGCATAGCTAGGTAGAGTTTTGGTCAAGGAACCTATCTTCCTATATAAGAAAGGCCTCATTGTAATACATATATAGAGTCAGGGGATATAGTCAAATAGTGTAGCTTAGAGCATAGTATAGTTCTATGTAGATCACCATACATTGGTGATGGGTGCAATGTAGTTTTGTAGCTTTATTAATCGAGTGCTCATTTTATCTATAGCTACATTGTATTATTTTATGTCTTACAACATATTTTACTCATCTAGTATATTTAATTTCTTTTATATTATTTTTCATCTTGTGATTGATATCTCCTAGATAATTACATCAAAAGCTAACAGTGGTATCAGATCCATGATAGATCTAGCCATAGTAGGTCAATAGGAAAACCACCATTATTATTGAGCCTAAGTTTTTTGTCAACCTGATGCATTTTTGGACCAGCCATTGTCAAAATATCTTAGAAGAGACTAAAGTATAGGTGGTAGAATTAGGAAGAGTCACAAAGTTAGGACCAAAATAAATCTCAACTCCAAAAATACTGAGATTACATTTCACTATAGTATTTTCAACAAAGTTGCAAGAAAAACTCGTGAAGACTAGGACTCAGTATTAAATCTACTAGATTGAAAAATCATCTAGTGAAGATCATCCAGGATATTTGAAATTTTCTAACTATTGCCTAAATTTTCTTTTGTTATAGAAAATTAATTCTTATAAGAATTGGGACTCCTACAATATAAAGTTAGGAGACTCCAACTTTGTTTCCCAAAGATCGATGTGCCTTCATAGTGTAGAGATTAGTTCCTTGTGCAAGAGAAGAATACTATAGAAGAAGACTTCTAGTGAAGAGTCATGGTGAAGTCAGGAGATTGAAGATCTCCATTGCTGTATTGAAGAACTTCATAGTTGAAGAATAGACCATATAAGCCTTGAAGAAGAAGCCATAAAAGTCTTGATAATGAAAATGCCACAAAAGCCTTGATACTAAAAAAGGCCATAGAAGCCTTAATTTTGGAAAGGCAATAGAAGATTTGATACTGAAAAATACCATAGAAGCATTGGTACTAAAAAAGGCCATAAAAGCCTTGATATTGAAAAAGGCCACAAAAGCCTTGATCCTTAAGAAGAATTTAAAGATAATATTTGATTCAAAAGTAGACTAAATATTTTAGTACTAATACTTTATTGTAGGGAAAGAAGATTAAATGAGTTGGGAAACTTCCTAAAAGAAATTTGGAAATATTATATTCTTCAAAATTAATTCACCACCTGAAGTAAAATCAAAGAGATAAGACGAAGATCTCGATAAAGAACTTCCATTTTTGGAAGAAAAAGGACTAGGTGAAACCTGCTTAAAAATAGAAGTAGCATAATTAGAGATCCATAAGAAGATCTCATAACCAACAATTCCAAGAGTAGAAGGTTGAAGATAAGGTCTCAAGGAAGACCATCAGAAGCTACAAGATCAAATACCTAGGATAGGTCTCAAGAAGAATAAAAAAAAATATCTGTAGAGCCTTATTGAAGATCATAAAAAGAGTTCTTAGGAGAAATCATTGGATAAATCCACTACCAAGGAGAATCCCATGATAGTGAAGGACTTGGGATAATTATCACCATATGAAAACAAGCCCAAGAGAAGAAGAATTTGGCAAGGAGTACCAAATCCTAGAAGAAGATCCCGCTTGAAGTTAAAATTTGACAAGAAGACTTGAAGATAGAAGAAGCTCATCAAATATTAGAGATTTGAATATTTCCTCTCATAGCAATAAGGCAATTATTTAGAGACAAAGACTTCTACAAAATATATACATTAGAATGAGGATAACACAAGAGGATAACAAGCCATCAAATCCTAGGCTCATGAAAGAAAGTTCATGACCATTATTTGGTGAAGAAGAAGTTTTTCAGGACAGTCCACAAAGAGTTGCAAGATCCTACTCGAAGTAGTAACTTGGTGATCCTAGACACCAAGATCTACATCCTCTATAGAAGCAAAAAAATATCTAAAAAAAAAATCAAAAGGTAAGCAAATTTTGGTGCAAGTAGATTCATTAATTGGATTACTTATCAGATTTGTTAGAGCACCCAAATTTGGATTAAAGTTGCAAGAAGAAAAATGGATTATAGTCTTAAAAAGTGCAAAAGAAAAAATATTATTTTTAAGGTTCATTTACACATTAATTAGGAGATGATTAGATTTCAAAATTGCTTCTATCAAATACCTATAATATACTTTGTAAAAATAAAAAGAAGACTAAGTCCTACAATATTAATTGTAGTGAAATTACAGAATAAATATTGAAGATTCATTTCATATTATTCTTGATTAGTTGCAGTAAATTGATTAAGTACATTATATTGAGATTTTATTGGAGTGATAAGGTGTAATTATTAGTGCCTTAAAAGTGAAATATTATTAGATTCATTTGCACTTTTATACTACTCTCAAAAGAAATTAGTTTTGTGTTTTTGAAGGGCACACACTCTGATTTGTATCAAGTGTCTAAAGACACTATTAAAGCATAGAAAAGTGCAACACATTGTGGCCAAGTGAAGCCAAAAAACAATTTAGAATCCTCCAAAACATGGATAAGAACACAACTAATCAAAAACACAAATAGAAGCTTCAAATATTGATACTTTGTGAGTCTCAAATACAAAACATTACAAGGTTAGATGCAAGAAAATAAAGTGCAGAAAATTGCATCAATTAAAGAGCTTCTATCTATTTTTATCTAATCTTTGATTAGTTATCAAAGTGTCCAAGAAAAAAGGAGAAGGTGTCTACTCATAAAAGATAATCTCAAAACCCTTATATTGCAAAAAAAATCCACCCCAAAACCATAATTTTAGATCTAAAAAAGAGTGCAAAAGAAGGTGAATTAAAGGAGTTTTATATACAATTTATGGTACATTTTATTGCACTACTATAATATGGTTTTTACAGCAAAAGAGCAGATTTGAAAGTGCCTCAAAAGGCACAATAAATATAGGGCAAATAAGCCAATGAATGCCGAACGTCAACACTCTTCTTCCTAAGCAAAAGGAGTCACTCAAAGGGATCATATTGGATGAAAGAACCTACAAAATCAAAGCCCACATAAGGCTATCATCAAGTTGCATTTATGTAGACAAAAAGAATGCACATATATAAAGAGAAGGTGTCAAAATCTACACAGGAATCAGCACGTTGGAGGTATAGAATACAAGGAGTAAAGGTGCTACATTCAAGATCTTAAACTTGGAGAAGATCATCCACCAAAAGAAGCACCAAAATTACCATTCAAAGCTCCATAGCACCTCATCAATCCACATGTAAAAGAAAATATTGCTTGCTTCCTAAGAAATATAGCAAAGCAAAGGAATGGCATACGAAAGGACTTAAGGAGTTATAATATTCTCCTTGGAAGGCATTATAGGAAATGACTTCATGTAGAGATCTTGTATGCCACTTGGAATAAACCTTTTAAGGTACCATTTCATATCTCAATGCTCAAGAAACCTCACATAGGATTTATAGGGAATATCAAGGAAGTGGTCACTTGTTATACTCCACAAGATTCACACAAGTACCCACATGAGTACCCATACATTATAGAATGATCAAGAAGCATTGAAAAATAAATTGGTATGTTAAAGAAGGGGAGGAGCGTTCATATGTAATGGGTGTGAAACTTGTCACAAAGCTCAATATTATTCCTCCATAAAAGACATCCAAATTCCAATGTCTAAAGGTACAATAAAATGTAGTCCAAGCCATCCAAATGCAACATGGAAGGAAGGAAGAAGGAGCATTAAGGGCTCCTGGTATTGAATATCAAACCTTCCTATTTTTGTAGCACCTACATTAAAAAATTGAAGACAAGGAATTCCAAAGCATCTCCATTGATTCTAGTGCCAAAGGTGACCTTAATATTGATGTTATATCCAACTTAAAAAAAGCACCAAACAGTGAGAAGATTTAGCATCCAAAGGTAAGGTTTAATCCTATTTTATTATTTCTTTTATTTTTGGAGATACAAGGGTTATAAGCTAAGGTTAAATCTTATATTTTGAAAGCCAAAGCTATGAGGTATAACTTATCAAATTGAAATAATATTTGCAATTTAACCTAGGAGAAATAATGAATTCTACTTGGATTTAATTATTTAATATTTTTCAAATATTATTAATTTTCTAATTTTCTAAATTTGGGAGCCATAAGGTTACTACATCAAATTAATTTATTTGAAATTAGAAACAATCAAAGGAATAAAAAAAGAGGTTATTAAGATTTTTACTAAGGTTGGAAAATTATAATTTTCTTGTCTCAAAATTTCTCAAAAAGGAAAAATGAAATCCAACGTTAAAACCTCTTCAAAATTGAAAAGTGCTTAGCTCAATAGGAGTAATAAGGTGTTAGAAAATTTTATTTTTGATATTTACAAAATTTGTACAAAATCAACCAAAATTGAACTATATTTTTACAAAAGAACTATATTATATTCCAAAAATCTCTAGTGAGTCATAAGGCATTCTACAAAACTTGATAATAATATCCTTCAAATATTATCAATTTGGGAAGATATAAGCTTTCCTCAAAACCTAAAAATTAGGTATTCATACTCTCATTACTAGGGAGACATAAGGAAGTCCACAAAATCTAAGAATTGATATTAGGGAAATTCAAATGGCATCAAACAAATTCTTCATAGTAGAATATCAACTACTCAAGGGTCCAAATTCTTCATAGTAGAATATTGCTTCTTCAACAAGAGGATGGAAAACATGGTATTGTTAGATATGTAGAAAGAAAGGTCATAGTACCAACTATTGCAGATACAATCCCAAAAATTGAAAGCAAGGAAATTAGATGAATAATGGGAATCAATTTCAAACTCAACAATATCAAAGGAACCCTTGTCAACAATAATTTTAGTGACCAACAAATTATCCTCAACTGGAATATCATAAGAGAAATAAAAAGGACACCTAGTTCAGAGGATAGAAGAAATTCAAGAACTGGAAGAATCCACAAATGCCTATGAGGTGAAAGCTCTATCAACAAATGCTACATATTATAGAGACACTAATTATTTTCTTGAATAGGTTACAAATAATACAGAGGAAGAGTACAAATATCAAGATGAAGAATAATATCCATATTGAAGACTAAAGTCTTCAATACCCAAATAATGTAATACAAGGGGGTGTTAGAAATAGAGTTTATTCCATCATTTGGGTTATGTAAATGTATCTTCCAAGGTAAATACTTAGGACATTATATTACTTTAGGGGGAAGTTATCTAGTTACTTCATGCAATGTAATAAATGCACAAGTGTCAATGTGCAAGTTATCCCTTTCATAGCTAGGTAGAGTGTTGGCCAAGGAACCTATCTTCCTATATAAAAAAGGCCTCATTGTAATACAAATATAGAGTTGGGGGACATAGTCAGATAGTGTAGCTTAGAGCATAGTACAGTTCTATGTAGATCACCATACATTGGTTATGGGTGTAATGTAGTTTAGTAGCTTTATTAATGGAGTGTTCATTTCCTCCATAGCTACATTGTATTCTTTTATATCATTTCTTTTTACAATGTATTTCAGTCATCTAGAATATTTAATTTCTTTCATATTTTTTTGCATATTGTGATTGTTATCTCCCACTGCTCTTTACATAAAAATATAACAATAGGAGTGGATGGATATATTATTGGTCCATGATTCACCCATTTGAGGGGTTTGTCCATGGTTCACCAAAAACCACCAAGGCATTTCACCCAAAAGCCTACTTCTTGGTTTGCAAAGCTCTTGGTGTCTATTGTGCTTTATACACCACCATGAGGACCATCATGGGAAACATGTGGGATAATGGTCCAAGACTCTCAAAATTCTTACCATAAGGTTTTGTATAAATAACTAACCCCAAAGTTAACTTGGGAGGGCTATTTTTGTAGAGAATTGACCCCAAATTTAACATCATGTACATAAGGGAAATCAACCAATGAAACCACACATAAAGAGAACTCCAAATTCACCACCATTAAGTGATGTTGTTGTAGCATAGGAGTGAAATATTATCAATTGGTATTTGGTTTTCATGGGCTTAGAATGATCAATTTACTATCCCCAATTGATGGACCAAATCATACAATCATACAATATTCACAACCATCAATTTATGATAACAAAATAGCTTGTACGGAACCAAAATCATACCACTTTACAATCCCAAATCACACAATGATAGTGCTTGTACAATTTAACACTTAGCCAATCCTTAAACTTTGGTTTTACAAGCTTTCGTACACATTTTTGTAATTAAATTTTCCGATTTCCCAATACTTCCAAATCAAGTAAGTTTTACTCAATTGCATAAATTGCCAAATAGGGTAAGTTTATTTTGTATGATTTGTAAGAGCTATGGTGTAAAATTTGTATCAAAAAAAGTACAAATGGGTGCCAATTTGGATATTATTCTGTTCCAATATCTCTCATATAAGTTTTGTAAAGGTTTAACATGGAAATTAATCCATTTCTACCAACATGTAAATTCCATCAACAGGGTTTGAGAGAGTTCTCTCCAATGGTAATATCTAGAAATCATACAAAAGTATTCAATAAACCCTTATTGATATCATACTCATCATATATCATTCATAATTTTCACACCAATGTTGGTTTAATCCAATTCTTTCATAGCAATGCATTAAGTATCAACAACAACCATAAAGAAGTATATGCAACAAAGATAAACTATAAAACATCATTCTACCATTCCAGAACCGTATAGTACGTGATAGTAAACTATGAATTGAGATTCTTCTTCATTACTTGTCAAAAATGTCATAAATCACTAAAATGTACTTAACAATCATAGGTATGCATCAACACTTCCTACTATTTAGACTAGAACATAACCAAAACTCACAAGCATTAACCAGACTTATTAAAATTGAAAAGGGATCCTTATATAACATTTTCCAGACCATTCCAAAGTGGTTCTTAAGGAAATTCATTATTCAAAACTTCCCATTCATAATGAAATGCATAATTATACCTTTTACTAAAACTAAACACATCATTTATCAAATTCATGCGTAATTATAACTCAAATTGCATTTCCCTTGCATTTAATTTAATTTAATTGCACATTGTATGGTTTGTCCTTTATTTTGTATGGTTTATCTCCTACTTTTATGGTTTTATCCTACTTGTATGGTTTATTAAAACTTGTCAAAATGATCAAAACTAGGCAAATCCTCTTGTCACTTCTTCTTCTGAAAGGTGGATTTGCTGCCTACATCTGACCTCCCCTTTACTTTGGTTAGTGTCCTCATTGACTCATATTTCTATTTTAGCTGCACCTCATAATATATAACTATAGCTTCTAGGTATTCCACCTAGATGCAAAGAATTACATGTTGATTTTGTAACCTGGCTACGTAGTTGTCCATTTCTACTGCTTTCATACCATGTTGATTGGATTTTTCTTTGGTAGTCTTTAGGAGTTATCTCAATTTTTGTTCATGCTCAGTAGCACTCTTCTTTAGCTTCTTCTACAAGTGTGCCTCTATTCGAGTTGCTACTTCTAATTTTTAATTCTTCTCTATAATGGTATTTATATGGTGATGAAAATTATACTCCAAAGAACGAACAATGTCTTCCTTAGTATTCAATTGCACTTGCTTTTCCAAGACCATATCATTGTATCGTTTATTGTCCTATGTGAGTTCTTCTATCTTCTTCTCCTATATTTATAGTTGCTCATATTTTTTTGCCAACGATGTTCTCAGTTATTCATCCTTTTATATGAGCTGAGCTTCCAACTCCTTGATCCTATCTTCTATTGTTTGTGAGACCTATCACTTCTCCTCTTCAAGCAAAATAATTTTGGATTCAAAATCAGCCTTGTTACTTAGAAGTTCTTCTTCCAATTTCTTTAGTTTCTCTTCTACCGTATCCTTACTCTTTTGTAATTCTTCCTCCATTACAACCATTTCTTTTCAAGTGGCCTCTGTCTCTTCTTTTTGAGCTTCCTTGAGCTGATAGATCTGCTCCAATCCTATGCTCAATCACTCTATCCAATGTGTTAGGAAGTTTAACTTCTTAGAGTGATAGCCAAGCCTAAGGTGGCCCTCTTGTATTCCAACTCCATTGTGTTCATAGGACAAGTCAGATAATTGACTCTATCTATATACAGCCTCAGATACTACCTGTAATTGGTTCTCACTCCATTTGGCAAGTCATCTCTTCCTAACATCATTGTTACCTCTTCCCTGGGTAACTTCCATGGGTGCTATACATGAATATCCACAATTTTCTTTGTACGCTCCTCACTACTCACCCATTATGTTATCTTCTCCAACTCGATAAACACTTGTTCTTACCATAGCTTTAGCTCTCCCACGCATCCAATACAAAATTGTAATTTGGTGATAGCCATTGCATTGCCTACTTGAGAGAAGAAATGTTCCACCTAGTCTTCTACCCTTTTTACATCCTCCTCAGTTTCAAATTTTGAGAACTATGGTACCTCCAAGAGGTAACTTATTTGGATCATTCACAGTTCTTCATCTATAGGATTTTTTTATTCCTCCTCTTCCAAGTGGTGACTAGAGATTTCCCTAAGCTTTATTAGTGCTCTCTGTGTTTATCTTTTCCTACGGTGGAGTCTATTTCACAGTTCTTTCCACCTCCACATTTTCTTCTACATTCATAATATCTTGATGAGATTGTTGATGTTCTATAGATTATTGGGCTTCTTTTTGTTAAGCTAAGCCTACATATTGTTCTTCTATCACCTTCTCTTCCTCCTATTTCTGTTGAGTTTCCATTGCTATGAATTTTTCAACAACAGGGTCTTCTTGTTCCTATGATGCATTCCTATCCTCTTGTGCATCACTTTGATCATTTTTATTCGTACCTCCTCCCATCACAAATCTAAAGTGATGCTTATTATTCTCTCTTGACTCTTCCTCTGAGGATTCCACTATTGCCTTAGCTTTATATTTTTTCTCCTATGTAGTGGCTATTAATTCTTATGCTATTTGCCTCACTTCTTTATCATCCAAAATTTTTGAAGAGTCAAAATTTTCAAAATCATCATGTCAGAAAATCTATGAAGATTCCACTATCTCTTTTGCTTCTGCCCAATTCTAATCTTGCAACTTTAGTATCTCCAATTCTGACTATCCTTATTCTTGTTGATTCCTTTGTATAGGCTCAAATTATTTTTTGGAATGGGATTATTTACCTTTCTTTCCTATTGTCTTATTTTTATTATTGTACTGGGTTGGATTACCTCTCCACAATTTCCTCCCTTTCTTGACTGACGGCTACTCCTACTACTATTGATGACATGCTTGTTGTTCTAGTTTAGGTTCCAATTTCCTAGGTCTTTTCCTTCGAGGGTGTACATCCTCATTCAAATAAGTATCCTCATGTACTATTATGGCTTTTTGTGGTTTCTTTGTTCAAGAATTATCCAATATTTTTCTAAATTGGTACTGAATTTACCCACCTCAAAATGGTTGTTTGTCATGCCTCAATATTCCTAGATTCTATCAAAACTATAAAGTGGATTCCCATATCTGTAATAGCATTTAATAATAATCAAATAACGTGGAAAGTCATCCCAAAATTCTTAGACCTCTTTATCAGTACTTCATGCATATTTTTCTCTAGATAGGTACCCCAATCATACTGAATTCCTTTGGTGATACCTTCTACATAATGAGGCATCTAGATTGGCATCTTCATGTCTCATGTTTCCCTTGATAGTCAAGCCATCATAGTATTCATGGCACATGGTCAATATTTCTCTCTCAATTGGCTCTGTTTAATTCCTTGAGTCCCTGCACCCGAGATATTTTATTTAGCTAGTGATTTCACAGTGGTAAGTGAAGTGATAATACAATGTGTTCAAATCAGATCAAGCAACTTATTAACTACCTCCATGCCATATGCAAGTAACCCAAATGTTTTCCTGAACACCTTTGTTGTGACTTCTATCTTCAACGATCGCTTGCCCACATTGACATAGGTAAGTCTGGTTGCAGGATTATACATATGAACCATCTATAATAGATAGTTATAGAAGGTCTTCTAGTGTGGTGGAATTTGTGCTATTATAGCTACAAAAACTTTCTCAAACTCTTTTCACCATGGGTGATTCTTATTTTCCTTATTTTTCCACCACTTCTGGCATGTATCTCCTCCATGTTGTATGAATGATATGCTTATTATCTCAACCAGGCTCTCCTCAAGTTCATTGCTTAGATCCTCCTCTATATTTGGGTAATGGACTTCACTATGCACTCCCTCCTTGGTATTCTTTCCTATGCCATTTCCTCCTATTGGACTATTGGTGGTGTTCTTCTCCGATCAACCCTCCAATACCTCTGCCTTATCCATGGTCTATATCCTCATCTCCTATATAAGGATGGGTACCATGCCAACCATAGGATTGAAACTATCAACCTTGGTATTACCACGGATGTGTCTCTCTCTCATGTAGGGGTACTGGTGACTGTTCCACTCTATTGACTATAATTCTTCTTAACCGGTATCTAAAATCTTCAATTGAAATCATTTTCTTGCCATACCTTTAGTTAGATTACTACTTGGACATCACCTATTCTATAATTAGAAGTACCCTAAAAATTGTATAGTCTACTGTAAATCATACACTACACCCTCCAGCTTGTTCATGTATAATTTCCAGATCAATAGCCACCTCCAGATCATACAATATCCTTAACTACTTCAAAGTGTTCAATATTCTACAAATTGTACATCTATTGCACCAAAATGTACAAGGTCTAAACCAATCCATACAATATCCCTATCTAGCTACTTTTCTTCATCGAATTTGTACACCTCCATATGATTCTGTATGATTTGCTCAAAAAGCTTAAATCAGTCCCAAAATTACCTAAAATTGCATAATTTTTTCTTGAGATTGTACAATATTCCCTCAAAATCATGCAACACATCCTTTAAAACCCTTGCTTTCCTAAAACTAACATTTTTCACTTCACCTCCATGATTTCTCATCGACCCAGTTGTTCAAATATCCTGATCTATCTTTTCAGTGCCATTCTAGAGCAATTCTTCAATTTTTCCTCACTTGGCACAATTTACCCTTAAAACAATTTTTTTTGCTGTAATGTAGGGCTATACAATCTTCTCCTTTCTTTCTTCTACGTTATCCAATTTATTTTTTGTTTCTTTTATTAGATTAGGGTTTTTAATCTCCTTTATCCTATAATTTCTTTACTTTGGCTCCAATCTGCAACTTCTTCAAATCCTGGTGTACATTTTTCCACAATTTAGTTTGTGTTTGGATGTCGTCTACTGCAAACCCTCATTTTCCTTTATTGAATTTCAAAATCTTCTTTTAATGGAGTTGAAACCCTTTATTTTCTTCTCTGATTCAATTTTCTTGAATGCGAAAAGTCTCCCTAGTGCAAATTTAGAAATGGGTCATGCAATCTCATAGTTAACTAATGAATTTTAATACCCATGTAGTAGATTTCATTTAGTTGCACACTTTTCATCTTTGTTCTCCTTTTTTTTTTGAATTTCTCCTTTTTTGATTTGCCAAATTGCTAAAATTAACTCTTTATTTAAACTACTATCAAACCCTAACTGCTCAAATTTTAAAATTGTGACACTTTCATGTCTTTTCATCTTCCTTGATGATTGACAACTCATCCATTTCCTCATGCAATTTTATCTTTTCCTGCTCTTTTTCGATAAAATATCATTCCACACATGTGAACATTAAATGCGACAGTTGAAAATCATACAACTGAATCTAAAATTGTACATTGTATGATCTAAATCATACAACATGCTTCCTTGTACAATTTTGCTTCCCTTTCTTATCTCCCACTTATGTTTTTTTTTAGCTTTAAAATTGACTTGTATGATCTATTACTTTGAATATTGTTTTTCATTTTCTCTCTTCAAGAGGTCACTGTTTCCGATTTTCAACCCACTTCCTTCTTAAGTGCCTCTCAAGGGATTTTCACAAATAAGGCATTTTTTTTTTTTTCTTTTTATTTTTATTTTCTTTTTTCATTTCCTAACCTATTTACACTTACTTTCGTGGGAATCACATAGTGATATTCACTTGTACGATCCCATATGATTCTTCTCTTGGAGGTTCAACCATGATATTTTGAGTGATCATGTCATCTGGTGCCACTTGTTATCTAGGGTGATTCATCTCCACTTGTGATGTTACTAATTTCCTTGGCCTTCCACTACCATGTGTACAATTTGGAATTGTATAGTTGCAAGCTGGAGTATTGTCACCTGGTGTCCTTTCCTCTTATCGTACCGGTGATTGATCCCTTGGTAGCGGTGTCCTTACTACTCTACTATAATTCAAGTGATTTCTTCACCTATCTCCTTAGATCAATTCTAGCTCTAGACTTAGCGATCGAATCATTTTTTGTCCTTGGTTTCTTTCATCTGCAAAATGCATTCTTCCTCTTCTAGCAAGGCCCCTACTGCATGAGTATCTTCCCCATCCTATTTTTCTTGACATTGGGCTTATCTACACTAGTGGTGATTCCTCCCTACCTTGGAGTAATCCTTTTCCATCTACCACTCTTTGAGGTAATCGTTGGATTAGGGAAGGTCATCCAAATGGATACTGCTCTATAGGATTTGGTAAGATCCCTCTCATCCTTGGTATACCTTGTAGATTCCTTATCTAGTTCAAACATGCTAAGGGTGCATCTCCTGGCCATCTAGGAGTAGGAGGTCATAATATTCCTCATCCTCTTCCTCCTCTAACTGTAACATTACCTTGTCCTTGTTCATTCTATGGTTGAATACCTCCTCCCCTTCTTGGCTGAAACCTTAAGGGTCCTTGTTTATTCCTTCCTCTCATTGCTTGGTTATCAGGAGTTATCTCTACCAAATCAATGTTTGATAGTGGACTTCTACTTCATCTTACACTTGGTGATAATTATCATAGTGCTATGATTCTATGATCTACATGTACTAAGTGACATCTCCATATTATTTCCTCAAAGCATATTTGTGGAGATGAGGTTGCCAAGATCTCTCTATATGCATCAAAAAAATTTGTCTCAAAACTTGAGTCATTCTGACTATCTTCTCTTTGTTCCAACCAATATGCTAGTAAATTCATAAATATCTCCAATATCCTTACTTCTCTTCTTTATCTCCTTAATTGTTGATAGGCTATTATATATGCTTGTGGATCAAGGTTTGTTTGATGCTTCTATGATCTCCCTAGCTGTTGATGTGTTATTGTACAAGCTGGGCGATAACGATCACTCTAAGGATTCTATGATCTCCCTAAGCAATCATCATCATCACTACTTTATGTGCTAGGCTTCCTTACTAGACAAGGCATTCCTTCATCACTCGAGTCCCTCAAATCCACCCGTGTATTACCTTGTGATTTAGGTGATGTGGTCGCTTCCTCAATATCTCACCAAAGCATCTTTGCATCTTCATTCATCATTGGTGGATCACTTGGTGGTACTTGTGAAATTGTTCTTGTACCATCATTTATTATACCACTCATTGGAGTTATTCCCTCATTATCCTTATATTTCCCTTCTAGTTATTGTAGCCTGGTTGTTCTTTATTCATCCAACCTTCGTATTGTGCTATTTAATTCTTGGATGGTTTGTTCTCTCAACCTTGCATTATGACCTCACAACATTTGATATTCCTCCTATAGTTGTTGAGTTTGAAGTTGCATTCTTTGTTGTAATAGCCCTATCTAAGCTAATGGAGTAAGTCTAGCAATTCTTCATAAATGGTATCATTCCTATTCTCTTATGGAACTTCCATTTCAAAAGTGTCCACTCTATCTTCATATCGTACAGTTAACCATATCCTTCTTCACCCTTTCGCTTGTTGGGGTAGTTCTCTATGATCCACCCAAGGATACATCATATTCTTGTTTACTTGGGGTGCTTATTATTGTCTTCCCCTATTTTTGGGTAACAATACTATCTCTTGATATACTCTTTCATTTGAAGGAGTCCAATCTTCATTTTCCTCTCACTCGTTTGGTCCCATATACAAATTTGATATGTAATCGCAATTTTCTTCTCTTCGAGTCGAGGTGCCAACTCCTACTATTATATGTTTGGTCTTGTCTCCTCCCATTCTATAAATAAGGGTGTGAGCCCATGTCAGGATCTTCCTGTGATGGACCTTGCTCACCTTGAGTCCTACATTGAGCTTTTGCTCATCTTCTTCGTTCAATATCTTTTGAAGAAATGACTAAGCACTATACTTTGTAAGGCTTCAACTTTGAATGATTCATAGTGTCAGGTACTTTAGTCCCATTCAATTTTTGTAACTTGATTTCTCCATTATTTATTACTTCTACCACTTTATAAGGACCAAGCCATAAAGTCTTCAACTTACTGAGTTTGATTTCTTGTTTTCCATTAAAATTTAGAACCAAGACACCCGGACTAAGTTCTAACTTCCTCAAGTGTTTGTCATGCCACAAATTCCTTCTTTTTTGGGATATCTTAATTGCCCATTATGCCATGAATCTTCTTTACTCTAACTTAATCAATGTTGTCAGTCACTCTTCCAAACTTTCTTGATCACCCAAGTGATGCTCCACTGCAACTCTCAAACTTGGTATCAAGAATTCAACTAGCACCACTGCTTCTTATCCATACATCAACTGGAGAGGTGTATGCTCTATTGTCAGTTTAAGAAGTTGTTCGGTATACCCACAAAATAGACGGTAACCATTCCTCTGAATTTGCTCCTTCTGTTACATAGGTTTTATGCAAAGTAGATACCATGACTTTATTTGTCGCTTCCACCTACCCATTCACTCTAGGATAGTATGGACTAGACAATGAATGCAAAATATTGAATTTGGTTGTTAGCATCTTGATTATTTCATTGACAAAGTGTCCTCCTTGGTCACTCATTATCTATAGTGAAATGCCAAATCTTGTAATTACCTACTCATACAAAAATATTGTTGTACTTTTAGCTGAGTTATCAGGTAATGCTGTCACTTTGACCCACTTTGTCAAGTATTATATTGCTACCATAATGTACCTACACTTCCTTCTTCAAGATTTTTTCAATGGTTTGATGAATTCCAATCCCAATATTTCAAATAGTTCTTGAGATTATGATGGATGCAATGGAATAAAGTCCCTCTTTACTGGCTTCTCTATCCTTTGACAAGTATCGCATGCTTTCACGTATTCTTTTGCATAATTATATAGTGTGGGAAACCATAATCTTACTAGTAATATTTTCCTAGCAGTTGCATCTGGTCTCATGTGCCCTCTTGATAAGCCTTCATGAGCTTATTTCAATGCTACTTTGACTTATTCCTCTATCACACATCTTCATAAGATACTATAACTTCCCATATTATACAATAATCCTACTATCAGTTGGAAGGGCACTGAATTCATAATAACTTTATTTTTCTCGGTTGCTATCATTTATTGTGGTAACTCTCTTGTGGATAGATACTAGCCAATCAAATTGTGCCATAATGGAACAACGTTGATAGAAAATAACTGCGCATTAGGGAATTCATCTGAAACCCCTGTTCCTGAAGGCTCTCTTGATTGTATCAAAGATATTTGGTCTTGTTGGAGCCAAATTTGACTCAACTTTGAAACCCCCAAATTTAAATTTTTGGTTTCAATCAAACTGCTTATACTGTTGGTCATTGCTTAAAGTTGTTGTGAGTAATTCAATTTTTCATTGGTTGGTTTGATAAAGTCTAACCTTAGCCTTTTTAATAATGTGGGCTTCATTGTATAAATCAAAGTACCTCAAATGGTTAGGGAAGAAAATTTCAAATTAAATCCCCAAGCCAAAGTCCGACCTTCATAAATATTTCCTTGGGCCTAAAAATCGATTAATAAAGTCCCTAAATCATAAGTCGGTTAAACATTCACCATGGTCTCAAAATCCGAAAAACCTAAGGTTAAAATAAATATTAATTGATTAAAAGCCTAAGGGTATGCACCCCGCTAAGCTAACTAGTGAGCACCTCAGATTTAATCCAAGGGCCACGCACGATCCAGAGAAATCGGACGATAGCGCTTTAATAAAATCAAACCGAAGATAAGTCAAAAGTCAAGCGTAGTCAAGAAGTAAAAAGGTTGCACCTTAGACTTAATCGGATGGAAGCGCATCACCTGAGAAAATCTGATGGATGCGCACTCACAAAATAGTCCGAAAGATAAGTCAAAGGGTCAATAAAACTTAACCTAAGATTTAAAAATCGAGCAAGTTGTCTTCAATCTAATGGCAACGCTTCATCGAGGACCAAATCCAATGGACGCGCGCTCACTAAAGACTCCAAAGGTTAAACCTAAGGCTCTAATAAATTTAAAATCCTTGCACCTTTAACAAGATCAATGACAACGCTTCATCGAGGATCAAATCAATGGCCGCACGCTATCCAAAAAGTCAAAAGTTTAAATGCATGAGTCATAATGGTCAAAGGTTATGATTAAGCAATGAGTAAGTCTAAAGAATCACACTCAATCATCCATAAAATCAATGTGCATCCCTAAGAGAGTCAAAGGTTTAGAGTAAAGTCATCATAAGTCAAATGTCAAGTTAAAATCCGAGCAAGTCCGACAGATCGGATGATCACGCTAAACGAAGCTTAGATCAACGATCATGATTGCTTTGATTAAAATGAACTTTAAAAGTCAATATTAAAAAGGATGCACCCCATTTGATTAATCATCGGGCTAGTTACCAAGATCGAACGACCATGCTCGATCGATTTTTAATCTAACGATGGTGCACTAATTGAAGATGCATTAAAGAGTGTTAAGGATCAAGAGAAATTAATTAAAGTTAATCATGATTAGCAAGGGTTTAATACATCGGCTAATTTTCCCCTTTTTGCCCTAATCATGATTAATATTATAAATGCTTGATTAAACTAACTTGCAGGTTGATTAGATCCAATGCTCGCTTGTCTCCACTCAGATCCGATGATCGCACCAAAATCGTAGGATGGAAGGTAAAAGGCATGGGTAAGGAAAAAATTAATTAACATTAATCATGTTTAGTAAGGGTTTAATACATTGACTAATCTTCCCCTTTTTACCTTAATCATGATTAATAGAAAAGCAAAGGTCTATAACATTCATTATCTAGCATGCATCTTGTTAGTAATCCAATGGCATGCACAAACTAAATCGAGAATCAACGAACGTGAAGGCTTATAACTGGTGACAAAGATCCAAAGGCTAAATAAAGACCTTTTTATAACACAAATCGAATGATGATGGTCATTGACCACCCAGATCCAACGGTGCGCATATGGGAAGATAATCAAAGGTTAATCTAAGCATTATTATTTCAAAAGGTTGATTAATTTAATCAAGGTACGTATGAATTTTTCCCATTTATTAAATAATACGTGCATATGTATGATCCAACGGTCACGCCTCACCACCATAAGATCTAATGATGATCACAACAAAAAGTATAAATTATATGATTACCATCGATTAATAACAAGTTATTAAGGTTTAACAATATAAGGATTAAACATCGGATAAACATGATTAATTGAAGACCAATAAAACATGTTATTTCAAGTGTTTACATGCTAGGGTACACTAACTATCATAGTTTTAGATATCAACAGATGCGCTTCATCTCAGATCAATCCGACGGTTGCGATTAATCACGATTGACTTAGGGAAAAAGGGACATCATAGGTAAAAACCTACACTCACACCAAGAGTCGGATATCACGAAGACCCCAAGGGAGACATAATGGATCCCAAAGATGTAGTTATCACTCGGATCTGAGATGGCACGAGGTCCAAAACATACCATTCCATGTCAGATTAAAATATCCCCATTGATGAATGAATAGAAAGCATGAATGATTGTAGGCACACATATCAAAGGGACCCAGGCTCACAAGTTAACAGATATCGCCCATCATAAAGCACAAAACTCTAGAAAATACTGAGTTGGCATGATTCCATTGGCCAATTTTGAACAATGGTTGGTGGCATCAGGTCGATAACGAAATGTGCAAATTTATCAAGTTCACTCCACCACCCTATATATGAACTTACGAAACCAGTCAAGGCCACTCCACTGGTATACCAAGAATTAGAATTGATACATCAGAAGCACAGAAGGAAGAGAGTATTCATATTTTGAGAACTCGAAGAAGAACTTGACCAACAATCATGAGAGCAATGGCATCATGGGGAGATGTGTTCATACCTGCAGATACATGAGAAGCCATAAAGTTTATCATAGATAAATCACCCTATTCTATGATTTTTGGACCGCTTATTCCTGGTACCACTATGTATGATTTTGCCCAAAAATGTGGGGCAGATAAAAAACCCAACTCAGCTCAACTGTACGAGATCGAAAATGCCTGCATTAAGAGTTTCACCCGAGTGATGGAAGGTGATAACAGAACCCCATGGATAATGGTAGATTTGTTCCATAAAGCTCAGAGGTGGCAGTACAAGGGTTTCCCTAGAGAAAATAGATGGAACAATAACCTTGGGAAGCTGATATGCCCAAAAGTGCATTTCTCCTCAGATTTGATGGCTTGGTTAGTAGTGGCATATGATGAAAGAACGAGGACCTTTCGAGACCACAAGAATCGGAAGGTGTTCAGTGCCAAAGTCGAAGATATCCAAGAAGTGTTCAATCTGATGAAGTATACCACATTTTTTGTGGACCAGGTAATCGAACACCAATCTCGCATGTTCACTGATATGGAAATTTTTAAAAAATTGTTTGATACATATGCAAAAATAGAGAAAAATTTCCCAATTAATAAAAATGCTTTTAAACCCTAGGTACAAGACTTATGTGACATGATAAACATAGTATTGGGAGTACAGGATATGAGTAGAATAACGAAAAGGGTTTTGTATTTAGTTGCACAATGTAATAGAGGACATAACACCCCTATCTACGCCTGGGAACTAGAATTGAGCTCACAAATACATAGAGAAATGGTAGAACTAAAGAGAGCAATTTTCGAACAGAGGTAGGAGATGCCTCACTTTTCACAATATTCTTTTCTCACTCACTTAATAGTGGGCCAATTGGGGGAAGAAGCCCGTAAGAGATTAAAAGCCATAGATAGCCCCTATGTACAGAATAGCTTCTGGAGACTTCATGAAGGACGAACTCACATGGGCTGGTTTTGTGATCGCTTCCTGGTAGAAATCCATTGGGCCTTAACTGGGCTAATTCCAAAAATATTAGGGCCAGGGGTAAGAGCATTCATTAAAGAAAAAGAGATAGGATATTTCTTCTTCACAGAGGGTTTTACTTACATCAGATTATATGGAGCTAAAATCCCTCCTAAGGTGTTACCCCAATACTGCCCATTGTCCATAGCAGCCCTAGAATTATGCAGACAAGTGGCAGAAGAGGCTAAAATGAGACTGGTTAAGAAGCATGGAAAAGTCCCCTAGCTTGATGTTCCTTACCATTTTGGAGATTATGTATTTGTTGGATATCCTTCCCTACTCAAGGGAATGTTTGAATTAGACAATATGGGATTCGATGAAGTGTCATGGAGGTTTTATGACCCAAAAGGAACTTACAACAAGATGATGGAGAAGAGAGAGTATGCTCGAATCAAGCATCGAGAAGATGCTTTTGAAGAGAGCTTATTAGAAGCTATAGAGCAAAAATCAGATTTACAGATAGTATGGGATAATTTCCCTCCAGAAAAGAGAGGTAGCACACAGGTTTGTGAAGCCTATGACTACCCAACCGAACTAAGAAGGCTTCGAGAGATTTTAGTGGATACTACAACACCTGTTATGCCAAGGACAGACCCAACAATTAAAGAAGACCCTTTGCTAGAATTGATAGAGGAGCAGGACATAGACTTAATGGAGGTCACTGTTAGAACTGTTGATATAGTAGAACAACAGGTTAAACTCCCAGTGAATGACCAACCCAGAATAGAGGCAGCACCAAAAGAAGCTCCTCAACAAACCTGTACAGATAAGGGCAAAGAAATAGTAACTTCATCCTCTCAAAAAGCACCATCAACAAAGCAAGTTGTAGTTCCTATACCTGATAATGTTTTAGCTATGACCAGTGTGAAGAAATTGGCACCCATGGCCATCCCAACTTCTATAAACATAAAGGGACAGGAGATAAAAATTCCAATAGTAATACAAGTAAAAGGTGGACTAGGTGGCCTCTTCCAAAGCTACTCAATAAAAAGTCAAACAGAAATAGCTCCAGTAGAAGCTAAGAAACCCAGATTATCTCTACCTGTTGCCAAGGTTGTTTTGGAAAGAATAGATGAACAGGTGGCCTTTACTGCTATAGATGAACAAGAGTTACAGTTAGTAGCAGGAATGGGAAATACAGAAGAACAATCTTCAGAAAAGGTAGAAATGGGGACAATTGTGTCAGATATTGCTAAGGTTGATCTCCCTCCCTACAAAACCCACTAGTCTTAAGTACCAATGAGGAAACAGGAGGATCATCACTACTGGGTAAAGAAGCTGATATAGCAAAGCTTGCCAAAACTATGAGTAATCAAGTCATAGACCAATTTGTTGAAAATATTGAAACACTCAAAAAGCAATTGAGTCAAGAGGAGGAAGAAAAAGTAGAATTGAAAGCTATGATAAGTAAGCAACAAGAAGAATTAAATAAGAAAAATGCTTCAATTGCCCAGCCCCTGTAGTGACCAAAGTTCAAGATCATGTATATTATTTGAATGTAATGAAAAAAGACATGTACAAAAGAATAAAAGCTCAGGCCAAAGGTTTTACTGAAATGTTCAGGAAAATAAGGGTGATTCAAATAATTGCTCAAGAAATCATGACCTTGATGCAGGAAAGAGAAAAATATTTTAAATTCATTCACCCAACCCTGGACTACATAGGGGATCATTTTGAAGAACTGCAAGGACAAGAAATAACAACACCTGAAGGCAATAAAATTCAAATCAATTTTGAATTTTTCAAAGCAGCCCTGTTTGGATCAAACCAAGAAAAATGGACAAATTCTGTGACTGAGATGAATGATCTGATAAAGGATGCTATAGATAAACTGATAGATATTGGCCTATCCTTAGATCAATGCCTGGAAGCATCAGACATAGAAGGAATATTCAAAGAAACCCTTGAGATATTTGACTATGAACAAGGTGATGAGGAGGAGATGATTAAACAAACTACACTCATGGTGAATGCTACAGAAGCCTTACTACTTTAGTATGATAGAAACATGCCTATTATTGTTATACAAAAAAATAGAATTTTGCAAGAAATGAATATGCTCAAGATTGTAGCCACTTTTGACATAGAAATATGGAGGTTGATTGATGAGCATATTAAAGGGTTGCAAAGGAGTTTAAAGGGAAAAAGGGTCAATACCTGCACTCAACAAAAAGTAGATTCTGCACCACACAACTGCAATAATAGGAGACATATCTGGGGTAGTTAAAGGGTCAAAGGATCAAGGAAAGGCAACTCAAAAGAGGCCAGTTCAGAAAGCAGCAGCTAAACGCACCAAGAAGTAGTTGAATCAGAGCAAAGTTCTCCTCATACTTAAATCACCAGTTTAGTGGGAATATGTTTGAACAAGTCAAAGAAGAGAGCACAATCAAAAACTCAAAGCCAATTGGATAGCATCAATTTTGGAGATTCAATCAGAAGCTGCCAAGTGTACAATCAGAATTAAACCAAGAATAACAGAATCAAGAACCAACAACTATAAAAGGAAGTAGGCAGGTCTAGATTCTACATCAAGCAATTAGAGAATAGCATTTTTGCTAAGAGGTATACTTGAGTGCCCTGTTAGTTGTGTTGTTGTATTTCTTTGTGTCTATTTTATTTTATTCATTCTTTCTTCCTCCCCTTGTTATGCAGGATTGTATGATAGGAAAGCGTTCAAGAAGCTGAGAATATTTCCAATCTTATTGAGCCTAGGATTCAGAGATTCTTCTATTACCAGATTGGAACAAGGAGAGTTGGAGAGACCTGTTACATTATTTGAACAGAGTCCTCTTCATTGTATTGATGTATTTCTTTAAGAAAAATAGAGTTAAAAGGCATCCCGCCCACTCTGCATGTAATATTTTATGAAATCAATACAATTCTAGGTTTTATTCCTATCATTTCTTTGTCTCAGTATTGTGTGTATCTATATAATGGGTTACATTATTTGAATGCATTATATACATTTATTTCATTGGTTAACTCTTGATTTTATTACGATATTCGAATGAGATTAAGAACGCTAATTTTCTTCTCCCCTTCTCTCTATTTCATATTAAAATTGTTGTTAAATTGCTATAACAACCCAATGAATCTAGGCACCGGTCTACATAAGGCATAACAGTTGGTTATTTTCATGCTTGGTCATTTTAATAAAAATACTTATAGTTTAATATAAATCTAGAGCGTGCAAATTAGAAGTTTAATTAAAGAATTATCGTTAGGGTTTCCTTACCCATTCTGCCATCTTCTTTAGCAATATTCAGGTTTAGCAGAACATGAGGCAGGTCGACCAGAGCCTGTAATAGCTCATTGGTTTCAAATGGATTCTTGTAGCATGACAATTGATTTCCTACGGATGCAAGAATCGGTTCCAACAATTTTTTGGCACCATTGTCGAGGAGGACTTCTTAGAAAGATTCAATTATCTTCTTAAAAGTTTTCTTCAACGATTATTTTTAATCAACGGATGACCAGTTAAAGTAAAGAACCAGCATTTTAATTTTCACTTTGTTAGAAGTTCTTTATTTTTCCTATGTCCATAGTTTACTTTTGAAGTAAGTTTTTTATATTCTTGATTTTCTTAAAATTTCCCTTTTCTTGATTTTCTTGAAATTTTCTTTCTTGATTTTCTTGATTTTCCCCAAGAACCCACTCCTGTGAGGATGAGAGATAATATCAAGCATTCTTGATAAGAGTATACACTATTATTTCTACACCCTAATGCTGACGACTCTACTAGACGAACCCAGAAGAAAAATATAAAAAAGGAGAGAACAAAACGTGCTAGCGAACACCAGGAGAAGTGGTAAGGAGCTATTTCTAGAACTCGAGAATCCAGAGGTATTTATACATACCCAAAAAACTCCACTTTTTAAGAATACTATTTATAATAGTAGATTAAATTCTAGTGGTAAAAGGTACGTGAAGAAAATCTAGAATACTATTACTACTGATATTATTATAGATGAACGTTTAAAATCAGTAGTAGAAGATATATGTGATTATTCTCATTTAAAGGTAGATAATTCATCAATCTACATTCAAACTACCCAGACCCATACCACCGTAGGTACTACATCTATGAAATTAAATTCAACAGTAGCTATGGCTCAGGGTAATGTTCATTTGTGGAGAACTAACAGATATAGACCTTTTGTATTACCAGTAAATTTAAATGCCTTACCTAGTAAAGCTCACAAATACCTCCCTAAGTTTTTAGGAAATAATGTAGTAACTAGAGAGGATCATATCAAAAGTTTCTTATATGCAATGGATAGTCTAGAAGTTGAACATGAAGATGTAGTATTAAGACTATTTCTACAGACTTTAGAAAAATATGCTAGAGAATGGTTTAATTCCCTTCCTAACAATGATATCCTAGACTTCACCAAAATGGAAGAGGTGTTCCTAAAGAAGTATGGTGAAAGGAAAAATGAACAATCATTGTTAACTGAGCTAGCCACTATGAAGAAGAAAGAAAATGAGGTTGTTAGTGATTTTAACAGAAGATTTTCAAAAACAAGAAACAAAATCCCTGCCAACCTCAAGCCTAGTGATATTCAGTCTATTTGTTTTTATAAGAATGCTTTTCAAGGAGAGTTTAACTATGAATTAAGGCAAGAACAAGCCACTACCATTGATGGTTGTATGGAAAAAGCAATGGATATAGAAATAAATATGCTTGATAGTGGTAAGATGAAGCCTTATTCTTTAGAGGTTAACATGCCTGAGAGAAAACCTAAGAGAGTGGCTTTTGATATACAAAGAAGAACTGAAATTGATCCTGTGGAGAAGTTGACCAGTCAAATGATAGAAATGTTCAACAACATGAGTAACAGGTTAGCAAGAATTGAAAGAAATGGAAATAATGGTGAATCTTCATAGACAGAGTGACCACATGTTGATAACCGTCCCCCATTTAAGAAAAATTACAACAAGAATTGGGGAAACAACAATGGTTTTGAAGAAGGGAATAGGAATAGGGGTAATGGGAATAACAACTAGAAAAATAGAGATTCTGATAGGGATCAGAACAATGTCCCTAACCCAATGCCATATGCCAATGTAGCTGAAGGTTTTCCTTATTTTTGCTCTACTTGTGGGCCCCAAAACTTTTTTCTTGGCCGATGCATGTGGAATACACCTGAGTGATCAACGTAATGTAGATATGCATGCAGAATCAGAAGAGGATATAAGAATCAATGCATGTTGGTCCATTGAAGATGAATCCAGAGAAAGGTTATTTGAAGAAGACATGGATAAATATGCTTCAAATCATCATCCTCAGATCTTAGTGACTAAAGGAACTAAAATCTTATAGAAATCACATGAGTCAAGATATGATAAGATGAAGCAAGGGAAATTGATTCCCACTGCTCAAGAGGTTGAAGAATTAGAGGCAACCCATGTTTTAAATTTAAGGAATAGAAATCCCAAAAATAGAGAAATTATCTACAAATGAAACAAGAAGACAAACTTTCACCAATAAAAATATTCGTAAAGAGAAAACTGATAGGAACCCTAACAAAATTACTCCTGAGGTAATAGAATCAACAGAAGAAGTTCCCAAAGAAGAAAGTAATAAACCATTGGATATAAAGAAGATAGAATTTGATGTTGGGTTAGAACTCAGTAAGCAAAAAGTTAATATCACATTTGGTGAACTTATGAAAGTTCAAACATACAGAGAACAAGTATGCAGAGCTTTTGGATTAGTAGAGCAGAAAGAAGACCCTACTTGTCATGTTGCTAGACAAAATCAACATGATACAAGATCACCATATTCTATCAGACCCTTCTACATGTCATTAAGATATAATTCAGATGAAGGGGAAAGATATGTGATTCATAATTGCATGCTTGATAGTGGAGCTTCACATAATATCATGCCTAAGTTAATAGCTGACCAAATGGGATTAATCTGTACTAGAGATTCTGCCCCTATTTTTGTAATGGACAATAGACAAATTCCCTATGTAGGGGTGATAACTGGATTATTAGTTTTCCTAGACCAACACCCCAAAAAGGGCATTGTCATGGATGTAGCAGTAGTTGATGTTGACCCATTCTTCTCACTATTACTCAGTAGGCATTGGGCAGAACAACTAGGGGGATCAATACAACTAGACTGGTCTTATGCTACCATCCCCATATCAGATAAGGAGAATATAATTTTAAGAAGGGAACCATTCAATAAACACTCCATAGAGTTAATTCAAATAGATGAAACCATGATTAACTTAGTTAACTCTATGGAAGAAAAAGGGATGGGAGTCTATTCAATATGGCACAACCCATTCCTGATGGAAGTACCAGATGCAAAGAACATGGATCCAGAAGATATGAGAATAACTGATGCTGAATCAAATCGAGTATTAACCCAAGAAATGTGGACCATGTCATTTGATGGGGCTAAATCCCAATCTGGAGCAGGTGCAGGTGTAAATTTGACTGATATTAAAGGAAATTACCTTGGTATACCTTACAGATTGCAATTTCCTTGCACAAACAATGTAGCTGAGTACGAAGCTTTACTATTAGGGCTAAGGAAAGCAAAAGAGTTAGGTATTAACTACTTAACTATAACAGGGGATGCAGAACTTATTATACTACAAATAAAAGGTAAATATCAGACCAAGCATCCTAGACTTAAGCAATATAGAAATGCAGTACTGGAAGAAATTGATAAATTTTTGGCTTTCAATATTTCATATATTCCTAGAGAACAAAATCATGTTGCAGATCTCTTAGCTGTGAATGCCTCAGGTCTAGATCACCCAGAAATAACTACAGAATATATGGATAGATTTCCAACTATCTCAGTCTATAAACCTTATGTGCCAGATAACATAGTCTATCTTCAGGTCTTTCAAGATGATATAGATATTAAGGATTTTATGACTTTGCAAAATCAGTATGCAGATGTCATCTATGATGAAAAATATGAAGAAAAGTTAAAAGATCAAATAGGAGAACCAAGTAGAAGTAATCCAGTTGAAAACTAATAGAATACCCAAAGGATTGGTGTCTCTTGAAAGCCTATTTGATGATTTTGACAAAGCCTATAAACCTATACGTAGAGAAGTGATATCTGAGGATATTAATATTGGCTCAATGAAAGAACCCAGAATAGTGAAAGTAGACATGGCACTACCTGCTAAAGAAAAAGTTGGATATATCAATTTCCTAAAAAAGAACAAAGAACATTTTGCTTGGACCTATGAAGATCTCAAAACTTTCAAAATGGATGTGATGACACATATAATACCCTTGAAAGAAGAGGCCAAGCCATTTAGACAAAAATAGAGAAAGTACAATCCAACTCTGCACCTAGTAATGCAAAAAGAAGTTCAAAAATTGTTGGACTCCAAGATAATAAGAAAAGTCAGATTTTCCTCCTGGATATCCAACTTAGTACCAGTTAGGAAAAAGAATGGGGACATTAGACTATGCATGGATTTTAGAAATTTAAACAAGAGCTCACTAAAAGACAATTACCCATTGCCTAACATGGAACAACTATTGCAAGCAGTAGTAGGTTCAACTAGATTGTCCTTGTTAGATGGATTTTTAGGGTACAATCAAATTCTGATAAATCTAGAAGATAGACACAAGGCAACATTCACCACACCCTAGGGCACATTTGAATATTTAAGAATACCTTTTGGATTGATGAATGCAGGTGCTACTTTCCAAAGAGCGATGGACTTTGCTTTCAAAGGACTAATGTTCAAAATTGTAGTAGTGTACTTAGATGATATCACAGTTTTTTCTAAAAATCTAGAAGATCATCTAGAACATTTGACTACAGTTTTTTCCCGATGCAAGGAATTTGGAATCTCTCTAAATCCAAAAAAATGCATATTTGGAACTACACAAGGAAAATTGCTAGGTCATATAGTTTCAGAAAAGGGGATAAGCATTGATCCAGAAAGGATAGAAGCCATTTCTAAAATTCCCCCACCCAAGAATCTAAAAGGAGTAAGGTCATTCTTTGGAAAAATAAATTTTATCGAATATTTGTCCCAAATTTTGTAGAAATGACCAAACCCATAAATGATATGGTGAAGAAAACTGGAGAAATAAAATGGACATTAGAAAATATGGAAGCATTTAACAAGATCAAAGAAGCCATATCAACCACTCCAGCTTTAAGTTGCCCTGATTATACAAAGGATTTTAATATCTATTCATATGCATCTGAACATTCTATTGCTGCAGTCCTTTCACAGAAAGATAATGAAAATAATGAAAGGCCAATAGCCTTTATGAGCTCAAGTCTAAAAGGAGCAAATCTTAAATACACCCTACTAGAAAAACATGCCTATGCAGTCATCCAATATTTGGAACACTTTAAAGGTATATTTGGCTCAAACAAAGTTTACTATTGTATTCCCTTTATAGCAATAAAAGATATCTTTTCTCAATCAGAGCCATTGGGAAGACCAACAAGATGGATGGTAAAACTTTTGCAATATGATGTTGAATTCAAAATAGTTAAAACAGTCAAAGGGTAGGGTTTAGCTAAACTATTGGCTAACAAAGAAGAAGCAGGATCTAAAAATATTCTTACCATAGATCAGACATATGATGACAGAAGAATAAAAAATGAAGAATGTAAATGGTATGAAGAAATTTTGTCCTATCTACAAACTCTGTCATTCCCCAAAAACATGTCAATAAACAGAATGAGGTCAGTCAAACTTCAAGCTCAAAAGTATTATATACAAAATGGAGTATTATATTGGAAACATCCTGATGGAGTATTATTAGTCTGCTTATATGAAAGAGAAGTCCCAGAAATAATTAATGAATTTCATAATGGTTTCTGTGGGGGACATTTTGCTCCAAGAGCTACAACTAATAAAATCATGAGAGCAGGATATTATTGGCCATCCCTTTTTAAGGATGTATATAAATATGTAAGGAATTGTCATAACTGCCAAGTTTTTATAGGGAAAAAGCATCTACCAGCCATGCCCCTCAAGCTAGTAATCATTGAAGCACCTTTTGCTCAATGGGGTATTGACCTGATTGGAGAGATCAAGCCTAATTCATCTGGCCAGCATAAGTGGATCATAACTGCAATAGATTACTTCACAAAGTGGGTGGAAGTTGCACCTTTGAGAACATCTACATCTACTATAGTCATCAGATTCATAGAAGAAAATATCTTGACCAGGTATGGAGTTCCTAAAAATCTTGTAACTGATAATGCTCAATATTTTGTGTCATATGAAATGGTAGAATTTTATGTTGAATATGGAATTGAATTATCTCATTCTGCTAATTATTATCCCCAAGGAAATGGTCTAGTTGAGTCATCAAATAAAAATGTAATAACAAGAATAAAAAGGTCATTAGGCAAAAACAAAAGGGGATGGGATAGTGAACTTAAATTTGCTTTATGGGCTGATAGGTTGTCTATTAAAAGAAATACAGGAAGAACCCCCTATGAGATGGTTTATGGAGAAAAAGCCCTACTACCCCAAAAATGGAAAAAATGGCACTTTCCCTTTTATTGCAAGATCATGAAAACCATGATCCCATTCAGAGAAGGCTTGACCAAATTGTCTTGTTAGAAGAACAAAGAAGAGAGACCCTCAATAGAATGATGGAACAAACCCAAAAAACTATAAATTTGTTTAATAAGAAAGCCAAGGGTACTCCTTTTTCTCAAGGAGATATAGTCATCTATTGGGATCCTAAAAATGATAAGCATGGTGAAAAGGGTAAGTTTGAACCTAAATGGATTGGCCCATACCAAATTGCCCATGTTATCAATTAGAATACTTACAAGCTACAGATTTTGCAGGGAGAAATAATGGCTATCCCTATTAATGGCCAACACCTCAAAATGTACAATCCCTGTTGAAGGTGTACTTAAAAAAAAAAAAATAGAAAAACAAAAATCCAAAAATAGAGTGGTGTATTTTGTTTATTAGTTAAAGCTTCCCTTTTGTTCTTGAATAATTTTGAGTTTACTGTATACATGATATCTTAGTTTGATGAGTATATCTAACTATTGATTCCACCAAAAACAATAAAAAGAAAAAGGGAATTTATTTTAGATATTGATGAGCTTTACAATTATGTCAAAAATGAGTGTTTATGCAATAGTTGTTTGATATGAGATAAAACAGAGAAAACAAAGTTGATTGAAACATCATGTCAAGCCTCACATTACAAATGATACTTAAAGTGACTTCAAAGGTCCAAAGAACTGAGTTATCTTTGAGAGGGTAGTTGAGCCAAAAATTATTACACTCATATTTTATAGCCAGAAACTAATCCTCAACTCAGGCATACTTATTGCACAATTTGCTTATATATCCAAACACTTCTCTCACGAGAAAGAAAAATAAAAAATAAAGTAAAATTGAGTCACTACCTGAGATATCTTGGAAAACCTCTATCAGGGCTATAGACGCTTGACAGTAGGGTAAAACTAATATGGGATTAGAAGCAACTCCACCGAGGCTATAGATGCCTGATTGGAAGTGGAGCCCTGCAGAATGGTGAAAATTTTTAAAGAGTGAAATCACATATTAGGCTTGGCTATTTTGCTCAGATATGATAAAGTTCTGAAATATTTAGAAATCCAAAAAAAATGCACAAACACACACATGGGCAAAAATATGATGAGACAAATGGTTGTGACAAAATCTATGTAATCATATCTTATGACTTAGCTAAAACAAGCATTACAATATTTCAAAATAAAACTCATTGATTTCTAAAATTTCCTAACCTTTGTTTCCAAATTGAATGAAAAGGGATCTACAGTTTTCCATACTCTACTTGCTTTGATATCATGTTATTCAATATATATAAAAATGAATGATGAAGAAAAGAAAGAAAAAAGAGGAAGGAAGTTTTTTCTGTTATACATTTCAAGTTTTGTTTAGCAATCAAAATTTTATTGTTTTTTGTTAAATTTTTGCAAAATAAAACCAGGAGATTCTATGGTTCTCAAGTGCTTCATGTTTTCAACACATTGTCCCAGTCAGAGCCTATGTTGGAGCCAAATTTGACTCAACTTTGAAACCCCCAAATTTAAATTTTTGGTTTCAATCAAACTGCTTATACTGTTGGTCATTGCTTAAAGTTGTTGTGAGTAATTCAATTTTTCATTGGTTGGTTTGATAAAGTCTAACCTTAGCCTTTTTAATAATGTGGGCTTCATTGTATAAATCAAAGTACCTCAAATGGTTAGGGAAGAAAATTTCAAATTAAAAACCTAAAGCCAAAGTCCGACCTTCATAAATCTTTCCTTGGGCCTAAAACCGATTAATAAAATTCTTAAATCATAAGTCGGTTAAATCATTTCACCATGGTCTCATAATCCGAAAAACCTAAGGTTAAAGCAAATATTAATTAATTAAAAACCTAAGGGTATGCACCCCGCTAAGCTAACAATTGAGCACCTCAGATTTAATCCAAGGGTCGCGCTTAATCCAAAGAAATCGGATGATAGCGCTTTAATAAAATCAAACCAAGGAATAAGTCAAAAGTCAAGCATAGTCAAGAAGTAAAAAGGTTGCACCTTAGACTTAATCAGACGGAAGCGCATTTCCTGAGAAAATCTTATGGATGCACACTCACGAAATAGTCCGAAAGATAAGTCAAAGGGTCAATAAAACTTAAACCTAAAGTTTAAAAATTGAGCAAGTTCTCTTCAATCTAATGCAACGCTTCATCAAAATAATCAACACTCACTAAACACTCCAGTAAGTTTAAACCTAAGCTCTAATAAATGTTAAAATCCTTGCACCTTTAACAAGATCACAAGATCAAATCAATAAAAAGTCAAATTAAAACTAATGGCATAAAAATAGATCAACTCATGATTGCTTTGATTAAAACAAACTTTAAAATTAATATTAAAAATGCCCCATTTGATTAATCATCGGGCTAGTTACCAAGATCGAACGACCACGCTCAAACGATTTTTAATCTAACGGTGGCGCACTAATTGAAGATGCATTAAAGAGTGTTAAGGATCGAAAAAATTAATTAATGTTAATCATGTATTTAAAAAGGGTTTAATACATCGACTAATTTTTCCCATTTTTCCTTAATCACGATTAATATTATAAATGCTTGATTAAACTAACTTGCAGGTTGATTAGATCCAACGACTGCGCTTGTCTCCACTCAAATCCGATGACCGCACCAAAATCACAAGATGGAAGGTAAAAGGAATGGGTAAGGTAAAATAATTCATTAATCATGTTTAGTAAGGGTTTAATACATTGACTAATCTTCCCCTTTTCACCTTAATCATGATTAATAGAAAATCAAAGGTTTATACACATCATTATATAGTGTGCATCTTATCAATAATCCTAATGGAGCACCAAACTAAATCAAAAATCAATGGATATGAAGGCTTATAATGGTGAAAAAGATCCAAAGGCTAAATAAATACCCTTTTTATAACACATGAATCGAATGATGGCGGTCATTGACCACCCAGATCCAACGGTGCACATATGGGAAGATAATCAAAGGTTAATCTAAGCATTATTATTTCAAAAGGTTGATTAATTAAACCAAGGTACATATAAATTTTTCCCATTTATTAAAGACTATGTGCATATATATGATCCAATGATCGCGCCTCACCACCAGTAAGATCTAACGATGATCACAAAAGAAAATGCAAGTGTATTCATATGATTACCATCGATTAAATACAAGTTGATTAAGGTTTAACAATATAAGGATTAAACATCGGATAAACATGATTAATTGAAGACCAATAAAACATGTTATTGTCAAGTGTTTATATGTGCTAGGTACATTAACCTATCATCAGTCTTTGGATATCAACGATCTGCTTCATCTCGATCACTTATCCGACGGTTGCGATTAATCATGATTGACTTAGGGAAAAGGGACATCATAGGCAAAAACCTACATTCACACCAAGAGTCGGATATCATGAAGACCCCAAAGGAGACATAATGGATCCCAAAGATGTAGTTATCACTCGGATCTGAGATGGCACGAGGTCCAAAACATACCGTTCCATATCAGATTAAAATATCCCCATTGATGAATGAATAGAAAGCATGAATGATTGTAGGCACATGTATCAAAGGGACCCAGGCTTGCAAGTTAACAGATATCACCCATCATAAAGCACAAAACTCCAAAAAATACTGAGTTGGCATGATTCCATTGGCCAATTTTGAACAACGATTGGTGGCATCGGGTCGATAACGAAACGTGTAAATTTATCAAGTTCACTCCACCACCCTGTATATGAACTTACGAAACCAGTCAAGGCCACTCCACTAGTATACCAAGAATTAGAATTGATACATCGAAGCACAGAGGAAGAGAGTATTCATATTTTAAGAACTCGAAGAAGAACTTGACCAGCAATCATGAGAGCAATGGCATCATGGGGAGATGTGTTCATACCTACAGATACACGAGAAGCCATAAAGTTTATCATAGATAAATCACCCTATTCTATGATTTTTGGACCGCCTATTCCTGGTACCACTATGTATGATTTTGCCCAAAAATGTGGGGTAGATAAAAAACCCAACTCAGCTCAACTGTACGAGATCGAAAATGCCTGCATTAAGAGTTTCACCCGAGTGATGGAAGGCGATAACAGAACCCCATGGATAATGGCAGATTTGTTCCATAAAGCTCAGAGGTGGTAGTACAAGGGTTTCCCTAGAGAAAATAGATGGAACAGTAACCTTGGGAAGTTGATATGCCCAAAAGTGCATTTCTCCTTAGATTTGATGGCTTGGTTAGCAGTGGCATATGATGAAAGAACGAGGACCTTTCGAGACCACAAGAATCGGAAGGTGTTCAATACCAAAGTCGAAGATATCCAAGAAGTGTTCAATCTGATGAAGTATACCACATTTCTAGTGGACCAGGTAATCGAACACCAATCTCGCATGTTCATTGATATGGAAATTTTAAAAAATTGTTTGATACACATGCAAAAATAGAGAAAAATTTCCCAATTAATAAAAATGCTTTTAAACCCTGGGTACAAGACTTATGTGACATGATAAACATAGTATTGGGAGTACAAGATATGAGTAGAATAACGAAAAGAGTTTTGTATTTAGCTGCACAATGTAATAGAGGACATAACACCCCTATCTACGCCTGGGAACTAGAATTGAGCTCACAAATACATAGAGAAATGGTAGAACTAAAGAGAGCAATTTTTGAACAGAGGTAGGAGATGCCTCACTTTTCACAATATTCTTTTCTCACTCACTTAATAGCGGGCCAATTGGGGGAAGAAGCCCGTAAGAGATTAAAAGCCATAGATAGCCCCTATGTACATAATAGCTTCTAGAGACTTCATGAAGGATGAACTCACATGGGCTGGTTTTGTGATCGCTTCTTGGTAGAAATCCATTGGGCCTTAACTGGGCTAATTCTAGAAATATTAGGGCCAGGGGTAAGAGCATTCATTAAAGAAAAAGAGATAGGAGATTTCTTCTTCACAGAGGGTTTTACTTACATCAGATTATATGGAGCTAAAATCCCTCCTAAGGTGTTACCCCAATACTGCCCATTGTCCATAGCAGCCCTAGAATTATGCAGACAAGTGGCAGAAGAGGCTAAAATGAGACTGGTTAAGAAGCATGGAAAAGTCCCCTGGCTTGATGTTCCTTGCCATTTTGGAGATTATGTATTTGTTGGATATCCTTCCCTACTCAAGGGAATGTTTGAATTGGACAATATGGGATTCGATGAAGTGTCATGGAGGTTTTATGACCCAAAAGGAACTTACAACAAGATGATGGAGAAGAGAGAGTATGCTCGAATCAAGCATCGAGAAGATGCTTTTGAAGAGAGCTTATTAGAAGCTATAGAGAAAAGATCAGATTTACAGACAGTATGGGATAATTTCCCTCCAGAAAAGAGAGGTAGCACACAGGTTTGTGAAGCCTATGACTACCCAATAGAACTAAGAAGGCTTCGAGAGATTTCAGTGGATACTACAACACCTGTTATGCCAAGGACAGACCCAACAATTAAAGAAGACCCTTTGCTGGAATTGATAGAGGAGCAAGACATAGACTTAATGGAGGTCACTGTTAGAACTGTTGATGTAGTAGAACAACAGGTTAAACTCCCAGTGAATGACCAACTCAGAATAGAAGCAACACCAAAAGAAGTTCCTCAACAAACCTGTACAGATAAGGGCAAAGAAATAGTAACTTCATCCTCTCAAAAAGCATCATCAACAAAGCAGGTTGTAGTTCCTATATCTGATAATGTTTTAGCTATGACCAATGTGAAGAAATTGGCACCCATGGCCATCCCTACTTCTATAAACATAAAGGGACAAGAGATAAAAATTCCAATAGTAATACAAGTAAAAGGTGGACTAGGTGGCCTCTTTCGAAGCTACTCAGTAAAAAGTCAAACAAAAATAGCTCTAGTAGAAGCTAAGAAACCCAGATTATCTCTACCTGTTGCCAAGGTTGTTTTGGAAAGAATAGATGAACAGGCGGCCTTCACTACTACAGATGAACAAGAGTTACAGTTAGTAGCAGGGATGGGAAATACAGAAGAACAATCTTCAAAAAAGGCAGAAATGGGGACAACTGTGTTAGATATTGCTAAGATTGATCTCCCTCCTCTACAAGACCCACTAGTTCTCAGTACCAATGAGGAAACAGGAGGATCATCAGTACTGGGTAAAGATGCTGATATAGCAAAACTTGTCAAAACAGTGAATGCTCAAGCCATTGATCAATTTGTTGAAAATATTGAAACACTCAAAAAGCAATTGAGTCAAGAGGAAGAAGAAAAAGTAGAATTAAAAGTTGTGATAAGTAAGCAACAAGAAGAATTAAATAAGAAAGATGCTTCAATTGCCCAACCCCCTGTAGTGACCAAGGTTCAAGATCATGTATATTATTTGAATGTAATGAAAAAGGACATGTACAAAAGAATAAAAGCTCAGGCCAAAGGTTTTACTGAAATGTTCAGGAAAATAAGGGTGATTCAAATAACTGCTCAAGAAATCATGACCTTGATGAAGGAAAGAGAAAAATATTTTAAATCATTCACCCAACCCTGGACTACATAGGGGATCATTTTGAAGAACTGCAAGGACAAGAAATAACAACACCTGAAGGCAATAAAATTCAAATCAATTTTGAATTTTTCAAAGCAGCCCTGTTTGGATCAAACCAAGAAAAATGGACAAATTCTGTGACTGAGATGAATGATCTGATAAAGGATGCTACAGATAAACTGATAGATATTGGCCTATCCTTAGATCAATGCCTGGAAGCATCAGACATAGAAGGAATATTCAAAGAAACCCTTGAGAGATTTGACTGTGAACAAGGTGATGAGGAGGAGATGATTAAACAAACTACACTCATGGTGAATGCTACAGAAGCCTTACTACTTTAGTATGACAGAAACATGCATGTTATTGTTATACAGAAAAATAGAATTTTGCAAGAAATGAATATGCTCAGGATTGCAGCCACTTTTGACATAGAAATATGGAGGTTGATTGATGAGCATATTAAAGGGTTGCAAAGGAGTTTAAAGGGAAAAAGGGTCAATACCTGCACTCAGAAAAAAGTAGATTCTGCACCACAGATAGCTGCAATAATAGGAGATATATCTGGGGTAGTTAAAGGGTCAAAGGATCAAGGAAAGGCAACTCAAAAGAGGCTAGTTCAGAAAGCAACAGCTAAACGCACCAAGAAGTAGCAAAATAAGAAAGTTCTCCTCATACTTAAATCACCAGTTTAGTGGGAATATGTTTGAACAAGTCAAAGAAGAGAGCAGTCAATAACCTCAAAGCCAGTTGGATAGCATCAATTTTGGAGATTCAATTAGATGATGCCAAGTGTACAGTCAGAAGTCAACCAAGAATAATAGAATCAAGAACCAGCAACTATAAAAGGAAGCAGGCAGGTCTGGATTCTGCATCAAGCAATTAGAGAATAGCATTTTTGCTAAGAGGTATACTTGAGTGCCATGTTAGTTGTGTTGTTGTATTTCTTTGTGTCTATTTTATTTTATTCATTCTTTCTTCCTCCCCTTGTTGTGCAGGATTGTATGATAGGAAAGCGTTCAAGAAGCTGAGAATATTTCCAGTCTTATTGAGCCTAGGATTCAGAGATTCTTCTGTTACCATATTGGAACAAGGAGAGTTGGAGAGACCTGTTACATTATTTGAACAGAGTCCTCTTCATTGTATTGATGTATTTCTTTAAGAAAAATAGAGTTAAAAGGCATCCCGCCCACTCTGCATGTAATATTTTATGAAATCAATACAATTCTGGGTTTTATTCCTGTCATTTCTTTGTCTCAGTATTGTGTGTATCTGTATAATGGGTTACATTATTTGAATGCATTATATACGTTTCTTTCATTGGTTAACTCTTGATTTTATTACGATATTCGAATGAGATTAAGAACGCCAATTTTCTTCTCCCCTTCTCTCTATTTCATATTAAAATTGTTGTTAAATTGCTATAACAACCCAATGAATCTAGGCACCGGTCTACATAAGGCATAACAGTTGGTTATTTTCATGCTTGGTCATTTTAATAAGAATACTTATAGTTTAATATAAATCTGGAGCGTGCAAATTAGAAGTTTAATTAAAGAATTGTCGTTGGGGTTTCCTTACCCGTTCTGCCATCTTCTTTAGCAATATTCGGGTTTAGCAGAACATGAGGCAGGTCGACCAGAGCCTGTAATAGCTCGTTGGTTTCAAACGGATTCTTGTAGCGTGACAATTGATTTCCTATGGATGCAAGAATCGGTTCCAACAAGTCTACAATTACATGCTTCTTACCAGGTCACACTACTACTTAGAATACAAACTCGTGTAGGGTTATGATCCACCTACTGACCCATCCTTGTATCACTAGTTTGTTTATCAAGCATAATAGGGCTTTGTGATATACATAAAAAACAAAGGTATTCTCTAGTAGTTAATGCCTAAACTTCTATATTGCATATACCATTCCAAATGCTTCTCTTTCTATTGTACTGTAGTTTCTTTTCGCTCTTGAAAATAGGCAACTAGCAAAGAAAATAGGTCGATCTAGCATAAATTATCCTTCTTATGCCAAAGCACATCCAATTGCAAAATTCAAAGCATAAATATGGACATGGAATTCCTTATCCCAATTTAGGAACACCAAAATCAAACTATTGACAAGATTGGCCTTCAACTCCTCAAAGGTTCCTTGGTGCTCCTTTGTCCATCGAAAAGGAACATTCTTCTTTGTAAATGAATCCAATGGGTAGGATACATGTACATAATTCTTGATAAACCTTAGATAATATCATGTCAATCCAAGGAATGTTTTAAGTGAAATCACATCATATGGTTCTTCCATGTGCAATATCACACAGATCTTATCAGGATGTATTTTTAATCCTTCACTGCATACTGTGTCCTAACAATTTTCCATATGGTACCATCAGGTAACACTTCCAAAGATTTAATAAGATATATGAATTTATACACCTACTCATACATTCAAGGAGGGTAGGAATATGCTCCTTGATATTCCCATAAATGGACCAATCATCCAAAAATGCTTTGAAATTCCATGTTGCCAACTAATCAAATATATATAGTATGATGCACTAAAATGTAGCTAGGGCATTACATATTATGAATGGCATTCAATTTTATGCATAGATGCCATTCTCCACAATAAATGTGGTCTTCAAATTATCCTCCTTGGCTATGCTTATTTGATTGTAACCTAAAAATCCATCCAAAAATGAATAGATCTCATGTCCTGCGACTTCCTCTAGGATAAAATTTGTGAAGGGAATAGGGAAGGGGTCCTTAATAGTTACTATGTTTAGACTCATAAAGTCCACACATATCCTAATTTTATCCACTTCCTTCTTAAAGGTGACCACTATAGGTGATACCCACTCACTGGTCGTAACCCTGAAGATGATTCTTACATCCAACATCTTCTCTATATTTGCATTCACTAGTGCAACATATTTTAGATTTATTTTATACAGTCACCTCCTTACTGGTTGTGCTATAGGAATTAGTGTAATCTTGTGGACACATAACTTAGGTGGTACTCCCTTCAAGTCCTTGTATATCCATGCAAAGACATCCTTATATTACAAGAATATCTTAAAAGCTACCACTTTCAATACAGGGTTCCAATCATCACCACAGTGAATCATCCTAGGTTCATCCTCTATCCCTAGATTGATGTCCACTATCTGAGGTCCTTCATATTTGATATTCTTCGGCTCACTTGCTACTTTCTCCACATTATTTGGGTGTGCCATTCTTACATCAATTTCTATATCTCCTACTATATATTCTATAATTTTTTTTTGGAAATGTCCATTTCTCTTCTGCCTCCTTCTTAGGTTCCTGGATGGCTTTGGTTTCATATTGTTTTTCCTTGATCTCCTCTGAGTCAATACAGAGGTAGTTGGGCAGAAAAAGAAATTTTTACTCCTCCATTTGCCAATGAAGAAGTCTGTTAGCAAATCTAGCTTCATCTTCATTACATTCATCCAAGTACAACATTCCTTCTTCATTTAGTTCATATCCTTCATCTTCTAAGGAATTTTATGATTCGTCGATTGTGGCTACATCCTCACTAACATTTTGATTATTCATATTAATAATATATTTGTGTTGGCCCTTATTTAAATTGATATTATTCTTTCCCCAAATTTTATTAACTTTGGCTACATGTAGCCATCCTCTTCCCAATAGAGCATCATATGCAGGCTTCTACATAGTGATCACAACAAAATCCAAGATGAACTCTTGGTCAGATGTCACCACTTGTTGTGCTTTCAAGAATCCTTTTGTCTTGATACTATACTAGTAAGCACCATATAACCAGAAGCTCAGTGCCCATAGATATGGAGCACCTAGTTCTAGCCAAGTCCTCTCAGGTAGCACATTGACGTTGAATCCTCCATCCACAATAACTTGTGTCAATCTGTGCCCTAGGATCTCCATATGAACTAATGCAAATTTCTTTTCCACATCAATAATTAATATGATAAGGTCCATGAATAGGTATTTTTAGTACTTTTCTTGAATTGGTTGACTCTGCAATTCCATCACCTTATGAGGTTGTATCTCTTCCACCATAATTTTTTGTAATGATGGGATAGCTTCCAACAAGTTAGCCACTTTAATATTTATTATGGTGTCCAAAACTTGTGCTACCAGACTTTGCATAATTTCCTTCTCTTAGGATGGCTTTTTCAATTAATTTTTTGCTAACTTCACTTGTTTTTCTTTGTGTGCTTCATCTTGTAATACTTTCTTTGCTCCTTGCCAGCACTACTTTTCTTTTTATGGCTCAGGATACTTATCCTTTTTAGCCTAATTTCTTGTCACGTCTGAAACTTCCTGGGTTTCCTCTTTAACTTGAGGAACCTCAATATCTAAATAATTTATATTTTGTGGGTTACTTAAACTCACCTACTTAGGGTAATTTTCTTCCTTGTGGTTACCTGGACTACACCACCTACACATATGTGTAGTTTTCTCGTGTTGTGTTTCTTATATCTGAGGTAAAGGACAATTTTTCATGAAATACTCCATTCTTGGTAATTGTGATATTGTATGATCGACCTCCCTTTCGAATCATACTATAAATGACTCTGTCTTCCTTGTTGATTGCCCTAGTTTGGTTTTCCACATTATCGGTTATTTCTATAACCACCAGTTGTTGCTTGTTTCCTGTTGCCTAGGGTCTTCAATTTCTCTTCTTGTTCTTGGATTGTCAAGACTTATGGATGTACTCTTGCATTATACGGACATAGCATCACCTTGTGTCCCATCACATTGCAGATATGACACTAATCATCTCATGGACACTTCACATTTGTATGACCTTTAGTTTTGCATTCTGTGCACCAAATATAATTCCTATCAGGCTTGCTCCTTTGTTTTTTCATGATCTTGTTGAATTTCTACCAAAATGATGCTATTGTTTTTGTATAGTGTCATCTTCTTCACTATCTAAATCATTGGACCTGGGATGAGATAATATTCCTGTGTACATCTGCTTCTATTCACTTTCAAAATTATTTTCATGCTTTACAACTTTCTCATATGTTTTTGATAGAACTACCTTCATATTTTTCTTATATTTTAGTAGCAATCCCTTAAAAATCATTGCTTCACCAATACATCTGCCAAAGGCATCTACATATTATCTACTAACTATTTTAGTCTATGGTTTTATGATTTTACATATTCATTAGGTTTTTGCTTCATCATATAAAGTTTAGTGACAATGCCTCCATCATCCTTCAAAGAGTGAAATTCTTCAATGAATTTCTCCTTCGCTTGATTCCAAGTCCAAAAATTTATTGTATTTTCATTTTTTAGGTACCAATCCATCGCTAATCCTCTTAAGGTAGCAAGAAATAAAGTCACCCAGTAATTTGGCTTGTGAGAAGTGGAACAAGATTTCATTAATGTGATGACATATAAATAATACATTCGAGCCAAGATTAGTCTAGAGGTTGTGGAACCACCCAAGGCCAAAATAGGCATGGTTGCAAAAAATAACAACCAGCCTAAATTAATCAAATCCAACAATATAAGATTGTTTAGGATCGAATTAATTAGAGAGAGTAGATATTGAAATATATTCTAACATACCCCCTTATTACAATATTTGAGGAAACATATAACTACTAGCTATACTAGCATCCCCCCATTATTTTGAAATACATAGAGAATTGTGAAACAATTCAAATTTGACACGTGCAAGTGCCTTAGTGAATATGTCTACAACTTGAGCATTGGTGGAGATGTACTAAAGCTAAATTCGGTGCCTTGGTACTTCATCTCGAATAAAGTGGCATTGTGTATCAATGTGCTTGGTTTTTTCATGATGCACTGGATTCTTAACAAGGTTCAAAACACCCATATTGTTGTAGAACAAGTGTATTGGAGATTTTTATGGAAGACCCATACTTTTCAAGATGCGACGCAGCCATATCACTTCGCACATAGCTTTATGTGCAACACGATATTCTACCTCTATTGATGAGATAGCAACCACCTGTTGCTTCTTGTTGTGCCAAGAGATAGGACCAGATCAAATATGAAATAAGTATCCTAAAGATTATTTACGATCATCATATGATCTGGCATAGTCGAATTTTGTGTATCCCTATAAGAAGAATTTGTTGTTCCTCTTGTATTCTAGGACATATTCCATTATGCCATGGACATAGTGAAGAACTCGCTTTGCTGCTTTCTAGTGTGTAGTATTCGATTCTTGCATGAACCTCGAAAGAGAGTTGACAGCAAATACGATATCTGGCCTAGTTTTGGTCAGATATATGAGACTCCCAATCAGCTGATGATAGAGAGTAGCATCTACTTGAGGTGATTTGTCATATCATGATAACTGAATTCTTGATTCCATTGGTGTTGCCATTGGCTTACAATCAATCATGTGATATTTATCTAGTAGTGTCTTGGCATATTTTTCTAGGACACTTTGATGTAGTGCTCCTTCTGGTTGACTTCCAAACCAAGATAGTAATGGAGAAGTCCGAGATCTATCATTTTAAAAGATTTGCTCAAATCCTGTTTGATAGTAGAGATCATTGTTTTTGAACTCCTTGTTATGAGCAAATCATCAACATAGAGTAGAAGCAACACTATTTCAGATCCTTGCTTCTTAAAATAGAGGTTTGCATCTGACAAAAATCTCTTAAATCCATGCTATAGTAGGTGATTATCCATTTTTATATACCAAGCCCAAGGGGCCTGTTTTAGACCATATAAGGATTTGACCAATTTGCAAACTTTTTGTTGTTGGCCTTCCACTTCAAATCCTTCTGGTTGAGTCATGTAGACTTCCTCTTGGATATCACCATTTAGAAAGGCACTCTTGACATCCATTTGATGCACTTTCCACCCATACTGTGCTGCCATAGCACAAAGAACTCGAATGGTTGTCATCTAAGTAGTAGGTGCAAAATTTTCCTTGTAGTCAATGCCTTCTCTTTGAGCATAGCCATTTGTAACAAGTCAGGCCTTATGCTTATCTATTGTCCCATCTACCTTGTACTTGAATTTGTACATCCATTTGCAGCCTATGGGTTTATTTTTGTATGGTAGATTGACAAGCTTCCAAGTTTTGTTTTTCATCAAAGACTTATACTCTGCATCCATAGCGGCCTTCCACTAAGGCTCACTAAGAGCATCTTGCACTGAAGCAGGTTCAATTTTATCTATTGATGACATAAACACCCTGTCATCATCAATATCCATATCTTATGTATCTCTCTCTGGATCTACATAAAGTTCCTCAAAATATTGATAAAGATCATCAACCCTAGTAATATCTGTTGCAGCTTTCTCCTATCGAGCAATGTTGCGAGTACGAGGCCTATCCAATTTCAAATCTTGTGGAGTGGATAGCTTAGAGTCTTTGATTGTATTTGTATACCACTTTGGATTCTTCTTATATGGTGATGAAGAATATGAATAAGGACCTCCAACCTTTGATGAAGGAGACTTCTCAACCTTAGTTTCCACAAGGTCTAGGTATACATCTGATGTGTTTTTTGATGTGAAAGCCTCATAAAAAACTACATCTCTATTGATGTGAATTTTCTTGGTCAAAGGATCAATAAATCGATAACCCTTAGAGTGCTCATCATACCCAAGAAGAATGCACTTCAATATTTTCTCATCTCGCTTCTTACTTTTTTCTTTCGGTATGTGCATGAATGCTTTACAACCAAAAATGCATAGATGAGATATGGATGGTTTCCTACCACTCCATGCTTCCTATGGAGTTATTCCTTGGAGGGCCTTAGTGGGTACCCTATTAAACATATATACTATTGTGGTGACGGATTCTGCTCAATATTTTTGCCCAATTCTATCTCTTGTGAGCATGCAATGAACCATTTCCATGATGGAACGTTTCCTCCTTTCAACAACTCCATTTTTTTGAGTATAAATAGTAGTTAACTATTGTGTGATCCCATTTTTAGTCAAGAATGCAAAAAATTCTTTAGAGGTGAACTCCCCCCCTCGATCTGAGTGGAGGGTCTTTATAGAAGTCCCTGACTCCTTTTCAACAGATTTCTTGAATTGCTGAAAGAAGCCAAATGCTTCATATTTTAGTTGAAGAAAGAATACCCACATATTTCATGAGTAATAATCCATGAATAACTAAAAATACCTCTTACCCCCACAACTATTGGGTGTTAAAGGACCACACAGATCAATGTGAACCAACTCTAGAGGTTTCTTTGCTCTTGTAGAGCTCCTCTCGAAAGGTACTCTATGATGCTTTCCTGCCAAGTAGTCAGAGCAAACTGGCAATGTTGTAGAAAGGGAAGGAAGACCCTTTACCATCTCATACTTACTTAACTCAAGTAAGTAACTAGAACTCATATGTCCATATCTCTTGTGCCATAGGTAAGTTGCCTCCTTTGTAGAGATAGTCATGACCACATCTAGAGTAGAGATAGCATCTAGGGTAAATAAGCCATACTTATATGAAGCGATTGCAATGTTCTTACCCCTCCTAGTAATAGAACAAAACTTATTTCCCCCCTCAACACTAAATTTTACAACCATATCCTTGTCCATAATTTGTGTGACTGAAAACAAGTTGTTCACCAATCCTGGAACATAGAGAACCTTCTCAATCTGGCACTTGCCATCAGGAAGAGTAACATAAATTTTACCTTCTGCCTAAACCTTGTAGGCTTTATCATAGGCAATAGTGATAGGTTTTCCCTCTTTGGCCTTAAAATACTCAAACCATGATTTATTGCCAGTCATGTGCCTACTAGCTCCAGAATCGACATACCAAATAGGATCCATTTGCTTGGATACTGTGGTAGTCATGAGCACTTTGTGTGCTCGCTCGAAATCTATGTCATATTCCTCAATAACAACATTCACTTTCTGTTGCTTGTTATTTTATGGTTTTTTTTTACCTTTCTATTTTGGTTGTTTATTATTATGCCAACATCTGTTTGTATCATGACCTTCCTTGTCATAGATCTTGCAATATCTCTTAGTCTATTGAGTTTGTTTATTTTATTTCCCTTTTGAAAGTTGGACATGGCCAAAGCCTATGATCGGGTCAGATGGTCCTTTCTTCAAAAATTTCTTGCTACTTTTGGATTTGAGGAGGAATGGATTAGATGGGTTATAAGTTGTGTTTCTTCTTCCTCATTCTTTGTTCTTGTTAATAATGAGCCATCAGAGCTATTTGAGGCCTCAAGGGGATTGAGTCAAGGAGATCCTTTATCTCCTTATTGTTTTATCATTATGGCAGAGGGGTTGGGAATATTTCTCAAGTCTCAAGTTATGCAAGGTCTCATTCAGTGGTGGAAGTGGGATAGTAGTTTGCCACCTCTTTCCCACCTTCAATTTTTTTATGATACTGCTTTGTTAGGAGTTACCACTATCAGGGAAGCTAGAAATATTAGACAGTCTCTTGACATATATCTTGGTGCTTCTAGACAGTTGATTAATGAGGACAAGTCTTCTATTTTCTTCTTCAATATCCCTCCTCTTATTCAAGCCAAGATTGCTCATATTCTAATATTCCATGTTGTGACTCCCCCCTTCATTTATCTTGGTATTCCAATTTCGTCTCATCCTCTACCTAGATCTTCTTGGTAGTCTATGCTTGATAAGTTTAGAAGGAATGTGAATCACTAGACTTTCATATGGCTATCCACTGCAGGTAGAGTGTTGCTTTTAAAAATTGTTGTTCAAGATTTACCCATTTAAAGATGTTTTGTACAAATAGCTCCCTCTCACTTCATCAAGGACATGGATGCTTTGTCAAAATAGTTTTTATGGTTTGGAAAATTTGATCAATCTAAATGAAGTTTGGGTAGTTGGGATTCTATATGTAGGCTAGTGTAAGAGGGAGGCCTTGGGTTGCGACAAACAACTCTTTTTGGTTAGGCTTTGGCTGCAAAACTTTATTGGAGATGGTGTACCTCTCAAGATCATATCTGGGATAAAATATTATCTTGTAAATACTTGAGAGGTATTTCTGAGGGCTAAGATCCCTAGAGTTAGCTTGGTTGGGAAAGGTTCAATTATCTGGGACACTCTAAAAAGAGGACCTAATTTAATCAAGCAAGGTTTGTTCTGGATTTGCAATCAAGGATCAATTGCTCTTTTTTGGGAGGATTCTTGGGATGGTCACCCTCCTATATTGAATCAATATCCTAGGTTACATTCCCTAAGAATTTTTTTCTTGGAAGCAGGTTGGTCTCGTGTAGAGGACTTTAAGAAAATCCTATCTTTTGGAAATATGGATATGTACAGGTGGAAATATCCATAAGAATGGCCCCAGGGGGGGCTGGCCAAGGACAAAGAGGTGCTTGCTCTTATTATTATGGGGAGGTCTTGTTCTTCATTGAGGGGTAAAGATATTCTGGCTTGGAACCCTGATCCTAAGGGAACCTACTCGGTAGCCTATGGTTATCAAGTTCTTGATAAGAAAAAGTATGGGAGTCTTCCTGTCACTTGGTGGAAAAAGGTGTGGAACAAATTTGCCTAGCCAAAATGTAACTTATTTCTCTAGTTGGTAGCTCGTAATAAATGCCTCACTAGAAAAAATTGTGAGGAAGAGGGGATTTTAGGGTCCCTCTTTTTGTGTCCTTTGCGGTAAGAATGAGGATGACTCTTCTCATTTATTTTTCCAATGATCCTTTTCAAAAGACATTTGGCACCATTTTTGGAGTGCTTGGAACCATCCATGTTTTCATGTGCTATCCTTGGTGGAGTTTTGGAGTAGTCTGGGCAGACCTTCGACCAAGGCCCCCTTCCTTTGGGTGGCTTGGAATTTGGGCCCTTCTTGCATCATCTAGAAAATTTGGCTCAAACAAAACCATCACATATTTTAGGGCAATTATTTGGCTATTCAATAAATCTAGCAAAGGATCCTGTATATGGTTTAGGAAACCATCCATAGTAAATGTGATGTGGACCCTCTTTTAGATTCTAGGGATGAGAAGGTACAAAAAGCCCTTGGTCTCTTTGGGGATGGTGTGAACTCTTTTAGCCTAGTAGGGTTACTCAGCTTAGCAAGAAGGTTAGGAGAGATGGTAGGTGGAGGCCACCCCCTAGAGGAGTTTTAAAAATTAATACTAATGGATCATCCAGGGTTAATCCTCGACATGTTGACATTGGCGGTGTTGGGAGAGATTCTACTGGTGGTGTCAATTTTTTCTTTTCCATTTATAAAGGTGTTCACTCTAAAAATTTTATGGAAGCTCTTACAATTATTGAGGCCTTACGGAGGGGGTTTTCTCTTGGCTGGCATAGGATTATCTATAATTCTGACTCTAAAATTGTGGTTAATATTTTAAATAGTAAAAGGGTGGAGGAAGTTAATTGGCAGTTGGCCTCTGTAGCCGTTTAGATTCTCAGAATGAGTGAAGAGTTCAAATTTATATCCTTTGTGCACATTCCAAGGGAATGGAATGTGGTTGTTGATTACCTAGACAAAAGGGCTTCTAAGCTGCTGGATCCTTGGAGTATCGATAATTGGGAGTCTCTCGTCTAGGGACTCTCAATGCATGTGGGAGTTGATCCACAAGGATGTACATACTTAATGTGGTTTGTTCTTGTTGTATTTTCTAGGTGTCATTCTAGTCTAGTGGTTTTAGCCTATTTGGCTATTTATTTGAGTCCTGGTTGGAAGCTCAATTGTACTATGTAATCCAAAATTTTTATCAATAAATTTTTACCCCTTTATTTAAAAAAAAAGCATCAGTTTGCAAATTTTTTGGACTCCTTTCTTATGCAATCTTTAACTTCTACTTTTGTTGTTAAAATTCAGATTCAAGTATGACATAGACACTTCCTTCCTCAACTTGGAGATACTAAACTTATAGTTTCCTTTTGTTTATTTAAACTCCAGAATATGGTGCCTATAAACTTGAATTAAATCTACTCTTTCATATAAACAAAGTACACTTTTAAGCACCTATTTTCCATACCTTGTTGGTCTTCTTTTGTAACTTTCCTCCTTGCCTTTTTGCTACTCAAATTTGCCTTTCAAGAGTTTGAAATTTGCAACTATCCATTTTCTTAAATTACTGCCCAAAATCTGCTCCTAGATTCTTTCAAAAATCTATCTAAAACTTTTATTTTCTCCTTCTAGAATGTTGTCAAAAAATTCTCCTTTCTCTTTCAAAAACACTACCCAAATCACTATCTAAAGAGCCTTCAAATGCTACTCCAATTACTCTAAATTTCGTAACTATTATCCTCAAAATTTTATCCAAAAACCTTATATTTCTTATTTCATAGAACACTATAAGTTTTAGCTCCTCTACTTCTTCAAACGTTGCCAAAAATCTATCTTCCTCTTATTCAACTTGTTGTCCAAATTTTCTGAATTTTGCAGCTCCAAATACTGCCCAAAATTATTGTCAATTCCTCCTTCAATTAGCTATCCAAGGACACTTCAAAATATACCCAAAGATTCTAAAAATTGTAGCGCTATGTCTCCCCCAATTTTCTGTCCTAAAACTCTTCAAATTTTGCCCCATAGATTTCCAATATTCTCCTTCAAAAATAAGCCTTCAAAAAACTTTAATGGCTGCATTCAAGAGTATCAATTTGGTGGCCTCTTAAATCCTCTTTATCCTCCTTAGCTCTTGCTGAATTCTATCTTTAAACTTGACCTCTTTGTTGGCCTCTTCTTCAAGAGTCTAAATTTTTTTAAGTCTTCAAAGTATACCTCCTCAAAATCTAACAAATCCTTTGCCAAATCATTCCTCCTTTGATTGGTTTCACAAATATTTTTGGGCTTATTGTTGAATGGCGATAATTGTCCCAATTTTAGATCTGATTACCTCTTTTTAGTATTTTCTTCTTCTTGTAATATTCTACTTTGAAATTTCTTCAAATATCCTCCAATGGCCACTTCTTCAATTTCTCAATAGGGCTTCTTAATTCTCCTTCTTCCTCCTTCCAAATTCACTATGGGACCTTTTCCTAGGCCTCCTCAATCTTCTCTCTCAAATATCCTATCTCCTTTCTCAAATTTGCAATGGGATATATTTTCTTGGGTCTCTTTCTTGTCAATTTTCAATAATAATTATCTAGCCTCTTTCTCTCTTCTCTATTCAATCTGCTATGGGACCTCTTCTCTCGGGTCTCCTCTATATTCACTCTTCAATCTCCTATTGGAAATCTTTCTTGGGTCTCCCCAATATTCAGTATTCAATCTTCAATGAGACCTCTCTCTTGGATATCCTTAATCTTCAATGTCTACTTTATTTTGCAATTTCAAAATCAATTCCTGCATGAGGAAAGCACATAGACTTTCAAAAAATCAAAGGTGAAATTCTTCTCTATCTATTGCAGGAAGCTTCTCAACTTCTGAGTGATTTTTTGTAGTAAAAAACTTATACAATGAGAGGAGTGAAACTGATGGGATTATTTTATTGATAAAAATGAGTTACATATATAGGTAGAAGGCCTATATGAAACACATGACACTTGTCAAGAGAAACTGACAAGTGTCAAGGTGAAGGCATAGTGCACTTTAACTCTAACATTCCCCCTTAAAGTGCACTATCCTAACTAAAGAAGAAACAAATGACAAGTGTCAAGGTGAAGGCATAGTGCACTTTAACTCTAACATTCCCCCTTAAAGTGCACTATCCTAACTAAAGAAGAAACAAAACAAGTCAACATTAGGTGACATTCCCCCTTAATGTTGACTTCTCTAAAAGTAACCTATCATCCTATTTTTGGTCTAGGCTCGTGCTCTTTGCGCTTGGCTCTCCAACTATGAATAATGCTAGATTCACTGTGTATACATCTCGGTCTGTTGCCTCAGGGTCAGCCACTTCCACGGGTCTGTTGCCACTAGGTCAGCCGTCTAAGTGCCTCAGGGTCATCATGGGTGCCTCAGGGTCAGCCACTTCTGGGTCTGTTGCCTCTGCAGGTCATCCTCAGAGGATGTTGCCTCTCGTAGGTCACTAACTAGATTCACCATGAATATCAAATCCCTCCTCATGGTGAACTCAATCTAGAAGGTGTCGGTCTCTACCAAAAATGCACCTTAATACAAATGAAAAATGAGCCATATAAGAGTGTTGGTCTCTACCAAAAATACACTCAATACAATAAAATGAGCCATAGATCCAAATAGGAGGAGAGAAGAAGAATAGAAAAGAATCTTCTGAAGTGTCTTCGTCTATAGTCTTCAGAAGTAGATCCGAAAAAGACCTCGGATAGAGTCTAGGGTGTCTATGTTTGTAGTCCCTAGAATAAGTGTCCTTATGGTAGTTACCTCATCTTACCGGAATGCATGGGTAACCAGCCATTGCATCCGCCAAGTAGAAAGAGGGTACTACTAAATACTAGGTTCACTTACAAGTACCTTGGGAGTGTCGGGTACAACCGAAAGTGCACTCCAAGGTAAAAAACTTTGAGGCTAAAAAACTTAATTGAAATAGCCTCAAAATTACAATATGACACCACCATTGTGTTCGTCGTGGAAAAACGTTTCCAAAGACTATAAATACCCCTATATTCCACCATCAAAGGGGCCTTCATCAGGAGGGAAAAACCATCATGCCTCTAAGGCAGCAAAATAAACAACATCGCTCAATGGCGACATCGCTCTCAGGAGGAATAAAAAATAGCATTAAAATTTCCCACGCAGGGGAATTACATGGGCCATACTGTCGGCCAATGAGCATGGGTACTTCCCTTACAATTTAAAATCAAAGTTTAGATAATTATCATTAAGCCCATGATGAAAAATGGACCCCTCCACTTAAAACAAAATATGCCCCCTTCTTTATCCCAACATTAAAATAATTTACCTGCTCATAAAAAATACTTAGGCTCATTAAAAATAAATAGTCCATTACTTGCCCACTAGAAAGTCTTTGTCGGCCACCATTGTTTTGGAGGGCAAACTGGACGTCAACTCGCGTAGCCGACGTAGCGTAGGTGGCCTCCACAGACACGTGGAGCTTCAATATTTTCGTGGTGATAAAGGCACCAAATATTTCTACTTCAACGACCATGTATCCTGCTGAAAATGCCAAATCTTTATGCTTCAGTGACGTCACTCCTGACACTAGCGCCGTCGCTCCCGAGAGCAGCGATGCCTCTCGCCTCATCGCCTCTCACTGCTCGTATCCTTTACGAGCCCGGCATCGTCGTCCTACATGGATGGGAGCTCACTCTTCCCGTGGCTAAAGAATCTTTCCTCTTCCTCACCGGTGTGCTATCATCCAACGATCACTTTGCCATTCTTGGCTTTTCCACTAAACAAATCCTCCAATTTATTTGCTGTCACAACCAGTTTTGGTTATATTAACATCACCAAAAATTTAGGGCACATATGTGAAGAGAAAAAAATAGTGTTTCTCACTCGCATTCCAATGGAACCATATCCTACCAAACACCAAACCGTCGTTTAGTAGGTCATCGATCGCCATAACTGCAAAAAGTGCTATTTCAAAAACACCAAACTCAAAAATTCCCTGGGCGGCAATCTAAAAAAATGCTTCGAGTGCTGGGTTCATACTGTAAAACTCCAAGCACAAAAATTTTGGCACTGTAAAAATGAGGGTAAACTAAGCATAGTTGTCATCAACAGTTGGATCCAAATCCCGAGAGGATCTCTGGGTCAGAGCATGCCAAGATGAAAACATTATGAATTTTTTAAAAAAAATTATGGGCGACAGGTTTCATAGCAGAAGCCATAAATCTTCCCTCCAAATTTCTTGCACTTGCTAACCCATTCTCTTCAACGTTTTGTGTTGGTCGAACGGCGACGGCTGTGTCGAGCCACATCACATAAAAACTACAGATGTATTTTTCAATGCGAAAGTTGCATCTATTACCCACGATCACCAAAATTTTATTGGCCATGCCTACCATTGTGATTACCTCCTCGTGATCGCTAAATTTGTCCCCAGCCATATCAATAACCCAGCGCATGACTTTTCTGCTTTAGCAATTGTAATGCCAGGTTTCGCTACAGAAATTATCGTACGATGTGTTTATTCCCCACGGGGAGGAAGTGCCATTGCACCTCGGGGTGGCCATGGGGGAGTATGTGCTGGACCTAAGCTAAATATATAGGGTGAGGCTATTCCAGGGGCCTCTACTGAAAGGATGCATTCACCGATGTCAAATTCATAGCAGCAAGTCGCAGGCGACGGGATGGTTGCAAATTTTTCTTGACCACCTGCAGCTCATTGGTTATGATGCAAACCAGCCCCTAGAGCCTGTTCTATATGGATCTGTAACTCTATTCATGGAATCGTGCATGAGTTTCATAAAATTCATCTAAAATATCCACCACCATAATCCTGATGTAGCACCAGTTGTTGCGCTATCTCCACGCTATCTGCAGATTTTTTTTTTTAAAACTAAAAAAAAATTTGAAAAAATTTCCCAAATTTTTAAAAATCTTACCATCTGGTTTCTGATCCATCAAATGATGGAGAGCATACTACCTCGGTAAAATATAAAAAAAATAGGAAAAAAATAGGGGGAGGGAGGATTTCCATGAGGGAAATCCCCCCTCAAGGGTTTCCACAGGCAGGAGAGGGAACCTGCTCTGATACCAAATGAGAGGAGTGAAGCTGATGGGATTATTTTATTGATAAAAATGAGTTACATATATAGGTAGAAGGCCTATATGAAACACATGACACTTGTCAAGAGAAACTGACAAGTGTTAAGGTGAAGGCATAGTGCACTTTAACTCTAACATTCCCCCTTAAAGTGCACTATCCTAACTAAAGAAGAAACAAATGACAAGTGTCAAGGTGAAGGCATAGTGCACTTTAACTCTAACATACAATACCAATAAAATACATTTAAATTTCCAAAAAACTTGAAATCAATAAACATCACTAGATGTTCTTCAATCTAGTGGTAAAAATCTATGTTGAGTCCTAGTCTTCACGATTTTTTTTGCAACCCTATGGAAAAACTCTAGCCAAATGTAGCTTTGCAATTCTATAAAATAAATCTCCCTATCTCCTATCAATATCTCTTGTGGCTCTGATACCACTGTTAGATTTTGATACTTAATACTTAATGCAAATAACCACAAGATCTAAAATAAAATTGCAATATCAAATATACAATAATGACAATATTTAATTCACATAAAAGTCATAAATAACTTTTGAAACAAATCATAAAATGGACACCAACAAATGCTCATGAAAATAGTAATATGATATAGAATAAAGGTAACATACAACCCTCTCTTATTTACAATGCTTAGTCACATATATAATAGAATGTGAATCTTCATATGGAGTACTCTTGGCCTTCACTCTTCTTTGAGACTCTTCACTTTCCTATTCTAAGGACACATGTGCACTCTTACATAATGGATACTTGTGCACATATACACTCACCACACGAACACTTAACTAAATGACACTTGTGCATTTCCTACACATTTTTATATTACATAAAATAAATACTCACGCTCTAATCTAGGACACACATCCTAATCTAATGATTACAATGATGTACTCCAGCTGGTACATTAGCATGTACCAAATAATATAATATATTCCAACACCTCAAAATTATCCTCACCTTGTGCATAGAAGAGTGCAATATCAACACCTTATTTCTTGTTGCTTTCTCACATTTCTTAATTTGAATACTACAAAATTTTATCTTGTGCCATTAAGCCATATATAGCTTGCCTTTTTATAAAATACATTATTAATCTCCCTTTTCATCAAACATCAAACTACTATGTTTTGACACTCAACTCATTGACAATATTTTCAATAAGAGATAAAACCTCACTTGAACAATTTCCTTATAAAATAATAATTTCACCAAGATAAATACCAACACTATGTTTGACCAAATTATTTTCTACTTGGTTTCCTTCTCGATAGATATGCTGACATTTATAAGATATTGCCTCCAACAATTGTAATTTTTTTTTATGTATTATAGAAATTCAACTTGTACAAACTTTCCTTCACTACAAAGCAAACTTCATTGACTCGTGTTGATTTAACTCTCATCCTCCTAAACATACTTACCTTTTCAACAAATTAAACTTACTAAAATCCTTAACTTTTCTAGAAAATCCAGCTTTCTAATTTCCCTCCTAAGACACACATGTTTACTATAAGTATGATTTTTTAGAATATGCCTATTTTTTCTATGTATGCATTTTCCTATAGTGAAAGTGTACTTTTTACTTAGTGTGTATGCTTTTTGCTAATATCCCACTTTTTTCATTGCACATAAAATTTCTTTATAGTTATTACAAGCCAAATCTATACATACTAATTCAAAAAAACTAAACTAAAACATAAATCTAATTTTGGCCTAAGAATTTTTTAGGGTCTTTGAGATTATGGAAACCCTCCCTTGCCTAGGATCATTATCACTATCTATATTTATTGAAGATAAATTCATATTATGAGGGCTCTTATAGTCTTGCTTTCTTTTCATGTTGTTTATTTTTCCATATTTTGGGAGTGTGTCTTGAAGAACAAAAGGCCCTGAAAAACTAAATATATAAAAATAGTAAATACATATTCAAAGAAAAAAAGAAGATAATATATACACACATAACATAGTATTTCACATGGGAAACACTTATGGGAAAAATAACCTAGCATAGTAATATCTCCCTATTGTATAAAATTAACCATCTCTAATACAATCATGTTTATCTCTCATCTCTCTTCAAATCCTAATGTAAGTACAATTAAATAACAATAGTGCAAGAATATATTTTACAATACCATGGGTAAAAAACCATGGGTTCAACTATTTAACCCTAAATAGCCCATACGGGTCTAAAAATAGCTTAAGAAACCCTAAAACTTCTACCAGGGGCTATCGGCTCCAAACCATGATGAGGATACATGGAGAGTGTCCAATACCTTTTAGAGTTAACCTCGCTAGAATAAACTAAAAATATTAAATATATTTTTAACATTCTCCCACTTGTTGAATACTTTCCATAGGGGTCAAAAACTACCATTGTCAACTATCAAGGGCAACCATACCCATAGATCTTCTACACCAAGAAAATTTTTGAGCAAGTACAACCTTTGTTAATGAATCAACAACATTATTCTCTATATCAACTTTCTCCAGCATCACCCGATTACCTTGAACCATCTCTCTCACAAAATGGTACTTAATATAAATATGTTTTGACCTGAAAACCAATATTGTTGGCCAAAAAATATTACACTCTAACACTGTCAATTCTCACAGGCTTTTGCTTAAGACCAAATTTTGAACACAACCTCTATAGCCACATTACTTATTTATGGGGCATGAGTTGTTGTAATGTACTCTAACTCTATTATGGACAAAGAAACTGTTGATTGTGTTTTACTCATCCAACTTATTGCCCCTCCAAATAGTCTGAACACATAAGCACTCGTGGATCTTCTCTTGTCTAAATATCTAGCCTAGTCAACATCCATAAAACCTTGTATATTTACAATATTACTATCTCTATATTTTTCTTAGTAATAGATAACATAGTCTAAAGTTCCACACAAGTATCTAAAGATCCTCTTCACAATAGTCCAATGTTCCTTTCCTATATTGGATATATATTTGCTAAGTACTTCCACTGCATGTGCAATATCAGGTCTAGTACAGACCATTACATACATCATACTACCAATAGCGCTAGCATAAGGAACATGATGCATTTATTCAATTTAATCATTTGTTTTAGGATACTATTTAGCAGATAACTTTTGACCAATAGGATATGGAGTACATACCGGTTTACAATCATGTATCTTAAACCTCTATAGTATCAAATCAACATATTTCCTTTGATTTAACCACAAATTTCTATTTGCATGATCTCTTATTATTTCCACACCCCAATACACCAAAAAAGGGTTTTAATGACGAGTTTTAACTATCTTTAAAGACCTTTAAATGTGATTATTCAGCCACCGTCTATGAAGATATCATAAAAAGTTTACGACATACAAAAACAACTAAAAAACACCTCAAAAATCTGCCCTCTTAGGATTTAAGAGGGTTGTTTATAACTGCTCTCTTAGGGATACGAGGGTGGTTAAAACCACTCTCTTAGGTCTAAGAGGGTGGATAAAAATAATCCTATTAGGGTTAAGACCTTAGGACTAACCACCCTATTAGGTCTAAGAGGGTAGATAAAAACTGTCCTCTTAGGGTTAAGACCTCAAGCCTAAGAGGGTAGTTTTAAACCGATGTCTTAGACCTAAGATGGTGGTTTTAAACCACCATATTAGGTCACCCTAATATGGCAATTTAAAATCACCTTAGGTCTACTAGGGTGATTAAAAATTGCCCTCTTAGGGTATCAACCTAAATATATATATAAACGATGTCTCAATTGAAATATCATAGCACTTAGCAGTGGTTTGTTGTTTTTGATGAGGCATCCTTGCAATTCTTGTCGATAGAAAGCAAAGTCTAAAATGAAAAATCACATGTCAAGATTTTCAATTCTATATTTCTTCACCTATAAAAGTATATAATAGGAGATATTAAGACAACCGCATTTACATATTACAGTAGTTTGTCATACATGACCATGTGCAGGCAATCAAAGGTAGACTCACACAAGATTGGCCAACCAAGGTCTCAACTTAAGGATAGGTAAATTATATAATTTCAAACTAGAAATAAATTTAAAAGAGGATATTATTTAAAATTAGCATACTACTATGGAATTAACAAGGAGTAACACATGGTATAGTCAAAGAGAAATATAGTTGGCATAAGAGTCAAAAACCAGTAGAATGAAGCATGGTAAATAATTTACAATCATATAAATGGCATCAAAAACTTAAATCAAATAGTAGACAATCTTTAAATATAAATTAATTTACTACTTTCTTTGTGTCCCATCCCCTCATTGTGTAGGACCTACAAATATGAATGGGAAAGATAACCTTGTGCCTTATTCAATAATCAACAACATTTTTCTAGGAGAAGCCCAATCCAAGAAAATATGAAATAAGAGTAACTCACCTTTACAGGAAACTACAAGACCTGGGAGTAGCCATCATCCTCAAATAATAAAAAAGAGATCATCCCATGTCATCTAAAATCTAGATATTTCATAATCATTCCCCTCACAACATGATGAGAAGAGTACCATTGCTAATCAATATTGATAAGGTAATGGTGGAAGAGAAAACAATGGCAGTCCTAAGTAGCTAATAAAAAATTAGAAATAAAATGATATTCAAAGTATTTGGCACAATGAAGGAGGAATTTGATCTATATAATCATAGGATCACCTACGATCACTATCAAAATTTGGTCTACCCTGGTAGCCAATCACATATCACTAAACATTTTGGCACGTATTTCATTTTTTTAATGAATGCTTGAAGGCTTCTATCCATTTTTTTTGTACATGGTGCCAAATGCATGCCTAGAAAAATGGCTTTATTAACTCAACCTTTCACCATGATGGTTAATATGCAAAATAATTAAGCACCCAATTCTTAAATTTCTTACAACTATCATATAGAATGGAGAAGATGATTTAGAAGAGCACTTTAGCAATAATAGTTGCATGATAAATAATCAATTCAGCACACTTAGAGGAAATATATATGACTATTAATAAACATGATTTCTTTAAGGAATTTTCAATAGTGTGACCTCCTACATTAAATGTTGAGCATTTCAATTATATCCAACCAAGATCAGTAAATGCAAATATTGAGCCCTATCATCATCCCTCTCATCATAAAACATAAATTGAATGTTTGCTACAAGGGTTATTGTAAGGTACCGAACAAGTTCGGAGTAAGCAATGGGAAAAGTAAAACAAGTCTATTCCCATGGTCTTCGAGCACCTCAAAGTGGCCATGGAACTATAGGCAATAGGGGTTGAACTTACTGCTATATCCCATGCAATATTGAAGATCGATGCCTATGTGTAACCATAGGAATTGGAGGTATATATTGAACTTACAATTGTGGCCCACACTATATTACAGCCCAAGTACACCAGCATGTATGCTTCAAACTCTACACTAAAAATATAAGAAGGTAGTACAAATATAGTTGTTTATGACTTGAATTAATATCTTCTTGGAGGTACATTCCTTGCTCAACTTAAGCATCTTGTTGCCTACCAAGTGATATATTTAATGATATATTCTTAAGGTATCCTACATAGGAAAAAGCTAGCACCAAAATTGATTTTGGTATGAATACTGAAGAGCTAGAACCAAAGGAAAACTTTTGTGTGATTTTGGAGGAAGGGCCGCATGAAGGAAACATAGGCCAAAATTATATCAATTCATTGATGAAGAACACAAGATTATACTGAGGGGGGGTGAATAGTATAAGACCACTTTTTACTTTTATTTCTAAATCAATATTATGCAATGTATAGATAGCAATATCAACAACAATCAAATAAATGTATAAATCATAACACACAATTGATACACCACAATTTACGTGGTTCACCCAATGTGGGCTACTCCACGGAGAAAATCTTTCACTAAAATTTTCTCAATCAATATCTTGGTAATCCTTTCCCTATTACAATGTTTATGGACCTCTGTCCAAAGGAGACACCAATCCCCTAAATTAAGTTCATGGATATCTATACATAGGATAACTCCTTCACCTCTGCTCTGGCTGGTGATCCTCTAGAGGACTACTGCCTCCACTACACTGGCTTGTGGATCTCTCTCCACTAAAGACTCTTGTCCCCACTCAGAAGACCTATCCTCACTACCCTAGCTAATGGATCTCTATCCAGTGGAGACTATTGTCCTCTCTGCTCTATCACCTCCAAAGCTCTGTATCAAATCTACACTAAACATAGTCCTTCAATCTAGTACAACTCTGCTCAATATCTATCTCTGGTCTAGCACAAACTTGTCCTCAAATATGCACCAAACTCTACTCTCAAATCTACACTAAACACAGTCCTTTGGTCTAGCACAAATCTATCCTCGATCTCTATCCTCAAGCCTTAACTCAAGGCTTGACTCAACTCTACTGGATCTACCCCAAATTTTAACTCAATTTTTGAACAAATCAATCAACTCTATTATCAAGTCTTCTCAAAGAGTTATCTCAAATATGCCTTGTAAGATTCCACAAAAGCTCACACTAATCTGTCCACAAGTCCTCTCTAGAACTTTTCCAACTTTGCTCCACAAGTCCTCTCTAGAACTTGCTCAAATCTGCTCTTCAATTCCTCTCTAGAACTTGCTCAAATATTCTCTACAAGTCCTCTCTAGAACTTGTCCAAATATGTATTGTAAGAAAGCTCACACAAAAATAGTCCACAAGTCTCCTCAAATACTTGCTTCAAATCTGCTCAACAAGTCCACACAGAACTTGTCCAAACTCATATAAACATAAAAGAGAATTGTTAGAGACTCAATATGTTCTACACTTATCAAAATGCTCAATTACTTTCAATCACTCTCTTAAAAACATAAGGAGAATTGTTAGATATACAATATGCTTCAAATACAACTTGATGCTCAATATCTTTCTCAACTCAATTTAGAATATAGAATAGTTTGTTTTATGAAATTTGAACAATCACTTCACACATTCACTTGACTAGGCTAAACCACCTCTACTCAACCAATCACTCAATGAAACAATCCTTTCTCATAAACCCTAGTCCAAGCATATAAAAATTAACTCAAAAAGTTTTCAACAATGCTCAACAACAAGTCTCACATAACAATGATACTCATGTTTTCTTCAAACCCTAGTTCAAGTTCTTTGCTCAACAAATCACTTCAACAACAATGCTTATAAAACAATATTCCCATAGAAATGATACTCAAACCCTAATTCAATTTCTTCTCATAACAAATGAATTCAACAACAATGCTTATCAAACAAGGTTTAACAATAATTATTTATTCCAAAAAACCTTGAAACATTAAATCAACACACTCAATAGGAAACCCTAATCAAGTCCTTTTCACTCCAAACTTATTTTCTAGAAAACCAATCAATAAACTCAACTATGGAAGAATGTGTTTATACCTTTTTATTGATGATGAAGGGATCTCATACATCTGTCACAACCATAAACACTTCTATGCCAAGCTCAAAGAGGTTAGAAGATAAATCTTTCTCACAATGTAGTGTAAAAACTCAATTACACCTTATCACTCCACCTTTCAAAACAACCATCAACATACATAAAATATTTATCTAATAACACCTTATAATCTCCCAATTAAAAATAAATTCAACATCCACCAAAATTAACTCAAAACCTATTTACTCAGATTTAATGGCAAAAAGAACTTTTGCAAAACTCAAATCTACTTTCTTTATAACTCTAATAACATAAATCACTTATCAATAAAACAAACCTTTCATAAACCCTTATAACTCCAAATAATAATTTATAGAAAAACTTAGGCAAATAAAATTTAATTAAAAATACCTTTGCCACTAGTGGGATTCTAACCCACAATATCTGCCTCCGCGAGCATTCTAGCCATGGGCTTGACCACCGTGTGTGCTAGATGCATGCTTGAAATCTTAGGATCACTTCATACTCTTTCTCCTAAGTCTGGCACTCAAAATGAGCACGTGCTAAAAGGCTCTTCCCTTGGCACTCAAAATAAACACGTAAAAACTTCCACTCCCAACGCTCTCATGAAACGTGCACTGCTAACAAATCACTCTATACAATGGGAGTGAGGTCTTCTCCTCTTTTTATATTTTTCCCTAGAACTAAAATCCAACACAAGTTTGTCTTCTTTCTCAATGATTGCACGGATTATATTTCACTTTTATCACATAAAAATTAATCAAAGAAGGTAAGGTCTAATGTTATTTGGCGTGGTATTTATACATGATTTCCCTTTTTTCCATAGACGTCGACACTTCCACGAAGTTTGATGACGTCGATGCTTTTTAAAAACTTTTATAATTTATAAATTATTTAAATTCTAAAAGAATTTAAATTTTATAAATTATATTTATAAACCTTTGACTTTAATAACAATTAAAGCCTTCCTTGGGATAAAATTTAAACCTTGAATTTATACTCTATTTATTTGATGATGATTATTCTGCCACCATGGGTTTAATAAAAACCTTTTAATTTTCACCATGGTTTTAACACAAACCCTTATAAAACAATATTTTGATAGCTTTTCTCCAACTCTTTGCATTGTTCCTAGTGATAGTAATGGTGTACTCTATGGTATTAATGATAGCTTCATGTGTTCACCTTGACATCAATGATGAATTCACACCTTGAAATCAATGACAACTAAATGAGCTCAAAATATCCTATAATATCCCCCTTTGTCATTGATGGCAACCCAAATTATTTTTAATGAAAACTTGACCTTTCCTTTGTTCTGCTCCCCCTGGGACATTTCTCCCCTTGGATCAATGCTCTCTCAAATACCAAATATCTCCCCCTTTGACATCAATGGAAAATGGTCACCTTTGGGCTCAGGTCTAAGAATGAGCCTCTTAGATTAGCCCCTCCTCCACCTCCTCTTGAGGTGGTTAATTCCTAGGTGGGAGTATTTATACTCCTAAAAAGCACTGTTCTTTACCTTTATCCTCTTTTCTTATTATATTATCCTTCTAATCCCTCTTACTATTTCTTTTCATATCCATGTTCCTGTCCATGTCTACATTCTTATCCATGTTCCTGTTCTTGTTCCTGTTCCTGTTCATATCCATATTCCTGTTCGTGTTCCTGTTCATATCCATGTTCTAGTTCCTGTTCCTACTTAATTATGGAATGTCTGCTCTACACCACTTTGCTATGTGACCATCATTATTGCACTTATAACACTTAATGTTATTATTTCTTGGAGGTGCAAATGTCTTAGGATTTATCCTAGTGAAGCCATATCCTCTTTTGTCATGAACCATGCAATTCATTGCCTTGTGACAAAAATGATTACATGAGTAGCAATACCCATGGAAAAGTTATCTGTTCCCATATTCTTGTCTTTCCTGTGTCCTACATTGTGAAGCCATGTGCCCAAACCTATGACATGAAAAACATATTTCGTTGAAGTTTCCTTGTATTGATCTCATTGGTCTCCTAGTCTCTCTTGAATTATTTTGATTGTTGTTCTATCTGTATCTTCTTTGTGTATTGTTCTTGTCTTTGTTGAACTCTCTATTGTCCAACTTATTCTTAGATGTCTCACTTCCTTTTACATTGTCTTCTTCTGAAGTATATTCATATGAAGTTTCTTCTCCTCCAAAACTTGATGTTGGACATTTTGAGCTCATTTAGTTGTCATTGATGTCAAGGTAAAAAGTTGTCATTGATGCCAAAGTGAATATATGAAGTTGTCATTAATACCATGAAGTACATCATCATCAACACCAAAAGCAATGCAAAGAGATGGAGAAAATTTTTCCAAATATATGTTTATAAGGATTTTTGTTAAAACCATGGTAGCACATTAAAAGGTTTTTTATTAAAACCATAATGATAGTTTCTATCATTGTGATGGCAAAATTAAGGTTTTTATTAAATCCAAGATGACGGAATTATTTTTCATCAACCCAGTGAAGTGCAAATGACAATTTGATATTAACTCAAAGAGGGCTTTAATTTTTTATTAAATACTAAAGTTTAAAAATAAAATTTATAATATTTAAATTATTTTGAATTTAAATTAATTATAAATTTTAATTTCAAGCCGACATCATAAAGTCGAATCATCTGAAGATGTTGTATGCAAAGAAAATGAAGGGTATTTAAACCTTAAGACAAAACTTAGGGAATATTACAATTTGAATTTGAACACAGCAAAAAATTCAAAGCCTCCAAAAATCGTGAAAGTGAGGTATTGCAGAAGTAAAGCAGTGCATCGTGGTCAAGGTAGTGTATCGTGTTCAAGACAGTGCATCGTGTTTTAGCAAGGAATAAGGTAGAGGGAGTAGCACTCATGGTCTAGCTTGGTTATAGACATAGGAGAAGTCCAAAGGCTTTGAAGCCTTTGTTAAAAGGTTTAAGCAACCTTAAGGCTTAAGCTAAGCACATGGAGCGCTTAGCTCACATGGCTAGCTAGCTGAAGCTAAGGTGCCAGCCGAGGGAGAAGGTGTAGGGTCAAAACACTAAAAAACATGAAAGGAGGATTCACCAAAGTTTTTTATGATTTAAATTTTATTTTTGCATAATACTAAGGTTTAGGAGGCATAAGGGAATATTTGTGATATTTGTTCATTTTGCTAAGGTTTTAAGGGTGTTTGTGGAATTTGATTAATTGTGCAAAGGTTAAGGAGTTATAAGGTGATATTAATTTATTTACCTAAGTGGTAAATAGGTGCTTTATTAAGGTAAATATTATTTTACCTTAGGATATAGAAATCAAGTTGGAATATCAATTTTGTAAAATTGAGAAATTGAAGGTGTGTTTTGAAAAGAAAAATTCTATGAAGATATTATTGTCAAACATTGCTATTGAGAAGGAGATATAAGGTGTATCATGAAATTGACCTATTCTTGTATTTTGTGAAGTATAACACTTGTTATCTAACCCTTGGCACTTGGCAAAGAATAAGGTATTCTCTAAAGGTAGTTTTGAAGATCATCCTCCAATTAAGAAAAAGGTATGAGCATATTTTTCCATAGTTGAATTGATTGATTGGTTTTCTGGAAAATAAGTTTGGAGTGAAAAAGGACTTGATTAGGGTTTCCTATTGAGTGTGTTGAGTGAATGCTTCAAGGTAATCTGGAATAAATAATTGTTGTTAAAACCTTTTTTATAAGCATTATTGTTCAAGTGAGTTGTTGAGCAAAGAACTTGAACTAGGGTCTAAAAATAACGTGAGTATCATTGTTATGTGAGAGTTGTTTTATAAGCATTATTTTTAAAGTGAGTTGTTGAGAAAAGAACTTGAACTAGGATTTGAAAATAACATGAGTATCATTGTTATGTGAGAGTTGTTTTATAAGAATTGTTGTTGAAGTGAGTTGTTGAGCAAAGAACTTGAAATATGATTTGAAAATAACATGAGTATCATTGTTATGTGAGAGTTGTTTTATAAGAATTATTGTTGAAGTGAATTGTTGAGAAAAGAACTCGAACTAGGGTTTGAAAAGAACATGAGTATCATTGTTATGCAAGAGTTGTTTTATAAGAATTGTTGTTGAAGTGAGTTGTTGAAAAAAGAACTTGAAATAGGGTTTGAAAAGAACATGAGTATCATTGTTATGTGATATTTGTTGTTGAGCATTGTTGGAAACATTTTGAGTTGAGTGATCATATGATTGGACTAGGATTTGTGAGCAAGTATTATTTCATTGAGTGATTGGTTGAGTAGAGTTGGTTGAGCCTAGTCAAGTGGATGTGTGAAGTGATTGTTCAAGTTCCATAAAAGAAACTATTCTATATTCTGAATTGAGTTGATAAAGTGATTGAGAATTGAGTTGAATTTAAAGCATATTGAGTCTCTAAAAATTCTCTTTATGTTTCTAAGAGAGTGATTGAAAGATTGAGAAGATTGGACAAGTTTTGTGTGGACTTATTTAGCAGAATTGAAAAAGTTCTGTGTGGACTTGATGAGCATATTTGAGCAAGTTTTGTGGGGAATTGTTGAGAAGATTTGAGCAAGTTCTATGTGGACTTGTTGAGCATATTGGAGAAGTTTTGTTTGGACTTTTTGAGTAGATTGGACAAGTTCTGTGTGGACTTATTGAGCAGATTGGACAAGTTCTATGTGGACTTGTTGAGAAGATTGGACAAGTTCTGTATGGACTTGTTGAGTAGATTGGAAAAGTTATGTGTGGACTTGTTGAGTAGATTTGAGCAAGTTCTGTGTGGACTTATTGAGTAGATTTGAGCAAGTTTTATGTGGAATTATTGAGCAGATTTGAGCAACTTCTGTGTGGATTTGTTGAGCAAATTTAAGCAAGTTTTGTGTGGACTTGTTGAGAAAATTTAAGAAATTTTTGAGTGGACTTGTTGAGAAAATTTAATCAAGTTCTATGTGGAATTGTTGAGCAGATTTGAGGATAGAGTTTGGTGTAGATTTGAGAACAAATTAATGCCAGACAAGAGATAGAGATTGAGCAGATTTGTGCTAGACCAAAGGAATGTGTTTAGTGTATATTTGAGATAGTTCTTTGGAGGTGATATAGCAGAGAGGATAGTAGTCTCTAGTGGATAGAGATCCATTAGCTAGGGTAGTGAGGATAGGTCTTCTATGTGGGGACAAGAGTCTTAAGTGGAGAGAGATCCATAAGATAGTGTAGTGGAGGCAGTAGTCTTCTAGAGGCTCACTAGCCAGAGTAGAGGAGAAGGAGTTCTCCAGTGGATAGAGATTCAAAAACTTTATTTAGGGGATTGGTGTCTCCTTTAGATAGAGGTCCATAAAAATTGTAATAGGTAAGGATTCCCAAGAAATTGATTGAGAAAATTTTAGTGAAATATTTTCTTTATAGAGTAGCCCACATTGGGTGAACCACATAAAATTGGTGTCTCATGTGTGTATGATGTTTTGTGCACTGCTTTGTTTTCTACTATTGATATTGCCATTGATATATTGCATAATATTAATTGTGATAAGAAAAGTAAAAAGTGGTCTTATATTGTTCACCCCCCTCTCAATATAATCTTGTGTTCTTCAGTCCCTCTCCTCTCCCCCCCAAACTTGAGTTTGACTTTCCTTACCATTTCTTTTGAACCTATTCAAATCTAAGACCTAATTTTCTTGATGTAGGATTTTGTATCTTGATGAACTTATCCAAGTTATTTGAGATATTTTTGAACCCTTTTAGCTTGACTTTGGAGTCTTCTAAATCTTCTCTCAGTAGTGCCACTTCTTGTGCTAACTTTTCACATTCTAAGATCTTTTCTTATAACTTATCTTTGAACCTTTTTGCCTTAGCCTTTGAATTTTCTAAATCCTCTATAAGAAACCTTCTCTCTTCATCACATACCTAAAACTTAATTTCAAGTTTAAAGTGTTGCTTTCTTACATTATTTACTGTGTCAAGGGCATAAATAAGTTCTCCCTTGAGATCATATCCATCCTTTTCTGAATATTCCTCAATTTTTTTACCTTTGTCCACATATTTATTTTCTATTGGCTTGTCTTCTATAGGATTACCTACTTCTTCTTCTAATGAAATTAGAAGGTTTTCATCTGGTCCTTAAAGTGAATCCTCATATTCATCATCACTGAAACTATAACCATCCCTTGTATAATTATCTTCAAGATGTCCAAATTTACCACATCTAAAACCTTGAGAATTACTGGAGTCCTTTTCTTAACTTGTTCTTTTTATTCAATCATAAATAGGACTTCATCTCTATCATTGTCTAAAAAACTAGCATGACTATCACTTGATAACTTACTTGCTTCATATGCATAGTATCTTATATTTTTTCTTTGAAATAACTTCTTTCATTTTCTGCTTTGTACATCCTTGATCTTCTTTTGGTGCCTATATCTTTCTGGTTCCCCATTATTGTGATCATGTTTTTATTCATCATTGTTATTCTTAGCTTCTTGATAATCTATTGCATAATGACCATACTTTCCACAATTGAAACATTTAACAAATATTGTATCTCTAGATCTTCTATAATCCTTATTCCTTCTACCATAATTTGCTCTTTCATCACTGGATGACTCATTGCTTGATTCTAAAATTTTACCCTTTGTCTTCTTGATTGCTTTAAATGTTGCTTCTTTCTGAGGTTTTGGTTCCTCATTTGTTCTTATATCATGTGCTATAATAATACCAAGTAATATATATCTTGTCAAAGTATCACCATACATTTACACTTATATAGCATAAACCTTTTCACTGAATATTTTTGGAAGAGTTCTTAAGAATTTATCACAAACATTTGATTCATCAATCTTCATTTTAAGTCCTTGCATAACATTAAAAACCTCATCGATTCGAAGTAGATAAGTACTAATATTTTCCTCATCCTTCATTCTTAATTTTTCAAATTGTCCTTTGAGATTTTGCATATTTTATTTCTTAACAAATTTCTCCTTCATATATATTTTGCAATTTATCCCACATTTCTTTTGTAGTTTGACAATGCATAACCTTAATAGACTTTGTTCTATGCAAACCTCTCAAAAGTGCATTTATTTATTTTGAATTGTAATGTTGTAGGAACTTACCTTCCTTATCTGTAGGAGGATTAATTAAGGGGTCATATCCAAATTCAATTACTTCCCAAATTTCATTTCCAAGTGCCATCAGGTAGATCTTCATTCTCATACTCCAATACATATAGTCACTTCCATCAAATACTGGTGCTTAATTATCTGAGGACACATTCTTAAATTCCATTGTATTCTTTTTAGCTTTTCCTTCAAGCTATTAAACTCTTCTGAAGGAACCCACTCTGATATCAATTGAAGAACACAAGCTTATACTGAGAGGGGGGTGAACAGTATAAGACCACTTTTTACTTTTCTTTCCAAATCAATATTATGCAATGTATAGATAGCAATATAAATAGAATTAATCAAAGAAATGCATAAATCACCACACACAATAGAGATACCACAATTTATGTGGTTCACCCAATGTGGGCTACTCCACGAAGAAAATATTTCACTAAAATTTTCTCAATAAATCTCTTGGGAATCCTTTCCCTATTACAATGTTTATGGACCTCTGTCCAAAGGAGACACCAATACCCTAAATCAAGTTCATGGATATCTATCCACAAGAGAAATCCTTCTCCTCTACTCTGGTTGGTGATCCTCTAGAAGACTACTGCCTCCACTACACTGGCTTGTGGATCTCTCTCCACTAAAGACTCTTTTCCCCACTCAAAATACCTATCCTCACTACCCTAGCTAATGGATCTCTATCCACTGGAGACTACTGTCCTCTCTACTCTATCACCTCCAAAGATTTGTCTCAAATCTATACTAAACATAGTCCTTCAATCTAGTACAACTCTGCTCAATCTCTATCTCTGGTCTAGCACAAACTTATCCTCAAATATGCACCAAAATTTGCTCTCAAATCTATACTAAACATAGTCCTTCAGTCTAGCACAAATATATCCTCGATATCTATCCTCAAGCATTAACTCAAGGCTTGACTCAACTCTATTGGATCTACCTCAAACATTAACACAAGGTTTGAACAAATCAATCAACTCTAATCTCAAGTCTTCTCAAATACTTATCTCAAATATGCCTTGTAAGCTTCCACAAAAGCTCACACTAATCTGTCCAACAAGTCCTCTATAGAACTTGTCCAACCTTGCTCCACAAGTCCTCTTTAGAACTTTCTCAAATTTGCTCTTCAAGTCCTCTCTAGAACTTGCTCAAATATGCTCTACAAGTCCTCTCTAGAACTTGCTCAAATCTGCTCAACAAGTCCTCTCAAGAACTTATCCAAATCTGTATTGTAAGCTTTCACAAAAGCTCACATAAATATAGTCCACAAGTCTCCTCAAAGAATTGCCTCAAATATTCTCAACAAGTCCACACAAAACTTGTCCAATATCATAGAAACATAAAGAGAATTGTTAGAGACTCAATATTTTCTATACTTATCATAATGCTAAATTACTTTAAATAACTCTCTTAGAAACATAAGGAGAATTGTTAGAGACTCAATATTCTTCAAATACAACTCAATGCTCAATAACTTTCTCAACTCAATTCAGAATATAGAATTATTTTTTTTATGGAACTTGAACAATCACTTCACACATCCACTTGACTAGGCTCAACAAACTCTACTCAACCAATCACTCAATGAAATAATCCTTGCTCACAAACCCTAGTCCAAGCATATAAACATCAACTCAAAATATTTCCAACAATGCTCAACAACAAGTCTCACATAACAATGATACTCATGTTCTCTTCAAACCCTAGTTCAATTTCTTTGCTCAACAACTCACTTCAACAACAATGCTTATAAAACATTCTTCCCATAGCAATGATACTCAAACCCTAATTCAAGTTCTTCTCACAACAAATGACTTCGACAACAATGCTTACCAAACAAGATTTAACAACAATTCTTTATTCCAAAAAACCTTGAAGCATTAACTCAACACACTCAATAGGAAACCCTAATCAAGTCCTTTTCACTCCAAACTTATTTTCTAGAAAACCAATCAATCAACTCAACTATGGAAGAATGTGCTCATACCTTTTTCTTGATGATGAAGGGATCTCATAAATCTGTCACAACCACAAACACTTCTATGCCAAGCTCAAAGAGGTTAGAAGATAAATATTTCTCATAATGTAGTGTAAAAACTCAATTACACCTTATCACTATGCCTTTCAAAACAGCCATCAACATACATAAAATATTTATCCAATAACACCTTATAATCTCCCAATTAAAAATAAATTCAACATCCACCAAAATTAACTCAAAACCTCTTTACTCAAATTTAATGGCAAAAAGAACTTTGAAAAAATCAAATCTACTTTCCTTATAACTCCAATAACATAAATCACTTATCAATAAAACAACCTTTCATAAACCCTTATAACTCCAAATAACACTTTATAGAAAATCTTAGGAAAATAAAATTTAATTAAAAATACCTTTGCCACTAGTGGGATTCAAACCCACAATCTCTGCCTCCGTGAGCGCTCTAGCCGTGGGCTTGACCATCTCATGCGCTAGATACATGCTTGAAATCTTAGGAGCACTTTGTGCTCTTTCTCCTAAGTTTGGCACTCAAAATGAGTGTGTGCCAAAAGGCTCTTCCCTTGGCGCTCAAGATGAACACGTAAACTAACCACCACGCGAATCAATCGTGGTCACTTCCACTCCCAATGCTCTCACAAAATGCACGCTACCAATGGACCACCATGTCCAATGGGAGTGAGGCCTTCTCCTTCCCTTTTTCATATTTTTCCTTGGTGCTAAAAGACAACACGAGTTTGTCTTCTTCCTCAATGATTGCATGAATTATCTTTCTCTTTGGTCGCATAAAATTTAATCGAAGAAGGTAAGTTCTAATGTTCTTTGGCATGGTATTTATACATGATTTCCCCTTTTGCCATAGACGTCGGTGCTCCACGAAGTTTGATGATGTCGACACTTTTTAAAACCTTTTATAATTTATAAATTATTTAAATTCTAAAAGAATTTAAATTTTATAAATTATATTTATAAACCTTTGACTTTAATAAAAATTAAAGCCTTCCTTGGGATAAAATTTAAACCTTTAATTTGTACTCCATTGATTTGATGAATATTATTCTGCCACCATGGTTTTAATAAAAACCTTTTAATTTTCACCATGGTTTTAACACAAACCCTTATAAAATAATATTTTGACAACTTTTCTTCAACTCTTTGCATTGTTCTGGTGACAATAATGGTGTACTCCATGGTATTAATGATAGCTTCATGTGTTCACCTTCACATCAATGATGACTTCACACCTTGAAATCAATGATAACTAAATGATCTCAAAATGTCCAACAATCTCCCCCTTTGTCATTGATGGAAACCCAAATTCTTTTTACTAAAAACTTGACCTTTCCTTTGTTCTGCTCCCCTTGGGACATTTCTCCCCCTAGCTCAATGCTCTCTCAAGTACCAAATATCTCCCCCTTACTCAAATATCTCCCCCTTTGACATCAATGGCAAAGGGCCAACTTTTGGGCTTGGGACTAAGAATGAGCCTCTTAGCTTAGACGCTCCCCCACCTCCTCTTAAGGTGGTTAATTTCGAGGTGGGAGTATTTCTACTCCCAAAAATAATTATTCTTTACCTTTATCCTCTCTTCTTATCTAATACTTCTAATTCCTCTGATTGTTTCTTTCCATATCCATGTTCCTGTCCATGTCTACATTCCTATCCATGTTCCTATTCTTGTTCCTATTCATATCCATATTCTTATTCCTGTTCCTGTTCATATCCATGTTCATGTTCTTGTTTCTGCTTGATTTTGGAATGTCTGCTCTACACCACTTTGCTATGTGACCATCATTATTGCACTTATAACACTTAATGTTATTATTCCTTGGAGGTGCAAATGTCTTAGGATTTCTCCTAGTGAAGCCATACCCTCTTCTATCATGAACCTTGCAATTCATTGCCTTGTGACCAAACCAATTACATGAGTAGCAATACCCATGGAAAAGCGTTTTGTTCCCATATTCCTGTCTTTCCTGTATCCTCAAATGTGAAGCCATATACCCAAACCTATGACATGAAAAACATATTTCATTGAAGTTTCATTGTCTTGACCTCATTGGTCTCCTAGTATCTCTTGAATTATTCTGATTGTTATTCCACCTGTATCTTCTTTGTGCATTGTTCCTATCTTTTTTGAACTCTCTATTGTCCAACTTATCCTTAGATGTCTCACTTCCTTTTACACTGTCTTCTTCTGAAGTATATTCATCTAAAGTTTCTTCTCCTCCAAAACTTGATTTTGGACATTTTTAGCTCATTTAGTTGTCATTGATGTCAAGGTAAAAAGTTGTCATTGATGCCAAAGTGAATACATAAAGCTGCCATTAATACCAAGAAGTACATCATCATTAACACCATGAAGCAATGCAAAGAGATGGAGAAAAGTGGTCCAAATATGTGTTTATAAGGGTTTTTGTTAAAACCATAGTGGCACATTAAAAGGTTTTTATTAAAACCATAATGATAGTTTCTAACATTGTGATGGTAGAATTAAGGTTTTTATTAAAAACAAGATGGCGGAATTATTTTTCATCAACCCAGTGAAGTGCAAATGACAATTTGATATTAACTCAAAGAGGACTTTAATTTTTTATTAAAGTCTAAAGTTTATGAATTAAATTTAAAATATTTAAATTAATTATAAATTATAATTTATACAAGCCGATGTCATCAAGTTGAATCATCCGACGACATTGTATGCAAAGCAAATGAAGGGTATTTAAACCCTAAGGAAAACCTTAGGGAATATTGCAATTTGAATTCAAACACAATGAAAAATTTAGAGCCTTCAAAAATCATGAAAGTGAGGTATTACAGAAGCAAAGTAGTGCATTGTGATCAAGGCAACGTATAGTGTTCAATACAGTGCATAGTGTTCAAGCAAGGAACAAGGCAGAAGGAGTAGCGCTCATGGTCTAGCTTAGTGCTAGACATAGGATAAGGCCAAAGGCTTTGAAGCCTTTGTGAAAAGTTTTAAGTAACCTTAGGGCTTAAGCTAAGCATGTGGAATGCTTAGCTCACATGGCTAGCTAGTTGAAGCTAAAGAGCCATCCGAGGGAGAAGGCACAGGGGCGAAACTCTAAAAAATGTGGAAGGGAGATTCACCAAAGGTTTTTATGATTTAAATTTTATTTTTACATAATACTAAGTTTTAGGAGGCATAAGGGAATATTTGTGATATTTGATCATTGTGTTAAGGTTTTAAGGGTGTTTAAGGAATTTGATTAATTGTGCAAAGGTTAGAGAGTTATAAGGTGATATTAATTTATTTACCTAAGTGTTAAATAGGTGCTTTATTAAGGTATGTTGGCAATTTTGGGTACTTTGGGTACATTGCCTTTGCTCAAGTGTATAAGTTGTCATTGATGTCAAGAAGCTCTTGAAGGAATTTGGTTTGATTTCAAATAATTTGTTTTGATGAAGGTTCGGCATGACAGTTTCAAATGTCTTTTATTAACCCCAAGTTGGTAGGTTTAAAGATTTCAGGTGGATGCATTAATTTAATGCAATTGGGTCCATGAGGGAATATTTATTTAAATAATTAAAACCTTGCTAAGGTTCCCTTTAATTATTTTTAAATAAATATTAATTTATGGTTTGCACTGGGTTCTCCTAATCCATGGCGCAAATGTCTAGGTGGGCACTATGTTTTAAACTTGATGGGCGCTAGCCCAAGACCTCTGTCGATGTGGCAAACTCCTCGCTGACGTCAAAGAGCATATGGAAAGGATTCATATTAATACCCCTCGATGAAAACAAAGATTAATCCCATCGAATTTTTAAAAGGAGTTGCTCGTTGGAAATTCGACTGTGTATTCACCAGTTTTCATAATCCACTGATCGTTTGTGTGTCTTCGCCGATTTTCGTATCCGCTGTTCGTTCGTTTGTCTTGCCGTTTATCAAATCCGTCATAGAGCTTGTTGTCTATGAATTCACGTTAGAAGGAAGGGAGGACTATGTTTTATTTTCTTGGCACAAAAGGGACAAGCATAACAGCATGAGGTTTTAACCTCACCGAGTGCCTTTGGTGCACCGATAGTGACTAGGCTGTTGGCGCGCTATCCGAATGGGAGGTTCCACATTCGAATCACGTGAAAAGGTTTTTCATCATGGACGTAGCGAGTGGTGTTAGATTTCTAGCACAAATTTCTCCAAAGCGATTTTTTGATGTTGGCTAAGGTATTTTCGAATTTAATCTTTTGCTAAGTGTATGTTGCGGATGGATGAAGTTTGTTAGAAGAAAAACAGCTTAGGAGTAATAAGGGTTTTAAAGCTTGATGTTATTATGATAAAATATTATTTTGAAGGTATTGTTGAAATATCTTATTGCATTCTTATAAGAGATAAAATTTATTTTTGATGAGACAATAAGGGAGAAATAAGGTGTATAATGGATAAATATTTCTTGTAATGTTGAGAGTGCTTTTGGTTGATTATGGAAATGAAAGCATGATGTTTTAAGGTTAATTGCTTCTTGTGTGAAGTTGTGAAACCTTAAGTGGGCAGCTTTGAGATTGACATTTGCTTTCATTAAATTGGTTATAATCAAGCTATTCTTTACTTGGTTAAAGTTTTGGGCTTACTCTTTTGATGATGAATTGAAAAGTTGTTTTATGCTATTGTGAGTTGAGTTGGTGGATGCTTTTTGTTCAAACAATATTGGAGAGAAAAGGAGTTCTACTTGTTTCCTTTTTTGATGTTGATTGTGAAATGCTTCAAGGTTGTGTTTTGAGCTGAATGGTGTTGATTGAACCTTGTTTGATGAGCATTGTTGTTGAAGCCCTAATTGATGGTGAAAAGAACATGAGTATCATTGTTATGTGATTCTTTGCATAGTTGGCAATTGTTGGGGTTTCATGTTCTTGAAAGAAAGCATTCTATCCTATCCATTTCAGAGTTTGAGTTGAGTTTTCAGATTTGAGATTGAGTTTGAGCAGAATTGATTTGAGTTGAGTTTTGAGATTTGGAGTTGAGTATAGAACATATTGAGTCTCTAACAATTCTCTTTATGCTTCTATGAGTTTGACAAATCACATTGGGTCTCTAACAATTCACCTTGTGATTTCCTACTAAGAAAGTTTTTCTTGGTGAGCTTGCTGAGTTTTTGGATAGGTTCCGGTGGGGACTTGTGAGTAGGTTTTGGACAGGTTCCGATGGGGGCTTGTGAGCAAGTTTTGGACAGTTTCCGGTGGGGACTTGTGAGTAGGTTTTGGATAGGTTCCAGTGGGGACTTGTGAGTAGATTTAAATAGGTCCTAGCAGAGGACTTGTGAGCTGAGTTTGTTAGTTCTATCAAAGAACTTGAGGACCTAGGTGCATTGGTTCTTTGATAAGAACCTAAGGACAGATTTGGCAAGTATTTGAGAAGGCTTGTGTGTAGAGTATTGATTTGTTCAAGTGTTGGATAGATCTGACAGATAGAGGAAGACTTGTACTAGACCGACTGACTATGTTTAGTACAGGTTGCTAAGCTACTATGGACATGATCATAGAAGGCAGAGGTCTCTTAGGCTAAGCATTGAGGACAGGAGGTCTTCGGTGGAAAGGAGTTCCATGTCTTTGGAAAGAGGTAGAGGTAGTTGATCTTCTGAGGGATCATTTCCAGAGCAGATGGGAAGGTATCTCCTTTGAGCAGAGGCTCATAAATCCAGATTTAGGGGAAGGTATCTCCTTTGAGCAGAGGCTCATAAATTCATATTGGGGGAAGGTATCTCCTTTGAGCAGAGGCTCATAAATTTTGATTGGGGGAAGGTATCTCCTTTGGGCCGAGGCTCATAAACATTGTAATTGGGAAGGATTCCCAAATAACTTTGAGATAAATTTTAGAGAAAATTTGTGTGGACGTAGCCCAGCCATTCTGGGTGAACCACATTAAATTTGGTGTCACTTTGTGGATGATATTGTGCATTGTTTTGATATTTCTTTAGGTATATTGCTTTACTATTTTGAAGTATAAAGGAAAAAGTAAAAAGAGGTATTATACTATTCACCCCCCCATCTCAGTATAAGCTTGTGTTCTTCAATTGGTATCAGAGCAGGTGCCTTCGAAAATTTTAACAGCTTGAAGGAAAAGCTAGTAAAGAACACAATGGATCATTCAAGTAGCAATGCAACACCTATTCTTGATGGGTCAGATTTTGGTCTTTTGAGTGCAAGGATGAAGGTTCATCTAATGGCACTTGGTAATGAGGTATGGGAAGTAATTGAATATGAGTACACTATTCCTGTACATGGTCTTAATACTAAAGAAGAAAGGCTCCTACATCACAGTAATTCAAAAGCAATGAATGCAATCCTAAAAGGCTTACAGAAAGCAAATCTCACCAAAGTGATTCACTGCAAGATAGCTAGTGAAATGTGGAAACAATTGAAGGTGGTTCATACAGGTGATACAAATGTCGGAAAGGCCAAGTTGAGACACTTCAAAGGTATGTTTGAACAACTCAAGATGAATGATGATGAAAATATTAGTGACTACATGCTTCGTATGGATGAGGTTGTTAACTCCATGAAAGACTTAGGTCTTGAGCTTGCTGAAAATGATGTTTGTGATAATATTTTAAGATCTCTTCCTAATAGATTTAGTGAAAATATTTTTGCTATTGAGGAAGCTAAATATTTGGATAAGTTGAAAAAGGATGAGCTCCATAGTATACTTGCAGCATTTGAGTTGAGAACTCAAGTGAAGGTTGATGTCAAGAAAGAGGCAGCTTTCAAGGCTACCAAGGAATCCAAGGGTAAACAGCTTCAATATAGTAATGATTCTCTAGTGATGAAGAGGCATATTACAGCAAGAAAGGCAAGTTCTCTAGAAAACACAAAAGTATGAAAAATATAAGTTGTTTCAATTGTGAAAATTTTGGTCATTATGCTACTAACTGTACTGTTCCCAAGAACGAAAGTGATGAAGATAAACAAGATTCTATGAGCAAGGTTTCTGAAAAGCATAAGCATCACAGAAAGAACAAATATGAGCACAACAATCAAGGAAATAGGTATTCTCACAAGCACAAGAAGAGTTTCTATCTAGACAAAGCAAGTAAGTGTTCTAGTAGTGATAGTGAAAGTTCTTCAAGTGATAATAAAAATGAGATGTTGTTCATATTAGAAAAAGAGGAAGAATCGAAACATAGATTCATTATCATGAAATGTCTTAGATGTAGAAATTTTGGTCACCTTGAGGATGATTGCACAAATAATAATTTGGTTTCTAGTATGTATGAGGATGCTTCAGAAAACTATAAGGAAGATGCATGTATGGTTTTTGAAAAGGGTAGCACCTCTAGTGATAAGAAATCCGAAAAGGGCTTTGATGATTCGAGAAGAAAACAAATGAAGGATCTTGAAAGTGAACTTATTAGTGCTCTTAGTGCTTTGAAAAAGGAAAGAAAGAAGAATGCTAGACTCAAGGATAAGTTAGATGAATGTTGTATGGAGAGAGATGATCTTATAGAAAGTATTGATTTATCTATAGCTAAGACACAAGAACTCAAGGATGAGTTAGAGTCTAAGGTTCTTGAGTATAGTGAATTAGAACAGAAAATGGCTTCTTTGAAAGAGGAAACTAAAGAGTACAAGGATAACCTTTACAGGTTTCAAGATAGCTCCAAAAAGGTTAAGTCTCTCATCAAAGGTCAAAGAAATACAACAGATAAAATAGGCCTTGGTTTTGTTAAGCCACACAAGGAACAAGTTGGAGAGTCTAGTAAGAGACTCCAAAAGGAAGAGAGTTCTGATGAGAAAAGTATTTCAGATCATGAGTCCTTGAATGATAGATGCACAAAAATAGAAAACAAAATTCAGAATGAGAAGAAGTTTTTAGGACCCAAGAGGTCAAATAAAGGAAAGTTTCAAGGCAGATGTTTTGCTTGTCATAAGTTTGGTCACATGGCTTCACTTTGCATGGCTCAAGTGAAGAAGGTAAATGACAATTTCAGAAGTGCTAGTTTCTTTCAAGGGTATTGCTACTCTTGTCAATAGTTTGGGCACAAGGCAGTCTATTGCAAGGTAAATAATAGGAACAGGTTTGATCAAAACAGGTTTGGTCAGAACAGGTTTGGTCAGAACAGGTGGATTCAAAGATCAGGTTTACCTCAGAGAAACAACATTGTCAAGTGTTTCAAGTGCAACAATGAAGGTCACATAATCAGACAGTGTAGAGCTGAAATTCTAGATTACATGAACAAGAACAGTGGCATGATCAAGTCCAAGGATCAAGGCATGGACAAGAACAGGGATGAGAACAAGAACAAGAACAGTGACAAGAATAGGAATATGGACAAAGAGTTCAAGAGAAGGCCCGACAAGGAAATTATAGACACTGATGATGATTAGTGCCTAATGGGAGTTTTACTCCCACCCCAGAATTAATCACCTCATCAAGAGGTGGGGGAGGGACTAAGCTAAGAGGCTCATTCTTAGTATCGAGCCCCAAAGGTGGCCCTTTGCCATTGATGACAAAGGGGGAGAGATATGAGTCAAGTGAAGAGGAAAGATTCAAGTCAGGGGGAACAAAACTTCAAAGAAATATTATTAGTTGTGGGCACATTTGGTCAGTTGTTAGCACAGTTGGTTTTAGTTTTGGCTCTTGAGAAGTGTTTTCAGTAAAGGGTTGCCATCAATGACAAAGGGGGAGATTGTTGGTAATTTTGGGTACTTTGGGTACATTACCTTTGCTCAAGTGTATAAGTTGTCATTGATGTCAAGAAGCTCTTGAAGGAATTTGGTTTGATGTCAAATAATTTGTTTTGATGAAAGTTCGGCATGATAGTTTCAAAGGTCTTTTGTTAACCCCAAGTTGGCAGGTTTAAAGATTTCAGGTGGATGCATTAATTTAATGCAATTGGGTCCAAGAGGAAATATTTATTTAAATAATTAAAACCTTTCTAAGGTTCCATTTAATTATTTTTAAATAAATATTAATTTATGGTTTGCAATGGGTTCTCCTAATCCATGGCGCAAATGTCTAGGTGGGCACTATATTTTAAACTCGATGGGTGCTAGCCCAAGACCTCCGTCGACGTTAAAGAGCATATGGCAAGGATTCATATTAATACCCCTCGGTGAAAAAAAATATTAATCCCATCCGATTTTTAAAAGGAGTTGCTTGCTAGAAATTTGACTGTCTTCGCCGATTTTCGTAATCCGCTGATCGTTTGTGTGTCTTCGCTGGTTTTTGTATCTGTTGTTTGTTCGTTTGTCTTACCATTTATCAAATCTATCGTAGAGCTTGTTGTCTGTGAATTCACGTCAGAAGGAAGGGAGGACTGTGTTTTATTTTCCTAGCATAGAAGGGACAAGCATAACAGCATGAGGTTTTAACCTCATCGGGTGCCTTTGGCGCACCGGTAGCGACTAGGCTGTTGCAGCGCTATCCAAATGGGAGGTTCCACGTTCGAATCACGTGAAAAGGTTTTTCGTCGTGGACGCAGTGGGCGGTGTTAGATTTCAGGCACAAATTTCTCCAAAGCAATTTTTTGATGTTGGCTAAGGTATTTTTGAATTTAATCTTTTGCTAAGTGTATGTTGCGGATGGATGAAGTTTGTTAGAAGAAAAACAGCATAGGAGTAATAAGGGTTTTAAAGCTTGATGTTATTATGATAAAATATTATTTTGAATGTATTGTTGAAATATGTTATTGCATTCTTATAAGAGATAAACTTTATTTTTGATGAGACAATAAGGGAGAAATAAGGTGTATAATGGATAAATATTTCTTGTAATTTTGAGAGTGCTTTTGGTTGATTATGGAAATGAAAGCATGATGTTTTAAGGTTAATTTATTCTTGTGTGAAGTTGTGAAACCTTAAGTGGGCAGCTTTGAGATTGACATTTGCTTTCATTAAATTGGTTATAATCAAGCTATTCTTTACTTGGTTAAATTTTTGGGCTTACTCTTTTGATGATGAATTGAAAAGTTGTTTTATGCTATTGTGAGTTGAGTTGGTGGATGCTTTTTGTTCAAACAATATTGGAGAGAAAAGGAGTTCTACTTGTTTCCTTTTCTGATGTTGATTGTGAAATGCTTCAAGGTTGTGTTTTGAGCTGAATGGTGTTGATTGAACCTTGTTTGATGAGCATTGTTGTTGAAGCCCTAATTGATGGTGAAAAGAACATGAGTATCATTGTTATGTGATTCTTTGCATAGTTGGCAATTGTTGGGGTTTCATGTTCTTGAAAGAAAGCATTCTATCCTATCCATTTCAGATTTTGAGTTGAGTTTTCAAATTTGAGATTGAGTTTGAGCAAAATTGATTTGAGTTGAGTTTTGAGATTGGGAGTTGAGTATAGAACATATTGAGTCTCTAACAATTCTCTTTATGCTTCTATGAGTTTGACAAATCACATTGGGTCTCTAACAATTCACCTTGTGATTTCCTACTAAGAAAGTTTTTCTTGGTGAGCTTGCTGAGTTTTTGGACAGGTTTCGGTGGGGACTTGTGAGCAGGTTTTGGACAGGTTCCGGTGGGGACTTGTGAGTAGGTTTTGAATAGGTTTCAGTGGGGGCTTGTGAGCAGGTTTTGGATAGGTTTCAGTGGGGACTTATGAGCAGATTTAGACAGGTCCTAGTAGAGGACTTGTGAGCTGAGTTTGTTAGTTCTATCAGAGAACTTGAGGACAGAGGTGCATTGGTTCTTTGAGAAGAACCTGAGGATAGATTTGGCAAGTCTTTGAGAAGGCTTGTGTGTAGAGGATTGATTTGTTCAAGTGTTGGACAGATCCGACAGACAGAGGAAGACTTGTACTAGACCGATCGACTATGTTTGGTATAGGTTGTTGAGTTGCTATGGACGTGATCATAGAAGGCAGAGGTCTCTTAGGCTAAGCATTGAGGATAGGAGGTCTTCAGTGGAAAGGAGTTCCACATGCTGGCAAGAGGTAGAGGTAGTTGATCTTCTAAGGGATAATTTCTAGAGCAGAGGGGAAGGTATCTCCTTTGAGCAGAGGCTCATAAATCTAGATTGATGGGAAGGTATCTCCTTCGAGTAGAGGCTCATAAATTCATATTGGGGTAAGGTATCTCCTTTGAGCAGAGGCTCATAAATTCTGATTGGGGGAAGGTATCTCCTTTGGGCCGAGGCTCATAAACATTGTAATTGGGAAGGATTCCCAAAGAACTTTGAGATAACTTTTAGAGAAAAGTTTTGTGGATGTAGCCTAGCCATTCTTGGTGAACCACGTTAAATTTGGTGTCACTTTGTGGATGATATTGTGCATTGTTTTGATATTGCTTTGGGTATATTGCTTTACTATTTTGATGTATAAAGGAAAAAGTAAAAAGAGGTCTTATACTGTTCACCCCCCCCCGCATCTCAGTATAAGCTTGTGTTCTTCAAGGTAAATACTATTTTACCTTATAAGATAGAAATTAAGTTGGAATATCAATTTTGTGAAATTGAGAAATTGAAGGTGTGTTTTGAAAAGAAAAAATTTGTGAAGATATTATTGTCAAATATTGCTATTGAGAAGGAGATATAAGGTGTATCATGAAATTGATCTATTTTTGTATTTTGTGAAGTATAACACTTGTTATCTAACCCTTGGAACTTTGCAAAGAACCAGGTATTCTCTAAAGGTAGTTTTGAAGATCATCCTCCAAATCAAGAAAAAGGTACGAGCATATTCTTTCATAGTTTAATTGATTGATTTGTTTTCTGAAAAAAAAGTTTAGAGTGAAAAGGAATTGATTAGGGATTCCTATTGAGTGTGTTGAGTGAATGCTTCAAGGTTTTCTAGAATAAAGAAGTGTTGTTAAAACCTTGTTTTATAAGTATTGTTGTTGAAGTGAGTTGTTGAGAAAAGAACTTGAACTAGGGTCTAAAAAGAACATGAGTATCATTGTTATGTGAGAGTTGTTTTATAAGCATTGTTGTTGAAGTGAGTTATTGAGAAAATAAATATAACTAGGATTTGAAAAGAACATGAGTATCATTGTTATGTGAGGGTTGTTTTATAAGTATTGTTGTTGAAGTGAATTGTTGAGCAAAGAACTTGAACTAGGATTTTAAAAGAACATGAGTATCATTGTTATGTGAGAGTTGTTTTATAAGCATTGTTATTGAAGTGAGTTGTTGAGAAAAGAAATTGAACTAGGGTTTGAAAAGAACATGAGTATCATTGTTATGTGAGAGTTGTTTTATAAGCATTGTTGTTGAGCAAAGAACTTGAACTAGAGTTTGAAAAGAACATGAGTATCATTATTATGTGAGATTTGTTGTTGAGCATTGTTGGAAACATTTTGAGTGAGTGATAATATGCTTGGACTAGGGTTTGTGAGTAAGGATTATTTTATTGAGTGATTTTTTGAGTAGAGTTGGTTGAGCCTAGTCAAGTGGATGTGTGAAGTGATTGTTCAAGTTCCATAAAAAAAACTATTCTATATTTCGAATTGAGTTGAGAAAGTGATTGAGCATTGAGTTGAATTTGAAGCATATTGAGTCTCTAAAAATTCTCTTTATGTTTCTAAGAGAGTGATTGAAATATTGAGTATATTGGACAAGTTCTATGTGGACTTGTTGAGGAGATTTGAACAAGTTCTGTGTGGACTTGTTGAGCAGATTTGAGCAAGTTTTGTGTGGACTTGTTGAGTAGATTTGAGCAAGTTTTGTGTGGACTTGTTGAGTAGATTGGACAAGTTCTGTGTGGACTTGTTGAGCATATTGGACAAGTTTTGTGTGGATTTGTTGAGAATATTGTACAAGTTCTATGTGGACTTGAGCATATTGGACAAGTTCTTTGTGGACTTGTTGAGAAAATTTGAGCAAGTTCTATGTGGACTTGTTGAGCATATTTGAGCAAGTTCTATGTGGACTTATTGAGAAAATTTGAGAAAGTTCTATGTGGACTTATTGAGAATATTTAAGCAAGTTCTATGTGGACTTGTTGAGAAAATTTAAGCAAGTTCTGAGTGGACTTGTTGAGCAGATTTAAGCAAGTTCTGTGTGGACTTTTTGAGCATATTTGAGTACAAATTTTGGTGCATATTTGAGGATAGATTTGTGCTAGACCAGAGATAGAGATTTAGCAAATTTGTGCTAGATATAAGGACTATGTTTAGTGTAGATTTGAAATATAGCTTTGGAGGTGATAGAGCAAAGAGAAAAATAGTCTCTACTAGATAGAGATCCATTATCCAGAGCGATGATGATAGGTCTTCTGAGTGGGGACAAGAGTCTTTAATGGAGTGAGATCCACAAGCTAGTGTAGTGGAGGCAATATTCTTCTAGAGGATCACTAGCCAGAGTAGAGGAGGATTTCTCCTATGGATAGAGATTCACAAACTTGATTTAGGGGGATTGGTGTCTCCTTTGGATAGAGGTTCATAAACATTGTAATAGGTTAGGATTCCCAAGAAATTGATTGAGAAAATTTTAGTGTAAAATTTTCTTCGTAGAGTAGCCCACATTGGGTGAACCACATAAAATTGGTGTCTCGTGTGTATGATGTTGTGTGCCCTTCTTTGGTTTTTGTTGTTGATATTTCCATTGATATATTTCATAATATTTATTGTGATAAGAAAAGTAAAAAGTGGTCTTATACTGTTCACCCCCCTCTCAGTATAAGCTTGTGTTCTTCAATTGGTATCAGAGTTGGTTCCTTTGGAAAATGTTTAACAACTTGAAGGAAGATATTACAAGAACACAAATGGTAAAGAAATGCAAAAGTAGAACCATGAGATACAAGAAGAAAATAACACACATGGTCATGAAATAAAAGGAATATGAATTCAATATTATTGTTTTGGGAGGAAGAATGAAAATAGATTCAAGAGATGAATCAAGCAATGGAGAAATAACCAGGTTGATAAAGTTTTGTACCAGATGTAGGAATACAGGTCATCATGCAATTTATTGTCCACAAGAAGGTGAAGACTATTTTTTTTGTGGTCAAATTGGTCATGATGCAGGTTATTGCAATTGGTTTAGTAGCAGTGAATATGAAGATGATATTTTCATAAATGAAATCCTAGAGGTTGGTTCGAGAAAGGATAATAGGGACAATCAAAATAGGTATAAAGAAGAAACTCTACTTTCAATAATAGAAGAAAAAGAAGATGCTCCTATAGAATATTAAAAAAAAAACGGAATCCACTCTTAAGGAACTTGTTGAATTGAAAAGAGAGTATGTAGAATTGAAGGGTCAAATACAAGAAGATGAGAAATGTAAGACAAAGCTTCTACAAGATCTCTCTAACTTGAAATATAAGATTGAAGAGGTAAGGAAATTTGAAAAAGGTATGGTTGAATAGTCAAAGGTAAAAGATATAGAATGTGAAAGACTTATGGTTACTCTTGAAGAATTAAAAATGGAGAACTCAAGATTAATGGTTCAAGCTCAAGAAGATGAGAAATCAAAAACAAAGTTTCTATAGAAACTCACCAACTTCAAAATCAAGGTTGAAGAGTCAAGAGAAATTGAAGAAGGTATGGTATAAAAATTAAAGACAAAAGATATATAGTGTGAAATATTAGAGCATGAGATAGTTTCACTAAGGATGGAAGTAAAAGGCTCTAAGGACAAGTTGCACAAATTTGAGGAAAATCTAAATACTTTGGATAGGATCATAAATGTTCAAAAGTCATCAATCACCAAAATAGGACTTAGTTCTAAAGAAGAAAAAATAAAATAGGAAGCAGAAAAAGGAGAGTCAAGCTCAAACACTAAAAAATAAAAAGCATCAAAATAAGTAAGTAAAATAGAGAGTGATACTTCTAAGGATATGTTTGACAATAGAAAGTTCAACAAGGAAAGGAACAATACACAAGTAAGGAACAAATGGAATAGGAAATAGGACAAGGTAGAAGAGACTAAAAGACCAATGAGGTCAAGGCAAGGAGGCTTCAATGGAATATGCTTTTCAAGTCACAGGCTTGGGTACATGGATTCATAGTGCAGGACATAGGAAAGCCAAGAATATGGGAATAGATAGTTTTTCCATGGGTATTGCTACTCATGTAATAAGTTTGGTCACAAGGCAATGAATTGCAGGGTTCATGACAAAAGAAGGTATGGCTTCACTAGGATAAATCCTAAGATATTTGTACCTCCAAGGAATAATAACATTAAGTTTTACAATTGCAATAATGATGGTCACACAACAAAGTGGTGTAGAGCATACATTCCATAATCAAGCATGAACAGAAATAGGAAAAGGAACAGGAATATGGATATGAACAGGAACAGGAACAAGAACATGGATGTGAACAAGAACATGGATGTGAACAAGAACATGGATATGAACAGGAATAGGAATGTAGACATAGATAGGAACATAGATATGGAAATAAATAGTTAGAGGAATTAGAAGAATCATATAAGAAGAAAAGAGGATAAAGGTAAAGAACAATTCTTTCTAGGAGTAGAAATACTCCCACCCCATAATTAACCACCTTAAGAGGAGGTGGATGAGATGCTAAGATAAGGGAGGGGCTAATTCTTAGCCCCAAGCCCCAAAGGTGATACTTTGCCATTGATGTCAAAGGGGGAGAGATTTGAGTAAGGAGGAGATATTTGGTATTTGACAAAAGACGAGAGAGCATTGATCCAGGGGGAGCATTGTCCCAGGGGGAGCATAACAAAGGAAAGTTCAAGTTTTTGGTAAAAAGAAGTTGGGTTGACATCAATGACAAAGGGGAAGATTGTTAGACATTTTGAGCTCATTTAGTTGTCATTGATGTCAAGGTAAAAAGTTGTTATTGATGCCAAAGTGAATACATGAAGTTGTCATTAATACCATGAAGTACATCATCACTAACACCAAGAAGAAATGCAAAGAGATGGAGAAAATTTGTCCAAATATGTGTTTATAAGGGTTTTTATTAAAACCATGGTGGCACATTAAAAGGTTTTTTATTAAAACCATAATGATAGTTTCTAACATTGAAGATGGCATAATTAAGGTTTTTATTAAAACCAATATGGCGGAATTATTTTTCATCAACCCAGTGAGGTGCAAATGAAAATTTGATACTAACTCAAAGAGGGCTTTAATTTTTTATTAAAGTCTAAAGTTTATAAATTAAATTTATAATATCTAAATTATTTTGAATTTAAATTAGTTATAAATTATAATTTATACAAGTCGACGTCATCAAGTCGAATAATCCGCCGATGTATGTAAAGCAAATGAAGGGTATTTAAACCCAAAGACAAACCTTAGGGAAGATTGCAATTCAAATTCAAACACCGCAAAAAATCTCAAGCCTCCAAAAATCATGAAAGTGAGGTATTGCAAAAGCAAAGCAGTGCATCATGATCAAGGTAGTGTATCGTGTTCAAGACAACACATCATGTTTGAGCAAGGAACAAGGTAGAGGGAGTAGAACTCGTGGTCTAGCTTGGCGCTAGATGTAGAAGAAGGCCAAAATATTTGAAGTCTTTGTGAAAAGGTTTAAGCAACCTTAGGGCTTAAGCTAAGCACATGGAGTGCTTAGCTCACATGGCTAGCTAGCCGAAGCTAAGACACCAGTCGAGGGAGAATGTGTAGGGTCAAAACTCCAAGAAATGTGAAAGGGGGATTCACAAAAGGTTTTTATGATTTAAATTTTATTTTTGCATAATACTAAGGTTTAGGAGGCATAAGGGAATATTTGTGATATTTGATCATTGTGCTAAGGTTTTAAGGGTGTTTGTGGAATTTTATTAATTATGCAAAGGTTAGGGAGTTATAAGGTGATATTAATTTATTTACCTAAGTGGTAAATAGGTGCTTTATTAAGGTAAATATTATTTTACCATAGGAGATAGAAATTAAGTTGGAATATCAATTTTGTGAAATTAAGAAATTGAAGGTGTGTTTTGAAAAGGAAATTTATGTGAAGATATTATTGTAAAATATTGCTATTGAGAAGAAGATATAAGGTGTATTATGAAATTGAGCTATTCTTGTATTTTTTGAAGTATAACACTTGTTATCTAACCCTTGGGACTTTGCAAAGAAGAAGGTATTATCTAAAGGTAGTTTTGAAGATCATCCTCCAATCAAGAAAAATGTATGAGCATATTCTTTCATAGTTGAATTGATTGATTGGTTTTCTGGAAAAAAAAGTTTAGAGTGAAAAGGAATTTATTAGGGATTCCTATTGAGTGTGTTGAGTGAATGCTTCAAGCTTTTCTAGAATAAAGAAGTGTTGTTAAAACCTTGTTTTATAAGCATTGTTTTTGAAGTGAGTTGTTGAGCAAATAAAAAGTGTGGTCCATAAAAATTGTAATAGGGAAGGATTCCCAAGAAATTGATTGAGAAAATTTTAGTGAAATATTTTATCTATGGAGTAGCCCACATTGGGTGAACCATGTAAAATTGGTGTCTCATTTGTGTATGATATTTTGTGCACTGCTTTCGTTTATGTTGTTGATATTTCCATTGATATATTGTAAAATATTGATTGTGATAAGAAAATTAAAAAGTGGTCTTATAATGTTCACCCCCCTCTTAGTATAAGCTTGTGTTCTTCACTTGAGGTTGACTTTCCTTCCCATTTCTTTTGAACCTATTCAAATCAAAGACCTATTTTTCTTGATGTAGGCTTTTGTATCTTGATGAACTTATCCAGGTTCTTTGAGATTTTTTTGAACCCTTTTAGCTTGACTTTGGAGTCTTCTAAATCTTCTCTCAGTAGTGCCACTTCTTATGATAACTTTTCATATTATAAGATATTTGCTTCAAACTTATCTTTGAACCTTTTTGCCTTAGCCTTTGAATTTTCTAAATCCTCTATAAGCAATCTTCTCTCTTCATCACATTCCTAAAACTAAATTTCAAGTTTAGAGTGTTTCTTTCTTACATTCTTTACCATGTCAAGGGCATAAATAAGTTCTCCCTTGAGATCATATCCATCCTTTTCTGAATATTCCTCTATTTGTTTACCTTTGTCCACATATTTATTTTCTATTGGCTTGTATTCTATAAGATCATCTACTTCTTCTAATGCCATTATAAGGTTTTCATCTGGTCCTTCAAGTGCATCCTCATATTCATCATCACTGAAACTATAACCATCCCTTGTACAATTATCTTCAATATGTCCAAAGTTACCACATCTAAAACACTTGAGAAATACTAGAGTCCTTTTCTTAACTTGGTCTTTTTCTTCAATCATAAATAGGACTGCATCTCTATCATTGTCTAAAAAACTAGCATCACTATCACTTGAGTACATACTTGCTTCATTCGCATAGTATCTTCTATTTTTGCGTTTGAAATAACTTATTTCCTTATCTGCTTTGTACATCCTTGCTCTTATTTTGGTGCCTATATCTTTCTAATTCCCTGTTCTTGTGATTGTGTTTTTATTCATCATTGTTATTCTTAGCTTCTTGATAGTCAGTTGTATAATGACCATACTTTCCATAATTGAAACATTTAACAGATCTTGTATCTCTATATCTTCTTGAATCCTTATTCATTCTGCCATAATTTGCTTCTTCATCACTGGATGACTCATTGCTTGATTATGACTGCTTACCCTTTGTTTTCTTGATTGCTTTAAATGTTACTTCTTTTTGCATTTATGGTTCCTCCTTTGTTCTTATATCATGTTCTATAAGAATACCAAGTAACATATATCTTGTCAAAGTATCACCATACATTTACACTTCTATAGCATAAACCCTTTCACTAAATATTTTTGGAAGAGTTATTAAGACTTTATCACAAACATATGATTCATCAATATTCATTCCAAGTCCTTGCATAGCATTAACAACCTCATCAATTCAAAGTAGATAAGTACTAATATTTTCCTCATCCTTCATTCTTAATTCTTCAAATTTTCCTTTGAGATTTCACATATTTTCTTTCTTGACACATTTATTTTTTTTGGTAAGTTAATGAAATTCATTAAAAAAAGGGCAGCTAAAATGCGTCCCAATACATTGTACTTCAGTAGAACCGAGAATAGAAAAAATTAAACAAAAGAGGAAGCAAAACAGGAAACACCAGATGAACAAAAGGCATTTAGCCAGCATAACTACAAAGGACCTTAGACACCACAAAATGGAGCAAAACAATCAAGTGAAAGCTAATGCTAAGATTTCAGAAGCAGAGACAACGAACACACTAGATGGGAATATCAGTTTGCATTGGTGATGCCACCATAATCTCCAGATCAAAATCCTTAACTTCATTCTCTGGCGTATCCTTTGGGGCTTCCTTGCAAGATTCCTTGGTGATCTCCACAACCTCCTCATCATTGGAACTATATTTTGTGTTGGAAAGTCCCCATGTAGAAGAAGTAGCATGAACAACCTTGAAATATTCATAGAAGAACAATAGGCTAAGTTCTTGATGCTACTCCTTAAGCTGTATGATAGCTTTCCAAATGGCAACATAAGCAATTTCCAAGTGATTGATAGTAGCAGATGTGGCTTGGATAGCAAGTTTATGAAGGTATTTTTCACAATGTCAAGAGAGCTAGAAAGATCTTTCTTGGCCTTTTCAGAGGAAGGAGTGGGTATTTTAGAAATCTCCTTAAATTTAAGCCTCTTAGAACAACGAATAGGTGTTTTTTCAATTTTAACTTTTTTTCTTGATGTTCGACACAACCTAAGACTTCTCAATATTTTTTTGTCTTGGACCTACAGCTTTTAGGGCTAGGGATAGAGTAAGAGTTTTCTTCAACAGAATTAGGGTCAAGGATATTACCTTTGGGAAACCTATGGATTAAAAACCTATAGATAATTTTGAATAACCCTTAATGAGAAGGCCAACCCTCATACTTATTTCCTTGGTTTGAAGTTATAGCATAGTCCATGGACCAGTAGAGAGTAGTAGGGATGTTCATAATTTTGGCCTCACAGAAATGGTTGATGAATGCTAAATGAAAACTATAAAGTTGGGACTCAGGGTGGTCAACAGTAAAGTATTGCATAGTAGGCTTAAGTAATTCTTTCCAAGGAGTGGAAATGTGATGGCGATATAGACCTTTTTTGTGGAGCTTGCAGATCATGGATGTCTACTCAAAGTGGGTTAGTTCAGACTCCCAATTGTGTTTGTTCCTTCGAATCACTTTTCCCTCAAGGATTTATCCTATAAAATCAACCAAAATCTCCATCATTATCTGGAACTCCACACCATGAATAGTGATGATGACATTGTCCCAAGTCTCAGCAAACACGATAGTCACCTCCCAATCGACTCCAAAAAACATTTTGAAAAATTTGATAAGGCCACCTTTATCCTTCAAAATGTTGTTAGCAATAGTATCAATTTCAAAAATTTCAGGCTCATTATACTCAGGTTTCCCTTATTTCATAATTGAAACCCAAAGAAAATTTGAAAGGATGGACCAAAAAGGGGAAATAGCAAAAAGGAACAACCACAGGGAAACTAGAGGATAAATGAAAGGATCTGTTGGTCACAAATCTGCCATAGGAAAGGATTTTCTAAAACTATGCACCCTAGACCCGACCAACATTGAAAGGTTGAGAGAAAGAAATGTCTCCCAAGCCAATCTCCAGAGAGGGCTGGTTCCCTTACTAATCTAAGCTTGATTTTAGATAAAAGTTGCAGGAAAGAAATTATAAAAATATAGAAAGAGATGGGAAATATGGCCACAGGCCGAATTTGTAAAATTGGGGATAGACAGAACAACAGTAGGAATCTATTTCAAGCATATAAAAAACATATAACAAGAGATAGTAACATAGTCCACTTACAACCTTGTGCAGACAACTTCCCAGGATCACATTCCAGAACTCACTTTCTCACCAGCAACATTCAAACTCAGATGCAGAATGTAAATCTCACAGTAGATGAGAAACATGAGCGTAATGAGAAATGCATCAAAGAGAAGAAATCACACATGAAATTCCTTGGAAAAATATGAAGTCAAATCTCTTATTCATGCAGAAAACTTGATAAATTTTCTCGCGGCCTGTCTCCCCTTTTTTTCTTGAGATATACAATATTATTTATAGAGGGCTTGCCTCTCTGCAGTATTTTAGAATATTAAACAGACTTTAATGGGATCCAACCAACAAGCACTAAAAGACATGAAGCAGACCTTCATGGAATTCTAGCAAACAAGCACTGAAAAAAAAAACAATCTCGTGAAATCTGCCTATTTGTAGCATTTAAAATATAAAACAGGCTGTAATGGAATCCAGCAAATAAGCATTTAAAACAAAAAGCAGACTTTCTTGGGACCCACCAAATGAGTGCTTAAAAAAAACAATTCCCAAAATTTGCCTCGAAGAAATCGCAGACCGAACTGGGACCCACGTGTCTTCATTAGTCGTGAAAACGACAAAAGTCACGAAAATGCGACATGTCGCGATTTTGCGACATTTTTCTGCCTTCTGCTTTCCTACCACCATCGGATCACGAAAACATGACAAGTCATGAAAATGTGACATGTCACGATTTCGCTACACCTTTCCGTTGCCTTGTCCTTTTGTTGCCATGAACCGCAAAAACGCGACATGTCACGATTTCACTACATCTTCCTTTTGCTAGGCCTCTTCGCTGCTATTTGTCATGAAAATGCGATAGGTCACGATTTCGTGTCATCCTGTATTTGTCTGCATGTTTTCTGCTTCTTCTCCACAAAAACGTGACAAGTCACAAAATCACTACATATTCGGCTTCTTTATCTCCTTCGCTACCCTAAACCGTGAAAACGCGATGCTGCATGATTTCGCAACGTTTTCTGTATTTACCTTTGTTGCTGCTTCCAGGTCACAAAAACTCAACATGTCTTGAAATCGCGCTACTCCGTACCATTCTGCTTCTTTCCTGCTCCACTGCTATGAAAATCCAACAAGTCGCGAAATTGCTACATGTCGCGATTTCGCGACAATGTTCATCCACCTTGTACGGTCCAGCTTCCAACCTACGAAAATGCAACACTTTCTTGCTTTTCCTTTCGTAGCCACTTCTATCGTGATTTTGCTGCATTTCTCTGCACTGTCTTTCTTCAACAATGTGTCACGAAATTGATACCATTTCTTGCACTTGGCGCTTCCGCCTCAAGTTGTCATGTTTTCGCAATGTTTTCTTCCTGCTAGGATTCATCGCAACAAATGTCGCAAAAGCGTGACATATTTCATGCCTCATGCTTTCTACCTTAAATTTGTCGTGACCACGCAACATGTAGTGATTTCGCTACAACTTTTGCATTTTGTGCCTCATTCACCTTTCTGTCGCGATATCGCTACCTTTTCTCTGCCTTGCTCCATATTCTCTTCTCAGTCACGAAAATGTGACATGTCATGATTTCGCTACATATTTTATGCATGCTATACGATCCTACTTCTAAGCTGTGAAAACGTGACACTTTTGCCTCTGTTTTTCTTCAACTTCCACCATGTCACGATTTCGCTACAAGTTCTGCCTCCTTGGACTTTGCTGTTTGCCAACCACGAAAATGGAACACTGCGCGATTTTGCTACAATTTTTTGCACTTAGTCTTTCTTCAACAATGTGTCATGAAATCACTACCATTCCTTGCCTTCTTCATTGTTCCCACTTTCTGTCGTGATTTTGTGACATCTTCGTCTTGCTTGGACTCATTCTTAAAAGTGTTGCGAAATCGCGACGATTTTTTGCCTTAGACTCTTTTCATTCACATGGACCGCGATCACGCAACACGTAGCAATTTCGCTACAACTTTCGCTTTGCTGGGCTTCATCATACAACTGGCATGAAATCATGACCATTTTACAACTTGAGCCTTTCTGTCCACCCATGCCACGAAAATGCGACGCGTCACGATTTCGCGACGTGTTTTGCCTTATGTGCCTTGTGCCATATTGTGTCACGATTTCGCTACAACTTCGAGTCTCATCGCTCACCGCTCAGTTATGTCGCGATTTCATGACAATTTCTAACCTTATGCTTCCTGGCTGTTGCAAGTCATGAAAATGAGACGTTGCACGATTTCACGACAACTTTGTCACTCTGCCCTCTGTTGACCATTTTGACCGCGAAAATCTAACACGTCACGATATCGTGACGATTTTTCCCCCTGCTGCCGTTGACTACATTGACCGTAATTTTGTGACACATCACGAAATCGTGACAATTTTGCATTTGTTTTCTCTCTCCTCATCTGACCCGCGATTTTGTGACATGTCGCGATATAGCGATGATTTTCAAATTTGGCTCTCCATGCTGCTTTTTTGTTGCGATTTCATGACAGTCTTCAAACTTAGCTGTTTTTTGCATCAAAACTCATAGAAACACAGAGAAGAGTGAGAACTTCAACCCTTATTGCATGAATCATCATAAATCAAAACAATGTGGCAAACTGCCAACAGGATCATACATGACATAAAATAAAAAATAGGTTAGATCACAGATCTGGAACCAACATGAAAATCGGTAAAAACACCTTGAAAAGGAGAAAACCCTCTGATTAGAAGGACATTGTCTAGGTTTGGGAATAAAGAGTATTTTTTGATATTGGACACTGCAAAAAGTGATTGGAAAAAGCAATATACGGGGATAGTGTTGACTCTTTGGGATACCCAAAAAATAGAGCCAAAATATTGAACTGGCATAGGAGACATGGAGTATTGGAAACCCCCATAAAATGATCCTTGAAACAAATCAGAAAGTAGGCCAGTGGATGATGTTTCTTGAAAGGACCAAATAACAAAATCCAAGAAAAACAGACAAGATATGATGAGAGATGGTGCTAAGATTTGCATTGGAATTCCAAGATAGAATGGCTGACGAGAAAAAATTGTAGGCTAAATAAAATGGTGGTGTGAATGGTGAAACCATGTGGGTAAAAGAGAAATGCATAGAAATGTGAATGGGAATGCTAATTCTCATCATGATCACAAATATTTTTACTCAACCTGGAAATCGTAGCAACTTTTGGAGGAAGAGAATATGTCCACGTCATCATACCATGGGCATTCACCATAATGTTGGCCAATCTGTTAGCAACAGAGTTGGATTCTTTGAAGGCATGTTGGATGATGGTTTCATTCTATTCAAAGATGATCTTCTTACTTTATTCAATCAAGCTTCTTATTCTCCAACTAGCTGGCTTGGAATTTTTAAAAAAATTGATTATGTTTAGAGAGTCTCCTTTGACAATAATGTTTCCTGGAATGTATTTAATGAATTGGAGGCATCTCCATAGAGCTTTTGCTTCAGTCGAATTATTGGAAAGAATTCCTAATGGTTCAAAATAAGCAAAAATGGAATTTATCTCCTTCATATATATTTTTCAATTTATCCCACATTTCATTTGCAGTTTGATAATGCATAACCTTCATAGACTCTGTTCTATGCAAACCTCTCAAAAGTGCATTCATTACTTTTGAATTGTAATGTTGTAGGAGCTTACCTTCCTTATCTATAGGAGGATTAATTAAGGGATCATATCCAAATTCAATTGCTTCCAAAATTTCATTGCCAAGTGCCATCAGGTAGATCTTCATTCACACACTCCAATACATATAGTCACTTCTATAAAATACTGGTGCTGAATTATCTAAGGACACATTATTAAAATCCATTATGTTCTTGCTTTTCCTTAAAGCTGTTAAACTCTTATGTAGGAACCCACTTTGATACCAATTATAGAACACAAGCTTATACTGAGAGGTGGGGTGAACAGTATAATACCACTTTTTACTTTTCTTTCCAAATCAATATTATTCAATGTATAGATAGTAATATAAATAGTAGTAATCAAAGTAATGTACAAATCATCACACACAATAGAGACACCACAATTTACGTGGTTCACCCAATGTGGGCTACTCCATAGAGAAAATATTTCACTAAATTTTTCTCAATAAATCTCTTGGAAATCATTTTCCTATTACAATGTTTATGGACCTCTATCCAAAGAAGACACCAATACCCTAAATCAAGTTCATGGATCTCTATCCATAGGATAACTCCTCCTATGCTTTGGCTGGTGATCCTCTAGAGGACTAATACCTCCAATACACTGGCTTGTGGATATATCTCCATTGAAGACTCTTGTCCCCACTCAGAAGACCTATTCTCACTATCCTGGCTACTGGATCTCTATCCACTAGAGACTACTATCCTCTCTACTCTGTCACCTCCAAAGCTATATCTAAAATCTACACTAAACATATTCCTTTGGTCTAGTACAAATATGCTCAATCTCTGTCTCTGGTCTAGCATAAACTTGTCCTCAAATCTACACCAAACTCTGCTCTCAAATCTACACTAAACATAGTCCTTCAGTCTAGCATAAATCTGTCCTTGATCTCTGTCCTCAAGCCTTAACTCAAGGCTCGACTCAACTCTTTTGGATCTACCCCAAAACTTAATTTAAGGTTTGAAAAAATCAATCAACTCTACTCTCAAGTCTTCTCAAAAACTTATCTCAAATCTACCTTGTAAGCTTCAAAAAAATCTCACACTAATCTATCCACAAGTTCTCTCTAGAACTTTTCAAACTCTGCTCCACAAGTTATCTCTAGAACTTGCTCAAATATTCTATTCAAGTCCTTTCTATAACTTGTTCAAATATGCTTTACAAGTCCTCTCTAGAACTTGTCCAAATCTATATTGTAAGCTTCCACAAAATCTCACACAAAAATAGTCCACAAGTATCCTCAAAGACTTACCTCAAATTTGCTCAACAAGTCCACATAGAACTTGTCCAATATCATATAAATATAAAGAGAATTGTTAGAGAATCAATATGTTCTACACTTATCACAATGATCAATTACTTTCAATCACTCTCTTAGAAACATAAGGAGAATTGTTAGAGATTGAATATGCTTCAAATACAACTTGATGCTCAATCACTTTCTCAAATCAATTCACAATATAGAATAGTTTGTTTTATGGAACTTGAACAATCACTTCACAAATTCACTTGAATAGGCTCAACCAATCACTCAATGAAATAATCCTTGCTCACAAACCCTAGTCAAAGCATATAAACATCAACTCAAAATATTTTCAACAATGTTCAACAAAAAGTCTCACATAACAATGATACTCATGTTCTCTTCAAACCCTAGTTCAAGTTATTTGCTCAAAAACTCACTTCAACAACAATTCTTATAAAACAATCTTCCCATAGCAATGATACTCAAACCCTAATTCAAGTTCTCACAACAAATTACTTCAACAACAATGATTATAAAACAAGGTTTAACAACAATTCTTTATTCCATAAAACCTTGAAGCATTAACTCAACATACTCAATAGGAAATCCTAATAAAATCCTTTTCACTCCAAAATTATTTTCCAAAAAACCAATCAATCAAATCAACTATGAAAGAATGTTCTTGTACCTTTTTCTTGATGATGAAGGGATCTGATAACTCTGTCACAACCACAAACACTTCTATGCCAAGCTCAAAGAGGTTAGAAGATAAATCTTTCTCACAATGTAGTTTAAAAACTCAATTAAACCTTATCACTCCACCTTTCAATACAACCATCAACATACATAAAATATTTATCTAATAACACCTTATAATATCCCAATTAAAAATAAATTCAACATCCACCAAACTTAACTCAAAACCTATTTACTCAGATTTAATGGCAAAAAGAACTTTTACAAAAATAAAATCTACTTTCCTTATAACTCCATTAACATAAATCACTTATCAATAAAACAACCTTTCATAATCCCTTATAACTCCAAATAATACTTTATAGAAAATCTTAGGCAAATAAAATTTAATTAAAAATACCTTTGCCATTAGTGGGATTCGAACCCACAATCTCAGCCTCCACGAGCACTCTAGTCGTGGGATTGACCACCGTGTGTACTAGATGCATGCTTGAAATCTTAGGAGCACTTTGTGCTCTTTCTCCTAAGTCTGGAGCTCAAAACGAGTGTGTGCCAAAACGCTCTTCCCTTGGAACTCAAAATGAACACACAAACTAACCACCATGTGAATCGATCGTGGTCACTTCCACTCCCAACGCTCTCATGAAATGCGCACTGCCAATGTACCACTCTGTCCAATGGGAGTGAGGACTTCTCCCCTTTTAGTCTTTTTCCCTGGCACTAAAAGACAACACAAGTATGTCTTCTTTCACTTTTGTCGCATAAAAATTAATCGAAGAAGGTAAGGTCTAATGTTCTTTGGCCTGGTATTTATACATGATTTCCCCTTTTTCCATAGACGTCGGCACTTCCACAAAGTTTGATGACGTCAAAACTTTTTAAAACCTTAAATAATTTATAAATTATTTAAATTTTAAAATAATTTAAATTTTATAAATTATATTTATAAACCTTTGACTTTAATAAAAATTAAAGCCTTTCTTGGGATAAAATTTAAACCTTTAATTTGTACTCTATTGATTTGATGAAGATTATTCTGCCACCATGGTTTTAATAAAAACATTTTAATTTTCACCATGGTTTTAACACAAACCCTTATAAAACAATATTTTGATAGCTTTTCTTCAACTCTTTACATTGTTACTGGTGACAGTAATGGTGTACTCCATGGTATTAATGATAGCTTCATGTGTTCACCTTGAAATCAATGATGACTTAACACATTGACATTAATGACAACTAAATGAGCTCAAAATATCCTATAATATCCCCCTTTGTCATTGATGGCAACCCAAATTATTTTTACTAAAAACTTGACCTTTCCTTTGTTCTACTCCCCCTGGGACATTTCTGCATTGGCTCAATGCTCTCTCAAATACCAAATATCTCCCCCTTGACATCAATGGAAAAGGGTCACATTTGGGGCTTGGGGCTAATAATGATCCTCTTAGCTTAGACCCTCCCCCACCTCCTCTTGAGGTGGTTAATTCTGGGGTGGAAGTATTTCTACTCCCAGAAAGAACTGTTCTTTACATTTATCCTCTCTTCTTCTTATCTGATCCTTCTGATTTCTCTGATTGTTTCTTTCCATATTCATGTTCCTGTCCATGTCTTCATTCCTATCCATATTCCTATTCCTATTCATGTTCCTGTTCTTGTTCATATCCATATTCTTGTTCATGTTACTGTTCCTATTCATATCAATGTTCTTGTTCCTATTCCAGTTCCTACTTGATTATGGAATTTTTGCTCTACACCACTTTGTTGTGTGACCATAATTATTGCACTTAAAACACTTAATTTTATTATTATTTGGAGGTGCAAATATCTTAGAATTTATCCTAGTGAAGCCATACCCTCTTCTGTCATGAACCCTGCAATTCATTCTTGTGACCAAACTGATTACATGAGTAGCAATACCCATGGAAAAAATGTATGTTCCCATATTCTTGTCTTTATTGTGTCCTATACTGTGAAGCCATGTGCCCAAACCTGTGACATGAAAAACATCTTCTGTTGAAGTTTCCTTTTCTTGACCTCATTGGTATCCTAGTCTCTCTTAACTTATTCTGATTGTTGTTCCATTTGTATCTTCTTTATGCATTGTTCCTATCTTTTTTGAACTCTCTATTTTCCAACTTATCCTCAAATGTCTCACTTCCTTTTACACTGTCTTATTTTGAATTATCTGCATCTAAAGTTATTTCTCCTCCAAAACTTGATGTTGTTCATTTTGAGCTCATTTAGTTGTCATTGATGTCAAGGTAAAAGTTGTCATTGGTGCCAAAGTGAAAAATTCAAATTCAAACACAGCAAAAAATTTGGAGCCTCTGAAAATCATGAAAGTGAGGTATTGTAGAAGTAAAGCAGCACATCGTGATCAAGACAGTGTATCATGTTCAAGACAGTGCATCATGTTCAAGTAAGGAAAAAGGCAGAGGGAGTAGCACTCATGGTCTAGCTTGGTGCTAGACGTAGGAGAAGGCCAAAGGCTTTAAAGCCTTTGTGAAAAGTTTTAAGTAACCTTAGGGATTAAGCTAAGCATGTGGAATGCTTAGCTCACATGACTAGCTAGTTGAAGCTAAGGCGCCAGCTGAGGGAGAAGGTGTAGGGCTGAAACTCTAAAAAATGTGAAAGGGGGATTCACCAAAGTTTTTTATGATTAAAATTTGATTTAGAAGGTTTAGGAGGCATAAGGGAATATTTGTGATATTTGATCATTGTGCTAAGGTTTTAAAGGTGTTTGTGGAATTTGATTAATTGTGCAAAGGTTAGGGAGTTATAAGGTGATATTAATTTATTTACCTAAGTGTTAAATAGGTGCTTTATTAAGATAAATATTATTTTACCTTAGGATATAGATATTAAGTTGGAATATCAATTTTGTGAAATTGAGAAATTGAATGTGTGTTTTGAAAAGGAAATTTATGTGAAGATATTATTGTCAAATATTCCTATTGAGAAGGATATATAAGGTGTATCATGAAATTGAGCTATTATTGTATTTTGTGAAGTATAACACTTGTTATATAACCCTTGGAACTTGGTAAAGAAGAAGGTATTCTCTAAATGCAGTTTTGAAGATCATCCTCCAATAAAGAAAAAGGTATGAGCATATTCTTCCATAGTTGAATTGATTGATTGGTTTTCTATAAAATAAGTTTGGAGTGAAAAGGACTTGATTAGGGTTTCCTATTGAGTGTGTTGAGTGAATGCTTCAAGATTTTCTGGAATAAATAAGTGTTGTTAAAACCTTGTTTTATAAGCATTGTTGTTGAAGTGAGTTGTTGAGCAAAGAACTTGAACTAGGGTTTGAAAATAACATGAGTATCATTGTTATGTGAGAGTTTTTTATAAGCATTGTTATTGAAGTGTGTTTTTGAGCAAAGAACTTGAAATAGTATTTGAAAAGAATGTGAGTATAATTGTTATGTGAGAGTTTTTTTATAAGCATTGTTGTTGAAGTGAGTTGTTGAGTAAATAACTTGAACTAGGATTTTAAAAGAACATGAGTATCATTGTTATGCGAGAGTTGTTTTATAAGCATTTTTGTTGAAGTGAGTTGTTGAGAAAATAACTTGAACTAGGGTTTGAAAATAACATGAGTATCATTGTTATGTGAGATTTATTTTATAAGCATTGTTTTTGAAGTGAGTTGTTGAGCAAAGAACTTTAACTTAGGTTTGAAAAGAACATGAGTATCATTATTATGTGATATTTGTTGTTGAGAATTGTTGGAAACATTTTGAGTTAGTGATCATATGCTTACCTTGAATTGATTACCATAAGTTTATAAAATCATTTGAAAATTTATATTGTGTAAGCATAAAATAAATTCCCTATTGAAGACATTGGAAGAGTGTGGGTTGATTGAGTTGCATTGGTTATAGAAGGACAAACCTAAGGAATAAAAGGTTCTAGTATAAGTCGTCTTTAAGAAAGTATTTAAGGCTAAAGTAAATGAAGATTGCAAAGCAAGCTCATACTACCATGAGTAGAGGTCTTTGTAAAAGTTAAAATTAAAAGAGAGTGGTAGAAAGTTGATAAAATTGGAAGATGTCAAGAAGAATTAGAGAGGGATCCATTAAGATATTCCCAAGCTGTGAGATAACCAAAATTGAGAGGGAGCCATTAAGAGCTACCTAAGTTGTGAGATATCTAGTAGAGAAGCATGGATACATAGAAGGGAGCCACTAAAGCATCCTGTGTCTACCTATTGAAGAATAAATAAAGAAGGAAAAATCCCTATGATTGAGATAAATCCAAAAGCAACTATTACAAAGAACATAGAGCTAAAAGAGGTCGAAAGTCATCCTAATATAATTATTGAGTGGCTAAGTGTAATTGCATTCATATAAGTACCATTACATAGTAGCAAAATTAGTTGAATTTTGAAGGCATTAGAGAAGACTAAGGGCTGGAAAGACTAAGATCATCTAAGTTATATTGCATTATAGTAGTAGTTAAATGTTGAAGTACTAAAAGACTGAGTGTTGAAATAAATGAGTGTCTAAGCACCATTGTGTTGTAGAAGCAATTGATAGATTCAAGCATCGAAGAAGACTAAGCATAGGAATATATTAAGCACCTTAGCATCATTGAGTAGTAGTAGAACTAGTTGTAAGTTGGAGTGCTAGAGAAAACTAAGCATTAGAATAGATTGATTGTCTAAGAAATTAGCACCATTACATTGCAGAAGCAACTGTTAGATTGAAGTACCAAAGAGATTTGAGCTCTAATAAAAATTAAGTGCCAAAGTTATTTAAGTGTCATTGTAAAACCTGTGAGCACCCTGAGCAAAATTGAGATATTTAAATATAATATATTCATAAAAATTTTGGAGGAATTGAAACATCTCAAGTCTTATTCAAAGTTGGTATAGTGCTGAAGAAAATTGGGTGACGGTGATTGGAAAGTGCCCTAGAAATTTAGTTGCCACTTGAATTATTTGATGATGTATAGAGAATTTGGTGAAGGTTTCACAAGGTATGATTTAAAATACTTCTATTCTGAATGAGAGCTTAAGTAAATTTTAAATTACATTGAATTTTTTAATAAAGGGAGAGCAATAAGGTTTTATAAAGTTTTGAAAAATATTTTTTTAATTTAAGTTATTTCATAAATTTGATTTTTGAAAAATTAAAATTTTTGAAAAGTTAAAATTAGGGATTTAAAAGGAATTATACATTTGTTAGAATTTGTTTATTTCAAGAACTTTATTTTTGAAAAAATTAAAATTTATTAAAGTTTGAAAAGCTAAGGAAGTCTACTCCAAAAGAAAATTTTAAAATTTTGATCCCGCGTATGGGTTGATCCTGCGTCCCAGTCTGATCCCACGTACGAGTTGATCTCGCATCCTAGTCTGATCCCACGTACGGGTTGATCTTGCATCCTAGATTGTTAAGTCAGTTGGTGATGGTCCCTCCAGGACCGTTCCCCTATGCTCCTTTTGTTCTTATTAAGGCCTGCCCTTTGGCCCTCTGGATGGTCTATTGACCTTTTGTAAAAAGGTTTTGGGGCCCCTTTCAAAACCCACTTTTAATGAAATTTTTTTATCGACCAAAAAATAAATTGTAAATTAGAATGCTTTATTTGAAATTTGGGAGCCATAAGGTTTCCAACTCCAAAGGAATTGACTTGTGAAATTTGAATATCTGTTTGAAAAAAATTTACATTGGAGAATTTGATTTGCAAAATAAAAATTTTGAAATTTGGAGTAATGAGGACTTCTATTCCAAAGGATTTTTTTTTTATGAAACAAAAATATTGTAAAGAAGAATGAATGCTCAAGAAAAAGGAAAAAATTTTAAGAGTTAAGAATTAATATAGCATATTAAATTTATTAAAAATGAAGCTAAAAATATAATTTTTATGATTCTTAAGAAATGCATTGAAGATGCTCATAATGAAGAAAAAACAAGTTATGAATATACTATGATATCAAAAAATAACTACAAAACCAAGAAATCAGTTTTATGTTCCCATAGAACTTAATTTAAAAAATAAACTTAAAAAAAAATAATAAGTTTAGACATAAGACTATATATTATTGGAGGTAGAATAGAGTGGAAGGTGTCTACTTAGAGTTGAAAGTTGGAAAAGAGAGACGTTTTTCGCAGGACTGCCCAAACTACCGAACTCATTTTGGCCATATCTCACTCATCCGAACTCGGATTGAGCTGAAATTTTGAGGGTAGATGCCTAAAAAACCCTAGAACGTCTCCACAAATTTTCATATCATTTGGAGCAACATAGATCCTAGCACATCCATATGTGTGAACGATATATTTGGCAAGCAGCTATGCGAGGGTTTCATCTAGGTTGAGTGCAAGCAGCTCTAGAGGTTGGTTTTTAGGGCCTTCGAGCCCTAGTGGCCAATATTTTTGTGGTTTATGCTCAATATTTTAGCAGGAAATGTTGCAGGGGATACAAGATGGGTTAGAAATTTGTCTTTCAATAGATCATACTATGAACTTGAGTGTCAACGGCTTCCAATTTGCTGCACAAAAATAAAGTGAAAAACATACATTTCCACGATGTCTAGGGCAAGGATTAAAGAGACCACAAAATAAGTTTCAAGTAGTTGATCAAAAAATGGCTCATATCTCAAGTGAATCTGGTTCTAAGGTGCACCCACAAAATAATTCTACTGTGAAAACCCCTATCAAGGGTAAGAATTTTGAAGACTCAGTCCCAAAAATGAATTTTAGGGATGCCCTCCGAGGTGGACAGCATCAGCCCAATGCTAATATCAATATTAGGGCTTCTCATAAACCTCTAAGAATGCCTAAGATTGATCCCAAAAAAACGGAGTCAGGATGTCTTAAAGCAACTGATGGAACTCCTATTGTTAAGCTTGATATGGGTAATCCGATCGGCATTGAAGATTTGGAAAAAAGAGCACTAATTTGTTGGTTCGTGGGTTTTCGTCCGAGTCTATCTCGCTTTCAAAGTCTGGGCTGCAAAAATCTAGAAAACTAAAGGTGAGTTACAAATCTCTATTTATCCAAATGGTTATTTTCTTGTTTTATTTGCTAACAATGAAGATAGAGAGAAAACTTTTCAAGGGGGTCCTTGGTTTTTTGGAAGGGCAGGGCTTTTCATGAAGCCCTAGCATACTAAATTTAAAGCCGAAGAAGAGATGCCTTCTATAGCTCCCGTGTGGGTTAGACTCTTTGGCCTCCCTACTGAATTTTGGAATCCTACTATTTTTTCTTCAATTGGAAACTCTTTAGGAACTTTTATGATGACTGCTGATTGTACTCAAAATTTTGAACATATTATTTATGCTCAAATTTGTGTTTTAATGGATTTTGAAAAACCCCTATCTAAAAATATCACATTACAATTTGGGGAAGACACTTGGGAGCAAGTAGTGGACTATGAGAACATTCCTTTTCATTGTAGAATTTGCCATGAATATGGTCATTTGGCCGATGTTTGCCCAAATAAAATTCCTGATCAAAAGAAAGAAGATATAGACTCAAAGAGGTTTCCAAATACCTAAGAAGAAGAACACTCGAAAAAACCAAGTAATGAAGGATCAATCAAAGTCATTTGCTAATATGTTTGAAATCCTTTCCACAAATGATGTCCCAAGTGAGGAAGAGGAAATAATGGAAACTGAAATCTTAGAAACACAATTTAAATATGAAGGAAAGAACTCAAAGACAAACCAACAAATCAAAGGTTTTCAACAGAAAAAAAGGAGAAAATTTACACAAGAAAAACAATATTTCAAATATCAAAACTTCAAATAATGCAGGTCCCAATATAGACTCCATTGAACTTGTATCGCTCCAAATTTTTCGCATCCCTACCTTCAGGCTATTGGATCCGCGCCCGGAAGGAGGATGGGAAAAGGATGTCGCGATACCTCGGACTGAGAGGACTTTGTGAAGGTCCCGCCTCTCAAGGGAGGTGTATTTTGATGATTTTTCGACGGATGGTGGGTTCACCAGGAAACATTTAAGGGCAGTTTCCATGCCTAGGTTTTGGAATGTGTTTAAATGTGTTCGTTTTTAACCTTAAGCATTCATATCCTAGGTTTGGCCGAATGAATCTAGATTTAATCTACATGAAAATACAAATTCCATGAATACATAAAACAAATTTAAAGACAGAAAACAGAGAGATTACGGAATGCAAATGAGGAATACCATGTAGCACCCTAAAATTGGCGCAGTAAAATTACAATAAGTTCATTCACCTTAGTAAATAATTTAAAAATAAAATTTAACCTCCCAAACCGCTCGTTAACCATTGAGAAATTCGTTTCCCCCTTTTTCGCATCATTTTTAGAGGTTGTTTTGACCGTTTGATGATATCGTCGTCGATCAGACGATATCGCCCCAGATTTGACGATTTCGTCTAGACTAGGACGTCCAGACGATCTTGTCGCAAAACTGATTTTGCAAAGTTGGAATCTGTTCCAATGGGTCTCCAATCTGGACAGAAGCGTTTCTGCACCATTGGGACCCTCCCCCCGTTGGAGATCTCCCAAATTGGGATGATCTCCAACCTCCTAACTACTTCCCTAAGCCTATTTAGTCTTTAGGATTTTCCCTTCCCAACCCCTAGCTGAAATTATCTACAAATTAACTCCATTCACGTTAAAACATCCCTATTTTTCATTTGCACTGGTCCCATACCAATGTTATTGTAGGTACATCACTATTTTTCAACCGGAGCTAGCACCTATCATTGTCGACGATCTTGTTCAGATCGGAGGTGAACCTATCGAATTTGAGGCAATTTCATACTAATGCGAGACGATCTCGACTGTAGTCCGTATCAAGGTAATCAGTGCCTGAAGTTTGCGTTCCTCAACCCTTTTTCTGTCATTTTATTCTACAAATTAGATAATCTATTCAGTGTTTTATATTATTTTGCATCTAGAGTTCACCCATTTAGATTAAGTGCATAATTAATTCCTAATTATCATCTATTTAGCACGATTCATTTTTGTCTTTGTGTTTAAGTTTTAGTTTGATAACATTGCTGCCATTTTATATCATTTCTCTCTGTTAGCACTGTAGTACTTTTTGTATTTTGCATATGTTTTTAGTTTTGTAGGTCTCTGACGAATTCGTCAGATCTTAGACGATCTTGTCTGATTGTAGACGATTTTGTCAAATCTTAGATGATCCAGACTGCTTCAACATCAGAATCTTCTTCAGACATCCGGATCAGGTATTCATCATTTGCATTCTGTAAACTCTCTATTTTTCTATCTTTAAATCTATTTTCTGTATTCATTGAACTTACATTTTCATATAGAGTAATCTAGATGCATTCGGCCAAACCTAGGATATGAATACTTAAGGTTAAAACGAACACATTTAAACACATTTCAAAACCTAGGCGTGGAAGCTACCGTTAAATGTTTCCTAGTGAACCCACCATCCATCGAAAAATCATCAAAATACACCTCCCTTGAGAGGCGGGACCTTCACAAAGTCCTCTCAGTCTAAGGTACAGTGACATCCTTTTCCCATCCTCCTTCCGGGCACGGATCCAATAGCCTGAAGGTAGGGATGCAAAAAATTTGGAGCGATACAACCTGATCTGGATGTCTGAAGAAGATTCTGATGTTGAAGCGGTCTGGATCGTCTGAAATTCGACAGAATCGTCTGCAATCAGACAAGATCATCTGAGATCTGACGAATTCGTTAGAGACCTGCAAAACTGAAAACAGATGCAAAATACAAAAAGTACTACGAGTGCTAACTAGAGGGAAATGATATAAAATGGCAGCAATGTTATCAAACTGAAACTTAAACACAGAGACAGAAATGAATCATGCTAATTAGATGATAATTAGGATTTAATTATGCACTTAATCTAAATGGGTGAACTCCAAATGCAAAATAACATAAAACACTGAATAGACTATCTAATTTGCAGAATAAAATGACAGAGAAAAGGTTGAGAAATGCAAACTTTAGGCACTGATTGCCTTAATATGGATTGCAGTCGAGATCGTCTCGCATCAGTACGAAATCGCCTCGAATTCGACAGGTTCGCCTCCGATCTGAACAGGTTCGTCGACAACGATAGGTGCTAGCTCCGGCTGAAAAACAGTGATGTACCTGCAACAAAATTGGTATGGGACCAGTGCAAATGAAGAATAGGGATGATTTAACGTAGATGGAGTTAATTTGCAGATAATTTTCAGCCAGGGGGGTGCTAAGGGAATAGTTTAGGATTAAATAGGCTTTAGGGGAGTAGTTAGGAGGTTGGAGATCATCCCAATTTGGGAGATCTCCAACGGGGGAGGGTCCCAACGACGCAGACACGCTTCTGCCCGGATTGGAGACCCGTTGGAACAGATTCCAACTTTGCAAAATCAGTTTTGCGACAAGATCGTCTGGACGTCCTAGTCCAGACGAAATCGTCAAATCTGGGGCGATATCGTTTGATCGGCGACGATATCGTCAAACGGTCAAAACAACCTCTAAAAATGGCACGAAAAAGGGGGAAACGGATTTCCGACGGTTAACGGGCGGTTTGGGAGGTTAAATTTGATTTTTAAATTATTTACTAAGGTGAATGTAATTATTGTAATTTTATTGCGCCAATTTTAGGGTGCTACATTTTGCCCCCTCTTTAGCGAATTTTTCGAAGAAAATGCGTTAAAGATGAGTTCTTCTCGATCTACGAGAAAGCAAAAATTATTCCCATTTTTAGGCGACGATTCTTGGTCGAATCGTACGACAGATTACTATGGTGCCCCCTCCGTGTTTTTACCCAAATCGAACGTTTGAGGTAAAAACGCGAAAAAGCAAAAAATTATTTTTGAATAAAATTAAGAAAAATAGGGTAAAACCCTAATTCATTTTTACTGTTCATTTTCTGGTTTTTGGAGCTCTGAAGCAAAAATGGTGGAGACGACGCACAGATCGACAGAGGTCCGACGCGGTCTACGGGTAAGAGTCTAGACTTAACTAGGATGCTTTAATTTAACTTTACATGCTTTGTAGGTAATTTTTAGATGATTTTTGAGCATCGCGGCCATTTTTGGGCCGTCGACGTCGTCGGGATGAAATCGTCCCGATTTCGACGAAATCGTCTCAATTTCGACAATTTCGTCAAATTAGAGACGATTTCGTCAAATTAGGGACGATTTCGAACTGCGAAATCGAAGACGATTATGCTCAAATTTGGGACGATATCGTCCAATAGTGGGCGATATCATCAATTGCACAAAATTGAATTTTTAACTTGCATTATTGTTTACTTGAATTATTGATTAATGATTGTTTATTGTTTTGTTGTTTATGTTTGCAGAGAGGATTACTAAAGAGCAGGGAGTGGAAATACGGAGGGTTGAGAGACGACTTGGCCGCTCTCACATAGGCAGAGCGGGATCAGCTGGCACAGGCCGGCTTACTGCATGTGGTAGAGATGCCACAAGTATCTATAGATATGGGGCTACTGACGGCCCTAGCAGAGAGGTGGTATCCGGGCTCTTCATGTTTTCGGCTACCTACAGGGGAGATGACTCCCACTTTGGAGGATGTATGGAGGATTCTAAGAATCCCCATACAAGGATGGCTCATTACTCCTACGGCCAATCAGGGCCGCGCTATGGGATGGCTGTGCGGTGACCCGAGCTTCGCCCTGGAGAAGGGCGGAGTTAACATCGAGGCACTACGCCAGATGCCTGGGGCATCTACACTCACACGGGTTTTGGCTGGAGTAGTTGGTGGACTTTTGCTGTGCCACCAGAGCGGGTGCAGGGTGCCATGGGTGCTGGCAGATGTGGTCTGTGACATGAGAGACCACGGCTACAGGTTTGCTTGGGGCAGTTTTGTTTTATGTCGATTGTACAGGATCCTGTATGGGGTCGTGTACAAGGGCGGTCGATGTCTGGTTATGACATCGCTACTACAGGTTTGGTGCTGGGAGCACATTGCGGTGCGGAGGCCGGTAGGGCTTCCTCTGATAGGGGTTGACGGGGAGAGGCCCCGAGTCTTCTACTGGTGGCTTCGGAGAGGGGCACAGTGACGGATAGATCTGTCGATGTCCCGGAGGCTACTAGATGACTTAGTCCTGGACCAGATCACCTGGAGGCCATGGAGGGAGCATCCAGGGTGGGCCGAGGATGGACAGGAGTTGGCTCGCATCAGGCGAGTTTGCTGGCTGAGGATGGAGAGGGGAGAGGTGGAGCTCCATAGGTACGACCGAGTTTTGAGACAGTTCTCGGTCTCACTACGAGGGACTCCGTCGGGATAACACTACGGTTAGCGGGGCTCCCGACATGCAGCGGTTCTGGAGCCAGGACACGGATGATGCCCCCATCTAGCCAGTGGATGGGGACGACGCAGGAGTAGCCGATGGCTACGATGCCTGGTACGCAGGCATCCGCCCTCCTCGGATGACGAGGGCATAGGGTCCGATCCATGCAGTTGTGCATCGGATAGGGAGGCGGCGCCAGGCGATGATGGAGGCAGCCCAGGGTCACGGCGGGAGAGAGGCGAGGAGGCCACAGGCACAGGAGCGGCCGTGACAGAGAGAGAGGGAGAGGAGGGAGGCGAGACCCCCATCTCCATAGAGGCCACCATCACCCGATAAGGGCAAGGGTGTGGACACAGGAGAGAGTAGCGAGATGGCTACTCTCTGGGCGGAGAGAGATCATCTGCAGGCCCAGGTGCAGACGCTACAGGATGAGGCTGCACGCCATCGGGCTGAGGTGTCACAGCTACGGGATGAGATTGCATGCCTCAGGGCATGGGGCGGAGGGGCGAGCTCTAGGGAGTTGACACGGGCTATCGCCCAGCTGACCTTCTATCAGACTTTATACTTCCAACTGGTGCCAGAGGCGGATAGACTACCCCTACCAGCTAACATCGCAGATCCGATCAGGATCGGGTCATCGAGGACCACGTCCCGATCGAGGACGAGGACTACACAGACGACGATGGGGCCACCTCGTCCACCTCAGGGCGGGGGAGGAGATGAGGCAGAGAGCTCGAGGGGCTCTCGAGGCTAGAGGGTGGGATTGACATTGTATTATATATATATTTTTTTGTTTGATAGAGGATTGAGTATGTCGAGGTACAGATTGTGGCATACCAATCCAGTTTTGATGATGTACATATATTTGTGACATATATAGATGAGATATTTTTGATCATATGACTTGTCTTATGTATTTTTATGATGCTTTTAATGTTTTGATTGATTGATTTGATAATTGGATGTAATTATGTCGTTGGAGATATTATAATTTGAATGTCATGCGATGATATTTTAAATGAAATAATCTGATGTAACAAATTGATTTGTTGTAATGAAATGTAAAAATAAAAAGAGACTTCTAACAATAATTTCAAAGGACATTGTCGCTATTATAGACCATTTCATGGAGTCGCTGCTCACTCGGTCATCAAGCTAGTCCCATTTATAGAAATATTGTTAAAAAGTAAAAGAGTGCTTAAGAAACTGTCTTAAGACTTTGGTGCAATAGTGCAAATGATAATGATGATGATGGTTTGTTTTCAGATTTTCATAAAAAATGTTTGTGCATGAAATGATGTTCAAATGATTTTTGCTAGGCATAAATTCCTAAGGGTGATAAAATTTTTGGATAATTCTTTAGGAATTATACCATCATTGCAAAATTAAAGGTTGACATAATGACATGAAATAATGAAAATGTGTTTGCTTTTGAAAAGCATAATTTGTGTAACGTAATGAATTAAGTCATATGGTTTTCATGATTTTTAATAAATGGGGAATAAAAATTGTTACAATGGTTTGCGCTAGGCATAGAATATGTAGGTATAGACTTATACCATCATCGCGAAAATCCAAAAAAAGATAGTTTTATTGCATGGTTGATTTTTGATGAACAGAAAATATGAAAATGAGGACTTGCGCTAGGCATAAAATTCCAATTTTGGTTTTGAAACTATACCATCGTCGCGAAAGTCAACCAGATATATATGTATATGTTTTGTGTAGTTTGAAAGAAATTTTTGATTTTTCTATTATATAGTTGTCTTTGTGGTAAACGATTGTACTTGATTTATTCCCAAACAAGTTGCAAAAATAATATTTCAAATTATTTTGAAGACAAAAGTTAGATTTATAAGGAATCCCATGTGCATATGTGAATTCATTTCCGATCTTGATTTATCATAATGATACACAAAATCTCTCAAATACAAATGTGTGTGCAATTGCATTGTTCATTTACCAGTTTTTGAGCAAGATAATATGATACAAGTGATTTGAAGAAACCAAATAAGTGTTCATTAACCATGATGTAGATGCATATAACCATACTAGACTACTATGTAGGTCGGATTATCAAGAGCTAGCTAATCCATAAGCGGACATAGGTCTGTACAAAAGAAGGTCGCTAATGTGACAGACATATCACCACGCTAGGAGTTACCCAAGGCCAAGCGGGTTGGGCACAAACCACCTGTTATGGGGCTTACCTCACAGTTTTCGAATAATTGAGAATTCCAGGGATTCAAGCTCATCAACCCTTCTTTTCTTTTCAAAGGGTAGGGAAAGGGATTTTATTGCTTTCTTGCTTTCTTTTGAACTTTGCTTATTTTTCTTTTTGTATTTCTTTTGCTTGATAATGCTTGGAACATTGCTGAAATAACATTTTTCTTTTCTCTTTTTTCTTTCTTGAACTTTTCTTTTTTTTTTTTTTTGTGCTAGGGATACTTGCTCAGATTAGCTGTAGAGCAAGGGATTTTTATTCTGGGTAGGGGTGAGCTTGTCCTTTTGCCAATTCTCAAAGATTCTAGACCATGTGCATGATAGGATAGCAGGGGAAACTTTTCGCTCAAGAAATCGGTTCTACTATGTAGCAAAACATGGAAATTACAAATATAATCATTTTATTGTGAAAAGATGTGCTTGGTTTAAGTAAATAACAAGATCAATTCTCTATGCTCAAACTTTATTTAATTGAATTTTGTGGACTTTGATATAAGAGAGATTAGTAATCATGCCAGATAAAATCAAGATATTTATTGTTGTGAGTGTGCAAGTGAGGGATTCAAAATAAATGCTAATTTATCCCAAAATAATTTGAAACATACAACTGCAATGATTGTAAGAAAATATATATATAAATGATTTTTGAGAAAGTTTTGAGAATATTGACTCTCTCTTTCTTCTTTATTTTATTTGGTTTCGAAAGAGTCAAGCATATAGCTGTTATTATATTTTTATCATTATTTTGATTTTTGTTTTGATTTTTGTTTTTGAGCAAAAAGAACTTAACAAGTGCTTTAAATAAATGCAATAGATAGTTTTGAAGATTTTGGATGATTATGAATATTTTTGATGTTTTTGGATTTTTATAAATTTGAAAGAAATATAAGATAAAAAAATTTTGAAAACAATTATATATAAGGATGAAACGACCAAATTTATGCATAGTAACGTTTAAGATGCAAAATATTCATGGGTTCTTTAAGTTCTTTACCATCTAAGGTAGATAATTTATATGCTCCCGATTCAAATTTAGCAGTAATAATGTATGGTCCAAGCCAATTGGGCTCGAATTTACCTTTAAGTTCCTTAGTTGCATTTGTATTTTTTTTATTTTCTTTTAAAACAAGGTCGCCGATCTCAAAGGATCTGTGACGAACTTTTTTAGCATATGATCTTTTAAGCTTGTTTTGGTAAGCACGGAGATGCTCCAAAGCATTGATGCATTTTTCATCTAGGAGTTCCAAGTGATTGAGTCTGCCAGCACGATATTCATCTCCTACTTCGGTATCTTGAAGTAGCAGAGCCAAAGAAGGAACTTCCAATTCAAATGGAAAAACTGCTTCAGCACCATACACCAAAACAAATGGTGAAGTTCCAGTGGGGGTTCGAACACTAGTTCGATAGGCCCACAAGGCTGGATATAATTGAATGTGCCAGTCACGGCCAGTTTTATTGACCAATATTTTGAGAATTTTGATTAAGGTTTTGTTAGATGCTTCTGCTTGACCATTACCCTGAGGATAATAGGGAGTGGACCAGCGATGTTGAATCTTATATTTTTGACATAATTTTTTAACATCTTTATTTTTGAAACAAGTTCCATTGTCAGAGATGAGATTGGCAGGAATTCCGAACCTGCAAATGATTTGATTAAAAATAAATTTAGAAACTTGTGTGCCAGTGCAGGAAGCTAAAGGCATAGCTTCGACCCACTTCGTGAAATACTCAGTGGCAGTTATGATGAACTTGTGTCCATCAGATGACACAGGATTGATTTTGCCAATAATATCCAAGCCCCATTTAGAAAAGGGCCATGGAGATGAAATAGCCTGCAGCTCTTGTGCAGGCGCATGGACAAGGTCAGCATGTTTTTGACACTTGTCGCAATGGCGCACATACTCATGTGCATCCGTTTCCATGGTAGGCCAAAAGTATCCTATCCGAAGGAGCTTTTTAGCAATAACACTACCACTAAAGTGTCCTCCACAAGATCCATCGTGGGCTTCACTCAAGGCTGATTTAGACTCTTCTAAGTTTAAACATCTTAATAGGATACCTTCAAAAGATCTCCTATATAAAGTATTGCCAATTATTACGAATCGACTTGCTCGTCGACGTAATAACCGACGTTGGTTTCTATTAGAATTGGCAGGGAAAGTCCCATTTTGAAGAAAATCAAATATGTCTGTATACCAAGGTTCGGGAGTAGTTTCATTGATTAGAAACACATCCAAAGGCTCTAAGCATGACTTATTTGAGGCGGGTTCCTGGAGTCGACGAATAATGATAGTGGCATATTCGTCATCTAACTCCAAGGGCAAGAGAGATGCACTGCGGCCATAGCATCAGCTGCACGGTTGCTAGTTCGAGGAATAGCTTCCAAGGTGACTTGATCAAATAAAGACATTAATTGTAAAACATAGGCCTTATATGGGCGTAGTTTATCATCTCGGGTTTGATAAACTTCATTAATTTGGTTTATAACCAGTTGGGAATCACCAAAAACTAAAAGGTGTTTAATTTTTAGCGCTAGGGCAGCTCGTAATCCAAGGATTAGAGCTTCATACTCAGCAGTATTGTTGGTGCAAGCAAATGTCAATTTGAAGGACAGAGGAATAAGATGTTTTTGCGGAGATATTAAAATAATACCCGCACCAGCCCCACTCATGCATCGGGCTCCATCAAAGTATAAGGACCATTGTTCATTATGGTCTGCCTCTAATTGAAGGCATTCATCTAGAAACTCGATGATGAGGGGATGGGTAGACTCTAAGGGTGCAACAGCTAATTGATCTGCTATGATTTGACCCTTAACGGACTTCTGTCCTATGAATGTGAGATCAAACTCGCTTAGAGCAAGAACCCACTTGGTCGTGCGACCCGATAAATAAGGTCGACTCATGAGATACCTTAAGGGATCATATTTAGCAATGACATAAGTTTTTTGGCTAAGCATATAATGTCATAATTTTTGCGTAGCAAACATGACTGCTAGACATAGTTTTTCCAATGTTGTGTAGCGGGTTTCATAACTGATGAAGGTTTGGCTAATATAATAATTAGCACGTTCTCGCTTTTCATCATCAAGTTGGGCTAACATAGCCCCTAAGGCAGAATCTGAAGCTGAAATATATAGGAGAAATGGGCGATCGGATTTAGGTGGTGAAAGCACAGGTGGATTAAGGAGGTATTGTTTGAGAAGTTCAAAAGCTTCTCTACATTCTGTATCCCAATTAAAGGGGACATCCTTCTTAAGGAGTTTAAGAAAGGGACCGGTTTTATCCGCCAGCTTATCGATGAAGCGACGGATGGCTTGAAGCTTACCTTGTAAACTTCGTAACTCAGATATATTAGTCGGTGCGGGCATATCGGTGATGGCCGCAATCTTGAGAGGGTCGATTTCAATACCACGTAAAGAAACTAAAACCCCTAATAGTTTGCCGGATTTAACTCCGAATATGCATTTTGCTGGATTTAATCGAATGAGATATTCTCGTAATCGATTAAAAACTTTTCTTAAATCATCTAAATGATTATTTTCAATAATAGAGCGAGCTATAATATCATCCACATAATCATGTAGGATATCATGCATCATATCATGAAAAATGTAGGTCATAGCTCGTTGATAAGTTGCACCGGCGTTCTTTAAGCCAAATGGCATCACTTTCCAACAAAAGGTACCCTAGGGGGTAATAAAGGCTGTTTTAGCCTGGTCTTCAGGAGCTATCCGAATTTGATTATAACCGGAGAATCCATCCATTAAGGACATCATCCCACTTTCGGCAGTGAAGTCAATGATTTGGTCCATGTTTGGAAGAGGAAAATCATCTTTAGGGCATGCAGCGTTAATATCTCTAAAATCTGTGCAAACCCTAACTTTGGTAGCTTCTTTCTTGGTGACTGGAACTACATTTGAGATCCATTCAAGCATAATCAATAGCTTGTATAAAGATAACATTCAGGAGTTTTTCTAACTCCCCTTTGACTAGCAGAGCCACTTTGGGATGCATTTTTCTAAGTTTTTGTTTAACGGGTTTAGCATCCGGATGGACCACTAGATGATGCATGACTACGGAAGGGTCTAGACCTGGCATATCTTCGTATGTCCAAGCGAAGACATCTTCATACTCTTTAAGGAATGCGATGTATTGTTCTTGTTTTTCTTGGCTTAATTCTGATCCAATATTGATTATGTGAGGATTATCCTCAGTTCCAATATTAATTTTAATGACGTTTTCTACCTCCATGTGTAGATCTCTTTCAAAATTAGGTGGGGCGGGTGAAACGCCCAATTCTTGTAATTCTTGTAAGGTTAATTTAGATAATTCATTCCGAGGATTGGTGGCCTCAAGTTGGGCTATAGTTGGTATAGAACCATCAAAATAAAATCCATTGTGTAACATCTCTTCAACAGAGACATCATGGAAGATATCTCCTTCCAACTCTTCATCGGGGTCAACAATCATTTCAGGGTATGCTATGGACAGCATGTTGCATGAAAACGACTGATTTTTAAGAGGCAAATCAACATGCCTATCCAAATAATCTTGATAGCATATGAGATGATCATCATCCTCAAAAGGAAAGGGTTGACCCTTACTAGGAAATAGGCCCACACCACAACGGGCAGGCCACGGTTCTACCTCGAAAGGTTCTTTCATGCCATTTTGGAAAGGTCCCAAGCCTTTCCCTTCATATCCCATTTTAAGCATCATGGGTTTAGCTTTAATATAATCATTGGTAAAATAACACCGAGCGTATCCTTGATGATGAGTTTTGATATTCCGAGGGATTCTTCCCAGCTCATATCCTTTATAAATGAAGGCACAACTCCCGACTTGGTAAGTACTTCCCATAGGTTGTGGGAGGCCCAAAGTACGAGGAGATGGCGGCAAGTTATTTAAAAGGTTTGAATCTTGCATGAAAGCATTCATTTTTTTTGATATTAAGGTTGTAGATAAGTCTGGTAAAAGTTCATCAGAAAGGGCATAAGATGTAGAAGGCTTATTACCTATATCTTTAGATGTGGAAGGTATGATAGATGTGTCTATAGGTTTTGAATTTATAAGGATAGAACTTGAAGGATTGGTTGTAGACTTAAGATCTGTTTGAGGTTCTAAAATGATTTGTTTAGAGGATTGTTGGTCTATATAGGAGGATGAAGTTAATGGAGGGGAAATAGGTGAAGTTATGGGTTTATGTTTCACAGTTTTAGATGAAAAATAAGAACTAGGATGTGTGGATGACAGAGCAGGGCAAAATTGCACTCCAACGGGTTCTGCCAAAGCACACATATCAAAGGGTCTAGGGTCACCATGGATAGTGACCAACTGATTTTTAAATTCAAATTTAACACATTGGTGTAAGGTTGATGGGACCGCTCGCATGGCGTTGATCCAAGGGCGACCCAAAAGTATATTGTACGATGTTGGGCAATGTACAATAAACACGGTTGTTTCTAGGGTTCTAGGACCAACTTGCAATGGGAGGGTAATAACTCCACACGTTTCTTGTGTTTCGTCATTAAAAGCTTTGATAATCATATCAGTTTTCTTCATTTCATCACTTCTAAAGCCAAATCGTTGGTAGAAGTCAAAAGTGCAAATGTTTAGAGATGAGCCATTATCAATCAAAACTCTTTTGACAGCTACATCTCCAATTAAAGCAGTAATGTATAAGGGATTGTCCTTATGTAAACTGTGTTGTGGGATATCTTTATCCCGAAAGTCAATACAATCAATCTCTCGAGTGATGATAGTATTGGCCATAGCTTTAGGTTGAATGTTTTGAGGTACCATCATTTGGCTCAATGTAAGCATCAACTCATCCCTATGGGTGGGAGAGGATCTTAATAAATCTAAGAGGGAAATTCTGGCCGTAGTATTGGACAATTGCTCATTAATATTGTAAGGGGGTTTAGATTGAACAAAGTAGGAACATGATTCCCTTTATTGGGGTTTTTCAAAATGAATGGAGCTGATCCATCGTTCTGGTTTGGTTCTTGTTGAGAGTTTTGAGCTTGTTGTCGAGTAACGACTCCAATGGTACCTACAATGTTATAGTGAAGATGCTGAACTGGTCTCGGTTGAGCATTAATGGCTTGTTCATTAGAAAGGAATATATTAGAAGAAGGTCGAGTAGTGACTCTTCTAGGGAATGGTTCTTCTGGAACCATAGCATCTGTGACGGGTTGAATAGGGTCTGATTCATTTTCAGAACTATTCGATTGGTTTGAAGTAATGTCTAGTTCACTTTCACTATCTGATTCTATATCACTAGAATCAGAAGTTTGAAAATTATGTAAGGGCCTGGTCGTAACTAGGGATAAGGTCGTGTCAAATATTTGAGGATCCTGAACAGGTAATTGTCCGCTAATGGTTCCTACATATCGGGTAGGAGGGGGAACATTATGATGTTCGATTTGATTGGCTACCTCTTTACCATGTCTTGGTAAAGGGTGTTGAAATATGTCTAGAGTTTGATTGGCATTTTGATTTTGATTTTGGGGAATGGTCTTTTGAGTATTATTAGGAGGGTTTTGTTTAGGTTGGAAGGCTTGTACTTCCATTTCATTATTGTCAATCAAATCTTGTATTTTATGTTTCAACCTTTTACAAGCGTTGGTAGAATGTCCAGGTCCTCTATGGAAATCACAGTGCAAGTCGGCTCTGTATCCGGGTATAGTTGGGTCGGGTTCCCGGATAGCTGGTAATTGGATCAAACCTCTTTCGAGCAATTGAGGTAAAATAGTTGATAAGGGTTGGTTTAATCTAGTGAATTCTCGAGGAGGCTTGTCAGGAGGTTTCAATATGAATTTTTCTGTTGTCTTCGTTGTATTAACATTAGCAATATTTCTGCTGTCAGTGACTCCGTCACCAACAACTTGTTTGTTTTTATATTGATTTCTAGATGTTTTCTCATCATCCTTCTTCCTAAGTTGGCCTCTCCTAATGAGGGCATCTTCTACTCTTCGAGCTAAATCTATAGCTTGATCGAAGGTAGTTAAAGTAGCGGTTGATAGCTCATAAGATATTTGTTCTTGTAAATTATTGATGAAAATGTCCAACATTTCCCTATAAGGCAACACAAAGTGCAGTTTTCCTGTCAATTGCCTCCATCTAGCTAAGAAATCGGCAAAACATTCATCCTTGTCTTGTTTTAAATTGTATAGGTCTTTAATAGTTACATGCCTCTCGATGTAGGCACTAAATTGATGGACAAATGATTCTGCTATTTCTTCGAAGTTTCTCAAAGAATGAGTGGGCAATTGATAGTACCACTCTAATGCCATTCCACCTAAACTTTTTGGGAACATTTTTAGTAATAGCAAGTCGTCATGCGATATGTCGTGACATGCTATCCTAAACATGCGAAGATGCTCTATGGGATCTTCGGTTCCTTTATATATAGGCAGGGACGGGCATGGGAAAATGCTTAGGGTATGGTTGAGCTACAACTATGGGGTCCAAAGGTTGACTACAGATCTCTCGATAATTATACGAGGGACGGTAGGGATCTATCCGGTCCATACGTGAAGCTAATTGTTTCACCATGGCTTCCAGATTACTAGTTTGCCCCCCATATTGGTTTGGTAGGGCATTGACATGGGTTTTATGGGCGTAGGATGGAGGAACATGCAGATTAGATGCCATGTTACTGTTGTGTAAAGTATTGGTAGGAAAAGTATTATGGAGGAATTTTGAAGTTGGATTATGTTGTATTTCGGATTGTTGAAAGTTTGTATTTGGCTTTGTTTTAGGTTTTTGTTTACTTGAAGCATATTGCTCAATAGTTTGACGGAATAAAGTAGTGAAGGAAGGTTTCTTTTGTGTGGGAGTGATTTTAGGTTGAATAACAGGTTCCTTAGGAGGTTGGGTAACCTGTTGTTTTGACATGTTTTGAGCCATAGTGACCATATCCGTATTGGATGGCCCAGCCTTGTCACTTTCTTGATCAATGAAAGACAAGGGATTAGTGCGCATATTGCACATATATTCCATGGCTGCTTGAGTGTTACTGATTTGCCCTTTATCAAGGCGAATTGCCACATTAAGGTCATCAATGTTATCCATGAGAAATTTCTTGAAATGCTCTGCATTGTCAAAGGCAATAGTTCCATTTGGAGCTACTCTAGGGGATGAGGATCCATCCTCTTTAACACTTCCTTCTTGTTCCTTATCTTCACCTAAGTCTTCGTCTGATTGACCTAGAGTTTCTCCTTCCGGATTTGTATCTCCAAGAAGGACATTTTGGTTTCCAGTTGTGTCTTGTAACCAATCTTCTTCTTCTCCTAAAGTTTCTTTACCATTCCTAAGTTTAGGCATGGTGCTAAGTTTTGATTTCAGCAAATATATATATATATATATATATATATATATATATATATATATATATGCAACAAATTAAGAGGTATATATCTACTATATACCTACTACAATATTTGAAAAAAGAAATGTTTAAGTTTTTGCTAAGTTTTTGATTTTTAGTTTTTAGCTTTTCTTTGTTTTTTTTTTTTTTTTTTGAAATAATATAATAAAGACAGCAAATAACACAATAAATGCTAGAAATAATACTGAAGTAATAATCTAGTTTTCTATAAACAATTTATGAATATCATTAATAGGTTCGAGTTGTTCAAGAGTCATGAAGTGTTCTTCTTCAAATTGAAAGTTTTCTTTTAAAAATTTGATGAAAAGAGCTATAGTGATGTTGTCTGTTTCAGATGCTGGTTGATAAAAGTAAAGCTCGTGGCAATACTCTCGATATAACACAGCTCGCGGAACTCTATTCCATATTTCCCTATCTGTAAGAACAACCTCTTGGTCTTCTACACAACCTAGGAACTGGTGCACAATGGCTGCGTTCTCGAGGTATTCCTCGAAGGTGAACAATTCTGAAGATACTAAAGCTCTCCTATAGGCTAACCATCTATGGCAGGCTCTCTGAAGTTCATGATAAAAAACTAATTGATGAGGATCCAGGATTCTATCTAGGACTAGCCTCTTGATTTGCTTAAGTTGTGTGGACCTAGATGAAATGAGACTAAGTCTTCTATCAAGTTCGTTCCACAGGAATTGATTTCCGCTTGTTTCGAGCACACTAAGGACATAATTGACTTCTATGGCTGCCAATTGATTTTCTACGTTTATAGTAACTGCTAACCTTTTCTTAGGAGCTACCATCTAAACATGTTTTCAAACTTAAATGTTTTAAAATGCATCTATGTTTTAGTTGTTCTATATATGTTTTTGTTTTTGTTTTTGTTTTTCAAAAGGTTATGATGCATTCACGTCGGGTTCACCAAAATGTATCGCTCCAAATTTTTCGCATCCCTACCTTCAGAGCTATTGGATCCGTGCCCGGAAGGAGGATGGGAAAAGGATGTCGCGGTACCTCGGACTGAGAGGACTTTGCGAAGGTCCCGCCTCTCAAGGGAGGTGTATTTTGATGATTTTTCGACGGATGGTGGGTTCACCAGGAAACATTTAAGGGCAGTTTCCACGCCTAGGTTTTGGAATGTGTTTAAATGTGTTCATTTTTAACCTTAAGCATTCATATCCTAGGTTTGGCCGAATGAATCTAGATTTAATCTACATGAAAATGCAAATTCCATGAATACAGAAAACAAATTTAAAGACAGAAAATAGAGAGATTACGAAATGCAAATGAGGAATACCTGATCCGGATGTCTGAAGAAGATTTTGATGTTGAAGCAGTCTGGATCGTCTAAAATTCGACAGAATCATCTGCAATCAGACAAGATCGTCTGAGATCTGACGAATTCGTCAGACGAATTCGTCAGAGACCTGCAAAACCGAAAACAGATGCAAAATACAAAAAGTACTACAGTGCTAACAGAGGGAAATGATATAAAATGGCAACAATGTTATCAAACTAAAACTTAAACACAGAGACAGAAATGAATCGTGCTAATTAGATGATAATTAGGATTTAATTATGCACTTAATCTAAATGGGTGAACTCCAAATGCAAAATAACATAAAACACTGAATAGACTATCTAATTTGCAGAATAAAATGACAGAGAAAAGGTTGAGAAATGCAAACTTCAGGCACTGATTGCCTTAATATGGATTGCAGTCGAGATCGTCTCGCATCAGTACGAAATCGCCTCGAATTCGACAGGTTCGCCTCCGATCTGAACAGGTTCGTCGACAACGATAGGTGCTAGCTCCGGCTGAAAAACAGTGATGTACCTGCAACAAAATTGGTATGGGACTAGTGCAAATGAAGAATAGGGATGATTTAACGTAGATGGAGTTAATTTGCAGATAATTTTCAGCCAGGGGGTGCTAAGGGAATAGTTTAGGATTAAATAGGCTTTAGGGGAGTAGTTAGGAGGTTGGAGATCATCCCAATTTGGGAGATCTCCAATGGGGGAGGGTCCCAACGACGCAGACACGCTTCTGCCCAGATTGGAGACCCGTTGGAACAGATTCCAACTTTGCAAAATCAGTTTTGCGACAAGATCGTCTGGACGTCCTAGTCCAGACGAAATCGTCAAATCTGGGGCGATATCGTCTGATCGGCGACGATATCGTCAAACGGTCAAAACAACCTCTAAAAATGGTGCGAAAAAGGGGGAAACGGATTTCTCGACGGTTAACGGGCGGTTTGGGAGGTTAAATTTGATTTTTAAATTATTTACTAAGGTGAATGTAATTATTGTAATTTTACTGCGCCAATTTTAGGGTGCTACAGAACCATCTAGTAAAATTTTGGTTGTGTATGAGCATTCTTCAAGGTTAGAAGTCATCTCAGATTCAATTGGAATAAGTCAAGAAATAGGGAAAAAAAATTGAATATGGATTCTGATAAAAAAGTAGGTCGCAAGACCAATCAATATCATATGGTAAAAGAAGGTGAAAAGCTTGTACAAGAAGGTAATATTAATGCCCTTCCCAACATTTTTAGCCCTGGTATTAATGAATATCATCACTTGGAATATTAGAGGACTCAAAGGGAGTCTTTCAAAACAAAATGAAATTAGAAGAATGATTCAGATAAATCATCCACATTTTGTTTTCCTTCAAGAAACAAAGACGTTAATGGAGGATATGGACTTAATTGCCAATAAAATTTGGCCAGTTGGAAAAGTGGTTTCCCTCAGTTCCCAAGGGACTTCGGGTGGAATTTCTTGTCTTTGGGACCCAAAAGAGGTGGTTATTCACCATATGGTTGGCAGTTGGGGTTTGTTGGCTATAGCTATTCAAAGTAGACATTCCAACTAGATTATGCTCTGCATTATCGTTTATGCCCCGACTTATTTGGAGGAAAAAAGAAGACAAGTGGAAGGATATTACTCATATTATCTCTCATTTTCCTAAATCTTGGATCTTGATCGGAGGAGATTTCAATACCATCCTCTCTCTAGATGAGAAAAGGGGGGGGAAATAGAAATTTGGACAAAAGTACTCACCTCATGAGCGAATATATTGCAAACCTCCATCTTGTGGATATCCAACCTGATAATGGCCTTATGACTTGGTCTAACATAAGGCAAGGCTTAGCTTGTATAATGGAGAGATTGGATAGGTTTTTGCTCTCTGAAAATTTCTTAATCCATGGTCACATTCCTAAAGTGAAGACTTTTAATAATGTTGGTTCGGATCATTGGCCAGTCATGGTGGAAATGTGGAAAACTAATGTGAGTTTCTCTCCTTTTCATTTTCAATTAATGTGGCTTAAAGACATTTCCTTCAGACCTCGTATGCAACAATGGTGGAAGGAAGGTAAACCTAGGCATGGGACTAAGATGTTCTGTTTTGCCAAAAGACTGCAATACATTAAATCCAAAATCAAGACTTGGAACCTGGAAAGAGTTTGGGGATGTTCATAAAAAAAACATGAAGTTATTGCTCATATTGAAAATTTGAATCAGAAAATCCGTTTAGATAGCCTCACAGAGAAGAGAAGTGCAGATGAAATTAAACTCACAACTCAGTTAGAGGAATGGGAAAAAAGAGAAGAAATCTTATGGAAGCAAAAATCTAGAATTCAATGGCTCAAAGAAGGAGATCGAAACACAAATTTCTTCCACAAATCTCTTCTAGCTTGAAGATCTCACAACTTTATTTCTTCCTTAAAATCAGATTCCGGAGATGTTGTTTATACTTGGGATGGCATGAACTCTATTGTTGTTGATTACTTTTCCAATATTTTTATCGCTACTCCTCTTGACTCAGCTTCACAACAAAATATTCTTCAAGCAATCCCTTCTCTTATCACTTCTAAGGAGAACTCTATTTTGACTACTCCTGTTACTATCAATGAGCTTCAACAAGTAGTTTTTAAAATGCAAAAATGGAAAACACCAGGTCCTAATGGTTTTCCTATTGAGTTCTACCAAGAGTTCTAGGATATCCTTCATGTTGATTTATTAGAGGTGGTGGAAGAAGCCAAGAAATCCAAACAAATTTTGAAGGTTATCAATAAAACTTATATTACTCTTGTTCCAAAAGCTCAATAGGTTGATCATATCTCAGATTTTAGACCTATTGCTTTATGTAATGTTCTTCTCAAAATTATTACTAAAATCATGGCAGAAAGGTTGAAGCCTCTTTTGCATAAGATTATTTCCCCAGAGAAAGGGGGATATGTGGAAGGACGTCAAATAGTAGATGAGATAGTTCTTGCTCAAGAAGCCATCCATTCTATGGATATGCAAAAATCTCCTTCTATGTTCATCCGGTTAGACTTATCCAAAGCTTATGACAGAGTGGATTGGCACTTCCTTATAAAAATTTTGAGAAGGATTGGATGGATTGGATTATGGGATGTATATCTTCAGTTTCCTACTTAGTTCTTATCAATGGTAGGCCTTCTTAGTATTTCCCAGCTTCCAGAGGTATTAGGCAAGGTGACCCACTATCCCCTTATTTATTCATCATTCTTCTTGAATGCTTGGGTAGGACTATAACCAAAAAGAGGGAAAACAAAACTCTTGAGGGAGTTACCATTGCTCATGGAGCTAGACCTATCTCTCATCTTCAATTTGTGGATGACTCTACCCTTTTAGGTAAAGCTACAATTAAGGAAGCTTCTAATATTAAGCAAATCATTAGCTATTTTTCTAAGGCTACTGGGCAGTTGATCAATGAAGACAAATCTAAAGTTATTTTCTTTCATTGCTCTACCAGACACGAATCCATGGTCTTGGATAAATTAAGATATAAGAATACCTCTCTTCCAATCACTTATTTAGGTATTCCCATAAATATTAAAAGGCAAAAAAGTAAATATTGGAATTGGTTGTTGGACAAAGTCAAGAAGAAAATTGGAAAGTGGACCAACAAGTGGCTTTCTTACGGGGGTAGAATCACCTTGGTAAAATCAGTCCTTCAAGCTATTCCTATTTATGTTTCTTTCGTTTTGAATATCCCAAAGGCCGTTCTTCGAGAATTGGATCAAATCAGTCATTGTTTCCTTTGGAGTGGTACTAAGGAGAAAAGAAAATGGGCCTTGGTGAAATGGGATACTTTATGTCTTCCTAAGAGTGAAGGGGGGTTAGGATTATGGTCTTCAATTAATAACAACAAAGATTTAGCTGCTAAATTATATTGGAGGATGTTGCATAACCCCAATGCTCTTTGGGCCAATAATCTTCATGCTAAATATGTTGAGAACAAAAGTCTTGAAGACCTTGTTCGCTATCAACTTCCTACCAAAGGTTCTCCTATTTTAGTAGTTCTTAAGACTGGTGAGGATTTGATAAAGAAAAAATTATTTTGGATCATTCATAATGGTCAACATGCAAATTTTTGGACAGATTCTTGGGATGGTCACAAGCCTTTGATAACTCAGTTTCTCGATTGGAGGCCTTGGATGGAGGAGCTTCACCGAGCTAATTGGATAAATGTGGCTAATTATTGTTGATACCATACTGGTAATTCAAAGGTTGGTAGATATTGGATCCCTATTGAGGACTGGCCTATTCAAATCCCAGAAAGGCAAAGACAAGATATCCAAGGCATCCTTCATATGATATCCCTCTCTTGGTCCCATGAAAAAGATTGTTTTGGATGGAACAACACTACTAAGGGTGAGTATTCAGTTGCTCAAGGTTATTTGACCTTATGCCATAATAATCCCAACCATTCTTCTGACATATTTTCTCAATTGTGGGCTCAAAAGCTCTGGCCTAAGGTGAGGTTCTTTAATTGGATTTTATTGCATCATAGGGTTCTTACTAGTGAGCAAATTATGAAGCATGGTTTTCATGGCCCTTTTAGATGTGAAATGTGTGAAAATAATGTAGAAAATATCAACCATCTTTTTATTGAGTGTAATTTAGCCTCTGAGCTATGGAGGAGAATGACAACTTTACTTGGCTTACAGTCATCCAGTTTTTTCACTTTTGATCAGCTTTGGAGGGATTGGCCTAATCAAGAGGGTGTTGATCATTTTATTAGGCGATTAGTTTGGATGGGTTCTACCATTCTTCTTTGGAATATTTGGAATGAAAGGAACAACCAAATTTTTAATCAAGATAGGAAGGACATTCACTATATTTGGCAAAAGACCATAGCCAACTTAGTTGAATCAGTCCATCAACTCCTTAATCACCCCCAAAACTCCCACCAAATATGGGATCAAGTGATGCAAAGATTGAAGATTGAACCTTCTAAGGGCAACCAACTTAAAGGTAATGTGAGTATTAGTAATATGGATAGGACTAGAAATTTGCAACCTCCTCCTAAGGATTTTGGAAAAGTCAATACTGATGGAGCCTCTAGAGGGAACCCTGGAAAAGCCAGTGTGGGAGGAATTGGTAGGCTTTCAGATGGCTCCCTGGTTTTTACTTTTGCTGAGAATTTGGGTATTCTTTCCAATAACCTTGTTGAGGGGTATGGTATCCTTAGAGGCCTTCAGGAGGCTACTAAGGTTGGTTGGGAAAATGTGTTAGTTGAGTTTGACTCTCAACTTATGATTAATCTCTTGAAGACTCCTAAGAATAATAATGTGGATTGGAGAATAAAAAGAATTATTGAGAAGATTCAGTTAATCCAGATGGGATTTTTGAAATTTGATTACAATCATGTGGTCAGAGATCAAAACAAGAGTGTTGATGCTTTAGCTAATTGGGCTTTGGACAAAGGTGATCTTACTTGTTATGGCCACCCTCCTATATGGTGGGCTTCTCAAATTAGGGAAGCTCTTATTTCTATCATTTCTTTGGATGGCTCCGAGTTCGAAGGTACCTAGTTTCTTCTTGTTTTTTTTTTTTTTGTTTCTCTTTGGTTCATTCAGTTTTTTTAGTTCCCTAGCTCATTCTATTCTTTATTTTTTTCCTCTGTTTATTCTTGCATTAATAGTCTTCTGGTCTAGATAGGTCATTGTTTTGTTCATTTTTTTTTCTTTTGTCTTCTTTGTTTAGTTTTTTAAGGTGGGTGGGTTCTTTTGTTTTGTTTTGTTTTTGTGTTCTTTGTGTTGTTTTTTGTTGTTCTTGTGTTTTTGTTGTTTTGTTTTTTTTATGTTTTTTGTTATTGTTCTTGTGTTTTTTTTTGTTCTTGTTCTTGGGTTTCTCTTTGTTTGTGTTATTTCATTTTTTTTATGTGTGAGTGTTTTCTATGTTTTTTATTTTTGTTTATTGTCTGTTGTTGGTTGTTTTTATTTTTAGTTTTATTTTTATTTTATTTTTTAGGTTTTGGTTGTGTTTATTTTTCATGTCTTTTTTGGGTTATGTCTTTGTAGTGTGTTGTTGTTTTTGTCTTGTTTGTGTTTTGTTATGTGGTTCTTGTGTTTTTCTATGTGGTTTGTGTTATGGTTTCTTTTATCTTATTGTGCATGTTTGGTTGTGGTTTTGGTTTTGACACACTCAAGGAGCATGATTTTTATTTTATTTTATTATTTTTGTTGTTATTTACTTTTTAAAATTTGGTTTTGTGTGTTTGTTTGCTCCTTGAGTATGTCAAAGGTGGTAGGCCAGGTCCGAGTCTTGGGCATTTTTGGCGGAATGGATACCCCTGCCTCCTTGGGTCTTACCCGAAAGTGGCATCCCTTTTGGGATGTTTTCCACAAATAAAAAAAAAATATTATTGGAGGTAGGCTCTTTGCCTAAATTGTGGGATTCATAATCATACCAAAAGAACATCTTGGTATAAAGGGAATGATGTCCATGAATGAAATATTATGAAGAAAATTTTACTAATGGCATTGGATGAGGTACTTAAATAGTTTATTATTAGAGCAAATAATTATAATCATCATAATTATAGAAAATATAGTATCAACAATGATACAAGAGATAAAATTGAATTAGTACTAGAATCACATGCAATATCAAAACTAGTGGAAAAAAGAAGGCGTGAGATGAAGACAATGATTAAAGACAAAGTTTTCAATGACCAAATAATGTAATACATGGGTGTTGAAGGATATTACATTATTTGGTACATGCTAATGTACCCCCATGGTACCTATGGTACAAATTTTAATATTAGAATAGAGTTTGAGTTTATAGTTTAGGAGTGTGATTTATATTTCCCTTATGTATGTGTGTATGTGCAAGATGTGCACAAGTGTCATGTAATTATGTGTGTAAGTGTGAAGAGTGAAAAAGTGCACATGTGTCATGTAATAGTGTGTGCAAGTATGTGCACAACTCTCATGTAGTTAAGTTTGTAAGTGTGCAAGTAGGAGTATGCAAGTATCATAGAATAAAGTGTGCAAGATTAAACAGATAGTCAAGAGTCATGTATAAAAGTGGTAAGATGATAAGCCAAGAGGCATGAGAGATTTATCTTATGCATGGAATAGGAAAAATTCCATCACTCAGATATGTGAGAAGAGCAATAGTCATAGAGTCCAAGAGTCACCTTTCTAAGGTTATATAATGGAGATAAAGCTCTAGGAAACATATCAAGAATATATTATCAAAGGAGCACTGAATATTGAAGCTTGTATATAGTTTGATAAATTCTACTATAAGTTTTCTTTATGTTATATGAATAAATGATATTGGTAATTTTAATTCATATTATTGCTATTTACATGAATGTTATGTTCATTGATATTGGACATTTATATTAAATTTCTCTAATATTTGAGACTACTCAAGATCTTGATATTGGGACCTATGATAATCTAGCAAACCCAATAAATATTATCCTTATAATATTCAAGAAACTCACTCATTTACTTTAAAATTGTCACTTGCCTTATGTGTTTTATTAACCTTCATAGATTAAAAAATTATGACATAATATTATACTTCTTTCTTTATTATCCTTCATAACTCTTTACTTGTCAAGAAAAAGAACTTTACTATTTTTGACCGCCCTATCTTATTTATCCTTAAAAGGAACCAAGGTGTATTTCCTACCACTCTTCTCAATCATTATAATACTTGATCTTCTAACATAAATGACATTTGCATAATATTATCATGGTCGTACCAACAAGACATGTAAATATCCATGGTAACTACATCATAAAAAATTTCACACCTAATCTAAAAATTAACTAGACATTAATTCATGACCAACTAATGACTATTATGAAGCCATGACATCTTCTAAGGACTAGGAGACACTATCATTTTCAGCCAAAATTTCTCTATCATTTACTTAACACTAAATTATTAATATAACCACTATCTTTAATTACTTTTCAACACTCCCACTACTTGTAAATGGTTAGGAATTAACTTTTTTTTCAAAAAATTCAAACTCAAATTGTTTCTAGAAGGATCTAAAAGCAAAAATGACATCTAAATTGTTTTGGTTGGAAAAATGTTGAAAAGTAAAACTTAATGATAAAAGCCATTTTTCAAAAGTTGTAGGAAAAATTGGGAACAACAATTGAAATTGGTCTTTGGAGAGATCATATAATAAATATTTTTCTTATTTTTCCTCTTGTATTGTCTATAGATAAATATTTGTGTTTCACTAGTTCCTCCATAAGTTTGGTCCTTGCTCAAGAATTTGGTACAAAACACAAATATATGCTTCAACATTTAAATATTTGTACACTTGTGGTCATTTCTTGAGTTGTGAATAAGTGGAATTATGCCCTTAATTGTCTTAATTAATTACACATGGAGAATAATTTCATGCCCATATTGGAGCTTAGCTATGATGTCATACGCTTCCCTCTCTAAATTTGTTTTCTCTACTACTCTTCTTTCCTCCAAGACAAGAAAACCAATTCATTTAGATTCATACTCTAAATTTTGTGGCCTTTAATATCTAGGTTCTAGGATCTCAAGGTTTGCATCTTTCAAATATTTCATTTAAAATTACAACAATGCTTAAGATATCTTGGGAACTATGCTCCATAAATAAATGGCCTAATGGATGAAGGTCTTTATAATATATGTTTTAGGAATATAAGATCTAATGCTTTGGTTGTCTAAGGCATCCAAGGTCAAATTCTATAATTATGTTATGGTTAGGGTAACATTTATTGTTTGATTATGTCAGAAAATCTAGCTTGGTTATAACAAGTAGGAAGTCTATTATTCTCTACTTGTGAGTGTATTTATTCATATTTTATCTTCATCTTAGAAAGACCAACAAATTAGCCTTGAATGTCTTATAAAAAACTAGAAAATCCTATAGACCAAAGAATCTAGTAGATATCTCACTTCATTACCTTACACAAGACTAATGAGATTAATTTATTAACTCCCATAAATATCTTATTTAAGACCAATGAGTTGATATTTTACAACTCTTTTCCATATTCATATAAGACAAGGAATTAAGTTTATTCAATTATGATACAATACCAATGAGTATAATTTATTAACTCCAATAGTGAGTTTGTTTTGTTCAACACTATTTTGTATTTGATTCATTCAAGACCCGTGAGTTGGTTTGTTCAAATCCTATGTCAAATACAAGACTAACAATTTACTAGTTGTTCCCCTTCTAACACCTTGTTCTAAACCAATAAGTTTATTTATTCAACTCCCTTCTATGTATGATGCAAGACTAGTGAAATTTGATTTACTAACTCATTATTATGGCAAAGGTGGTTTTGATTAGGAACTTAAAGAAGGCTTACAAATATGGGCTTATAAGTGTACTTAAGGTTTGTAACCACCAGAAATGCTCACAACTAATGTATCCTATTGCAAGAATTGACAAAAAAAATACAAAATGCGTACAAGAATAAGAAAATGACAATGATATGATCAATAAAATACACTTTATTCCATTATAGTTTGATTCCAAACTCAAATTACAAATACATCCGTCTTAGGGATAATCATCTTGATACAATTGTTACAATAGGAGGTATTTTGTTTCCCTCTCAAGGGTAGGTGTGATTTCAAAGTGCCCTTCAGGATGACATGAACTACTCTAGGGTGGAGTAGACCCTCTTCTTCATGTTGAGGAAGGAAATAAATGGTTGTAGCTCTTTTGAAACATATTTTATATGATCAAGAAACAACACAAGAATTTCAAAAGCATAGGAAGCCTCTCATGATGAGGCCCTTTACAGACAAGTAGCATGAGAGTAGCATAATGTCATGAATTCAATAAAATGCGTAAACTATGCTAAACATGTGCAAATATTATCAAGATTGATGGAAATATATGAAAAAGAAATACAGATATCAATTTATGGCATCAATTACTTGAAATGAATCACTATAACATGAAAAGATGCCATTAATTTCTAAACTACTATAATGAGACCAAGTTAGTAAAAACATTGATTATTCTAGTTAGAAGTATCTAAAATCCTAACTAAACCATTAAACTTTTAAATGTGATCTAATTAAGCATACTAGAAATGAAACAGTAAAGATATTTATCACCTGTTGCAAACCACAGCACTGATGTGTGGTCTGCATTGTAAAACCATGGCTGAAAGCCACGGTGAGAAACAAAGTGTTTTGCCCTCCAAATTCAAGGGTTGTGGGTTTGACCTCCTTGTCCAATTGATTTTCAAGGGTTGCCTTCGGTGTCCTTTGACAGGTTTGGCAGTTGAATTGTTGAATTGGGCCCCCGTTTACCCAAATTAGAATTTCTTAGCTCTCCTAGGTCATTAGGGCATCCATGGCCTAATTCATCATGATGCTTGACAAATTGAAAATGGTGATGACAAAAAAGCTCTCTCTATGCACTCACATGACTCCACAATTCGATAGGGCTTCATTTCTTTGATCTCCAAATGCACTCTCTCATACAATATTTCAATAGCACTTCGCTATCAAAATGCTCTATATCTTTTGTCTCTTTTGAGGGGGTATTTATAGGATGTCCCAAGGCTAGGGGTGGCTTCATGGAGAAGCCAAGATCAAGAAGGGGTGGTTAGGATAGTTGGATTAGAAGCTTTCATCCTTTAACCGCCTTCTTCTAGAACAAATGGTTGTTCAAACCGATTTGGCTTGGATGAAGGCCAATTGAACTTCAGTTAAGATCATAGGTTACAACTGTGGTCCAGACTATAAACCATAAGTTTCAACCATGATTCATCCTATAGATCATAGGTCTAGGCTACAATTCAGATTTATTAGGCCAAGGAGCCCAAATTGAGTGGTTATAACCACTGCTCTATCTTGGAGTCTGCCCAAGATCTTCCATATGGTCTTGTAGAGTGTCTATTTGAGTAGTCGCCATCGACATGACCCATTTTATGTGTCTACAGATGCCTCTTTTGAGATGCGTTGTGAGATCAAACAATGCATGAGCAAAAATATATCTCGTAAAATGATGTTGAAGGTTCTATGATGATCATTAGTCAGATCAACATTAGATGTTTCTTGTTAGCAATAGGACGTGCATCCTAGAATCATTGCTTCGAAATGGGTGAAAGGATTACATTTGAAAAGCTTGTGCCCTTCTCATATCATTCGGTGTGGTTGTGCATTCCATAGGTATCTTCTAACCCATAGATCCAAAAGGTAGAGAACAACAAGAAAACTTTATATTTGCTATTTTCCCCAAGCAAAGGGGTAAGCTTATGATAGTTGTTGACAATGATTCATAAGGATGAACGCAATTTTGACAAGATCAAGGGATCTATGATCTCTGGGATCTTCTATTAATTTTGATTATGATTTGATATTATGACTACCCCTTAAACGACGAGTTGATGAGGGTAATGATAATGTATGAAGCGATGAGGTCACTTGACCATAATGAATGATCTGAACAAACATAGAATTGAGCATTTTAATTACTGAGTTGTACCTAGTTCAACTTATGATTCTAATTGTTAATAGTATTTGCACATTTCTATCCCATGGAGCAGTCAGGCTGTGATAGTCCTTAGGGAATCAAAATGATATAAATCCAATTAGTTTTATGTTGAATCAATTTTTTGATGATTTTCTAAAAATATGTCATAAGAGAAATGACATGAAATACCTTGTTCTCGTGGAGCAATCCAGCCTCAAAGACCACCTTCGAAATTGAAAAGAAGCATATCAGATAAATGATGACAATTTTTGCCCCAAATGTCCTTATGGTAATTTACTCATCTTGTCGGATTGCATTGATCGCAAGTCGCTGCAACCACCAAGTTTATAGTGTAAATTACTGAATATGAGGTGCATTTGATTTTTAATTATTTGATTTTTTTGTTAATTTAGATTTATTAATCAATCCTGGTGCTTTGAACATCATCAAATTTGCAACATTGATTGCTCTTTTTGAAATTTGATCCATTAGGAAACATTAATTTGTCATTTTAGACCTTCCCATGGTGGGGTTTGAATGCATTTATTTCTAGTTGTAATCTACGAGTACGGTCTGTGGTTGAAGTTTTAAAGTTTTGGGAATCGCAGATCGGACCCGCGAGCGGCAAACCCTAGTTCTAAAACCGTAGGTGTCAGCTATGGTCCATCAAAATTAGGACCTATAAATAACATTTCCCATTTGAATTTTTATTATTTCCTTGAAATTAACTACAATTGTGAGAGCTCTAAGAGGTAGAATAAATTCCTTGATCTTGAACGCTACCTAAAACTTGACCAAACCTCACACCTATACCCCGATGGTGGATCCTGGATAGCCATCGACTAGCGAAGGCCACAGAGTAGACAAGGTAACTCGAAACCAATTCCTCACAATCAATACTAACTAAAATAAACAACATTAATTAATGGGTTAATTAATTTCATTAAACAGTTGGTAATGAACCTCACATTAGGTTAGGTTAGTTTAGTTTTTAATTTTTTTTTTTGTTAGTGAGGCTAGGAAGGGACCCAAAATGGGTGTCCTTCCTAGACCACAGCTAGTAGCTATGGTTCCCAATTGATAGATTTGGGACCACAGGTATCAGCTATGGTTGGAATTCAAATTCCAACGATAAAATTTTGACTGCATGCGGACCGCAGGGTTGACCCGTGGTTCACTAACTTTAGAAAAAAAATAATCAATTTTTTAATTTTTCTAAGGTTTAATATGCAACTAATGTTATTTAATGCAATTCTAACTTGCCTAATTGATTTTTTTTTTATTTTTCTGAATGCTTTGTGACATTTTTTTGTATTTTATTAGTTTTTGAATGTTTTTGACGTTTTTAAGGTTGTTTTTTAATCTATTTTTGCTTATTTTTAGTTAGATTTTCTCTTATACCATGCTTTTATTTTAGAGGTTGACCTCTATACCTCACGAGATAGACCTTCTAAAGACTCTCTGTAGATAGCGTACTACTATAGAGCATATGTGGTTCAAGGCTATCAGCTTTGGCTATGTTCGAGATCTACCCACTATTTAGGTGGATCAGGCCTATTTAATCACATTGGTATGGCATTGGAATGCATGGACCAACACCTTTCACCTGCCTACGGGTGAGATGACCTTCAATCTAGAGGATTTTTATAGGATATTTAGGATCCCTATTGATGGCAAGGCCATCATATCTTCCTCCTCTCAAAGCAAGGGGGTTGTCTTTGATGTTATTTTTAGTGATCGAAGCTAGGAGACTCAGCGCATGATCGACCATGGAGGAGTCCATGTCGGCTATTGGTAAGATCAATGCATCTTCTCTATGCGAGAGGTGATCTTCTTGCACATGGTGGTGCATATTGTTCTTCTAGACTTCTCGGGTACGAGGATCCCCTGGAACCTCCTGGCTACTTTTAGGAGATTTACTTAGAGCTCCAATATTCAGCCACTACTTCTATCATATGGGAGCACTCTATTATGCCATCTCTACTAGGAGTTGTATCATATTACCAGTCAGAGCTGGTAGAGGATTAGTTGTAGCCTATTGCTATAGATCTAGGGTTGGCAACATATCAAGATCGAGAATCCCGTAGAGCTACCCCTTCATATTACTACTATTTATGATCAACATCAGTGCTACACCACATGTTGGCCTCAATAGGAGGAGGGGTTTCGAAGCAGGACCCATGCTGGCAATGTAGGCCACTATATTGCATGATTTTTAGTGCTCAGGCCAGATGACATCGAGTGGTGTCCCTACATGGATTTCTTAGGCTGGACAGAGGTAGGCAAGTGGCTACAATAGACTCGTCGAGACAGGTGGCTACTCAGCCATAAGGTCAAGGTCAAGGAGTACTAGTTCTATTCTTACATCCTATGGTAGTTCAGCCTAGTGCAGGACATCCCAGAGGTTCCCTTTTATTTTATAGGTGTCTAGTCTTAGAGATGCACCTACCATGGATTCAACCTATGGTACTTGGAGATGATGCTAATGACTTTCATGAGTCTGAAGATGACAGGGCTGGTACCACCCCAACATATGATACATGGTGGTCTTTACTATAGTGGTAAGAATATAGACCTCTAGGTAGGGTGGATGACCAAGCAAAGGCAGAGGTCGATCCAAATAGGGTGTGCCAATAGACTAAAGGTGAATTGAGTGCAAATGCCACCATCAAGGAGGCTCCATAGGAGGAGGCTGAGGAGGAGGCTAAGGAGGGTAAGGTGCCTCCTGAAAGTGATGTAGTACAACTCCTTTCTTAGGTTATCAACTTATAAAGTCATATTTGGAGGTTGCATACTCTACAGTTGTAGTGGGATACTTCCATCACCCTTCTAGAGGTGAAGCTAGCTCATAGGGATAGGCAGCTAGTAGAGTCTCAGGAGTACGTCACCAGTCTGACAGCGCTGGTTACAGCAGTAGAGACTCGGGTCATAGAGCTTACTAGTGCATGGGATATGGCACTAGCGCAGTGGGGTGAGTCTATTATAGAGCGTAACTTACTCAGGGCATAGAGGAGGGATCCTTCATACTCCTAGGCTATTATAGGACCACCAACTACACCATTATATTTATTACCAAGTGGTTGAGACCCCATGTCAAATATTTTGTGCTTGTAGGCCCTCATGGAGGAGGGCAATGATAGACATACTGGTAGGGTAGCCGACATAGACCAGTTGGAGGGGTACATCAGGTTGATTGGTGGCATGGTCCTAGAGGATTCACATACTATAGGGTCTCAGTGGACCAGATCTAGGACTATGGGATACTCCATAGCTAGCTCTAGCTAGCGGATCCATAGGACCGAGAGGACACACATGTCCTCTAGCACTCATAGAGGTAGTTTGTATACTAGGACCAGAGATATGGGTGCGACCTCTAGTCACAGGTATCTCCGTACAAAGATACTAGTATCCCACGTGCTAGACCTCTTTGTATTAGGTGGCACACAGGGCCCTCAAAAGGGCATACAACAGGCACCAAAGCCAACTATGAAGTAGGCTCCAGAGCACAGGGCTGAGGGAGGCAGTGAGATTTCCAGCTCAAGAGGAGTAGGCCAGAGCTAGGGCTCTACCAGATTTAGGCTACATTTTTGCATATGTAATATTTTTGGTGTAAGGTCTAGGACCTACACGATTGTAGCCTACGGGTATTTTGTACTCCTGATGTACTCTGTTGGACACATATATTATCTGACTTGATCATTTATGGCTCATTATGTGTACTTGTTTTTGTTTTTTGATTTTATATTTATTTGATGCACATGGATGCAATGCTTATGTTAATTCGATGTGATGTGATATGATGCACTAGATAGCTATTGTATTTATGATGATGATATGTAGTGATCTAGATGTTTAGATGCACTTTTTGATGGATGGATGCATATGGATGCGATGTTTTCACTTAACAGATATTTCATATTGCTTTATTTTATGCATTAATGTATGTAATTCTTTATTTACATGATAGTAATATAATGTAAATGAACTTGTATGCTTTAATAACTTAAAACATAAGGAATGAATGCAATATGTGTTTAACAATCTAATGGACGACAACACAGAATATAAAGAAAATCATGAATGTAATTGATAATCCTTGTAATAAGAATTTAATCAATTAATCATCCATATATGAAATGTAATGGTATGAAGCTATATGATGTGAATGATATAATATGTCACTCTATTTTCTTTTGCACTTTGAATGATATGCACGATATAGTCAGTGGTCATCTAAACATCGTTGTTGATATTCATCTGGTATCTATCCTATATCTTGATTGTGCTTTATGTAATGATGTATCGCTTCTTGGATACTTTGCAATTTGATAATTTGCAATGACTTTTACCATTTTATGGTTTATGCTTTTAGTATTTGTTGCTTTTTAGAGATATTTTAAGGTTTTCCATGAGACTCAAACAACCTAATTGACTTATCAAAATTTGTATAGTGACCATGCTAGACTTAAGAGATATAAGGCTTTCGCTAGGATAAGCCCTAACTGTTCATTATTCATGTGTGTGCACATGAGTATTTTAAGATAAAGCACAAGCATACCCTGATGTCAGGTAGGATTCTTTCATCCCATTGCTAATATAGGGGATTCACAATTTTTTATCGATATAGGACACCTGAAGCTAGCTCTTCCACATTCAAACATTGATCTTTTTCATAAGCGAGGTACTAATGCATCAGACATATTGTCATGTGTAAGGTACAGTAGTTCTGGCAATGCTCATATGTAGTGAAGCAAGGGAGTCGATTCCATTTTGACTTTGACTTTCTTTGGATCTTCATTTGATCTTCACTGGAATCTATTTTTTGATATTCATTTGATCTAGATTTGAACTTTGATTTATGATCTTCATTTGATCTTGATCTTCATTCGATCTTCAGTTGAGCTTTGAATTCGGATCTTAATTCGATCTTCACTTTTTGGAATTTACATTTGATAATTGTCTTCAAAAAATTTCCTTTGGGGAATTTTACTTTGGGGGGAATTGTTTCTGTAATATCGATTGAGTGTATCGATCTATGATATCAATATAGGATATCAATCTGGGATGTTGATCTATGATATCGATCTAGGGTATCAATCTTGGGTATTGATTTGGGATATCACTCTAGGATATTGCTCATTTTATTGTAAGTAAGAGATTTTGAGTAGGAAATACACTTGTCCTTTTTCCAATTGTCCACATTTCCCATATCATCTGCATAGGGGGATGAGCAAGAATAACTCTTTTCACTTCAGGATACCCAGTCTTGCTTCATGGATTTCATATTCCTCTAGTCCATATTAGGATTTTTTTAATTTGTTGATTAGTGATAGGATTCTAATATGCTAAGGGATATACTAACTAGACCTCAACTACAAAAGCAAAGCAAGCTTTCTATCAACTCTTGATAAGACCTCTAGATATGGTTTAGTGACCAGAAAACCTGAGTATATCTTCATAGCAACATTATGGGTTGTGTTGAAAAACATAATTACTCACATGAATGATGGATTATGATGAATTCATAGGTGCATGATTAAAACACAAACGTGGTGTCGTTTGTAAGACTAACAAACACAATGCCTTCTATTACAGAGTGCAACGAGTGACGAATTCCTATTTACAATGTGATGGAATGAATGCATGTGTGAATGAAAATTTATAATGCAAAATGCAAATGTTTTTGGATTTTTATCCTTTACCAATTTTTTTTGGATTTTATAATTTTTATGAATTTTTGAGCCTCATATCTGATCAAACGGCTAGTACATGCCTTCGGAGCCTTTAAATTGACCAGACAATTATTAGGAACTCTTGGAGCTTTTAAGATTGACAAAAGAGATTATGAGCACCTTCAGGGCCTTTTGGGATGACCAAGCAATCTTTAAGAATCCTTGGAGCTTTTGGGTTGACCAAGCAGTTTTTCAAAAACTCTTGGTACCTTTTGATTGACCAAGTTACTCATAGACAAGCTTGGAGCTTTTTTAGGATGACCGAGCGGTGTTTTAGCAACCCTCGAAGCCTTTGAGGATGACCAAAGGGCTTACAGATGCCTTTGGAGCTTTTTATTGACCAAACTACTCATGAAAGATCTTGGAGCCTTTTAGGATGACCGAGCAATTTTTAGCAACCCTCAAAGCCTTTGGGATTGACCAAGTAATTTTAAGCAAACTCTCGAAGCATTTTACTGACATGACCAAGCGGTTTCAAGGACCCTTGGAGCCTTTTTCTAAACTCTCAATCATAGAACACCTTAATATGGATGATGTTGAAAGTTTCAAGCTCTTCAACACCCCCTAGTGATGTTAGGCGATAGGTACCTAGATCAATCTTTTAAGATATGATGTAAGGTCCTAGCCAATTAGCTACAAATTTTTCTCACATATCTGGTGGTAAATTAGAGTTATGTTGGTTATCTTTCAAGACAAGATCCCCAAACTCAAAGTCTCTTTGGTGGACCTTGATATTGTAAGCTCATTTTAGTCGCTCTTGATAAACATGGAGATGATCCAAAGCATTCACATGACGTTCATCAAGCAATGTCAGTTGATCCAGTCGAGCTTGTCGCATGGTGTCATCATCAATGAACTCTTTTAATGTGACGTGCAACACGGGAATTTCCAATTCCAATGGCATAATGGCCTTAGTGCCATATACTAGTGAGAACGGTGTTGCCCTAGTGGGCGTATGAATACTAGTCATGTAAGCCCATAATGCAAGGGATAGTTGGATATGCCAGTCCTTGTGGTTTTCTTGGACCATCTTTTTCAAGATAACCACCATTGTCTTATTTGAAGCTTCAACCTACCCATTTTCTTGCGGATAGTATGGAGTTGCAAAACTATATTTGATTCTATATTTAGATATCAAAGCCCTCATAATTTTGTTCTTGAATGACGTTCCATTATTCAATATTATTTTGGATGGAATCCCAAAATGACTTATGATATGCTCCAATATAAACTATGTTATACGAGCTCCAGTTGTCGTTGTTAAGGGTATTGCTTCCACCCACTTTGTAAAATACTTAGTAGTCATGATTATGAATGTATGTCAACCCAATGACAGGGGAGAGATCTTGTCTATAAGAACTAATTCCCACTAAGAAAATGGTCAAGCCGCTTGAATGGGCTATAAGGCCTATGATGGTAAGTGCATAAGATTAGCATGATGCTGACATTTAGCACATTTATTGACATACACATTGCAATCCTTCTCCATAGTGGTCCAATAGTAGCCCATTAAAAGGATGTGTTTTACTATGGCCATGCCGCTAAAATGGCCATCGCATGTACCATCATGAGCTTGTGAGATTTCCCAAGATGACTCGTAGGGCTCTAGACAATGAAGGAGAACTCCATCGTAACTTTGACAGTACAAGATGTATCCTATTAAAATATATTTATTCACTTTTTTAAATGTGCGTCTTGCAGCATGCGATAATCTCTCTAGGATTATACAAGGAAGTCTTTAATTTATGACATCCAGTTTTGATAAATATCAGCTTTGACTACTAAGATTACTTGTTCCCCCTGCATATTTACTTTTTCAAATGTAGACTAAGAAAAAACATTATGGTGAATGGTAGTACCACTCCCTGTTGGACTCTGAGAGGTTAATGACCCCTAGGGTGCCTTCTTAAAAAATTCTTTAGCTCTGCAGAACCATTCAACTTTTGGTTTTGCACTAATCATATTGACTGACATTTTATTGTCAAAGGCTTCTCGCTCCACTATGGGATGCGAGAGTGTTTTAACATGAATGGTAGTGAAATTAGCAAATGGATTCTAAGGGATTAAGGATCCCAAAGATGCCATGGTGTCTACAAACCTGTTTGATGAGCTAGGAATTGCCTTGATGTCATACCATTTTAATTTAGCTAAATACATGATTACAAGATCTTTATAGGCTTTCAGTACAGGACATCGACACTGAAAGATCCCCTTAACTTGATTTACTATGAACAAGGAGTCACCAAAGATGTTTAATCTTTTAATATTCATGGTGATGTCTATGTGGAGCCCTAGCAGCAGGGCTTTGTACTCAACATTATTGTTGGTGCATGAAAAATCTAATTTAAATGACAAGGGTATTGGAGCTTCTTGCACTATGAAAAACACTATTCTGGTACCACCCCCTTGCTTGCACTTTGAACCATCGAAGAACAGAGTCATATCAGCATTGTTCTTTGGTTCTTCGAGTTCGAGAGCTTTAGACACAATGAAGACTGCATCTTCTGGAAGCTCTATGGTTAGAGGCCTATTGTTTGATAGAGATGCCTCAGCTAATTGATTAGCTATGACCTATCCCTTAATGGGCTTCTGGATTATGAATTCCAGATCAAATTTTATCAATAGCATGATCCACTTCATAGTGCACGTATTGTGATACGTCTTACTCATCATGTACTATAAAGGGTTTTGTTTTAATATAATATATGTTGTATGACTCAACATATAGTGCTATAATTTATTTGAAGCAAACACTACTGCTAAACACAGTTTCTCCACATATGCATACCCTAGCTCATAACTCACCAAGGTTTGGCTAATATAATATATGGCCTATTCCTTGCCTTGCACATTCTTTTGGGCTAACATGGTACCTAATGCAAAGTCGGTCGCTAATATATATAACAAAAAAGGTACATCTAGCCTTGGTGGAGCTACCACTGGTGGCATTACCAAGTATTGCTTTATTTTAGAAAAATTTGCTTGATAATCCTCATCCCAATTGAATGGGACCCCCTTGTGTAGAATTTGATTTATGGGTCAACATTTATTCGATAACTAAGTGATGAATCACTTTATCGATGCTACTCTACCCTGAAGGCTTCTTAAATCTTAAATATTGGAGGGAGAAGGCATTTCTAAGATAGCCTTGACCTTCGTTGGGTCAACTTAGATGTCCTTATTTGAGATGATGAATCCTAATAGCTTACCAAAATTTATGCCAAATACGCACTTCTTAGGATTCAACCTAACATTATACTCTATTAGGCAATCAAAGACCTTCCTTAAGACCTTCGCATGCTCAGCACATAGCAATGACTTGGATAAAAAGTCATCTATGTAATATTCTAGGATCTTATGCATATTGTCATGAAAAATGTATGTCATGGCCCATTGGTATGTTGCACCAGCATTTTTGAGGCCAAATGGCATAACTTTGTAGCAAAATGTTCCCCATGGAATTATAAACATAGTTTTGTGTTGGTCTTCAGGTTTAATCTAAATTTGATTGTAACAAAAAAAATCGTCCATTAAGGAGAGCATTTCGTGACCTACAGTTGCGTCCACAAGAGAATTGATATTAGGAAATGGAAATGAATATTTGGGTGTTGCTTTATTTAGGTCTCTAAAATCCGTACAAATATGAATTCTTCCATCGAGTTTTCCCATAGGTACCATATTGGACACCCATTTTGGATAGTGGATGGAAATCACAATTTCTACATCCAACAGCTTTTGTAGCCCATATTTCACCATTAAGGCTACTGTTAGATGCATCTTTCTAAAATTTTTCTTGATTGGTTTCTTCATCAAATCCAATGAAAGGTTATGAGTAACCAATTTTAAGTCCATACCTGGCATATCCTTGTACATCCAAGCAAACATATTTGGTCTCTCTTTCAGTAGAGGGATGAGGGTGGCCCACTCATCTGGAGTGAGACTATCTCCAAGTTTAACATTCTTTGAATTGGTGGGATTGTTGATGATATCCACCTTGAAGGTTTCCTCTACTGACATATGTGATCCCTCCTCAAGCTGATGAGGTGTAGGAATCAAATGGATGTCATATTTTGGGTTCATAGGTTCTGCATCAAAAGCACCCTCAACATGATACACATCGTAAGCACAACCTAACACAAAATAGAAAGGTTGCAACATTTCTTCATTAGGAAAGAAATCTTTAGGCTCTATAGCCAAGTCAGCATGATCCCAATCGATAGCATATACATCGAGATACAGTGGTTTAGATGAATTTTTTGGATTGTAGAGTAGAGTGTTCAAATCAATGGAGACCATATTTATGGAATGGTATTGGCCTTCAAAACCACATGGACAAACTTCTATATAATCTATGCAATCTCTTTATACCCACGATCTGGCTCTAATGGCACAAGCACAAAGGGGTCTTCTCTATGATGATTATGGAAAATTGGATCCTCCCTATGAATTAGCTACAACATAGAATCATTTGGCTCATGGAGCTCCATGTAGGTTGGTAGAAGAGGATTAACCAATCGATAAATTTGCTCCAGGTTTAATCATCTTGCTCTTAGATGAGAACCAATATGTAACTGATGATAGACCTCATCTATGTCGATGGGTTGATTATGATGACATAAATAAGGAGGACTAAGGTAGGCACTCTCTAACTCATATTCTTCGTCACTGTTTGACAACCAAAACCCATAATTCTCTCCTACTCTTGTGGGGTGCTCTAGTAGTTGTGGCCCCATGAATTTGACCTCTTGATTTTTGTCATAACTATCTGAATAAAATGGATAATTATATCGTAAGTGTAACACTACTAGGAAATCTAGCTCTACTTATTCCCCCAAGTGATCAATGTTGGGAAGAGTCTCTTCTATAACATATATCGACTCTATAGGTAGTACATGATGCACATACAAAGACCCTAGATAGGTCACCTCGACTTCATCCTCAGATTGATCATTGTTTAAGGATTCACTATCAGCATCATAACTCGATCCACTCATCTCAAATGTGGAATCCTCTCCATCATCATTGTATAGATCTCCTAACTTGAGATCACCCAAAATTGTGGGGTTATGCCCCTACACACCTATGTCATTGGTAGCATTATGGATTTGATGACCCAAGTTGTCTCTAGGGTTCCACTTTGTATCAGTACGCTCTAGGAGCTCTTCATGATTTCCTTCAAGTGGCTCAGTGGTGATGACAGATACCATTGGGTGAGTCCTCCAAATTCTTGATGGATTATGATGATATGGATTAAAATCCATGTCATCCCCCAGGCTAAGGTACAAGTGATTTAAGGATACTGCGAGTAAGTCATCTTGTCCTTATATCTATAATCCCAAGTTGAATCTATTAGTTGCTAACTGATAACATGGTTCGAGTGGAGTCCTACATCCTTGTTCGAAGAGACTAAGGTCGTACCCATGTCAATGATATAACTCAAAAATATGTCTGGCATAGTCGGGGTTTGATAGATAACAAACATTCATCGTGAATGGTTCATCATCATATTTATCTATGGGTGTACGTGTGGGAAGCTGATCTAGCCCCACATAGATGAATTTTGTCTGGTTGGGTGGTTCTCCTAATGGAACCATGAATCCAACCAAAAATCGGTGAGCATGGGGGTGGCCCATATCTTGTGTTGTCTCCAAAATTGGTCTGAAGGTAACGTTGCATAATGTACTCTCCAAGCCCTATAGTGGCTAGATGAATAGTCACACATGGTGTAGATGAACCTGCTAACGATGCAGGTGATGTAGGCTGAGGTACCTCCTTGATTATGTATTTGGATTTCTCCACTTCCATAAAGGTGGGAGCCTCCTCGGTGACTAGCTCAGTCATATGCTTTTCTTCTCTCTTACCCATTTTTACCTTTTTCTTCCTCTCATCCCAAAGCATCATTGATGCAGTCAATCTCAAGGAAGTAGAAGTATATGCTCAGATTTATGTGACACATATATCGATGGTTGAGCGTCTACCCTTTGCTTTCTTTCTGGAATCTTAGCCGATGATGTTGGCTAGACATCCAGGTGCGTTGACGAGAGTATGAAACCCCTTGGTAGATATGCCATGTTCAAAAATTTGAATGGTTCTCCATCTGATGGTACCACGTGAATTTGTCCCTTGTGAATGTACTTCATGCACTGATGTAATATCGAGGGAACACAATGCATCTCATGAATCCAGGGCCTCCCTAGCAGGATGTTGTACTACATGGCTCATTCTATCATATGACACATCATAAATATGGTCATTAGGCCTACCTAGATGTGTAGGACAATTGTACCAATCGTTAAACATAACACGTCATTAAACGCTCTCAACTTGAATGCAGTTGGCACGATGAGTGATTTTAGCAGCTTCAAGGGACTCAAAGCCTTGGTCATTATGATATTGATCGATGAACCAGTGTCGACTAAGACCCTTTTAAATGGCATGTGGTTGACACATGTAATTATATGCAATGGTGGGTCAGCCATCTTAGTGGAAACTGTCTTGATCTTGTGATCATAAAATTGGATCGTTGGTTCTTGGAACTGTTGTACATGTCCCATGAAATTTATGAATGCTTGAGCATCCTAGGATTGTACTTCAATAGATCTCAAAATATCCATAAGAGTATCCCTATGCCTAGGGCATTGCTATATCAATTAATATATATATATAGCTTCGTAGGAGGTATCTGTAGGTTTTGGACAAGCCTGCTTTGTATGGTCACCATCGGTCTCATTAGTGGGCCTGGAATATTCAGTTCCAATTTTTTATTCAGAATGGCTTGTATTCTTATGGGAGCACATGGTTGATTCATTTGCTCATACCTCTTATGCCTTGTGACAACATTAACCATACAAATGAACCCTTTAGTAGGTGGTTCGACGCGCACCTGGTTGACAAGACCAATGTTGTTGCACGGTGCCTCACGGTTTGGAAGTGGATTTTTGTAAATATCCATGTTTTGGTTGTCAAGCACTAGTGGATTACTTGGAACTACAAGATCTCATTTATCAATCATGTTTTGCATTATATGCTTGAATTACCAACATAATTTGATGTCATGACCCTTCGCTCGATGAAATATGCAAAACAGGTCATCCTGGTACCCCTTTGCCTTGGGTTGATTTGGATTGATCATCTTGATTTTGGGTAATCTTATTGCCTTGGCCTCATACAATTGGTGGAATATCCACATTAGTAATTATGTCAAATGCATGAATTAGCGAGGTGGGTGTTATTATTTGTTCTTTTCCTTATAGTTGTTATCGTGCTTTCCATACTGTGCAGGAGAAGGTTGGGCCTAATAATTTTGCTTTTGCTACCATTTATCCTCTCTCTGGAGGTTCAGAACCACTTGGTTGACATGGGCCTGCTTGCCCTTATGCTTCGTGGAACTCTTCTTTGGCCCATATTTCTTGCTCTTAAGCTTCAAGTTTCCTTCTTATAACTTGATGTCTTCAATCACCTTGGCTTGCGCCAAAGCTTCCTCAAATTTTGAATATTGTTGTAGCTGCAACAATAGCGAGATATGCTTGGCACAACTCTTAGTGAACATTTGGGTTAATTTTTTGGTAGGAATAAGGAATGGTATCTTCACCATTAACCTCCTCCATCTCTTTTTGTATTGTTCAATTGTCTTGTCATCGCGCTAAGCTAGTGCAGCAAAAATGGAAAGGTTTACCTGTTTCTTGATGCCAAAATAAAAGAGTTCAAGGAAAGTGTCTGCCAGTTACTTGAAATTGGTAATACTATGCCTCTTCTACTGGTTGAACCATTCTTAGGCTAGGCATAAGAGCATCATGACAAACATGTGTAGAAGTAAGGTGTTATTGCTAGCTATTTAGAAATAGGCATCCAAAAATCCTATGACATGCTCCTGTGCATCTTTGTCACCTTTAAAATTGTCTAGCTTGGGCATAAATAAATGTTCAAGATAGGTAGGAGCAAGTATTGAGGGGTTTAGAGGCTCATTGTGAATATTTATTAATGTTAGCTTTTGAACATTCGTACCTTACCTCACCTTCACTTTAGCCACTAGGGCTTTGTAGACCTCTGAAGATAGAAATTCTCCTAAGTTACCATGGCAGAGGTCTAGGAGGTACATTATTCCTCAATCATAATGGAGGATGTTACTCTTCCTCCTTCTCCACTTAGGATTTTTTAGGATATTCTTGCTCGGTTCCATCTCCATAAATTTCCTCATGTCGTTGTTGCCTCTCATGGTCGAACGACGGTGGTCATTCTCTTGGTAGGGCACTGATATGAGTATGAGCATCTCTACGCTCTTGATACACATCGACTTGTGAGAAAGCCTTTCTCTAGATGAGCTCTCTACTATCTACATGAGTATATAGGCTAGCCCTGGCTAGCCTATCTTCCTACTCTACGTGATCCTTTTGGGTAAGGATGCATTCTTCGTGCATGCGCTACTCATATAGTCTCTCTCGAATGAGCTTCTACGATTGAATATTCTCATATTCAATGTGCTATCTTTCTAAGTGAGCATCGTCCAATTGATCTTGGAGAAGCTATCATCACTGCTCAGATACCAGTCTATGTGATATATTAAGGTCATTGGCCATGATAGGCCTTTGGTATGCATGCTCTGTGCAAGCGACGTTATGGGTTAGTACCCATTTTCCTAATTTGCAATGCTTTTTCCCTTGTTTGTAAAGATGAAATTGGCATCCTACTAAACTCTATGCTCTGTATCACCATGTGTGGATAGTGGATGTATCACATGAGGGTGCTTATAAGCCTCTCCATGTTCTCTATTAGTTCTTATAGAACCCCCTACTGTGCTCACTCAAGGCACGAATGGGCAAAGCTAAAGGCCTATAGCCTAGCTGCTTGAGGATGTTACCCAAGCCATTCAACTGTCTAGATCTCCACCACTCATGTGATGGTGTGCCATTGGCTCCCACCTTAGCCATGTCAATGGTGATTTTTTTATGTTCATTACATGTGAGAGTCTGCATAGGCCTATGCTCAATGGTGGATCTATCCGAATGCCCCTGAATGGATGGATCTTGATCCTGTATGTACTTTGAAGGTGGAGCCATGGATCCTCCTGTAGACCTATGTTATAGGGGTACTAGCTTAGACCCCTGTATAATGTACTCTTTGACCGATCTTGTAGATGCATGTGTAATGCAATCTCAGTAATGGCTTCCAAGTGGAACACCCTCATGTTGTGGGGCTCTCTGATCTTTTTAGTGCCTAGAAGAATACACATAAACTCCTCTAGTAGGGGTTTGATCAGTAAGTTCCCCTCGTGTCGAGTTATCTCCTCTAATGCTTGTCAAATGACATTCAAGAAGTTCATGTGGGCAAGTACTCGACATGTGTTGCTGATGTGAATAAGTTGGGGCTTGGTCTTTGGCTTCAGTATTATGCCTTTTTTGACCGCCCTATGTCTCCACCATAGTGTACCTAGTGTCTAAATTTATTCTTTATTACACAAAAAAGGTATACAATATTGTTTATCTCATATTAATTTTTAAAAGTGAGCCCAAGACTGTTTGATGTTGTTTCAATAATTTTTTGTATTAGTATAGAACTTCTTATCATGTTTTGAAAAGCGTTGGATGATATTCTCAGTTAAATTGGCTTTCACCTATACGCTCATAGCTTGACAATATGGATGTGACTTCTAGGCCATGTAAATCTCCCGTGTGTGGTAATGAATTTCCACACCCAGATAAGAAGCATAGATCCTCCCAGATCCTCACCCGTTTTTTCCTAGTCAGCATTATAACCTTTCAAGAGAATACATGTAAAGTTTCTAGGGTACGAAAGGTTCTTGGATCTGGTATTGGTATAGTATCCAAGGGTACATATGATTTGGGTCAACGAATGGAAATTACACCCACCGTCATTGAACCCTACTAGTAGTTGGATGCCAAGACCAACTCACTAGCGTTTAAGTGAAATGTGGTGTGTGTGGTTCATTTTAATATACATAAAAGAAATGCATCATATAGCACTCATGCTAATTTTCTATATGCTATGCAAATGAAAGAACATTTCAAATTCATAAAATGCAAGCTATTCTAGATGCTCCTTTAGACAATGCATATTACGATGGTAATGGCCACTATTTGGGCCTCACACATGCACACCAAACACACAAGTTCTATCAAGCACGCTGGATTCTAGGATGGATTGTAATCAGAGATCTGATGTTCCTAGCAATGCCTTTCTACAAATACAGATTGAAATGAACTAGGACATTATTGATTTCCTTTTTTTTAGTTTGCTTTTCCTAGTTGCATTCAAAAACAAGCATTCTATAAAAACATAGAGAAGTAAAAAGAAACAGAGAGTGAAAAATAGGGTCTACCTTAGGTCCTCAGTTGGTCTGCACTACTTTTTGTTGTTCGTTTTGTCAGGTGTAAACTGCAAGTCTATTTTGCAGTCTGCACTGTAAACCGCATGTTGAACCTACAGTTCAATTGTTGGCCCGCATTTGATAGCTACGGTCTATACCTACAATTTCAAAAATCAAGAAACAATAGTTAGATCAAATGAATTGTGGAGTTCCGTCGTGATCGCCTTCTGTAACCACCAGAAAGGCTCAAAACTAAATTATCCTATTACAAGAATTGACAAAAACAATATAAAATGTGTACAAGAACAAGAAATTGACAACGATATGATCAATAAAATATGCTTTATTCCATTATATTTTGATGTCAAACTCAAATTACAAATACATCCCTCTTAGGGATAATCATCTTGATATAATTGTTACAATAGGAGGTATCTTGTTTCCCTCTCAAGGGTAGGTATGATTTCAAAGTGCCCTTCAGGATGACACAAACTGCTCTAGGATGGAGTAGACCCTCTTATTCATGTTGAGGAAGGAAATAAATGGTTGTAGCTCCTTTGAAACCTGTTTCCTATGATCAAGAAACAACACAAGAATGTCAAAAGCATAGGAAGCCTCTCATGATGAGGCCCTTTAAAGACAAATAGCATGAGAGTAGCATAATATCATGAATTCAAGAAAATGCATAAAATATGCTAAACATGTGAAAATATTATCAAGATTGATGGAAATATATGAATAAGAAATACAACTATCAATCTATGGCATCGATTACTTGAAATGAAGCACTATAACATGAAAAGAAGTTATTAATGTTTAAACTACTATAATGAGAAAAATTTAGTAAAAACACTGATTATGCTGGTCAAAAATATCTAAAATACTAACTAAACCGTTAAAATGCTAAATGTGATCTAATTGAGCATACTAGAAATGAAATAGTAAAGAGATCTGTCACCTGTTGCAAACCGCAGCACTGACATGCGGTCTGCACTATAAATCATAGTTGAAATCCACGGTGAGCAACCAAGTGGTTTGCCCTCAAAATTCAAGGGTTTTGGGTTTGACCTACTTGTCCAATTTATGTTCAAGGGTTACCTTCGGTGTACTATGATAGTTTTGGTCATTGAATCATTGAATTGGGCCTCCGTTTTCTTGAATTAGCATTTCTTAGCTATCCTAGGTCCTTAGGGCATCCATGGCCTAATTCGTCATGATGCTTGACAAATTGACAATGGTGATGACAACAAAGCTCTCTCTATGCACTCATGTGAGTCCACAATTCGATAGGGCTTCGTTGCTTTGATCTCCAAATGCACTCTCTCATATAATATTTTTACAGTGCTTCTCTATAAAAATGCTCTATATCTTATATCTCTTTTTAGGGGTATTTATAGGATGTCCCAAGGCTAAGGGTGGCTTCATGGAGAATCCAATATCAATAAGGGGTGGTTAGTATAGTTGGATTGGAATCTTCCATCCTTTAACCGCCTTCTTCTAGAACAAATGGTAGTTAAAACAGATTTGGCTCGGATGAAGGCCAACTAAACTTCAGTTTAGATCATAAGTTACAGCTGTGGTCTAGACTATAAACCATAGGTGTCAACCTTGGTTCAGCCTGTAGATCACAGGTCTAGGCTATAGTTCAGAATGATTAGGCCAAGGAGCCCAAATTGAGTGGTTAGAACCACTGCTCTATCTTAGAGTCTGCCCAAGATATTCCATATGGTCTTGTAGCATGTCCATATGAGTAGTCGTCATCGGCATGACATGTTTTAGGTGTCTACACTATGTCAAATACAATACTAACAAGTTACTAATTTTTCCCCTTCTAACATCTTGTTCTAAACCAATGAGTTTATTTGTTCAACTCCCTTCTATGTATTATGCAAGACTAGTGAAATTTGATTTACTAACTCATTATTATGGCAAAGGTTTTGAGTAGTAACTTAAAGAAGGCTTTTAAATATGGGCTTATAAGTGCACGTAAGGTTATTAATAACATTGAAAACATCACCCATCAACATTTTGTAGATGATACAACCTTTTTTGGAAGGATAAGTATAAATGATGCCAAAGCTTTGAATAACTTTTTAAAGGAATATGAAAGAGCATAAGGGAAAAAATTTAATAAGAAAAAATCTAAAATTTACTTCCTTAACACTCTAGCTAATATCAAAGCAATAATTTATAGGTTAATTCAAATGGAGGAGGTAAATTTTTCAACAATTTATCTAAGGATACCTTTATTTGAGGGGAGAATGAGGATAGAATAATGGAATCCAAATATTAGTAAATTTTAGAATAAACTTCTAGCTTGGAAAGGTAGATATTTGTTCTTAGCATGAAGAGTGTAATTAATTAAATCAGTCGTACAGGTCATTCCAATATATTATATGTCATTGTATTTTATGCCAAAATCAATTGAAAAAAATTTAATCTATATTATGAGATCCTTTTTTATGGTCACGTTTACATGATAAAAGAAAAATTTCTTTGGTGAAATGGATCAAGGTGTGTGATGATAAAACTAAGGGAGGTCTTGGTTTAAGAGTTCTTATAGATGCAAACTTAGCTCTTAGGGGGAAAGTAATCTAGAGATTATACAAAGAGAGTCAAAGACAATGGAAAAAAAATCTTCTAAGTAAGTATATTTATCCCAATGGTCCAAGTTTAATATTTATTGCATTCTCTCTACCAACTAGTTTAGCTCTTTGGAATGGTTTACAAAAATCTATTGATATAATGATTAAAGGTTTAATATGGGTGGTGGAAACTAGAGAAAAATTTTCTATTTGGATGGATACTTGGTGTGATAGAAAACCACTCAATTTAGATCCAATTTTCAAACCTTGGATGAGATTGATTCAAGATAAACATGGTGATAGGGCTTAAATAATTTTGTACAAGGATCAGGAAGGAATATATAAATGGAAAGAAAATTTTATTACAAGTATGCAAGACATTGATGCTAGGAGGTGTTGTGAAGATTTCCTGCTTACCCTTTTAAGATTTTTCATGTCACAAAAAACTCCAAAAACCCCAATGAGTATTGTGGATTCTAGTGGATCCACCTCTTTAACCCAAGAATAGATTACTCAGAAGGCTCTAGACATACTAGGTTGGGTAAGGAAACCCCAGACAATGGGTTTATATATATTTGATTTAATGGTGCAATTACCCACTTTCACCAGACAAAATGATCTTATGTTGTTTTGATTATTTGTGACCAAACCAAGCAATAATGGAGCATATCAAGACTAGACCAATACCTTATCCATTGGGTAGTCGTAGCAGATTTATATTTATGACTTAGAGAAGAAAGGGAAGGGAGAACTAGTTCGTTTTAATTCATTCAAATGATGTAATGCAATAAAATTATTAAACTAGTGAAAATAAAGCATTATCCACATATTTTGATTATAGTAATACGTAAACAAGCATAACACAGACCATGAACATAAAAGATGCCAAGAATAGAGTTGGATTTTTTATTAATATAAAAGTTTTTTACACATGGAGAGACCAACAAGGTGCTTGGCTCTCATATGATATTTCATTACAATAAACCCCAGTTTGAATAACGTAACAAGAATTTGTTCCTCTCCATCCTGATTGCAATGATGTAAGAGTCTCCAACTCTGACACATTTCATAGGAAATAATCTCAGTGAACAGTGCTCCTTGGGCAATCCCTGTTAAATGGTAGGAGAAAGGATGGTCAAAAAAATATAAAGACACAGGAAAATATGACTAACTCTTAGATGAGGCTATACCTGGACTTGGGTTTTCTCTCTTAGAAGTTTGATAAAAAATCTCCCATTGTATCAATCTCCCTTTTATAGTGCAGACTCATCCTAGAGAGGTTGTAACTGCTTGATCTAGCTGTATCAATCTCATATCCTCCAAAAATGAGATGTAATAAAAATGGTCATGTAGCCCACTCCTATTTGCATAGGTGGTGGTTGTGGCTGCGTATCATATCCTACGCTGCCCTGGGTTGGCGGCTATGATGCACTGGTGTGTGCATTCTAGGTGAACTGGACCCCACTCCTTCCCTAAGGTTTTGTATAGCCTGGTCAATAAAATCCCATGCCTCATCATGGAATGTCAATGAGAATAACAACAAATTTAGGTCCTGTGTGGCTTTTTTCACTCTCTCTCTTACCCATTCCATAGTGTTCTCAATGAAGACACATAGGTGATCTACCATTTGCACAAGGTTGTAAACTACTTTGACAACTTGCCACTAGAGTCCAAGTCAAAATATTAGATTTTTTGGAGCACTAACTCCTTGATGTTGGGGGCCTATATGAACTCATATAGTTTGAAGCCGTAATCCTCCAACTCATAATTGACCTCTTACTCAATGTTTACCACTTCTTGATTCCACTAGAGCCAATTTTATCTATTATATAAGAAGATAAAAACCTTGGCAAATTCCTAAGCAAAGAAATAGTGGAAGTCATCTGATAAGGTAGTTGTCATCCCAACGATCGGTATGTAGTTGTACCTGAACCTCTTGTATATGGAAAATATTGTATTTACTTTTTTATCTCCTTGCTACAAACGATATCCTAAGAGGCCAAGAGTATGCTTGGTGGCATAGATATCTACAAATATGGACTCTAGATCTCTCATCTTCTCTGTTATCTTCTCCTTCATCTCTTATTTGAGCTCCTCTAGCAATCCAAGTTGAATACTAGCCTGTGCAACAATGGCCTGTGAAGGAGTGGGCATCCTCAATTGATCAATCTCAACCTGAAGTTGTTGTACCTTAAATTTTAAGTGCCTCACCTCTGTAGCCTTAGCATTTAGGTCTTCTATCTCTCTCTACTATTGCTACCACCTGTGCCTAGGTGTTCACTTAGGACTTCATCATCTCGACTGGTGCAGCTTTAGCCCACATGACACCTCTACTTATATCAATGGTGGCCTCTTTCAAACTAGCTAGCAAAGGGATATCAAATGTGGTAGTAGAGATGTCACCTATCTCTTGCCCAACCATACTTTGGGGTCTACTTATTCCTTTTCTTGGGGGTCTTTGTTCTTCCATATCTTGTATTTTGTCCTCTTCATTAGTAGTAAATTAGAATGAGTTCCTCACTCTTGTCAGCCTAAGGTTGTTGATGTCTTCAATGGAAGACTAGTTCTTGCTTTCTTTTTGGTGGGGGATCACGTGGGACTCTCATCTTGCACCTCATACTCTTTGAGATGTTAGAAAATCCCCCAGCTTTAGTTATTTTCTTCAATTTTTTAGGGGGAACGAGACATTCTTCTTGATTAATTACTAAGGTAGTGAAGAACAATGAAGACTGGCCCACCACCATGTTGCTCCTCTCTAATGGACACATCAATGTTAAAGCTGATGATAATGCACTTTGGGATGAGGAGGAGGCCAAATCCTTCCCTTTTGAGGTGGTAGTCGAGGAATTGGAGGAAGAGGGGAGCTTAGCCTGCTCTTACTATGCCTCACCCACTATTTTCATCATGACCTCAAAAATGTCAGCATCCTGTTGGATGATTTGGAAAGTGGGGTCCTCGAACACTTCTAGGGGAGCATTCGGGACCACTGGCACCACCTTATCCACCAATAATTATCTATGCAATCTTAGTTTGGAGGGATAATCCCTGACTGCTTCTAGATTGTTGTAGGGCATCTTATCCATCTTCCATACTAGATACAATGATCAGTTCTCTCTAAGGACCTTCTACATATCATCCTTGAAGTCATCCTATTTATGAGTGACTTGCAGGAGGGCAAGTTTGCTAGCAAAATTATGTCTATGGAGACCCTCGGGGTCGTATGGCCTCCATGTAACTTCAAGGAAGTAGTATGTGTCCATATTCCATATGGCACGTAACATTGCAAAGTGGCCCAAATAAGTGTAGGGGCCCATTGAGCATGGGATGGGTAGCCACGACACACTGCCCTTCTTTTTGATATATCTAATTTTGACTTCTTTGGAAATTTGGGTTATCTCCAAGATGGCAATTGAGGTGGGACAGTGCCTTGGTAGTGCCTTTGGGGGTAGTTTGGAACCACAAATTTGGATGTAAGAGAATTCTTCTATGTAGAAGAAATCCCCCACCTTAGTTTCAGGTAGCTTATTTCTCACCCCAATCCCAAATCTGTCTAGCTCTTCTCCACATAGTCGGGTATGCACCACTAGAAGGATCTTCTTGAAGAAGGTCTTGTAATTGGAGCACCCCTCCTGGATGCACAATAACTGATCTTGAATGGTGGTAGCAGTCACCCCTCCCATCTTAACCACTAGATATTTATCCAATTGTACCACAAACAAATGAATCAAGAAATAATAATAAGAGAAAGGAGATAGTTCCTCCTTATCAAACAATATGGCTTTCTACAATTTTTGCAACTCCTGGTCCATGTTGTCATTGATTACATCCTCCCATAGGTAGAGAGGCATCCTATCTATCCTATTGAATTGAATTATCGAGAACATTACCTCCTTCGTAATCATCTCCAAATCCTTTACATCTAGTACTAGGTTAATCATATCGACGTAATCCTACATCTAGGGCCGAAGCAAGAAATTTTTAATGGGGAAGCCTGAGGGCTTGTGTTTTTCCCTTTTTAGTAGCATTCCCAAGAATATGGTTTTGAGCATATAATTGGCTTGGAGGGCCAACGTCTTGAAGTCCACAACCCGTTATGTTGTGGCGAGCCTGAATAATTGCCTAATTCAATCTATCATTAACCTGGCCACCGCCTAGTTTTTATGATCATGAATGGTGTGATTTCTATGGTCATAGGCCACTGCCAGCTAGGCCAAAAGGTCTAAAGAGTGATAGACCTTTGGGTAAGTTAACCAACCCAAATTGGTATTCCATTTGTTATAGATGGGGGTTGGCTCAATGCTATCCTTCTACGTCCTCATAATAGGCTCCTTAGCAATGTTGGGTGACGTTGATGGTCTTCCTCTGTAGGGTCAAAACTATATATTGTCACCCCCTCTACTTTGCATTGTTGTTCTGCCATGATATCCCTAATTGTATCTACAATTTTTTTAGCACCTTTGGATCCTGCAATCTTCCCTTTCTCTTCATCACAGGCTATACCTTGGTGATCTTGCCAATTCATGCCTTAACATCAGGCCCCCTATCATAGTTGTGCTCATGGAATCCATTGAACACACCGTTGGAGATAAGGATGGATTTGTCTCTCTTTTTTATGCTCGATCTCATAAAGAAAATACTTATGAATGCGTTAATGGCGTAGGTGAGTTTCACCATATTATTTTAAAGCATGTGCATTTAATTCAGGTAGGTGAGGCTCATGCACTTTTTCATTTGATGGGTTTTGCTGATTGGTCGGGCGCACCACATCGACTGCACTTTTTGGTTGTGCATTACACCAGCTGGATCAAGTTGTGACTTGAGGTGATTTTTGGAACGTGTGGTAATTTAGGGTAGGCTCGAGTGGGGCACACTCAAGGAAATTGTGCACGCGAGGTCTACATCATATTAAATCTTCATGCACCTTGAGATGATTGGGTGCATAAGTCCATGCACCAAATAAACCTTCAAATGCACCACTTGGAGGAAATATGTATGGTATGTCAATGGACATTTAGTGTTGACTTTTGTATTTCAAGGATCCATAACTAAGATGCTCAATCCTATGATACCACTTCTAGCTTTCATTATCTACATGTGCAATCGTAGAAACAAATATTTTATTCTTATAGGAAGCCAAAGAGGAAGTTCTTTATCACAATTTTTAAATGGGGTCAATCTCATTAGAATATATAAAAGTAATAGTTTTAAACCCAGTGTCTATATCCTTAATTATCCATCTATTAGGACAAAACTCTACTTTCTTAATTATATGATTAATGTGATAAATAGAAAAAAGGTTAGGACCAACACTACAAACATGAAGGATCTCATCAAAATATAAAGATCCAATGTTGTTGTCTTCGTACCTTGCAAGCTATTATAAAGAATAATATCTAATCATAACATGTCCTCCTGTATGTGATTTTTTATAGACTTATAAGAGATATTTGTGCTTCATCATATTCCTAGTTACCCCTAAATTTGTAAGCCAATCATTTGAATAAGTGGATGTCCAATATGTAGAATTAATATCTAAATAAGCTTATGAGGTTTATTTATCATGTTAGCTTTTGATTCTTAATACTTGATGCAAATAACCACAAGATCTAAAATAAAATTGCAATATCAAATATACAATAATGACAAATATTTAATTCACATAAAACTCATATATAAACTCATTAAATGGACACTAACAAATGCTCATGAAAATAATAACATGATATAAAATAAAGGTAACATACACCCCTATCTTCTTTACAATTCTTAGTCACATATATAATAGAATGTGACTCTTCATATGGAGTACCCTTGACCTTCACTATTATTTAATACTCTTCACTTTCATATTCTAAGGATACATGTGCACTCTTACATAATGGACACTTGTGCATATCTACACTCACCACACTTGCACACTTAACTAAATGACACTTGTGCATTTCCTACACATTATTATATTACATAAAATAAATACTCACACTCTAATCTAGGACACATATCCTAATCTAATGATTATAATGATGTACCCAAGGTGTTACATTAGCATATGCCAAATAATTTAATATATTCCAACACCCCCTTGTATTACATTAATTGGTTATTGAAAACTTCAGTCTTCAATATGGTCTTCATCTTTTATCTTTGATCTATCTCCAGTAAATGTATATTTGGAATCTTCAAATAAGTATCTTCTTCAAGTTAAATCTTTTTCTTGCTTCTCTTGATCTAATTCTTTTTCTTTGTATTTGAACTATGTTTTCATATTGGAATTTCAATATAGTCTATCGTTAGATAGCCTTGTTGAGCAAGAGATCTAATTACATCTCTAGTCCACTTTTTTTCTTGTTCTTCATATAACCTTCTTGCCTTATCTTCATGCTTGTATCCATTGTTAGCAAAGACTTTAGAAATAATATTTTGAAATAAACACTTTAATCTGTATGTTAAAACCTTTTCAAATTTATAGTAATATTCTTCCTTGTGATAGTAGAAAGTAGATGAATGTGATTATTTTCCACAATATTTACAAGGATGTAAATTCCAACAATCTGCTTCTTCATGTCCATCTCTATTACAACATGTGCATTTCAAACTTCTCTTGTTGTTTTGAAAAATCTTATCTTATTATTTTGAACATTTTAATTTAATTAATTTTCTTGATAAACTGATGTAGTCATGCGTGTACATTTGATGTGATTCTATCTTTTCTTCTTTCATAAGTCTAAAGAAATATTTTTGACTATCAACTATTATACTTTTATCAACATTTTTTGCTATATCAATATTTTCCATTGTATATTCTATCATATTGTTAGAAGAATCAATTTGTGATTTATTGTTTTCCAATATCTCTTTTAACCATTTCGATATTTTATTTTCTTATTTTTTAATAACAAATGAATTCCTTGATGTAGACATCCTTATAGCTTCCTAGATAATTTAATTTTTAACTTCTACTTTTCAAAAAAAATTGTAGTTAACCACTTTATATCTTCCTAGAAACTTGAAGATAATTTTCAAAATTTTCTAATCTTTTGAGTTGAATTCCTTATGTCTCCCTAAGTCTAAATATATAATCAACTTTTATAAGATTTTTAAACTTCTAAATTTTTGAGTATATGATCAAAACAATAATTTCAATTCAAAACTCTTGTTGAATAACTTGTATCTCCCAAATTTCAAAAATATAGTTTCTAAATTCTAAATTTCATAATCCTATGTTGATGTTGAATGCCTTATAGCTCCAAAATTATGAATTTAGAATTTTTGGAAAAATTATTTTCAAATTTTGTATTCCTAATTTGATGTAGAAAACCTTATTTCTCCTCCTTTAAATTATTTGCAAACATTTAAAACTTGATTTACGAAATCAAATAAATTAATTATAATATTTGTGCTTCACTTCCCAAAATTCCAAATTCACCTTTCAAAATACTTCAAAACTTTTCAAAAATAATCAATTATGTCTCTAAGGTTTTTATTTTCCAATTTAGTACCGTATTCCTCTAATTATCTCATTAATCAAAATAAAAATTAATTAATAGAGTTCAACCTTAGATAAATTAAATATAATTCAACCTTGTAACTCTAAAATATATATAAAAAAACAGTAATTAACCTTTAAATATTACCTCCTTTCTAGGATGTGCAAAATTATTGATGAAATATTATGTCTTCTAATGTTAAGTCTTCAACTTCCACTATCTTATCTCTCCTATAAGTGCTTACTTAACAAAAGCTTTCAAAGATGAATGTATGATGCTCTCCAAAGATAAATTAGAATGTGGATATGTAAATTGATGTCTTTTTTGATGCATTTCATTTTTTCTTGAAAACATTTTAGCTCCCTCCAAAATTTGTTGGTGTTCTATGTTCAATGTAAAAAATGGTAGGCAATGTCTTTTTCTCTTCAACTCACGTACCTCATGATTTTTAGTCTCATTTTTAGCGCTTCAACTTTCCAATGTTCTTCCTCACTATGTAACACATGGCAATAATAAACCTAAAACATTATTCTACTTTGTTTCATGGTGTTATGGCTTCTTGGACATTTCTATTCACATGTGTCTTCTCACCAATAACAATTTAGATGTTTACTTATGCAATGGTTGCTTTATATTTTGATGTTCCAAATTTCCCTAACTTAGCTTCTTCAATTTGGTTTTTTAATACTTGATTTTTCAACATTCATCAAATATTTTCTCATTTTCCCGACCATAGATTGCATTTGAGCTCCTTGAATGGAGCTAATGGTGGTGTTGAGACTTTGCTCCTCCTCCTCAACTTGGTGGTTCTTCTTTTTAGTGTAATGGTTCTTCCTTCTATGTCCAATATATTTTCCACTCATGGTGGTTCATCCTCAACCTTAGTGACTCTCTTCCTTCCAATGTGGTGGCTCTCCTTCGTTCAAATTTGGTTTCCACTCCTATTACCTTACTTCCGTGTGCTCACTTTTATAGCATATTGTAGCTCAACTTGTCAACGATGTAAGCTAGTTCAGTGTCTTTGAGAGATAATTTTTCCAAGGCTTGGATATATACTTTAATTTACTCTCTTTAACACCCTTTTGCACTTATTTTGCTCATTTTAAAACTTGAAATAAATTACCTTCTTTATGCTTTATGAAAGTACCAATTTGCAAAAAATTTGGACTCCTTTCTTATGCAATCTCTAACTTCTACTTTTGTTGTTAAAATATAGATTCAAGGATGACATAGAAACTTCCTTCCTCAACTTGGAGATACTAAACTTAGAGTTTCCTTTTTTTGACTTAAAATCTAGAATATGGTGCCTATAAACTTGAATTAAATCCACTCTTTCATATAAAAAAAGCACACTTTTAATATTATATTTTCAAAATCTTGTTGGTCTTATTTTGTAGCTTGCCTCCTTGCCTTTTTGCTACTCAAAATTATTTTTCAAGACTTTCACATTTGCAACTATCCTTTTGTTTAAATTGCTACCCAAAATCTGCTCGTAGCTCCTTTCAAAAATCTATCTAAAAAATTTATTTTCTCCTTCTAGAATGTTGTCCAAAACTTCTTTCTCCTTCCAAAACACTACCCAAATCACTGTCTAAAGAGCCTTCAAATGCTACTCCAATTACTATGAATTTCGCAAATATTATCCTTAAAATGTTGTCCAAAAACCTTGTCTTTCTTCTTCCATAATACACTAAAAAATTTAGCTCCTCTACTTCTTCAAACGTTACCAAAAATCTATCTTCTTCTTATTCAACTTGTCCAAATTTTCTGAATTTTGTAGCTCTAAATGCTGTCTAGAATTGATTTCAATTCCTCCTTCAATTAGATATCCAAGGCTTCAAAATCTACCCAAATATTCTCAAAATTGCAGCTCTATGTCTCCCCCAATTTTCTATCTTGAAACTCTTCAAATTTTGTTCCAAAGATTTCCAATATTCTCCTTCAAAAATAAGACTTAAAAAAACTTTAATGGCTACCTTCAATAATATCAATTTGGTGGCCTATTAAATCCTCTTTATCCTCCTTAGTTGTTTCTTAATTCTATATTTAAACTTGGCATATTTGTTGGCCTCTTCTTCAAGAATCTAAATTTCTTGAAGTCTTAAAAGTATACCTCCTCAAAATTTGACATATCCTTTGTCAAATTCTTCCTCCTTTAATTGGTTTCACAAAAAAAATTGGGCTTGTTTTCGAATGACGATAATTGTCCCAATTTTTTTTATCTAATTACCTCTTTTTAGGTGTTTCTTCTTCTTGCAATCTTCTACCTCAAACTTTCCTCAAATATCCTCCAATAGCCACTTCTTCAATTTATCAATAGGGCTTATTAATTCTACTTCTTCCTCCTTAAAAATTCACTATGGGACCTTTTCCTAGGCCTCCTCAATCTTATCTCTTAAATATCCTATCTTCTTTCTCAAATTTGCAATGGGATATCTTTTCTTGGATCTCCTTCTTCTCAATATTCAATAAGACTTTTCTAGCCTCTTTCTCTCTTCTTTCTTCAATCTACTATGGGACCTCTTCTCTTGGGTCTCCTCTATATTCACTCTTCAATCTCCTATTGGACATATTTCTTGGGTCTCCTCAATCTTCAATCATCAATATTCAATGAGGCATCTCTCTTGGACCTCCTTAATCTTCAATGTCTACTTTATTTTTCAATTTTAAAATCAATTCCTGCACGAGGAAAGCACATAGACTTTCAAAAAATCAAATGTGAAATTCTTCTCTATCTAATGAAAGAAGCTTCTCAACTTCTAAGAATGATTTTTTGCCACAAAAACTTACACAATAGCAATCAAATACATCCAAATATCTAAAAATTTAAAATAAATAAACTTCACTAGATGTTCTTCAATCTAGTGGTAAAATCTACATTGAGTCCCAGTCTTCACGAGTTTTTCTGCAACCCTATGGAAAGACTCTAGCCAAATGCAGCTTTCCAATTCTATAAAATAAATATCCCTATCTCCTATCAATATCTCTTGTGGATTTGATACCACTCTTAACTTTTGATGCTTAACACTTAATGCAAATAACCACAAGATCTAAAATAAAATTGCAATATAAAATATACAATAATGACAATATTTAATCCACATAAAAGTCATAAATAACTTTTGAAACAACTCATAAAATGTACACTAACAAATGCTCATAAAAATAGTAACATGATATAGAATAAAGGTAACATACAACCCTCTCTTCTTTTCAATGCTTAGTCACATATATAATAGAATGTGACTCTTCATGTGATTACCCTTGGACTTCACTCTTCTTTGAGACTCTTAACTTTCATATTATAAGGACACATGTGGACTATTACATAATGGACACTTGTACACATCTACACTCACCACATTTGCACACTTAACTAAATGACACTTGTGCATTTCCTGCACATTTTTATATTACATAAAATAAATACTCACACTCTAATCTAGGATAGACATCCTAATCTAATGATTACAATGATTTACTCAAGGTGGTACATTAGCATGTACCAAATAATGTAATATATTCCAACATTTCAAAATTATCCTCACCTGGTGCATAGAAGAGTGCAATATCAACACCTTATTTCTTGTTGCTTTCTCACGTTTCTTGATTTGAATAATACAAAATTTTATCTTGTGCCATATTTTTTGTAAAACTCACAAGTAGAATTTTTTATAGACTTCTTGGGATACTTCTCATTATATTTTTATTTTTCCATTCTAAACTTTGGTAATAAATTTCTTTAGATGAGATTTATTAAACATAGAATCTCCCTTATAGCTATTTCTTATAGTTTTATGGTGTAAAAAAGTAATTAAAACCTCATCATTAGGTGATGTAGGAGAATCTATAAAATATATACAATGCATATCAAATATAATAGTAACTATATCATATGTTTTAAAAAATTTAATTAAGTAGTTTGATGTTCCTTTATATCTCCAATACTTCATGTCCTCTTCTCTCCTTTGGAAGTCCTCTTGCAATTTAAATGTCCTCTTGTAGTTTCTTGAATCGATTGATATTATTATCAATAGTATCAATTGAGTCTATAGATAAGGTTATTAGATCAACCTCCATTCTATTATTTCTATGGAATCAATTTTATCATTTAGCCCCTAATATTTCTCAAACAACACTTTAGGGTTTGTGGTGCTACTAACATAAGTGTCATAAACATTGTCAACATAAAGAGCAATGACACAATGAACCTCATCCTTCTTATCCCTATATATTTGCTCCAATTATATAGAATTAATATCACAAGGCTCCTATTTCATATATTTTATTAACCCCTTACTTTAGAGTAGAGCTTCAATATTGATCTTCTAGGAAGAATAATCAAGACCACTCAGCAAGGGCACATGGTGATACATAACTATTTTTCCATTATACAAAAATCTACATGTTACCATGACCAAAAAGAACACCACCAATGTAGCGTTCTAAAAATATATATGATTTAAAAAAAACAAACTAGAAATCCTTCCTTATACAAATGTTATGACTCCCAAAATATTTTCCCTAAAATCATAGAAAATACCTCCAAAACCTTTGAACATTTTTATTGTTATTGTACCTATAGTAGTTGAGAGGCCATAAATTGTTGTTGTATGAGTGGCTAAGGGGTGCCAAGCATGTACTAACTATGTATCATATCAACAAGTCACAAGATGCCATTTATCATTATCTAATTTGATAGCTAATCTAAAAACCTTATTGTACCACTTGTCACATTCTAATTCATTCTAAGTTCTATGTATTACTAAGTCTATTGTTGACTATGTAAGCTACTTTTAATGTTTGGTGAGTTGGAAAAACATGATTGGCCTAACATATAATTATGCATACCTAGTGGTTGTGGCCTACCACATTGGTTGTATGACCTACCATGTTAGATAAATTAGAGCATCTTATATTAGCACTTGCATTAGCCCCTACATCATATGCCATGTATTTCATCAGGGTTCATGTCACACCATCAACTAAGTCAATGCCTCCACTAGTTGGCATGTGGTATGCCACACCACTTTTATAAATTGCTATTTGTTTCCTTAAGATTCATGCATTAGCCATCAAGTCAGCTATATGGATTACCACATTAGCAAGCACATATTACCTTAAGACTTTAGTACCTATTGCCAAGTCACCTATATATAAAATCATATCATCTACATGGACTACCATGTATCATCTTAGGATTCATATATTGGTGACCATGTAAGTTGTATCAAGTACCATGTCAATTATAAAAACTACCATATCAATTATATAGACTACCATTTGTTATTTGTACAACTTTGCCACACCACAATAACTATACAAAGGGGTGATGCCATCTAATATAACATCACCACAAAGTTCCATGTTATCATAAGATGTTGCATCATCACAAGTTGCCATGTCATCATAAGTTTCCACATCATGCATGTTGATACCATCAATGTATTTTAAAAGAAATTGACATGGGAGGGAATTGAACTTGAGACCTCCCATGGTCTAATGGCTTAGAGGGCTTTGTCTAGCCAACCCTCCAAGTACAACACTTAGGAGGAAAAGGGTTGTAGTTAAAATTTAAAAATTAAAATTGCTAAATTCCCTCCTTTAATGTCATATGCTAATGTGGGAATGCACTTGCATACCTCAATTTATTCACCATTCTAGAGAATATTCCTCTTTATTATGAAAAATTGAAGGAAAATAATTATTTTAATATGAAAAATTGGAGTACCCTTCTAAGGTTATATCATGGAGACAAAGCTCTTGGAAATGTATCAAGAATGTATTATCAAAGGATCATTGAATATTAAAGCTTGTATATATTTTGAGCAATTCTAATTTAAGTTTTCTTCATGTTATTTGCATGAATGATATTGGCCATTTTACTTCATATTATTGATATGAATGTTATGTTCATTGATATTAGCCATTTATATTAAATTACTTTAATATTTGAGACTACTCAAGATCCTAGATATTAGCACCTATGATAATCTATCTAAAAATTCAACAGTTGTATCAGAGCTATATTGTTTAGACTCTATCAAAGCTGCTTTGAGTAGTCTTTATTGCTATCATCAAAAAGAGTTTTTGGTGTGAATATTTTATTCTAGAGTAATACGCTTTAGATCTAGTATGAGTAATTTTTAAAGCTAACACCATACTTGAATTTGGTATGAATATTGAAAAGCTAGCATCAAAGCAAAATTTTGGTGTGAATTTGGAGGAAGAGCCATAAGAAGGAAACATAGGCCAAAATAATGTTGGGTTATTGATTATCTTACCTTCATAAAATTATATGAAGATTGATATTGTGCAAGAAAAAAATATATCCCCCATTGAAGCCATTGGAAGAGCATGGATTAATTGAGTTGCACTAGTAATAGGAGGTAAAATATAAGGAAGAAAAGGTTCTAGCATAAAGTATATTTGAGAAAGTATTTAAGGCCAAAGGAAAAAAATCTTGCAAATCAAGCTCATAGTACCATGAGTAGAGGTTTTGTGAAAGAAAAAGTGAAAGACAATAGTAGAAAGTTTCTCAAATTGGAAGACGTCAAGAAGAATTAGAGAGGGAGATGCTCAAATTGTGAGATAACCATAATTGAGATGAAGACATTATGAGCTACCCTAGCTGTGAGATATCTAATAGAGAAGCATGGGTACATAGAAGGGATCCACTGAAGCATCTCATGTCTACCTATTGAAGAAGATGTAATGACTGTAGCACCCTAAAATTGGCACAGTAAAACTTAGCAATAATTTAAATTACCTTAGTAATAATTCAAATTCAAATTCAACCCCAAAACCGCTCCAAAACCGCCTACTACCTATTTCCTCATTTTTTGCACCATTTTTAGAGTTTGTTTTGACCGTTTGATGATATCGTCGTCGATCAGACGATATCATCGTCGATCAGATGATATCGCCTCAGATCGAACGAATTCATTTGGACTAGGACGTCTAGATGATCTTGTCCCAAAACTAATTTTTCATAATTAGCTTCTATTTCAACGGTGTCTCTAACTGGGGTAAAAGTGTGTTTGCACCGCTAGAGACCTCCCTCGTTGGAGATCTTCCAAATTAGGATGATCTCCAACCTCCCAACTTCCCTCCTAAGCCTATTTAAACCTTAGGACCCCCCTTGACATTCCCTTGGCTGAATTTTCCTGTAACTTGACCTTTACATGCATTAGAATACCCTGGATTACCATCTGCATTTGTGCTTTCCAAGTTTTCTTGTAGGAACCTTGTCATTCTTTAGTCGGAGCAAGCTCAGATCGTCGTAGACGATCCTGTCTAATTCGATATGATTTCGTACCAATCTGAGATGATTTCGATTGCAGTCTGCATTGGGGACAATTAGTGCCCAAAATTTGCACTTTTCCTATACTTTGCTGCTATATTATTTTGCATTTAGTCAATTTTATTATTATTTCCTATGATCCTGCATCTTGGAGTTCACCCATGTAGTTTAATTGCATAATAAGATCATGATTAGCTATTAAAGTATCGTAATATACTTGCATTTCCATTCAGGATTATCTTATTAACATCCTTATTATTATTTCATATCATTTTCCTTTATCAGAATAGTTGCATTTTTGGTATTTTGTATCTATTTCTCTGTTTGCAGGTCTCTGACGAATTTGTCAGATCTTAGACGATCCTGTCAGATAGGAGACGATCCTGTCAAATTCTGGAAGATCTTGACTGCTTCAAAAATTATAACCTCTATCAGACATCCGAAACCAGGTATGGATTTCTTCACTTAATTTATTCTCTGTGTCTTTTGTTAATTTTGTTTTTTGTATTCATTTAAATCTACATTTCATATAGAACAACTTAGATTCATTTGGCCAAACCTAGGATTTGAATGTTTAAAGATAAAATTGAACACATAAAACACATTCCCAACCTAGGCGTGGAAACTACCACTAAATGTTTCTTGGTGAACCCCACCATCCATCGAAAAATCACCTTAATACACCTCCCCGAGAGGCGGGACCTTCTAAAGGCCTCTCAGTCCGAGGTATTGTCCCATCCTTCCCGCATCCCCCTTTCGGGCGCGGATCCTTTATCCTGAAGGTAAGGGTGCAAAAAATTTGGAGCGATACATTTTGGTGAACCCGACATGAAACTAAAACCTTTTGAAAACAAAAAAAAAACAAACAAAAACATAGATGCATTTAAAATCATTAGAGAACTACTAAGTTGCATATCATGTTTAGATGGTAGATCCTAAGAAAAGACAAGCAGTTACTATAAATGTTGAAAATCAATTAATAGCCATAGAGGTTGATTCTTTGTTTAGAACATCTCAAACATACAGAGTCCCGCCTTTGTGGGACAAACTTAATAGGAGACTAGGTATTATTTCATCTAGGTCAACATAACTTAAACAAATCAAGAGGTTTGCCCTATATAGAATCCTAGATCCTCATCAACTCATTTTTTATCATGAACTTCAGAGAGCTTGCCATAGGTGGTTAGCTTATAGGAGAGCTCTTGTGTCTTCAGAATTGTTCACCTTCGAGGAATACCTCGAGAATGCAACCACTATACACCAATTCCTAGGTCGTGTAGAAGATCAAGAGGTCATTCTTATGGATAGGGAAATATGGAGGAGAGTTCCTAGAGTTGTGTTATATCGAGAGTATTTCCACGAGCTTTACTTTTACAAAATAGAATCTGAAACAGATAATATCACTATAGCACTTTTTGTCAAATTTTTGAAAAAAAAATTTCAATTTGAAGAAGAACATTTCATGACTCCTGAAGAACTTGAGCCCATTAATGATATTTATAAATTGTTTATAGAAAACTAGATCATTTCTTTCATTATTATTATTTCTTGTGTTTTGTGTGTTGTTTGTTATCTTTATAATATTGTTATAAAAAACAAGAAAAACCAAAAAACATAATAAAAATCAAAACATTTTATTTTAAATATTATAGTAGGTATATAATTAAAATATATACCTCTTAAGCTTGTTGCATATATATATATATATATATATATATATATTTGCTGAAATCTAAGTTTAAGCACAATGACTAAACTTAGGAATGGTAAACAAACTAAAGAAGAATAAGAAGAATATTGGTTAGGCAAGAAAAATAAAAAATTAAATACCCTTCTTGAAGATCCAATTCCAGAAGAAGAAACTCTAGAACAGCCAGAAGATGACCTGGTTGAAGAAAATGAACAACAAGAAAATGTTAGAGAGGAAGGATCTTCATCCCCTAGAATGGCTCCAGATGGAACTATTGCTTTTGATAACTTAGATCATTTCTAGAAATTCTTCAATAATAATATTGGTGCTCTTAATATGGCAGTTCGTATTGATAGGGGACAAATTAGTGACACTCAAGCAGCTATGGAACATATGTTTGACATACACACTAATCCCTTGTCTTTCATTGATCAAGAAAGTGATAAAGTCGGACCATCCAATATGGATATGGCCGCTATAATTCAGAATATGCAAAAACAACAGGTTACCCAACCTCCTAAGGAACCTGCTATTGAGCATAAAATCATGCCCACACAAAAGAGACCTTCATTCACTGCTTTATTTCACCAAACTATTAATCAATATGCTTCAAATCGACAAAAACAAAAATGAATCCAAACACCAATTTTCAACAATCTGGGATACAACATAATACAACTTCAAAACTTCTTCATAATACCCTTCCTACCAAAAATTTACACAATAGTAATATAGCATCTAATCTTCATGTCCCTCCATCATATCCTCACCAATCTCATATTAATTCCCTACCGAACCAATATGGTGGGCAAACCAGTAATCTAGAAGCCATGGTGAAATAGTTAGCTTCCCGCATGGACCAGATAGATCTCTACCGTCCCTCATACAATTATCGAGAGATGTGTAGTCAACCTTTAGATCCTATGATTGTAGCACAACCATACCCTAAAAATTTTCCCATGCCCGTTCTGCCTATATATAAAGGAACCGAAGATCCCATAGAGCATCTTCGCATGTTTAGGATAGCATGTCATGATATATCACATGATGACTTGTTATTACTAAAAATGTTCTCGAAAAGTTTAGGAGGAATGGCATTGGAGTGGTACTATCAATTGCCCACTCATTCTTTGAGAAATTTTGAAGAGACCGCTGAATCTTTTGTGCATCAATTTAGTGCTTACATCAAAAGGCATGTAACCATTAAATATTTGTACAACTTAAAACAAGACAAAGATGAATGTTTTCCTGATTTCTTAGCTAGATGGAGGCAGTTGACAGGAAAACTGCACTTTGTTCTACCTTATAGGGAAATGTTGGACATTTTTATTAATAATTTACAAGAACAAATATCTTATGAGTTATCAACGACTACCTTAACTACCTTCGATCAGGCTATAGACTTAGCTTGAAGAGTAGAAGATGCTCTCGTTAGGAGAGGCCAGCTTAGGAAGAAAGATGATGAGAAAACATCTAGAAATCAATATAAAAACAAACAAGTTATGGGTGACGGAGTCATTGACAGCAAAAATGTTGCTAATATCAATGCAATGAAGACAAAAAAAAAATTTATATTGAAACCTCCTGATAAAACTCATCGAGAGTTTACTAGATTGAACCAACCATTATCAACTATTTTACCCCAATTACTTGAAAGAGGTTTGATTCAATTACCAGCTATCTAGGAACCTGATCCAACCATACCCGGATACAGAGCTGATTTACACTGTGATTTCCATAGAGGACATGGACACTGTACCAACTCTTGTAAAAGGTTGAAACATAAAATACAAGATCTGTTTGATGATAATGAGATGGAGGTGCAAGCCTTCCAACCTAAACAAAATGCTCCTAATAATGCTCAAAAGAACATTCCCCAAAATCAAAATCAAAATGCTAATCAATCATTAGACATATTTCAACATCCTTTACCAAGACATGGTAAAGAGGTGGCCAATCAAATTGAGCATCATAATGTTCCTCCTCCTACCCGATATATAGGAACTATTAGCGAGACATTTACCTAATCATGGTTTACAAAAATTTGACACAACTTTATCCATGGTCACGACCAGGCCCCTACATAATATTCAAACACCAGATCCTAGTGATGTAGAATCAGATACCGAAAGTGAAATAGACATCACCTCAAACCAATCGAATAGCTCTAAAAATGAATCAGACCCTATTCAACCTATTACAGATGCTATGATTTTGGAAGAACCATTTCCTAGAAGAGTTACTACTCGACCTTCGTCTAATCATTTCCTTTTTAATGAACAAGCCATAAATGCTAGACCAAGACCTATTCAACATCCTCAATATAACATTGTAGGTACCATCGGAGCCATTACCAGACAACAAGCTCAAAATTCTCAACAAGAACCAAATCAGAATGATGGATCAACCCCATTTGTTTTGAAAAATCCCAATAAAAGGAATCATGCTACTAAAGTTCAACCTAAACCCCCTTACAATATTAATAAGCAATTATCCAATACTACAGCCAGAATTTCCCTTTTGGATTTATTAAGATCTTCTCCTACACATAGAGATGAATTGATGCTTACATTAAGCCAAATGATGGTACCACAAAACATTCAACCGGAAGCCATGGCCAAAACTATCATCGCTAGAGAAGTTGATTGTATTGACTTTCGAGATAAAGATATACCGCAACATAGTTTACATAAGGATAACCCCTTATATATTACTGCCCTAATAGGAGATGTAGCAGTCAAAAGGGTCTTGATTGATAATGGTTCATATCTAAATATTTGCACTTTTGACTTCTACCAGAGATTTGGGTTTAGAAGTTATGAAATGAAGAAAACTGACATGATCATAAAAGCTTTCAATGACAAAACATAAGAAATGTGTGGAGTTATTACCATCCCATTGCAAGTTGGTCCTAGAACCTTAGATATGATCGTGTTTATTGTACATTGCCCCACATCGTACAATATACTCTTGGGTCATCCTTGGATCAATGCAATGCGGGATGTCCCATCAAATTTACACCAATGTGTTAAATTCGAATTTAAAAATCAGTTGGTCACTATCCATGGTGATCCCAGACCCTTTGATATGTGTGCTTTGGCAGAACCTGTTGGAGTTCAATTTTGCCCTGCTCTGTCATCCACACATCCTAATTCTTATTTTTCATATAAAACTATGAAAAACACACCCATATCTTCACCTACTTCTCCTCCATTAATTTCACCTTCATATATATCTCAACAATCTTCTAAACAAACCACTCTAGAACCTCAAAAAGATCTTAAATCCACAACCAATCCTTCATGTTCCGTCCCTATAATTTCAAAACCTATAGACCCATCTATTAACACCTCTACATTATCTACATCTATCATACCTTCCACATCTAAAGATATAGGGAATGATCCTTCTACATCTTATGTTCTTTCTAATGAACTCTTACCTGATTTATCTAACATTATTATATCAGAAAAAACAAATGCTTCTATGCAAAATTCCATTATCTTAAGTAATTTGCTGCCATCTCCTCGTACTTTGGGCCTCCCACAACCTATGGGAAGTACTTACCAAGTTGGGAGTTGCGCCTTCATTTATAAGGGATATGACTGGGGAAGAATACCCAGGAACATCAAAACTCATCATGAGGGATATGCTTGATGTTATTTTACTAATGAGTATATTAAAGCTAAACCTATAATATTTAAAATGGGATATAAAGGGAAAGGCTTGGGACCTTTCCAAAATGGTATGAAAGAACCTTTTGAGGTAGAACTGTGGCCTGCCCACTGTGGTGTGGGCCTATTTCCTAGTAAGGGTCATCCCTTTCCATTTGAAGATGATAATCAACTCATATGTTATCAAGATTATTTGGATGGGCGTGATGATTTTCCTCTAAAAAATCAGCCATTTACAAGCAATATGCTATCCATATCTTATCCTGAAATGATTGCTAAATCCGATGATGAGTTGGAAGGTGATATTTTCCATGATGTCTCCATTGAAGAGATGTTACACAGTGGTTTTTATTTTGATGGTTCTATACCTACTATATCCCAACTTGAGGCTACTACTCCTCAAGATGAATTATCCAATTTTACTTTAAAATAATTACAAGAATTGGGCGTTTCACCCGCCCCACCTAATTTTGAAAGAGATCTACACATGGAAGTATAAAATGTCATTAAAGTTAACATTGGACCTGAGGATAATCCTCACATAATCAATATTGGGTTAGAATTAAGTCAAGAAAAACAAGAGCAATACATTGCATTCCTTAAAGAATATGAAGATGTCTTTGCTTGGACATATGAAGATATGCCAGGTTTAGACCCTTCTGTATTCATGCATCACCTAGTAGTCCATCCGGATGCTAAACCTGTTAAATAGAAACTTAGAAAAATGCATCCCAAAATGGCCTTACTAGTCAAAGGAGAACTAGAAAAACTGTTGAAGGTTATTTTTATACAAGAACTCAGTCAACTGGAACTCCTCGATGAAAAGCGCATCAATGCTTTGGAGCATATTTGTGCTTACCAAAACAAGCTTAAAAGATCATATGCTAAGAAAGTTCATCATTGATCATTTGAGGTCGGCGATCTTGTTTTAAAAGAAAATCAAAAGAATACTAATGCAACTAAAGACCTTAAAGGTAAATTTGAGCCCAACTGGCTTGGACCATATATTATCACTGCTAAATTTGAATTGAGAGCATACAAATTATCTACCTTAGATGGTAAAGAACTTAAAGAACCCATGAATATTATGCATCTTAAACGTTACTATGCATAAAAAAATTGGTCATTTCATCATTGTATATATTTGTTTAAAATATTTCAAAAAATCACTATCTTGTATTTCTTTCAATTTATAAACTTAAAAATCTAAAAAACATTCAAAATCATCAAAATATTCAAAAACATATTTTATTTTTGTACTTCTCAAATTGTGACATATTGCAGTTATATTTTCAAATTATTTTGGATAAATTAGCATTTATTTGGAATCCCGCACTTTCACATTCACAAAAATAAATATCTTGATTTATTTGGTATGATTACTAATCTCTCTTATATCAAAGTCCACAAAATTCAATTAAATAAAGTTTGAGCATAGAGAATTGATCTTGTTATTTACTTAAACCAAACATATCCTTTCACAATAAAATGATTATATTTGTAATTTCCATGCTATGCTACATAGTAGCAGTGGTTTCTTGAGCAAAAATTTTCCCCTGCTATCCTATCCTGCACATGGTCTAGAATCTATGAGAATTGGCAAAAGGACAAGCTCACCCCTACCCGAAATAAAAATCCCTTGCTCTACAGCTAACCCGAGCAAGTATCCCTAGCATAGGAAGAAAAACAAAGTTCAAGAAAAAAGAGAAAAAGAACAAGAGTTATTTCAGCATTATCTCAAATATCAAAGCAAAAGATACCAAAAAAAAAAAAGCAAAGAAAGAAAGAAAGCAAAACAAGCAAAAGCAAAAGCAATAAAATCCTTTCCCTACCCCTTGAAAAGAAAAGAAGGGTTGATGAGCTTGAATCCCTGGAATTCTCAATTATTCGAAAACTGTGAGGTAAGCCCCATAACAGGTGGTTTGTGCCCAACCCGCTTGGCCTTGGGTAACTCCTAGCATGGTGATATGTCTGTCACATTAGCGACCTTCTTTTGTACAGACCTATGTTTGCTTATGGATTAGCTAGCTCTTGATAACCCGACTTACATAGTAGTCTCGGTATGGTTATATGCATATAAATCATGGTTAATGAACACTCATTTGGTTAATTCAAATCACTTGTATCATAGTATCTTGCTCAAACCTGGTAAATGAACAATACAATCGCACACACATTTGTATTTGAGAGATTTTGTGTATCATTATGATAAATCAAGATCGAAAATGAACTCACATATGCACATGGGATTACTTATAAATCTAACTTTTGTCTTTAAGATACTTTGAAATATTTTTTGCAAATTGTCTGGAATAATTTCATTTTCTTCTCTAAGACCAGTTGTTTAGTATAAAGACAACCACATGCATTACCAACAAATCAAAATCATTTTCAAAAACATGCAATAAAGTTACATATAACTTTTGACTTTTGCAACGATGGTATAGTTCCAAAACCACAAGTGGAATTTTATGCCTAGCATAAGTCCTCATCTTCATATTTTCTGTTTATTTTCAAAAATTAAAAATCAACCAAGCAATAAAACTATTATTTTCTTCTTTTGGATTTCGCGATGATGGTATAAGTCTATACCTAAATATTCTATGCCTAGCACAAACCATTGTTTTAATTTTATTTTCCATTTATTCCAAATCATAAAAACATGTGACTTGCATCATTGTGTTTCACAAATTATGCTTTACAAACAGACTGAATACTTATTCTATTTTCATGTCATTATGTTCAAATTCAATATTGCAACCATGGTATAATTCCTAAGGAATTGTTCAAAATTTTATCACACTTAGGAATTTATGCCTAGAAAAAATCCTTTTCGAATATTTCATGCATACTATTTTTATGAAAAATATGAAAACAAATCATCACCCTCATCATTTGCATCATCACAACAAAGTCTTAAGACAGTCTCTTAAGCACTCTTTTACTTTTTAACAATATTTCTATACTGGGATTAGCTTGACGACCGAGTGAGCGGTGACTCCATGAAATGGTCTATAATAGTGACAATGTCCTTTGAAATTATTGTTAGAAGTCCATTTTCTTTTTTATCAAATTATCCCACAAACAATCAATTTGTTCACATCAGATTATTTCATTTAAATTTTAAAAGCATGACATTCAAACCATCATATTTCCAAATGACATAATTACATGAATCATCAAATCAATCACACCAAACATTAAAGCATCATACAAACACATAAGACAAGTCATATGATCAAAAATATCTCATCTATATATATCAACAATATATACATCATATCAAAACTGGATCGGTATGCCACAATCTATACCTCGGCATACTCAATCCTCTATAAAAAATAATATAAACACTATGTATCAATCTGTGTAATGTAGTCTGTAGCAGCTAGCCTCGAGAAGCCCTAGAGCTCTTAGCCTCATCTCCTCTCCTACCCTGAGGTGGAGGATGTGGCCCCATCGCATTCCGTGTGGTGCCATGAGTCTTGGACACCGATCGTGATGATGTCCTAGATGACCCCATCACGATAGGCTCTACAATATGAGCTGGTAATGGCACCCTCTGCTCTACTGGCATCGCCTAGTAATATAGAGCCTGATAGAATGTGACCTGGGCAATAGCTCATGCTAAATCATAAGTGCTCACCCCTTCGCCTTGAGCCCTGAGTCATGCAGCCTCATCCTACAAGGACTGCACCTGAGCTCAGATATGAACAGTCTTTGCCCAAAAAGTAGCCATCTCACTACTCTCTCTTGCCTCGACACCCTTGCCCTTATCAGGCAATGGTGGCCTCTCTCTCTGTGGAGAAGGGGGTATCTCCTCCCTCCTCTCCCGCTGCCACAGCCTCTGCTAAGTCTGTGGCCTCCTCTGCTATCTCCTGCTATGATCCTGTGTCGCCTTAATGGCTGCTTGGCATTGCCTCCCCATTTTACGCACAACTATGTGAATCAGGCCCTGAGCCCTTGTCATCCGAGGAGGGCAGATTTCTCCCAACCAAGAATCGTAGTCGTCAAAAACCCCAGCGTCATCACCATCTACTAGCTGGATGGGAGTGTCATCTGCATCCTGACTCTAGAAGCGCTACATATCTGGAGCCCCACTAACTGTAGTGTTATCTCAGACGGTCTAGGAAAACTTGTAGTCTTTGAGAGATGGGATCCCCTGCTGTAGACCGAACTGCCTCAAAACTTGATCATACCGGTGGAGCTCCACCTCTCCCCTATCCATCCTTAGCCAACAAACTTGCCTAATGCAAGCCAGCTCCTGTCCATCCTCGGCCCACCCTGGATGATCTCTCCAAGGCCTCCAGGTGATCTGGTCGAAGACAAGGTCGTCAAGTAGTCTCTGGGACACTGGAAAATCTACTCGTCGCTGTGACCCTCTCTGGAGCCACTAGTATAAAACTCAGGGTCTCTCCCTGTCAATCCCTATCAATGGGAGCCCTATCAGCCTCCACACCGTAATGTGCTCCCAACACCAAACATGCAGTAGCAATGTCATGACTAGATATAGGCCGCCCTTGTATACGACCCCATGCAGGATCCTATACAATTGGCATAGTAGAAAGCTCCCCCAAGCAAACCTATATCCATGGTCTCTCATATCGTAGACCACATCTATCAGTAGCCATGGCAGTTTGCATCCACTCTGATGGCATAGCAGCAGACCACCTACCACCCCAACCAAAACCTGTCATTCTGGATGCCCCAGGCATCTGGTGTAGCGACTCGATATTCACTCCACCCTTCTCTAGGGTGAAGCTCGGATCTCCGCACAGTCGCATCATCGTGTGGCCCTGATTGGTCATGGGAGTGATCAGCCATCCTTGTATGGGGATCCTAAAAATCCTCCATACATCCTCTAGTGTGGAAGTCATCTCCCTTGTCAATAACCGAAAACAAGAAGAACCCGAATACCACCTCTCTGCTAGGGTTGTCAATAGCCCAATGTCTGTAGACACTTGTGGCATATCTGCCACATGCTGCAAGCTGACCCGTGCCAACTGATCTCGCTATGCCTAAGATAGAGCAGCCAAGTCATCCCTTAGTCCGTCGTATTTCCATTCTCGGCTCTTTAGTAATCCTCTCTGCAACATAATCAACAAAACAATAAAAATCATTAATAAAAATCATTAATTAAGTAAAAATGCAAGTAAAACAAGTTTAATTTCATATAAATGATGATATCGTCCACTATTGGATGATATCATCCCAAATTTGAGCAAATTCATCTTCGATTTTGCATGAAAGAATCGTCCCTTATTGGATGAAATTGTCCCCATATCGTCAATTTTGCCCTTGGACGAAATCGACGATATCGAGACGATTTCGACGAAATTGAGACGATTTCGTCCCGACGACGTCGACGGCCCAAAAATGGCCACGATGCTCAAAAATCAGTCAAAATTGATCTAAAAAACATGAAATTCTAAATTAAAGCACTCTAAACTAAGTTTAGACCCTTACCCGTAGCCCGTCTTTGAACCTCTGTCGATTTGTGCGCTGTCTCGACCATCTTGTCTGCAAAGCTCTAAAAACCAATGAAAATGAACAGTAACAATGAATTAGGGTTTTACCCTATTTTTCTTAATTTTATTCAAAAACAATTAAAAACATTTTTAAAATTTTCCGCGTTTTTACCTCAAACGTCGATTTGGGTAAAAACACGGAGGGGGCACCATAGTAAGTTGTCGTACGATTCGACCTAGAATCGTCGCCTAAAAATGGGAATAATTTTTGCTTTCTTGTAGATCGAGAAGAACTCATATTTAACACATTTTCTTTGAAAAAATCGCTAAAGAGGGGGCAAAATGTAGCACCCTAAAATTGGCACAATAAAACTTAGCAATAATTTAAATTACCTTAGTAATAATTCAAATTCAAATTCAACCCCAAAACTGCTCCAAAATCGCATGCTACCTGTTTCCTCATTTCTTGCACCATTTTTAGAGTTTTTTTTTACTGTTTGACGATATCGTCATCGATCAGATGATATCGCCTCAGATCGGACGAATTCGTTTGGACTAGGACGTCCAGACAATCTTGTCCCAAAACTGATTTTTCATAATTAGCTTTTGTTTCAACGACATCTCTAAGTGGGGCAAAAGCATGTCTGCGTTGCTAGAGACCTCCCTCGTTGGAGATCTTCCAAATTAGGATGATCTTCAACCTCCCAAATTCCCTCCTAAGCCTATTTAAACCTTAGGACCCCCCTTGACATTCCCCTGGCTGAATTTTCCTGTAACTTGACCTTTATACGCATTAGAATACCCTGGATTACCATCTGCATTTGTGCTTTCCAAGTTTTCTTGTAGGAACCTTGTCATTCTTCAGCCGGAGCAAGCTTAGATCGTCACAGAAAATCCTGTCCAATTCAAGACGATTTCGTACCAATTCGAGATGATTTCGACTGCAGTCTGCATTGGGGGCAATTAGTGCCCAGAGTTTGCACTTTTCCTATACTTTGCTGCTATATTATTCTGCATTTAGTCAGTTTTATTATTATTTCCTATTATCCTGCATCTTGGAGTTCACCCATGTAGTTTAATTGCATAATAAGATCATGATTAGCTATTAAAGTATCGTAATTTACTTGCATTTCCATTCGAGATTATCTTATTAACATCCTTATTATTATTTCATATCATTTTCCTTTATCAGAATAGTTGCATTTCTAGTAATTTGTATCTATTTCTCTGTTTGCAGGTCTCTGACAAATTTGTCTGACGAATTCGTCAGATCTCAGATGATCCTGTCAGATAGGAGACGATCCTATCAAATTCCAGATGATCTTGACTACTTCAAAAATTAGAACCTCCATCAGACATCTGAAACCAGGGATGGATTTCTTCACTTAATTTATTCTCTGTGTCTTTTGATAATTCTATTTTTTGTATTCATTTAAATCTGCATTTCATATAGAACAACTTAGATTCATTTGGCCAAACCTAGGATTTGAATGTTTAAAGATAAAATTGAACACATAAAACACATTCCCAACCTAGGCGTGGAAACTGCCACTAAACGTTTCCTGGTGAACCCCACCATCCGTCAAAAAATCACCTTAATACACCTCCCCCGAGAGGCGGGACCTTCCAAAGGCCTCTCAATTCGAGGTATTGTCCCATCCTTCTCGCATCCCCCTTTCGGGCGTGGATCCTTTAGCTTGAAGGTAAGGGTGCGAAAAATTTGGAGCGATACAATGACACAAAAATCTAACTAGAGATTTTTTTAATACAAATATATACTTGATAGGGATTTACATATCCCTATCCAACGTATGTAAATTTATGAAGTTATCTAAGTTCTAATCTAATGTTTTAAGTTATTCGTTGCATATACACGATCATCCAACTTATACCCTTCCTTAATATATCAAAAGGATGCACCCATACCTACACCATACATAAGTCTATCTGTGTGGGTATACTAAGCGTATTGTAAATAAACTATCAGTATCATCCCCATGAATGAGCTAACTTATCCCTTTTTACCTATCAAAAGGGTACACCCATCACTACATCATACATAATTCCATCTATGTAGGTGCACTAAGCGTAATGTAAATAAGCTATTAGTCTCATCCCCACGATGAGCTAACTTATTCCATCCATCACTACTAGTGATAACAAAATTTAATTTTAAAATAATTGATATTTTTGTGTAACTATCTAGTTTAGGTTGATAGAAGAGATCTTTGAAGAATAAGATCACCCAAAATTCCTTCATAAGGGATTCCATAATCCCTTAGGTTTCCTTCTCTACTTCTATCACATAAGCATAATAATTTTTAAATGCCATTTCTAATCATCTAAACTATATTAAATCATAAATATCTCCCTATATTTATTTCCTTAAATGGATGTAATTAATTCTACTTATTTAAATATTGGATAACATCTATAATTTCATCAAAGGAAGATACATGGATAAGATGTAATTTTCTATCTAAAACATTAACAAAACATGATAGTTTAAGAATCTATGACATCATAAATCCATTATATATAACAAGTAAAAGACACCTCGTCCATTCATAAATTAAATCATTACATAATCCAAGTAGGGAAAAAGTATCACCACACTAAAAGAATAGAGAATTACATCATTTATTCAACTAGGAGATTAGTCATACTAGATTCTACTACACAATGAGTTTCCATAATAGGAGACTCACTATAATATGTATCAAAGGTCAATGTCTCCGGTTTAAGTGTCCTCCTTAGTCCTTCTTGCTTCTCCATCGCTCAATTGATGACAGTAAGGGATCAAGACAGCTCATAGATCTTATGAAACATGCAACTAAATGTATGTACTAAATGACTTACGAAACACGTGCATTTATAATTAGGATGCAAAATTACAACTATACAATCTACAAAATGTAATTATGCATAAATCATTTAATCAATCATCATGAGGAAACTCCATAATTTCTCCATATCCATTATATCATCTAATATTCTCGTATTTCCATACTAGGATACTTCTTTCATTAATCACACAAGGTGTATTCATTATCGAAGAATGAAATTCATCTATCATTCATTTCATCATAGAAGGAGAGTTATTTTATCCTTTAAGAATAAAATTCATTTATCATTTGTTAATGCATAGAATAATTCAGTAAAAAAAAATTTATTGGTAAGAGGGGTTATGAAAGGATCTTGTAACCTTTTATAGAAAATTTCTTGTTAGGAAAAATTCTCCCAACCATCTGAAACAAAAAGGAAGCACCTTCTTCAAAACAACCAAGAAGAAAGATAGGGGTAAAATAGGAAGCCTCAACGAGCTCACATAGAGCTTGCTCATGTGTCTAGGTAAAACAACAAATGTATCTATTTTATCATCCGTCACACAACAAAAAACTTGCAGGAGGTGTTCATTTAAGATGGTGTGGTACGATATCTCCACGTATGGCTCACAAAGATATTATCCATGTTGAGCAACAAGATCCACATACCCTAAACATTCATTTTATCAAGGTAAAGCCATGCATGAAAGTGTATGTTGAAAATAGATCTTGTGAATTTATAAAAAGTCTACAGATCGATGAAATCTCCAATGATGTGTCTTGAAAATGCTATTCAATCTGAGGTGGATTCCCATAACATGGAGAAGATACGACTACCCAATAAAATTGAGTCCTGGGAAAACTTACAAAAGAGATACAGACATGGGATTATCATCAACCAGGGGGGAGGAGAAATTTCATTCCAAATGGTGAGATTAGGCAAAAAAAACCCCAAGTTAGCTAGAAAGTTAGCATCTTGGTTTTATTTCCTAAACACATGTTGGACAGTGACATTAGGGGAATATCTCAGAAAAAAAATTTCCTCGATGCTGACTGGGTGCCTACAATACTTCTAATAATGTTCATAGAGTCACCTTCGATAATAGGGTTAGGGTAATTTATTCTGGATAGGAGAGACATACCTTGGAAGAGGGCTTGAGATTCATAAAAATGGTTAGTTTTGATGTTGAGGTTTTCTAAAAAGGCCAATCATATCTTCCCTATATGATCTTGAAAGATACCTCCTGCTCTAGTCGTTCTTGGGTTGCCCTTGGTAACACCATCAAAATTATACTTGATCCATCCCAAAGATGGAGGAGACCACCTGATAATAAAGTGATCAACCATAGAAGAGGGAGAGGAAATATTATAGGAAGAGAGTTGGAGGAACTTAGCTAACTGAGCTTCACTCAAGGACTCTGGCCACCTAGTACCTTGAATAATAAAGATATATTTAGTTATCGCATGGATAACTTTGGAAGTAATATAGTTGGAATCATGGATGGAGTTAGCAAATAAATTTGATATAGAAAGGATAGGAGAGAAAAAATGTTGGGTGGATTTGCACTTCTGCTTGCAAATGTAAAAATAGTTAGGAATGGGGAGCCCTCAATTCTAGAGATTTGAAATGGAGAGGATTTTGTCCTAAACAACAAGCCAAAAGAAGGAATAGATTTTGGGAATGAGGTACTTCTTCCATATGATATTAGAAGGGAACCATGTCTGATTAGGATTTTCATTAAGGAAATAGGTGGTTTTGACAAAGAAAATTTCATTTTCACTAGGTTATCATAGGAGCTTATTTTCAATGGAATAGCTAGAAATAACATAAAGATGCAACATGTTAGACAAAATAAGATTATCTCTTTTTTGGTCTTCATTCATATTACCATGAGAAATGGTTTTCTTATGCTTCCTACCAGCATTAATGAAATTGCACATCTATGTACCAAACAACATGTCAGTCACAGGTTTGAGGTAGATTAGATCAAGACAATTCTAAAAAGGGTTGTTACCTAACCACTTGTCCTCAAAAAAGAGTATCTTCTGGCCATAACCAAGTTTCAAAAAATTTCTTTGTTGATGATATTTGAAGCAGAGTTCCATTAACCAAAAAACATCAATCCACAAAACAGAGAAAATGTAAAAGTTAATTGTTATTCTTTACTGAGGATAATGGAGCTTACAGAGACCAAAATCCTATACAAATTTGAAATTCCCCCTCAAATACCCTGTTTTCCCTTTTACCACCTAGAACAATCTATTTGAAATTTGAATTTTGGGGTCAAACTTCCTGAGGTCATAAATCATCGATCACTACTTGAAATGACTATTGGTGCATGTTTTCGAAAATATCTCGAATGGGTTTGCATCCTGGTATTGTGTTAATACAAAATACCACCATATTTCAGCCCTTAAAAATGCCTCTAAGGCCTTCAAAATTGACCTCCAAGTTTTACTAGCAATATTTTCACTAGTTTTGATAGGGTTGAAGACATTAAAATTTACATATCTCCCAAATCGCTCAGGATATTGGGACGATTTGTTCAACGTTGGGTCTATTTCTCCATCCTCTAAACAACTAAACAAAATTTAAAACAAAATGAAATAAATGAAAATTTTGGTGATGCAAGATCACTCTTACACCACTGGATGATCCTGCATCAATCTCCATTGTACACAAGATGGAATTCTAGGCAATAGAACCTTGAATATGTAAAGGATCATCCAAAAAATTTGGTTGATTTCAAAGGTATTTAGCCTTGATGATATCAACCCATAGTGACTTTTCATGTTGAAGGATCCACCATCCTTACTTGGCAATGAGGGCTAGGTTCATCTATCTGACCTTCTTGGGCTCGATGCCAACATATTCTTTCTTGGAGTATACCTAGTCCTACTCAACCAAATGGAATATTTGTTTGTGTTCTAAGCCTAACCATAGAAAATTCCTCTGGAGTTGTTCAATCTTGTTACAAACTTCAACTAGAATGCAAAATATGGATAAAAATAAAATAGGGATGCTCTAGAGAGTGGCTTTCACTAAGGTGGCTTTTTCTACCTAACTAAGGAGCCCTCATTTCCATCCTATAATTTTTTTTGAATTCTATCAATGAGTGGAAACCAAAGAGATTTTTTGGTAGAACCAACAAAAAGTGGAAAACCTAGGTAGGTAGCAAGAAGGTCAGTAATGGTACAACTAAGGATATTAGCTATGCTGGTTTAACATATGGGGGACATATTGAGAAAATGCAGTTTACTTTTGAATAAGTTGACATTTTATTAAGCAGTAGACTCAAAGGAAATAAGAATGAAATTGATGATTGTCTTAAGGAACTAAGGTTTGAGTGGCTATAATAGTGTCATCCATGAACTTTGGTTGGATATGGGCATGAGAGATAAGGTAAGTTTAATGCCAAAAATTTCTCCTTTGGAATAGGAAGACTATAGATTTCTCCCTATGGCTTTAGCCATAATGATAAACAAAAAATGGGATAATAGGTCACCCTATCTTAGACCTTTAGCACTTTGGAAATAACCAAAAGTGGAGCCATTGACTAAGGTAGAGAAGTTGTCTCTTGAGATGCATGCCTTGACTAGGTTGATCCAATCAATATGGAAACCAAATATAGACAATAAAGAGAATAGGAAACTCCAAGACACTATATCAAGAGCTTTATTCATGTTCAATTTGAGGAAAAGACATGATTTACCACTTTTATAAATAGAATGTATAAAATCATGGATTGTAATTATGTTGTTAGTAATTAGCCTCCCTGGAATAGAACTACCTTGATAGAAATTGATGATGAAAGGCATAATAAGTTTCAACCTTGTGGCAATCACTTTGGTGAGAATTTTATAAAAAACATTGTACAAACTGATTGGGAAAAAATTAGATAAGGATTTGGAATTATTAGACTTAGGAACAAGGGCCAGAAAGGTGGAGTAAATATCTTTAGGAATGCTATTAATCTATTGTATTTATTGGATGGATGAAATTATGTCAGGCCCCATAATGTTCCAATATTTTTGAAAGAAAACTAGGGGAAAACCATATGGGCCTAGAGCCTTCCTGCCTTACATTGAAAAAATACATTACAGATTTCCTAAACAAAAAATAGTTCAAGAAAACAATTGTTATGCTCATGGGATACTAACCTAGGGATATTGTTCAGGAGGATCTCTGATGTTTGCGTACTGCACTCTGAAATGGGTCTAAGTAGATCTTTAAAGAAATCCACTACCTCATATCTAATATATGTAATTTTTGAAATAACAATCCCATCAGCTTTGGTGAGTTCCCTGATCTTGTTAGAGATCCTATGTCTCATTGTGGTGGCATGGAAAAATTTAGTATTAGTCTCCCTCTTTCAACCTAGTAACTTTGTACTTCTGCTTCCAATAAACTTCTTCCCTTTTAAGAATATTGTGGTATTTACATAGAAGCTTCCTTTTAGCCTCAAGAATATGTGTGTCCAATTCTCCCTATTGGAAAAGAAGCTCAATATTTGTAAGTTGGGATTGGATATTCAATTTTATGGAAAAAATATTGCCAAAAATATCTATGTTCCACTTCTTGAGTTGTGCTTTCACAAAACAAAGCTTATTGCTGACCTATAAGGCTAGGGACCTAGAAAAACTGCAAGACCATCAATTTGTAATGAGTACCTTGAGATTTGGATTGTGAAGCCACATAGCCTCAAATCTAAAAGGGGATTTGAACAAGGAGACCTAGAATGAACAATCAAGGAGAAGAAGGTTGTGATCAAAACCTATTCGGTGTAGAGAATGAAGGATAGCATCTCCAAAGGGGTAGATACCATTAATGGATATTAGGAATCTATCAAGTCTTATTTGAATAAGTTGGTCACCCTTTCTATGATTGCTCTAGGTAAATTATGCACCTTTGATTTGGATATCCATGAGTTCATTCTCATCCAAAAGTGAAGCAAAATCTTCCTAGAAATTAACTATTATTTCAAAGCCTCCTTTCTTATCAATGGGGAATAAGGGAGAATTAAAATCTCTAGCCAAAATCCATACCTCATTGGAAATAACCTCTCTCATCTGACTAATATTGTTCTAGATATGAAATATCTCAGATGGGGAGTTTGGAGCATAGATATTTGATAAAACTCATTTTCAATGATAGTCCTTACTAAATAACAAGATGTTCATGTAGTTTTCTATCACAGATAGTCTACATTCAATAAAATTTAGATCCCACAAACATAATAGCCCTCTAGAGACTCCATTGGCAGGGCTTATGAGGAATTCATAGTTTTTCCATATGTATTTGGAAATAAGTGAAGGATTTTGGGTATCCAGTTTGGATTCTTGTAAAAGGAAAATGGTTGGTTTAAGGTCTTTCCTCATGGACTTAATAAAATATTGTTTGTTGTATCCATTAAGACCTCTCATATTCCATGAGGATTTTCATTTGGAGATTATGGAAGAAGACCTTTTCCCTCTTCCTTATGAAAAGGGAAATTTAGATCAGGAATCATTTTCAATTGGATCTGAAAGAAGGTTTTTCTTGGAGGAGAGACTCAAAGTGAGTTAAGTTCCATTGGAAATGTCCTCAGAACAGCCTCTATTTTTGGTGATATGAGAGGGAGGATGAACTCATTTCTTCTCTAAACCTACATCAGTATGAAGCCTTTTTTATTTCTGCTAAAAGAGGGGCTCAGGGAAAAATTGTTGGGAATATTTTTACATGGGGAAGGGTTGAGAAGGCCTTTAGGGGGAGGATGGCTCTATGGAAGAGGGTTTACAAAATTTTCAATAGAAGGACCCTCAAGAATAGATAGATAAGAAAAAATATTAGAAACAAAAGCTATAGGGCATACCTTAAATGAGTAAGAGATGTCAATTTTAGGAACATCTTAGAGAGCTTGACCTATAGAGGATGAAGCATTCAGAGGATCCCCAAACAAACAATGAGCAACAAATAGTAATACTTTGACTAGATCATTCAAAGCCTCCCCTAATGGATCTTAATAAGGAATATCCTAATTTGAAATAGCTTTAGTACCAGGAGGGGGCTTGGAGCCCACCAAAGAAGAATATTTAGATCGATGGTGGGAACATTGTTGCTGCTTGAACCTCTCCTGAAGGTGTTTTGGTGGAAATCACCTTAAAAACTTTAGACATATGATACTAAGAGTTGATATGGCCTTGCTAAGAGTACCTAGAATAAAAGGCTAGCTTATTCTCATATTTTATAATCTAAGTCTTGGATATATTATCTAAAATTAGATCGATTGAATAAGGAAGAGAGGAATCAAGGTTTTTATTGATGCGCATGTGAGCATGGACCATGTGATTCTTGGCTTTGGTAGGTGGATCAAGATCTATGAACTCACCAATATCCTGGGTAATCCCTTGTAAAATGTCCTCATCCCAAAAATGAAGAGGAAGACCTAGAAGACAAGCCCATATCAGAGCTAGATTGATATTTTGAGTCTCTGGGTCAAAATCCACACTCTATTTCCTAATAAAAATTCCTCTTCAACCATAGAAACACGATCCACCTGACATGGTTCTACTTGAATCAATGGGGTTATTTAAATAGATGAGAAAAAACCCTTAGAAAAGGTAACTACATCCATGGATCCTTGAGGGTACCAATGGGTAATGGCCCATTTATGGATCAAATCCATCTTAGGGTGAGGCCCTAAAAATTTCCCCATAAGAGAATGAGAATCCTAGTCCACGAGGGAGGAAACAAGATCCAATGGAATTTGGAGGACACCTTGAGAAAGACACATATTGATCTTGGGGCTAGGGAGAGGTCGAGAAGAAACTGTATTTTTTAAAAGGGTTGCTAAGGAGCAAGAGGAGTAAACATGCTTGGATCCATTTTGACCTTGTGATGTGTCAACAATTGAAGTTAGGTCTCTCCCTCCACCTAGCTTTGAGGGAGTCCCATCTCCATAAAGTATCATAGGTTCACTCTTGAAACACACATTGATGCTTGTGATTATCTTGATACTATCCAAATCCATAAATATACCTCCACTACCACCGTTATCATCAACAATTACATTGCCATTGCTTATCGTTTCACTCGTCGACACCATTGTCATTGTCGATCATCAAAAAAATCTTTGCTCACCAGCTTGAAATCCTTTTTAATTTTTAATTTTTCAAGCACTTATCTCTCTATATTAGAATAAAATATGTAAATATTGATTGTAACCCTAAATAGCACCTTATGGAAATAGCAAAGACAGACTTCCTCTTGTGCTATCAATGTTCTTAATAAACTTCATTGACTAGATTTCATTATCAACTATATTTTGAAGGAATTCCTCCATCGATAAAATTTTAAACTCTTCATTATGAGAGGTCACCAAACAACCAAAATGGAAACCTGTTTGGTGCCAAAATTTATTTATGCTAGCCAAAACTTAGATCTACCCACTATTAAGCTCCTGTGAACAAACCCTAACCACAATGCACGTTGAAAAAATATTGATTGGATTTTGAAGGAATCCCTCTGCTGGTATAATTTAAAACTCTTCATTATGAGAAGTCATCGAAAAACCAAAAAGGAAACATGTATGATGCCAAAAATTGGTTAATGTTGATAGAAACTCGGATCTAGCCACTATCAAGCTCCTACGAACAAACCCTAACCACAGTGCACATTAAAAATTATCGATTAAATTTCGAAGGAATTCCTCCACCGATAAAATTCTAAACTCTCTAAAATTCAGATTTACCCACTATCAAGCTCTTGCAAACAAATACTAACCACAACACATGTTGAAAATTATTGACTAGATTTTGAAGGAATTCCTCCACCAATAAAATTTAAACTCTTTAAAACTTAGATGTGCCCACTGTCAAGCTCCTGCAAACAAACCCTAACCACAATACACATTGAATATTATTGACTAGATTTTGAAAGAATTCCTCCATTGATAAAATTTTAAACTTTCTAAAATTTAGATCTACCCACTATCAAGCTTTTGTGAACAAACCCTAACCATAGTGCATGTTGAAAATTATCGCCTGTAATTCAAAGGAATTCCTCCACCATTAAAATTTTAAACTCTCCAAAACTTATATCTACCCACTATAGAACTCCTACCAACAAACCCTAACCATAGTGCACATTGAATATTACCAACTAAATTTCGAAGGAATTCCTCCATCGAAAAAATTTTAAACTCTCTGAAACTCAGATCTGACCACTGTCAAGCTCTTGCGAATAAACCCTAACCCTAATGCACGTTGAAAATTACCGACTGAATTTCAGTTAACATTCTTCTAATCAATCAAAATCTCATACTTTTAATTAATCAAATATAACTTTACTACTCATTCTCTTTAATCAATTAAAAACCCATATTATAAATCAAATTAGATACCCATACCAAAACCATTTTCTTTAATCAATTAAAAGCCCATACTTTTAACTAATTAAATACTTATAAAACTATTTTATTTAATCAATTAAAAGCCCATACTTTTAACAAATTAAATACTCATACCAAAACCATTTTATTTAATCAATTAAAAGCCCATACGTTTAACTAATTAAATACTCATACCAAACCATTTTATTTTATTAATTAAAAGTTCATACTTTTAACTAATTAAATACTCATACCAAACCATTTTCTTTAATGAATTATAAGCCCATACTTTTAATTAATTAAGTACTTATAAAACTATTTTCCTTAATCTATTAAAATCCCATACTTTTAACTTATTAAATACCCATTAAAACCATTTTCTTCAATCAATTAAAAGCCCATACTTTTAATCGAACAAATATTCATAAAATAATTTCTTTAACTAATTAAGTCCACACTTTTAACTAATCAAATACCCAAAAACCAATTTCCTTAAATTAATTAAAAGTCCATACTTTTAACTAACTAAAGACCCAATAAAACCCAAGCCATTTCTTTCTTTAACTTAGAATAAATTAAAAATTCTTAGAGTTTAAAATATAGTGTTAAATATCTAGTAAAAAGGAGGTTTCATAGGTTTTGACATCTAATTAATCGATCAACAACCAAAGCACAGGCAGGTCAAACAATTTGCGGGTCAAATAAATAGTGCACGGGACTAAATAGCAGCAACACTGACCATACCTAACCATTGGTTCTACCTCTAAGCTAGATTGAGTGGTCTCCTTGTGACCACCTAGAGGTGGTAACCCTAAATAGGAGGTTCTTCCCCTTATTTTGCTTCAGGCGGCTTCCGCACTAGACGTGTGGGATTAAACCCATGCTTTAAACACAAAAATGGGGTTTCATAAACCCTACCAATCAAGTAAAACAACAACATAGGCAAACCATGAACTACCACATGATCGAACATAGCAATGGTCATTCAATAGTTAGCAAGTGAATTCAAACCATGCGATAAAAATCCCAAGCCACGTAGTAACATATGCATCATACAACTGGTACAGGGTGGCCCACATGGGGGGGTCACTTAGTTGAAAGCCTTTAAAACACGTGTGTTCATGGGCTTCTTAAAAAATCCCCTATTTTTAAAATTTACCACCTCCCATTCTAATTTATTAAACCCCTAGTGGTAAACCCCTATCTAATAAATAATAACCCCTTTTCAAAACTTACCATTTTATTGAAAATATTTGAATCAATTTTTAATATCCCTTGGTAGGTTTACCATTTTATCAATGTATATCCATTGAGCATATTTGACTCCATAAAACTATCAAGTCTTTATGAGCATAACAAAAATTAGTGGTTTGAGCTCTAACTAGAAGTAAAAATATGTATATTCTTAGTATTCACATATTTCATTTAACCAATAATATACAAGAGTAGGTTTTGATTATATTCTAGGTCTCTCACTCTGGGAGAGAGGACTCCATTTCAAATTCCTTACTTCCCCCTGCTCCTATCTTGCTGATCTCTATATGGGTAGATCTTCCTAGGATCTCGTGTTGCATTTCCAAGACCTCCACGGATCTTCCTGTGCTTATCAAGATGTGTCATCCTATTTTTGACATGATTGTTGTGGTTTGGTTGGATTGACCTGAAGATTATTTCCATGGCAGTATTTTGTGGTGGTTGGCTTTTATATGGCTTGGCTTGGGAGTTGGAGATGTAAAGCCTTTCCCTATGGAATTTCTTGGTCTTCGAGAGTACCCCATGCTTTCTTGTTCTTGAAACTATGTCTTTATGTATCTTTGAAATTTTAGGTCTCTCTAGGTTTCTTGTATTTGGAAATGAGACATTCAACAATGTTTTCATACAGTTGCAAATAAGAAAAATAGAAATTTATTTATATACATTAAATATCAATATATTTATGTAATATCTCAAACTTGATGTCAAACTCAAAAAATATTTTTATGCACTGAATAACATTTTCCAACTCCAAGCTTACTAAATTTGAACTTGAATACTAATCTTCTCACTAAATGCCTCAATGCAATAGGCCATAACTCACCTGAAACTTGAAAGAGTATACCAGTTTGTGATTGCATCATTGTACAATTGTATTAAGATTCCTCCATGGATTCTATCAATCACAAAAATTTTGCATAAATTACATGATCGAAGCCACTGCCTACTAACTCCTATAAAGTCCTTATTAAACTAGCAATTCTTAGACAAACCAAAAACTGAACAACTTAATCTAGATGTTGTTGGTTATTATTTGATGCTTATTACCAAAGTGAAATTTCTCTACCAAGGCCATATTTTTTTGGAAAATTACAAGCAAATGATAAACCGTAAAGCAACCAATAAAATTTTGGGACACATTTTGTTTTTTGGTTGACAAATGAACTATCTTAAGGAGATGAGCATTCACTCATTGACACATACTATTTGAGGAATAGGCTTGATTCATATATTTTCAAAAACTTCTTGCTCTTGATTATGTTTACTTATCACAGGTGTCCATGCTTCCTCTAAGATAAAATAACTTCCTCACCTATTTTTAGGAACAAAGACTCCTAAATCAAGAAAGGCCTCAATTTTTGGCAAAGGGTATGAGAATCATCTTCTATCAAGGAAAATGGGTCCACCTCAAAACCCACAACTGGATGCAGGTTAGGAACAACTTGATCAAACCACCACTCCAAAATTCACCCTAGGGATGTGAGGGTTCTACAAGGAGGGTCCTATAACATTGCTCTTTATTTTTACTTTTTTTAAAGCTTACTTGTCAGAGCAAAACTTCCCTTGGCCCTTTTGAAGTTTATATATGCTCCTTTAAAGAATATTCAGCTTTGACTTTAAAACAAAATTTTCATTAACACTGAGAGAGGGGGTGAATCAGTGTAGCTCTTAAAAACTTAAATCTTCAATTCTTAATGCCGAAACAATGAAAGCTTAAAACCCAATAAAGCAAATATACTAAAAGAGCATCACACAACACAAGATGTACCGAGGTTCACCAGTTTTGGCTACTCCTCCTAAAATTGACTGTTTGGACTCCCATCCAAATCCAGCCTTTGCAAAATACCAATTTTACAATCAATTTACCAGCACCCACTGGAAGGAGCACCAACCCCTGATTTATCTGCACCAACAGAAAGGAGCACCAACCCCTGATTTATCTGCACCAACAGAAAGGAGCACCAACCCCTGATTTATCTACACCAACAAAAAGGAGCACCAACCCCTGATTTACCAGCACCAACTGGAAGGAGCACCAACCCCTGATGCCAAGCACCAACTTGGACTTCTATTCTGAAACTAGAAGATTGACATAAAGATGCCTTCACTTTTACAAGACCCTGACTGGTCTATTGCTTTCTCAACATCGCCCACTCTTCACACAACACACACCCTCCTCGCTCTCGCTCTCCTCTTGCTCTCTTCGCAAGATTAAATCTACCTCGCTTTAATCCCGAGTGCTTTCACTCTTTTTCAGTAGCACTTTAATTCTCCACGTAGACCTCCTTTTATAACAAAGTTCTAACTCTATTTTTAACTTCCATATTTTCGCATGCAACCTATAACTGGCCTTGTAACTGTCATTCTGACTTCAATTCACTATTCTTATTTTAGCTGCATGATTTTTCTCTATAACTGCACCTGTAACTATCGTACTGACTTCAGTTCACTATTCTTATTTTAGCTGCATGATTTTTCTCTATAACTGCACCTGTAACTGTCGTACTACTTTAGTTAACTGTCACATATCTTATTTCGGCTAGGTTCTCTTCTTAGCTCACGCCAAAGCGACCTGTCACGAAATCGTGACACTTCTGCCTCTTTGTCCTCTTCTCGACTTTCACCCGTGAAAACACAACATGTCGCGATATCGTGACACTTTTACCTCCTTGCTTCTTTTCTTGGCTTGTACCCATGAAAACACATGTCACGATATCGCGACACTTTCACCTTCTTACTTTCTCTCTCCTCCTAGAGTCGTGAAAATGTGACATGTCACGATATCGTGACACTTTTTCTCCTTTGCTCTTTCTCTTGCCTTTGAGTCATGAAAACGTGACATGTCGCGATATCGTGACACTTTTTCTCCTTTGCACTTTCTCTTACCTTCGAGTCGTGAAAATGTGACATGTCGTGATATCATGACACTTTTTCATTCTCTTCCTTCCTGCCCTTTCCGAGTCGCGAAAATGTGACATGTCGTGATATCATGACACTTTTCCTTCTCTGCATTCTTGCTCTTTTCAAGTCGTGAAAATGCGACATGTCACGATATCGTGACACTTTTCCTTCTCTGCCTTCCTGCTCTTTTCAAGTCGTGAAATCGCAACACTTTTTCTTTTGGACTCTCTCTCTTGCAATATGTCACAAAATCGTGACACTTTTTCTTCCGTACAATCTCTCTTGCAATATGTCATGAAATCGTGACACTTTTTCTACTTGCCTTTTTCTCTTCCAACATGTCGCAAAATCGTGACACTTTTTCTTCCGTACTATCTCTCTTGCAATATGTCACGAAATCGTGACACTTTTTCTACTTGCCTTTTTCTCTTCCAACATGTCACGAAATCATGACACTTTTCCTACTTGCGCTTTCTCTTCCAACATGTCACAAAATCATGACACTTTTTCTTGCTTGCGCTTTCTCTTCGAACATGTCGTGAAATCGTGACAGTTTTTCTTACTTGCGCTTTCTCTTCGAACATGTCATGAAATCGTGACAGTTTTTCTTTCTTCTCAACATGTCACGATATCGCGACATTTTTCTTTCTTGCTCAACATGTCGCGATATCATGATAGTTTTCTTCCTTGCTCAACATGTCGCGATATCATGATAGTTTTCTTCCTTGCTCAACATGTCGCGATATCGCGACAGTTTTCTTCCTTGCTCAACATGTCGCGATATCATGACAGTTTTCTTCCTTGTGATTTTCTTTTGATTTTTAGCATATGGGCCACTTCGATCTTTTGGATAATCATTGTACATACTCTGAAGAACCTCTTAACTCCTATCCACTGCATCAACCGATCTATCTAACTATGTTGACAACAATGACAATATTGTTGCTGCACCTTGCTCAACAATCTCCCCCTTTGGAATTGTTGGCAACACACGTGCAATTTCCTGTAATTCTTCTCCCCCTTTGACAATAATACCAAAGGGCTGCTGCAGACTCCCCCTGAGTCCATGCACAACATTCTCAAGCACAAATTATTACAGTTAGCAAAAATTACAAACATGAGCAAAAAGATAAACAAATTGACCACTCCCAATTTATTGCGAAGGTACTCAACGACTTCCTTGGGCAACGGTTTTGAGAAGATATCCGCTACTTGCTCTGTTGTTGGAATGAAATCCAACTTAACCTCACCTTTGCAACTTTCTCCTATGTACAGCACGTTGTCGCTGCAATATATTCTCCCTCTGCTATGGATAAGGAGACTGACTCTTGTTTCTTACTGTTCCACGTGACCAACCTGTCTCCAAGATAGAGTGCACCTCTACTGGTACTCTTTCTGTCATCTACACATCCTTGCTCAACTTGCAACCTGTCATCATGGGAGTGCTAATCTGCTTACAATCCTCCATTGTGAACTTTTTAGCATAGTTTGATCAACACGCAACTCTCACCTGTGCAAAAGTTACTCCCAAATCAAAAGTGACTAACGACTTTGCCTCGCATCCATTGTGCAGTTCAATGTCTCTGGTTTCTAATGGCTGCCATGAATGTTTTCATCGCCTACATAGGTATTGACAGTGGACCATTACCTCTAGCATTGGAACCTCAATCTGCATGCAGTCATCAACACTCAGTATTCTGCTTCTTGCTAGGGCATATGTTAGGGCTACTCAATGTCTTAGGCGAACGTTCTTCACGTGATTCCAGGGAGCATTTCTCCTCGCTGCGATCAAGGGATTCCTCGGGAAATATCTTGCATTCCTCAAATAATGCAAGACTTTCTTAGGTGCATAGGCATCTTGTCCTCCTTGGTGCTTCACCACCTGGGTGCTATTCTCTCAACGTCTCTGCCTTGCATGTGCCACTTGGCACTCTTGACGAACTGGGTGCTAGTGCTACTATTTGCTTTGACTCTAGCATCTCTTTGATAACGGCTACTTCTTTAGAGAAAATTAATGCTCTCTTATACCAAATGATGTGTTGTATTTTTGGTTAAGAAACGCACGCCTTCCCAGCTACACGTTGGTAGTAATTTTCATAATGATCATGAAGAGCTTTACCATAGTCCTCCCTCGATATTGGTAGATGAATCGAGACATACTCACAACACGGATTCTATGTTATCTGTAGATTGGGAATGTTATAGGCTTCAAAACCAGCACCTGCCAGCTTATGCTTCCATGACACGATGACCTGTGCTGCATGTTCTATCTCAGATAATGCCTATCAGCTGTTGCATCAAAAACCTAGCTATTCACCATGTTGTTCTGTTGAAGCACATCAGTTTGACACTATCTGCTATTGTAACCGCCATCACCAGAGAGATTTCACAATAATAAAAAACTGGCTCTGTCAAGCCAACGTCTCATGCTCCTACTTATTACCTCCACAAACAACTACATGAACTGAAACACATTTTGACAACTATACGACAACTCCCCCTGACTACTTGCCTTTCATCCTTAGATAACCAAACAACATAGGAGCATTAAAATAAAACTTTAAGATTGCTCCCCCTGAGGATGTGCTACCTCGAGCTGCTTAGTGCAATAGAGGAGTAATCTCCTTCAGTCCAAGGAGACACGATTTCCTCTCTTCTTTCTTTCTCCAACCTTTCTTGAACTTGGGCTTGAGTTTTTCAACTGCATCCCTATTTTGAACCTTTTCGTGAACTTGAACATTTCTCTTGGGTGGTTGTCTCTTGTGCATCCTTGATGGATGATTATTTTCCTTTCTTTGATGCACATGATTTCTTCCCTGTCTGTGTTTCATTCTTTGTGTCTGATGAAATCTGTTGTCTTGCCTTAGATTAGATACAAAAGTTCTTGGACAAAACCTTGCTATGTGCCCATGACCATTACAATTAAAACATTGCACATGGTGTTCAATCAGAAAAGCAGATGTATTTCTATCATCATAACTCTTTGATCTATTATTCAATCCATAATAAATTGCCTTGTGACCATAATGGTTGCATCTAAAACAATAGCCATTAAAAGCATTATTATGAATAGAGTGAGAGTGATAGAACCTCTTTTGTTGTGGTTGCTTTGTTGTAGATCTCCTTTGATATTTTCTTCCTTTTGAAGATTCAGCTTCAAACTTTTCTTGCTTCGATCCTTCAACAGTGAACTTCTTCTTCTCTGCATATTTGGAAGATGAAGGTTGTTCAGCTTTACATCCAAGACCAAGCTTAGACATGGGGCTTCTTTGTTGCCTTATCATTTCATCTAGCAACTCTGTGCTTTTCTCAAATTTGAGATTTGTATTGGCCTCTTCTAGTTGTTTCTTCAATAAAACAATCTCCTCTTCTTGTTTGCAGCAAACAATCTCTTTCTTATTGATCTGTGACCTGAGAGTTTCTTCAATCCTTTTGGACTCTTCTTCTTGCAACTTTAGATCACTAATAACTTTGTTAGATTCCTCTTCACGTTTGCTACATACATCGACTTTATCATCCAGGTGTGACTTCAAGGCTTCTTCTATTTTCTTGGCTTTATGAATTTGTAAGAAGAGATCTTCAATCTTATCCCCATATTCTTCCAACTTCTTGGACAATCTTTTGTTCTTTTTCTTTTCTATATTCAACTCTTCAAGTGCAGCGATCAACTCACCTTCTAGATATACTTCACCCTCAAGGTTTTCATCACATACTTCAGAATTCACTCCTATCTTTTCTAGTTCAATTTTCTCTTCCACAAGAACTGAAACTGACTGAGATGCCTTATTTGAGGAGGATCTATTCTTCTTACCCATTGCGTACTAATCCAAGATCAACCCTAGCTGATTTAGCCTGATAAGGGAAGCTGGCTCTGATACCAATTGTTAGTCTCACAATGACACTGAGAGGGGGGGTGAATCAGTGTAGCTCTTAAAAACTTAAATCTTCAATTCTTAATGCCGAAACAATGAAATCTTAAAACCCAATAAAGAAAATATACCAAAAGAGCATCACACAACACAAGATGTACCGAGGTTCACCAGTTTTGGCTACTCCTCAAAATTGACTGTTTGGACTCCCATCCAAATCTAGCCTTTGCAAAATACCAATTTTACAATCAATTTACCAGCACCCACTGGAAGGAGCACCAACCCCTGATTTATTTGCACCAATAGAAAGGAGCACCAACCCCTGATTTATCTACACCAACAGAAAGGAGCACCAACCCCTGATTTATCTGCACCAACAGAAAGGAGCACCAACCCCTGATTTACCAACACCAACTAGAAGGAGCACCAACCCCTGATGCCAAGCACCAACTTGGACTTCTATTCTGAAACTAGAAGATTGACATAAATATGCCTTCACTTTTACAAGACCCTGACTGGTCTATTGCTTTCTCAACATCGCCCACTCTTCACACAACACACACCCCTTCCTCCTCTCGCTCTCCTCTTGCTCTCTTCGCAAGATTAAATCTGCCTCGCTTTAATCCCGAGCGCTTTCACTCTTTTTTAGCAGCACTTTAATTCTCCACATAGACCTCCTTTTATAACAAAGTTTTGACTCTATTTTTAACTTCCATATTTTCGCATGCAACCCGTAACTGGCCCTGTAACTGTCGTTCTGACTTTAGTTCACTATTCTTATTTTAGCTGCATGATTTTTCTCTATAACTGCACTTGTAACTGTCGTACTAACTTCAGTTCACTCTTCTTATTTTAGCTGCATGATTTTTCTTTGTAACTGCACCTATAACTGTCGTACTACTTTAGTTAACTGTCACATATCTTATTTCAGTTGGGTTCTCTTCTTAGCTCGTGCCAAAGTGACCTATCGTGAAATCATGACACTTCTACCTCTTTGTCCTCTTCTCAGCTTTTGCCCATGAAAACACATGTCACGATATCGTGACACTTTCACCTCCTTGCTTCTTTTCTTGGCTTGTACCCATGAAAACACATGTCACGATATCGTGACACTTTCACCTCCTTGCTTCTTTTCTTGGCTTGTACCCACGAAAACACATGTCACGATATCATGACACTTTCACCTTCTTACTTTCTCTCTCCTCCTATAGTCGCGAAAATGCGACATGTCGCGATATCACGACACTTTTTCTCCTTTGCTCTTTCTCTTGCCTTTGGGTCACGAAAACGTGACATGTCGATATCATGACACTTTTTCTCCTTTGCACTTTCTCTTACCTTCGAGTCACGAAAACGTGACATGTCGTGATATCATGACACTTTTTCATTCTCTTCCTTCCTGCCCTTTTCAAGTCATGAAAATGCGACATGTCGCGAAATCGTGACACTTTTCCTTCTCTGCCTTCCTGCTCTTTTCAAGTCGCGAAAATGCGACATGTCACGATATCGTGACACTTTTCCTTCTCTGCCTTCCTCCTCTTTTCAAGTCATGAAATCGTGACACTTTTTCTTTCTGACTCTCTCTCTTGCAATATGTCATGAAATCGTGACACTTTTTCTTCCGTACAATCTCTCTTGCAATATGTCGCAAAATCGTGACACTTTTTCTACTTGCCTTTTTCTCTTCCAACATGTCACGAAATCGTGACACTTTTTCTTTCGTACTATCTCTCTTGCAATATGTCGCGAAATCGTGACACTTTTTCTACTTGCCTTTTTCTCTTCCAACATGTCGTGAAATCGTGACACTTTTTTCTACTTGCACTTTCTCTTCGAACATGTCACGAAATCATGATAGTTTTTCTTGCTTGCGCTTTCTCTTCGAACATGTCATGAAATCATGACAGTTTATCTTGCTTGCGCTTTCTCTTCGAACATGTCACGAAATCGTGACAGTTTTTCTTTCTTGCTCAACATGTCGCGAAATCGTGATAGTTTTTCTTTCTTGCTCAACATGTCACGATATCATGATAGTTTTCTTCCTTGCTCAACATGTCATGATATCGCGATAGTTTTCTTCCTTGCTCAACATGTCGTGATATCGTGATAGTTTTCTTCCTTGCTCAACATGTCGCGATATCGCGATAGTTTTCTTCCTTGTGATTTTCTTTTGATTTTTAGCATATGGGCCACTTTGATCTTTTGGATAATCACTGTACATACTCTGAAGAACCTCTTAACTCCTATCCACTGCATCAACCGATCTGTCTGACTGTGTTGACAACAATGACAATACTGTTGCTGCACCTTGCTCAACATTATAACCTTGGGAAAACAAACAAGATTGCCAGAAGTCTCAACCAACTTTTTACATTTTCTATATCATGCCTATAATTAAACACATCAATTTGTTGCTCAAGCTCAAGTTTAAAAAGTAAATTGACCATAGAATGACAACATGCAGGTCAAATCTATACTTTGATTCAACACAGAGACTAGGTAACACATATGAATCAACTTCAAAATTCAACCATTTGTTATTGATTTTGATTTTTTTTTTTAAGATAATCTCAATTTACATAAATTAAATAAAAAAAGCATTTTCTGGATTTATGGTGGGAAGATTTTGGTGCTTATATACCCAATCTCCAACACTTTGCCATCATAATTTTATGTCAGCTATGCAACACTTTGGGCTATGAGAGAAATTGGAGTATGTTTGAGGACATTCACTCCAAAAAGCACAATAGACTCAAGCAACATAAGCTGAATGACCTCATGTTTGTTCGCTACAACCTTCACCTCCACCACAAACAAATAGTGAGGTCAGATTTTGAGGTAATCGATTTAGATGAGATTGATCCATTATTTGACTAGATCATAGAGCCATAGCAGCAAGAGGAGCCTCTCTTTTCAATGGATGATTTCAAAAAAAGGGAGTGAGAGGCAGTGGCAAAGGCACAAGCACAAAATGAGAGGACCAGAGCTAGGACAAAGGGCAAAGGCATTGCTAGACACTAGATAGATGAGCTGTAGTGGGCAATTGAGGCATTTTGAGCCATTTTGTACCTTTTTATATGATATTCATATAAAAATATTACTTGGCTTTGAAATTTCTTTAATTGACGTGTGTTACCTATGAAGTTTAAGGTTTTCTAGCTTAGAGTATTAATTTTGAATGTGTATAATACTAATTAATTGTGATATGCATGAATTTTTTTTTAGATTGAAAATTTACATTTTCTTTGGTTGTTTTTAAACAAGTTTTTTTCGAGTTCGAGTTTGAGTCCGAGTCCGATTTTGAGTCCTGGTAACAAATTTGCCTTACCAAGTCCACGTTTATCTACAATGGATTAAACTACATGTTCCTAGGTGGTTGATATGAATATATAGTTATAATAGGTGGAACTGATAGGTCCACAAGACCAGAATTTTAGTCTTCTAGACATTGAACAACAACATCTCACAACTTAGTCTTCATCACCTTCAACACTTGGCCATAACACCTTAGAGCCCATCTTCTACATTGATTCTAGTTTGCAACTTGTCTCATATGTTGACTTTGTTTTGTAGATCATTCTGATGTTTTGTAGGAGGGGGGGACATTAGCCTTTTATAAGGTTATAATTTTTTGAGTATTTATTTATTTAATTTTTTATAAATAAATTTAGGTTTTTCCTATTCTTTAGCTATGGATACAACTTCAAACTACTCTGATACCATATGCAACTATATCCAATATGTCCCTATACAAATATTATATAGATACCCCTAGATACGGTATTTGGGCTAATAACATAGAATACATACCCATATCCATTTCAGGCATAGGGGTACATGGATCCTGGAAGGAGGGCAAGCACATCCAACCTCTCCAGCAAAAATACTTAAAGCCACAAATATATATAGATAACCTTCTACAATAATCACATTCAAAATTCCTATCTTCAGGTTCATATACAAAGCTTTGAATGAGTATTGGAATTGAGTCTCTAAAAGTTAAAATTGACTTTGTAACAACTCGCATGGTTAAACTTCTTAATAAATCTATTTCCTTGTGTACTCACATCCCAGCATTTTGTACTTCTTTTGTAGCTGAGCTTGTAGTCTATGTAATAATAGCAAACCACATATTCCAACACTATTTTAATGGAATTAGCTAGTTTGTAGTTGCAAGCATATTTGAAATTACAGTTCCAAGCCATAATTTGTCAATTGTAGTTTTTAGGTAGAATGACAACTTGTTTCCAGCCAACTATGATCCACCAGTCATAGTAAGATGAGCACTATTGTGACAATTACCACAATTCAAAAATTCAAACTGTTTGTTGTTGCAAGTATAGTTGAAAAAATGCTTTCAACACAAATTTCCAATTATAGTTTTTGGGTAAAATAATAGTTTATGCTTGTCCACCTGTGGTCAACCAGTAATATGGGCACTTATTGCAACAATTAACCAAATCCAAAGCCTTATGGCATAATGACTTTGTTGCTTTAAATACAGTTGAAATTCTTATATCAAGGCAAAAAATATCAATTCTAGTTTTAGAAAAAACAACCACCTATGACTAGTAAGTTGTGGTTTATCTGATGACAAGCACTTGTTGCAAGTATTATCCATGTTCGAAATCTTTAACTATTTTGTAGTTTCATGTATAACTGAGCATCCAGTTTCAACGCAGAACTTGGCAGTATTAAAATGGTAATTTATGTCATGCAGTGGTCTAGAAGAGAGGCACTTATTTCATGTACTACCCAGGTCCAAAATGTTAACTAGTTCCTAATTATTAGGATAATTGAAATTACAATCACGACAAAAATTGTCAATTCTACTTTTGGGAGACATAACAAACTTTATCGATCAGATTGTGGGGCATGATGTAGCAAGTCCATTTAGAAGCTATTGTTGGGGTGTGTGTGAATAATTTGGAAAGAAGGTACCTGGATTTTGATTAAAGTGATATTTTATGATTACAGGGTCATAAGTTCAATTCAATTACAACATTTTTCCAAGCTAAGAACTTGATTAGTTTGTTGTTGTAAGCATAGTTCAAATTCCAATTAGAGGGAATAAATTATCAATACTAGTTTGAAGGTGAAATCATATCATATGGAGTCTATGGTCTAGTAGTAAGATGCACGGTGTACACTTATAACAACAACATCAACATACTTGAAATTCCAGTTGCAAGGCAAAAATTGTCAATTCTAATTAGGGATAAAATAACAAATAGGGTTCAAGCCAAGTCTAGCAGCTAAATGGCCAGTCATTGTAACAAATGCCCCAGGTTTAAAACATTATCTACTCTACAATTTTAGAGTTTTAAATATATTTGAGGGGTTTCAAGGCAAGTTTTGGGATAAAACAACTACTTTGTAGCTAAGCATAGTTGGCGAAACAACAACTTATGTTTGATATTGTGATATATATAGTTTTCACTTATGATGAATTCTAGTTAACATAACTTCCAAAATTCAAAAGCTTATTTAAAAATTAAAAAAAAAATTGATTTAGGAAAAAAAATTAAATTTAAAAAAAAAAAAACTAAGATCAATCTAAGGAAGCTCAATATATTAAATGGTATTAGTTTAACTGGTTAAATTTCTCAAGTTTATTCCTCAACTTGCAAGGAGAAGATACATGTATAATAGTCAAGTTGGTGTCATATCACTGTGGTAATGATGTAACATGAGTGAAGTTGTTCCAATCCTATATAATTAATTATAAAAAAACTGAATATGATTAATCTAACTGTAGATATAATATTTTTTTTATTTTGATAGAAGTGACCCAATAAAAACCACATATAAATTATTTTAAAAAAATTAAAAGCAAATAAGGACTTTGATCAAGAAGGAGAAACTGAAGTTCGTATTCACAGAAAGGACATATGCATAATTGTCAAAATGCGATATGGGTGAGACCAATTACAATCCCATATGAACCAAAAATAAAAATTAGAAAATTAGAGAGAATTTACCCTTTTCATAGCAATTACTCAAGTTGCAAACTTAACAAGCATGCTTATTGCAGCAATGACCTAGGTTTAGAACCCCAACATTAAAGTGGTTTCCATGACAATGCATAGCAATGGATGTAAACGGAAGGAATTGACAAGCAAAAAACTACAAAAATAAGTAAATTGAACAACTTAACAACTTCAAATAAAATTCTCACAAACCTCAACATGAAGGCGATCATCGTAAGCTCCGGATATCCAGCCTCCCACTCGGACTACCGCATATTCTCCTACCACCACCTGTATTACAACAGAACATGCTTTTTCCATTCCATAAAATTAATAGCAAATAATTTCTATATCTATACATTACTAACCACAATGAGATCCTTGAGATTGTTGGCCTCCAAGAGCTCTAGAACATATGACAACATGGGCCAATTTGCCACTTGCAACAAGGCCTTGGGAACATCCTGCAAATAGACATATACTTCTATCAAATTTTTAGGGTTTTCAATTGGGCTTTAAGATTTTCAAATTATGCGTTAGGGTTTTCTAGGGTTTGAAATTGTGCATTTGATGTTGGGGTTTTGAGAGAAACCTTGGAGACCAGAGGAAATAGTTTTTTTGACGTTCCTCCAGCTAATATTACCACCTAAAAATTCATTGGAACCCCCATTGTTGTTGTTATTGGTATTGGGAGCTTCAAGAAATTTGGCCTGGGCTAACTAATTGCAGGTCCTGGGAAAACATATTTTCCTAAATTGATTTTTCTTTTTAAGTTTTTGAAAGGAATTGACAAGCATCAAACTACAAAAATAAGTAAATTGAACAACTTAGCAACTTCAAAATAAAATTCTCACAAACCTCAACATGAAGGCGATCATCGTAAGCTCCGAATATCCAGCCTCCCACTTGGACTGCCACATCTTCTCTTGCCACCACCTGTATTACAACAGAACATGCTTTTTCCATTCCATAAAATTAATAGCAAATAATTTCTATATCTATACATTACTAACCACAATGAGATCCTTGAGATTGCTAGCCTCCAAGAGCTCTAGAACATATGACAACACGGGCTGATTTGCCACTGGAAACAAGGCCTTGGGAACATCCTACAAATAGACATATACTTCTATCAAATTTTTAGGGTTTTCAATTGGGCTTTAAGATTTTCAAATTATGCGTTAGGGTTTTCTAGGGTTTGAAATTGTGCATTTGATTTTGGGGTTTGAGAGACACCTTGGAGACTAGAGGAAATAGTTTTTTTGACGTTCCTCTAGCTAATATTACCACCTAAAAATTCATTGGAACCCCCATTGTTGTTGTTATTGGTATTGGGAGCTTCAAGAAATTTGGCCTGGGCTAACTAATTGTAGGTCCTGGGAAAACACATAAGTTATTTATTTTCCTAAATTGATTTTTCTTTTTAAGTTTTTGGAAGGAATTGACAAGCAACAAACTACAAAAATAAGTAAATTGAACAACTTAACAACTTCAAAATAAAATTCTCACAAACCTCAACATGAAGGCGATCATCGTAAGCTCCGGATATCCAGCCTCCCACTTGGACTGTCGCATCTTCTCCTACCACCACCTGTATTACAACAGAACATGCTTTTTCCATTCCATAAAATTAATAGCAAATAATTTCTATATCTATACATTACTAACCACAATGAGATCCTTGAGATTGTTGGCCTCCAAGAGCTCTAGAACATATGACAACATGGGCCGATTTTCCACTGGAAACAAGGCCTTGGGAACATCCTACAAATAGACATATACTTCTATCAAATTTTTAGGGTTTTCAATTGGGCTTTAAGATTTTAAAATTATGCGTTAGGGTTTTCTAGGATTTGAAATTGTGCATTTGATGTTGGGGTTTGAGAGACACCTTGGAGACCAGAGGAAATAGTTTTTTCGACGTTCCTCTAGCTAATATTACCACCTGAAAATTCATTGGAACCCCCATTGTTGTTGTTATTGGTATTGGGAGCTTCAAGAAATTTGGCCTGGGCTAACTAATTGCAGGTCCTGGGAAAACACATAAGTTATTTATTTTCCTAAATTGATTTTTCTTTTTAAGCTTTCGAAAGGAATTGACAAGCAATAAACTACAAAAATAAGTAAATTGAACAACTTAACAACATCAAAATAAAATTCTCACAAACCTCAACATGAAGGCAATCATTTTAAGCTACGAATATCCAACCTCCCACTTGGACTGTCACATTTTATCCTGCCACCACCGGTATTACAACAGAACATGATTTTTCCATTCCATAAAATCAATAGCAAATAATTTCTATATCTATACATTACTAACCACAATGAGATCTTTGATATTGCTAGCCTCCAAGAGCTCTAGAACATATGAAAACACAGACCCATTTGCCATTGGAAACAAGGCCTTGGGAACATCTTGCAAATAGACATATACTTCTATCAAATTTTTAGGTTTTTCAATTGGGCTTTAAGATTTTCAAATTACGTGTTAGGTTTTTCTAGGGTTTGAAATTGTGCATTTGATTTTGGGGTTTGAGAGACACCTTGGATACTAGAGGAAATAGTTTTTTTGATGTTCCTCTAGCTAATATTACCACCTGAAAATTCATTGGAACCCCCATTGTTTTTGTTATTGGTATTGGGAGCTTCAATAAATTTGGCCTGGGCTAACTAATTGTAGGTCCTAGGAAAACACATAAGTTATTTATTTTTCTAAATTGTTTTTTCTTTTTAAGCTTTCGAAAGGAATTGACAAGCAGCAAACTACAAAAATAAGTAAATTGAACAACTTTACAACTTCAAAATAAAATTCTCACAAACCTCAATATGAAGGCGATCATCGTAAGCTATGGATATTTAGCCTCCCACTCAGACTGCCACATCTTCTCCTGCCACCACCTATGTTACAACAAAATATTCTTTTTCCATTCCATAAAATTAATAGCAAATAATTTCTATATTTATAACATTACTAACCACAATGAGATCCTTGAAATTTCTGGCCTCCAAGAGCTCTAGAAGATATGACAACACGGACCAATTTGCCACTGGCAACAAGGCCTTGGGAACATCCTGCAAACATACATATACTTCTATCAAATTTTTAGGATTTTCAATTGGGCTTTAAGATTTTCAAATAATGCATTAGGGTTTTCTAGGGTTTGAAATTGTGCATTTGATGTTGGGGTTTGAGAGACACCTTGGAGACCAAAGGAAATAGTTTTTTTTGACATTCCTCTAGCTAATATTACCACCTAAAAATTCATTGGAACCCCCATTGTTGTTGTTATTGGTATTGGTAGCTTCAAACTACAAAAATAAGTAAATTGAACAACTTAACAACTTCAAAATAAAATTCCCACAAACCTCAACATGAAGGCGATCATCGTAAGCTCTATAAATCTAGCCTCCCACTTGGACTACCATATCTTCTCTTGCCAACACCTGTATTACAACATAACATGCTTTTTCATTCCATAAAATTAATAGCAAATAATTTCTATATCTATACATTACTAACCACAATGAGATCCTTGAGATTTTTGGCCTCCAAGAGCTTTCAAACATATGACAACACGGGTCGATTTGCCACTGACAACAATGCCTTGGGAACGTCCTACAAATAGACATATACTTCTATCAAATTTTTAGGATTTTTGGGATTTAAGATTTTCAAATTATGCGTTAGGGTTTTCTAGGGTTTGAAATTGTGCATTTAATGTTGGGTTTTGAGAGACACCTTGGAGACCAGAGGAAATAGTTTTTTTGACATTCCTCCAGCTAATATTACCACCTTAAAATTCATTGGAACCCCCATTGTTGTTGTTATTGGTATTGGGAGCTTCAATAAATTTGGCATGGGCTAACTAATTGTAGGTTCTGGGAAAACACATAATTTATTTATTTTCCTAAATTGATTTTTATTTTTAAGCTTTCGAAAGGAATTGACAAGCAACAAACTACAAAAATAAGTAAATTGAACAACTTTACAACTTCAAAATAAAATTCTCACAAACCTCAATATGAATGCGATCATCGTAAGCTATGGATATTTAGCCTCCCACTCAAACTGCCACATCTTCTCCTGCCACCACCTATGTTACAACAAAATATTCTTTTTCCATTCCATAAAATTAATAGCAAATAATTTCTATATTTATAACATTACTAACCACAATGAGATCCTTGAAATTTTTGGCCTCCAAGAGCTCTAGAAGATATGACAACACGGGCCAATTTGCCACTGGCAACAAGGCCTTGGGAACATCCTGCAAACATACATATACTTCTATCAAATTTTTAGGATTTTCAATTGGGCTTTAAGATTTTCAATTGGGATTTAAGATTTTCAAATTATGCATTAGGGTTTTCTAGGGTTTGAAATTGTGCATTTGATGTTGGGGTTTGAGAGACACCTTGGAGACCAAAGGAAATAGTTTTTTTTGATGTTCCTCCAGCTAATATTACCACCTAAAAATTCATTGGAACCCCCATTGTTGTTGTTATTGGTATTGGTAGCTTCAAACTACAAAAATAAGTAAATTGAACAACTTAACAACTTCAAAATAAAATTCCCACAAACCTCAACATAAATGCGATCATTGTAAGTTCTGGATATCCAGCCTCCCACTCGGACTATCACATCTTCTCCTACCACCACCTGTATTACAAAAAAACATGCTTTTTCTATTCCATAAAATTAATAGCAAATAATTTATATATTTATAACATTACTAACCACAATGATATCCTTGAGATTGTTGGCCTCCAAGAGCTCTAGAACATATGATAGCATGGGATGATTTGCCACTGGAAACAAGGCCTTGGGAACATCCTGTAAATGAACATATACTTCTATCAAATTTTTAAGGTTTTCAATTTGGCTTTAAGATTTTCAAATTATGCTTTAGTGTTTTCTAGCATTTGAAATTGTGCATTTGATGTTGGGGTTTGAGAGACACCTTAGATACCAGATGAAATAGTTTTTTCAATGCTCCTCCAGCTAATATTACCATCTAAAAATTCATTAGAACCCCCATTGTTTTTGTTATTTGTATTGGGAGCTTCAAGAAATTTGGTCTGGACTAACTAATTGCAGGTCCTAGGAAAACACATAAGTTATTTATTTTCCTAAATTGATTTTTCTTTTTAAGCTTTCGGAAGGAATTGACAAGCAGCAAACTACAAAAATAAGTAAATTGAAAAACTTAACAACTTCAAAACAAAATTCTCACAAACCTCAACATGAAGGCGATCATTGTAAGCTCTAGATTATCCAGCCTCACACTCATACTGCCACATCTTCTCCTGCCACCACCTGTATTACAACATAACATGCTTTTTTCATTCCATAAAATTAATAGCAAATAATTTCTATATCTATACATTACTAACCACAATGAGATCCTTGAGATTGTTGGCCTCCAAGAGCTCTAGAACATATGACAACACGGGTCGATTTGCCACTAACAACAAGGCCTTGGGAACATCCTACAAATAGACATATACTTCTATCAAATTTTTAGGGTTTTCAATTGGGATTTAAGATTTTTATATTATGCGTTACGGTTTTCTAGGGTTTGAAATTGTGCATTTAATGTTGGGGTTTGAGAGACACCTTGGAGACCAGAGGAAATAGTTTTTTTGACATTCCTCCAGCTAATATTACCACCTTAAAATTCATTGGAACCCCCATTGTTGTTGTTATTGGTATTGGCAACTTCAAGAAATTTGGCATGGGCTAACTAATTGTAGGTTCTGGGAAAACACATAATTTATTTATTTTCCTAAATTTATTTTTATTTTTAAGATTTTGGAAGGAATTGACAAGTAGCAAACTACAAAAATAAGTAAATTGAACAACTTAACAACTTCAAAATAAAATTCCCACAAACCTCAATATGAAGGCGATCATCATAAGCTCTAGATATTTAGCCTCCCACTCGGACTACCACATCTTCCCCTGCCACCACCTGTGTTACAACAAAACATGTTTTTTCCATTTCATAAAATTAATAGAAAATAATTTCTATATTTATAACATTACTAACCACAATGATATCCTTGAGATTTTTGGCCTCCAAGAGCTCTAGAACATATGACGGCACGGGCCAATTTTCCACTAGCAACAAGGCCTTGGGAACATCCTGCAAACATACATATACCTCTATCAAATTTTTAGGGTTTTCAATTGGGCTTTAAGATTTTCAATTAGGATTTAAGATTTTCAAACTATGCATTAGGGTTTTCTAGGGTTTGAAATTGTGCATTTGATGTTGGGGTTTGAGAGACACCTTGGAGACCAGAGGAAATAGTTTTTTTTTACGTTCCTCCAGCTAATATTACCACCTAAAAATTCATTGGAACCCCCATTGTTGTTGTTATTGGTATTGGTAGCTTCAAGAAATTTGGCCTGGGCTAATTAATTGTAGGTCCTGGGAAAACACATAAGTTATTTATTTTCCTAAATTGATTTTTCTTTTTAAGATTTCGAAAGGAATTGACAAGCATCAAACTACAAAAATAAGTAAATTGAACAACTTAACAACTTCAAAATAAAATTCTCACAAACCTCAACATGAAGGCGATCATTGTAAGATCTAGATATCCAGCCTCCCACTCGAACTGTTGCATATTCTCCTACCACCACCTGTATTACAACAAAACATGCTTTTTCTATTCCATAAAATTAATAGCAAATAATTTATATATTTATAACATTACTAACCACAATGAGATCCTTGAGATTGTTGGCCTCCAAGATCTCTAGAACATATGATAGTATGGGCTGATTTTCCACTGGAAACAAGGCCTTGGGAACATCCTGTAAATGAACATATACTTCTATCAAATTTTTAGGGTTTTCAATTTGGCTTTAATATTTTCAAATTATGCGTTAGTGTTTTCTAGGGTTTGAAATTGTGCATTTGATGTTGGGGTTTGAGAGACACCTTAGAGACCAGAGGAAATAGTTTTTTTGATGTTCCTCCAGCTAATATTACCATCTAAAAATTCATTGGAACCCTCATTGTTGTTATTATTTGTATTGGGAGCTTCGAGAAATTTGGTCTGGTCTAACTAGTTGCAGGTCCTGGGAAAACACATAAGTTATTTATTTTCCTAAATTGATTTTTCTTTTTAAGCTTTCAGAAGGAATTGACAAGCAACAAACTACAAAAATAAGTAAATTGAAAAACTTAACAACTTCAAAACAAAATTCTCACAAACCTCAACATGAAGGCGATCATCGTAAGGTCTAGATATCCAGCCTCACACTCAGACTGCCACATCTTCTCCTGCCACCACCTGTATTACAACATAACATGCTTTTTTCATTCCATAAAATTAATAGCAAATAATTTCTATATCTATACATTACTAACCACAATGAGATCCTTGAGATTGCTGGCCTCCAAGAGCTCTAGAACATATGACAACACAAGTCGATTTGCCACTGAAAACAAGGCCTTGGGAACATCCTGTAAATAGACATATACTTCTATCAAATTTTTAGGGTTTTCAATTGGTATTTAAGATTTTTAAATTATGCGTTACGATTTTCTAGGGTTTGAAATTGTGCATTTAATGTTGGGGTTTGAGAGACACCTTGGAGACTAGAGGAAATAGTTTTTTTGACATTCCTCCAGCTAATATTACCACCTTAAAATTCATTGGAACCCCCATTGTTGTTGTTATTGGTATTGGCAGCTTCAAGAAATTTTGCATGGGCTAACTAATTGCAAGTTCTGGGAAAACACATAATTTATTTATTTTCCTAAATTGATTTTTATTTTTAAGCTTTCGAAAGGAATTGACAAGCAACAAACTACAAAAATAAGTAAATTGAACAACTTAACAACTTCAAAATAAAATTCTCACAAACCTCAATATGAAGGCGATCATCGTAAGCTCCGGATATTTAGCCTCCCACTCGAACTACCACATCTTCTCCTGCCACCACTTGTGTTACAACAAAACATGTTTTTTCCATTTCATAAAATTAATAGCAAATAATTTCTATATTTATAACATTACTAACCACAATGAGATCCTTGATATTTTTGGCCTCCAAGAGCTCTAGAACATATGACGGCACAGGCCAGTTTGCCACTGGAAACAAGGCCTTGGAAACATCCTGCAAACATACATATACTTCTATCAAATTTTTAGGGTTTTAAATTGGGCTTTAATATTTTCAATTGGGATTTAATATTTTCAAACTATGTTAGGGTTTTCTAGGGTTTGAAATTGTGCATTTGATGTTGGGGTTTTAGAGACACCTTGGAGACCAGAGGAAATAGTTTTTTTTGACATTCCTCTAGCTAATATTACCACCTAAAAATTCATTGGAACCCCCATTGTTGTTGTTATTGGTATTGGGAGCTTCAAGAAATTTGTCCTGGGCTAATTAATTGTAGGTCCTGGGAAAACACATAAGTTATTTATTTTCCTAAATTGATTTTTCTTTTTAAGATTTTGAAAGGAATTGACAAGCATCAAACTACAAAAATAAGTAAATTGAACAACCTAACAACTTCAAAATAAAATTATCACAAACCTCAGCATGAAGGTGATCATCGTAAGCTTTGGATATCCAGCCTTCTCCTACCACCACCTGTATTACAACAAAACATGCTTTTTCTATTCCATAAAATTAATAGCAAATAATTTATATATTTATAACATTACTAACCACAATGAGATCCTTATATTGTTGGCCTCCAAGAGCTCTAGAACATATGATAGCATGGGCCGATTCGCCACTGAAAATAAGGCCTTGGGAACATCCTGTAAATGAACATATACTTCTATCAAATTTTTAGGGTTTTCAATTGGGCTTTAATATTTTCAAATTATGCGTTAGGGTTTGAAATTGTGCATTTGATGTTGGGGTTTGAGAGACACCTTAAATACTAGAGGAAATAGTTTTTTCGACATTCCTCCAGCTAATATTACCATCTAAAAATTAATTGGAACCCCCATTGTTGTTGTTATTTGTATTGGGAGCTTCAATAAATTTGGTCTGAGCTAACTAATTGCAGGTCCTGGGAAAACACATAAGTTATTTATTTTCCTAAATCGATTTTTCTTTTTAAGCTTTCGAAAGGAATTGACAAGCAACAAACTATAAAAATAAGTAAATTGAACAACTTAACAACTTCAAAACAAAATTCTCACAAACCTCAACATGAAGGCAATCATCATAAGATCCAAATATCTAGCCTCCCACTCGGACTGCCACATCTTCTCTTACCACCACGTATATTACAACATAACATGCTTTTTTCATTCCATAAAATTAATAGCAAAAAAATTCTATATTTATACATTACTAACCACAATGAGATCCTTGAGATTGTTGGCCTCCAAGAGCTCTAGAACATATGAAAGCATAGGCTGATTTGCCACTGGCAACAAGGCCTTGGGAACATCCTACAAACAGACATATACTTCTATCAAATTTTTAGGGTTTTCAATTGGGCTTTAATATTTTTAAATTATGTTTTAGGGTTTTCTAGGATTTGAAATTGTGTATTTGATGTTGGGGTTTGAGAGACACCTTGGAGACCAGAGGAAATAGTTTTTTTGACATTCCTCCAGCTAATATTACCACCTGAACATTCATTGGAACCCCCATTGTTGTTGTTATTGGTATTGGAAGCTTCAAGAAATTTGGCATGGGCTAACTAATTGCAGGTGGTGGGAAAACACATAAGTTATTTATTTTTCTAAATTGAATTTTCCTAAGCTTTGAGATTGTATGATGCGTAGCATTTTATTATATTAATGAGCAAGCAAGCAAGTCAAATCGGTTCATCGATTGATGGGTTATGTCATTTCTAAATAATATTTGAAAGGTTAGTTTAAGTCGAGTTTCTTGTTGAGATATTGTAATGGTATGGTTTTGGATTTTATTCAAAAGACCCAAGTTCAAACCGTTGTACGAGGGACCCGAACCATTTCAAAAACCTGTATTTTACCTTAAAATTTTGTTTTTTAAGAGATATTGTAGTGATATGTCTTTTAGTTTTCATTTAGAAAATCTAAGTTCAAACCCTGATCGGATCCTTTTTAAAAAAACTATATTTTACCCTAAAATTTTGAAGACTTTAACTATAGTGGTGTCTTTGGATTTTTATCCAAGAGATCTAAGTTCAAACCCCGGTACAAGTGGACCATACCCCTTTCAAAAATCCATGCTTTACCTTAAAATTTTATGGGATCCCTTTCAAAAACCCATACTTTACCTTAAAATTAAATGTTCCATGAGAGATGTCAGTAATGATCTGTGTTTGGGTTTTCATTCAGGTTATCCAAGTGTTTGGGTTTTCATTCAAGAGATCCAAGTTCACACCCCAATACAAGGAGACCAAACCCCTTTCAAAAACTCGTGCTTTACCTTAAAATAAAATGTATTCTAAGGGATACCGTAGTGATATGTCTTTAAGTTTTCATCCAGAGACCTAAGTTCAAATCCAGGTAAAGGGGACCTTTACCTTAAAATCAAATGTATTCTAAGGGATACCATAGTGATATGTCTTTAAGTTTTCATCCAGAGACCTAAGTTCAAATCCAGGTAAAGGGGACCGAAAAAAATGGTTGAATTTTGAAGTTGATTCATATGTGTTACCTAGTCTCTATACTTTTTTTAATTATTATTATTTTTTAATGGGTTATATGGAATTGAAATGACACCGCCCATATTACATCATGATTGCATAGTAGTATTACAAAAGCTTGGTATTTATGCATGTATCATTTGGCAAGATTTAACCTTGGTCTCTTTCTTGAGAAATGATAAATCTAACCAACTGAACTAACACCATTTGATACCACAAATCTATACTTATAAAAATAACCTTTCAAAAGTCACTTTAATATTTTATTTATAGATCTTGTACAAAAATTAAAAAAACATACTCACTTTAATTATGGTTACAATTTTTATTTAATCTAGGTTATAAACTCATTTTAATTATGCATGTAATTATTTTTATTTTAGTCCTTGTAAGAAGTGTCCTAACATCTTTATAAATATTTGGTATGCAACTCAAATATAACCCCCACCCCCTCTTCTCCAACCCTCTTTTTTACCAGTAGAATCTATATGTAGGTATGCATGAATTTTAAATACCCCTCCCCTATAAGATACTTACCAATTTATCGATGGTTCAATTGATATTAAAAATACCCCTTGTATGCACTCACATGGTATTTACTATTTCCTCATAATGACCCCCTCGTGGTGGCCCACCAAGTGGAGCAGCCCCTGACCACATCCATGTGGTCAATTAACTAAGGGAGGCTAGCTCCCTTTAAGGTGCTTAGAGCACCAGGGCATATCCCATGTGGGATATTACCTAGGGAAGGTTGGTTTTGCCATCTATTGCCCATGTTCAACCACCCACAAAGTTACCACTTAGCGATGTTGCGGAGTTGACGGGGCTAATTAAAATTAATTCCCCCTAAAGTTATACCTTAGGGGGAAACACACTTAAGTAGTGGCAACAATTCTTGCCACCACAAGCCCAAAAATATGCAACAAATCTTATTAAATAAAACTAATGGGCAATGTTTCCTAGAAGAAAGACAACAAATAGGTAGCGAGTAAGAAGAGATTTAATTTGAACAAAGCTAGCAAAATAAATAACCCCCCTGAGGAAGTGTTGCAATCTACCGGTCAATGGTCTTAAATAGAGTAGATCAATAAAAAATAGGGGCAACAAAAAGCTAAAAAACTCAAACCAAAAAAATAAGGCTTGACATGAACTATTCAACCATGGACAACAAGCACCATTAAAGGTAAGCTAATAGGGGGTTTCAACAAAGATTTAAGCACTAAAAAGGTAATGTGTCAATTGAGAAACATTTTGCAATAAGGTATAAGCAACAACCAACAAAGCTATAGGTTGAATCTATACGTAGACCAAACAAAGATTAGAGAAATAAGGCTGTAAGGGAGAAACCATACACTGATCCAAGCAAGCAAAGCATCTCAAAGCAGATGAAAACAACAATCAACAAAGCTTAAAACATTTGAGAAATTATAAGGGTCTATAAAACATACCTATCAAAATCTTAGAAAGATTTTAATATCAAAAGTATGGGTTCATTCAAATATTCAAACAAGTAAATGGTAAAATCTTCCAAAATAATAATCCTAATGAGATAGAGTCATCCTTCAAACTATTTTCTCAAGCTCTTCTCTCTATGGCCTCCTCGCCTCCTTCACAACAATTTATTTCTATGTGAATGCCTTCTCAAAAATCCTACTACCTCCTTTCCTCGACCTTCTTTATAAGGAAACATATCTACCCAAGGCCTAAAGTCCAACTTGGACATAAATGCTATCTACCACTAGTAATATCATGCTTACCCAAGGTGACCAAAAAAGATATTTTAATTTAAAAATAATTCTTCCTTTTTCAACATATCTTGTCTTAAACAAATCCATTCATTTCTTTATTTACATAAAAGGTAAAAAAAAAAAAAGGATTTTTAATTAGAACTTAAAGCATCAATATTTATAACTTTAAATTCAATTAAATTCAAACAATAAAAGACATTAATAATTTCCATTCAATTTTAAATACCTTTACTAATATTAAACATTAGCATGGTATCTGAGCAGACCAAGAATTAATAGAATAGTTATATCTATTAATCCTTTCTAAAGGGGGTTCTTTACCAAATCCACTTACACATAAATGCATATGTAAAAAAAATCGAACAAATAAATGCAACAAACAAGATTGGTTATTTATCACAAATCCAATCGCTTGTCCTAGCTGAAGACTTACAATAACTTCTAGGTTACCAATTTTTGGTTAAGAACGATTGGATTGTTGATGATCATTGTAAAAGCAGAATGCATGCATCTATATGAGGGTAATTTTCCATATTATCTTGATCCACCATAACCATAATTTTCCTTTTCCTTGGTACCTCGATCAGACTTCCTTGCCACCTTCGAGGGTACCTAGTCTTGTAGTCATGCCAAAACATCAGCAATACCATATCCTTAAAGTAATAAAACAATATTAATATTGCAAAACACAAAGCATTGAAACATGATTCAATATAAAGTCTATTTTATAATTGAGTCCTTCTAAGGCGGGTCATGAGATACTACCCCCCTTAGACTAAACATAGTACTTTGTATTTTATTGTATTATAGTACTTTCATGCAAATAAAAATGGAAAATATTTTCTCAAATCATTCACTTTTTCCCAAGTGGCACTTCTTTTAGAATATTGGTCCCATTGGACCTTTACATTGTTCTAGAGTTCATTTCCTCATATATTTGAAATGAAACTCTAGAATCTTCACTGACATCACTTCAATTACCTCGAGGTTTGCCATCTACAATTTAGAAACATCCCACACATGATCATGATTAGTAATGTACTTCCTAAGTAGGGATGCGGGGAAGGTGTCATGGATCTTTGATAGGTTGAGTGGTAAGGTGTCTATACGCTATTGGACTAATATTCTTGGTAATATCAAAGGGTCCAACAGGATTCGACTTCATGGATTTGATGGTACTTTTCATCGACCTAACCCTTAAGAACACTCTATCTCTCATAGTGAACTCCATAGGTAATATTTTCATATCGACATAGCTCTTTTGATGGTCGACGACTTTCTTAAGTCTCTACTTGATCATATTAAGCTAACCTTCCATTTACTTGACCATGTTTAGTTTGATCACAATCCGATCCTCTAAATTACCCCAAGATAAAGGTGTTCTATATCTCTTGCTCCACAAGGTATTAAATGGGATCATAACCAAAGAAGAATGATGACCATTGTTATAAGTAAGATCTATAAGATGTAGATATTATTCCCATCAGGATTTTTAGTCCATACAGTACATGCAAAGCATATTTTCTAGGACTTGGCTCACCCTCTTGGTTTGACCATCAGTATCAGGGTTATATGCACAACTTATATTTAGTTTTGTACCCACTGTATGATGTAGGGATTTCTAAAATTTAGATGTGAATCTGGAATACCTATATGAAATAATCATTTTAGAAAATTCATGTAACCTAAATATTTATTTGGCAAATTTGTTAGATACAATATGAGCATCATCTTTGATGTTTCTTAGTATAAAATATGCAACCTTAGTCAATCTATCAACTACCACAAGAATTGTGTTATGTTGATACCTGGTCTTGGGTAAATATACTATGAAATCCATTGATATTACCTATCATTTTTGCATAGGTATATCATATGGATACAATTGTCTTGTAGGGTGTCTATGCTCAACCTTTACCTTCTAGCATTCTAGGCACTGAACAACAAAATCAGTGAGATCCTTCTTCATTCCTATCTAAAAGAAGGTTTTTATATATTCTCCCTCATCTTGATCCCTCTAGGATGAGCAGAGTAAGGATATCTATGCTCCTCTAGCATGATCAGTCTCCTTAAATTACTAGTTTTTGGTACAACTACCCTATCTTTGAAACATAATAGTGTTAGCTTTTGATGTAATGAGCACTAGGAGATAGCAATCACAAGATGCAGAATAATATGAAAGAAATTAAATCTGCTAGATGAATGAAATATGTTGTAAATAGAAATGACATAAAATAATACAATGTAGCTATGGAGGAAATAAACACTCCATTAATAAAGCTACTAAACTACATTGCATCCATCACCAATAGATGGTGATATACACATAATTGTACTATGCTCTAAGATACATATTTGACTATGTCCCCGAAAATATATATGTATTACAATGAGGTCTTTCTTATATAGGAAAATAGATTCATTGGCCAACACTCTACCTAGTTGTGCAAGGGATAACTTGCACATATACAACTTGCACATTGATACTTGTGCATTTATTACATTGCATGAATTAAATAGATAACTTCTCCCTAAATTAATCTAATTTCCTAAGTTTGTACATTGGAAGATACATTTACATGACCCAAATGATGTAATATACTCTATTTCTAAGACCCTCCAGTATTACATTATTTAGGTATTGAAGACTTTAATCTTCAATATGGATCTTCTTCTTCTTCATCCAGAACTTTGCACTCTTCTTTTGCATTCTTTGTATTCAAGTTTAGTAGGTAATATTTTTCTTCATATTATGTAAATTAAGTTGTAGCTGAAACTAAATATTCCTCTTTTATTGGATGATCTTTGGCTTGTTCATATTTATCTTCCTTGTCTTCTATCCAACAACCTTTATAGTTCTCTTTGCAAGTATCTTCATTTGGTTTTTATTGTTGATGAATGAGTAGGTTATGGTGCAATTTTCCTCTCATATTTTTATTTTTTATCCTTCTATGCTTGCCTTTTTGGTGTACTGGTTCTTTAGTTTCTTCAACTTGTTACTCTATAAATATGTTAGTATCATATTGAAACACCACAATATCTTGTGATAATTCCATTGAGTATAGGATGTAGGTATTTTCATGGATTAAAACTTTTGCTTTTATTCCATATTGATTCATAATGAGACATGTATTGATCCCATCCATTTATCTAAAGTTTATCATATAGTTGTTTTCTACTAGCTTGCTTACTGAGATGAGATTGAATGTTAATCCAGGAACATACAATGTTTTTTGTAGTAAAAAATTTGGAAATTATTTGTTGTATGTTACACATCCATATCCATGTATAGGATAAGTTTGGCTATCTGCAATTCTTAGTCTGTAATATTTAGCAACTTCAATATAGTCAAACCATTGTATATTTCCTATCATATGATGATTGGCTCCTGAGTCAATATACCACATGTGTTCATGTTTTGTGAACTGGTTCTTGTTGGAGAAAGTTTTACATTCATTGTATGACATTCCTTTACCCATTTTAAGAGGTTGAATTTGAAGAAATGAGATAGAATTTTAGTATTTCTTATAGCTCCCTATATTAGGATATTTGATCCCTAATTGAAGTATATAAGCTTAATTTGATAAAACCTTTATTAATCCTTAGGTTTGTAGGCTTCCTTATGTCTCCCTAGTAATGAGAGTATGAACACCTAATTTTAGGTTTTGAAGAAAGCTTATATCTTCCCAACTTGATAATATTTGATAGATATTATTATTATCAAGTTTTGTAGAATACCTTATGACTCCCTAATGATTTTGGAGTATGATATAGTGCTTTTGTAAAGTATAGTTCAATTTTGGTTGATTTTGTACAGTTTTTGTAAAGATCAAAAATCAACTTTTCTAACACCTTATTACTCCTATTGAACTAAGAACTTTTCAATTTTTAGTAGGTTTTAATATTATATTTCTTTGTCCCTTTTGAGAAATTTTGAGACAAGAAAATTATAAATTTCAAACCTTAACAAAAAAAATCTCAATAACCTCTTTTGTAACCCTTAGGATTTTATTCAAGTGTTTCTAATTTTTAATAACCTAGTTTGATGTTGTAATCCTTATCACTCCTAATTGAAAAATTAGAAAATTAATAATATTTGCAATATATTAAAGAATTTAATCCCAAGTAGAATTCTTTATTTCTCCTAGGTTAAATTGCACATATTATTTCAATTTTATAAGTTATCCCTTACGGTTTTTGTTTTCAAAATCTAAGATTTGACCTTAGGTTATAATCCTTATATCTCCCTAAAGTGAAAGCAATAATAAATGGTATTTAAACCTTACATTTGAATGTTGTATCACTACACAGTTCGGCACATTTTTTGGTTGAATATAGCAACACTTAATGTCCTCCTTTGGTGCTAGAAACAATGCTTATGCTTTGGAATTCCTTGTCTTTAATGTTGGAACGTAGGTGCTGCAAATATGGAGAGGTTTGACCTTCAATACCAGGAGATTTTAGTGCTTCCTCTTCCTTCCTTCCACATTGTGCTTTGCTATGCTTTGACTATGCTTTCCTATGCTTGATTACTTTGGAATTGATCTCCTTTTTATGGAAGAAATATCTTGAACTTTGTGATAAGTTACGTATGAGCACTCCACCTTTCTTAACGTATCGATTTCATTCTTTAAAACTTTTTGGTCACTTGGGCACTCGTGTGGACACTTGTGTGAGGCTTGTGGAAGATAACAAGTGTCACCACTTCCTTGATATTCCTTATAACTCCTACATGAGGTTTCTTGAGTGTTGAGAGATGAAATGGCACCTTAGAAAGTTTATTCCAAGTGGCATTCAAGCTCTCTACATGAATTCCTTTTCTATAATACTTCCAAGGAGAATATTATAAATAATTTCATATGTCTTTCCTTAGCTTGCTTTATTTCTTGGATAGAAAGCAATATTTTCTTTTGCATGTGAATTGATGAGGCGCTATGGAGCTTAGAATGGCAATTTTGGTGCTTTCTTTGGTGGATGATCTTCTCCAATTTTAATACCTTGAATGTAGCACCTTTTATCCTTGTCTTCTATACCTTCAATGTGTTGATTCTTGTGCTTTTTTGTAGTTTATATAGACTCTTGTTATGTTGTCTATACCACGTTGGTAGAAGTATATTTTGATGCCTTCTCTTTGTAGATGAACACTCTTTTTGTCTACATAAATGTATCTTGATAATAGCTTTATGTGGGATTTGATTTTTTAGGTTCATCCATCCAAGATATGCAGAGAGTGAGCCCTTTGAATGGCTTCTTTTTCTATGGAATAAGAATGCTAACTTTTGGCCTTCCTTGGTTGGATTACCCCATAGATATTATGCCTTCTTCAAATTTAACATCGGCACTGTCCACAATTTTCTTTAGCCTCTTGTTGTAGCATTTGTAAGCTTTTTTTTTTTACGAATAACCAACAAAAATACCTTCATCCGCTCTATCTTCAAACTTACCAAGATTTTTTTTAGCTCCTTTTATGTAGCACTTGCTGCCAAAAACTTTGAGGTATTTTGTTGTTGCCCTTTTACCGAACCACAACTCATAAGGAGTTTTGCTTTCATGTGTTCTCAGCATGTACCTATTTTGGATATACACCGTAGTATGGACTACTTCTTTCCAAAATCTGTTTGCTACTCTACTTTCAGCCAACATAGTCCGTGCCATTTCCTGCACTGTCTTGTTCTTTCTTTCTACCACTCCATTCTGTTGAGGTGTCCTAGCTGCTGAAAACTGTCTCCTAATACCGTATTTTTCATAGTACTCTATAAACTCCTCTGAAATGAATTCTCCTCCTCTATCTGATCTTAAACATTTGATCATCTTTCCTGTTTCATTCTCAACTTGGTTTTTGAAAGTCTTGAACATTTCAAAAGCTTATGATTTATGCTTCAAGAAAAATATCCATGTCATTCTGGAATAGTCATCAATGCACAACATAAAATATTTGTCACCATTTATGCTTTGTGTTCTCATGGGTCCACATAAATCAGTGTGTATTAGTTCCAAAGGTTTGCTTGTGTAGTACTCTTTTGTTTTGAATGTGACTCTAGTTTGCTTCCCCTTTTGGCATGAAGCACAAATGTTGTTTGCAGTGTTTGTTGATGGTGGGAATATCTCTCACTACCCTTTTTGAGTTGATTTTTACTAGATTATCAAAACTGATATGACCGAGTCTCTTGTGCCACAACCAATTTTCTTCTTCCTGTCCAATAAAACAAGCTCCTTCTGAAGTCTCCGAGAGCGTGTACAAGTTTCCGGATGTCCTTGATCCAGTTGCTATCAATTTTCCACTGTTTGTTTTTCCGACTTCACAACCCTGCTTCTTAAAAACTACTTCATGACCTTTATCACAAATATGACTTACGCTCAACAAGTTATGTTTCAAACCATCCACAAACAAGACTTCTTCTGACTTAATTTTTTGTCACTAATTTTAACTGAACCTTTGCCAACTATCTTAGCTCCATCATTATTTCCAAACTTTACTGAACCACCTTCATATTTCTGTAACTTCTCAAATTTTTGTTTGTCACCTGTCATATGACTGGAGCATCCACTATCAAGTATCCATGGTACATATTTATTCTGTGCTTTAAATGTTGTTTGTACGATTAAGGATTCCTTTTCTTCCTTAAGTCGCTCTTTTTCTTTCCACTCCATTTTGATAGTAGTTTTGGGCTCTTGTTTTGCCTTTCCCTTATCAATAGCTTGTGCATGTTTTTTGAGAAGTTTTCTATTTTGTCTCATCCTATTTGGTTGAAATTTTCTTCCCTGAAACTGATTTGATGCAAATGTACTTCTACAGTTTCTTGCAATGTGCCCAAAATTATGACAGTTATAACATTCTACTGTATAATTCATCAGAGGAGAAAAAGCATTTCTACTCGTGAAATTCCTTGGTCTTACATTATATTTGCAGTCTGAGATTTTATGTCCATAGCCATTGCATTTAAAATAGAAACCAGAAAAGGGATAATTGAACCTGGGTGATGGTCTTTGCCATGTTGTCGTAGGAGCCATAGGTCTTCTTCTTCTTTGATGTGTGACATTGGTGAATCCATCATTGTCAATTCTCCTTTCGTGCCTGGCATTATTGCTTTCTTTTGCATGAGACATTTTTCCTTGATCAACCTATTTCTTATCTTCATTCTTTATGGATTCTACATTTCTGGCCTTTGATCCATTTGATGATTCTCCTTCGACGAAACCCAGACCAAATTTGATGCCTGCAGGCCTTTGGTCATTTATAATCTTATCCAGCTTCATAGAACTTTCTTCGCGTTTGTGATAGCAACTAATTTTGTGATTCATCTCTTCTATCTGCGTCCGTAAACCAACATTCTCTTCTTCTAGTTTGCAGCAATAATCTATTTTCATGGTAATTTGTACTTCGAGATCTTCAGATATTTTCTTGTATTCTTCTGTCTGTACTTTCAGACTGGTTATGATTTCGTTTGCATCCTCAAGCTTTTTTGAAATTTTCTTATTCTTTTTCTTCTCTATTTTCCACTCTTCAAGTGCAGAGATCAACTCACCTTCTAGATCTACTTCAGCCTCAGGGTTTTCACCACATACTTCAGAGTTCACTCCTTCTTCCTTTTCTGATTTTACTTCTTCAAATGCCATGAAAAGAGCTTCACCTGTTTCCTCTTTAGAATCCTCACCGGAGTTGTCTTCTGATGAACTGGCATTCCTGGAGATGAAACTTTTCTTCTTGAAGTTGCCTTTTCTGAAATTCATTTTCTTCTTCCAGTCACTTCTTTCTTGGTGCGATCCTTCATCATTTTTGTTCTTCTCATTAAGTGGACATTTAGTCGCAAAATTCCCAATGCCTCCACAGTTGAAACATTTAAACGGTAGCTTTCCTCTATATTTTCCTTTTCCCCTTTTTAGTTTTCTAACAAAGTTTGCTTCCATTTCATCTGATGTCTCTTCTTCCTCGGACTCTTGTTTTGCGTTTTTATTTTTAAGGGCTTTAAAAGCCGCTTCTCTGTCTGTGGGTTTAGATCTTCCTATCCTCATCTCATATGCAGTCAAAGAACCATACATCTCATCTATACTAAAATAATTTAGATTTTTAGCTTCTTCTATCGCTGAGACTTTAGAATCAAACCTTTGAGGAAGAGATCTTAATACCTTTTTCACGATGGTAGAGTCTTCGATATCCTCGTCGAGTCCTCTGATCGCATTAATGATTCCATTAACTCTCAACATATATGCCTCAATGTTTTCATCGTCATTCATATTTAATGCTTCGAACTGAGCTCGATGTGTCTGTAACTTGGCCTCCTTGATCTTATCGTCTCCTTCATGAATACTCCTCAGTTTGTCCCATATTTCTTTTGCCATTTTACAGCTCATGATCTTTACTAGTTCACTGTCTGCTAATCCGCACATGATAGCATTCTTTGCTTTTGAGTTATTTTCAAACAGTTTCTTTTCGTCAACCTCTTTTGGAGGAGTGATGGGTATTGTGTATCCACTAACTACTGAATCCCAGATGTCGTATCCCAAAGCACAGAGATATGTCTCGCATCCTGATTCTCCAGAACGCGTAATTAGATCCGTCAAACAATGGTGCTTTGTTTGATGAGAAGCCTTCACCACCTGCCATTGTGTTACTTCCAAGATCACCCTAGCCGGTTAAGCTTGTACAGGAACTTAGCTCTGATACCAATTGTTAGTCTTACAATGACACTGAGAGGGGGTGAATCAGTGTAGCTCTTTAAACTTAAATTTATAGCTCTTAATACCGTAACAATTAAAACTTATTACTAGATACAACAAGTATAACAAAAGAGCATCACACAACACAAGATTTAACGAGGTTCACCAATGTGGCTACTCCTCAAAAATTGACTGCTTGGACTACCATCCAAATCTAGCCTTTGCAAAGCACCAACTTTACAATCAATTTACCAACACCCACTGTAAGGAGCACCAACCCCTTATTTATCTGCACCAATAGAAAGGAGCACCAACCCCTTATTTATCTGCACCAACAGAAAGGAGCACCAACCCCTTATTTATCTAGCACCCAATATAAAGGAGCACCAACCCCTGATGCCAAGCTACAACCTGGACTTCAATTTGAATCTATAAGTTTGACAATAAGATACCTTTGCTTTTGCAAGACCCTAACTAGTCTTCTTCACCTTTGCATTCTCTATGCACTTTGCTCTCTCTACGCAATCACTTCGCACACTCTGCTTCATTACAATCAAACTTCACGATCGTCTTCTCCCTTTTGTGCACTCTACTCTCTTTGCAAATTTTGCACTTAGCATGATTCGACATGACTTGCTCTCTACGCACAATGACCATATTTCACACACATTCCACCATATCTTCAATTCTCCAAACAACCCTCCTTTTATAACAATATTTTTTATGATGAAAACCCTAATCTTAGTCGATTGTAAATCCTAATCTTAGTCAGCTTTCATAACAACTGTAAACCCTAATTTTAGTCGACTGTCATCGGTCTTCATCGGCTTCAACTCAAGAAGATGTTCGGTTTATCCATCGCTTGATGATTTCATTCTAGACAGACCCTGTAACCGCCATACTGACTTTTGATCACTCTTCATATTTTAGCAGTATGAAATCACTCTATCCCTATAAATGTCGTAGTGATGTCGGTCCACTGTCATACTTCTCATTTCAATCGGGTTCTCCTTCTTGACTTGCGCATTTACGACCTATCATGAAATCATGACATTTTTACCTCTATAGCTTCTTTTGTTGCTGTTGCCATGAAAATACATGTCATGATATCGTGACACTTTCACCTCCGTACGCTTTCTCTATTCTTTTGTCATGATATCATGACATTTCTACTTCCATAGACTTCAACTTTGCTTTTGTCACGATATCACGACACTTCTACCTCCATAGTCTTCAACTTAGCTTTTGTCATGAAATCGTGACACTTCTACTTTCATACTTAGCTTCTTTGCTTTTGTCACGAAATCATGACACTTCTGCCTTCGAAGTCTTCTTCTCTGCTTTTGTCATGAAATCATGACACTTCTACTTTCGTACTTTACTTCTTTGCTTTTGTCATGAAATCATGACACTTCGCTTCAAGTCTTGCTTTCTCTTTTGTCATGAAATCATGACACTTCTCTTTCATACTTTCTCTCTTTCTTTTGTCATAAAAATGCGACATGTCGCGATATCGTGACACTTTTCAAACTTACTTTCTCTCTCCTATTTTAGTCACGAAAATGCGACATGTCACGAAATCGTGACACTTTTCTTACTTGTTCTCTTTCTTCGAACTTGTCGCAAAATCATGACACTTTTTCTCTTTCTCTTTCTCTTCCAACATGTCACGAAATCGTGACAATTTTTCCACTTGCCTTTTTCTCTTCCAACATGTCACAAATCGTGACATTTTTCTCACTTTTTCTCTCTTCCAACATGTCACAAATCATGACAATTTTTCCTTTTTTCTCTTCCAACATGTCGCGAAATCGTGATAGTTTTTCCACTTTTTTCTCTCTTCCAACATGTCACGAAATCGTGACAGTTTTTCCTGCTTTTCTCTCTCTTCCAACATGTCACGAAATCGTGATAGTTTTTCCTACTTTTTCTCTCTCTTCCAACATGTCGCGAAATCGTGACAGTTTTTCTTGCTTGTTGTATATGTCGTGATATCGTGACACTTTTCTTACTTGTCTTTTTTCTTTGATCTTTTGCATATGGGCCACTTCGGTCTTCTTGGAAAATCACTGTACATACTCTGAATAACCTTTGAACTCCTATCTTCTGCATCTGAATAGCTTTTGAACTTCCTATCCATTGCATCAACAGATCTATCTGACTGTGTTGACAACAATGACAATACTATTGTTGCACCTTGCTCAACAATCTCCCCCTTTGGAATTTTTGGCAACACATGTGCAATTTCCTGTAACTCTTCTCCCCCTTTGACAATAATACCAAAGGGCTACTGCAGACTCCCCATGAGTCCATGCACAACATTCTCAGGCAAAATTTATTACACTTAGCAAAAATCATGAACATGAGCAAAAAGATAATCAAATACTTAAATGCTCCCCCTGAGAATGTGATCCCTGTAGCTAGTCAATTCTTGGGAAGTGTGACCACTCCCAATTTATTGCGAAGGTACTCAAAAACTTCCTTGGGCAATGGTTTTGTGAAGATATCTGCTACTTGCTCTGTAGTTGGAACAAAATCCAACTTAACCTCACCTTCCGCAACTTTCTCCTTCAAAAAGTGATACCTGATAGCAATGTGTTTTGTGCGTGAATGCATAACCGGATTCTTGGAGATGTTAATGGCACTGGTGTTATCACACTTAACTGATATTGGCTCACTGAAGCTAATACCAAGATCTTTCAGGGTTTGTTTCATCCATAATACCTACGTACAACATGTTGTCGCTGCAATATATTCTGCCTCTACTGTCGATAAAGAAACTGACTCTTGTTTCTTACTGTGCCACGCGACCAATCTGTCTCCAAGATAGAATGCACCTCCACTGGTACTCTTTCTATCATCGACACCTCCTGCCCAATCTGCATCTGAATACGAAATAAGGGTGAAGTCTTTACCTTTCGGATACCATAACCCATACTCCATAGTACCCTTGAGGTACCGAAGAATCCTCTTCACTATTGTCACATGAGTCTCCTTGGGATTAGCCTGAAATCATGCTACCATGCATACTGCCTACAAAATATCTGGTCTGGTAGTTGTCAGGTACAATAAGCTCCCAATCATAGATCTGTACATGGTTTGATCAACAGGTGGAGATTTGTCATCCTTGCTCAACTTGCAACTTGTCATCATGGGAGTGCTAACTGGCTTACAATCCTCCATTGTGAACTTTTTTAACATCTCTTTCACATATTTAACTTGAGAAATAAATATGCCCTTCTTATTTTGATTAACTTGCAACCCGAGGAAATACGAAAGTTCACCAATCATTGACATTTCAAATTCTTTCTGCATCTTATTTGCTAAATCTTTACATGACTCATCTTTGCTACTGCCAAATATGATATCATCTACGTATACAACAAGAACAATAAGATGCCCATTTTCTATTTTGACATACAAATTACTATCCACCATACCTTTCTTAAACCCTTGTTGAGTGAGATAGTTGTCTAGCCTTGCATACCATGCTCGGGGTGCCTGTTTTAAGCCATATAATGCTTTCTTCAACTTGCAAACCAAGTTGGGATCATCACCAAGTTGGAAACCATCCGGTTGCTCAATATAAACCTCTTCTTCAAGTTTCCCATTCAAAAACGCTGATTTCACATCCATTTGATAAACTTTGAAATTCTTGTAGACTGCTAAAGCCAGAAACATTCTAATTGCCTCTAGTCTAGCTACTGGTGCAAAATTTTCCTCAAAGTCAATGCCTTCAACTTGTGCATAACCCTTACATACCAATCTTGCTTTATTTTTGACTACCTGTCCATCTTCATTCAATTTGTTTCAAAAAATCCATTTAGTCCCGATTATATTTTTATTTGCAGGTCTAGGTACTAACTCCCAAGTTTCATTTTTCTCGATCTGATCTAATTCTTCATTTATTGCCTTCATCCAACTTTCATATTTGCTTGCGTCAGCAACATTTTTGGGCTCAATGTTGGATAATAGAGAGTAGTTACTTACTACTCTTCTTCTTGTCTGAACACCAACTTTGGGGTCTCCAATTATTTGCTCTCTAGGATGATTTTTCTACTAGCTGCCTATTTTGAATTTCTTATTTTCTTCCACTTCTGAATCACAACTTAAATCATCTGAGTCAATTTTTTGTATCTTTTCCATTTCATTTTCCTCATCTCCTTCAATAACCTCTTCATAAATTGGGTAGTTCTTTTCATAGCTAATTACTCGTTCTCTACCTTCATCAAATTTAACATCGACACTATCCACAATTTTCTTTAGCCTCTTGTTGTAGCATTTGTAAGCTTTGCTTTTTGATGAATAACCAACAAAAATACCTTCATCCGCTCTATCTTCAAACTTACCAAGATTATCTTCAGTTCTTTTGATGTAGCACTTGCTGCCAAAAACTTTGAGGTATTTTGTTGTTGCCCTTTTACCGAACCACAACTCATAAGGAGTTTTGCTTTCATGTGTTCTCAGCATGTACCTATTTTGGATATACACCGTAGTATGGACTGCTTCTTTCCAAAATCTGTCTGCTACTCTACTTTCAGCCAACATAGTCCGTGCCATTTCCTGCACTGTCCTATTCTTTCTTTCTACCACTCCATTCTACTGAGGTGTCCTGGCTGCTGAAAACTGTCTCCTAATACCGTATTTTTCATAGTACTCTGTAAACTCCTCTGAAATGAATTCTCCTCCTCTATCTGATCTTAAACATTTGATCCTCTTTCCTGTTTCATTCTCAACTTGGTTTTTGAAAGTCTTGAACATTTCAAAAGCTTTTGATTTATGCTTCAAGAAAAATATCCATGTCATTCTGGAATAGTCATCAATGCACAACATAAAATATTTGTCACCATTTATGCTTTGTGTTCTCATGGGTCCACATAAATCAGTGTGTATTAGTTCCAAAGGTTTGCTTGTGTAGTACTCTTTTGTTTTGAATGTGACTCTAGTTTGCTTCCCCTTTTGGCATGAAGCACAAATGTTGTTTGCAGGTTTGCTGATGGTGGGAATATCTCTCACTACCCTTTTTGAGTTGATTTTTACTAGATTATCAAAACTGATATGACCGAGTCTCTTGTGCCACAACCAATTTTCTTCTTCCTGTCCAATAAAACAAGCTCCTTCTGAAGTCTCTGAGAGCGTGTACGGGTTTCCAGATGTCCTTGATCCAGTTGCTATCAATTTTCCACTGTTTGTTTTTCTGACTTCACAACCCTGCTTCTTAAAAACTACTTCATGACCTTTATCACAAATCTGACTTACGCTCAACAAGTTATGTTTCAAACCATCCACAAACAAGACTTCTTCTGACTTAATTTTTTTGTCACTAATTTTAACTGAACCTTTGCCAACTATCTTAGCTCCATCATTATTTCCAAACTTTACTTAACCACCTTCATATTTCTGTAACTTCTCAAATTTTTGTTTGTCACCTGTCATATGACTGGAGCATCCACTATCAAGTATCCATGGTACATATTTATTCTGTGCTTTAAATGTTGTTTGTACGATTAAGGATTCCTTTTCTTCCTTAAGTCGCTCTTTTTCTTTCCACTCCATTTTGATAGTAGTTTTGGGCTCTTGTTTTGCCTTTCCCTTATCAATAGCTTGTGCATGTTTTTCGGGAAGTTTTCTATTTTGTCTCATCCTATTTGGTTGAAATTTTCTTCCCTAAAACTGATTTGATGCAAATGTACTTCTACAGTTTCTTGCAATGTGCCCAAAATTATGACAGTTATAACATTCTACTGTATAATTCATCAGAGGAGAAAAAGCATTTCTACTGGTGAAATTCCTTGGTCTTACATTATATTTGCAGTCCGAGATTTTATGTCCATAGCCATTGCATTTAAAATAGAAACCAGAAAAGGGATAATTGAACCTCGGTGATGGTCTTTGCCATGTTGTCGTAGGAGCCATAGGTCTTCTTCTTCTTTGATGTGTGACATTGGTGAATCCATCATTGTCAATTCTCCTTTCGTGCCTGGCATTATTGCTTTCTTTTGCATGAGACATTTTTCCTTGATCAACCTGTTTCTTATCTTCATTCTTTATGGATTCTACATTTCTGGCCTTTGATCCATTTGATGATTCTCCTTCGATGAAACCCGGACCAAATTTGATGCCTGCAGGCCTTTGGTCATTTATAATCTTATCCAGATTCATAGAACTTTCTTCGCGTTTGTGATAGCAACTAATTTTGTGATTCATCTCTTCTATCTGCATCCGTAAACCAACATTCTCTTCTTCTAGTTTGCAGCAATAATCTATTTTCATGGTAATTTGTACTTCGAGATCTTCAGATATTTTCTTGTATTCTTTTGTCTGTACTTTCAGACTGGTTATGATTTCATTTGCATCCTCAAGCTTTTTTGAAATTTTCTTATTCTTTTTCCTCTCTATTTTCCACTCTTCAAGTGCAGAGATCAACTCACCTTCTAGATCTACTTCAGCCTCAGGGTTTTCACCACATACTTCAGAGTTCACTCCTTCTTCCTTTTCTGATTTTACTTCTTCAAATGCCATGAAAAGAGCTTCACCTGTTTCCTCTTCAGAATCCTCATCGGAGTTGTCTTCTATTGAACTGGCATTCCTGGAGATGAAACTTTTCTTCTTGAAGTTGCCTTTTCTGAAATTCATTTTCTTCTTCCAGTCACTTCTTTCTTGGTGCGATCCTTCATCATTTTTGTTCTTCTCATTAAGTGGACATTTAGTCACAAAATGCCCAATGCCTCCACAGTTGAAACATTTAAACGGTAGCTTTCCTCTGTATTTTCCTTTTCCCCTTTTTAGTTTTCTAACAAAGTTTGCTTCCATTTCATCCGATGTCTCTTCTTCCTCGGACTCTTGTTTTGCATTTTTATTTTTAAGGGCTTTAAAAGCCGCTTCTCTGTCTGTGGGTTTAGATCTTCCTATCCTCATCTCATATGCAGTCAAAGAACCATACATCTCATCTATACTAAAATAATTTAGATTTTTAGCTTCTTCTATCGCTGAGACTTTAGAATCAAACCTTTGAGGAAGAGATCTTAATACCTTTTTCATGACGATAGAGTCTTCGATATCCTCATCGAGTCCTCTGATCGCATTAATGATTCCATTAACTCTCAACATATATGCCTCAATGTTTTCATCGTCATTCATATTTAATGCTTCGAACTGAGCTCGATGTGTCTGTAACTTGGCCTCCTTGATCTTATCATCTCCTTCATGAATACTCCTTAGTTTGTCCCATATTTCTTTTGCCATTTTACAGCTCATGATCTTTACTAGTTCACTGTCTGCTAATCCGCACATGATAGCATTCTTTGCTTTTGAGTTATTTTCAAACAGTTTCTTTTCATCAACCTCTTTTGGAGGAGTGATGGGTATTGTGTATCCACTAACTACTGAATCCCAGATGTCGTATCCCAAAGCACAGAGATATGTCTGCATCCTGATTCTCTAGAACGTGTAATTAGATCCATCAAACAATGGTGCTTTGTTTGATGAGAAGCCTTCACCACCTGCCATTGTGTTACTTCCAAGATCACCCTAGCCGGTTAAGCTTGTACAGGAACTTAGCTCTGATACCAATTGTTAGTCTTACAATGACACTGAGAGGGGGGGTGAATCAGTGTAGCTCTTTAAACTTGAATTTATAGCTCTTAATACCATAGCAATTAAAACTTATTACTAGATACAACAAGTATAACAAAAGAGCATCACACAACACAAGATTTAACGAGGTTCACCAATGTGGCTACTCCTCAAAAATTGACTGCTTGGACTACCATCCAAATCCAGCCTTTGCAAAGCACCAACTTTACAATCAATTTACCAACACCCACTGTAAGGAGCACCAACCCCTTATTTATCTACACCAATAGAAAGGAGCACCAACCCCTTATTTATCTACACCAACAGAAAGGAGCACCAACCCCTTATTTATCTACACCAATAGAAAGGAGCACCAACCCCTGATGCCAAGCTACAACCTGGACTTCAATTTGAATCTATAAGTTTGATAATAAGATACCTTTGCTTTTGCAAGACCCTGATTGGTCTTCTTCACCTTTGCATTCTCTACGCACTTTGCTCTCTCTATGCAATCACTTCGCACACTCTACTTCATTACAGTCAAACTTCATGATCGTCTTCTCCCTTTTGTGCACTCTGCTCTCTTTGCAAATTTTGCACTTAGCATGATTCGACATGACTTGCTCTCTACGCACAATGACCATATTTCACACACATTCCACCATATCCTCAATTCTCCAAACAACCCTCCTTTTATAACAATATTTTTTATGATGAAAACCCTAATCTTAGTCGGTTGTAAATCCTAATCTTAGTCGACTTTCATAACAACTATAAACCCTAATTTTAGTCGACTATCATCGGTCTTCATCGGCTTCAACTCAAGAAGATGTTCGGTTTATCCATCGCTTGATGATTTCATTCTAGATAGAACCTATAACCACCATACTGACTTTTGATCACTCTTCATATTTTAGCAGTATGAAATCACTCTATAACTACCCCTATAAATGTCGTAGTGATGTCGGTCCACTATCATACTTCTCATTTCAGTCGGGTTCTCCTTCTTGACTTGCGCATTTACGACCTATCATGAAATCGTGACATTTTTACCTCTGTAGCTTCTTTTGTTGTTGTTGCCACGAAAATACAACATGTCACGATATCGTGACACTTTCACCTCCATACGCTTTCTCTATTCTTTTGTCATGATATCGTGACATTTCTGCTTCCATAGACTTTGACTTTGCTTTTGTCATGATATCATGACACTTCTGCCTTCGTAGTCTTCAACTTAGCTTTTGTCATGAAATCATGACACTTCTGCTTCTGTACTTAGCTTCTTTGCTTTTGTCATGAAATCATGACACTTCTGCCTTCGAAGTCTTCTTCTCTACTTTTGTCATGAAATCATGACACTTCTACTTTCATACTTTACTTCTTTGCTTTTGTCATGAAATCATGACACTTCTGCCTTCTAAGTCTTCTTATCTGCTTTTGTCATGAAATCACGACACTTCGACTTCCTACTTCTCTTTCTTTTGTCATGAAAATGCGACATGTCACGATATCGTGACACTTTTCAAACTTACTTTCTCTCTCCTATTTTAGTCACGAAAATGCGACATGTCATGAAATCGTGACACTTTTCTTACTTGTTCTCTTTCTTCAAACTTGTCACAAAATCGTGACACTTTTTCCTACTTTCTCTTTCTCTTCCAACATGTCGTGAAATCGTGACAGTTTTTCCACTTGTCTTTTTCTCTTCCAACATGTCATGAAATCGTGACAGTTTTTCCTACTTTTTTCTCTCTTCCAACATGTCGTGAAATCATGACAGTTTTTCTACTTTTCTCTCTCTTCCAACATGTCACGAAATCGTGATAGTTTTTCCTACTTTTCTCTCTCTTCCAACATGTCGCGAAATCGTGATAGTTTTCCTGCTTTTTCTCTCTCTTCCAACATGTCGCGAAATCGTGATAGTTTTTCCTGCTTTTTCTCTCTCTTCCAACATGTCACGAAATCGTGACAGTTTTTCTTGCCTATTGTATATGTCGCGATATCGCGACACTTTTCTTACTTGTCTTTTTTCTTTGATCTTTTGCATATGGGCCACTTCGGTCTTCTTGGAAAATCATTGTACATACTCTGAATAACCTTTGAACTCCTGTCTTCTGCATCTGAATAGCTTTTGAACTTCCTGTCCACTGCATCAACAGATCTATCTGACTGTGTTGACAACAATGACAATACTTTTGTTGCACCTTGCTCAACATGAGGGACCTTTAATTGTTCTCTCTTTCTACATATAAAGTATTGTAGAAGTGCAATACCATGTAACCTTATATGTATATAAAATCTTATTTATTGCACCTTTTATTACACTCTTTTGCAGGTATGAAAATCTCGTTTTGTATCATATTTTTTAATGCAAATACGAGGATTTTGAGGATGTCTCTTTGGCTAGATTCCTTACCCTTTTCTCTTGGATACTTTGATGATAAATCCAAGCCCTCAATGATGTAGATATAAGCTTCTTTTTAGCTGCAATTTTCTATCCTTTGTACCATGCAATTAACCCTGTAATGCTTTGGATTTGGGACTCACCAAGTCTCAATCTTTGAAGCTTTTTTTTCTGTCTTTAGTTAGTTGTTATTTGAATAGTTAGTTATCCCTTATGGTTTTTGCTTTCAAAATAAATATTTTATCTTAGCTTATAACCCTTTTATCTCCCTAAAGTGAAAGCAATAGTAAATGGGATTTAAACCTTACCTTTGAACGTTGTATCACTGCACTGTTCAACGCATTTTTTAGTTGAATATAATAGCACTTTAATGTCCTCCTTTGGTGCTAGAAACAATGCTTATGCTTTGGAATTCCTTGTCTTTAATGCTAGAACATAGGTGCTAAAAATATGAAGAGGTTTGACCTTCAATACCAGGATCTTTTAATGCTTCCTCTTCCTTCCTTCCACATTGTGCTTTGACTATGATTTCCTATGCTTGACTGCTTTGGAATTGAGCTCCTTTTTATGGAAGAAATATCTTGAACTTTGTGACAAGTGTCACATTCATTACGTATGAGTACTCCATATTTTTTAATGTATCAATTTAATTCTTTAAAACTTTTTGGTCACTCTGTAATGTATGAGCACTCATGTGGACACTTGTGTGAGGCTTGTGGAAGATAACAAGTGTCACCACTTCCTTGATATTTTGTGTAACTCCTGCGTGAGGTTTATTGAGCATTAAGAGATGAAATGGTGCCTTAGAAAGTTTATACCAAGTGGAATTCAAGACATCTACATGAATTCCTTTGCTATAACACTTCCAAGGAGAATATTATAACTCTTTTCTTATACCTTTCCTTATCTTGCTTTGTTTCTTGGAGAGAAAGCAATATTTTCTATTGTAGGTGAATTGATGACGTGTTATGGAGATTCAAATGGTAATTTTGGTGCTTCCTTTTGTGGATGATCTTCTCCAATTTTAAGACCTTGAATGTAGCACATTTTATCCTTGTCTTCTATGCCTTCAACGTGCTAATTCCTTTGCTTTTTTGTAGTGTAGATAGCCTCTTGTTATGTTGTCCATCCCATGTTGGTAGAAGTAGATTTTGACACCTTCTCTTTTTAGATGAGCACACTTTTTGTCTATGTAAATGTTGCTTTATAATAGCATTATGTGGGCTTTAATTTTTCAGGTTCATCCATCCAAGATATGCAAAGAGTGAGCCCTTTGAGTGACTCCTTTTGCTATGGAAGAAGAGTGCTAACATTTGACCTTCCTTGGTTGGCTTACCCTGTATATATTGTGCATTTTGAGGCACCTTCAAATCTGCTCTCTTCTTGTGTATAACGTATTGTAGAATTGCAATATCATGTAACTATATATTTATATAAAACCTTCTTTATTGCACCTTTTATTGCACTCTTTTATAGGTCTGAAATTTTGGTTTTATAGCATATTTTTGAATGCAAATATGGGGTTTTAAGGATGTCTCTTTAGCTAGACTCCTTACCATTTTTGCTTGGATACTTTGAGGATAAATCCAAGCCATTAATGATGTAGATAGAAGCTTCTTTGTAGCTATACATTTTTACCCTTTGTACCATGCAATTATCCCTATAATGCTTTGGATTTGAGACTCACCAAGTCTCAATCTTTGAAGCTTATTTTTTTACCTTTAGTTAGTTGCTATTTGGATAGTTAGTTATCTCTTATGGTTTTTACTTTAAAAATCTAAGATTTGACCTTAGCTTAGAACCCTTATATATCCCTAAAGTGAAAGCAATAATAAATGGGATTTAAACCTTACCTTTGAACGTTGTATCACTACACTGTTTGACACCTTTTTTTATTGAATATAACAACACTTTAATGTCCTTCTTTAGTGCTAGAAACAATTCTTATGCTTTAGAATTCCCTGTCTTTAATGTTTGAATGTAGGTTCTGCAAATATGGAGAGGTTTGACCTTCAATACCATGAGCTTTTAATGCTTCCTCTTCCTTCCTTCCACATTGTTCTTTGCCATTCTTTGACTACGTTTTCCTATGCTTTACTATTTTGGACTTGAGCACCTTTTTATGGAAGAAAGATCTTGAAATTTATTGTAAGTGACACATTTGTTATGTATGACCACTCCACCTTTCTTAATGTATCGATTTCCTTATTTAATGCTTCTTGGTCACTCTATAATGTATGAGCACTCGTGTGGGCACTTGTGTGAGGCTTGTGGAAGATAACAAGTATCACCACTTCCTTGATATTCCTTGTAACTCCTACATGAGGTTTCTTGAGTGTTGAGAGATGAAATGACACCTTAGAAATTTTATTCCAAGTGGCATTCAATCTCTCTACATGAATTCCTTTGCTATAACTCTTCCAAGGATAATATTATAACTCCTTTTGTATACCTTTCCTTAGCTTGATTTTTTTCTTGTATGGCTAACAATATTTTCTTTTGCAAGTGAATTGATGAGGTGATATGGAGCTTCGAATGGTGATTTTTGTGCTTCCTTTGGTGTATAATCTTCTCCAAGTTTAAGACCTTGAATATAGCACATTTTCTCCTTGTCTTATATGCTTTCAATGTGTTGATTCCTATGCTTCGTTGTAGTATAGATAGCCTCTTGTTATGTTGTCCTTCCCACATTGGTAAAAGTAGATTTTGATGCCTTCTCTTTGTAGATGAGCACTCTTTTTGTCTATGTAAATGTAGCTTGATAATAGCCTTATGTGGGCTTTGATTTTGTAGGTTCATCCATCCAAGATATGCAAATATTGAGCTCTTTGAGTGGCTCCTTTTGCTATGGAAGAAAAGTGTTAATGTTTGGCCTTCCTTGGATGTCTTACCTTGTAGATATTGTGCCTTTTGAGGCACCTTCAAATATTCTCTCTTCCTACATATAACGTATTATAGAAGTGAAATACCATGTAACCTTATATGTATATAAAACCTTCTTTATTGCACCTTTTATTGCACTCTTTTGCAAGTCTAAAATTATGGTTTTGTAGCATATTTTTGAATGCAAATATGGGGGTTTTGAGGATGTCTCTTTGGCTAGACTTCTTACCCTTTTTTCTTGGATACTTTGATGATAAATCCAAGCCCTTAATGATGTAGATAGAAGCTTATTTGTAGTCATAATTTTTTGCCCTTTGTACCATGCAATTAACCCTATAATTCTTTGGATTTGAGACTCACCGAGTCTCAATATTTGAAGCTTCTTTTTTTGCCTTTAGTTAGTTGCTATTTGGATTGTACTAACTTGTTTTGGTGGCTTCCCTTTTCAACCATGTGTTGTAAATTTTTATGCTTTAATAGTGGATTTGGACACTTGATTCAAATCAGATTTTGTGCCCATCTCAAGTACACAAAACTAATCCTTTTGAGAGCAATAAAATAGTGTAAATGAATCTAATAATCTTTCACTTTTAATAAACTAATAATTTCACCTTATCACTCCAATCAACTCTTACGATAATGCACTTAATAAATTTATAGAAACTAATCAAGAATAATCTTTAATGAATATTCAAGAGTTATTCTGCAATTTCACTACAATCAATATTGTAGGACCTAGTCTTCTTTTTATTCTTCCAAAGTAGATGATAGCTAGTTGATAGGTGTAATACTGAAATCTAATCAACTCCTAATTAATGTGCAAATGAACCTTAAAAATAAATTTTCTCTTTTTGCACTTTTTGAAGACTATAATCCAATTTTTCATTTTTTGCAACTTTAATCTAAATTAAAGTGCTATAACAAATCTAATAAGTAATCTAATTAACAAGTATATTTGCACCAAAATTTTCTTACCTTTTTAAAGCTTTTGGAGTTCTTTTTTCGCTTCTATAGAGGATGTGAATCTTGCAACTTTTTGTAGACTATCTCGAACAACTCCTTCACAAAAATATGATCTCGAACTTTATTTCATTAGCCTAATATTTGGTGGCTTATTCTCCTCTTGTGGTCTTCTCCTTATGATGTAGATCTGGAGAAGTCTTTGTCTCTAAAGTGGTGCCTTCTTGCTATGAAAGGTAATCTTCAAATTTCCTAGATATGGTGAGCTTCTTCTGTCTTCAATTCTTCTTATCGAATTCTTACTTCAAGCAGGATCTTATTCTCAACATTCTAAATATCTTGAGGTCTTCACTAGATTTTTATTCTGATATTTGGCACTTCTTTCCAAATTCTTCTCGGATTTGGCACTCCTTTCCAAATTCTTCTTCTCATATTTGACACTCCTTGCCAAATTCTCCTTCTCTTGGTCTTGTTATCAAATGGTGACAATTATCCCAAGTCCTTCACTATCAGGGGCTTCTCCTTGGTAGTGGATTTCTCCAGTGAGTTCTCCTTTTATGATTTCTTAAGTAAGGCTCTCCTAGCCTTTTACTAGATGTTCGTTGAGACCTTACCAAGGTATTTGATCTTGCAACTTCTACTGGTCTTCCTTGAGACCTGCTCTTCAACCTTCTACTCTTGGAAGTGTTGGTGGTGAGATCTTATTCTAGATATCTAATTTTTCTGCTTTTGAATGCGAGCAGGACTCTCCTAGTCCTTCTTCTTTCAAGACTGGAATTTCTTCAATGAGATATTCTCCTAATCTCTTCATTTTTTCTTTAGGTGTTGAGTTGATTCTAAAGAAGATACTCTTCCTAAATTTCTATAGGAAGTTTTCCAATTCACTGAATATTCTTTCCCTGCAATAAAAAATATTAGTACTAAAATCTTAATATGCTTTTGAATTAGATATTATTTTTGAATTCTTCTTCAGGACAAGGTTTCTAGAGCCTTTTTTAGTATCTAGGCTTCTATGGCCTTTTCAGTATCAAGGCTTCTACGAACTTTTTATTATCAAGGCTTTTGTGGCCTTTTTAGTATCAAGGCTTTTGTGGTCTTTTTCACTATCAATATTTTGTGGCTTCTTATTTAAGTCTTCTATGATATTTTATTCAAGTCTTCTATGGCCTTTTTTGTATCAAAGCTTCTATGGCTTGTTCTTCAACTATGAAGTTATTCAATCCAGTAATAGAGATCTTCAATATCTTGAATTCACCATGACTCTTCACTAGAAGTCTTCTTTCATAGTATTCTTCTCTTGCACAAGGAACTAGTCTTTGCACTATGAAGGCACACCGACCTTCGGGAAACAAATTTGGATTCTCCTAGCTTTATATTGTAGTAGGAGTCCCAATCCTCAAATAATTAATTTTTTGCAAAAAAAGAAACTTTAGATAATATTTAGCAAATTTCAGATATCCTAGATGATCTTCACTAGATGATTTTTCAATCTAGTGGATTGAATGTTGAGTCCTAGTCTTTAAGAGTTTTTCTTGCAACTTTGTGGTAAATAATCTTGTCAAATGTAATCTCAGTATTTTTGGAACTAAGATTTCTTTCAATCCTCACTTGGGCTCTCCTTAATTCTACCACTTAGACTCTTCTAAATTTTTTTATTAGTGTATGAGCTAGTAGTGCATCAGGTTGACAAAAAATTAGGCTCAATAATAATGGTGGTTTTCCTATTGACCTACTATGACTAGATCTACTATGGTTCTGATACCACTGTTAGATTTTGATGTAATGATCACTAGGAGATAACAATCACAAGATGTAGATTAATATGAAAGAAATTAAATCTGCTAGATGACTTAAATATGTTGTAAATAGAAATGACATAAAAGAATATAATGTAGCTATGGAGAAAATGAACACTTAATTAATAAATCTACTAAACTACATTGCACCCATCACCAATGGATGGTGATCTACACAAAATTGTACTATGCTCTAAGCTACACTATCTGACTATATCCCCTGACTCTATATCTGTATTACAATGAGATATTTCTTATATAGTAAAATAGGTTCCTTGGAAAACACTCTACCTAGTTGTGCAAGGGACAACCTAAACATATACAACTTGCACATTGACACTTGTGCATTTATTACATTACATGAAGTAACTAGATAACTTCCCCCTAAAGTAATCTAATGCCCTAAGTATGTACCTTAGAAGATACATTTACATGACCCAAATGATGTAATATACTCTATTTCTAACAAAAAGACCATCTTTTATGTTGAAACCTTGTTTTCTTTAGGATTTCTTCTCATTTTGGCTTGAATTTCCTTGAAATACTCATCTTGGGATTGTATTTTCCTAACTTGGTCTAATAAATCTACATGCCTTCAGGTCAAAGTTGTTATGTATTTTTTTTCTTAAGGCATTAACCACCTTATTTTCATTTCCTTTGATATATTCAATATCAAAGTCATATTTAGCTAAGAACTCGATCCATCTTCTTTGTCTTGCATTGAGCATAGGTTGAGTAAATATGTACCTCAAGCTTTAATGGTCGATCCTTAAGTCGAAGGGTCCTCCTACTAAGTAATATTGTCATATTTTAAGAGTATGCACAATTGTTTATAACTCTAGATCATGCATAGCATAGTTAACCTCATGCTTCTTGAGTTTTCTTGATGAATATGCTACGACTGACTCATATTGTGAAAGCACTCCTCCTAACCCTTCTAGTGATGCATTAGTGCATTGGTTATTATAGTAATTATTTTGAAGTAATCCTTTATATAATGCCTATAATAACCCATCATGCCCATGAAGCTTTGCACTTTAGACACGTTAGTAGGTGACGACTAATACAAAATAGCCTCAATCTTCTTCGAATCTACTACAATTTCTTTGATATATATTATATGTCCCATATATCATACTTTTGAGATAGAACTCACTTTTTGATAGATTCCCAAAGATTTGATTCTTTATTAACAACTCTAGTACGATTTTGAGATGTTTATGATGCACTTTCCTATCCTAAGAATATACTAGAATATCATCTAATAATGAGGATGAATAGATCTAGATGCCTTTTAAATATGTTGTTCATTAAGTTCATGAATGTGATTAGGGTATTAGTCAACCCAAAGGGCAAGACTATAAATTCATAGTACCGATATCTATTTTTAAAGGTCGTATTGTGAGTGTCCTCCTCACATATCCTTAATTGATGATACCCAAATTTTAAATCAATCTTAGTAAATATTGTGACATCCTTCAATTGATCAAACAGGTCTTCAATCCTAGGTAGAGGATACCTATTCTTTATGGTTGCTTTGTTAAAAATTCTATAGTCTATGCATACGTGTAAAGAACAATCTTTCTTTTTAAAAAAAAGCATCGGTGCACCCCATGGTGACACACTAGGTTTGATTAGTCCATTATTTAGCATCCCTTGTAGTTGTACCTTTAACTTGTGCATCTCTATAGGATTAATCCTATAAGGAGCTTTGTGGATAGGTTTCATTCCTATCATTATCTTGATAGTGAAATTGAATTCACTCATAGGAGGAAGTTCGAGTAGGTCTTCAAGAAATACATCCTTAAATTCTTGCAAGATTGGATGTTTCCCAAATACATATTCCTTCTTATCCTCCCTGAATTTGTTGAGTTTTACAACATGAACCATTCCCCCTTTCCTGATGGTCTTCTTTAGTTGCATAGAAAAAAATAACTAGGGTTTAAAATATCCTTGTTCACTGTGAATCCTTAATATTCCCTTGTCCTTTTTTGAATATTCTATCCATCTATCCTGAAAATTGATTATGGCTCTATGAACCTGTGACCAGTCCATTTCCAAGATAATATCAAAATCATGTAGCAATGCTACATAAATATATCCTATGGTAGAACCATTGGTTAGGGTAATTTTAGCTATAGGAAAACACTGATCCTCTGAGTAGGTTTATTCGAAATCATACTCAACCTTCCACCCTTGTGCCAAATATCATAATATTTTTGGCATATCCCTAACTATACTAGAAGAAATAAATCTATATGTAGATACATTATCAATTAAAATATTTACTTATTTATTATAAATCTTACCCTTTAAGAGCAATGAAGTGGCTTGCCCTTCCAATTTTTGGTTTTCGATTGCAGCATAAATCTTATGGGCAAGTTCCTTTCCTTTTGCATTGATTATACGTGGTCCTAGTTGATGTGGACAATGATTAGCAGTGTGGACCTCCATAATTATAGCACCCACCCTTGGGTCCTATATGTGCTCCCTATTTCTATTCTCATGTTTTTCCCATTGGTACTGAATTTGGTTGCTTTTGTGGTTGAGGTTTGTTATTACTATCGTTGTTGTTGTTGTTCCTCTTTTGTAAATTATTTTTAATATTTCCTTTCTTCCCATCATTCCTCCTTTTAGGCTTTGGTAATGTTTTACTCTTCTGGTTCTGTTCTCATTCCAACTTCATGAAACTAGCACAATTTATTTTCTTGAGCGATTTTCAATCTTGCTCAGATAAAACTACATAATTAAATTAGAGACGATATTCTACTTTTCTAGCCAAGTCATAAGTTTTCTATAATGATTTTGGCTCGTGCATATTTACTTCATGCCCAATCCTAGGTTCTGCTCCTAAGATAAATTTGTGAATCTTCATCTTCTTATCATAGGCTGATACGTATTTTAACAACTTAACTAATTTTTTTTAGTAACCTCAATAAATTTAGTTCCTTGTTGAAGATTTGCAAATTCCTCAAACTTTGTTGCATAGAAATGTTCTATAAGGAACATTTTTTTAAAAGTTGTAACAAAATCCTCCCACTTTAAATCAACTACTTCAATTTTTTTCTCAACCTAGAAGGTTTTCAACCATTCCAATCAAATCTCTTATATATGTTGTGTTTCCCATACTATCCGAGTATCTGTAGAGTAGTTCTTAATAGTGAAGTACATTTCTAGTTCCATTAGTCAAGCCTCGACTGAATCACCCTCTCCTTTTTCATTGAATTTGGAGGTATGAACATTCTTTATATCCTTGGCCAATTCTATCTCTAGAAGAGCTCTAGATTTTCACTCTTCAGTGGTTGATTCATTAGCTTACCCATTCTCTAAATTCCTATCCTACGAATCTTGATTTTCTATGGTCTCTAGCAGTTGTTTCTATTACTCCATTTTTTCTTACATCAATGTGACTACCACAGTGAGGTTCTCTATCTCTCTGCTAGAATTTCTCAAACCTTCATCTTGGGATCTTCCCTCAAAATTGCCATGTTGATTCTGTCTATTTGGTGGAATAGACTTCCCTCTTATTGTATTTGGTGCCATTATCCTGGTCACACAAAAGAAATAATAATATGTTAGGTTACAATTCCTTCCCTAAACTATGCTACTAAATCAAGCTAAATATGTCATTTGTATATGCTAACTATAGATTTTTCTTACTAAGACCACCCTCACCCTATGTAGGGGGGTTACTCTTATGATCTAACATCTAATTCCATTATCCATGGCCACTCTCACTTTACGTAAGGTGCCAAATCAAACAATCTACCCTTCTTAGGGTCAACTCTTTAGAATTCTAGCAATTGGAAATTCTAGGTCTTCCTAACTTTAGCTTAAGAACTAAGCAAAGGCCTAAATAAGAGGATTCCTGAATCCTTAGCATATTCCATGGAATCCTCTAGTCCATCGTACCTAGAGCTCTAATACCAAAAGTAACGGCCCAAAAATCTAACTAACTAGAGAATTTCTATTTTTATTTTATACAAACATATATACTAGATAGGGATTTACATATCCCTATCCAACGTATGTCAGTTTATGAAGTTATCTAAGGTCTAATATAATGTTTTAAGTTGTTCATCTCATATCCATGATGAGCCAACTTATACCCTTAATGTATCAAAAGGATACACCCATCCCTACACCATACATAAGTCTATTTGTGTAGATATACTAAGTGTATTGCTAATAAACTATGAGTCTCATCCCCATGAATGAGCTAACTTATCCCTTTTTGTTTTCCAAAGGGTACGCCCATCACTACACATTACATAAGTCCATCTATGTAGGTGCACTAAATGAAATGCAAATAATCTTTCAGTCTCATTCCCATGATGAGCTAGCTTATTCCATCCATAACTCCTAGTGCAAAAAAAAATCATTTTAATATTAATTGATGTTTTTGTGTAACTATCTAGTTTAGGTTGTTAGAAGAGATCTTTGAAGAATAAGATCACCCAAATTTCCTTCATAAGGGATCCCATAATCCCTTAGGTTTCTTTCTTTACTTCTATCACATAAGCATAATCATTTTTAAATATCATTCTAATCATCTAAACTATATTAAATCATAAAGATCTCCCAATCCTTCTTTCCTTAAAAGGATGTGATTAAGTCTACTTACTTATTTAAACATTGGATAACATCTATAATTTCATCAAAGGAAGATACATAAATAAGATGTAATTTTCTATTTAAAACATCAACACATGATAGTTTAAGAAGCTATGACATCATAAATCCATTATATAACAAGTAAAAGATAGATATTCCATTCATAAATTAAATTATTACATAATCCAAGTAGGGAAAAAGTATCACCACACTAAAATAATAGAGCATTACATCACTTATTCAACTAGTATATTACTCATACTAGAGTCTACTCCACAGTGAGTTTCCATAATAAGAGCATCACTATAATATGTATCAAAACTCAATGTCTTGGGTCTAAATGTCCTCCTTGGTCCTTCTTGCTTCTCCATCACTCAATTGATGGTAGTAAAGGACCAGGACAACTCATAGATCTTATGAAGCATGCTACTAAATGTATGTACTAAATGACTTATGAAACATGTGCATTTATAATTAGGATGCCAAATTACAACTATACAATCTACACAATTTATTTATGCATAAATCATTCAATCAATCATCAAGATGAAACCCCATAATCTCCCCATACCCATTCCTTCATCTAATAATCCCCTATTTCCATACTAGGATACTTCTTCCATTAATTATACAAGGTGTATTCATTATCCAAGAATTAAAGTCATCTATCATTCATTTCATCATAGAAGGAAAGTCATTTTATCTTTTAAGAATGAAAGTCATTTATCATTTGTTAATGCATAGAATAATTTAATAAACATTCTTTTAATCAATCAAAAGTGCATAATTTTAATTAATCAAAAATAATTTTACCACTCATTCTCTTTAATAAATTGAAAGCCCATACTTTTAATCAAATTAGGTACCCATACCCATTTTATTTAATCAATTAAAAGCCCATACTTTTAATTAATTAAGTACTTATAAAACTATTTTTCGTAATCAATTAAAAACCCATACTTTTAACTTATTAAATACCCATAAAAACCATTTTCTTCAATCAAATAAAAGCCCATACTTTTAATCGAATAAATACTCATAAATAAATTTCTTTAATTAATTAAGTCCAAACTTTTAACTAATTAAAGACCCAAAAACTAATTTTCTTAAATTAATTAAAAGTCCATACTTTTAACTAACTAAAGATCCAATAAAACCGAAGCCATTCCTTTCTTTAAATTAAAGTATATTAAAAATTATTTGAGTTTGAAATATAGTAATAAAGCTCTAGTAAAAAGGGGGTTTCATAGTTTTTGACCGCTAATTAATCTGTCAACAATCAAAGCATAGGCAATTCAAACAGTATGTGGGTTGAACAAACAATGCACAGGGCTAAACAACAACATAAATTATACCCAACCACTGGTGCTACCTCCAAGGTAGCTCGAGTGGGCTCCTCATGCCCACCTAGAGGAGGTCACCCTAAAGGGGAGGTTCTTCCCCTTATTTGGTGCCAAGTAGCTCCTGCACTAGATGTGTGGGATTAAACCCATATTTTAAACACAAAAATAGGGTTTCATCAACCATAACAACCAGGTGAAACAACAACATAGGCAAACCATGAACTACCACATGGTCAGACCTAACAATGGTCATTCAATGATCAGCAAGCAAGTTCAAACCATACAACAATAATTCCAAGACATGTAGCAACATACACATCGTACAACTAGCACAGAGTGGCCCACCAAGTGGAGCGACCCCTAACCACATCCATGTGGTCGATTAACTAAGGGAGGTCAGCACCCTTTAAGGCGCTTAGAGTGCCAGGGAATATCCCATGTGAGATATTGTCTAGGGAAGGTTGGTTTGGCCTTCCCTCGCCTGTGCCCAACCACTCGCGAAGTCATTTTTGAGTGACATTGTGATGATGGGGGGTAATTAAAATTAATTCTCCTTAAGTTTAAACCTTAGGAGAAAGCACACCTAAGCAATGGAGGTAATTCTCGCCATTGTAGGCCTACAAACAAATGATAACTTCTACTAAATAAAATTGAAAATGGGTGATGTTGCCTAGAAGAAAGACAAAAAATAGGCAACAAGCAAGCAGAGCTTCAATTTTAACAAAGCTAGCAAAATCAACAACCCACCTTGAAGAAGTGATGCGAGCGATAAGTCGATGGTTTGAAACTAAGTAGATTGACAAAAAATAAGGGCAACAATAAGCCAAACAAATCAAATCAAAATAAACAAGGCTTGACATGAATCGCTCAACCATGGACAATAAGCACAATTAAAATTTAGTTCTAGGTGAGCTAACAAGGGTTTTTCATCAAATATTTAAGCATTAAAATAGGCAATGCATCATTTGAGAAATATTTTATAGCAAGGCATAAGCAAAAACCAACAAAGCTATAGGTTGAAGCTATACGTAGGCTGATCAAGGCTTAGAGAAATAAGACTCTAAAGGAGAAACCATATGTCGACCCAAGCAATAAAAGTATCTTGAAGCAGATGGAGACAACGATCAAAAAAGCTTAAAATATTCAATAAATTCTAAGGGGTTTATAAAACATAACTATCAAAAGCTTAACAGGGTTTTAATATTTCATTGAAGACCAATTAGTTTGTATTAGAAACTCGCTTTCATGTAATATTATAAAACTAGCAAGTTATTATGTTAACACCTTTCAATATCTTGTTCTAGTCTAACGATACATGTCATTAAAAATTAACTAGACAATACTAATTCATGACCAATTGATATCCATTATTAGGCCATGTCATCTTCTAACGATTATGATACACTATCATTTTCAACCCAATTTTCTCTATCATTTCACTTAACATCAAATTATTATTATAATCACTATCTATAATTACTTTGCAACACTCCAACTACTTGTAAATGGTTGGAGATTAACTTTTTATTTGTAAAAAAAAAATCAAATTCAAATTGTTTTTGGAAGGAACGAAAAGTGAAAACAACATCTATATTATTTTGATTGGAAAATTAGTGAAAATTAAAACTTAATGGTAAAATATTTTTTCACAAAAGCTTTGGGGAAGATTGGGACAAAAAATTGGATTGATTTGCTTTGGATGCAAAAGAAGAAGAAATTGATCATTGAAGATATCGGATTATAAAGCTTTTCCTTATTTTTCTCCTCGTATATTGTATGCAAAGAAATATCTTTGTTTCATTAGTTCCTCTATAAGCTTCATCCTCACTCAATAATTTGGTACAAAACATGAAGATATGCTTCAAGCTTTAAATATTTGTACACGTGTGATCATTTCTTAAACTATTGACAAGTGGAATGACACCCTCGATCACCTTAATAAATTACACATGGAGAATGAGAACATGCCCATATTGGACCTTAGCTATGATATCATACACTCCCCTCTCCAACTATGTTTTCTCTACTGCTTTGCTTTCCTCCAAGATAAGAAAATCAATTCATTTATATTCATACTCTAAATATTGTACCCTTTAATATCTAGGTTCTAGGATCTCTGGGTTTGCATCTTTCAAATATTTTATGTAAAATTACAACAATGCTTAAGATGTCCTAGGAACTATGCTCCATAATCAATGGCCTAATGGATGAAGGTCTCTATAATCTAAGTTCTAAGGATCTAATATCTAATGATTTGGAGGCCCAAGGCATCCAAGGGTAAAGTCTATAATCAAATGTTTTAACCCAATTGGCAACTTGAACAAGTCATCTTATTTTGTTATGATTTTGGTCCATCTAGTTCTACTATGCAAAGTCTATAATAGATGTAACAATGTTCTTCCTGCTTTGTGACTTGATCATCAATAGACTAAACTTTATTATTTTGGCTATCATCTTCTTGTATTTTTTAGCACATTTAAGAGATAGAGGTAGGAGAAGATACCTATGGTATCTGAAAGCACAAACCATCACTAGTAAGAATGACACTTTTGGATGCAAAATCATCAACACCATGCCTCCTCCATATAATGGTTAGCCTAAAATCACATCGTAGACATCCAAGGATACATCATACACAATTTTTTCTTTTAAGGACTTTTGAATAGGTAATAAAGCTTTCAAGAGTATAAAAGTGATTTTCTCATTGTAAATGAATCAATACAAAATTCCAAGTACAAAGTTATAACCCTAAAAATATGGTTAGGATAAAAATAGGTTTCTGAACATAAAGTCATGTCCCAAAAATGTCACATTCATATATTATTATCTTAAGTTAATCAAGACTCTACATGACTTTACTATATTTTAAAACAATTGAACCTTTAAAGTCATCTTCATCAAAATGCTATTAAAATCAAATGTGTATTTAAAAGTTAATTACTATCTTCTAAAACATACATCATCTTAAAAATAAATTATTATTTAAAAATAATTCAATTATTAAATCCTTAACTGGAATTTCGACTTCTCTACGGTCTAGTTTCCTAGAAGACCAATCCCAAGGGACCAAACTTTTGTTATCAATGGTCAATGAAGTCTTTTTCTATTTTATGCCAATTTTTTTCTGTTTTATGTTTAGTTTTCATTTTCCTACGGATGTTGAAGATTTTTGTTGTATTCACTGTTCCTCATAATTTTCTCCAACAGGAAATGTTGTGCTTATCTAATATGTTGAGGATGAGCCTTTTTGGGATTGTTAATCCAAATATAGGCTTTGATGACAAGACTGCACCCCTTTTGATGATTTTGTTCGTATATAAATCATTGCTATTGAAACTTATTACTTTCAGGGTTATCCGTACTTTCATAATTGTTTATTTCGAGTTAGTACATATTTATGCAGGATTTTAGATAGCTTGGAGTAATTATTTTGAGGGTTTTATTTGTTATTGGAGATATAATTTTGTCGAAGATTTATGGCATTTTTTATTTTAGTGCATGCCATCGTAATCTGTGAAGGCAGGATAATAATAATAATATCTAAATGAACAGGCCCCTTCTTATTTTGTATGGCTCTGCAGATTTTATCTTCAAAATTAAGGGAATGGAGAATTAAAAAATAAATAAATAAACTTTAGCATCAAAACCTATATGCAGTTTTATTATATAGAAAAAAGATTTGTTTTTTTTTTTTATTTGTTAAAAGGATTTGTTTTTTAGAATTTTTTACTTTCAATAAAGTTAAAATTCATCTTTAAATATCCAAACAAGACCGTCATTTTGTATGGTATATGCAGAACCCTACACACATGAAAATTTCCTACTTCAGGTTCAATAACTTTTTTAGTTTGAATGCTCCTCTCCATATTCTTCCTATTAGGATGATTTTCTTCTCTAAATCTCATTAGCTTTTTCCGCATAAGAGACAAAAACAAGATTTTATCTTATCTTTTTTATTTGACTTTTCAAGAGTTGGAGAAAGACCTTGTTTCTTCTTTCAAAAAAGGGCTTTAGATTATGATTTGTTGCTATTTTGGATTCAAATTCTCAAATGATTAAGAACTCCAATTTCTAAATTTTCTTGGATGTTGTTTTGAGTGTGCCAAAATTCAAAAATTCATAAAAGGGTGTCTCCCGTCCTTTGGCTTTGGCTTGGAGCTTGTGCAAAAAGGAGTGCTTAGTACCCTTCTTCAAGGAGTGTGCTTCGTCCTTTGGCTTTGGCTTGGAGCTTGTGCAAAAATGAGTGCTTAGTACCCTTCTTCAAGAAGTGTGCTTCTAGCGCAGATGGTAGGCAGCCATTATGGCTAAAGGACAAGAAGTTAAAGATCTGGCTCATTAGGAGCTTGAGTTCGAAGTTCACCGTGTGGTTCTTTTGGTTGAAGGAGACAACATGTTCTGTACTGTTGAGATAGAGATGAAAGGAGATGATTATGAAGCCACCAGTTGCAACTCAATAGTTGGAATGGGTGGTGATTCATACTGTGCATGGGAGAGAGGAGGGCATAGGTTCAAATCATGGCCCTCCTTTTATTGCCATTGTGCACCATGGATGGATGGACAAGAGGAAGTTTTTAGGGAGATGGAGTCTTGAGTTCAAACTGTGTGTAAGCTAGTTCTTTTGCTATCATTACTGCTAGTGGAGAGAATGTCATGTAATGGGAATTTTCTTCCCAAAGGCAGTCGTGGCGTCTTAACCAATGCACTATGTTTAGCACCAAAGAGACTATGGTTTGAGTCTCTCCAATGCTTTGCATCTATTTTGCAAAGGAAGATAATATTTCAACTAATGTGGTCATCCTTAGCGCCACCTATCCTCATTATTACCTATTTATACCCCATGCACAAATTGTATGGAGGTAAGTGTCGATAACACAATGGATGAGAGCAGCTGAAGTGGTGAAAAATAAGTGGAGCCCATTAATTAATCAGAAACTAAAAAGTGGCAATTTGACATTTGCTTCTTATTTCCTAAGGTTTGGGCATTTTATTTATATTTTTTGGAGTTCCATTAGGGCAAGTATTCCAAGAACCATAAATTTTGCATATCGAAGCATTTTGAGCCCATTTTTTTCAAATTGCATGATTTTACGAGCTCTATGCATTGGTGGTATCAGTTCACGAACTTGCTATAGTGTTAGGGGTTGGGTTGTGTACTATGGATCATCAAGCCCTAGTTACTCACCTTAATTGGTGAAATTACAGTATTTGGTCAACCCAAATGAACATGTGGTGCATCTTTCAAGAAGATAAAGCAGCAGTCCTTGATGAAGAAACTTGCCACCAAAGAGAAGAAGAAGCTCTTGGCCTATTTTCCTTGCTACGTGAACTAGAGTTGCTTTTCCACATCAAAGAGGAGAGTGAACCTATTAAGGTATGGTCAAAATTGCATGAGTTATTTGAAAAAGTTAATACCATTTAAGTAAGTCGCTTGGAATTAGAACTTTTGTCTCTCAAATTGGCTGAGTTTGATAACATTGAGGACTATATTACAATATTTAAGGCATTAAAGGTAGATATTACATATTTTGGAGGCAAAAAGAAATATGATGCAGAATGCATGAAGATTGTCCTTGCTAATCTCTCTCCTTTTCAGATGTTGAACCTCCTGGTTCATATGGTTCCTATGTTCTTAGAACTCAAAAATTCTTATTCTTGCTCAACTTTTTTCTCTCCTAGTTCATTTTTAGGTGGCAATGAGGAATTATGGTGGTACTTCACAAATACAAGCTTATGCAAAGGAATTCAAACCTAGAGAGGCTAAGACCCAGGGGCTCAAGGGCTAGGGGAATTCAAACCAAACTCCAGTTACCGAAGTATAGCGTATAAATCTATTCCCCATTGGATTCAAACTAGCTTGTCCTTTTGCTTTAAGCTTTTCTTGCTCCAAGTGATCTGAGAATTGAATGTTTAGAACTATGGCGTAAAGCTTAGAAAATGTGTGCCTAATCATTATAGGTTTGTAGTTATTGGGATTTGAATAGTCCCTAGATTTTTGGATTGGATAGATAACATGCTATGACTATGTTGGGAATCTAGAACAAACAATCTCATTGAATAAATATGAAAGGGGATGCCCAATAGCTTCAACATTATGTTTAGGAATTCAGCCTGGAAGTCCTCAAAGCCTTGCTAGTGTATAATTTCAGTGTTGCTCTCTTGATGTCCCCGAATGAAAATAGATGGCAATATGTGGAGATCTGAATTTTAGGTTTCCCCATGGTATCATATAAGAAACTAGCGTGGGATACCAAGTCTGGATATCAGTGCATGTGTGCAAGGGTGTTTGAGGAAGGATGGTGCACTGGAAGGATTTTTGAGAGTAGTGTTGAAGAGCATTCAAAAGCTTATAGTGCCTTAGTAGCAAGAAACTCTCATTTCTTACCACAAATGAAGTATTTATATGCCTTGTAGGTAGAGAATATATCAGCAGGCTCATGGATAAGAGCACTGTTGAGCTTCCTATGCATAGACTTAGCTTTTTCATCGTACCAACCTATGTAACCACCTTTGTGTTCAAGTTCGACAAAGTAAAATGCAGAAAAAAGTTTTCCACATTGAAAAAGACTATGAAGTTCAACAATAAGTTCGGAAAAACAAAAATATAATTATATAAATAATTTAATATAACTATGTATATTTATTTAATTGATATAAATTAAAGTTGTTTTTTTGGCTTGACATTCCCTATGTTTACCTTTATTAATAAAGTTATAATGCTTCAAATAAATTCCAATTGGGTCCCACCTTAATCATGTAACACACCAAATACTCCCTATGGTTACCCTTATTAATAGAGTTAAAAGGCTTTGACTAAATCGGGTCCCACCTTAATATTCTTATTGAGTCACATGTTTATCAAGTAACACAACAAATAGAAGAAGAAGAGGTATTAAAGTGGAACGTAATTCCAACATAGGAATATGCCACTGGAAATAAACAGCTTGTATGGGACAACATCACATAAACTGGTTAGAAATGCATCAAAAATTTCTTTGGTGGTTCAAGCTGCCTTATTGCCATTGTGCCCACATCAGCTGCCTAGGGCATGTTGACTATGCCAAAAACATGGTCCAATGTTGCTGAGATGGATAATGGGATTTTACTGGATTATCTGTAGCTTATAAAGGAGGATCTTGAAAGTACATTTTTTGATAGGGTCAAGAGGAGCACCATCTGTGTCAGTGAGACGATGAAGATTGTTGAATGAAAGGAGACCATGGCCACATGTTCCAAAGGCTTCCAGACAAAGCCCTTGCCAGCGGAATTATGGGGATGTTGCTCTGGGGTAACCTTGACGACCTCACTGGCCTTGCTTGATTGTGACAACCTTGTTTGACCCTAGTCAAGGGAAACCCAAGTTGCATAGAGACCAGAAAGAAAAACCCGCATAGAAGATTTTGTTTGACGAATTTCAACGATTAAATTCGTGAGCACAAAAAAATTGCCAGCTTTTGAACTTTAGCAATAATATTTTCCAAATGTGGTTACATAGATACCAATGATTCATGGGGCAAAAACTGGTGTGATGGACTGTCTTTGGCAAGGAAAGTACGAGGAAAGAAGACAAGGGTGGTATCCCATAAGGTGCAAGACAAGATTTCATAATTGGCTGCAGTGTAATCTTCAGCATACGAAGGATCAAGGAAGTATTGATCTTGAAACCATTTTGAAAGGTTTAGTTGAGAGCTTGATAGCATGAAAAGTAATCTAGATAAGTCAGAAAATATTAAGGAATTCAAGAGGTCTTATCTCAGTATCATAAATCAAAGAAAAATGAGTTTTTTATTACTGACAGTTACGATGCAAGTAGCAGATGCCATCCTGATTTTCTTAGGATATCTCTTGTAATTGAATATCTAATTACTATCCCAATACATTGTGAATAAGATCCTAAAACCATTACTATATCTCATGATATTGTATTAGAGAGATGGTTACTGAGTTGTAACTAATCTGTAATATATCAGTAACTGTCTTCTTTCAGAATTGGCCACATAGATAGTGCATTATGGATTGAAGGTGGCTTGGTTGGTTGGTTACGACATACTCCATGTAAGGTTTAATATTCATTAATAAAATCTTATCAGGTAAGATTCTGTGATCAGAAGAAGGCCAAAGACCTTCGCTTGGAAGACACCTGGAGAGGTTCTTGGAAAGAGGTCCCCTTGCCAACACACTGCACATCTTTGCTTCTCTGTTAGGTATACTTTTAAACGTTGTTACTTTCTTTCTTGTGGTTTTCTTTCCTTTTGGATGGATGAATATATTTGTTTGAATTCAATTTCCATATTTTCTTGTATGAATATGCTGTATATTGAAGAAATTGCCTTGTAAACTGTTTCCCTTTTTGACAATTGAAGTGCTGCTCATCTTAAATTTTGTTTAGACTGAAAAGAGAAAGGACATTGGATGTATATAAAAATGAGCTTAGCTAATGCTTTAGGTTTGAAAATAACTCAAATCGTGGTAGAGATACTTGGACTTGGCTTGGACTCGGTATGACTGCATAGTTGGCAGATTTGGATTTGGCAAGAAAACATGGCTAAAACTCATCAATATACTTGTCTGCTCTGAATGAGGTCTTTTACCTGTAAATGAGTGTTCTTTTACAAAAAAAAAGTCTTTGCAAGTTGGGCTATTTTCAGTCAGATTGGGTCTTTTGCCTCTTGGACTTGCAAATTCTGTAACTGACTCCAAGAGTTATTCAACTTTGGCACCAACAATGTAAATTGAAGTGATGTGCATGCAAAATGGAACATTTGAGGTCACAGCTACAGCTACTGAATATAGCAGTAGATACTTTTCTTCTTTTATTTATCCCTTGAATCCTATCCAGCCAATGCTTCAGAAGTGCATTTAACATAGAAGACTGTATCCAGTGAGATGCCCTTAGCACATGGCAGAGAATATATGAACATCAAAAATAGCATATAGCATGTGAGCGTGTGTAGGAAATGCTTTATAATTTTCTACTAGAATATCTATAAATATAATGTCAAAAGGATTTTACCAATACTTGAAAGGAAGAGTGAAGAGGATTTTACCAACACTTGAGAGGAAGAGTTTGTGAGAAATATTTGCAGTGAATGCAAGTGCTTTGAATGTGTTTTACTAGATGCTGGTGAAGTAAGTTGATGGAAGCTTTTCAATAAGCCCAAGATCATGTGTTGGACAACACTTTGACATGTTGGAGGCCAAGACCATTCTCTCCCTGATTTTACAGAGAGTTTCTTTCAGTCTTTCTTCTGCGTATAGACATGCACCTATTGTTGTGCTTACTCTGCAGCCTCAGTATGGCATGCAAATCATCTTCAAGGTTGTGGAGATGTGAACAAGTTAACTGTCACATCCTTTATTTAAGATAAGGTATGCTGTGCTTGGATTGTAAACATTGAGAAGGATGTCTCTGAGTTCTGAATGTTGTATTCCATGTCACCATATCATGAAACATATCATAGAAATTTACGATGGATGCCATTTTCTTTAATTTGTATTAGTTAAGAATAAAACTCAAACTAATGTTATTATCTATTTCATATTTCAAATTATGAAATGTAAAAATATGATTTTGATACAACATAGTCAAGTTAGATAATTCTCATCCAACCAATGGGGAGATTATTCTATTGATGAACATTAATAAGTTTTGATAAACTTTGTTGAATTAAAAGAAGAGGCTACAAACTGTAGATTTGTGACTACTGTTATTTACTTTTAGCTTTACAAATTAATAGATTTGTGATTACGATTGTTTACATTTAGCTTCTAAGTTGTCATTTGTGACTGCACCAAAAATGGGGCAAAAAGGGCTTTCCATTACTTTCCATTGTTGCCAACTTAGCCATGGAAAATTCAGGAGGAAAAGCATTATTGCCTTTTCACTTAAAATCTATCTAAATGGTAAAAAGGGCAGAAAATTTGAGGTGGCACTTTGGTAGAACGTTTTGGAGGATTTTCAAGAGCAATTGAAGAATACTGCTTTCACATCAAATTGTGTAAACACATATTTTAAATGTCTTTAAAAAGTGCGAGATACTTAGGTATAACAAGAAGTGTACACATAATTTTAGCCTCTTCTTTTAATCTGATGATAAGAGGGTGATCCGTAGACTGACAAGCATGGCTTGCACCGTGTAAGTTGTTGACAACGAAAACTATAAGTCCTTGGAAGGTCGCTAGGTCGAACCTGAGCCCTTGCCCAAGGAGTTTGATCCAGCTGAGATTTGCAAACTTTTCGCACTTGAGGTGGGCAATGTCGAGGAGGCGTACGAGGTCGCGATCGTCAAGCAGAGCATCGACCAGAATGGGAATAACGACGACGGAATGGAGAAGAAAATCATGCTGGAGAGGAATTTGCGTTTCGGTTGTTTAGATATCACGGAGCCGGAGGCCGACGATGAGATCACTGGAGAAAGGGAAGCCTACATGGCCACGATGAGATCACTGGAGAAAGGGAAGCCTACATGGCCAGTGTCGTGGCCAAGTACAGGCGGAATCTTATGGAGAGGTAGGTTCTTCTATTTTAAAATATTTATCTGAAATGCAAAGAAATGCAAGAATTTCATGGAGTAAAGATTTGTATCTTGCATTTTAAAGTTCCTATGTGAAATGCAACAGTTTCATTAGCATATAACTTGTATTTAGGTTTCATATTTGAGATTTAAAAAAGCCACAGCATATGGGAGAGCGGCTATATTTTTATTTAAAATCTTTATCAAGGATTTCTAAATTAGTGTTTATCTTCTTATTTTACGTTTCTATGTGAAATACAAGCATTTCGTGTGAATATTCGCGTTTAGCATTTTGCAAAGATTTCGTAGCATCTATATTTTCACACATTTTTCTGAAATGCAAATTTGTAGGTTCTATGATGTTTTGATAAATTTATATTCATATTTTAGTTTATGCTATACACAATTTGGGCAATGATATAACATGGGTGAGTCTTTTCAATTTTTATATATAAATAAATATTTTATTTTATTTTTATTTTTATAATTATAATAATTATAATATATTTTAGATAAAAAGTTTTAAATTTATAAAAAAAAATTCTCGAACAAGGGGAAGTATTTGGGCCAACATCTTTGCCCTAAAACTCATTGTGAGGAGTACCCCAGGAAGATTTTTTAATTTTTATTTATTTTTTATATTATTATTTAATTATTTACAATGATAAATTTTATAGCATTTAATATTACAATATTATTATATTATAACATTAATTATTTTTTAAATTTTGATATTAAAAATTGATATGGGCCTCAATTGTATTATCTTATGATAACACAACAAATTGGGTATTATAAATTAGAACCTCCATCCTAACATACTATTCATTTGTAAGATATAGATAAAGAGATTTCCTGCTTTCAAATTCCTTTCAAAATTCTTTAAAGGGTATAAATAGCCTCTCCTATAGATCATGACATATTCTCGGCTTGTAGAGCACTCCCAAATACTACTTCAATAATTTGAACACTCCTAAATACTATTTCAAAAATCCATGCCGAGGGAGGGAAGAAAAGAAGCATACCGTATGGCATAAAAGAATCCATGCCTCTCAAAAAAATGGGTTGTGCCCTTTTTTATATATAAAGGCTCATACCTTATCTTGCAATGACTCTACCATTTTTGTTTTTTAAGAGAAAAACCCCTTGCGGGGTCGCCTTGGTCTGAGAGACCACGAATAGGGGGTTCTACACCGTCAAAGTCACTCAGGAGTCACACCCGACCCTGCCCACACCAACATTATCAATTGGATTTTGGATACCCAATTCAGCTTTTTGGTAGGATGGAGATTTGAACCTAGGACCTCCCTTGGAGGATTGACCTCTCCTCTCCAACTCACCTACAACACCTGGGTAACTCTACCACTTTTAAGATAGAGAGGTTGATAGGGAATTACACAAAGATGATTCCTTTCTCCCCGTTTAATAAAAGCGCAACCCTAGCTCTCTCTATTTTGAAAGGGGAGAGGTTCAATAACAAGAGTTCTATTAAAAATTGTGAGAATGGAAGAAAGAAGTATTAATATGGAGCTGATTCGGAGCTTTTACACTAAGTGTGGGTGTCTTTAAAGACTTAGGTTATGAAGGGGGTGATGAAGAGTCCTTTTAAAATAGAGAGGGTCCCAACCTTGAAATAGAAAGGCTCACATTCTCGTTTTCCCTGTTCTGCCATATTGACTACATTAATTGATAACTGTTGAGCCCGCCCATTTATTGAGAAGAGAGCGTAACCCTCATTAAAAAATACCTTCTCCCATTCTTAAGAATCTCTCTGGAGGGGTTTTAAAACAAAAGGCTCTTTAGTTGTTTCTCAACAAAATCACACTTTTCCATACCTCCAAATATGTTAATGGCCCCATGGTTTTTTTAAAGGGCCTCTTTGAAATGAGAAAAGGCTACCTCTATCTACCTCTATTAAATTAAAAGGGCCCCCTTCCCTCCCCCTTTGCTTTTAAAAATCCCTTTTAAACATGGGGCGCATATTATTTTCAATTTATTTAAAAGGTTAAAATAGCTAGGCCATGATGATATCACAAAAAGTCGTTCTTTAAAATGGTTAAATAGCTCTAAGAATTAGGACCCACACCCTTCCTAAGCAAGCAAAGAAGGCTGATCTTATGCTCTCTTATCTTAAGATAGAAAACCCAACTGGATGAATGGAATGCCCTCTCTTATATAAGGTGCATCCCTCAGCTCCCTTGTCCATTTTAAAATGCCAGCATCCCCACCCGAAGACCCGCCAAACAAGCAGGGGATAGGGATCTGATCTGCCTAAGCATTACGAAGCATGTTATGGAAATAAATCCTCTCTTTTAAAAGTTGATTCTTTACGTGGTTTCGGTGAACTACACTTCTTCTGAGGTGCTTTTGTGGAGTGTGTAACCATAATAGGATTGGGTATTGGAGAGGGAATTTTTTTATATGAATGATAGAGAGCTTATTCACCAGAGAGGTGAATAAGGTCGAGCCTTTCAATAAAGGTTCGATGGTTGGGTCAGTTAGATTAGGTTCTTGGGGATAAAAACCTTGTCATTTTTGGAAAGCTTCAAATTCAAGACTTAAAATTGTATCTCCTCTCCTCTCTATATAAAGGTAAAAAAATCCCTCTCCCCCACCATTTAAAAGGGTTGGGACTTTTTAAGGGCCTTTTTAAAACATGGGGGGGTTTGCTTTAAAATAGAGAGATAAAGAGCGGGTTTTTATTTGATTAATGGGTCTAGTCATCCTCATGGAAAGGGTAGAACCAAGTTAAGAATAGCTATGATCCTCGAAAGAGCCATATGAAAAATTATCTTTAATTGAGAGAGCATTTTTTTTTGGATCCAAGTCCCTTTAGTCTTAAAGAGCCCTATTCTATTGTTAACCTGAAGTTCTTATTAATTTTGAATAGAGAGGTACGAATTTGATTTATGGGAATGAATCTATCCCCATGATGAGCTACATAAGCTGCTACATGCCATATAAGAGCCAACCAAGCCATTGTTGACTTGTTGCTTGATGAACCCATGCCTTGAATAAAATAAAAAGTCATGACTCTCTACGATCTATGGAGTTGTTCCGACCCTGAGAGATAATGAAGATTATACTTTTATGTAGATAATAGGGCTCGAAGTTATGGATAATGAAGATGTTTTCATTGTTAATAAAGGGGGGGCTAGCTGATATAGGCGAGCACTCCATTCCTTTTAGAATAGATAGGTTAACTTCAACTTTAAAAAGTGGGAGGGATCTCTCATCGGGGAAGGTTGTCTCTCTTAAAACAAACCCCTTTGAAAATAGAGTTATTTGAAGAGAAGACTAAACTTTTGAGTGCTTTCGACTGGCCTGTGAGATTGGAATAATGCTGCAACTCCCTTTCAAAATAATAGAGAGGACCTCTTCCCTTTAATTGACAGATTTTAAAAGGCCCGATTTTTCTCTTATCAAAGAAAAGGAAAGGTATATAAAATGATTTGCCACTTCACCCAAAATCGAAAAGAAAGAGAAGGGATTTTCGGGAAGGGAGCGAAAGATAGACGAGAATCAGGATTGCTCTTTGAAATAAAAGTCTCACCCAACCATAAGTTGGCCATTTATAGGTAGGACTCATCCCCCTATCGATGGAAAAATATTGGGAAGAACCTTTGTCTTTTAAGGTGAAGGAAATCAACCCATTTGTCATTTTAAGGTGAAGAATATTATCACCTTTAAATGTTAGAAATTGGACATCATTATTTTTTCCAAGTGCGCTCTTCTAAATAAACAATCCTGGATGGATTTGGAGGAAATGCATTATAAGGATCTAGGGTCAGTTGATACATAATTTTATGTGTTAGGTTGGATCAAAAACAAGATGGTTCGTGTCAGGGTGGAGGGCAAAGGACATATTGATCATGTTTGAATAGCCCACCATTAGATACGTTATGGTTGACTACGGATGGACACCTTTTTAATAGTTGACCATATGACTGAAAGCCTTCCCCCTAAAGGACACCATAGTTCCTTTGTCTGGGTGGGATTGAAAATGATGGATTGGAATAAATGCTATAGTTAGTGATCTTATACAATAGTGATCGATTACCCGATCGATCCCACCTATCTTTTCAAAGGGTAAATCGCCCTATATATCCCTTGTGTGCTTTGGAATCGAGTAACAAAATTTATTTTAAGCTCATTCCCTGTACTATATCAAAGGAGCTTGATTCGTTATAGAACAAGGCAAAATGATTCCTATCCTTACAATATGCATTGCATCTTGAAGGCTTGCTCCCTCCCTCTTAAATATGGTAGGGCAAGGCATTATAAGATTTTCAAACTATCCCCATTCCACATCTCATGATGATGGAAGTACGTGTCTTTGCATAAGATCAAGAACAACAAAGTGGTTATGGATAACGAGCTTGATATGAGATACATCCAGAGAAATACCCTTTTAAAACAAAGGGGGTCTCTCTCTCAAAAAGTAAGAATACAACTTTAGTGCATTGGGGAAGTGAATATAGACCTCTCATTGTAAAGTGGATTTATCTCCACCATAAATAAATGAAGTGCAGCTCTCGTCTAAAAATGTTGAAAGCAAACTCAACCTTTTAAAGTAATTCTCTCATGAGCTTTAAAGAGGATGGATATCTTTTCTAAAGTTGATTCCTAACCATTCTTTTAGAGCACCCAAACCAATTATTCCAATGATTATCCCAATGATTCCAATACCAATGATTTCTTTTTCGAATGCTCTACTCCCCTATTTTAAGAAGGGCCTTTTGAGGTGAGGCTCTCCCCTTTAAAATTGAGAGGGCATTTTCCATAGGAACAAATTTCAATGATTCCAATCCCAACTAATCTATACCATGATCTGGTTAGGGTTTTAACTGGTGGGGTAGGAAAAAACATGTTGAAACAACACGAGTGATGAATTGGTTGGCAATACCCAAGTGAATCAAGGGTTTGGTTGTTGAAAAGGTTAATCCTAAAAACAAATATTATATAATGTCTTCCTTTAGCTCATAGAGGCCTTGATTCACCTTTAAAACTGACCCCTCCCATTTGTTATTAAAGTAAAGCTCATTCATATAATCACTTTTGTTAGTCGATATAGTGAGTTCAGGTGATCTATCTATGATCAATGCCTATGCGTAACCATGGAATGTACGTATGAGAGCCCTAGATCCTGCACTTCAAGGTCTAGAAAATATAGATGCTTCATATCATCTGTCTTTTCTTTAGCCTATAATAAAAAATGGGAGGACCCTCTATTTTAAAAGACCCTTTTAAACATGGGGTAGCATCTCATTATAAAGCTCGATTCTGCCCTAAAAAATGAATAGATAGGTCGATCCCATCATACGATATGATATGATATTGCTCAAGCAACATGAGGGCTTACTGCCCATTCAAACAATAACTTATCCATTCAAGATATTAAGTAGGATTCTTCTTCATCTTCCCTTAAGGAGTCGCGGTCACATGGAGTTGCATTCACTCATCCCAAGGTTCATACCAACTCTTAAGGGTATGAGTGGGCGCTTTGGAAAGTTGGTATTTGAACTTCCTCTTTTTTTTTTTAATAGTTACAACTTTTAAAATATGGAGAGGGCGAGTTGTCTATAATAGAGCCTCTTGCTATCTTAAGATGCTAAACTGACTACATAATGGAAAGGGCGTTTCTAGGGAAGGCAGGTCATTGCTATTTCCACCATCAATAGACGGATAGATCTTACCATCAATAGGAAGGGTGACTTGCACAGTTTTGGGATTATTTCTTTATTCATACGAATGGTGCTCAACTCAGCTCAAAAAAGTGTATTTTGAGCTTTGAATCCTATTTTAAAAGTGGTTATGAGATTCCTAAAAGAGATCCCCTTTAAAATCAACTATTTATTCATGCAATGCAATTGATTTTTTGAGGAATGGCTACACCTTATGGATTCATACCATGTCCCTTTCAAAATAGAGAGGGGTTGAGCTCTTAAAACTGGAAGAGGTGTTCAAGTATTGGAATGTTTTTCGAGGCTATTCCTCTTCCTTATGTGGAAGTAAAATCTAAAATATGAATAAAATAATCTCTTGGAGGTATTGGAATGAAATGATCACTCAGGTGGTCAAGGTCATAGATAGCTATTGTGTGATGGGAGAGAGTGGGATGGGAGAGAACCCCTTCAAAGTATATAAGCTTCTTGATGATAACGAGCTCAGAACAACTTATTCTTCTTTCTCTTGGGTGGGCTCGATGAGAGAAAATGCCTTCTTTCTCTTAAAGGGGGCTTTTCATGAGAGAAAGTGAGCTAATTCTTAGATCTAAGGGAGCTTTTTAAAGGGGGATTTTCATATAAAATAACAAATCTATGAGGTTAGCCAAGGGATTTATTCTAGTCTATGATCACACACCCGACTCCAAAATATTCTACCTCTTTAAAGAGTTGTTACCCCTTTATTACCCTTTTAAACAGTTGGTGAGAGGAGAGCTTTAAAACCTTATAATAAAACATCCCTGATGCCTCTTTGAAGTTCTCCCATCTCTAGGTAGAGGTAGTTGGTGAGCTCTTCCCTTGCCCTCTAAACGTAGTATCGATGAAAGGCTAAGTTGATCAACGAGTTAGCTATTCAATGAATATCGGACCCTCTTCTATATCTTTTCAAAGCCAGATATAGAGTGCTACCACTTTGGGATTAATAAGGTCAATCTCTGAATCAACATGTATCGCTCCAATTTTTTTGCATCCTTACCTTCAGGCTATAGGATCCGTGCCCGGAAGGGGGATGGAAAAAGGATGTCGCGGTACCTTGGACTAAGAGGACTTTGTGAAGGTCCCGCCTCTCAAGGGAGGTGTATTTTGATGATTTTTTGACGGATGGTGGGTTCACCAGGAAACATTTAATGGCAGTTTCCATGCCTAGGTTTGGAATGTGTTTTTATGTGTTCGTTTTTAACTTTAAGCATTCATATCCTAAGTTTGGCCAAATGAGTCTAAATTAATCTAAATGAAAGTGCAAATTTACTAAATACAGAGAACAAATTTAAGACAAAAAAATAGAGAAATTACAGAAGAATAAGAATAATACCTGATCCGGATGTCTGATGGAGATTCTGATGTTTGAAGCAGTCAGGATCGTCTGGAATTCGACATAATCGTCTGAGATCAGACAAGATCGTCTGAGATCTAATGAATTCATCAGAGACCTGCAAACAGAAAAATAGATGCAAAATACAAAGAATACAACAATGATAACATAGGAAAATGATAGAAAATAACAGCAGTGTTATCAAACTGAAACTTAGGCACAGAAATAGAAATAAATCATGCTAATTAGATGATAATTAGGATTTAATTATGCACTTAATCTAAATGGGTGAACTCCAAATGCAAAATAGTATAAAATACTGAATAAACTATCTAATTTGCAAAAGAAAACAGTAGAGAAAAGGTTGAGAAATGCAAACTTTAGGCACTGATTGCCTCAATGTGGACTGCAGTCAAGATCGTCTCGCATCAGTATGAAATCGTCTTGTATTTGACAGGATCGCCTCCGATCTGAACAGGTTCGTCGACGACGATGTATGCTTGCTCCGGATAAAAAACAAGATGGTACCTACAACAAAATTGATATAGAACCAATGCAAAATAGAATTTGAGGTGTTTGAACATGTATACAGTCAATTTACAAGGAATTTCAGCCAGGGGTTGGGGAGGGAAGGTCTTAGGGACTAAATAGGCTTAGGGGAGTAGTTAGGAGGTTGGAGATCATCCCTATTTGGGAGATCTCCAATGGGGGAGGGTCTCTAACGGCACAGACACGCTTCTGCCCAGATTAGAGGCATGTTGGAATAGAAGCTAATTTTGCAAAATCAGTTTTGTGACAAGATCGTCTAGACGTCCTAGCCCAGATGAAATCATCAGATCTGGGGCGATATCGTTTGATCGGCGACGATATCGTCAAACGGTCAAAACAACCTCTAAAAATGGTGCGAAAAATGGGGAAACGGATTACCCGACGGTTAACGGGCGGTTTGGGAGGTTAAATTTGAATTTTAAATTATTTACTAAGGTGAATGTAATTATGACAATTTTACTGCGCTAATTTTAGGGTGCTACATTTTGTCCCCTCTTTAGCAAATTTTTTGAAGAAAATGCGTTAAAGATGAGTTCTTCTCGATCTACGAGAAAGAAAAAATTATTCCCATTTTTAGGCGACGATTCTTGGTCGAATCATACGACAGCTTATTATGGTGCCCCCTCCGTGTTTTTACCCAAATCGAATGTTTGAGGTAAAAACGCAAAAAAGCAAAAAAATATTTTTGAATAAAATTAAAAAAAATAGGGTAAAACCCTAATTCATTTTTACTGTTCATTTTCGGATTTTTTTAGAGCTCTGAGCAAAAATGGTGGAGACGACGCACAGATCGATAGAGGTCTGGTGCGGTCTACGGGTAAGAGTCTAGACTTAACTAGAATGATTTAATTTGAATTTACATGCTTTGTAGGTAATTTTTAGATGAATTTTGAGCATCGTGGCCATTTTTGGGCCGTCGACGTCGTCGGGACGAAATCGTCTCAATTTCGTCAATTTTTCCCAAGGGCGAAATCGACGAAAGGGGGACAATTTCGTCAAATTAGAGACGATTTCGGCTTACGAAATCGGAGACGATTCTGCTCAAATTTGGGATGATATCGTCCAATAGTGGGCGATATCATCAATTGCATAAAATTGAATTTTAACTTGCATTATTAATTACTTGAATTGTTTATTAATGATTGTTTGTTGTTTTGTTGTTTATGTTTGCAGAGAGGTTTGCTAAAGAGCAAGGAATGGAAGTATGGAGGGTTGAGAGATGACTTGGCCGCTCTCATACAGGCAGAGCGAGATCAGCTGGCATAGGCCAGCTAACAGCATGTGGCAGAGATACCACAGGTGTCTACAGATATGGGGCTACTGACGGCCCTAGCAGAGAGATGGTATCTGGGTTCTTCTTGTTTCTGGCTATCGATAGGGGAGATGACTCCCACTCTAGAGGATGTATGGAGGATTCTAAGAATCCCCATACAAGGACGATTGATCACTCCTATGGCTAATCAGGACCATGCTATGGGACGACTGTGTGGTGACCCGAGCTTTGCCCTGGAGAAGGGCAGAGTTAATATCGAGGCACTACGCCAGACGCCTGGGGCATCTAAACTCACACGAGTGCTAGCTGGAGTGGTTGGTGGACTTTTGCTGTGCTACCAGAGCGGGTGCAGGGTGCCGTGGATGCTCATAGATGTGATCTGTGATATGCGAGACCACGGGTACAGGTTCTCTTGGGGTGGTTATGTATTATGTCGGCTGTACAAGATCCTATATGGGGTCATGTACAAGGGCGGTCGATGTCTGGTGATGACATCGCTCCTACAGGTTTGGTGCTTGGAGCACATTGCAGTGCGGAGGCCGATAGGGCTTCCTCTAACAGGGGTAGACGGGGAGAGGCCCCGAGTCTTCTACTGGTGGCTCCGGAGAGGGTCATAGTAGCGGATCGACCTCCCTATGTCCCGAAGACTATTGGATGACTTAGTCCCAGACCAGATCACCTAGAGGCCATGGAGGGAGCATCCAGGGTGGGCCGAGGATGGATAGGAGTTGGCTCACGTCAGGCGAGTTTGCTAGTTGTGGATGGAGAGAGGAGAGGTGGAGCTCCACCGCTATGACCGAGTTTTGAGGTAGTTTGGTCTGCAGCAGGGGATCCCATCTCTGAGGGATTATGAGTTTTCTCGGACTGTTCGGGATAACACCACAGTTAGCGGGGCTCCAGACATGCAGCGGTTCTAGAGTCAGGACACAGACGATGCCCCCATCTATCCAGTGGATGGTGACGATGCGGGGGTAGCCGATGGCTACGATGCCTAGTACGTAGGCATCCGCCCTACTTAGATGACAAGGGCACAGGGTCTGATTCACGTGTTTGTGCATCGGATAGGGAGGCAGATCCAGGCAGCGATGGAGGCGGCCCAGGGTCACGGCGAGAGAGAGTCGAGGAGGCCACAGGCACAGGAGAGGCCATGATAGTGGGAGAGGAGGGAGGCGAGACCCCCATCTCCATAGAGGGAGAGGCCACCATCTCCCGATAAGGGGAAGGGCGTTGACACAGGAGAGAGTAGCGAGATGGCTACTCTTCGGGCGGAGAGAGATCGTCTCCAGGCACAGGTGCAGACTCTATAGGATGAGGCTGCACGCCACCGAGATGAGGTGGCACAGCTGTGGGACGAGATTGCATGCCTCAAGGCATGGGGCGGAGGGGCGAGCTCTGGGGAGCTGACATGGGCTATTGCCCAACTTACATTCTACCAGACATTGTATTATCAACTGGTGCTAGAGGCAGATAGACTACCCCTGCCAGCCAACATTGCAGATTCGATCAGGATCGGGTCGTCGAGGACTAGGACTACGCAGACTGCGATGGGGCCACCTCATCCACCTCAGGGCGGGGGAGGAGATGAGGCGGAGAGCTCGAGGGGATCTCGAGGCTAGAGGGTTGCACAGCTTTGTACAGACTAACATTGTACTATTATTTTTTGTTTGATAGAGGATTGAGTATGCCAAGGTACAGATTGTGGCATACCAATCCAGTTTTGATGATGTATATATGTTGTTGATATATATATGAGGTGATATAGTTTTGATCATATGACTTGTATTATGTGGTGCTTATGATGCTTTTATGTTTGATTGATTGATTTGATAATTGGATTCAGGATTCATGAAATTATGTCATGTTGAAAATTTATAATTTTGATGTCATGCTGTAATATTTTAAATGGAATAATCTGATGTAACAAAGTGGTTGTTTGTGATAAAATGTGATAAAAATAAAAAGAGACTTCTAACAATAATTTCAAAGGACATTGTCGCTATTATAGACCATTTCATGGAGTCGCTGCTCACTCGGTCGTCAAGCTAGTCCTATTTATAAAAATATTGTTAAAAGTAAAAGAGTGCTTAAGAGAATATCTTAAGACTTTGGTGGAATGATGAAAATGAAGGTGATGATGGTTTGTTTTTCAGATTTCCATAAAAAGAAGTATGCAAGAAATAATGTTAAAATGATTTTTTGCTAGGCATAAATTCCTAAGTGTGATAAATTTTTTGGATAATTCCTTAGGAATTCTACCATCTTTGCAAAATTGAAGGTTGACATAATGACATGAAATAATGAAAATGTGTTTGCTTTTGAAAAGCATAATTTGTGTAACATAATGATTTAAGTCTTATGGTTTTCATGATTTTTAAATAAATGGGGAATAAAAATTGTTACAATGGTTTGCGCTAGACATAGAATATGTAGGTATGGACTTATACCATCATCGCGAAATCCAAAAAAAAGATAGTTTTATTGCATGGTTGATTTTTTTTTAATAAACAAAAAATATGAAAATGAGGACTTGTGCTAAGCATAAAATTCCAATTTTAGTTTTGGAACTATACCATCGTCGCGAAAGTCAACCAGTTATATATGCTTTGATTGTATATTTTGAAAGAAATTTTGATTTTTCTATTATATAGTTGTCTTTATGGTAAATAACTGTACTTGATTTATTCCAAACAAGTTGCCAAAAATAATATTTCAAAGTATTTTGAAGACAAAAGTTAGATTTATAAGGAATCCCATGTGCATATGTGAATTCATTTTTGATCTTGATTTATCATAATGATACACAAAATCTCTCAAATACAAATGTGTGTGCAATTGCTTTGTGCATTTACCATTTTTGAGCAAGATAATATGATACAAGTGATTTGAAGAAACCAAATAAGTGTTCATTAACCATGATGTAGATGCATATAACCATATTAGACTACTATGTAGGTCGGATTATCAAGAGATAGCTAATCCATAAGCAGACATAGGTCTATACAAAAGAAGGTCGCTAATGTGACAGACATATCACCACGCTAGGAGTTACCCAAGGCCAAGCGAGTTGGGCACAAACCACCTGTTATGGGGCTTACCTCACGAGTTTCGAATAATTGAGAATTCCAGGGATTCAAGCTCATTAACCCTTCTTTTCTTTTCAAAGGGTAGGGAAAGGGATTTTATTGCTTTCTTGCTTTCTGCTTTCCTTTCTTTTTCTTTTGAACTTTGCTTCTTTTTTTTTTTGTATTTTTTGCTTGATTTTTGAGATAGTGCTTGAAATATTGCTGCAATGATATGAAAGAACATTTTTCTTTTCTCTTTTTTTTTCTTGAAATTTTCTTTTCTTTTTCTTTGCTAGGGATACTTGCTCGGATTAGCTATAGAGCAAGGGATTTTTATTCTGGGTAGGGGTGAGCTTGTCCTTTTGTCAATTCTCAAAGATTCTAGACCATGTGCATGATAGGATAGCAGGGAAAACTTTTCGCTCAAGAAATCACATCTACTATGTAGCAAAACATGGAAATTACAAATATAATCATTTTATTATGAAAAGATGTGCTTGGTTTAAGTAAATAACAAGATCAATTCTCTATGCTCAAACTTTATTTAATTGAATTTTGTGGACTTTGATATAAGAGAGATTAGTAATCATGCCAAATAAAATCAAGATATTTATTTTTGTGTTTGTGAAAGTGAGGGATTCCAAATAAATGCTAATTTATCAAAAATAATTTGAAACATATAACTGCAACATTTGTAAGAAAATATATATAAATACTTTTGAGAAGTTTTGAGAACACTCACTCTCTCTTTCTTATTTATATTGTTTTGGTTTCGAAAGAGTCAAACATATTGTTGTTTTTATATTTTTATCATTATTTTGATTTTTGGTTTTATTTTTGTTTTTGAGCAAAAAAAAATTAACAAGTGCCATAAATAAATGCAACAAATAGTTTTGAATATTTTGTGATGATTATGAATGTTTTTGATGTTTTTGGATTTTTATAAATTTGAAAGAAATACAAGATAGTGATTTTGAACAAATATATACATGGATGAAATGACCAAATTTATGCATAGTAACGTTTAAGATGCAAAATATTCATGGGTTCTTTAAGTTCTTTACCATCTAAGGTAGATAATTTGTATGCTCCTCGATTCAAATTTAGCAGTAATAATGTATGGTCCGAGCCAGTTGGGCTCAAATTTACCTTTAAGGTCCTTAGTTGCATTTGTATTTTTTTGAATTTCTTTTAAAACAAGGTCGTCGATATCAAAGGATCGATGACGAACTTTCTTAGCATATGATCTTTTAAGCTTGTTTTGGTAAGCATGGAGATGCTCCAAAGAATTGATGCATTTTTCATCTAGGAGTTCCAGCTGACTGAGTCTGCCAGCTTGATATTCATCTCCTACTTCGGTATCTTGAAGTAGCAGAGCCAAAGAAGGAACTTCCAATTCAAATGGAAAAACTGCTTCAGCATCGTAAACCAAAACAAATGGTGAAGTTCCCGTGGGGGTTCGAACACTAGTTCGATAGGCCCACAAGGTTGGATATAATTGAATGTGCCAGTCACGACCAGTTTTATTGACCAATCTTTTGAGAATTTTGATTAAGGTTTTGTTAGATGCTTCTACTTGACCATTACCCTGAGGATAATAGGGAGTGGACTAGCGATGTTGAATCTTATATTTTTGGCATAATTTTTTAACATATTTATTTTTGAAACAAGTTCCATTGTCAGAGATGAGATTTACGAGAATTCCAAACCTACAAATGATTTGATTAAAAATAAATTTAGAGACTTGTGTGCCAGTGCAGGAAGCTAAAGGCATAGCTTCGACCCACTTCGTGAAATACTCAGTGGCGGTTATGATGAACTTGTGTCCATCAAATGACACAGGATTGATTTTGCCAATAATGTCCAAGCCCCATTTAGAAAAGGGCCAAGGAGATGAAATAGCCTACAGCTCTTATGCAGGCGCATGGACAAGGTCAGCATGTTTCTGGCACTTGTCGCAATGGCACACATACTCATGTGCATCCGTTTCCATGGTAGGCCAAAAGTATCCTATCCGAAGGAGCTTTTTAGCAATGACACTACCACTAAAGTGGCCTCCACAAGATCCATCGTGGGCTTCACTCAAGGCTGATTTAGACTCTCTAAGTTTAAACATCTTAATAAGATACCTTCAAAATATCTCCTATATAAAGTATTGCCAATTATTACAAATTGACTTGCTCGTCGACGTAATAACCGACGCTGGTTTCTATTAGAATTTGCAGGGAAAGTCCCATTTTGGAGAAAATTAAATATGTCCGTATACCAAGGTTCGGGAGTAGTTTCATTGATTAGAAACACATCCAAAGGCTCTAAGCATGAACTATTTGAAGCGGGTTCTTGGAGTCGATGAATAATGATAGTGGCATATTTGTCATCTAACTCCAAGGGGCAGGAGAGATGCAACTGTGACCATAGCATCAGCTACACGGTTGCTAGTTCGAGGAATAGCTTCCAAGGTAACTTGATCAAATAAAGACATTAACTGTAAAACATAGGCCTTATATGGGCACAGTTTATCATCTTTGGTTTGATAAAATTCATTAATTTGGTTTATAACCAGTTGGGAATCACCAAAAACTAAAAGGTGTTTAATTTTGAGTGCTAAGGCAGCTCGTAATCCAAGGATTAGAGCTTCATACTCAGCAGTATTGTTGGTGCAAGCAAATGTCAATTTGAAGGACATAGGAATAAGATGTTTTTATGGGGATATTAAAATAATACCCACACCAGCCCCACTCATGCATCGGGCTCCGTCAAAGTATAAGGACCATTGTTCAATATGGTCTGCCTCTAATTGAAGGCATTCATCTGGAAACTCGATGATGAGGGGATGAGTAGATTCTAAGGGTGCAATAACTAGTTGATCTGCTATGATTTGACCCTTAACAAACTTTTGTCCTATGAATGTGAGATCAAACTAGCTTAGAGCAAGAACCCACTTGGCTGTGTGACCCAATAAATAAGGTCGACTCATGAGATACCTTAAGGGATCGTATTTGGCAATGACATAAGTTTTTTGACTAAGCATATAATGTCGTAATTTTTACGTAGCAAACACGACTGCTAGACATAGTTTTTCTAATACTGTGTAGCGGGTTTCATAACTAATGAAGGTTCGGCTAATGTAATAATTAGCACGTTCTCGCTTTTCATCATCAAGTTGAGCTAACATAGCTCCTAAGGCAGAATCTGAAGCTGAAATATATAGGAGAAATGGGCGATCAGGTTTAGGTGGTGAAAGCACGGGTGGATTAAGGAGGTATTGTTTGAGAAGTTCAAAAGCTTCTCAACATTCATCGTCCCAATTAAAAGGGACATCCTTCTTAAGGAGTTTAAGAAAGGGACCGGTTTTGTCCTCCAGCTTATCAATGAAGCGACGGATAGCTTGAAGCTTACCTTGTAAACTTCGTAACTTAGATATATTAGTAGGTGCAGGCATATCAGTGATGGCCGCAATCTTGAGAGGGTCGATTTCAATACCACGTAAAGAAACTAAAACCCCTAATAGTTTACCGGACTTAACTCCGAATATACATTTTGCTGGATTTAATCGAATAAGATATTCTCGTAATCGATTAAAAACTTTTCTCAAATCATCTAAATGATTATCTTCAATAATAGAGCGAGCTATAATATCATCTACATAATCATGTAGGATATCAAGCATCATATCATGAAAAATATAGGTCATAGCTCGTTGATAAGTTGCACCTACGTTCTTTAAGCCAAATGGCATCACTTTCCAACAAAAGGTACCCTAGGGGGTAATAAAGGCTATTTTAGCCTGGTCTTCAGGAGCTATCCTGATCTGATTATAACTAGAGAATCCATCCATTAAAGACATCATCCCACTCCCGAAAGTAAAGTCAATGATTTGATCCATGTTTGGAAGAGGAAAGTCATCTTTAGGGCATGCAGCGTTAATATCTCTAAAATTTGTGCAAACCCTAACTTTGGTAGCTTCTTTCTTGGTGACTGGAACTACATTTGAGATCCATTCAGCATAATCAATAGCTTGTATAAAGATAACATTCAAGAGTTTTTATAACTCCCCTTTGACTAGCAGAGCCACTTTGAGATGCATTTTTCTAAGTTTTTGTTTAACAGGTTTAGCATCCAGACGGACCACTAGATGATGCATGACTACAGAAGGGTCTAGACCTGGCATATCTTCATATGTCCAAGCGAAGACGTCTTCATACTCTTTAAGAAATGTAATGTATTGTTCTTGTTTTTCTTGACTTAATTCTGATCCAATATTTATTATGTGAGGATTGTCCTCAGTTCCAATATTAATTTTACTGACGTTTTCTACCTCCATGTGTAGATCTCTTTCAAAATTAGGTGGGGCGGGTAAAACGCCCAATTCTTGTAATTCTTGTAAGGTTAATTTAGATAATTCATCTTGAGGATTAGTGGCCTCAAGTTGGGCTATAGTTGGTATTGAACCATCAAAATAAAATCCATTGTGTAACATCTCTTCAACAGATACATCATGGAAGATATCTCCTTCCAACTCTTTATCGGGGTCAGCAATCATTTCAGGGTAAGCTATGGATAGCATGTTGCATGAAAATGACTGATTTTTAAGAGGAAAATCAACATGCCTATCCAAATAATCTTGATAACATATGAGATGATCATCATCCTCAAAAGGAAATGGTTGACCCTTACTAGGAAATAGGCCCACACCATAGCGGGCAGGCCACGGTTCTACCTCGAAAGGTTCTTTCATGCCGTTTTGGAAAGGTCCCAAGCCTTTCCCTTTATATCCCATTTTAAGCATCATGGGTTTAGCTTTAATATAATCATTGGTAAAATAACATCGAGCATATCCTTCATGATGAGTTTGGATATTTCGAGGGATTCTTCCCCAGTCATATCCTTTATAAATGAAGGCACAACTCCCGACTTGGTAAGTACTTCCCATAGGTTGTGGGAGGCCCAAAGTACGGGGAGATGGCGGTAGGTTATTTAAAAGATTTGAATCTTGCATGAAAGCATTTATTTTTTTTTATATTAAGGTTGTGGATAAATCTGGTAAAATTTCATCAGAAAGGGCATAAGATGTAGAAGGCTTATTACCTATATCTTTATATGTGGAAGGTATGATAGATGTGTCTATAGGTTTTGAATTTATAGGGATAGAACTTGAAGGATTGGTTGTAGATTTAAGATATTTTTGAGGTTCTAAAATGATTTTTTTAGAGGGTTGTTGATCTATATAGGAGGATGAAATTAATGGAGGGGAAATAGGTAAAGTTATGGGTGTGTGTTTCACGGTTTTAGGTGAAAAATAAGAACTAGGATGTGTGGATGACAGAGCAGGGCAAAATTGCACTCCAACGGGTTCTGCCAAAGCACACATATCAAAAGGTCTAGGGTCACCATGGATAGTGACCAACTGATTTTTAAACTCAAATTTAACACATTGGTGTAAGGTTGATGGGACCACTCGCATGGCGTTGATCCAAGGGCGACCCAAAAGTATATTGTACGATGTTGGGAAATGTACAATAAACATGGTTGTTTCTAGGGTTCTAGGACCAACTTGCAATGGGAGGGTAATAACTCCACATGTTTCTTGTGTTTCATCATTAAAAGCTTTGATAATCATATCATTTTTCTTCATTTCATCACTTCTAAAGCCAAATCGTTGGTAGAAGTCAAAAGTTCAAATGTTTAGAGATGAGCCATTATCAATCAAGACTCGTTTGACAACTACATCTCCAATTAGAGCAATAATGTATAAGGGATTATCCTTATGTAAACTATGTTGTGGGATATCTTTATCCCGAAAGTCAATACAATCAATCTCTCGAGTGATGATAGTATTGGCCATAGCTTTAGGTTGAATGTTTTGAGGTACCATCATTTGGCTCAATGTAAGCATCAACTCATCCCTATGGGTGGGAGAGGATATTAATAAATCCAAAAGGGAAATTCTGGCCGTAGTATTGGACAATTGCTCATTAATATTGTAAGGGGGTTTAGGTTGAACAGTAGGAGCATGATTCCCTTTATTGGGGTTTTTCAAAATGAATGGAGCCGATCCATCGTTCTGGTTTGGTTCTTGTTGGGAATTTTGAGCTTGTTGTCGGGTAACGACTCCAATGGTACCTACAATGTTATAATGAAGATGTTGAACTGGTCTTGGTTGAGAATTGATGGCTTGTTCATTAGAAAGGAATATATTAGAAGAAGGTCGAGTAGTAACTCATCTAGGAAATGGTTCTTCTGGAACCATAGCATCTGTGATGGGTTGAATAGGATCTGATTCGTTTTCAAAACTATTCAATTGGTTTGAAGTAATGTCTAGTTCACTTTCACTATCTGATTCTATATCACTAGAATCAGAAGTTTGAAAATTATGTAAGGGCTTGGTCGTAACCAGGGATAAGGTTGTGTCAAATATTTGAGGATCCTGAATAGGTAATTGTTCGCTAATGGTTACTACATATCGGGTAGGAGGGGGAACATTATGATGTTCGATTTGATTGGCTACTTCTTTACCATGTCTTGGTAAAGGGTGTTGAAATATGTCTAGAGTTTGATTGGCATTTTGATTTTGATTTTGGGGAACGGTATTTTGAGTATTATTATGAGGGTTTTGTTTAGGTTGGAAGGCTTGCACTTCCATTTCATTATTGTCAATCAAATCCTGTATTTTATGTTTCAACCTTTTACAAGCGTTGGTAGAATGTCCAGGTCCTCTATGGAAATCACAATGTAAGTCAACTCTGTATTCGGGTATAGTTGGATCAGGTTCCTGGATAGCTGGTAATTGGATCAAACCTCTTTCGAGTAATTGAGGTAAAATAGTTGATAAGGGTTGGTTTAATCTAGTGAATTCTTGAGGAGGTTTGTTAGGAGGTTTCAGTATAAAATTTTTTGTTGTCTTTGTTGCATTGATATTAGCAACATTTCTGGTGTCAATGACTCCGTCACCGACGACTTGTTTGTTTTTATATTGATTTCTGGATGTTTTCTCATCATCCTTCTTCCTAAGTTAGCCTCTCCTAATGAGGGCATCTTCTACTCTTCGAGCTAAATCTATAGCTTGATCGAAGGTAGTTAAGGTAGCAGTCGATAGCTCATAAGATATTTGTTCTTGTAAATTGTTGATGAAAATGTCCAACATTTCCCTATAAGGTAGCACAAAGTGCAGTTTTCTGTCAATTGCCTCCATCTAGCTAAGAAATCGACAAAACATTCATCTTTGTCTTGTTTTAAATTGTATAAATCTTTAATAGTTACATGCCTCTCGATGTAGGCACTAAATTGATGGACAAATGATTTCGCTATTTCTTCGAAGCTTCTCAAAGAGTGAGTGGGCAATTGATAGTACCACTCTAATGCCATTCCACCTAAAATTTTTGGGAACATTTTTAATAATAGCAAGTCATCATGCGATATGTCGTGACATGCTATCCTAAACATGGGAAGATGCTCTATGGGATCTTCGGTTCCTTTATATATAGGCAGGATGGGCATGGGAAAATGCTTAGGGTATGGTTGAGCTACAACTATGGGATCCAAAGGTTGACTACATATCTCTCGATAATTATACGAGGGACGATAGGGATCTATCTGGTCCATACGTGAAGCTAATTGTTTCACCATGGCTTCCAGATTACTAGTTTGCCCCCCATATTGATTTGGTAGGGCATTGACATGGGTTTTATGGGCATATGATGGAGGAACATGAAGATTAGATGCCATGTTACTATTGTGTAAATTATTGGTAGGAAAAGTATTATGAAGGAATTTTGAAGTTGTATTATGATGTATTTCAGATTGTTGAAAATTTGTATTTGGCTTCGTTTTAGGTTTTTGTTTATTTGAAGCATATTGCTCAATAGTTTGGCGGAATAAAGTAGCGAAGGAAGGTTTCTTTTGTGTGGGAACAATTTTAGGTTGAATAACAGGTTCCTTAGGAGGTTGGATAGCCTGTTGTTTTGACATGTTTTGAATCATAGTGACCATATCCGTATTGGATGGTCCAGCCTTATCACTTTCTTGATCAATGAAAGATAAGGGATTAATGCGCACATCATACATATGTTCCAAAGCTGCTTGAGTGTCACTAACTTGCCCTTTATCAATACGAATTGCCACATTAAGGTCATCAATGTTATCACTGAGAAATTTCTTGAAATGATCTATGTTGTTAAAGGCAATAGTTCCATTTGGAGCTATTCTAGGGGATGAGGATCCATCCTCTTTAACACTTCCTTCTTGTTCCTTACCTAGGTCATATTCTGGTTGAACTAGAGTTTTTTCTTCCGAAGTTGGATCTTCAGGAAGGACATTTGGGTTTTCAGTTGTGTCTTGTAACCAATCTTCTCCTTCTCCTAAAGTTTCTTTACCATTCCTAAGTTTAGGCATGGTGCTAAATTTTGATTTCAGCAAATATATATATATAAATATATGCAACAAATTAAGAGGTATATATTTACTATATACCTACTACAATATTTGAAATGAAAAGTTTAAGTTTTTGCTATGTTTTTTAGTTTTTTAATTTTTGAAAAACAAAATATTGTAAAGACAATCAACACAATAAATGCAAGAAATAAGACTGAAAGTAATAATCTAGTTTTCTATAAATAATTTATAAATATCATTAATAGGCTCGAGTTGTTCAGGATTCATGAAGTGTTCTTCAAATTGAAAGTTTTTTTTTAAGAATTTAATGAAAAGAGCTATAGTGATATTATCTGTCTCAGATGTTGGTTGATAAAAGTAAAGCTCATGGCAATACTCTCGATATAGCACAACTCACGAAACTCTATTCCATCTTTCCCTATCTGTAAGAACAACCTCTTGGTCTTCTACACAACCTAAGAACTGGTGCACAATGGTTGTGTTCTCGAGGTATTCCTCGAAGGTGAACAATTCTGAAGATACTAGAGCTCTCCTATAAGCTAACCATCTATGGCAGGCTCTCTGAAGTTCATGATAAAAAACTAGTTGATGAGGATCTAGGATTCTATCTAGGACTAGCCTCTTGATTTGCTTAAGTTGTGTGGACCTAGATGAGATGATACTAAGTCTTCTATCAAGTTCGTTCCACAGGAATTGATTTCTACTTGTTTCAGGCACATTAAGCATAGAATTGATTTCTACGGCTGCCAATTGGTTTTCTACATTTATAGTAATTGCTAATCTTTTCTTAGGAGCTACCATCTAAACATGATTTTAAACTTTAAATATTTTAAAATGCATCTATGTTTTAGTTGTTCTATTTTTTTTTGTTTTGTTTTGTTTGTTTTTGTTTTCAAAAGGTTATGATGCATTCACGTCGGGTTCACCAAAATGTATCGCTCCAAATTTTTCGCATCCTTACCTTCAGGCTATAGGATCCGTGCCCAGAAGGGGGATGGAAAAAGGATGTCGTGGTACCTCGGACTGAGAGGACTTTTCGAAGGTCCCGCATCTCAAGGGAGGTGTATTTTGATGATTTTTCGATGGATGGTGGGTTCACCAGGAAACATTTAATGGTCGTTTCCATGCTTAGGTTTGGAATGTGTTTTTATGTGTTCATTTTTAACTTTAAGCATTCATATCCTAAGTTTGGCCAAATGAGTCTAAATTAATCTAAATGAAAGTGCAGATTTACTAAATACAGAGAACAAATTTAAGACAAAAAAACAAAGAAATTACAGAAGAATAAGAATAATACCTGATCTAGATGTCTGATGGAGATTCTGATGTTTGAAGCAGTCAGGATCATCTGGAATTCGACATAATCATCTGAGATCAGACAAGATCATCCGAGATCCGACGAATTCAGTCGGAGACACTGCAAACGAAAAACAGATGCAAAATACAAAGAATACAACAATGATAACAGAGGAAAATGATAGAAAATAACAGCAGTGTTATCAAACTAAAACTTAGGCACAGAAACAAAAATAAATCATGCTAATTATATGATAATTAGGATTTAATTATGCACTTAATCTAAATGGGTGAACTCCAAATGCACAATAGTATAAAATACTAAATAAACTATCTAATTTGCAGAAGAAAACAGTAGAGAAAAGGTTGAGAAATGCAAACTTCAGGCACTGATTGCCTCAATGTGTACTGCAGTCGAGATCGTCTTGCATCAATACAAAATCGTCTCGTATTTGACAGGATCGCCTCCGATCTGAACAGGTTCATCGACGACGATGTATGCTTGCTCCGGCTGAAAAACAAGATGGTACCTGCAACAAAATTGATATAGAACCAATGCAAAATAGAATTTGAGGTGTTTGAATGTGTATGCAGTCAATTTACAGGGAATTTTAGCCAGGGGTTGGGGAGGGAAGGTCTTAGGGACTAAATAGACTTAGGGGAGTAGTTAGGAGGTTGGAGATCATCCCTATTTGGGAGATCTCCAATGGGGGAGGGTCTCTAACGATGCAGACAAGCTTCTGCCCAGATTAGAGGCCCGTTGGAATAGAAGCTAATTTTGCAAAATCAGTTTTACGACAAGATTGTCTAGACGTCCTAGCCCAGATGAAATCGTCATATCTGGGGCGATATCGTCTAATCGACGACGATATCGTCAAACGATCAAAACAACCTCTAAAAATGGTGCGAAAAAGGGGGAAACGAATTACCCGACGGTTAACAGGCGGTTTGGGAGGTTAAATTTGAATTTTAAATTATTTACTAAGGTGAATGTAATTATGACAATTTTACTGCACCAATTTTAGGGTGCTACACAACAATAAGAGCAAGGGCTCTATCCCTATTGAGATATAGAGCACTGCTCCATCATAATAATAAGGGTGCCCTCTCCCCTTTTTATAATAGAGAGGTATTGACCCCTCTCTATTCTAGATAAAAGGAATCCTATAGTATTTTTTTGGGAATTCAAGATTTAATCCCCCCATGTTTTGCCTTTAAAACATGGGGTTTAAACAGTGGGGGAGAGCCCTTTTAAACCCTAAGGCTGCTTGAAATAAAATAGTGGTTCAATTGATAGGCCAAGAGGGTTTTAATGTAAGAGACTCTGACGAGGGATACCATGCACTTGACTTAAATGGGCCCACCTTTATGTTGGAAATAAACAAAGGAGAGCAGGTACACCGATCACTAATTATTTTCTCTTGCTCAGAGTAACTCAATCCTAAGGCTTCCTGATTGGCGTGAGTACAAAATCATTTCTATCCTTGGTATGGTTCTTTTAAAATGGTTCAATGCTGATTTAATTTCAAAATAGAGGAGCCTCCCCTTATTAAGGTTCTCTTCTTTCCATTAAATATTTCTCACATTAGAATAGGCTCTTGATCTACAACGACCAGATGATCTAGCTAAGCACTTATTCAAGGTACCTTCATCACTATCCGTTCCATATTGAGAGTCCAAGCTTTCTCTTATAGGGCATTTTTAAGTCTCTTTTTTAAAAGGGCACTCTAACTCCAATGAATGATTGGGCCAACCCTCAATTTATTTAAAATCCTGGTCTTTACTAAAGGACATCAACATCTTAAAGATCCTCGTCCCTCTCTCTATTTTAAAATATGGAAAAACCCTCTCAATTTAAAAGGGACCTGGTTATAGATAGAGGGCAATAGTCATTTTTTTGTTCCAAATACTCGCTTGAATGAAGAATTATTTCATAGGTTGTTAATACATATATAATAGACTCACTCTTTTAAAGGCTTGCTCCTCCCTCAAAATAGAGGGCTTAAAATAGAGGTAAATCATCTTCCCTCCCCCACTCCCACCATTTAGGAGGGTATTTAAAAGGGTCGGGCCCCAACATTTAAAAGGCAAAGGGCCAGGTCAAGCCTTTTATAAACCAAAATAAAATAAACATTTTCTTCTTTAGCCAACCTTGATGAAGGACACATTTAACAAGCAAGGCGTTTCTCTCGTGTCAAAATGAATAAATGTATGGTTCCCCTTAAGAGCTTAATAATAAGCGAGCGCGACTTGGATTTATATAGAGAGGAGAGCAGGCCTCTCCATATTAAATGTCTTAAGAGCAGAGCTCGCTTCTAAAGCTTCCTTTGGTGAGATTTCAAGGTAAGCATGTACATAAATGACTTTTCTTTTCAAGGTCATTTTTTAAATTAATAACTTGGGGAATAAAGGGTTTTACTTATTCAATCGGTTGAGGGTTAATCTCCTTCGAAATTGGTCCTCTCCCTTCTAAAGGCATCTTAAGTTATTAAAAACATAATATGAATCGAGTGGTTTCCTCTGGGTCAAGCTCTCCCTTTTAAGCTTTAAAAAGGGGTTTTAAAATAGAAGGTTGATCTCCTTTTCTGTTTTAAAAGGGCTCTTAAAATGGGACCTTTTAAACTAAGATCCTTTGAATTAATAATTATTTTTTAAGGTCCTCAACGCGTTATAAGGATAGAGAGCTTGGATTCAGAGGGTTGAGTGCCCCTTAAAAATAAAGAGCAGTCCTGGTAATCTAATGCAGTTGATTGATTGCAAGGGAAAACATCTATGTTTTAAGGTTAGATGGTTGTAAAATGATCCTATAAATTTTTAACGATGGAAGGATTGATATCTTTATTCCATGTAAAAAGGTTTATTATAGACCTCTTAAGATAAAAAATTGACCACATCCTGCGGTTGAAGAGGAAAGGAAGGTCGGGTTCCTACATCCAACTTAAATTTTTCAAGTTATGGGAGAAAATAGGATAATTTATTACCAAGAGAGATGCACCTTTATGATGCATACGACAGAGAGGGGTTCAAACCTATGACCATTAGGAGAGGCCTTTTAGAAAAAAACTCCCACCAATCAGCCTATATCATGGCATAGCTCTTGGGAAATATTATCTATTCTATATGGCTAAATCCCTATATTGTACACAAGTATAGATAGTTTCTCCCCATTGCATGTTGTTCTCGTGAAGTGATGAAACTGCCCATGCCCTGCTTGTCTCATCATTGGTCCCTTCTTATATAAGGTTCACATTTAAGGTTCCTTTCGAATGAGCAAGAGGCCTTGGTTGCTTCAAAACTTAAAGGGGTACAGAGAGGTGGGCCTTGATAAAAAGGCTATGCATGTCAAGTCTATCTCTTTCCTCTCCCTCTGTTTCAACTAGGTAGTTGTATTTTTGTGTCTATGACCTACTACAACTTCGATGATTCCCTTAGTATGATTATTAGGATTGATTCTTTTCAGAATTTGTGAGAGTAAATAATGGAGTTTTTATGTATGTAGAGCTCTTTCGTCTAGAGCATGATCATGTGAGAAAATGATAGAAATATGACACACGAGATTCACTTCCATTTAATAAAAACCTCACACCTCATTCGTAAAAATGAGGCTCTTGTACCTCAACCCTTGAATCAGAAGAATTCACCATTTCTATCGGTCCAATTCAAAGCCATCATAGAAAAGAAAAAATATGTTTTTTTATGGAATAACAATGGTTTTTGTATCGCCCAAATTTTTTGCACCCTTACCTTCAGGCTAAAGGATCCGTACCCGAAAGGGGGTGAGAAAAGGATGGAACAATACCTCGGACGGAGAGGCCCTTTGAAGGTCGCGCCTCTCGGGGGAGGGGTATAAAGGTGAATTTTTGACGGATGGTGGGGTTCACCAGGAAACTTTGAGTGGCAGTTTCCACGCCTAGGTTGAGAATGGGTTTGATTTGTTCGTTTTATGTTCAATCATTCAGATTCCTAGGTTGGCCAAAATGAAGCTAAGCTATTCTATATGAAGATTCTGATTTATATGAAGACAAAAGACATAAATGAATCCTAATGTGATTGAATACAGAGAATATATAAAATGGAGAAGAGTACACCTGATTTTTGATGTCTGATGAAGATTCTGAAGCTTGTAGGAGTCCAGATCATCCCGGATATGACAGGATCATCTGTAATTGTACAGAATCATCCCAAATCATAGGAGATCATCCGAGATCACCCAAGATCGTCAATGACCTGACGAATTCGTCAAGCGAATTCGTCAGAAACCTGCAATCAAGAAAACAGACATCAAAAACCAAAAATACAATTGCAAGAATGATGCAAAATGATAGAAATAAGAGTATAGATGTTTGAATGATAAATCCAGATATCAAATTAAATGAGATGCACTATTTTGGAAACTTATTTTGAATTTTATCATGCAATTATGCTAAATGAGGTGAACTCCAAGATGCAAAACAGAAGTAAATTAATCTAATGCACCAATAAATAAGGAAAATGAGATAGAGAATGCAAACTCAGGGCTTTGATTGCCCCCAAGCTGAATTGCAGACCAGATCATCTGTAATCGTACAAGATCATCGCCGATCTTGACAGGATCATCTAAAATTGTAGTTGAATCACCTGCGATGATCCGAGCTACCTCCAGCTGAAACACAATGAAATCCTGCAACAAAACTTGAAAACACAAGTGCAAATGATGGGAGATCACAACAAAAACTAAAATTGTAGGGAAATAATCAGCCAGGCAACTAGGTAGGGAGTCAGGGGGATAAACTAGGAAAATCCCAGTTTATATAGGATTAGGGGAGGTTAGGAGGTTGGGGATCATCCCAATCTGGGAGATCCCCAACGTGGGAATCTCCAACCGTACAGACACGCTTCTGCCCAAGTTGGAGAGGTCATTGGAACAGAAGCTAATTACAAAAATTTAATTTTGGGACGAAATCGTCTGGACGTTCTGTTCTAGATGAATTCATCCGATTTGGGATGATATCATCAGATCGACGACGATATCGTCCAACGGTCACAACAACCTCTAAAAATGGCATAAAAAATGAGGTAAGTGGTTAACGGGCGATTTCGAGGTTAAAATTCAAATTTCTACTTTTTACTGATGGTTTAACTGTGCCAATTTTAGGGTGCTACATTTTGCCCCCTCTTTAGCGAATTTTTTGAAAAAAATGTGTTAAAGACGAGTTCTTCATGCTTTACGAGAAAGCAAAAATTTATTCCATTTTTTAGACGATGATTCTAGGTCGAATCGTACGACTGTTTGCTATGGTGCCCCCTCCGAGTTTTTACCCAAATCGAACGTTTGAGGTAAAAGCACGAAAAAGCAAAAATTAAAAAATGTCATTTTTGAATAAAAATAAGAAAAATAGGGTAAAACCCTAATTCATTTTTACTGTTCACTTTCGTTGTTTCAGAGCTCTACAGGCGAAATGGTGGAAACGGCGCACAGATCGACAGAGATCCGACGCGGGTTGTGGGTAAGGATCTAAACCTAGTTTACTATGTTTTTAACTTGATTTACTTGATTTTTGACTTGAATTTTAAGTGTTTTTGGGCGTCGCGACCATTTTTAGGCCGTCGACGAAATCGTCTCTATATTGCCGATTTCGTCTAGGGACGAAATCGAAGAAATAGGGGCGATCCCGTCCAATAAGGGGTGATCCCCAAATTGAAGAACGGAGACGATTTCATCCTATTAAGGATGATTTTATCTAAATTTGGTACGATATCATCCAATAATGGGCGATATCAACTTTTATGGGATGATTTGATTTTAATTGATTTTTTTTTAATGATTATGTACTAATGATTTTTGTTGTTTTATTGCTTATTTTGCAGAGGGGATTGCTAAAGAGTCGGGAGTGGAAATACGGAGGTCTAAGAGATGATTTGGCCATGCTCGATCAGGCCGAGCGAGATAGATTGGCAGAGGTAGGATTGCAACATGTGGCAGAGATGCCACAAATTCCTATAGACATGGGGCTACTGACAGCCCTAGCAGAGAGATGGTATCCGGAGTCGTCCTACTTTTGACTACCGATAGGGGAGATGACTCCCACTCTAGAGGATGTATGGAGGATCTTGAGGATCCCCATACATGGTCGATTCATGACCCCTTCGGCCAATCAGGGCCATGCTATGATGAGATTGTGCGAGGACCCGAGCTTCATCCTGGAGAAGGGCGGAGTGAACATCGAGGCTTTGAGGCGGATGCCTAGGGCATCTCGGTTGACCCAAGTTTTGGTAGGGGTGGTGGGTGGCCTTCTTCTATGCCACCAGAGTGGATGCAGATTACCGTGGCTACTTTCAGATGTGGTCTATGACATGAGAGACCATGGATACAGGTTTGCTTGGGGCAGCTTTGTACTGTGTCGCTTGTATAGGATCCTTTACGGGGTCGTATACAAGGGGGTCGATGTCTGGTGCTGACATCGCTTCTACAGGTTTGGTGCTGGGAGCACATTGCGGTGCGAAGGCCGGTAGGGCTTCCACTAATAAGAGTTGATCGGGAGAGACCCTGAGTTTTCTATTGGTGGCTCCAGAGAGGGTCACAATGGTGGATAGATCTACCGATGTCCCGAAGGTTGCTGGATGACCTCACCCTAGATCGGATCACCTGGAGACCATGGAGAGAGCATCCAGGGTGGGTAGAGGATAGACAGGAGTTGGCTCGCATCAAGTGAGTCATATGGTTGAGGACAGAGTGGGGAGAGGTAGAGCTCCACCGCTACGACCAAGTTTTGAGGTAGTTCAGTCTATAGCAAGGGATCCCTACTCTTAGGGATTATGAGTACTCCTGAACTATGTGGGATAGTACCACACTGAGTGGGGCTCTAGACATGCAATGGTTCTAGAGTCAGGATGCTGATGATGCCCCCATTCAGCCAGTGGATGGGGATGATGCAGGGATAGCAGATGGATATGATGCCTGGTATGTAGGCATCCACCCTCCTCGGATGATGAGGGCATAGGGTCCGATGCACGCTATAGTGCAATGGATGGAGAGGCGATGCAGGCTACCATCGATGCAACGAGGGGTCACAGAGGGAGGGATCAACGATGACCTCCTCAAGAGAGACGTCGAAGAGTACCATAGGCTCTAGAGAGACAATAGCAACAGAGGAGGGAGGAGAGGAGAGAGGAGAGGAGAGAAAGACTCCCTCCTCAATAGAGGGATAGGCCACCATCGCCCGATAGGGGCAAGGGTGTCGAGGTGGGGGAGAGCAACGAGATGGTAGCTCTTCAAGTGGAGAATGCCCACCTACGAGCTCAGGTGTAGACTCTACAGGATGAGGCTACATGGCTCAGGGCTCGGAGTGGAGGGGCGAGCATTCTAGAGCTGGCATGATCGGTTGCTCAGACCATATTCTATCAGGGAGTGTACTACCAGCTGGTTCTAGAGGGCCAGAGGATACAGTTGCCAATCGACATTGTAGAGTCGATCAGGATGGGGTCATCGAGGACATCATCATGATCGACATCGAGGACCCACGATACAAGATGGGCTTCGATGGGACCACCTCCTCCACCTCAGGGTGGGAGAGGAGATGAGGCTGAGAGCTCGAGGTCTTCTCGAGACTAGATGCACATTGTACATAGACTATTTTTGAGATGATTGAGTATGCCAGGGTATAGATTGTGGCATACCAATCCATTTTGATATGATGTATATACTTCTTGATATATATATGATGTTATTTTTGTGATATGACTTGTGCATATGTTTTATGATGCTTTAATATTTTAATTGTTGATTGACTATTCATGTAATTATGTCATTGAAAATATTATAATTTTATGTCATGCTATAAAATTAAATGAAATAATCTGATGTAAACAAACTGGTTGTTGTGGTGTGTTTTGATGAAAATAAAGTGACTTCTAACAATAATTTCAAAGGACATTGTCATTGTTACATGACCATTTCATGGAGTCACCGCTCGCTAGGTCATCAAGCTAATCCCGGTATGAGAGAAATATTGCTAAAAGTAAAAGGGTGCTTAAGAGACTTTCTTAAGACTTTGTGTTGTGATGATGAAAAATGATGATAGTGATGATTTGTTTTCAGATTTCCATGAAAATATTATGCATGAAATATTAAAAATATGATTTTTGCTAGGCATAAAATTCCTAAGTATGATAGAAATTTGAACAATTCCCTAGGAATTATACCATCGTCGCAAAAAAAATGAATGTTGACATAATGAAATGAAATAGGAAAGTTTTCATTCTTTTTAAAGCACAATTGTGTAACATAATGATTTAAGCCATATGCTTTTATGGATTAAATAAATGGGAAATAAAATTAGAATGATGGTTTGCGCTAGGCATAGAATTTTAGGTATAGACTTATACCATCATCGCGAAATCCAAAGAAGAAATTGATATAATAGTTTTATTGCATAGTTGATTTTTGATTTTGAGATAAACAGAAAATATAAAAATGAGGACTTGCACTAGGCATAAAATTCCAATTTAGGTTTAGGAACTATACCATCGTCGCGAAAGTCGAAAATATATAAATGTGACTTTATTGCTAGATTTTTGAACATGTTTTGCAAGAAAATTTTGGATTTTTGAAAAAAATGTATTTAATTGATTTTACGCTAAGTAGATATTCTCAAGTAAGAAAGTCAAATTATTCAGAAGATTTGAATAAATATTTTAAATTATCTCAAAGACAAAATTTAGATTTATAAGGAACCCCATGTGCATACGTGAGTTCATTGCCGATCTTGATCTATCATAATGATACAAAATCTCTCAAACACAAATGTGTGTGCAATTGTAATGTTCATTTACCGATTTTGAGCAAGATAATTTGATACAAGTAATTTGAATTAACCAAATGAGTGTTCGTTGACCATGATTTATATGCATGTAACCGTACTCAGACTACTATGTAAGTCGGGTCATCAAGAGCTAGCTGATCCATAAGCGGACATAGGTCTATACAAAAGAAGGTCGCTAATGTGACAGACATATCACCACGCTAGGAGTTACCCAATGTCAAGCAAGTTGGGCACAAATCACCTGTTATGGGGTTTACCTCACAGTTTTCGAATAATTGAGAATTCCAGGGATTCAAGCTTCACACTTCCTTCTTTCAAAGGGGGAGGGATTTATTGCTTTTTGCTTTTTCTTTTCTTTTATTTTTCTATTTTTTTTTTGCTTGACACTGAGATAATGCTGAAATATTGTTGAGATGGTACAAAATGATACTGAAATAATGCTTCTGAATAATTTCTCTTTTTCTCATGATTTTTCTTGATTTTCTTTTTCTTTTTCTTTTTCTTCCTATACTAGGGATACTTGCTCGGATTGGCTGTAGAGCAAGGGATTTTTATTCTGGGCAGGAGTGAGCTTGTCCTTTTGTCAATTCTCAAAGATTCTAGACCATGTGCATGATAGGATAGCAGGGGAAACTTTTCGCTCAAGAGACCACTTCTACTATGTAGCATCATTTTGAATTTGCAATGAAATCATTTTAATGTGAAAAGGTGTACTTGGTTCAAGTAAATAACAAGATCAGTTCTCTATGCTCAAAACTTTATTTAATTCAACTGTGGACTTCGATATAAGAGAGATTAATAATCATACCAAATAAGATCAAGATATTTATTCATGTGAGTGTGAAAGTGAGGGATTCCAGATAAATGCTAATTTATCCAAAATAACTGAAAATATAACTGCAATACTTCAAGAATTGACAGGTGCAAAATAGAAGATGTTTTTGAGGATTTTGATGATTTTGATTTTTTTATATTTTGATTTTAATTTATGAATTGAGAGAATACATAATATTACTATTTTTGAAATTTTTATATGAATTACTAATATGAGACAATATGTATAATATATACAATGATGAAATTACCGGATTTATGCATAATAGCGCTTAAGATGCATAATGTTCATAGGTTCTTTAAGATCTTTACCATCTAAGGTAGCTAATCTGTATGCTCCCGATCCAAATTTAGCAGTGATAATATATGGCCCAAGCCAGTTAGGCTCGAATTTGCCTTTAAGGTCTTTAGTTGCATTAGTATTTTTTTTATTTTCTTTTAAGACGAGGTCGCCGATCTCAAAGGATCGATTATGAACTTTCTTGAGATATGCTCATTTGAGCTTGTTCTGGTAGGCACGAAGATGCTCCAAAGCATTAATGCGCTTCTCATCTAGGAGTTCCAACTGACTAAATCTGCCAGCATGATATTCATCTCCTACTTTAGTATCTTGAAGTAGCAGAGCCAAAGAAGGAACTTCTAGTTCAAAGGGAAAAACAGCTTCAATGCCATAAACCAAAACAAAAGGTGAAGTGCCCGTGGGAGTACGAATGCTAGTTCGATAAGCCCACAAAGCAGGATATAATTGAATGTGCCAATCACGGCCAGATTTATTGACCAGTCTCTTGAGGATTTTAATTAATGTTTTATTAGATGCTTCTCGCTTGGCCATTACCCTGAGGATAATAGGGAGTGGACCAACGATGTTGAATTTTATATTTTTGACATAGTTTCTTTACATATTTGTTTTTGAAACAAGTTCCATTATCCGAGATGAGATTTGCAAGAATTTTGAACCTACAAATAATTTGATTAAGAATAAACTTGGAAACTTGTGTTCCAGTGCAAGAAGCTAAGGGCATAGCTTCGACCCACTTCGTAAAATACTCGATGGTGGTTATGATGAATTTGTGTCCATCAGATGACACAGGATTGATTTTTTCGATGATGTCTAAGCCCCATTTTGAAAAGGGCCAAGGAGATGAAATAGCCTGCAGTTCTTGTGCAGGTGCATGGACAAGGTCAACGTGTTTCTGGCACTTGTCGCAATGGCGCACGTAATCATGTGCATCATTCTCCATGGTAGGCCAAAAATATCCTATCCTAAGGAGCTTCTTAGCAATGGCGCTACCACTAAAGTGTCCCCCACAAGATCCATCATGGGCTTCACTCAAAGCTGATCTAGACTCTTCTAGATTCAAACATCTCAATAGGATACCTTCAAAAGATCTCCTATATAACGTATTGCCAATTATTACGAAGTGACTTGCTCGTCTACGTAATAACCGATGTCTGGTTTCTATTAAAACCTTCAGGGAAGGTCCCATTTTGAAGAAAATTGAGGATGTCAGTGTACCAAAGTTCAGGAATAGTTTCATTGATTAGAAACATGTCCAAAGGTTCCAAGCATGATTTAGTTGAAGCAGGTTCCTGGAGTCGACGAATAATGATGGTAGCATATTCGTCATCTAACTCCAAGGGTAAAAGAGATGCAACTATGGCCATAGCGTCAGCCGCACGATTGCTAGTTCTAGGAATAGCTTCCAAGGTAACTTGATCAAATAAAGATATTAATTGTAATACATATGCTTTATATGGGCGCAATTTATCATCTCTGGTCTGATAAACATCATTAATTTGATTTATAACAAGTTGAGAATCATCAAAAACTAATAGATTTTTAATTTTCAATGCTAAGGTAGCTCGTAATCCAAGGATTAGAGCCTCATATTCAGAAGTGTTATTAGTACAGGCAAACGTTAATTTAAAGGATAGAGGTATGAGATGTTTCTATGGAGATATCAAAATAATACCTGCACCAGCCCCACTCATGCATCGGGCTCCATCAAAGTATAGGGACCATTGCTCTGAATGATCCACCTCTAGGTTAAGGCATTCGTCAGGAAACTCAATGACGAGGGGATGGGTGGACTCTAAGGGTGCAACAACTAATTGATCTGCTATGATTTGACCCTTAACAGACTTTTGTCCTATAAACGTGAGTTCAAACTCGCTTAGAGCAAGAACCCACTTTGTTGTGCGACCAGATAAATAAGGTCGACTCATGAGATACCGCAAGGGATCGGATTTAGCAATAACGTATGTTTTCTGACTGAGCATATAATGGCATAGTTTCTGTGTAGAAAATATGACTGCTAGACATAACTTCTCTAATGTTGTGTAGCGGGTTTCATAACTAATTAATGTTCTGCTAATGTAATAATTAGCACGCTCTCTTTTCTCATCATCAAGTTGAGCTAACATAGCTCCTAAAGCAAAATCTGAAGCAAAAATATACAAGATAAATGGGCGATCAAGTTTAGGTGGCGAAAGTATAGGTGGGTTAAGAAGATATTGTTTGAGGAGTTCAAATGCTTCCTTACATTCGTCATCCCAATGGAAAGAGACATCCTTCTTAAGAAGCTTAAGAAAGGGTCCAGTTTTATCCGCCAGCTTATCGATGAAGCGATGGATAGCTTGAAGCTTACCTTGTAGACTCCGTAATTCAGATATATTTGTAGGTGCGGGCATATCGCTGATAGCCGTAATCTTGAGAGGGTCAATTTTGATGCCACGTAAAGAAACTATAACCCCCAATAATTTACCTGACTTAACTCCGAATATACATTTGGCTGGATTCAATCGGATAAGATATTCCCTTAACCGATCAAATACTTTTCTCAAGTCATCTAAATGGTCATCTTCTTTAGTAGAACGAGCTATAATGTCATCTACATAATCATGTAGTATATCATGCATCATATCATGAAAGATATAAGTCATGGCTCATTGATAGGTTGCACCTGCATTCTTCAAACCGAATGGCATCACTTTCCAATAGAAAGTCCCCCAAGGGGTAATAAAGGTTGTTTTAGCCTGATCTTCAGGAGCTATCCTGATCTGATTATAACCATAAAATCCATCCATTAAGGATATCATTCCACTCCCAGCAATAAAATCAATGATCTGATCCATATTGGGAAGGGGAAAATCATCTTTAGGGCATGCAACATTAATATCTCTAAAGTCTGTACAAACCCTAATCTTAGTAGCTTCTTTCTTAGTTACTGGAACTACATTCGAGATCCATTCAAGCATAATCAATGGCTTGTATAAAAATAACATTCAAGAGTTTTTCTAACTCCCCTTTGACTAGTAAGGCCACTTTAGGATGCATTTTTCTAAGCTTCTGCTTAACAAGTTTAGCATCCGGATGCACTACTAGGTGATGCATAACTATAGAAGGGTCTAAACCTGGCATATCTTCATATGTCCAAGCAAAAACATCTTCATATTCTTTAAGAAATGCAATGTATTTATCCTATTTTTCTTGACTCAATTCTGATCCAATGTTGATTATGTGAGGGTTATCATCGGTTCCAATGTTAATTTTTATGACATTTTCTACTTCCATGTGTAGATCTCTCTCAAAATTAGGTGGGGCGGGTGAAACGCCCAATTCTTGTAATTCTTCCAAGGTTAGCTTGGATAATTCGTCTTGAGGAGTCGTGGCCTCAAGTTGGGCTATACTAGGTATAGAGCCATCAAAATAAAATCCATTATGTAATAATTCCTCAACGGAGACATCGTGAAAGATATCTCCCTCCAACTCATCGTCGGATTCAACGATCATCTCAGGATAAGCTATAGATAGCATATTACATGTGAATGTCTTATTCATTAAACGCAAAGCATCGCGTTCATCTAAATAATCTTGGTAACATATAAGATGGTCATCATCCTCAAATGGGAATGGCTGACCCTTACTAGAAAATAGGCCCACACCACATCGAGCGGGCCACGCTTCTACCTCAAAAGGTTCTTTCATACCATTCTGGAAAGGTCCCAAACCTTTCCCTTTATATCCCAATTTAAGCATTATAGGTTTGGCTTTAATATACTCATTAGTAAAATAACATCGAGCATATCCATCATAATGAGTTCTGATGTTTCTAGGTATTCTACCCCAGTCATATCCCTTATAAATAAAGGCACAGCTCCCGACTTGGTAAATACTTCCCATAGGCTATGGGAGGCCCAAGGTACGAGGAGATGGTGGCAAATTATTTAAAATAAGGGAATCTTGCATAGAAGCATTCATTTCTTCTGATATAAGAATTTTAGATAGATCGGGTAAGAGCTCATAAGTAAGAGCATAAGAGGTAGAAGGAACATTCCCTACGTCTTTCGATGTGGAAAATATGAATTTGGTGGATGTAGACGGTGTAGAGGTGTCGATAGATGGGTCTATTATAGGTATGGAAGTTATAGGAGTAGAACAAGAGACATTGGTTGTGGGATTAGGATCTTTCTTAGGTCCTAATGTGGTTTGTTCAGAAGATGGTTGAGCTATATGTGGAGGTGCAACTGATGGAGAAGAAGTAGATGACGTTGTGGGTGTGAGTTTCACATGTTTAGATGGATAATGAGAATTAGGATGTGTGGATGACAGAGCGGGGCAAAATTGAACTCCAATAGGTTCTGCCAAAGCACACATATCAAAGGGTCTTGGATCACCATGAATGGTAACCAACTGATTCTTAAATTCGAACTTAACACATTGATGTAAAGTTGAGGGAACAGCTCGCATCGCGTTGATCCAAGGATGACCCAAGAGTATATTGTACGATGCAGGGCAATGTACAATAAACATAATCGTATCCAAGGTTCTTGGACCAACCTCCAATGGAATGGTAATAACTCCACATGTTTCTTGTGTTTCGTCATTGAAAGATTTTATGATCATATCAGTTCTTTTCATTTCATCACTTCTAAACCCAAATCTTTGGTAGAAGTCAAAAGTGCAGATATTTAAAGATGAACCATTATCAATCAAAACTCGTTTGACTGCTACATCTCCAATTAAGGCAATAATATACAAGGGGTTATCTTTATGTAAACTATGTTGCGGTATGTCTCTATCCCGAAAGTCAATACAATCAACTTCACGAGTTATTATAGTATCGGCCATGGCTTCAAAGTTGAATGTCTTGTGGTACCATCATCTCGCTTAATGTGAGCATTAATTCATCTCTATGTGTAGGAGAAGATCTTAAAAGGTCCAAGAGAGAAATTCTAGTTGTAATATTTGATAATTGTTCATTAATATTATAAGGAGGTTTAGGTTGAACATTAGGTGAATGATTCCCTTTATTAGGAACCTTCAAAACAAATGGAGCTGATCCACCATTCTGAATTTGATCTTGTTGAGAATTTTGAGCCTCGTTGTCTAGTAATAACTCCGATGGTACCCACAATATTATTCTACGGATGATGAATGGGTCTTGGTCTAGCGTTTATAGCTAGCTCATTAGAAAGTAATCGGTGAGACGATGGTCTAGTAGTGACTCTTCTTGGAAATGGCTCTTCTGGAACCATATAACTTGTGATAGGGTGAATAGGATCCGATTCATCTTTAGAACTATTCGATTGATTTGATGTGATTTCCATATCACTCTCAGTCTCGTATTCTCTATCACTAAGATCAGGTATCTCAATATTATATAGAGGCCTGGTTGTAACCACGGATAAAGTTGTGTCAAATATTTCTAGATCATGAATAGGTAAATGCCCACTAATAGTTCCTACATATCGGGCAGGAGGAGGGACATTATGATGTTCAACTTGATTAGCCACCTCCTTACCATGTTTTGGTAAGGGATGTTGAAAGATGTCCAATGACTGATTGGCATTCTGATTCTGGTTTTGTGGGGTGTTCTTTTGAACATTATTAGGAGGATTTTGCTTAGGTTGAAAGGCTTGCACCTCCATCTCATTGTTATCAATCAAGTCCTGTATTTTATGTTTTAATATTTTACAAGAGTTGGTAGTGTGTCCAGGTCCTCTATGGAAGTCACAGTGTAAATCTGCTCTGTATCCGGGTATAGTTGGATCAGGTTCCCGAATATTTGGTAATTGAATCAAACCTCATTCTAATAATTGTGGTAGAATAGTTGATAAAGGTTGATTTAACCTAGTAAATTCTCGAGGAGGTCTATCAGGAGGTTTCAATACAAACTTCTCCATTGTCTTCACAACATTAACATTAGCAATATTTCTGCTATCGGTGACTCCATCACCCACAACTTGTTTATTCTTATATTGATTTTTGGATGTTTTCTCATCGTCTCTCTTTTTAAGTTGGCCTCTCCTAATGAGAGCATCTTCCACTCTTCGAGCTAAGTCTATAGCCTCGATCGAAGGTGGTCAAGGTAGCAATTGATAATTCGTAAGATAGTTGCTCTTGCAAATTATTAATAAAGATGTCCAACATCTCCCTATAAGGTAACACAAAGTGCAATTTTCCTATCAACTGTCTCCACCTAGCTAGGAAATCAGCAAAGCATTCATCTTTGCCCTGTTTTAAGTTATACAAATCTTTAATGGTCACATATCTTTCGATGTAGGCACTAAATTGATGAACAAAAGACTCGACAGCTTTCTTCGAAATTCCTCAAAGAATTAGTGGGTAATTGATAATACCACTCTAATGCCATTCCTCCCAAGATTTTTGGGAACATTTTTAGTAATAACAAGTCATCATGTGATATATCATGACATGCTATCCTAAACATACGAAGATGCTCTATGGGATCTTTGGTTCCTTTATATATGGGAAGAACAGGCATAGGAAAATGTTTAGGATACGACTGTGCTACGACTATAGGATCTAAAGGCTGACTACACATCTCTCGATAATTGTACGAGGGATGGTAGGGATCTATCTGGTCCATGCGGGAAACTAACTGTTTCACCACGGCTTCAAGATTGCTAGTTTGTCCACCATATTGGTTCGGTGGCACATAGGTATGGGATCTATGAGTGTATGATGGTGTGACATAAGGATTAGATGTTATATTGCTATTATGCAAAGTGTTGGTAGGAAGAGTATTATGAAGGGGATTTGTAATAGTATTATGTTGTACCTTAGATTGTTGGTAATTGGTGTTCGGTTTTGTTTTGGGTTTTTGTTGATTTGAGGTATGTTGATCAAGAGCTTGGCGAAATAGAGCAGTAAATGATGGTTTCTTTTGTGCGGGAATGACCCTAGGCTTGTTAACAGGCACTTTAGATCGTTGGGTAACCTGTTGTTGTTGCATGCTCTAGATCGCAGCTACTATATCCAAATTGGATGGTCCAGCTTGATCACTCTCTTGTTCAATAAAGGACAAGGGATTAGTGTGTGTTTGAAATACTTCTTCTAGAGTTGCTTGAGTGTCACTAATTCGATCCTTGTCCATATGGGCTGCTCTATTAAAAACACCAATATTAGTGTTAATGAACTTCCAGAATTGTTCCATGTTCTCAAAAGTGATAGCTCCTCCCGGAGACATTTTAGGGGATGAGGATCCTTCCTCTCTAATAGTTTCTTCTTGTTCATTTCCTACAACAAGCTCTTCTTCTTGCTGGTCTAGGGTTTCTTCTTCCTGAACTTGGTCCTCAGGAGGGACATTTTGGTCAGTTAATGGTCTTCCTAACCAATCTTCATCTTCTTCGATTTGTTTTCCATTCCTAAGTCTAGGCATTGTGCTAAACTTAGGTTTTAGCAAATATATATACTTATATATATATATATATATATATATATATATATATATATATATATATATATATATATATATATATGCGATAGGGTTGAGAGGTATATATTTTAACTATATACCTACTATAATACTTTAAAAGGAAATGTTTTGTTGTTTTTTTTTTGTGTGATTTTATTATATTATTATTTTGCGAGAATAAAAATAACAAACAACATGCTAGTTGTAAGAAACAATAGTAGAAAGAATCACTTAGCTTTCTATGAATAGTTTATGGATATCATTGATAGGGTCAAGTTCATCAAGAGTCATGAAATGCTCCTCTTCAAATTGGAAGTTGTTTTTCAAGAACTTGACAAAGTGTGCTATGGTAATATGATCTATTTTAGACTCTGACATGTAAAAATAAAGTTCATGGCAATACTCTCGATACAACACAGCTCTAGGAACTCTATTCCATCTCTTTCTATCCGTAAGAACGACTTCTTGATCCTCTACACGAGATAGAAATTTATGTACTACAACTGCGTTCTCAAGGTATTCCTCAAAGGTGTATAATTCAGAAGACACAAGTGCTCTTTTATCGGCTAACCACCTATGGCAAGCTCTCTGAAGTTCATGATACAAAGTCACCTGATCAAGATCCAGGATTCTATCTAGGACAAACCTCTTAATTTGCCTAAGTTCTGCAGATCTAGATTCAATAATACCCAATCTCCTATCAAGTTCGTCCCACAAAGGTTGGGCTCTATATGTTTGAGGTACTCTAAGCATAGAAGTAATCTCTATGGCCGTTAATTGATTTTCAACATTTATGGAGACAGCTCGTCTTCTATTATAATCTACCATCTAAGTATGATATGCAAATTTAACAGTTTTCTAATGATTCTAGATGTTCTTAATAATGTGTTTTTTTTTTGATTGTTTTCAAAAGGTGTTTTTAGTTTCACGTCGGGTTCACCAAAATGTATCGCCCAAATTTTTTGCACCCTTACCTTCAAGCTAAAGGATCCATACCCGAAAGGGGGGTGAGAAAAGGATGGAACAATACCTCGGACGGAGAGGCCCTTTGAAGGTCGCGCCTCTCGAGGGAGGGGTATAAAGGTGAATTTTTGATGGATGGTGGGGTTCACCAGGAAACTTTGAGTGGCAGTTTCCACGCCTAGGTTGAGAATGGGTTTGATTTGTTCATTTTATGTTCAATCATTCAGATTCCTAGGTTGGCCAAAATGAAGCTAAGCTATTCTATATGAAGATTCTGATTTATATGAAGACAAAAGACATAAATGAATCCTAATGTGATTGAATACAGAGAATATATAAAATGGAGAAGAGTACACCTGATTTCTGATGTCTGATGAAGATTCTGAAGCTTGTAGGAGTCCAGATCATCCCGGATATGATAGGATCATCTGTAATTGTACAGAATCATCCCAAATCATAGGAGATCATCCGAGATCACCCAAGATCATCAATGACCTGACGAATTCATCAGAGAATTCATCAGAAACCTGCAATCAAGAAAATAGACACCAAAAACCAAAAATACAATTGCAAGAATGATGCAAAATGATAGAAATAAGAGTATAGATGTTTGAATGATAAATCCAGATATCAAATTAAATGAGATGCACTATTTTGGAAACTTATTTTGAATTTTATCATGCAATTATGCTAAATGAGGTGAACTCCAAGATGCAAAATAGAAGTAAATTAATCTAATGCACCAATAAATAAGGAAAATGAGATAGAGAATGCAAACTCAGGGCTCTGATTGCCCCCAAGCTGAATTGCAGACCAGATCATCTGTAATCATACAAGATCATCGCCGATCTTGACAGGATCATCTAAAATTGTAGTTGAATCACCTGCGATGATCCGAGCTACCTCCGACTGAAACACAATGAAATCCTACAACAAAACTTGAAAACACAAGTGCAAATGATGGGAGATCACAACAAAAACTAAAATTGTAAGGAAATAATCAGCCAGCATCCAGTAGGGAGTAGGGGGATAAACTAGGAAAATCCTAGTTTATATAGGATTAGGGGGAGGTTAGGAGGTTGGGGATCATCCCAATCTGGGAGATCCCCAACGTGGGAATCTCCAACCGTGCAGACACGCTTCTGCCCAAGTTGGAGAGGTCGTTGGAACAGAAGCTAATTGCAAAAATTTGGTTTTGGGACGAAATCGTCTGGACGTTCTGTTCCAGACGAATTCGTCCGATTTGGGACGATATCATCAGATCGACGATGATATCGTCAGATCGACGATGATATCGTCCAACGGTCACAACAACCTCTAAAAATGGCATGAAAAATGAGGTAAGCGGTTAACGGGCAGTTTTGGGGTTAAAATTCAAATTTCTACTTTTTATTAATGGTTTAACTGCGCCAATTTTAGGGTGCTACAGTTTCAATGGTTGTCGGATTTAGACATCGAAGAAATAAGGGCTATAAAATGTAAAACCTCTCTTAATAAAGTGTAGGGGATGGCAGTACATATTATGAAAAGGGAGTATTTGGAGCATCTAAAATACCTGTAGGATCACGATCATCAGTAATTGCATCATGATCACAAATGTTAGAATATTTAGCTCAATAATCTTAATTTTCATCTCTTTAATCCAAATTATAATCTCTCTCTTGATCATCAAAATCCTAATCTCAACCTCTAAACTTTGAATCTGGCTATCGATCTAACTCTTTAACTGGTTTAAGGTAAGTAATTGTCTCTCGCTAAAGAATATTAGAATCTTCATTTCGATCACAAAAGACAGGATCTGGATAACAAAGGTATGAATCACAATAATTAGGAGGAACTGAATCTCGATCTTATATTGTAACTATGCCTAGGTCATTTGAAGCTAGTTGTGATGTTGCTAGTTCAATAAGTGTTGTTGGATCATTGGTATTAGAAGTTATTGCTACTACTGGATAAGTTGTTATTGAATTTGCCAATATAGAGGGGCCGTAGGATATGAAACAACTGGATCTACTTCTACCATAGGTGTCCTTGCCTCTGCTTTCACTTTTTCAAATATTTCAACAGTTCTTTGTGGTGAATGAACATCAACCATTGCTTCCACCTATGCTTTTGTTTATTACTTGGATGTTTCTCTTGCTTATTGATACATATATTTATCTTTATCTGCTTGTGGAGTTCGAGGTGAGTCTAAGTCTTAACAATATGGTATTGTTGCCATATTTTGCACGGGGTGCCATGTTTTCAAATTTTGTTAGTATGCTGCTCTCCCTTCCCTCCATCTCCTTTCCCTTTCTCCATTGTTCCCTTTATCCCCTTCTATCGGTTGCATTCCTCCCTTTTCCTCTTGTTCTTTCTACGGTCAGAATTCCCAAAATAGAGCAAAAGGGTCCCCAAAAGTTTCTAAGTCTAAGAGTGCAACCCGACTTCGTAGCGAAGTCGAGGTGCATCCTTAAGTTCGAGTGCACTCGAGAATGTGAAGTGCGAAAGAGGATAGAAAAGAGAAGAATTTGGCTAAGTATGAGAGCGCAACCCGAATTCATAGCGAATTCGAGGTGTGCTCCCCTTCTTGAGTGCACTTGGGAAGCAGCCTATCTAGAAGATCAGCTAAGTTCCAGAGCGCAACCCGACTTCACAGCAAAGTTGGGTTGTGCCCTGATTCCTGTGCATAGTCTAAACAGTGGCCAAATTGACTAAGTGTCGGAGTGCACAACCCGAATTTGTAGTGAAGTCGGGTTGCACCCTCTAGCTTGTGCGTAGTTGGGAAATATCTTTCAAGCAGCCCAAAAACTATCTAAGGCACGGAGGCCTCCCTAACTGCGTTGTTCCCCACTTGCGATGTCCAGTTGCGCTCTGATTTTGGGTGAAGTAAGACATAAAGAGAGACTGCATTTCAAGGTAGATGTGTCCCTCATCAAAACTTGACAAGTGTCTAGCCTTAGGATCTGAGCCAATATTTTATGGTAAAAGAGACAAGCGTGGGCCAAATTATCTATCGCAGCTACCCTCATTTAAGCTGACACAAAGTTCCATCTACTGTAGCTACCCGCATTCATGCTGACTCGAAGTTTCATCAACCACACTTCCATGTAGCTGCCTAGTTTTCAGGTGGAACTTACTGCAAGTACAATACCTATATGTAGGAGTCAACATCAACAACTCTTTTGCCACTTTTGTCATCTTTTTCCAGGTCTAGGATTTTGTGCCCAAGATTGTAATTGGGGGGAATTGCGCTATAAATAGCTGCACCACATCATTGTCAATAGGTGGAAGGGGGATATCCTACTAGGGAACCATTGTAGCTATACATTTGCTTCTGAATGCAAGACACACACTTGGCTCTATTTGTTGTTATCATTCTTTATGCTACCTTTACTTAGCATTTCTGCCTCATGTTGCTTATTTTATTGCTTACTATTATTTTGATATCTGGATTCTAGTATTTGATGATTAAGTATTCTTGGAATGCATAGATAGAGGATACATAGGATGTATGATAGTTATAGTTTTTGTAGTGTGTTCTATATTTAATTGTTGTTAGTAGTGGTGATTGATCGTTGTCATGTTGCTCATCCTCCCCACCCAACACAAATCATATTTGCATCTCTTTTCGCATTTTAATTTCTTTCCTGCACTCTTAGCTTAAAACACTTGAGAAAACCCATAGGAAGTCGGCCTTCTCTAGATATTGGCATGAAAGGCATTCCTTCCTTCCAACCTTTCAATCTGGTGGGCGAATCTGGGGTGCATTTCACTAAATCCTTTCCTAATGGTAGATTCGTAACCAACAGTTTCTTTGGCACACCTGGTGGGACACAAAAGTTTCCCACCCAAAATAGAATCGAAGCACTGGTGTTTGCTTCATTGCTATTAAAATCAGAACACCTGGTGACTCTACAAGTACTTGAATATTCTTTGAGTCCATGAGATCGGTCCAAGCGCCTTCATGCATACAAGAAGGTGGAGAGCAAGGAATCCGAGAAACTAGCCTGATCTTTACGAAATTGACATTGCCGCTCTAGGAGAGCGCGTTAGGTTGGCTGACTACCAAGCTTGCATAGATGAATCCGAGCCTAAAATCGAAGAGGCCAAAGCTAAAGAGCAATCTACATCTTCGGATGGTACCGATATCGAGTACACTATCGGAGGAGAGGAAGAAATGGCTGCTCAATAGAATGATGATGATCTCTTCTCTATGGTCGACTCCACGAGACCCTTGGCCCTAGTCGGACAACAAGCTGTACCAATCGTTGCCTTGAAGGCCATCCCTACTTACGATGGCTACGGCAAAATCATGTATGAACACATCCAGGACATTTTGGCCTTGGATATGCTACACTCTATTACTGATGAGAGTGTCAAGACCCATCTACTAGCTCTTTTCCTGAGGGGGAATCTTCTCTATTGGTGGAGATCCTTGCCAGAAGGATCTATCACGAGGTGGCCTCAACTGGCAGGCAGGCTTGTAAAAGGATGCAATGAGTTTGTCGATCCCTCTTCGTTGTTGCATCAGTTCCAAAGCATCCAACGACACCCACAAGAGGAGGTGTCAGACTTCAACATAAGGTTTGCGAGGTCTTGGAAGAGAGTACCTCATGAACTACGACCTTCAGCAGGTCAGGCTGCACACTACTACCTGAGGTCTTTCAACTCAGATATTTGCCTACTTCTGAAGATAGCCCGAGTCGACTCTTTCCCTGCCCTATACGAAGCTGCCCAACAGGCGGAATTAGATATAATCTCCATAGGCAGACTCCCGCATAGAGTGCAACCCCCTATTTATCTTGATTTTCCTTAGTCCCAGTATCTATCGGCCTCTGGTGTGATGCCCTCATCATCAAGTCAACACCCCTAGCAGCCATGGAATCCAACACCAATTGTAAACCCCTACGACCATCCTCAAATCCATTATCCTAACTCGCCACCTCCTCCTTCGCAATATCCTACACTCCTTGCTCCCCCTCAGTACACGACGTATTATGTGCCCCTGCCACTGGCTGCATTACCTCCATCGGCTTAGTTGGCACCTGTAGACAATGATATTCAAAATAAAATCCTCCAAGAGGTATGGGCTCTGGCATCTAGGTATCATACCATGTCTAATGACATGACAATAATGAATAAGAAGCAAGCCCAGATGGAGTTCCTTCCAAGGAGGCGCTCCTTCGACGCTAACGAAAGACCAAGCCGCAGAATGGCAAGCTCAAAGGCAACCCCCTGCAAGAAATGCTGCCATTGAGGATCAACCTGGCACTTCTGACTAGGTCAACTGGTGCTCCACGTGCAATGATCCACACTCAGAAGAAGGGTGCATGTTGCATCAACATTACCTCCAGACCCTGGTAGGCAGCGCCATAGAGGATGAATTATACATGATCCTGGATGATGAAGGCAACTTTGCCATCCTAGAAGAAGATCCTGCATTGCTCCTGCCTAAGGAAGGTAGAAATCCTATTGAAACTGCCATGGCCCAACCAAATCCATTAAAGGTATACAACAGAAGAGAAAAGGTGCAACCTACTGGGCTACCACCTGGCAAGTCACTATGGCCTCATGCAGCCAAGGAAAAGTTTCTTGCACCCAAATCTCCCACAATAAAAGCCCCCGTAGCTCAATCTCCAGCTGAAACAAAAGAGCAAGCTCAGGAGAAGCTGAGATATCCGTTTCTAACAAAGAGAAAGAGAGTCAAAGCCATGTAGCAATACCGGACTAAGTATGAGCCTACGAAAGAAACAGAGGGAGCCAGCACTTCAAGCTACAACATAGTTGACGAGCTAAAGAGGACTCCCATAAAGATAAGTATGTACGAGGCTCTTCTGCTCCCTAGGCAAGTTGATCTGCTATAGGAATCTTTGAAGAACATAAAATACGGGAAGCCAACGCAGCCTGTTGTGTTAGCTCAACCCTTGACAGTCTCTGCCACTAGAAAAAATAGGCCACCTCCTTTCTATCTGTCATTACGGATGGAAGGCTATATAGTTCACAACTGCATGGTGGATTCTGGTGCCTCCATGACTGTTATGCCAAGAGCTATCTGCAATGAGATCGGTATGGAAGTATACAAGGAGCATCCAAGGTGTGTTGTAGCTAGATGGCACCCCTGTCAAGATAGTCTATGGCATCAAGGATATCCTGATCTAGCTGCACAAAGCTCTTGACATAGTGGTCATATAGGAAGTCGTGGTTGTCAACTTGGAACCCTACTTCGGCATGTGTCTCTCCAAGGAGTTCACTGCAAAGCTGGGTGGGTATCTGTCTCTGGATTACTCACATATGGAAGTGCCCTTCAAAGGAAGGAGACTGAAGATCTACAATGAAAAGCCTTCCATATTTCTAGTAGAGAAGATACCCGGAGAAGAGTCATAGAACTGCATGGTTCAACTGACGACTGAGGAACTGGTGGTGGTGGACATGACAGAGCAAGCTCTTGAGCTGTTACAAGTGGAGGATGAGTTCTCCTTGTTGGACTTCAATGCCATGATCGAGACTGAGCAAGGCTGCTACTCCATTACTCAGCCTGAGAGACTTGACCAGTCAGCAAGGAAAGAGGTAGGACCTACACCAAAAAAGCTATGGTAGCTCTTCTTTGATGGCGCCCGATGCAAAAATGGCATCGATGTAGGTGTACTCTTGGTTTCCCCATCCGGGATCCAGAAGGACTACACCTACAGGCTATCTTGGAGCTGTACTAACAACACGGTGGAGTATGAAGCCCTGTGCTTGGGTTTGAGAAAAGCAGAGATACTTGGGATAAAACATTTGTAGATCTTTGGCGACTCAGAGCTAGTGTGCAACCAGATTACGAATAAGTGCGCCTCCAAGAAGCATTATCTCAAGGCGTATCGTAATCATGTCTGGGACCTGATGGAGTCATTCGACTCATTGAATGTCAAAGCCATATCACGTGAGAAGAACAAGCATGCTGACATTCTGGCGTCTGTTGGAGCCAGGTACATTCTGGTTGATGACACTGTCCAGAAGCCGAAGCTGGTTCGTACCATCTACAGGCCTTCTATGCCTGATAAAGACACCCACTAGCAGGTGTTTGACTATGACGAGGATATCATCACTTTTTTTATTACCAAAGCATGTACAATCGAAGGTAGAGACCCTGATGACGAGCAGTACGAGGGGTTGATACAGTTGAAGAATAATCATGTCCCAAAAGGACTGATTACCTTAGAGAGTCTCTTTGACTAGAACGATAGAGCAATATCACACAGGATCAAAGTAGACCCCAAGAAGTACGTAGACCTGGAGCTGGAACCTAGAAAAACAATCAAGGTCGGAACGGACTGCACTGAAGAGGAACTCGAGCAGATCAGATCATTATGTAGAGATTTCCTCGATATCGTAGCCTGGTGCTACCAAGACTTGAAGGGGTATGACAAACAGATGATCCAGCATACCATAGAGCTAGAAGATAATGCAAAACCTTTCTGATAGAAGCAAAGGGCTATAAACCCGAAGATTGAAGCCATGATGAAAGCTGAGCTCTTGAAGATGCTAGAAGCCAAAATCATCTACCCCATCAAGCATTCATCTTGGGTCACAAATTTGGTTCCTATGAGGAAGAAGAATGGAGACATCCGTCTCTGAGTGGATTTCAGAAATATTAATCAAGCCTCACTGAAGGACCATTACCCACTTCCCCAAATCGATCAGATCCTCCACATAGTTGCTGGAGCACAGAGGTTCTCTCTCTTGGATGGATTCTCTGGATATAACCAGATATGGGTAAAGGACGAAGATCAACACAAGACAATGTTCACCACCAAATGGGGAACGTTTGCATATCAACGCATGCCCTTTGGCCTGTCTAATGCCGACGCTACATTCCAGAGAGCCATGGACTTGGCCTTCCGAGAGCTGCTCAACAAGGTCATTGTCATCTACTTGGATGACATGACTGTATTTTCCCATAGAAGAGAGGACCATGCTTCCCACCTGCGGTAGATATTTGAGAGATGTCATGAATTCGGTATTTCCATCAACCCGAAGAATTCAGTCTTCATGGTAAAAGAAGGTAAGCTGCTGGGACATGTCATCTCCGAGAAAGGCCTTGTAGTGGATCCTGACAGAGCAGAAGCCCTCCTCCGCTTGCCCATCCCAATCGACAAGAAAGGGCTACAGTCATTCTTCGTCCAGATCAACTTCATAAGGAAGTTCATACCGGACTTCGCACAAGTAATCAAGCCCATGGCCGAACTATTAAAAAAGAATACCAAATTCTTGTGGACTAATGAAAGAAGGTAGGCCTTCGAGGAGATCAAGGCTAGAATTGCACAAGCTCCGGTGTTGATCAATCCAGACTATTCCAAGGATTTCATCCTGTACGCGATGGGAGAACCCGAGAGTTACGCTGCAGTCCTAACTCAAAAGGGAGACGATGGCGAAGAACGCCCCATAGCATTCTTAAGCCAGGTGATTCAGTCACATGAAGAGAAGTACAATTTTATTGAGCGGCAAGTTCACGTAGTCATGAAATTCCTTCAAAATTTTAGGCACTTCGTCTCCTAGAGCCGGATAACTGTCTTCGTGATCCATCCGGACATCAAGAATTTCATCATACAAGGAGAGCCTGGTCACAAGAGGGCAGGATGGATTGCCAAAATCCAAGAGTTTGACATTGAGGTATGGCCAACAAAGTTGATCAGAGGCCGAGCCTTGTGCCAAGAGCTGGCCCGAAGTGTTGCAGCTAAAATATCTACCTACAAGTGGGAAGATCCGATAGCAGACACCAACCTAGCCAACTCCTTATTAGAGGAAAGTGATTGGACAAATGACCTGGTGTAGTATTTCAGCACTGAGAGATGCCCAGATCACCTCAATGCCTCACAAAGAAGGAGGTTTAGGCTAAATTCCTTGAGATACGTACTTCACCCTGAGGGGATTTATTTTAAAAACATTGATGGCATCCTATTGCGATGCATCAGAGAAACAGACAAACCCAGGGTCCTCAGAGAATTCCACTCTGGGATGCCTAGGGGACATCATTCTGGAAGGCCTACGACCTTGAAAATCATTAGATCTGGGTACTATTGGCCCACTCTCTTCACAGACGCACATGCAGTCTATGTCAAATGTGATAAATGCCAAAGTTTTGCTAGCAAGAATAGAAAATCACCCCTGCCCCTCCAGCCAATTCAAGCTGAGACTCCATTTCAGTAGTGGGGTTTAGACTTCATCGGGGTCATCATGCCTAACTCTGCAGCAGGACACAAGTTTATCCTTACAGCCACCGATTACTTCACCCGGTGGGCAGAGGCGATCCCCACTAAGAATGCGGACCAGGAAATGGTCATCGGGTTCCTCGAGAGCCTCATCACCCATTTTGGGGTCCTAGAGTCAATAGTGATAGACAATGGTCTGGGGTTCATAGGTGCTGTACTCACGGAGTACACCAACAAATATGACATCTATCACAAGATGTCTTCGAACTACTACCCGTAGGGGAATGGCCTGGCTGAGTCCACCAACAAGAATCTACTAAAGATTGTCAAAAGGATAATAGAGAGAAACAAGAGGACATGGCACCTACTCCTGAATAGCGTGCTGTGGGCGGATCGAATATCATTCAAGAAGTCTATCAAGACATCCCCCTACGTGCTCGTGTATGGCAAGGAGGCATTTTTGCCTACCCACGTAGAGATACCCGCACTATGGATGCTAGATGAAGAAAAAGGCAACGGGGATCCAGTGGACGCTAGACTATGCCAACTACTGTGGTTAGAAGAAGAAAGAGAAAAGGCATACCAGGCCTTTACTAAACATGTTGAAGTGACCCAAGGATGGTTTGTGAAAGGCACCACCGCCTGAGTTTTCAAAATCGGGGACCTAGTGCTGAAGTGGGACTCACTGAAAGCAAAGCTAGACAACCATGGTAAATTTGATGCCCTCTGGGAATGTCCCTATCAGATTGCTCGGGTGAACCAATTTAATGCATTCGTGCTCCAGGACATGGAGGGACAACTTCTCCCCATTCCTGTCAATGGGTTCCACCTGAAGGTTTACCACCATTGAAGGCACCCAAGCGGTCCTTCCTTGTACATATTTCTTTTCTGCATTTTTATCAGAATGTATATATTTATTTCAGCATTCAGCTTTTAGTTTTCAAGAGCCTAAGTGAAGCCTAGAGCAAACCCCGACTTCGCAGCGAAGTCGGGCATCGCTCCTTGGATAGTGCGACATCGGGAGTTTGAGAGAAAGCAGCTGACAAAAAGGCCAAAAATTTGACTAAGTGTTGGGTGCGCAACCCGACTTCACAGCAAAGTCAGACTATGCACCATCTTGGGAGCGCAGTCGGGGAGAGCAGAGCAAAAATTGGCTAAGTGTCAAAGTCTGACTACGTAGCAGCAAAGTTTATGCAAAGTCTGAGTGCGCACATTTTTTGGGTGAAGTTCGAGTGCGCCCTCAATTTCGGGTGCACCTTGGATGACCTATCGCGGGAAACAAGGGACAATGATGAAATATTTCTAAGTGTGGGCCCAGACAGTGTAGTGTGGCATAGTGCGAAGTTGGGTTGCATCCCTCCTTAAAACCCTGGGCCAAAAGTTCTCCCTCAAAGCGTGTGCCTAGGTGGTGGCTATGACGTCATTAGAAGCACGAGGTCAAAAAAAATTCTAAAATAATGATTGCGTGACTTTCAAAAAGGATGTCATTAAGAAAGCGAGTGCATTAGGACCAACCGCAACCAGGGTATGCTTTCCAAAGATAAACCCATGCATGGCCACCAAATAATTATAATGCTTCCAACTACTTCAGGTAAATCACCTTAACCCCCTCCCTTGCGCCATTAATGTTGAATTCCTTGCCTAGAAAAGGAGGCCCTGGCATACTCAGAACATCCAAATTGTCAAGCTGACTCTGAGCTGCAAGGCGCAGAACTGAAGAATCAATAGCCAGAATCCCCGTCTCTGCCACTTCGAGCAGAAAAGAGAGAATGGACAAGGGGAAAGCGCCAATGTCGACACAGTCCAGTGATGTAGAACGCGAAGCTAAAGAATAGATAGAATCCAGCGCTCATGAGAGCGAAGCACCGTGTGAGCAAACAAGGAGAACCAGGTCAAAGAGAAGCCAAGGGCAAGCTCCATCGTCGCCCATCAATCGCCTGGTTGGGTACAAATATGGTGAGTTCTCTATCAGCCTCACCAAGCTACGATCGAATATAGCAAAGTGGGTTGACAAGGTTTCACCCTCGCACCATGTCGGGGATGCATACAAATCGAACTTGTACTGGTTCTTGTGCCCTCTTTTCCACCAATGCCCATAGTTGGTTGAATCCATTGTGGCATACTACAAACCAGCTGCCCGGCAAGTCTGTGACAACAAGGGAAGAGTATTGTTCACACTCTTCAAGGAAAGCGTCCATTCAGCTTTTGCCTCGGGGCTCCAGTATGACCCCAATGCAATTATTAGGAGGATTAACATGGAAGAAAAAGCGAGAAGATTCACCCAAACCAAGAGGATGAGAGATTTTCTCAACTCAGAGCTAAAGACTTTGCTACCAGTCAGACAGTGGCCGACAGGCCCTATACCCCTGGATAGGTTTGAAAATAAGTACATATATATCATCCTGGCATGGGTACTCGGTTGCGACTCCGACAGAGTGGTATGCCCGTACCAGTTGGTGCTAGCAGAATGCATCTTGCATGGGGATTTTTATGACTCCATGATGCAAAGGAGCGAAAGGCGCCCTATTTTCTTTTACTGGGCAGATTGGCTGGCGTACGCCATACATTCGAACCTGGTCAGGTTGCAGCAGAAGTAGACAACAGAATTTTGGCTTTGCTCATTCCTCACATGGTTGTGCCTATACCACACGCACTATCGGATTAAAGTTCTTGACTTGAAGAAGGTGAATGAAAAAGGAGAGCCACTGCCTATGTATGAATGGACTGAAGCCCTATATAGGAAAGGGTCATACTATGAGTTCAACTTCAAATTTCTAGGTATGACCCTGGCGTTGTTCAACGGTGAGGCATCCCGCCCGCCAGAGGCCATGACGAACTATCTGAGGAGGTACAAGTGCGGGGACACCTTTCGATTGACGTAGGGCATTGTAGTCAGAATCTATGGATTCAAGGGGAAGTCGTTCCTACTGCCCTATTTCTGCACTGACCATCAGTTCGGTATGGAGATATCACGCCAGATGGATTATGTCGAGGAGGAATTCGGCCAGGGAAAGAAGAGAGGTCATATTTTCTAGTATCCTATTACCTGGGCGAACATTCAAGTACGCGAGATTGGACAGCATGTCTACCTCGCACAAGAGCTCATCGACATGGGCCTGATACAGCTACCTCAGCGCTGGAAGTATGACCCGATTGGGGTCAGGGGAAAGTTTGTGCATATCTACCCCCGAGCGGAGATCATGCAAGAAAGGTGCAATAGAACAGGCATAGACCTAGAATGGCACATTGAGCAGATGCAATCATGGCCACCATGGCATGATTTTTACTATGAAGAAGTGGCATTTGATCCAGAGCGCAACCCGGACCACCGGTTAGACTCAGCGGGCTTCAAGAAATTCCTCTCCAAGGTGACACCCCTCAACTGGAAAAAAGACAAAATCATTGAATGCTGGAAGATGAGGTGTCGCACGCAACACGATAAGTCTAACCGAAAGATGTTGGCCATTGATGATGAGTTTTTGGCCTTATATGATCAATACGTTGACACATGGCAGCCTTTCGCATTTCGATATTGCATTCCCCGAGGCGCTAGAAAAAGATATAGAAGGAGGTCCCCATCCCAACAATTGCCTACTCCAGGGACTTCCAGCATGACACCAAAAAGCAGCAAAGTGGGCCCAATGTTACCTCCAGCTCTTGAAGCCTTACCTGAAAGGGCACAAGAGCCAAAAAAGTCAACTCCTGAGGTGGCCCCCCAAGAGGAAAAGGTGCCAGAACAGCCAGCTAGTAGAACGGTCGTAGCAAGCATCCTCCCATCTAGACCCAAGTACAAGTTTACCATGGGAACATCGCTACCTACCGCCCCAACCTCCTCTCCCTCATTTGAACCAACTGTAGTGCCAGAAGAAAAGAAGAAGAAGAGCGAAAAGGCCCAGCAGCCTAAGGAGTCTGCATAGCAAACGATCGCAGCACGGATAGGGACAACCACATCAAAAATCATCTCGTTAGACAACCCTAAGATAGAAGCAGAAGCTTGGGCTATAGGCATCCTTCAGTCAGCGGCTCAGGCAAAGCTCGCAGGTACATCCTCTTCCTCGGTCCCCCAAATCCCAGTCGGCCCTACCATAACACCATCCCCCATTGTATCAGGGCAAGCCATAGTTGCATCCTCTTCATCTCAGACCACCCAACCCTCCCACAACCCCCATTCCTTCGACCAGTTTGCCCAGGACCCAAATGCTTTCCAGTCCCTCAGTCAAACCCTAGACCCCTCGCCTGTGGCCAGTGTCGAAGTTGTGCGTATATCGCCGCACAGCTCACCTCCATTGTTTAAAACCCCACCTACACCTTCCACTCAGTCGATCTCTTCCCCTAGGACCCGATTGCCCTTAAAAGCAACCATGACTTCTGGAATACCTCCTACTTCATTGTTTGTAGGAAAAATTCCACAGCAAGATTTAGTCTCGAAATATCCGATGCTAGAAGACCTTGACTTCATGGGAGAACAACTGTAGATCACAGATGATCAGCCTCTGGCAGCAAAGGTCGTAGGGTGTTCTACCTCTTTCCTTTAGGGCATCAAACGGAGAAGAGCCGAGGAGATAGCTGCCTCGGTGAAGCACACCAAGTATGACTTGGATAGGAGAGTGTTGAGAACTGAGAAGTTGATTCCGAAAGTGAAGAAGCCTCTTCGAGAAATGATCGAGGTAGACTATGAACACCAAGTCAAGGAGAAGAGCTTTGATGATATAAATGAGGAATACAAAATCAATGGTATTCATCGTAGAACCCATAATCTCCTTGTCAAGAGACTCAAAAGTTAGGAGACCCTATTTTGGCTGCAAAATAATTCAAGGCAACTAGAGGAAGATCTGGCTAGGGCCACCATGTAGCTAGAGTCTGCACAATAGGAAATCAATGACTTGAAATCCTAGCTCGTCGCCTCTCAACAGGAGGCTATAGCGCAAATAAAGACATCCAAACAACTATTATAGGAGAAGAAGGTAGCATTGGATCAGGTCTCCTAGCTGCGGGATTCATTAAAGTAGGCCCAATCTTAGTTCAAGGAGAAAACATCCCAGACGACGGCCTTTTCAAAAAATAAGGTTAAAGAGATGCGAGCCGGTCTGTTGCAGGGATGCAGGGCCAACATTGTCAGGTCCATATCCGTCTTGGATTTCGCATCCAAGATCCAAGAAGTATCTACCCAGGGAAAGCCTATGGTAGAGGAGGCCGAACACCAAGCGAAGCAGTGGCTGGACTTGGCATTAAAACTTGAGGAGTTAGCGCGCAAAGGCCTCTGATTTCCCCTAATGTCTTGAATTGCCTTAGAATGGGTAGATGCAAGGGTAACCTTGCACAATTATTTTGAAAAATAGAGAAAATAAGGGATTCCAAGAAAATGTTGGATGCATTAGACCATGAAATGAACATTTTCCTGGCCCCCTTCAATGCTCTTTCTGAGCATGGTTGCCCGAGCTTCGTCAAGGATGGAGAGTTTCTGACCCTTGAGCAGGTGAAGCTGAATTGGCTATCTTTTGAGGCAGACACATCAGAAATTGACAGCTGGGTCGAGCCAATCCAGGAAGCTCAGGTCACTCAGATGGTGTCAAGATATTGTAAAATCAACACCTCCCTTTAGGAGTTGGGAGAGAGATATAACACCATCGACGTGCATGTGGTTGCAGCATTCAAAGTAGCGCTGAGAGATGTCAGTGACTTAGGGCCCTTTCAGGCAGTAGCCTGGGACCAGGCCAAAGCTACGTACAACATTTTTGCGAGCAGGAGGGTGACAGTGGCGATCATTCAGACTCAGAAAGAGGAGGAGAAACAGAAGAAGCAACTATCGAAAGTGAATCCGAAGAGGAGTAGTTGCCCAAGAAGAAGTCATCAGAGTAGCAAAAATTAGGGGAAGGGAGTTCCTCTATGCCCAAAGGATGAAGGTCTGGTTCTTTGCATCGAGGTGAGCTCGACACCCCGCGAGCCACCAGGAATGTTGCCACATTTTGCACGGGGTGCCATGTTTTCAAATTTTGTAAGTATGCTGCTCTCCCTTCCCTCCATCTCCTTTCCCTTTCTCCACTATTCCCTTTCTCCCCTTCTATCGGTTGCATTCCTCCCTTTTCCCCTTGTTCTTTCTGCGGTCAGAATTCCCAAAATAGAGCAAAAGGGTCCCCAAAAGTTTCTAAGTCTAAGAGCGCAACCCGACTTCGCAGCGAAGTCGGGGTGCGCCCTTAAGTTCGAGCGCACTCGGGAAGGCGAAGTGCGAAAGGGGACCGAAAAGAGCAGAATTTGGCTAAGTATGAGAGCGCAACCTGACTTCGCAGCGAAGTCGGGGTGCGCTCCCCTTCCTGAGCGCACTTGGGAAGCAGCCTATCCAGAAGATCAGCTAAGTGCCAGAGCGCAACCCGACTTCGCAGCGAAGTCGGGCTGCGCCCTGATTCCTATGCGTAGTCTGAACAACGACCAAATTGACTAAGTGCTAGAGTGTGCAACACGACTTCGCAACAAAGTTGGACTGTGCCCTCTAACTTGTGCACAATTGGGCAATATCATTCAAGCAGCCCAAAAACTATCTAAGGCATGGAGGCCTCCCCAACTGCGTTGTTCCCCACTTGCGCTGTCCAGTTGCGCTCCGATTTTAGGTGAAGTAAGACATAAAGAGAGACTGCATTTCAAGGCAGATGCATCCCTCATCAAAACTTGACAAGTGTTCGGCCTTGGGATCCGAGTCGAGATGTGATGGGAAAAAGGACAAGCATGGGCTAAATTATCTACCGTAGCTACCCTCATTTAAGCTGACGCAAAGTTCCATCTATCGCAGCTACCCGCATTCATGCTGACTCAAAGTTTCATCAACCGCACTGCCACGTAGCTACCTAGTTTTTAGGTGGACCTTGTTGCAAGTACAGTCCTTGTCTGTAGGAGTCAACATCAGTAGCTCTTTTCATTGCTTTTATCAAATTTTGTTAGATCTGGGATTTTGTGCCCAGGATTGTAATTGGGGGGAAACTACGTTATAAATAGCCGCACCACATCATTGTAAAAGGGGTGGAAGGGGGATATCCTGCTAGGGAACCATTGTAGCTATACGTTTGCTTTTGAATGCAAGACACACACTTGGATCTATTTGTTGTTATCATTCTTTATGCTCCCTTTACTTAGCATTTCTGCCTCATGTTGCTTATTTCATTGCTTACTATTATTCTGATATCTGGATTCCGGTATTTGATGATTAAGTATTCCTGGAATGCATAGATAGAGGATACATAGGATGTATGATAGTTATAGTTTCTGTAGTGTGTTCTGTATTTAATTGTTGTTAGTAGTGGTGATTGATCGTTGTCGTGCTGCTCATCCCCCCCACCCAACACAAATCCTATTTATATCTCTTTTCGCATTTTAATTTCTTTCCTGCACTCTTAGCTTAAAACACTTGAGAAAACCCATAGGAAGCCGACCTTCTCCAGAGATTGGCACGGAAGGCATTCCTTCCTTTCGGCCTTTCAATCTGGTGGGCGAATCTAGGGCGCATTTCACTAAATCCTTTCCTAATGGCAGATTCGTAACCAATAGGTATAAATCACACCAAAGTGTGGGTCTTTCTACATTGAACGTGAGTAGCTAAATATCATTCATTATTCCCTATTATGTTGCTTGTAATCATATGCCCTAACTCTTTACATGGAGGTCTTTCATCTGTTCCTAGCTTTTTTGACTGTTCAAAATTCCTAATCTGTGGATTTACATGTTGGCATCCATCTTAGATTTCATTCCTGGTCATTGTACTTATATTTTGTTGCCTTTTGAATGTACACTTGCAATACAATATGTTACTTGCACCTATGACAAGTTCTTCATAATTGACTATTGGTCCTAAGATGTGAAAAAATTAATGAGAAATTTGTAGACCCTCTAATGAGTTGTCATTACACCTTAAAAATATTCGTTATTTATAACTTAGTTACATTTGATGTAAAATATGGCGAGTGATTTCTTATTGCTTTGTTGTATGGTGTTAATTTGGTGGGGATGAGGAAATGCGGGGACACGAAAAAGGGATGGCTAGAGGGTACCCCTAATTTTTTGCAAAATGAGGACGATAAAGGGGACAACTATATAAAAATATTAAGAAATATAGAAATTTAGAAATTTAAAAATTTAAAATTACAAGCGCAAAAAACATTTTAAAAAGCGTAAATCTGAGTTACTTATTGGTTTTCTTGTTACTAGTCGCAATCATAGATAAAAGGAAATTACAATGATGTATTATTTGGAGAGTATAGTGATTGGTTCAACGTGATTGGGTCACTAGATTACCAAGGATGCTCTTCAAAGCATCTTGTTCAACTTCTAATTTTTGGTGACTCATTTTTTTATTATTTGTAGTTGTCCCACAACATCCAAAAATATTATGTGGCAATGTTGTCCATTCGCTTTATGTGCATAAATCTATTGCAAAACTTATTTAGAGATGCTAGAGCTGTGTGCTTCAATTTTCAATAGAAGATATGCAAGAACTTTCAACAGAAGCTATGCAAGCACATATATTTGCATTCTTGTTTCACTAATAAGTTTTGAAGTTTTGGAATATGGGGGAATTAAGTTTTCAGATTTCAAATGTTTATTTAATTGGAAAACCCTTTATATTATGCAACCAACTCTGCATATTTCAGTTGTGCAATCATTGATCCATTTGTATTCTTGTCAATTTATATCAAGTTTCTAAATTTAAACAACAAAACAATGTTTATTACCTAGGGGATGCCTAGACGTCCCCTTGACTGTCAAGGGGATGTGTGGGCATCCCCTACATGCCCCTGCATAAATCATAGTAAGGGGGGATGCATTGAGAATGTCCTCCAGATGTCCCCTCCTAAATGGGACAGTTGGGGGACGTTCCCACCACATACCCCCATCCCATATAGAAGATGCATCCTTGTGGGTATACAACTTGAGGGACACGCCCCTATGTAAATTTTTTTTTAGAGAATATATAGTAGAAAAATCCATTTCATATGCATAACATATTTTCTCTTAATTTTTAATCACATTGTTGTCATCATGTTTCTTGTTTCTTATAACTATGATATATAAAATGGTATATAAAAGAGAGATGAATAAGTGCTCTCTCCACTAATGGTAGATGGGTGCATGCATGTGTTAATCCAAAGGGTATAACACAGAGATTCATGAACACACCTTCCTAGGCATGTTTTAATAAATAACTTTAATAGGCCATTAAAAGGTAAGTAAGTAGATATTATAAGTATATAAGATTATATTATAATAGAGAGGTATATATAGGTATAAAGGTCCATTACATTTCCCCCTTCTCAAAAGCTTAACGTGGTGCGGATGTCCTCCAAATTTGGGGAGGTCCCCTTGCATACCCTCGTCCCTATTCCCTAGGAGATGCATCCTCGTGGGTATACAACTCAAGGGATGCGTCCTTGTGTAACAATATTTTTTAGAGAACATATAGTACAAAAATTCATTTCATATGCATAACATCTTTTCTCTTCATTATTCATCACATTGTCATCATCATGTTTCTCGTTTCTTATAACTATGATATATAATATGGTATATAAAAGATATATGAATAGATGCTCTCTCCACTAATGGTAGATCGGTGAACCCACCTTCGTAGGCATGTTTTTTTTTTTTTTAAATGAAAAACCCCAGCCGCCTTGGTCTGAGAGACCACGAACAAGGGGTTCTACACCGTCAAAGTCACCCAGGAGTCGCACCCGACCTTGCTCGTACCAAAATTATCAATTGGATTTTGGATACCCAATTCAACTTTTTGGTAGGGTGGAGATTTGAACCTGGGACCTCTCTTGGAGGATTGCCCTCTCCTCTCCAACTCACCTACAACACCTGGGTTTCCTAGACATGTTTTAATAAATAAATTTGATAGGTCATTAAAAGGTAAGTAAATAGATATTATAAGCATATAATATTATAATATAATATAGAGGTATTATATATAGGTATATTCAAAAGCTTTGACCTCGGATCTTCATTAAGAATATTTCCTTGCACGTTTCCATTCAAAATGTGTTCATAAAAGAATAATCTTCCTTTTAAGTGTAAGAAGACATATGATGATATGAATGTTGTAAATGTTGAGAATATTGCCTCATTGAACTGTGACCTATCCACCCTAGATCAACCTTGAGAAGCATAAAATATGAATAATAATCTCGTGAGAATTTGCATTGATTTTGAATCCATTCATATCTTGGAAAATTTGGAATATGTGATTGTTTCAAGAAAGAACCAAAACTTTGAGATCTTTGAGGATGATGTGTTTATCTATACAATGCTTGTTGATGACAACTTTCATTCTTAGAATTCCGATAAGGCTCAATTTAAATAAGCCTCTCACAAGTTGTTTGAGAATGATCATCCTTTATTTTAGTTATATTGTTAGAGATATTAATAAATTTTGTAGTTGCATAGTCAACAAGGCTTGGTTGGCTCCACTTCAGACCCGATTCACTGCCAATCACTAACCAAGGATCATACCCATCCATCTGTGTTGGTAGATAAAGAATGAATATTCATGTGACTATGGCCTTGTTTCCTCCCCATGCTTTTGCACCCACAACATCAGTTTCAACTAGAGAGTCACACATCGTGTGTTAGACCCAGAGAGCTGCCTTTGGCATTCTACGATAGATATTTGTTAAATAATGAAAGGAATAGGTTCTAGCAACTCCCACTGCTGCTCATATTTCCCAATGAATCAATTCATTTGAAATTGGAAAGTTCTTGTCTCCAAGACCCAAGTTTTCAACAGCCAAGTCAACCCGAAATCCGAATGAACTTTTTCTAAATTCATGCCAATGAACGAACATGGCTTTAAATAATGGGGCGGATTTGACCATCAACATCCATGCTATTTTCTGAATGAATAACATGTGGCGGCACAAAGACTCAATGGAAACAACCTAGCTCTGATCAGGTCTTCAACATATCGAGGTTGACCCCACCTTTCTTTAAGGTGTTCTTTTTTTCGCCTCTATCTAGTTCTCAACTGGGTAGGTGAGGTTCCCCATCAAGTAACTCGTTTAAAGGAGTTAGGCTCTGAATAACCCCTCTTGAAATAGAGTGTCGACTAGAGCTTTTATTTTAAGAGTTTGCCTTGCTTTGTTTTAAAATAGAGGGGAGGGAAGATCGCTTAGGGTATGGTAATGACACTATGCTCTTTATTTTAAAAAGGTTCGATTAGGTTTGAATGCTAGGAGCGGGCCATTCGCTCTGGTTCGGAGGTATGGTTTTGTAGCCATTATCGAAAAAAGGAGATTGAGCATTCGACAACTTAATATTTCATTTACTAGAGCCTTGACCTCTATATTTTCAAAGGGGAAAGAAGAGCTTTTGAAAAACCCCTTCTAACTCTTAGGTTAAAATAGAGAGCGAGCAACTCGACTCTATCTCTTATGGCCTATAGGGCTGGACTAGAGCATAGGGTGGGGCATGCTCTCCTTAAAAGCTGAGAGGCCAAGACTTCACTCTTGATCCGCCTTCCCATCTATTTTAAATCTTTTAGAGTATTTCTAATTTGATAGGTTTTATTAAGCAGATCGCCCTAATATAAGAGAGGTATAGGGGGCGACACCTGCACGGAAGGGGCCCCCAAGCCAAGTATTAATGTCAAAGGTGGGATTTTTATGTATCCATGACCGATAAGAGAGGTGGATCAGGAGGGGGATCGATTTGGATGAAGGTGGGTTATAGAAGTGGACTTCTTCTACCAATTTAAGGAGGTGCCCCACTCATAAAAGCATTTTGATGAAGAACCGGAGGGGGAGTACCTTTGATGGCACTCGATAGAATTTGCGGTGCACATCGATGAAACCACAAGCTATTTGTATATAGAGTTCCGATAAAAAAATTCAAGTTTGGTAACTGCAAATATCTACTGGGAGCAAACAAACCTGGGACCCGTGACACCTCCCTTTATTTTTAAACAAGCTTATCTGCATGTTGCATCTCTCTTGAAGTTTATTTATCAATACTTTGTAAATACTTTTAGGCACCAACTCAATGATTCTTCAAATTTTCAACTTCTTTGTCAACTTCTTTGATGTCTTCTTTCGCATTTGACATTCTTTTGTGGAACTTTTACTTTCCTTTCACAAAGCTTTATTTTGATTCTTTACTCTATGGATTTCATTTTCCATCAATTTGGTTTTGATTGATGCGATTTCCTTTGATACTATTTTTTTGTTGAACACTTTCTTAGACCATATTCCGAATTAAATCATTTCAATTTTGGCCGAGTTTAGACCTTTTGTTAATCCAAAATTAAGGGTGGTCCACCATTCCTTTGCCTCCTTTTTAGAATAAAATCATATATTCCACCAAACTTTTGCATCTTCCTTTCTTGAAAAGTTAGGTATAAGGGCTTTTATATGTTAATATTTTTTTCCTTTATAAATTTTGAGTCACACCTTTTTGTAACTAAGGTCAGAACTCTTCATATCTTGGATTGTTTTCGATCTTAGGTCATATTGTTGTCTTGTTTGCACCTTTTTTATATTTGGTGCTCCAACCTTTTAAATCCAAATCACACCCTTTTAATCCTTGGTACATCTTTTAAATTATTTGGTCGCAACCTTTCATACCTCTTTGGGCCATTTTAGGTCTCAGGTCATCCCCTTTTTATTCTTGGGTTGCATCCTTTTATGTCTTGATCGTGCTTTTGCATCTTGGGTCATAGTGCTCCGTGTCTGAGGTAAATGAATGTTGCTTAAGTGTTGTCTGGAAGTTGGTTGTGTGAGATGAAACAATCAAGCACTGGTTGGAAATAACCACTTGAAACTTTGGGGAAAGAAACGCTACAAGCTAAAATTCTTTTGGTCAAAAGCCAAAATGAATGTAGCATACAAGCCCACAGAAATTCCTAGTCACCCACAGAAATTTGAACTACATATTTGAGAACATGGATCTAATACCACCTATAAGGGACCAATAAGTCTCTTACGTGGAATCCATAAAATATGATATATATATATATATATATATATATATATATATATATATAATATATATATATATATATATATATATATGAGAATAGAATGAATGCTATTCCACCAAATGGTAGATGATTATATAGTGCTTCAAGAACTTTACATAAATAGAGACAACACAATACAACAAGACTTATTTTAAGATAGCAAGACACATTTTTGGGATGGTTGGTTGTGTCTCTGGGTTGGCTTCTGAGGCCAGGGATGCATCCCTATGGCACATTGGTGTATATATCATCCAACAGGTATAACTTAAGAGTCATGGACACTTCTACGTACCTCTTAATAGATAACTTTATTACTAGGTTATTGAGAAGGTAAGTAAGTATATGTCATAAATACATAAGATTGTATCATAATTTAAGGTATTATATATTGGTGTATAAGGTAGGTATTAGGTCCACCATACAAACTCAAACAGAATCCACATACACTTTAAATGAATAAATACGTAATTCCAGGTGGCAGCTGTTTGGATATGCAGGTGTAATAGAAGACAATTTTGATATGATGCAATTTAATCAAATAAATTCCAAAATATGGATAAGATATTATTAGTCATAAGGAAACATGAAATGTTTATTCACCTCGTGTTTCTTCATGGGACATTTAGTAGTTGTGGTCAACCAACTTTGAAATCATAAAAGAACTAATCCATGGCACTAACTTTCAAACAATCATACATTACAACTTTAATTGTTTTTATTTATTTTTTAATAACGGGTTATCATTTGTATTATATCATGACCACATAGTGATATTACAATAGCTTGGTAGTTACACATATATTTTGACAAGATTTGAAGCTGTCTCTCCTCCTTGAAAGTCAAAGAATTTAACCAGAGAGCTCATGACATTTGATGGCTCTAACTGCTTATATTATGAATCTTTAGGTTTGACTTTATTACATGACCATTCAATACATAAATAAATAGATATCACAACTATTAAATTAATGCACTATTACTCTTCTGTAATGGTTGTGCACAATACAACTTAAAGCTTGTCTCCAATTTATCAGATTCAAAGGGTTTTGTAATTATTTCAGCTGTTGTTCTTGATTTGTACACTATTGTAACTCAATTTCTCTATGTTCACAAGCTCTGAATGTAATGACAGTGTTCAATAACATGCTTTCTACATGTGTGTAATACTGAGTTTTTTTTACCATTTTTAGCATATTTTGGTTATCATAATTATGAAGCATCGTTGCTTTGCTTTGAGCCAGTTGTAAATGAGCAAGCAACTTCCAACCATGCAGCTTTTGATAATATCTATTATACTAAAAATGTGCTGATCTTCTTCTAGATTTTGCATACATAATTCCTTTGTTTAAAATAACATTGGTATTAATATTAAACCAGATCCTCAAATAGGTATTTTACTATTTTAAATAAGCTTTGAAGTATGCTTCCTTCTTTCCCTTTTGCCCCAAAATATTGCGTTAAAAATGAGGCCTCTCGGTATATATTTCATACAGAATGTCTGAAGGAAAGTCTGATGAATTTTGCATTATCGCCTATTAATTATTTGCTTTTTTCCCTTTCCTGTTGGTTCATAAAATGATGCAATATTACATGGCATTCATTTCATTATTCTAGTAGGATCTTTTTAGAGTCATCGACTAATGAATTTTTTAAAACACCATAGATGGACATGAGGGCTCCAACACACCCAGGCATACGGTGGCGAGTTCCAGCTGATGTAGAGAGCCTTGCATGGGACCCACATACTGATCACTCATTTTTGGTACCAATAAATTGGTTGGTGGCCTTTGATTGTGCCTTTTAATCAAGGGACGATACTGCCTTTTCTTTGTTCAGTCTTTGAATAGATTAATCAAATTCCCTTGGATATATTGGGAAATATTTTGTATACTTTAGTTGTTGAATTCTAATTATGTTATCTTGCATATACACATTTTACATGGATTTTCTTTGATTGTAGGTTAGTCTTGAAGATGGTACTGTTCAAGGTTTTGATATCCGTGCGACAGCATCAGCTGCAGATGATGGCAGCAAACCAATATTCACACTCCATGCACATGACAAGGCTGTCTGTACAATAAGCTACAATCCTACTGCCCCAAATGTATGCTTTCAGACATGGATGACATTTTGACTTGAATCATCAAAATTTGTTGCTTTCCAATGTTTTGTTATGTCATTTTTGATATCGAGTAGTTCATGCCCAGTGTTTTCTATTATAAATTTACCATATTGCTGCTCTTATGCACGCGTTGTTTATCAACTTGCTTGAAATAAAGGTTTGGCTATGCTGTCTTTAAGTCTGGATACCTATGTACATGGGCTTTTCGTGTTCCAGGGTAGTGCTCCATAACTTTTTAGGACATTGCAGATATCAAATTGATGAGCATTAACTAACTAGAAAGAGCTCAGGCCATATCAGGGCATGGTAAACATACATGTTTCACAATAAGAGATAATAGACTCTTGCTATCCAATAAATATCAATATTGTACTGTATACTAAAGCAATGCACATCTGTCTTCTTTACATGATAAGCAGTCTCCTAAGATCTAGATGCAAGTTACTGTTTGATAATTTGTCCTTATACTAAGAGGCAATTATTGTGTGTATGTGTGTTTCTTTTGTTTTTGGGTTTTTAAATGTGTTATATGTGGCTTTTATTGGGCCCGCTCCCATCAAAATATATTAAACATTGTATCTGCTATTTCGTCTAGTAGACCATATCCAAGCAAATTTTCCATGGGTCATTTGTAGCGTTTGATTTTTTTGAAAGATATTTGCTAGCTCCCTGTTCTTCTTCTCAAGCTGCTGCTTTTCCTCAGTCAAATTTTTGATAACATTTTCATGAAGAGAATGATTTTCCCTTGGCCAGTTTTCCATTACATCATTACCATTTTTCCATGGCATTTCAACCAGTGTTCCACGGGGATGCGTCCCCCCGTTTCCCGCGCCCCCCAGGGACGGTTGGCCCCATGGGGGACGCTCAGACCGTCCCCGGGGACGCCCAGGCGTCCCCGGGGACGGTCTGAGCGTCCCCCATGGGGCCCAGCCGTCCCCGGGGACGCCCAGCCGTCCCCGGGGACGATCTGAGCGTCCCCCATGGGGCCCAGCCGTCCCCACGACTGGGAGCGTCCCCCATGGGGCCCAGCCGTCCTCGGGGACGCCCAGCCGTCCCCGGGGACGGTCTGAGCGTCCCCCATGGGGCCCAGCCGTCCCCGGGGACGCCCAGCCGTCCCCGGGGACGGTCTGAGCGTCCCCCATGGGGCCCAGCCGTCCCCCACGGCTGGGCATCCTCACCCAAGGGGAAAAAAAAAAAAAAAATTTAACTTAAAAAATGGTAAGGGTCTTTGGAATTATGCTATAATGCCATCATTACAAGACTAAAAGGAGGTTTATTTAAACAATACCAATTCTTTTGGTATAGTGACTGAAAATTTGAACAGTTAGTGATAGTTAGTGACTGAAATTTTTTAAAAATGAGAGTCTTTGTTTGAACATTGGTGGCTGAAAAAATGATGACTGTTATTACTTAAAATGATGACTGTTTGAACATTGTTTGCACTTGATATCCTTGGCTGAACCTTCAAGTTATAGTTGTTGAACTTGAAACAATCAAATGGCTGCATATTAGTAACTAATATGAATATGAAAATGTTAAATGACTCAATTATGGCTGCACTTATGTGTTAGTAACTAATCTCAATATGAATGGCTGCACTTATGTATTAGTAACTAATCTGAATATGAATGGCTGCACTTACATAATTGATTAGTAATATGAAATATCATTTTTGTTGGGTGTAGAATTCTGAATGTGTAGATTATTCTAAATTTCTAAAAAAAATTCAATTTTTATAGTATTACACTAGCCGTCCCCCCCAGCCGTCCCCGAGCCGTCCCTAAAATCGGCCTGCCATCCCCCACCGTCCCCGGAAACCCGTCCCCCCGTCCCCCAAGCTCGTGGAACCTTGATTTCAACAAACCACTATAGTGGTATTATATTGCTGGACAAGATTTGAACCTTGACCTGCCTATTGGAAGCCCATATTTTTCACCACTTGAGCTTATGCCATTTTTGGTTATATGTTCCATTTTTTTAAATAAGAAAATATATTTAAATTTTTTTTTTTAAAACATTTACAAAATTACAAATCTGCAAATATATTTGCATATATTTTATAACTCAAATTTAATGTCTTAACTTTATTCCCGTTTTTTACAGATGCTGAGTTTATTTCGAATTTCAATCTTGTTGAACATGAACACGAACACACATCTAGTAACACAGTCTTAAAATGAGGCGCTTCAAAATGAACTAGGAAGTTTAGGATGATAGGAAGTAATTTAAGGGGCAGAGTCTGTTCAGTTGTGTTTGATCCATCAAATGCACTATGGAATGTCTAGAATTCAAATCTGACCTAATTCAAGTTCACTAAAATCGCATCTTGAACTGCCACCAAAACTATCATTTGGATCACAAAAATCGAATCTTTCATATTAGAGAGTAAGTTCACTAGGTTTTAGACTTCTAAGCTTAGGATGTTGCTTAAACAATCCTTGACATAAAGATAGAAGATTCGTGCTATTTGTGTTGATAATGGGAGAGGCAGTGTGCTATTTTATCTACTATCTGTTGGGAGGAATGTCCCTTCACATATACTTACATTTGTGTGCAAAGCAGCAGTATCCAAGGGTGCTTCGCAGTATTAGCATTTGAGATAAAATGAAAGGAGGTAATTAGCATGATGGTTCTAGATGTTCTTTGAAGAGTCCTACACCTGAAAGTAGTTAGTTCTTGGTGAAAGAGTGTTAAGCACCATTAATCAACCTAGCTGAAGGAGGTGGAAAGTCAGCCTCAGGAGTCTCTGTATAGGCATTTAAATCACTAAGGATCTCATAATAAGATCCTCTTTATTCACTTGCCGAAGAGAGTAGAGGCAGCAAGTTCAATCCCATGGAGAATAAGGTGATTGGGCTTTACATAAAATAAACTCTCAACTGTGCTAGGGAACTTCACAAGTCATGTGACTAGTGATGTTGGAGATGGTTTGTGCAAGTGATGATACCATCCAAATTTTGCAAGAATTGCTCTACATACAAAGTAATTATGGGCTCAAGCAATTGGAAAGGGGAGGGCCAAATGACATAAATAATAGATGTCCTCTTGTATGGCTCTATTAATCACATCCCTTGAGGGTAGGTAGCAAGAAGGGGCATCAAGGGAGCAGCTAAATGAGGGAAGTTAGTCAATAGAGATGTTAATAAACTAGAGTAAAGTGATAGAGTATTAATGGCTTGGAGACCCAGTAGAGCCTGAGGAAGCAATCTTCTTCCTTAGAGTGTCTAGTGTAGAGGAAGGGCCATGAGCAAGAACAAAAGCAGAGCTTCCCATGCGTAGACTTGAATTTGTTGTCATACCAACAATTCATATGACACAAACCATGAGGTGAGTGGTGAACCACTTGAAGGGAGCCTAAGGTTGCATTCTAGAGAACATCCAAGAAGAAATATTACCAAGTTGCACAGTAGAAAGACAATAGCAGCCAAGCATAGGCTAGGATAGGTGATCTTTATAGTCTAGGGCATGCACAACATCAAAGCGTATTGTTGTGTGACACGTAGTGGGAGAGCCATTTAGAGGGGGGAAAGGAGGGTCATGGAGTAAAAGTTAAGGCAACATGATTTTCAAGTGGAAACCGGTTTGGGATTAGAAAATCATGAATATGTTGTGTCCAAGATCAGCTGGTGAGGAAATAAGTATCACTCTTATGCCCCCACTATGCGGGATGTATGTTAACTGACTCAAGCTGAGAAAACAGGGTGATCTGCGAAGAATATGGAGACCGTAAAAGTCTAGAAAACTCACCCAACTGGAAAAGATTGCTTCCATAGACGGGTCATCTCCATCTGATGAGACTCTTTACAGACCAAAATCCCAGTTTACTTTAAGAGGCAAAGCTCATCATCCACCAGCCTATTTGAAGGCAGCGAACGGATCCCTTTACAGGTGTTGATATTACCAACAAAGATGACACCACCCAAGGAGGCATAATGAGTGATCTCTGAATAGATATCAAGGTATGGGTTCCCATCCCTGTGCACCATATAAAACAATGACTGGCAGGGACTAGTGAATTGCCGCAAAGAAATCCTGAAGAGACCAAATAAGTTCTTGGTTTGCAATCAATTAGAACTGGTGTGTTGGCTACAAAGATTTGAGTAGAAATGGTGTTTTGGCTACAAAGACTTAAGCAGAAATAGTGTATTGGCTACAAAGACTATCTTAACCTAGTCAGTTCTTGGCTTGCCTTCAAGCAAAAGTGGTGTATTGGCACAAGCACTACCTTATCCTAGTTTGATTGTAAAGACTATGTGCTGCAGTATGTGACATTGAACAAATGGCCAGTAAAACCTGAAATTTTTAAATTGTCATTTGCACGACTTTATGAAACCATATAAAAGTCATATCTTTTGGTTTTTCTCCAAATCTTCAAAAATATGTTGTACTTCTTACGGTGTCCAAACCTTACTGATTGAATTGCAATTCTTCTTATCCCAACCTCAAGTTGCATGATAAATTTTCCACATTGCACAAGAGTATAATATCTGAGGCTGAGACATGCTGTAAAAACTTATTATGTAATTGACGATAACACAATTGTCTTATGCTTGTCAGAATTGTTAGTGAAGGATATAGCTTATTACAACTCATAAAATGAATTCACTTAATTATTAGTAAAAATTGCATATTGTGCCCAATGAGATCAACTTAATTTGGATAGTCTTTGTGTGTTTTTGGTTAATTTGGATTTATCTAATTTAGGGAACATTGAAAGATTGACATTTGTGAATTTTTGTTTGCAGCTGCTTGCAACAGGATCTATGGATAAGACGGTAAGTCCACAATTTTTCTTCTGGTTGTGTTCAGCTATATTTCTCTGCTAGAAAAATGTAGGGAGCAAAGTTCTAATGTTTAAAGTTCATAAAATATTAATCTATAATGTTGAGCAATGCATTACAGTCTTCATGACATGTACATACAAAATGAATAACGACTTTATTGTTTTATTGGTAGAAGCAACTTAGAGATTGCAAAAAAGTTGTCATTCTGATCTGACCTATGCATTTCTCCTTATGTTGAAGGGTGATTCATATTTTTCTATTCGTATTATAGGATCTTCTACCAACTTATCCATTTTTCATCTTATTTTTCAAATTTGTTTTGAGAATTCTGAATCTTGTACATTTCTGTGATAATTGATATGCCTATTGATAGCTGCTAGGCTCTTCTGTTGAAGGGTGATTCATAGTTTTCTATTCTTGTTATAGGATCGTCTACCAACTTATCCATTTTTCATTTTCTTTTTCAAATTCGTTTTGAGAATTCTGAATCTTGTACATTTCTGTAATAATTGATATGCCTATTGATAGCTGCTAAGCTCTTCTGTCTGTGCGGCTTCTCATTTTCCTTGGGATGAGATTTGGTACAAATTAACCTTTCTCTAATAATGAGAATTTGGTCAGCGGAAAACCTCTTTTGTGCTTACTATTTTTTTCTGGTTTTATTTTTCATCATCTATCTCGTGCACTTTTTTGAAATTCAATTCTGCATATTTACTCTCTGATTCTGGCTCTTTATTATTGTTGAACTTTGTCAGTGAAGCTTCTATTGTTTCTCTCAAATAGGATAATGAACATAGAAATTACACTTTACAACTGAAGTATTAAGTAAAGATTTTATTTAGATTAACACAAACTGCAAACACTAAACATGTTATGGCTTTGCAATGCAGGTAAAGTTGTGGGAAATGACAAATAAACAGCCTTTGTGCATTGCATCAATTAATCCAAAAATTGTGAGTACATGTTGACTTACGCTTAGCATTATACATTTTGGGAAAATCTTGCATAAGCAGTCCCAACCATGGGAGTTAACTTGGGTGAAGCATGATTATTGCTAACTATCTTGGACACATGCTTGCAGGGAGCTGTCTTTTCAGCTTGCTTTTCAAGAGACAGTCCATTCTTGCTTGCTAGTGGAGGTTCAAAGGGAGTTTTACATATAAGGACTATTAATATCATCTTGGAAGAGTAGTTATATTTAATATCCCTTGGTAATTGGCATGTTAAACATCTGTATTTTAGTTCTAGTTGTTTTCTGTGAAGTCAGTTAGACTCAAACAACTTTTGTTCATGTTGATTCGAACTTTGGTTTGTCAACTTATATCTATTTGTTTTCTGTTCTTCTAGGTCTGGGATACCTTAGATAATTCTGAGATGGTGAGAAGATTTGGTGCTTTCAGATCAAAAAATCAATCCTGATGCTCATATTCATTTTTGTTTGCAGAATAGGTTTTGCAAAAATTCATTGTCATATTCTGCAAAGGTTTACTTGTAAATTATGTTTTGTATTTGATTTTAGAGTTATAGCTCTATTGCTTTTTGTCTTTCTTTTGTTGCTGTACTCTAATATTCATGTATGGGTGAGCGTCTAGGCATCCCATTGCTTGCAAAATTGCAATCATAGTTTTTCTAGATTCAATAAAATTGTGGACCAACAAGTGGTATTATGGTTCTTGCATATGTAAAATTTCCTTCTTGCCCCAAATTTATGTGGGGTATGATTTTTTGCTGTACCATGGACATAATTGAATTTGAATATGCTGGTTAATATAATTGCCTTTTATAGGTTCCTATCAATCTATTACAAAATATGCATAGTTTGTGAATTTGGACGACTATTTAAACAAATAATTAAAAAAAGGAGTCTTGAAATACACTTACATAATATTAGAAAAGGGAAAGGACTCTATAGTTGTGCATCCTATGTTTACACATATGGTGCCATGGGTCATGAAAATATACAGGAAGCATGCTTATCATGTTATAATGTTATTTATTTCACTTCATCTTCATTAGATTATGTTAGGTACAGTTTTACATTGTTTTTTTCGAAGGATTTTTGCTTACACATGAAAAGAGGGAACCTTTTCTTGACAACTACATCCTACAATACTTCGAATGTCCATTTTAAAATTGAATGACTCTGTGTAGACGTCATGTTGACACCCCAAAATTTACCTCTAGGGATGGTTCAGTATAACCATATTATAATTCATTTTTGAAACTCTTTTGAAATATACCCCAAAATTTACCTCTAGGGATGGTACATGTTGCCACATTTTGCACGGGGGTGCCAATTTTGAAAATCTTGTAAAGGTTGCTGCTATGCCTTCCATTTCTCTCCCTTCCCATTTTTCTTCATGTTCTTTCTATTCTTCAGCTGTCAAATTTTTATTCTGCATATTTGTCACTTCAAGATTTTAGTGTTTTCATCAATTGGGCAATTGCCCTTGAAATTTGTCCAAGTGTTGAGCCGCCCGACTTCGCAACAAAGTCGGGCGGCGCTCATTTTTTCTTGCGCACTTGGACGGCCATGTTGACATCAAAAATATTCTAAGTGTCAAGCGGCGCTCATCTATTTGTGCGCTATCGGGAGGGCGCCTTTGAAAAAAGCAGCAAAATATTCTAAGTGTGGGACTCCGTCCGACTGCGCGTCCGTCTTGGTGTGCCATCGGACATAAGAAATGAAGGCGTTGAAAAATATTCTTAGTGTCAGCCGTCCGACTGTGTCGCGCCGTCTGACTGTGCGTCAGCTTGTTTGCGCCATCGGACGGGAGGAGATAACAAAAAGGGTTAAATTATGCTAAGTGTTGGTTGCCTGCCCGACTGCGCCCCGTCGTCCGACTTCGCGTCTGCTTTGGTGCACCATTGGATAGGAGGAGAAGAAGATAAACTCAAGAAACTTCTAAGGCATGGGCCTCCTGACTTCGCTGATTTCAGTTTGCGCCGCCTGACTGTGCGTCAGTTTTGTGCGCTATTGGGCGGAAGAGAGAAACAAATGAAAGAAAAGTCTCCAAACCTAGTCATTCCCCCCTTCATCAGCGGACTTTAGATCAACGATAGGTGTGCAGTTTTGGGATAAGCGTCAAGACGTGACAGAAGGTGTGCCACCAGAGTATAGGGTAGATGAGCATTAAGTGATAAATTGTACCGCATCTACCACCTTTAACCAGATTCGACTGCTCACCTACCAGATTGCCACGGAGCTGTTACATTTCCAGGTAGGCCTTGCTGCGAGTACACTCATAGCCTGCAGGGGTCAAATCTCAGCCGCTTTTCGTCGCTTTTGATAGCTTTTGCAGCTTTTGCTAGGTCTGGGATCCTGTGCCCAAAATGTAATCTGGGGGGAAAATTCTGCTATAAGTAGCAGGCTCATTTCATTGTAAAAGGGTGGAAGGGGGATATATTGCTAAGAAACTTTTGTAGCTACACACCTGCTTTTAATTCAAAGTATATTTGGCTCTATTAGTTGTTTCCGTATTTTATGCTGCCTTTCTTAAGTATTATTGTTTCATGTTGCTTATTTTTTGATTGTTGTCATTCTGCACTTCTGGATCTCAGCATTGGTGATTAAGTATATCTGGAATATGAGAGGAAGGATACATAGGATAGAATAGCACTAATGGTTTCTGTTACATACATTGTTTTGATTGTTGTTGGTATAGTGATTGGTTAGTAACTGTGCTGCTTATCTTCCCCACCTAAGGCAAATCATTTTTGTCTCTTTTCATACTTTGTAATCTCTTTTTTTGCACTCTAAGCTAAAAACCCCAAGTGAGAATTAAAGGAAGCCGGCCTCCTCCGGAGATTGGCACGGAAGACATCTCTTCCTTCTAACCTTTCAATCTATTGGGCGAATCTAGGGCGCAATAGATTAAAATCCTATCCTAGTGGCAAATTCATAACCAACAGTTTCTCTGGCATGCCCGATGGGACCTGAAAGTTTCCCATCCCATAAGCAGTATTGAAGCACCGGTGTTCGCTTCAGTGCTGACAAGTTAGAACACCTGGCGACTCTGCTGAACCTGAATACTCTCTGAGTCTTAAGGATTGGTCCAAAATCAAAATTCCCTCATGCATACGAGATGGAGAGTTAGAAACGCAGGACAAAATCCTAAGTTTTACGAGCTTGACATTAACACTGTCAGAGAACGCCCGAGACTGGTAGATTACCAAGTCGATCCAGAGGAACAAGAAGCTGAAGTCGAGGAGCAGGAAACAACTAATACTGATACCGACTACACTATTGATCAAGGCGAAGAGGACGGTCAAGATGCTAACATGGCGAATGCTGCAGATCTATTCCTAGTTGTAGATTCCATTGGACCTCTTCAGCTCCCTAGGCAGAATGTTGTTCCACCTCCTGCATTAAAATCCATTCCCACCTATGATGGAACAGGAAAGACAACCTTCTAGCACATCCAAGACATCCTTGCCTTGGCTGCTCTCCATGCCATTACAGATGAAAGCATGAAGACCCGACTGTTGGCGCTCTCTCTACGAGGGAAGTTACTATACTGGTACCGATCCCTGTCGAAAAATTCTATCATGGGATGGGCCCAACTGGCCGGCCAGCTGGTCAAAGGGTCCAATGAATTTGTTGTTCCCTCCTCGTTCTTTGCACCAGTTCCAAACTATTCAACGGCATCCGCAGGAGGAAATATCAGATTTTAATATAAGGTTTGCGCGGTCATGGAAGAGAGTGCCACCTGAACTATGCCCTTCTGATGGACAAGCTGCTCACTACTATCTCAAAGCGTTTACCAATGATATCAGTCTGGTCATCAAGCTGGCCTGTGTGAATACTTTTCCTAATTTATATGATGTAGCTCAAAGGGCAGAATTGGATATGATTGCCATAGGCAGACTTTCGCACAAGCAACAGACACCTATCTACCCTGATTTTCCTCAATCCTAGTATCCACCTGCGCCTGCTTCATCTTCTACGTACCCAAATTCATGGAATCCTCCACCAGTAGTCACTCCATTTTCTTCCCAGACGCATTTCCCCACTCATCCTGCACCTCCCTTCCCACCTATTCCTCAACATCCATCACTCCCCGTGCCTCCACAATATCCTGCATTACCTCTGGCGCCGCCACTAGCCCCATTGCCTTCATCAGCCCAGTCACCGCCTCAACCCGATGTGGACGTGCAGTCCAAGATTCTAAGACAGGTGGAGTCGCTTACTTCAGTCTACCAGGCATTGTATAATGACATGGCCATGATGAAAAAGAAGCAAGCCCAACAAGAATTCATTCCTAGGAGGTCATATCCTCCTCCTACGTTGACAAGAGACCAAGCAGCTCAGGCCCATAGGCCTCCAGCAAGAAATGCTGCAAGCAACGCGGAGCCGAGTACCTCAGACTGAGTGCACTAGTGCTCCACCTGTAATGATCCCCATGGGGAGGACACTTGTTATGTACATCAACACTTTATTCAGACCCTAGGCGACAACAGCCTTGAAGATCAAGTAAATCTAATCCAGGAAGAAGAGCATAACTTCGCAGTCTCAGAAGAGGACCTGGTGTCGATTCTGATCAAAAGCGGAAATAAACCAATTGAGGTCGATACAACCCAAATGCAACCTGTGAAAGTGTACACTAGAAGAGAAAAGGTGCAACATGCAGGTGAAGCTCTTGACAAACCGCCTTCCCCACCGTCGGTGAAAGACAAAATGCCACCAGCCAAGGCTCTCGCAGTCAAAGCTGCAGTGACTCAACCTCCAACCGAGGCCCAAGAGCAGGCTCGTGAAAAGCTCAAGTATCTGTCTCTCACAAAGCGGCAGAGGGTCGAGGCAATGCACCGGTATCGCTCCAAGTATGAGCCACAAAAGGAGACCGAGGCACTAGCTACCTCAGCCTATAACATCGTTGATGAGCTCAAGAGGACCCCGACGAAGATTAGCATGTACAATGCCCTTCGGCTCCCTGGCCAAGTTGACTTGCTGCAAGAGTCACTAAAAACCATCAACAAAGGAAATTCAACACTGCCTGTGTTGGCTCAGCCTTTGAACACTTAAATCACTAGTAAGAATCGATCGCCTCCCTTTTATTTGTCTTTACGAATGGAAGGGCATGTAGTGCATAACTGCATGGTGGACTCTGGTGAATCAACCACTATCATGCCAAGGGCTATATGCGAAGAAATGGGCATGGAATACACCCGGAGAAGCCAAGGTGTCCTGCAACTAGATGGTACTCCTGTGAAGACAGTGGGCGTCATCAAAGACATCCCTATCCAGTTGCACAAAGCCCCAGAAATCACGGTGATCCAAGAAGTTATGGTTGATTTGGAGCCCTACTTTGGCATGTGCCTCTCAAGGGAGTTTACTGCCAAGCTGGGAGGCTACCTGTCGCTGGACTTTTCGCATCTAGAAGTCCCTTTCAAAGGGAGGAAAGTCAAGATTTATAATGGAAAACCATCCTCTTTCCTAGTTGAAAAGATGCATGAGGAGAGGGAGCAAAAGGAAATGGTCCATTTGATGACCGAGGAGCTGGCAAAAGTAGACTTGGTGGAACAATCCATAGAGCAACTATAAGTAGAAGATTAGTTCTCTTTGCTGGACTTCAACACCATGATAGAATTAGACATGGGCTACTACTCCATCACCCAGCCTGAGAAGCCAAAGGAAACGACGAAAATGGACAAAAGCCCTACCTCAGATGAACTAACAAAGCTATACTTTGATGGCGCTAGATGCAAGAACGACGTCGGGGCAGGGATTCTTCTAGTTGCACCCTCTAGGATACAAAAGGACTATTGCTATTGGTTGGCCTGGAGCTGCACGAACAATGCAGCTGAGTATGAAGTCTTGTGCTTAGGCTTGAGGAAGGCAAAGAGGTTGGGTATAAAATAGTTGCATATCTTTGGCGACTCCAAGCTTATGGACAATCATATCACTAACAAGTGCTTCACCAAGAAGCATTACCTCAAGGTGTACCGCAATCGTGTCTGGGATTTGATGGAGACATTTGACTCTCTGAATGTCAAAGCTATCTCTCGGGAAAAGAATAAGCATGCTGACATCTTGGCTTCTGTTGGAGCTAGGTACATCCCGACTGATGACACTATGCAGAAGCCAAAATCGGTTCATACCATTTACAGGCCTTCTGTGCCCGATAAGGACACCCACTGGCAAGTGTTCAATTGTGACGAAGATATCGTCACATTTTTGATACATGAAGCAAGTTCAATCGAAGGTAGAGACCCTGATGACGAGCAATACGAGGGGTTGATACAGTTAAAAAATAATCATGTCCCAAAAGGACTGATTACCCTAGAGAGTCTGTTTGATCAGAATGATATAGTCATCAAATTAGACTCCAAGCAGTACACGGACTTGGAATTAGAGCCTAGGAAGGTGATCAAGGTTGGAACGGACTGCACCATCGAGGAGTTAAAATAGATCAAGGCCCTGTGCGAGGAGTACCTAGACATTGTAACCTGGTGTTATCAGGACTTGAAGGGATATGACAGGGAGATGATCCAATACACTATAGAGCTGGAAGAACATGTGAATCCCTTCAAGCAGAAGCAAAGGGCAGTCAATCCGAAGATTGAGTCAATGATGAAAGCCGAGCTCGTGAAGATACTGGAAGCAAAAATCATCTATCCTATTAAACACTCTTCTTGGGTCACAAATCTAGTTCCTGCGAGGAAGAAGAACGGAGATATCCGCCTCTGCATGGATTTTTGCAATCTCAACCAGGCTTCGCTAAAGGATCATTATCCATTCCTGCAAATTGATCAAATCCTTCACGTGGTTGCGAGAGATCAAAGATTCTCTCTATGGGTTCTTCGGTTATAACCAGATATGGGTGAAATACGAGGACCAGCACAAGACAACATTCACCACAAAATGGGGAATGTTTGCCTATTAGCGCATGCCCTTTGGTCTTTCCAATGTGGGGGCTACATTCCAGAGAGCTATGGACCTAGTGTTCTGTGAGCTGATCAACAAAATCATTGTCATCTACTTGGATGACATGATTGTGTTTTCACACAAGAGAGAAGACCACGCCTCCCACCTGCAGCAAGTATTTGATAGATGTCATGAATTCGGCATATCCATCAACCCTAAGAAGTCAGTGTTTGTGGTGAAGGAGGGTAAACTGTTAGGCCATGTTATTTTTGAGAAGGGCCTTGTAGTTGATCCCGACAGAGCAGAGGCTCTTCTTCGGTTATCCATCGTGGTCAACAAGAAAGGGTTGCAGTCGTTCTTTGGCTAGATCAACTTCATAAGGAAGTTTGTGTCTGACTTTGCCCAAGTAATCAAGCCCATGGCCGAGCTCTTGAAGAAGGATGTCGACTTTATCTAGACTGAAGAAAGAAAGAAAGCCTTCGAGGAGATCAAGGCCAGGATTGCACAGGCACTAGTATTTATAAATCCAGATTACTCCAAAGACTTCATCTTGTACGTGGTGGGAGAGCCCGAAATCTACGCTGCAGTTCTGACTCAAAAGGGAGATGATGGTGAAGAGTGACCGATAGCATTCTTAAGACGAAGAAAGCTATAATTTTATTGAGCGACAAGTTCATGCAGTTATGAGGTCCTTGAGAAAGTTCAAGCACTTCGTCTCTCAAAGCCGGATTACTGTCTTCGTGATACACCCGGATGTCAGAAATTTCATTATTCAAGGGGAACCTAGTCACAAGAGAGCAGGATGGATTGCCAAAATCTAGGAGTTCGACATAGAAGTACGACCCACCAAGTTAATCCGAGGTCAGGCTCTATGCCAGGAATTTGGCCTGAAGTGCTACTAATGAGGTTTTCGCTTGTCATTGGGAGGATATAGTGATGGGAGGCAGTTTTGCCAACTCCTTATCTAAGGAGAGCGATTGGACGGATGATTTGGTGTGGTATTTTAGCACAGGGAGATGTCCAGATCAGCTCAACGCCTCACAAAGGAGGTTTAGGCTAAATGCCTTAAAATATGTACTAAGCCCCGAGAGGTTGTATTTTAGAAACATTGACGACATCCTTTTGCAGTGCATCAAACAATCAGATAAGCCGAAGGTCCTAGGCGAGTTCCATTTTGGAATTTTGGGAGGAAACCATTCGAGAAGGCAAACTACCTTGAAAATCATCAGAGCTGGTTACTATTGCCCCCCCCTCTTCACAGATGTGCATGCAGTCTGCCAAAAATGCGAGAAATGCCAAAGGTTCGCCAGCAGAAATTGGAATGCACCTATGCCCCTCCAGCCAATTCAGGTTGAGGCTCCCTTTCAACAGTGTGTGAGAAGAGGAACAAGATTTGATTAATGTGATGAAATATAAATAATACATTTGATCCAAGATTAGTCCGAAGGTTGTGGAACCACCCGAGGCCAAAATAGGCGCGGTTGCAACAACTAACAACTAGCCTAAATTAATCAAATCCAACAATATAAGATTGTTTAGGATCAAATTAATTAGAGAGAGTAAATATTGAAATATATTCTAACATCCCCCCTTATTACAATATTTGAAGAAACATATAACTACTAGCTATACTATCATCCCCCCATTATTTTGAAATAAATAGAGAATTGCAAAACAATTCAAATTTGACACGTGAAAGTGCCTTAGTGAATATGTCTACAACTTGAGCATTGGTGGAGATGTACTGAAGCTGAATTCGGTGCCTTGGTACTTTGTCTCGAATAAAGTGGCATTGTGTATCAATGTGCTTGGTTTTTTCATGATGCACTGGATTCTTAACAAGGTTCAAAACACCCATGTTGTCATAGAACAAGTGTATTGGATATTTTTATGGAAGACCCATACTTTTCAAGATGCGACACAACCATATCACTTCGCACACAGCTTCACGTGCGACACAATATTCTGCCTCTGTTGATGGGATAGCAACCACATGTTGCTTCTTGTTGTGCCAAGAGACAGGACCAGATCCAATATGAAACAAATATCCTGAAGTTGATTTACGATCATCATATGATCCGACATAGTCGAAGTCCGTGTATCCCTGTAAGAAGAATTTGTTGTTCTTCTTGTATTCTAGGCCATATTCCATTGTGCCATGGACATAGTGAAGAAATCGCTTTGCTGCTTTCCAGTGTGTAGTCTTAGGTTCCTACATAAACCTCAAAATATAGTTGACAACAAATACGATATCTGGCCTAGTGTTGGTCAGATATATGAGACTCCTAATCAGCTGACGATAGAGAGTAGCATCTACCTGAGGTGATTTGTCATATTGCGATAACTAAAGTCCTAATTCCATTGGTGTTGCCATCGACTTGCAATCAGTCATGCCATATTTTTCTAGTAGTGTCTTGGCATATTTTTTTTGGGTCACTTTGATGTAGTGCTTCTTCTGGTTCACTTCCAGACCAAGACAGTGATGGAGAAGTCTGAGATCTGTCATTTTAAAAGATTTGCTCAAATCCTATTTGACAGTAGAGATCATTGTTTCTAAACTCCCTATTATGAGCAGATCATCAACATAGAGTACAAGAAACACTATTTCAGAGCCTTGCTTTTTAAAATAGAGGTTTGCATCCGACGGACATCTCTTGAATCCATGCTGCAGTAGGTGATTATCCATTTTTATATACCAAGCCCGAGGGGCCTATTTCAAACCATATAAGGATTTGACCAATTTGCAAACTTTCTGTTGTTGGCCTTCCACTTCAAATCCTTCCGGTTGAGTCATGTAGACTTCCTCTTGAAGATCACCATTTAGAAAGGCACTCTTGACATCCATTTGGTGCACTTTCCACCCATACTGTGCTGCCATAGCACAAAGAACTCGAATAGTTGTCATCCGAGCAGTAGGTGCAAAAGTTTCCTCGTAGTCAATGTCTTCTTTTTGAGCATAGCCCTTTGCAACAAGTTGGGCCTTATGCTTATATATTGTCCCATCTGCCTTGTACTTGACTTTGTACACCCATTTGCAGCCTATGGTCTTCTTTTCGTATGGAAGATCGACAAGCTTCCAAGTTTTGTTTTTCATCAGAGACTTATACTATGCATCCATAGCGGCCTTCCACTAAGGCTCACTAAGGGCATCTTGCACTGAAGTAGGTTCAATTTCATCTATTGAAGACATAAACACCCTGTCATCATCAATATCCATATCTTTTGTATCTCTCTCTGGATCTACAGAAAGTTCCTCAAAATATTGGCAAAGATCATCAACCCCAGTAATCTCTGCTGCAACTTTCTCCTATCGAGCCATGCTGCAAGTACGAGGCCTATCCAAAGTCAAATCTAGTGGAGTGGATAGCTTAGAGTCTCTGATTGTATTTGTATACCACTTTGGATTCTTCTTTTGTGGTGATGAAGAAGATGAAGAAGGACCTCCAACCTTTTATGAAGGAGACTTCTCAACCTTAGATTCCACAAGGTCTAGGTATACATCTGATGTGTTTTCTGATGTGAAAGCCTCATAAAAAACTACATCTCTACTGATGTGAATCTTCTTGGTTAAGGGATCAATCAATAGATAACCCTTAGAGTGCTCATCATACCCAAGAAGAATGCACTTCAATGTTTTCTCATCTAGCTTCTTCCTCTTTTCTTTCGGTATGTGCATGAATGCTTTACAACCAAAAATGTGTAGATGAGAGATGGAGGGTTTCCTGCCACTCCATGCTTCTTGTGGAGTCATTCCTTGTAGGGCTTTAGTGGGTGCCCTATTCAATAGATATATTGTTGTGGTGACAACTTCTGCCCAATATTGTTGCCCAATTCTAGCTCCTGTGAGCATGCAACGAACCATTTCCATGATGGAACGGTTCCTCCTTTCAGCAACTCCATTTTGCTGAGGAGTATAAGCAGTAGTCAACTGTCTTGTGATCCCATTTTCAGTCAAGAATGCAAAAAATTATTTAGAGGTGAACTCCCCCCCTCAATCTAAGTGGAGGGTCTTTATATAAGTCCCTGACTCCTTTTCAACAAATTTCTTGAATTGTTGAAAGAAGCCAAATGCTTCAGATTTTAGTTGAAGAAAGAATACCCACATCTTTCGTGAGTAATCATCCACGAATAACTGAAAATACCTCTTACCCCCACAACTGTTGGATGTTAAAGGACCGCACAGATCAATGTGAACCAACTCCAGAGGTTTCTTTGCTCTTGTAGAGATCCTCTCGAAAGGTACTCTATGCTGCTTTCCTGCCAAGCAGTCAGAGCAAACTGGCAATGTGGTAGAAAGGGAAGGAAGACCCTTTACCATCTCATACTTACTTAACTCAAGTAAGTAACCAGAATTCATATGTCCATATCTCTTGTGCCATAGGGAAGTTGCCTCCTTTGTAGAGACAATCATGGCTACATCTGGAGTAGAGATAACATTTAAGGAAAATAAGCCATGCTTATATGAAGTGGTTGCAATGTTCTTACCCCTCCTGGTAATAGAACAACACTTCTTGCCCCCCTCAACACTAAATTTTACAACCATATCCTTGTCCAAAATTTGTGTGACTGACAACAAGTTGTTTGCCAATCCTGGAACATAGAGAACCTTTTCAATCTGGCACTTGCCATCAGGAAGAGTAATAGAAACTATACCTTCTCCCTGAACCTTGTAGTTTTTATCATGGACAATAGTAACAGATTTCCCCTCTTTGGCCTCAAAATACTCAAACCACGATTTGTTGCTAGTCATGTGCTTATTTGCGCCAGAGTCGACATACCATATAGGATCTGTCTGCTTGGATACTGTGGTAGTCATGAGCACTTTTTGTGCTCGCTCAGAATCCATGTCAGATTCTTCAACAACAACATTCACTTTCTGTTGCTTGTTATTTTGTGGTTTGTTCTGGCCTTTCTGTTTTGGTTGTTTATTCTTATGTCAACATCTGTTTGTATCATGACCTTCCTTGTCACAGATCTTGCAATATCTCTTAGTCTGTTGAGTTTTTTGATTTTGTTTCCCTTTTGAATCCTTTTGAGAACTCCCTCCCTTCTGAAAATTACCCTTCTTCTTGTTCTGGCCCTTCCTATTTGTGTAGAGGGCATTGTTAGAAGAATCATCTCGTTGTAGTTGGCGTGCCTCCTCCTCTTGAAGCAAATGTACCAACTCAACAAAGGTAACTTGTATCTGTGATACATGAAGTGAGGTGATCAATACTCGAAAAGAATCAGGTAATGCTCTCAATACCACTGAGATAAGGAGCTTATCATCAACTGGTTCTGTCAAAGAATTCAATTTTCCTTTTAACTCAGACACTCTTCAAAGAAAGAGTTCAACTGTCTCTCCCTATTTCATGCTTAGATTGTGTAATTGAGATTGAAGAAATAGAATGGTGGAATCATTCTTTCCTTCATATATAGTTTTAAGGGCATTCCATGCCTCTTTACTATTTTGACAATCAACAATATGGGGTTGAATTTCATCAGAGACAACAAGCAAAATGAGCACTTTTGCCTTACTATCTATCTTATCAAAGTATTTCTGATTAGCAGTGAGATTTTTGGATCCAGCTGTAGATGAAGGTATTACTGTTGTTCCAGACACAACATCCCAAAGATTATCCATCTCTAGGATTGCCTTCATTTTGTTTTTCCATGGTGTATAGTTTGGACCTTTCAATAACTGATGAGCATCAGTCAGTAGTTTCGCAGACATTGTGAAGGTTCCTTATAACACCAAATGGTCCCCCCTTTCAATATACCTTAATGCCAGGTCGTTATATCATACAAAATACTCGCCCTTACGTGAGGGAGACTATAGGTATTTTGAAAAACCAAAAAAATTACCCGCCCTTACGTGAGGGAGACTATAGGTAATTTTAATGATTATACGATATGTGGTACTTAGGCGATACTGAAAGGGAATCACCTCGTTGATGACATCGACCTTAGAAAGCCTTAAATCCTCATGCGTGGGGCGTAACTTCCCCTAAACACTTTGGATATCTGAACTTTCATCTGGATTTAAGCCTAAAAACGAGAGTGATTGGGGTAGTGGATGGAGTAAAAAATAGTAAAATGGCAAACTTATCTCTCCCCGACGATTAATAGAGAACAAGCTCAGACGTCATTTTGGCAGCTATATTAGGCGGCGGATACAATAGCGCAATCACGATAGCTTTACCTGTAAGTGTTGGCCAGAGGTATCACATATACCGAACACTGCAATGCAATAAATTGCACAGATGGGTTTTAATTATTCTGGGGACTTAGGGAGTGAATTTTATTTTAACTTTTAAAGATGTAGTGCAAAACAAGAAAAAATGCAACATACAACATAAAAGTGCCCACAGAAATAAATCACTAGGTGTCGGGCGCTGCTGAAAATGCACCTTTACAATAATGCCAAAGTTTGCTTTTTCTCAAAAAATTACTCTCTATCCCCCCTTGATTTTTGAAAAAATACTTCCCCCAATTAGAAAAAAAAAAATTCTTCATTTAAAGCATCTTTAAAAAAAATTAAATTATTTCATATAGTAAAAAAAGATTATATAAAAAATAACTTTTAAAAACTATATATAAAAAATAATTTAAAGATTTAATTTATTTATTTATTTATTTTTTTAAGCGAAAAACCCCTTGCGAGGCCGCCTTGGTCTGAGAGACCACGAACAGGGGGTTCTATACCATCAAAGTCACCCGACAGTCGCACCTAGCCCTGCCCGCACCAACATTATCAATTGGATTTTGGATACCCAATTCAACTTTTTGGTAGGGTGGAGATTCGAGCCTAAGACCTCCCTTGGAGGATTGCCCTCTCCTCTCCAAATCACCCACAACCCCTCAGTAAAACTAATTTATAGTGGAAAACACCCCTTTCGAGGTGCCACTTTCAACAGTTTGGGCATAGGAGAAATGGAGCCTTGTTGGCCTCTACCAGCACATAGTACATTCCTAAATATACCATATATCTGCAGGATGGAGACAAGGGGAATGGAACCTGGGTCGGCCTCTACCAGCACCTAGGGCATTTACCACTGCACCACAACAAGCAGATTTAAAGATTTAATTTATTAACTTTAATAAAAAATAGTTTAAAAATGCTTTAAAAAAAAAAAAAATTACCTTTGTTTTTTTTTGGGGGGGTCGGTGGGTTTTGACCCCGCGACCTCAGGGCTCTCGGAGCCCTTACCACTCAGCTCACGACCAGGTGAGTTGGTGGGCTGATCCAAGAGGGATTTGGATGCACACCCTCTTAGCTCGTAGCCTCGAGCCTAGAAGTTCACGGCGCTCCTACCTCGGTCGCGGCTCAGGCGGCGCTCAGGTGGTAGCGGGGTGGCGAGTTCACAGAGGTGTGTAAACTATGATTTTTTCACTCAAAAACCTTGCAGAAGGGATCATTTCAGATCTAAATGTTCTCAGGACGCAATGTCAACCATCTATTCGCCCAAGAAACACAGCAAGGGAGCACCAAACGCTGCAACAGGATCTGCAAGTGATGCCTTTCAGGAAAAAAAAATGAATTTGGAAGGAATTTGAAGGACTAAAACAAAGTTCCAATCCAACCAATCTGTTTGTATTGGCCTCCTCTTTCCATAAAAAAACGCAGAATTTTGATTGATCGAACTCAAAGTTAAGGAAAAAATCGAAGTGCTTTTCAGTCTTGACGCCAGTTGACAGGACGCGCTGCAAGTGACAAGAAGCGATGTTTAAAAAAACAAGGTATTTTATCCCATATGCATGGGAATTCGAGGCACTGAAGGATTTAAAAATCCTTGTACTCCACTAAGGAGTATCTCCTCTCGGGGAGAGACTCTCTCGAGAGGGCGCGAGCTTTCCTCTCGTACTATGCTGTGCCTCGGTGTTGGCTGCCATGTGCCTTGCTTTCGCTGTTTTAGATCCACCGTTGCTTAGGCTTTCGACCTCCAATCGCACCTTTGCTTCAACCCTCGGTCGATTTTCGATCCCAGCTTTACTTCGATCCGGTTGATCCCAAAATTTTTTGAGATAACCTAGGCACAATTTCAGAAAAAAAATTTCTTCAAAGCCAAAGAAAAAAAAAAAATCGCCTCCTCCAAAGCTTCGCTACCAAGAGCTCTGCTCCGCAACTACAAGATCATTTCAAAAAATGAGAGTGGCGGAGATAATGCTCTGATACCATGTGAGAAGTGGAACAAGATTTCATTAATGTGATGAAATATAAATAATACATTCAAGCCAAGATTAGTCCGGAGGTTGTGGAACCACCCGAGGCCAAAATAGGCACGGTTGCAACAACTAACAACTAGCCTAAATTAATCAAATCCAACAATATAAGATTGTTTAGGATCGAATTAATTAGAGAGTAAATATTGAAATATATTCTCACACAGTGGGGCCTAGATTTTATCAGGACTATAACGCCAAATTTCTTGGTGGGCCATAAGTTCATTCTGACAGCTACTGATTATTTCACCAGATGGGTTGAGGCAATACCCACTAAGCATGCTAACCAGGATACGATCGTTGGTTTCCTAGAGAGTCTGATCACCCACTTCAGGATTCTAGAAGCAATAGTGTCTGATAACAATCCAGGTTTCATAGGCGCGGTGCTCATCGAGTTCACCTGTAAGTATAGGATTTACCACAAGATGTCTTAACTATTACCCGTAGGGGAACGACCTGGCTGAGTCCACCTACAAGAACCTCATGAAGATCATAAAGAAGACTGTGGAAACAAACAAAAGAACCTGGCACCTACTTCTGGACCGAGCGCTATGGGCAGACCGTATCTAATTCAAGAAATCAATCAAAACATTGTTGTATGCGCTCATGTACGAGAAAGATGCAGTCTTGCCTACTCATATTGAGATGCTCATACTCTGGTTGTTGGAGGATGAGAAAGGTGATGCAGACCCCGTTGATGCCCAAATGGCTCAGTTACTGCAACTCGAGGAGGAAAGGGAAAAATCTTACCAAGTTTTTGCCAAGCATGCCGAGACAACACAAAATTGGTTTTCAAAGGGAACCACTATGCGAGTTTTTAATATTGGGGACTTAGTGCTGAAGTGGGACTTGTACAAAGCAAAACCAGGAAACCATGACAAGTTTGACTCCTTCTGGGAAGGCCCCTTCCAAGTCGCCCGAGTGAACCAGTTCAATGCATTTGTGCTGAGGGAAATGGAGGGTCATATCCTCCCGATACCCGTTAACGACTTTCATCTGAAAGCCCACCACCATTGAAATATCATAGGTTTTCCCTTGTACATATTTTGTTTTTTGCAGTTTCAATTTATTTTCTTTCTGAATGTAAATATTGCTTTCAGTAGATTCCATTTCCTGCTTTAATCTAAGAAAAGAGGCGAGTGTTTCAAAAGAGAAATGTGTCTAGAAGTTTGGGAAAAAAGTGCAAAAAATGTCTAAGGCAAATAATGTCGTCCAAAGGCGCTAAAAAACCCTCTGACATTGGATTTCGCCATCAGATTTTCGTGACCCTGGGAGGCGCCAAGGCCATGGTGTGCAAAAGGAAAAAATAAAAAAAAATTCTAAGTATGGGAGCCCGCCCGACTTCGCAGCGAAGTCGGATGATGCGCCCTGTTTTATGCGCCATCCGACGAGGGTCAGGCAAAAAATTGAAAATTTTCTAAGTGTGCCGCCTGAGTTCGCAAATTTCCCTTGCACGGTCCGACGACGCACACCAAAATCTGTGCACTCTATCGGGCGTGTCTTTGGGGATCAAACAAAAATTTGGAAATTTTCTAAGTATTGGATGCCCAAGGGAGCAAGTTCAATGTAGCGACATCAGGCAACGCCCAATTTCTGGGTGCACTTGGTCGGGGAGATGAAGAAAAATATGATTTTTTGTCTAAGCTCTCAGTGAGGTTACCAAGGCAAGTGTTTCATAACGTGTGCCCAGTTGGCGGCGGATGACGTCATCAAAGGCACAAGGTTTAAAAAAGGAATAATGAATGATTACACAACTTTGAAAGCAGGTTTAATTAAAAGAAAAGCGCAGCTCTGGCCAATGATGTACATATTGCCCTCCCCAACAAGGATCCCATGCGTGGCCACCGAGGAATAACAACACTACTCACCCACTTCGAGCAATAAGCTTTAACTTCGCCAGTTGCCATTAATGCTCTTTTTACCCATTTCTGTAAAAGGGTTTATTCATTTAGTAACATCAGAATTCACTAAATGGATTCAAGCTGCGTTGTAGAGAAGAGAAGGGGAATTTTGAATTATACCAATTTCAACTATAAATTTTGTTTATTTTCTCCGCCATGGGTAAAGAGCCGAGTACAACAAAGGGGAAGGCGCCTATGCAGGTCACGTCCAACACGTCTCAAGAAGAATCTGAAGACCAAGCCGTCTCAAGCACTCCCTAAAGCGAATTGCCAAAGGAAAAGAAGGGAAAGGGCAAGGCAAAAAGCGTCGGGAAGAAAGTTCCTCCCCCATCGCCTGTGGACCACCTCAATGGGTACAGGGATGGCAATTATTCATTCAACATCATAGAGTTGTGACTCGCTGTAAAAAAATGGGAGAAGGTATCACCCTCAAATCATTTTGACGTAGCTTTCCAATCAAACCTGTTATGGTTCTTGTGCCCACTTGTCCATCACTACCCAGAGCTGATTGAATCGATGCGGAGTATTACAAGCCCAACACCTGACAGGTCTGTGACTGCCAGGGAAGGATACTGTTTTCTCTCTTCAAAGAGAGCGTCCAACCAGATTTTGTGCCAGGGCATGAACCATAACCTAATTGCATAATCAGGAGGGTCAACTTAGATGAGCAGGTGGGTAGGTATGGTGACTCACAAAGAATGAGGGATTTCCTCAATTCAAAATTAGAGCACCCGCTGTCGACTTCAAGATGGTCGTCTCACTCGATACCCTTGGAAAAATTCAAAAGCAAGTATATATATTCCATACTCTCCTGGGTTTTGGGCTGTGACATTGATGAAGTGGTGCACCCATATTAGCTCGCGCTTGCCGAATGCATCCTACATGGAGAATTTTACGACCCCAATGTCCTGAAAATAGGGAGATGGCTAGTCTATCTCGACTGGGCTGACTGGGTGGCATATGCCATCCACTCAAATATTGTAAAACTGTAGTAGAAGAAAATGACAAAGTTTAGGCACTACTCATTTTTGATATGGCTGTGCCTGTACCATATGCACTATAGAATGAATACTGTTTTAGTCCAAAAGGTGGATAAAAAGGGCACGTCGCTGCCCGTATATGAATGGATTGACTTGCTATACAGAAGGGAGTCATATTACGAATTCAATTTCAATTTCTTGGGCATTTCCTAGCTCTCTTCAATGGTCGAGCGTCACGCCTTCCTTTCTATATGACAAAGCACTTGGTGAATCAAGAATTCAGAGATATATTTTTGTTGACTCAAGGCATCGTCATTAGGGTTTATGGATTTAAGGGCAAGCCATTTCTGCTGTCGTATTTTTGTACAGAATATCACTTCGACCTCGAGGCAGCACGACAAATGGACTATGTAGAAGAAGAGTACGATCATGGAAAGAAAAAGAGCCCCATATTCAATTATCCTTTCATTTGGGGTAATGTCGAGGTTAGCGAGGTTTGGCAGCATGTATATTTAACAGATACCCTCCTCAGCTTTGGCATAGTTCAACTTCCTCAACATTGGAAGTACGATCTGATTGGGATAAGGCAGAAGTTCATACACGTTTGCCCCCGAAAGGAGATCATGTCAGAGAGGAATAATAAATCAAGAGTTGATCTAGAGTGGCACATTGAGGAAATGCAGTCCTGGCCACCATGGCATGATTTTTATTGTGTAGAAGTAGATTATGATCCTGAACACAATGATAATCACAAAGTGGGATTAGTTGGTTTCAGAAGAATGCTTGTAAAGGTGGCGCCACTAGGCTAGAGTAAGGACAAAATTACTGAGTGTTGGATAATGAGGTGTCGTACATGGCATGACAAATCAGAGAAAAAGTCACTATCTGTTGATGATGACTTCTATGTCCTATATGACAAATTCTTTGACAAGTGGTAGCCGCTTGTGTTTCGTGATATCTTGCCCCAAGGCGCCCGATCGAGACATAAAAGGAGGCAAACCTCTCAACGATCAGTTGCACAAGGGAAATCTAGCAGTGAAGCATTAAGAGGCCAAGAGGTGGACCCAATGTTGTACTGGACTCCTAAAAAGTCATCATAGTCAGAAAAGGAGCCTAAGAAATCAGGCAAAAAAGGGCGTGGAACCGTCAAAACCAAATCCCAAGTACAAATTCACTTTATCAACCACGGCTCCTGATGCGACAACCATCGTCATTCCAACAAAAAATGCAACTACGCCCAAAGAAAGAAAAAGGAAAAGGTCTAAAAATACCAAGGAGAAGAGGCCCAGGAAGGAGTCTGTGCAGCAGATAGGGGCAACTCCACGAACTAACGCTATCATAAGAGAAATCATCTGTATCCTCGATGATAGCCCTTAGAAGGAGACCAAAGCGTGGGTCATAGGAGTTATTCAAATGCAAACTCAGGCAGAGCCTATAGGTATGCATTATCTACCTCTACAATAAACCCTAGAAGCCCTACTTCTCACACCTTTCTCGACTTTTGGGACCATTCAGGTCGCTTCATCCCAATATCCCTTTATGCAACCCTTGCCTGGTCTATAGTCTTTTGATAAATTTGCCCAGAACCCTCATGTTTTTCAAGCCATAGGTCAAACCCTAGGTCTATCCCATTCAACCAGTACCAAAGAAGATTCTCAGTCTCCTCATCGCCCATCTCCCGTTGTCGTTGCCCCAGAAATTCCATCTCCAACTCCGCAGTAGTCGCCCACTTCCCCCAATGCTCTTAAGGCTGTATCTTATGGCACATCGCCCACTTCCTTATTTAAAGGAAAAATGTCGTAGCAAGATTTGGCTTCGGCATACCTCATGTTCGCGGAGCTGGAACTTGCTAAAAAAAAGCTACAAATCATTGGCGACTAGCCTTTAGCTGCAAAGGCCGCCTAGGGCACTTTTGCATTTCTCCAAGGAGTTAGGAAGAGGAGGGCAGAAGAGATCACCATGCCTAAGAAGCGTGCGAAGTATGACCTGGAGAAGAGGGTGCTCTGTATAGAAAAAAGGGTGCCCAAGGTCAAAAAGCCCATCCAGGAGATGACAGAAGAAGACTACGAGTACCAAACCAAAGATAAGAGCTTTGACCACATAAATGAGGAGTATGATATAGGTGGAATCCATAGAAGGGCTGACAATCTTCTTGTCAAGCGACTCGAGACCAAAAAACAGTTGTACTAGCTCCAATATGATAAGAGGTAGCTCGATGAAGATTTAGCCAAGGCGCAAGCACAACTAGAGATGGCCCATGAGGAGGTGAAAAATTGAAAGATCAACTTGTGGCCTCCCAGCAGGAGACAATAGACTAGAAGATGGCCGTTAATAAATTAACATAAGGCAAGAAAGCAACACTGACACACATCGCCCAATTGTAGGACCAACTTCGGCAGACCCAGGTTGCTACTTTCTCTAAGGACAAAATCAAAGAAATGAGGGTTGGCTTGCTCAAGGGTTGCAAAACAAATGTTTCCAGATCGCTATCAGTCCTCAACTTCATCTCCAGTATTCAAGAAATATCTGCCTAGGGAAAGCCTGCGGTAGAGGAGGCCAAACGCCAAGCACAACAATGACTGGAATTGGCAATTAAACTTGAAGAGTATGAGCGCAAAGGCCTCCAAATTCCCCCTATGTCACAAATTTCCCTAGATTGGGCTGATGCAAGGATAAACTTACAAGCTTACTTTGAAAAAGCTGAAAGGGTCAAGACAGCCACAAAGATGCTGGATGCACTGATGCAAGAAAAAAACATCTACCTGTTGCCTTTTAGCACCCTCTTTTCGATCGAATTTTTGAGCTTTATAAAGTATGGAGAATGTCTACCCCAAGAACAGATGAAGCAGATCTGGGTGGCCTTTGAGGCAAACACTTTTGAGATTGATAGCTCGAGTGATCCAGTTCAGGAAGTGTAGGTAATGCAAATGGTGTCAAAATTCTGTAAAATCAACACTTGCATTCACAAATTGGGAGAAAGATTCAACACCATCGACATGCACCAGCTTGCGACGTTCAAAAGGGTGTTGAAGGACATCAACAATTTAGAGCCCTTCCAGGAGGCAGTTTGGGCTCAAGCTCAAACTACATATGAGCATGTTCATGATCATGTTGCTCCCCCTGAACAGGAAGAAGAAAGGGACACAAAACAATTTGGTTTAGAAGAGGAGGAAGAAGAAGGTTCAGGAGAGGAGACCGCTAAGAGAGATGCAAAAAATGAACAACTACCAAAGTGAGAAGCTCAACAACATGAGGATGCAGGGGCTAGGAAGGACTCTCTGCCCAAAGGATAAAGGCTAGGTCCATTGCATCAAGGCAAGCTTGATACCCCGCGAGCCGCCAGGAATGTTGCCACATTTTGCATGGGGGTGCCAATTTTGAAAATCTTGTAAAGGTTGCTATTATGCCTTCCATTCCTCTCCCTTCCCATTCTTCTTCATGTTCTTTCTATTCTTCAACTGTCAAATTTGTATTCTACATCTTTGTCACTTCAAGATTTTAGTGTTTTCATCAATTGGGCAATTGCCCTTGAAATTTGTCTAAGTGTGGAGCCGCTCGACTTCGCAGTGAAGTCGGGTAGTGTTCATATTTTCTTGCGCACTTGGGTGACCATGTTGACATCAAAAATATTCTAAGTGTCAAGCCCACCTGACTTCACAGCGAAGTTGGGCGACGATCATCTATTTGTACGCTATCGGGAGGATGCCTTTGAAAAAAGTAGCAAAAGATTCTAAGTGTGGGACTCCGTCCGACAGCACACCCATCTTGGTGCGCCATCGGGCATAAGAAATGAAGGCGTTGAAAAATATTCTAAGTGTCAGCCATCTGACTGTGCATCAACTTGTTTGCGCCATCAGATGGGAGGAGATAAAAAAGGGTTAAAATATGCTAAGTGTTGGTTGCCCGCTCGACTGCGCTGCACCGTTCGACTTCGCTTCTGCTTTGGTGCACCATCAGACAGGAGGAGAAGAAGATAAACTCAAGAAACTTCTAAGGCATGGGCCTCCCGACTTCACTGATTTCAGCTTGCGCCGCTCAACTGTGCGTAAATTTTGTGTGCTGGCGGGTGGAAGAGAGAAAAAAATGAAAGAAAAGTCTCCAAACCTAGTCATTCCCCCTTCATTAGTGAACTTCAAATCAACGACAGGTGTGCAATTTTGGGATAAGCATCAAGACGTGATAGAAGGTGTGCCACCAAAGTACAGGGTAGATGAGCGTTAAGTGATAAATTGTACCGCATCTACCACCTTTAACCAGATTCGACTGCTCACCTAACAGATTGCCAAGGAGTTGTTACATTTCCAGGTAGGCCTTGCTATGAGTACACTCATAACCTATAGAGGTCAATTATCAGCCGCTTTTCACCGCTTTTGACAAATTTTGCAGCTTTTGCCAAGTCTGGGATCCTGTGCCCAAAATGTAATTTGGGGGGAAAATTATGCTATAAGTAGCAGGCTCATTTCATTGTAAAAGGGTGGAAGGGGGATATATTGCTAAGAAACTTATGTAGCTACACACTTGCTTTTAATTCAAAGTATATTTGGCTCTATTATTTGCTTTCGTATTTTATGCTGCCTTTCTTAAGTATTTTTGTTTCATGTTTATTTTTATGATCGCTATCATTCTACACTTCTGGATCTCAGCATTGGTGATTAACTATATCTAGAATACAAGAGGAAGGATACATATGATAGAATAACATTAATGGTTTCTGTTACATACATTGTTTTGATTGTTGTTGGTATAGTGATTGGTTAGTAATTGTGCTACTTATCTTCCCCACCCAAGGCAAATCATTTTTATGTCTCTTTCTGTACTTTGTAATCTCTTTCCTACACTCTAAGCTAAAAACCCCAAGTGAGAATTAAAGGAAGTCGGCCTCCTTCGAATATTGACACGAAAGGTATCTCTTCCTTCCAGCCTTTCAATCTGTTGGGCAAATCTAGGGCGCAATAGATTAAAATCCTATCCTAGTGGCAGATTCTTAACCAACAGTACAGTATAACCATATTATAATTCATTTTTGAAACTCTTTTGAAATACTAGTGTATGATATTTTTTCTTAAAAAACTATTTCATGCTAAAGTGTGAATATGTTGTAGGATATTGAACTTGTTATGTTCAACTACTGGTAAAAAAATGTTCAAAAACCCATTTTAAATACATCAAGCACCATAATAAGTACTAATACCCTCCCAAACCATAGACAAAAATTAGGGTAGAAGTTTTGCTTGAAATTATCTTCTAAGAAATTGTAAAGGTTTTAACCTGGAATATAAGTGCATTTCTAGAATTATAAGTTAGTCAATTTTGATTGGAGATAAGGATTATACTTTTTAAGAAGAGCCTCTAGTGAATAATCAATAACATTACCAAGAGTATAAATATTTCATGGTGTGTGAATTAAGGGGTAAATTTGGTTCATTGCATATTAGAAATACACCAGATCCTATTTAAAAATATGGGGTTTGATATATTTCAAGTTAAAAAGGGAAAGCTTTTTCAAGTAATGTGAATTGCACTTGTTTTTTTTTTGCATAAATGAAATTATTTTTGATTGACTATTGTCATGATTAAATTCAAAGAATATCAAGATTATTTTGCATTTGAAGGGACAAGACTAGACCAACTCGAAGGGTTCAACTTTGACAAGTATTGCCATTGCCTGATGACCAATAGTGCAACCATATCATTTTTATTTTTTCCAAAACACTATACTCTCATAAGCTTTTCTAAGAGTCTTATGTTCATTATGTGCTATATAAGGACCATTGTGCAGAATTGAGGTCAGTATTTAGTCAAAAATCATCATTTTAGCAACCACCAAGGCAACATATCTTCAGGAAGCTTTGCATTTAGATCCTTGCTTGCCATTTTTAATGACGATTACATGTGTTTAATTATTTGTATATAATATTCAAGTTTTGTTGTCTATTGCTTAAGTCACCTTGTGAAATTGGTAGTTTATTCAACTTATTTTCTATAATATGAGTAAAACTTATTATGTGGCTCAAGTTACATTTTTTTTTGCGTCTCTTCTATCCACAACTGAAATAGTTCAAGCTTATGAATGAGCACATTTATTACACACTGACATTTTTAGCGTTCAAATGTTCTTTATTGATTTTATTTGTATTCCCATGTTTGCATTCTAGATAGGATGTCCAAGGTTCAAATCCAAACAAGGTAGGGTACATATGCCTTGTAGGTGGAAAGCACAACACAAGTGCGTATTCGTGTGCATAGTGGACCTAAGGAGTACAAGGTGGTCTGATATGTTCAATGCTCGCGGACCTTAAAAATTGTTTAACAAATTCATATAATTTTTAATCATTAAGTATTTGAAAGAGGTCAAGTTATTGATTCTTTGTTTGCAATTTTACTGAAATAATTTTCTTTTCAAACTAATATGTCTATGACAAGTCTGAAGAGCTTTTAAAACTCATTTGAATTACTTGCATAAATGGAAGCTTTTGTGGAATTGTAATGGGAACTAATCCTCTATTTAATATTTTATCGACTTTACTCTCTTAAGAGAGTTAATTGCCAAGGTATCTTACCATCGACATTACCACTATTTTGAATTAAGTTGTCCCTTTGATTAGAAATACACTAAAGAATGTTAGGATTACATTTTTTTTTCCAAGAACTTGTTTAGTCATTTGAGGAGTCCATACTTGAATTTTCGTTTGCTTTTGTAATTTTTATATTTAAATTACTAACAAATTTTGATTTGGGGAGTTTGTTTATGATAGGAGATGATGATTTCATTGGGAATTTCAAATCAAAATAAGGCCATTAAATTAAAATAAGGTCACAAATGCTATGATGAATTTGAATATTGTGAGGTGGGTTTGGGAAGCATTGGGAGGTTGATGATGCTATTCAACATTGTGATTAAATGTTATTCAACTTATGTTGTGCTTAAAAATAGATGCCAAGGGTTTGTGGAAATACATGGCAAAAAATAGAAATAATGTTTAGGCCACTTGGATGGAGCTATTGAAGACATCAAAGTGTATCATAGATCTGGTGAGGTTGCAGGCATCAAAGTGCATCATAGATCTGGTGAGGTGGTTGTTGGAGGCCATTGAGGTTTTCTAAATTAAAAATAATAAATAAGGGGGGAATGGTAAGAAATTTTATTTTGGGCTTGTCAAAAAGAGTTTGACGAACTTTGTGTTGAAAGTGGATCAACCAGTGGTGAGCAAGGGTTTAAGTGACAGGATAGGGTTATTGTAGATTTCTAGAGGTCCAATATTTATGTGTAGGAGGACCCTCCCATTTCCAAACCTTTGTAGGTGCAAAGTGTTTGTAGATTGTGGTCACTTTTGTATTTGCATAGAATTTTGATAGAGGAACTAAGGAAGGTTGTTTTGGTTGTGTCTTGGAATCGGTAGGTTGGTGCATTCATGGTAAAGAAAGGGGGAAATTTTTTTGTTGTCTTTAACAAAAATTAGATTTTCATGTTCTAAGAGTATGGATATTGCTTATGGCTAATGTGGTGCTTTGGGAATGAGTGACAATCTCAAGACAAAGAGAGTGGCAAATGAATCAATAAAATTGTGAGGCTTGTCTTTCATATGTGAGCCAACATTAGCTGTATTCAACACAAAAAGTATTGGAAATTTTGATTTCAAAAAATACCCTTGCAAATATCATGATTTATATCTTGTTAAAGATATTTCCACTAATCAAAATGTAAAAAAGAGAATTTAGAATTAAAAAATTATGATATCAAATTTTATCAAGGTCAAACCTTAGTCTTGAAACATATTGATAAAGATTATTGATTTTCCATTAACTCTCACCCTATCACTAATTGTTCATGAACCCTATAGTTCCCCTATAGGGACTAACAACTTATTTATTTTTAATAATATTGCACTTCTAAAGTTGTCTACTTTACCTAGAGACATGACATATTCTAATGGAAAACTATCTAAATATATATTTTCTTAATTATCTAATATTTTTAGTCATAACATACTTACCTATAGTTCCCCTATAGGGACTAACAACTTATTTATTTTTAATAATGTTGCACTTCTAAAGTTGTCTACTTTACCTAGAGACATGACATATTCTAATGGAAAACTATCTAAATATATATTTTCTTAATTATCTAATATTTTTAGTCATAATATACTTACAACGATAATTTTATGTCAATCATGAAAGTTTGCATGTAATTATGAGAAGTACGCAAGATGCTTGTTTTTTTCATACAAAACATATTTACAATGAATAATAGTATGTTATTTCTAACCATGGTATTAAGAGGGAAAAAGTGCGTGAAGCTTGCATGTATTTTCAATAGATTGGTTAGTATGAATTATTTTATATTTATAATAAGGAAGTGCCCATTAGTATTTATTAGTATTTATTGTGTAATATAAAAAATGTCTTAAAATTTTAAATCATAAAAATCATATGTTATTTTCCAATGGGTTCGTAATAAAACATGAAAAGCAAGAAGTTGCATGCTATAAGCCAAAGTTCCATTTTTATAGGTTAACTTTAACAACTATTTTTTCAAGTTGAGATAGAGTCATTAACACTAGTTGGGTTCCACACAAAAGGTTTATATTCAAGTTTTGATGAGCATAAAGACCTCTTGCATGTTAGTGTAGCTACTTGACCCTAGGTGAATTGCCCTAACCTCACAGTATATATAAATGCATAATAACCCATTAGAATATATATTATTTTATTTATCTTTGATTTAAAATTATAAAGGTCATCCCACCAAGGTGTGGACCAAGTTGTGAAACTTATGCTAGAAAATTTAGTTCACATGATCTTAGAGTTTGCCTCTCTCAAATGATGGAGTTTAATAACAATGAGAATCATATTACAAGATTTAAATGATTAAGTGTAAATATTGCATTTTGGCACTAAGAAGGATGACAAAAACTTTGTTAATATATTATCCTTTCCAATCTATCTTATTTTTTTTGAGTAAAAGGTAAAAATTTTATTAAAAAAAAATTGATCAGCTTATACAAATCCATTTTGATATCGTACCTTTCTTGGCAAGGCTCAAAATGCAGTATTTCTGTTTTCTTTTATCTGCCCAGGATCTTTGAATACCATGTTCTTTAAAATTTACCTCCTTCTTAACTGTAAATGTCCTCTTCCAACAAAGATTACTAAAGCCCTCTTTGTTATTTTTTCTATTCTTGATAGCTTTCATGTTGCATTTGATTCCATAGTTGTGCCCAAATGTCTTGTTCTATATCTGTCATCGAAGATTCTTCTTGTAATTTAGTCTGCACTGTTTCTAATAACTTCCTTAACATAATCCCCAGGGTCCTCTCTTCTGAGCCAAATTCCTCTTTAAAAATTTTGTTGTTTTGTTCCAACCATATTTGCCAACAGATGAAGCCAATCCCTAAATTCCAAGTTGTGCTTAGTGTTTTGGATTTGAAGGTGTTATTGGACCAATAGTCCCAAAAATTACTACCGTTAGGAGGATACCATTCCATTTTGCTAAATATGGAGTACCACCAATTTCTATTGTGTAAGCATAGGAGCAATAAAAAAGGAGGTGGTTTATAGTTTCTACCTCTTGGAAGCACATTACACATCTACTAGGTCCAATGAACCACTTTCTCCTCATATTATCCTGAGTCATAATGCTTTTGTGAGCAACCTGCCATATAAAACAATTAACCTTCAACCAACCTTTTGGTTGCCACATTTCATTTAAGGGATGTTGTTGTTGGGGTTGGTTCTTGCTACTTTGGTGAGCCTTTCGATAGCCTTATTTCACTGTGTAAGTGCCTTGTTTCCCATATCCCCATGCTAGTTGGTCAGGTCCATATTTCCATAGCCATGTTTATTTTTCTAGAATTTCTTTCAGTTCACGTTTTTCAACTTCCCATTCTTCACCTAACCACTGGTCCAAATTTTGCCATATTCTTGAAGCTACTAGTTGTTGGCTTGGGGGGATGAGATACTGAGATATAATATTTTGGCCATGATTATGAAGAGTCTCTCTGATGCTAATAAGGTGAGGGTATTGTTTGATAATGGAGGGGGGAAATTCCCAAGAATCATCCCATAATATGACTTTTCTCCCATAACCTACTTTCCAATGTAAGTCTTCCTTAATCAGTGAGGCCCCTTTTTTGATTATTTTCCATATCTCTGATCCCACACCTATAACTGGCAACCATGGGACATTCTCCATTTCATGTGCAGGGTAGTATTTAGCTTTTAAAACTTGACTCCATTTTGATTTGGGTTTGTGATCCACTGCCAATATAACTTCCCTATTAGTGCTAGGTTGTTTGTTGATGCAATTTTGATTCCAAGACCTCCCTCTTCCTTTGGTTGACAAACTTTCTCCTAGCTTACCAAAGAATTTTTATGATTTTCTTGTGCTCCTGACCATAAGATTTTTCTCATCAGTTTATCCAAATCTTTGAGTATGCTCTTTAGGGCTGCTAAAATGGAAAATTTGTAAACTGGCATTTCTTGTAACACTGACTTCAAAAGTGTGACTCTGCCTCCAAAGCTTAACCATATATGAGACCAGTTTGACTACTTTGAGAAAATTTTATCTTTTATGGATTTCCAATCTTTCTTTTTTAAGATTTTTTTTGTTAAGAGAATTCCCAAGTAATCTAATGGACATGAGGTCATTGAGAACCTAAAAATATTTTCTATCCAATCTCTAATTCTCTTATGAACATTAAAGGAGACAACTTTGGATTTTTCTTCATTTATAAGTTGGTCAATGGCTGTAGTGTACCGAGAAATGATCAAAAGATAATAGGTTTATGATTTATGAATGACAGCTCCATAACTTGTGAATTTTTTTCTCTATCAATATTCTATCTAATATTGATTTTATTGCTTGGTCTCCTTTCCTTTTATTGGTCCAAGTAGTACCACATCTTGGAGGTGGAATGCCAATCAGATTTAAATTATTAGCTTGGACAATAAGGAGTTTGTCCTTATCACCGAGATGATTTAGGGCTCCCTCTTGGTCATTCAATGACATCTTGGTATTGAAGTCTCCACCCATCAGAACCTATATTTTGGGTAAGCTTCTGTAATAGCCTGTATTGAATTCCATTGGGTTTTTTTTTCCTTCATTTCCTTCATCCCATAAAAGTTAATAATCAACCAAACTAAGTCTGATTCTCTGTCTCTCAATCTGGTCATAAATATCCCTCTAGATGATGCTACTCCTACCTACTGAAAAGTATCTCTATTCCACAAAGTGGCCATTCCCCAGAGAAACCATGGGAAGCTTGAGTCTCATAGTATCCATTCCTCCAACATATCTTGAATATTGTTTGCATTTCTTCCAGTGATGCTCTAGTTTCCTATAGTAAAACCACATATGGGTAGTTATCTTCTATCATACGTTTAACAACCAATTGTTTGGGGTGGCCATTTAATCCCCTTACATTCCATGTGTGTATAATCATTAGGAACCCGTGATGTAGAAGTTGGCTATGGGTTTAACCACTCCTGCCTCTCTCAATTGTTCTACTTGTATTTTTTCTTTGTTTGTCTTTCTACCTATGGGTTTGTATTTTTTAGCCTTTTCTCCATTTGGCTTATGCTTCTTCTGTATCTAGTTGTAACTGCTCTTTATATTCTATCTTTTGTTCTTTGGTTGATGCAAATTGTACCTGTATGGATTGTCCTTCTTCTACCCCTCTTTGTATGTTGTGGATGATGAACCTCTTTTACTATTTGTTTCTATAGATTTTTTGTTTGATTTGAGTGTGGTAGTTCCTCTTCTTACATTGGATCATCTAGCTTGAGGATCTCATATTTTTTGGATGGAGCCCTTCCTTCTTGATGTTGATCTATATTTCCTCCCTTCTGTTTATTTCTTCCTCTTTCCTGGTTATTATTTTTTGTTTCTTTTCTCATATCCATCTAAAATCCTTGTTCATTTTCTTTTTGTCGAGGTTTATTTCCTAGGTTTGGATTCGTTGGATTTGTCTCTCCTTTGGCTAGTTTGGGGTAACCTCTCACCAAATGTCTATATTCATGACATGCTCTACATCTGAAAGGCACAAATTCATAGTCTATTTGTTGTATCCACATATTCCTTCCAATTTTGATACAACAAATAGACTATGAAATTTTGGCATACATTGTTGATCCTTCTTCCATTGATTTTCTTGATCTGCATATGTATTTGCCCAAGAGATTACCTATCAACTCCAAAATTTTGTCTTTCCAGTATTCTAAAGGAAGTGCAAATAATTTTAGCCAAATTGGAGTTGCCGAAGGTTCAGTTCTAGGATCAAAAGCGGGTCACCATGGTTGCATGAATAGACCTACAAGGCCTATGCTATACAAACCTCCCTAAAAAGCTCTATCCTTGTAAGATATCATTATGAATTCAACTACGAAGTATCCATTCGATAATGTGAAGATATTCAATTCCCCTTCTGGTGCCTAATGCTTTCTAGCCCAAGAGTACAAGAACCATACAGAAGGTTGGAGTCCTACAAACTTGCATATTAAGGTATGCTTGGATTCATACACAATCTCATCTGCTATGAGTTCTGCAATTTCTAGAACTGGAATTGTTTCTATCTGAGGTAAACATCTATTTCTTTTGGCTTGTTCAGCTTTAGTCTCCTTTCTTTTACCTGTGGCTTGTAGGATTTTTTGGACATATTCTTCTATATCATCTATCTTTTCATTACTTCCTCTGACCACTTTTACAAAGAATTGTGTATTAGGTCCCTTAGGACTCTGAATCCTTCCCTCAGAATTCCCCTATGTGAACCCTCCTAATGAGGATTATCCCATTGAATTCTCCCCCCTTATAAACCCTAATTTTTCAATTTCAAGTGTTATCTCTTTCCAATATATCTTATTTAGATGGTTTGACTAATACTTTATTGTTATTCCTATATTTTGAAAACAACACAAATAGCTAACACTTGATATACTCTTCTTCCTTCTTGTTCAAAGAAATTATAGTGATCCTCTCATGTACAAGATCATGTAATGGATTTCAAATCTCTTACCACTAAGATTTAAGTGACCCAAAAGAAATTCAAACATCAAAATATTGAAACCTACTTACATGTACTATAAAAAGGAAAACCATCCTCCAAAAAATTGCCTAATGATATTACATAATAATGAAGTAGAATTTAAAAAGGCAAGTTGTAGTCTTTAGTCTTCCAAACTATGAGAGAAATTCAAATGGGTCCTCTTGTCAAAGTGAACTTGCCTACTAGAGATTCCATTAAGGGGAGAAATATTATCGTCAGTGTCTTCTATCTTTGGCCCCTAAATTTATATTATAGGGGGGAAATGAAATATGTGATCATTGCTTATGTTACCGAAAACATGATTGGTGAGGCTTGTTTTGAATTTTTAATGTGAGAAGTGACCACCACCAAAATGGTTGTTGACAACATTTTTTGGGGAGGCTTGTTTCAAAATTTTAATGTGAGAAGTGACCACCACCAAAATGGTTGTTAACAACATGTTTTGGCATTTATGTTTGACTATAATTATGATTTTAAATGCCGACTTTGAAAATTACTAGTAATATGATTTTGGGGTATTTTTAATCCAACCAACTATTTTAGGCCCTTACTGTGTATATCTATATACACTTTCTTTTAAAGAGAGCTATAATGAATAGCCATTAGCATTTTACTCTAAAAAATGAATAAGTTATCTCTTGTACACAAATTTGTTTCTTATACGTAATATTTTCTAGGTTTTGTTTCTTGTCATGTTGTTGCCACGATTCATTTTTCTCATTTTAGTAACATAGATCATTTGCTCATTGGACAAGGCTACATAATATAATTTCTAATGTAATATTATAAGCTAACATTGTGTAGTATTATATGGGCTTTATTGTACAAGTTTATGAGCCCATATATTTAACTTTGTAACACTAATCTTGTATCGTAACCTCTAATAATATATTAGTTAAAGGTTATATAACTAAGTTATAATTAATCGAAGTTTTTAAATATTTTTGGGATCCATCAATTATACTTTTGTGTGATTTTTATGATTATCATTTGTGTGCTTCACTCATTTTTTCTCCTTGTTATTTATTTTTACTCTCTATTCATCTTGATTTACTATATGAATAATATTTGGTTCTATTTATTTTAACAATTCATTGTGAAACCTAACAAAAATGCAAGTTGTTTTATTAAGGATGTTTTAGAACATCATAAAATAAACAAGGATAATTGTAAAATAGATTATAAGAATGACCTTGAAAATTTAAATAATAACTAACATCTAATAATTTGTATAATTCATTTTTTCTTTGTTTTTATTCCGTAAATTTTATAGTCAAAATTTAAATGAAATAAAAAAATAATAATTATTGTAATGATGCATAAATCATTACTAGATTTTTTTGCAGAGGTTGAAAAGCGAGGGCATATCAGGGCCACCCATTGACCTGTGTTTTTTATATGTTTACCAATAGGTGGAATACACACACACACACACAACAAATGTTGCCAAGGTTCAGGTAGGTTGGGTAGGTTGGGTCTCAACCATGTAGGATTTACTCAGTGGAGGTTAAGTTGGTGATCCATTTTTTTTTTTGGTTTTTTGTAGCACATTCAATATATGAGATTTGACTTTATTACTACCCTCAAGCTTCAGTAAAACGCAAAAAATTCTAGCATAGACACACACACATTACAACTACAACTAACAAAGAGAAGCAACCGTCTAATCTATACCACTAATCTACCAGAGGAGATCAAAAAAATGCAAAAAGAAGAGGGTAAGGAGAAATAAAACCTAAATCTCCTTGATTCACCACAACATACAATATAAAATATAAGCATGAACACACCTATATGCACATAGTTGCCAGGAAGAAAAGTTATTGAATATAGAATTGTAACCACCATAAACATGCATATATTGCAATTACACCAATATCTTCAACAAATTTCTCTATTCATGAAGTATTTTCCATACATTTGTAGTAAGCCTCCAAAAGAAAAGAAAAAAACCTATTCTAATGCTACTGCTAAGATTATTTTGAGTTTTTTTGTTTTTTTTTTTTTTTGGGACCCTTTACAAATGAGCAAACGTTTCTTTTATAAGATGAGGAAAATGTTTTTTCTCCATTTTCAAAGTTGGACTTCCACAAAATAATAATTTTAAATTAAAACCCTTTTTCAACTCTTCATAGATTACAATCACATAAATAATTTCAGCTCATTAAATCATGCATTCTAGGTGGAAGAGGGACATTCAAATACTTTTCTAGCTGTTGGGTCCTCGCATGGTGGAAGATAAAAGTAATTCCCAATTAAATAATTTTGCAAAAAAATTGTGCATTTTTAATTCTAAAGCTTTCCATCACGTCCTATTTGAGCTCATTCGAGGCTATAGATGAAAAGTTATGGCCTCTGAAATATTACCTGCCAAAAAGTGGTAAAAACAATCAATTTGCATGGGAAAAATATTATTTAATAAATTACTCTGTGTTACAAATAGTATTTGAATGGGATTTTGGAATTTCAAGGTTTTGGGATTTGGCAAAATGCATTTCGCCAAAAACAAACTTTGAAATTTTGAAAATTTGAAATTTCGAAGAAAGAACTTGTATGAGACTAAAGAAGACCCAAAACATGCCCAACAATTAGAATTTTTTTTCTAGGTTTTTTTAGGATGAGTATAAAATTGAAAAACCAAAATTTTGCAAGATCTAGATCCAATCGAAAATCCAAAAAACCACAAGATCTAGATCCAATTGAAAACATTAGAAAAACTAGAATTTTATAAACATGAGCTCACTAATCTTCATAGCCTCAAAGGTACACAAAAAAAACAAACTGCAATATGCAAAAAAAGGGAGGCCTTTTTTAGAGTATAAATTTGGGCATGTTGTCCAGGGAAAAATACCCAAACAAAAAAACAACAAACCAACATTTGTTAAAATTTGTTGTTAAGAGGTTAGAACTTGAATTGATTGGTACCTCATTAAGATTGTTCCATCATTTAACAACATACTTAAACCAGGGTTATGCATAAGGGGTAATACCAAAAAGTATTTATAAAAATTTGGTGAATCTTAATGCAAATCAAGGTGAATCGTGTCTAAACTAGGTGGCGAATTTTTCAAAATTTTGCAGAAAAATTATCAAAATTTGGCAAATTTTTAAATTTTTCCAAAAATATAATAAAAATAGCAATTGGTAAATGGTGACTAGTAGATGGCGACTCATAGAAGATGACTGACAAAAGGTGATTGGCAGGAGGTGATTGGCAGAAGGTGATTGACAGGTGGTGACTAGAAGAAGGCGACTAGTAGATGGTGCGGTTGGAATATGGTAACTGGTAGAAGGTGACTGTCAAATGGTGACTGGCAGATGGTGACTAGTAAATGGCAATTGCCATATTGTGACTGGAAAAGGGTGACTAGCAGAGGGTGATTGGCACGAAGTGACTGGCAAAGGGCAATTGGTAAAGGATGACTGGAAAAGGATGACTACCGAAGGGTAAATGACAAAGGGCGACCTTTGCTAGCATCAATAAGATGCTGCCACGTGCCCTCTCCTCTACCACGTGTCATGCATCCATAGACTTTAGCCATGCAGACTTCTATAAATAGGAATGCAGGCTCATTTTTTGCCCTTCTTTTCTAGCATAAATTTTTTAGAGCTTTTTCTAGAGCATTTTCCAGAGTGTTTTCTAGAGCATTTTCCAAAGCATTTTCAGAGCATTTTTAGAGATTTTTAGAGCATTTTCAAACATTTTCAGAGCATTTTCAAATCATTTTCAGATCATTTTAGTGTAAAAATGGCTAGCTCTTCCTCTCCTCTACCTACGAAAGTGTCATTCAAGAACTACTTTTTCCCCAACATTAAGAATATTTTTAGCACTCCTGGAAGAGATTCACAATGGGTTTACACCTCTGGAGTCACAAGAGTGATCAAGATGCCATAGTTCAATGCCAACATCTCCCTGATGCAAAGGATAGTTAGTTCCTACGACCATGACGAGTCCATTGTTCACATCAAAGTGGATAACAGGGATATTATTTTTCTGTGAAACCCTCAGATGTGCAATGACTAATAGGGCTGCCATTTATGGATGGTCACCTAGTGAACAACCAATACACCTTGAGCAAAGAAGACAAACGACTGTTGGAGACCAAATACGGTGTCCATTCCAATAATTTGAAAGGTATATTTTTAAAATTTAGTTTTTATTTTTTTGCATTTTTGAGGTATTGTAGTTTCCATTTTCTAATAATGTTCTCCCTTTTGTAATTTTTATTTTCTAATAATGTTCTCCTTTTTTTCAGTTAATTCTACTAAGTCGAAAAGGGGCTTAAACATTTCCAACGTTGGAGATAAATTTCTTCATGCTTGCATTGAATTTTTCTAGGCAAGACTTATTTTGTAGGGATGACCTACAGATATACCATTTTGGGCATTGGCCTATTTGGTTCGATGTATTGCTGGTGCCAGATTTGATTGGTCCATGCACATTTTAAACCATGTTAAACAAGATCTTTTGAATACCTAGAAAATACAATCTTCTTATGTAGTAACAACCAACAATTTTATTATTTCTCTTTTTAATGAAGCATATTACAATCTTCAAAATGGCCCTCCTCCAACTGCATTGCACCCAAGCTTGATGGCTATTGGTATGACGAAGCAAGAAATACAGGTAAAATTATTTTTTTGAAAAATCTATGTTTTCTTTCTTTCCAATCAATCTTTTTATTTTCTAATTTTCTTTTGAAAGTAAAAAAAGTAACTCAATCTTCTAGTAAAAGGGATGTCACCTTTAGGATGCAAGAAGCCTCTATAGATTCTGACACGTAGTCACAATCATCACCAATAACTACCTCAAGAACCATGAAATATTCGAGGTCTCCTAGTGATCAACATACACGACTCCTTTTATTTCTAGACATGTTACAATCGACATTGAAGAAGTAACCTCCAACTCACAAGGTAACCTTATTATTTGAAAGTACTATTTTAAATGATGTATTTTAATGATTTAAAATTATATTTAGTTTAAGAAAATATTTTATATGTTTTCAGAGCAAGGGCAAGTGGATGCATCATCAATGGGTGCAGAGTCTGAGTCTGGTATGTTTGGTTAAATTAAATCTCTTTTTATGGCATTATTTTTTACACTAGTTTTAATTGATATTTTCATGTAAAATTTTCAGATGCATCAGTTACATTCAAAATACTAAAAAAATATACCTCCACCATCTCCACACCTACAAATGCACCCACAAGTGCCACAACAAGTCCATCCACAATAGGTACCACCAATGGTGAGGAACCAATCTCGCATGCATGGGAAATAGTTCCTCACACCACCACCTCTAGGAGCAAGAAAAAGTCTTTCCAAGACACACATCTTGTCTAATATTTCTTACTTCCCAACATTTTCCCTTGGGAATTTCTCAAATGTGCAGAGCGCATCTCAAATACCCTCTAGGAATCTCGATGATGATTTTATTTATCAAGATACCAATCCTGAAACTTTCCCTTTCAAGGCAAGTGATGTGCTTCAGGGTCCACAGAGCCATCATGAAGTAGAAGAGAATGTTGAGGCAGATGTCATCAAAGTTTCCTCATCCCCCCATCAAGTCACCACCCATCATCCTCTGAACGATGATGATAAAGTTAATTTTTTAGAAAATATTTTATTAGCTAATAGATGTAAAGCTATAGTTAATGATAGTCTACTTGTAGATATTGATAGTTTAAAATATTGAGAATATCAGGCCAAGGTTTTGATAAAAGAAATAAATGCTCGATACAAGAATTTTTCAAATAGAAAGGAGTTATTTTCAAAGGTGGAGAATGAGCCACAAAAGCTTGATGCTTTGTTACATAAAGTTGAATCTAGCACCGTGCAGGTCGAGTCTATATACAATGATGAAATTCTGAAAATTATGTTGAATCGATTAGAAAACCTCAATGTCGAGGCCCAGGCATATTTCAATGAATGGGCAATAGATAAGAAAAAAGTAGCAGTTGTAAAACTGCAAGACTTACCATTGATGTAAGTTTTACATATAACTGAAAATCATTTTTTTCTTAAATATATTTTGTTTATAAATATTAACCTTTTTCTCTTCTATTTTGTAGTCTAATTTTGAACACTTAAAGATGCAAGTCAGCGCCATGAAAACATTGATTAAGACTACAAGAACTAGTGTGATTAATGCTATGGAAGTGAAGAAAATATTACAATACACTATCAGAGAAAATAATTGGCTGAAGAAGTTTATCAAAGATAAGGGCCTGGATGTGGAGGTTGTATTAAAACAAAATGAGAAAGAACTGAATGCACCTTTTAGAGAAGATCCTACGAAGGAAGAAGGTTCATTGCTAGTGGGGATGAACACTACAATTGAAAGTCTGGTAAGAGCTGGTGCATTGCAAGCAAAGGATATTGAGGAAGATCCAGTTGAACCTTCAGGCACCATGGAGAAAGAAAACTAGATGACTATTGTTTTTTTATTGAGGAGAAACCAAACATGTTGTATAGATTTTTTGTAAATTGTAAAAGAATGGTATCTTTTGAAATCAATAAAAGAGACAATTTCCAAAAAAATTGTATTATCTTTTTGAAATTTTGTTTTAAATATTGTGATGTTTTGATTAGTTATGTGGATGCAATAAATAATTTTGAATTATGAATGAATGTACATAGCCAAAATGTTCTTTTATGTTTTATAAAATAATTTGAAATGATTGAAATGCAACACAAATATTTACTTTACCATAAATGGTTTATAAAATACAAATCTATTAAATAATTTGAATATCATAGACTAATAATCCAATAACAAGGCTTAAATAACATGATATACAAAATATCCAATAACACGTCTATGATATAAAAAATAATCCAGTGATCCATAATCAACATATATGTAATCAAATAATCCAATTTCATCAAAATATACATAATCAATTAATAGGGCTATGATATACATAATATCCAATAGCACGTCTAATCTCATATTATATGATATCAAAAAATACATGTCTCAAATTATAATCAAATCTCAATATTATGTAGAAAATTGATAACATAATATGTGAAATCTATTCAAATGAAAGCATCCATTGATTATAATGCTGGAAGCTAGAACAAACACTTTTTAGATTGTACAAAATCTTTTATACTCATACCCAAAATTTTTATCACCATAATATGATCAGTGTTACCATTATCCTCATCATCATGAGTATTCGTGACACCTCTTCTCTCTGCTAGAGATTTCCAATATGCCAAAGCTCTTTCATAAGGATACTTCTCCACCTCATAGGTCGACACATATACTCTCAAACAATTTTCCAAATTTTTGTCCAACCTATTTCGAACTTTAGATTTTACATATGATAATGCACTAAATACCCTTTCATCTTCCACTGATCCTAAAATCATCATTTGACATAATTCATATAAAAGAAAATATTCACTCATAGTATGTTGTAAGATACTACTAGGATGTAATATTTTCCACAAACGTGAAATAGAACCTGTTTCATGATGGTTAGTGAATTGTGAAACTTGAGAAGACATTATCATTCCAAAATAGTTTGATTTTTTTATCAAAATATCTTTGTTGAGAATACCATTGATTTCAATACCATTGACTTCCACATGTTTAGTGAAATGGTTAGCAAGAGTGCCCATGTATTTGAGAAACAAACCATTTATAGTCTGGTATTCATTACAAGGATCCCAAAACATCGAGTTAACCACACCCATAGCCTCAAGCAATTCATCTCTTTGAAAATGGTCTCTTATTTCTTTTGTCAATGATTTTGCTATTTTTTTAGTTTAATTTTTGTATCGTGTACAACTACATCAAATTTGTTGTATGTTATGGGTATTTTTTCAACTTCATTTGTAGCTATATCCATTCATTGACCAAAATAATATAAAGGTATTTCCTTTCCATGGACATTAATACATAGATGATCATTTATGTTGAACTTCAAAAAGTTCTGAGGATCATTGACATTTGTTAATGCTCTCCAACTCTCAAACATGGGATCCATAAAACTTTGACCAGACGCGTACATCATATCAATATGCATACAAATTTGTTTTCTCACCCTGATGAAATCCACAATATAAATCGATCTTTGTTGTGCAAGTTTAATCAAAGTATTCATTTCTTCCAACATTGGAAGAATACCACACAATGTGAGAAGTGTTTCAAAGTCACTCATTCAAAATAACAAATCTTTAGCCTTATCAAATACCCTACGATTTGCATACATAAACCCTGCCAAGGATTGATATTCTTTGAAAACTCTATATGCTGGTTGATACAATGAAATCCACCTAGTATCTACATCTTTTAATAGTTTTTTACCTTCAGTAACTCCTAGTGCAAACTATTGAAACTCTAAAAATATTTTTGGACTATGCAAAAAATAATCATGAATTTCATGGACAAGCTCTTCCACTCTCGCTACATTTTTAAATGTATCCACAATTTTGTATGCAAGATTCATTCTATGAGCCATGCAATGAATAGGGATCAAATATGGGGTAATAGATATTTGTAGTCAAACACAAAGACCATTCATATGTCCTTGCATTGTAGCAACACCATCAACTCCAACACATATTAACTTAGTGGCTATTTCTATATCATTCATTCCTATTATTTCCTTTAAACTAGTTACAACAACATTGTAAAGGTTTTTTGCATTGCAATTTTCCACCATCTTGCATACTCCAAGTAAATGAGGTTGCCTTAAATGATTTTCCAATGTGTAAACATGCATGCAAATCCAATATGTGTTGTCAACAATAGTCACCTCATCAATTGAAAGTGAAATGAATTTGGCTTTTTTTACTTTCTCTTTGAGGTCATCCTACTCAACCAATGAGAGACATTTTACAATTTTCCAACCACTTCGATCTGACCAATGGGCACTGGGAAGGTTCTGCACATCAACTAGTTGAAATAGATATTTATAATCAATGAAATTAGACATAGGTCTACCCTTTTTAAGAATAGTGAGTACAACAACAAACTGCAAACTTTTTGAAGCTAAAGTGAACTTATTCATTTTTTGAAATTGGGCTTGAATCGTTGCACCTTTCTCAACCAAAGTTTGCTTTTGTTTCATTTCTTTATCATATTCTTGTGCATATATGATATGTGCACATTCTGATGCATCCTTCCACCTATAATTTTTTGGTATTGTTCCATCACTTTCTTTTGTTTTTATATAAACTTTTCCACAATGTTTTTCTATTGTATCTTTCTTAACTTGCAATCTATGATCCCTTCCATGTTTCCAACTACAAATTACGCATCTCAATTCTTTTATTTCTTCACTACTATTCTTTGGCTACATTGGCTCAATAAATAGAAATTTTGATACCCAATCAAGCTGAAATGATCTATTAATTGTCCACCTAGATAACCTTGCACGTTTATGTTTCTTAGAAGAAGATTCTCCGAAGTAGGGACTGTATGAGAACTATTATTTTCTTTTCCATTTGGCATGTTAGTTTCAGGAATCTCTTCATGTTGTTGTTGCATTTCATTAAGAAAATTTTCATCTGTGGACATTTCATTATCGGGGATATGTGGAAGTGGAGGCATACCAGGGTCAATAGTGTTTTCTGCAAAGAAATTTTTCCATATCATTTTTTCATTTAAAAACATACATTCTATTAAAAAATACAGATAAACATTGGACAAAGCCATCAACCAAAAAGCACCCTTCTTAATGAATAAAGATATTATATATAAAATTAACAATGTACAAAAATTAACTGGTTAGTAACTAAAAGGTGTTTGTACCTTGAATTTGTGTAGATGTTGATGGTTGACTGGATTTTAAAATATTATGAAAGTATTTGAGGATACTCCTTTTATCAGAAGACTAGCCTCCCTTATTTCCATTGCCAGCAAGTGATATTTTACCTGTATAAATGGAAGAGGAACATGAACATCATTTTTAAAAATGAAAATAATTGGTAAAAGAGAACTACTATTCAAGACAACAGGATGTATGATGCCAAGCAGGCTTGATATTGGTGCCCAAATAATAGGAAAACCTCCTTATTGAGTGTCCATGAACAAGATGTTTAAAAAGGAAAATTAATGGTAAAATAAAATTATCGATAAATGGTTATCGTTGTATGTCATCCCTCTATCAAAAATATTAGACATTGCATTATACTTGCCTTGTGCCAATCACCTTGTGGCAGTTACCTTGTGCTAATCACCTTATGCTAGTCACCTTGTATAGCTGACTTGCGCTAGTTATCTTGTGCCAATCACATTTTGTCAATCATCTTCTATCGGTCGCCTTGTGCCAGTCGCCTTGTGTTAGTCACCTTGTGCCAGTCACCTTGTGTTAGTTGCCTTGTGCCAGTCGGCTTGTGCGAGTCACCTTCTATTTGTCGCATTGGTGTTAGTCACATTGTGTTAGTCACCTTCTAACACACTGTGCCTATCATCCTTTGTCTATCACACACTCTCTTTGTTCTGCTTTATTTCACTTATTGCTTGTTGTCTCTCACCTACTTTGTATCACTCGCTATCAGAGAAAATTAATGTTTTAAATGTATGAGTGTCGCTCTCATGTTAGCTATATATAATGGGGTATAAGAGGTAAATTTGGTGGGATAAATAATTTTTTTATAATTTGAAGGTAAAAATTAGGTGGGAAAGCTACGTGAAATAGGGACTAATAAGTATGATAGCGGGGTGAATTGACCCTAAAAAAAATTGATCCCAAAAATTTCGGGCGAATGGGCCGACTTCTAGGGTCCCCAAATTCGCCAAATTCCAATTTTGAAAATCCTAATATTCACCCTATTTGCGAATATTCACCACTATGCATAATCCTAACTTAAACTATTTCATGAAAATACTGAGTACATGTGTTTGCATTATCATACCTAGTACAATGGAGTTAACCCAATATAGATCCACAATATGTGTGTTTGTAAAAAAAATATTTTCCTCATCAAAATACATAGGATGATGAAAAGAAACAAGTCATAAACCTCCTCATTATCTAATTGAGATGTATTATTATCATTATTATTTATTTATTTATTATATATCATGGGAGGACAGGGGCAGAGGGTATGGAATGGGATGGACACTACTCCACTACCAGCCATATGTCCATAGCCCTGATAGAGTTGCCTATGGTCTCACCGAAGGCATTACTCTACTGCTAAGTCGAGAATCCATAGCCCTAATAAAGATTACCCAAATCATTGCAGAAATATTTTTTTGATAATTTTGTTTTTGATATTCAATTATCTTATTTTTTGACTTTTTCTATGCAATTTATTCCTAGATAGGGAAGTCCAGTCGAAGGTTGGAAACCAATCCATAGTGAAGATTTGATGAGGTGGAATTTAGAAATGAGAGAAATTAGACTAGTTCTTCTTATCATGCCCATGTACTTCTGAGGAAGATTTTTAAATGTAAGCATGCAGTAGTGAATCTATACCAAGTTAAGCACTCATCTTTTCAGTTGGTAATTAAGAAAAATTAACCCAATCTAATCAAGAAATATTTGCAAGCAAGAATCAAACTAATTTTATATAGCTATAAGAGAAAAACACAGGTGGTTCAAGCTTTGATCAGTTAGTTGTAAATTTCAACAAAATAGATCTATCAACTTGTTAGTTCAGAATTACATGTTCCAAGATGGTTCACCCCCATAAAACCCAATAGAGGACCAAAAATAGTAGCAGCATGAGAAAATAAGATAAAAAATAAAACAAGTGAAAGCAACAACCAGACTACTAGGTTCAAAAAGAACACCTTTATTGAAAGCAAGACAAACAGGAAAGGAAACTAAACTAAAAAAACCACAAGCAAAAGTCAAGCCTAAAAATAATGTTTGAGGAGTTATCCATTCACCAGAAGTGGGACATCTTCACCAGTCAGGGTTTACAACCTAAATACATTTTCTCTAAGAACTTCAGATATTTGGTATGGGCCTAACCATAGGATACTAAACTTAGGGTGTTCACATTTCCTTCATGAGCCTTGTCCCATAGCAAGACCAAATAATTTTTTTTAAAGGATTTCACCTTGGCCTTCTTATCAAACCAATGTTTAACAACTGCCTGATGTTTGGTAAACTTATGCAAGTCTTCATATCTCTTTTCTTCCAAATAGATCATATTTGCTAATCTAATTTTAACTTTGTTATCATCATCTAGGAACTCATCAATAAATTGCAAGGTAGGGATCTTAAGGTTCACAAGGAAGATAAGGTTCTACCCATAAACTAGGTGATAGGGAGAGTTTACTAGAGCTTTCTTGACTCTTGTTCTATCAACCCACAATGCATATTTTAACTTATTATACCAGTACCTAGGATTTTTCTCTAATAATACCCCAATAATAATGCATAATTTTTTATTAGTGGACTCAGCCACTCCCTTCCTGTGAGGATAGTAATTAGAGGAGAATTTTAATACTACCTTGTTCTCATAGGCCCATTCAGTGAATTGAATTGAAGTAAAAGTAGAGTCATTGTCACATATTCGAATGTATGACAAGCCAAAATATGGTAAAATTTGCTCCTCAAGGAAATCAATCACCACCTCAATTATGCAATTCTTCAAGGTCCAATATTCAGACCACCTTGTGTAATAATCAGTTGTTGTGAGGATGTATCAGTGTTCGACTGAAGTGTGTGGGTTGATAATTTCAATGAAATCTAAACCCCATTGCACAAATGAGCAACTTTGGATCACACGTTGCAAAGGCATTGTAACATTTCTTTCTCTTTTCACAACAAATTTGTAGATGTGATAATTTTTGATGTGCAATTGGGTATCTTTTAACCCATGAGGCCAATGATAACCAACCCTCATAATATAATGTGTTGTTAACATTCCCACACTATGACCAGTTCCATACTTTCCATGAAAATTAGATAGAACTTCAACAACCTCTTGCTTGCCCAAATATCTCAAATAAATTCGTTTATGGTTATTCCTGAACAAAACTCCAAATTTTATCATGTAGTTTATGCACTTAGAACGAAGAGTAGCTCTTTGAATTGAATTCATATTATCATGGCAATTTTTATTCAACAAATAATAAACCACATCAACATACCACTCATAATTACTTATCTCGTCAACCACATATTGTTAACAAGAAATTAAAGGATCAAATCTAGCGAGAGTTTTAGTCAATCCTTGGACTTTAACAATCTTCATGGGCCAAGTTTTCAAATCAAATTCTTGCAATATTGAGGTCCACTTTCCTCTACATTCACCAAGTTCATTTTGAGTTAACATAACCTTCATAGTAGGATCCAGAACTATGGCATAGACTTTGCTACAAAGGATATGGTGTCTAAATTTCTTGACAACCCGTGTTAAGGAAAAAATATGCTTCTCAATTATCAAATATTTCAATTCCACTCCCCTCAATGGAGAACTCACAAAAGCAATAGGTTGTTCATCTTTTTCTCTCTTTCTTTGAGTTAGTACCCCAACAAATGAGTGTTTTGATGCAAAATATTAAATGTAGAAGGGCTAGCTATAATCAAGGTTAATCAAAATAGGGGTAACAACAATAGAACATTTTATTTTACTATAAGCATCCTTCGCTTCTGCATTCCACACTACCTTTGCATCCTATTTTAATAAAGCATTAAGATGTTGCACAATATTAGCAAAGACAATAATAAACCTCATTACAAAATTAATATTTTTGAAGAAATATTTTAATTCCTTATGGCTTCTAGGTAGAGGTATTTCGAAGATGGTCTCAACTCTATCATGGTCTAAATTTGTACCATTTTAAAAACTAATGTGCCCCTAAAATTTAACTTCAGTCACACAAGACACAATTCTTGGTGTTGAGAGAAATTCCATGGTCTCTACACCTTTGCAACACTTCTAAGGTCCTTTACATGGTCAAATACGTTCTTTGAAAACACTGTAAGATCATCCATATAAATGATAATGTATTTTACAATCAGACCTATGAATGCATTGCCCATGGCACATTGGAAAGTTGCTCTAGCATTAATAAATCCAAATGGTATTCTCCTGTAAGCAAAGATTCTCCACTTGATGGTGAACATTATTTTATGCAGTCTGGATGGTGAACTATGATATAATTATAACTTGAAAAACTATCTAAAAATGACATCATTTGAGAGCCATTAATAAGCTGAAGTATTTCATCTATAAATGACAATGAATAATTATCCTTTTTAGAAGTCTTGTTCAAATTTGAAAAATGTACACAAATAAATTTCTCCATTCTTCTTACGAAATAGGATCAAGTTTTCCAACCACGTAGAGGGCCTAGCTAGAAATATGATCTTCACGGATAAATTTTGTACCTCATTTACAATTAGTGGCTCCAAAAATGCATTTACAGTCCTTTGCTTCTACCAAAAATATTTTGTACCAGGTCGAAGTGGTATGGTATGTGTGATTGCAGAGGGAAAAATTGCCTTATCGCATACGATTCTTGACTAGATCCGTTGGGAGCCAAGATGACCGCAGGGGTGTGTTATATTATTTATACTCAAGAACACAAAGGAATATTTTCACCAGAAATGGTTTTAGGAATTGCTTAAAGTTCAGGGTGGAAATGTTTAATGTATCAATTAAGAAATCACTTATGTTTGGTCTTTCTATGCTAAACTATAGAAATAAAAGAACAATGCAAAAATACAAGATGTAAGAAGACAATGTCTAGCCTTAGTATGATTATTTGATTCAATGATATCTAACCCTGGGTTGCAAGAAATGAAGTCCATTTTGATTTGGGCAAGGACACAAGGAAAATGCACAAAAAATACTAAACCCTAGATGCAAAACTATATGCCTTTTTCTTTTTGAATGCCTATAAAGCAATCAAATACTTTTTTTATAACCTAGGTTGTGAATAGAAAAGATAAAAGCAAAAAACACACAACCTAACAACTTTACCAAGGGCACTTATTTGATCTAGTGTTTGATCCAAGCTTTGTCTTGCATCCAGAATATCCAACAACTTCAAATCTACAAATAGCTTCACAAAAGCTCTAAAAAATATGGTTAATGTTTGGGGGCCTACTTAAGACGCTATAAGACTGAGCTTGGAGGTGCAATAGTTAAGCCCCCTTGGTATTTTTAGTTGATCGTTCATAATAAAAATGAGCTTTGACCTTTGGAACAAACACAAAAAAATATGATAACATAGAACAACGAATGAAATGCAAATAGAATGAATACAATGGGTAAACAAGAACATAATTTTGAAAACTAGGGTTTGGGAATAAATAATTGCCCCCAAGCTAACCTGAATGAAATGCAAACAAAACAAAATGATAACAATAAAAAATAATACAAAAAAATACAAAATATAATGCAACGGGTACACAAAATAAAACCTTAGAATTTTGGGATGAACAATCATCCCAAAACCTAACTGGATCGAATCCATACCCTATAGGATATCGAGTGCGGATTCGGTAACAGAGCCAAAACGAATATAGAACACCCAATGGGTGAAAACAAGGCTTTCATCGAATATGTGCCCTATAGCATATGGGATGCAAATTCACACAAGAGGGTTTAAAACCCTAAAACATAGATCCAAATGCAATAGAACATGAACTAAGATGAATATATGAACTAATGAATGCAAAGAAAAAACCTGGTGATCTCGTGGAAGAAGCAAGAAAAAAGGTGGAAGACCTATCCTCCCTCAAGAAGACAAATTATTATCAAGGCTTTCTCCACTTGCAAAATCATAAGGAAGACACCAACAATAGAACACCAAAGCACAAAATACACCAGAAGATTGCACAAGAGAGTAGAAGGATTCTTATTTTGCATGAAATTTGATAGCTTGATTATGGAAGGAACTCTTAAGTAACTGGGGAGAGAAATATCTTTATTTATAAATGTATTGGAGGGCTAAAATATAGGAAAAATAAAACTTAACCTTGATTAGGCATATGCCCCAAAAGGATTGACTTAAAATTTAGGTTTTCGAAGAAAAACCATAAATTTATTGAATCCACGACCTATAAATTATCGAGCGCATATTCGATCATGGTCAAGAAAAGAAAGGCAAAATGTAAGAAAAAGGGACCAAACTTGCTCCTACTAAATTTGAGAACCTCTCAAAGGAACCCAAGGAAAAATGTCTCATTTGTATGGGTCAATTTTTGTGTCTATATTTTACCCCCTCTTTGATGCGTTTATGACCTAATAAATGTGTCAAAGAAATATGTAGACACCTCTAGAAAAAAATGATGAAAAACACAAGGAAAAAAGGGGTGGTTGGTTTAGAATAAAGGGGTGGTGCACCAATAGTATCATTCTAGACACTTTGAATATTTAGCATGTAAAATAAGGCATTAGGGATATTAATGCCTCTTAGGCTAGGATTCCCCCTTGAGTTTTAGAAAGAATGTAAAGTTCCTAAGGAATTATGAAATGATGGACTTAGAAGAAAAGATAGTGATAAACAACAACAAAGGAAAAGGTGCCAAAAGGAAGAAAGATGAGAGAAAAAATACAAAAGGGGAAGACAAACAGTTCACTTGCATTTTTAAGTTTTTATTAAATATATATTTTAGAAGATTAGATTCATTGATTCTTTAAGATCTTAAAGTTGTCATAAATTCTAATTGTGCCACCTATTTTAACAAATAGGATGGTAGTGCAAGGAATTGACCTATCAAAGCAAGGACTTTGATGGAGGATATCTTCATGATTTGCATCATGAAGGAAATAATCCACAACGCATTCTCTAGGATATGTTGCACAAAAGGCATGGCAAACTTGGATTGTGTCATCCTTTTTGATGAAATGAGAGATTCTCAATTTTTCAAGTTCTATATAAGATAGAGTAATAGGCTCCCATAGAAAATGTGAAGACTTGGTATGTACAACACAAGGGATAGTCCCATGAAATGAGAGGCTACTTTGAAGGATATCCTTATGAGATATGTCACAAGAGGTATTTATTTTAGCGTACTCCTTTGGGTCACACCTCCCGCAGGATGCACCAAAGTTACCATATTGCAAAAAGGAATGTTTGAGAGATAAGGGGTCCCTCATCCTCATAACTTCACTTCAAGCTTTGATGATCTAAATAGTTAGCATAAGTAATAGGGTGATCATCATTAGAAAATGGTAAAGGTTGGTTTTTATTAGGGATGTAACCTATGCCACATATCCTAGGCTAAAACTTCACTTCCAAAGGCTCTTGAATACTTTTCTATCATGGCCCTAAAACTTTACCTATATATCCCATACTAGATAGGATTTGTTTGGGAAGTGGATAATCATTGGATAGGTAACAATGGAAAAAATAACGCTCTACAGGAAGAGAGTTGCTACCACAATTATTTTCTCTATGAAGATAAAGGTACATGTGCCAATGTGTACTAATTCACCCTTCTTATAGGGTAAAACCATAGTCCTTGGTGAAGGTGGTAGATTGGCAAGATCTAAAAGAGGTTCTAAACAAAAAATAATTAACTTGATCCCATGATGAAACATTGATTAGCGATTCCTCATTCATCTTTAGTTTTTCAAGTTGTTTAGTTATGTGAGATGAGGAAATTGATGGACATAATTTAGATCATATTGAGCTTGATCCACCATAAAACAATATTTAAATGGGTGAGGATCACTCGAAATGGTGACTAGTTGATTCTTAGATTCAAACTTTAGATATTGATGAAAATTAGAAGGGACCATCGTCATTACATGAATCCAAGGGCATCCAATAAGAAGATTGAAATATGTGGGACAAGACACCACATAGAATAAGGTGTCTAAGATATTAGGTCCAAATATAAGAGGGAGAGATATAACACTGCAATACTCTTGAGACTCGTTGTTGAAAGCTTTGATGATGATATCAGATTTAGTTAAATCTTCATTTTTTAATTCAAACATTTGAAAGAATTGATAAGTGCATAAATTGAGGGAAGAATCATTATCAATCAAAATTTGCTTGATAAAAATTTCTCCAATAAATGCAGTGATGTAAAGGGAAGAATCCCCTCATAAAGCTGACAAAGGCATATTGTTGTTTGAGAATGTGATATGATGTATCCCAAGAGAACTTACAAAATTAGCTATAACACTAGGGTAAATGTGTTGAGGAACAAATTGTTGTCTTAGAAGTTTTAGCAAAGCTTCCCTATGAATAGGATAAGTTTGAAAAATTCTAAGAGAGAGATCTTGACTGGGGTACTAGCTAATTATTGTTGAATGTTAAAGGAGACTTTTTGTTGTGGCTTCAACACTAAAGGTAGGTTTTTTTTTCTTATGATTTTTTTGGGTATTCTTCAAAACTAAGGTGGATTTTGAAGGTTGATTGGAGGAAGAACTCATATCCAATTGAGAATATTTATTCAGTTGAATTTGTTCTTATTTCCTTGTAGTTATTGCTATCATACCAACCATATTATCATAGGGAGGTGGCACATTATTATATGATACTTGATTAGTTGCTTGCTAACCATGCTTAGGGAGGGGGTCTTGGAATATCCCCATGTCTTGATTAGTTGTGGGTGCTTGTTGAGTAGGAGTTTGATTATTTGTTGGAGGATTGGGTTAAGAACCTTCTATAATAAGGCATACTTAATTAATTAGATCTGGAACCACATGTTTCAACCTCTTACATGAGTTTTTCATATGCCCCTCCACTCTATGATACTCACAATGTTGACCAAACTTATACAAATCAATCATGGTATCAGGTTGCCTTATGGGAGGCAAATCAATCATGTTAGCTTCTAAAAGCTATTGTAGGACCACATTCATAGGTGCATTGAGTCTTGTAAAATTTCTTGGTGGGTTTTTTTTTTATAGGTTAAAATAAAATTAAAGTGGGTTTTTATCAAGGATCCCAAAACCTGATTACAACATACTTCATTAGGAAAAGTCCAAGGATAGACACCAGGAAAGGCTTGAGGAAAGCCTTTAGGATGATAGTGAGGAAAAAATGCATGGATCAAAATTTTGAAACACCCATCAGGTAGGAAAAGGAAAAGGAGGTAAATGAAAAAGGACAAACCTACCTAAAAAATAAATTTGAAACACCCCAAATGTGGGAAAAGAAAAAATATGCCTAAAATCAAATTTGAAACACCCTAAAGGTGGGAAAATAAAATAGGCAACAAACCAGCCAGGGGAAACCAGAAACCAGAGAAGAACAATATCCCACGCAGGGTAAAACCAGTCATTTGTAGGAAAACCACACTAGACCAGAGAGTGGAGTAAAGAGACTATAATTATAGTAAATCCTACCTAAAAAAGGATAGGAAATAAGTAGGGATTCTATAAGATCAATCAAACTAAAAAAAAATTGAATCCCTCGTGAGCCTGAAAGTTGGAACAATGATCTAAGGATTTCCACAGGTTATGAAATCCTCAAGTAGTGAAAATAAGCAAGGATGCTAGAAGAACAACCAAGATGAGAAGTATACACATCCCTCACAAGACTGGAAAGTGGTTTAGAAAAATGAGGGTCTTCAGGCCACGAGATCCTCTTGCAGAAAATATAGTAACCTCCAAGGATGCCATCCGAGCAGAGGAAACAACAAATGTAGAACAACAAACTACAGTAGAAATATGGAAAAGTTCCAACAAAACCCAAAAGGAAGGAGTCACAAGGAAACCCAACTGCAGACATTAAAAATAGGTCATCCCAGACATAGAGGATGCAACCAAAATTCCTAGACAACCTTTCGCACCACCAAAAAATAGCTTCAGGGAAAAAGGTGAGGAAGTCCTGCAGGAAAACAATAGAAAGCAAACCAGAGGCCCCCAGGCAAGGCCAAAAAAATACTAAAATTCCACATAACCCACTACACCAAACCTAAAGAGCATAGTCACAGTAGAAAGCACAAGGTCCCCCCTTAATATCATAAGGATGCTATGCAAAACTATACATGAATCCATACTTCTATAGCCACAACAATCCACATATGAAGAACCAAATAAATATAGCATCAAGGAGATACCTACAAAAGCTTAGGAAAAACTAGGATCTCCAAGGAAAGAAATCCCTAAAGTAACCCAAAAACCTAGGGAAGGTCCTAGGAAAAATCCTAAAACCATCCCAAAACCCAGACACCGGTTGAAAACCCCACCAAAGGGCAAGGAAAGGGGTAGACCAGTGGATCAGTGATCTCCCACCCTAAGGAGATCATCTGTAACACCATACTAACATGGAGGAAGGGTTAAGGAAGTGCCAGGGAAACTGGGATAGGATAAGGAACATCCTTCATAGCCATATTATTTTCAACATAAACATCAAATTATTGAACAAACATTTCATATGTCTCTTCAAAGTTCCTCAAAAAAAAATTTGGTAGTTGATAATACCACTCTAATGCCATACCACCAAGGATTTTAGAAAATGTCTTGAGTTATTATATGTCATCATATATGATGCCATGGCATGTTATCTTGAATATTCTAAAATGCTCAATTGGAACCTTTGTTCCCTTATAGATAGGTAAAACCAATATTTAAAAATGCTTAGGGTAGAGCCTAGATGCAACGATAAGGTCTAAGGGTTGATTACACATTTATCTATAGTTATAGGGAAAACTAGGAGGTTGAATCATGTACATTCTTGAAACCAATTGTTTCACCATTAAAATTTGTATTTTAGGATTTTTGTAGTGCAATGCCCCTAGGTTCTCTAAGGGAGGGGTATAGACAGGCTATTGAAAGAGAACTTGGTGAACATTGGAAGCATTGACCCTTTTATGGTATGTGTTATGATATGTGATATATTACTTTGGAGGATAATAGATATTTGGTGGAATAGAAGCATGGATGTTGAGATGAGTAGAATGAGGAGGAAATTGAACATAATATTGATATGCACTACTAGTTGGAGGGACTTGTAGAACCCTTCCAACATTGGTGGTCATAGTAGTAGCATATATTGGTTTATGTAAAGGATTACCATGATGTAAATATTAAATTAAGGGGTTATCATGAACATTTATAGGAGAAATATCTCGAGGAAGAGAAGCCCCACCTCTTTCGAGTGGAGCTTCCTCTTCCATAAATTTGAGCAAAGCCACCCTATGGCATTTCATAAAACCCCAAACATGATAAAATGATTTAAAAGTGAAACCACCATAAAGCCCCTAATAGGGAAAATAATAAGCATCAGTTTCTAGATATTCTTGCTCTTCTACATCAATATTAGGATTCTCTCTCTCAACTTTATCATCTTCTTGAATAATCTGATCAGATTCTAGATGCCTTTGTTGAATCCTCAAGAATGGAGCCATTAGGAGAAATGAAAGGATAGAGGAGAAAATCGAGGAAAGATACACAAGAATATTCTTAAGATGTTTTAAAATGTTATTCTATTTTTAAACAAACAAAATTAGTGGCCTTATTTAAATTTTTAAAGAAAAAACAAAGAGGCTTCCTATCTTGACAACCAAGACATCTGTTCACATTGGGTTCACCAAATATGTAGAGGGGGAAAATTGCCCTGTTGCATACGATTATTGGTTGGATCTATTGGGAGCCAATGTGATCATGGGGGTGTGTTATATTCTCTACACTCAGGGACGTAAAGGAATGGGTTCACCAAGAATGGTTTTAAGACTCGCTTCAAGTTTGTGATGGAAATGTTTAAAGTGTCAATTAAGCAATCACCTATGTTTGGTCTTTCTATGCTAAACTATGGAAATGAAAGAATAATGCAAACATACAATATGGAAGAAGACAATGTCTAGCCCTTGTATGATTCTTTAATTCAATGATCTCTAACCTTAGATTACAAGAAATAAAATCCTTTTTGATTTGATAAAGGGCACAAGGAAAATGCACAAACAAGACTAAATCCTAGATGTAAAACTATATATCTTTTTCTTTTTATTTATAACCTAAGTTATGAGCAGAAAAGATAAAAGCAAACAACACACAACCTAAAAAATTTACCAAGGCAACTTATGTGAACCGGTGTTTGATTCAAGATTTGTCTTACATCCAAAATATTCAACAACTTCAAATCTATAAAATAGCTTCACAAAAGCTCTAGAAAATATGGTCAATGTTTGGGGTCCTGCTTAGGCCACTATAAGATTGATCTTGGAGGCACAAAAGTCAACCCCCCTTGGTCCTTTTAGTTGATTATTCGTAATAAAAATGATATTTGACCTTTGGAACAAACACAATAGAATATGAAAAAATAGAATAATGAATGAAGTGCAAACATAATGGATACAATGTGTGAACAAAAATGCAATTTTGAAAACTAGGGTTTGGGAATAAATAATTGCCCCCAATCTAACCTAATATGAAATACAAGTGAAACAAAATGATAATGTCCTAAAAAGAACACAAATAGAGATGAAACATAATTTAGAGGGCACGTAAAATGAAACCCTAGGATTTTGGAATGAACAATCATCCCAAAACCTAACTAGACCAAATATGCACCCTGTGGAATATCAAGCGTAGATTTGGTAATATAGCTAAAATAGACACAAAACGCCTGATGGGTGAATGTGAGGCTTTCATTGAATATATGTCATATAGAATATAGGGTATGGATTCACACAAGAGGGTTTAAAACCCTAAAATAGAGACCAAAGCACAACAAAACACGAACTAAGATGAATATGTAAACTAATGAATGCAAAGAAACAACCGATGATTTCATGGAAGAAACAAGATCAAAAGTGGAAGAGCTATCCTTATTCAAGAAGAAAAATTGTCATCAAGTCTTTATCCACTTGCAAAATCATAAGGAACACACCAACAACAGAACACCAAAGCACCAAGGACACTATAATATTGCACAAGAGAGAAAAAATTCTTATTTTGCATGAACTTTGATAGCTTGATTATGAAAGGAACTCTTAAGTAACTGGGGAAAGAAAGGGGATCCAATCACTTTATTTATAAATGTCTTGGAGGACTAAAAGGTAAGAAAAAAAAAAAAAAAATCTTAATTAGGCTGATGCCCTAAAGGGTCAACTTAAAATTTAGGTTTTTGACGAAAAACCCTAAATTTATCGAATTCATTCCCCCTAAATTATTAGGCACGAATTTGGTCAAGGTCAATAAAAGTAAGATAAAATGCAATAAAAAGTGGTCAAACTTGCTCCTAGTAAGTTTGAGAACCTCTCAAAGGAACCTAAGGAAAAATGACTCATTTGGGTGGATAATTTTTTTCCTTATCTAAAGTGATTATATTAGGATCATAAGTTTTTAAATTCTCATACCCATAAGCTATAACATCCCTATACTCTTTAAGATCTGCAATCACCTATTTCTTCTATTTTTTAGTGCTTACTTTTCCAATGAACGTATTCTTTGGATCAACTTAATTAGCGAGATTAAATGTGTCATACTCTCCACCTTTAGAGAAAGTAGGTTTAGTCCTGTAGGAATCCTATCAAACAGTATTTCTAAAGTAACCATACCCTTTGGGATAGTATTGGTCTTCAAACTCACAATTTCTTCCTTATCCAGCTCCCCTTCATGTTTGCTTTTCATCAATCATTTATGCGTCAAAGACGCCAATGTTGGTAATGAAATCCAAGATATATTGATCATCCTCAAAAAATTGTGGAAACCTGATATTATCAAGAAAATATGGAGTAGGCACCAACTCTACTAAAAAAATTTAAACTTGGAATCAAATACAGGTTCAAGAGCACCAGTTGCAACTGCTAAAAAATTAGCCACATAATTTTCTTCTCTTAGGATGCACTGAATGTTGAAAGTATTGAAGTTATTAATTAAGTCCCACACTCTAATTTTATACTTATACAAGTGCCTATCCTTACACAAATATTGGCTCTTGACCTATTTAACTACCAAATCAGAGTCTCCAATAACTTGGATTTTCTTAATCTTATTTTGTAAGGCAAATTTTAAACCATGGATTAAGGATACATATTTTTCAACATTGTTGGTGCAAGCAAACTAAAATCTATAAGTGGTAAAAAAAGACTTTCCTTTAGGACTAACCAACTAAACACCAGCTCCATTCCCCTACTTAGATTTAGATTGATCAAACTTAAGAATTCATATCTCATCATGTTTCTAATTATTGATTTTAGAGGAAGGACTTACAATTTCATTGGACTCTTCAATGTGAGCATTAGAAACTTCTTCTTTTACTTCCAATGTATACAATCCCAAATAAAATTTTGCATACAATATTTCATTTATGTTGTTATACTATGTGATCATTTATTTCAACCTTGGCTCCCTTTCAATTTTTATTTTATTGGCCACACCTCTCCATGGCAGCCACATATGTGAGAAGTCAATTGCCATATAACTGTTCAATATTCTAGAACAATATCTACTGAGCAATATACCATAAGCCTTTAGTATTTCCACCACTTGAATATTGATATATTGTTGGATCCTTGGGTCTAAATCCAACTGAATATGCATTCGAGTTAGTTCTCCAACAATTTTCACCTTCATTTTGTCTAGTTGCACCACTTTTCTATTGGACTTGATAGGATTTAATCCTAATTTTTGATATATAGAATAAGGTATGACGTTTCCAGATGCACCTGTATCAACCAAACAATTATGCAAGTTTTTTATAGCAATACAAACAATTAGTAAAAATATGAGAACTAATTTTATCCTTATGAACCACAACATGTGCATCGGTTCTTGAAGTGTTGTTAGATTTTCCTTTTGGATTCAGAGCTTCTATTAACAAGTCCTTTTGTTTCTCCCATTGGGTTAGATCAAATAGAGATATATTAACCTTGGTTTTCTTGCGATTCTCTATGATATTATAACCTATGTTTGGAACTCCCAAATTTTGATCATTTTGACGTAGGAATTTTCCTTTGTTTTAAGAATTTATAGCAAGATTTCCTTTAGAAGGTGGAGGGTTTTTATGTGCTTTGAAATCCAAAAGAATATATGAATATTTAGGTGGGATAGAAGTGGTAAAAGGTTATTTTTTTTTGCTTCTTAACACTTAGTTATTACCTCTTTGGAATTGTTGATATGCCTAAACCTCATCTTCTAACTCAATATCAGTATCATAATTTTCATCTAGCAAAGGATTGAAGGTATCAAAGAACATAACCAATTCATTTTTGTTCCTATTAAAGTCTCCAAGATTATAATTTGTGGGCACAAGATCCAAGTTTTCCATTTCTTTTTAAATAATTTCTAAGGCTGATTTAAATTTAGGGTAATTTATCTCACCATGTTGGGTCATTGTATGTATTCTACACTAGTTAGGTAAGGCCAAATTTGCTAAGTTTACAATTGAGCCTGAATATGTACTTTCTTAGTCAATGGGATTTGGTACACCTTCATTGTTAGGAAAATATTTTCATTGGCGATGTTGCATTTAAAAAATAAATTTTATGTTCTAACCAATGTTATTATTGTTCATGTTGGTGTGTTGGTTGTGTCCTTGCATGGCCAATACATCTTTAATAAGTTTATGAGCCATCCTTTGCAAGCTTCCTAGCTCTTGATTCGAAGTTTTTATGGGCTAGTATTGCACTGGTAGAGTTTATTGATTCATTTTTGAGCTCACTCCAATCAAGTAGGAAGAAATATTTTATTGATTAGACACTTGGTTTGTATTCACTCCTTGGGGTCTCAATTATGTAGGCATCACTTGTTGGGCATATGATTGGGAAACTTGACTTGATGATTGATTTTCTAGATATGTATGCATTTTATAAGAAGTTGGACCATTATTTAAGTATGTCAATAAACTTTTATTGCTATTTTGGTTTGCTTGGGGTAACATGAGCGACATCATGGATCGATTGTACATGTGGTTTTGATTTTTTTGGAAAAGCACTTGAGACAAGGGTACTAGATTGAACACTTAATTTTGGTATAGGTACATCACATTAGAAATAATATTCATCATTGGGGTATTATGTATTATAGCTTGGTTCATTAAGAGAATCTAATTATAGGTACCCAATTGTCCTAATATCATGTTAGTTTCAATCCCAAAGGCTTGAGGTATCAGTTTTTGTTCAACGATGAGAGCTTCATTATAGACTACAGGTAAAGTGGTGATTCTAGTAGCTCTTTGAATGAACATGGATGTCATAGGATCAAGAGCATTCAAATATATTTTAAATGAAGCAGGCTCTAAAAGCTTAAATGGGGGAACCAATCTTATGTAAAGCTTATAGAAGTGTGTGTTGAAGTTCCTAATGGGTTCACCAGGATCTCTTTTGGGAATGGTAAATTGATGGTACAAGACAACAAGATCAATGATCAATCTAAAGTGCTTCAAAAAAGCTTCTTCCAACCCCAACCAAGAATGAATAGAATGGGTGGATAGATTAATATACCAATAGTATGAATCCTTGTCTAAAGTATCAAAAAACATGCAACAAGCCATATACTTTTACTGAATCTAAAACATCATTAAGGCATATTTATACGCTTGGATGTGCTCTTATGTAGATTGCATACCATTATACTTATATTTTGGCAAATATTTTTCAACATTATTTAGAATATCATGTGTGGCTCCTGCAATATCTAATGGGCCGTAGACCGTGAACCAATTTGGTTGGTAAGCCATTGCTTGGTTTTGCAAAGGGGCAAGTAATATGGGAGCTAAGGATTTTCTTGGTGAACAAGTTGCTACTCAAGAAGGTCTAGCTTTTCTATGTTGGGTTAGGGATAATAGCTCAAAATATCCTTCCACTAACCTTGACTGGGTAAGAATCCTTCTTGGTTTTAGTTTGGGTTTAATATAAATAACCAAATATAACATGAAGGAATATGATTTGATCCTCCTTCTAATACCTATTTTATTGACCTGCATTTTTTATAAGCTTTCCAATAGGTGGAACACACACAACATATGTTCCCTCTTGAAAAGGAAAGATATTTCCTCCAAGTTTCATGTAGGCTGGGTCTCAACCATGTAGGGTTTACTCAATGAAGGCCAATTTGGTGATCCACAAGTTTTTTTTGGGTTTCTTGTAGCACATTATAGGAGATATAATTTTAGTACTACCCACAAGCTTTAGTAAAACTCAATTTTTTTAGCATTGACACACACACACACACTACAACTACAACTAACTAAGAGAAGCAACTGTCTAATATATACCACTAATCTACCACCAGAGGAGATAAAAAAAATACAAAAATAATAGGGTTATGAGAAATAAAATCCAAATCTCCTTGATTCACCAGAACATACAATAAAAAATCCATGCATGAACACACCTCTAAGAAGCCAGTATGCACACAATTGCAAGAAAATAGAATTTCAACCACTATAAACATGTATAGATTACAATTACACTAGTATATTAAACAAATTTCTCTATTCATGTAGTAATTTTCCATACATTTGAATTAATAACTAGGATCCTCCAGAAGAAAAATGCAAAAAAAAACAATATTCTAATGCTAATGCTAAGAGTATTCCCAGTTTTTTTGTTTCTTTTTTGGGACCCTTTACAAATTAGCTGAAATTTATTTTATAAGTCGAGGGAAACAATTTTCTCTCTATTTCATAGTTTGACTTCCATGAAATAATAATTTTAAATTGAATCCCTTTTCAATTCTTCATAGATTACAATGACATAAATAATTTTGGCTCATTAAATCATGCATTCTAGGTAGAAGGAGGACATCTAGATACTTTTCTATCTGTTGGGTCCTCGTACAGTGGTAGATAAAAATCATGGCCAATCAAAAAAAATTACAAAAACAAATGTGCATCTTTAGAGTTCATCATAAGCTTTCCAACGCATCCGGTTTGAGTTCAATCAGGGCTTTGGATGAAAATTTATGGTCTTCAAAAGTTTACCTACAAAAAATAGGTTAAAAAAATAGTTTGCATGGGAAAATATTATTAAATAAATTACTCTGGGTTTCAAATAGTCTTTGAACGGGATTTTGGAATTTTGAGGTTTCAAAATTTGGAAAAATGTATTTCACCAAAAAAAAAACTTTGAAATTCCAAAATTTTGAAGAAGGAACTCGTCCAAGACTAAAGAAGACCCAAAACACACCCAACAGTTAGAATTTTTTTTTTTGGTTTTTTTAGTATGAACATAAAATTAAAAACCCAAAAATCTGCAAGATCTAGATCCAACTGAAAATACCAAAAAAATAGAAATTTTATAAACATGAGCTCACTAATATTCATAGCCTCAAAGTTCCACGAAAAAAAAACTAACTCCAACATGCAAAACAGGAGGCACTGTTTAGAGTGTAAAATGGGGGTACGTTGTTCGAGGACAACACCCTTCCCATGAATTGAAATTGGGTATCTTACAGATAAGTATCACTATTAGACTTTGCAAAGCTAAAATATCAACCAATATCCCCACACATATATCTAATATTTTCAAATTAAAATGAATCAACCGTTTCAAAACCAAAATCCTATATTTAATTTAACTATTTCAAAAGAGGGACCCTATTTATCATTTTGATTGACACTACAATAGCCTTCAATGTTCTTAATGAATGTTATAATATTCTATGTTGGTTTGTTAGGTGCATTTATAGCTTTAAGTGAAATTTAGACACCACATGCTATTTGACAAACCATAATATGGGTAATCTCCACATCCATATTATAATTTTATTTAAGTGAGTTGTAATTCCTACAACCCACACATATTCCTTTGCTTTTACATAGCAAGATTAAAGTTGCAATCACACTTGTTTGAGTGTATATGTAATGGGTGCTTTCTATCTTGCACTTGTGTATTATTTTTTGCAAGAAGACATCAATGCAATAGACTCGCTATCTTGCAAATTTATGTCATATTTATAATTATTCCATCATTCCTAAATATGACATATTTCTAATGATATTTGTTTAAACCACAAGTGGTGCATATATTATATACTAAATTCTTTTATGATAATCTTAATTTTTTTATTAGTGTGGGATAAGGAGTTTTGAAATGGGCCCCAAACCTTTTATAAGAAAACACCTACAACTCTACTAACAATTAAAAATTTGAGACATAACAAGGAAGACAAGCCATAAAACTAAAACATTTTGAAGTGCAACAAACCACAAAGTGAAATGGTCTCCTAGGACCAAACCGAACATGAACCCACAAGAGCAAAACACCCATAAGAAATTGTGTTAAAATTCTATAACACCACAAAGGATAAAGAGATCTTTGTTCTCAGACTCAACATGACTTGCATTATCATATTTTTCCTCCTACCTTGTGCACCTTTTTACTTCCCCCATCCAAGGCTATTATTGTTTGGATTCCATTGGCAATATTTATCTCTATCTCTTTTTCTCTAATTTTCCTATTGGAAGGTCTCCCTAAAGAACACAAGCTTATACTGAGAGAGGGGAGTGAACAGTATAAGAGAAATTTTTACTTTTTCTCTCAAACTAATATATGCAATGTAAATATAGCAATATCAATAGCAGTAATCAAATCAATGTACACAACACCACACACAATAGAGACACAATAATTTATGTGGTTCACCCAAAGATGGCTACTTCCATGGAGAAAATATTTCACTAAATTTTCTCAATCAATCTCTTGGGAATCCTTCCCAATTACAATGTTTATGGACCTATTTCCAAAGGAGAAACCAATCCCCTAAATCAAATTTATGGATATCTATCCATAGGAGAACTCTTTCTCCTCTACCCTGGATGGTGATCTTTTGGAAGACTCTGCCTCCACTGCACTAACTGGTGGATCTCTCTCCACTTGAAAACTCTTGTCCTCACTCAAAAGACCTGTCCTCAATGTCTTGGCTGATGGATCTCTATATATTGTATATTTTGTCCTCTCTGCTCTGTCATCTCCAAAGTTTTGTCTCAATTTTGTACAAAACACAATCCAGTCGGTCTAGCACAGTTATTCTCAAAGCTTGCACTAAAAATAGTTCATTCAGTCTAGCACAAATCTGATCAATATCTATCTCTAGTTTGGCACAAACCTATCCTCAAATCTGCACCAAACTTTGCTCTCAAATCTACACTAAACACAGTCCAATCGGTCTAGCACAAATCTGCTCAATAGGTCCACTCAAAACCTACTCAAATCTGCTCAACAGGTCCACTTAGAAACTGTCCAAATCTTCTCAACAGGTCCACACAAAACCTACTCAAATCTATTCAATAGGTCCACATAGGACCTGCACAAATCTACTCAATAAGCTCACATAGAACTCAACAAGCTCACATAGAACTTGTCTAAATCTGCTTAACAAGCTCACACATAACTTGTCCAAATATGCTCAATTACTTTCTCAACTCAAATCAATATCATAGAAGCATAAAGAGAATTGTTAGAGACTCAATATGTTCTATACTCAAAACTCAATCTCTTTATCAACTCAATCTCATAGAAGCATAAAGAGAATTGTTAGAGACTCAATATGTCTATTCTCACAAACTCAATCTCAACTCAAATCAGAATATAGAATAGTTTGTTTTATGGAACTTGAATAACCACTTCATACATCCACTTGACTAGGCCCAATCAACTATACTCAACCAATCACTCAAGAAACAACTCTTGCTCATAAACCCTAGTCCAAGCATGTATCATCCAACTCAAAATGTTTCCAACAATGCTCAACAACAAATCTCACATAATAATAATACTCATGATCTTTTCAAACACTAGTTCAAGTTATTTGCATAACAACTTACTTCAACAACCATGCTCATCAAACAATGTTTTAATCACAACTCTCAATTTCAAAAAACCTTGAAACATTAACTCAAACACTTCACTCAACCAATGATCTCAAAAACAATGCTAATAAAACAAGGTTTTAATCTCAACTCTCAAATCAAAAAACCTTGAAGCATTAACTCAACCACTTTTGAAAAGGAAACCCTAATTAAGTATTTTTCACTCCAAACTTAATTTTCAATAAAACCAATCAATCAACTCAACCAAAGAAGAATTTATCCATACCTTTTGAATGTCAAGGAGTTGATCTCACAAATCTACCACACTTCACAAATTTCTCTTTTCCAATCTCAATAAGGGTTAGAAGACTTCAATAAAAATCACAATGCAAAATACACCTTATTACTCCAAATTAATTTTAACATCCACCAAAGTCCTTTTAGAATAAAACCCTTATAAAAAATAATAGCCAACAAGTCTTAAAATGAATTTCAATTAAGCCTTTATTATAACTCCTTATACCTCCTAAAACATAACTCTCAAAACAAAAATTTCCAAATTATAGAACTCAAATAATCATCAACACTTCACCTTCAAAAATCAATCACCACAACCTCTATTTAATAAAGTTTATTAAAAAATTAATAAACTTTAGAACAACCTTATCACTCCAACCTTAGGGCATAAATCATAAAATTTTAATTAAAAAATCATACTTGCCTCAAGGGGATTTGACCCCAATGACTTACCCTCACCATGAGCACCTTAGCCGTGGCTAAGGTTTCCACATGAGCTACACACTCATTCACAAATGGGGAAGCACCATGTGCTTCCTCTTTGTGCTTCTCCTTGCCCACGTTTAATAAAAATGTGTGCCTTGGGCGCTTCCACAACACTACCACAAAAAAAACACTTCACAAGAATCGAACGCATGACCTCTATGCTCTCAACACCTTCATGCTCTCCAAGCTACCACTAGGCCACACTGCCCAATGCGAATTGGGGGGTGGTCTCTCTCCATGTTATCCTCTACTTCCTTTGCCAAAAATTTTAAACCACACGAGCTCGTTTTTGCATATGCCACACAAATTTCATTCGAGCAAGGATAATTAATGAACATATTTGGGCATATATTTATATTGCCCTTCCTCCTTTATCTAGATGTTGGTACTTTTATTGAAATGCATTACACCGGGGCTTTAGGGCCGCCAGAACCCCCAAAAAACCCCATCTGTGGTTATTAAAAAAAAATTTGTTTGGGCTTAAAAAACCTTTGTTGTACTTAGTATGGCACTGAGAGGGGGGGTGAATCAGTGTAGCATTCAAAACATGAATTAACAGCTCTAAAAACCGCAGCAAAAAAAAACTTATAAACAGATATAATAAGTACCGCAAGAGAACATCACACAACACAGATTTTTAATGAGGTTCACCAAAATGGCTACTCCTCAAAAAGAATGGCTGCTTGGACTACCATCCAAATCCAGCCTCTTGCAAAGTACCAACTTTACAATTTGTTTACCAACACCAACCGGAAGGAGCACCAACCCCTTATTTATCCGCACCAACAAGAAAGGAGCACCAACCCCTAATTTTCCAAAAACCAACTGGACTTCAATTTTGAATGAAAATGTTTGATAGATACCTTTGTTATTGCAAGACTCTAACTGGTCCACTTCACCTTTACAATCTCTACACACTCTGCTCTCTCTCTTGCGCAATAACTACACATAATCTGGTGCACTGCTACAGCCGCCCTTCGTGTTGTCTGCACACTCTACTTTCTCTACGCATACGCTTCGCACACTCTGTGTCGTTCCACACTCTGCTCTCTATGCGCATTCGTAATCGCACTTCGAACAACTCGACACGACTAGCTCACATTACGCACTTCGCTATCATTTCGCCGGTTCTGCGCTATCTGCACTTTTACGGCCGCATATCACATGATGATACTCACACAGATCGATCCATCCAAATCTCCAAATAGCCTCGCTTATATACTTGAGATTTTGAGATGAAAACCCTAATAGTAGTCGACTGATTATGCAAATGCAAACCCTAATCTTGGTCGGCTGCAAACCCTAAATTTGGTCGGCTGCAAACCCTAGAATGTCGGCTTCAAAACCCTAATAAATGTCGGCTCAAAAACCCTAATGAATGTCGGCCCAGATTTAACTCGTCGCCTTCAACCGTTCCTCTGGTTCTGATCCTCGTGAACTCCAACATGTCTGTCCACTACATCATTAGATCTAACCGCCCGTGTTGACAACAATGACAAACCTCTTGCAACACCTTGCTCAACAATCTCCCCCTTTGGAATTGTTGGCAACACCCGTGTACATTCCTGTAACTCTTCTCCCCCTTTGTCAATAATACCAAAGGGCTGCTGTAGACTCCCCCTGAGTCCATACACACCATTCTCAGAAACACATTGAAATAGATAGCAAAAATCATGGATATGATCAACAAGATGAACAAATGCACAAATGCCCCCCCTGAGAATTTGATCCCGATGGCTAGTCAAATCTTAGACTATTCTTGGGAAAATGTGGCCACTTCAATTCACGCTGTCTTCTGAGCCTCAACCCTCTGTTGCTCTGCAATCTCAAAATTGTCCATTGATTTTAGTGAAAGCATACATTGATCGTTTAAATATCCAAATTTTTGCTCCGTAATGCAAACAACATCTGCATATACATCCTGGATATTCTCAATAGGCTTGAACCTACTGACAGCTATTTGTCTTTCTCTGCAGTGAGAATCTAGCAGACCACCTCAATTCTTTATAAAAGCACCTCAAACATTCATCACCAGGCTGGAAATCATCTGGCTGCACATTATAAACTTTTTCTTCAATCTTCCCATTCAACATGCTGATTTCACTTTTGTCAACAAAATTGACAAGTGACTCACATCTGTACCAATTTTTGTCCAGCACTGCAATTTTACTGCCAACTCTTACTTTCAACTATGCATGTCGAAAGAAGACATTTTGTCAAACACTTTATGGCCAACCGTAGTGCACCTTACTCAGCCTCAAGCTTCTTATCCTTGGACTGGCATTAAATCAATAGTTAAAACAAAACTGTCTATGAATTAAATATATTCACCAAGGTGTCATGAAAGATCTGACAATCTTCACATCAAGCGTTGAACAAAAACACACTGCTATTATCGAAACACAAATACGCAGCTGGGGCAATCATTCTTTCAATAAACAAAAACAATCTAAACTGTTATAATCCATAGCTATAAACAGTGGCAGTAAGAACCATCAACAAAACAACAATGACATAAGCAATACTACCAATGGTGAAGATTCTCAATGCAAACACTACCCTTTACGGCACTTCCACACACAACTAAATGAACAACCAACACACTTGACAATTATACCACAAAAGCCCAACTGCTGGTCTTTCATCCTCAGATACCCAGACAAATATACAAGAGCATTAAAATAAAGCTTTAATATTGCTCCCCCTGAGGATGTGCTTCCTGGAGATGCTTAGTGCAAAGGAGGAGTAGTCTCCTTCAGTCCAAGGAGACATGATTTCCTCTCTTCTTTCTTTCTCCAAACTTTCTTAAACACGGGCTTGTATTTCTCAACTGCCTCCCCGTTTTGCACCTTTGCGTGAACTCGAATATTTCTCTGGTGTGGTTGTCTCTTATGCATCCATGATGAATGATTATTTTCCTTTCTTCTATGAACCTGATTTATTCCCTGTCTGTGTTGCGTTCTTTGCGTCTTATGAAATCTATTGTTTTGCCTTAGATTTGATATAGAAGTGCTTGGACAAAACCTTGCTATGTGCCCATGACCATTGCATTGAAAACATTGTACATAGTGTTCGCTCAGATATGCAGAAGTATTTCTACCAGCATAATTCTTTGATTTATTATTCAATCCACAATAAGTTGCCTTGTGACCATACTAGTTACATCTGAAACAATAGCCAGAAAAAGTGTTAGTATGAAAAGAGTGAGAGTGGTAGAACCTCTTTTGTTGTGGTTGCTTTGCTGTAAATCTCCTTTGATATTTTCTTTCTTTTGAAGATACAGCTTTAATCTTTTCTTGCTCCGACCCTTCAATAGTGAAATTTTTCTTCTCTGTAGAGTTGGATGATGAAGGTTGTTCAGCTTCAGACTTTTTATGCTTTGATCCTTCAACGGTGAGCTCCTTTTTCTCTGCATATTTGGATGATGGGGGTTGTTCAGCTTCATACCCAAGACCATGCTTATCCGTGGAGCTTCTCTGATAATTTATCATTTTATCTAGCAATTCTGTGCTCTTCTCGAATTTAAGATTTGTATTGGCCTCTTCCAGTTGTTTCTTCAAAGAGATAATCTTTTCTTCTTGTTTGCAGCAAATAGTCTCTTTCTCATTGATCTGAGACCTGAGAGTTTCTTCAATCCTTTTGAACTCTTCTATTTGCAGCTTCAGATTGCTAACTATTTTGTTGGAATCTTCTTCATGTTTGCTACATACATTAACTTTCTTATTCATCTCTTCTGTCTGTATTCTTAGACCGTCTATCTCTTCTTCTAGCTTACTGCAATACTCTGATTTCATGGTTAACTGCATTTCGAGATTTTTAGAAATTTTCTTGTAATCTTCTGTCTGTACTTTCAAACTGGTGATTATATCTTCTGCATCCTCAACCTTTTTAACCAGAGCTGAAATTAGTTTATGTTCCCAATTTGCTTCTGCATCACTTTCTTCTTCATCATATTCTTGTTCTAAATCTGTTTCTTTACCAATTTTGAATGGATCATCTTCAACTTCACTGCTATTAGAACCATGGCACTGACATTCATTATGACCGAGTTGACCGCAAATAAAACATTCTGTACCTAGAGAACCTGCATCATGATCGAGTTGTCTCTTGGCCTTTTCTCCACTGTTTGATTCATCTTCATTTTCTTTCATGACCCTGTGTGTTCTTTTCTTCTTGTGTCTCATGGTTCCACTTTTGCCTTTCTTTGCCATTTGTGTAATAATCCAAGATCAACCCAGACTGATTAAGCCTGAACTGGGAACTTGGCTCTGATACCAATTGTTGTACTTAGTATGGCACTAAGAGGGGGGGTGAATCAGTGTAGCATTCAAAACATGAATTAATAGCTCTAAAAACCATAGCAGGAAAAAAAACTTATAAACAGATATAATAAGTACCGCAAGAGAACATCACACAACACAGATTTTTAACGAGGTTCACCAAAATGGCTACTCCTCAAAAAGAATGGCTGCTTGGACTACCATCCAAATCCAGCCTCTTGCAAAGTACCAACTTTACAATTTGTTTACCAGCACCAACTGGAAGGAGCACCAACCCCTTATTTATCTGCACCAACAGAAAGGAGCACCAACCCCTAATTTGCCAGCACCAACTGGACTTCAATTTTGAATGAAAATGTTTGATAGATACCTTTGTTATTGCAAGACTCTAACTGGTCCACTTCACCTTTACAATCTCTGCGCACTCTGCTCTCTCTCTTGCGTAATAACTTCACACAATCTGCTGCACTGCTATAGCCAAACTTTGCAATCAACTTTGCCCTTCGTGCTCTCTGCACACTCTACTTTCTCTATGCATACGCTTTGCACACTCTGTGTCGTTCCACACTCTGCTCTCTATGCGCATTCGCAATCGCACTTCGAACAACTCGACACGACTAGCTCACATTACGCACTTCGCTATCATTTCATCGATTCTGCGCTATCTACGCTTTTATGGCCGCATATCACATGATGATACTCACACCGATCGATCCATTCAAATCTCCAAATAGCCCCGCTTATATACTTGAGATTTTGAGATGAAAACCCTAATAGTAGTCGATTGATTATGCAAATGCAAACCCTAATCTTGGTCGGCTGCAAACCCTAAATTTGGTCGGCTGCAAACCCTAGAATGTCGGCTTCAAAACCCTAATAAATGTCGGCTCAAAAACCCTAATGAATGTCGGCCCAAATTTAACTCTGTCAGCTTCAACCGTTCCTCTGGATCTGTAGCTTTCCTCGTGAAACTCCAACATGTCTGTCCACTGCATCATTAGATCTAACTGCCTGTGTTGACAACAATGACAAACCTCTTGCAACACCTTGCTCAACATATTTATATTGCCCTTCTCCTTTCTCTAGAACGTTAGTGCTCTAAGGCTTCGAAAGCCTTAGTAAAACCCAACCTTTGGGTTTTTAATCTCTAATTACACTCAAATATATTTTAATTTTCTAAAACCTAACCTTAGGGTTTTAATAAAATGAACTTTATCCTTTAAAATCTAATCATATTATAATTAAAATTATAATATTTAATTATATTTTTACCACTTTGGTAAATATTATAAATAACAATTATAACTCATTTTAACCTTCAATCTTTGGATGAATTGATTCCATGGAATAAAAACCTCTTTTTGACCCATTCTTTTTGGGTGTAAAATAAAATATTTTAACGCCATTATAAACTTCCTACTAAAATTTGCACCGATTTAAGAAGAAGTCTCACTGTCATATTGACATCAATGACAACTTTGGCTTAGGGACTCAAAATGTTCAACAATCTTCCCCTTTGTCATTGATGGAAACCCACATTCTTTTTACTTGAAACCTGAATTTTTTTTTTCCTTCTAATTTTCTTTTTTCTTCTGCTCCCCCTAGGAAATTGCTCCCACTAGCTCAATGTTGTCTCAGATATCAAATCTCTCCCCAATACATAAATCTCTCCCCCTTTGACATCAATGGAAAAGGGTCATATTTGGGGCTTGGGGCTAATAATGAGCCTCTTAGCTTAGCCCCTCCCCCACTTCCTCATGAGGTGGTTAATTCTAGGGTGGGAGTATTTCTACTCCCCGAAAGCACTATTATTTACCTTTATTATTTTCCCTTATTTTTTGAGTTTTCTGAATCCTCTAACTATTTCTATCCAAGTCATCATCCATGTTCTTGTCATCATTCTTGTTCTTGTTCCTATTCTTGTTCACATCTAGGTTCCTATTCCTATTCTTATTCTCATCCATGTTCTTGTTCCTGTTCATGTTCCTGTTCCTGTTCATAGCTATTTTTGGAATGTCTTCTCTACACCACTTTGTTGTGTGACCATCATTATTGCACTTACAACACTTAATGATATTATTCCTTGGAGGTACAAATATCTTAGGATTTCTCCTAGTGAAGTTATATCCTCTTCTTTCATGAACCCTAAAATTCATTGCCTTGTGACCAAAATGATTACATGAGTAGCAATACCCATGGAAAAACTCTCCATTCCCATATTCTTGTCTTTCATGTGTCCTACATTGTGAAGCCATGTGCCCAAACCCGTGACATGAAAAACATCTTCCATTGAAGCTTCCTTGTCTTGACCTCATCGGTCTCTTGTTTTGATTGATGTTCCATCTATATCTTCTCTGTGCATTGTTCCTATCTTTGTTGAACTCTTTGTTGTCCAACTCATCCTTTGATGTCTCACTCCCTCTTACACTATCTTCTTATGATGTATCTTCTTCTGAAGTTTCTTCTTCTTCAAGACTTGAAGTAAACTCTTCTTCCTTGTTTCTTTTGAGTTTGTTCAAAAACAAGACCTATTTTTTGTTGACCTTATTTGTACCTTGATTATTTTATCCAAAATCTTTGAGCTATTCTTGAATCCTTTCATATTGATCTTGGAGTCCTCTAAATCTTATTTTAGTAGTGCTAACTTCTCACATTCCAAGATCTTTGCTTCTAACTTATCTTTGAATATTTTTGCCTTAGACTTTGATTTTTCTAAATCCTTTATGAGAAATATTCTCTCTTCATCACATTCTTGAAACTGAATTTCAATTTTAGAGTGTTTCTTTCTTACCTTCTTTATCGTTTCAAGGGCATAGATAAGTTCTCCCTTGATATCATAACCATTCTCTGTCGAATAATCCTCTATTGGTTGCCTTTGTCCACATCATTACTTTATTTTGGCTTATCTTCTATAGGATCACTTACTTCTTCTTCTAAAGCCATTAGAATATTTTCATCTTGTCCTTCAAGTGCATTCTCATATTCATCATCATTGAAACTATAACCATCCCTTGTGCAATCATCTTCAAGATGTCCAAATTTACCACATCTAAAACACTTGAGAATAACTGGAGTCTTTTTCTTAACTAGTTATTTTTCTTCAATCATAAATAGGACTTCATCTCTATCATTATCTAAAGAACTAGCATCACTATCATTTGAGTACTTACTTGCATTGTCCGCATAGTAGCTCCTCTTTTGTCTTTGGAAGAACTTCCTTCCTTATCTGTTTTGTCCATACTTGCTTTTATTTTGGTGCTTGTATCTTTCTGATTCCCTGTACATGTGATCCTTTTTTTCTTCATCATTGTTGTTCTTTGGATCTTTACAATCTGTTGCAAAATGTCCATACTTTCCATAATTGAAACACTTAACAAATCTTAGATCTATAGGTCTTCTGGAACATTTATCTCTTCTACCATAATTTGCTTCTTCATCACTGGATGACTCATTGCTTGATTCTGACTTCTTACCCTTTATCTTCTTATTCACTTTCAAAGTAGCCTCTTTCGGAGGGATAGGATATTTTTTTCTTATCTCAAAATTTTTAAGCATGCCAAGTAAAGAATTTCTTGTCAGACTATCACTATCAATTGATGTTTCTATAGTAGAGACTTTTTTACTATACCTTTTTGGAAGAGTTCTCAAGATCTTATCACAAGCATCGAATTCATCAACCTTCATTCCAAGACCTCTCATCTCATGTACAAGTTTATAAATCTTACTGAGATAGTCATTAATATTTTCATCATCCCGCATTCTTATATTTTCAAATTATCCTTTGAGATTTTTGATCTTAGATTTCCTGAAACCTTTATCTCCTTCATATATGTTATGCAATAGTTTCCACATTTATTTTTCTATTTTACAATCCATAACCTTCATAGATTTTGATCTATGAAATCCTTTTATAATTACATTCATAGCTCTTGAATTTGCATGCATTAGAAGCTTACCTTCCTTATCTATAGGAGGATTGACTATTGAATCATAGCCAAGTTCCACTGCATCCCAAACTTCATTACCAAGTGCCATCAAGTGAAAACTCATCATCATACACCAATACAATAAGTCACTTCCATCAAATACTAGTACTGCATTATTGATGGACCCACCCATTTTATCCTTTTGATCCATTGTGCTCTTGACCATTTTTCCTTCAAGCCATCAAACTCTTCTGAAGGAACCCACTATGATACCAATTGAAGAACTCAATCTTATACTGAGATGGGGGGTTGGACAGTATAAGAGCACTTTTTACTTTTTCTCTCAAACCAATATATGCAATGTAAATATAACAATATCAAAAACTATAATCAAAGTAATGTACATAGAACCACACACAATAAAGACACAATAATTTATGTGGTTCACCCAAATATGGGCTACCTCCACGGAGAAAATATTTCTTCTAAATATTTCTCAATAAATCTCTTAGGAATCCTTCCCAATTACAATATTTATGGACCTATGTCCAAAGGAGATACTGATCCCCTAAATCAAGTTTGTGGATCTCTATCCATAGGAGAACTCCTTCTCCTCTACTCTAGCTGGTGATCCTCTAGAAGACTCTACCTCCATTGCACTGATTGTGGATATCTATCCACTTGAAGACTCTTGTCCTCACTTAGAAGACCTATCCTCAATGTCCTAGCTGATGGATCTATATCCACTGGAGACTCTATCCTCTCTGCTCTCTCACCTCCAAAGATCTATCTCAATTATGTACTAAACACAGTCTAGTCAGTCTAGCATAGTTCTCAACTCTTGCACTAAATATAGTTCATTCAGTCTATCATAAATCTACTCAATATCTATCTCTGGTCTGGCACAAACCTATCCTTAAATTTATACTAAACTCTACTCTCAAATCTGCACTAAACATAGTCCAATCGATCTAGCACAAATTTTCTCAATAGGTCCACTCAGAACCTACTCAAATCTGCTCAATAGGTCCACTTAGAACCTGTTCAAATCTGCTCAATAGGCTCACACATAACCTACTCAAACATGTCTCAACAGGTCCACACAAAACCTACACAACTCTGATCAACAAGCTCACACAAAACTTATCCAAATCTGCTCAACAAGCTCACACAAAACTTGTCTAAATATGCTTAACAAGCTCACACAGAAATTGTCCAAATCCAGAAAAAAAGAGAATTTTAAGAAAATTAATTTTTTTTATATTAAAAAAATGCTCAATTACTTTCTCAACTCAAATCAATCTCATAGAAGCATAAAGAGAATTTTTAGAGACTCAATATGTTCTATACTCAAAACTCAATCTCTTTCTCAACTCAATCTCATAGAAGCATAAAGAGAATTGTTAGAGACTCAATATGTTACATTCTCACAAAATCAATCTCAACTCAAATCAGAATATAAAATAGTTTGTTTTATGGAACTTGAACAACCACTTCATACATCCACTTGACTAGGCCCAATCAACTCTACTCAACCAATCACTCAAGAAACAAATCTTGCTCATAAACCCTTGTCCAAGCATGTATCATCCAACTCAAAATATTTCCAACAATGCTAAAAAACAAATCTCACATAACAATGATACTCATGATCTTTTCAAACTCGAGTTCAAGTTATTTGCATAACAACTTACTTCAACAACCATGCTCATCAAACAATGTTTTAATAACAACTCTCAATTTCAGAAAACCTTGAAGCATTAACTAAAACACTTCACTCAACCAATGATCTCAACAACAACGCTAATAAAACAAGGTTTTAATATCAACTCTCAAATTATAAAACCTGGAAGCATTAACTCAACCACTTTCAAAAAGGAAACCCTAATTAATTCCTTTTCACTCCAAACTTAATTTTCAATAAAACCAATCAATCAACTCAACCAAAGAAGAATTTTGCCCATACCTTTTAAAATGTCAAGGAGTTGATCTCACAAATCTGCCACACTCACAAATTTCTCTTTTCCAATCTCACATAAGGGTTAGAGGACTTCAATAAAAATCACAATGCAAAATCAAAAAATACACCCTTATTAATCCAACTTAATTTTAACATCCACCAAATTACTTTTAGAAGAAACCCTTATAAAAAATAATAGCCAACAAGTCTTAAAATAAATCTCAATTAACCCTTTATTATAACTCCTTATACCTCCTAAAATATAACTCTCAAAACAACAATTTCCAAATTATAGAACTCAAATAATCATCAACACTTCACCTTCAAAAATCAATCACCACAACCTCTATTTAATAAAGTTTATTAAAAATTAATAAACTTTAGAAAAACCTTATCACTCCAACCTTAGGGCATAAATCATAAAATTTTAATTAAAAAATTGTACCTACCTCAAGGGGTTTCGACCCCATGACTTGCCCTCACCATGAGTGCCTTAGCCATGGCTAAGGTTTCCACATGAGCTACACACTCATTCACAAAGGGGGAAGCACCACGTGCTTCCTCTTTGCACTTCTCCTTGCCCATGTTTAATAAAAATGTGCACCTTGGGTGCTTCCAAAACACTGCCACAAAAAACCACTTCACGAGAATTGAACGCACGACCTCTGTTATCTCAATGCCTTCGCACTCTCCAAGTTGCCACTAGGCCACATTGCCCAATGCGAATTAGGGGGTGGTCTCTCTCCGTGTTATCCTCTGTTTCCTTTGCCAAACGTTTTAAACCACACAAGCTCGTTTTCACATATGCCACACAAATTTCATTTGATCAAAGGATAATTTATCCCCCTTTGTCTAGGACATCGACCCTTTGATTTGAATGCATCACGTCAGCACTCTAAGGCTTCGAAAGCCTTAGTAAAGCCCAAACTTTAGGTTTTTAATCTCTAAAAACTTTGCGCTCGAATATATTTTAATTTTCTAAAACCCAACCTTAGGGTTTTAATCAAATGAACTTTATCCTTTAAAATCTAATTATATTATAATTAAAAATTATAATATTTAATTAGATTTTTACCACTTTGGTAAATATTATAATAACAACTATAATATTTTTAACCTTTCAATGCTTCGAATGAATTGTTTCCATGGAGAAATAAAAACCTCTTTCTGACCCAGTCTTTTTGGGTGTAAAATGAAATATTTTAACCCATTATAAACTTCCATTAAACTTTGCACTCGAATTGAAGAAGAAATCTCATTGGCATCTTGACATCAATGACAACTTTGGCTTAGGGACTCAAAATGTCCAACAATTTCTAACTTCTCATTTTCTCTAATTTTCTAACTTTTATCTAATTTTCCTATTGGAAGGTCTCCCCTGAGATTTAACAACACCAAATTCAATTTCTAACTTCTTTTGATTTTTGGTTTTAGAGTTTGGGCAAATTTTTTTGGATTAGCTAAATTTCCTAAGTTCTTTTTTATTTGATCTACCCACTTTTTTAGAATTATTTGGTTCTACTCATCTTCAACTTCCTCATTTTTGAACTAAATATTTATATCATCCACCTTTTTCAAAATGCCATTACCTTCATCTCCAAAATTAATCTCTTGAGTCATATCAAAAGAATTTGGAGAAAGAACAATATTCATTTGTGAGGAGGATAAATTATCACATACCTTCATATTATATACCATAACTTGATTCTCAAAGGAAGAGTCCTTATGCATATCAAATTTACTTAATTTTAATGGATCTTAGCTTCCAAGATATCTTCCTTTCAAGAACCCTCTAAGGATAAGGCCTTATGCTTTTCTCTCTCAATGTTTTTAGCTTCCAAGACATATTTATTTATGACCTTGGGAAGGGGGCTTCTAGTTTGGGCATGCCCTAGTCAAGTGACCTAATTTATTACAAATCCTATATTAAACAAGGGGATTCTCATATTCTAAAGGCTGATTCCAAACACCCAACCTCAAAACTAACCGAATCAAACTGGTAAATTTCCCCCAACTCCACACTAACACATATCCTGACATAGACGAGGTGAAATTTGGACTTGGTTTCCAAATTTACAATGATTAGATAGTCCATTTTCCTAGCAATACCAACAAAAACCTCCTCATTCTAGTAGTGAAAGAAGAGATTTGGTAATATCACCCAAATTGGGGCCTACAAAAATATTGACATCTTCATATTGCAATCAGGTTCCCATATAATTAGGATAAGGCCATGCATTCCAAAGAACTAGGACCCTAATAAAATTCTCTTTGAATAAAAAAAACAATTTAGCTTCACCATAAAAAACCCCTAGAGAAGGAGACAATCTCCATATGACCATTCGACCTCCACTTAGTAGAAGCCCATTTTTTTATCACATCAAGGTCAGGTATAACCCTCATAAATCTACCTATCAAGTGATGGGAACCTTTTTCAATGGTTATATTAATCAGGTCATCTGGAATAAAAAGCTGGCCCTTTTTCGAAAGTAGATTAAACTTGGTCTTTGGGGAATTAGACTTACCCAACACCACTTGAGACCAAGACCATTTTCCCTTATATTTTACACCTAAAACATCAACATCCTAAATATTTTTTACACTATGTGACTCCATGTCACCATTATCAATGCCACCAAGACCATAATTGCTATCGATTATGATATTGCTACTAGACTCATTCTTGTTGGCTTGTTATTTGAAATAAACAACTCTAGCCTAAGTTTGATTCATTTTATATTGTTATCTTCTTGTGCACTTTAGGCTCTATATTTCTCAAGTCCATAAATAATTGTAGCAATTACCTCAACACCACCAGTGGCATGCCATTAGACACTATGTGATCAATGAGAGGCTTAGAATTTTGAACATGATTGTTGGATAAAATGTGTAGACACAAAAATCTGGCCATTTGTCCTCCATCCTAACTTTCCCACCATTTTCGCCACCAAAACCTATCCATTTGTCATCCATCCTAACTTTCCCACCATTTTAGCCCATTATTCATATATATTTATATATAGTTATTATATATATTTAAATAATAGTATTTTATATATTAGATTGTATATATTTATATAAGTGAATTAATACCAACCATCTGATTTCATTTAAATCTATCCGTCCATCCACATCAATCCATGCCACACCCTAAATTTAATATCCACCCTCTGATGTGCTTTTATCTCAACCACACGATTAGTATCATTGAAACCCTAGCATGCCCTAGGTTGGATTATAAAAAGGAGATATTTTGATGGCTCAACCCCTAAGTGATTAAATCCTTGAGTTTCCTAAATTTTGTCATCCTGAATTCCTAAGTTCTCAAATCCTTGAGTTTCTTAGTTGTTCTAAGCCCTTCTAGTTCCATATTTGCTCATTGTAACCCTTGCATACATCACCATCTATTTCCCATAGCTAGATCTGCTTCTGCAAAATCTTCCCTCAACCATCAAACACCTCTGAGCACTTTCTATCATTGTTGAGCACCTCTGGGAACTTTCCATACCAATCCTAAGCACCCACAGGCATTTTCTGCAGTCATCGAGAACCCATAGGAATTTTACATAAACATTTCGAAGTCCCCCTAGCCTTTGAGTGATTCGAGGGCATCACCTTACCTACCAACTACAATAAAATCTCACAGATCAGAGGACAAAAAGTAAAGTAAATCTACTGGTTATTACTTCTTTTATGAATTTTAACTTTTGTTTACTTCATTTGTAGCAAATAATTAGGGTTTTACCATTTCTTATAGAGGGCCTCACATTGTGGAGCCCTCACAGGTATTACTAATCTATTTTTTGTGTCATTGTGTGTGGATTTGAAGGTGCTACATCAACATTGGATAGTTTTTTAAGCTAGAGTGGCCCAACATCAAATATCAAGAAGCCCACTCAATTTTGTTGGGATCAAGAACGCACCTGAAGACACCACTAGCCTTATCTATTAGGATTTTTAAGAACCCTAACCACTATAAAATTGTATAAAAAAGGATTACAAATATCCTCATTGTAACAATGGAGTTTTTAAGCTCCCCCCATTAATATAAGATCAATTCATTATGCAATTTTGATTCTTTGTGTCCAATTTATTTAGCATTGTTTGGTGTTGCATTTTTGTATTCACAAATGGCAATCACGATGGGACCCTCTAAGGGTTTTTTTTATGATTTGCATTACTAATTTAAGTGTTGTTTTTTGTTATCTTGTAGGGTTTTTAGAAGCACAAATTTCATAGATTTTTTTGGATCTAGGGTTTCTGAAAGTTTGTAGAAGTTGCATAAGGTGCACGAAGCGCCCAAAGGTGCTCGAAGGCCATTTAAAAATACCCAGGTGCATTTTAAAAGTGTCCACGGGCATTTTACAGAGAGCTAGGACAAATACATAGGTTGTTTGTAAGTCTGCTAACCAAACCATAGTTTTTTTGTTTACGTTTTCTAGTTGTTTTGTGACTTTTTTAGGTTTTTAAGATAAAAAGAACTTCACTAAGTAATATGGAAAAGAACAACCATATTAGCATGCATTCTATAATTTAAATTAATCACTTGCATCCATTTGCATATTCTGTTTTAATTTTTTTTGAGTTTCTATTGTGTGAAGATAAAAATAATAATACTACATTTTGATTGCATGTAAATCAAAATTGCATAATTAGTTTGCATTATTAGGGTTAGAGATATCTATTTTTTGTGGTCTAAGTAGGAACGTTGTTCATATGCTAAGAGTATCCCCATACTTGGATGATTCCATACGAAGGAATAGACAAACCCACTAGCTGTTTAGAGCAGGTTTTAAGTGGTGTACTCTATATCCTTTGGAGAAATTGGTATTGTGAATAGTGGCTTCTACTTTAGACCATTGAAAGTGGTTATTTTTATTTGAACACAATAGAAAATTTAAAATTTAAAAATAATCACACGTTGCACGATTCACATTCAATAGTAGTGGCTGGATTTCATCACCAGCCATTACGTGAGATTTGGTGATGGTGGATTTCATATCCATCCACCAATCTCTACCCTTAGAAACCTTAGGTCACCCCCAAGAAAACTTGTTGGATTTCATCACCAACAAGAATCTCGTTGCCCTAGCCTAGCCATAGTTTTTACCTTTATTTGATTAATTCAGATTAGCAAATTTGAAACACACAAAATTGAAATCTAAAAAATGCATTCACACTAACATGAGATAATCAATGAATGAGGTAAGACACACATGTTAAACTTAGCATTGATTGTTTATTTTATTATGAACTTTAAATTGGGTGTTTCAATTTATTGCATAATCCATACTTTGATTTATTTACTTTATGGTCTTAACATGAAAACAAAAGCAAAAATTAAGTCAAAATAATCAAATGGAACCTTCATCCACCTTTCCCACCACTTCTTTGGTATATTTATCTACAGGTTCCTCACATTTCTTGCCATCCACAACCTATCATATGACCATGCCCCAAGAGGATTCAACCTTCCCTACCATAGACAACCACATTACCCATATAAACATGGCAAAAGTAGAAGCTCTCACGAAGTCTTCTAATTATGTCTTAGAGTCCATCCCGAATTCACCTAGATAGGATTCTATTTTACAACAAGAGCCTGTGTATTCCCAACCACCATCCAGCTTCACCCAAGTGTACACCAATACTATTTTTGAGGCATCAGTTGTACCTTCATCCCATATGTCCATTCCCCAACCTTCATGTATCCCTAGCACTTCATATACTTCCACTTACCAACCCCATGTATAAAGCACAAGTAATTGTTGCTTCACAAGTTTGAGCCTCACAAGTTGCCATACCTAGTGTGACTTCTCACCATGCCACATCTACCTCCATACCATTAGTTTCTCATAAATAGATTAATGAGGCGTAGGAACACTTAAACAAATTGCTTAGAAAAATTCAAAATGCTTAATAGCAAGTGCAAGTGAACCCTAAACCTTTGCAAAACTCTAATCAGACTGTCCTTACCAACCAAGGACCATCATGGACCCCATAGTATGCAAAAATAGATAGATCAGTTGATACAACATACTCCTGGTTTGAAAAACCAGAAGCCCACTCTACGTCAATTGATCAATCAACCTATTCATCCTTTGGTACCATCATCACCATATCCAACAGACTTTATGATATCTAAGTTTGACAAATTTAAGGAAACTGAGGATCCCAAAGAGCACATGAGCACATTTGTACATGCATGCTTTAGAATTCAATAAAGCAATGCGCTCATGCTCCAAATATTTCCTCAAACATTAGGAGGAGATGCCATAGAATGGTATAATAAAATACCAAGCCATAGTATCTATAATTTTGAGAAATTTATTGACCAATTCTTTGATAGTTTTATCCTAAATGTTAGAAAGAAGGTCTTATTATCTGATGTCTATGCTTTAAGGCAATATGATGATGATTCTATCTATGATTTCAGAAATCATTGGAGGGTTTTCATTACCAAATTTCCATTCACCCTACCAATGGATGAGCTAATTAAGTTATTCACCAAGAGTTATTTAAAAACTATCTCTTGGATGCTTCAACTACAAACCTATTGTTAATTCGAAGAAGCTTTAGCTCAGGCTAATGTCACTGAGGAGATCAAAATTCATGAAGGCATAATTAAGCCTAAAAAGAAAGAATGGTAAAATAAAGGCCAATTTAAATAAACTATTTTGACCAATAAAAATAAACATAGGCTACCCCAACCACTCAACCCAATCAAGTTAATTAAGTGGTCATGAGCCAGTTGGTAATGGCTCAACAACAACCTGTGCAACAAACACCGCAATAAATTGCTTATCATGTGGTACCCTCAACAACTCAAGTTATGCATAACACAGTGCCAACTGTGGAAAACCATCCCCAATGATATTTTGTCTAACAAAATTACAAATACACCCCTTTATACGAGTCATATGCTTCCATTTTTAGAATATTGTATGAGACAAACAAACTTGCTTTTCCTGAAATTAGATTGGATGATCCCGTCAAACGTGGTAAACATTATCGAGAACATTTATTTTGTCCTTATCATAGGCAAAACATGCATGACATTAATAATTTTAATGTATTTAAAGACACAGTGCAAGACATTATTGACTTGGGTGCAATCAATCTTGATAACCCCCTCAATCAATAAAATCAAAACCTTGGTATATTTCAAACACCACTTCCTCATCACGAGGAGGTTCAACCAAATTTAGGGGGAGATAACACCAAAACGCCTCTCAATCAATTCAATCATATCCAATAATACCAAGGGTTTATAGGGGCCATCCATGTGGTTACTAGAAGTCAAAGGAACAACCAACAACGACAACCACCTCAAGAAAATGTGTCACAACCTTCTACATCGCCTCCCATCCAAGTTTCCCCCAATCCTTCATCACCTATCCATATCCTTGGCCAATAAAATATTTTAAATCCACCTATCAATCATCTATCCTCACCAATTATCTCATTGAATAGCCAATTAACTACAATTTTGAAGATAGCTTCCACTAAATTGTCAATCTATGAGTTGATTCAACAATCTCCCCCACATCAGGAGGCATTAATGGACATTTTGAAATCCATTGAATTACAATCTCAAGATCGTAATTCCCTAAAAAAATTTGTGGGGAGGATCCAAACATGCATGGAGCCTTCTATAACATTCTATGACTTTGATATTAAGCCAATATCATCAGAATCAGTAGATCCTCCATTGCATATTATGACTCTAATTGACAAGAAGCCTTTTAAAAGAGTGTTAATTGACAATGATTCCTCCATAAATATCATCATTGCATATGCTCTTCATAATTTGAACCTTCCTCCATATCACATCACTAAGTTATCATTCACCCTTAAAGTATTTAACAATGCTTTGTGTTTCATAGTTAGCATTGTTGTTTTACCCATTGAAGTAGGGGATAAAATGTTGCACACAATGTTCCACATCTTGGAAGGATCCATGGCATACAATGTACTCCTTGGAAGACCTTGGATGAGATAAATGATATGTATCCCTTTAATATTACATCAATGCTTAAAATATATTCACGAGGTACAGGTACATTGCATACCTATGGACGTCGATCCGTTGAAGTATTGCAATTTCATTTCAAATCCTTATGAGTCCCTGATTCCTTCCACTCATATTTTTGTATTGCCATCAACCAATACATTTCCCACATCACCAATTACTTCATCAAAGTTTCCCATTCCTGAGGAGCTTCCTATCACCAACCCTCATTCAGCTTCCACACACCCATTATCATCATCATTGACTACATGCACATGTGGTCATAGTTAATCCGTATCATCAACATTATTGCCTTCCACATCATCAACTTCATCCACTCAACCTTCCCAATCCAATCCATCCCCTTCACCCAATGTTCCACAAGTCAAAGTGATGGATTGTGAGATACCTCCATCTCCATCATTTCCTGAGCCATCATCTACCCCTAGTCCATCCACATCCTTTGAGGTACACCTCACTAATCCTGGTATTGGTTAATATGTGGTCCAAAACATCACCATCACGTTGCTCACTATCCCTAGTTCTAAGGATTTCAGTCACCCACATGACCCATATTTAGCAATAGGAGTAGTATATGACATAGGCTCAGCTCCAAATAGCATACATTTTGTCTATGAGAGGATTGATTCATCATCCAATCTAGATCCCCTAGAGGAACCCAAGGAACCAACACTTTCAAATATTCCAAACATCACATAGTCAATTGGCAAGGCCATGACCTAGGATCACATGAATAGGGAGTTGTTCAGCCCATAGATGTTCCATATAAAGAGGTGCATGACCGTTCATGTCTAGGCTACCGACTTTCCACCACCTCTTCTTTTGAACAAGCCTTCCAAAGGCTTAATCTAAATTCAGAAGAAGAAGCCCTTCATCCTGACAATTATGAAAATAAAATCTATGAAGAATTTGAACTCATATCAATAATTTTGGATGAATTTGAAGAATAATCAGATCCCATCATTCCCCATATCAAACAATATGAGTTTTATCTCAACATTTTCCCCATTCATGAGCCTATATTTCTCTTGCCTCTTCCACAAGAACAAGCTACCCCTACCAATGAACTACCACCTCCATTCCATTAAGCCATTCCATGAGCAAAACTTGTAACATATGTACATAACACAAAAATAGTGGTTGTTACCACTACCAAAAAAAATAAAAATAAAAAACAAAAAATTAAAAATCAAAATCAACAAAAGATTTTCTTTATTTGCATTGCATGTGTATATATCACTTAGATAATTGTATTTTTTTGTGTTGTTTGCTGCTATCCAGTTTAATCAAGCTCCTAGCACCAGTTCTTAGGGTCCATCCATTTCATCCAACCTTATCCACTTTTGCCCATAATTCAACATGAATCTTGTTGATTTATTCACCATGCTCCGTAATCCATATGATCCAACTAAGCCAATTCTAATTGACATAAATCTCATTGATATGGAGAAAAATTTCTCGCCTCCATCATTTTTCAAATTCGTATTGCTTGATGAATTGTTAAGGGCTTCCACAAACTACATTCCTCCATCCCCTCCACTTTTACCTTCACCTTAACCTTCGGGTCCCAGGTTTTTCCAGGCAAAAATAGATGATGATAAGCCAAAAGAGTTAGAGGACATCATAGGCTATCCTGACTGGTTCTCAAGCATGGTACCCATTTACACGCTTAATGGGATGATATGCATTTGTATTGATTTTCAATATCGGTCCTATATCTTCCTCATCTAGGGATCCTCTTCTATGCATAATTTAATTTCGATATATGTATATATACATGGCTAATACACAAAAAAAAACTGCATACATTTCACTCATGACATTGAATTTCCTTTGCATTCACCCACATTGTATTTCACATTTCACAAAATTACATTGCATTTACACCCACATTTCACATATCATATTAGGGATCATTTTTTAAGTTCAAGGTTTTGAATTGGTTCGAATAAAATCATGTTGCCTTAATCAGGGACATCCTCACAACATCATGCACAAAATCCACCCATTTTATTCCATCAGGTAAAGAATGTCATTTGCCTCTATACATCCACACAAGTCCTAGGTGTTTTCAATCACTCAACCACTCCTAGTGTTTTAAGAAAACTCTAAAATACATGTCAAGTTCTCTTTAGGACCATTGCACATACACACTAAGAAAATCTTGAGTTTTGGGAATTGACTCCAAAACATTCCTGAACCAAGCATGACTTCACATCTTAACATCTTGTGTCAAAGAGGGACAACACCATACTCGGTATAAACCACAAAGTGAAAAGGGCCATCCTTGCTAGTCCCATCATGCAACATAGTCCACAAAAACAACGGTTTTCACCACTATCACAATTATAAAAATAAAATAAAGAGTGACGGGGGGACCGGTTAGTCAACACTTAAACAAATTCTAATTTCTCATTAAAATTTGCTAAAAATATTTACATGCATCAAAGTTCAATTTACATGCATTCAGAATTAAAAACAGCCCGCAGGCATACATTAACCGGAGCTCGGCTTCGGTCTCTCTCTGTAACTGCTTTCCCCTGTTCTCCGGTCCACCACCCCTCCATTACAAATTTTTTGGGTTTTTATCGAGGCCCCGATCCTCTCGGCAATTAATGCCCCGCCTAAAACAAAATTTAAATTTTCCTTTCCCCCGAGAATTCAAATTCTTTGGCATTAATGGGCCACTGCCCGATCCACCAAAATGCTTGCATTGATGGCCTCCCTTAACCTGCACCGCCCGCTTTGCTCAGACCGTACTCTGCACTACTGTCTCCTCCATACTGTCCATGCCCTGCAATAGCTGTTTTGTTCGAAAAATCCTTCCAAAAAGTGGTTCTCCCCCTTTAATGCACGCGGCTATCAAATTTAACTCCCGATACGTGGCCTTCATTTTTAATTTCTTACACGTAGCCAATCGTGCGTAAATCTTCCATGACTTCTCCATGTCGGCACACGTGTCCTCCTCAACTGCCATGATACACGTGGCAGTCCACGTGTCGAAATTGGCCTTGCCCGGCCATCCGCTTTCTCTCCCTTGGTCTGTTTTCTTCTGGCCGCGATATCATGACATGTCGCGATATCGCGACCCAACCACTGCCTTGCCACTGTCCACCAGAAATGTAGCGAAATCGCTACCAAAATGCTCCCTCGCACTAAACTTCAAAATCGTCACGATATCGCGACGTCGCGATATCGCGACGAAAACTCCACTTTGCATTGCTGCTGCCTTCGAGGTCACGATTTCGTGACCCCAGCCTCCCAACCATGCCTCAGCATTTGCCTTTGATTGTTCTACCACCGCCTTCACCGTTGATTGTTCTGCCTCCGCCTCTGCCCTTGATTTTTCTACCATGTGGTAGCTTCTAACAGGTCGCGATATCGCGACTTGTCGTGATATCGTGACTTGTCGTGATATCGCGACAGGACTCTTTCCCCTCTGCCTTGCTCTGTAGACCGTCACGATATCGCGACGTCGCGATATCATGACGTCCAAGCTCCTCTCCTTTGCCCTGTGAAACTGTCACGATATCGCGACGTCGCGATATCACGATGAAAACTCACCATAGCTATAAGGCAGTCCCTTGGGTCATGATTTCGTGACCCCTTCCCCCTTGCCTTATAAAACTTCTCCCAACCGAAAATTGCTTTACAAAACCTCCCCCAACTTGGAAAAACAACAGATCAAAATGCAATGAACTAAAAAAATTTGGAAGATGCAAGATTGCTTTACTGTCTTCGGATGCTCCTGCATCAGACACCCGGGGTAAAAAGGAGAAGTGACCTTCACTTCTGTGTTGTTCAGCCCGCATCTTCTGTAACACCTCCAAACACTCATCAACCTTTGCAACCTGCACAAATCCCGTTTCCTGGCAAAATTTTTTGCCTTCTACCAGACAAATTCTGGCATTGCTGCACACCTTCTCATCTTTGGTCTGCAATGGCTTCAACTTGTGCCGCACTCCATATTTCATCAAGGAGTACGTGTTTGCACGACCATCATGCACTGCACTCCGATCAAACTGCCATGGCCTGCCCAACAGCAAATGGCAAGCATCCATGGGGAAAACATCACACAGGACTTCATCCTGGTATCTCCCAATATTGAACGTGACTAAACACTATTCATGGACCCAAGCTCTGTGGTCCTTCCGCAACCACGCAATCCGATACGGGTGCGGGTGCCTCCTTCTCTCCAGCTACAACTTAGTAATCATCTCCTCGAAAACTAAGTTGTCTGTACTCCCATTGTCTATAATGACATTACAGACTTTGCCTACACTTTTGCATCGGGTGCGGAACAGGCTTCTCCTCTGTTCGGATTTGTCTTCCTCCACCAACATGGTCCTCCTCACAATCATTGCTTCTCCTTTTTCAGCTTCTTTAGAATGTTCTGAGTCAACATCTTCAACTGCCACAACTGCTCTGGCAGGACCTACTTGTTTCTTGTTTACTCTTTCTCGGTGTTGTGGACACTCAAATGCCCGATGCCCTTCTTCTCCACAGTGGAAACATGTTCCTCGAAACACTCCTCTTCCATACCCGCATCCAGATCTACCTCTTCCTCTCGGGTAGCCATCATTCTGAACTTGCGGTTTGGATTCTTCATCTTCTTTCTGATCCCGGCTGCTGCTCTCCTCTTCTTTCTTCTCTTCCTTTCCTTCTTTCTTTCCACCGGTCTTTCCTCCCGGTCCTTTTACTCTTTGCTTGCTCTCAAACTTTTGGTTCAGTTTTTCTTCCACCTTTAAAGCAAATTGGTAAGCATCTTCAATGGTGCTTACCCGAACCAAACTCAACTCCTCCTGAACACTGGGTCTCAACCCATTAATATAACGGGCCACTTTTTCCTTACTTGCTTCTAAATGCCCGGTTCTGATGGAGATTTTATAGAATTCCTCCGTATATTCTTGGACAGTTTTGTTCATCTGCCTCAAACTCTGCATTTTTCGTAGCAGGTCCAGTTCATAATCTACGGGGATAAACTGCCTTTTCAATTTCTCCACCATTCTGTCCCATCTTGTTATCCGCTCTTTTCCTCTTCGGTTCCGTTCCAGCTGTACTCCCTTCCACCATATGCTGGCATGACCCTTCAGTCGGGTCTTAGCAAATCTGACCCGGTTAGGGTCTTCAACCTCCTCATATTCGAAATACTCTTCTAAATCATTTATCCAATCTATTAATTCCTCCGGATTCAAGTTCTTGAAATATGTAGAAACTTCTAACTTCGGCCTCTTCCCGATCTGAGATATGGCCTTGTATAGTCTGGCTTGTGCCGGATCTACATCTTCTTCCTCTTCTTCAAACTGATTCTCCTCTTCATCAACTTCATCTTCACTGTCTGCATCTCTTCTCGGCTCATGTCCTCTGCGCAGTTCTTCTTGCAGGGCCTGAACTTGCCGCTGCAAAGCCCGAAAATCTTTCGCTGCCATGCCTCTACCACCCACGGGGTTTCTTCTCGGAGGCATCTTCACCTGATCTCAAGCCCTCCCACAAGTCCTGGTACAACTGCCTCTCCTTCGGCGGTCTACTGTACACTCAGGAACCACGGGCTCTGATACCACTGACGGGGACCGGAAAACCAACACCTTACAAATTCAACTTTTCATTAAAATCTTCAAAAAATATTTACATGCATTCAAAGTTCAATTTACAGCACTCGATTAAAAAGCTCAGGCATACATTAACCGGAGCTCGGCTTCGGTCTTTCTACCTCTCGTCTCTTCCCCTATTCTCCGGTCCACCATCCTCCCTCCATTACAAATTTTTTGAGTTTTTATCGAGGCCCCGATCCTCTCGCAATTAATGCCCCGCTTAAAACAAAATTTAAATTTTCCTTTCCCCCCAAGAATTCAAATTCTTCGGCATTAATGGGCCACTGCCCGATCCACCAAAATGCTTGCATTGATGGCCTCCCTTAACCTGCACCGCCCGCTTTGCTCAGACCGTACTCTGCACTGCTGTCTCCTCCATACTGTCCATGCCCTGCAACAGCTGTTTTGTTCAAAAAATCCTTCCAAAAAGTGGTTCTCCCCCTTTAATGCACGTGACTGTCAAATTTAACTCCCCATATGTGGCCTTCGTCTTTAATTTCTTACACGTAGCCAATCGTGCATAATTCTTCTATGACTTCTCCATGTCGGCACACGTGTCCTCCTCAACTGCCATGATACACGTGGCAGTCCACGTGTCGAAATTGGCCTTGCCCGGCCGTCCGCTTTCTCTCCCTTGGTCTGTTTTCTTCTGGCCGCGATATCGCGACATGTCGCGATATCGCGACCCAACCACTGCCTTGCCACTGTCCACCAGAAATGTAGCGAAATCGCTACCAAAATGCTCCCTCGCACTAAACTTCAAAACCGTCGCGATATCGCGACGTCGCGATATCACGACGAAAACTCCACTTTGCACTGCTGCTGCCTTCGGGGTCACGATTTCGTGACCCCAGCCTCCCAACCACGCCTCAGCATTTGCCTTTGATTGTTCTGCCACCGCCTTCGCCGTTGATTGTTCTGCCTCCGCCTCCGCCCTTGATTGTTCTGCCACGTGGCAGCTTCTAACAGGTCGCGATATCGCGACTGTCGCGATATCACGACAGGACTCTTTCCCCTCTGCCTTGCTCTGTAGACCGTCGTGATATCGTGACGTCGCGATATCGTGACGTCTGAAGCTCCTCTCCTCTGCCCTGTGAAACCGTCGCGATATCACGACGTCGCGATATCGCGACGAAAACTCGCCATAGCTATAAGGCAGTCCCTTGGGTCGTGATTTCATGACATGTCACGAAATCATGACATGTCGTGATTTCGTGACCCCTTCCCCCCTTGCATTATAAAACTTCTCCCAACCGAAAATTGCTTTGCAAAACCTCCCCCAACTTGGAAAAACAACAGATCAAAATGCAATGAACTAAAAAAATTTGGAAGATGCAAGATTGCTTTACTGTCTCCGGATGCTCCTGCATCAAAGAGTAGGGAAAAATCCCTAGCAAAAACTTTAAATATTTTACATCACACACCACTGATCATTGGGTTGTAAGGATCGTACTACATTTCCAGTCAGACGGTTAGGTAGTCTTCCCCAAAATTCAAGAGATCAAAAACACAAATCATGGACTATGGAGTTAGCCTCCACCAGAGTTATAGATGCTTGATTGACCATGAAGTATGGTCATGCATGGTGACACATCTCTTTTGAAGAGACCTCTGATCACTCATACAGACAAGCTAGCTTAATGGTTTTATTCATAATAAGTTTACCCAATTTACTCAATATGAGTAAATGAACTCACCTACACACACATTGGTTCTTGATTACCTCGAGTCATTACCATGCCCATGATTCAATAAATGAATCCATTGCACACACATTTGGTCCTAAAGGAGTTAGGAAATATTAGTGAGTTTGTTTGATACCACTAGTATGTCTGAGCCTCTGCAAAATAGACAGTTTCCATATCAACATCCATATCTTCTTTCATATCAACATCCATGTCACATCCATGAGTCATTCATCCCACATATCACCAAGTCTGGTGCCCCTGATTAATCAACAATGCTAAGCACAAGTCCTTTCATATAGACAATGATATGAGAGCATGCATCTGTCTATTTTTTTGCTATTAGGTTCTAGTCTATCCTATTTTTGATCCATGTACAATTTTCCTCTTCAAAATCAACCTCCCATAGATTGTTGTTTTGAATAAAAAGTAAGAAATCTCTCATACTTTGGGTTATTTTCCTAATTCCCCAATTTTTTTCATCCATATTGGCTATGGCATTAAAATCTCCAATGAACATGAATAAACTTTGATGGTCTTTACTCCTTATAAAGGCTTCAATCCCACTCTAATAAATTAACTTATCTTATTACATGAAAATTTAAAAGAGTAATTCTTATTTTTTCAATTCTTAAATATTATCTAAAAATTTTAAAACTAAAATAAAACCTTTAAAAATAATTTGGAACATAAGCAAACACATGACATAAAAATATTTTTTAAAATGATTATAAGATAATCTATTCATGATTTGTAATTAGTTATATGGGATTGAAACAAACCATTACATCATGGCCATGGTCATATGGTGGTATCACAACCATTTGGCTATTATGTATATAGTGATTGGCAAGATTCAACATGACTCTTCTCCTTGAACAAGTTAATAAATTGAACCATTTAAATTAATGCCATGACAATGCTCCATACACATTGCCATGACATACAAAATATATTTAAAAAATAATAATACTTAACTATAAATGCTTTAAACTAAATTTAACTAACAAATACAGCTTTATTTTTGGTTTGTGGAAAACACCTTTTTAGGGTACCAATTTCATGTATGTCCCATGCAAACAAAGATATATTTAACAAATGTAGCTTAAAGATAACAAAATAATTGCTATTAGGAGTATAGTATTGAAATGAATGAATACACTCGAAATTGCACCTGATGGACAAAATGTCCATGTTAGAAAATAATTTAAGTTTGTAAAGAAATATGTTCATGTTTTGATATTTCGTGAATATAAGCTTTGACTAAATGAATATAAAAGTTAAGGAAAAAGTTAAAAGCATACTCTACCTTCCTGACCTTCTAGGCGAACAAGTAAATAAAAATAAAAATAAATCAAAATATAAAATATAGTGATGGCTATGTATAATTAGTTTATTATCATTACTTGTATTAATTTTAAAACTACATTTTGTATAAGTATGGACTACGTTTAAAAAAAAATTGTGGTTAGTTAAGTCTACATTTTCAAGTATAAGTATGGACTACGGTTAAAAAAAAATTGAGGTATGACAAGTTTTTTTTTTTTTCGTTAAGTTTACATTTTCAATTTGGTTCATACGCAAAGATATGAGAGCATCTAGAAGAGTGGAATAAGATAATATTGTAACTTTTTTAATTTTTCAATTATAATTTTAATTGTGATCTATGGATTCTTGGGGGTGATTTCAATATTGTTCTATCCACTTTGAATGTTATTTCTTCAAGTTTCTAGTATACATGAGATAATAGATGCATTAGGCAATCTTGTAAAGCAAAAAGATTGGATAGTGTAGGCTAAAAATTTTGCATCCCTTTTCCTATGGTTAATGGAGTCGTGCCTAGAAGGGGGATGGGATGTTTGAAACCTACACCTTGATGTGAGGGTTACCTGGTGACATACCTCCTTTGATGATGGTTGGGTAGATTTGGGTTCACTAAGAAGTGTTTTAAGACCACTTCTAAGTCTAGCTAAGGGTGTTGTTTGAAATGTGTTCTTTCAATTTACAAGCACCTAGGTTTAGGCCAAATGCAACTAATATCTAAGCTATATGCACTTTACTTTCCTTTAAAACAACGCACAACAAGAATCCTTCTAAATTACATGTATTTTATTTATTTTATTTATATTTTGAATATTTACATAGAAATTAAAAATAAAACTAATATGATATTGGCAGGAATAGAAAGATGAAATTAATATAGATCATACAGAGAACCTACCTGGTTTGGATGGTTGATTAGAGTGAATTCATAGCTTGTAAGTGATTCATGGCTTAAAGTGTGAATTCGTTGAAATCCTGCAAATAACTTTACAAAAACACTAGAATTTTTTATCAATGTTTGGGAATCTGCTTAGGCCACTATATGATTTATCTTAGTGACGTGATAGTCAAATACCCTTGACCCTTTTAGCAAACCATGCATAAAAAAATAGTAAGTGTTGACCTTTTACGAATAATGCAAGAAGTTGAATGAAATGACACAAATAGTGAAAGAGCAAGATACTATTGAAATCAAAATGATTGATATGCAATGTGCAAATGAATAATGGATTTGGAGATAAATATTTTTCCCCATATATCTACGAATACGTGGCCTGTAAGAAAATTCACAAATTTTCTCACGAATTTGCTAGATGTGCAAAAATATGAATTTGCTAAAGAAACATGATGTATAAAATACTAAAACAAATCAAATAGCTTGCTTACAATGATGGTATCACAAATTATCTTGTCTAATTTTGTAGTTATTAGGGTAGGAAGACAATCTCTTAGCAATAGTAGAAGCTCAAAAAGTATTCTCCAGTTAGCAAGAAAACCTATTTGACACTCAACCTACAAATATTTATCAGCCCTTAGATTTTCTCAACACACTTGCTCATTCCTTTATTAGTTTACCAAATTCTCCATTAGCCTCATTTGGGAGATAGGACGCGTGTTTATTAACTTGGATCGACACAAATTAACTAAAAACCATGAGATTTGAGGTGGAAATTGGGGGAGGTTAGTCAAATTGGGAAATTTCCAATCCAAGTGAATTCACGGCCTAAAATTAGAGGTCATGAATTCACAAAATATGTTGTGTTAGTCTAGTTTGGAATGAATCCAAATGATCATCTATATGGGTAAGTGGCTATCCATTTTAGTGAATTCATGGGCTAAATTTGGGGGCCATAAATTTTCTAGAAATGAGCTAAAAATGAAAATAGGGGTTGGCGAGTGGTTTAAATGGTACAGTAAAAAAGGTGGGCTGATGAGGGGAAGGGTTACGTGTATTAGGGGTGAGTGAGAATTATGGCATAGGTCAAAATTATTTTTCTACATTTTTCCTCCTCTTTGGTGCATTTATGAGTAATAAATGCATCAAAGTAAGATGTAGATGCTTGAGCAAAAATGACAATGGTTGATGTGGGTGAAAAAGAGTAGACAGTTTTGGGCAGATGAATCATGTGAAGTCATTTAAGTTCTTTTTTACATGAAAATTGATGTGTAAAAATGATTATCGATTTCTTGGTCAAGGTGCCCTCTCGAGTTTCATGAAGAATACAATATTTCTAATGGAAATCGAAATGACTGATAAAGAAGGAAAGAGAAAAATAGGAAAAAGAATAAATGGAAAATGGGTGGGGTAAAAACCAATTCATTTTTACCATTCAATTTTCTAGTTTGGAGCTCTGGAGAAAATAGTTTTTCCTACCCATAGAGTAGATTTCATGTGCAAAGGTGACAATGGAGCAGCTAGGTGGATGCGAGTAAGAACCAATTAATTTTTTCTTAAATATCTTTGTTTTTTGTTTGATTTTACTCAGATTTTTCTAGATTTTAAGCCATTCTTTTCACTGTGCAACTGTCATCATGAATTCGCTATGACGAGATGAATGCGCACCCATGAATTTGCTAGGCTAAGTTTTTGTGAATTTACAAAACCTTAGTGAAATCACTATGAATGGCAAAAACTCTATTTTCTTTCTTGTGAACTCACAGAAAACCTGGAGAATTCACTTATTTTTTCCAAAGAGCTTGTAATTTGCTATGATTTTGATATTTTGATGATTATGAGATTATGATATTATATGTTTGATATATTTTATTGTAATATGGAGATCTCAAGAGTCTAGAGTGGAATTTTATCCAGTTCGTGGAGAGAGTGAGGGCACTCGATGCGGTAGAGATAGGGGTGGTGGAGCGAGTGGGGCTTCTCAATATAGATGATATGCCTAGGGTGATCTTGATTATTTTATTTTGATAGCACTAGTCAAGAGTGGTACCCAAAATCATCAATATTTTAGTTACCTATAGGGGATATGATGGTTACATTAGAGGATGTATAGAGGATTTTACAAATTTTGATCCATAGATAGGGAGTGTTCCAATTTTTGATATAGGCGAGGGCACTAGAGAAACTAATCATGGATTTGAGATTTTTAGTCAATGGAGTGGTATCAATATAGAGAATATGGAGGAGATAGGGTATTTTTGTGCTAATAGTTGTGTTGAGTGGTATAATTACCAAATTATTGGCCTTAGCTGGAGTGGTGGTCGAGATGCATTTTGCATGGGAGTCCTTTGTCTTGGCCCACTTTCACAAGATATTATATAATGTCATGTACAAATGACATCACAACTTTATCCTTACCACTTTGCTTCAAGTATGGAGTTGGAAGCATATGGCAGTGTGGATACCCCATGGGTTACCTCAGAGATAGGTGGATGCGAGGTGGCTAGTTGTATACCGATGAGTGCCTTTGAGGAGAAGACACATGGATCAAGATGGTGGGCTAGAGGGACTAGGCAGGTAGTGGATGAGCTGCATATATTATGGATAGTATGGAGGCCATGGTAGATGCATCAAGGTTGGGTTGAGGATGGTGTAGTGTTATCTCATGTGCAGAGGATCCGATGGCTGAGATCAAAGTAGGGGAAAGTGGATTTGCATCATTTTTATCAAGTACAATGATAGTTTGGACTAGTTTAGGAGATACCTAAGCTAGGTGATTTATGGATTTGTTGAGTGATGAGGGATTCACCAGTTGTAGGAGGTGACCTTGATATGACCAAATTTTTGAAGCATTATGAGGATGATATAATTTTGGTGAGTCCTAGTTTGGATAATGTAGGGGTGGAGCACAAATACTAGTAGTGGTATCAAGAGCTTAGACCCTTAAGGATTACTCTTGATTTTCCTCCTCCTCTACCAGTGGTGGATCATCAGATACATATGGTGGTACGAGAGGCCACCCATAAAATGGAGGCACCTACACCTAGATAGGAGGAGGCAACTGGGTCGAGATAGGAGGATACCCCTAGTAGCCACATGATGAGGCAGAGATGATTGATGAGGTAGGGATATCTAGTATCGATGGAGAGGAAGGTGGATGAGTTAGAGGTAGAGGTGGTTTCTTAGAGGGTTAAGATAGCATATTAGACCACATATATAGTGACTTAGGAAACATATATTTAATCATTGGAGACCTAGTTGTAACAACTACGATCTTGAGTATAGCATCAGGTGAGGGGAGAACCCTCTATGAGTAAGGCAATGCCTTCTATGAGCAATGAAGGATATCACAACATACAAGATGAGCTAATGAGGTCCTCATGATGAGAGTTGTTTTACCAAGCTATATATTATTAGATAGTTCCAAAGGGACAAAGGGTAGCTATGCTAGAGTCAATGATGAGCCAAATTCATGCACAATCGAGTTCACAAATAGTGACTAGAACTGTGAACATGCCCCAAGGAGGGCCACCATTAGATGTGGATGAGGGTTAGGTATCTTGGGGATGATGTGCTAGGTTTTTATTTTTGTAGCATAGTCCCTCAATGATTGAGTATGCCAAGTTTTTTATTGTGGCATACCAGTTCGGTATATATGTATTACTCTCAAGATATATACCATGCTGTATTTTTATATTTTTATTATGTTTATGATGATGTTTGTGAATGATTTATTGTTTTGATATTTTATGTTGATGCATGTGGTAAATTATCTAAATGCTAATGTGTAATAATACCTATAATTATGTTAATTTTTATGCACACCTATCATGCTAGTCAAGATGCAGTTTGTGATATATGAAGTGTGAAAGATGAGCGATGATGAAGGAGAAAAAATGGAAGATAATTTACAAAAAATATGATCAAAATGTGTTGGGTAACATGTCCTAGAAATGATAGTTTTTTAATAATATCCTACAAGGATGTGTGCTTGTGTGTGACCAACATGGAGGCTGCCCCTCGTGTGTGGTCGTAAAGTGGATCATGTGTGAGGTATATTTCTATGCTAAAGTCAAAGGTGTGAAACCCAAAAGTGATTGAGCATGATGGTAAAAATGATGATTCTAAGAAGATGAATAAAAAATGATTCATACCTTTTCCATCAATGGATCAAGGATATAAAAATAATCCAAATAACCAGTCATGAAAGATGTAATTTTTCCTATGTGAAGACTTCACTAGGCATCAAAATCCTAGCCTAAATTGAATGCATATGGGAAAAACCTAACTAGGTATCATCTTGTGCCATTATCGCAAAGTCCTTATGCAACTATATGATTAAGCAGACATGGATGAATAAATAGGATATGTAAAATATGATGGACACTCAAGGAAATATATTATGTAATGGTTGATGGATGTAAAATGAAAGGCTAATTATTAATTTAGGATCATTTACTTATGACAATGGCCATACATATCTCATGAAGGTATTATGATAATAGCCAATCGAGGTTCATCAAGAATCTTGGTTATCCTCAAAATGAGGTCAAGTCTATCAAGAACCAATGTGTGATCCACAAATTAATTTCATATCTTGAGCTTGATTATGATGCAAATCTATCAAGAACCATTGTGTGTGATTTTGAAGTTTATTTGCCATTTTTGAGTAATGGTAATTATGCAGGCCAATCAGGAACCATTTATTGTGCAAATGATGAATTCATTTACCAATATTGAGTAAGATAAGATTAAAACAATCATGGGGAGAACTAAAAGGGTAGCTTGTCCTTATGTGTGTTTAGAGATTTCTTAAAGAGAGACATATTGCCATGCATGAGCATATTCCAATAATAGGATCTCCAAGTTTTGGGGAATTGGATTCTCAATTGCTCAAATCGAGTCCTAATGAGAATTAAACCCTATCCTTACTATTTGAAGCCCTGTTACTACTATGAATTTATAAAATAAAGTTAAAGCTTTGGGGAATCAGATTCTCAACCACTCAAATTGAGTCCTAATTAGAATTTTACCCTATCCTTACTACTAAATATATTATTATGATAATTTTTTAAAAGAGTTAGAGCTTTGAGGAATTAGATTCTCAACCATTTGAATCAATTCCTAATGAAAATTTTACTCTATCCTTACTATTCACTCTTTTATTTTTGTAAAGTTTTGTAAAGAATATATATTTATTTTCATTGTTTGACTATGTGCATAATGGGACAAGCAAGAAACTATTTTCTTGAGGGTTCTATCCAATCATGGCATCATCCTCCTTGATGCAAGATCTTATTAATAAATATGGTATGTGGTTGGTTCAATACTGGCAAGGTTAGTTCCCAAAACTTAAAATTTTCATACTGAAAAACATGTTTTGGTTTAAGAGAGATTTTTAATCAATGTCAAGGATCAAGATTTTATTAAAATATGAATCATGTGATTGGTTCAAGATGGGATATTGATCAATAAAAAAGATCAAAATAAACTATGAACATGACAATATTTATCTAAAATTTTGAAGGCATTATGAATAGGTATCACCATATGACATATGCAATTGGGCTAATCAAAATTAGAAAATGCAACATGCAAACTATAATATGTATGCTTATGGTTATTCAATTCAATTTGAAATGATAAAATGAGCTATGCACAAGTTGAGTTATGCAATATATTCTATGTACAATGTGTAAACTATTTTGTGTACAATATGTAAAGTGATTTAGGCATGATCTTTATTTATATGCATTATATTCATTGGCTCTTTAAGACATTTTTCTTTCAATGTGGCCAAATGATATGCACCTGATCCAAAATTAGTAGTTACGATGAAATATCATAGCCAATTGGGTTTACATTTTTATTTGAGGTCTGTTCGAGCATTAGTGTTCTTTTGATTTTCTTTAATAACAAGATCACCAACCTCGAAAGACCAATTGCAAAATTTATTCAAATAAGATATTTTAAGTTTTTTTTAATAAGCATGAAGGTATTCTATTGCATTGATGCACTTTTCATCTAGTAGTTCCAATTAACTTAAGCATCCTGCATGATACTCCTCTCCTACCTTAGTATCTTGAAGCAAAATTCCTAAAGAAGGTACCTTAAGCTCAAAGGGGAATACCGCTTCTACACAATAAAATAAGAAAAAGGGAGAAGCATTTGTAGGGGTTCATACACTAGCATTGTAATCCCATAAGGTAGGATATAATTAAATATGCCAGTATTGACCCAACTTGTTGACCAACCTTTTTAAGATTTTTATTAAAGTTTTATTGGATGCTTCTACTTGGCCATTGCTTTGAGGATAGTATGGAGTAGACGATCTATTTTGGATATGATACTTTACACACAACTTACGTATGTCTCTTTTTTTAAATAGTGCCATTGTTCAAAATGATAGTCAAAGGGATTCCAAATCTACATATGGTTTCATGAAAGATGAATTTGGAGACTTGGACCTTTATACAAGAAGCTAATGGTATGGTTTCAACTCACTTGGTAATATACTTAGTTTCCATTATAATGAACTTGTGGCCAATAGAAGAGATAGGATTAACCTTCCCTATGGTTTCAAGGTCCCACATAGAGAAGGGTCAAGGAGAAGAGATAGACCAAAATTCATGGGAAGGAGCATGAATGATGTTAGTGTGGTGCTAGCATTTTTCACATCGATAGACAAAATTATTTGCATCCTTCTCCATGGAATACTGATAGTAACCCATTCGAAGGAGCTTATTGGAAATAACACTACCACTAAACTGACCTCCACATGATCCTTTGTGTACTTCACTAAGGGTGAGCTTGGACTCTTTAGCACTAAAAAACCTTAAAAGGATTCCTTAAAAAGAGCAGTGATATAAGGTGTTCCCTAGGATTACAAAATGGGTGGCTCTCTTACACAAAATATAATGTTGATTATGGTCCAAGCCATTAGGAACTGGGCCGTTTTGAAAAAAATGAATATTTGCATACCATAGTGGGCTCTCTGATTACGAAGTCATATAAATATGTAAGACTAGATTCTAATAAAGTGGGCTCTCAGAATTTTTGAATGACGATGGTAGCATGATCATATTCTTACTCCAAGGGGATCAATGAAGCAATTTTTTCCATAGAATCTATGGAATGATTGCTAGAGTGTGAAATGGACTCAATAGTGATTTTTCAAACAAGGAAATAAGTTTGAGAAAAAACTTCTTATAAATGAAGATTCTCATAATGATTTTGATAAACATTATTGATTTGATTCACCACAAGTTGGGAATACTTGAAGGCATATGGGACCTTAATTTATAGTTCCAAGGCTACTCGTAGACCAAGGATTAAAGCTTCATGTTTTGTTGTGTTGATGGTGCAAGTAAATTAGAGCTTGAATGATAGAGGGATTAACTACTTTTAGGGAGACATTAATATAATGCTTGCACCAGCACCACTCATAAAATGAGCTCCATCAAAGAATAAATACCAAGATTTTGAATGGTTGACCTCTAGGTTAAGACATTCATCAAGAAATTACACTATTAAGATATGAATAGATTGGAGGGGAGCAATGGTGATTTGGTTGGCTATGAAATATCCTTTAATGGATTTTTGGTTGATAAATGTTAAATCAAACTCACTAAGGGAGAGAAACCATTTTGCGGCTTGTCTTGATAGGTAAGGTCTACTCATCAAGTAACGTAGTGGATCAAATTGAGCAATGACAAAAGTCTTCTCGCTAAGTATGTAATTATGTAGCTTCTATGTAGAACACAACAACAAGACAAAGTTTTTCTAGGGGATTAAAGTGAGTTTCATAACTCACTAAAGTTTTGCTAATGTAATAGTTTGCTCACTATTTCTTATCATCATCATGTTGAGCAAGCAATGCCCCCAATACATGAACTATAGTAGATATGTGTAAGATCAGTGCAAGTAGTGTAAGAAGATAGTTATTTAGGAATTAAAAGACCTTTTGGCACTCTTCATACCAAAAAAAAGGTGTGCCTTTATTAAGGAGTTTAAGAAAGGGTTGGAATTTATTTGCTAGTTGGGAGATGAAGCGATAAATAACCTGGATGCCTTGTAAGATTCAAAGTTTGATAATATTATATGGTAGTAGCATATCTACAATGGCTACAATTTTAGTAGGGTTATCCCATATGGAAACAATAAATTCCAACAATTTTCTTGATTTGATACCAAATGCACATTTATTGCGATTTAGACAAACTTTATATTCATGAAGTCTATTGAATATTCATCTTAAATTGGGAATATGATCTTTTGGATCAATAGAATGTCCAATGATATCATCCACATAGTCCTATAGAATGTTATGCATTATGTCATGAAATACGTAAGTCATGGCACCTTGATAGATAGTGCATGCATTCTTTAGACCAAAAGGCATCACTTTCCAATAGAAAGTGCTCCATGGTGTAGTCAAAGTAGTATTCATTTGATATTTCGATGCGATACAGATTTGATTATATCCTGAGAAGCCATCCATAAGGGATAACATCCCACTCCTAGTAGTAAAATCAACAATTTGATCCATATTAGGGATGGGGAAGTCATCCTTAGGATAAATGACATTAATGTCTCTAAAATTTGTTCTTATTATGATATTTTTATCTTTTTTCCTTTCCACCAAAATAATGTTGGATATCTAATTAGAATAATCAATAGCTTGTATGAAATCCACATCTAAGAGTTTTTGAAGCTCTTCCTTGACCATAAGAGCATCCTTAGGATGCATCTTCCTAATTTTTTGTTTAACTATTTTATCATCATGTCGAACTACTAGATGATACATGACTATATATGGGTCAAGACCAGACATGTTTGCGTAAGTCCATGCAATGACATCTATATATTCTATCAAGAAACTTATGAACTAAGATTGTTTTTCTTCATTCAAGGTAACTCCTATCTTAAGAATACGAGGATTGGCATTAGTACCAACATTAAGATTTAAGGTATTCTCAATCATAATGTGGGACTGTCTTTCAAAATTAGGGGGAGGTGAGACACCCATTTATGTGAGGTCCTCAAAATATAGATTCACATACTCATATTGTGGACTAAATGCTTGAACATGCACAATGCATGGGATGGACCCATAAAAAAAGAAAACATTGTATAAGAGATCATTGTGTGGTATGTCACAAAAGACATCCCCTTCCACATACTCGTCTAGGCTTGTGATCAATTCAGGGTAAATCAATGAAAGCATGTTGCAGTAAATATTAGAGGTAGAAGGGGTCCCTCATCCTCTTTGGTCCACTCTAAATTTTGATGACTCTCTATATATTTAGCATAAGTTATTATATGGTCATCATCATCAAAAGATAAGGGTTGGTTTTTGTGGGGATTTAGTCAAGGCATATCATCCCAACCAATTATTAGTTTGAAATGGATCACAATGATATTTTATTAAAGACCCAAACCTTTACGTTTACACACCATGCTACATAGGATTTGCTTTAGGATTGAATATTTTTCAGACAAGTAGCAATGGGTGAAAGCATTATCTTCAAAAAATAGGTTTTTGCTAACAAGGATCTCATATGTGGTATAGCCAACAAAAATAAAAGTGCAACTACAAACATGAACCACATATCCTTTCTTGAGAGGTAAGCCCATAGTATGGGGAGAATGTGGTAGTTGAGACAATATGGGAGAGGTTTAGATGAAAAAATCCTTATGATTAGGTGACGGTGATCAATAGACAAATTGGTGAGTGATTGATTCTTGAGAGAATAAAATGTGGAGGGATTGGTTGTATGAGAAGGTGAATTATGAGTAGAAGTAGGAAGATGATATGAAGAAGGTTATTCTAGTATAGATGATAAAAAAGGACAAAATAGAACACCAAATGGATCAACCATGGCATAATACTCGAATGATCAAGGATCACCATGTATGCTGAAAAGTTGATTTTTAAATTCAAATTTAATACATTGATGCAATGTGGATGAGACTATCCTCATATCATGAATCCATTGATTCCCTAAAAGGATATTATATGATGAGGTACAAGGCAAAACATAGACACACATGTCAAGAATCTGAGGACCGACCTGTAATGGGATACATATCATATTGTAGGCCTCTTGGGATTCAATCTAATTTTCTTAAGTCTACCTCTTTAAAGCCAAACCTTTTAAAGAAGTTATAAGTGTAAATATTGAGAGAAAACCCATTATATATCAACACCCGTTTGATGAAAATATCTCCAATCAATGCCATGATGTAGAGGGGATGATCACTTTGTAAACTATGAGGAGGGATATCCTCTTCATGAAAATTTATATGATAAACCCTATGGGAGGCCACAACATTGATCACAAAAGTTGGATTGATGTCTTGTGGAACCATCATTTGGATTAAGGAGTTCATTAATTCCTTCCTACGGATGGGATAAGATCAAATAAATTCCAAGAGAGATATTTTGGTAGGTGTGTTGGCAAGTTGATCTTTGATATTGAAAGGTGGATTTTGTTGAAGCATAGTTTGTCATGACCCTCCCTTGGCAAACTTTTCATAGGATGGAATCATGAATGACTATGTTATCCTGTTGATGGAATGCCTGACTATTTCAAGATTATTTTAGGAAAGACATGCTTTTATGGAAAAATATGATGTATCTTTTCAATGAATGATTGACTATTTCATTTTTAGTTTCTAGAAAACATATATTTTATGGAAGATTATGATGCTGCTAATGAATTTGCACTTTTATAGAAACAATTTTTCTCATGGGTGGGAGAAATAATTAACCGTCAAGAATGATATGCCATGGAAAAGAGAAATTATGTGATAATCTATTCATCGAACAGTTTGAAGCAACATGGATAATTTCTCTTTTATGTAGTTGCATATCATGATTCGCATGAGGATGATATACCGAGTGTTGGATGAAAACTTGTTGCTTCTTGATAATATTCTTTTAGAATATGATTTTTATTTGATATGGTTTACCTTTCAATTAACATTATTGTTTTGGTATCAATAAGGAGGAATGATTATTATGCTTGTTGAATTCAATAATGTTTAATAATTTTCCTTAATATTTCTATTGAGGATTCTTGTTTGTCGTTCATCGAACAATTCAAAGCAACATGGATAATTTCTCTTTTATGTAGTTGCATATCATGATTCACATGAGGATGATATACCGAGTTTTGGATGAAAACTTGTTGCTTCTTGATAATATTCTTTTAGAATATGATTTTTATTTGATATGGTTTACCTTTCAATTAACATTATTGTTTTGGTATCAATAAGGAGGCATGATTATTATGCTTGTTGAATTCAATAATGTTTAATAATTTTCCTTAATATTTCCATTGAGGATTCTTGTTTGTTGTTCACCTCAAAAAAATAAAATATGTCTTTAGGATAGATTCATTAAGTAGAGACTTAATGACTTTATTTGGGTAACTGAGTTATTATTTTACCTTTGGAAAACTTGATGTTAAATTAGCAATATAAATGCAATATATAAATAAAAAGGAAATGAAATGAGTGATGAATAATTCTAAAATTTCTAATTTAACTATGGTAGGATCTTTGTGAAGGTATATTATTATTATTATTTAATGTTTGGCATTACTCCTTGAGCACCAAATGGGAGAGAACATGCATCATGGAAATTTAAAATAGTGAAAAACTTGTAATGATGCCTGGGTGATTCAGATGGAGAGGAAAGGAGGTGGTACCCTTTATTGAGGATAAAGTCGAAGGGAGCGAGGGGTTTTTTGTTGGAAAAGAAAAGAAATAAAGGAAAAAGAGGTGAGGAATTCAAAAGTGGATGAGAAATTCTTATTAGAGGATTCACCCATGATTTCCATGTAGTCTCTAGAAATTTACTTCATGGATTTGGGTTTGAAATATTGAGTTTTCTTATTACAGCCTAATTGACACCCATCATTGAATTTATATATGTTTCAATTTGGTTGAAAAATTGCTTTCTAATTTAAATGATAGAGAATGAAAACAATTTCATTTCCACTAATTTATTGCTTGTTATATGTGGATATCCATGGAATTAAACAAAAATATCTTTTGAAATATAGATAGAGGAAAGGATATATGTTAAATTTATATTCATTCCAAAGCATTTAGTGGACACCATTGAAACTTTAGAAACAATGATGTTAAACAAAAATTATCTTCTAAAGGAGATCGAGAGAAGAATATTTGTTATACTTATAATTAATTTTATGAAATAATTTGATATTGTATATACTATAGTCAATAAAACCACAGATGAATGCTTAGAGAACGTAAGACGAATTCCCTTATTAGACTCACTACATGAGGATGGTTTTGGATGAAACAAGCTAGAAAACTTGTCTCTACCACAACTTGAAATATGGTTGAGTGTATAATTTTTATTTAAGAATATTTAGATATCGTTGATCTTTCTATATTATATGTTTAACTATGGTCAAGGTGAGCAACATTTTTTTGCTTAATACTATGGAATTAAATGAGTTGAGTCTTTGCCCTTTCAAACAAATTGTGATCTCATGTTGGTTTTACACCTAGAATATGGGTGATATCATGGATGTATTACCTGACCTATGAAGGAGCTTATGGAATGCTCGAGCTTGATAGTAGTAGTTTATATGTCCATTACAACCAATACCAAGTCTGCAAAAAAACGTTGTTAGTTTCCAACCAAGGGTTTGTTAGCTGTCTTCATAATGCACCATTTTTTGATAGAACCAAGTGAGGAAAATATTGTTAGTTTACAACCAAGGGTTTGATGGATGGCACTGTGAAAAGTGTGTCATCGGGTGATTCCTTCAAATATGTGGAAAGTATTTTAAAGGAATCAAAAATTTGTGAAGAAATATGCAAAGCTTTTATTAATTAAATTATTTTTTTATAAAAGCATAGTGAATAGAAGATCTTTATGTTCCTTATGGCATTCATATAACTTTTGGATCATAAATTTTTCCATAGTAGAACATTCTAAATGGTCTTCCTAGATAATACATTTTAACATATGTGTGTATATTTGATGTGATTTAATTTGGATATGAATTAGTTGGATGGGAACCCAAGTTTATATTAGAGGGAATAAAGGACCCTTTTTTAAGCATTCTAAAAGAAAATGATCATGGCTTGCTCGTTTTTGTGAAGCATGGAGTCCATTTTTACCAAAGAAAATTTATGGGGTTTTCTTTTGGATTTAAATCTCTTAAAGGTAAAGAGTATTTTTTGTTTGTTGTATTTTAGAAAAGGAAATACATTAAAATTTTTTTGGATTGTTGTTGTGAATTGTTGCATTAAAAAAAAGGATTAAATATACATTTAGGAATGCACCTTCATGCTACGGAGTTGTTCTAATCCCTAATACATCTCCTTCTTGGTGATTATAAAGAAGACTCAAAGAAGACTGGAAAGATGATGTAGATGAGCTTTGGAAAGCGAGAGTAATTTCAATTGCCATTTCTTTAGTTCTTGATGGAAAGGACTTTGTAATTATTGTATACTTAACATACCAAAGGACATTAGGATGTATATTTGTAATAAATTATTGTTGCAAGAGTTCTATTGAGAGAAGGGAAATCCTTTGATAACTATGTAATTAGAGAATTCTATGTTAGGAATAGAAAGCATGATTAAATAGATTTGATATACAAGCTATGTAAATATCTACTCGTATTATTGTGAGGATTATTATTATTTTTATTTGGAAATATAAAAGGAAAAATATGATGTCTACTTGAGTAGCTATTTATTATTAGGTGATTTATTTGTTTAAATGAGAAATGTTATACTTAAATGAGGTGTTTGAATTTAGATAAATAAGTTAGAAAATTATTGAAATATTCTTGGTATGAATGTTGTAGAGTAAATCCTTAATGGTTTATTAAGGATCTTGATGGTTTCATATAGCATAAACCTTGAATTTTAATTAAAGGAAAATAGTATTGGTATACTAAAATAATGATAATTTCCCTTTATGTTACCCTTGAAGGGATAAATTTATGATAGGGTGCAGCTTAGATTTCTATCATTAGATAGACTTTAGAATTCAAATTCCTAAAGTAGTTTGGATATGAAAGCTTTAGGAGATTTTTCAATGAATATTTCTCTATGAAATATTGATGAGAAGCCCTAAAGGATGTCTGATATTTGAATTAAGAGTTGATGTTATATATAGGAAACTCCTTAAGCTATGGAGGAATGACTTTCATTGTTGTCTTAAAGCATTTTCATGATGTATCCTAATAATAATGTATCTACCTTGCTTATATAGGATAAGATTTGGAAGAGACTTATTGATGGAAAGACTAGTTCATCATGGAGATGAGATGCATAGTCTAAACTCGACATGCTTTATACACCTACATAGATGGAATTATATAGGGTGCAGTGATAGGAATTCCCATTTCAAAATAATTAAAGGGATGATCTAGCTAATTAGGAAAATGAGAATGATAGCTTAAATCTTGTAATACACCTAGTGCACTTGTACACTGTGATGGGTCTAAGTGGAAAAGACATACTCAATAATATGATGGGTAAAAACTTAGTTAGAGGACCTTAAGATATTTATATAAAGCTTATGAAAATTACTTGATAAGAAGGAATAAATTAATCCCTTAACAAGTAAAGGTATTTAATAAATAAATAAATAATTACTCGCAATTAGGATGGAAATTTTGGGATATGATATAGTTGGACTATTACTCTTTTGTGGTGCCTTCAAGACTAAAGGAGACTAAGAATGGCTAGTTGGTTGCGATGAAGGTGATTGAGGTCGATTTTTTGATGTTTGAGATTGTTGTGGGAGTTGAGATTGAGCTTGTTGTTGATTCATGGCTCTAATTATCCCAACTATATCATCAAGTAGAGGAAGAAATTATACAAGAATGGGAGGAGAAGATGGATTGGTTTGAATGAGATGAATTCTATAATGTGTTAGTTGCTCTAGTGGAATTAAATTGTGTATAGGTGAATTAATTGGTAGAAGATCCACATATGTACTATCGAGAACAAAAATATTCATGATAGGAATCACGAGAGTAGATTGGGTGTCTGACTCACCTTTAGAATGATCAAAAGACAGATATTGAGAATATTTCTCTTGATAACTTTTAATTATAAGAGTGAAAAATAAATATTTAGTTTTGGTACACTACTAATATTACCTATATAACATGTTGAAGGTGGTACATTTTTATAGTTCACTTGTGCGATCTAGAACTTACACAATACATCAATGTGCTCATGGCAGAGTAAAGACTTAGCCAATAAGTTATCTATGTAATATTCTAAAAAAATTTGCATGTAGTCATGGAAGATGTAAGTCATAGCTCACTGGTAGGTAGCGCCAACATTTTTGAGGCCGAAAGGCATGACCTTATAATAAAATGTCCCCCAAGGTATTGTAAATGCCATTTTGAGCTAGTCCTCTAGATTAATGTAAATTTTATTGTATCCATAGAAAATATCCATTAGGGATAACATCTCGTGACCTACTGTGGAATCCACTAGTGCATCAATGTTTAGCTAAGGGAATTCATCCTTAGGACCACTTTATTTAGATCTCAAAAATTAGTGCAAATGTGAATCCTCCTATCGGGTTTCTTGATAGGTACCATATTAGAAACCCATGGTGGATAATCAACTAATATAATGAAATTGGCATCTAACAGTTTTTACAATTTATTTTTCACCATTAAGGTTACTATTGGATGCATTTTGCGTAGCTTTTGCTTAACTGGTTTTGCATTTGGGTCAATTGTAAGATTAAGCATGTCTAAATTGGGATCTAGTCCTAGCATATCTTTATAGGACCACATAAAAGCTTTATTCTTCCCTTTTAATATTTTTGTATAATCAGCTTGCTTAGTAGGGGATAAGACTTCCCCTAAATTAATGAATTGGGGATTATCAATATTTGTGTCAAATATCCCTATCAAATTTTGGCTCAATTGACATATGATATCCCTCTTCCAATTGATGTGGAGTAGGGATCAAATGAATATCGTAAGATAGGTTTACATCATTAATTGGAGACTCATGCTCAACCTTAGCATGAAAGGTATTCTGAGTGGATATTGGATAAAAATGAAATAGTTGTAACAATTCATCACAAGGCCAATAATCTGATGGATATGGGGTAGAATCTCCTTGATCAAGGCTAATTGCCTCAAGGTCAAGGTGCAATGGCTTTTATGGGTTATTAGGATCATGCAATGGTGTAGTAAGATCTATGGAAATCATATTGATAGATGGATAGTATCCATTGGATGGGAATTTGGTTCTAGTGATAAAAGGTTATTGCAAGACTCACGAGGGTGGTTGCGGTGGAGGTGGAATGATCGGTGGTGGTATATGTGGAAGGTGATGAGCTTGTTATTTGAGTGGAAAAATTTATAACCAGATGGGATGTTGCACTAGGAATATATGTAGATAGAATTCTTCTTCATCATCCAATGGAAAAATCTAATCATATTCCTCATATAAACTAGGTTCGTTGATGGTTTCTACACCATAATCTGATTCATCATCATTTGTTCATTCCTCAAGGGGACCTTGATCTTCTTCCTCATCGTCATATGGAAGAGTATACAAACCTTCACATTTTTTAAAGGATTGGATGAAATCATGATATATCCCCTAATATATCATGTTTGCAAGAAAATAATCCCCCAAAGAGTGGATATGATTATGATTAGCATAGGGATCATGTGCAAGCTCATCCCTATAGTTCAAACATAGGTATTCTAAACTCTCTATGAGGACATCGAGAGGCATAGGATTTTTGTGTCCTAAACTAGATTTATCATATGGTAATTGATATTGCGGCTAGAAAGGAATGAGTATCTTGTTCATATAACCCCAAACCATAGTCATTTCAATGGCAGTGATGGAGATATAACAAGGCATATTTGGGATTTGACATGTAATTTATGTCCTTAGAGAAAGGTTATTCATCCTCTTCTGGTTGAGGAGATGGTTATGTTCCATATTCAATACCCCCATATATGAAATTTATTTTATTGGGAGGTATACCTAGAGGTACAATGGTACCTATGGGAATATGAGGTCATCCTATATTATGTATTGTCTCAATGGCTAGAACTATTGTGATGTTCCTTACTAGGTATTCTCCTAAACATGTACTAGTCAAATGGACTGTGACTTGGAATGGTGAAGATGGAGGAGATAGAAGTGAGGCTTGATATGAATCAATGCTTACCTCATGAGATGGTTCCTCATATTCTAGACTAGGAATATCTTTCGTGGAAATGGTGGAAATTATGGGAGGGATCTCATCGATGTTTGCCATGATTAGGTAGTGGATTTTGGAAAATATCTATATTTTGATTTGCATTTTGTGTTTATTGTGTAGGAGGTTGTGTAGTTGTAGTAAGGTCAAAATTTGGAGAAGAGCCTTCTACTTCCAAATGACCATTGTTTATTAAGTCTTGCATGATATTTTTCAACCTCTTGCATGCATTTGTTGAGTGTCCATAAACTCTATGGAAGTCATGGTATTTTCTAGGTTTATACCAATTGGTAGTAGTATCTGGTTGTCTAATCTCAGAAAAATCTATCATACTTCTTTCCAATAATTGTTGTAGGATCGTCGAAAATGATTGGTTTATTTTGGTGAAATTGCATCATGGGGTTTTTGAGGTACCTTCAACATCATTTTATTTATGAGATTGATAGTATTGAAATTGGTAGAGGATCTATTATCTGTGACCTTGTCTTCCACCACATGTTTGTTCTTATATTGGTTTTTGGGTGTTTTATATTCTTCTTTTCTTTTAGACAACTCTCTTAGAATAATATCCTCATTCACTCTTATTTATAAATAAATGGCTTTATCAAAGGATGTTAAAGTAGCAGTCACTAATTCATAGGAGAGTTGTTCTTGTAAGTTTCCAATAAATATCTCCAAAATCTCCATAAGGGGTAAGGTGAAGTGTAATTTCCCATGAAATTTCTCCATATTGCTAAGAATTATAAGAAAGTCTCATCCTTCCCTCTTTTGAGATTATACGGTCTTTGATAGTTACATATATTTTAATGTACACCTCAAATTGGTATACAAATAGCTTAGCTATTTCTTTGAAATTTCTCAAAGAATGTGTAGGTAGTTGATAATACCACTTTAGATCCATGCCCCCAAGGCTTTTTGGAAACATATTCAGTAATAACATATCATCATAAGTGATGTCATGACATGTTGTTCTAAACATTCTTATATGTTTGATAGGATCCTCAGTCCCCTTGTAGATGGGCAGGACTAGCTTAGGAAAGTGCTTGGGGTATGACCTAGCGGTAATGATAGGATCTAATGGTTAGTTACATATTTCTTTGAAACTATAAGTGGGATGGTATAGATCAATGTGGTCTAGATGAGTGGCCAACTATTTTACTATTGCTTCAAGGTGTTGTGTTTGAGGTTGATTGACATATGTTGCTCCTACATTCTGGAAAGGGATATTGTAGTTATATTTTGAAGTGTGCTAAGGATGCATGGTGGGAACTATGATAATGTTATAAATATGGATGGAAAAAGAAGTATTGGGTTGTAGATATGGACATATTATGTTGTAAGAAGAACGTGGAAGTGGCTATTATTGTAATAATGATGGAATGGAACTTTGTGGAGGGATTTATTGGAAAGGTTGTGAAGAAATTGATTGATAGGAAAGAGAAATTCATGATAAGAAAGCTGATGAATATGGATTGTGAAATTTATGGGAGGGAAAATTGTGATCAATCAAAGGGACTTGCATAATTTTCTTGATATTGAAAATCGAGCAAGTAGCATAAATAGGTTGGTATTATGGTACTCCTCGGGCATGGATAAGTGGGGAAGTATCATGAAGGGTTGTGTATTGATCAAGAGATATGGCATTAAAAAATGGATTTATATAGGTTGTATGGTGATGTGGAAGGAAACTGCATGATGCCTCCACCAAAGATGCATCAGAAAGAGGTTGAGAAGCAGTGAGGTAAGGGTGAGAAGCCTCACCCCTCGTAATTCAGGATTCTTCTTCCAAATATTGATCAAAAGTGACATGATTACTCCTTATGAAGTCCCAAAAATGGTCCATGGTCTTGAATGAAACACCTCCACTAGGTCCTACTAGAGGATCTAGATCGACTTCTTCCTTGTTTTCTTCTAGCTCAGTGGTTTCTATGTTGGGATTTTCCCTATCAATTTGGTCCTTTAGAGGACCTACAATTTCTTTATCGTTTCTAAGAGTGATATTCATATTTTTGTGAAGAAAGAATCACACAAAGAGAATATCACACAAAATATTTTTTTACTTCACTTTCTAGTTTCCAAATTATTTCAAATATGTCTAATATTAGTCTTCTAGTTGTCTGAAGAGTAGGAGGTGTACACCACTTAATATCCAACTTAACAATTTGGAGGAATCAACCTCAAATCCTCACAAAAACTTGACACCACTTGATGTCAAGGGTGGGATGAAACTAGAATGAGCTCAGTATGGACCATAAATGAAAAAACTAGAGAAGGGAGAATGACAAGAAGAGAAGTGTGATAAATGTAAACCCTTAATGCATGAAAATTTACATAAATTTCACTAGAGAATGTAAGATATAAATTTTGCATCCCTTTACCTTTCCCTAATGGGTCAATGCCTAGAAGGGGGGTGGTACATTTGAAACCTACACCTCAATTTGAGGGGTACCTGGTAACGTACCTCCTTTGGTGATGGTTGGGTAGATCTAGGTTCACCAAGAAGTGTTTTAAGACCATTTCTAAGTCTAGCTAAGGGTGTTTTTTGAAATGCGTTATTTAAATTTAAAAACACTTAGGTTTAGACAAAATGCAGCTAATATCTAAGCTATATGCACTTTGACTTTCCTTGAAAACAACACACAACAAGCAATCCTTCTAAATTACATGCATTTCATTTTCTTTCTTTTTTGATATTTGGAAGCTTTACACAGTAAATTAAAAATAGAACTAATATGTTATTGGCAAAAAAAAAATATGAAACTATAGACACCAAAATATAGCCACTTTTCATCCATCCATAGTTTCCTACCACACTATCCATTATTTATATATATTTTTAATACATATTTAAATCATAATATTTTATATATTATATTTATATATATTTAATATATATATATATATATGAATTAATCTCAGTCATCCATAATGATCTAATCCTATCCATTCATTTGTATTAATCCATGCCATTTACCCAGATATAATATCCACCCTTTGTTATGCTCTAATCTCAGCCACACATTTCATGTCGTTGAAACCCTAACATGACTAAGAAAATATTATAAAGGGGAGTCATTGTGATGACTCAACCCCTGAGTTCCCTAAGTTTCTAGAATCCCTACAATTTTCTAAGCTCTTGAGTTCCCCAAGCCTTTGTATTGTAAGTCCTCAAGTACCCAAGCATCCTCGCCACTTCCACCTTCCATCGCTTCGTCTCGCATCCTCTGCATATATCATTGTCTACCTCATGAACCATATCTAGTTCTGTGACTTTCCTCTCAACCTTAAAACACCCTCAAAAGTTCATAAATTATCTTGTCACTGACTTGTGGTTTTCTATTTTTATTTTGTAGGTTTTCAGAAAAATGGATCGCGCAAATTTCGTAGAATCAGGGTTTCTGAAGAATTGCAGAAGTTGCAGAAGTTACGCAGATGCCCTACGACACTCGAGGGGTGCCCTCCAGAGTTCAGAAGGTGCCCTGGTGCATTTCAGAAGCACCTAGAGGTGTTTCATAGAGAGGAAGAAAAATACGTAGGCTTATCTGTAAGTCTACCTCAAAACCCTAACCTCTCTATTTTGTGTATTTTTACGTTTTTAGAGATAATGCTAAAAATAACATCATTAAATGTCTGTTAAAAACAAGCAAATTAAATCTGCATCATAGGCATTTAGAATAATTTTTGCATCCATATTCAATCACAAATTTCACATTTCCAATTAAAATTTCATTGTTTTTTGGTGTGGTGCACTTAAAATCCTGCATTCTGTTTTCATATGAATTGTTAATTGCATGAAATAGTTTGCATTATAGGGTTAGGAATATCTCTTTTTGCTTGTCTAAGTAGGAACAATATCAGGATATCAAAAGTATTCCCGCATTTGGTGATTCAAGGTGGAAGAGTAGATGAACCCTCCTCTGTTTAGAGAGTGGTCTTAAGCGGTGTACTCTACATCTTTTGAAGAAATTGATATCTCTATTGTTGGCTTCTGATTTAGACTTGGAAAATTAGTTATTTTTGACATTGTATGTACACCATAAAAAACTTGAAATTTTAAAAGGAATCACACACAACACGTATCACATTAAATAGTAATGTGTTGGATTTCATCACCAACCATTGCTTGAGATTTGGTGATGGTGGGCTTCATCTCCATCCACCAATATCTACCCTTAGCCACCTTAGGATACCCCTGAGCAAACTTTCTAGACTTCATCACCAGGAAGAATCTCATTGCCCATCCAAGCCATAGATTTCACCCATCATAATTCAGATTAGTACATCAAAACACAAAAAAAAACATTAAATATGAGATAAAAAAATAGAAGGTAAGACACATTTGTTGCAGAAACTTAGAAGTGAGTTGTTTTACTTGATTTCTGTGAAGTTTTTATTTACATTATTGTATTGCACATTGCATATATTTGATTCATTTAGCTTATGGTCTTAACTAGAAATCAAAAAAGAAAGAAGCACTGAATCAAATTTCCATCTCACAACACATTGCATCCATGGATAATTCATCATCCCTCCCTACCACTTCTATGGTCAATCCCACTAGTGTGATACAAGTAAGTCATTCAGATTTATCTATGGGTCCCTCACACACTATGTCATCCACACAATCATTCCACATGGCCATTCCACAAATAGAATCATCTTCACCTACCATTGGTCACCACATCACCCATATAGACATGGCCCAAGTAGAAGCTCTTCAGAGATCTGCTAACTATGTCTTAGAATCAGTCCATAACTCACCTAGGCATGATCCTTATTTCACAGGAACTTATCTCCTCCCAACCTTCAAGCCTTACCCAAGTGTATAACAATCCTCTTTTTGAGGCATCAACTACACCTTCCCAACATTGGTCCATCCCCCAATCATCATGTGCTCCAAGCACATCCATCCCATCATCTTACACAACTACCTATAACAATCCTTTGTATGAAGCACATGTCAATGTTGCTTCACAGATGCCAACATCCACCTCATCCAATGTCACCAATACAATTGTAATTCCTATTGCAACTTGTCATCCACCCACCTCATCAGTTCCATCCACATCCATGCCTTCCACTTTAGATATGGAAATACATGAAGCATGGGAACACCTTAACAAATTGCTTAAGAAGTGATAGAATGCTCAACAACAAGTTCAAGTGGTCAATCCTAAGCCTCAACCTATTTCCACTCAACCCACCTTTATCACCCAAAGTCCATCATGGGTACCACAATATTCTATGGTTTCCATCCCCACACCACCATCAACCCATACCCATACCATTCCCATCAATAATCATTATAATCATAGTCCTCATACATCATCTCCATTTCAACATTCACCATCATTTCTTCACCAACCTCATTATCATCAATTTCAATCCACTTCACCACATCATCATAATCTTATTACACCTCAACATCTTTCCACCCCACCTTCACAGAATCATCAAGTGATTCAGGGTTTTCGCATTCCAAGGGAAGACCCTAGGATCCAAACTATGCAACAACAGATTGATAGTCTGATGCAACACACTCCTAGTTTGATGAACCAGAAGCCCACTTTACATCAACTGATCAATCAACCAATTCATCCTTTGGTACCATCACCACCATATCCGATAGACTTCACAATACCAAAGTTTGATAAATTTAAAGGGACTGAGGACCCTAAAGAACACGTGAGCACATTCATCCATTCATGCTTTAGAATCCAAAATAATGATGCTCTTATGCTTAGAACATTTCCTCAGACATTGGGAGGAGATGTTGTAGAATGGTATAATCATTTGCCTCATCATAGTATTTATACTTTTGAGCAATTGATTGACCAATTTCTTGAAATATTTTCCCTTAATGTTAGAAATAAAGTCTCATTATCTGATATATATGGTCTAAAATAATATGATGATGAGTCTATCTATGAATTTGGCAACCATTGGAGGGTCATTATTACCAAATTGCCATTTTCCCTACCAATAGAAGAGCTTACTAAACTATTCACTAAGAGTTGCTTAAAACCCATCTCTTGGTTGTTACAATTGCAACAATACCGATCATTTGAGGAAGCTCTTGCCCAGGCCAACATAATTGAGGAGATAAAAATCCAAGGAGTGCTCAAGCCTAAAAATAAAGAATGGCAAAGTAAGGGCCAATATAAAAGTAACTATTCTGGCCAGTCAAAATCAAACCAAGCCAATCCGGCCAACCAAGCTAACCAAGTTAATCAAGTGGTGATGAGCCAACCGGTAATGGCTCAACAACAAACTGTGCAACAACAACCATGACAAATTGAATATCATGTGGTTCCCTCAACAACTCAATCAAGTCAAAACATAGTGCCAACTATGGAAAATTGACCACATCGATAATCTATTCGACAACCTCATCAATACACCCCATTAGCCAAATCTTATGCTTCCATATTTCATAGGTTATATGACACTAACCAACTTGCTTTGCCTGAGGTTAAACCAGATGATCCCACTAAACATAGTAAACATTATCGAGAGCATTTTTTTTACCCTTATCATAGGTAAAATGGACATGATATTAACAGCTACCATGTATTTAAAGATAGAGTGCAAGATCTCATTGAATTGGGGGCCATCAAGCTTGATAACCCCTTAGCTCAACAAAACCAAAACCTTGGTATCTTTCAAACACCACTTCCTCATCATGAGGAAGTGCAACCAACAATAGGAGGGTCTAACACCAAGACTCCCCCAAATCAAGTCAATCATGTGCAACAGTACCAAGGTTTTGTGGGTGCTATTCATGTAGTAACCCGAGGTCAACAACAATGCACAAATCAACAAAATGCACAACAACAACCTATTCAACCACCCATACCTCCACAAGCAAGTGTGTCTCAACCTACAAATTCATCATCACCAATCCAAATTTCCACCAATCCATCTCAACCAATCCATATTCCAAGTCATCCAAATCCACCCATTCATCCCATCAATCATCCCCCAAGGCCAATCATCTCCTTGAGTAGTCAGTTAACCACAAGTCTTAAAATGGCTTCAACAAAACTATCTATATACGAGCTCATTCAACAATCTCCTCCACATCATGAGGCATTAATGGATATTTTAAAATCCATTGAACTTCAATCCCAAGATCCTAATGCCTTTAGCAATTTTGTGGGGAGTATCCAAACATGTATGGAACCTTCCATCACTTTCTATGATTTTGAGATCAAACCAATATCATCGAAATCGATGGATCCTCCATTACATATTATGGCTCAAATTGATAGGAAGCCTTTCAAAAGAGTTTTAATTGACATCGGCTCCTCCATCAACATCATCACCACATCTACCCTTCAACATCTCAAGCTTCCACTAGATCACATTACCAAATCCACTTTCACCTTGAAAGCATTTAACGATGCTCTCTGCTCTATAGTTGGCACTATTGTTTTACCCATTGAAGTGGGGGTCAAAATATTGCATACTATGTTCCACATCTTGGAAGGGTCCATGGCATATAATGTACTCCTTGGATGACCTTGGATGAGAGAAATGAGATGTGTCCCTTCTATACTACATCAATGCTTGAAATACGTACATGAGGGACAAGTACATTGCATACCGATGGATGTTGAACCATTCAAGTATTGCAATTTTATCTCAAACCCCTATGAGTCCATGTTACCTTCCACTCATCTATTCCTCACTTCATCAACCACCTCATCAACCACCCCATCCATATCTTCATCTAAAGCCCCTATTCTAGAGGAGCTTCCCATCACCACTTCACATCAAAAATCCACTTCCATACCCCCATCTTCATCACCATTGACTACATGCACATGTGGTCAAACTCAATCTACATTAGCCACATCATCAACATCATCACCTTCCATAATTACTCCTTCCAAATCATCATTATCCACCCAACCAAATCCATCTCCATCCCCATCAACCAATGTCTCACAAGTCAAAATGATGGATTGTGAGATACCATCAGCCAACCATGAGTCAGTTCCATCTACATCCAATCCATCCACATCATCCCAAGTCGAGGTCCACCTCACTAATCCTGGTATTGGTGAATATGTGGTCCAAGACATCATAGTTACACCACTCAACATTCAAACTGCTAAGGATTACGGTCACCCACGTGACCCACCCTTATCTATAGGAGTGGTATATAACATGGGTTCAATGCCTAATAGCATTAATTTTGTATATGGGGGGCTTGATTCATCATCCAATCTAGTTACCCTAGATGAACCCAAACCACCAACACCTACCAATATACAACATATGTCGGGTTTTCCATCCCGATATTTTCACATTGTTAATTGGCAAGGACATGGCCTAGGATGACATAAATAGGGAATGCATAAAATTATCGATGTTTCATATCGAGAAATGCATGATCATTCAAGTTTAGGCTATCATCCACTTTCATCCACTTCTTCTCTTGAACAAGCTTTCCAAAGCTTAAATTTAAATTCAGGAGAAGATATCCATCACATTGATGACTTCAAAGATGAAATCTATGAAGAATTTGACCTTATATCGATAGCTTCTGATGAATCTGAAGAGGAGTCAAACCCCATCATCCCACACACTGAACATGATGAGTTTTACCTCAGAATGTTCCCCATCCATCAGCCCATCATTCACTTGCTTCTTCCACAAGAGCGAGCTGACCCAACTGGTGAACCACCACCTCCATTCCATTGATCCACATCACCGACCATTTTGCTTGTAATATATGTACATAACTCAAATTTAAAAATAAATTTAAAAAAAAACAAAAATATTTTGCATTACATGTACATTGCATTTATTTGTGTTGCTTGTTATTGTTCAGGTTTAACAGAGTTCTAGCATTGGTTCTACCAAATAGGATCCACCCATCCATTCACCTTTGCCAACCATCCATTTTTCCCTTAAGTCAACATGAATCCTGCTGACTTATTCACCCCACTCCGTAATCCATATGATTTGGCAAAGCCAATTCCTATTGACATGAGCCTTATTGATATGGATCAGATTTCCTCACCACCATCCTTTTTTGAGTTTGTCCTATTCGAGGAATTGTTAAGGGCTTCAGCCAACTACATTCCTCCATCACCCCCACCTTCACCTTCACCTTTAGATCCTGAGGTTTTCTAGGTAGACATAGACAAGGTTGAGTCAGAAGAGTTTGATGACATCATAGATGACATTCATCTGATCCCAATGCCCCATCAACTTGAGGAAGGTTCTCACATGTCTATTGAAGATACTATCAATGTGAACCTTAGTTCAGATGCAGACAATCCCCAAATTATCAAACTTGGCAAAATTTTATCCATAGATGAACAAGAGCAATTAATTGCTCTCCTCAAGAAGAAGAAGGGTATTTTTGCATGGTCCTACAAGGACATGCCTGATCTTGACCCTAATTTGGTTGTCCACAATCTCACCTTAAACTTTGATGCTAAGTCGATCAAACAAAAACTTAGAAGGATGCATCCTACCATTGCCCTCTTGGTCAAAGAAGAGCTTCAAAAGCTATTAGATGTGGGTTTCATTATCCCCATTGACTATCCTGAGTGGCTCTCAAACATGGTACCCATTCGTAAGCCTAATGAGGTGATACATATTTGCACTAATTTTTGAGATCTTAACAAAGCGTGTCCTAAGGATGATTTTCCTCTTCCAAACATTGATACTCTTGTCGACACCTGCATTGGCCATGAAATGCTTTCTCTAATGGATGGTTTTTTAGGATACAACCAAATTTAAATAAATCTTGATGACCAACACAAAACAACATTCACTACACCTTGGGGAACTTTTTGTTACAAGGTGATGCCCTTTGGCCTCAAAAATGTAGGTGCCACTTATCAACGTGCCATGACATACATCTTCCATGATTACATGCATAATATCATCGAATATTATGTGGATGATCTCTTGGAAAAATCTAAAACTCGACAAGAACACATTGGTGTATTGGAAAAAGTCTTTGATCGACTTCTAGAGCATAATGTAAGGTTGAACCCCAAGAAATGTGTCTTTGGTGTTACCTCTGGAAAACTACTAGGGTTCATTATCTCCAAAAGAGGCATTGAGGTGGACCCAAACAAATTCAAGGCCATCATGGAGATGCCTCCCCCAAAAAACTTAAAGGAATTGTATAGTTTACAAGGAAATATTCAATCAATCCATCATTTCATTGCGCAAATTTTTGACAAATGTAGGCCATTCAATCACCTGCTACAAAAGGGGGTGCCATTTTCATGGATAGATGAATGTCAAAAAGCCTTTGATGATATTAAGCAATACCTGACTTCTCCACCAGTCTTAACTCCTCCTCGTTCGAGGGTCCCCTTCCATATTTATGTTTTAGCAATGGACTTTGCATTAGGGACAATGCTTGCACAAAAGAATGAAAATAATCGAGAGCAAGTTGTCTATTACATTAGTCGAACATTGGTAAGCTATGAAACTAGATATGCTTACATGGAAAAATTGTGCTTAGCAGTGGTTTTTACCACTAAGAAACTCAGACATTACATGCTTAGTCACACCACATATGTCATAGCTAGAGAAAATCCTCTGCGTTATATGATATCTCGCACTTACAATAACACCCACACCGCTAAATGGATAATGCTTCTCACTGAATTTGATCTTGAGTTCATAAGTCAAAAATCCATTAAAGGTCAGGTCATAGTCGATCAACTTGTGGAAGCTCCACTACCTAGTGATCAACCCTTGATTATTGAGCTCCTAGATGATTCGGTATTCACTATCACCGAACAAGAAGAAGATGTCATTCCGGAGGAAGACGTCGATATCACACTATTCTTTGATGGTTCTAAGTGCAAAAAAGGTCAAGGTGTTGGAGTCATGTTTCATACACCCCAGGGGGTGCCTATCCCCTTATCATTCAAACTAGACTTCCAATGCACAAACAACAATGCAGAGTATGAAGCCTTAATCTTAGGTCTTCAAGCAGCTATAGCTATGGGCATAAAGCATATCAAGATATTTGGTGATTCTCAACTTGTTGTTAAACAAATCACAGGAGAATACCAATGCAAAGAACCTACCATAAAACTTTACCATGAAGTAGCAATGAAATTGCTCTCTAAGTTTGATTGGTATGAAATTGATAGTTTTCCATGTTTGACTAATAGATTTGTAGATGCGATGGCCTCTCTTGGATCATTGATTCCAAAGGATACCTTAGGAGAGGTACAACCACTCATTATCACAATGATCTCTAAATCTGCAATTATTCATGCTGAATCTAAGGATGAAAAGGATGTTTGCTTTATCCATTTGGAACCATATGAGCCTTGGTCAAACCAAATAATAGCCTTTCTCAAGTTTGGAACACTCCCATCAGATATGTCATGGATTGCTAAATGCACTTTCAAGCAAAAGGTAGCTCATTTTACTCTCTTGGGGGACGTGTTGTATAGACGTGGTTATGATGGAATCCTCCTTCATTGTCTCGAGTCTACTGAGGCACAAAGAGCCATAGTTGAAGCTCATGATGGTACTTGTGGTGGTCATTTTAGTGGAATGGCCATTGCAAAGTGTATTTTATGCATGGGTTATTATTGGCCCACCATGGAACGAGATTGTTGCACATATGTCAAACATTGTAAGCAATGTCAAGAGCATGCTAATTTAACTCATGTGCCATCACAAGCATTACAACCTATTCAAAGCCTTTGGCCCTTTTCACAATGGGGTCTTGATTTAATTGGTAAAATCTCACCTCCTTCCTTGAGACAACATACATTCATCATCACAACCACTGAATACTTCACAAAGTGGGTTGAGGCAATTCCTCTAACCAGTACGATAGGACCTAGAATTGTGGAGTTTATACTTCATCATATCATTTGTCATTTTGGTATTCCCTCAAAAATCATCTCTGACAATGGCAAGTCTTTCAAGAACAAGGATGTTCGAGCACTTTGTGAGAAATATAATATCCAACATAGTTTCTCGACTCCTTATTACCCACAAGAAAATGGACAAGCTGAGGCTACCAATAAGACCTTAATTGCTATTCTCAAGAAACTTGTTAAAGAAAATCATAGAGATTGGCATACACAAATTCCCTTGGCATTATGGGCTTATCGAACAAGCATCCGCATGCCTACTAGGGCAACACCATTTTCATTGGTCTATGGAGCCGAAGCAATCATGCCTCTTGAGCTTGAGATCCCCTCATTATGAATTTCATTGTAGGAATTCATAGATGATGACACTGCTAGACAAGCACATCTTGACCAACTCACACTCCTTGATGAGAGGTGAGTCAATGCTTTAGAGCATTTACGAGTATATCAAGACCACCTAAAGCGTGCTTACAATACCAAAGTTCATCTACATGAATTCCAAGTAGGAGATCTTGTTCTTAAAGAGAATCAACAAAATACCAATGCTTTGTCGCATCTTCATGATAAATTCATGGCTAATTGGTTAGGTCCATACATTGTTACTCAAAAAGTGGGTAAAGGAACTTATAGGCTTGCCAGTCTAGAGGGAGTTGAAGAGCTCGAACCACTTAATGTTATACACTTGAGAGCATTCTATGCATAATGTGATTTATATATATGTATATATACATGGCTATTACACAAAAACACATTGCATTTTCATACATTGCATTACACACATTTCATTTAATTTCATACATTTCATTTCACAACTCCATTTCATTCATTGCATTCACACCATCATTTTCACACATTTCACATTTCATATTAGGGATCATTTATTCAATTTAGATAATAATTGGTCCAATAAAATCATGTTGCCTTAATCAGGGGCACCTTCAAAACATCATCCATTTCATTGCATCATTCCATAAAGTCAAAATTATCATTTGCAAAGCCACATGTCCATAATTCCTAGGTGTTTTCGATCACTCAACCACTCCTAGTGTTTTAAGAAACCTCCAAATACATGTCGAGTTTTCTTTAGGACCAAGACACATTTTCACTAAGAAAATCTTGAGTTCTGGGAATTGACTCCAAAACATTCTTGAACCAAACACAATTACACATCTTAAAAACATCTTGTGTCAAAGAGGGATAACACCATACTTGGGTTGTACCTCGAAGTGAAAAGGGTAATCCTTGCTTGTCCCATTATGCAACATAGTCCACAAAAATAGTGGTTTTCATCACTATCACAAATTTCAAAATAAAATAATAGTAAGGATAGGGTACAATTTCACACTTCGGTTATTAATTCCCCAAAGCTCTAAATATTTCATCACACACCACAGATCCTCAAGTTGTAAGGATAGTACTACATTTCTAGTCAGACAGTTAGGTAGTCATCCCCAAAACTTAAAGATCAAATTCTTGGACTATGGAGCTAATCTCCACCGAAGCTATAGATGCTTGACTGGTAGTGGAGTACACTCATGCATGGTGACACATCTCTTTTAAAGAGACCTCTAACCACACATAAGGACAAGCTAGCTTCTTGGTCTTCTCCATAATAGGTTTCACCCAATTTACTCAAGATGAGTTAATGAACTCACTTGCACACACATTGGTTCTTGATTACCTCGAGTCATTACCATGCTCATGATTCGGTAAATGAATTCATTGCACACATTTGGTCTTAGAGAAATTAGGTAGTATTTAGTGAGTTTGTTTGATACCACTAGTATGTCTGAGTCTCTAAAAATAATCAGTTTTCCATATCAACATCCATATCTTCTTCCATATCAACATCCATATCATTTCATGAGTCTTCCATTTCACATACCACCAGTTTGGTGCCCCTGATTAAACAACAATGCTAAACATGGCCAAGAAAATTCTAAACTATGAATGATCATTAGAACATTTGCATCCCATTATCACTTGCATTAATCATCCATATACATTTACATCCCACAAAAGCATTCACACAAAAGCATAACACAAAAGTAAAATCCATGTATATATTATATATAAATATCACATGTACAATGAATGCCCAAAGGCTATATACAATGGAGCACCAAGGCTCATATACAAAAAGTGCATCTAAGCACTAGCTAATACCTATAAGAGGACCCCTATGACCTTGAAGGAGCCCTAGACCTAGAGCTATGCCTAGACTCACTAGGCCTAATAGACCTGGATATGGATGAGGAGGGTGGATCTAGAAGCCCAATGTCATGCTCCATCAATCGATCCTCCAACAATCAGATATATCCATCCTGAGCCCGAAGGTATTGTACATCATGTCTCTATTGATGACTCTTCTCTAGCAGCTCTACCTAGAGCCTCATGATCCTATCCTCACCTCCACCTATAGTCATCGTACCTCTAGCTCCATCCATAACTAAGCTATCTCTACATCCTGAGCCATATCTCCATCCCATAGCTAGGCTATCTCTGTATCTCAAGCTACTACCATAGCATCCCGCTCTACCACCAGCTACTCCAGCCTCACCCAATCCTCCTCACTCGACCAAGAGGCCCATCCAAAATCTCCTCCCTATCCTCCATACCACCTCCATCACCTCCAACCTCTAGAGCCTACTCAACTATACCCCTAGATTACCTCCTTCGACTACTAGCTCAAAGGTGCCTCCGATGCTTAGGAGCCTCATAGACCTCTACCTCATCCCCATCCCCATTTCCCCCATCTACTACTAGACTCGGTACCCATGGTGGCTGTGTAGCAAACCATACATCATACTCCTCAATAGTCCCTACATCATCCACATCAGGGAGATCCATCTCCTCATCATCCTCATAAGTCATCCTCCATGCCTCAGCACAAGGGAGACCCATCTCATCCCGATGATGCCTATAGAGCACTGGTGCCTCAAGAACTCCCTACCTCAATCCAAACTACCATAACACCCATGAGAACTGGATCAACTCCACCTCACTCATGTGCCTCCCAACCACCCACCTAGCCTACCGCACCCACCATAGATGCTCCCCATCACCTATCCACATGGCACCTCACCATGGCCTCCATATCACCTGAGCTACTATCAATCTAACCCATAGATCCTGTACCACTAACTCATCCAAATAGGATGACTTAAATGCACCTCCTCTACCATTGGCCACCTCATAGCATAGGGTTACTCCCTATCCCATATCATAGCAGGTAAGCCCACAGATCAAGCCACACTGAAGTGCTCCTAACCCCAACACTATAGTAGCAAACTACAACCTAGCCCTTTTACCTTTACCTCCTCACCTCATACAACTCTTGGTACAACTACACCAATAAAGTAGGAGCCCATGCATAGACCCGAGGTGTGTCGATCATGTCACACACCAACCCGATAAGGTTCCATGGGAACCGATAACCAATGTTATTCAAGGCCACTATGTTGGCCAACATGAACATCACCAAAGCATGAAGGGCATCCAAATTCTTGTCCATATACATGGACAAGTATGTAATCCCTCCACCCTTCACATCCACATCCTACCACCCATATCCAAACAGTTAACTCAACTCATATCCCTTATCATGTCCAACCTCGACATGTAAGCCCTCCACTGGTAGCTTGAGGATGTGATATACATCCTCAAGTGTCACAATCATCTCTCTAGTAGGGAGCAGAAATGTCCCCCTATATGGATCCCATCTCTCTACCAAGGTAGAGAGATACCCCTCATCCACCCTCACCACATCTATCAGGCTACCCCAGCCAGCCCCACAACCTCCAACCACTTCCACTAGTCCTCCCACACTACCTTCCTCATCCCTGGGATGAGAGGTGAGAACCGATGTCGAGCCTCCAAAATCCTCAACTACAACACAATACATAAAGGCAAAATATTAAATTAAAAAAAACACAAAAATATTTGCACAAAAACAAAGAGCTTCAAAGGCACTTACCTTAGCAAAATGCACATCTGCTCCTCATTACTGCATCCACACCCTCCATCGCCATAGCTTCACTTCACTCACTCCACTTCACTCCACTCCCTCAGACGCAACTTCAAAAATTTGCAAATGCACAAATGAACTTGTTTTCCCTTCTATAGGCTATTTATAGTTATTTCAGGTGCATTGAAATGCCCATGGGTACTTCCAAGTGCATTGAAATACCTTCCTACATTTGGAGAACAACAAACTCTAGCGAGCATTTGCACATGTAGTAGGCGCCCATCGACATTTGTCATCAAAATTGAAAAAATACCAAAAATGATCCAAAAAGGTAGCTTACCTCCACAAAATCATTCCAAATTGCATCCATACATCAATTTCATCATAATATCATGTTTTGTGAAAACCAAAATTGATTTGGATTCATAATTTTTGCTTACAACCAAAAGTCGCAAAATCACATTACAAGTTACAAAATGCTTCAAAATGGTCCAAATTTTCACAAAATGACCATTTTCATCATTCTCATCATCAATTCCATCATTGCATTCAATTTCATGATAATATGAATTGATTTGGATGACTAAATTTTATTTACACCCAAAAGGTGCAAAATTATCCAAAATTGCTTCAAAATACTCCAAATCAATACAAAATTTCACAAAATCACTCAATTCAATCATCAATGCATTTCTCATCATCACATATTCATTACAACATCATTTTCCAATCATTGCATTTGCACATTTTCCAAGTTCATATACAATTTCAAGTGAACCTCGTATCTAGTGGTTTATTCTATCTCCTTGGCGATTGTAGCGATTTGCATCCATGCAATTCGATAAGATGAATAAATCACCATAAGGACACTTGGCCATTTTTCATCATCCAATATCTCATTGTTCAAAAACAAAATCAATTTTGGTACTTCACCTTTTGAGTGAAACTATGCCAAGACCAATTTGCTCAACAACTATCATTGATGGCCTTGTCCATGGGGCTTGAAACATGGATAAATTACAATACATCATTCTCCTTAACAATCAAGAATTATGTAGAGTCATCTAGGAAATAGATTCCTAGAAATCATCCGATTTGAGGGTGATTGGTTCCTGATATTTTGCATCTTCATCACTTTGCATTTCAATGATGCCATACGATAATTTCTTCAACAACATGGAATCACCCCAAACTTGGGGTAACCAAATTTGATTTTGATTTTCCCACAATGGGATACATCTTACATGATCATGGCATCTACACTTGGCAAAAACCCCTTTTCTCTATTAGGGCAAAAATAGAATCAATCACTTGCATTTTTCAACAACCCCCTTCCACCATTGGGGCAAAAACGACATCACATTTACATCATTCATATCATCCACAATTACACCATACATTTCACATAATCATTTGCACAAATATGTCAATTGGCTCATGAGATTCATCCTTCACTCATTCTCCAATTGAGGGGGTAAGCTACACAATCAAAATTCTTTTGTCTTCAAGTTCATCTTTACATTCCAACAAGAGAAAGTTGTCATCTTCATCAAGCCAAACCCGGGTCCCCCCTTTCCCCCCCCCACTATTGTTTCATGCAACGTGGTACAAAAAGGGGCATCTGTAGACACCAAAATCTAGCCACTTGTCATCCATCCATAGTTTCCCACCACATTATCCATTATTATATATATATATATTTATTTAATATATATTTAAATAATAATATTTTATATATTATATTTATATATATTTAATAAATATATGTATATATGTATGAATTAATCCCAACCATCCATCATGTTTTAATCCTAGCCATCCATCCACCTTAATCCATGCCATTTACCCTAATTTAATCTCCACCCTTCATCATGTTTTAATCTTGGCCACACATTTCGTGTCGTTGAAACCCTAACATGCCTAAGGGAAGATTATAAAGAGGAGTCATTTTGATGACTCAACCCCTAAGTTCCCTGAGTTTTTGGAATCCCTACCATTTTTTGAGGTCTTTAGTTCCTTGAGCCTTTATGCCCTAAGTCCTCAAGTACCCAAGCATCCTCACCACTTCCATCCTCCATCACTCTATCTCACCTCCTTCGCATCCACCACCGTCCACCTCGCGAACCAGATCTGGTTTTGTGACCTTCTCCTCAGCCATCGAACACCCCTCGAAGCTTCCCGAGCACCCACTAGAGTCTATAGAGCACCCACCAGAGCCTACCAAGTGCCTCTAGGTATTTTTGGTCAGCACCAAGCACCCACGGGTGTTTCCCATCCTAGTTCTGCAGCCCTACGGCCCTCGGGTGCCGCTAGGGCACATCTGCATAATCATCCTCTACAACAACAACGAAGACAGAAATGACAAGTCAATGAAGACAAGGTAAATATTTTTGTGCACATAATTTTATGTTCTTATCATTTATTTACAACTTTTATGCAATATTAGGGTTAGTGATCTCATTTTTGAGGGTCTCACATAGTGGAGCCCTCACAAGTATTATTAACTCTTGTCATTGTTTGCTATGTATAGGTGTAGAAACCTAAAACATGTCATGTTGAGGTGACTACTCATATGGGACATGCTAAAAGACCATATGAATGATCTTGGACAACTCCAAGGCAAAAGCAGTGGTTCTAGCCACTCAATTTGAGCATTTTAGCCTATCTAGTCTTAGCCGCTTGTGTCACCCATGACTAGGATTCTTAGCCACTGGTGTCACCCATGGCTAGGGTTTTTAGCCAATTCTAAGACCTACAGCTAGCTCTGTAACAAACTCGGGTGACTAGAGATGAGTAAAATTAGTTGCAACAACCATTTGTGATTATTTTCAAAGTGATTCAAGCTTGGAAATATCTGGAAGCTTCCTCCCAACTACCAAATCTTGTTCTTGGCTTCTCCATGAAGCTAGAGCAAGGCTTTTGGGAGCCTACTTAAGACCCCAATTTTAGAGAGAAAACCCTGAATCTTCTTGGTTGTCTTCTCTAACAAAGTCTTGCCAAATTGCTAAACCAGAGAGCCAATTGCACCTTCTGAAGAGTAACAAGATGCTACCAAAATCTAATTGGATCATCAACTTTGCAAAAATAGAGATCTCAAGAGCTTGAGGAGCAATCAATACAATTGACACACTTCCATTACCAATTATAGTGAATTCAATCACCAATCTGTTTCATAATACTAAGGCGACCCTTGATCATCAATTCCTTAGAGGATTTGAGAGTTTCTAGCCCTGGTTTCAAGAGAAAGGACACTTTCACTTTAGACGCGGCTAACAGTGCCAACCACTTTAAGCACCTGTGACTAGGGTTTGATGCTCTCTTTCCTCCATTTTAGCAATAGATTTCCATTTCTAGTTATGCAAGTAGCTTAATCTAGCATATATTAGCATTGTAGCAGACATTTGACTGGTTAATTTAGGATTTAGAGGTATATTTGCTTCCATATTCCTTGCATTTGTCAATTTAGCATAGTCTTGTTATTTCATGCAATTCAAGTTTTCTAATGGTTAATTAGGATGTTTCTTAGCTAGATTCATGCTTCTTTATATGCTTTATTACAATTTCACCATTTCTTGCATAGATTGATAGTTTTACATGCTTTCTTGATTTTATGCTATTCTTTATGCAAGATTCCTTTAAAAGCCTCATCAAGAGAGGCATCCTTTGCTTTTAATATTTATTTATTTTTTCTTGAATGCAAGATTAACAGGGTCATGCCATTCAACGCAACAAATACCTCTAATCATAGATAAGAAGGTCATCGACACCTTGGAGTAGTTCGTGTCATCTTGAAAGGTATTTTGATTGCATCTACCCTTGAGAGGGATTATACACTATTGTAATTAATGTATCAAATGGGTATCCCTAAAAGGGACGAATCTATAATTTGACTCCCTTGAAATTAATAAAGGATTCCTTGTATTCATTTTATTTCTTGTTGTCAATTTATGCATGCCTATTTGTGTATCTTTCATCAATTGCAATAGTTAGACTAGGTGCAAGCCTTTTTGGTGGTTACAGAAGGTGATCATAGTGGAAACCTCAAAAATATAGTGATACTGATGTTTTTTTGTATTTTTATTGCAGGTGCTAACCACAGTTGACAACCACGATTAACAGTTGTTGCTACAGCTAATACCCACGGGCAACAATCGTAGCCATGCTTGACAGACACAGTCGGTAGAGAACAAAAAAAGTAGATATCAGACACCATCAACAGACTTGGATCTGAGGTAGGGTCATTTTATCCTCTCTATATTTTTTTGTCTATGTTGTTACAAAAGCAAAATGTAATAGATGGATGCTAATTAGAAAAAATAGCAAAAAGTAAAATAGGTAAATCCTAGATGCTTTTTTAGTTTTCTACTAGTTGCTGCTAGGAATAGCGGGCCTCTTATTACAGTTCACCCTAGTCTCCAGTGGTCTAGTACATTGTGTGTTTAGAGTTTGCATGTATGAGGCCCAATCAGTGGCCACTTTTCATCATAGGTAGTTGCATTCTTTGAACATCATCTAGCATAATCATGCATTCTCTTAAAATCAAACTTTCTTTTGAAAAGCATGTAGGAAAATCATTTGAATGTTTTTTTATACATTTTATTTTCATGCAAATTAAAAGGAACCACACATACCACAACACATTGTAAACACTAGTGAGTTGGAAGTCATATCCAACCACTAGTAGGGTTCAACGACGATGGCAGTGATTTCCATTCGTTGGCCCAACTCCCATGTACCTTATGTTCTAGACCAATATCGAACCCAAGAACCATCCATAGCCCAAAAAAATTTCATGTACTTCTATTTGAAGGGTATAATATTAACTGTATGAGATTGGGTGAAGGTCTGACAGGACCTATGCTCCTTTCCCGGGTGTGGACCTCATCACCACATTTTAGGGGGATTACATGACCTGGAGTTCATAGCCAGGTTGTTGAGTTGTGAGCATACAAGTGAAAACCATTTTACAATATGAGAATATCATCAACTATTAAAAAACATGATGAGAGTTATATTGTAGTATCAACAAATCTCAAAACACACTAAACCAGTTTTAGGACACACATCTAATCCTTAAAAGAGTTTGTCATATTGTCTACTATGTGTGTTTCTTTATTATTGGGGTAATCAACATAAGATTCTTGATATGGGACCAAACCCTAACCCTAATAATAATATTATTATTTTTATTCTGCATCCAACATATTGAGAATCATGCAAATCGAAGCTATAACAAAAAAGTTATTTTGGTTTTATGATTACTCTATTTTCGAAGCCAAAAATAAGGAAAAATTGCATTAAAACAGTCATAAAATGGTCTAGACAACTCCAAAAATTGACAAATTTGTTTTTTTGTCTTAGTTTTATCCTTGTGCACCTCTCACAGAAATTTTGGGTCCTAACTCTTCATGGTTCAAAATTTTCCAAAAATTCCTAAAAGTGGGGATTTCCCCACAAGCCCCGGTTGGCCAGTTATTTCAAAAATACAAAATTTTGCCCAAAAATCATATTTTTGAGTTATATATCATGGTGATCAGTTCATCACAATGATCATTTTGATATATAACACTTCTAACTTTTTTTTGAAATCCAAAAAAAAAATTAAATGGCCGGGGGACCTCCCATGGTGAGCAAGACCTCTAATCTAAAGAGGGAATCAGGTTTCATAACCACTAAACATATTCAAATCATTCTATAGGATATGGCCATCCCTGAATAGCATCTCAGGTCTTATCATAGCATTAATACCATCCATAGGGGGTCAAACCTTCGAAATATCTTTATTAAGGAAGCACCCATAGGTCCTCTAGGAAACCTTCTTGATTGGAACACTTTGATATAATTGTATATAAGGTACACTCCACCCACTGAGCAGCCTAGTAGGTCAATATCGCATGTTCACATACCAGATTTATCTATACATCAATCAGAAAGTGATCATGAACATACACCATGGCCTAGCTTGGGTGAGCAAACCACTCCATCTAGTTAAGCAAGCCACCCCCCTACTCCTTATAGGGAGCATTATGTGTAGTCTGAATATACAAATCTTACATCTAAGATTGAATATGCATCATTCCTCATAGATGATTAAGAGGACCCAATTCATCCTCCTACTCCTCATGAAGAGTACGTGGGGCAACCATGTTGTGGCTCTACATTGTCAAACTATATAGAGCCCACTTATAACTCAAAATATCAGGTCAATGCAACCTTTAAGGAGTGTGGAAAACAAGTGATAGATCATACTAGGGGAAAAGACATGATAAACCCATCTGTATCTCAAATAAAAGGGTACATAGCCTCCATACAACTAAACAATGGGATCATACACATCAGGCACTGAGGCCACAACTTAACCAACAACATACAAATCAACTCCAATTGGATCAACAACAATTAAATCAACAATAGGTGGACTAACCACGAGCACACCTACAAAGTTTGTATCAACAAAAGATACAAGAACAACAAAAGATACAACAAGATCAAGTACAAAATACATTGCATAAAGTGGTGCTTACGCCTAGCACCCAGAGGATGCAACAATGCATAAGACGCCTAGTGCAATATCGAAATCTTTCGTTGTAGCCATGCAAAAATTGCATTCAATATTAGAGGCCATTATATGGGTATCATCATGAAACTCATACTCCTCAATAGTACCAAGATCAATACGATGATGAATCATATGTAGAGTCCCAGTGGGAACATCAGGAAGAAGTAGATGCCTACCCTGAATCCATTTATGATGAGGTACCAAAATATTATACTTATCATCCACCTCAACATCAAAAGCGACCTCCTCTACCTAATCAAGGGTGACGAGATGAAGATCATATCATTTTGTCAGAGCCATACAAAGTGCTAGTTGATCGGATAAATGCATTCGAAAAGCAAAATTAAAGATTGGTTTATCAAAAACCCACGCTGAAGTAGCTTAGAAATCATCCTTTGCATCCCTCAGTGTCATGATTGAAAAGTCATCATTTTTCAAACATCATAGAAATTTTACGTCCTAAATCTTCATGGTTCAAAATTTTCCAAATTTCCTAAAAGTGGGCATTTCCCCACGAGCCTTGGTTGGCCAGTTATTTCAAAAATACAAAATTTTGACCCAAAAATCATATTTTTGAGTTATAGCTCATTGTGATCAGTTCATCGCACTGATAATTTTGATATATAACACTTTTAACTTTTTTTTCTAAAGCCAATTTTTTTTTTAAATGGCCGAAGGACCTCCCATGGTGAGCAAGACCTCCAATCTAGAGAGGGGATCAGGTTCCATAACCATTGAACATATTCAAATAAGTCCAAAGAACATGGCCATTCTTGAATGGCATACCAGGTATTATAATAGCATTAATACCATCCATAGGGTGTCAAACCTTCGAAATATATATATTAAGGAAGCACTCATAGGTTCCCCAAGAAACCTTCTTGATTGGAACACTTTGATAGAATTCTATATAAGGAACAATCCACCCACTGAGGAGCCTAGTAGGTCAATATCGCATGTTCACATCCCAACTTGCTCTATACATCAATCAAAAAGTGATCATGAACATACACCATGGCCTAGCTTGGGTGAGCAAACCACCCCATCTAGTCAAGCAAGCCACCCCCCTACTCCTCATAGGGAGCATTCTATGCAGTCTGAATATAAAGAGCTTACATCTAAGCCTGAATATGCATCATTCCTCATAGATGAGGAAGAGGACCCAATTCATCCTCCTACTCCTCATGAAGAGTATGTGGGGCAACCATTTTGTGGCTCTACATTGTCAAACTATACAGAGCCCACTTATAACTCAAAATATCAAGTCAATGCAACCTTTAAGGAGTGTGGAAAATGAGTGATAGATCCTACTAGGGGTAAAAGACATGATAAATCCATCCATATCTCAAATACAAGGGTACATAGCCCCCATACAACTGAACAATGGGATCATACACATCAGGCACTGAGGCCACAACTTAAACAACATACGGATCAACTCCAGTTGGATCAACAATAATTAAATCAACAACAGGTGGAATCACCACGAGCACACCTACAAAGTTTGTATCAACAAAAGATACAACAAGACCAAGTGAAAAATGCATTGCATAAAGTGGTGCTTACGCCTACAATGCATAATTCACCAAGTGCAATCTCAGAATATTTCACCGTAGCCACACAAAAATTGTGTTCAACATCAGAGGCCGTTATCTGGGTATCATCATGAGCCTCATACTCCTCAATAGTACCAAGATCAATACGATGAGGAATCATATGTAGAGTTCTAGTGGGAACATCAAGAAGAAGTAGATGCCTACCCTGAATCCAGTTATGATGAGGTACCAAAATATAATACTTATCTTCCACCTCAACATCAAAAGCAACCTCCTCTACCTAATCAAGGGCGACGAGATGAAGATCATGTCATTTCATCAGAGCCATACAAAGTGCTAGTTGATTGGATAAATGCATTTGAAAAGAAAAATCAAAGATTGGTTTATCAAAAACCCATGCTAAAGTAGCTTAGAAATCAGCCTTTGCATCCCTCGGTGTCATCACCGATGTATACATTGAATTTCAAGATGCCTACACTTGAAAAGTTCAAATATGATGAAGATGCACAAGAGCACATGAAAAACTTCATCCTTATATGATTTTATATTCAAGAAAATTACCCCTTGATGTTGAGAACCTTCATGAAAACATTAGTTGGGGATGATTTAGAATGGTTTAATCATCTACCACATCATAGCATATACACCTTTGAGCAATTAACCGATACATTCCTGCAACGTTTTGCCTCTAGTGCTAAGGAAATGATAAACTTGACTGACTTGGTTAGCCTTTGTCAACTAGATGATGAGACATTCATTGAATATGGTAATATATGGAGGAAGGTGATGTCAAAATTATCTTTTGCTTTACCCATAGCAGAGCTCATTCGAATGTTTACGAGAATTTTGAAACATATATCGCTTCTCTTGCAATTAAAATAGTATCAAACATTCAAGTAGGCCTTCACATAGGCCCAGGTCATTGAAGACATCAAGATACAGGAGGGTGATATTCAACTCCACAAAAAGGAATGGCCAAACAAGAATATTATAGGTGGCAACATGCAAAAATGGTGATCCCAGTCAATCAAGTTGTTTTTAGTATTCTCGAATCCTCAAACCAGGGTGCATTGCCTCTACCAATGTAGCATAATTATCAAGCTCAGCCTCCTCTGGCCCAAAATCATATGCAATAGAATCAGATACATGGACAACAACATCGGCCACAATGACAATATACTAATTTTCCAGAGACATTAGCATCGTTCTTTGATAGATTGTATGAGGCATGAAGAATCAATATTTTGGAGATTCATCATTTGAAATCTAATAAGCGTAGATCAAAGGCGCACAAGGAAAATCTATATTTTGTTTACCATCGACAAAGAGGTCATGACATCCATGCATGTTATCCCTTTAGATATGTAGTGCAAGATATGATCGAGATGCAAGAGCTTCAAATAGGAGTCTTCCATGACCCCTTGCCTACACATGAAGTAAATACAGTGCCTGCCACTCAAGTTGAGCAACATAACTAGGTGCATATCAATCAACCTACCCAAGAGTTCATGGTAATGATTAGTTTTGTAACAAATACACAGGAATATCTAAATCAATCTATGCAACCTATGGCATCATCCAATGTTTCACCTTCGCTTGTCTCATCTCAGTGAGACATTGGTACTGTAAAAAATTGCACATCATAGCAGGGGGGTTCAGTTTATACTACTCCTCCTAACCAAGCCAATCATGGCACATCAAACACAATGCACATTGGGGGTCTTCAAGGTGTCACACATTCCCCATCATCTACATCACGATCAATGAAGCAAAGTGAGGCTTCTAAAGGTATCACACCTTCCTCACTTTCATTGAGTGGCACACACACTTGTGGGTACCTAAGGTAGCATACCTTCCTCCTTTAAAAACATAAAAAAAAAAAAAAAAATCATAAAATATCAAAATTTAAAAAACAATTGAAAAATTAAAATTTCAAAAATATTCAAATATTTAAATTTCAAAAACAATTGAAAAATTAAAATTTCAAAAACATTCAAAACATTTAAATTTCAAAAACAATTGAAAAATATCAAAACATTAAAAATATGGAAAATATTAAATCCATAAAAATGCACAAAATCTCCAAAGGCATCATAAGCCCTTTGTTCAATTCACAAAAGGCCCCAAAGGTATTTGTAAGCCCTTTGGTCATTTCACAAAAAGCTCCAAATGCATCTGTAAGCCCTTTGGTCATCTCATAAAAGACTCCAAAGGCATCTGTAAGCTCTTTGGTCATATCATAAAAGGCTCCAAAGGCATATTTAAGCCCTTTGGTCATCTCATAAAAGGCTCCAAAGGAATCTAAACCCTTTGGTCAAATCAAAATTTCAAAAATCCATAAAAATTTAAAAAGCAATAAAATTCTAAAAACATTGCATTTCATTTTGCACTTCTGCATCTCATTTGCATCATGCATTTTCATTTTGTACATGCATTTCATTTAATTGCATTGCATTAGGCATTTCCATCTGTCACACTTGCATTAGAATACATTGTTTTTACAATCTTACAAACGACACCACATTTGTGTTTCAATCATGCATAATTGCATTTTCATCATTCATCACCCTTGTGAGTAATTGTGTTTTTCAACCCATCTTGTTGCTATGAAGAATATACTAGGGTTTTTCGGTCATTCAACCATACCTAGAGGTCTTCTCAAGAGTTGATAGAAATATTGTTTTTCTTTTGTAGTTGAGGTCTAGTTAGTATAGCCCTTAGCATATCATAATTCTATCACTAATCAACAAATTAAACAATCCTAATAAGGATTAGGGAAATATGAAAGCTACAAAGCAGGACCAGATATCCTGAGGTGAAAATTTTATTCTTGCTTATCCCCCTGTGCAAACAGTTTGGGAAATGTTTGCAATTGGAAAAATGATAGGTTTATTCCCTACACATAATACCTTGCTTAAATTAAAATTAGCAATATCCCAGAGTGATATCCTAGATCAATACTCCATATTGACACCCTAGATCGATATCATATATCGACATCCCAGATTGATATCCCATATTGATATCATAAGATCGATATCCTAGATTGATATCCCAGAAATAATTTTCCAAAGCAAAATCCCCAAAGGAAGTTTCTAAATCAAAGTACAAAATTTAAATCCCAAAAATTCAAGTCAAATGAGGATCAAGTTGTACAAAGAAAATCAAATCAGTATCAAATCCCTTGCTCAATAAAAAGAGAAAAAAAAAAGAAAAGATAAAAATAAAATAAAGAAAAAGAAAGACAAAAGAAAAAGAAGAGTATATACAAAATAAATAGTGTTTTTTATCACTTTATATGAGCAAGTATCCCAAAAAATTTAAGAAAAGAAGGGAGCAAACTTGAATCCCTATAATTGCCAGCACTATTATACCTTACGCATGATGATATATCTGATACAATAACATATTGATTTTGTGCAAATCAATGTTTGAATGTAGAAGAGCTAGCTTCAGGTGTCATGCATCATCTAGTAGCCTAGTCTGACCAAAATCTAAACCTAGGATTGGATAAACATTTGAGGAACCCCAATCTTAGCAATGGGCTGAAATAATCCCGCCTGACATCAGGGTATGCTTATACCTTATCTAAATATACTCATTTGCACACATAGGGATAATGAACAGCTAGGGCATATCCTAGCAAAAGATTTATGTTTTAGAAGTCTAGTATGGTTAGTATACAAATTTTAATAAGTCAACTAGGGTGTTTGAGTTTCATGGAAAACCTCAAAAAAATTTCCAAATAGAAACAACCAATTTTCAATGCAATCATCAAATATCAAATTTCTCTTTATAAGAGTTTTTTTGTTAAGACTATTCATAATATAGGTTAGATACCGGATGGATTTCAGAAATGATATTTAAATGATCACTAACTATGTTATACATATTATTTTAATTTACAAGAGCTTATGAATAGAAACAATACATCATTGCATCTCACATATGGGTGTTTAATAGATTAATTCTTATAATAAGATATAGCAATTACAGTTCATGATTGTTATACATTCTATGGTGTCATCCATTAGATTTTTAAAGTCATATTGCATTCATTCCTTATGTTTTAAGTGATTAAAGCATACATGTCCATTTATAGAAAATTATTATCATAAAAAATATGCAATACATACATGGTATGAAGCATGTCATAACATCATAAATTAAATACATACAAGCACTATAAATTAAACATGCATTTAACAATAAGCATTGTATCCATATGCATACAATATAGTCATTCTATACATATAGATCATGTAATCTAATAGAACATCTATCATATAGCTAGTTCATATCATCCGTACATTGCATACATATAGCATAATCACATTATCTAGGCATTGCATTCATCATTGCATCCATAACATAAAATCAAAACATAAACATTTGCAAGCATCAACTGGGGCATTATTAGTATCAATCCCCAAAAGCTCCAAAGGATTCTAAATATTTGGTCTTTTCATTCAAGTCATAAATGCACATATTTTCTCATCATAAGGAGTTTCATATTGGACATTAAAGCATATCTACAGGTCCAAAATTTCAAAAATTATAAAATTAACAAAAAAATTAAATAAATCAAAATTCATAATGATTCAATAGATCATCGAACATAGTGATTCAACATAAGCTTAATTGGAATTGCTATCATATTGATTCCCTAAGAAGGCCACAGTGGTCGGATTGCTCCATGGGATAGAGGTGTACAATTACTATTTATAGTTGAAATCATGGTTGAGTTAGGCCTTGCCGAGTAGTATCAAAGTGTTAAATTCTTCAACTGTTCAGGTCAATCATGAGGTCAAGCGACTCATCGCTTCATTCATTTTCATTACCCTCATTGAATCGTCGCTTGAGGGGGTATTCAAAATATCAAATTTTCATAATCAAAATCAACAAAATATCCCTTGATCGTAAATCCCTCGATCTTGTCAAAAGTGCATTCATTCAAGAATCATTGTCTAAGACAATCATGCACCCTCCTTGCTTGGGGAAAATAAGCAAATATCAAAAGAAAATTCAAGAAAACTAGGTAGCTAGTATCCTAATCACCACTAGGATTTGACTTAAGCTTATCTCGTAATTGCCACTAAGGCTAGAATTTGAATTACGCTTGTCTCCTAATTGTCGCTAAGGCTAGGATTTTACTTAAGCTTATCTCCTAATTGCTGCTAAGGCTAGGATTTTGACTTAAGATTACCCGAATCAATTTATTAAACTCATCAAATGCAATGATTCAACAATATATGCTCTTTTCATGATTGGGACATCTAATGTTGATCAGACTAATGATCATCATCCAACCTATGACATTGTTTTAGGAGGTCTATTTTTGCTCAACGGTGTTCGATCTCACAACGCATCTCAAAATAGGAATATTTAGACACCTAAAACATGTCATACCAAGTGACTACTCATATGGTACATGCTAAAAGACCATATGAATGATCTTGGATAGCTCCAAGGCAAAAGCAGTGGTTCTAACCACTCAATTTGGGCATTTTGGCCTATCTAGTCTTAGTCGCTTGTGTCACCCATGGCTAGGATTATTAGTCATCGTTGTCACCCATTGCTAGGGTTTTTAGCCACTTCTAAGACATTTGGCTAGCTCTATAACAAACTTGGGTGACCATAGCTGAGTAAAATTAGTTGCAACAACCATTTGTGATGATTTTCAAAGTGGTTCGAGCTTGGAAGCATCCAAAAGCTTCCTTCCAACTGCCAAATCTTGTTATTGGCTTCTCCATGAAGCTAGAGCAAGGTTTTTGGGAGTCTAATTAAGACCCCAATTTCAAAGATAAAACCCTGGATCTTCTTGGATTTCTTCTCTAACGAAGTGCTACCAAATTGCTAAACTAGAGAGCCAATTACACCTTGTGAAGAGTAACAAGTGCTACCAAAATCCAATTGGATCATCAACTTTGCAACAATGGAGATCTCAAGAGCTTTAGGAGCAAGCTTTATAATTGACACACTTTCATTACCAATTATAGTGAATTCAACTACCAATATATTTTAGAACATCGATGCGACCCTTGATCATCAATTCCTTTGAGGATTTGAGAGTTTTTGGCCCCAGTTTCAAGAGAAAGGACACTTTCACTTTAGCCACAGCTAACAGTGCCAATCGTTTTAATCACCCGTGGCTAGGTTTTGATTCTCTCTTTCCTCCATTTTAGCAGTATATTTCCATTTCTAGTTATGCATGTAGCTTAATATAGCATAGATTAGCATTGTAGCAGACATTTGACCAATTAGTTTAGGATTTAAGGGTAGATTTACTTCCATTTCCTTGCATTTGTCAATTTAGCATAGTATTGTTATTTCATGCAATTCAAGTTTTCTAATGGTTAATTAGGATGTTTCTTAGCTAGATTCATGCTTCTTTATATGTTTTATTACAATTTCACCATTTCATGCATAGATTGATAGTTTTACATGCTTTCTTGATCTTATGTTATTCTTTATGTAAGATTCCTTTAAAATCCTCAGCAAGAGAGGCATCCTTTTATTTTAATATTTCTTGTTGTTTCTTGAATGCAAGATTAACAAGGTCATGCCATTCATCGCATAAAATACCTTTAATCATGGAGAAGAAGGTCATCGACACCTTGGAGCAGTTCATGTCATTCTGAAAGGCATTTTGATTGCATCTACCCTTGAGAGGGATTAGACACTATTGTAATTGATGTATCAAATGTGTATCCCTAAGAGCGACGAATCTGTAATTTGAATTCATTTAAATTAATAAAGGATTCCTTGTATTTTTTTTATTTCTTTTTGTCAATTTATGCATGCCTATTTGTGTATATTTCATCAATTACAATAGTTAGACTAGGTGTGAGCCTTTTTGTGGTTACAATAGGTGTGAAAGCAATATTAATTAAAGGTTTATGAAGATTGGGTGGCCCTATCAAGGATATCAAAATCCCATCCATAATCTATTGGGATCAAATCAAGCGTGAAGACACCATAATAATTTGTTAACTAGGGTTTCAGATAACCCTAGTGTACTGTAATAAATGTGTCAAATAACAACATTTTTAAACCCCACATTTGGGGCATTCTTGATTGTAATATTGGAGATCCACTAGCATTAATTAAAGGATCTATTTCCTTGTGCAATCATTTGTGTATTTGCATTACTTATTTATTTCAATATTTTATATTCAATTTTGGTTTATTTTTGCATCTTCAAAAATTAAAACTAATCAGATAGAGCACATACCTGGTTTGGATGGATGTTCCGAGTGAAGTCATGACATATAAGTGGATTTGTAGCCTGTAAGTACATTTGTAGCTCAAAGTACAAATTCACCAAAATCCAATAAACAACTTCACAAAAACATTGGAAATTTTGATCGGTGTTTAGGGATTTGCTTAGGCCACTATTGATTGATCTTAGCGATGTGGTAGTCAGATCCTCTTAACCCTTTTAGCAAACCATGCATAAACAAATAGAAATTTTTGACCTTTTATAAATAATGCAAGAAGCTGAAATAAAATGACACAAATAGCGCAAAGAGAAAGATGCTACCAAAATCAAAATGACCTAGATGTAGTGTGCAAAAGAGCAATGGATTTGGAGATAGATATTTTCTCCCAAGCCTATAGATCTATGAATTTGTGGCCTATAATTGAATTTGTAGATATGCTCATGAATTTTCTAGATGTGTAAAAATATGAATTCACTAAAGTAGAAATGATGTATAAAATGCTAAAATAGATCAAATAGCTTGCTTACAATGATGACATCATAGATTAGCTTATCTAATTTTGTAGTGATACGGGTAGCAAAATGATCTCTTAGCAATAGTAGAAGCTCCACACATGTTCTACAACTAACAAGAAAATATGTTTGGCACTCATTCCTTCATTAGTTTTCCAAATTATCCATTAGCCTCCTTTGGAAGATAAAATGCATGTTTATTAACTTCGATTAACACAAATCAACTAGAAACTAAGAGATTCAACATGGTAATTTGGTGAGGTTAGTCAAAATGGGAAAATTCCCAATCTAAGTGAATTCACGACCTAAAATTGGAAGCTACGAATTCACATAAGATTCAGTGTTAGCCTGGTTTGGAATGAATCCAAATGGTCATCCTGGTGGGTAGGCAACTTTCAATTTTAGCATATTCACAAGCTAAATTTGGGGGTTGCAAATTTGATAGAAATGAGCTAAAAATCAAAATAGGGGTTGTCAAGTGGTTTCAACGACATGGGAAAAAATGTGGAATGATGAGGGGAAGGGTTACGTGTGCTAGGGGTGAGGGAGAATTATGACATGGGTGAAAATTCTTTGTCTATAGATATATTTTTGTTATCTGAAACATGGTAATAACAAAGTAGGAAAAATATCAGATAGAATTTTGCTATCTAGCACATGGTTATAACAAAGTATACAATCTCTTTAGATATTTTATTACAAGTAGGATAAAACAACAAACCTATTATTTTGACTTGTGATTTACATAATAATTGTTATAACTCAATGCTTTGATTATTGCATTATGAAAGTGATGAGTATTTAAATACATAGAATGCATATTTTAGGTATAACAAACTCTTAACTAGACTTACAACTTCCTTTGTCCTATACTACATGCATAAAGCTTATGAGGGGTGGTTATACAACTTGCCCTATCACATGGAAATGATATAATAATTCCTAATATTCCCTCCTTATTACATAATAATCAAAGCTTTATTTTTAGCTTATGACCAAAGAATAATGTCTAGGATGATGCTATATTTTGAGGAAGAAATTCCCCCCTTAATGTAAAATTTCTACTTTGATAATTAAGAGTGTTAGGTTCCACCAATAATACACTCTATTTATTAAAAATAATTGGATCAAATTATGTGTATCTTCATTGTAGAGGATATTTATCAAATATATCAACTATTGATGAGATAAAATGTTCTCCTACCATGTAGACTTGTTTTCAAATATTGTCTTGATCAATGTCTTCTACTATGGTGAGGTCAATCACCTCGTCTTTTCTTCTTTGTCATGGATTCATTCATTTGATTAAGCTTTTGCTCATAATATGTGATGTATTCTTGATTCCTTTTATCTTTGGAGTTATGTGCTACCATGCATATTATGTCAATCATTGAATTGATAGGTTTCCAATACTCTTTGTGTTATTATATCTTCTACAGAAACAAGTATCCATTTCATGTTTTAATTTTCTCTTGAAATAGTGAGATCAATAATCTTCTACTTCTTTTGACACTGTTTATCTAAGGAAGAAGTTATTCATGGAAAGTAATGTATTCATAATTTCTTTGGTGTTTTATTTATTTTTAAATCCTAAATGCTTGTTGCATAGATTCCTTATTTTCTTTGCTCTCTACTATTTTAAATTATTTCATAGATGGTGAAGAATCATGTTATGAGTGTACATATTCACTCTTAGGTACTTAGCTCTTGAATGTCCTTGATTAAATTTGAATGAAACCAATTTTCTTAACTTATCATATGTTTGGAGTCATATCAAATACCATTGTGCCATCCCAATTGTGCTTCATCAATATACACATGTTATTCTACTTGTTCTTGATCTTTCTATTCTTCTTCTTGATTTTCCTTAGCTACATTATTTTGATGTTCTTTTCTCCAATTTTGATTTTTTTTTCTTTAAGATGACCTATCTTGTTATTGGTTCTTCTCTCATGAAGGGGATCCATTTTTAATGGATTATGCCAGCATTCCTTTAGAGTGTGTCTCTTGTTACCACAATGTTCACACATCATTTGTGCATAAAAATTATTTCTTTGAGAATAATTTCTCTTATTTTGATATCCTTGATATGTATTTTTCTATTGAAAGTTGTAATGAATTCTCACTACATGTAGAAGCATGTTTCCTACCTTAGCAAAAATTGGCAAAATGCAATAAATCTAAAGTGCAAAACTAGCTAATACTAGAAGGGAAGATAGTTAGGTATGCCTATGATCTTGAACTGTCTAGTAATCACGATAAGATGGAATTTAAATAGAACTATGAAAAGTGGGCTAAGGTAACTCAAATACAAAAGAGCATTGACTAAAATATGAAATATGCAAATGAGTGGAAAATAAAATTTTGACCAGATTTCAAAGAAGAATTATGTACAAGATAATGCTAACAAGGTTTATGACAAAGAGCAGAATGACAACCATCACAAAATAGTGATAACCATATTTTAGATAGGATGCCTTCACCACTTTAGCACAATATTATAAAAAGGTTATTGGAAATTTGAGCATGTTTTGTTGTCATTGATTTCAATAGGTTTTATATCCTAAGTTGATTGAATTAATGTCAAAATGTTTTGATGTCCTATAATTAATATGCTATGAAAGCAAGGCAAGGTTCTCTCCAAAGCACTTAGGACCATGGATTCTAAGTTAATAAATAAGAGTTTTGAAGGAGACTTGAAGACTCTAGTTTAAGGCTATGTGCAAGAAGGGAAGCGAAAAAGGATAATATTATAATATTTTAATATTATAATATTTTGGCCATCCAGGCCTCTCAAAATGAGTTTGGATAATGCATTGGCCAAAGATTTTATCAAAGAGCTAAGCATATTATTTAATTAATTAATATTTAACCATAAGGTTAAATAATATAATTAATTAATATTTAACCCTAAGGTTAAATATTAATAAAATAATATTTAAATTTCGGAGTTCCAAAATAAGATTGCAAATAGCGTTGATGTTGAATTCTTAGGAGGGCATATATATTAATAGGGTAAGGTTTAGCCTAAGTGGCATGTATTCGATTAATTAGCCTTTGAATTATTACCTTGTTCATGCGACACAATAGAAGGGAAATAGATAGTGCATCGTCCATTGCTTAGGGTATTCGTTGGTCATAGGAGGAAGGGGTGTATCTCCACTTGACATGAGGTGGCAGTTGAGCTGGTAAGCTAGGCTTACACAACATGTAGTGAGAAGGAGGTGTTGCATTCGATTCACATGGAGACCTTTTGATTGTGTGGTTGGATTTTTTTTAGCACTAGGTGGTAAAGGACAAAGAAGAGGTCATGCACCTTTGGGTCTTGTGGGTTGGCTAGCCCACATGGTGACCTAGCCACAGCTAGGGCATGGGGTCAGCAAGTAGTGTAGCTTCGACTCTCGGCAGTAGGCAGCAGACAGCAGCAAAAAGGGGGATTAATTTTTATTAAAAATTAATTTATGCCCTAAGGTCTAAGGTGGCAAATGTATGTGCTAGGGATATATAATGAGCTTTAAATTGTTTTTATTTTTGCAATAAAATGAGTTATAAGGTAATTTATTTCTTGAGCAAAAGTTAAGGTGGCTTGTTTTTGCTAATGTATTGGGATAAAAATTGAAGTGATGTTTTATTTATCTTTTGGAAATGCATTAATGACAAGTAGGAGATATAAGGTGTAAATGAAATATTTTGCTTATGTAATTGGTCAAATTTGTTGATGAAATTTTTCTTGCAAAGTTAGGAGAAATAAGGTGTAAAAGTGATTTGATATTTCATTGTAAATTCTAAGAAGAAATTTCATGTGGATGCATTGAGATATTATTTTGATAACTAACCTTGGAAAGTGGCACAAATAAAGGTGGTTGTTTGTAAGACATGTTTTGAGTATATTTCTCCATCAAATAATATGAGAGGTATGGGCACATCATCTTTTGTTTAAAGTGTTTGTTGGAATGAATGTTGTGAAACATAAGGTGGAGTGAAAAGGATTTTTTGATAAGCATTGTTGTAAATTTATGAGAAATTTTTGTGTGCTTCATTGTTGAATGGTTTGGAAACACTTGAGATAGATTTTGAGAACAATATATGATTTTATTGTTTAAATAGTTTGGGAAGTTTTGAGATAAAGAGTGTGAACCATTTGTGCTAGGATTGCAAATAAATTAAGCATATTTGTGAAATATTTTGAACATTGATTTGAGAAATATTGATAGCATTTGAGAAGGTGTTTTAGATCAATTTGAATAAGGGAATTTGAGCATTTGAGTGATTGATCTTGAGAAGAAAATTGACAAGTAGAATTTGTTTGAAGAGAGTTTTTTTGAAAGATATTTGAGTGGTTTTGTGTATGCAAGATTTAGAATTATTTGAGAAGATTTTGTATACATCTTGAGGTCATAATTGAGCAAGCTCTTGAGAGGGCTTGAGGACAGATTGAGCAAGTATTTGAGAAGGCTTGAAGGTAGATTTGAAAAAGTCTTTGAGAAGGCTTGAGTATAGAATTGAACAAGTCTTTGAGGAGGCTTGAGGAAAGAGTTGAGCAAGCTTTTGTGAAGGCTTGAAGGCATATTTGAGCAATTTCTTGATAGGGCTTGAAGGTAGATTTCAGGAAGTCCTTGAGAGGGCTTGAAGGTATATTTGAGCAATTCTTGTGAAGACTTGAAATAATATTGAGATCAGGTTTGATTACTAATTTTTTCAAGCTTTGTGTTAAGGCTTGAGGCATATTGAGATAGAGTTTAGTGTATATTTATGAGCAGAGTTAGAGTAGATTTGTGCTATACTTGGGATTGATTTTACTATATATATGAGACATATTTAAGATTAGGATTTAAAGGTGATAGATTAGAGGACATCAGTCTCTAGTGGATAGAGATCCATTAGCCAGGGAAGTGAGGATAGAGGTCTTCTATGGAGATTGAAGAATATAAATTTATACTAATAGGGGGGTGAAAAATATAAGACCACTTTTTACTTTTCTTTTCTCAAACAATATTATCCAATATATCAATGGCAATATCAATAGAAAAAATTAAAGAAATGCACAAATCACCATACACAATAGAGACACCAATTTAACATGGTTCACCCAATGTGGGCTACTCCACAGAGAAAATATTTCACTAAAATTTTCTCAACAAATATCTTGGGAATCCTTCCCTATTACAATATTTATGGACCTTTGTCCAAAGGAGACACCAATCCCCTAATAAATTTTGTGGATCCCTATCCATAGGAGACACCAATCCCATCTACTATTTTATGTATCTCTATCCATAGGAGAACTCCTCCTCTACTCTGGTTTGTGATCCTCTAGAATACTATTACCTCCACTACACTAGCTTGTGGATCTCTCTCCACTAAATACATCTATCCTCTCTACCCTAGCTAATGGATCTCTATCCACTAGAGACTACTATACTTTACCCTATCACCTCTAAATATTACTCTCAGATCTACTCAATATTTATTTCAAATCTATACTAAACACAAGCCTTCGGTCTAGCACAAATCTTCTCAATCTCTATCTCAAATCTGCACTAAACACATTCCTTCAATCTAGCACAAATTTGATCAATATTTGTCTCAAATATGTACTAAACATAGTCCTTCGGTCTAGCACAAATCTTATCAATATATATCTCAAATATGCACTGAACATAGTCCTTCGGTCTAGCACAAATCTACTTAATCTGTGTCTTTGGTCTGGTACAAAACTATCCTCAGGTCTACACCAAACTTTATCCTAAAACTATATTCAATACTTAACATAAATATTCATCAATCATAAATCACCTCTGCTAGATTTTCCACAAACCTTAACTCAATATTTGAACAAATCAATCAACTCTACTTCTCAAGTCTCCTCAAAGACTTATCTCAAATCTGTCCAACAAGTCCTCACTAGAACTTGTTCAATATTCTCAACAATTCTTCACCAAGACTTATCTCAAATCTGCTCTACAAGTCCTCACTAGAACTTGTCCAATATGCTCACCAAGTCTTCACAAAGACTTGCCTCAACTCTACTTGTACGCTTCCACAAAAACTCACATAAATCTATCCACAAGTCTTCACTAAGACTTATCTCAAAACTGCTCAACAAATCCTCTCTAGAAGTTATCCAAAACTGATTGTAAGCTTCCACAAAATCTTACATAAATATGTCCTTAATATTTTATAAAAACTTACCAAATTTTATCCATCAGCTTTCACAAAATCTTCCTCAGCTCTATCCTTAATTTCCTTCTAGGACTTACTCAAATTTGCTCACAAGATTTTACCAAATATTTCTCAAACCAATTACAAAACTTGCATATAAAACTCAACTCAATCTCTCACAAAAAATATCTTCAATCCCACAAACAAGTTTCACATAAAATCTTGTTTGAATCACAAAAATATATAGATAATGGTTAGAGACTCAATATGTTTCACAATCACAAAACAACTCAATCAATTTCAATCTCTCTTTCGAATGAATTTAGAATAAAGAACAATTTGTTTCATAGAACTTGAAATATCACTCCAAAAATTTCAATCAACTATGCTCAATAAACTCCACTCAACCAATCACTCAATGAAACAAAGCTTTCTTACAAACCCTAGGCAAATGTTTCACAATGCTTCCAACAATTCTCACTATGGAACTCAAACTTGACTCAATATGATTCCAAAATCACATAATAATGATACTCATGTTCTTTTACAAACCCTAGTTCAAGATAGTTCTCAATTTCACATAACAATGATACTCATGATCTTGCACAAATCCTAGTTCAATATAGTCCTCAATTTCACACTCAATTGTCTTCACAAATATTCATCAATCATGCATATTAAAACTCACTCAATCATTTCCAACAATACTTATCAAACAAAAACCTTTTCACTCCAACTTTTTTTTTGAATTTACATGGTGGAATCGGTAGCCGCCACGAATCCGGGAAGGCTGTCCAAATTTTTATGGTCGCCACAGTATTCTGCACTGTCCACCCCAGAATTCGCCACATAGATCTTCGTGTAGTCTGCCCCTATAACCACCATTCCACAATCATTTTAAACCTTTTACGCTATTGAAAGCACTAGGAAAGGGACAAGCATTCAGTCCGACGAGGCCCGAGATTTGAACCTTGGACCTCCGCCTCCCTTATGGGGTTTAGATGAACCAATTGGTCTACACCTCGGACCTTTCACTCCAACTTTCACTTCACAACATTCAACAATATTTCACTCACAAGGATGATATTCCCATACCTTTTTTTGAAGAAGAAGATTTGACCTCAAAACCTGTCTCAATCACAATCAACCTCTTTGTCAATATCAAAGGTTAGATAGCAAAAATATTCTCAATTTTTTCATTCAAATATTCCCTCAAAATATTTTACCATACAAAACATTAAATCTCAATTACACCTTATAATATCCACACTTCAAAAATGATTAGCAAAAATTAAATAACTCACTTCAACAATTAATTTTTTTATCCACCTTATTACTCCTCTCAAATAATTAACACAATAAAACTTTATTTTAAAATAAAATATAATGTCTTTTGAATACATTATCACTCCTACCAAATTTTAACCATAAAAATCACAATATAATATTTTATTTTTTTATAAAACTTATATCTCCCTCTAAAAAAACTTGCAAACCTCCTTTAAAACTTCACGCAATTTTCACACATTAAAAACCTTTAAAATTAAACCATGAAGTACATACCTTATTTTAATACCTCCTTAACAAAATTGTATTCGACAAGATTCGAACACACCACCTTGCCTCTCCAAGTACCTTAGTGCCTAGCACGTACACCACTTGGGCTATGTGCCCTCACAAGAAATAAAAGTGTGCCCTATCACTTATCAACCTTGCCCTTCCACTTAATGCCAAATAAAATGCTTTCCCTTCAAAAAATATGATCGTGTGGATCAAACCCATGATCTCGCATTCCACAAATGCCTTAATGCGGACCTTGGTTGCCACCTGTGCTACCTGACACGTTGAATTTATTTTCATGCTCCACTTGACCTTGTCCTTTCTCACTGCCCAATCATGTTTTAAAATACATATAAAATTACTTCTTCCTCGATGCTTGAATACTTAGGTCGCTTGGGCATTAATCGCATGGATGACTTTTGAAATAAAAACTTTGCCCTATTTATATTGTATGCAATGCACTTCACCACATCGGTGGATATTTGGAATTCAAAATTAATTTTGAATTTTATATTTTAAAATTTAGTGCCTTGAATTATTATTATTTAATTTTAAATTTTAACATTATGGTTAAAATATTTAAAATTAAATAATTTAAACCTTAGTCCTCAAAATCTGCCACATGGGTTTTTAGGAAGATTTAAAATGTGATAACTCCTTGGCCCTTATTTTTCTTAAACCCAACATGTATCCTTAAATATTATAATATTAAATATTATAATATTATTTTTCATTTAAACCTACTTCTTTGCCTTTTTGGAAAAACCACTGGAGGACATTAACGAAACTCTAACATCAACCTTGACAATGAAACTTGGATATGAATATATGGATGATAATAAAACTTGGTCATCATATTCTTGATATAAATGACAACAAAACTTGCTCATATTTCCAACAGAGAGAGATCCACAAGCTAGAGTAGTGGGGGTAGAAGTTTTCTAGAAGATCACCAACCAGAGCAGAGGGGAAAGAGTTTTCCTGTTTATAGAGATCCATGAACCATATTAGAGGAGATAGAATTCTCCTATGGATATAGTTCCATAAACCAGAGCAAGTGGAAAGAGTCCTCCTATGAAGTGTGATCTATAAATCATCTGGGAAGGTAGAGTTCCTCTATGGAGAGAGATTCATGAACTAGTTGAGGAGATAGATTTCTCCTCGATCAAGTTCCACGAACTAGACAAAAGGAGAAAGAGTTCTCCTATGGATAAATATCCACAAATTAGATCATAAGGTATTGGTGTCTCCTTTGGATAGAGGTCCATAAACATTGTAATAGGGAATTGATTCTCAAGAGATTTGTTGATAATGTTTTATTAGACGGATTTTCTTCGTGGAGTAGCCCACATTGGGTGAACCATGTTAAATTGGTGTCTCTCTTATGTGTGATGATTTGAACATTGCTTTAATTACTTCTATTGATATTGCCATTGATAATATTGGGTAATATTGTTTGAGAAAGAAAAGTAAAATTTGGTCTTATACTGTTCACCCCTCCCTCTCAGTATAAGCCTATGTTCTTCAAATGTAGTTGAAAAATTAAAGATAACAACATGGAAGCTACAATGAAGCAACATCAAACTTGATGATATTAATTGTAATGGATTCCTATGTCTAGTTTCTAAATACTTCCAATAGGAGTAGTTGTATAGGCTGCAGAAAAGCTCCACATCTAGAGAGCCAAGATCTTTCAACATTAATGGCTTTGGACCTAGAGAATTTGATATTGTCTATGATTAATGTGATGGATCTTAGATAGAAATTTGAAAGGGCATTTTGAATTTCTAGCATAATTTTGGGAGGGAAAAGTTTCTTGATTTGGTCTATAAATAGTAATATTTTATTCATTATAGGGGGTTGAAAGTTGTTTATTCATTCATAAAATTTGGTCTTATATGTAATTTTTCCTTAATTTCTTTTACATGTATTAGTTTAGACTCAAGGCTTGAGTCAATTTATCAATAAGCTTTTGAGCCTTTTTATCTGGTATGATTATAATCAAATTATGATATATATATATATATATATATATATATATATATATATATGTATGTATGTATGTATGTATGTGTGTGTGTGTGTGTGTGAAAATTTGTGGCTATTTATATTTTTATCTTGATTATTATATGTGTGTGTGTGCGTGCACATAAATCTTCATGTTTGACAAAATTATGTTCACTTCGTGTTGTTGATGAGTGATGCATGTGTTTACCAATCCCATTGTTATGTAGAAGCACCTCAAGATCTTGGCATATTGTCTCTTATAGTGTAGGATTTTATCTTCCTATTCTTTGTTTTTTGGTTATTTCTTTATTTCATATTTTTCTTTAAAATATAGTTATATTAGGATAGCTTAGGATGGTGATCTACAATATTGTAATCTTAGCAAGGTGTTAGCCTTGTAAAAAAACCTATAGGTCATCCTTTAAATTATATACCATGCTCTCAAGACTTTTGGTTGTCTCTCCATATGAGTTGTGAGTGTTGGGTGCACCCAACCACCACAATAGATGACTATGATATTTGGAGATGACAACAATTTGTTGGTATGCTAGGTGGGATGAATCACATCAATTTATCCCACTAACTAAAGATATTGGATTGATACTCTGATGAAGGTATTAGTTCAATTGCCAATTAAAGCATCATATGACTTCACCTAGTGACTCCATTGAAGAAAAATATGCAAAATCAACCACTTCAAAATATATTTAACTAATATTTGAATGAAAATATTATTCTATCTACTTTCTAAAGCACATTGAAAAATAACCTATAAATTTTTCTCAAAATAGAGGGTCTACTACTTTATGAGCATAATACCTACCACTAGGTCTTTTGCAACTACAAATACTTAGGCATCAGTATAACCCCTCAACCCATTTTCAATAAAAATGAGTGCTTAAAACTATAATATGGTTGTATAATAGAAGTAGCCAATAAGGATATTAATAGCTTGGAAGGATAGGGCCCGCTTGATTCCACCTATTCACCTTGCTTCTTAAAACCAAATTCTAGCTTCAACCTTAAATTCATTGCCCTACTATATCATGAAATATGCATCTACACTAATGGAGCACCTACATCACATGGTAAGCTTGTGCACAATACATAATATTGATGAATAAAACATTGTGATAAGAATGATAGTAATATCTTTCCAATGAAACATAAATGAATGGTATATAAGTCTTGTTTCTTATTTAATTGGAAGTTGATAACAACTTACTAATCAATTAGTCAATAGATTCAAGAAGGGTTATGGAGTATCTCTGTTAGAATAGTTAATGACTATTAAAAGAAAACCCATGGAAATAATAAATGACTTCAACACCTAGTTTTATAAAACTTGGTATAATGATTCCAAATGAAATCTGACCTCTTCCAGGTATGAAATTTATATAATACTTGAATTCTTTTAATTCTAAAATAGCCATGATGGTTAAGACTAGAGAAGAAAACTCCTTACTAATGGCCTATGAGATAGCCACTCAAGCCAAAAATAATATTATTTAGAGAGGAAGACTATCTCCTAAATATCCTATGTTATTGTTCCCAAATTTTCATCCTACATATTAGCCTCATCTAATTATGCAACTAACGACCTTTCAGCCTACCCTAATTTTTAATCATATTACATTTTCAACTTCTCTCCCTATATCAATTCATTCAACTTCCAAATCCTAATCCTTGATAGATATAAAGTATTGGCTCTAAGGAGGCAATAAAGTGCCCAAATGTTTCAATATCAAAATAATTTAAGACCTCCATTCTAGCAAAAAAAACAAGGATAGGCCTCCCTTTAATGTATACTTGAGGTCTCAATTCCAAGTCAAAAAGGATGTAAGCTAGGCCTAAAGCCATAGTTAGCAAATAGTGCATATCCCAATCCCATTGTAGCAGATTCCTCCTAACCTTGATAGAGACAAAACTCATGTAAAATAATTACATGGAATAATATACTACATGGTACAATAATTACCTAGATACTTACCATCCCAATATTTATTTTGAAGAAAAATTTCATCAATCCACAATAATGTTGAATAAGGTAGTCTTTATCTAGGCATCTATTTCTCATTCAAGGGTGCAAACACAAGCACAGAGTCGACCTTCCCTTGCTCCACTCATCCATGATTTAAATTTTTCTCCTCTTGATAATATTATAGTCATAATAAATGAGGAAGTTTATACTAATGGACTATATACTTTAGTGTCAAACAAGCCAAAAGTCCAATTAGACCATATGATATGGGCCAAAAGGAAGACAACCAAACAGCTTGAGGAGAGTAATCAGGCAGCCTTAGATATCTAATATAGGCTAACTAGTCCAAGAAGGGATGTTTCCACCATAGCCCTACCATATTAGAATACCTTAAAACTTCTAGAGGCTACCTCATGAAACATCCTTGAAGTTTGAAAACAACACACAATCACACTCAAACTTGTAAAAATTCTTCAATGAATTATAAAAAGGCCTAGATTTTAGCTACTAACCACTATAGCCTAGAAAACACATTATTTGATTTATTTAGAATTTTTAACCACCTAAAAGGGTCCATGATGGTCATGCCTATTTGATATGCCTTGTCCATCCCTAAGTAGAAAGAGAAACTCAAAAGGGTCCTAAAGGAATGAAAGGAGCTAGAACAAGAAAAATCATTGATAATATTGCAAATATTTTATCCAAAAAAGATCAAGCTCATGCCCTTCTACCTAAATTTGTTCTATGATGACAACCTAATACATAAGTACAATATTGAATTTGCATCAAGCACTTCAGTTATGCCAAAAAGGGTAGTATATTTATTATGACTAGATTATCAACCGTGTTAGCTTTTGAGGTAGATTGCAATGGGATATGGCAATCACAGGATGCAAAAATATAAGAGAAAGTAAATTTACGAGATTGCAAAAATATGCTATAAATAGAAATGATAAAAATGAATACAATATTGCTATGGAGGAAATGGACACTCCATGCAAGATGCTATAGGACTATATTGTACTCCATCACTAATGGAGTCACACAGTAATACTACTACTACCTACTATACTTGTCAATCTCTTACAATGAGGCCCTTTTATAATGGAAGATAGATTCCTTGGCCAACACTCTACCTAGTTGTGCAAGGGACACCTTGCACATTTACAACTTGCACATTGACACTTGTGCATTTATTACATTGCATAAAGTAACTAGATAACTTCCCCCTAAAGTAATCTAATGTCCTAAGTATGTACCTAGGAAGGTACATTTACATGATCCAAATGATGTAATAGACTCTAACTCTAACACCCCCTGTATTACATTATTTGGGTACTGAAGACTTTAGTCTTCAATATGGATCTTCTTCTTTCATATTCTCTTTGACTTGATCAGGTTCATCATCTTCTTCTATCTATTCTCCTATATTGTTCTCTCTATGAGTATCTTCATTAGGTTCTACTTCTTCCTCTGATTGTTGATGGCTGAGTAGAGCATGGTGCAATTGTCCCCTCATATTTTTTATTTTGATTCTTTTGCACTTGCCTCTATGATGTATTGGTTCTTCATTTTCTTCAACTTGTTCTTTTGGAAATGTGTTAGCATCATTTTGAAATATAACAATATCTTGTGAGATTTCCATTGAGTCTAGGATATATGTGTTCCCATGGATTGATCTTGTTGCTTCTATCTCACCTTGATTCAAGATAAGACATGTATTGATGCCATTCATATATCTAAAATTGACCATATAGTTGTTTTCCACCAACTTGCTTACTGAAATGAGATTGAATGTTAATCCAAGAATACACAATACTTTTTGTAGCAAAATATTTGGAAATGATTTGCTTGGTGTTACACATCCATATCCATGAATAGGATAGGTTTGGCTATCTACAATTCTTAGTCTGTAACCTTTGATGATTTCAAGGCAATCAAACCATTGTAGATTTCCTATCATATGATGACTTGCTCCTGAGTCAATGTACCAAGTGTTATCATGCTTTGTGGAGTGATTCTTGTTAGAGCAATTTTTGCACTTATTGCATGATGTTCCTTTTTCCATTTGAAGAAGTAAAAGAGTGAGAATTTTGGTAGTATACCTTATAGCTCCCAATATTAAGGTATATGTAACCCTTAGAATATATAAAAGCTTGATTTGATAAAACCTTTGTTAACCCTTAGGTTTTGTAGACTTCCTTATATCTCCCTAATGATGAGAGTTCACAAACCTAATAAGTTTTTAGGTTTTGTAGCAAGCTTACATCTATCCAATGAATTTAGAACTTGATAATTTTTTATGGATGCTAATATTACCAAGTTTTGTAGAATGCCTTATGACTCCCTAGGATGTTTTGGATAGGATATATGATCAATATAGTGCTTTTGTAAATTGTAGTTCAATTTTAAGTTGATTTTGTAAAATTTTGTAAATACAAAAAACAACTTTTCTATCTCCTTATTACTCCTATTGAACTAAGCACTATTTTCAATTCTTTGAAGAGGTTTTGAAGTTGGATTTATTTTTCCTCCTTTAAGTGTTTTGAGACAACACTATTATAAAAATCCCAACCTTTGAAAATTTTAATAAACCTCTTTAAATACCCCTTTTTGGTTGATTTTAATGTTTTCTAATTTCCAATTCCTAAATTTGATGTTGTATTCCTTATAACTCCCAAATTTGGAAAAATTAGAAAATAATATTTGCAAGTAATTTAAATTTCAATAATAACCCTTATTTCTCCTTGATAACCTTTTGCAAATATTAACAAATATGAAATATGCTTGCTTAATAAATCTCTAATGTTGAATATTGCAATAGAAGATAAAATGTTCCCTTATAACTCCAAAAACCTTATATTAAAAGCAAGCTTAAAAATCAACCTTTACCTCAATAGTCCTTTAATGTTGTGCATCGATAGATTCGTAGCTATGTGTTGTGTAGCACTCATGGGTAGTTAGAGCCCTCTTTGATCGATATTGATTCGTTCCTTGATTGGTGATCCTTATCTTCTGCAACTGGCACTGAAAGATACCTTGGGATATGCCTTGTAGGGCTTCTCCAAATGCAAGTGTTGTTCACTGGTTTTATGATAGTATCTTAAATTTTTTTCTTACACCGTTGAATGGTGTATGGCTTGAAATAGCCATTTTCTCCTCAATGCTTTAACTCTGTTTGACTACTCTCTTGCTTTGCTTTGCTATGTTCTGCTTCACACTATTGTATTCTTCGTTCTCCAAGATCGGCATCTTAAGTAATATGGGCTTCATGACAAGTGTCACACGAAGCATTACAAGGTAGACGTATTTAACGTTCCTTCAATAATGATGAGGTTGGTGGTAACCTCCAAATATTCTTAACTCCCTCCAAATGAATGTAACTCCCTTTAGGTGAGCGCTTGGGTCTTCATGAACATTGGGAAGCATAGAGAATTTGTGCCAAGTGGCTTGTGCATGCAAGCCTCCTTTCTAACGCTCCAAATATGAGCTTGCAACCCTAATTCTTCCTTTATCTTTGCACCCTACGTGAGCTTGCTATGTTTCTTGATATGCAAGCTTTCTTTTGCACGCTGGCTTGGTGAGGATGATGGATGGCTATAGCTGGATTGCTTCACGGTATTATGGCACACTTTTGAGCTCTTCTTTTGGTGGACGCTCACTTCAATGGATGCCTTAGGTATAGCTCTTATATTTGCACTTATTTGTAGGTTTTGTAGCTCATTTTTAATGTTGATTTGTACCTTTCTTTAGTGTTGGTTATAATAGCCAATGAGTAGCCCTTTTGCTTTATCTTTTACGTAGATAACCTGTCACTGAATGCTACCTTTTTTCTACGTAAGCATGAGTGATAATACCTTCTTTCAATGGCTCCACTATTGCAGGTGATGCACTACTTATAGGGCTGAATTTGATGGAGGAAAATGGTGTTTTTAAACACCTCAACTCTTGGACGTGTGAGCTCTTCGATGGCTCCTTCCTTTGGCTACAAATATGCTATTTGTATGAGCTCTTTCGTGGCTCTTTCCTTTGGTGTACAAGTCTGCTATTCGTGTGAGCTTTTTGATAGCTCCTTCCTTTGGTCACAAGTCTATTGGATAAAGACGTCCTTCTGCCCCCTATAAATAGTAATACTTTTGTTCTTCCAAGGAACAAAAGAGGTGCCTTTTGTAATATGTAAATCTTGCACAAAAATGAAGAATTTTTATAATCCTTCTTGCTTCTTCTACTTTGGATGATAGTCAATCCAAGCTAATGAAATGAGGATTCCTACACTCTGTGTTGAAAAATAAACCCTTATATTCTCCTTGAATCTTGAGACTTCCAAGGTCTCGATTTGAGGCTTCCTTCAAGGATTTCAATGGTGGTTTTCTACTCCACCTTTTTGCTTGTAATGGTGGCTTCTTTTGGCCATGAAAGTGCTACAGATTTTTTTGATTTTTGTGCTTCTTAACAACACAAACTAATTGAGAGCAACTAGTTAAAAAATCAACTAGAATAGTGCTTAATAGATGCACTTTAAATGGTAACAATAAATTCACCTTATTGCTCCACTAATTTCTCAAAAATGCTCTTAACAATTCCATTGCAACCTTTCAAACATAATCTAGAATAAATTCACTACAAACACAGTTGTAGGATCTAGTCTTCTTTTTCAAGATATAAGATAGGTAGTTGATTGTAACTTCTGAAATCAACTCCTAATTGTGCAAATGAACCTTAAAAGGAATTTTTCTCTTTTGCACTTTTGAAGACTGTAATTCAATTTTCCTCTTTGCAACTTCTGATCTAATATAAGGTGCTTTAACAAATCTGATAAGTAATCCAATTAATGAATTTACTTGCACCAATAGTTGCTTACCTTTTTGATAGCTTTTGTAGAGAATGTAGATCAAGCTTGTTGCTTTAGATTTCTGCAACTTTTGTTAGCTTTTCCAAATAGCTCCTCCTTCACCAAAAAGAGGTCTCAAACTTTCTTTCATGAGCCTGGGGTTTGGTGGTTTGTTCTTCTCTAGTAATATTCTCCTTTCTATTGTGGATTTAGAGGAATCTTTATGCCTTCTTGAAAGGCAATCTTCCAAATCTCTCGAATTTGACAAGATTCTTTTATCTTCAAGTCTTCTTGTCAAATTCTAACTTCAAGCAGGATCTTCTTCTCAAGACTCTGAATGTCTTGAGGTCTTCTGTATCTTCTTTGGCACTCCTTGCCAATTCTTCTTCTCCTGATTGGGCTTATTGTCGGATGGTGATAATTGTCCCAAATATTTCCTTATCAAAAAGTTTCTCCTTGATGGAGAATTTCTCCAATGAGTTCTTCTAGGAACTCTTTTGATGATCTTGCTTCAGCAACAAGGCTCTCCAAGATTTTTTCCTTGAGACCTCTCTTAGGTCTTCTATTCTGTAGCTACTTTGGTCTTCCTTGAGACCTTCTTCTTCAACTTAAGGAATTGAGATCTCCTTCCTGGATCTCTTGATTCTACTGCTTCTAGATTTGAACAGGGCTCTCCTAGTCCTTCTCGTCCTTCCAATAATGGAAGTTTCTTCAATGAGATCTTCACCTGATCTCTTCACCTTCAAGTTTGCTTCAGGTGCTGGATTGATTCTGAAGAAAATACTCTTCCTAAATTTCTTGTAGGAAGTTTCCCAACTCACTGAATCTCCTTTCCCTACAACAAATGATTAGTACTAAAATATGAATCTGCTTCTAAATTAGGTACTCTCTTCTAGAGTCTTCTTCAGGATCAAGGCTTCTATGGACTTTTTTTAGATCAAGGCTTCTATGGCCTTTTCTTAGATCAAGGCTTATATGGCCTTTTCTTAGGATCAAGGCTTCTATGGCCTTTTTATAGATCAAGGCTTCTATGGCATTTTTAGGATCAAGGCTTCTATGGCCTTTTCTATTGTGAAGTTGACTTTATCGATAGAGATCTTCAATCTCTAGACTTCACTATGACTCCTTCTCCTAGAGTCTCTTCTATAGTATTCTTATTTTACAACTAATCTCTACACTATGAAGGCACTCCGACCTTTAGGAAACGAAGTTGAAATCTCTTAGCTTTCTATTGTAGGAGGTGCCCCAATCATCTGAGGGTTAGTTCCCTACAATAAAAGAAACTTCAAGCAATAGTAAACTTTTTAGATCTCTTAGATGAGCTTCACTAGTTGATTCATCAAACTAGTGGATCAAATGTTGAGTCCTTATCTTCACAAGTTTTTTTGTAACTCTATGGGAAGACTCTAAGCCAAATGAATTTCACAATTTCTCTTTTCAATATGTTCTACCAGATAATCTTAAGGCAATAAAATTCACATGCAATGGGTTCAATGGAACATCCAGTTTGCAAAAATCGAAGCTATGGTGATTGGCCCTATTTTAACAATAGTACCTTGATTCATTGTGGCAAATCAAGTTCACAAAAATTTAGGCTCAATAATAATGGTGGTTCTCCTCTCAATCTATAGTAGCTAGTTCTACTATGACTAGACCTACCATGGCTCTGATACCATTGTTAGCTTTTGAGGTAGATTACAATGGGAGATGGCAATCACAGGATGCAAAAATATAAGAGAAAGTAAATTCATGAGATTGCAAAAATATGCTATAAATAGAAATGACAAAAATGAATACAATATTGCTATGGAGGAAATGGACACTCCATGCAAGATGCTACAAGACTATATTGTACTCCATCACTAATGGAGTCACACAGTAATACTACTACTACCTACTAACTTGACAATATCATAAATATTTTCTTTAGATCTTGAGAGTTTATAAAAAAATTTAATTATCATCTCAATTGAATTGCTATAGCTAGATACCTACATCATTTTTCATAAAAAAGTCAAATTATTTTTCATAAAAAAGTCAAATTATTTTTTGGATCTTCTTCATATTTTCTTGTAGCTTTATGAAAAATGATGTAGGTATCTAGCTATAGCAATTCAATTGAGATGATAATTAATTTTTTTTATAAACTCTCAAGCTCTAAAGAAAATATTTATGATTTTTCAAGGGTGGGGGCCCAAGTACAACCCTTTTTCTTCATAATATATATATATATATATATATATATATACATGCTAATTTAATTTTTTGTTTTATTTAAATTTAGATTGTTTTTGTTATTTAAATATATATTTTAATTAATTTTTAAAGTTATTCTTAAAATACAACATTGAATACAAATTTTTATTATGTAATAAATTTTAAATTCAATTTAAATAAATTTTATCATTGTTTTTTATTTTGTAATTTTTAACATGTTATGTAGTTTTTTCATAAAAATAACATGAGTAGTCATCTACTTGAAATTAAGTTGACATCTTCCATAATTTTTTTACTAGAAAACCATATGAAATACATTATTAAGATAATTTTAGTTTATGTCATCACTATTATAAAGTTGGAGCTAGATCAATTTTCTTTTTAAGTTGAAAAGAGATGAACACAATCTTAAAAATGAAGTGTTAAACTTAGTTGGAGTAGCCATGTCAAATAGATTACATGAGCATATAATTAAATATACTAAGTTACAAAATCTTTGTCAAACCTTTAAATTTTTTATAGTATTTCTAATGATTCAACAAAAATTCAATTACAATATCAATTGAGTAATTTAAGATATAACAATTTAAATAATATGGATAAATTTCTTGTTGAGGTTGAGGTCTATTAATAATCAATTAGAATGCTTGGGGATGAATTTTAATTCATTAAATATTATTCTTGTCATTTTTTTAAAACAAAAGCAATTTTTATATTATTTTCATGATGTAATGCAAATGGGAAGATGCCTGGTTAGATGACAACCATTTAGCCAACAATGATATTTTCTCAAATCTGAAAGAGGATCTAGAAGATAAATATGGTAAAAAGGTTTGTGATTACATGACTTTATTGGATAGCCAGTTGAGATAGAAATATTTAGAGGCAGACCTTGAGAATTTGGAGGCTTTAAACCTCCTTAAATCTAAACTAAAGACTTTTTAGGTGTTGTCAGGTATAGAGACTTTGTGGTCTAGAGCATAACTAAGAATAGGAAATTCAATGTGAAGATAGCCTATGATATTTTGGATTCTGCTATAGATAATAAATTCCTTTGGCATAGAATTTGGTGTAAAAAAGCTATTCCTAAATTGGAGATTTTTCTTTGAGAAACAGTCTAGAATAAGATCCTAACAGTGGATAATCATAAGAAGAGAGTTTGTCAGATTTCTAATAGATGCAATTTATGTGAAAAGGTAGAAAAATCATTGGAACACATCTTCTTGGAATATCTCTATGCTCTAAATATTTTCCAACTCCTCATCAACAGGATAGGCATATCTTGGGTGATGCCTTCTAATGTGGTTCTATGGTTACAACAATCAGAGAACCCCTTTTTTAGTCCTCATATTAATATAATTTGGAACTTGATTCTATTTCATTTTGTGTGGGGAGTTTGGTTGGAGATGAACATGAGAATTTTTAGAGGGCAAAAAAGGTCTGCAATGAGAATTTTTTGAAGTATAGAGGAGAATGTTAAATCTATCAAGTACCCTATCAAGACAAAGATTACTAAAGATACTATGATATCTAAGGCATGGAATTTGAAACCTATTAATGGTGGAGAGGTAAATATTCAAGTTAGAACTGATGTAAAATGGTAACCACCTCTAGATGATTGGTTGAAGTAAAATTTTTATGGGGCATCCAAAGGTAACCCAGGTAAGGCCATAGCAGGAGCAATTTTGAGGGAAAATAAGGGTATATTGGTGGGGGTAACATGCAATTTTTTAGGAATTACTACTAGTCATAAAGTTGAATTTAATGATTTACATCTGGATGCAAAGCTAGCCAAGGATGTAGGTGCTAAAAAAGTTATCTTTGAAGGAAAATCCTTGAATATTATCAATCTATTGAAAAAGGAAGAAGAAGCTAATTAGAAAATTGATTACATTGTACAATATATTAGAGAGATTGTAAAGCATTTTGAAGCAGTTGAATTTGTTCATGTCTATAGAGAAGGTAACAAACCAGTAGGCTGAATGGAAAAATTTAGTACCATTAAAAAAGAGGATACAAGATGGTCCATGAGGACTTACAAAAATTCACAATGGAGGACTGCAACTATTTTGGGTCTAGGACGGATACCATTTGTCTTATGTCTAGGGGATCTCTGGCTATTTACCCTTGGTAGCTATGTAATTGATGGGCTGAATTTATGTTGTAAAATGGTTTGAGCCCTTTCAAAATCTTGTTTTTACCCTAATAAAAAGAATAATTATATTGGAGTCAAACATAATTTTGATGGTGTTTCTAAAGAAAATGAAGGAAAATCTAGTGGAGGTATTTTTTTTTAGTAATAATTAAGGAAAATCAAAATTATATACTCATAATCACATGGAACTTCAACTAATAACAATGCAAAGGCTAGGGAATTTATTACAAGGGGTTAAAGTTATAGTTAAAAAATGATGGAAATATATTTTAGCTGAGGGGGATTCAAAAATTATCATTAATGCTATCAAAAAAAGATGAATGTTGGTATTAGATGAAAAATAATTTTAGTATTTATGTTCATAAACTATTGTTTGATGTGACCTCTAGGAAATGGGAGCATATCTATAGAGAAAATAAATTATATAGCAAATAATTTAGCCAATCATAGTGTTGATCTATATGTTGATGAAATTCAAACACTAGATGAAATATTCCTTATTATCTCACAAGTAAATTTATCTTATATCACAAGTAATTTTATCCAGGATCGGTACAGGAGTTTGTATCACCATGGTAGTAACAGGAGTAGTAGTGGGAGAGAACCAGAAATAATGAGGCAAAATCTGGGTCACATGATTTTTCCATCGTACACAAAAAATATAGGTTGAATGCTACATTGGAACATTGAAGATATGGAGCACAATGAGTCCTCCCAAGCTACCAATTGGTTGAAATTTAAATCTTAGAAAGGTAGGAACAATGCAAGACATAGATATGGTCTTGGTCCCAAACAAGTCTTGGAAGGTTATATATGTTGAGCAAGGTGTTGCAAGAGGTTTGTCATTGTTGTCAACACAGGCAGTTAGATCTAATGATGCAGTGGACAGAAATTTCAGGAGTCATTCAGATGTAGAGGACAGAAGTTCAAAGGATAGTCAGATCATGTAAAGTGCAATTCTAGGAAAACAAAAGTGACCCAAATTTAGAAAATCAAAGAAAAAGACAAGTAAGAAAACTGTCGTGATTTCGCGACATGTTTTCTGTCGCGATTTCGTGACAGGTCAGAGGAGAGAGAAGGTGCAGAGAAAATTGTCACGATTTCGTGACATGTCGGAGGAGAGAGAAGGCACAGAGAAAATTGTCACGATTTCATGACATGTCGGAGGAGAGAGAAGGCGCAAAGAAAATTGTCACGATTTCACGACATGGCCGAGGAGAGAGAAGGCGCAAGGCAAACTGTCGTGATTTCATGACATGTTGGAGGCCAAGAAGCTAAGTCGAGAAACTGTCACGATTTCGCTACATGTATTTTCACTGGTCGAAGCAAGGAGAAAGCGTTAAGTGGAAAAGTTGTAGCGATTTCGCTACATGTTGGATTTTCGCTGGCCGAAGCAAGGAGAAAGTGTTAAGTGGAAAAGTTGTAGCGATTTTGCTACATGTTGGATTTTCGCTGGCCGAAGCAAGGAGAAAGCATTAAGTGAAAAGTTGTAGCGATTTTGCTACATGTTGGATTTTCGCTGGCCGAAGCAAAGAGAAAGTGCCAAGTTGAAAAGTTGTAGTGATTTCGCTACATGTTGGGATTTTGCTAGTGCATGGAGAAAGCATTGTACGGATGCGAAAGATGTCACGATTTCATGACGTGTTTCGTTTTCACGAATGATAGGCACAGAAAAGCGCTAAGGCAAAAAGATGTCGCAATTTCGTGACATGTTCCATTTTCACAGGCGATAGGCACAGAAAAGCGTTAAGGCAAAAAGATGTCACGATTTCACGACATGTTTCGTTTTCATGGGCGATAGGCATAGAAAAGCGCTAAGGCAAAAAGATGTCATGATTTCATGACATGTTTCGTTTTCACGGGCGATAGGCAAAGAAAAGCGCTAAGGCAAAAAGATGTCATGATTTCACGACATGTTTCATTTTCGTTGAGGGATGTGGTGAAGGATGTACGACAGCGAGAAGTGTCACGATTTTGCGACATGTCATGTTTTCGCGGGTGCAAGCCTAGAAAAGGACAAAGAGGCAAAAAGTGTCATGATTTCACGATAGGTTGCAAGAAAAGCCTCTGGAAGCTGAAAGCGTCGTGATTTCACGACAAGAATGAGGATGACGTCAGTGAAAGTTCAAAGTGTCACGATTTCATGACAAGAACGATGGCAAAGCTAACAAAAGCCAAAAGTGTCACATTTTTGTGATAGCAGGATAAAGAAGGCATACGGCCACAAAAAGTGTCACGATATCACGACATGTTATTATTTCGTGGCAATAGTTACAAGAAGGTGACAGAGGTGGCAGAAGCGGTTGAAGCTGAAAAAGTTGAATCTGGGTTGACATATTTTAGGGTTTTGCAGCCGACAATTTCTAGGGTTTTGTAACCAACAATTTCTAGGGTTTTGCAATCGACGTTCTTAGGGTTACAACCGACTACTGTTTAAGATTTGATCTTGAAATTTCATCTATAAAAGGATGTATTATGGTTTTGCAAGGGTGGTGAGTTGAGCAGAGTGCGAGTCGTATCGAACTTGTGCGAATTAAGAGTGCAAGGGTGCAGATGTTGAGTCGAGCTGAGTGCGAAGTCGTAGTTTGTTTGAGTCAAAGCGAATTATGCATACAGTAATTGCGTGAATCAAGAGTGCGGGTGCGAGAGGTTGAGTTCTAAGTGCGAAGTGATAGCACGTAGAAAGAAGTGATCAATTATCTGGTTGCAGCAGAGAGTGCGAAGAAATTCACAAAAGCAGTCGGATAGTGCGAAGTGTTTGCACAGAAGCAGCTGAATGCATAGAAACTACAGACTATGAGAATTAAGGTGAAAGTATTTTTGTGTAATTTTCATTATTTCTATTGAATTCCAAGTTGCAGCTTGGCATAAGGGGTTGGTTCTTCTTTCCAGTAGGTGCTGGTAAATTAGGAGTTGGTGCTCCATTCTATTTGATACAGATAAATCTAAGGGGTTGGTGCTGCTTCCAATTAGTGCTAGTAAATGATATTGTAAAGTTGTAGCTTTGCAAAGGCTGGATTTGGATGGTAGTCCAAGCAGTCATTTTTGAGGAGTAGCCACATTGGTGAACCTCGTTAAATACCGTGTTGTGTGTAATGCTTTCTTGCTGTATTTGATATATCTGTTCATTAGTTTTAAACTGCTGCTGGTTCTAGAACTGAATATTTAAAGTTTTAAAAGATCACACTGATTCACCCCCCTCTTAGTGTCACTATGATTACAACAATATAAAAATCTTGTTGGACAACCAAGATGAAGATATTGATTATGTGGAAATCACAAGTTTTTGGGGCGACTTCTTTGATGGACCCCTTGATGAGACTCAATAAAAAAAATTGTGCCCTCTAGATTTTCCCTCCATTCCAAAGATCTCCTTTGCAAAAAATCTTAAGAAGGGTACTGAGCTGCCCAAGTTGTGCTTTCATGTAGTAGTGGGAACCCTTTCATAGAATTGTAAGGAGTTGAATCTTCTAGAGGAATTTATGACTGCCATTATTAGCAAAAACTCTCTTTACCTTATTGGGAAGTTTATTGGCTCTCATTTAGATATGGAATCCATCCATAGATGGGATTTTAGCAAATGAAAACCGAATGACCACATGAACTTAATTACCCTTTCTAGAGGATTTTTCCTCATACGGCTAAATAATGTAAGTGATACCATATGTATTCTAATCGGACGACCATGGTTTTATGGGGGATGATCTCTTTTTCTCAAACGATGGGATTCTAACTTCAACCCAAAAAATCAAAGCATTAGCATTGCACCCATTTGGGTGAGGCTCTCAGAACTCCCTGTGCATTTTTGGGATGAGGGCATTATCATACGTATTTCTAGAACTATTTGGGACCTTTTTGCTTTCAACCCTACAACCAAATCCTAATCTCAAATATCTTATGCTCACTTCTATGTAATGGTAGATCTAAATTTTGAGCTCCCCATTTTCATCGATATCACTTATGGGTCCCACCAAAGGTGATAAGCATTTGAATATGAGAAAAAACCGATCTTCTACATCGAATGCCAAAATTAGGGTCATATCAGAGTGTAGTATTATCTCCTAAAGAAATAAACTAGAGGCTCTCAACTAGTTTTGATCCAAAAACCCTCTAGCCAGAGACAAATCAATGGGTCTTACCCTAAAGGACCGATTATGAACAAAGAAAAATACATTATCACCAGTCCTTCCTCTAATCTGCCTCTCCAGTTCTCTTCCAAGGTACACTCTCTTTTTGCAAACCCCAACTTATTTAAGGTTTTTCTTGATGTTGTTAACTTAGATCCTAATGAGATCTCTTCCCCCATGGTAAAACAATTTCCCCATCATAACCCTTCTTTATCTAATCAAGGAGTGGTTGAATATGACCCTCCATGCCCAGCCCAAGTCATAGAAACTCCATGCCTAGCCCAAGTCATCGACACTTCCCATTCTCCCAAGCTTACCAAAATCATTTCTCCTAAAAAATCCCCTTTTCTTTCTCCTAACAAGAAGAATCCAAGTGAGTTTGTCTGCCAATCCCCTTTTTTTGCATCCATGATTCCTACCTTTTTTCCAAATCTTAGAGCTTTTCCATGTAAGAACCCCATATATATTATTGTGGATGAATCATATAGCCCTCACATGACCAGTACCAGAATCCAAAATAAGCCTCTTTTTGATGTTGGAGTTGATAATAAAAAAGGGAGACCATTTGGGCAAGAACAGAGAAGAAAAGAATTTGAGGACGATATTGCTAACGATACACAAACAACTTTGATCTCGTCTCTGTTGCCAATCAAGGAAATGTCAAAATAAGAAGGTAAAAGACCTAAACCCTCCCATTCCAAAGGAGGAAAAAATTCCTCATCCAAAATCACCAAATAATTATTATCTCATGGAATGTGAGAGGCCTCAATGGTTCAATGAAACAGAGGGTTTTTTTTTCATTGAAGAAATATCTTCAACCATCAATAATGATCATCCTGGAAACCAAGGTTGATTCTTCAAATATTGAAAGGGTTTTCAAATCCTTTTGGAAAAATTGTAAATACATAGCCAACCTAACCTGTGGAGCTTCAGGCATCCTCCTCTGTATTTGGTACCCTCTAAAAGTGGAAGGGCAACTCATTTACCACTCAGACATAGTCATAAACACCCTCTTTAGCTACAAAAAAACTAATGCCCAATGGATCCTATCTAATGTCTATGGTCCTAACATCCCTATCGATTTATACTCTCTATGGTCAACCCAAACCCAAATGAAAAATTCCTTTCCTTGCAAAGAGTGGGTCCTGGCCTATGATTTCAATAACCCCTTTACCCGTCTAATAAAGTGGGAGGAATACCCATCATGCCCTGTTGCTTTGAATAGTTTGCAGATTTTGTTGACTCCAATAAAATTATGGGCATAGATATCAAAGGCTCTAAATTTACTTGGTCTAATCAAAGAGTTGGAGATCATCTTATCCAACTCAAATTGTATAGATTTCTCATTTCTAAGGAAGTTATCCCTCTGTTTGGATATGCCTCCTTATTTTACCTACCTAAAATAGCCTCTGACCATAACCCTCTACTTTTTGAAATCCAAAATTCTTGACCTTTCTATAAGTCTCCCTTCAAATTTGAGACCATGTGGATCCAACATGAAGACCTTAGACCCAAAATTTTAGAGTGGTAATGTCTAGTTGTAAATTCTACATTTATTTATCAATCCAGGGTGAACAATTTAAAGGATAGCAATCCAATATAGATTATACCAAATGATTAATATCATACTTAATTATGTTTCTCTTAGTTTCAGGTTTGCAAAAAATAATAAAAGTTACAGGAAAAACTAATTGTACTGAATTGAAATAAAATGCAATTTATGATTTATATTTAATTAAATGCTATGTATATTTATTTGTGTGGATCCACATGCAACCTATTGATTTAACTATATTTTTTACCTTATAGTCTATGATGATGCAATTTAATTTAATTGATAAATTCAATTCAATTTTATGTAATAATTAATCTTATCCTATTTTAGGGGTGAGAGAATAGGAACTGGTTGTAGGAGTGGGTCCTGCCTTCTAGAGCACATGTAAATCTTTATCCCCTAAACTATTTTACTTTAGTAACTAATGTGCATTAATACTACTAACATTATTCTAATTTATGGATGCAAGATGATACATTAAAGACTACATAAGCAAGTAAATCATAATAAATTAAATGATACAGTTACCAAATACATGATGAAAAGTGTTGTTGCTTTATTGCTAGAAATTCAAATGTATAGTATCCTCAAACATCCGATCTGCAGAGCATAAATTGTATACAAAATATCATAGTGTAATAATTGCCATTATAATATTAGACATTTGATCTTTTCAAAGGTCTCTCTTGTATTTTATAATGTCATCTAGACATTCTTAATTAAACTCTTCCACATATTTTTCCATGTGGCCCTATTAGCTTGATGATTCAGAAACTGTATCTTCAACAATAAAAATTAAACTAATAATATTTTGTAACCAACTTGGACTTTGTTACAATATCTATGGTCCAAGTGGCAAACTAATGAACTAACATAACAAAGGTTCCTAATTTAAATAATCTAATGATGCAACAAATACAACTATTCATCCTTCATTCCAAGAAGAGACAAAATAGGCTTGCGTCAAAATATAAACATCTTAACAATATAAAAATTTTACAACTTTATAATAAAAATTTTATAAATATACAATATCATGCATAATGCCAAAATGTCATTCAACTGTTTTGACTGTGTCTACCTCACAAGGATTCTATGTTGTCACCGAACATGACATATCAACATGTTGGATAGTTTGACTTAGTCAACATTCTTTCTATAATGCATTTTAGTAGACACTTTATGTAACAACTTTTTGTAGTTGTATTCCATAGCATACATCCATGAGTTTCCTTAACATGTCATCCTCATGATTGGTTTGTCCACACCTGTTATCTGGTTTGTGCCTTGCCTCATCCTGCTCTGCGAAGCTCCTACAATGTTTTCCTACCAAAACACACTGAAACTTGCACACTTTTGCATAAAACACAAACATAAATAACTTTTATCGTTATGGATCAAATTCATTCATGAATCACATAAATAAGATAAAATGACCATAAAACTACATTTGTTTTCATAAATTTACAGACAAAAAACAAATTAAACCTACATAAAATATGTGTTATTTTAACACTCATAATTCCCCCACACTGAAGGATATGTATGTCCTCATGCATAAAAATTGAAATTATAGTATGTCTAATAAAATTTGCAAAAACTATTCAATCATTTTCAAAATTCACTTGACAATTCTCATCAACAAGGAATTGTTATTTTCATAAATTATTTGTATTTATTTAAGGAAATAAGTCTGCTAAAATATGAAACAACATACTACAAATAACTATTTTCATATATGCAACAAAAAAGTATTTGCAGATATAAAAATAAAATAAAAAATAAAAACTTCTGCAAGTAATTAAGATCAACAACATTATTAAAATTAAATAAAATCTGTAAAATTATACAAGTTTTATCAAATGTCTGTTATATATTGTACAAATTATGATCTAAGCCTAGATGAAACCCGTGTAGGTTTTGGTCTCCTTACTGGTAAATTCTTCTTCTGCTTCACAATCTGCACCTGTTCTTTGGCCTCCTTGGGATCAAGTGGTAATTCAACAAATGTGGTTTTTATGTGCTTGACTTCTACATATCATTCATCCTATGACTCAAACTATGCATCCTATTTTTTTTAGAGGAGGATATTCAACTATTTCAATGACATGGTTCATTATTGCGTCTATATTTCTAGGCATTCCAATGTTAAGGAGTAATCTTTTTGAAGGTATCCCTTCTTTGACGAACGGTTCTGGTCTTTGAGGGTAATTCTATTGAAACACTTTGGCAAAGGGAATCGAGTTAACTTCCTCAAGAACTCAGGTGAAGTCAATAACTTTGCTGAAGTTTACCAATTTTTTCAGTTTTCTACTAGACGTGGAGCTTTTGTTGGGATAGGTACTGATAGTTGTTGATTGGACGACTAGGTCAATAGGTCTCACCACCTTATTTGTGGAGATTTGCTTAATGATATCAAGCTAGAGAGTAATGGTACATCTTACTAGGATGGCGTGCTCGATAAACTCATTTTTGAGTCTATCAAGCTTGATATGCAACATAGTCTACTAAGTTCAAATTTGCTCTATAATTTCTCTAGATGGATCTGATGGATGTGGGTTTTTCTTTGGACTAGATGCTTCTACTATTAATTGAGTTTTTAGAATGTATATCTCATGTCTAGTTTTACTAACAATCATATAAGACTTCGATGTCTCAGAATGGATAAGGTGTTTACGTACAGGGGATTCTTCCTCCTCCAAACTCTTAGATTCAAAATTTCCCTCAGATGCACTATATTTCATGGATTTTGATATACCTAGATCATAATGAATAGAGAGGTTAGCTTCTTCTACTATAGTATCCCATGGAATCCTAGTTTCACATGCTTTATGTAGAACTATAAGTTTTATCAATCTGTGATGGGCGATTAGGTGAAACTTAGGACTGTCCTTGGAATTTTTAGGCTGGACTCAAGTAACTATAGCTTTAATTTAGTAGTAAAGAAATTATGAAAGCTTTATGATACAATCCTCATGCCTCGGGTATTTAAGGTTCAACATCATCTTGAGGTGGTAACCCCCATAATTGGATAATATCCCCTCTAGTGTAAAGAATTTTATAAGAATTATGGTAGCCTCTTACCATTTTATGGGGAGTGAGAAGGTAGCTACACCTTTGATCTATCCCTCCCTATCTCGAGTTACCATGCGTATTTCTCCAAAAATCTTGACCATCTAATTTACTCCCTTATAGGTATATTTATAGTAGTGTTGACCAACTTCAAAAAGATTTAGAACCTTAGATATCAGGTTGGCAGTGACTTTAATTTGGATTTCACATACATGGGTCACCATGGTTGTGGGATCGTAGTTCATGATGAACTGCTTTGCCATGCCTTGGTCGTGCCCTTGGAATTTTGTTAGGGCATCCCACTAGCACACCTCTTGGAACAAATTTTCCACAGTGTCACTAGGGTTTTAGGAATGGATAGATTAGGGTTCACTGGTGTCAAATTTGCTCTATAATTTCTCTAGATGTATCTGATGGAGGTGGGTTTTTCTTTGGACTAGATGCTTCTACTATTAATTGAGTTTTTAGAATGTATATCTCATGTCTAGTTTTACTAACAATCATATAAGACTTCGATGTCTCAGAATGGCTAAGGTGTTTACGTACAGGGGATTCTTCCTCCTCCAAACTCTTAGATTCAAAATTTCCCTCAGATGCACTATATTTCATGGATTTTGATATACCTAGATCATAATGAATAGAGAGGTTAGCTTCTTCTACTATAGTATCCCATGGAATCCTAGTTTCACATGCTTTATGTAGAACTATAAGTTTTATCAATCTGTGATGGGCGATTAGGTGAAACTTAGGACTGTCCTTGGAATTTTTAGGCTGGACTCAGGTAACTGTAGCTTTAATTTAGTAGTAAAGAAATTATGAAAGCTTTATGATACAATCCTCATGCCTCGGGTATTTAAGGTTCAATATCATCTTGAGGTGGTAACCCCAATAATTGGATAATATCCCCTCTAATGTAAAGAGTTTTATAATAATTATGGTAGCCTCTTACCATTTTATGGGGAGTGAGAAGGTAGCTACACCTTTGATCTATCCCTCCCTATCTCGAGTTACCATGCGTATTTCTCCAAAAATCTTGACCATCTAATTTACTCCCTTATAGGTATATTTATAGTAGTGTTGACCAACTTCAAAAAGATTTAGAACCTTAGATATTAGGTTGGCAGTGACTTTAATTTGGATTTCACATACATGGGTCACCATGGTTGTGGGATCTTAGTTCATGATGAACTGCTTTGCCATGCCTTGGTTGTGCCCTTGGAATTTTGTTAGGGCATCCCACTAGCACACCTCTTGGAACAAATTTTCCACAGTGTCACTAGGGTTTTAGGAATGGATAGATGAGGGTTCACTGGTGTCAAATTTTCTCTATAATTTCTCTATATGGATCTGATGGAGGTGGGTTTTTCTTTGGACTAGATGCTTCTACTATTAATTGAGTTTTTAGAATGTATATCTCATGTCTAGTTTTACTAACAATCATATAAGACTTCGATGTCTTAGAATGGCTAAGGTGTTTACGTACAGGGGATTCTTCCTCCTCCAAACTCTTAGATTCAAAATTTACCTCAGATGCACTATATTTCATGAATTTTGATATACCTAGATCATAATGAATAGAGAGGTTAGCTTCTTCTACTATAGTATCCCATGGAATCCTAGTTTCACATGCTTTATGTAGAACTATAAGTTTTATCAATCCATGATGGGAAATTAGGTGAAACTTAGGACTTTCCTTGGAATTTTTAGGTTGGACTCGGGTAATTGTAGCTTTAATTGAGTAGTAAAGAAAATATGAAAGCTTTATGATACAATCCTCATGCCTCGGGTATTTAAGGTTCAACATCATCTTGAGGTGGTAACCCCCATAATTGGATAATATCCCCTCTAGTGTAAAGAATTTTATAAGAATTATGGTAGCCTCTTACCATTTTATGGGGAGTGAGAAGGTAGCTACACCTTTGATCTATCCCTCCCTATCTCGAGTTACCATGCGTATTTCTCCAAAAATCTTGACCATCTAATTTACTCCCTTATAGGTATATTTATAGTAGTGTTGACCAACTTCAAAAAGATTTAGAACCTTAGATATCAGGTTGGCAGTGACTTTAATTTGGATTTCACATACATGGGTCACCATGGTTGTGGGATCGTAGTTCATGATGAACTGCTTTGCCATGCCTTGGTCGTGCCCTTGGAATTTTGTTAGGGCATCCCACTAGCAAACCTCTTGGAACAAATTTTCCACAGTGTCACTAGGGTTTTAGGAATGGATAGATGAGGGTTCACTCTATTTATGGAAGGTAGCTCTAGGCATGATCACTGGTTTAATGGATAGGGTAGGGTTTTAGTGTAAGATAGGTAAGGTAGTTTTAAAATGTGCTTCAACCTTTTAAAATATTATCATGGAGTTTCTTAGCTGAGCAAAAAACCCTACAAACGAAATCAACAAAATCGTTTACATGCATATAAGACAAATAAATTCATGTGTATAACTTTTAACCTATGCATAAAAACATAACATCAAAAGAAGAAATAAATTTTTACTTGAATTCATTACCCTGTATGTATATTTTTATACATGATGATTTAAAAAGATATATAATTATTTTTAATGTATATGTATTCTGCAAATTATCAGATATATTCTATTTTAAAAAATATCATGTATTTTGAAAACGGGTTCACCACCTTACCTATTCATCTTTGCATAAATTTACGCCATCATCAACTCCATGCCTTCCTTCAATGTCTTTCTCCTATAATTTTCCTTCGGTCTTCATTGTCGCTTGGTAATTTTCATCTACTACTTACTAGTTTCATTTCTCAATTATGGTGGTTTTATCTTCGGCCACATAGCGGATCCCCCTCACAATTACAGAGCTTGCTACAAAAATATTAGGGTTAATTTTTTTTTTTTTTAGGTTTATCATGGAACACAAAATATGGTTAGATATCAACCCTTCGTTCCACTTTAATTGACAACTCATAAATTTGATTTGTGACACTCCCTCTTATTCACTTTCCATGACCAAGTGTCAATGATCACTCTTATTCATGTGCGGTGGTTGGTGTTAGATTTTAGGGGAAGCTTCCATCGGTGGCATGTGATTTTAACCAAACCATATCATGACCCTCCATTTCCTCCTAATCGATGATTGAGAATCATGATTCCTAACGTATCTTCTTATTGGTCTACATGGCCAAGTATCTGTAATCAAATGCTAGAGCCATGAGGTGGTCAATGTCCTTTGCACATTTCTACTTTTGGTGTGATGCTTCCCACCACCTTGCATGGGGTAAAATTAAAAAATTTAATACCTTAATGTCTTGTGTTATGAATTCGATTGCTGAAGGGAGATTATTTTTAAATAATAAAACTTAAGACTTCTAATCCCAATTTCCCTTTGAACTTTGTGCATGTGTACCCTCTTCATTGATGTCTTATTATTGTGGCTAATCACATGCATATATATTTATTTATCCTATCATTTTTTGCCATGCCTTCCATGCGTACGGTCAGCGTCCTCATCATATTTCAAATTTTTAAACTTTTATAATCTCCATACAATGCCCTATATTTTTATTTATCTCTTGGTCAATGTCCACGTAATCATTTCCATGAATTGGTGGTATTTGGTCCATGTTTTTACCTTCCTTCCAAAAATTATTAATTAAAATGTGTTCATGACATCCTTTCTTTGACCAATCATAAATATATGCATCATCCTTAATGCTTTGGTTGTAATTTTCAATGTCTTCGTGCAAAGGTTAGAGTGTCCAACTTGTTAAAATTGAACCTTGTGTGCACGATTCCCAAAGTCATTTCTTGGTCATATCATTCTAATGTGCACCATTTCAATACTAACTCCATGTTTCAATTTTTGTATCATGATTTGTAGGCTTGAAAAATGTTCGCGTCATGGTGTTCGCAGTTTTTAAATATCATGCGAATTTACCTTTTTTTTCTTCAAAAGCCCTTGTATAAATAATTTTTAATTTTTTTTTGGTAGATTAAAAGTGGGTTTTTGTCAAGGATCCCAAAACCTGATTACAAAGGATCAAAATACAACATGAAACATCAGAATGAAACAAAAGGAATTTTTCCAAGGATGGACAAAAGGACAGGCAAGGACATCCCAAAGGAACAAAGTAAGTAACATGCAATCCTTTGCTCCAGAGGAAGACGTATTCCTTTGTGCCAAAGGAAAAATGGGCAGGAAGGGAAAGCCCACCAGAAGTCCAAATTTGAATCACAAGGCACTGAACAAGGGTGGGAGAAAGTGCCAAATTGCCCCAACCACAAAAAATCCTTTTGAAACTTTCCCATGGGTAGTAAAAGGAAACAAAGCCAAAGTTTTAAAATTTGAAACATCCCAAGGATGGGAAAACCAGAAACCGCACTTGGAAAAAAATATTAGAAGAGAACCAGCATCCCACATAGGGGATCCCGAAAAGAAGTAAAATGGAATAATAGCCTAAAGATGGTACTATAGTGGTTCAACAGCAAAAGGAACACCCCAGGCCACAAGGTCCTTATGTAGAAAAGGAAGCCTTTGAAAACACCTACCCAACAAAGGAAGCAATAGCAACAGAACAACACTTCTGAAGGAAATGATGGGAAAGTACCATAGAAATTCACCAAGAAGGAAGCATGAGGATGCATGACTATAGACATTAGAGTAAAAACCAAAAAAAATAGCCATATATCCCATACAACCTTCAACAATAGCTTTAGGGTCAAAGAAAAGGAAGTCCCATAAGGAATCAGCAACAATAAAACTAGAGGCCCCCAGAAGCCACGAAAGGAACTGAGACCCACAAGAACTACCACTTCAGACCCAAAGAGCAGATTCATAGTAGAAATCACATGGGCAACCCCTCAAGCCCAAAAGGATGTTGTGCAAAACTTCTCATGAAGCTAGAATTCCTCAAACCCACCAAAAAGCAGCTTCAAGGAAACAAGGAGGAGAACTTGCAAGGATTCAGCAGCAAAAATACCAAAGGCTACAAAGCCACAAAAGGAACTAAAATCCTACAAGATCCACCAACTCGAATCCAAATAGCAGAGTCACAGTATCAAGTACGTGGTCCTTCCACTGATCAAAATGATGTGCAAAACTACTCAAGAAGCCAGAAATCCTCAGACCCAGCCAATCACCACTGAAGATCCTCAAAAATCAGATGTCAAGAAGACTTTCAAAAGCAACCTAAGAAAACCCATGAAGAGTCCCAGGGAAGAACCTGAACCTAAACATACTTGAACCCAGACACCAAAGGATGGAATAATGGGATATAAATGGGATAAAAAATTTCCCACCTTAGGGCAAGGAAAGGTGCATAATAGTGGATCAAGGATCTCCCCCCAAAAGGAGATCGTCTACAACACCTTCCTTCTGTGAAGGATGGGAAAAGGTGCCAAGGAAACTGGGAAAGGATCAGGGACCTAGGATAGGAAAAAGGAAGGGATGCAGGAAAGAGGAACAAGACTTCCATGGGAAGTCACCTGTAGACTCCCCCTCCCAAGCAGTTTTTGGTCTTGCAGGACCTGGTCATATATATAATTTTTAATAATTACCTTCTATAATTTTGCTTTTGACACATGTAGCAAATATAGAATTGTTGACACTTAGATTTTTTTTTATAAAATGTGCATTTTCGAAGTTATGCTACACAAAATGTCTACAAAAAATATCTACCAAAAGTGTCTATGAAAAATATCTATAGAATGTATCTACAGAAAGTATCTATGAAAACTATCTATGGAAAATATCTACAAAAAGAATCTGTGAAAACTATCTACAATAAATATCTACAAAAATTGTCTACATAAACTGTCTATAGAAATTATCTATAGAAATTGTCTACATAATATATCTACAGAAAATATCTACAGAAACTGTAATTGTAGAGTTGAAAGAATACTTTACCTATTTCTTCATTCCTCTTTTTTTTCTTCCCCCAAACTATATCATGAATTTTGAATGAATATTTTACTTACCTCCCCCAAACTGTATTTTTGGCTATATAGCCAAAACAGGATAGAGAGAATTTTATTTTGTAAAAAATTATATTATGGCAAATCTTATATATATAGTTATTTATTTTTTAAAATTAATTAAGGATATGGGGGATTTACTTGTGTATTATTTATACCTGCTAATCCATTAAATAGGCTTGTAAAATAATAAATATTTTTGTAAAATGTACTTACATTATTGGCTTGTAAATAAATGATCCCATGGTTTTATTAACAATTCCTTCTAATGCCCTAGGGATGTTGTCTTTAAATATGTTGCAAATATTGATGATTGATATCAGGATAAGTCCATTTTTTTTCTTAGATTTTTTTTCTTAGATAACAATAGGATAGTCATTCTAATATCATATTAATGGCCTATCCTATAGAAATGTGCATCTATTTGGTATTATTATAGGTGTGTAAAGCTTTGGGGAATTGGATTCCCAACCACTCTATCAAAGTTTTGATGGTAATTTTAACCTTATCCGTACTGCTTTGCCCCTACAAGTAAATATTAAAGCTTTGGAAATTCAAGCCATATTTTTGTAGGATGAAATGGATTATGATATGTGTATGGCAATGTGATGATGGTATTTGCTTATGACTCTATATACCTTAGGTATAAATGATCTAGAGTTGTTTTACAAAGAATCAAACATCCTAGTGATCTTTAAAAAAATTCATCTATTCATCTCACAAATCGATATGATGCTAAGGTTTTCATAGTGGTTTCAAGCATCTGAAGGACCATTTGTGTGCAGTTAATGTTCACTTCTCATTATGAGCAAGGATTGACAAATCCATTGGTCACTTATGCCAACAAGCTAGCTTATATGTGAGCTTCCATAGGTCTTGTATAGACTTGTCGCTACCACATAAGTATATCTTATTGCCATGTGGGTTTCATTCAACCCATTTTTGTAATGAGGATCACCTTATGGTTTTTGAAACACTAAGAATTCTAGGGATTCAAGCTCCTTTCCCTTATTTTATTAGATTTTATTTGGGGTACTTTCTCATTTTGAAGAAGAGCAAGGGAATTTTTATTGCTTTTTGTGATACTTGCTCGTTTTGAGAGAGAGCAAGGGATTTTTTTCAAAGGTGAAGGGAGAACTTGTCCTTTTGTCAATTATTTAGCTTTATAGGCCATGTGCATAATTGGATAAGTAGGGGAAACCATTCACTTTATAAAATAGTAACTTCATGGGTTATCTTTCCCAAACTTCATAATGTTTTTATTTGTTATAATGTGCATAGTCCAAGAGAAAACTTGATTGACTAGGAACAACCTATGACATATAAGGATTGTTCGATTTTCAATGGAGAATTGCTTAAAACACTAGGGGTGGCTAAATGATTGAAAACATCTAGATTTTATTTAGTAAACAAAGTGTTATGCAAAATGTAGCAGTAATTTTTCTACAAGTTTCCAAACTGATTTAACTAGAAGAGGTGCCTCCTTTGGAGTCTTTTACAACAATATTGAGACTAAATATTGATGAAAAATAATATGAAAATATTATAGATATTGGAAATCCATCATGAAATAAAGGAAGTATATTATAATCTTCTTTTATCTACCAAGTGGTATATAACAACAATATATTTATTTATTTATTCTTAAATATTATTCCTATGTATATATAGGTATATTATATATATGTATATTATATATATATAATGTGAAGAAGAAAGAGAAGTTGTTATTTAGTAATAGTTGATTACAGTTCATAAATGCACTGCAAGTCAAGTTGTTGCTTAAGATAACGTATGAATTCTTCTTTAGAAAATGGCTTGTTGTAGAGTTTAATCCTATGCCCATTTACTAGTAATCTTCTTTTTGAGTCATCTATAAACTTAATTTTAACTGTACCATGTCCAAATATTTCTTCAATCTCATAGGGTCCTAGTCATATTATCCTAAACTTACCTTGAAAATATTGGTAGCGGGAGTCAAATAACAAGGCCTAATCTCCTTATTGAAATGTTCATGGTACAATTTGTTTATCATGTAATTTATTTCTTTGTTGTTTATTTAATTAATCTTGTATAATACCTCTAGTATTCTTTCATCTATAATGTTTTACTTTTCCAATCTACATTTATGTTCTTGATCCAAGTTCATGTCAAATTATACCATTGTGCAAAGAGTTTATATCTCAAATTCTATAGGTATAATGGATTGCTTGCCATAGACCATTTCATTAGGTGACAATCCTATGGTGGTTTTCCAAGTTGTGTTATATGCTTATACAACTTCTTTTAACCTTTCTACCCAATCAAACCTATTCACAACTACAATTTTTGTAATGATATTTTCAAGTTCTCTATTTGTAACCTCTACTTTTTCATTAGCTTGAGGGTGATATGACAAAGTCTTTTTGTGTTTTATTTGATATATTTCAATAAAATGTTCAATTAATTTGGAGATAAATTGAGATCCATGATCCAAAACTAGTTCTCTAGGTGCTCCAAAATGTTGCATGATATTTTCATCAAAAAATTAGTTACAGGTTCAATTTGTGCTCGTGGTAAGGCTTTTACTTCAGCCCACTTGATGACATAATTTGTACACACAAGTATATTCTTATTACATGCACTTGGAGGGTCTATTGGTCCAAAAATAATAATTTCCAATTTCTTGAATGGTTCAAACATTATTTGTAGTACCAAAGGCATCTCCATTGAAGGTTTAAGTTTACTAGCCCTTTGACAAGCATCACATCTATCAACAAACTTATAGGCATATTTATTCATAGTAGGCCAAAAGTAACCAGTTTGAAGCATTTTAATGACTATTATTTGGGCGACATAATGACCTCCACAAGGTTCTTCATGTGTTGCCTAAATGATGTCATATACATCTTCTTCTTGCACACATCTCCTAATTACTTGGTCTGAACAAGATTTAAACAAAACTCCATTAATCCACATGTAAGGGGTTCTTTGATGTATTAGTTTTCTATGCTCATGCAGTGTAAAATTTTGAGGATTTTTCCTATTACTAAATAATTTACAATATTAGCATACCAAGGAGTGAATATATAGAGAGAAAACAAATGTTCATCCAAAATATTATCAGGAATTAACTCATCATCATTAAATATTTGCATACGAGATAAATGATCTACAATAACATTATTCTTACCTACTTTGTCTATAATAGTGATATTAAATTCTTGCAGTAAGAGAATCCATCTAACCACTCTACCTCCCATTGTAGATTTGTTCATTAAGTATCTTATGGCAAAGTGATCAGTGTGAAAAAATATTTCATACCCTATTATGTAATGTTTTAATTTATTAATAGCATGGACTACAACTAAAAACTCTTTTTCAATGACTATGTAATTCAGTTCAGCCCCATGCAAATTTTTACTTACATAATAGATAGCATAAGGTATTTTCTTCTTTATTTGTTGTAGTACTACCCCTATTACATATCCTAAAGCATCACAGTGTATATGAAAGGGTAATTCCGAATTTGGTCCCCTTAGGATTGGAGCAGCAGTCAATTTGTTATTTATAATTTTGAAGGCTTCCTAACATGCTTCAGTCCAATTAAATTCACTTTCTTTGGTTAAGATATTTAGCATAGAAGCAGCAACTTTGCTGAAATATTTAATGAATCTATGGTAGTATCTTGCATGTCCTAAGAAACTCCTTACCTCTATTTGTGTTTTTGGAGGTTGGAGGGATTGGATAACTTGAATTTTTTCAAGATTAACACCTTCCTCTGATATGTAAAGTTCCAAAGTAATGCCTCCTTTCATCATCATGAAATACTTCTCATGACTCGGAGAGAGGTTTTGTTCTTGGCATATAATAAAAAAAAATTGTAAGCTTGATAAAGTTTCTTCAAATGTGTTACCATAGACTATGAAGTCATCCATATAGACTTCTACACATTCTTTAATCAAATAAGAAAAAATAGCTAGAACAACCCTTTGAAAGTGGCAGGTTCATTGCATAATCCAAAAGGTAATACTTTATAAGCATAGGTGCCTATAGGACAAGTGAAAGTTATATTTTCTTGATCTTCTTTAGTTATGGAAACCTTATTATACCCACTAAAGCCATAAAAAAAACAAATGTATTTCTTCCCATCCAATGTATCAAGAACTTGATCAAATAATGGTAAGGTAAAATAGTCTTTCTTTGTCACTTTATTTGGTTCCATGTAATCCACATAAATCCTCCAATTACCATTTTTTTAGGGACTATTACTAATGGTGATACCCATTGGTTGTTAGAAACCGAATATATAAATCCTGCATTCAAGAGTTTAATAATTTTTTCTTGAACTACATCTTTCATAGTTGGATTCAACCTTCCTTGGAGTTGTCTTACTGGGTGACAACCTTATTGAATAAATATGTGATGGGTACAAATTTTTGGGTGTATTCATTTCATATCCTCATAGTTCCATGCAAATGCAATTTGATGCTTCTTAAGCACATCAATTAGTTTTGATATTTGTATGCTTGTAAGCTCATTACTAATATTCAAAGTTCTTTTCGGTGTGATATCTATTTGTTTGCAACTTTTTGTATTTGCATCTATTCCCATAATTTCATGTTTAAGCATATTTAAGTGATAGTCATAAGGTATCAATTTCTGAGTTTGACTTGTGCTAGCCTCATTAATGAACATAGTAGATATAGATAAACAACTAATATCTTGACCTTGATCTTCCTGTTGATCTCCTAGTAGTAATGATAAGGGTACCTTTATTTCTTGTTGTAGGTGTTCACTCAGAACATTGATCGATAAGGTTTGTATATCATCCAAATCATGAGGTAAATCATACCATAGTTATTTCTAAAAATATTTATCTAATATTGATTCAGGAAATAGACTAAGATCTTTAATGTTTTTGCCATAAAAAATAATCATGTTTCTGGATCTATAACTAATGTAGGCATCAGTTATTGCAAGCCATGGGCATCCTAGAATTAAGGGATGTCCCCCTAACTTCTTATTGGGTTGTAAGACTACAAAGTCTATAGGGTATTCCCATGAACTTAAGGAAACTATAACATCTTCTATTTTTCCTTTTGGCCTGATAGTGGACCTATCTACAAGTTGGAGTACTATGGAAGTTGGTTGCAATTTGTGTACTCCTAAGGATTCTATTGTTTCCTTTGTCATGACATTAATAGTAGCTCCTAAATAAACCAAACATTGTGCAAGGCTATTTTACCAATATGAACTGTAACGATAGGTATTCTAGGATTTTTTATATTTTGGTGATGACCTACCTCCAATCATTATCTCATACAATTGTCCAATGACTTGAATGGTTTGCACTTCATTCTTATTTTTCCTTTCTAAGTTTGTACATATATATTTAATTAATTTGGAATAGATAGGAATATCCTTAATAGCTTGTAACAGAGGAATTTTAATGGTGATATTTTCTAACTCTTGAAGGAAATTAAAGGCTAGCTTAGATGGTTCCTTTGGTATTGAAAATTTTTCTGGAAATGGTATCTCCACTTCTTTCCTTTGAGGAATTTGGATCTTTTTTTGTTTTTCTAGAATGTTTTTTGCTAAAGCTTTTGCATCTTATTTAGGCCTTTCATCTTCATTTACTTTTTCAGACAGATTCTCTGCGGGTACTTCAATATCTATGAGAGTAGCTCTAGTATTGTCCAATATTTTTCTATATCTTAATTGAATTTGTTAGCAAGGTACCAAAAATATTGAGCATGACTCATTTGTCTCATAGACCTGTTGAACATTTTTATTATTATTAGGATTAGGCATTGGTTGACCTGGTAAAGGTGGCTAAAGGAGGATTGTTTACATTATTAAGAGGTGGAAAGAGTCTATTTTGAGGCTAGTTTTGAGGTGGTACTTTTCCCCTAAATTGATTTTGAAATTTTTATTATTGGGGTTGCCCTTGAGACCAAATAGGTCATGTCTAATTGTATTTGCCACTCATATTCCAACTAGATGCATTTTTATTTTGGCCTACCATCCATGGGGGTGTATTTCCATATGGATTAGACATGAATTGAGCCCAAGGAGGCAAGTTCCAATATTGATTAGATTGATTCTAAATTATCCAACTTGGAGTATTTGACCAATAATTAGGTCTTTTTTGGTTGGAATAGTTAGAGTTTGACCAATCAGATGGACAATTAAATGGACCATTCCTTATTTGAGCTATAAATTAAACATCTTCTACTTCTTTGATCTTAGGTTATTTTATAGCATTTTTGATAGTCAAAATATATTTACAATTTTTGTATTATGGTTCTTGTTACAGATTTTATAACAAGTAGAGATGTTGGAAATGTTTGTAATGTTAAGAGGACATTCCCTCAAGTTGTGTTTCTTTCTACATTTGAGATAATATATTTCTTCAATGTTTTGCTCCTTTTCTTTCTTATCCATGAGGTCAAGAGATGATGTTAATGTACTCAATAAATGTATTTTGAGACTTTCTAGCATATTTCCAATTTCAGCTCGTGTTACTCCCCTCCTGATGATGGGTGCTTATTACTTCTTAATGGACTATTTATTAAGTAATTTTTGCAAATATTTATGTCCCATCTAATGAATATACCACTTTGCCATAAGGTTTAGTATGTCTAGGACATATTCCTTTAGCCCTTTAAGAAAATTTCTTTTCGAACTTCCTAATCCAACTCAATGTTTACTCTTGATCCCACAAATTGAAATCTCTCGAGATAATCTTGAAGGGATTCATCATCTTTTTAATTCATGTGATATAACTCAGCTTTCTTATCCCAAAATCTACAATAGTCTTGGTATCTCTCAAGGAATATGTCTTTTAATTCATGTTCTCCATCCCATATGTTGCAAATACTTTATCCTAGATCCATGAACTATCTTAAGGTTGTGTCCTTAAGCATAGAAGGGAATAGTCTTAATTTTTTCTTATCAGTGGTGTAAAAGTAATATTGGAACACCACTTCAAATTCAAATAGAAATGCATCAGAATCCTCATGTGGTTTCCCACTGAAGGTAGGTAAAATAGCAATAAAGACTGATTTTGGTTCTCTTGTTATTAAGAATGGAAAAGTCTTTCTCTGTCCACCCCCCTTCAATTTTCTACTTCTCCTTGATCATTAGTCCTTTACCTTTGGTTTCTATTTACTTCCCCTTGTTCACTACCCTAATAAGCCATGATTGAATATAATATTTCAATAATTGGACCAGGTATAGGTTCAAAAAAGAGAGATGAAGGATCTATATTATTGTCAAATTTTGGTTCGAGTAGTAGATATATTTTGGTATCTTTTTCTAGAACTTAAATCTACTTTGATGATGCAGAATCTGTAGATGTTTGGATTGTAGTTCAGTTTCTTTCAACTTAGAAGTTTCAAATTTCTTACTAAGGTTTCTTTGCCAATCTGCTTTTGGTTCACTAATTTTAATAAATCTTCCCTTTGAATCTCTAGGTATGTTCATGAAATTTCCAAGTTCTTTGGTTCTTGCAACAAATTTTTATCTTTTTAATCTTCTTTGAACAACCTATGGATATCATTGATTGGATCGAGTTGCTCGGAAGTCATATAATGCGCCTCGTTAAATCCAAAGTCTTTTGTTACTAGAGTAATCAATTGTACAATAAAATCCTATTTTGGAATTGGGTTAGGGCTCTCAAACTATAATTTGCAATGCAAGTCTTGATACAATTCTCTAAAGAAAATTACTCTAGGTTCCCTATGATATCTCTTGCTACATTCTAGGCTCACTTCCCTATCTTCTATTTTGGCTAGAAAACTATGAATAGTAAGGAAATCTTTGAAATACTGGTCCCATGGGTAGGTGATTGAATTTATTGTTGCTCTTCTATCCCCAAGCCACCGTTCACAGATCCTTATAAGGTCAAGATATGGTGAGTGATAATCTAGCCCTAGAATTTTAGCTATGTTTATTCTCTTGATTCTACCCAATTTATCATATTTGTCTTTTATGGTATCAATATGTTTGCATAGGTATTACCACTCTTTCCTATATTTTTGGTATATTTGCTTAAAAATAAGGATTAAATTCTTGTTCTAACAGTAATTTTCTGAGGTCAATGGATGCAGATTATTTGATGCAATTTTCTATCATCTAGCAACATTTTTACTTCTCTTTTGTTCTTCCATTTTTTTTCTTTTTGTTTTTGTTTTGGTTCTATTTTTATTTTGTTTTTGTTGATAATTTAAAGCAATCCTACTATTTTTAAGACTCAATTTGCAATTCATAGGGAATGAATTTATACATCCAACCCTTAACACAGTAAGAGAAAAATAATTTTTTTATTTCTAAAACAATTCTTACTGCCACTAAAACCAGGTCTAAATTTCTAGCCAATTTTGGCACAGTAAGGAAAAGTATTCTATTCTAAAATAGTTCTTACTGCCACTAAAACCAGGTCTAATTTTCTAGTCAATTTTAGCACAGTAAGGGAAAGTAAATTTTCTATTCTAAAATAGTTCTTACTACCACTAAAACCAAGTTTGATTTTCTAGCCAATTTTAGCACAGTAAGGGAAAGTAAAATTTCTATTCTAAAATAGTTCTTACTACCACTAAAACCAGGTCTAATTTTCCAGCCAATTTTAGCATAGTAAGGGAAAGTAAAATTTCTATTCTAAAACAACTTTACTACTACTAAAACTAGGTGCAACCCATAGTCAATGAATTTATACAACTAATATTATAATAGTAAAGTAAAATGAAATATTGCTTGAAAAAGTAAATTTTTCTAGAAATGAAATTGCTAAAATAAAAGGTTAAATTATTGTTACTTTTGTGATTTTAAGGAGCATTTCACTATGATTGTGTCACTCAATCACACCTACTTCTTGTTTCCACAGGTCAAAGGACCTAGACCAAAGCAAGCAATAACAACTACCAATAATTTGAAAATTTGCTGGAAATGAAATATTAACTATGAAAGAAGTAACATGATCCTAAGAAAAAGAACCTGGCAACATCAAACAAAAGGGTTTTTTTGGACTTCTTGTGCCACTCTAACTCGTATGCACACCAAGGACTCATACCTCTTCCCACATACAAGTAATCCTCTCTTTTTGTGCAGCCAACAGTCTTTGATTAAAAATTATGGCATTTCTCTCCCTGGTAATGGTGTCAAAATGTCTAGCTATAAACTTTACAATTGTTTATCAATCCAAGGTGAATGATTTAAAGGGCAGTAATCCAATATAGATTATACCAAATGATTAATCTCAAACTTAATTTTATTTATCTTAGTTTCAGGTTTGTAGAAAATAATAAAAGTTATAGGAAAAATAAATTGTACTGATTTGAAATAAAATGCAATTTATGATTTATATTTAATTAAATGCTATGTATATTTATTTGTGTGGATCCATGTGCAACCTATTGATTTAACTATCTATTTTTACCTTATAGTCTATGATGATGCAATTTAATTTAATTGATAAATTAAATTTAATTCTATGTACTAATTAATCCTATCCTATTTTAGGGGTGAGAGAATAGAGACTATATGTAGGAGTGGGACCTGCCTCCTAGAGGATAGTGTAAATATTTCTCCCCTAAACTATTTTACTTTAGTAGCTAATGTGCATTAATACTACTAACATTATTCTAATTTATGTATAAGGAAGATACAATAAAGACTACATAATCAAGGAAATCATAATAAAACAAATGACAGTTACCAAATACATGACGAAAAGTGTTGTTGCTTTATTGCTAGAAATTCAAATGTATAGTATCCTCGAACATCAGGTTTGCAAAGTAGAAATTGTATACAAAATATCAAAGTGTAAACATTAGCATTAGAATATTAGTCATTAGAACTTTTTAAAGGTCTCTCTTGTATTTTATAATGACTCTTGGACATTCTTAATGAAATTATTCCATGTATTTTTCCATGTGGTTCTATTGGCTTAATGATTCGAACACTATCTTTTCAACAATAAAAAACTAAACTAATACTATTTTGTAACCAACTTGTACTTTTTCACAATCCCTATGGTCCAAGTGGTAAATTAACGAACTAACATAACAAAGGTTCTTAATTTAAATAATCTAATGATGCAGCAAATACAACTATTCATCCTTCATTCTAGAAAGAGATAAAATAGGCTTGTGTCAGAATCTAAAAATCTTAACAGTATAATAATTTTACAACTTTATAGTAAAAACTTTAATAAACATATAATCTTGTGCATAATTCTAACATGTTAGTCAACTATGTTAACTATGTATACCTATAAGGATGTTATGTTGTCATCGGGCGTGGCATAACAACATGTTGGATAGTTTGACTTAGTCAACCTTCTTTCTGTAATGCCTTTTAGTAGATACTTTCTGTAACACCTTTCTATAGTTGTATTCCATAGCATCTTTCTATAGTTTCCATCCACGATTCTCCTTAACATGTCATACTCATAGTTGGTCTGTCCACACTTGTTATCTGGTCCATGCCTTGCCTCATCCTTCTCTGCGAAGCTCCTACAATGTTCTCCTGCCAAATCACACTAAAAATTGCACACTTTTGCGTAAAACACAAGCATAAATAACTTTTATCGTTATGGATCGAATTCATTCATGAATCACATAAATTATATAAAATTACCATAAAACTACATTCTTTTTCATTAATTTATAGACAGAAAATAAATTAAACCTACATAAAATATATGCTATTTTAACACTCATTAGGTGACAACAAAAGTTTTGTGGATCTAGAGCCCTCCAAGTTTCATTAAAACTCAAATATGTAAAAGAAAAACTCAAAGCTTGGAATAAAGAAGTATTCAATAATATTTTTGAATCTAAAAAGGTCATTAGCAACCAACTCAAGGGGATTGAAGATTAGTTCCAGTCTGGTATTCCTAGTCATAGTCTCAAACTTAGAGAAAAAAATTTGCTTTCAGAATTTCATAACATCCTTGGTAAGGAAGAAACATTTTGGAGACAAAAATCTAGAGCATTATGGTTCAAGGGAGGAGATACCAATACCAAGTATTTCATGCATCTACCCTAAGGCATAGAAGCACCAATAAAATTAGGGATCTTCGTAAAAGGGATGGTTCAACTACATGCATCTTGGAAGAAATTAGATCTAAGACGCAGATCATTTCTAGGATATTTTAGGTTCAACTCAATCCTATCCCTATAAATTGGCCAATTCTCTTCTTCAACACATTCCCACCCTTGTTAGTGATGATGTTAATGAGTTCTCGCTTCAACCCTTTTTCAATAACGAAATTAAAGAAGCCCTATTCTCTATGTCGACTGATAATTCCCCTAGTCTAGATGGGTTTCCTTCACATTTCTTCTAGACATTTTGGGAAATTGTTGGGAATGATGTTTCTGTAGCCATCCAAGAAATCCAAAAATCCAACTTTGTTTCCTAAGCTATCAATTTCACATTTTAACCCTCATCCCCAAATCCCAAGATGCTTCCTCTCTGAAGGACTATTGACCAATTAGCTTGTGCAATGTGTTATACAAAATTTTAACCAAAACCATGGCCAACCAAATGAAATTCATCCTTCTATCCATCATCGATCCTTGCCAAGGAAGTTTTGTGAAGGGGAGAGTAATCATTGACAGTGTTGTCACCATACACGAGCTTGTTCATTCTATCACCAAAAGTGGAAAGGAAGTTTTATTTATGAATCTTGATACGAATAAAGCCTTTGAAATGGTATCATGTAAATTTTTTTTGGTTGTACTATCTATGTTTGTTTTTCACCCCAAGTGGATCAAATTAATTAAATCTTGCATCTCATATACTTGGTTTTCTATTATGGTTAATGGATCTGTTGTAGGGTACTTCAAAAGTGGGCATTTTATAAGGCAAGGAGACCCTCTCTCCCCCTTCTTTTTATCATCTTGGCTAATTCTTTGGGAAGAACTTTGAAAGCTACCTATTCCTCTGAGACATTTTGGGCATCAAACCATCCTATGATCCTCCTCTGGTTTCCCACAAAAAATTTGTGGATGATACCATTCTAGTGAACATATCCATAATTCCTAAATCTAAATTCATAAATCTATTTTGGATTCCTACGAGCAAGCAGCCAACCAAAAAATCAACTTCAAAAAAGTAGCCTCTATTTTCTAAATACTCATATTTAGAGGTAGAATAAAATAGCCAAAATTCTTGAGTGTAATATTTCTTCCTTCCCTTCCACCTACCTCGGGATACCCTATTTTAGGGTAAACCAATTGCTAATATGTGAAATGAAGTCATACAAATAATAATGGTAAAACTTGTAGGGTGGAAAGGTGCTCTTCTATCCCAAGCAGGAAAATCTACTCTTGTTTAGACCAGCCTCCAGAGTGTTCCAATCTATTTCCTATCTCTCTTAAAAGCTCCCTGATAAATCTACCGTAAAATCGAAAAAATTCAAAAATGATTTCTTTGGTTTGGGGTTGAAAATAAATTTAGATTCCACTTAATAGCGTGGGACAAGGTGTGTCCCCAAAAATAACAGGGAGGCCTTAGCCTCAGGCGAATACACAAAATGAATTTAGTAATGATCAGCAAGCAAGGATGAAGAATTATTAAAAATTCTAGAATTGGTTGGATCGATATTATCAATAGCAAATATTAAGGAGAGGATCCTTGTTGACAACCCCCTTCTTAAAGTATCTAAATTTTGAAATTCCATCACTCATATTTATCCCTATCCTAGAAAAAACAATTAGGTGGTGCATTGGAGACAGTTCTATACTCAAATTTTGGGAAGACCCATGGGTGACCAACCAACCATTGATTAATATCTTGCACTAAGAATTTTTAAACCAATATCTAACCACTTCTTTGGCAAAAAATTTAGCAATTTCATATCAAATGAATCTGGTCACCCCAGGTGGAAATATCTGCCCCATAATGAAGGCAACCCCAACTAGCACCTGGAATGCAAAGCCATTTTTGATATTCTCAAGGGCAATGTCATCCCAAGCATTCCTTCATAGGACATCCATGTTTGGTAGCCTTGTGAATATGACCTCTTCTCTATCAAAATGATATATCACATACAGGATTGTTGCGGGCCAAACACAGGTTAATTTTGCTCCTATTTTGTCACTTTCCCGATCATTTAAATTGTCAACCCAGGGAGCTTCGTAAACTTTAGAAGGGTCTCATATCAGATCATTCACAATACCCACTTTGAGATGAGTCCGACTAATTCTACTATTGGGGGGTTTAAAGGATTGTCAGTCTTTCATCCACACCAATAATTTATGTATGAATAATTAAATCCTGAGAAAATAAATATTCATACGTTCATAATGAAAATAAACCTACTGCAGAAGTGAAAATAACAGTGCAGAAAATAAACCTATGAAAGCAGGAAACTTAATCTAGAAAGCATAAGAAAAGGGAAGGAATACTGGCTTGGAGTGGGCCCAAGCTCCAGCAGCTCCCTTCCAGCTGAATACGTAGTTAGGAACTCTCGAAATTTATTGTATTTGCAAAATAATTATTACAATGCTTCTTCAGAATGATAAATGTATTCTCTATATGATTCTAGATTCTCTCCCTATCAGAGAGGTCTATGTGTGTTTATATAGCACACACACATAGATCTTCTATTACAAATAAGTTACAATAGTAGTTTAGTTACAGACTAAACTAGGACAATCTAGTAAACGTGATCGGCATCTGCTAAAGCGGGCATTGTTCCTAATGGTAACGTATTCAATGATTGGTTCATGCTTCACCTAGCATTTCCATTCATTAGTGTAGTTCCCAGAATTATCCTACATGACATAGAACTGAAACTGCACCAGTCAACACTGCCCACATCGCTTTGTCTGGTCAATGAGCAAAGAATAGAGAGGCACCTTCTCTATGAGGAAGGTGCCTTCCTCATGTGCTCTGGAGGGCACCTTCTATATGTGGAAGGTGCCTACGGATGTGGGTGCCTTCCCTATATGGAAGGTGCTTTACCTTGTATAGGGTGCCTTCCTTATACGGAAGGTGCCTAAGTATGTTGGGTGCCTTCTCTATACGGAAGGTGCCTACCTTCTGTTGGTACCTTCCTTGAAGAGGAAGGCGCCTACCATCTGATGGTGCCTTCCTTGAAGAGGAAGGTGCCTACCTTCATGCCTTGATCCCGAAAGAAATAGAGTGCCAGGTCCACGAAAGACCTCGACTGATCCAAATCTATCAAAACCAACTACATTTCCACAAAAACACACTAAAACACACAAATTAGATAACACACATAATTCTATTAAATAATTATATAATCATTCATAAAAGTACACAGTTCCTAATATATTACCGCATAATAATCGATGAAACCTATACAAAATATGAGCATTTTTTAGGCTCATCATCCCCCCATGCCTAACATATGCCACGCCCTCATGGCATCAAAACTATAGGTAGCCCTTCGTTCTCTTCATCGTCACCATTTTTTGGTTGTACCTACGGCTTGTGGTTGCTTCTTCTTTTGACCGACATCGGGAGGTGCGGTCTTCTATTTTCTACGTGGAGCTGTAGTGGTGGGGCAGGCAACTACTATGGTTGTCTACCTCTGCTCGATTCGTTGGCTCCACCTATTTGAGGTTCCCACCCTAGCTACTCCTAGAGGTGGTATGGCCAGTGTAGTTCCTACTGCCTGAAATGCAGCTTCTACAGCTTGCCATAGGTCAGCATCTGGAGGTCTGACTACTGCAAGAGGAATGTCAGAATTATCCCTCCTGAGTCGGACTACCTTGGCCTTGTGTAATTGGGCAGCTTCAGGGGTAAGCCCTACATTTTCTCTTGCAATGGCAGTGGCTTCTAACTTAGGCCCATATACCCCCCATCTCTCAAAATATCTTCATATTTTTGAGGGGCATCCACGGGATGACCCATAAATCTCCCAGAATTGATCGTCATTCATCAGGTTAACACAAATACCCGGGTCTCCCTGGACCCTAGAGGCTGACTTCCTGGCCTCACTTGCTGCTTCCATGTCTTTTAGCAGCTACTTGAACCTCTCCTACCTCTTGGTGAATGGATGCATGTCCCATTCATCCTCGATCAATTCGACGAAGGTCACCTTCACCTTCTTTCAAGCCATTATAGGCCTTTTTTCCTTGGCCTTTGTAGAAAGTGTGATAGCTCAAATAGGGGGTCTTTCCTCCTTCCCGATGGGTGTCTCTTTGTTGTCAGGGACTAGCTCTGATGTCCCCAAAGTTGTCCCTTCTTTCTTTGGTCATTCTAGTGCTGACCCCATAGGTCCTTTGACCCTTCTTTCTTTGGGTCCAGGGAATTATTCCTTCACCCCAAGCTCAATCTATGGTTGTTGGTCCACACCAGGTTCTGTGTCACTCAGGTCTATAATAGGGGGCTTCATTGGGCTACTTCCCCCATTAACCTCAAAAATAGAGGAATTCTCCCCTACTTTTGGGCTACTTTATCGAGCATCCAAGTAGAATTCCCCCGAAGAGTATACTCTTTCTAATGAGGTCAAGGAGTTCATCGAGACCTCAATCACCCAATCGGTCTAAGTCAATGCATCCCTTTTCTCCATCTCCTTGGCCTAAAATTATTGATTCTCCTCCTATAACTACTAGACCAACTACTCGAGCTGAGCTATTCTCCATGCTTGCTCCTCCGACTCCTCTCGATGCATTGTTTGGCAATATTCCAACATTTTTTGGGCCATCCAACACTCGATCTGCCATTCTAGGGCCTCTTCTAGGGCCACATCAACTTCCTGATTAACGCCTATAGAAGTCCCGAGGTCCTATGGGCTCCGACTGGTCAACTCTTAGAGGGTCTGGGCTACGAGACCAGCCTCCACATCCTCTTATTCTTTTGATGATGATAGGAGGAGATGCCATAGGTGCTTCCTCCCAAGAACTGACTCCAATTATCGTAATTCAGCTCTACTACTGGTAAGTCGTACCTCTTCCTCTATAAATTTGGGCAAAGGTGAGTGCCCTCTTTCTTCCCCAAAATTGAGCAATGACAATTGCTCGATTTCTTCTCTCTCTTCTATGGGGCTTTCTTCATCTTCCTCTACCCCGATGATAGAATTTTCCTACCCCTCCTAGCTGCCATCTCCCTCTGCATGGGAATCCTCTCTTTGTGCTTCTGCATGGCGAACCAGCATCGATATCAGTCCATGGTGGGCCAAGGTGGAAGGTGCACCCCTCTGGTATCGAGTCGCTTCCTCCTTTAGGGCATTCACTAGGTAGAAGGGCACGTTCATCTTCCTCCCATGCACCAGGTGATTTAAGAACTGCACATGGTTAACGTGCAGGTGTGAATATTTCTTGATGCATGTGAAAAAGTGAGCAATTTGCTCGAACAACTTCTGTAGGTTCATGGGGAGTCAAATTTTTGGTAGCCCCTCCTTCTCTACCTACACATTTTCTCCTGGCAATAGCAAGTCGGTGCATTGTTTCAACATGTCGCCCTTGTATGTGCACTCGCCTGTGAGAGGCAAGTCGGTCACTTGGGAGATATATTCTGGGGTGACTAGAATTTCTCTTTCATGCACCTAAGCTGTGTCTCCCCTCAAGGAGGTAGAAAATTCCCTAGCTGCCTCCATATCCTGGTTCTGACAGACCAAGATACAGTAGTCGAGCCACCCTTCGGCTTTGAATTGGGTTCTCACCGCCCCCTTGATTCCCTCTGTATCACTCGGCTCATTTTTCTTGATGGCGTGGTTCTTCGATCGTCCTCCCATGGCGCCTTCCCTAACTATTCTTCTATTTTTGCCTTACGCCCTTAGGAAGGTGCCTTCTTATAAGGAAGGTGCCTAACCCTAGCATTCAATTCTAGGGTTGGTGAGGTACGCCTCTCGAGCCACAATGTTGGCATGATGTTTCGGCCATGGGGGGTGCATGATTTTTATGGCGGTGCTATTTTTTGGTACTGCATAATTTATAAAATATTATATAAAAATTTAAAAAATTATGTGTACCTGATTGGATGCTTCATGCATCATGGAGGGTAGTGATTTGTCAGCCTGTGACATGGAGGATGGGTATTTCACATGTCAGATTACTCTGGACTTCATTGCTACATCGTTCGAGGTTCTATGTCATAGACAAGCTCCTGATTGGTTTTGGAAAAACCATCTGTCCATCAATATTGAGGCACGAGGATCTCACCCCATAACTTTGCATAATTTTTGATCGGGGTAGATTTCCATCACGTGGAGTGATGGTGGTAATCTGTTGCTGCCCAACCACATGTTGACATCATTCGCATCGAGGCGCATGTGAGGGTTGTACATGAAAGGTGTTGTTTGGTGCCTTCTCGATGTGGAAGGTACTTTAAATGAATGGTGCCTTCCCTAGGTGGAAGGTGCTTCTTCTAGTCGGTGCCTTCTTATTGTGGAAGGTGCTTCTGAATGATGGTGCCTTCCCACTATGGAAGGCACTTTTCGAACAATGGTGCCTTCCTGCTATGGAAGGCGCTTTTGAAGAATGGTGCCTTCCCATGGAAGACGCTTCTTTGAACAGTGGCACCTTCCTACCATGGAAGACACTTTTTGAAGAATGGTGCCCTCCCATTGTGGAAGGCGCTTCTTTGAACAGTGGTGCCTTCCTACCATGGAAGGCGCTTTTTGAAGAATGGTGCCTTCCCATTGTGGAAGGCGCTTTCAATTGGATGCGCCTTCTTGGAATGGAAGGCGCTTTGATTTTTATCATTTTTTTTTTTTAGGAACTCTCGTGGGCACCTTCTTTATGAGGAAGGTACCTTCTTTCAGTTGGGTGCCTTCCCTATAAGGAAGGCACCTACTTTATCTAGGGTGCCTTCTTTATAAGGAAGGTACCTTATTTCTATGGGGCACCTTCTCTATAAGGAAGGTACCTTATTTCTATGGGGCACCTTCTTTATAAGGAAGGTGCCTTACCTCTAGCTTGATACCTTCTTCCCGTGACACCGTCCACCTCAGTTAGGTACCTTCTCCAAGGAGGAAGGCATTGTTTCTCAAGTGGAGAATCTTATTTGAAGAGGAAGGCCTTCTGCAAGGCATTTTTCTTAGCAACACATCATGATCATCTAGGCAAGGGTGATCAAGCCTTCTCAGACTTCCCTCATACTACCGCAGCAACCTCCTATCGGGCCTGGCATGCGATTTTCCCCCGGAGGAGAGTTTTATTGCCTTCGTCCAAGCTTGGATAGATGCTGCTTCTAAGCTACGTGCATAGGTGTCGGGGTGCTGAGTCGGTTCAGGCCTGGTTTCCTAGATACCTATTTTTTGAGCTGATAGGTCCTCCACCTACAAAAGCAAACAAAAAGAAAAGAAAACTATAGGTAGTTAGATGCATTCCATGCCTGGAAGGCCCTCTACTAGGATGCCTACAACTTGCATGCGGGCATCATCCCTACAAAACACATCATAAGAAATAAAACAAACCTAAACTAACTAATTTTGGTGGACACTCCCATGTCCACCATTCTACTTGCTGAGAGTTTGGTCTAGATTACAAGGATGGGGTCTCCCCCATGCCTGTTCTGGACTCTACCAGTAAATTTTTGGACGTGTTATAGGGCCGTAGTCGGTGGCCATTCACTGTCAATACAACATTGCTGTCATCAATAGTCTTAACATGCACAACACCATTCTTGATGAGCTCTACCACTTCATACGGTCCCATCCATCTCTGCATTAATTTGCCCTTCCTTTCCTAGAACCTGGAATCGTACAAGAGCACCCAATCTCCCTCCTAGAACTGCTTCAGCTTGATGTGTCGATCATGCCATTTTTTTTGTTGCTTTTGTATGATCTCTGTTCTATGTAGCGCATCCCTTCTGAATTCATCTAGCTGGTTCAGCTATCGAATCCTCTCTTTTTGAGCTTCTTCCAAGCTCAAATTTAATTCTAGAGCAGTCCTCAGTGTCTTAATTTCAAACTCAATGGGCATCATTGCATTCTTCCCATAGACCATATGGAAGGGTGTAAAGCCGATGGTCGACTTCCACGTAGTGTTGTATGCCCATACTACCTCTAGAAGCCATGTAGCCCAATATTTTCTATGTTGTTGCATGATTTTCATCAAGATATTCTCTATCTCTCTGTTCATCACCTCCACTTGCCCGTTTGCCTGCGGGTGGTAGGGCGTAGTCTTGTTGTGCCGAATATGATATTGCTTCATCAACTCCTCGATCAACTTGGAGGTAAATTGAGGTCCCTGGTCTATTGTTATTTCTCTAGGGACCCCAAATCATGTAAAAATTTGAGCAAATAAGAAGTCGGCTACCATTTTTTCCTTTGAATCCCTCAGTGCTTGAACCTCCACCCACTTGGTGACGTAGTCTGTACAGACTAAAATAAATCTCCTTCCTATTGAGGGTGGATTAATTGGTCCCACAAAATCCATGCCCCACTTATCGAAGGGCTCTAGATGCACTTGCGGTTGAAGGGGCATCTCATCTCGATGGGTTGGTCTACCCATTCTTTGGCACTCATCACACTTGCTAGCATAGGTGACCATATATTTAAATAGAGTGGGCCAAAAATACCTAGCCTGTAGGATTTTATAGGTGGTCCGCTTCCCCACAAAGTGTCCCCCGCATGGTTCATCATGGCAAGCTTTGAGTATATCTGAGAATTCCTACTCTGCTACACACCTCCTTATAATTTGATCACATCCTATTTTGAATAGGAGACCATCAACCCATAAAAAGGAGGCACTCTTCTCTACTACCACCTACTTTTCTCGTAAGGAGAGAGCGGGCGAGGTTCTTTCGATGGCTAAGTAATTGGCTATGTCTGCATACCATGGTGTTTGCTCATTGATGGTGAACAAATGTTCATCCAAAAATTGGTCTTCCACTACCGCATGGTCTGTTGGTGTCAGTCTGGATAGGAAGTCCGCTACAACGTTGTCCTTTCCCGGCTTGTCAACTATTGTTATGTCAAACTCCTATAGTAGTAGAAGCCATCTTATAACTCTTCCACCAATAGCTGGTTTGCTCATTAAATATCTGATAGTTGCATGGTCCGTGTGGATGAACACCTTGTATCCGATAATATAATGGTGGAATTTGTTTATGGCATGCACAACCGCAAGGAATTCCTTCTCCGTCACTGTATAGTTGAGCTCGGCCCCTACCAAATTTTTGTTGACGTAGTAGATGGCATAAAATTCCTCGCCATCCTTCTGTCCGAGGACTGCTCCAATCGCATTGTTGGAGGCATCACAATAGATGTGGAAGGGTATAGCCCAATTCGGTCCCCTCAGAATAGGTGCAGATATTAGCTTTTCCTTGAGTGACTGAAATGCTTTTTCGTAGTCTTCCATCCAGTTGAACTCCACGTCCTTAGACAATAAAGTGTGCAGTGGTCTTGCAATTTTGCTAAAGTCGACGATAAATCGCCGGTAGTACCCGGAAGATCCGAGGAAACTTCTCACCTCTCGTTGTGTTGTGGGGCTGGGTAGGTCCTTGATGACCTCTATTTTTCTTTTGTCAACCTTTATTCCTTCCGTGGAGAGATGGTGTCCCAATACAATGCCTTCTTGCATCATTATAAAGCATTTTTCATTACTAAGGGACAAATTATTTTCCTCACTTCTTTCGAGCACTCTTTCCAGGTTCGTCATTGCTTCATCAAAGGTTTCTCCATAAATGGTGAAGTCATCCATGTACACTTCAACCGCATCTCCTATCATATCTAAAAATATGCTGAGCACCACCCTCTGGAAGGTGGCAGGTGCGTTGCATAGCCCGAAAGGTAATACCCGATAAGCGAACGTTCCCCAAGGGTAGGTGAAAGTCGTTTTATCCTGGTCTTCTTCTCCTATCTGGATCTGGTTGTATCCACTGAATCCATCCAGGAAGGAGAAGTACTTCCACCCCAAAAGTGTATCCAAGACCTGATCAATGAATGGGAGTGGGAAGTGATCCTTTTTGGTCACTTTGTTCAATGCCCTGTAGTCTACACAAATCTGCCACTTCCCATTTTTCTTGGGGACCACCACTAGCGGTGATACCCACTCACTGTCAAAAATTGGATATATGAATCTGGCTGACAAGAGTTTTTGCAATTCTACCTTGACAATGTCCTTCATTGCTGGATTCATTCTTCTTTGTGGTTGCCTGCTTGGAGTCACCTGCTCTTCAAGGTATATCCGATGGGTGCAGATTTTTGGGCTGATACCTTTCATATCCGAGTAATCCCATGCGAATTCCCATTGGTGTCTAACCAGGAGTTCTTCTACCTTCCTTAGCTGTGTGGGGGTCAACCCACTATTGATATTCAACATTTTTCCTGGCCCAACATTTATCTATCGGATGTGGTAGTCTTGGGCGCCAGCTAATGGTGACTCAGGCGTAACATCGAAGGACTCTCCCTGGAGGAATTCTATGATAGCACCATCCTCATATTCTTCCTCCTCCATTTGGTCCAATGCCATCACCGGTTGGATGATGGACAACTCCTCCTCTTTGTGCTTGGTCAACGTAGACCCTCCCAATGAATCAACGGACTATGCAGGAGGTGAAATAGTCAACATTTTTACATTTTCCCCATTGGAGATGGTCATCAGCCCATCACGGTAGCTGATGTAGGCATCAACTATCACCAACCATGGTCTTCCCAAGATAAGTGGGTAGCCACCCAGCCTAGTTTTAGATTGTAACACCAGGAAGTCGGTCGGATATTCCCATGCATCGACCATCATGATTATATCTTCCAGCATTCCTTTCGGTGCTACGGTTGATCGATCAGCCAGCTACAAAACTATTGAGGTTGGCCTCAGGTCTATGAGTTGTAGCCTCTGCATGGTCTCCTGAGGCATTACGTTAATGGCTGCACCAAGATCGACCAACGTATTGGTCAAGGAATGCCCCCCAATTTTTACTGTCAACACTGGGTTGCCTGGGTCTACGTACTTAGGGTGACACATCTTGCCCATCATTAAATCGGCCAACTTGCCCACAACATTAATAGTCTAGGTCACTCTTTAGCCTGAATTTCTTAGGCACATCTCTTTTATTGCTTTAGAATATATCGAGACATCTCAGATAGCTTGAAAAAGTGGAATTGTCACCGTGAGATTTTTCAAGCTAGAAAGAATATCAAACTTTGGCTACGTTAATTTCCTCTGTTCTTGTAGCCGATTAGGAAATGGAGCCTTTGTTCTCTCAACCACTTCTTCTTCCACCTCTTCTATAAGAGGTGTTTCCTCTACTTCTACCTCCTCTTCTACCAGGGGAGGTGTCTCTACTCCTAGTTGTCTACCTGATCTAAGTTGCATAGGATTACAACTAATATTATACATCGGGTACATCTCACCTTCTACATTATATGCCAATTGATTTACTCTATTGTTTGGATTTGTCATCGGTTGTGCGGGTAGCTATGTAGGTCTCACTATAGGCAAGGCTGGCAGGTTTTGTTAGGGGTGAGCTGGTGCTACATTCTGTGGAGCTAGATTCCATTGAGCTTGGCCTCTCCACTATTTCCCAGGGTATTGATATTGCATCCAGGGCTACTGGTTTGGATATGCCACTCCTGGGGGTGTGTTAGACCAAGGAGATAGCCCCCACCACCCCATGTTAGGTGGTTGAGGCTGGCCTTGTGGCATGTACGGTCCTCCCCCATATGATGGCATTGCTGGTGGCATATTTCCCATAGGGGGTTGTGGCCAACTCCTTCGATTGCCTACAAAATAGGCTTCCATAACATCAACATCCTCCTTGATACTAGGCAATTGTGGGCACAATCGGGTCTTATGATTTAGCTTACAGACCGTGCATACTCTAACTTTGTTCTCTGGGCATGCATTCTTTGCATGCTTTCCTCTACATTTCGGGTAGAAATAAGCTAATGTTGCCTCATTTTCTTGCTTCTTTTTCTCTAACAATAGTGTGTCCATCTATAATGCTAGAGATGAAAGCATCTCACTTTTCAAATCTTCCAACATATTGCCTATTTCTATTTTTGTGACCGAAGCAGTCACTTTCATGGTCCTAGAAGTGGTCTTGCCTCTCCTTCTTGAGTAGTTCTAGCATAATTGTCGGATATCTTCCATAGTGTGTTGGTAGACATCACCTCCAAAAATCATGTTGAGAGCTTCCAATGATTCATTGTTAAGTCCTCTCAAAAAGATGCTTTTAAGAGACTTATCAGCTAGCTTCGCATGAGGAGATCATTGAATATTGAAGTTGAATCTCTCCCAGTACTCTTCAAGAGACTCATCTTCTTTCTGCGTCATGCTCAGGACCTCCTCTCTAGAGTCTCTTGCTCTCCCGAAGTCTTGATATTGCTCTAAAAAGAGCCTCTTCATTTGATCCCATGTGGCAATGTGTTTGTCTCCCAGACCAATGAACCATCATAGAGCTGCATCATCTAATGTGGAAGGAAAGAGCTTCAACTTATGCATATCATATTTGTAGTCCATAGACCTGCATAGAACATCAAACTTAAATAAAAATAGGTCAGGGTCCTCGGTTGGGTATCCTCTGAAGGTAGGAAGGTGAGTAGGGGATATGTTTTTCATTTTGGTTTCTCCTACTCCTTCCTCAATCGGGAAACTAAAGCCAGATGAAGCCTCTTCATCGGCCATTTTTTTAGGAAATGTGGTCTCTAATGTAGTTCTTATGGCCTCACGATCATTCAAAACTTTTTGAGTCAAGGCTCATAGGTCGGCTGGTGTAATCATCCGATCCTCTACAACTCTCCATAATAGGGCTTCCTCTGAGGGTGTCCTCTTAAACAATGGGTTTACAATAGTTCATTCTCCCTCAGGTTGATGGGATGAGGAAGCACTTTGCACAAGGTGAGGATCCTCACTCCAGTGGACTGCTGGTGGTGAGTCGGGTGAATCTAGTTCAAACTTAGAATGTTCGATTGTCTCATATTTTGGTGGACTTTGTTTTATGAACCGACCGTCAGGTCCTCTTCTTCTCGAAGAACTCATACAAAGTCAGATAGAAGGTTTTTAGGTATTGTAATTAATCTAATAGAGGCGCTTCCCGACAATGCCAAAATGTTACGAGCCAAACACAGGTTAATTTTGCTCCTATTTTGTCACTTGCCCGATCATTTAAATTGTCAACCCAGGGAGCTTCGTAAACTTTAGAAGGGTCTCATATCAGATCATTCACAATACCCACTTTGAGATGAGTCCGACTAATTCTACTATTGGGGGGTTTAAAGGATTGTCAGTCTTTCATCCACACCAATAATTTATGTATGAATAATTAAATCCTGAGAAAATAAATATTCATACGTTCATAATGAAAATAAACCTACTGCAGAAGTGAAAATAATAGTGCAAAAAATAAACCTATGAAAGCAGGAAACTTAATCTAGAAAGCATAAGAAAAGGGAAGGAATACTGGCTTGGAGTGGGCCCAGGCTCCAACAGCTCCCTTCCAGCTGAATACGTAGTTAGGAACTCTCGAACTTTATTGTATTTGCAAAAGAATTATTACAATGCTTCTTCAGAATGATAAATGTATTCTCTATCTGATTCTGGATTCTCTCCCTTATCAGAGAGGTATGTGTGTGTTTATATAGCACACACACAGATCTTCTATTACAAATAAGTTACAACAGTAGTTTAGTTATAGACTAAACTGGGACAATCTGGTAAACATGATCGACATCTGCTAAAGTGGGCATTGTTCCTAATGGTAACGTATTCAATGATTGGTTCATGCTTCACCTGGCATTTTCATTCATTAGTGCAGCTCCCAAAATTATCCTACATGATGTAGAACTAAAACTGCACCAGTCAACACTGCCCACGTCGCTTTGTCTAGTCAATGGGCAAAGAATAGAGAGGCACCTTCTCTATGAGGAAGGCGCCTTCCTCATGTGCTCGTAGGGCGCCTTCTATATGCATAAGGTGCCTACGGATGTGGGTGCCTTCCCTATACGGAAGGTGCTTTACCTTGTATAGGGCACCTTCCTTATATGGAAGGTGCCTAAGTATGTTGGGTCCTTCTCTATATGGAAGGCACCCCCCCTTTTGCGCCCCCCCCCCAAAGAGGGGGGCCCCCCCCCTCCCTGGCCCCCCCCCCCAGAGAGGAGCCCCCCCCCATTGCCTTGATCCCGAAAGAAATAGAGTGCCAGGTCCACGAAAGACCTCGACTGATCCAAATCTGTCAAAACCAACTACATTTCCACAAAAACACACTAAAACACACAAATTAGATAACACACATAATTCTATTAAATAATTACATAATCATTCATAAAAGTACACAGTTCCTAATATATTGTCGCATAATAATCGATGAAACCTATACAAAATATGAGCATTTTTTAGGCTCATCAAGGATGAATCTATTTGTAATTGGTTTCCTTTTAGAAGTGTTTGGTTAAAAAAATTATTCCCAAAATCATCCACTTCTTATGGCTAGTTGTTCAAAATAAGATCCTTACCTCTAATAATCTTATTTCCCATGGAATGCTTATCCAAAAAAATTATTTTCTTTGTCTGTCAGCTTGGGAATCTATCCACCAAATCTTCCTTGCTTGCCCCTTCTCCATTGGTATCATGTCTTTCCTTCTTAATTTGGTCAACTTAACATGGACTATCCCTAATTTCTTAACTGACATGCGCATCCAATGGCCCCCGTTATTCAAGTTTTCTCATCTCAGGTCTTGGTGGTCCTTTTCACTCTATTATTTATGGCAAATTTGGTTGGAGCATAACAAAAAATCTTTCAAATATGAAGCTAGGAACCCTAAATCCATTTTCTCAAAAAATTTAGCTTTGGCTACAAAAAATGCTAACTTGATGTCTTTAGCTAACAAACCCATGCTCCAATCTAAATCCAATTTGGTGTGCACCTGCAACCTGTCTCCCTACCCTAATATTCAAATTTTACCCACTGTGGATAGGTCCTTAGTGTCTTGGATACCACCCCCATTAGGTTGGATTAAACTTAATTTCGATGGGGCAATAAAAGGCAACCCTGATAGGGCCATTTGTGGAGGAGTGATCAGAGATAATGAAGCTATAATTATCCTAGCCTTTGTATAAAATATAGGGTATCAATCTAACAACTTTTCTAAATCTAAAGAAGTGTTTTATGGATTGGTGGTGGCAAAATAGATACATACTTAGAACCTTATTGTGGAGGGGGATTCTCTAAATATTATTAATTTCTTAAAAGGGTCTACTCATCCACCGTGGAACATTGCAACACTTATTGAAGAGACAAAGGCTATTCTCCAAAGCTTCAAAAATGTTATGGTCCAACATGTCTATCGGGAGGGAAACAAAGTGGTCGACCTCATGGCCAATTACGGGATTCTACAAGAGACCCTCATGATATGGAAGGGACCTTTTTTTTCAATGCTTAATGCACACTTGTACTATCAAAGATAATATATCCTATCCCTAAACTCTACAAGTGTCTTAACAAGTTGGCCAATCACCTATCTTGTTTGATGGTCACAATGAATGGTTGTGGGTATTCCCTATCTTATTTTCCTTTGTAGGCCTTGGGCCCTTATGCAGTTTGTTTTTGTTGTTTATTTCCAGTTTGACCCTCTTTTGGTTTGTTGGACGGCTACGGAGATTACCATTCTAAGCTCTGATTTTTGGTTTTATAAAAGGTGAAAGCTCTTCCCTTGGAAGGATTTTTCCCTTTTCTGGTTGTAATGGTTTGGGTATCCTCTTAAAACCCCACTATCAATAAAAAAAATTCAAACATTAGAGTATAATTGACTCATTGAGACTTTACCTCTAAATGAACATGTTGTCAAGAAGTTGTTAATGGAAACTTAAATTTTTTAGGAAGATGAAGAATATATTTGGTAGAAAATAAGAAGGAAAATATCTTTGAGAAAAGGGTATGTTGGATATGGATTTATTGACCTGATCATGAATATAATATTTTTATCTTTTGATGGGAGTCTTAATATAACACACATATAGCATTAAAAAAGAAAAAGTAAGAAGTAAAATTAATAATAATAATTAAATATAAAAATAAAAATAAAAATAGATGGTTTCAAAAGAGCAATAGAAGTTTTATCTTTTTAGGTTATAGCTAAAATAGATTTTCCCTTTGTTAGATCAAAAAAATTGCATTTTAGATGGATGAATTATTAAATAAAATATATCGATAAGAAAGTGAAATATTATTTGAAGGATATTCTATTAGAAGTTGGGCAAGATAAGAAGGATAAATATGAGTTTATACAAAACACCCAATAAATTATCATATAAAGATAAACTAAATGCTTGATTACAATTATACTGATGGAGGTAAGGGAGGTAATTTTCTGTTTCCACCCTAAAAACTCACTTGACATATCTATATATCATGTTGGTTCTTATGAAAAGTGAGATAAAAAAATTTCTAAGTCTTATGATTTGGTTAGATTTGTAGTGTAAGTATTCAAATCATAATTCTATACCTTATGTGATAACTTTTGTATAATATTGTAATGTATACAAAACACCCATGATGTTCTATTGATGAATATACATAATAACCATAAAACATATAATTTGATCATACAATGCGTGGAAGCCTTTTAACCAAATCCTTAGTATAAGCCACTATGATACTGTAATTGAGATTAAATAAATATCATAGATATCTATGTGTTAAATTTAATTAATAAAGAAATAACAATAGTATACCAAAAAGCAAAAACAAAAAAAAAGTATTTCCTATAATTTGGATTAATCAAAGTTAGATCAATTTCAATACAATATTTAATTTTCAATATATAACTATCACTTAATTAATGTTATTTATCCATTATTATTTAAAACTATTGCTATATTATTTGTTAACATGGCTATATTATGGATGAAACTTATAATTGAATTAAGTGTCCCATAATAATATTGTAATGCACTTTTTCCTTACAAGAAGGGAAGATATATGAAATATTGAAATCTCTTTGTATCAAAGTCAATTCTATCCTTACCCATCAAGAAACATAATAGTTTCTCTTATCTTACCCTAAATGATGACTTCCTAAAATTTAACGACATATCATGTTTTCTACATCTATTTTAAACTTATTGCATATTATCTATATAATCTCATGTATTTTTTTGAGGAAGCTATCATATCATCTATATAAAAAGCCAAAAACTAATCAATCATATTTAGAAATGGAAAAATCTCACTGAACACTCAATGTAATGACAACATCAATCAAACTAAATGACATCTTCATGTATATAAAATTATCCCTTACCAGGCATAGTGAAGGATAACTTATTTTTATTCTCTTGCTTCACAAAAACATTGGTTATACTTAGAAAATATATCTTGGAGAGATGACCTCTCTATGCCTCATCTATAATAAATAATATTTTTTGTTTATATATGTTTATTATACTTCAATAAAGGCATATTTTGTTAGAGTAGGTTGTTTACCTTAGCTCATGTTCACCTAGGTAATTTATTTCTTTTTTATTTAATTATTCCATGTATTTTTCCCACCCACTTATGTGTGGATATTTCATTTATCTTATTTATATATTATGAGATGCTGCATATTTATATCTTATATATTATGGGGATATTTTTAGGCTTGACTATTTCTAGGTGTTATAGGGATATTTTTAGGTATATTTGGAGGGTTGAGATTATTTCTCCCCATAGCAGTTATAGATCTATGGACCATAACAAATATTCCTTTTGTACGATGGATATTTGTCCTTAGCTTGATCCTACAACTATGGTTAATCATCATTGCCTATATAAACAAGGCACCTTCATTGTACTTGTATTTTATTTTTCAAGCCTAATATATGATATTGTTGTTCATTGTTTTGCATATCTATTTGTAAGCTTATGCTATCAATTTGCTTTCAGATTCTTGTTTTGGTTGAATGTGGTGTTCTATTAACACCTAAGATCCTTGTAGCTTAGAATTATCTGATTATCATTCCTTTTATTGCATCATAGTAATAGGAGTTGTCGTCATCAATTTATAAGTGTTGTGCAATTGTTTTTCTTGCAAGTTCAAATATTAGTGTGGAAGCTTCAATTTTTGTGATCAGGTCCTTGGTGGTGTTTTTGGCCAGTTTTGTATCTCTCCTTCCATTTTCAGATCATCATCAGCCTCCTAAAATTTTTTCTTCCCATAAAAAAATGGCTTCATCTCCTTGGATTTGTCCTAAGCAATTTTTTTTGAGCATTTCCTTTTTTTGATAGGGTTACCAATACAACTCATGTTTGCACTTTATATATATCTTTTGATAGAATGTGAATTTTTCCATAAAAAATTTTGCATATATTTTTAGAGGATTGTAATATGAATCTAGAGAAGTGTTGGATCTCATGGGCAAAGGATATGTAAGCACACATGAACTTGAAAAAATCATGAAACATTACAAAAATTATTCTCATTGAAAACAAAGGAGAAGAAAAACTGGTAATAATGCAAATGACTTGAAAGAATTAATGGAAGTGTTTTTCAATATTAAAATTAAAATCCTAGTACATTTTAATATGAAATTAGGAGAATTTAATGCAATGGCCAAATCTACTAAACCTTTGGCCATTTATTGTCCAATATGTAGAAATAAACATGCTCTCCATGAGTATCCTTTGAAAAAAACTTCCATATTTGCTATATGTAGCATTTGTGACAAAGGACATCCCATATATTAATGTCAATTATTACCAGTAATTAAGAATATCTTTGAGAAATAGTCTCAACCTACAAAAGAAATTAAATTTGTAGGACCAAGATAAGGGGGTAGTTTCCCTCAGTACCCATACCAGTTCACTTCTCAATTTTCTACAAATTGGGGAAATAATCCTTGATCTATGCCATGGCCTAATTTAGAACCCCAACCTTGGAATTAGCCACTATGGAAATCATCCTAGGAATGGTCTCAACCTGTATGGATGAATCAATAATGGAATAAACCACCATGGATGCATACACAAATGCAAGGACAACAATGGAGACCATTGTATCGATTATATCAAGGGAAACATAGGTATAAAAATGAATAACAAAACTTGTTACCTGCTCCTGCTCAAAATTACCCTTAAGGTCGATAATAACAATCACAATAATAGGTAAAAAAATCCCTACTTCCAGCTCAACCTATGACTAATATTAATAAAACTAGACATGTAGCCCCTATCTACATGGCTGAATAAAAAATAAGCATGATAAGTGTCATAGATTGTGATAACATTCAACTGCATTTTAGAAAGACACTTTCTAAACCAACTCCACCAGTAATTGAAGAAATGAAAACTGATGAGATTAAACAAGATCCATTTCCATAAAAATCACAACAACATATTGAAAAATGGAAAGAAAAAGAAGAAATTCCCTCAAGAAGATTTGCCTTCTTCATCCAAAATAATACCATACCTTGAAAATTTTGAGAAATTAAAAATATCTTAAGAACCAAAATTAATAAAGGAATTAAAATGCTTAAATATTATTATTCCTTTACTACACGCTATTAAATATATATTAAAAATCAATAAAATTATTCAAGAATTATGTATTATATAACCAATAAGAAAGAATAAAGCATTACCAAAAACCATAAAAGTAGATGGGAAGTTAGCAGACCTCCTTGTAGGAAAGCTTATTCCACAAAAATATGGTGATCTATGAAGCCCTGTAGTCATAATAGTCATAGGATCAATGCAAATATCTAATGTTTTGATTGACCTAGGGGTAGCCATAAACGTTATGACAAAGGGTACAATGCAAAGATTACAATTAAACAACTTACATCCTACATCCACAATATTAGAAATGGTTGATAGGTTAGTTGCCAAACCAGAAGGAATAATTGAAAATATTTATGTATCAATTTCATCATGGGAATATCCAATTGAATTTTTGGTATTACAACCTCAAAATACTATGAATGGTTATCCAATAATTCTTAAAATGCCTTGGCTTGCTATGACATATACCTTCATTGATTGTAGATCAGGAGATATGACCATTTCAATTGGAATTAACTCAAAGAAAATCTCTTTGTATCCTCCTACAAAAAATTCAATCAATTTTATTGGTAATCTATGGTATCCTAAATCAGATGAAGAGAATGAAGAGAAAATTTTAATATTAGCTACCATAATTGTGAAATATCACACTAAAAATTTGGATCCATTTGAGAGAGTTATCTTCAAATAAGAGACTATCTTGATGAATAATTTGTATGATTCAAGATTGGAAGAGAAACTAGTCACTACCAATCGTATACTATGGAAGCATTAAGAACAAGAACTTGAACCACTACCATCAATTCCAATACAAAAAATATATTTTAATTTAATACATGGTTGGCATCATCATCTTCTCTCATCTTTTCATTATTCTATATCAAATTTAATTCCATTAGGAATTGCCTTTTCTAAAGATACTTGAATCTTCCATTCTCTTTCACCACAATATTTCCCACTCAACTCATTAATAAGAAATTTTGAAGGAATAAATTTGATACAACCTGGTACAAAACAAATCAATATAAAACCAAAAATGTTTTTAAATATCAATAGTTGGTTGAAAATGACAAGGAAGAAAAATTGTTTAATATATTGAGTCAACATACCAAAGGTTTTCCATGGGAATACAAAGACATTACAAGACTTCATCCAGACATATGTACTCATTCAATTTATACAAAGGATGTTAAACCTGTAAGAGAACCATAGCAGAGATTGACCCCTACTTTATGCGATATTATGAAATATGAAATCAAAAAATTGCTAGAATTAGGATTCATCTACCCCATTTTATTGACTATAGAGAATTAAATAAAGCTACACATAAATGCTATTTTACATTACCATTTATAGATCAAGTGTTAGACATGCTTTATAGAAAGAAGTATTTTGTTTTCTCAATAGATTTAGTGGTTATAATCAGATATGAGGAGCACCTGAAGATCAGGATAAAATAGCCTTTACTTGCCCATGGAGAAACTTTTCTTATAGGGTTTTAAATTTTGGACTTTGAAATGCCCTAGTAACTTTCCAATGATTAGTGCTTGTTATTTTATCTGACTTTACCAACGAATGTATTGATATCTACATGGATGAATTCATAGTATGTGGAAATTTTTTTTATGAAACTCTTAAAAATATTAACAAGGTTTTGACACGATGTGAAACTTACAATCCATCCCTAAACCTTGAAAAAAAATTATGATGATGGATGAAGGTATTGTTCTTGGACATTACATCTCATCTAGAGGGATATAATTCTATCCTAAGAAGATTGAGATTATCAAAACGTTACTTGCACCCCAAACATAAACAAATGTTAGAAGTCTTTTAGGACATATTGGCTTCTATCATAAATTCATTCAAAACTTTAGTACCATTGTGAACCCTATGTTTGCCTTGTTAACTAAATATTTAGAATTCAAATTGATAGAAAAGTGTAAAATTATATTTGATACTTTAAAAGAAAAATTGATCACTACACCTATGTTATGCGGTCCAGATTAAAAACTTCCATTTCACATTCAATCCGATGCATCTAACACTGCAATCAGAGCAGATCTAGGTCAAGTTGAAAATGGAGAACATTATGCCATATATTACATTAGCCAAAACTTAAAAAGAGATAAAAATAATTATACTACTATCGAATAATAATTCTTAGTAGTAGTATATGCTATTAACAAATTTTATCACTATATCACAAGATATCAAGTATTTGTTCATATAGATCATTCTGCAATCAAATACCTTATGAAAAAACCTTTAGTTAGTGGTCAAATAATAAAATGGTGGCTACTATTACAATAATTTGATATCACTATAGTATACAAACCAGGAAAAGCTAACGTAGTGTTGGCAATTTTGGGTACCTTGAGTACATTGCCTTTGCCTAAGTTTAGTTGTTGTCATTGATGTCAAGGAGCTATTGGTAGATGTTGTTTTTGATGTCAAGGAGTTCTTGGAGCAATTTGTTTCTATGTCTAAGGATGTGTTTTGATGAAGGTTTCAACTGGTCAATAAGTCTCCAAGAAAATCAGAGTAGCCCAGTTGCCAAAAATCCAGAAAAAGATAAGTTAGAAAAAGTTTGTAGGCTGCTGGAAAAACTGTCGCGATTTCGCGACATGTTTGAGGAGAGAGAAAGTTTGGCCAAAACTGTCATGATTTCGTGACATGCAGGAAGGCAGAGGCAAAGCGGGCAAAAGTGTCATGATTTCACGACATGCAGGAAGGCAGAAGCAAAGCAGGCAAAAGTGTCACGATTTCGCGACATGCAGGAAGGCAGAGGCAGAACGGGAAAAACTGTCGCGATTTCGTGACAAGTTTCGAAGAAGTTGTACGGATGCAGAAAGTGTCACGATTTCGCGACAGGTTGAGTTGGCAGCTTGCAGTTGGCAAAAGCGTCACGATTTCGTGACAAGTTTCGAAGAAGTTGTACGGATGTAGAAAGTGTCACGATTTCGCGACAGGTTGAGTTGGCAGCTTGCATTTGGCAAAAGCGTCACGATTTCGCGACATGTTCCAGTTTTGCGAGCAGTTGACAAGAAAGAGCTTAAGGCAGCGAAAGCGTCGTGATTTCGTGACATGTTTCATTTTCGCTAGTGCAAACCAAGAAAAGGATGAAGGAGCAAGAGGTGTCACGATTTCATGATAGAGTTGCATGATGACGTCAGCAAGAGGCAAAGGTGTCGCGATTTCATGACAGTAGCGGAGAAGAAGGCTTTGAAGTCTAGAGCGTCATGATTTCACGACAAGATTCATGATGACGTCAGCAAAGGCAAAGGTGTCACGATTTCGTGATAGCAACGGAGAAGAAGGCAGTGAAGTCTAGAGCGTCGCGATTTCGTGACAAGATTCATGATGACGTCAACAAAGGCTGTAGTGTCGTGATTTCACGACAACAACGGAGAAGAAGGCAGTGAAGTCTAGAGCATCGCGATTTCGTGACAAGATTCATGATGACGTCAGCAAAGGCTGTAGTGTCATGATTTCATGACAGCAACGGAGAAGAAGGCAGTGAAGTCTAGAGCGTCATGATTTCGTGACAAGATTCATGATGACGTCAGCAAAGGCTGCAGTGTCACGATTTCGTGACAACAAACCAAAGAAGGTGTACGGCAGACAAAGGCGTAGCGATATCGTGACATGTTTGAGTGTCACGTGAGAAAAGCCATAGAACAACAGAGGCGGTTGAAGCCGATGAAGTTAACCTTGGTCGAAGTATAAAGTTTTACAACCGACGTGTTAGAAGGTTGAACAACCGACTATAGAACAAGATTTCATCTTGAGATTGTGAATATAAAAGGAGGACTGTTTGAGCAATTTTTAGTATCGATCGTGGTGTGCATTCGAAGTGAGGCATCCGCAGAGTTAGTGCGACAAGTGAGGTTCGATCATCAAAAAAGCAGAGAGCGAAGTTCGACTGCAGCATTAGAGTGCATTTCGCTGAATCTGATAAGTGTCGAAGTCTGTGCTGTTGTATGCGCGAAGAATGTGCTGTTGAAAACTATGCAAAAAGAGTGAGCTGTTGTGGTTACACATAAGCGCATAAGTTGTTGTACATTTGAATGCTATAGTGTTTGCGAAGATTGCATTACTGTGGTTGCACAAAAGTTGAGAAGATAGTGCGGTTGTAATTTAAGAAGACTGTGTTGCTGTAGTTGTGCAGACAGTGTAAAGTTGTTCTCCAATCAAGTGCAAAAAAGAACAGAGGAAGAGGACAGAATTGTGCCAGACCGAAGGACTGTGTTTTGGTGCAGAAAAGAGGACCAGTTTGTTGTGACAGAGTTGAGGACAGAGATCTCCAGCCAGAGCAGGGAAGACAGGTGTCTTCTGTGGAAAGAGTTCCACTTGCTAAGGGCAAAAGAGATAGAGGTCTTCTAGAGGATCACTAGCAAAGCAGATTTAGGGGAAGGTGTCTCCTTTGAGCTGAGGCTCATAAACATTGTAATCGGGAAGGATTCCCAGAGGTTTTGATATAACTTTTAGAGGAAAAGTTTTATCCGTGGAGTAGCCCACCTTGGGTGAACCACGTAAATTGTTGTGTCTCATTGTGGATTGCTTCTTATGCACTATTTTACTGCTGTTATTACTGCTATCTTATTCTGCATGTTAATGGTTTGAAAGCTGTTTTGATAGATAAATTAAAAAGAAGTCTTATACTGTTCACCCCCCTCTCAGTATAAGCTTGTGTTCTTCAATTGGTATCAGAGCCAGTGCCTTCGAAAAGTTTAACAGCTTGAAGGAAAAGTTTACAAAGAACACAATGGACTACTCGAGTGGCAATGCAGCACCTATTCTTGACGGATCAGATTTTGGTCTGTGGAGTGCAAGAATGAAAGTCTATCTAATGGCACTCGGTAATGAGGTATGGGAAGTTGTTGAAGATGGGTATACCATTCCTGCAAATGGTCCTTACACTAAAGAAGACAGGCTTCTACATCACAAGCAATTCAAAAGCCATGAATGCAATCTTGAAGGGTTTACAAAAGGCAGATCTCACTAAATTTATTCACTGCAAGACAACTAGTGAAATGTGGAAACAATTGCAGAGTTGTTCATACTGGTGATGCGAATGTTCGAAAGGCCAAGTTGAGACATTTTAAAGGTATGTTTGAACAACTCAAGATGAATGATGATGAAAATATTAGTGACTACATGCTCCGGATGGATGAAGTTGTTAATTCTATGAAAGACTTAGGTCTTGAACTTGCTGAAAATGATGTGTGTGATAAGATTTTAAGATCCCTTCCTAATAGATTTAGTGAAAATATTTTTGCTATTGAGGAAGCTAAAGATTTAGATAAATTGAAAAAGGATGAGCTCCATAGTATTCTTGCAGCATTTGAGCTGAGAACTCAAGTAAAAGTTGATGTAAAGAAAGAGGCAACTTTCAAAGCTATCAAGAAATCGAAGGGCAAACAGATTCAAGAAAGTGATGAGTCTTCTAGTGAGGAAGAGGCATATTACAGCAGGAAAGGCAAGTTTTCCAGAAAGCACAAAAGCAAGAAAAATATAAGATGCTTTAACTGTGGGAAATTTGGTCATTATGCTACTGACTGTACTGTCTCTAAAGATGAAAGTGATGAAGATATACAGGATGTTAAAAGCAAGGATTCTGAAAAGCACAGGTATTTCAGAAAGAGCAAAAATGAGTACAACAATCACCAGAAAAGCAAATATGAGTACAACAATCATGGAAAGAGGCATTCTCACAAGAATAAAAAGAGCTTCTACTTAGACAAAGCAAGTAAGTGTTCTAGCAGTGAAAGTGACAGTTCTTCTAGTGATGATGAAAATGAGATGTTGTTCATTTCGAAAAAAGGGGAAGAACCGAAACATAATTTCATTATCATGAAATGTTTTAGATGTGGAAATTTTGGGCACCTTGAGGATGATTGCAGAAATAATGATCTGGCTGCTAGTATGTATGAGGATGTTTCAGAAAACCCCAATGAAGATGCATGTATGGTTTTTGAAAAAGGTAGCACCTCTAGTGATAAGAAATCTGAAAAAGGTTGTGATGATTCAAAGTACCATCAAATAGAGGATCTTGAATGCGAACTCAATAATGCTCTTAGTGTTTTGAAAAAGGAAAGAAAGAAGAATGATAGACTCAAGATTAAGTTAGATGAATGCTGTATGGAGATAGATGAACTTGTAGAAAATCTTGAAGTATCTATGGCTAAGTCACAAGAACTCAAGAATGAGTTAGACTCTAAAATTCTGGAGTATAGTGAGTTAGAATAGGAAATGGCTTCTTTGAAAGAAGAAAATAAAGAGTACAAGGATAAGCTCTACAGATTTTAGGATAGTTCCAAGAAGGTTAAATTTCTCATCGAAGGACAAAGAAAACCAACAGATAAATCAGGTCTCGGTTTTGTTAAGCCTCACAAGGAACAGGTTGGGGAATCTAGCAAGAGATTTCAAAAGAAAGAGAGTCCTATTGAAGAAAGTACTTCAGATCATGAGTCCGTAAGTGATGAATACGCAGAAATAGAAAATGATATTCAGACTGAGAAGAAGAAGTTTTTGGGACCCATGAAGTCGAATAAAAGTAAATTTCACGATAGATGTTATGCGTGTCATAGATTTGGTCACATGGCTGTACATTGCATGACTCAAATAAAGAGAGTAAATGACAGTTTCAGGAGACGTAATTTCTTTCAAGGGTATTGCTACTCTTGTCAACAATTCGGGCACAAGGCAATTTTTTGCAAGGCAAATAACAGGAACTGGGTTAGTCAGAATAGGCGAATTCAAAGAACGGCCATGACTAATATTGTTACCTGCTATAAATGCAACAATGAAGGTCACCTAGCTAGATAGTGTAGAGCTGATCTTCTGAGATACAGGAATAGAAACAGCAGCATGAACAAGTCCAAGGATCAAGGCATGGATAAAAATAGGAATGATAACAAAAATAGGAAAAGTGATATGAACAAGTCCAAGAATCAAGGTATGGATAAGAACAAAAAAGATAATAGAAATAGGAACAGTAGTATTAACAGGTCCGAGGATCAGAACAGTGACAGGAACAGAAATACAGGAAAAGAATTCAAGAGAAGGCCCGACAAAGAAATCTTAGACACTAATGATGATGAGTGTTTAATGGGAGTGTCACTCCCAACCCTGTTTTAAATCACCTCATCAGGAGGTGGGGGAGGGACTAAGCTAAGAGGCTCATTCTTAGTCTCAAGCCCCAAAGGTGACCCTTTGCCATTGATGACAAAGGGGGAGAGATTTAAGTAAGGGGGAGAGTTTTCAAGAGAAGAGGAAAGCTTCAAGTCAGGGGGAGCACGACTTGAAGAGATTGTTTTCAGTTTTGGCTCTTGAAAGATGTGTTTTAGTTAAGGGTTGCCATCAATGACAAAGGGGGAGATTGTTGGCAATTTTGGGTACCTTGAGTACATTGCCTTTGCCTAAGTTTAGTTGTTGTCATTGATGTCAAGGAGCTATTGGTAGATGTTGTTTTTGATGTCAAGGAGTTCTTGGAGCAATTTGTTTCTATGTCTAAGGATGTGTTTTGATGAAGGTTTCAGCTGGTCGGTAAGTCTCCAAGAAAATCGGAGTAGCCCAGCTTGCCAAAAATCCAGAAAAAGATAAGTTAGAAAAAGTTTGCAGGTCATTGGAAAACTCGTCACGATTTCGTGACATGTTTGAGGAGAGAGAAAGTTTGGCCAAAACTGTCATGATTTCATGACATGCAGGAAGGCAGAGGCAAAGCGGGCAAAAGTGTCATGATTTCATGACATGCAGGAAGGCAGAAGCAAAGCAGGCAAAAGTGTCACGATTTCACGACATGCAGGAAGGCAGAGGCAGAACGGGCAAAACTATCACGATTTCGTGACAAGTTTCGAAGAAGTTGTACGGATGCAGAAAGTGTCATGATTTCACGACAGGTTGAGTTGGCAGCTTGCAGTTGGCAAAAGCGTCACGATTTCATGACAAGTTTTGAAGAAGTTGTACGGATGCAGAAAGTGTCACGATTTCATGACAGGTTGAGTTGGCAGCTTGCATTTGGCAAAAGCGTCGCGATTTCGTGACATGTTCCAGTTTCACGAGCAGTTGACAAGAAAGAGCTTAAGGCAGCGAAAGCGTCATGATTTCATGACATGTTTCATTTTTGCTAGTGCAAACCAAGAAAAGGATGAAGGAGCAAGAGGTGTCATGATTTCATGACAGAGTTGCATGATGACGTCAGCAAGAGGCAAAGGTGTCACGATTTCATGATAGTAGTGGAGAAGAAGGCTTTGAAGTCTAGAGCGTCATGATTTTGTGACAAGATTCATGATGACGTCAGCAAGAGGCAAAGGTGTCACGATTTCATGACAGCAACGGAGAAGAAGGCAGTGAAGTCTAGAGCATCGTGATTTCATGACAAGATTCATGATGACGTCAGCAAAGGCTGTAGTGTCACGATTTCATGACAGCAACGGAGAAGAAGGCAGTGAAGTCTAGAGCGTCATGATTTCATGACAAGATTCATGATGATGTCAGCAAAGGCTGTAGTGTCACGATTTCATGACAGCAACGGAGAAGAAGGCAGTGAAGTCTAGAGCATCACGATTTTGTGACAAGATTCATGATGATGTCAGCAAAGGCTGTAGTGTCACGATTTCATGACAACAAACCAAAGAAGGTGTACGACAGACAAAGGCATAGCGATATCGTGACATGTTTGAGTGTCGCACGAGAAAAGCCACAGAACAGCAGAGGCGGTTGAAGCCGACGAAGTATAAAGTTTTACAGCCGACGTGTTAGAAGGTTGAACAGCCAACTATAGAACAAGATTTCATCTTGAGATTGTGAATATAAAAGGAGGACTGTTTGAGCAATTTGAGTATCGATCATGGTGTGCATTCGAAGTGAGGCATCCGCAGAGTTAGTGCGACAAGTGAGGTTCGATCATCGAAAAAGTAGAGAGCGAAGTTCGACTATAGCATTAGAGTGCATTTCGTTGAATCTGATAAGTGTCGAAGTCTGTGTTGTTGTATGCGCGAAGAATGTGCTGTTGAAAACTATGCAAAAAGAGTGAGTTGTTGTGGTTACACATAAGCGCATAAGTTGTTGTACATTTGAATGTTGCAGTGTTTGCGAAGATTGCATTACTGTGGTTGCACAGAAGTTGAGAAGATAGTGCGGTTGTAATTTAAGAAGACTGTGCTGCTGTAGTTGTGTAGACAGTGTAAAGTTGTTCTCCAATCAAGTGCAGAAAAGAACAGAGGAAGAGGACAGAATTGTGCCAGACCGAAGGACTGTGTTTTGGTGCAGAAAAGAGGACCAGTTTGCTATGACAGAGTTGAGGACAGAGATCTCCAGCCAGAGCAGGGAAGACAGGTGTCTTCCGTGGAAAGAGTTCCACTTGCTAAGGGCAAAAGAGATAGAGGTCTTCTAGAGGATCACTAGCAAAGCAGATTTAGGGGAAGGTGTCTCCTTTGAGCCGAGGCTCATAAACATTGTAATCGGGAAGGATTCCCAGAGGTTTTGATATAACTTTTAGAGGAAAATTTTTATCCGTGGAGTAGCCCACCTTGGGTGAACCACGTAAATTGTTGTGTCTCATTGTGGATTGCTTCTTATGCATTGTTTTACTGTTGTTATTACTGCTATCTTATTCTGCATGTTAATGGTTTGAAAGCTATTTTGATAGATAAATTAAAAAGAAGTCTTATACTGTTCACCCCCCCTCTCAGTATAAGCTTGTGTTCTTCACGTAGTAGCTGATATTTTATCTAGACTAAATATCATAGGAGAGGATGAACTAGTAGAGGACTCTTTTCTTGATGAGAGGTTATTTGCAATTTTTGCACAAACACCATGGTTTACAGACATTTCCAAATACCTAGCAATAGAAAAATTTCCCTCTCACTTTAATCCTTAGGAAAAATGATGATTGATGAAAGCTCATAATTTTATTGGATCAATGGTCTACTATTTAAATGTAGATTAGACTATATTTTACATCAATGTATTTGATGAGATGAGGTGTATGACATTCTTTGGGTATGTCATGATGAACCATCTAGAGGATATTATTCAATAAAATGCACCATTATAAAAATTTTAGGAAAATGTTATTTTTTGGCCTTCACTTCATAGATATTTAAAGAAGTATGTATGAATTTGTGATTCATGTCAAAGAAAGGATAAAACAACTGCCACAAATGAAATACCTTTACAACCTCAAGTGGTTGTAGAACCATTTGAGAGATGGAGATTATATTTTGTTGGATCCATTGACCCACCTTCTCAAGGAAAACAACACATTCTTGTGTGTACCAATTATGTAACAAAGTGGGCCAAAGTACATGCTTTTAAACATGCTCGAGAAGAGGTCATTAATTTTCTATACATTCAAATATTTCAAAGATTTGGTGATCCATAATTTATTGTTATAGATCATGGACCCCAATTTGCACCTAAAGTTATATAGGCATTTACTAAAATGTATGAAATTAAACATAAGAAATTTTCACCCTATCACCCTCAAGCACATGGTCAGGTAGAAGTTACAAATAGGGAATTAAAGAATATTCTAACTAAGACAGTGATTTCTCATAGGAAAAATTGGATGAACAGGTTACCTAAGGTTGTTTGGGATTACAAAACTACATGGGAATCCACCATAGGATTTACACCTTATAAATTGGTCTATGGTAAGAAACCTCTTTTTCCAATTGAATTTGAATTACTAACACTTTGTACATCTTTAGAAGTTGGCATTGAGTTATCGTAGGTACAACAAGAGAGAATTACACAGTTGAACACATTAGATGAACTTCTCTTAGAGGCACTTCACTAGAAAAATATCATTCAAAAACAATAAAAAATATGGCATGATATTCACATTAAGAGCATCATATATGAACCAAGAGATTGGGCACTATTATTTGATTCTTGATATGCTATTTTTCCTAAGAAATTATAAACTCAATGGCTCAGACCATATCAAATTGAATAAAAGTTCGACAATGGATTTGTCCACATTTCTCCTATTGATGCTTGAAGGAAGAAATTAGTGGTAAATGGGCATTATTTATGAGTGTACCATAAACCATTGACAAAGGAGGAGTTTGCTCTACACTTTGCACAATCTAACCTATGTGTGGTAGAAGAGGTTTCCTCTTTTGGTATAAATTCTAAATGATAAAAATCCTTCAAAAAATTATATATAGAAGAAGGTTAAAAACCAAAAATGACAATCACTTCTAAATAATGAAACAAAATAATTCAATAGTAAAAACCTTTCTAAGGTGCTATTGAGTTAAGGCTTACATGAAAATTGGTTTTTGACTTGTTTGCCTTTTTGAATATTCATCATTGTACAAATTTTACTTACTGTACTTATGTAATGTTATTTTCAGATTTTAGAAGCCTACACAATTAGCAACATAATCCAAATAATGTAGAAGAATCCTTTAAGATAGTAAGGTATGCATTTCTTTAATTTTACTAATAGTTAGCTTTGACATTGCATGAATAGTAATTAAAATGCTTGGCATTATTATGTCTAAAATTGGTAAAAATATGAAATATTCTACTAGTCACCCTAAAAGATATCCTATCCTTCCTTCATTCATGAGAGATTCAACTCTAGCATATTGAAAATTAAACAATATAAGTGCTTTGATAGTTTAGATGCTCAAGAATGGCCATGCTCCAAAATCATTAGGGCTTCTAAATGACAAAGTCATGGAATAAACAGGTCAAATTTGAATTTGCACGTGCATGGGTGAAAATGACCATTCAAAAACTAGTATGCCACATGTCCTAGAAAAAAATCGAACGTGTGATGCCACGAGTAGAGCATGATTTTTCCTGCCACCTTTATCTGTCGTGATACTCATTTTTAATCTGATGGTCTGTAACCACATTGTGCAAAATTTGATGATCCACATGTGGTGGCTCTTGTCATGATCTCATGCACTATGGCATCCCATCATATTTTGCAATCAATCACCACCCAAATACCTATGATCACACAATTTAAAAAACATTATGACAATAAAAAATGAGGTGAATGTGGCCAAAATTTTTGAATCATGGAAAATAAACCAAGTTATCTGGGTCGTTGGCTTAAAAATTAATCATATGTGTTTTTGCATAGGAAATGGCCTTATCACCATGATGCATGAGTATTTTCCAACTACCACCCTCTTTCCTTACCAAATTTTAAAATTTTATATGAATTACCATGTGCCACACATCTAGTAAATACATGGGAAGATGCAAAATCAGTATACCAATCAGTGGATTTGTTCCATCTTTTAGAGCATATCATCATGCTAAAGCATAATAACTACAAGTACTTTATAATCATCACAATGCATAATTCAAAATAACCTTACCCTACAAATACATAGGAAGCGTTGAACAAAAATTATAGAAAGAGAAAAAACAGGGGTATCGAATAGGAGTTGCAAAAAATGGTAAATTTAAGTTGCAGAGCTCAAAGTTGAATGTATAGCAAGAAATATGGACGGTTAAAAGTGGAAGGCCAAGCCAGATAATATAGAAGAGCTACAATGCCACTCAAAAATCATCAATATTTTCTATCAAATGATATGGATGGCATTTTTGTAGAAATTTAATGGCTTTTTAGAGGAATTGACAACAAAATTCTCCATATACTTCAGAACAAGAAGGTGTCTATCAAAGGAATGCATATAGAGGTAACTCCTACCATTCTCAATCAGATTTCTAAATTACCTCTTGAAGGAATAGAATTGGTTAAATTATTTAAAGCAACCATACCTAAGGTAGTAAAAACTTTTCAAGAATATGGGGAACCTAAACCCTAAATATATATTAACAATCGAATATGCAAAGGATTAAAATAAACCAACCTTAAAAACCCGTAGGGTGAGGTTTCCACATGGGTGATTCAATACCTAACCCGTGAATGTTATTTTACCATCATATTTGGGCACCATATCAAAATATTAACGCACTTAAGGCATGGTGCAAGAAAATTTGATTTTAGGATAAACATCCCTCTGTATTTACATCAGGCTCTGCATGACATGGTAAAACATTATCAATCAAGGTAGGGATCAGTTAGGCACCATGGACTGATAAATTTGATCTTTAAATGCCACTTCAAAATGAGCCCTATGATTTTCTCTAGGTTCTTTGAGCCTTAGGAAGATCATACCCTTACTAAGAGTGCTCAAGAAAAGAAGAATGAAGGAACTAGCAGTAGGGAAGAAACCTCTACTAAAAAATTTGGAAGTAAGGACATATGTAGAAAAAAGAGAATCCTTCCTCATCTAGTAAACAAACACTTACTATAGAAAGGTCAATAAGTAGAAAAATAAAACTTGAAACAACCCCTATAGTAGAGAGGACGACTAGGAGGGTTGTCATTAAAATATGTAAAACAAAAGTATCTACTTAGGTAGATATCTCTACCTAGTAGGAACCCTCTGAGTCAGACATAGAGAAAAATATTGCTTAAGTAGAATCATCCTCTATAGAGGAGGTATCTATTTAGAAGGACGCTTCTTCCATAGAGGAATATCACCAACAACAACAAACTCAAAAAGGAAGGACTAGGTATGTTGCTAGGAAATAGGTTGAGAAAATTGTGCAACAAAACAACACACAAAAATAGAGGACACAACATACTGCATCAACATCACTCCCTCGTAGAAGGACTTTAATGTAGAGACAACATGCAATTGCTTAGAAAACACAGGAAACAATCCTTGAGCCCTCAAAGTAAATATAAAAAGAACCAATTTAGGAGGTTGAGGAGGATGATGAAATTCCAAATATAGAAAGACCAATGGAGGTGGATTCTCCACCAAATTTATTACTATCTATCTATTCCTTAGATTCATCATAACAGGAATAAACTACACTAATGGAGCCATAGGACCCCGTGAAGGCTTCAAGAGTAATCATCAAAATATAGCAAAAATAGATAGAGGAGGCATAATAGAATATCAAGGAGAAGGACAAATACGTTTGTCAACTGCTACAAGAACTTTGTGAGCTAAATAAAAAATGGGACCCTAGGGAAGTACACCTGAATCCATTCAAGGTAATAAAGCAAAAAAAAATCTACTTAATTTGGTAGAATAGGCCCAATAGGTGAAAATATAAAAAACAACTTCATCACACCCTAAAAATATTAAGTCCACTACTGTAGAATAGGAAATATCCCAATCTACTCATGTTATGGACATTGTTTCTATAGAGGAAGGACAAAAGAGGAAGCGGTATTCGTTAGAAGGGCAGGAAAATATCCCATGGGTGAAGGAGAATGCTTTAGAAAATATGAATATGCTCTAAAACATGAGCAAAAACATGTTTTAAGAGACCCATTATTGGCATAGATGTGGGCTCTAGAACATCCAGTATAGGAGATTGCTCTAGGATATCAAACACAAGGAGATGCATTAGAATAATAGTCATAGACAAATACTTCAACACAATAGGGCACACAAACAACAACTTAGGAGCATAACACTACAATACATGTAGCTCTAAAATCTTATATTGGGGTAGGGTAATCTGATATACCAATTGAAGAGGAAATTAAACAAGTGATTATAGAGTCTATAACTGTAACCCAGGTTACAAGAATTGGGGTACAACATGAAATACCTCCAATACCTATTGCTCCACCAATATTTACACCATAATAAAATATAGTTTTTCTAATAGAGCACAATGCAAAATTAGCAAGGTGGATGGCCAAATGTCATGCTTTAGAGGAGCATCTTGTAGCACTATGATCATTGGAAGAGCAGAACAAAATATAGACAAAAAAAAATTATAGTCCTATAGAACAAAGTGAGAGATCTATGTCACATAGCAAAATAGGAGGTAAAATGCAGGAGACCTACCAGAATTTACAACTTGGTCCTCAAAGAAAAATATTATAAGTGAAAGGTAATGAGAATATATTCTGACCTTTCTTATGACCCTTCTTCTAAATAAATTTTTATTGGTGCATATTTACACAGCCTTGAAGAATAGAAGAACTTAATATGTGATTTTTGTTTACATAAGTTTATAGTAGTAGAGGATGTTCAGTTTATGCCACACATGGGATTCCAACTTAGGGTCTTTACCTCCAATCTGAACAACCAAATATATTGGCAAAGTGAATGGAGGTGGTATAAAACAGCAAAAATAGGACCTGGACTCCTACTTAGTCATGATTAGCCTAACCTAAAAGTGTTGATAAGTCAATAATTTTCTTTGATGGGAAACATGAATATTAGAGCTACTTACATTGAAAACCTTCAGGAGAGTGTGGCTACTTTTCAAGCTATCTATAGAGAACTTTGAAAATGTAGGATCGGCATGCAAGAATAGATGGGATGAACTACCTATCTCTCAAATATCCCATCTCACTAGCCAATCTAATGTGGTCTCACAGGAAAGAAGTGGAATTAGTGTAGGTAGTACTTACTATGAAATATGAGTGTATAGGGCTTAGGTTTAAGCCACCTACACTACTTACACTAGTTCCAAATTACTTTGATTCAGATCTAGAGCTAGAATAACACTTTCAAAATTGGTTGGTAGAGATCATAAGGAGCAAGGGGTATCATTCTTCAAATAAGAAAATCTAGGATAATATCCATAGTAAACTAGATATTAATGTTGATGTAGCCCACCAAAATGCATGAGGACATGCATTAGGTTAAGTAGGGTGGAATGATGAGACACAAAATTATCTCATTTTTTTAGCATTTTTATAAACATAAACTACCATTTTTATTTACATATGATGGTATAATTCCAAGTGCTTTAATTATTATGCATGATAGTATTAATGTTAGCATGGTAAAATGATGAGAAATACTGACTTGTTGTTAAGATAGTTTTCTTGTATTTTTGAATTTTGCATAGACTTTTATAACCAATAGGTATAAATAAGGCATTAGTAAGAGGTATTTTGAATGAAGGTTTTTGAATATCTAATATTTTAAAGTGTTTGAATGATTTACCACCTTATAAAACCTTTTGGGATGATGTGGCAACCAAAAATCCAAAGTTGCACCAAAATAGGATAGTACAACCTGCTAAAATAAAACCTATAGGTTTTGCTCTAGAACATTCGGGCAACAACCTGCAGGATAATAGGAAGCAGGTGTTATATATTCATTTTGGATTCCAAACATCCTATCAACATGAAATAGATAAAGAAGGATGTGACCAAGCACTGAAGACTAAACACTTCACTTCCAATGTATTTGCACATAGTTATTAATCAAATTGATGTTTTGGAGTAGTTGCAAGATTTTTTGCAGCAACAAAATCTATCTTTTGACCAGTTTCCAAGGAGTGAGAGTTAGGTGACACATTGGTACCAAACATGAAACTCCTTATACCTATTCTAGAAATTATCATAGTATTTAGAGGCATAGAAAATATGACAACTATCCACAATAGAATTCTATCCTAAATCTAGATAAAATATATGTTGATTGTAAGATTGTAGAATTACAACAGAACAACATGTTTGAATTTCTAAATGTAAGGGAAGAATTTAGTATAAATATTATTTGTCTACCTTTGTTGAGAGTTTGAATAGGAAATGAGGAAGTAAAACACAAAAATCTATGAACTCAATTAGCCATTGATGTAATAGTAAAGTAAGTCAATAGAAGTACAACATTTTTAGAATTAGCCTTTTATGTTAATTTAACTTCATAGTTTATCTTAGGATTTCATGATCTCATTCTTTATTCTAGACCTAGGAGCAAGGACCCATTTCATCTAAGGTGAGAGGGAACTGCAATAAAAATTCTCATGTTGAATTTGCAATCTAATCAAGGTGTTCTTGTAAGCTTGAATATGCTCTTCAACAATTATAATTCCATAATGTTTATATTTAGGCAAATACCTCTTTACATTTTTGGAAATGTCATGGGCTACTTCAAAAATTTTAAAATGACTGCTATGACCACCTAACCAAGTTGAAAATCCAACCATTGGAATTACAAGTGGAGGAACAAATGGGATGATGGATAGTGATGAATCGCTATTGGGTGGAATAATAATTGTCTGACTCTTAGACCTTCTGATTCTCCTTGTAGGAAAATTTCTATGGAAAACGGTCTCTTAAGAAGCCTTAGATCTTGTGATTATAGTTTTTTATTTTAGTCTTAGCAATGAAAACAACAAGCCTTAGAAATAAAAACAAAAAACCTTAGTAATGAAAACAAGTCTTAGTACTCTTGAAATGAACGACTTCCAATTTCAATAATTTAACTGATAAATCATCATGTGCATTATAATGCATCAATTAAATCCTAACAATAAGGAACATTCTTGACTTTGTAAAATATTAGCATCAATCAATAAAAAAATGTGAACAACCTTTAACAAAAACTTGTTAGTCAAAGCTAATACCTTCAATTAGGCCCTCCTTCTAGTGCTAATTCTTTTGAGTGATATTTTTTCCCAATTACAAAATCACCATCACAGTTAGGGTATTATCATAAAACCCTCTCTTGCAAAGAAATTGAAAGCTTCTCGAAAGTTTTTGTTTGCTTAATTACTGAAAATGTGCTTGATTGCTTGTGAAATATAAAAATGTGTTGAATACCTTAGAGGTGCAAGTAACTATTAACAAGGGGCCTATGGTTTAGTATTGATTTTTTTTTGGTAATTGATGTAATTGCATTATGCAGGTTTTATACGGATCCCAAAACCATGTACAATAGCTTTATTAGCAGACGCTAGCAACCAGAATAGAGAAAACATCCAAGGAAACCACACAAGGAATCCGTAAGATGGAATAAGACCAAAAACTAGGAAAGTTCTTAGCTATCTTATCATTGACTACTGAATCAAAAAGGTTAAAACCTAGTGAAACTGAAGAAAACACTATACCCACGTAGGGGAATTGATTTCTAGACGGAAAGCAGAAACTAGACCAAAATAAAACCTTTGCAAGGAAAAAAATATGAACAAACCATGACCAAATCCCACGCAGGATATGATGGACATTAGTAGAAACAAAAATGCTAACTAGATAAAAAACTATTCGTTCCCACGTAGAGGATAGAAACCACAGGTCAAAAAATTATGCTTGACCTTCCAGGGAAACTTCATGCTTCTGTTATGTCCTCCTTTGTAGAGTTGCTCTTTGCACTGTCCTTGATCTGTTGCTTTAGGTTCCCAATAATGTTTTCCAGCATGTTGATGATGATTTTTATGATAGTTATGGTAATTTGTTTTGGATATTTGAAGTATGACCTGAAATGCCACTATTATTATCAAAAATGTACTTTGAGGATGTTTTGCTAGTTTCCTTCTTCACTTTATTGATGCGAGCTGATCTGCAAGTTTGGGTGGTACTTTCCTCCACTTTAATTTTCCTTTTTAAGGGTTATGATTTTGGGATAGCTACAACGAGTGAAACCTTACTCTTAGTAGGGGTTTGGAACTCAGGGGATGCTTTAGACTCCATGGGGTTATTAGGGAGGGAACAAAATGAAATTAAGATGGTGGGCAAATGAGGAGGATTAGACTAGAGGGGAAGAATAGAAATGTTTGAAGATTTGGATAAGGTATGATAGTACAAAATAGAAAACAAGCCTTGATGGGTGGGAGTGTTCAAGGATTTTATCTTTTGGGCATTGTGGATGGACAGTCTTATCGAACGATAAAGAAAATCATAAATATTAATGGGTTTAAAACCTCTTAGGTGGTTTACCAGAGCAAGGTGGAAACTAAGAAGAGGTTTGGAAGGATCATCTACCGTGATATTTATAAAATTGGAACTAACAATGAGGGCCAAGAGGAAGGAAGGGATTTGCATTCGAGAGCAATACCTTTCCATTTGAAAATTGATGAGCATCATAAATGCTCATATTTTGTATACATTTTCTTGATTATTATGCAGTTGTATAATAAGGATTGCATATGTTTATGAATGATTATATAATTATTTGATGAAATTATGCATGTTATCTAATTCGTGTGTTTTCAATGTGTTTTTGTGGAATTTAGTTGATTTATTCAAATTTGGATCAGTCGAGGTCTTTTCATGGACCTAGCACTTTGTTTCTTTTGGAATCAACACAGAGAAAGTAGGTGCCTTCCTCTTCCAAGAAGGCGCCAAGCGTAAGTAGGCACCTTCCTCTTCTAGGAAGGTGCCAAGGAAAGACAAGCACCTTCCTCTCCCAGGAAGGTGCCAATAGAAGGTCAGTGCCTTCCTCTTCCAGGAAGGCACCAAAGGAAAATAAGTGCCTTCCTCTCATAAGGAAGGTACCGATAGGAAGGCGCCACTAGAAGGCAAGCACCTTCCTCTCATAGGAAGGCGCCAATATAATATAAGCACATTCCTCTTCCAGGAAGGTGCCAACTGCAGTAAGGTGCCTTTCGCATAGAGAAGGCACCCAACATACTTAGGCACCTTCCTCATATGGAAGACGCCCCTATTCTTCGCCTATTGACCAGACAAGCATGACATGGACAACAAAGACTGGTGCAGTTCCAACTCTACATCATGTAGAGTTAAATTGGGGATCGCACCGATGTATGAGAATTTTCTACCAATTCTAGGTGAAGCACAAACCAATCAGTGAGCACGCACCATTAGAAATGAATGCCAGTTTTAGCAGACGTCGATCACATTTACCAGACTATATTAGCTTAGTCTAGAATGAATCGATTATTATAACTTCTTTGTAACAGAAGATCTACGTGTGTGTTATATAAATACATGCAAACCTCTCTAAGGATATAGAATATTTTGATAATAAATGTAGAGAGATATACAGAAGAAGCATTGTAATACTTTGATAATTATAATACAGTTCTAAGAGTTTCTAAGTGTGTGTTCAACTGGGAGGAAGCTACTGGAGCCTAGGCCCACTCCAAGCCAGTATTTCTTCCCCTATTTTTCTTGTGTTTTCTAGATTAGTTTACCACTTTTATAAGATTGTTTATCACATTGTTATTTCTAGTATTGCAATAGGTTTATTTCCAAGAATGCATGAATATTTCATTTTTGTAGATTTAATTGTTTTTACGTAAATTATTGAGGAGTGTATGAATGATTGACGACCATTAAAACACCCCCCAATAGTAGAACTAGCGGACTCATCTCAAGTGGTATTGTAAGCAATCTTGTTCAAGACCCTTCACAAGTTTACGAAGCTCCCTGGGTTGATAAATTAAATGCATGGGCATGTGACAAAAGTAGGAAAGAAGTTAACCTTGTTTGGCCTGTAACATTTTGGCATCATTGTTAGGGAAGTGTCTCAACTAGATTATTTACAATACCTAAAAAACTTCCATCTGACCTTGTATGAGTTCTTCGAGAAGAAGAGGACCTAAAGGTTGGTTTATAAAAACCAATCCACCAGAACCTGAGTCAGTCGAACATTCTAAATTTGAATTAGACTCGCCTGACCCACCTTCAACATTCCATTGGAGTGAGGATCCACACTTTGTGCAAAGTGCCTCCTCATCCCATCAACTTGAGGAAGAACGAATCATCATAAATCCCCTATTTAATAGGACATCCTTAGCAGAAGCCCTATTGTGGAAAGCTATAGAATATTGGATGATAACACTAGACAACCTTAGAGCCTTGACTCAAAATCTTAAATGATTGTAAGGCCATAAATATTGCATTAGAGACCGCATTTCCTAAAAAAATAGTTGACAATGAAGAAGTCTCATCTGGATTTAGTTTCCCAATTGATAAAGGAGTAGGAGATACCAAAATGAAAAACATATCCCCTTCTCACCTTCCAACCTTCAAAGGATACCCAACTGAGGACCCTGACCTATTTTTATTTAAGTTTGATGTATTATGCAGGTCTGTGGACTATAAATATGATACATAGAAGTTGAAACTCTTTCCTTCCATACTGGATGATGCAGCTCTATGGTGGTTCATTGGTCTAGGATACAAACACATTGGCACTTGGGATCAAATGAAGAAGCTCTTTTTAGATCAATACCCAGAGAAGAGGTCATGAGCATGACACAGAAAGAACATGAGTCTCTCGAGGAATACTGGGAGATATTCAAATTCAATCTTCAATGATCTCCTCACACGAAACTATCAGATAAGTCCCTCAAAAGCATCTTTTTGAGATGACTTACTAATGAAGCACTAGAGGCTTTTAACATGATTTCTGGAGGTGATGTCTACCAGCACACTATGGAAGACATCCAACAACTATGTCAAAACTACTCAAGAAGGAGAGGCAAGACCACTTCTAGAACCATGAAAGTGACTGCTTCAGTCATGAAGACAGAAATAGGTAACATGCTGGAATATTTAAAGAGTGAAATGCTCTCATCTCTAGCATTGTAGATGGATACACTATTTTTAGAGAAAAAGAAGCAAGAAAACGAAGCAGCATTGGCTTATTTATATCCAAAATGTAGAGGGAAGCATGCAAAGAATGCATGCCCAGAGAATAAAGTCATAGTATGCATAGTTTGTAGGGTGAACCATAAAACTCGATTGTGCCTGCAACTACCCAGTAATTAGGAGGATGTCGAAAGTGCAGATGCCTATTTCATAGGCAATCGAAAGATTTGACCACAACCCCTTGCAGGGAATATGCCAACCAAAATTTTGTCATATGGGGGAGGACCATACATGTGCCAAGGCCCACCTCAACCACCTAACATGGGGTGGTGGGGGCCATCACCCTGGTCCAATGCACCCCAGTAGAATTCTCAAACCAGTAGCCATGGATGCCATATCCATATCCTGGGCAGTAGTGGAGAGGCCACACTGCATGGAATCAGGCTCCACAGAATGTAGCACCAGCTCACCCTGAACATAATTTACTGATGTTTTCAATAGTGAGACCTGTGCAGCTACCCACATAATCGATGGCAAATACTAATAACAGGGTGAACTAGACAGCATACAATGTGGAGGGTGAGATGTATTCGATGTACCATATTCATCTTAGATCTGGTAGACAGCTAGGAGTAGGAATGCCTCCACTAGTAGAAGAGGAGGAAGAGGTAGGAGAAACACCTCTTGTAGAAGAGGTGATAGAAGAAATTCTTGAGAGAACAGAGGAAAATAACGCAGCCAGAGTTTGATATCTTATTTAGCTTGAAGAACCTCACGGTGATAATTCCATTATTTCAAGCCATTCGAGATGTTTCGATATATACCAAGGCAATAAGGGAGATATGTCTAAGTAATACAGGACAAAGAGCAACCCATAATATCAATGTCATGGGTAAACTAGTAGATTTGATGATGGGAAAAATGTGCCATCCTAAGTATGCAAACCCGGGTAGCCCGGTGCTGACTGTAAAAATTGAGGGACATTCCCTGTCCAATACGTTGGTCAATCTCGGATCAACCATCAACGTAATGCCTCAGAAGACCATGCAGATGCTATAGCTCATGAATCCAAAACCCACTATGATAGTACTATAGCTAGCTGATCGATCGACTATGGCACCAGAAGGAATGTTGGAAGATGTAATAGTGACAGTCAGTAATAGTGACAGTCAGCGCATGGGAATACCTAGTCGAATTTTTAGTCTTGCAATCTAAAACTATGTTGGGCAGTTACCTGCTCATCTTGTGAAGGCCATGGTTGGAAATAGCTGATGCTTACATCAGCTGTTGGTATGGTCTGATGACCATATTCGATGGACAAAATGTTAAAAGGTTGACTATTTCACCCCCAGCATAGTTCATTGACTCATTAGGAGAACCCATGTTGACCGAGCATGAAAATCTTGAGCTATCCATGATCTAGCTAGTGATGACATTGGATGAGTTGGGAGAAGAAGATGAATATGGTGCTATTATGGAGTTACTCCATGGGGAGTCCTCCATCTTTGCACCTGGATCACCATTGGCTGGTTCCCAAGATCACCACGTTCAACAGATACACGTCGGTCTAGGAAGAATGTTGAATGTTAGCAGTAGGTTAACTCCCCCATAATTGATGAAAGTAGAAGAGCTCTTGGTTAGACACTAATAGGCATTTTCATGGGATTACTCAAATATGAAGGGTATCAACCCAGAGATCTATACCCATTGTATATACCTCAAGATCAAGCAACTCCAAGTAGGCAACCATAGAGAAGAATGAATCCGATAATAAAATACATTGTCAAGGAAGAACTACAAAAACTCTTGACTGTCGAATTCATTTATCCAATTTTTGATAGTGAGTGGGTATCATCGTTAGTGGTAGTCCCTAAAAATAATGGGAAGTGGCGAATCTATGTGGACTACAGAGCGTTAAACAAAGCAACCAAGAAGGACCACTTTTCGCTCTTGTTCATTGAACAAGACTTGGATACACTCTTCGGGAGGAAGTATTTCTCCTTCCTAGATAGATTCAATGGATACAACCAGATCCAGATAGGAGAAGAGGATCATGATAAGACAACGTTCACCTACCCATGGGGAACGTTTGCCTATCGGGTATTACCTTTCGGATTATGCAATGAACTTGCCACCTTTCAAATGGAGGTGCTTAGCATATTTTTAAACATGATGGGAGACACGATTGAAGTATACATGGATGATTTCACTGTCTATGGAGAAACCTTTGATGAAGCAATGACAAACTTGGAAAGAGTGCTCAAAAGAATCAATGAAAACAATTTGTCCCTAAGCAACGAGAAATGCTTTATGATGATGCAAGAAGGCATCATAGTGGGACACAACCTCTCCGTAGAAGGAATAAAGGTTGATAAAAGAAAAATTGAGGTCATCAGAGACCTACCCAGCCTCGGAATGCAGAGAGAGGTGAGGATTTTTCTTGGATCAGTCGGGTACAATCAACGATTTATCATCGAATTCAGCAAAATTGCAAAACCACTACACACTCTATTATCTAAAGATGTGGAGTTCAATTGGACGGAAGATTGTGAAGAAGCATTTTAGTTGCTTAAAGAGAAATTGATATCCACACCGGTTTTAAGAGGACCAAATTGGGCCATACCATTCCATATCTACTATGATGCATCCAAAAATGCGATTGGAGTAGTCCTCGGATAGAAGGATGGCAAAGAATTTTATGCCATCTACTATATCAAAAAAAACTTGGCAGGAGCCGAGCTCAACTACATAGTGGCAGAGAAGGAGTTCCTTGCAGTTGTGCATGCCATAAACAAATTCTACCATTATATCACCGGGTATAATGTATTTTTCCACACAAACCATGCGACCATTAGATACTTTATGAGCAAGTCAGCCATTGGTGGAAGAATTATCAGGTGTCTCTTGTTACTGCAGGAATTTGACATCACAATAGTCGACAAACCAGGAAAAGACAATGTTGTAGTATATTTTCTATCCATATTGATACCGACAGACCATACAGCAGTAGAAGACCAATTTTTAGATGAACATTTGTTCACCATTAGTGATCAAATCCCATGGTACATAGATATATCCAATTACTTGGCCACCGAAATAACCTCACCTGCTCTCTCTTTTCAATAAAAGCAGGCGATCATAGAGAAAAGTGCATCGTTCCTATGGGTTGATGGCCTCCTATTCAAAATAGGACGTGACCAAATTAGAAGGAGATGCGTGGCAGAGCGGGAGTTCTCAAAAGTACTCAAAGTGTGTCATGATGAACCATGTAGAGGACACTTTACAGGGAAACGAACTGCCTACAAAATCCTACAGGTTGGGTACTTTTGGCTCACTCTGTTCAAGGATGCGACTGCGTACTCCAGCAAGTGCGATGAATTCCAAAGAATGGACAGACCAAGCCATCGAGACAAAATGCCCCTCCAGCATCAAGAACACCTGTAACCCTTCGATAAGTTGGGCATGGACTTTGTTGGACCAATTAATCCACCTTCAATAGGGAGGAGGTTTATTTTGGTCTATATAGATTACATCACCAAATGGGTTGAATTTCAAGTGTTGAGAGATTCAAAAGAAATAACAGTCATCGATTTCTTATTTGCCCATATTTTTACATGATTTGGGGTCCCTAGAGAGATAACAATAGACCAAGGGCCTCAATTTACCTCCAATTTTATCAAGGAGCTAATGGAGCAATACAGAGTTTGGCACAATAAAACTACACCCTACCATCCGTAGGCAAATGGGCAAGTGGAAGTGATAAACAAAGAAATAGAGAACATCCTAACAAAGACTATGTAGCAACATAGAAAATATTGGGCTACACGATTTCCGGAGGTAGTTTGGGCGTATAATACCACGTGGAAATCCACCATAGGCTTCACACCCTTCCAACTAGTCTATGGGAAGAGTGTGATGATGCCCATTGAATTTGAAATCAATACATTGAGGATGGCTTTAGAATTGAACTTGAGCTTGGATGACACTCAAAAAGAAAGGATTTGGTAGCTAGATCAGCTAGAAAAAATCTGAATGGACGCTTTGTAGAGAACAAAAATCATACAAAAGCAAAGAAAGCGGTGGCATGATCGCCACATTAAATTGAAGTAGTTCCAAGAAGGAGAATGGGTGTTGTTGTATGATTCTTAGTTCCAAGAAAGAAAAGGTAAATTAATGCAAATATGGATGGGACCGTATGAGGTGATAGAGATCATCAAGAACGGGATAGTGTGCATTAGAACAATTGATGGTAGCAACATTGTGTTAATAGTTAATGGCCATCGACTGTTCCCCTATAACACATTTGAAACCTTATAGGTGGAATCCAGAATAGACATGGGGGAGACCCCATCTTGTTAGATCCGGATAAAACTCTTAACAAGCAAAACAGTGGGCATGGAGGTGCTCACCAAAATTAGTTAATTTAGTTTTTTTTCTTACAGTGTGTTTTGCAGGGATGACGTCCACATGCAAGTTGTAGGCATCCTAATCTAGGGCCTAATAGGAATGGAATGCATCTTACTACCTTTATTTTTCTTTCTCTTTGTTTTATTTTTGCAGTTGGAGGACTTGATAGCACGAGGAATAGGTATCTGGGAAACTAGGCCTGATTCAGCTCAACATTCTGATATCGGCACTCGTAGGTAGAAGCTGAGGCAGCGTGAAGCGAGACTGAGAAGGCTTGATCACCATTTCCTAGTTAATTGCAACATGATTGCCAAGAATAAAGCTCCTTCCACAATGAGAAGGCATAGAAGAAGGTGCCTTCTATATGAAGAAGGCACCCTGCCAGAATAAGGTGTCTTCCTTATGAAGAAGGCACCCCGCCAGAAGAAGGTGCCTTCCTTATAAAGAAGGCACACACAAAAAAAAAAGAAAAAAAATAGACGCCTTCCACATCGAGAAGATGTCACACAAAAAATATATATATCCTGAGGTGCCTTCCACATTAAGAAGGCACATACAGAGCGAGGTGCCTTCCACCCCAGGAAGGCATAGGTATTTAGCAGTGCCTTCCATATCAGGAAGGCGCACCCATTCAGAAGCACCTTTCATAGTAAGAATGTGCCATCATCAAAAGAGCGCCTTCAACCACCAAAAGGCGCATCCATTCAAAGAGCACCGACAAAATTGAGAAGGTACCACATAAGTGCCTTCCACATTGGGAAGGTACCAAAGAGCGCCTTTTGCGTACAACCAGCACTTAAGTCTCATGGACATCTCGATTGAAACAAAATCACCACACGAACGAGCGGCATCAGATTACCACCATCACCCATGTGATGGAAATCTACCCCAATCAAAAAATCTTGAAGAATTATGGGGCGAGATCAGTGCGCACGTTCCAAAGATGATGGACAAATAGTTTTTTGAGCAAATTAGGAGTCTATCTTTAGCACCAACCATCAAACAACTCAGCACCAAAGTCCAACGTAATCCGCACAAATGAAATACCCCTCCCCCATGTCACAAATCAGCAAATCAACACTCTTCACGATGCATGAAACACCAAATAAGGTACGTGCATACTAACTCAAATATTTATATAATTATTCATAAATTATGCAGTACCAAAAAAATATTGCCATCATAAAAATCATATACCCCCATGGTCGGAACCACATGCCAATGATATGGCTCGAAAGGCATACCCTAGAATTAAATGCTAAGGTTAGGCGCCTTCCCTATAAGAAGGCACCTTCCTGAAGAAGTAAGGACAAAAAAAAAAAGCACAGGAGTAAGGGAATGTGCCATGGGAGGAAGGTTGAAGAATCATGAGGTGAAAAAGAATGAGTCGAGTGATACGAAAGGAATCAGGGGGACGGTAAAAACACAGTTTGAGGCTGAGGGATGGTTCGAATACTATACCCTATTCAGTCAGGGCCAGGATATGGAGGCATCCAAGGAATTCACTACCTCATTTAGGGATGACATAACTCAAGTGTGAGGGGTAGAAATTTTTGTCACCCCCGAATACATCTCGCAAGTGACTGGATTGCCCCTCACAAGTGAATGCATATACAAAGGAAAACTACTGAAGTCGTACACCGAAGTGTTGCTACTAGGAGAAAATGTGTAGATAGATAAGGAAGGGCTACCCAAAAGCAACCTTCCCATGAATATTTAGAAGATATTCGAGGAAGTTGCTCGATTCTATATATGCACCGGGAAGTATACCCATTTACACACTAACCATGTGCAGTTTTTGAATCACCTTGTGCATGTAAGGAAGTTGAATGTGCCCTTCTACCTAGAAAATGCCCTGAATGAATAAATGGCTAGGTACCAGAAGGTACCATCATCCGCCTTGGCCCACCATGCGCTAATATCAAAATTAGTTTGCCATGCAGAAGCGTAGAGACAAAACCCCAACGTAGAGGGAGATGGCAGCCAAGAAAGGCAACAGGATGTTGTTGCCAAAATAGGGCAAGAAGAGGGAAGCCCTATAGAGGAGATGGCAAGTATCAAAAAATTGGTATTGCCCAATTTTATGAAATAAATAGGGCATTCACCAGTGCCTGAATGCACAGAGGAAATATGGTATTCCCTAGTGCCCGAGTATGAAGAGGAAGGAGCATCGCTTATTAGCAGTGAGGCTGAGTTTTAGTCGCCAGAACTAGTCCCCAGGAGGAAATGCCTGTGGTGAGTCCTCCTCTTGATAGAAGAAGAGAATGACCCGAAATTTGACATTACATCCCAAACCCTCTGAGAATTGACAAATCAGAGCCCACAAGATGCAGGGACTTTCGAGAGTAATTATTAGGTCAACGTAGCCTTGGAGGAAGTGCTGGAGTGGCAGAACAATTGCTGGATGGCCAAGCAAAATTTGGAGGACTACCAGAACAATCATAGAGGGGAATTGGAAGAAAGAGAAATATGAATCACCCAGCTCGAGTAGCTGGTCCAGTAGTTGAGGGATGAGAACTAGCAACTCTAGGATAAGGGAACAGAAAGAAGGGACGCATCGATCCAAACTGACTGAGCAATAGAGGTCCCAAAAAATTCTCCCACATCTACAGAACGAGTATTCTCTTCAAGAAAATTTTGATAGGACACTCGATAGAGTAGCCCAGAGGTAGGGGAGAATTCCTCTATTTTTGAGAGTGAAGGGGAAAGAAGTCCCACAACACCCCCTATCATCGACCTGAGTGATACAGAGCAGGATGAGGGCCAACAGCAGAAGATAGGACTGGGGGATAAGGAAGAACTCCTTGGACCTAAGGAAGAAATAGAAGAACCTAAGGGGTCATCATAGGATAGATAGGGGGGTGAAGAAGCACCCCTAGGGATGGCAACACAGGTCCCCCAGAGTGAAGAGAACACTCTAGGGACCGCAGAGCAAGCCCCTCAGAGCGATAAGATGTCTTCCAGGGAGAAAGGGAAAACCTATGTTTGAGCCACCACATTTTCTGCATAGGCCAACATAAAATGGCCTAGGATGACTCAGAAGAAGGTGAAGGTGACCTTCGTCGAGCCAGAAGAAGATGAGTGGGATATGCATTCATTCGCAGAGAGGTGAAAATAGTTCAAACAACTGCTCAAAGAGATGACAATAGCTAAGGAGACCAGGAAGGCAACCTTGAGGATGTAGGGGGGCTCTGGTATCTACATCAATCCAACAGATGATAGCCAGTTCTGGGAGATTTATGGGTCATCTGAGGATGGCCCTCCAAGATAAGAAGGTATTTTGAACGATGGGGGGTATATGGTCCTGAATTGGAAGTCACTACCATTGCAAAGGAGAACACAAGGCTTACTCCTGAAGTAGCCCAATTGTACAAAGACCAAGTAGTTCATCTCAAGAGGGATAATTCATATATCTCTCTTGCAGTGGTCAGACCTACAGACGCTAACCTATGGCAAGCTACATAAGTTTCATTTCAGGCAGCAGATATGATGCTGGATAGATCACCTCCGATAGCAGCTAGGACAAGGAAAGCAAAGCCGACAACAGCACCTGTAGCCCTACATAGAAAAATAGGAGTCGCACCTCCAGATGCCAATTCACAGAAGAGGCAGACATGGGTCGTAGGTACAACTAGATCCACCAAGAAATGACAATGATGAGGGGTCAATAGGGCTACCTACAATTTTGATGCCATGAGGGCGTGGCATATGTTAGGTGTGGGGGGATGATGAGCATCATAAATGCTCATATTTTGTATATATTTTCTTGATTATTATGCGGCTATATAATAAGGATTGCATATGTTTATGAATGATTATATAATTATTTGACAAAATTATGCGTGTTATCTAATTCGTGTGTTTTCAATGTGTTTTTTATGGAATTGTAGGTGATTTACTCATATTTGGATCAGTCGAGGTCTTTTCATGGACCTAGAACTTTGTTTCTTTTGGAATCAATGCAGAGAAGGTAGGCGCCTTCCTCTTCCAAGAAGGCACCAAGAGTAAGTAGACGCCTTCTTCTTCCAGGAAGCCACCAAGGAAATACAAGCACCTTCCTCTCCCAGGAAGGTGCCAATAGAAGGCTAGCGCCTTCCTCTTCCAAGAAGGTGCCAAAGGAAAATAAGTGCCTTCCTCTCATAAGGAATGCGTCAACAAGAAGGTGCCACTAGAAGGCAAGTGCCTTCCTCTCACATGAATGCACCAACAGAATATAAGTGCCTTCCTCTTCTAGGAAGGCACCAATGGCAATAAGGCACCTTCCCCATAGAGAAGGTGTCTGACATACTTAGGTACCTTCCTCATAGGGAGGGCGCCCATGTTCTTTGCCCGTTGTCTAGACAAGCATGACATGGACAACAGAGACTGGTGTACTTCTAACTCTACGTCATGTAGAGTTAAATTGGGGATCACATCGATGTATGAGAATGTCCTACCAATGCCAGGCGAAGCACAAACCAATCAGTGAGAATGCCACTATTAGAAACGAATGCCAGTTTTAGCAGACATTGATCACATTTACCAGACTATCCTAGTTTAATCTGGAATGAATCAACTATTATAACTACTTTGTAACAGAAGATCTGTGGGTGTGCTATATAAACACACACAAAACTCTCTAAGGATATAGAATATTTTGATAGTAAATGTAGAGAGATATACAAAAGAAGCATTGTAATACTTTGATCATTATAATACAGTTCTAAGAGTTTCTAAGTGCGTGTTCAACTCTGAGGAAGCTGCTGGAGCCTAGGCCCACTCCAAACCAGTATTTCTTCTCCTATTTTTCCTATGTTTTCTATATTAGTTTACCACTTTTATAAGATTGTTTATCGCATTGTTATTTCTAGTATTGCAATAGGTTTATTTCCAAGAATGCGTGAATATTTCCTTTGTGTAGATTTAATTGTTTTTACGTAAATTATTGAGGAGTGTATGAATGATTGACGACCGTTGAAACACCCCCCAATAGTAGAACTAGCAGAATCATCTCAAGTGGTATTGTAAGCAATCTTGTTCAAGACCCTTCGCAAGTTTATGAAGCTCCTTGGGTTGATAAATTAAATGCACGGGCATGTGACAAAAGTAGGAAATAATTTAACCTTATTTGGCCCACAAAAAAAATATTTGAGTGGTTGGGGAAGCCTTCGAGTTTGGTGTTCCAATTGTGCTTATCCCTCCCAACAATGTGACCAATAGCAAGCAGCTTCATAACCTCTGCTAACAGCTCCACTATTACTTGAAAGTGAAGGTTGTGAACCTTCACATTGCCATTGTTCTAGGTATTTATGAAATCATTGGTAATATCAGCCTTAGCCCCTTTGAATTTATTAAACAAAGGGATAAAACCCTATGCTTAGAAGAAAGACATAGATAAGGGATCAATTTAAAAATTTTATGGTTCGATCAGCACCATGGTGAAAGACCTAAATAAATGCCCAGTAATAGAAATTATTTTGCTTTGGATTAGGATAGAATACTAGATAATAGGGGTTTGGAATTTAAATATCCTTCATAATTAGCAAGCTGAGTTGGAATAGAACAGTTAATTTATAAATTATGTAAATCACTCATGTGTATCTTCCTACTCATGTGGATCCTAGAAAAATCCTCTTGAAAAATATCATACACAAAGAAATCGAAGAAATGATGGATGTGAGTGCTTAGTCCTAACTATGATTAGTGATGAAGCGTGACCTCTCTTGATGCATGGTACCATTGGAATTAGTGGAAACAATAGATATAGAAATGATTTTTGGACAACATATCGGCTCATCTGTGTGTCTTGAATATGAAAATTTTTGAGACAAAGCACCGTTGCCTTGAGAAAAGTCAATTTTGAAAAAGTGCTATCTTGGGATGCTGCGAACAAAGGAGTGGGAGAAAATGGTTGATGATGGTGTAAAGGCTATTCGACACAAAAATAAGGGATGGTGTGAGCATGGTGGATGATCTATTAAGGAGAGCCAATAAAAATAATGGGGGAAAGATGATTAGTGGGGATACACCTCTTAGGGGAGCACATTTGGAAAACAATCCTTTCTAGCTGCATCAATGACTTCTTAAGGGATATTTCGATACCAAATAGACAAAGATTTTTGATGAACTCCTATGTTAGCAAGCAATCAGCCACCTTATTAGATTCATGATACACATGATGACAGGTGACGCTAGGTTGACCTTGGATAATATTTTTAGACTCTTTGATGGCAGTCCTGACATTACGAAGGGGCTTTACTGCTATTTATATAATTTATAACATTGAGAGAATTCCATTCAATTTCTAAATTCTCTTTGTAATATCTAATTATTTTTAGACCTCTCCATAGTGCATGGGCTTCAACAACATGGTTTGATTAGATCCCTAAATTTTTAGCAAAGGCAACCAAAAATTTTCCCATGTGATTCCTGACAAGACCTCCAGCACCTACCATTCCTAGATTTCCTTTAGAAGCACCATCATAGTTAAGATTGAGCCATATTTTTGGAGGATATTTCCACGATACTAAAATTTTAGGATGGGGAATGGTAAGAGTGTAGTTACCTCTCAAAGGAATGTTGAGACTGAGAAAATATTGAGCTCTAGACCCAGATCAGGAGGTTTGGGGTAGGGGAAAAACTAGGAATTCTCTATGGCCAACCTAATAGCTTTATTTAGCTATGGAAGTAGGATAATTAGAGAAATTAGAGAACATTATGCTATTCCTTTCAAGCCAAACTTACCACAGGAAATGATGAAGGCAAATTTTCCATAGGGCATGTAAAAAAAATTGAAATGTTTGGGCCATTGAATGAAGAATTAAATTAAGGAATTGGGTTGGACCCAATTTATGTGAAAAAGAAATCAAAATGGAGTTGGAGAAATTACACTCTATGAATATGTGGTTGATAGATTCCCAATATTTCATGCATATTTTTATGAGATTATCAATAGAAAGGATTTTTGTTTTGAATGGTAAGCCAAAAGAAAAATCTAATTTTAGGAATGAGGTGTTTGATCCATATCATATTGAAAGGAACAAAAACTTGTTTAGAATTGAGAAGAAGTTGGTGGTCAATATTTACAGAGAAAATTCCACTATCAGTTTCTTTCTAGATAGGATAATCATCTATTCTATCCGTTGAGATCATTGTTGCATTTAGAATGTTGGACAAGATTCTCACAAAATTGATGATTTTGGCATTAGTCATGATGATATTGATATCTTTTAATTTTTTTATACCATTGGTTGATTGGATGAAGTCTACCACCTTGCTGCCTGTAGAAGCATCTAGAAAGGGTTTTAGCAGAGATATTTTAGGATCTGCAATAAGAAGTTTATCTTTAATCCATTCATCTGTTCAAAAGTCTATGATGTTTCTTGATCCCAACTACCATCTTAATCCCTTTTGAATGAGTGCCCTAGTTTGGATTATTGATTTCCAAAATGTTGATCCTTCCCTAGGAATGTTTTCATCCATGAAATCCTTATTTTGGAGATACTTTCTTTTGATAATTGAGACTCATTCTGGGTTTGATTTTGTGAATAGTTTCCAATCTTGCTTTGCAAACAAAGCAATATTCATGTTGTTGATTTTTATGAGGCCCAATCCTCCCGAGATTTTAGGAATGCATACATTTTTCCATATTAAAAGGTGAAACTTTTTCTTGTCTTCCTAACCATCCCAAAGGAATCTTTTTTGGATTTGTTCTATTTTGAAATGAAATGAATAGGATGGTTTGAACACAGATAGGAAATAGACTAGAATGCTTTGAAGGCAAGCTAACATGAGGATGGCTTTAGTAGCTTGAGATAGAAGTGTCCCCCCATCCTGCTAGTTTTTTATTAATCCTTTCAATCACATTACTCCACATGGATTCTTTGGAACTGTTAATGAAAATAGGGAGCCCCAAGTAATGAGTAGGGAACTCAGCAATATTGCACTAGATTATTTGGGCTATTTTGACTTGTTTATGGAGGGGTGTGTTGATGAATAAAATTTTACTTTTTGTGTAATTGATTTCTTGCCCTACAACTTTTAGTACAAGTCTTGAATGCATTTGATCACCTTTTCCTCCATTAATGAAGCATGTGTGGTAAGGATTGTGTCATCCACAAATTTTTGATGGGACATGTGTTTCATATTCGATGCAACTTTGATTTCCTATATGGTACTGTTTGAGACAACATTATTTATAATCCCTCCCAGAGATTCGACAAGCATGATGAAAATAATGGGGGAGAGAGGGTCACCTTGTCTGATACCTCTACCAATTAAGGAGTATTATGCAATGGAACCTTTTACCAACATAGAAAACCATGGGTTAAATATGCAGCCTCTGATTAAATCGCTCAAATCCCTATGAAAACAAAATTTTTGGAGAATAGTGAGGATAAAATCCCTATTGACTCTATCAAAATATTTTCTAATGTCAAACTTAAGAAATAGAGAAACCTTCTTATTTTAGGAAATAGAATGAAGGACCTCATGGAGGAAAATGATGCCATTATTGATAGATCTTCCTTTGATAGAACTGCCATAGTATGGATCTATAATATGGGGAAGGGTCTCCTTTAGCCTTGTTACCATTACTTTGGTTAAGATCTTGTAGATTACATTCAACAAACTAATGGTTTTGTAATAATTCATCAAATTTTCGTTAGGTCCTTTGGGTATCAATGCAATGAAAGTGGAATTAGTACCTCTTGAAATGGATTTAGATTTCTAGAGGTGTCTAATGACCATCTTCGATGGAAAAAATGTTAAAAGTTTGACTATTTCACCCCTAGCGTAGTTCGTTGACTCATTAGGAGAACCCATGTTGATCGAGCATGAAAATATTGAGCTATCCATGATCTAGCCAATGATGACATTGGATGAGTTGGCAGAAGAAGATGAATATGGTGCTATTGTGGAGTTCCTCCATGGGGAGTCCTCCATATTTACACCTAGATCACCATTGGCTGGTGCCCAAGATCACCACGTTCAATAGATACACGTCGGGCCAGGAAGAACGTTGAATGTCAGCAGTGGGTTGACTCCCACACAATTGATGAAAGTAGAAGAGCTCTTGGTTAGACACCAACAAGAATTTGCATGGGATTACTCAGATATGAAGGGTATCAGCCCAGAGATTTGTACCCATCATATATACCTCAAGATCAAGCAACTCCAAGTAGACAACCATAGAGAAGAATGAATCTGATAATAAAAGACATTGTCAAGGAAGAACTACAAAAACTCTTGACTGTCGAATTCATCTATCCAATTTTTGATAGTGAGTGGGTATCATCGTTAGTGGTAGTCCCTAAAAATAATGGGAAGTGGTGAATCTATGTGGACTACAGAGCATTAAACAAAGCAACCAAGAAGGACCACTTCTCGCTCTCGTTCATTGATCAAGTCTTGGATACACTCTTCGGGAGGAAGTATTTCTCCTTCTTGGAAAGATTCAGTGGATACAACTAGATCTAGATAGGAGAAAAGGATCAGGACAAGACAACTTTCACCTACCCATGGGGAACGTTTGCCTATTGGGTATTACCTTTCGGATTATGCAACACACCTGCCACCTTTCAAATGGCGGTGCTTAGCATATTTTTGGACATGATGGGAGACACGGTCGAAGTATACATGGATGATTTCATCGTCTATGGAGAAACCATTGACGAAGCAATGACAAAATTGGAAAGAGTGCTCAAAAGAATCAAGGAAAACAATTTGTTCCTGAGCAATGAGAAATGTTTTATGATGATGAAAGAAGGCATCGTACTAGGACACCACCTCTCCGCAGAAGGAATAAAGGTTGATAAAAGAAAAATTGATGTCATCAAAGACCTATCCAACCTTGAAATGCAGAGAGAGGTGAGGAGTTTTCTTGGATCAGTCGGGTACTATCAATGATTTATCATCGAATTTAGCAAAATTGCAAAACCACTACACACTCTATTATCTAAAGATGTGGAGTTCAATTGGACAGAAGATTGTGAAGAAGCGTTTCAGTTGCTTAAAGAGAAACTGATATCCACACTGGTTTTAAGAGGACCAAATTGGGCCATACCATTCCATATCTCTTATGATGCATCCAAAAATGTGATTGGAGCAGTCCTTAGACAGAAGGATGGCAAAGAATTTTATGCCATCTACTATATCAGAAAAAACTTGGTAGGAGCCGAGCTCAACTACACAATGGCAGAGAAGGAGTTCCTTGTAATTGTGCATGCCATAAACAAATTCTACCATTATATCACTGGTATAATGCATTTTTCCACACAGACCATGTGACCATTAGATACTTGATGAGCAAGTTGTCCATTTGTGGAAGAATTATTAGGTGGCTCTTGTTACTGCAGTAATTCAACATCACAATTGTAGCACCCTAAAATTGGCGCAGTCAAAATTATAATATTTACATTCACCTTAGTAAATAATTTAAAAATCAAATTTAACCTCCCAAACTTCCCGTTAACCATCGGGAAATCTGTTTCCCCCTTTTCCGTGCCATTTTTAGAGGTTGTTTTGACCATTTGACGATATCGTCGCCGATCAGACGATATCGCCCCAGATTTGACGATTTCGTTTGGACTAGGTCATCTAGACGATCTTGTCGCAAAACTAAATTTGCATAGTTGGAATCCATTCCAACGGGTCTCCAATTCGGGTAGAAGCGTGTCTGCGCCGTTGGGACCCTCCCCCGTTGGAGATATCCCAAATTGGGATGATCTCCAACCTCCTACCTACTCCCTCTAAGCCTATTTAACCTCTAGGATTTTCCCTCCCCAACCCCTGGCTGAATTTATCTACAAATTGAACCCTTCTGCGCTAAAACATCATAATATTATTTTTGCATTAGTGCCATAGCAATTTTGATGCAGGTATATCATTGATTTTCAACCAGAGCTAGCACCCATCGTCGTCGACGAACCTGTCCATATTGGAGGCGATCCTGTCAAATTCGAGACGATTTCGTACTGATGCGATACGATCTCGACTACAGCCCACATCGAGGCAATCAGTGCCTGGAGTTTGCTTTTCTCAACTTTGTCTCTATTATTTTGTTTTGCAAATTAGATAATATATTCAATTTTTATCCTATTTTGCATCTGGAGTTCACCCATTTAGCTTAGATTGCATGCTAAGTTTATGATATGCCATTTAAGCACAGTAATTTGCATTAATTTTTGTTCTTGAATAGTGTTCAGCATTCATATTATCATTTGGTGCAATTTGCTTCTGTTAGCATAGTGTTATTTCTTGCATTTTGCATCTATTCTCTGTTTTGCAGGTTTCGACAAATTCGTCGACGAATTCGTCGGATCCCGCACGATCTCGTTCGATTGCGTACGATTCTCGTCGAATCTCGGACGATCGGACTGCTTCAAAATTAGAATCTTCTTCAGACATCCGGATCAGGTATTCTTCATTTTCCTCCTGTAAATTCTCTGTTTTCTACTTTCAAATCTGTCTGCTGTATTCATGAAAAATTGCATTTTCATATAGTTTAATTTAGTTTCATTCGGCCAAACCTAGGATGAATGCTTAAGATTAAAACAAACTCATTTAAACACATTCCAAAACCTAGGCGTGGAAACTGCCATTAAATGTTTCCTGGTGAACCCACCATCCGTCGAAAAATCACCAAAATACACCTCCCTTGAGAGGCGGGACCTTCGTAAAGTCCTCTCGTCCGAGGTACCGCATCATCCTTTTCCCATCCTCCTTCCGGGCGCGGATCCTATAGCCTGAAGGTAGGGATGCAAAAAATTTGGAGCGATACATTTTGGTGAACCCGACGTGAATCCATCATAACCTTTTGAAAACAAAAACAAAAAAATATATATGTGTACAAAAAAAAGAAATATAACAAAATCATTAGTTCAAGTTTGCATGTTTTAGATTCAATTCTAAATAGTATATACTACATATTACTTTTAGAAGTACTAAATAAACCATGAGTTTTTACTCAAATCAATATGAGCCCATCAGTAATGTTGGAAAAATTCAGCTAAATACATTTTTTGATTATAACCAACCTCATCCCTATTTAACACCACCTCCATCACACTTCTCTCATTTTTCATCCTTACCCCAACAAGACAATCCCTTTGCCAATCCTCTTCATAACGATATTATCTATTATCCCATATATCCATATTATGTCTATCAATCCACATAATATGGATTGACTTTCAATACTCTTCTTTCAATACAACACATCCATTTCAACAAGAAAATACTTATTCTCCCAATCCTACTATGCACTCACATCATACTTCACAATCTTCCTGTCATCATTCTACCCATAATGAAGAAAGTAGAGGTGAGAAACCATTAGGTCCTTTTATGACGAAATTCCTAAGGCATTTATCAAAAACCTCTCAAAAACCTTCATCACATAAATTTACTAGGCTTAATCAACCAATGGATATAATTCTCAAGTATTTACTTGACACAAATAGGATTGAACTCCCTTCCATAAGACAACCTGATACCACATCATATTGGTTTAAACCTGAGTTACATTGTGAATATCATAGAGTAGATGGACATATGACACAAAATTTTAAAGATTTAAGATGTGCAATTCAAGATTTGATTGATAAGGATCTTTTTAATATAAAGGAATTACAATCTACAACTGATTATAAATCTCCAGTAAACTATCAAACTCCTACACAACAAATACCAATAATCAATCAAGACACGGGGATCTCCGAAGAACCCCTACTCAATTATCAACAACAAGAAACCAATCAAATATTGCATGTTAATGTGTCCCATCATGATGATATTATTAATATTGTAACAAAAACTACAAATGAGTAACCTCAAGTTCAATCAACTCAATCTGATATTCAAGAGATGGATTCCTCATTTGACCAACTTTCAAAACTATCTTTGGCTATAGAGAATGATCCAAAATGGAATGTAAGCATAGAAAGATCATCTTTAGAATCAAAATCTCAATATGAAATCCACTTTTATAACCAACAACAAGTGATTAATCCTCAATCAAATATATCCCTTTTAGAGGTATCACAAATTGCTCATAAGGAAATTTTGTTCAAAATACCTAGTCAACAATTTGTTCCTCATCATATTTTCTCTAAGAACATAATTAATGGTATAAACCCTCTTGAGGTTAACCATATTTCATTCTATGATGAGGATATTCCTTCCTCTACTCCACAAGAAGACTCCTATCTTTACATTATCGGATCTCGTAAAGAAACACTTGTTAGAACTATCATGGTAGATAATGACTCTTCTCTTAATTTATGCACTTATCAATTATTTCAAAAACACAAATTAAAGGAAGAAGATAGTAATGAATCAAATGTTATTATAAAATATTTTAACAATGAAATTCAAGAACCTCAAGGTACTATAATTATTCCCTTTAATATTGGATCCAAGATCCTGGATACTTTATTCTATGTAGGATATTGTCCTTCACCTTACAAACTACTTCTCCAGAGTCCTTGGATTCATACGATGAGGGTTGTCCCTTCCACTCTCCACCAATGTTTGAAGTTTGAACTTACAAATGAAATTATTACCATACATGGTGACTCAACACCATTTGAAGAATATTTAACGATTGAAACATCAAGTTCTATATATTATTTATTATCACAATTCTCTTCTATCCATCACTTTTTTTTATCCATATATGATCATCTTTGTTTACCAAATAACATCCATGCATATCTTTCACATATACTTTCTCTATCTTATCAATATTTGGAATATAGTGATAAGAATGAAGAACTTTCTTATCCTTCTTACATTTTATTTTGTAACATGATCAATTTTACACATATAAAAGTCAAATCTTTTTTCTACATTATTCTACATTATAACAAAGCTTTTGTTATCACTACCTTTTATTTATCATCTTTTGTCCTTACCTTCACCTCAACCAAATTATCCTTCAAAACCTCATTTGATTTTGAAGCAACCTTAGAAATGTTATACTCAAATAACCTTGTATAATGTATATAGATCATCTTGTATATACCACCAATTTCAATTCATAAATTAAAATCAAAATACAAAAAAATCAAAATCCTCAAAATCAAAAAAAATACTAATGCAACTAAGGAACTTAAAGGTAAATTCGAGCCTAATTGGCTTGGACCATACCTTATTACTACTAAATTTGAATCAGGAGCATACAAATTATCTACCTTAGATGGTAAAGAACTTAAAGAACCCATGAATATTTTGCATCTTAAACGTTACTATGCATAAATTTGGTCATTTTTTCCTTGTATATATTTGTTTTCAAAAAAAATTATATTTCTTTCAAATTTATAAAAATCCATAAACATCAAAAATATTCATAATCATCCAAAATCTTCAAAACTATCTATTGCATTTATTTAAAGCACTTGTTAAATTGTTTGCTCAAAAACTAAAATCAAAAATCAAAATCTAAAAACAGCTATATGCTTGACTCTTTTGAAACCAAAACAATATACAGAAGAAAGAGAGAGTCAACATTCTCAAAAATTCTCAAAAGTGTTTATATATATTTTCTTACAATTATTGCAGTTATATGTTTCAACTTATTTTGGATAAATTAGCATTTATTTTGAATCCCTCACTAGCACACTCACAACAACTAAATATCTTGATTTTATCTGGCATGATTACTAATCTCTCTTATATCAAAGTTCACAAATTTCAATTAAATAAAGTTTGAGCATAGAGAATTGATCTTGTTATTTACCTAAACCAAGCACATCTTTTCACAATAAAATGATTATATTTGTAATTTCCATGTTTTGCTACATAGTAGAACTGATTTCTTGAGTGAAAAGTTTCCCCTGCTATCCTATCATGCACATGGTCTAGAATCTTTGAGAATTGGCAAAAGGACAAGCTCACCCCTACCCAGAATAAAAATCCCTTGCTCTACAGCTAATCCGAGCAAGTATCCATAGCAAAGAAAAAGAGAAGAAAAATTCAAGAAAAAAGAGAAAAAAAAAATGTTTTTATATCATTACAGCAATGTTCCAAGCATTATCAAGCAAAAGAAATACAAAAAAAAAATAAGCAAAGTTCAAAAGAAAGCAAGAAAGCAATAAAATCCCTTTCCCTACCCTTTGAAAAGAAAAGAAGGGTTGATGAGCTTGAATCCCCGGAATTCTCAATTATTCAAAAATTGTGAGGTAAGCCCCATAACAGGTGGTTTGTGCCCAACCTGCTTGGCCTTGGGTAACTCCTAGCGTGGCGATATGTCCGTCACATTAGCGACCTTCTTTTGTACGGACCTATGTCCGCTACGGATTAGCTAGCTCTTGATAATTCGATCTACATAGTGGTCTAATATGGTTATATGCATCTACATCATGGTTAATGAACACTTATTTGGTTTCTTCAAATCACTTGTATCATATTATCTTGCTCAAAACTGGTAAATGAACAATGCAATTGCACACACATTTGTATTTGAGATATTTTGTCTATCATTATGATAAATCAAGATCGGAAATGAACTCAAATATGCACATGGGATTCCTTATAAATCTAACTTTTGTCTTCAAAATATTTTGAAATATTATTTTGGCAACTTGTTTGGAATAATCAAGTACAGTTGTTTTCACAAAGACAACTATACCATAGAAAAATCAAAAATTTCTTTCAAAATACACAAATCAAATCATATATATCTGGTTGACTTTCGCGATGATGGTATAAGTCTATACCTACATATTCTATGCCTAGCGCAAACCATTGTAACAATTTTTATTCCCCATTTATCAAAAATCATAAAAACCATATGACTTAAATCATTATGTTACACAAATTATGCTTTTCAAAATCAAACCCCTTTTCATTATTTCATATCATTATGTCAACCTTTAACTTTGCAATGATGGTATAATTCCTAAGGAATTATTCACAAATTTTATCACACTTAGGAATTTATGCCTAGCAAAAATCATTTTAAAATATTTCATGTACAAATATTTTTCATGAAAATCTGAAAACAAATCATTATCATCACCATCATTTTTCATTGCACCAAAGTCTTAAGATAGTCTCTTAAGCACTCTTTTACTTTTCGCAATATTTCTATACTGGGATTAGCTTGACGACCGAGTGAGCAACGACTCCATGAAATGGTCTATAATAGCGACAATGTCCTTTGAAATTATTGTTAGAAGTCTCTTTTTATTTTTATCACATTTCATTACAAACAACCAATTTGTTACATCAGATTAAAATATTACAGCATGACATCAAAATTATAATGTTTCAAAATGACATAATTACATGAGTCATTGCATCAATCAATCAAAACATTAAAAGCATCATAAAAATACATAAGACACAAGTCTTATGATCAAAAATATCTCATCTATATATGTCACAAATATATGTACATCATCAAAACTGGATTGGTATGCCACAATCTGTACCTTGGCATACTCAATCCTCTATCAAACAAAAAAATATATATATAATACAACATCAATGTGCAACCCTCTAGCCTCGAGAGCCCCTCGAGCTCTCTGCCTCATCTCCTCCCCCGCCCTGAGGTGGACGAGGTGGCCCCATCGCAGTCTGTGTCGTCCTAGTCCTCGACCGGGACGTGGTCCTCGATGACCCGATCTTGATCGGATCTGCGATGTTGGCTGGCAGGGGTAGTCTATCTGCCTCTGGCACCAGCTGGTGATACAATGTCTGATAAAATGTCAATTGGGCGATAGCCCGTGTCAACTCTCCTGAGCTCGCCCCTCCGCCCCGTGCCCTGAGGCGTGCAATCTCATCCCGTAGCTGTGACACCTCAGCATGGTGTCGTGCAGCCGCATCTTGTAGCGTCTGCACCTGAGCCTACAGATGATCTCTCTCCACTTGGAGAGTAGCCATCTTGCTACTCTCTCCTATGTCCACACCCTTGCCCTTATCGGGCGATGGTGGCCTCTATGGAGATGGGGGTCTCTCCTCCCTCCTCTCCCACTTTCATGGCCTCTCCTGTGCCCGTGGCCTCCTCTGCTCTCTCCCGTTGCAACCCTGGGCTGCCTCTATTGCTGCCTGGCGCTGCCTCCCTATTCGATGCACGATCGTGTGGATCGGACCCTGAGCCCTCGTCATCCGAGGAGGGCGGATGCCTGCGTACCAAGCATCATAGCCGTTAGCTACCCCTACGTCGTCTCCATCCACTGGCTAGATGGGGGCATCATTCGCGTCCTGACTCTAGAATCACTGCATTTCTGGAGCCTCGCTAACTGTGGTGTTATCCCAGATAGTCTAAGAAAACTCATAATCCCTGAGAGATGGGATCCCCTACTGTAGACCGAACTACCTCAAAACTTGGTCATAGAGATGGAGCTCCACCTCTCCCCTCTCCATCCATAGCCAGCAGACTTTCCTGATGCAAGCCATATCCTGTCCATCCTCGGCCCACCCTAGGTGCCCTTGCCACGGCCTCCAGGTGATCTGATCCGGGATCAACTCATCAAGTAGTCTCCGGGACATCGGTAGGTCAATCCATCACCGTGCCCCTCTTCGGAGCCACCAGTAGAAGACTCGAGGCCTCTCCCCGTCTACCCCTGTCAGTGGAAGCCCTATCGGCCTCCGCACCGCAATGTGCTCCCAGCACCAAACCTGTAGTAGCGATGTCATCACCAGACATCGATCGCCCTTGTACACGACCCCATACAAGATCATGTACAACCGACATAGAACAAAGCTGCCCTAGCAAAACCTGTACCCATGGTCCCGCATATCATAGATCACATCTGCGAGCATCCATGGTACCCTGCACCCGCTCTGGTGGCACAGCAGAAGTCCACCAACCACCCCAGATAGTACCCGTGTGAGTGTAGATGCCCCAAGCATCTGGCGTAGTGCCTCGATGTTAACTCTACCCTTCTCTAGGGCGAAGCTCGGGTCACCGCACATCCGTCCCATAGCGTGGCCCTGGTTGGCCGTAGGAGTGATCATCCGTCCTTGTATGGGGATTCTCAGAATCCTCCATACATCTTCCAGTGTGGGAGTCATCTCCCCTGTCAGTAGCCAAAAATAGGAAGAACCCGGATACCATCTCTCTGCTAGGGCTGTCAGTAGCCCCATATTTGTGGATACTTGTGGCATCTCCACCACATGCTGCAAGCCGGCCTGTGCCAGCAGATCCCGCTCCGCTCGTGTGAGCGCGGCCAAGTCGTCTCTCAATCCTCCATATTTCCACTCCTTGCTCTTTAGTAATCCTCTCTACAAACATAAACAACATAAACAATAAACAACAAATAATCATTAATCAATAATTCACATAATCAATAATGCAAGTTAAAAATTCAATTTTTTTGCAATTGATGATATCGCCCACTATTGGACGATATCGTCCCAAATCTGAGCATAATCATCTCCGATTTCGCAGTTCGAAATCGTCCCTAATTTGACGAAATCGTCCCCCTTTCGACGATTTTGCCCTTGGGCGAAATTGCCGAAATTGAGACGATTTCGTCGAAATCGGGACGATTTCGTCGAAATCGGGACGATTTCGTCCCGACGACGTCGACGGCCCAAAAATGGCCGCGATGCTCAAAATTCACCTAAAAACTATCTAAAAAGCATGTAAATTCAAATTAAATCAGTTCTAAACTAAGTTTAGACCCTTACCCATAGACCGCGTCGGACCTCTGCAGATCTGTGCGTTGTCTCGACCATTTTTGCTTCAGAGCTCTAAAACAAGAAAAATGAACAGTAACAATGAATTAGGGTTTTACCCTATTTTTCCTAATTTTATTCAACAATATTTTTTTGCTTTTTCGTGTTTTTACATCAAACGTTCGATTTGGGTAAAAACACGGAGGGGGCACCATAGTAAGCTGTCGTACGATTCGACCAAGAATCGTCGCCTAAAAATGGGTATAATTTTTTGCTTTCTCGTAGATCGAGAAGAACTCATATTTAATGCATTTTCTTCAGAAAATTCGCTAAAGAGGGGGCAAAATGTAGCACCCTAAAATTGGCGCAGTCAAAATTATAATATTTACATTCACCTTAGTAAATAATTTAAAAATCAAATTTAACCTCCCAAACCGCCCATTAACCGTCGGGAAATCCGTTCCCCCATTTTCCGTGCCATTTTTAGAGGTTGTTTTGACCGTTTGACGATATCGTCGCCGATCAGACGATATCGCCCCAGATTTGATGATTTCGTCTGGACTAGGTCGTCCAGACGATCTTGTCGCAAAACTAAATTTGCATTGTTGGAATTCGTTCCAACGGGTCTCCAATCCGGGTAGAAGCGTGTCTGCACCGTTGGGACCCTCCCCCGTTGGAGATCTCCCAAATTGGGATGATCTCCAACCTCCTACCTACTCCCTCTAAGCCTATTTAACCTCTAGGATTTTCCCTCCCCAACCCCTGGCTGAATTTATCTGCAAATTGAACCCTTCTGCACTAAAACATCATAATCTTATTTTTGCATTAGTCCCATAGCAATTTTGATGCAGGTATATCATTGATTTTCAACCGGAGCCAGCACCCATCGTCGCCGACGAAACTGTCCAGATCGGAGGCGATCCTGTCGAATTCAAGACGATTTCGTATTGATGCGAGACAATCTCGACTGCAGCCCACATCGAGGCAATCAGTGCCTGGAGTTTGCTTTTCTCAACTTTGTCTCTATTATTTTGTTTTGCAAATTAGATAATATATTCATTTTTTATCCTATTTTGCATCTGGAGTTCACCTATTTAGCTTAGATTGCATGCTAAGTTTATGATCTGCCATTTAAGCACAGTAATTTGCATTAATTTATGTTCTTGAATAGTTTTTAGCATTCATATTATCATTTGGTGTAATTTGCCTCTGTTAGCATAGTGTTATTTCTTGCATTTTGCATCTATTCTCTGTTTTGCAGGTTTCTGATGAATTTGTCAGATCTCAGACGATCTCGTCTAATTGCAGACGATTCTGTCGAATCTCAGACGATCGGGACTGCTTCAAAATCGGAATCTTCTTCAGACATCCGGATCAGGTATTCTCCGTTTTCCTCCTGTAAATTCTCTATTTTTTGCTTTCAAATTTGTCTGCTGTATTCATGAAAAATTGCATTTTCATATAGTTTAATTTAGTTTCATTCAGCCAAACCTAGGATGAATGCTTAAGATTAAAACGAACTCATTTAAACACATTCCAAAACCTAGGCGTGGAAACTGCCATTAAATGTTTCCTGGTGAACCCACCATCCATCAAAAAATCACCAAAATACACCTCCCTTGAGAGGCAGGACCTTCGCAAAGTCCTCTCATCCGAGGTACCGCATCATCCTTTTCCCATCCTCCTTCCGGGCGCGGATCCTATAGCCTGAAGGTAGGGATGTGAAAAATTTGGAGCGATACAACAATAGTCGAAAAACCAGGAAAATACAATGTCATAGTAGATTTTCTATCCAGATTGATACTGACAGACCATACAGTAGTAGAAGACCAGTTTTTAGATGAACATTTGTTCACCATTAGTGAGAAAATCCCATGGTACGTAGATATAGCCAATTACGTGGCCATCAAAAGAACCTCACCTGCTCTCTCTTTTCAAGAAAAGTAGGCGATCATAGAGAAAAGTGCATCGTTCCTACAGGTTGATGGCCTCCTATTAAAAAAAGGACATGACCAAATTATAAGATGTGTAGCAGAATAGGAGTTCTCAGAAGTACACAAAGTGTGTCATGATGAACCATGTAGAGGACACTTTATAGGGAAACGAACTGCCTACAAAATCCTACAGGTTGGGTACTTTTGGCCCACTCTGTTCAAGGATGCGGTTGCGTACTCCAACAAGTGTGATGAATTCCAAAGAATGGATATACCAAGCCATCAAGACAAAATGCCCCTCCAGCCTCAAGTACACCTAGAACCCTTTGATAAGTGGGGCATGGACTTCGTGGGACCAATTAATCCACCTTCAATAGGGAGGAGGCTTATTTTTGTCTGTACACATTACGTCACCAAATGGGTTGAATTTCAAGTGTTGAGAGATTCAAAAGAAAGAACAGTCGTTGATTTCTTATTTGCCCATATTTTTACATGATTCGGGGTCCCTAAAGAGATAACAACATACCAAGGGCCTCAATTTACCTCCAAGTTTATCAAGGAGCTAATGGAGCAATACAAAGTTTGGCACAATAAAACTACACCCTACCATCCATAGGCAAATGGGCAAATGGAAGTGATAAACAGAGAAATAGAGAACATCATGACAAAGACTATGTAGCAACACAGAAAATATTGGGCTACATGGTTGCCAGAGGTAGTCTGGGCATATAATACCATGTGGAAATCCACCACAGGCTTCACACCCTTCCAACTGGTCTATGGGAAGAGTGTGATGATGCCCATTGAATTTGAAATCAATACATTGAGGATGGCTTTAGAATTGAACTTGAGCTTGGATGATGCTCAAAAAGAAAGGATTTGGTAGCTAGATCAGCTAGACGAAATCTGAATGGACACTTTGTAGAGAACAAAAATCATACAAAAGCAAAGAAAGCGGTGACATGATTGCCACATGTACGATTCTTAGTTCCAATAAAGAAAAGGTAAATTAATGCAAATATGGATGGGACTATATGAGGTGGTAGAGATCATCAAGAATGGGGTAGTGCACATTAGAACAATTGACGGTAGCAACACTGTGTTAACGGTTAATGGCCATCGATTGTGCCCCTATAACACATTTGAAACCTTACAGGTGAAATCCAGAATCGACGTGGGGGAGACCCCATCTTGTTAGATCTAGACCAAACTCTTAACAAGAAAAACAGTGGCCATGGAGGTGCTCACCAAAATTAGTTAATTTAGTTTTTTTCTTACAGTGTGTTTTGCAGGGACAACGTCCACATGCAAGTTGTAGGCATCCTAATCTAGGTCCTAATAGGCATGGAATGTGTCTTACTCTAATTATTTTTCTTTATTTTTGTTTTATTTTTGCAGTTGGATGACCTGATAGCATGAGGAATAGGTATCTGGGAAACTAGGCCTAATTCGGGTCAACATTCTGACATTGACACTCATAGGTAGAAGCGGAGGTAGCGTGAAGCGAGACTGAGAAGGCTTGAACACCCTTTCCCAGTCAATTGCAACATGATTGCCAAGAATAAAGCTCCTTCCATAGTGAGAAGGCGTAGAATAAGGTGCCTTCTGTATGAATAAGGTGCCCCACCAGAATAAGGTGTCTTCCTTATGAAGAAGGTGCCCCACCAAAATAAGGTGCCTTCCTTATAAACAAGGTGCACACAAAAAAAAGAGAAAAAAATAGACGCCTTCCACATCGAGAAGACGCCACACAAAAAAAAAATATCCCGAGGTGCCTTGCACATCAGGAAGGCGCATACAGATCGATGTGCCTTCCACATCAAGAAGGCGCATACAAACCGATTCTCCTTTCACCCTAGGAAGGCGCAGGTATACAGCGGCACCTTCCACCCGAGGAAGGTGCAGGTATTCAGCAGTGCCTTCCACATCAATAAGGTGCACCCATTCAGAAGCACCTTTCATAGCAAGAAGGTGCCATCATCAAAAGAGTGCCTTCCACCACCAGAAGGCACATCCATTCAAAGAGCACCGACAACATCGAGAAGGCACCACATAAGTGCCTTCCACATTGGGAAGGTACCAAAGAGAGCTTTTTGCATACAACCAGCACTTAAGTCTCACATACGTCTCAATTGGAATGAAATCACCACATGAACGAGCGGCATCAGATTACCACCATCACCCATGTGATGGAAATCTGCCCCAATCAAAAAATCTCAAAGAATTATGGAGCGATATCAATGCACAGGTTCCAAAGATGATGGACATATGATTTTTTGAGCAAATTGGGAGTCTATATTTAGCACCAACCATCAAACAACTCAGCACCAAAGTCCAACGTAATCCGCACAAATGAAATACCCCTCCCCTTGTCACAAATTAGCGAATCAACACTCTTCATGATGCATGAAACACCAAATAAGGTACGCGCATACTAACTCAAATATTTATATAATTATTCATAAATTATGCAGTACTAAAAAAATATTGCCATCATAAAAATCATATACCCCCATGGTCGAAACCACATGCGAATGATATGGCTTGAAATGCGTACCCTAGAATTAAATACTAATGTTAGGCACCTTCCTGAAGAAGTAAGGACAAAAAAAAAAAGTGCAGCAGTAAGGGAAGGCGCCATGGGAGGAAGGTCGAAGAATCATGTGGTGAAAAAGAATGAGTTGAGTGATACAAAAGGAATTAGGGGGACAGTAAAAACATAGTTCGAGGTCGAGGTATGGTTCAAATACTATACCCTAGTCATTCAAGGCCAAGATATGGAGGCATCCAAGTAATTCACTACCTCCTTGAGGGGCAACGTAGCTCAAGCGTGAGGGGTAGAAATTTTTGTCACCCCTGAATACATCTCGCAGGCGACTGGATTGCCCCTCACAAGTGAATGCATATACAAAGGTGAACTGTTGAAGCCGTACACCGAAGTGTTGCTGCCAGGAGAAAATGTGCAGATAGATAAGGAAGGGCTACCCAAAAGTAGCCTTCCCATGAATATTCAGAAGATATTTGAGCAAGTTGCTCGATTCTTTATATGCATCGGGAAGTATACCCATTTCCACACTAACCATGTGCAGTTTTTGAATCACCTTGTGCATGGAAGGAAGTTGAACGTGCCCTTCTACCTAGAAAATGCCTTGAAGGAAGAAATGGCTAGGTACCAGAAGGGAGCATCATCCGCCTTGGCCCACCATGCGCTAATATCAGCATTGGTCTGCCTTGTAGAAGCGTAGAGGTCAAACTCTGATGTAGAGGGAGATGGCGGCCAAGAAAGGCAACAGGATGCTATTGCCAAAACAGGGCAAGAAGAGGGAAGCCCTATAGAGGAGATGGCAAGTATCAAGAAATTGGTATTGCCCAATTTTATGAAAGAAAGAGGGCATTCACCAATGCTCGAATGCATAGAGGAAAGAGGGAATTCCCTAGTGCCCGAGTATGAAGAGGAAGGAGCATCGCTTATTAGCAGCGAGGTCGAGTTTCGACCACCAGAACTAGTCCCTAGGAGGAAATTCCTGCGGTGACTCCTCCTCTTGATAGAAGAAGAAGAGAATGACCCGAAAGTTGACATTGCAGCCCAAACCCTATGAGAATTGACAAATCAGAGCCTACAAGATGCAGGGACTTCTGAGAGTAATTATTAGATCAACGTAGCCTTGGAGGAAGCGCTGGAGTGGCAGACCAATTGTTGGATGGCCAAGCAAATTTTGGAGGACTACCAAAACAATCATAGAGGGGAATTAGAAGAAAGAGAAATATGAATCACCCAGCTCGAGCAGCTGGTCTAGTATTTGAGGGGGGAGAACCAACAACTCAAGGACAAGAGAACAGAAAGAAGGGACGCATCGATCCAAACTGACTGGGCAATAGAGGACCCAAAAAATTCTCCCACATCTGCAAAATTAGTATTCTCTTCAGGAGAATTTTGATCAGACACCCGACAGAGCAGCCCAGAGGTAGGGGATAATTCCTATATTTTTAGGAGTGAAGGGGAAAGAAGTCCCACAACACCCCCTGTCATCGACCTGAGTGATACAGAGCAGGACGATGACCAACAGCAGCAGATAGGACTGGGGGATAAGGAAGAACTCCTCTGACCTAAGGAAGAAATAGAAGAACCTGAGGGGTCGACACAGGACAGATAGGGGGGTGAATAAGCACCCCTAGGGATGACAGCATAGGTCCCCCAGAGTGAAGAGAACGCTCTAGGGACCACAGAGCAGGCCCCTCGAAGCGAGAAGATGTTCGCCAGGGATAAAGGGAAAACCCATGTTCGAGCCACCACATTTTTTGTAGAGGCCAACATAAAAGGGCCCAGGACAACTCAGAATAATGTGAAGGTGACCTTCGTCGAGCCAGAAGAAGATGAGTGGGATATGCATTCATTCACAGAGAGGTGAGAATAGTTCAAACGGCTACTCAAAGAGATGACAGCAGCTAAGGAGACTAGGAAGGCAACCTCGAGGATGTAGGGGGACTTTGGTATCTGCGTCAATCCAACAGATGACAGCTAGTTCTGGGAGATTTACGAGTCATCCGGGGATGGCCCTCCAAGATAAGAAGGTATTTTGAATGATGGTGGGTATATGGTCCCGAATTGGGAGTTGCTACCATTGCAAAGGAGAACACAAGGCTTACTCCTAAAGCAGCCCAATTGTACAAAGCCCAAGTAGTTCATCTCAAGAGGGATAATTCATATATCCCTCTTGCAATGGTCAGACCTCTGAATGCTGACCTATGGCAAGCTGCATAAGTTGCATTTTAGGTAGCAGAGATGACGTTGGCTAGATCACATTCGATAGTGGCTAGGACGAGGAAAGCAAAGTTGACAGCATCACCTGTAGCCTCGCATAGAAAAAGAGGAGTTGCACCTCCAGATGCCAATGCACAGAAGAGGCAGACACGGGCCATAGGTACAACTGGATCCACCAAGAAATTACAATGATGAGGGGTCAATAGGGCTACCTACAATTTTGATGCCACGAGGTCATGGCATATGTTAGGTGTGGGGGGATGATGAGCATCAAAAATGCTCATATTTTGTATATATTTTCTTGATTATTATGCGGCTGTATAATAAGGATTGCATATGTTTATGAATTATTATATAATTATTTGATGAAATTATGCGTGTTATCTAATTCGTGTGTTTTCAATGTGTTTTTGTGGAATTGTAGTTGATTTAGTCATATTTGGATCAGTCGAGGTCTTTTCATGGACCTAGCACTTTGTTTCTTTTGGAATCAACGTAGAGAAGGTAGGCACCTTCCTCTTCCAAGAAGGCACCAAGCGTAAGTAGGCACCTTCCTCTTCCAGGAAGGTACCAAGGAAATACAAGCACCTTCCTCTCCCAGGAAGGCGCCAATAGAATGCTAGCGCCCTCCTCTTCCAGGAAGGTGCCAAAGTAAAATAAGAGCCTTCCTCTCATAAGGAAGGCATCGACGAGAAGGTGCCACTAGAAGGCAAGTGCCTTCCTCTCACATGAAGGCGCCAACAGGATATAAGCACCTTCCTCTTCTAGGAAGGCACCAATGACAATAAGGCACCTTCTGCATAGAGAAGGTGCTCGACATACTTAGGCACCTTCCTCATAGGGAAGGCACCCATGTTCTTCGCCCTTTGACCAAACAAGAATGACATGGACAATAGAGACTCATGCAGTTCTAACTCTACGTCATGTAGAGTTAAATTGGGGATCGCATCGATGTATGAGAATGTCCTACCAATGTCAGGCAAAGCACAAACCAATCAGTGAGAATGCCACTATTAGAAATGAATGCCAGTTTTAGCAGACGTCGATCATATTTACCAAACTATCTTAGTTTATTCTGGAATGAATCGACTGTTATAACTTCTTTGTAATAGAATATTTGTGGCTGTGCTATATAAACACACGCAAAACTCTCTAAGGATATAGAATATTTTGATATTAAATGTAGAGAGATATACAAAATAAGCATTGTAATACTTTGATCATTATAATACAGTTCTAAGAGTTTCTAAGTGCGTGTTCAACTCTAAGGAAGCTGCTGGAGCCTGGGCCCACTCCAAGCCAATATTTCTTCCCCTATTTTTCCTATGTTTTCTATATTAGTTTACCACTTTTATAATATTGTTTATCGCATTGTTATTTCTAGTATTGCAATAGGTTTATTTCCAAGAATGCATGAATATTTCCTTTTTGTAGATTTAATTGTTTTTACGTAAATTATTGAGTGTATGAATGATTGACGACCATTGAAACACCCCCCAATAGTATAACTAGCAGACTTATTTCAAGTGGTATTGTAAGCAATCTTGTTCAAGACCCTTCGCAAGTTTTCGAAGCTCCCTGGGTTGATAAATTAAATGCACGGGCATGTGACAAAAGTAGGAAAGAAGTTAACCTTGTTTGGCCCGCAACAAAAATATTTGAGTGGTTGGGGAAGCCTTCGAGTTTGGTGTTCCAATTGTGATTATCCCTCCCAACAATGTGACCAATAGCAAGAAGCTTCATAACCTCTGCTAACAGCTCCACTATCACTTGAAAGTGAAGGTTGTGAACCTTCACATTGCCATTGTTCTAGGAATTTATGAAATCATTGGTAATATCAGCCTTAGCCCCTTTGAATTTATTAAACAAAGGGATAAAACCCTATGCTTCGAAGAAAGACATAGATAAGGGATCAATTTAAAAAATTTATGGTTTAATCAGCACCATGGTGAAAGACCTAAATAAATGCCCAGTAATAGAAATTATTTTGCTTTGGATTAGGATAGAATACTAGATAATAGGGGTTTGGAATTTAAATATCCTTCATAATTAGCAAGCTGAGTTGGAATAGCACAGTTAATTTATAAATTATGTAAATCACTCATGCGTATCTTCCTGCTCATGTGGATCCTAGAAAAATCCTCTTGAAAAATATCATACACAAAGAAACTCGAAGAAATGATGGATGTGAGTGCTTAGTCCTAACTATGATTAGTGATGAAGCACAAGCTCTCTTGATGCACAGTACCATTGGAATCGGTGGAAACAATAGATATAGAACTAGTTTGTGGACAACATATCAGCTCATCTGTGTGTCTTGAATATGAAAATTTTTGAGACAAAGCACCGTTGCCTTGAGAAAAGTCAATTTTGAAAAAGTACTATCTTGGGATGCTGCGAACAAAGGAGCGGGAGAAAATGGTTGATGATGGTGTAAAGGCTATTTGACACAAAAATAATGGATGGTGTGAGCATGGTGGATGATCTAGTAAGGAGAGCCAATAAAAATAATGGGGGAAAGATGATTAGTGGGGATACACCTCTTAGAGGAGCACATTTGAAAAAAAATCCTTTTTAGTTGCATCAATGACTTCTTGAGGGATATTTCGGTACCAAATAGACAAAGAGTTTTGATGAACTCCTATGTTAGCAAGCAATCGGCCACCTTATTAGATTCAAGATACACATGATGACAGGTGACATTGGGTTGACCTTGGATAATATTTTTAGCCTCTTTGATGGCATTCCTAACATTACGAAGGGGCTTTACTGCTATTTATATAATTTATAACATTGAGAGAATTCCATTCAATTTCTAAATTCTCTTTGTAATATATGATGATGTTTAGACCTCTCCATAGTGCATGGGCTTCAAAAACATGGTTTGATTAGATCCCTAAATTTTTAGCAAAGGCAACCAAAAATTTTCCCATGTGATTCCTGACAAGACCTCCAGCACCTACCATTCCTGGATTTCCTTTAGAAGCACCATCATAGTTAAGCTTGAGCCATATTTTTGGAGATTTCCACGATACTAAAATTTTAGGATGGGGAATGGTAAGAGTGTAGTTTCCTCTCAAAGGAATGTTGAGACTGAGAAAATATTAAGCTCTAGACCCAGATCAGGAGGTTTGGGGTAGGGGAAAAACTAGGAATTCTCTATGGCCAACCTAATAGCTTTATTTAGCTATGGAAGTAGGATAATTAGGGGAATTAGATAACATTATGTTATTCCTTTCAAGCCAAACTTACCACAGGAAATGATGAAGGCAAATTTTCCATAGGGCATGTAAAAAAATATTGAAAGGTTTGGGCCATTGAATGAAGAATTGAATCAGGGAATTGGGTTGGACCCAATTTATGTGAAAAATAAATCAAAATGGAGTTGGAGAAATTACACTCTGTGAATATGTGGTTGACAGATTCCCAAGATTTCATGCATAAGTGACATCTGTTAGGAACCATCATCCCTATTTTTATGAGATTATCAGTAGAAAGGATTTTGTTTTGAATGGTAAGCCAAGAGAAAAATTTAATTTTAGGAATGAGGTGTTTGATCCATATCATATTGAAAGGAATAGAAACTTGTTTAGAATTGAGAAGAAGTTGGTGGTCAATATTTACAGATAAAATTCCACTATCAGTTTCTTTCTAGATAGGATAATCATCTGTTCTATCCGTTGAGATCACTGTTGCATTTAGAATGTTGGACAAGATTCTCACAAAATTGATGATTTTGGCATTAGTCATGATGATATTGATATCTTTTAATTTTTTTATACCATTGGTTGATTGGATGATTTCTACCACCTTGCTTCCTGTAGAAGCATCTAGAAAGGGTTTTAGCAGAGATATTTTAGGATCTGCAATAAGAAGTTTATCTTTAATCCATTCATCTGTCCAAAAATTTATGATGTTTCTTGATCCTAACTACCATCTTAATCCCTTTTGAATGAGAGCCCTGGTTTGGATTATTGATTTCCAAAAGGTTGATCCTTCCCTAGGAATGTCTTCATCCATGAAATCCTTGTTTTGGAGATACTTTCTTTTGATAATTGAGACCCATTCTGGGTTTGATTTTGTGAATATTTTCCAATCTTTCTTTGCTAACAAAGCAATATTCATGTTGTTGATTTTTATGAGGCCCAATCCTCCCTAGATTTTAGGAATGCATTTTTCCATCTGAAAAGGTGAAACTTTTTCTTGTCTTCTGAACCAGCCCAAAGGAATATTTTTTGGATTTGTTCTATTTTAAAATGAAATGAATAGGATGGTTTGAACACAGATAGGAAATAGGCTAGAATGCTTTGAAGGCAAGCTAACATGAGGATGGCTTTAGTAGCTTGAGATAGGAGTGTCCCTCCATCCTGCTAGTTTTTTATTAATCCTTTCAATCACATTACTCCACATGGATTCTTTGGAACTGTTAATGAAAAGAGGGAGCCCCAAGTAATGAGTAGGGAACTCAGCAATGTTGCACTAGATTATTTGGGCTATTTTGACTTGTCTATGGAGGGGTGTGTTGATGAAGAAAATTTCACTTTTTGTGTAATTGATTTCTTGCCCTACAGCTTTTAGTACAAGTCTTGAATGCATTTGATCACCTTTTCCTCCATTAATGAAGCATGTGTGGTAAGGATTGTGTCATCCAAAAATTTTTGATGGGACGTGTTTCAGATTCGATGCAACTTTGATTTCCTAGATGGTACTGTTTGAGACAACATTATTTATAATCCTTCCCAGAGATTTGACAAGCATGATGAAAAGAATGGGGGAGAGAGGGTCACCTTATCTGATTCCTCTACCACTTAAGGAGTATTATGCAGTGGAACCTTTTACCAACATAGAAAACCATGGGTTAAATATGCAGCCTCTGATTAAACCGCTCCAATCCCTATGAAAACCAAATTTTTGGAGAATAGTGAGGATAAAATCCCTGTTGACTCTATCAAAATATTTGCTAATTTTGAACTTAAGAAATAGAGAAACCTTCTTATTTTAGGAAATAGAATGAAGGATATCATGGAGGAAAATGGTGCCATTATTGATAGATCTTCCTTTGATAGAACTTCCATAGTATGGATCTATAATATGGGGAAGGATCTCCTTTAGCCTTGTTACCATTGCTTTGGTTAAGATCTTGTAGATTACATTGCACAAACTAATGGGTTTGTAATCATTCATCAATTTTTAGTTAGGCCCTTTGGATATCAATGCAATGAAAGTGGAATTAGTGCCTCTTGAAATGGATTTGGATTTCTAGAGGTGTTTGATGGCTTTGCAGATGTCTTACCCGATGATGTCCCAATAAGTTTGAAAAAATCAAATGGGAAAACCATTTGGACCTAATGCTTTGTTCTGAGCTATGGTGAATAGGACTTGTTTAAATTCATCATCGATAAGAGTCTTCATAAGATTAGAATTCATTTTAGGATTAACCACATTGGGGATGTGTTGAAGGAGTTGTTCTTGGGCCTGGCTGGAATAGGGGGAACTTGCTCCCAAAATATTTTCAAAAAAAGTGGCTACTTATTCCTAAATTTTGTGGATATCCCTTATTATTGTGCCATCACTTTTTATTAGTTTCCTAATTTTTTTTGAGCTTTTGTGATGAATATTTGAGGCATGAAAGAAAATTTGTGTTTGAATCTCCTTCTTTGAGCCACAAGGCTCTGGAATTTTATCTCCAAAAAAATTCTTCCTTTGCCAAGATACTATGGTAATCTGCAAGGAGATTGTTTTCCTCATTCCTGATTTGAATACTCATTTGACCATTTTGAATTTGTTGCTCTATATATTTGAGTTTATTTGTGATTTCTTCTTTGCTTTCAAAAATATTACCAAAGACTTCCCTATTCTAAATTTTGATGTTTTCTTTAATTATTTTGAGTTTCTAAGAGACTTGAGAAATAGGTGATCCAGGGACCTATTTTTTCCACCATTCTGAAATTTTATTTTGCAAGTCAAGGTGTTGGATCCACATTGCTTCAAATCTGAAAGGGGTCTTGAAAATAGGGACCTTTTTTACTTCAAAGATGAGAGGGTAGTGATCTGATCCAATTCTAGGAATATAATTGAGATAAGCATCACCGAAAATGGGAATGACCTCTCTAGATAAAAATAATCTATCAAGTTTTACTTGAATTTTTTGAGTCTCTATTCTTATATTGCTCCATGTGAATTGAGCTCCTTTAACTTGAATTTCCATGAGTTTGTTATCAGTGATAAAATCATGAAAATATTGGATGCTTTTTGCTGGGATATCACTGCCTTCTACTTTGTCATATGGTAAAAGGGGAGAGTTGAAATCCCTTGCTAAGATCCAAGGGTGATTACTGAAAGCATTTCTCATTTGGCTCAAATTTTTCCATAAAGAGCTCCTATTGTGAGGGTTATTGGGAGCATAGATATTTGACAGGATCCAGCAAAATTTTGTCTTTGCAGAAGAAAATTATGTTTGTTACTCTATCCTAAGAAGATATAACTTTGCCCTCAACATTCTCCAGGTCCTGCAGACACATTAATCCCTTGAAGAGCCTTGGACAAGACTAAAAACACTGCCATTGTTTTTCTAGATGGTTTTGGCAACACTATGAGCTTTTTATTGATTGATTTCATTTCTTTCATGATAAAGATAGTTGGTTTGACTTCTTTCCTTACAGTTCCTGTAAGTCTCTGCTTGGACACACTATTGAGCCCTCTCACATTCCATGAGAGGATTCTCATTTTGAAACTTTGGTTCCTTTCTTGCCCCCCTTTATATGTTGCAAGGGAGGTTTGGATACTTTGGACTCATCTTTCATTTGATTGAACATTTATGGGAAGAGAGTCTTTTGGACTCCATTTGCTATTTCATCTTTAGTTTCTTTTTTCTTTTTCTCCTGTAAGTTTGGCCTTCCCCTTTTTTTGTCACTTCCACAATCCACAAGAGTTTTTTTGGAGCTTCTAGTATTTTTGGGACTGAAATTAGCTTTGGATACCAAAGGGGAGTTTTCTATCTGCTCTATGATATGTTGGGATTCAGGGAGAGGGTAAGAAGGTCCTGACCTAGATGGGGAATAGGGTGGATAGGAAAATTTAGTGGGAGGGAAATCATCATTTGAAGGGGGAGGATGAGATGGTCTAGATTTTAAAAAGGAATGGGGCAGAAGAAAATCTTCAATAGGAGGGATATCATCATTTGGATGGAGAAGAATATTTAATTCATAATAATTATTGGTACATCCAAAAGGAATATCAAAATGATTGGGATGAGAAAAAAGGGATCTTACCTTACCTTGGTCTCTTGATTATTCTGAACTTACGATTTGCTTTCCTTTGATTTTTAGGGAATTATGGATATTTGCTAATTTTTGGTTATTTCTATTATTTGATTGCCTGGTCTTTTTAAAATGGGATCTTCTTGCTTGATGTCTAGCTTGAAACCCATTTCTTTGGGTTTTTCTATCCATTTCTTTATGCTATATGATAAAGGGGCACTAGATCTTTAGGTGTCCTTGAGTCTGACATTCAATGTGAAATGCAGGTTTATTTTCGTATTCTATTGCCTGTAATATGTGATATGATCCATAGATAAGGTTGATCCAGGTTGGTAGCTGGGAATCCAAGTTGGCATTAATGCATATTCTGGCATGAATCATGCATTTTTGTGCTTTGGTAGTAGGATTGATGGCCACTAGTTCCCCTATGAATCTGGAAATCTCATGCAAAATATCTTTGTGCCAAAACTAAATGGGTAGGCTTGGAAGGTAAACCCACATCGATGCATAGTTGATGTTTTGAGTTTTGGCATTGAAATCCTCACCCCATTTCTGGATGAAAAATATTTTCCTACCATAGAACTATGGGCCTCCGGTTAAGATTCAGGAAGCATCATCCTAGTTGTTTAAACGAATCAGAAAAAACCCTCAGGGTAGGGATATGAGTTCTAAAATCCCTATGGTTCTCCATTTATATGTGGTCCATATTTGAATGGAATCCATATTTGGCCTACCTCTAACAAATTTCCCAACCAGACAGTGATTTTCTAGGAAAATATAATTAGCTCTACAGGTTTTCGGTATTACTAAATCTTTATCAATCATGAATAAAGGAATACGACCTTTAGAGGTGTTTAGGGTTTTTTTGATTCCTCTGACATTTTCAACAAAAGATCTAGAGTAGATGGGCCCACGATCAAATATGGACCTGCCTTTGTCTGGGGGTTCCTTTCCCCAAGACTTTTCCTCTTTTCTAGAAATTTTGTCATCTTCTAGGTCTAGATATGGTCCCACTACACCATCCCCATTAGCTGATTTGATGATTTCACCTGGTTCAAGTCCTTGATATGCTACTCCTCCTGAAGACATTTTATTTCCATAAATTTTTCTAGAGCGCCTAATTTTTCCATCTTTGCCCTTTCCTCACCTAAGGATTGGAAAGGATTTTTTGGTTTGGTATTGATTTGATTTGCAATGTTCTTTGTTATTCATGAAATTTGTGAAAAATGTAACATTATTGATCATCTATCTACTTTGAAATGACAATCTTGGAATGGTGATTTAATCCATTTTATCTTCTTTTGTTAAGCATATTTTATCTTCTTTTGTTAACAAATTTTATCTTGAATTGTTAACCAATTTTATCTTGAATTGTTGATAGACTTTTATCTTCCTTTGTTAAACAAATTTTATCTTCTTTTGTTAACAAATTTTATCTTCCTTTGTTAAGCTTTGTTTGAGCATGAAATAAAATGACTAAAATCTAACTTTGCAATGTAGGAGCTTTGGAATATCACCTTAATTATTCATTTTTCATAAAAAAATTGGAATTTATTAAAATTTCCACTTTTTACTTAAATGAAATTAATTTGATTGTCTTTTTTTAGGTAAATAAAATTTATATTTAATTGAAAATGGTTTTTAAGGGGTCCCATGCCCTTATTACAAAATCAACATAGACTCATGTTGGACTTTGAATAAAAACAAGAAAGGGACATCTGCCCAAAAAACAAACATCCCAAAAGAAAAAACGTAAAAATGCTTAAGCACCCAGGCTAACAAAAACTAATTCAACGCCCATCCTCGAGTGTTTCCTCAAACCCATACTTGGCGACATTAGTTAGGTAATAACCTTATCGCTATCCTTGACCACATCCTTGCTGCCATATTTCATCATAGAGGGGGTCTCCTTTGGCTTGATTGGCTCCTTCAGTTTTCCTGCATTGGACTCTTCGAATACTTTGCAAAAAAAAATAGCAAGTGTAATACATTATGCATTTCTTTCAAGGTTTCCTGAAACTCCTCGAATTGAGCAATTACCATGGATATAGCCCAAATTACCAAATTTTGTAGGGCCTCCATGGTGAAGTCCTCATCATCATCAAATTCCACCTCCTGGTACATGCTTTGGCTTCTAGACATCTTCTTTCATAGACATATAGATTTCCTTATAGCACCAATCGGTTCCTTGATTTTAGAATTATTTACTTTGGATGCCTCCTCATCCCTATTAGACCCTATTGATTTCATCTTTCTTGTTGGATTTGACATAGGGGTTAAGGATTCATCATCCTCAAGGGCACCCTCAGTTGGGAGGATGTTATTATGGGTAGGATGATCATAAAGAACAGGCTTAGATGATGAGATAGTGGGGCTGTGGGCAAGGAGATAAGAATAGATAACCTTGAACAATCCTTGGTGGGAAGGGAGATTGACCCCTTTTTTCTTCCTACAATTTTTAATGGAATGATTTATGGACTTGAATAGGAATTTTGGAATGTTCATTATGTTTATGTCTCTAAAATGGTTGACGGAGATCAAATGGAAGCTCCTTAGTTGCTTTTCAGGATCATCGATGATAATGAACATGTGCAAAGCGATTAATTTAATTATTTTAAAAATATGCAAAGTTTGAAATTTAGAATTCCCTTAAAAAATGTGAATTTGTGTAGAACTTGAAATTACAAATTTCCTTAAAAAAATGTGAACTTATGTTAAATTTGGAATTTCAAATTTTCTTTTAAATGTGTAAAATGAGAATTGAAAATGTAAATTTGTAATGGCCCTACTTCCCTTTTGGATTTAAAATCTTTATATATTTTTTTTTGTGTATTTTATAATTGCTAAGGTTAAAAAAAAATGAAAAAAGACTAGGGTTAGAAAAATAAAAATAAAAATAAAAAGACAAGTTGTCGTAACTTTAAAATTTCAAACTGACCCTACAACATCAACATCTTGCATTAAACCAACATTAGTCTGACCCGTATTCATGCAATCCAACATTAATGTGGTGCAATATTCTAAGGAAAAAAATGTACAATATATTAAAAATAATAGATGAGTTTACAATCAACATGCATAAAACTCACTAAACTTCCAACATATTGTCAAGAGAGATTTTCAAAATGAAATACAGTACAGAATACCGTGTTCTAATGGTTTCCAATGGTGAAATGGTGCAGTCCAACCACTTGGAAGGAGAAATCTCTTCCAAAACTCTAGTTTCCAATGTGCAATCTGTCAAAAAAATCTCTGACCTCTTTTTTGTGCCCTCTATTGGATATTTAAAATTTCCAAAAGTAAATAAAAACAAAAAAACTCTTCATTCTCACTTTTTCTCATCTGGATTTGAAGCGCCTCCTTCCATAACGCTTCCACCAGCAATAAAGTAAATAAGGCTTGTGCTCCTTCCATAACACTCTTTTATTATTGTTAATGTTTTCGTAACACTCCATAAGTGTGCCCAATTTTTTCAAACATGTGCCACTTGGGGTCCATCATTTTGCCTATTATGCTTTTGATGCCAACTTTAGCAAACGGATATATATTTTCCACTTGGTCATGGCCACCTAGGATCTACAATGTAGCTCACCAGATATCATCATTTAAGGTAAGGTTAGTCGACATATACCTTTCCAACAAATTAAAGGTGTTATAATTAGCAAATTCTTTGAACTAAACAAGGGTTTTCTCTCAATAATCTTGTTTGATAGCACACATGAAATGGTAAAGAAGATCATCATACTCCTAGCCTAGAGCATGTTTATGCCTAAGTCCTATGTAAAATTCATCATTTTGTAGTGTTGTATTATTGGTTTCAACATCAATCATTACCATAAGGTATTCAGAAGGGCAAACTCCACCAAAAATTGTGTATAGAGCTAGCTTTCCAACAAGAATTGCCATTCTCTAGGATCCAAGATTTTTGAGTCCCAAAATTGTGTTCATCATGAGTGACAAAAATGATTTTAATGCTCTGTTCATGCCAGTACTTATCAAGCACCTTTCCCTTTTATTTCAAGTTGTACAATCCAAAAAAGGATCACACCTATCTATTCCTATTGCAAGAATCGAAAGATACATAAAATGCATACAATAACGAGAAATTGACAATAAATTGACAATGAGAAATACACTTTATTCCATCATATTCGAAGCCAAAGTCAAATTACAAGTGCATCCCTCTTAGGGATAATCATTTTGATACAATTATTACAATAGGAATGTAATGTTTCTCTCTCAAGGGTAGGTGTGATTTCCAAATACCTTTTAGGACGACACGAACTACTCTAGGGTGTCAATGACCCTCTTCTCCATGATTAGAGGTATTTGTTGCCTTGCATCCCAAAACCCTATTAGTCCTGCGTGCAATAAACAAAAAGAAACATTAATAGCAAAGGAGACCTCTCTTAATGAGGCTTTTAAATACTGCTTGTATAAAATATAACATGATAATCAAGAAATCAAGAAAGTGATTCAATACATGTAAATCGTTCTAAATCATGATGATATACCATTAGAAAAATGAAAGAAACTAATATGTGTAACCACCAAAAAGGCTCACACCTAATAACCTCTATTGCAATTAAAGAAAGATAACAGCTAAACATGCACCAATTGACAACAAAAAGGGAATGAAAATACAAGAATCCTTTATTAATTCCAAATTGATTCAAGTTACATATTCGTACCTCTTAGGGATACCCACTTTGATACTTCAATTACATTAGATTTAATTCCCTTTTTGGGTATATGTGAATCAAATGCCTTCTAGGGTGCCATGAACTGCTCTAGGGTGTCGATGACCCTCTTCTACATGATTAGAGGTATTTTTTGCCTTGCATCCCAAAACCCTGTTAGTCCTTCATGCAATAAACAACAAGAAACATTTAAAAGCAAAGGAGGCCTCTCTTGATGAGGCTTTATAAAGGTTCTTGTATAAAAGATAACATGATAATCAAAGAATCAAGAAATTGTTTAAGTACATGTAAATTGATCTACAATAAGATAATCTACCATTAAAAACATAAAATAAACTAATATGAATCTATCTAAGCTCCTAATTAACCAATTGAAGACATGAAAGCATGAAAAATATTCATTATGCCTACGCTATAACAATGAAGGGAATTTGTTATTAACACCTAATTTGTCAGTTAAATGTCTCTAGAATGCTGAATTAAACCTGCAAAAGGATTAATATAACCTAACTAAATGGAATGCGACACTAAGAACAAAGGGATCAAAGGTCACCTACTAACCGTGGGTTATTCATGCGGTGGGCACTGTTCCCCATGGTTGACAATCATGGCGGAGACTGTAATAATTTTACCCTTCAAATTAGGGTTAATTCTTTGATTCTCTTTGTCAAATTGATGTTCAAGGGTCGCCTCTATGTCCTTTGACATATTTGGTTGTTGAATTGAAAAAATGGTGCACAGATTGCATGAATTGGCATTTCTTGGCTCTCTTAGGCTCCTAAGACCTCCATGGCAATGTGATCTCCAATTGGGTAGCAATAGTGTTCCTATCAATGCATGTAAGTGGGTATGCAATTCGATAGGGCTTCGCTGCTCAATTGATCCTATTTCTCTCTCTTTTTCCCAATTCGGAGGGGGATTATATAGCAATTGCCAAGGGCTAGGGGTAGCTTCCTCATGAAGCTAAGATCAAGATTGGGTAGTTGAGCTTGTTGGATGGAAGGATCCAGAACCTTCCTCACTCAAATCGCTCCAATCCGCAACCAATTGGTCATTGCAACCAATTTTAGGTCAAATGAAGGCCAACTAATTCTGAGTGTTGACCATGGATGATAGGGGCAGTGAGCACTGCTAATCACGGGTGTCAACCATGGCTAGTACTGACTAGGAAAAAAAATTCCAAATGAGTGGTAAACACCACTGCTATACATTGGATCTATCCAAAGGTCTTCCATATGGTCTTCTAGCATTTCCCATATGAGTAGTCACCTCGACATGACGTATTTTAGGTGTCTACAGATGCCCCTTTTGAGATGCATTGTGATTTTGAACAATGCTGAGAAAAACTAGATCTCCTAAAATTATGTCATAGGTTGCATGATGATCATTAGTCTGATCAACATTAGATGCCCCAAGTCCAACAAAAGGATGCACATCTTAGAATCATTACTTCCAACTGGAAGGCTTAATTTTTGAGAAGTTTGCACTCATAATCAGACATTCGGATAGCATCAATTCCAAGTAAGATTTCGCTACTATCAATCCAAAAGGAAGAGAGTTACAAATAAATTATCATATATGCTATTTTCCCCAACAGAAGGGTAAGCTTATGATAGTCTTTGTAAATGATTCATAAAACGAATGCAATTTTGACAAGATCAAGGGATCTTCTATTGATTTTGATTATGATTTGATATTATGACTACCCCCTCAAGTGACGAGTCGATGAGGGTAATGACAATGAAATGAAGCGACGAGGTAGCTTGACCACTATGAATGATCTTGAATAAATTAAGATTGAGCATTTTAATACTTGGCAAGGCCTAATCAGCTATGATTGCAACTGTTAATAGTAATTACCTATTTCTATCCCATGGAGCGGTCCAACCATGAAGGCCTTATTAGAGAATCGAAATGAAATCAATTGTAATTAGGCGTATTTTGAATCATATTTGTCAATGATAGGCTAAAAATATCATAGGAGAATTATGATGAATACTTCGTTCCCCTAGAGCATTCTAGCTATGAAGGCCTTCTTAGGGATTGAAATGAAGCATGATAATTATACGATGATGAATTTACCCCAAATGTCCTTATGGTAATTTACTCATCTTGCCATATTGCATGGATCGCAAGTCGTTGCAACCGCCAAGTGTATAAGGTAAATGATTGAATACGAGGCACATTTGACTTTTGATTTATTTGATTTTTTTTTAATTTTGAATTGAATTTGTGGATTTGGCTGAGAGATTCGGTGCTCCAAGGATTGTCATAGCGACGACCTCAGTTGAATATACTTTGTAATATCAGCTAGTTATTTTATTTTGCCTTATGATGATATTTTTCAATGTTATTGTGCTTTGTTTGGTGTATTTAGATTATTTTATCTTTTTTTGGGCAATTTTGGTCCGATGCACAATTTTATTTTGACCATTTAAGGCTCTTCACAGTAGGAATTGGAAGTATTAAATACAACTTTTTTACTGCACTTGTCAACTATGGGAAAATTGCTTGATTGCGGTTGACAGTCACAATCGTAAAACCCTAATTCGAGGACCGCGGGTGTCAGCCATGGGCCAACCCGAATGCAAAAAAAGTTAAATAGGGACTTGTTGGTGAAAATTTCATTATTTACCTGATAGTAAAAGTAACTTTGAGAGCTCTGAGAGGTAATTAACAAATTTTAACCCAAAATGTTGCTAAAAACCTTACCTGATTCCACACATTCCATACCAATGGTTGATCAGTTAGAAGCTTCTACTAGCAGAGAAGCGGATGCTCCCAAGGTAACTCAAAAATCGAGACCTCACTTGTACATTACCGGATTAAAATTAACCACATTAAGAAATTGGTAAATTAACCTCATTAAATTTTCAATAATAAACCTCGCCTTAGCTAGGTTTAGCATAGGTTAGATTAGGAGGAGGGTTAGTTTAATTTTTTAGGGAGGTTTTTCGGGAAGGACGGGCCTAAAATTGGTCTCACTCCCCAGCTGTGAGTGGCAACCGTGGGCCCCAATTGGTAGAATGGGGGTCGTAGCTGTCAGCTGTGACGGGATTTAAATCCCAATGATCAAATTTCTAACCATTGGGCCGACCGCGGTTCCAACTCGCGATGCCCAAATTTTTTAGAATTTTGCAATTTTAATCAATTTTTTTATTTTTATTGAATTTTTCAGGGTACTTAATGCCATTTATTATTTTTTTGAAGCACTCTTTTAATATTTTTAAAAATTTTGATCATATTTTTGCATGTTTTTACATTTTTAGGATATTTTAATGATTTGTTTGTCATTTTTAGTAATTTTAATTGTTTTTATTATGTTTTTACTTTATTGCTTTTATCCAGTCCTTAAATAATAGAGAGAGGGAGACCGTTCTTTTTCACAACCTGCACTGCACTCTGACTTATGGGGAGCGGGCTTCGTTTGCTACTATGGGGTTTGGCTACATCCTAGACCTCCCCATGATCCAAGTGGATCAAGCTTATCTCACTGCATTGGCCCATCACTAGGATGCGAGGATCAATATATTTCACCTATCGACAAGTGAAATGATTGTCACCTTAGAGGATGTGTATTGCATCTTCTGACTGCCCATTGATGGTGAGCCCATCACCTCCTCTTTGACCATGATGAAGAAGGTCATTTTCTATTATATCTTCGGGCAGCATAGCATGGAGGCACAGGGCCGCATTGATCATGAATGCATCCATGTGTAGGAATGGTACGAGGCTAGATTCTTCTCACAGTGGGAGGTTATGTTTATGCACCTCATCATTAAGATCACCCTCCTGGATTCTTTAGGTGTGAGGTTCCTATGGAACCTTCTAGCTTGAACCAGAGAGGTCATGGTCAACTCGACCGTGTAATTGCTCATTTTGTCCTGGGGGAGCACTCTCTTAGCATAGTTGTACCATGAGTTATTCCATATTACCTGTCAAAGCAGAGTGGGTATCAGTTGCAACTTTCTTACGTAAATCTGGGGCTGGTAGAATATCTAGATAGAGCACCCCATCAACCTGCATCTGTCGATTGCTACTATTGCTGATGATTATCAGTGTTATACCACCTACTGGCCCTAGGAGTAGGAGGGCTTCAGGAGTAGCTCTCATGTAGGAGACCTATACCATTACATCGATCACTTCACATAGCTACGTTTTGATGATATTGAGTGGTGACCATACATGGACTGCCCACCTTGGACTGAGGTAGATAGATACCTGCATCGAGCATGTAGAGATAGATGGATGATCAACCACAAGGCTAATTGGCATGAGTATCACTACTCTTGAATCCTATGGAAATTCAAATCCAGTAGGATATCCCAGCTATGACGACCATCTACAGATGGCTAGTCTTGGAGAGGAACCTGACCTGGCCCCAGGCATAGTACAGGCATAGTTGAGTGTCATGACTACTGAGAGGGACCTACTTAAGGTGATGATGGGAGATCCCTCATCTTCATAGGCTATCATGTCACCTCTGGTAGTGCCCTCTACTTTTCTACCAAGAGGTCGTGATCCTATGGCAGAGATTAGGCATCTACATTCCCTCATGGAGGAGGGTAATACCAAGCATACAATGCGCGTAGCCTACATAGACCAGTTGGAGGGTCATATCAGGCTGCTAGGTGGGAAGATTCCAAAGGATACCCACACTATAGGGACCTAGAGGACCAAGTCGAGGACCAAGGAGATAGCGCAGTTTTCTACTAGCTTGAGCTACATGATGCATAGGAATGAGAGGACTCACATAGGATCTAGTAGGATATCCCAGCTATGTCGACCATCTATATATGGCTAGTCCTGGAGAGGGACCTGACCTGGCCCCAAGTCACTCCATTAGGGGAGGACGATGATGACTTCCAAGAGTTAGGGCTAGCACACACTGAGATTACTCCAGACTATGATGGTTGGTGGACTAACTTCTAGTGGAATGACAAGGGTCCTCTAGGTCAGCTAGTGGAGGGATTTGCAATAGACGGTGGAGAGGGCATAGAGGTGGATCCTCATGGGTGCAGGACCCACCAGTGGACTGAGGGAGCTTGCGACATAGTAGAGGAGGTCCTGCAGGTAGAGGTAGGGGATGAGGTTTTCGAGGAGGGTGAGGCACCTTCGAATAGTGAGATCAAGCAATTGAGAGCATAGGTTGTTGACCTAAAAATCTATGTGGGGAGACTCCACACCTAGCTACTTCATAGGGATAGCTTGATCTCCACTCTAGAGGTGAAACTAGCACATGGGCAGAGGTAGTGGCAGGGATATAAGGAGGAGAGGACAGCTCTCCATGCATAGGTTACCATTGTAGATACTCAGATTACATAGCTCAGAGGCAAGTAGGATCTGGCATAGGCACAGTTGAGTGTCATGACTACTAAGAGGGACCTACTTAAGGTGGTGAGGGGAGATCCCTCATATTCATAGGCTATCATGCCACCTTCGGTAGTGCCCTCTACTTTGCTACCAGGAGGTCATGATCCCATGGCAGAGATTAGGCATCTACATTCCCTCATGGAGGAGGGTAATACCAAGAATACAATGCGTGTAGCCTGCATATACCAGTTGAAGGGTCATATCAGGCTGCTAGGTGGGAAGATTCCAAAGGATACCCACACTATAGGGACCGAGAGGACCAAGTCGAGGACCAAGGAGATAGGGCAGTTTTCTACTAGCTTGAGCTACATGATGCATAGGAATGAGAGAGTTCACAAGTCTTCGAGTACTCATAGTGCTAGCTCACAGATGACTCATAGGGATGGCAGAGGCAATGGAGGAGCCTCATATACTGGGGATGTAGGCCTTATTTAGTATAGATCTTTAGAGATGCTTTTTGTACTATTTTTTAGTGTAAGGTCGAGGACCTACACATATGCAGCCTGTGGTTATTTTGATGTATCCCACTGTACTTATTGACACATATATATTTATATGATATGACATTTCATCCCATTACATGTGTACTTTATTTTTGGTATTTTATGTTTTATTTTATGCATATGTATGCAATGTGTTATTTATTTGATGCTATATGATGTGATGTATGGATGACATGCACTAGCTAGATATGCGATGGATGATTAGATGTTATGAGTTTATGTATGCAAATAAACTACTTATGATGGATGCATTATGAATGTCATATTTTGATGTTACATTCATGTATATATTTGCTTTACTTGTGTGCATTTAGTTTACACTGCTATGACATAATTTATGTCATGTATGTACTGCATGTATTTCTTTATTTCTTTGATAATGTGTTATGCAAAATAGACATGTATGCTTTAATCACTTAAAATATAATGTATGAAATATGAGTTTTAATCAATCTAATGGATGACAGCATAGAACGTATAACAATCATGGATTTTAGTTGCTTTATCTCTTTGTGAAAGATAGTACACTCATGTATGAGATGCAATTATTTATTATTTTTTGTTCATAAGCTTTTGTAAATTAAAATAATATGGATAACATAGTCAATGGTCATCTAGATATCATTTTTGACATCCATATGGTATCTAACATATATTACAAATTGTTCTAATAATTAAATTCTCATAAAAGAACTTGATGTTTTGATGATTGCATTGAAAATTGGTTGTTGCTATTTGGGAATTTTTGAGGTTTACCATGATACTCAAACACCCTAGTTTACTGATAAAAATTTGTATACTAACCATACTAGACTTCTGAAACATTCACTAGGATAGGCCCTAACTGTTCATTATCCTTGTGTGTGCACATGAGTATATTAAGATAAGGCATAAGCATACCCCGATGTCAAGTGGGATTCCTTCAGCCCATTGCTAATATTGGGGGTCCATAAATGTTTATCCAATATTAGGTTTAGATTTTAGTTGGACTAGACCACTAGATGATATAGGACACCTAAAGCTAGCTCTTCCACATTCAAACATTGGTCTACACAAAAGTGAAGTGCTAATGTATCAGACATATCGTCATGTGTAAGGTATAGTAGTGTTGGCAATTCCATGGATTCACGTTTGCTCCCATCTTTTGTTCAATTTATCGGGATACTTGCTCATATAAAGTGATAAAATCCCTATTTATTTTGTACTATAGTGACAAGAATCATTGTTTATTTTGTACTTTCCTTTCTTTTTCTTTCTTTTTCTTTCTTTTTCTTTCTTTTTCTTTCTTTTTCTTTATTATTCTTTCTTTTTCTTGAGCAAGGGATTTGATACTGATTTGACTTTCTTTGTACAATTTTATCTTCATTTGACTTGACTTTTTGGAGTTTTTAAATTTGATAATTTGCTTCATAAACTTCCTTTGGGGATTTTTACTTTGAGGAACTGTTTCTAGGATATCAATCTAGGATATCGATCTTATGATATCAATATGGGATATCAATATGGGATATCAATCTGGGATGTCGATCTAGGATGTCGATCTTATGATATCGATCTAGGGTATAAATCTGGAGGATTGATATGGGATACCACTCTAGGATATTTCTCATTTTAACTTAGGCAAGGGATTTTGGATAAGGAATAAACTTGTCCGCACAAGGGATAAGCAAGAATAATTATTTTCACCTCAGGATACCTGGTCCTACTTCATGGCTTTCATCTTCCCCTAGTCCATATTAGGATTGTTTAATTTGTTTATTAGTGATAGAATTCTGATATGCTAAGGGCTATACTAACTAGACCTCAACTACAAAATAAAATCAAACTTTCTATCAACTCTTGAGAAGACCTCTAGGTATGTTTGAATGACCAAAAAACCCTAGTATATTCTTCATAGCAATAATTGGGGTTGTGTTGAAAAACACAGTTACTCACAAGCGTGATAAATGGATAAAAAATATAGTGCATAGATGCATGATTGAAACACAAACATGGTGTCATTTGTAAGATTGTAAACATAATTCATTCTAATGCAAGAGTGATGGATGATTATGCCTAATGAAATGCAAAGGTGAAAATGCATGTAAAAAATGAGATTCATGATGCCAGATGCAATGCAATGATGCAGATGAAATGCAAATGTTTTTTATTTTTTATATTTTTTCAATTTTTATGGATTTTAATATTTGGTTTGACCAAAGAGCTTACAGATGCCTTTGGAGCCTTTTGGGATTGACCAAGAATTTTTGAGAAACCCTTGGAGCCTTTAGGGGGATTGACCAAGTGGTTTTGGAATACCCTTGGAGCCTTTTCTTGGGATTGACCAAGCGGTTTTGAAAAACCTTGGAGCCTTTTAGGATTTACCAATCAATTTTGAGAAACCCTTAGAGCTTTTTAGGATTGACCAAGTGGTTTTGAGAAACCCTTGAAGTATTTTCTGGATAACCAAAGGGTTTACAAATGCCTTTGGAGAGTTTTAGGATTGACCAAGTGGTTTTGAGAAACCCTTGGAGCTTTTTAGGATTGGCCAAGCAGTTTTGAGAAACCCTTGGAGCCTTTTTTGGATGACCAAAGGGCTTACAGATGCCTTTGGAGCTTTTTGGGGTTTTGGCATAAAATTCTTTAAGATGAAAGATATTGAGAGGTTCAGGATCTTCAACTCCTCCAAGTGATGCCAAGCGATATGTCCCAGGTCTGATCTTTTCTAAGATCATATAAGGACCTAACCAGTTAGCCACAAATTTATCTCACATTTTTGGTGGTAAATTTGAGTTATGTTGGTTATCTTTCAGCACAATATCACCAACCTCAAAGTCTCTCAGATGGACTTTGCTATTGTAAGCTCGTTTTAAGTGCTCTTGATAAACACAGAGGTGCTTGATGGAATTCACATGATGTTCATCAAGTAGTGTCAATTGATCTAGGAGAGATTATCGTGCGGTGTTGTCATCGATGAACTCTTTCAATGTGACACATAGCATTGGAATTTCCAACTCTAAGGGCATAATGGCCTCAACACCATATACCAATGAAAATGGAGTCACCCCAATGGATGTCTAAATATTAGTCCTATAATCCCATAAAGCAAGGGGCAGCTGGATGTGCCAATCTTTGTGGTGCTCTTGTACCATCTTTTTCAAGATGGAGACCATTGTCTTATTTGAATCTTCAGGTTGTCCATTTGCTTGCGTATAATATGGAGTCACAAAATTGTGTTTGATTCTATACTTAGACATCAAAGCTCTCACATTTTTGTTCTTAAATGATGTTCCATTATTCAACACTAGCTTGGATGGAATCCCAAAATAACTTATGATATTGGTGAGTATAAACTCAGCAATACGCACTCCAGTTGTCATTGTTAAGGGAATGGCTTCCACCCACTTAGTAAAATACTCAATAGTCATGATAATAAAAGTATGTCAGCCCAATGACGGAGGAGAGATCTTATCGATGAGATCAAATCCCCACTGATCAAATGGGCAAGCCACTTGAATGGGTTGTAAGGCCTATGATGGCAAGTGTGTAAGATTAGCATGATACTAAAATTTAATGCATTTCTTGACATACACATTGCAATCCTTCTCCATAGTGGGCTAATAATAACCCATGTAAAGGATGCGCTTAATGATAGCCATCTTGCTAAAATGGCCATCGCACGTACCATCACGAGCTTGCAAAATTACCCAAGATGACTCTTGGAGCTCAAGACAATGAAGGAGAACGTCATCATAGCTTCTACGATACATGATGTCTGCTAATAAGACATACTTTATCACTTTATATTTAAATGTGCACTTAGTGGCATGTGACAATCCCTAAGGGATTACACCAAGTCTATGGAATTCATATATCTATGACGTCCAATTATGATAAGCTTCAGCTTTGAATGATAAGACATGTTCCCCCTACAGTTCTACATTGGCAAATGCAGACTAAGAAACAACCTTATCATGAATGGTAATACCACTCTCTGTCGGATCCTGCGAGATCAAAGATCCCCAGGACGGTCTCTTGATATAGTCTCTGGCTCTGTAGAACCATTCATGATTTGGTTCCACATGAATCATGTTGATTGACTCTTTTTTATCCAATGCTTCATGTTGCATAATAGAGTGTGACAACGTTTTTACATGAATGGTAGTGAAATCGACAAACAAATTCTGAGGAATTAGAGATCCTAAAGATGTCATTGTATCTATAAATCTATTGGACAAACGAGGGATTACCTCAATGTCATACTATTCCAATTGAGCTAGATAAATGTCAACAAGATCCTTGTAAGATTTCAATACCGGATATTGACATTGAAATAATCCCTTAACTTGGTTCACAATGAGAAGGTAATCGCCAAAGATATTTAACTTTTTTATCTTCATGGCGATAGCTATTTGGAGATCCAAAATTAGTGCTTCGTATTCAACATTGTTATTAGTGCAAGGAAAGTCTAACTTAAATGACAAGAGCATTGGAGTTCCTTGTGGCATGAACAACACTATTCCTACACCACCCCCTTGGTCACACTTCGAACCGTCGAAGAACAGGGTCATATTGGATTTTTTATCTGGTTCTTCGGGTAAGTTCTTCTGATAAGGAAAATACTACATCATCAAGAATCTCTATGGTGAGAGGCCTATTATTTTAAGAGGCACCTCAGCCAGTTGATCTGCTATGACTTTTCCCTTAATGGACTTTTGGCTTATGAATTCTAGATCCAATTTTGTTAGTAGTATGATCCACTTCATAGTACGTGTATTATGATATGTCTTTCTCATCATATACTGCAAAGAATTTTTTTTAGATATGACATATGTCGTATGACTCAATATATAGTGTTACAATTTCTTTGTAGTGAACACTGCTGCTAAACACAGCTTTTCCACATATGCATATTCCAGCTCATAGCTCACCAAGATTCTGCTAATGTAATATATGGTTTGTTCTTTACTTTACGTATTCATTTGGGCTAACATGGTTTCCAATGCAAATTCGATTGTCAATATATAACATAAAAGGCTCATCTGGCCTTAGTGGAGCTAACACTAGCAGCATCGCCAGGTATTTCTTGATTTCAGCAAATACTACTCGATAGTCCTCATCCTAATTGAATGGGACCCCCTTGTGTAGCAATCAATTCATGGGTCAACATTTATCTGATAATTGAGCGATAAATCACTTTATGGATGCTACTTTACCCTATAGGCTTCTTAGTTCTTTGATGTTTGTGGGGGATGCATTTCAATAATAGCCTTGACCTTTGTTGGGTCAACTTCGATGCCTCATTTTGAAATGATGAATCCTAAGAGTTTTCTTGAAGTTATACCAAATACGCACTTCTTAGGATTCAACCTGACATTATGCTCTATCAGGCGATCGAAGACCTTCTTTAGACCTTCGCATGCTCAGAACGCAATAATGACTTTGCCAACAAGTCATCAATGTAATCCTCTAGGATCTTATGCATATAGTCATAAAAAATGTATGTCATAGCCCACTGATATGTGGCACCAGCATTCTTAAGGCCAAATGGCATAACTTTATAGCAAATTATCCCCCATGGCATTATAAATGCAATTTTATGCTGGTCTTTAGGCTTAATCCAAATTTTATTGTAACCAGAAAAACCATCCATTAAGGAGAGCATCTCATGACCTACAATTGCGTCTACAAGAGCATTTATATTTGGTAACAAAAATGAATCCTTTGGTTTTGCCTTATTCAGGTCTCTAAAATCTGTACAAATATGGATCCTTCCATCAGGTTACAGGCACCATATTGGATATCCATTTTGGATAGTCGATGGAAATGACAAACTCTACATCCAATAGCTTTTGCAACTTGTCCTTAACCATTAAGGCTACTATTGGATGCATCTTCCTGAGTTTTTGCTTTATTGGCTTCTTTGAAGATCTAGCGAAAGGTTATGAGTAACCAATTTTGGATCTAGACCCAACATATCATTGTAAGTCCAAGCCAAGAGATCAGGTCTCTCTCTCAATAGAGGGATGAGGATGGCACACTCAACAGGAGTCAAAGTCTCCCCAAATTTGACCTTCCTTGGATTGGTGGGATCATTACTGATATCCACTTTAAATTTCTCCTCTAATGACATATCAGATCCCTCCTCAAGCTGATGAGGCATAGGGATCAATTGGATGTCATCTACCAGATTCATAGGTTCCTCATTGGAAGTATCCTCAGCATGATAGACATCGTGTGCATAGCCTAGCACAAAATGGAAAGGTTGCAGCATTTATTTGTTAGGGAAGAAATCTTCAGGCTCTAGTGGTGAATCAGCGCGATCCCAATCAATAGCATCTACATCTAGAGGCAACGATTTGGACAAATCGGCTTTATTATGGAGTGGAGTGGTCAAATCAATGGATATCATATTGATGAAATGGATCATGTCTCTAGGACCACGTGCAAGTGACTCCTCATTAACAAAACTTCCATCCCTGATATGCGGTTATGGGGGTATGGGGATCTCTAGACCCATCTATGAACAAACTATCGAATGGGATCATTGGGCTCAAGGAGCTCCATGTACATCGATGGATCGGGAAACACCATATAATAAATCATATTAAGATTCAGTGGTCTCCCTCTAAGGCGAGGATGGATATTGATCTCTCTATGCATCTCCTTAGTCATATAATGAGCATTACGATAGCGTAAGTAGGGAAGTCCTAAGTAATCTCTCTCTATCTCATCTTCTTCATCACTATCGTAATATAGGATTTCACCACTATCCACTGGAATGGGACGCTCTGGAAAGGGTGGCCCCATATAGGTTCTCCTAATCGATATCATCACTATCCGGTAGAATCGAGTACAAATGCTGTAAATATGAAGGTGCTAAGTAAACTGGCTCAACTTCATCCTCAGATTCATCGTTGTTCGAGAATAACTCATCATCATCCATTTTAGAATTGTAGTCTGGTCCATCACTTTCAATTATGGATACTGCATGGACGTCCTCAGAAGCAACTTCTGATTCGATACTCGTAATTGTATCTAGATTTTAGAAGTGCATATCGATGTCACCGATAGCTCCACAACTTTGATTGTCCAAGTTAGCTCTTGGAATGGGTTATGGGCTAATATCCACCAAGATTTTCACGTGATATCTCTCAGGTGGATCTATAGTGACATAAGTCACTAGTCGGTTATCCCTCTGAAACACAGAAGGATTAGGGTGATATGAATTGAAATCAACTTCACCCCCTAAACTGAGGTACAGGAAGTCTAAAGATACTACTAGGAGTTTAGCTTGTCCTCTGCTATAGAATCCCAACCCAAACCTATTAGTGGGTAACTAATTTTATGGTTCTACAGGCTTCTTTCGCCCCTGCTCGAATAGTTTGAAATCGTAACCATGCCAATGGTAATTAGAAAGATAATGAACATTCATGGTGAATGGTTCATCATCATCCTCATCCATAGGCATGGGAGATGCAAACTGGTCTAGCCCTCCATAGATGAAGTTGGTTTGGTTAGGTGGTACTGTTGTGGCCTCTCCAAAACTAGCCCTAATAAATAGGGACCCCCCTATTATTTTTGTTATTCTAGGAATTTTGGTTTGTTTGCATGGTAGTTTGGATAGAATTGTATGTCCTTCATTGTTTTTTTAAGTAGTGTTTAGGATGTTTAAAGCTTTGATCATTTGTAATAGATTGAATTCATGTTAAGTGTTTGCTTAAGCCATGTTTTAATAAATAAAAACTTTAAAACATAAAAATAAAAATAAAAAAGGAAAATATATTATTATTATATGTTTCATATATAATAATAATGATTAAAAAAATAAAAATAAAAATGAAACTAATGCTTATATATGGTAGGTATATATATAAAAAAAAAAAAAACTATAATATATATGCATATTATATATACATGTATATTATAAAATTATAAATAAATAAATAAATAAATAAATAAATAATAAAAAATATAAAATAAATAGAATAGTGATAATAAAAAGAAAAAGCTTAGGTCAGTTTTCACTTTGATTTAGAGGTTGGTTTCATTTTATTTTACTTAGTTTCTAAACTAGGCTTCATTTTATTTTTAGATTTAAAGCGTCGTATTTAGCATTGTTTTAATTTTAGAATTTAATGGTTTTTATTTTAAAGTAGACTTTTAATTGTTTTAGAATCTAAAGGGGGCCTTATATATCATTTTACCTACAGGTAATCAGGGTGGATAGGATACGCATCATGAGGCAGCAGAAAAAGAAAAAATTGCATGAAGGGGAATGCGCAGCTAGCGAATCAATGGATATGCATGCTTAGAGGATTAATTGGTGACTAATCTTGTGGCACCAGCACATGAGTAAAGTTGCATGAAGGAATAAAAAATAAAAAAACTTTCGAAAGCCAAAGAAGAAGCGTTATGGAAAGAAAGGAAAGTGAAGCGTTATGAAATGCATGGGCAGAGGCGTTGGAGATAGAAACGGAGAACCCGAAAGGGGAGTTTTAAATACAAGATTGTAATAGATGAATGGGGGTGGGAAATTTTGAAGGTAGGACTGCATGCAAATGGCTTCTGCTTTGAATTCTTTCTTGCCATGTTACTGGACTGGAAGTCTACCATACAATGCCAATGGCTGAAGTTGTATTTTACCTTTTAATGAGTTTATTGAAAAATCAATTGCATGTCAATATATTGAAATCTCTACAGGTTTTAATGCATTTTTGTTGGTTAATCTGTTGTTCTTATTTAATATATTACCTTTTCCCTAGGATATCGCACCTCTTTAATGTCGGATTGCATGCATATGGGTCCCATTAAGGCAGGTTTTCTGTGCAAGATATTAACATTGCAGGGTTTACGGTGATTTCCAAGTTGTAGTGCTCTAGTTCATTTTAGTTTTGTTTTTATTTTATTTTATTTTATTTGTTTATTTATTTTATCTTTCTAAACCTAACTGGATTTTGTTATTTCTTTTAAAACATTTCAAAAAATAAAAAAAAATAAAGAAACATATTAAACAAAAAAAATCCAAAAACAAAAATTTAAGTTTGCAGAATAAGCTTTAAAATTTAATTTAAAGCAAATCTGGTTTTATTTCAAGACAAATGTAAGATTCCACTATTATTTAAAATTCTCAATTGTAAAGGGAATTTTGCAGGTTTTGTTCAATAGGCTTTCACCATTTTGAAATAGCAGGTGGATCTTAAGGTTTATGTTTTATTTTCAAGCAATTAGTCATTTCCCTTTTATGAAATCCCATTTTCACAAAACAGAAATGATTTATGAGGTAATTTTAAAGAGGCTATTTTTTCTTCAAAGTAATAAGTTAGTTTCTTTCATGAAAATCACAATTTCATGAAAAGGAACAATTTATTTGGCATATTACAGGCCTTTACATTAAAAGCAACAAACTATTTCATTTCACGAAACTACGGTCACATTGGAAGGAAGGAAGCGATTTACAGGGCATCTCAAACCTTTTATTAACTCTCTTTATGAAAACTCATTTCATTAAAGATAGTTAGCAATAAGGCACATTGAAGGCTATTAGAGCTACAAAGCTAATCATCCAAAGTCATTCCATTTCATGGTTGAAGCAATATAAAATGAAGCATTTCATTATTTCAGAGTTACATTTTAGATGCTGATTTTATTTTTTATCTCAGGTTTTAAGCAAGGTTCAAAGAAGGATAAAATTGATTAAAACTTGCTTAACTAGAAAGATAAAATCTATCTAAACACTTTAATATAAAAGAAATTTCATTTGAAGGGGAGCAATTATAAGGTGTCTCGAAGGTTGTGTTCTTTAAAGCCATAAATCTATTTTCCTTCACAAAAAATATAGTTTCATGAGAGTGAGAAGATTTCAAAGGGCTATTATTTTAAAGTGGTAAATTAATCTTCTTCATGAAAAATCAAATTTCATTAGAGGGCATTTATCAAACACATTAAATGCTACTACAGCTACAAAGTTAGCTATCCATGATTATTCCTTTAATATTCATAGCTTAGAGGAAGATATTCATCTATTAATTCATGTTTAAAGCAAGGTTAATAAAGAATCAAATTGATTAAAACTTGCTTAACAAAGAGCAATGAACAATAATAGCACCTTATACTAAAGCAACCCTAGCACAGGCCCCTTGTTAATAGTTGTTTTGCAGAGCACTGAGGTATTCCTTGCACTCATTGGACAAGCATACATGCACACATTAAGATAAAAGGAACCTTGGAGAAGTTTATACTTCTTTGCAAGAGAGGGTTTTTAATCAAATCCTAACTGTGAGTGTGGTTTTGCACTTGGGCAAAATCACCACTCAATATTTTGGCGGTAGAAAGAGGGCCTGATTTGGTTGTTTTTATCATAGATGCTAACCTGTTCATGCTATTTGAAAGAACGATTTGAATACATTTAGCTTGATTAATGAGGTTTTATTGATCATATCTATTGATTTGAAAGTTCTCCAATTGATGATACATTTATGCTAATCCTTTTCTAATTGGATAATGGCTTTAATGTTATGATTTAATTGATTCATATCTGTTGAGATTTGTTAGTCATTTCATGCTTATTGTAAAATATTTTTTTGGCTAACAAATTTGGTTTTAAAGTCTAATTATTTGAGGTTATCTAATGGCTTTTAGTGCTTCTTTAAGGGTATATAGTCCTCTAAATGTAACTGGGAATTCACATCCTATGCCCATAGATATTTTGAATAATCTACCTCACTTTAGGCATGATGGGATGGAATCTGATGAAGAGCATATTCAAGGATATAAGGGCCTTTTAATTCATTTGCAAATCATACATGAAGATGTTGTTTGTAGGATGTTTCCATCCACATTAGATGAATTTGCTTATGATTGGTATATAAGTTTACCTGCAGGTTCTATCACCTCTTGGGAGCAATTAGAGGTAGCATTCCTCAAACAGTTTGGAAAATTGATTGATCCAGATAGGATATTAAATCGTTTATTTTTATTTGTAAAGAACCTAATGAGTCCGCAAGACAATTTAATGATAGGTTCCATAGGTTATACATCGATGTGGAGAGTCATTACATTATTTTGGAAGAAGAAGCTATCCAAGTGTACCTAGAAGCCCTAGATCCTTTTACCTCTACATTTCTAGGAAGAGTTATTAAAGAGTCATCCTTGTCTATAGCCTATAGTGAGGCAATAACGGTAGAACAATGATACATTTCAAAATGTGTGGATGTGGGAAAATTATCATTGCTCGACCCTAAAGCTTACAATCAAATGCTACCAAAGAATCTAGTTGAGGAACCACCTTCTCCTATGATGGATTGTGTTTCAAGAGTAGTGGATTCCAACCAATACCAACCTTCAAACCTAGTAGTCTTGAATCAAGCAAATGAGGATGGTGATGATCAAGTTGATCAAAGTCTAGAGGTTGGCTTAGGGTCACTTTTTACAAAGGAGGATTGGGATAATTTTAGAAGTTTGAATACAATAATGGATCCCATGGAAGAAACCCTTGACCCACCATTAGATGAATCCGAAGAAGATAATTTTTTTGAAGTTGAGGAGGATGAATCTGAGGAAGATGAATTCTTTGACGTTGAAGAGGGTGAACCAATGGTTGAACCTAAATATTATACAGAAGCCTTGATATAATTTGATAATTATGATGACTTTTTGGAAAAATATGAGCAATGTATTCCTTTTGCGCATTCTAATAAAATTTCTTCATCTCATATGCATGACTCGAAAGATGCTATCTTGATTAAAGAGCCTATAATTTCTAAACCTTTAGAGAATCGTAAGCCATTTGAAGACATGATAGGGTTTTATCCCATGGATTTAGAAGATGATTATTATAATGGTTGGGGAAGATATGAAGACTTGTTTGTTGCTAACTTTCCTACCAATGAAGGTTTTGTGTCAGTTGATATGCAGGATGTTGAAATCGCTACATCACAAGAAGTGTTACAAAATGATGATGATGGAACCCTTGAAGAAGAACAGGTCATAATGGCTCACCAAATATTGGTAAATGAAAATGTGCATGAGGTAGAATCTAACCTTTTGTGTCCAAACATCCAAGATTCAGGTGAAAATTTGTCTAATCTTTTATGGAATTCAAATGCTATTTATGATGAAATACCTCTAGAAATGAATGAAAATTTAGAGTGGATTTTTTATCATACCACTAATGAGATTGCTTTGTTATATGAGGGAGAATTAGACATGCTTAAATTGTTAAAACATGTTCATCAACAACTAACAATTGAATCTAGGATACAAGATTATAATAAGTCTCATTTAGTAAATATCCTAGATGATTGTAAATTATTGCATGAATATGATTGGTCTAAAGACATGGATGATGATATTGCTTTAAAATTTTCAGAAATAGCCTCCCATTTGAAGGAAATCATACATGCTTGCAAAAATGAATCTAATATTGAAATTGGCATCTCATTAGATAAGCAAAATATTGTTGAAAATCATGTACTCACTTGCAAGTTTAATGAATCAAATGTCCAATACAGAATTGCTAACAAACTTGAATCAAAGGGGTTATGTGAGAAAGGCAAGATGAGAGGTGTTGCGTGGCTTGATCCAATCTTGTTTTGCTAGAATTTTTGTAAAGCTTAGTATGCATTACATGTTGAAAGCCTTTCAAATTGTGCTAACCGTGTTTGGGATCCAGGGAAATGATGGTCAAAATTTTTGCATCATCTTGTATATTATTGTATATAAGTTTTGGTTTTCATATTTTGGTTTTGGCTTTTTGTTTGGGTTTTATTTCTAATTTTGGGTTTGGTGAGTTTTGTGTGTTTATTTCCTTGGCAAGTTTGTGTTAGATTAGGTTTTGGGTTGTTTCCAAGTTTGGTTTGCAAGTTTTGAGTTTTGAAGTGGTCTCTCCATTTGTGGTTGTGTTCTGTGGTCATTGCTAATGTTTGATCTCTTGAAGGATGAATTGCATATCATGTGAGATAGAATTGGTTAGAAATTGTTCCTAGATTATGGGGATTAAGATAATGAATTTTGAGAATCATGAATCATTTTGCAAAGGCTACACATGAACACATCATATTAAGGGGTATTTTTGAAATCTTGAAATATGAAGTTATTTGGTTTGCAAATTAAGGCAAAAATGTTTTTTGTATACTCAATATTTAACCTTACTTAAGCTCTACCCAGGTGGTAGGTGAAGTTTGCAAAGCAATAAAAAAAATGAGCCAAACCAATCAAATGGCTTAAGACATATCCACCGGGGCTATAGACGCCTGGATGGCAGTGGAGCAATGTTTTCAAAATAAGCAAATGCAAATTTTATCTAACACTTGGGTGAGTGAAGCATCTCCACTAGGGCTATAAACGCTTGACTGGATGTGGATCAAGCAAAGGCACATCTTAAATGAGAAATTTTTGTAGCCTAATGCAAACCGGTGATGGATTCTGAATAGTTTTCAGGAATGCTAAAATTGAAAGCACTTTCACCTACTTAGCTTTAGTAGTGTTTCATGTGTTTTTGATTAAAGTTGTTCATCCCTTTTTTTTATGTTGCTAAATAATTTTATCTCTAAATTTTTGGTTTGGTGGGTCTCGAAACGAAGGATTCTGGGTTCTTCACCTGGAATGCTCAGGAAAATTCCCTAGCATAGTTGTCATTTGTTGTGGCCTCTCCATGACTAGCCCCAATAAATGGGGACCCCCTTTTATTTTTGTTATTCTGGGAATTTTGGTTTGTTTGCATGGTAGTTTGGATAGAATTGTATGCCCTTCATTGTTTTTTTTAAGTAGTGTTTAGGATGTTTAAATATTTGGTCATTTGTAATAGCTTGAATTCATGTTAAGTGTTTGCTTAAGCCATGTTTTAATATAAAAAAACTTTAAAACATAAAAATAAAATAGAAAAGAAAAATATATTATTATTATATGTTTCATATATAATAATAATGATTAAAAAAATGGGGGGGCTCTACAGGGCGACTTCCCATGGAAGTCCTATTCCTCTTACCTGCATCCTTTCCTCATCCATGTCCTAGGATCCTATTCCTTTCCAGTTTCCTTAGCACTTTTTGCCATCCTTTACGAAAGGAATGTGTTGTAGACGATCTCCTTTGGGGAGGAGATCCTTGATCCATTGTTCTGCCCCTTTCCTTGCCCTAAGGTGAAAAAAATTATGTCCCATTTTCTGTTCCACTGTTCCTTTTTCCTTTGGTGCTTAGGTTCTAGGTTGTGTTCAAGTTTTTCCCTAGGAATTTTCTTGGGGTTTTTTTCTCATGTTGTTTTGGGAAGTTTTCCTCTTTTGACATATGCTCGTTGAGGATCATCAGTTGTGAATGGTTGTGTTTGAGGATTTTTTGCTTCTTGAGCAGCTTTGCACAACATCCTTTTGGTCTAGGATGGTACCATGTGCTTTATACTGTGACTCTGCTCTTTGGTTTTGAGGTGGTGAGTTTTGTAGGATTTTAGCTTCTTTCGTGGCTTTGCAGCCTCTGGTCTTTTTGTTGTTGAATCCTTGCAAGTTTTCCTCCTTGTTTTCTTGAAGCTAATTTTCAATGGGTCTAAGGAATTATGGCTTCATGAGCAGTTTTGCACAACATCATTTTGGGTTTTGATGGGTTTTGCATATGCTTTCAACTATGACTCTGCTCTTTGGGTTTGAGGTGGTGGTTCCTACAAGATTTTAGTTCCTTTCGTGGTTGGTAGGGGCCTCTATTTTTCTTGTCATTGAATCCTTGTGGGACTTCCTCTTCTATGACCTTGAAGTTGTTGAAGGTTGTGAAGAACACAAGCTTATACTGAGAGGGGGGTGAACAGTATAAGACCACTTTTTACTTTTGCTTCAAAATAGCTTTCAAATTAGTATTATGTAGTGTATAGATAGCAATATTAATAGCAGTAATCAAAGCAATGCACAAAACACCATCCACAAAAGAGACACAACAATTTACGTGGTTCACCCAATGCGGGCTACTCCACGGATAAAATTTCTCTCTAAATTTTATCAACTCACAATCTGGGAATACCTTTACCGATTACAATATTTATGGGCATCAACCCAAAGGAGACACCTTCCCCTAGCTTTGCTCTTTAGTGGTGATCCTCTAGAAGACCTCTACCTCCTCTACCCTTAGCAAGTGGAACTCTATCCACAAAAGACACCTGTCTTCCCTGCTCTGGCTGGAGATATTTGTCCTCAGCTCTATCATCGCAAAGCTGGTCCTCGAATATGCACTAAACATAGTCCTTCGTTCTAGCACAAATTTGTCCTCTTCCTCTTTCTCTGGTCTGCACCAAACACAGTCCTTTGGTCTAACACAAGTCTGTCCTCTTTCTCTTTCTCTGGTCTGCACCAAACATAGTCCTTCGGTCTGGCACAAGTCTATCCTCAAATCTCTTTCAGTTTTGTTATAGCCGCACTTGGTCGAAACCAACTTTTGCATTGAACGCGCAAACACAACAGTACTCGATCAAACATAAACTTATGCACCACTGTGTAATCATAGCAGCACTCGATCGAACATCAACTCATGCACCTCTGTGCAATCATGACAGCACAGTCTTCGCACACTCTACTTCTCGATGATCAAACTTCTCCCCTGTACTTTGTCTATGAATATCACACTTCAAACGCACACTTCGATCGACCCATTTCTCTTCAAACAGCCCTCCTTTTATACAAAAACTTTCAAGATGAAAACCTTGATCTTAGTCAGCTATTATGCAAATGCAAACCCTAACTACGTCGGCTGCAAAACCCTAAGCTATGTCAGCCCAAATTTAACTATGTCGGCTTTACTGCCTCTGCAACTCTCTTGTAGCTTTTGCCACGAAACTACATGTCATGATATCACGACACTTTTGCAGCTGTACACTCTCTTCTGGCTTTTGTCATGAAATCATGACACTTTAGCTTTTGACAACTTTGAGAAGTTCTTGTCACGATATCATGACACTTTCTGCTTCTGTTGACGTCATATTCTCTTCTGTCATGAAATCGTGACCCTTCTATCTTCATTGCCTTCTTCTTTGCTTTTGTCATGAAATCATGACACATCTACTTCTGCTGATGTCATCTTCAACTTTGTCATGAAATCGTGACCCTTTTGACTTCATGGCCTTCTTCTCTGCTTGCACTAGAAAAAACGGAACATGTCACAAAATCACGACATTTTCGCTACCTTGAGCTTCTCTCTGCCTTACACCCGCAAAACTAGAACATGTCACGAAATCACGACGCTTTCACCTTTGAGCTCTTCCTTCTTGAATTCATCGTGAAATCATGATGCTTCTTCTGTTGAAGACTTGCTAACTATTTTTGTCATGAAATCATGACACTTTCTCCAACTGAATGCTGCCATCTCAACCTGTCACGAAATCATGACACTTTCTACATTCGCAAGCTTTCTCTTCAACTTGTCGTGAAATCACGACACTTTTTGCATTCGTCTGCCTTCTTCACTTCAGCCTATCACGAAATCATGATGCTACTCATTTTAAACTCTTCCCTTAGCTGCATGTCATGAAATCATGATAGTTCTCTCTTCGAGCTATTCAGCATGTCGTGAAATCACGACAGTCCTCACCTCGACCTCTATAACATGTTGCGAAATCATGACTTTTTTTTAGATACTCTATCTCTCTTCGAACTTGTCACGAAATCATGATAGATCACACTACGGACTCTCTCTTCAGCATCATGTCATGAAATCGTGACATTTTTTCTTTTAGACTCTCTTTCCTACAACATGTCATGAAATCGTGACACTTTCTCATCCGTACAACTTTCCTGGCAATGTGTCACGAAATTGCGACACTTTTCCTTCTCTGCCTTCCTACACTTTTCGAGTCACGAAAATGCAACATGTCATGAAATCGCGACACTTTCCATCTTGCTCTCCTTCTCTCCCAACATGTCACAAAATCATGACAGTTTTGCCAGCTTCTTCTCTTTCTTCCAGCATGTCGCAAAATCGTGACAGTTTTGCCAGAACTTTCTCTCTCCTCAAACATGTTGCGAAATCACGACAGTTTTTCCAGCCTGCTGCATACTTTTTCTTACTTGTCTTTTTCTTGATCTTTTGCAAATGGGCTACTAAGAACTTCCTGGAAACTCACTATCCATGCTCTGAATAAACTTCAACAAAACAAATTCCTTGACATCAAATCAAATTGCTTCAAGAACTCCTTGACATCAATGACAACATCTACACTTGAGAAAAGGCAATGTACCCAAGGTACCCAAAATTGCCAACAATCTCCCCCTTTGTCATTGATGGCAACCCTTTATTAAAAACACGTCTCAGGAGCTAAAACTGAAACCAACTATGCTAACAGCTGAGAATCTCTTTTTGAAGTTTTGCTCCCCCTGACTTGAATCTTTCCTCTTCACATTGAAGCTCTCCCCCTTACTCATATCTCTCCCCCTTACTCAAATCTCTCCCCCTTTGTCATCAATGGCAAAGGGTCACCTTTGGGTCTTGGGACTACGAATGAACCTCTTAGCTTAGTCCCTCCCCCACCTCCTGATGAGGTGATTTAAAACAAGGGTGGGAGTAAAACTCCCATTAGGCACTCATCATCATCAGGGTCTACAATTTCCTTGTCGGGCCTTCTCTTAAACTCTTTGTCAATATTTTTGTTCTTGTCACTGTTTTTGTTCTTGTTCTCATCCCTGTTTTTATCCATGCCTTGATGCTTGGACCTGTTCATACCACTTTTCCTGTTCCTGTACCTTGTAAGTTCAGCTCTACACTGTCTAGCTGTGTGACCATGATTGTTGCACTTGTAATAAGTAACACTGTTATTTCTATTCGACATACCTGTTCTTTGAATCCGTCGATTATGACTAACCGTGTTCCTGTAATTAGTCATGCAAAAAATTGCCTTATGCCCGAACTATTTACAAGAGTAGCAATACCCTTGAAAGAAATTATGGCCCCTGAAACTGTCATTTACCTTCCTTACTTGAGTCATGCAATGTGAAGCCATGTGGCCAAACCTGTGACACGCAAAACATCTACCATTAAACTTTCTTGTAAATGACCTTCTAGGTCCGGTAAACTTCTTCTTCACATTTAGAATTCTATTTTCTATTTCTGCGCATCTATCACTCATGGACTTAGGATCTGAAATACTTTCCTCATCAGAACTCTCTTCCTTTTGAAATCTCTTGCTAGATTCCCCAACCTGTTTCTTGTGCGGATCAACAAAACCGAGACCTATTTTATCTGTTGGTTTTCTTTTACCTTTGATGAGAGACTTAACCCTTTTGGAGCTATCTTGAAACCTGTATGGCTTATCCTTGTACTCTTTAGTTTCCACTTCCAAAGAAGCCATTTTCTGTTCCAACTCATTATACTGAAGAATCTTAAACTCTAACTCATCCTTGAGTTCTTGTGTCTTAGGCATAGAGAAGTCAAGACTTTCTGTAATATCATCTCTCTCCATACAACATTCATCTAACTTATATTTGAATCTGGCATTCTTATTTCTTTCCTTTTTCAAAGCACTAAGAGCATTAGTAAGTTCACTTTCAAAATCCTCTATTTGTTTGCTTTCAGAATTATCAAAGCCTTTTTCAGATTTCTTATCACTAGAGGTGCTACCCTTTTCAAAAACCATACAAGCATCTTCTTGATAGTTTTCTGAAGCATCCTTATACATACTGGAAACCAAATCATTATTTGTGCAATCATCCTCAAGGTGATCAAAATTTCCACATCTAAGACATTTCATAATAATGAATCTATGTTTCGGTTCTTCCTCCTTTTCTGATATGAACAGCATCTGATTTTCCTCATCACTTGAAGAGCTTTCACTATCACTGCTAGAACACTTACTTGCTTTGTCTAGGTAGAAACTCTTCTTGTACTTGTGTGAATACCTCTTTCCTTGATTGTTGTGCTCATCTTTGTTCTTTCTGTAATACCTATGCTTTTTAGAATTCTTGCTCTTAACATCCTGTATATCTTCATCACTTTCATTCTTGAAAATAGTACAGTCAATAGCATAATGACCAAACTTTCCATAGTTAAAACATCTTATATTTTTCTTGCTTTTGTGCTTTCTAGAGAACTTGCCTTTCTTGCTATAATATGCCTCTTCCTCACTAGAAGACTCATCACTCTCTTGAATCTATTTGCCCTTTGATTTCTTGGTAGCTTTGAAAGCTGCCTCTTTCTTGACATCAACTTTCACTTGAGTTCTCAACTCAAATGCTACAAGAATACTATGGAGCTCATCCTTTTTCAACTTATCTAAATCTTTAGTTTCCTCAATAGCAGAAATCTTTTCACTAAATCTATTAGGAAGAGATCTTAAAATCTTATCACACACATCATTTTCAGCAAGCTCAAGACCTAAGTCTTTCATGGATTTAACAACCTCATCCATACGAAGCATGTAGTCACTAATATTTTCATCATCATTCATCTTGAGTTGTTCAAACATACCTTTGAAGTGTCTCAACTTGGACTTTTGGACATTTACATCACCTGTGTGAACCACCTGCAACTGTTTCCACATTTCATTAGCTGTCTTACAGTGAATCACCTTGGTAAGATCTGCCTTCTGTAAACCCTTCAAGATTGCATTCATTGCTTTTGAATTGTTGTGATGTAGGAGCCTATCTTCTTTAGTATAAGGACCATTTTCAGGAATAGTGTACCTGTCTTCAATCACTTCCCAAACCTCATTACAAAGTGCCATTAGATAAACCTTCATTCTTGCACTCCATAGATCGAAATCTGATCCATCAAGAATAGGTGTTGCATTGCCACTTGAATAATCCATTGTGTTCTTAACCAGTTCTTCCTTCAAGTTGTTAAACCTTTCCAAAGGAACCGACTCTGATACCAATTGAAGAACACAAGCTTATACTGAGAGGGGGGGTGAACAGTATAAGACCACTTTTTACTTTTGCTTCAAAACAACTTTCAAATCAGTATTATGCAGTGTATAGATAGCAGTATTAATAGCAGTAATCAAAGCAATGCACAAAACACCATCCACAAAAGAGACACAACAATTTATGTGGTTCACCCAATGTGGGCTACTCCACGGATAAAATTTCTCTCTAAATTTTATCAACTCACAATCTGGGAATACCTTTCCCGATTACAATATTTATGGGCATCAACCCAAAGGAGACACCTTCCCCTAGCTCTGCTCTTTAGTGGTGATCCTCTAGAAGACCTCTACCTCCTCTACCCTTAGCAAGTGGAAATCTATCCATAGAAGACACCTATCTTCCCTGCTCTGGCTGGAGATCTTTGTCCTCAACTCTATCATCGCAAAGCTGGTCCTCGAATATGCACTAAACATAGTCCTTCGATCTAGCACAAATTTATCCTCTTCCTCTTTCTCTGGTCTGCACCAAACACAGTCCTTCAGTTTGGCACAAGTCTATCCTCTTCCTCTTTCTCTGGTATGCACCAAACACAGTCCTTCGGTTTGGCACAAGTCTGTCCTCAAATCTCTTTCTATTCTGTTATAGCCGCACTTGGTCGAAACCAACTTTTGCATTGAACGCGCAAACACAGCAGCACTCGATCAAACATCAACTTATGCACCACTGCACAATCACAGCAGCACTCGATCGAACATCAACTCATGCACCTCTGTGCAATCATGACAGCACACTCTTTGCACACTCTGCTTCTCGATGATCGAACTTCTCCCCTGCACTATGTCTGTGAATATTACACTTCGAACGCACACTTCAATCGACCCATTTCTCTTCAAACAGCCCTCCTTTTATACAAAAACTTTCAATATGAAAACCTTGATCTTAGTCGGTTGTTATGCAAATGCAAACCCTAACTACATTGACTGCAAAACCCTAAGCTACGTCGACCCAGATTTAACTCTGTCAACTTTACTGCCTCTGCAACTCTCTTGTAGCTTCTGTCGTGAAACTACAACATGTCGCGATATCGTGACACCTTTGTAGCCGTACACTCTCTTCTGGCTTTTGTCGCAAAATCGTGACACTTTAGCTTTTGACAACTTTGAGAAGTTCTTGTCGCAATATCGTGACACTTTCTGCTTCTACTGATGTCATCTTCTCTTCTATCATGAAATTGTGACCCTTTTGTCTTCATTGCCTTCTTCTCTGCTTTTGTCGTGAAATTGCAACACATCTGCTTCTACTGATGTCATCTTCAACTTTGTCATGAAATCGTGACCCTTTTGACTTCATGGCCTTCTTCTCTGCTTGCACTAGCGAAAATGGAACATGTCACAAAATCATGACATTTTCGCTGCCTTGAGCTTCTCTCTGCCTTACACCCACGAAACTGGAACATGTTGTGAAATTGTGAGGCTTTCGCCTTCGAGCTCTTCCTTCTTGAATTCATCGTGAAATCACGATGCTTCTTCTGTTGAAGACTTTGCTAACTATTTCTATCACGAAATCATGACACTTTCTCCAACTGAATGTTGCCATCTCAACCTGTCATGAAATCATGACACTTTCTGCATTCGCAAGCTTTCTCTTCAACCTGTCACGAAATCGTGACACTTTTTGCATCCATCTGCCTTCTTCACTTCAGCCTGTCGTGAAATTGTGACGCTACTCATTTCAAACTCTTCCCTTAGCTGCATGTCGCAAAATCATGACAGTTCTCTCTTCGAGCTTTTCAGCATGTCATGAAATAGCGACAGTACTCACCTCGACCTCTGTAGCATGTCGCAAAATCATGACATTTTTTGAGACACTCTATCTCTCTTCGAACTTGTCACGAAATCATGACAGATCATACTGTAGACTCTCCCTTCAGCATCATGTCATGAAATCATGATATTTTTCCTTTTGGACTCTCTCTCCTGCAACATGTCACGAAATCGTGACACTTTCTCGTCCGTATAACTTTCCTGGCAATGTGTCACGAAATCGTGACACTTTTCCTTCTCTGCCTTCCTGCACTTTTCGAGTCACGAAAATGCGACATGTCGTGAAATCGTGACACTTTCCATCTTGCTCTCCTTCTTTGCCAACATGTCATGAAATCGCGACAGTTTTGCCAGCTTCTTCTCTTTCTTCCAGCATGTCGCAAAATTGCGACAGTTTTGCCAAAACTTTCTCTCTCCTCAAACATGTCATGAAATCGCGACAGTTTTTCCAGCCTGCTGCATACTTTTTCTTACTTATATTTTTTTGGATCTTTTGCAAATGGGCTACTAAGAACTTCCTGGAAACTCACTGTCCATGCTCTGAATAAACTTCAACAAAATAAATTCCTTGACATCAAATCAAATTGCTTCAAGAACTCCTTGACATCAATGACAACATCTACACTTGAGCAAAGGCAATGTACCCAAGGTACCCAAAATTGCCAACAAGTTGTCTAGGATGCATGGATGTTGTTTTTTATTTTGTGTTCTAACACCTATAGTCATGCATCTTTGGGACTCTCTTATTTTTAATTCCCGTGGCACTTTCTTGTCCTTTCCTTTAGAAGTATTGTTTTGATATTGTTGCTCTTCTACTGGGTAGGTGTTCTTGAAGGCTTCATTTTTGCATAAGGACCTTATGGCCTAGGGTGTTCCTTTGTTGCTAAACCACTATAGTTCCATTTTACATGATTTTTTTCCTTCTATGTTTCTTCTTAGGCTCCCCTGCACGGGATGCTTGTTTTCTTTTAGTTCTCTATTTCCAAAGGGTGGTTTTTGGTTTTTTCGCCCTTGGGTTGTTTCAAATTTTAAATTGATGGCTTTGTTTCTTTTCCCACCTTTGGAAAAGATTCAAATTGTCTTTTAGTGGTTGGGGTGGTCTGGCTCTTTCTCCCGCTATGTATGTGCTTCAAAATCTTGTTTGGCACCCTTTAATTCAAATTTGGTTTCTGGTGGGCCTTCCCTTCCTACCCATTTTTCCTTTGGTGCAAAGGAAGACATGTTCCTCTAGCACAAAGGAAAGTGCTTTCCTCTATTGCAAAGGATGGCACCTTCCTTTCTGGTCCTCTTGCGTGTTCCATATTTGTTCCTTTTGGCTGTCCTTGCCTTGATTTAATCTGATGTACTTTGATGCATTCTGATCCATTGTAATCAGGTTTTGGGATCCTTGACAAAAACCCACTTTTAATCTACCAAAAAAAATAAAAATAAAAATGAAACTAATGCTTATATATGGTAGGTATATATATAAACAAAAAAAAACTATAATATATATATGCATATTATATATACATGTATATTATAAAATTAAAAAATATAAAATAAATAGAATAGTGATAGTAAAAAAAAAGCTTAGGCTAGTTTTCACTTTGATTTAGAGGTTGGTTTCATTTTATTTTACTTATTTTCTAAACTAGGCTTTTTTTATATAGATTTAAAGCGTCGTATTTAGCATTGTTTTAATTTTAGAATTTAATGGTTTTTATTTTAAAGTAGACTTTTAATTGTTTTAGAATCTAAAGGGGCCTTATATATCATTTTACATGCAAGTAATCAGGGTGGATAGGATACACGTCATGAGGCAGCAGAAAAAGAAAGAATTGCGTGAAGGTGAATGCGCAGCTAGCGAATCAATGGATTATGCATGCTCAGAGGATTAATTGGTGACTAATCTTGTGGTACCAACACATAAGTAAAGTCGTACGAAGGAATAAAAAAATAAAACAAACTTTCGAAAGCCAAATAAGAATCGTTATGGAAAGAAAGGGAAGTGAAGCATTATGAAACGCATGGGCAGAGGCATTGGAGATAGGAACGGAGAACCCGAAAGGGGAGTTTTAAATACATGATTGTAATAGATGAATGGGGGTGGGAAATTTTGAAGGCAGGACTGCATGCAAATGGCTTCTGCTTTGAATTATTTCTTGCCATGTTACTGGACTGGAAGTCTACCATACAATGCCAATGGCTGAAGTTGTATTTTACCTTTTAATGAGTTTATTGAAAAATCAATTGCATGTCAATATATTGAAATCTCTATAGGTTTTAATGCATTTTTGTTGGTTAATCTATTGTTCTTCTTTAATATATTACCTTTTCCCTAGGAGATCACACCTCTTTAATGTCGGATTGCATGCATATGGGTCTCATTAAGGTAGGTTTTCTATGCAATATATTAACATTGCGGGGTTTACGGTGTTTTCCAAGTTGCAGTGCTCTAGTTCATTTCAGTTTTGTTTTTTATTTTAATTATTTTATTTTATTTTATTTGTTTATTTATTTTATTTTATTTTTTTATTTATTTTATCTTTCTAAACCTAATTAGCTTTTGTTATTTCTTTTAAAACATTTCAAAAAAAATAAAAATAAAAAAAATAAAGAAATATATTAAACATAAAAAAATCCAAAAACAAAAATTTAAGTTTGCAGAATAAGCTTTAAAATTTAATTTAAAGAAAATTTGGTTTTATTTCAAGACAAATGTAAGATTCCACTGTTATTTAAAATTCTCAATTGTAAAGGGAATTTTGCAGGTTTTTTTCAATAGGCTTTCACCATTTTGAAATAGCAGGTGGATCTTAAGGTTTATGTTTTATTTTCAAGCAATTAGTCATTTCCCTTTTATGAAATCCCATTTTCACAAAATAGAAATGATTTATGAGGTAATTTTAAAGAGGCTATTTTTTATTCAAAGTAATAAGTTAGTTTCTTTCATGAAAATCACAATTTCATGAAAAGGAACAATTTATTTGGCATATTACAGGCCTTTACATTAAAAGCAACAAACTGTTTCATTTCACGAAACTACGGTCACATTGGAAGGAAGGAAGCGATTTACAGGGCATCTCAAACCTTTTATTAACTCTCTTTATGAAAAATCATTTCATTAAAGATAGTTAGCAATAAGGCACATTGAATACTATTAGAACTACAAAGCTAATCATCCAAAGTCATTCCATTTCATGGTTGAAGCAATATAAAATGAAGCATTTCATTATTTCAGAGTTACATTTTAGATGTTGATTTTATTTTTTATCTCAGGTTTTAAGCAAGGTTCAAAGAAGGATAAAATTGATTAAAACTTGCTTAACTAGAAAGATAAAATCTATCTAAACACTTTAATATAAAAGAAATTTCATTTGAAGGGGAGCAATTATAAGGTGTCTCGAAGGTTGTGTTCTTTAAAGCCATAAATCTATTTTCCTTCATGAAAAGTACAGTTTCATGAGAGGGAGAAGATTTCAAAGGGCTATTATTTTAAAGCGGTAAATTAATCTTCTTCATGAAAAATCAAATTTCATTAAAGAGGGCATTTATCAAACACATTAAAGGCTACTACAACTACAAAGTTAGCTATCCATGAGTATTCCTTTTCCATGGTTAAAGTGACATAAAAGGAATCATTTCATCCTTTAATATTCATAGCTTAGGGGTAGATCTTCATCTGTTACTTCACGTTTAAATCAAGGTTAATAAATAATCAAATTGATTAAAACTTGCTTAACAAAGAGCAATGAACAATAATAGCACCTTATACTAAAGCAACCCCAGCACAGGCCCCTTGTTAATAGTTTTTTTGTAGAGCATTGAGGTATTCCTTGCACTCATTGGACAAGCATACATGCACACATTAAGATAAAAGGAACCTTGGAGAAGTTTATACTTCTTTGCAAGAGAGGATTTTTAATCAAATCCTAACTATGAGTGTGGTTTTGCACTTGGGCAAAATCACCACTCAACAGTACCCCCAATGGTTCCACCGTCCCTATGGGAAGTCGAGGGCTCGCGGTCGGTCCATGTCGTGTGCAGTCTCAATAATTGGTATGAACATCACATTCTACACAATGTATTCCCCTAATTTAGGATTAACAAAATGGACGATCACTTGTGGTGCAGATGACCCTGCTGAAGACGCAGGCGAAGCAGGCTAAGGTACCTCTTTGACTCCTCCTTGAACTTCCTCTACTTCCATGGGAGTAGGATCTTTGACGATGACTGGCTTGGGTGTTTGCTTTATCTTCTTTTTGCCCACTTTTTATTTCAACTTCCTATCATTCCGTTGTATCGTAGATGTAGTCGGTCTAATAGAAGTGGCTATTGTGTGCATCGATCGTTGAGATATGGACATTACGGGTCTATAACACACTTCTTTGATTTTACCTCCTAGATTTTTGATTGAAAATTATGGTCACACATCCATGTGCATTTAGGGGAGCACAAATTCCCCTAGTAAATCTTCTAGATTCACGTATTTAAAGAATTCTTCATCCGAAGGCACCTCGTGAACCTATCCCTCATGAATGTATTTGATACACTGATGTAAAATAGAAGGGACACAACACATTTCTCTTATCCAAGGCCTCTCTACAAGTATATTATACTGCATAGAACCTTTTATTACATGACACATCATCGGGATGGTCTTCAGCCCTACCTGGATAGGTAAAACTATAGTACCAACCATCGAGCACAATGCATCATTGAAATCTCTCAATGTGAAGGTATAAGGAATGATATGCATCTTGGGTAACTTCAGTTGAGTTAAGGCCTTGGTATTTATGATATTGATTGATGAACCTATGTCAATAAATACCTGCTTGAACAATTTTTAATTCATACAAGCGATGATATGCAGTGGCGGGTCTGCTATAACAACAAAAATTGTCTTGACTTCATGGTCGTTAAATTGAATGATCGGTTCCTAACACTGTTGCACGTGCACCAAAAAATATGTAAACACTTCAAGATCCTGACACTGCACTTCTATGGACCTTAAGATGTCCATGAGCATCTCCCTGTGCTTAGGAGACTATTGAATTAGCTCATAAATAGACAACTTCACTGGAGTTGTCTGTAGGTTTTGGACCAACCTACTCCTGATGGTCACCATCGATCTAGTTGGTGGGCCAGGAATACATCGGGATGGCCTTGGAGGAGGCACAGCTTGAACTTTTATAGGTGCTATAGATTGATTCGGTTGTTCATACCTCATGTTTCTTGTGATGACGTTGACCATTCTGACAAAACCCTGGGTTGGTGGTTTGATGCGAACTTGGTTGACTTGGCCAACATTATTCTTTTACACCTCATGATTTGGTAGAGAATTTTTGTAAATTCCCATATTTTGATTTTCAGGAACTTGTGGGTTGTCGACAAGAAGCATACCTCTCTTGATCATATTTTACACCAGATGTTTGAAAGACCAACATACCTTGACATCGTGGCCTTTCAATCGGTGAAAGATGCAATAATGATCGTCCTTGTAGCCCTTAGGCTTGGGCTGATTTGGGTCCATTAACTGACCTTGGGTAAGTTTATATCCTTCACCTTGCATATTTGATGAAAATTTGAAGCCAAGGACTTCAATAATTGCATGAATATGCAAGGTGGGCATTGCTCTTTATTTTTACCCTTGTAATTGTTGTTGTGTTGCTCATATTGTGTAGGAGGAGGTTAGGCCTGATAGTTTCGTTGTTATTGCCCCTTATTCCCTTTTTGAAGGTTCAACACCACCTGATTAACATGGGTCAGCTTGGCCTGATGTCTCTCAGTGCTTTTCTTGTGTCCCTCCTTCCTATTCCTAAGCTTCAAGTTACCCTCCCGTAACTTGATGTCCTCTATTACCTTGGCTTCTGCCAAAGCCTCTTTGAATGTCTGGTATTGTTGCAATTGTAGCAATAACGAAATGTGTTTGGCACAACTCTTCATGAATATTCATGTTAATTTAGAGGATGGAATGGAGAATGGCAGCTTTACCATCATTTTCCTCCATAATTTTCCATAATCCAATACTATCTTATCGTCATATTACGTTAGAGCGATCAGGTCGGATAAGTTTACCTTCTTGATGTTGAAGGAGAAGCATTCAATAAATGCATCAGCTAGTTGTTTGAAACTAGTAATGATGTGTCTCTTTAACTGATTGAACCACTCTCGAGCTGGGCCTGAGAGGGTCATAATGAAGGTGCACAGGAGCAAAGCATCATTGCTCTCAATTTGAAAGCACATATCTAGAAAACTAGTCATGTGCTCCTATGCGTCTTCCTCTCCCTAAAACTTTTCCAATATAGGCATCTTGAAATGCTCAGGATATGCTGGAATAGGGACTAATGTGCATAGGGGTTCATTATGAATTTTGTTCAAGGTAGGCTTCTGATAAGCCATTCCTTGCTTCTCTATGGCTTAGACATTCTCTGCTAAGGTCTTGTAAGCTTACGAGGAAGGAAACTCCTCCTCTCGAGATTACCTTGGAGGCACCTTCAAAGGCAGATTCTTCCTCAGTCAAGGTGGGGGACTAGGCTTGCCCTCCTCCTCAAATTGGGAGATTTTAGGATATTCTTGCTCTAATTCCTCTCCCACTTCATTCTCATATTGCCTATGCTCATGTTTCTCGAATGCTGGACACTGATCTCTGTGTTGAGCCATATGGCAATTATGTGTGTCGATGTTCTCAAGGTGTAACTTGGGTTGTGAAGCCACTCATCTATCGACACGCTCCCTGATCTCACTACAAGGAGGTAAACCTGCACTAGCCAATCGATCCTCTTTCTACAGGCTTCTAATCGAGGATATGTTGTTCACGCATGCGTTGTTCATATAATTTTTGTCTTATGAACCTTTGCCTCTGAGTATTCTCATTTTTGAGGTGCTCTTTCTCTGCATAAACATCCTTCAATTAATCTTGGATAATCTAATGTATCTGCTCTGACATCAATCTATGAGATCTATCAATATGATCGATCATCTGAGGCCTTTGAGGGGTGCGATCTATTCAAACAAGTTTCTAAGTATGTCCTTCAATAGACTAATTTGCCACACTCTTGCCTCGATCTGTAAATACAATATTCATGTCAGGTTGTCTCCTATACTCGATGTCTACATGCGATGTCAAAGCATGTGTGTCTTGAGAATGCTTAGAGCACTCTCCATGTTCTCGAGAAATCCTAATGGTGCTTCCGCTACACATGCTCATCGATCATGAGGGTGCAAGCGTAGGCTTATATCCTAGATGCCTTAGGACTCTATCTAGACCGTCCAACTGTTTGCTACGCCATGGCTCATGAGGCAGCATACCATTTGTCACCACTCTGGATATATCTATGATGAATATGGTGGTTTCACCCCTCTTGGGAGTCTATGCGAGTCTATGCTCAGAAGTAGCCCTCTTAGTTTACCCTTGAATGGGTAGATCTTGGACATATCTAGACTCTGACGATGGAGGTCATGAATTTTCCTTAGATACAGGTCGAAGGGGTACAATCTGGATCCCTCGATAACATACTCCTCAGCTAAACCTATGGATGCCTAGGAAATGTGGTCATGGTATATGCTACCATATGTGGAACCCCCATGCTAGGACGTCCCATGCTCTTATCTATGTATAGAGGGATGTCTAGTGCTTCCTCTAATTGGAGTATTCTCAACAGAATCCCCTCGTGTGGAATTATCCCCTCTAATACTTGTTGAATGACATTCAGTAGGATTAAGTGATTAAGGGTGTTCCACATTATGTTGTGTTCTAGGTGGAGCTTGGGCTTCGATCTTGATCCTGTGCCCAGATCGGCCTCTCCATGTTTGCACCATTATGTGTCCTATGTCTAGATTTAACTTTTATTAGAACGCAAAGAATGCAATGATATTTATCTCTTTTTACAATTTTTAAAATGAGCCCTAAACTATTTAATGTGTTTTCAATTTGTTGTATCAGTAAAGTAACTCTTGTCGTGTTTTGCAAAACGTTGATGATTTTCTCAATTGTTTAATGGCTTTCACCTGTATGCTCGTAGCTTGACAACCTGGCAATAAACTCTAGGCTACGTAATCCCCCCAAAGTGTGGTAATGAAGCCCACACCTGGGAAGGGAGCATAGGTCCTCCCAGATCCTCACCCAATATCACCGAGTCAACATTATACCCTTTGAAGAGAAGTACATGCAAATTTTTTGGGCTACAAATGGTTCTTGGATCCGATATTGGTCTAGTAACAAGAAAGTACGAGGGAGTTGGGCCAACGGATAGAAATCACCTCCACCATTGTTGAAACCCTACTAGTAGTTGGATGTGACTCCCAACTCACTAGCGTTTATTGTGAAACATGGTGTGTGGTTATTTTTAGTTTGCATAAAGGAAAGATGCATAATACAACATTAACATGATCATTTCCTACATGATATGCAACCAAGAACATTTGATATTCAGAGATATATGCACACTATGCTACTTGACGTTTAGATAATACAACTAGTATGAGTAATTGGCCACTAATTGGGCCTTATGCAAGCAAAATCTAACATTCAAATGGCCTAGACCACTGGATACTAGGGCGGTTTGCAATCAGAAACCCACTATTCCTAGCAATGACTAGTAGAAGCATCAAATAAAAATCCCAAGGACCTAATTCATTTTATTATTCTTTTTATCCTTGTCCTAGCTAGATTTCATTTTTGATGTTCTATAAAAACACATAGATAGAAAATAGACACAGAGGGTGTCAGAAGGGCCTACCTCAAGTCCTCATCTGATTTAGCTTTTAAATCCTACTCTGTGATTTGTCTGTTACTAACCGCGGCTCTGATGCGCAACTGTGATTGTTTCCTATGTCTGTCAATCGCGTTCTAACATTTTATGTGTGGATGTCAGCTGCGATGAATACCTACCATAAAAACACAACCCAAGGTCAGTAAATATGGCAAAAATTATGGAGTTCCACCGTGATCGCCTACTATAACCACAAAAAAATCTCACACCTAATAGCGTCTATTGAAATTAAAGAAAGATAACAACTAACCATGCACCAATTGACAACAAATACAAAATGAAAATACAATAATCCTTTATTATATCCAAATTGATTCAAGTTACATATTCGTCCCTCTTAGGGATACCCACTTTGATACTTCAATTACAATAGATCTAATTTCCTTTTTGGGTAGATGTGAATCAAATACCTTCTAGGGTGCCACGAACTACTCTATGGTGTCAATGACCCTCTTCTCCATGATTAAAGGCATTTGTTGCCTTGCATCTCAAAACCTTGGTAGTCATGCATGCAATAAACAACAAGAAACATTTAAAAGCAAAGGAGGCTTCTCTTGATGAGGCTTTATAAAGGTGCTTGTATAAAAGATAACATTATAATCAAGGAATCAAGAAAGTGATTAAGTACATGTAAATTGATCTACAATAAGATAATCTAACATTAAAAACATAAAAGAAACTAATATGAATCTGTCTAAGATTCTAATTAACCAATTTAAGACATGAAAGCATGAAAAAGATTCATTATGCCTACGCTGTAACAATGAAGGGAAATTGCTATTAACACCTAATTTATCAATCAAATGTCTCTAGAATGCTGAATTAAACCTATAAAAGGATTAATCTAACCTAACTAAATGGAATGTAACACTGAGAACAAAGGGATCAAAGGTCACTTGCTAACCATAGGTCATTCACATGTCATGCACTATTTCCCATGGCTGACAGCCACGATGAAGACTACAATAAGTTTTCCCTCCAAATTAGGGTCAATTCTCTGATTCTTTTTGTCAAATTGATGGTCAAGGTTCACCTCTATGTCCTCTGATAGATTTGGTAGTTGAATTAAACAAATTGTGCATGGATTATATGAATTGGCATTTCTTGGCTCTTTTAGGCTCCTAAGACCTCCATGGCAATGTGATCTCCAATTGGGTAGCAATAGTGTTCCTATAAATGCATGTAAGTGGGTGTGCAATTTGACAAGGCTTTGTTTCTCAATTGATCCTATTTCTCTCTTTTTTTCTCAATTTGAAATGGGATTATATAGCAATTGCCAAGGGATATGGGTAGCTTCCTCATGAAGCTAAGATCAATATTGGGCAGTTGAGCATGTTGGACGAAAGGATCCAGAACCTTCCTCACTCAAACCGCTCCAATCCACAACCAATTGGTCATTGCAACTGATTTTGGGTCAGATGAAGGCCAACTGATTCTGAGTGTTGATTGTGGATGACAGACGTTGTGAGCACTGCTAAGCATGGGTGTCAATCGCGGCTAGTACTAACTAGGCAAAAAATCCCAAATGAGTGGTAAACAAAAATGTTATACCTTTGATCTATCCAAAGGTCTTCCATATGGTCTTCTAGCATGTCCCATATGAGTAGTCACCTCGGAATGACACGTTTTAGGTGTCTACAAGATGAATCTATCTAAGCTCCTAATTAGCCAATTGAAGACATGAAAGCATAAAAAAGATTCATTATGCCTACACTACAACAATGAAGGAAAATTAAAATTAAATCTTGATTTGTCAGTCAAATATCTTTAGAATACTGAATTAAACCTTAACCTAGTTAATCAAACTGTAAAGCAAAGAAAAAGGAAATCAGGGATTGTCTGCTGATCGCGGGTCCTTCAAGTGATGGGCACTATTCACCACGGCTGACATCCGTGGCTAAGCCTGAAGTAAGTTTACCCTCAAAATTAGGGCCAATTCTTTGGTTCTCCTTGCCAAATTGATGGTCAAGGGTCACCTCTATGTCCTCTAACATATTTTGTGGTTGAATGCTTAATGAGTGCACGGATTGCATGAAATAGCATTTCTTGGCTCTCCTATCCTCCTAGGACCTCCATGGCAATGTGATCTTCAATTGGGTAGCAAAAGTATTCCTATCAATGCATGTGAATGATTATGCAATTCGACAGGGCTTCCCTGCTCAATTGATTATGCTTCTCTCTCTCTTTTTCCAATTCAAAAAGGATTATATAGTAATTGCCAAGGGCTAGGGGTAGCTTCATGGGGAAGCTAAGATTAATATTGGGTAGTTGAGCCTGTATGATGGAAGGATCCAAAACCTTCCTCACTCAAACTGCTCCAATCCACAACCAATTGGTCATTACAACCAAATTTGGGTTGGATGAAGGCCAACTGTCTTTGAGTCTTGACTACGATTGATATGGACAGTCAACACTGCCAACTACGGGTGTCAGCAGTGTCTAGCACTGACTAGGTAAAGTTGCCCAAATGAGTGGTAAAAACCACTGCTATACCTTAGAATCTGTCCAAGGTCTTCCATATGGTCTTCTAGCATGTCCCATATGAGTAGTCACCTCGACATGACGCATTTTAGGTGTCTACAGATACCCCTTTTGAGATGCGTTGTGAGATCGAACAATGTTGAGAAAAAATAGACCTCCTAAAATGATGTTGTAGGTTGGATGATGATCATTAGTCTGATCAATATTAGATGCCCAAGTCCTGTAAATAGGATGTGCATCCTAGAATCATTGCTTCCAACTTGATGAAAGGCTTAATTTGAAAGGGTTTGCACTCGTCATCAGGCATTTGGGTAGCTTTGGTGCTACAATAGGAGTTAGGCCTATATAACCGAAAGGAGGAGAGCTAAAAATAAATTGCATATATGTTATTTGCCCTAGTAGAAGGGTAAGCTTATGATAGTCTTTGGCAATGATTCGTAAGACGAACGTAATTTTGACAAGATCTAGGGATCTAAGATCAAGGGATCTTCTGTTGACTTTGCTTATGATTTGATATTATGACTATCCCCTCAAGCGAAGATTCGATGAGGGTAATGACAATAAATGAAGCGACGAGGTCGCTTGACCACTATGAATAATCTTGAACAAAGTAAGATTTAGCATTTGAATTCTTGGCAAGGCCTAATCAACTATGATTGCAACTGTTAATAGTAATTGCATATTTCTATCCCATGGAGCGGTCCAGCCATGAAGGCCTTCTTAGGGAATCAAAATGAAAGCAATCTCGATTAGGCGAGTGTTGAATCATATTGTCGATGATATGCTAAAAATATCATAGGATAATTGCGATGAATATCTCGTTCCCCTCGAGCAGTCTAATTGTGAAGGCCTTCTTAGGGATTGAAATGAAGCATAGTAATTCCACGATGATGAATTTGCCCCAAATGTCCTTATGGTAATTTACTCATCTTTTTGGATTGCATGGATTGCAATTCACTGCAACCGCCCAGTGTATAAGGTAAATGATTGAATACGATGCACATTTAACTTTTGAATTATTTGATTTTTTAATTTTGAATTGAATTTGTTTTATTGGCTGGGAGGTGCGGCACTCCAAGAAATAATTTCCATAGCGATGACCTTGGTTGAATGTACTTTGTAATCTCAGCCAGTTATTTTGTTTTGCCTTATGATGACATTTTCCAATGTTGTTGTGCTTTGTTTGGCTCATTTTGATTGTTTTATATTTTCTGTAGCAATTTTGGTCTGGTGAAAATTTTTAATTTGACCTTTTAAGGCTCTCCACGATGGGATTTAGGAGAATTTATTATAGCTTGCTAATCGCGTCTATAAACTGTGGGTAATTTCCTTGACCGTGACTCAGCCACGATCGCAAAACCCTAATTTGAGGATCGCAATTGTCAGTCGCGGGCCAACCCAAATTCAAAAAATATATATAAGGTTTGCGCTTTTGAAAATTTTGTTATTTACCTGACATTGATAGAAAACTTGAGAGCTCTGAGAGGTAAACAGTAAAATTGGACTTGGGACACTATCGAAAACTTAACTAACTTCGTATATTCCACATTGATGGTGGACGAGGCTTCGACTAGTGGAGGAGTCGTGCCTCCAAGGTAACTCAAAAAATGAGACTATGCACCTAATTATCGAATTTAAAATTAACCACATTAAGTAATAGGTAAATGAACCACATTAAACTATCGGTAATGAACCTCACCCTAGCAAGGTTTAGCATAGGTTAGTTTAGGGGGTGGGTTTTAATTTTGGGTTTATTTTTTGGGAGTACAAGGCTCGAAAAGGGTCTCGCTCCTTAGCCGCGGGTGGCAGTCGCAGCTCCCAATTGGCAGATTGGGGGTCACGGCTGTCAGCCATAGTGGGATTTAAATCCCAACGGTCATATTTTTTATCATTGTGTCAATCGCGGTTAGGACACGCGGTGCGCGCAATTTAGAAAAAAAATTCAAATTTTTGAAGTGTTTTTTTTATTTTTTTGAAGTTTTTGATCATATTGTTTGCATGTTTTTCTATTTTGATGAGATTTTATGATTTGTTTATCATTTTTTAGTTGTTTTTAATTATTTTTTGTTTTTACTTTATTGTTGTCACTCAGGCCTTGACTAACGGAGCGAGGGAGACCGATCTCCTTCGCAATCTGTGTCGCACTCTTACTGATGCAGAGCAAGGTTGGTTCGCTATAGTGGGGTTCGGGTATGTCTTGGACCTCCCCACCATGAGAGTTGACTAGTCCTACCTGACTACTTTGGCCCATCGCTAGGATGCACGAACCAACACATTTCATCTACCGATGAGTGAAATGATAGTGACTCTGGAGGATGTCTACTGCATCTTCCAGCTACCTATTTATGGTGAGGCCATCACATCCTCTCCTACCATGATGAGGAAGGATGTTTTTGATGTTATCTTTGGCCAATGGAGTCGCGATGCGCAGGGTCACATTGACCATGGAGGCATCCACATCCAATAGTGGTTCCAGGTTAACTTCTTCTCATAGTGGGAGGCTGTTTTTATGCACCTGATCATTAAAATAGTCCTCCCAAACTTCTAAAGTGTGAGTTTCCCCTGGAACCTCCTAGCTAGGACCAAGGAGGTGATGGTGAGTTCTATCGATCGACCTTTCATTCTAGTGTGGGGGAGCACTTTATTAGCATAGCTCTGCCATGAGCTATATCAGATCATGCACCACAACATAGTGGGCAACAAATGCAGCATCCTTCTACAAATTTGGGGTAAGCAGCACACTCTGATAGAGTGTCCTATTAATTTACCCTTGGATATCAAGTGTCATTCTTGATGAGCGACAGTGCTACGTAGCCTTCTGGCCCTAGGAGTAGGAGGGATTCAGGAGTAGGTCTCATGCGGGAGACCTAGATCACTACATTGGTCACTTTGTGTAGCTTCATCCTGAGCAGATACGATGGTGACCCTACAGGACTATCCAACTTGGACAAAAGCAGATAGATACTTGCATTGGGAATGCAGATATATGTGGATCATTGGTTGAAAGGTCAACATACGCGAGTACTAGTTCTACTCTCGCATCTTGAAGCAGTTTAGGATTCGTTAGGATGTCCTAGAGATGCCTATCATCTACAGATTCTTAGTTCTAGAGAGGGACCTAACCTAGTCCCATGTGACTCCACTAGGGGATGACGACGATAACTTTTAGGAGTCAAGCCTGGTAGATGTAGACACTACTATAGATTACGATGACTAGTGGTCATACTTCTAGTGGCATAGAGAGGGTCTGCTAGGTCGACTAGCTGATGGGTTCACAACAGAGGGCACAGAGGGTGCAGAGGTGGATCCTCATGGGTGCAGGACCTGCCAGCAAATATGTAATATCCCCATCTTAGTCAGCTTCAGAGTGTATAGTGGACTTGCCTATTCATGGGGTTCCATAGGCAATGTTGTGTGTTTAGGGACCACCAAGTGATGAGATGTTACTGTTGGACATTCTGCATTTCCAGTTGTCAGCTTACAGGATCGTTTTCTAACAGTAATTTAGGGGACTTACTATTTTTGTAAGTTAATTAGGAGCAATTTCTTGGAAAATGAATGTTACGTCTAACCAATATGGCCAAATGGGTATCCGTTTCTATTTATGTTTGATGGTTTGATCAGTGGAGGCCCAAGATTTTAATGTGTAAAGTTTAATATGTTATATTTAATTGATATAACATAGTTTTACTTTATAAATTCATATTTCAATGTTAAGGGGGCCTTATAGCCACTTAAAAGAAAGGGATCTAAATAAAGAATTAAATTAAGTGGGTCATAAGGTGGTACGACCCCTTGTGGACATAAGAAAAATTAAATGAATTAAAAAAAAAACAAAAACAAAAACAAATACCTCCTCTATTTTGTCGACCTTTTTGGGGGATTGAAATAAAAATAAAAAGAGAGCTTCATTGGTTCATCTTTCACATTTGCGTATTCTTGTTTGGAGAGAAGAAATATTTGCACAGGGTTCTCTTTGCATATTTTGCTTGTAGGTGACGAAAACCACCTTAGCACTTTCTGAGTTGGAAGACACTCTAAGGGTGCTCTAGGGCAATCTTATATCAAAGGTTGCATTTTGTGCTTATTGTTTATAGATTTCAATTGGGGTTTTGAGGAGATTGACAAGATTTGTAAGAGTTTGCATTGGTATTCATTTCCTACCATCTATTCTAGCTTAGCCACCCCAATTGCAGATATTTTTATGTATTTACATAGCAATTTGAGCTAGGGTTTCATTGGTGGTTTAGATACATTGGTCATTTTGCTTAATCATACCAGTGTGGAACTATTCCAATAGAGGTTGTGGTACTTTGAGGCATTCCTTAGGCAGTCATAATTTACAGCCTATTGGTCATACTAGTGAAGGAAGTACGTGGGATTTCTTTGTGCAAAAAACACCCTTTCTTTAGTTGCCTTTCTAGATTCTATCATTGGAACCTAGAATTGTATCCTCCATTCTTTGTATTATCTTGCTGGAGAATGTTATTTTGATGAAGTGAATGAAATAATAAAGTTCCAGTGTTGTTGCAAATTCTAGAAAATTCCAAATTTGTGAATCTCCTGGTACTTTTACTTTTATGAAATTTTGTTAAAAGGGTTTTGAGATTTATGTTTGTAATATCTTATGCCTAAATTTCATGTCATTTGGATAAGTATTTTGAAAATCATGCTCATTTACAGTTAGCTATAATTTGTTGGTAACCAGTGTTAATCCAGCCAACTTCAAAAAATCCTAGTTTTTGGATATGATTGAATTTTGCAAATCCCTTTGGTAAAATTGAAGATTAAGGTGTTATCTTTCTATTCCCAAGTTTGTAGATTTTTTAGGTACATAGATTAAAAGTTGTACAAGTTTAAAGTTGGCACCTCTGAAGCTGTTAAAACACAAAATCACAAACAATACAAAAAACAAAAAAAATCAAAACAAGGGCAAAAATTTGGTGTTCAAATTGGGGTTGGTCATTACAATGGTATCAAAGCTCAGCTCACCCTGTTAGCCTATTAGGGAATTATTAATTGACACATGTTACAACATGGACACAAATTATAGTTGCAGTAGTAATAACTTGATGAAGCCACTCAGTGAAGAAGAGGTATTTTGGGAATATTATAATGCATATCAATAAATGGGAGTTGATTATCAAAATGTTATGTCATTTGTATATTTTATGGACTTCCTTATTAAGTATGATTTGAGGGTAAAAAGAAATCTCGAAAAATTGTGTGTTAAGCTTTATATTGCAGGTAAGGCAATTGAACATCCATTCTTGTCAAAAGAAAACCTTATTTGTACTTTAAGGGATGTGGAGAAAGGTTTAGTCAAGATAGCTAGCCCACCTTCTCACATTATGTAGGTTTATTTGAATCCTTTGGTGTTTTCTTTGGTTAAGACAAATTTATTGAGTCATCCGAATGAGGAGGTGAGACTTATGGTTGCTTCTTGTTTGAGTGAGATCATGAGATTTTTGGTACTTGAAGCTCCTTATTGTGATAATACATTGGAAAAGATAATTCTGCTATTGGTGGATAGGTTCCAGAATATTGATGATTGCACATGTTCTCATTTCTCTAGAAGGGTCGCTATTCTTGAAACATTTTCTAAACTCGGAATGAGTAACATTATGTTGTATTTGGGATTAAATGATTTGATTCACAAATGTTTCACTTTTTCATTGTTATAGTCGTAAAATAACATGTTGATAATGTTATTGCTGCCATGTGAACCATTATGGTTTTGACTATTAATGAAATTGATGCTATCTTCCAGCCCATTGTATCTATGTTATTGGGTGTTTTGAGGCAAGAACAAGGTATTTTTTCAGCTGCATATGTATTGGTTTACTGTGTGTTCAAACAATGTGAGGAGAAATTGAAACCTTACTTGGCTAATAAAAAGCAGGTGGCTCAAGAGAAAAATAACACTACATTGGTTTTTATTGCAGAATTAGACCACTCAAAGGGAAGTTCTAAGGATGACCAATGCTTTTATGGCACTAGTAGGATTGATGATAATGATGACAAATTTGTTAAGTATACTAATGTGAATGCAGAGACCAAGAATGTTGAATTTATTGCAGCAACCAACTATGATGAGTACATTGATATAATTTTAGATTTTAAGTATGTTGTTGGAAATACAAATTTTCAATCAGTACCTAATGATAGCTATGAGGGAAAATTGGTTCATAATGTTGATGATGCATTTTAGATTTAATGCTTGATGACACAATTACCTATGTTGATAAAAACCTTGATGCATTTTTAGATGACCAAAGGACTAATGTGTTTCAGAGAGAGCATGTGAATAAGGGAGTTTGGGCAGTCACACCTTCCTTAATTTGGAGAGAAACTCATTCAATAAGGTAAATCCTCATGAAGAATACAATATTCATTTGATTTCTCAACATGGTGATCAGCTTATTGTACCATGAAATCTGGGTGTGTTGGAACCTAATTTTGAAGAAGAACCACTTGGGAATGAAATTCCTCTTGCCCCAAGTGATGAACTATCAGTAGAGTGAATGATAAGCAAAGAGGAAGCCAAGGCAAATGATTTTTTGGAATACTATTGCCAGGTATATAATTCTGAAATTTTAATGCAAAAATATGATTTTAATTCAAGGACTAGTGAAGACACAATTGTTGCAGGCCTATCCCATGTTGATCACACCCATAAATTTGTTGAAGAGCTTTATTGGAAGTCTCATATTGAGAGGAGGCAAAAGGGTGTTTAAGGGATAATATCTATTGCTGATTTACAAACATTTAAAGTAGCCTTAGAAACCATGAAATTAGACTACATAAATATACTTACAGACAGGGATCATTCTAACACGCTTGTTGAAGAGACCCTTGGTGCATTAAAGGGTAAAAATGAAGTTGATAGGCTCACTCTTGAGCTTGAGTCAACTAGAGTTTCATTATTATATACTCACATGACATTGCATGAAACTGAAACGGAACTTGCTACTGTTATAAAAACTAGAGAACAAGAGAATAAGGATAGAGCCATGGAGATTGGGCAGTCGGTTGATGAGCTTGATAGCATTCAGGAGGACTTTGAGTTAGTCCATTGTACAATGAAATCAAATTATTTAAATTTGGATCAACAGGTTAATTGGGATGATTATAAGGATAATGACAATTTCCAGTGGGTCGGTAATCCATTTTTTGAAATGGATAGTGAGACATCATTTGATAACCCACTCTTCAAGATGCATGAGGATGGCTTACTTCCTATGACGGATCATGATGGCATTGACCGTTGTGACATGGTGATGGATCTTATGGACACACCAAAAGGAGAGGAGATTATTAATGATTCAAAATTTTATGGGATGGAGAGGCCTTGTGTTGTACCAACATATATTCCTACATATTCCATAGTTAACATTCATATGTTGTATGGTATGGTGTTGCCACGGTATGATGGAGCTTTTGGGAACATGAGCTTCTACACCCAGGATCGCATGCTTATGTTTTTGGGCATCGAGGATGATGGAAGGTGCGTGCATTGGGATATGATTGACCAAATGAATAAGAAGTATGTTGTTGCTACACTTTTGATCAGCCACCTTATGAATCCATTTGTGATCATGCAAGTGGATTGGAGTGAAGTATTGAACAAAAATTGGTGACTTGCAGAGTTAGTGACTTATTCGAAGGTAATTTCAGTTTGGAATATGATTGGGTTTTTCACTTTAGATGATAGATTTCTTATTTGCAGCAATGGTTACTCATGTGGTACACTGATTTTTTTAAATCAGACTTTGAGGTGCTTATTTTAGCTTTGGATAGTGGGATATATCTTCATTTTTGGACATATTGTGAGTGTGGTTGCAACCACTTCATGTTTATGATTGATATTTCTTTTGATATTACTCATTTGTTTGTTGTTTATTGGAAGTGTTAGGCTATTTTGGTTCATTCACTTGACACTGGGATACTGAATGTCAATATGGTGTTTGTTGATTTCAATGGCAGATGCATTTCCCAGTTGATCATTTCCAGAATTAATATTGTTGTCCTCTTCTATATCAACCACCTATGGATGATTGATCAGTATCTTTTTTGGATTGTTGTGGTGAGTTTTTTTGAGTATTATGTTACTTTGTTGAGCAGATTGTATTCTCAGGTGCACAAAATTTGGTTGATTAGAAGGATTATGAGAGTTCTTCACTCAGTGATGTTGGGGCATGAGACTTCTCATGACATTAAACTCGGTCCTTATAGGCATATCATTTTATATTATGAGGATGAGTTTATTATTGGGTTGTAGGAGCAGGGAGTGCAGTCTGAGCACAATGTTTTTTTTGTTGTGATCAAAGTGGCACAGCATCAGCATGGTGGAATTTTTCTAAGTTTGTTATGAGACCCTGGGATCACATCTAGTTTCAGCTTGGTTTAGTTGGGCAAATTTTATGTTGATATGACATTGCTTGAGGACAAGCAATTTCAAGGAGGGAAGACTGTAATGTTCCCATCTTAGTCAGCTTCAGAGTGCAGAGTGGACTTGCCTATTCATGGGTTCCATAGGCAATATCGTATGTTTAGGGACCACCAGGTGATGAGATGTTACTATTAGACGTTATGCATTTCTAGTTGTCAGCTTATAGGACCGTTTTCTAGTAGTAATTCAGGGGACTTACTATTTTTTGTAAGTCAATCAAGAGCAATTTCTATGAAAATGGATGTTACGTCTAAGTAGTATGGCAAAATTCTATTTTTTTCTTGATGGTTTGATTAGTGGAGGCCCGATATTTTAATGTGTAAAGTTTAATATGTTATATTTAATCGATATAACATAGTTTTACTTTATAAATTCATATTTCAATGTTAAGGGGGACTTATAGCCACTTAAAATAAAGAGAGATAAATAAAGAATTAAATTAAGTGGGTCATGAGGTGGTATGACCCCTTGTGGACTTAAGAAAAATGAAATGAATTAAAATTAAAAAAACAAAAAACAAATACCTCCTCTATTTGGCCAAACTTTTTGGGGGATTGAAATAAAAAGAGAAAGAGAGCTTCATTGGTTCATCTTTGGCATTTGAGTATTCTTGTTTGGAGAGAAGAAGGATTTGCAGAAGGTTCTCTTTGTAGATTTTGCTTGTAGGTGACAGAAACCACCTTTAGAATCAACACTTTTGGAGTTGGAAGACACTCTCAGGGTGGTCTAGGGTAATCTTATATCAGAGGTTGCATTTTGTGCTTATTGTTTGTAGATTTCATTTGGTATTTTGAGGAGATCGACAAGATTTGTAAGATTTTGTAGTCGTATTCATTTTCTACCATCTATTCTAGCTTAGCTGCCCCCAATTGTGGATATTTTTATGCATTTACATAGCAATTTGGTCTAGGGTTTCATTGATGGTTTAGAGACATTGGTCATTTTTCCCAGTCGTACCAATGTCAAACTATTACAGCAGAGTTCATGGCACTTTGAGACATTCCTTAGGTAGTCGTACTTTATAGCCTGTTGGTCGTACTAGTGAAGGAAGTACATGGGGTTTCTTTGTCCAAAAAACATCCCTTCTTTGGTCACTTTTCTGTCTTCTATCATTGGTACCTAACATTGTATCTACCATACTTTATATTATCTTATTGTAGAATGTTATTTTTATGAAGTGAATAAAATAATAGAGTTCAAGTGTTGGTGTTGCAAATTCCAAAAAAATCCAAATTTGTGAATCTCCTGGTACTTTAACTTTTATGAAATTTTGTTAAAAGAGTTTTGAGATTTATGTTTGTAATATCCTGTGCCCGAATTTCATGTCATTTGGTTAAGTATTTTGAAAATCATGATCATTTCTAGTTAGTTGTAATTTGCTGGTAACCAGTGTTAATCCAGCCAACTTAAAAAATTCATAGTTTTTGGATATGATTGAATCTTGCAAATTCCTTTGGTAAAATTGAATATTAAGGTGTTATCTTGCTATTCCCAAGTTTGTAGATTTTTTAGGTGCATATATTAAAAGTTGTACAAGTTTAAATTTGACACCTTTGAAGCTGTTCAAACACAAAATCACAAAAAATACAAAAAACCAAAAAATTTCAAAACAAGGGCAAAAATTTGGTGTTCAAATGGAGGTTGGTCATTACAAGATAGGGGGCATGTGGGTCACATGAGCCGCAGTAGAGGAGGACCCATAGGTAGAGGTGTAAGAAGAGATCTCTAAGGATGGCAAGGCAGCTCCAAATAGCGAGGTAGGGTAGTTGAGAGCATAGGTTGCCAACCTCAAGAGCCAGGTGGGGAGACTCTACACCCAGCTCCTACATAGGGATACCTCGATCTCCACTCTGTAGGTGAAGCTACCTCATGATCAAATATAGTTGCACAGATACGAGGAGGAGAGGACAGCTCTCTAGGCACAGGTGACCACCGTAGATACTCAGATTAGGTAGCTCACTAGCGAGTGTGATCTATCACAGGCATAGCTAGGTGTAGTGATCTTGGAGTGAGACCTACTTAGGGTGACGAGGGGAGATATCTCATGCTCATAGGCTATTATGGCACCTCCTACGATACCATCTACTTTAGTTCCAGTAGGTTTTGACCCTATGGTGGAGATTCGGCGGCTATGTACCCTTGTGGAGGAGGGTAATGATCAACATACAATGGATGTAGCTCGTAATTCCCAACTGGAGGGTGTCATCAAGCTACTAGGTGGGCAGGTTCTAGAGAGGACCACTACTATAGTGTCACACTGGACCAGGGATACAAGGCATTCATCAACTAGTTCTAGCCATAGGACGTGCAAATCTGGCAGGACTCATGGTACCAGCTCATAGAGGACCCATAGGGATGGTGGAGGCGACATCGGTGCCTCATAGACTAGGGATGTAGGCCCTGTCTAGCACTGATCTGAGAGATGTCTTTTGTACCATTTTTTAGTGTAAGGTCGAGGACCTACACATATGTAGCCTGCAAGAATTTTGATTGTACCCCACTATGATGTACATTTGACACATATATATGATATGACATTTCATCTCATTATATGTGTACTTTATTTTTGGTATTTTATGTTTTATGTTATACATATGGATGCAATGTGCTATTGATTAGATGTTATATGATGTGATGTATGGATGACATGTATTGGATAGCTATGTGATCGATGATTAGATGCTATGGGTTATGTATGCAGATGTACTACTTATAATGGATGCATATGGATGCAATGTTTATGTTAAATACATGCATATATTTGCTTTACTTGTATGCATTTAATTTATACTGCTATGACAAAATTTATGCCATGTATGTACTGCATGTATATATTTTTTTCTTTGATAATGTGTTTGTAAAATGGACATGTATGCTTTGATCACTTAAAACATAATGTATGCAATGTGAGTTTTAATCAATATAATGGATGACACCACATAATGTATAACAATCATGTATTGTAGTTGCTTTATCTCTTTGTGAAAGATAGTACACCCATATGTGAGATGCAATTATTTATTATTTTCTATTCATAAGATTTTTTAAATTAAAATAATATGGATAACATAGTCAGTGGTCGTCTAAACATCATTTTTTGACGTACATTTGTTATCTAACATATATTACAAATAATTATGATAAACAAACTCTCATAAAATAAATTGATGTTTTGATGATTGTATTAAAAATTGGTTGTTGCTATTTGGGAGTTTTTGAGGTTTTCCATGAGACTCAAACACCCTAGTTGACTTATCAAAAGTTGTATACCGACCATACTAGAATTCTAAAACATAAGGCTTTCGCTAGGATAGGCCCTAACTGTTCATTATCCTTGTGTGTGCAAATGAATATATTTAGATAAGGCATAAGCATACCTTGATGTTAGGAGGGATTCTTTCATCCCATTGCTAATATTGGGGTTTGCAAATGTTTATCCAATCCTAGGTTTATATTTTAGTTGGACTAGACCACTAGGCAATACAATACACCTTAAGCTAGCTCTTCCACATTTAAACATTGGTCTGCACAAAAGCAGGATGCTATTGTATCAAACATATCATCATGCATAAGGTACAGTAGTGCTGGCAATTCCAACGATTCAAGTTCGCTCTCTTCTTTTCTTCAATTTTTTGAGATACTTGCTCATATGTATTGACAAAAATCATTGTTTATTTTGTACTATAGTGACAAAAATCATTGTTTATTTTGTACTTTTCTCTTTTTTTTTCTTTTTTTTTCTTTTTTTTCTTTTTCTTGGGAAAGGGATTTGATACTAATTTTTATTTTCTTTGTACAACTTGATCTTCATTTGATCTGACTTTTTGGGACTTATATTTGATAATTTACTTCAGAAAATTCCTTTGGGAATTATGATTTGGGGAGCTATTTCTGGGATATCGATCTTATGATATCGATTTGGGGTATCAATATGGGTGTCGATCTACTATATCAATCTAGGGTATCAATATGGGATGTCGATCTACGATATCGATCTAGGGTATCAATCTGGAGGATTTATCTAGGATGCCACTTTGGGATATTGCTCATTTTGAAATAAGCAAGGGATTCTGGGTAGGGAATAAACTTATCTTTTTGCCAATTACTAACATTTCTCGTACCGTCCGCACAAGGGGATAAAAAAGAATAAAAAAATTTCCTCAGGATACCTGGTCCTACTTTGTATCTTTCATCTTCCCTATTCCTTATTAGGATTATTTAATTTTTTAATTAGTGATAGGATTTTGATATGCTAAGGGCTATACTAACTAGACCTTAACTACAAAAGCAAAGCAAGCTTTCTATCAACTCTTGATAAGACCTCTAGGTGTGATTGAATGACCGAAAAACCCTAGTATATTCTTCATAGCAACAATTGGGGTTGTGTTGAAAAACACAATTACTCACAAGGGTGATAAATGGATGAAAAATATAGTGCATAGATGCATGATTGAAATTGTAAACACAATTTATTCCAATGCAAGTGTAACGGATGAATATGCCTAATGCAATGCAAAGGTGAAATGCATGTGGTAGATGAGATGCATGATGCAAATGCAATGTAGTGATACAAATGAAATGTAAATACTTGTAGCACCCTAAAATTGGTGCAGTAAACCTTAGCAAATAATTAAAATTACCTTAGTAATAATTCAAATTCAAATTTTAACCCCGAACCACCCGTTAAACTGCTTTCCTCATTTTTTGTGCCATTTTTAGGATTTGTTGTGACCGTTGGATGATATCGTCGCCGATCAGACGATATCGCCTCAGATCGGACGAATTCTTCTAGAGCGTAACGTCCAGACGATTTCGTCCCAAAACTAATTTTTCATAATTAGCTTCTGTTTCAACGGCATCTCTAACCTCGGCAAAAGCGTGTCTGCGCGGTTAGAGACTTCCCCGTTGGAGATCTCCCAAATTGGGATGATATCCAACCTCCCAACCTCCTTCCTATGCCTATTTAATCTTAGGCCCTCCCCTTGACATTCCCCTGGCTGAATTTTCCTGTAACACGAGTTCTATTTGCATTAGACCATCTTAAATCACCATTTGCCTTCGTATTTTTCCAAGTTTGTTTGCAGGAACTTCATTGTTTTTCAGTCGGAGCAAGCTCAGATCATCGCAGATGATCCTGTACGATCTCGAACGATCTCGCCCCAATTCGAGATGATTTCGCACTCTATAGACGATTTCGACTACAGTCAACATTGGGGGCAATCAGTGCCCTGAGTTTGCATTCTTTCTCCACTATCTACTGTTTTGCTTTGCATTAGGAAGACTTATTACTATTTTGCATCCTGGAGTTCACCCATATAGTTTTAATGCATAATAAAATCATAATTTGTCATTAAATCATTGTAATGCACTCATATTTTTGTTTATAATTATCAGTTTAATATTATTGTTGTCATTCTACATCATTGCCCTCTATTGGAATAGTTGCATTTCTGGTATTTTGTATCTATTTCTCTGATTGCGTGTCTCTAAAGAATTCGTCAGATCTCAGATGATCTTGTCAGATCGCAGACGATCCTGTCAGATCAGAGGCGATCTTGACTTGCTTCAAAAATTAGAACCTCCATCAGACATCCGGATCAGATATGGCTTTTTAATCTAGCTTATTCTCTGTGTTTTCTGTTTAGTTCTGCTTTCTGTATTCATTTAAATCTGCATTTCATATAGAACAATTTAGATTCATTTGGCCAAACCTAGGATTTGAATGATTAAAGATAAAATTGAACACATCAAACACATTCCCAACCTAGGCATGGAAACTGCCATTCAAAAGTTTCCTGGTGAACCCACCATCCATCGAAAAATCACCTTAATACCCCTCCCCCGAGAGGCGGGACCTTCAAAGGGCCTCTCAGTCCGAGGTATTGTCCCATCCTTCTCGCATCCCCCTTCCGAGCGCGGATCCTTTAGCCTGAAGGTAAGGGTGCAAAAAATTTGGAACGATACATTTTGGTGAACCCGACGTGAAACTAAAACCTTTGAAAAAACAAAAACAAAAAAAAAACATAGATTCATTTAAAATCATTAGAAAACTACTAAGTTGCATATCATGTTTAGATGGTAGTTCCTAAGAAAAGACTAGCTGTCACTATAAATGTTGAAAACCAATTAGTAGCCATAGAAATTAATTATGTGCTTAGAGAGCTCAAACATATAGAAACCAACCTTTGTGGGACGAACTTAATAGGAGACTAGGTATCATTTCATCTAGGTCAACAGAGCTTAAACAAATCAAGAGGTTTGCCCTAGATAGAATCTTGGATCCTCATCAACTCATTTTTTATCATGAACTTCAGAGAGCTTGCCATAGGTGGTTAGCTTATAGGAGAGCTCTTGTGTCTTCATAATTGTTCACCTTCGAGGAATACCTCGAGAACGCAACTGTTATACACCAATTCCTAGGTCACGTAGAAGACCAAGAGGTCATTCTTACGGATAGGAAAATATGGAATAGAGTTCCTAGAGCTGTGTTATATCGAGAGTATTGCCACGAGCTTTACTTCTACAAAACAAAATCTGAAACAGATAATATCACTATAGCACTTTTTGTCAAATTCTTGAAAGGAAATTTTCAATTTGAAGAAGAACATTTCATGACTCCTGAAGAACTTGAGCCCGTTAATGATATTTATAAATTGTTTATAGAAAACTAGATCATTGCTTTCATTATTATTATTTCTTGCGTTTTGTGTGATGTTTGTTATCTTTATAATATTGTTAAAAAAAAAAAAAACCAAAAACATAACAAAACCAAAATATTTTATTTTAAATATTATAGTAGGTATATAATTAAAATATATACCTCTTAAGCTTGTTGCATATATATATATATATATATATATATATATATATATATATATATATATATATATATATATATTTGCTGAAATCTAAGTTTAAGCACAATGACTAGACTTAGGAATGGTAAACAAACTAAAGAAGAAGAAGAAGAAGATTGGTTAGGAAAGAAAACAAAAAAATTAAATGCCCTTCCTGAGGATCCAATTCCAGAAGGAGAAACTCTAGAACAGCCATAAGATGAGTTGGTCGAAGAAAATGAACAACAAGAAAATGTTAGAGAGGAAGGATCCTCATCCCCTAGAATGGCTCCAGATGGAACTCGTTACTTTTGATAACATAGATCATTTCTGGAAATTCTTCAATAATAATATTGGTGCTCTTAATATGGCAGTTCATATTGATAGGGGACAAATTAGTGAAACTCAAGCAATCCTAGAAGAAGGATTTAACATGCACACTAATCCTTTGTCTTTTGTCGATCAAGAAAGTGATAAAGCTGGACCATCCAATATGGATATGGCCACTATAATTCAGAACATGCAAAAACAACAGGTTACCCAACCTCCTAAGGAACCTGTTATTGAGCCTAAAATCATTCCCACACAAAAGAGACCTTCATTCACTACTTTATTTCGCCAAACTATTGATCAATATGCTTCAAATCGACAAAAACCTAAAATGAAGCCAAACACCAATTTTCAACAATCTGGGATACAACATAATACAACTTCAAAACTTCTTCATAACACCCTTCCTACCAACAATTTACACAATAGCAATATAGCATCTAATCTTCATGTCCCTCCATCATATGCTCATCAATCCCATATTAATACCCTACCAAACCAATATGGTGGGCAAACCAGTAATCTGGAAGCCATGGTGAAACAGTTAGCTTCCCGCATGGACCAGATAGATCCCTACCGTCCCTCGTACAATTATCGAGAGATGTGTAGTCAACCTCTAGATCCTATGGTTGTAGCACAACCATACCCTAAACACTTTCCCATGCCCGTCCTGCCTATATATAAAGGAACCGAAGATCCCATAGAGCATCTTCGCATGTTTAGGATAGCATGTCATGATATATCACATGATGACTTGTTATTACTAAAAATGTTCCCAAAAAGTTTAGGAGGAATGGCATTAGAGTGGTACTACCAATTGCCCACTCATTCTTTGAGAAATTTTGAAGAGACCGCTGAATATTTTGTGCATCAATTTAGTGCCTATATCGAAAGGCATGTAACCATTAAAGATTTGTACAACTTAAAACAAGACAAAGATGAATGTTTTGCTGATTTCTTAGCTAGATGGAGGCAATTGATAGGAAAACTGCACTTTGTGCTACCTTATAGGGAAATGTTGGACATTTTTATTAATAATTTGCAAGAACAAATATCTTATGAGTTATCAACTACTACCTTAACCACCTTCGATCAAGCTATAGACTTAGCTCGAAGAGTAGAAGATGCTCTCATTAGGAGAGGCCAACTTAGGAAGAAAGATGATGAGAAAACATCCAGAAATCAATATAAAAACAAACAAGTTGTAGGTGATGGAGTCACTGATAGCAAAAATGTTGCTAATATCAATACAACGAAGACAACAAAAAAATTTATATTGAAACCTCCTGATAAACCTCCTCGAGAGTTTACTAGATTGAATCAACCATTATCAACTATTCTACCCCAATTACTCGAAAGAGGTTTGATTCAATTACCAGCTATCCGGGAACCTGATCCAACCATACCCGGATACAGAGCCGATTTACACTGTGATTTCCATAGAGGGCCTGGACACTCTACCAACTCTTGTAAAAGGTTAAAACATAAAATACAAGATCTGATTGATAATAATGAGATGGAGGTGCAAGCCTTCCAACCTAAACAAAATGCTCCTAATAATGCTCAAAAGAACATTCCCCAAAATCAAAATCAAAATGCTAATCAATCATTAGATATATTTCAACATCCTTTACCAAAACATGGTAAAGAGGTGGCCAATCAAATTGAGCATCATAATGTCCCTCCTCCTACCCGATATGTAGGAACTATTAGCGAACATTTACCTAATCATGATTTACAAAAATTTGACACAACTTTATCCATGGTCACGACCAGGCCCCTACATAATATTCAAACACCGGATCTCAGTGATGTAGAATCGGATATTGAAAGTGAAATAGACATCACCTCAAATCAATCGAATAGTTCTGAAGACGAATCAGATCCTATTCAACCTATCACAGATTCTATGGTTCCGGAAGAACCATTTCCTAGAAGAGTTACTACTCGACCCTCCTCTCATCAATTCCTTCCTAATGAACAAGCTATAAATGCTAGACCAAGACCTATTCATCATCCGCAAAATAATATTGTAGGAACCATCGAAGTCGTTACCAGACAACAGGCTCAAACCTCTCAACAAGATCAAACTCAAAATGATGGATCAACCCCATTTGTTTTGAAAAATCCCAATAAAGGGAATCATGCTCCTAATGTTCAATCTAAACCTCCTTATAATATTAATGAGCAATTATCCAATACTACAACCAAAATTTCCCTTTTGGATTTGTTAAGATCTTCTCCTACCCATAGAGATGAATTGATGCTCACATTAAGCCAAATGATGGTACCACAAAATATTCAACCTGAAGCCATGGCCAATACTATCATCACTAGAGAAGTTGATTGTATTGACTTTCGAGATAAAGATATACCACAACATAGTTTACATAAGGATAACCCCTTATATATTACTGCCCTAATAGGAGATGTAGCAATCAAAAGGGTCTTGATTGATAATGGTTCATCTCTAAATATTTGCACTTTTGACTTCTACCAAAGATTTGGGTTTAGAAGTGATGAAATGAAGAAAACTGACATGATCATAAAAGCTTTCAATGACGAAACACAAGAAACATGTGGAGTTATCACCATCCCATTGCAAGTTGGTCCGAGAACCTTAGATACGACCGTGTTTATTGTACATTGCCCCGCATCATACAATATACTCTTGGGTCGTCCTTGGATCAATGCAATGCGGGCTGTCCCATCAACTTTACACCAATGTGTTAAATTCGAATTTAAAAATCAGTTGGTCACTATCCATGGTGATCCTAGACCCTTTGATATGTGTGCTTTGGTAGAACCTGTTGGAGTTCAATTTTGCCCTGCTCTGTCATCCACACATCCTAATTCTTATTTTTCATCTAAAACTATGAAACACACACCCATAACTTCATCTATTTCTCCTCCATTAATTTCACCCTCATATATAGCCCAACAATCTTCTAAACAAACCACACTAGAACCTCAAAAAGATCTTAAATCCACAACCAATCCTTCATGTTCCATCCCTCTAATTTCAAAACCTATAGACCCATTTATTAACGCCTCCACATTATCTACATCTATCATACCTTCCACATCTAAAGATATAGGGAATGATCCTTCTACATCTTATGCTCTTTCTGATGAACTCTTACCTGATTTATCTAAAATTCTTATATCAAAAAAAACAAATGCTTCTATGCAAAATTCCATTATCTTAAGTAATTTGCCGCCATCTCCTCGTACTTTGGGCCTCCCACAACCTATGGGAAGTACTTACCAAGTCGGGAGTTGTGCCTTCATTTATAAGGGATATGGACTGGGGAAGAATACCCAGGAACATCAAAACTCATCATGAGGGATATGCTCGATGTTATTTTACTAATGAGTATATTAAAGCTAAACCTATAATGCTTAAAATGGGATATAAAGGGAAAGGCTTGGGACCTCTCCAAGATGGTATGAAAGAACCCTTTGAGGTAGAACCATGGCCCGCCCGATGTGGTGTGGGCCTATTTCCTAGTAAGGGTCAACCCTTCCCTTTTGAAGATGATGATCAACTCATATGTTATCAAGATTATTTGGATGGGCGTGATGATTTGCCTCTAAAAAATCAGCCATTTACATGCAATATGCTATCCATAGCTTATCCCGAAATGATTGCTGAATCCGATGATGAGTTGGAAGGAGATATTTTCCATGATGTCTCCGTTGAAGAGGTGTTACACAATGGTTTTTATTTTGATGGTTCTATACCTACTATAGCCCAACTTGAGGCCACGACTCCTCAAGATGAATTATCCAAGTTAACCTTAAAAGAATTACAAGAATTGGGCGTTTCACCCGCCCCACCTAATTTTGAAAGAGATCTACACATGGAAGTAGAAAACGTCATTAAAGTTAACATTGGAACCGAGGATAATCCCCACATAATCAATATTGGATCAGAATTAAGTCAAGAAAAACAAGAGCAATACATTGCATTCCTTAAAGAATATGAAGATGTCTTCGCTTGGACATATGAAGATATGCCAGGTTTAGACCCTTCTGTAGTCATGCATCACCTAGTAGTCCATCCGGATGCTAAACCTAGTTAAACAAAAACTTAGAAAAATGCATCCCAAAGTGGCCTTGCTAGTCAAAGGGGAGTTAGAAAAACTCCTGAATGTTGTTTTTATACAAGCTATTGATTATGCTTGAATGGATCTCGAATGTAGTTCCAATCACCAAGAAAGAAGCTACCAAAGTTAGGGTTTGCACAGACTTTAGAGATATTAACGTTGCATGCCCTAAAGATGATTTTCCTCTTCCAAACATGGATCAAATCATTGATTTTACTGCTGGGAGTGGAATGATGTCCCTAATGGATGGATTTTCCGGTTATAATCAGATCAAGATAGCTCCTGAAGATCAGGCTAAAATAGCCTTTATTACCCCCTGGGGTACCTTTTGTTGGAAAGTGATGCCATTCGGCCTAAAGAACGCAGGTGCAACCTATCAACGAGCTATGACTTATATTTTTCATGACATGATGCATGATATCCTACATGATTATGTAGATGATATCATAGCTCATTCCATCAAAGAAGATGATCATTTAAATGACTTAAGGACAATGTTTGATCGGTTAAGGGAATATCTTATCCGACTAAATCCTGCTAAATGCATATTCGGAGTTAAGTCCGGTAAACTATTAGGGGTTATAGTTTCTTTACGTGGCATCAAAATCGACCCTCTCAAGATTGTGGCTATCACTGATATGCCCGCACCTACCAATATATCTGAGTTACGAAGTTTACAAGGTAAGCTTCAAGCTATCCGTCGCTTCATCGATAAGCTGGCGGACAAAACCGGTCCCTTTCTTAAGCTTCTTAAGAAGGATGTCCCTTTTAATTGGGACGATGAATGTAAGGAAGCTTTTGAACTTCTCAAACAATACCTCCTTAACCCACCTGTGCTTTCACCGCCTAGACCTGATCGCCCATTTATCCTGTATATTTCAGCTTCAGATTTTGCTTTAGGAGCTATGTTAGCTCAACTTGATGATGAGAAAAGAGAACGTGCTAATTATTATATTAGCCAAACTTTAATTAGTTATGAAACCCGCTATACAAGCATTAGAAAAACTATGTCTAGCAGTCATATTTTCTACGCAAAAATTATGCCATTATATGCTCACCAAAAAACATATGTCATTGCTAAATATGATCCCTTGCGGTATCTCATGAGTCGACCTTATTTATCGGGTCGCACAACCAAATGGGTTCTTGCTCTAAGCGAGTTTGAACTCACATTTATAGGACAGAAGTCTGTTAAGGGTCAAATCATAGCAGATCAATTAGCTGCTGCACCCTTAGAGTCTACCCATCCCCTCATCATTGAGTTTCCTGATGAATGCCTTCAATTAGAGGCATACCATGTTGAACAATGGTCCTTATACTTTGATGGAGCCCGATGCATGAGTGGGGCTGGTGCAGGTATTATTTTAATATCTCCACAAAAACACATTATACCTTTGTCCTTTAAATTAACATTTGCTTGCACCAATAATATTGTTGAATATGAAGCTCTAATCCTTGGATTACGAGCTGCCTTGGCGCTAAAAATTAAACATCTGCTAGTTTTTGGTGATTCTCAACTTGTTATAAACCAAATTAATGAAGTTTATCAGACCAGAGATGATAAATTGTGCCCATATAAAGCATATGTTTTACAATTAATATCTCTATTTGATCAAGTTACCTTGGAAGCTATTCCTCGAACTAGCAACCGTGCGGTCGACGCTATGGCCGCAGCTGCATCTCTTCTGCCCTTGGAGTTAGATGACGAATATGCCACCATCATTATTCATCGACTCTAGGAACCCGCTTCAAATAAGTCATGCTTAGAACCTTTGGATGTGTTTCTAATCAATGAAACTACTCCTAAACCTTGGTATATGGGTATATTTGATTTTCTTCACAATGGGACTTTCCCTGCCAGTTCTAATAGAAACCAACGTCGGTTATTACGTAGATGAGCAAGTCGATTTGTAATAATTGGCAATACTTTATATAGGAGATCTTTTGAAGGTATCCTATTGAGATGTTTGAATTTAGAAGAATCCAGATCAGCTTTGAGTGAAGCCCACGATGGATCTTGTGGAGGACACTTCAGTGGTAGTGTCATTGCTAAAAAGCTCCTTAGGATAGGATACTTTTGGCCTACCATGGAGAATGATGCACATGATTATGTGCGCCATTGCGACAAGTGCTAGAAACATGCTGACCTTGTCCATGCCCCCGCACAAGAACTCGAAGCTATTTCATCTCCTTGGCCCTTTTCAAAATGGGGCTTAGACATTATTGGAAAAATTAATCCTGTGTCATCCGATGGACACAAATTCATCATAACCGCCACCGAGTATTTCACGAAGTGGGTTGAAGCTATGCCTTTAGCTTCCTGCACTTGGAACACAAGTCTCTAAATTTATTTTTAATCAAATCATTTGTAGGTTCGGAATTCCTGCAAATCTCATCTCAGACAATGGAACTTGTTTCAAAAATAAATATGTTAAGAAATTATGCCAAAAATATAAGATTCAACATCGTTGGTCCACTCCCTATTATCCTCAGGGTAATGGCCAAGCAGAAGCTTCTAACAAAACCTTAATCAAAATTCTCAAAAAATTGGTCAATAAATTCGCCCGTGACCGGCACATTCAATTATATCCAACCTTGTGGGCATATCGCACTAGCGTTCGTACTCCCACAGGTACTTCACCTTTTGTTTTGGTTTATGGCACTGAAGCTGTTTTTCCCTTTGAATTAGAAGTTCCTTCTTTGGCTCTACTACTTCAAGATACCGAAGTAGGAGATGAATATCGAGCTGGCAGACTCAGTCAACTGGAACTCCTAGATGAAAAGTGCATCAATGCTTTGGAGCATCTTCGTGCCTACCAAAACAAGCTTAAAAGATCATATGCTAAGAAAGTTCGTCATCGATCCTTTGAGGTCGGTGACCTTGTTTTAAAAGAAAATAAAAAAAATACTAATGCAACTAAAGACCTTAAAGGTAAATTTGAGCCCAACTGGCTTGGACCATATATTATCACTGCTAAATTTGAATCGGGAGCATACAAATTATCTACCTTAGATGGTAAAGAACTTAAAGAACCCATGAATATTTTGCATCTTAAACGTTATTACGCATAAAAATTGGTCATTTCATCATTGTATATATTTGTTTAAAATATTTCAAAAAAACCACTATCTTGTATTTCTTTCAATTTATAAACTTAAAAATATAAAAACACCAAAAACATCCAAATCATCAAAATCTTCAAAAACATCTTTTATTTGTGTACCTCTCAATTTGTGAAGTATTGCAGTTATATTTTCAAATTATTTTGGATAAATTAGCATTTATTTGGAATCCCGCACTTTCACATTCACATGAATAAATATCTTGATTTATTTGGCATGATTACTAATCTCTCTTATATCAAAGTCCACAAAATTCAATTAAATAAAGTTTGAGCACAGAGAATTGATCTTGTTATTTACTTAAACCAAGCATATCCTTTCACAATAAAATGATTATATTTGTAATGTCCATGCTATGCTACATAGTAGAAGTGGTTTCTTGAGCGAAAAGTTTCCCCTGCTATCCTATCATGCACATGGTCTAGAATCTTTGAGAATTGACAAAAGGACAAGCTCACCCCTACCCAGAATAAAAATCCCTTGCTCTACAGCTAATCCGAGCAAGTATCCCTAGCATAGGAAGAAAAGAAAAGTTCAAGAAAAAGAGAAAAAGAAAAAGGTTATTTCAGCATTATCTCAAATATCAAGCAACAATACAAAAAAAAAAAAAACAAAGAAAAACAAAAAAAGCAAAAGCAAAAGCAATAAAATCCCTTTCCCTACCCATTGAAAAGAAAAGAAGGGTTGATGAGCTTGAATCCCCGGAATTCTCAATTATTCAAAAACTGTGAGGTAAGCCCCATAACAGGTGGTTTGTGCCCAACCCGCTTGGCCTTGGGTAACTCCTAGCGTGGTGATATGTCTATCACATTAGCGACCTTCTTTTGTACAGCACCTATGTCTGCTTATGGATTAGCTAGCTCTTGATAACCCGACTTACATAGTAGTCTGGTATGGTTATATGCATCTAAATCATGGTTAATGAACACTTATTTGGTTAATTTAAATCACTTGTATCAAAGTATCTTGCTCAAAACTGGTAAATGAACAATACAATCGCACACACATTTGTATTTGAGAGATTTTGTGTATCATTATGATAAATCAAGATTGGAAATGAACTCACATACGCACATGGGATTCCTTATAAATCTAACTTTTGTCTTTAAGATACTTTGGAATATTTTTGCAAATTGTCTGGAATAATTTCATTTTCTTCTCTGAGAACAGTTGTTTAGTATAAAGACAACTACATGCATTACCAAAAAAAAAAAATCAAAATCATTTTCAAAAACATGCAATAAAGTTACATATAACTTTTGACTTTCGTGACGATGGTATAGTTCCAAAACCACAATTGGAATTTTATGCCTAGCACAAGTCCTCATCTTCATATTTTCTGTTTATTTTCAAAAATTAAAAATCAACCATGCAATAAAACTATTATTTTCTTCTTTAAAATTCGCGATGATGGTATAAGTTTATATCTATAATTCTATGCCTAGCGCAAACCATCGAACTAATTTTATTTCCCATTTATTTCAAATCATAAAAAACATATGACTTAAATCATTATGTTCCACAATTATGCTTTAAAAGAACGAATACTTTGCTATTTCATGTCATTATGTTCAAATTCAATATTGCAATGATGGTATAATTCCTAAGGAATTGTTCAAAAAATTTATCACACTTAGGAATTTATGCCTAGCAAAATCATCATTTTAAAATATTTCATGCATAATATTTTCATGGAAATCTGAAAACAAATCACCATCATCAAATCATCATCATTTGCATCATTACAACACAAAGTCTTAAGACAGTCTCTTAAGCACTCTTTTACTTTTAACAATATTTCTATACTAGGATTAGCTTGACGACCGAGTGAGCGGCGACTCCATGAAATGGTCTATAATAGTGACAATGTCCTTTGAAATTATTGTTAGAAGTCCCTTTTATTTTTATCAAATTATCCCACAAACAACCAATTTGTTTACATCAGATTATTTCATTTAAATTTTAAAAGCATGACATTCAAACCATAATATTTCCAAATGACATAATTACATGAATCATCAAATCAATCACACCAAAACATTAAAGCATCATACAAACACATAAGACAAGTCATATGATCAAAAATATCTCATCTATATATATATCAACAATATATACATCATCTCAAAACTGGATCGGTATGCCATAATCTGTACCTCGGCATACTCAATCCTCTATCAAAAATAATAAACACTATGTATCAATATGTGTAGTGCAGTCTATAGCAGCTAGCCTCGAGAACCCCTCGAGCTCTCAACCTCATCTCCTCCCCGCACCGAGGTGGACGAGGTGGCCCCATCGCAGTATGTGTGGTGCTATGAGTCCTGGACTCTGATCGTGATGATGTCCTCGATGACCTCATCATGACAGGCTTCGCAATGGGGGCCGACAGCGGTAACCTCTACCCTCTCGGCACCATATGGTAGTATAGCGTCTGATAGAATGTGATCCGGGCAATAGCCCATGCTAAGTCCCGAGTGCTCGCTCCTCCGCTCTGTGCTCTGAGGCGTGCGACCTCATCTCTGAGCTGTGTGGCCTCCTCTCGATGTCGTGCAGCCTCATCCTACAAGGCCTGCACCTAAGCCTAGAGATGAACAATCTTCGCTCGGAGAGTAGCCATCTCGCTACTCTCTCCTACCTCGACACTCTTGCCCTTATCGGGTGATGGTGGCCTCTCTCTCCATGGAGAAGGGGGTCTCTCCTCCCTCCTCTCCCACTATCGTGGCCTCTCGCCGAGCCTCGTGGCCTCCTCTGCTCTCTCCCATCGTGACCCTGTGCCGCCTCAATGGCCGCCCGGCATCGCCTCCCCATCCGATGCACAACTACATGAATCAGACCCTGAGCCCTCGTCATCCGAGGAGGGCGGATGCCTGCGTACTAGGCATCATAGCCATCAGCAACCCTAGTGTCATCACCATCCACTAGCTGGATGGGGGCATCATCCATGTCTTGACTCCAGAATCGCTGCATATCTAGAGCCCCACTAACCGTAGTGTTATCCCGGATGGTCCGAGAAAACTCGTAGTCCCCGAGAGATGGGATCCCCACCGTAGACCAAACCGCCTCAAAACTCGATCATACCGGTGGAGCTCCACCTCTCCCCTCTCCATCCTCAACAGCGAGACTCGCTCGACGTGAGCCGCCTCCTGTCCATCCTCGGCCCACCCTCGGATGATCTCTCCAAGGCCTCCAGGTGATCTGGTCAGAGACAAGGTCATCAAGTAGTCTCTAGGACACTGGCAGATCTATCCGCCGTTGTGACCCTCTTCGGAGCCACCAGTAGAAAACTCGGGGCCTCTCCCCATCAATCCCTATCAGTGGGAGCCCTACCGGCCTTCGCACCGTGATGTGCTCCCAACACCACACCTGCAGTAGTGATGTCATGACTAGACATCGACCGCCCTTGTATACGACCCCATGCAGGATCCTATACAATCGGCATAGTACAAAGCTCCCCCAAGAAAACCTGTACCCATGGTCTCTCATGTCGCAGACCACATCTATCAGTAACCATGGTAGTCTGCATCCACTCTGATGGCATAGCAGCAGACCACCTACCACCCCACCCAAAACCTGTGTCAGTCTAGATGCCCCAGGCATCTGGCGTAGCGACTCGATGTTCACTCTGCCCTTCTCCAGGGCGAAGCTCGGATCTCCGCACAGTCGCATCATCGCGTGGCCCTGATTGGTCGCAGGAGTTATTAGCCATCCTTGTATGGGGATCCTCAAAATCCTCCATACATCCTCCAATGTGGGAGTCATCTCCCCTGTTGGTAACTGGAAACAAGAAGAACCCGGATACCACCTCTCTGCTAGGGCCGTCAATAGCCCCATATCTCGTAGAAACCTATGGCATATCTGCCATGTGTTGCAAGCCGACTTGAGCCAACTGATCTCGCTCTGCCTGAGATAGAGCGGCCAAGTCATCCTTCAGCCCTCCGTATTTCCATTCTCAGCTCTTTAGTAATCCTCTCTGCAATATAAACAACAAAACAATAAAAATCATCAATAAAAATCATTAATTAAAAATGTAAGTAAAATAAGTTCACTTTCATACAAATGATGATATCGTCCACTATTGGATGATATCGTCCAAAATTTGAGCAAATTCGTCTCCGATTTCGTAAGAGGGAATCGTCCCTTATTGGACGAAATCGTCCCCATATCGCCGATTTCGCCCTTGGACGAAATCGGCGATATCGAGACGATTTCATCCCGACGACGTCGACGGCCCAAAAATGGCCGCGATGCTCAACAATCATTCAAAATTAATCTAAAAAGCATGAAATTCAAAATTAAAGCATTCTAAATTAAGTTTGGACCCTTACCCGTAGCCCGCGCCGGCCTCTCGTCGATCCGTGCACTTGTCTCGACCATCTTGTCTCGCAGAGCTCTAGAAACCAAGAAAATGAACAGTAACAATGAATTAGGGTTTTACCCTATTTTTCTTAATTTTATTCAAAAACAATTAAAAACATTTTTAACATTTTGCTTTTTCGCGTTTTTACCTCAAACGTTCGATTTGGGTAAAAACACGGAGGGGGCACCATAGTAAGTTGTACGATTCGACCTAGAATCGTCGCCTAAAAATGGGAATAATTTTTGCTTTCTCATAGATCGAGAAGAACTCATCTTTAACGCATTTTCTTCAAAAAATTCGCTAAAGAGGGGGCAAAATGTAGCACCCTAAAATTGGCGCAGTAAACCTTAGCAAATAATTAAAATTACCTTAGTAATAATTCAAATTCAAATTTTAACCCCGAACCGCCTGTTAAACCGCTTTCCTCATTTTTCGCGCCATTTTTAGGATTTGTTGTGATCGTTGGACGATATCGTCGCCGATCAGACGATATCGCCTCAGATCGGACGATTTCGTTTGGAGTAGAACGTCCATCCGATTTCGTCCCAAAACTGATTTTTCATAATTAGCTTCTGTTTCAACGACGTCTCTAACCTGGCCAAAAGCGTGTCTCGCGCGGTTAGAGACTTCCCCGTTGGAGATCTCCCAAATTGGGATGATCTCCAACCTCCCAACCTCCTTCCTATGCCTATTTAATCTTAGGCCCTCCCCTTGACATTTCCCCGGCTGAATTTTCCTGTAACACGAGTTCTATTTGCATTAGACCATCTTAAATCACCATTTGCCTTCGTATTTTTCCAAGTTTGTTTGCAGGAACTTCATTGTTTTTCAGCTGGAGCAAGCTCAGATCGTCGCAGACGATCCTGTACGATCTCGGACGATCTCGCCCCAATTCGAGATGATTTCACACTCTACAGACGATTTCGACTACAGTCAACATTGGGGGCAATCAGTGCCCTGAGTTTGCATTCTTTCTCCACTATCTACTATTTTGCTTTGCATTAGTTAGACTTATTACTATTTTGCATCCTGGAGTTCACCCATATAGTTTTAATGCATAATAAAATCATAATTTGTCATTAAATCATTGTAATGCACTCATATTTTTGTTTATAATTATCAATAAATATTATTGTTATCATTTTACATCATTGCCCTCTGTTGGAATAGTTGCATTTCTGGTATTTTGTATCTATTTCTCTGATTGCAGGTCTCTGATGAATTCGTCAGACGAATTCGTCAGATCTTAGACGATCTTGTCTGATCGCAGACGATCTTGTTAGATCAAAGGCGATCTTGACTGCTTCAAAAATTAGAACCTCCATCAAACATCCAGATCAGATATGGCTTTTTAATCTAGCTTATTCTCTGTGTTTTTTGTTTAGTTCTACTTTCTGTATTCATTTAAATATGCATTTCATATAGAACAGTTTAGATTCATTTGGCCGAACCTAGGATTTGAATGATTAAAGATAAAATTGAACACATCAAACACATTCCCAACCTAGGCATGGAAACCGCCATTCAAAAGTTTCTTGGTGAACCCACCATCCGTCGAAAAATCACCTTAATACCCCTCCCCCGAGAGGCGGGACCTTCAAAGGGCCTCTCAGTCCGAGGTATTGTCCCATCCTTCTCGCATCCCCCTTTCGGGCGTGGATCCTTTAGCCTGAAGGTAAGGGTGCAAAAAATTTGGAACGATACAATACTTTTTTATTTTTTATATTTTTCCAAATTTTTTTATGGATTTTAATATTTGGTTTGACCAAAGAGATTACAGACGCCTTTGGAGCATTTTGGGATTGACCAAGTGGTTTTGAGAAACTCTTAGAGTCTTTTGGGATTGACCAAGTGGTTTTGAGAAACCCTTGGAGTCTTTTGGGATTGACCAAGTGGTTTTGAAAAACCCTTGGAGCCTTTTTAGGATTGACCAAGCAATTTTGAGAAACTCTTGAAGACTTTTAGGATTGACCAAGTGGTTTTGAGAAACCCTTGGAACCTTTTGGGATTGACCAAATGGTTTTGAGAAACCCTTGGAGCCTTTTGGGATTGACCAAGTGGTTTTGAGAAACCCTTGGAGCCTTTTGGGATTGACCAAGCAGTTTTGAGAAACCCTTGGAGCCTTTTGGGATTGACCAAGCAGTTTTGAGAAACCCTTGGAGCCTTTTGGGATTGACCAAGCGGTTTTGAAAAACCCTTGGAGCCTTTTGGGATTGACCAAGCAGTTTTGAGAAACCCTTGGAGCCTTTTTTGAATGACCAAAGGGCTTACAGATGCCTTTGGAGCCTTTTTAGGATTTAGGCATAAAACGCTTTAAGATGAAGGATATTGAGAGGTTCAGGCTCTTCAACTCCTCCAAGTGATGTCAAGTGATATGTCCCAGGTCCAATCTTCTCTGAGATCATATAAGGACCTAACCAGTTAGCCATGAATTTGTCTCACATTTCTGGTGGTAAATTTGAGTTCTGTTGGTTCTCTTTTAGCACAAGATCACCAACCTCAAAGTCTCTCAGATGGACTTTGCTATTGTAAGCTCATTTTAAGCGCTCTTGATAAACATGGAGGTGCTCGAGGGCATTCACATGACGTTCATCAAGTAGCATCAATTGATCTAGGCGAGCTTGCCATGTAGTGTCATCATCAATGAACTCTTTCAATGCGATGCATAGCATTGGAATCTCCAACTCTAAGGGCATAATGGCCTCAGTGCCATATACTAATGAAAATGGAGTTGCCCCAATGGGTGTCCGAATACTAGTCCTGTAAGCCCATAATGCAAGGGGTAGCTGGATGTGCCAATCTTTGTGGTGCTCTTGTACCATATTTTTCAATATGGAGACCACTATCTTATTTGAAGCTTCAGCTTACCCATTTGCTTACGGATAATATGGAGTCACAAAACTATGTTTGATTCTATACTTAGACGTCAAAGCTCTCATAGTTTTGTTCTTAAATGATGTTCCATTATCCGAAACTATCTTGGATGGTATCCCAAAATGACTTATGATATTGGTGAGTATAAACTCAGTAATACGTGCTCTAGTTGTCGTTGTTAAGGGAATGGCTTCCACCCACTTAGTAAAATACTCAGTAGCCATGATAATAAAAGTATGTCGACCCGATGACGGAGGAGAGATCTTACCAATGAGATCAAATCCCCACTGAGAAAATGGCCAAGCCGCTTGAATGGGTTGTAAGGCCTATGATGGCAAGTGCATAAGATTAGCATGATGCTGACATTTAATGCATTTCCTAACATACACATTGCAATCCTTCTCCATAGTGGGCCAATAATAACCCATGTGAAGGATGCGCTTGATGATAGCCATGCCACTGAAATGGCCACCGCACGTACCATCATGAGCTTGCAAAATTGCCCAAGATGACTCTTGGGGCTCAAGACAATGAAGGAGCACTCCATCATAGCTTCTATGGTACAGGATGTCTGCTAACAAGACATACTTTATCACTTTCTATTTAAATGTGCATTTTGTGGCACACGAAAATCCCTAAGGGATTACACCAAGTCTAAGGAAGTCATGTATCTATGACGTCCAGTTATGATAAGCTTCGGCTTCGATCGACAAGACAACATGTTCCCCTTACGGTTCTACATTGGCAAATGCAGACTGGAAAACAACCTTGTGGTGAATGGTAATACCACTCCCCATCGGATCCTGTGAGATCAAAGACCCCCAGGATGCTCTCTTGAGAAAGTCTCTGGCTCTGTAGAACCACTCATGATTTGGTTCTACATGAATCATGTTGATTGACTCTTTGTTATCCAATGCTTCGTGCTGCACAATAGAGTGTGACAACATTTTTACATGGATGGTAGTGAAATCGACAGATGGATTCTGAGGGATTAGAGATCCCAAAGATGCCATTGTGTCTACAAATCTATTGGATGAACGAGGGATTGCCTCGATGTCATACCATTCCAGTTGAGCTAGATAAATATCAACAAGATCCTTGTAAGCTTTCAATACTAGACATCGACATTGAAATAATCCCTTAACTTGGTTCACAATGAGAAGGGAATCACCAAAGATATTTAACCTTTTTATCTTCATGGCGACAGCTATTTGGAGACCCAAAATTAAGGCTTCATATTCAGCATTATTGTTAGTGCAAGGAAAGTCTAACTTGAATGACAAGGGCATTGGAGCTCCTTGTGGCGTGAACAACACTATTCCTGCACCACCCCCTTGCTCACACTTCGAACCATCGAAGAACAATGTCATATCGGCTTTGTTATCCGGTTCCTCAAGTTCGAGTGCTTCTGATAAGGCAAAGATTACATCATCAAGAAGCTCTATGGTGAGGGGCCTACTATTTTTGAGAGGTACCTCAACTAGTTGATCTGCTATGACTTGTCCCTTAATGGACTTTTGGCTTATGAATTCTAGATCAAATTCTATCAATAGCATGATCCACTTTATAGTACGTGTATTATGATATGTCTTGCTCATCATATACTACAAAGGATTTTGTTTGGATATGACATATGTCGTATGACTCAACATATAGTGTCACAATTTCTTTGTAGTGAACACTACTGCTAAACACAACTTTTCCACATATGCATATCCTAGCTCATAACTCACCAAGGTTTGACTAATATAATATATGGCCTGCTCTTTGTCTTGCACATTCTTTTGGGCTAACATGGTTCCCAGTGCAAAGTCGGTTGTCGATATATATAGCAAAAATGGCACATCTAGCCTTGGTGGAGCTAGCACTGGCGGTGTTGCCAGGTATTGCTTAATCTCAGCAAAGGTTGCTCGATAGTCCTCATCCCAATTGAATGGGACCCCCTTGTGTAGCAGTCGATTCATGGGTCGATATTTATCTGATAATTGTGTGATAAATCACTTTATGGATGCTACTTTGCCCTGTAGGCTTCTTAATTATTTGATGTTTGTGGGGGACGCATTTCTAAAATAGCCTTGACCTTTGTTGGGTCAACTTCGATGCCTCATTTTGAAATGATGAATCCTAAGAGCTTTCTTGAAGTTATACCAAATACACACTTCTTAGGATTCAACCTGACATTATGCTCTATCAGGTGATCGAAGACCTTCCTCAGGACCTCTGCATGCTCAGAATGCAATAATGACTTTGCCAACAAGTCATCAATGTAATCCTCTAGGATCTTATGCATATAGTCATGAAAAATATATGTCATAGCCCGCTGATATGTGGCACCAGCATTCTTAAGGCTGAATGGCATAACTTTATAGCAAAATGTCCCCCATGGCATTATAAACATGGTTTTATGCTGGTCTTCGAGCTTAATCCGAATTTGATTGTAACCAGAAAAATTATCCATTAAGGAGAGCATTTCATGACCTGTAGTGGCATCTACAAGAGCATCGATATTCGGCAATGGAAATGAATCCTTTGGTGTTGCCCTATTTAGGTCTCTAAAATCCGTACAAATACGGATCCTTCCATCAAGTTTTCCTACAGGCACCATATTGGATACCCATTCTGGATAGTCGATGGAGATGACAAACTCTACATCCAACAACTTTTGCAACTCATCCTTAACCATTAAGGCTATTGTTGGATGCATCTTCCTGAGTTTCTGCTTGACTAGCTTCTTTGATAGATCTAGCGAAAGGTTATGAGTAACCAATTTTGGATCTAGACCTGACATGTCTTTGTAAGTCCAAGCAAAGAGATCAGGTCTCTCTCTCAGTAGAGGGATGAGGTTGGCACGCTCATCAAGAGTTAAAGTCTCCCCAAATTTAACCTTCCTTGGATTGGTGGGATCATTACTGATATCCACTTCGAAGGTTTCCTCCACTGACATATGGGATCCCTCCTCAAGCTGATGAGGCATAGGGATCAAGTGGATGTCATCTATTGGGTTTATAGGTTCCTCATTGGAAGCATCCTCAACATGATAGACATCATGTGCACAACCTGGAACAAAGTGGAAAGGTTGCAACATTTCTTCATTAGGGAAGAAATATTCAGGCTCTAGTGGTGAATCAACATGATCCCAATCAATAGCATCTACATTTAGAGGCAATGGTTTGGATGGATCGACTAGATTATGGAGTGGAGTGGTCAAATCAATGGAGATCATGTTGATGGAATGGATCATATCTCCAGGACCACGTGCAAGTGACTCAACATTAGCAAAACTTCCATCCTTGAGATGTGGTTCTGGGGGTATGGGGATCTCTCGAATCCAATCCATGAATAGACTATCGGATGGGATCATTGGGCTCAAGGAGCTCCATGTACGTCGGTAGATCAGGAAACACCATATGATAAATCACATTAAGATTCGGTGGTCTCCCTCTAAGGCGAGGATGGAGATTGATCTCTCTGTACATCTCCTCAATCGTATATGGTGCATTACGATAGCGTAAGTAGGGAGGTCCTAAATAGGCTCTCTCCATCTCATCTTCATCATCACTATCATAATACAAACACTCACCTCTACCTAATGGAATCAGGTGATGCTCTGAATAAGGCCTCATGTAGGCTATCTCTTGATAGTCATCATCATTATCGAGAGGCTCTTCACTCATGTTCATTGATTCCAGAGGTAAAATATGATGCAAGAGTGTAGGGCCCAAATAGGCCAACTCAATTTCATCCTCAGATTGCTCATTGTTTGAGGATAACTCAACATCATCTATTCCAGAATCATAGTCTGGTCCATCACTTTCGATGATGGATACTGCATGAACGTCCTCAGAAGCAACTTCTGATTTGGTATCTATAGCTGTGTCTAGATTCTGGAAATGCATACCAATATCATCGATAGCTCCATGACTTTGATTGTCCAAGTTAGCTCTTGGAATGGGTTTTGGGTCGGTCTCCACCAAGATGTTCGCATGATATCTCTCGGGTGGCTCTATAGTGATATAAGTCACTAACCGGTTATCCCTCTAAAACGTAGAAGGATTAGGGTGATATGGATTGAAGTCAACTTCACCCCCCAGAATGAGGTACAGGTGGTCTAAAGATGCCATGAGGAGTTCATCCTATCCTCCGTTGTAGAATCCCAACCCGAACCTATCAGTAGGTAACTGATATTGTGGTTCTATAGGCTTCTTACGCCCCTGCTCGAATAGTTCGAGACCGTAACCATGCCAATGGTAACGCTCGAAGTATCGCATGGCGTAGTCTAGGTTAGAAATATAATGAACATTCATGATGAATGGTTCATTATCATCCTCATCCATGGGTGTGGAAGATGCAATCTGGTCTAGCCCTCCATAGATGAAGTTGGTTTGGTTAGGTGGTACCCCCAATGGTTCCATCATCCCTATGGGAAGGTGATGGGCTCATGGTCAGCCCATGTCCTATGTAGTCTCGATAATCGGTGTGAACATCACATTCTGCATAATGTATTCCCCTAATCCAGGATTAACCAAATGGATGGTCACCTACGGTGCAGATGACCCTGCTGAAGACGCAGGTGAAGCAGGTTGAAGTGCCTCTTCGACTCCTCCTTGAATTTCCTCTACTTCCATGGGAGTAGGGGCTTCAATGATGATTGGCTTGGGCATTTGCTTTATCTTCTTTTTGCCCACATTTTCTTTCAACTTCCTATCATCTCGTTGTATCATGGATGCAGTCGGTCTAATAGAAGTAGTTGTCGTGTGCTTCGATCATTGAGATACGGATGTTGCAGGTCTAGCACACACTTCTTTGATTTTACCTCCTGGCTCTTTGATTGGTGATGTTGGTCGCACATCCAGGTGCATTGAGGGGAGCATGAATTCCCTTAGAAAATCTGCTAGATTCACGTATTTAAAGGGTTCTTCATCCGAAGGCACCACGTGAACCTATCCCTCATGAATGTATTTGATACATTGATGTAAAATAGAAGGGATGCAATGCATCTCTCTGATCCAAGGCCTCCCTAGAAGTATGTTATATTGCATAGCACCTTCGATTACGTGACACATCACCGGGATGGTCTTCAGCCCCACTTGGATAGGTAGGACTATAGTACCGACCGTTGAGCATAAGGCATCATTGAAAGCTCTCAACGTGAAGGTAGAAGGGATGATATGCATCTTGGGTAACTTCAAGTGAGTTAACGCCTTGGTAGTTATGATATTGATTGATGACCCCATGTCAATCAAAACCCACTTGAATGGTTTGTGATTCACACATGCAATGATATGCAATGGTGGGTCTGCTATAACAGTGGAAACCATCTTGACTTCATGGTCATGAAATTGAATGACCGGTTCCTGACACTGTTGCACGTGCCCCACGAAGTGTGTAAATGCTTTGAGATCCTGAGGCTGCACTTCTATGGACCTTAAGATGTCCATGAGCATCTCCCTATGCTTAGGAGACTACTGAATTAGCTCATAAATCGACAACTTTACTGGAGTTGTCTGTAGGTTTTGGACCAACCTACTCCTGATGGTCACCACCGGTCTAGTTGGTGGGCCGGGCACATGTTGGGCTGGCCTTGGAGGAGGCATAACTTGGACTCTAATAGGCACTGGAGGTTGATTCGGTCATTCATACCTCGCATTTCTTGTGACAACATTGACCATTCCGATGAACCCCTGGGTTGGTGGTTCGATGCGAACTTGGTTGACTTGGCCAACATTATTCTTTGGTGCCTCATGATTTGGTAGAGGATTTTTGTAAATCCCCATATTTTGATTATCAAGCGCTTGTGGGTTGTCGACAAGAAGCGTACCTCTTTCGATCATATTTTGCACAAGATGTTTGAAAGACCAACATACCTCGATGTCATGGCCTTTCGATCGATGAAAGATGCAATATTGATCATCCTTGTAGCCCTTAGGCTTAGGCTGATTAGGGTCCATTAACTTGACTTCGGGTAAGTTTATAGCCTTCGCCTCACATAACTGATGAAAAATCAAAGCCAAGGACTCCGATAACTGAGTGAATATGTGAGGTGGGTGTTGTTCTTTATTTTTACCCTTATAATTGTTGTTGCGTTGCTCATATTGTGTAGGAGGAGGTTGGGCTTGATAGTTTCATTGTTGTTGCCCCTTATCCCCTTTTTGAAGGTTCAACACCACCTGATTAACATGGGTCGGCTTGGCCTGTTGTCTCTCAATGCTTTTCTTGTGTCCCTCCTTCTTATTCCTGAGCTTCAAGTTACCCTCCTGTAACTTGATGTCCTCTATCACCTTGGCTTGTGCCAAAGCCTCTTCGAATGTCTGGTATTGCTGCAACTGTAGCAATAACAAAATGTGTTTGGCACAACTCTTCATGAACATTCATGTTAATTCAGAGGATGGGATGGAGAATGGTAGCTTTGCCATCATTTTCCTCCATCATTTTCCATAATCCATCACTGGCTCATCGTCATGTTGCGTTAGAGCGGCCAGGTCGGATAAGTTTACCTTCTTCTTGATGTCGAAGGAGAAGCATTCAAGAAATGCATCAGCTAGTTGTTTGAAACTAGTGATGTTGTGCCTCTTTAATTGGTTGAACCACTCTCAAGCTGGGCCTGAGAGGGTCATGATGAAGGTGCATAGGAGCAAAGCATCATTGCTCTCAATATGAAAGCACATATCTAGAAAACTAGTCACGTGCTCCTATGCATCTTCCTCTCCTTGAAACTTTTCCAGTCTAGGCATCTTGAAATGCTCAGGATATGCTGGAATAGGCACTGACATGCATAGAGGTTCATTATGAATTTTGTTCAAGGTAGGCTTCTGATAAGTCATTCCTTGCTTCTCTATGGCTTGGACCTTCTCTGCTAAGGTCTTATAGGCTTGCGAGGAAAGAAACTCCTCTTCTCGAGATTGCCTTGGAGGCACCCTCGGAGGTAGATTCTTCCTCGATCGAGGTGGGGGACTAGGCTCACCCTCCTCCTCGAATTGGGAGATTTTAGGATATTCTTGTTCTAATTCCTCTCCCACTTCATTCTCATACTACCTATGCTCATGTTGTTCGGATGTTGGACATCGATCTCTATGTTGAGCCGTATGGCGAGTATGTGTGTCTATGTTCTCAGGGTGTAACTCGAGCTGTGAAGCCACTCGTCTATCGACACGCTCCCTGATCTCACTACGAGGAGGTAAACCGATGCTAGCCAATCGATCCTCTCTCTCTACATGCTCCTTCTGATCGAGGATGCATTGTTCACGCATGCATTGTTCATATAATTTCTATCTTATGAACCTCTACCTCTGAGAATTCTCATTTTCGAGGTGCTCTTTCTCTACATGAACATCCTCCAATTGATCTTGGAGAATCTATCCATCTCTACTCTGACATCAGTCTATGAGCTCTATCAACATGATCGGTCATCTGAGGCCTCTGAGGAGTGCACTCTATTCGAGTGACTTTATGGGTATGTCCTCCAATGGACTGATTTGCCACACTCTTGCCTCGGTCTGTAAAGATGACATTCATGTCAGGTTATCTCCTATACTCAGTGCCTGCATGCGATGTAGGAGCACGCATGTCTCGAGAATGCTTGGAGCACTCTCCATGTTCTCGAGCGGTCCTAATGGTGCTTGCGCTACACTCACTCATAGGTCGAGAGGGTGCAGGCGTAGGCTTATATCCTAGATGCCCTAGGACTCTATCTAGACCATCCAACTATTTGCTATGCCATGGCTCATGAGGTGGCATACCATTTTCTCCCACTTTGGATATATCTATGGTGAACTTGGTGGGCTCACCCCTATAGGGAGTCTGTATGGGCCTATGCTCGGAAGCAACCCTCTTGTTCACCCCTGAATGGGTGGATCTTGGACATGTCTACACTCTAACAGTGGAGGTCATGAGCCTCCCTTAGATACAAGTCGAAGGGGTACCAATATGGATCCCTCGATGACATATTCTTTAACTGAACCCATGGATGCCCATGGAATGTGATCATGGTAGATGCTACCATGTGTAGAACCCCCATGTTGGGAAGTCCCATGCTCTGATCTGTGTCTAGAGGGATGTCTAGTACTTCCTCTAATCGGGGTATTCTCAATGGAATCCCCTCATGTGGAATTATCCCCTCTAATACTCGTTGAACGACGTCCAGGAGGATTAAGTGATTGAGGGCATTCCACATCGTGTTGTGCACTAGGTGGAGCTTGGGCTTCGATCTTGGGTCTATGCCCGGATCGACCTCTCCATGTTTGCACCATTATGTATCCTATGTCTAGATTTAACTTTTATTAGCATGCAAAGAATACAATGATGATTATCTCCTTTTACAGTTTTAAAATGAGCCCTAAACTATTTGATGTGTTTTCAATTTGTTGTATCAGTAAAGTAACTCTTGTCATGTTTTGCAATACGTTGATGATTTTCTCAATTGTTTAATGGCTTTCACCTATATGCTCATAGCTCGACAACTTGGTGATGAACTCCAGGCCATGTAATCCCCCCAAAATGTGGTGATGAGGTCCACACCCGGAAGGGAGCATAGGTCCTCCCAGATCCTCACCCAATCTCACCCAATCAACGTTATACCCTCCGAAGAGAAGTACATGCAAATTTTTTAGGCTACGAATGGTTCTTGGATCCGGTATTGGTCTAGTAACAAGAAGGTACAAGGGAGTTGGGCCAACGGATGGAAATCACCTCCACCATCGTTGAAACCCTACTAGTGGTTGGATGTGACTCCCAACTCACTAGCGTTTATTGTGAAACATGGTGTGTGTGGTTCCTTTTAATTTGCATGAAAATAAAGATGCATAATACAACATTCAAATGATTCTTTCTATATGCAATACAAAAAAAGAATGTTTCAAATTAAGAAAGCATGCATGATTAATTTTACATGATATCTTGACAATGCATACTAATGATGGTATGGCCACTGATCGGGCCTCAAGCAAGCAAAACTAACATACAAGAGGGGCCTAGATCATTGGATACTAGGGCGGACTGCACTCAGAGGTCCGTTGTTCCTAGCAGTGACTAGTAGATCCTAATCAAAATACCTAAGGACTCAATGCATTTAACATTCCTTCATTGCCTTCCCTAATTATGCTAACATTTTGCACATTCTGGAAAAATACAGACAGAGAACAGAAAAAAATAGAATGACAGTGGGACCTACCTCAGATCCTCATTCGATTAAGATTTTTCTCCCTGTAGTCTGATTTATCAGATTCTGACCATGGCTCTGTGGCGCGGTGACCACTGTTGCCCGTGGATGTCAACCGTGATGACAAATTTTGACCATGGCTGTCAACCATGATGAGCACCTATCATAAAAAAACAATAGAAGTCAGAAATTTGAGGCATGAAATGTGGAGTTCCATCATGATCACCTTCTGTACTATCCAAAAAAGGCTCACACCTATCGGTTCCTATTGCAAGAATTGAAAGATACACAAAATGCATACAAGAACGAGAAATTGACAACAAATTAACAATGAGAAATACACTTTATTCCATTATATTCGAAGCCAAAGTCAAATTACAAGTACATCCCTCTTAGGGATAATCATTTTGATACAATTGTTACAATAGGATGTAATGTTTCCCTCTCAAGGGTAGGTGTGATTTCCAAATGCCTTTTAGGATGACACGAACTGCTCTAGGGTGTCGATGACCCTCTTCTCCATGATTAGAGGTATTTGTTGCCTTGCATCCCAAAACCCTGTTAGTCCTACATGCAATAAACAACAAGAAACATTAATAGCAAAGGAGGCCTCTCTTGATGAGGCTTTTAAAGGGTGCTTGTATAAAAGATAACATGATAATCAAGAAATCAAGAAAGTGATTCAATGCATGTAAATTGATCTAAATCATGATGATATACCATTAGAAACATGAAATAAACTAAGATGAATCTATCTAAGCTCCTAATTAGCCAATTGAAGACATGAAAGCATGAAAAATATTCGTTATGCCTACACTACAACAATGAAGGGAAATTGCAATTAACTCCTAATCTGTCGGTCAAATATCTCTAGAATACTGAATTAAACCTACAACATGATTAATCTAACCTAGTTAAATAGACTACAAAGCAAAGAACAAGGAAATCAGGGATCACCTGCTGACCACGGGTCCTTCAAGCGGTGGGCACTATTCACCGTGGCTGATAGTCGCGATTGAGCCTGAAGTAAGTTTACCCTCCAAATCAGGGCCAATTCTCTGATTCTCCTTGCCAAATTGATGGTCAAGGGTCGCCTCTATGTCCTCTGATATATTTGGTGGTTGAATTGCTCAGTGAGTGCATGGATTGCACGGATTAGCATTTCTTGGCTCTCCTATCCTCCTAGGACCTCCATGGCAATGTGATCTTCAATTGGGTAGCAAAAGTATTCCTATCAATGCATGTGAATGATTATGCAATTCGACAGGGCTTCGCTGCTCAATTGATTATGCTTCTCTCTCTTTTCCCCAATTCGGAGGGGGATTATATAGCAATTGCCAAGGGCTAGGGGTGGCTTCATGAGGAAGCTAAGATCAATATTGGGTGGTTGAGCTTGTTGGATGGAAGGATCCAGAACCTTCCTCACTCAAACCGCTCCAATCCGCAACCAATTGGTCATTGCAACCAATTTTGGGTCGGATGAAGGCCAACTATCTTTGAGTCCTGACCATGGCTGATAGGCGCGGTCAACACTGCTAACCACGGGTGTCAGCAACGGCTAGCACTGACTAGGCAAAGGTGCCCAAATGAGTGGTAAAAACCATTGCTATACCTTGGAATCTGTCCAAGGTCTTCCATATGGTCTTCTAGCATGTCCCATATGAGTAGTCGCCTCGGCATGACACATTTTAGGTGTCTACACAAGCTTATGTAAATACCCCATAGATGCCTTAAAATAGTTCCATATTTTGGCAAGATTCACAAATAGTGAGTGTATAGACTATAGGAAGTGAATCTTCAACCAAGAACTTGTAAAACACTCTTTTGTTCCTCCATTGAAGGTCCATCATAACCATGTATTTCTACAGATGCCTATGATATTGTCGAATCATGTTCAACGACTTTTCTTCCTAAAGCTTCTATTATGGAGGAGCGGGCGATGAAAGACCTCACAGATAATGGCAATCTTTCTCATCAGTCATGAATGCTAAACCTTTGTTGCAGCAAGGATTCCTTAGCAAGTCATAGCCACTAGCAATGACATGGCTCCTAGAAGTGATGATCGGATGCTCTGAAACTCAGTATTTACCCTAGATATCATGGATGTCACCTTCCACATCTATTGAAGAGCAAGCCTTGGCATCAAAGTTGCAGGTAAACAAAATTGAATTAGGGATCGAAGAAATAATAATTAATTCAACAACATTGCTTTATAATGAAAATTGTATTAAACCATTACTTCATATTCACTTTATAAAGTGAATAACTTTATAATGCAAACATACTAAACAAACATAAAAAAATGATTTCATTTTATATCATATACTTTGTATTATTTAAATTTTATTATTATTATTATTGTTATTTTTATCTTTTATTAAGGCATGGGGATATGTGGATAGTTAAGGAAAACTTGGACTCGCAATTCTAAATTCTTAAAACATGGATACAAATTTCTCACAGTGGTTCAAAAAGACTCAAACTTTGCTCTCTTCCTCAAATATTGTGGATTTTAACCCATTGAGCTTTATGAGGAACTTCTCCCACAAGGATTTAAACTTGAGCTTTCTAAGGTTGACAAAAGATCAACTATAAAAATAATTAATGCTAAAATCACGACCATGGTCAACCTCCTTTTGACATCATGAACTTAGACTCTCCTTGAACACCTTGAAACCGTGGTATGAAATTTGACTTTGTAATCAACCCTACAAAACTGTTTGGTATAAATTAACCAACAAAACACTCAATGCAAACCAAAACTTTCAATAAACACCAAAATTTAAGGTGGGTCCCCAAAATTGGGGCATGTTGTGCAACAACCACAACACATTCTTTGCAAAACATAACCCATGTTAACTTTGGGGTTAGTTCTCTATAAAAAAGCCCCATGATAGCTATAGGGTTCCTTCTTTCCTCTCGTACTACCTAGTTCTCATACTTACTAGCATAACCCCAAACACTTTGGGAGCATCATTATGAGAGTCATTGATCCATAATCCCACATGTATCCCACAATGGCCCTTATGGTGGTATTTAAATCACGATAGACACATCGAGATTTACAAATCAGGAAGTATGCTTTTGGATGAAATGCCCTAGTCATAGTTGGTGAACCATGACCCAACCCCTCAAATGGGTGAATGATGATCCAACCATATGCTTCATCTTATCATGTGCAAGCATTACTTGATAGTAGTTAGTGTGGAGTTCTCCTCATATGTGGTTTTCATTGATTGATTTTTTTGTAGGCCCCATGTTAATTTTGGGGTCCATTATCTGCTAAAAATAATCCCATGTTAATTTTGGGGTTAGTTCTATTCAAAAAATCCAACCTCATGTTAGCTCTAGGGTTTATTTTGTACTCCTCATATTGCCTAGCTCTTTTACTTTCTCGTATAAACCCTAAACACCTTGTTAGCAATGTTGTAATAGTTCTCATCCACTATCCCACATGTATCCCATCATGGTCCTCATGGTGGTATATAAATCACAACAAACATCTAGATCTTTGCACATTAGAAAGCAAACTTTTGAGTGAAATTCCCTAGTGATAACTGATGAACCCCTCAAATGTATTAATCATAACCCAACCATATTGGCATGACCCTCCCTTGGCAAACTTTATCATATGTTAGATTTGTGAATTGATATGCTATTTTAATAGTACATTAAATGGATATATGATGATCAATTATCATAAGTGCTTGATTTATTGAAGAATATGATGTGCTAATGGATTTGCATGTTGCAGGAATAGGTAACCTCATGGGTGGGCAAAGTAATGACCATAAATAGCAAGTTTTTTCGTGAAATAAAGGAAAATGATGGCTAAAATAGTTAAAACTAACTGACATATTATGATCATATTTAGACCTAGTTCATGCCTTTACATTTTGCATTTATTATTCATGCATGTGAGTGCTTGTTATCATTCTTGAATCTCCTTGCAGATTGATTTACTTTAGAAAGATATAAAGTAACTTAGAATGTTTGATGTTTACCTTCAAATAATGGTAGTAGGAAGGAATGATTAGTATTTTATGTTATTAGTCCCTCTTGCAATATTGATTTACCTATGAAAAATTATATTAATAAGTCTCTCTTATTAATATCTTGAGTGTTTGGTTGTTAAAGGGGAATTTCTAATTAATTATTAATAAAAATATTTATTAATAAATAAGAATGAAATTAATGTTTTGAACATTAGAAAATTAAAAAATATAAAAGAGAAAGAAAATAATAACAAATACTAAAATGACTTTGCATTAATCAAATTTAAATCCAATCGAAATGGAATGGCTTAGGGGTAGTTGTTGAGTTTGTTCCATATGTGAATCCTCTAATGATTTTCTTTAAAACCCTTATGGCAAGGATTCAAAATGGACTTTTGAAGGAGTTTTTGGATTCTTTAGAGAACATAAAATACAAAGAAAGTTTGGAGGATTTGATAGAGCACAAGCAACAATGAACCTTGCTAGTGTGATCATTTTGGTCTTCTTTAATTTAATATCTTCAAAAAGTATAAATAAGATACTTTGTGTTGCCTTAGTTTATAAAAAGAAATCAATAATGTATGGATTGATTTAAGACATAATATTAGATTCACATACTTGAAATATAGAGCTATGGTGAGAAAACCATAAAGAAACTTGGCAAAAAAAACTTCCTTCTATTGTTATATATGTATTCAAATATGATCCTAGATACGTTTTTGAATTGTGTATGCCTTGTTTTGAATATCTTTGAAAGAAAATTGTTACGTTCCTTTAGAACATATGACATCAATACATCTGACCGTAGTAGAAAGTGATTGACTAGGAGCCTATGTTTTTAGACTGCAACTGGAAATGCTCATTCCTCATACCTATCCCCTATGATGATCTCATCAAAGATATGCATGGAGAAAATCTACGCTGACTATCTAATATATTCACAAAATGTGCACCCCTCTACACACTAGCTAAAAAAGGCAATGAAATCTCCATTAAACCTTGTGTTAAGTAGCATCTGCCAGTACGTCCTTAGTACCTTAGTGTATGGGGATTGAGAATTTGGACAGCGTGAGATGTGTGCCTGGGTTTAATCGACTATGCAAAGATGGATTAAAACCAAACCTTGTTAAGAGCCTAATGTGGTTTATATTTTTGGGCATAGAGAATATGGTTTTTGATCTAATTAAAAGCCCCACCTTGGCAGTGTAGATAATAATAATTTATCATTTTTTTTAAACACATGACTTTAAGGGTTAATATACAGTCGAGGAATACAAAGTTGACCAATCCAAGGTTTTAGATATTTAACCCAGTATGATTTATGTTCAGATATTAAGGATGTAAAAATATAAGCATGTTTTATAAGTTCAATTGAATGTTTAAAAAGGGGAAAAATTTATAATTAAGTGGGATCTCTTTTGGTTCATAAGGTGCATCCTCACTTTCTTATAATTGTTTTAAATAATTAGCCTCAAATTGTAATGAAATGTAGGACTAAATTATAAAATATTCTTTGTAATTTCATTTGATAAAGCTTACTTAAAGTTGGAGAATTAATGTTGATTAGATATGGACTCATTGCTTTAAATATAGTGGGAATATCTTTATAGTTTTTTTTTGGGACTTTAAATTGAATTAAGGATTGTTTTCTTTAAATTTATTTTAGAGATTTGAATCTTCTTTAAAATGAAAGTATGTTTTTTTTAGAAAGAAATGGTTCAAATGAAGAAAACAAATATTTTGTTTTGCATTACCCTTTTTGGTGAAGCATAGTGTTAGACCAGGCTTTTAAGGGAAGTAATCTTGATGATTATGAATTTACTACATCATATATAATAGGTATTACTTTACAGTATTGATAAATTTAAATTTATTAATGGATTATTATATCTTTTATGAGTTCATAAAAATACCTTTAAAATACATGTCTTGGTAATTAGGCATGGAGTCCAATAGATAAAATGGGACTTATGGGGGTTCCAATATTAGTGTTACTTGCAAAAATACTTGAGGGGGTTCTCAAGTATCTTTAATTAGAAGAAATAATATGGAATTCATTCAAGGGAATTATGGGGTTCTCTCATTGTTTGTAAAATGAATTACAAATATTCATGTTTTGGGGGATATAATAATTATGGGGTTCTTATGTAATTATATTGGCATTGAAGTATGGAAAAAAGGAATAATGGGATTCCTTTACATAGATGTATTGAAGACTCCCAAAATTATGCAATACAAATTAATGTTTCAAAGTTCGATTTTTTTCGTAAGGATTTCCTAGATATATGATGTGTTGTGTGTATTGATTATCTTCGTCTATTAATCTTGCTATGGAATCAATAAATTCATTTTATAACTTGAATCTTAGACGATTACAAAAAGACATTTATTAATATTGATGCTTTTGTTTATTGGTTGGAAAGGGGGTTTTGAAAGGAACCCTAAACCTTTTATAAAATGAAGCAGGGAGATGATATTCATAGGGATATGATCAGCACAGAGAGAAGATCCTAGAAGGGCCTCCTCCTAAAAATTTAAATTTGAAATAAGGGATCATCCTGCTCAACCAAGCACAAAAAATGAGGAAACCTGTCTAAAGGGAGCCTGAGACAAATGATAAAAATAGAAACCCACCCAAGAAGGGCTTGGAAAAGTGAATTAAAACAACGAAAAATTTTAAAAGCATAATCCTACCCATGAAAGTCCTGAGAAGGATAAATCAAATGACTAGAAATTTTAAATCGAGGAATCCTTCCTAGGAGGGGCCTAAGAAAACCAAAATTCAAATGCTGAAACCTGCCTAGTAGGAAAAAACCAGAAACATTGTTTCCTACCCAAGAGAAATAGGAAGGCCAGAGAAGTTGCTCAAATAGGGAAGCATGCAGAGAGAGTCCTTCTAACAACCTAGAAATTGGAATAGTAGTAACTAGAGGTCTCCATAGGACATGGGATATCCCTATATATGGGGGTGTGATGTTTGAAAGCTGAATGAAAATAGTAGAATCCTCAAAACACAACCTAAAGTGCAGTCGAAACCAACTTGGATAGGAATAAACACAAGCATCCCATAATCAATCAAAAGAGTGTAGGATCCTTCCTCCAAGGACCAAAAAAAACTTAAAGGATGGGCTCTGAAAGACACCACACAACCAGGCAAACAAACCCACTTTTGGAAGTCTAACTCAAAGCAACCATAGAAGCATCTCAATTGCAAATGATAGACATGAGGTCACCCCTTCAAATATCTTGAAATATGCAAAGGAGATCCTCCAGGAAATGATAAAATAGATCAAGCAGCCAGGGAGCCTCAAATATAGGAACCCACATACCCCAACCATGATTCGAACAAAACCACCAATGACCCAAAGGCATTCGTGGAAGCATCTCAATTACAAATAAAATTCATGTGGTCCTCCTAAGATCAAAAAGTATGCAGTGAAAAAATCTCAAGATGTACAATAAAGGATCATAGATGAACACCCAACTAGAGATAACCTCACCACTCTAAACCGCATTGAAGGAAAAACCAGAATCATCCAACAAGCAATGAACACCACCCAAGAGGTCCAAGGAAAGGCCCCTGAGAGTAGCTAGGGATCCCAAAGATGAAATAGAATGGGGAACAAGAAATTAGATCAATACCCCTTGCCATGAATGAAGGTCACCTCCTTCAACTACCTTGTTCCAAGCAGAAATGATCCTAAAAACTCACCAAGCAACCCAAGGAAGGTCTAAAAAATGCATCGAGCCACAAGAGTGAACTAAATCCCTCAAACTGAGGTAAAGGAAGGAGCAAGAATATTTGGTTCAGGGATCTCCCACCCAAATGGGAGGTCGCCTACTCCATTTGTCTTGACCCATAGAGAGAAGGTCCTAGAACACACCAAGAACCAGGAGCACAACTAGGATAGGGTAGGGGGATTCGGAAAATGGAATGGAATCCAACTAATATTGATGCTTTGTTTATAAAGAATCATTCTCAATATGGTATACTTATTATGAACCATGTATATTGTTCTAAGTTATTTCTTAATATTATACATACAACTTGTAGAGTGTTAAATGTAATAATTAAGGATGAAGAGAGGGGGAGAGAGAGATAACTTAAGTTCCACTCACTTTGGGATTAAAAGGATCTCCTTAGGAGGGTTTATCCTTAGAAAAATAACTTATTTAGACCCTAAATAATAGTACTAGAACTAAGAGGATTTGTGGTGTAGCAATCCCTTAGGGTTACAATGGATGCTTCAATAATAGACCATCAAAGTGAGGCCCATAGACGGTGATAGATTGGATTTCATTGTAACTAGATTTGAGTGATGGAACTCTGACAGATTGTGAGCTATCCATGTGAGAGATTGTAACAACCCCAATTGTTACATCTCATCCACTAAATTTTTTTTCATTTATATTTATTTATCTTCCAAGGAGTATGGGATATAATCATGATCTACAACAAATTTATTCCAACTGGACTATAAGTTTCCAAGGTAAGCATCATCAATAGATATTAAGACTTGGTCAGAGTTACTCTTGAGTAGAAGTGACCAACTTCTACAAAATCCTCATATCACTCGAGTTTGATAACTCTCACCAAAGTGTTAGGTTTTTATCCCTCACCAAAGGGAATCGCCCTTCACCATACTATCCACCAAGATTAGTATGTAGGTGAATGCCTTGAATATGGAGAACCACACCAATGGTTAACCATCATCTTAGTTTCAAATCCCTCATCTCAATGATGGGGCCACTAAGATATAAATCATTGAATGTGATTAACTTACACAATCCTTGGAATAGACATCTTAAGCATGATTATTTTTCCATATTCCTCTTAAGGCTTATTTGATCATTTTTCTTATTTTAAGATATAAATGATTATCATTACTAGAAGGTATTTTATCGCCATTGTGGAGCACCTACACCACAACTACATTCGAGTACCAACTCAAAATGCAAGGCTTTACTTGAGCTACATCTCAAGCCTACATTGTCATCTATGGGCTTCAATCCCACTTCGAGCTCCAACTCGGTTTATAACGTATTGGTTATCCATTTACTTATCATTATTTTAGTCTTTACATATTTTGTTATCTATAAGTATTTACACAATCATAAACACCACTCCATTCACATTTTTCTCTGTAAACATAACCATATGCAACTATTAAAGCAAATCATAGAATACATATCAATTATTCAATTAAAATTTTCCATGATGTTGAGGTTGACAGTGGTGAATCCTCCCATGAATCCCCAGAAGCATGGAACCCAAAACAAACCCGGAGCTTCAAAAAATCCCAAACAGATGTGGGCGATGATAGGAAAAATGGCAGGCCCTCTAGTGCAAATCTGAGAAGCAGAGACACAATTGAAGACATAGCCAATGGCACCCAAAGAACCATATTCCAAGAACTAGGAATGCCCAACGGAGAAGAAACCAAGAGATCCAAACCCCATGCACAACAAGGCAAAGGGGGAAAAAACCCCTCCAAAAGTTTCAAATGAGAATACTCTCCTGGAATGCGAGAGGTTTAAATGGGGCAGCCAAACAAAGATTGGTTGTTGCTATGCGAAACCACTATTTTTCTAATTCAAAAAACCAAGTTAGGCAAGCACTGATAGCCCAAAGTTGCCAAGGAGAAAATATGAGTTTGCCTTTACACCTGCGTCTGGTAACTCAAGCAGACTCCTTTGTATTTGGTACCTAGCCAAGGTGGAAGGAAGCATCGTTTTAGGAAAAGGATACCTTTCCAACATCTACTTCCATGACTCTAACACCTAACACTCCTGGGTTATGACGAATGTGTATGCCCCTAATAGTTTGCAGGGCAGATCGACCCTATGGAACAACCTCATCCAGATGAGAGAAGCTTTCAGTGACATCCCTTGGATTCTAGTTGAGGACTTCAATACCCCTATGCATCCTTCAGAGAAGAGAGGTGGGAATGTCATCATCCCAAATCCACAGATGACTTTGCACACTTTGTAGACACAAACGAACTTATGGATGTCCAGCTGAGAGGGTCCCAGTTTACTTGGAGTAACAAAAGGATGGATATAGACCTTATCCAAGAGATACTTGACCATTTTCTACTATCCCAAGAAGTGCTTCCCCTGTTTAAAGATGTCAGCTTGCAAGCACTATCAAAAATTAGGTCTGACCATAGCCCCCTAATTTTTGAAACCACCAATAGATCCTAGTTCAAAACCCTTTTTTTATTTTGAATCAATGTGGACCCAACATCCAGACCTCAAAAATTAGCTCACTAAGTGGTGGGGGGAAAGGTTCCCTGGGACTATAACAAACTAGGTAACACATAAATTACGTTCGATCAAAGCTAAACTAAATGTCTGGAACAAAGAAACATTCGAAAATATCTTTAAAATAAACAAAACATCAAGAATAGGCTCTAGTAGATTGAGGACAAGTTTTAGTAGGGATAGGGGACGATAACCTAAGAACTGAGGAGCAGTTTCTACTGTCAGAACACCATAATACCCTATGAAATGAAGAGATGTTCTAGCACCAAGAATCAAAACAATTTTTTCTTAAAGAAGGAGACTCCAACTCCAAAAAATTTCACATTTCCATGCTCGAGCACATAGGGGCTAACAGGATTAAAGGCCTCACTAAGCAAGATGGTTCGTTCACCTCTGATATCCACCAAATCTGAGATGAAGCAGTATGTCATTTTGAATCCCTCCTTGGATCCTAATCCTCCTCCTCCGATCAGGCCATGGACTCCCTCCTTGATTTCATTCCTAGAACCATCCTTGATGCCATGAACACCCTCCTCCTCAGCCCTTTAAACCATAAGGAAATCCACCAAGATCTTTTTTCCATGCAGCCAGACAAAGCTTCTAGTCTCAATGGTTTCTTCTCGAGGTTCTTCCAAACCTACTAGGACATCATTGGCCCCGATCTCTACCAAGCTATCTCAGAAATGCAGCACTCCAGATCCATCCCTAGGGACATCAATTCCACCTTCCTCGCTCTCATCCCTAAAGTTCCTAGTTCCAAGTCCTTGTCTAATTATCGGCCCATCATCTTGTGCAACGTCATCTATAAAATCTTATCCAAATCCATGGCCAAAAAACTCAAAGGCATCCTCCCTTCCATTATTGACCCCTACCAAAGAAGTATTGTCAAGGGCTAAAATATTATTGACGGAGTCATCACCATTCATGAGCTCATCCACTCGATCCATAACTCCAACAAGTCTACTTTTTTCCTGAAGCTTGACATGAACAAGGCCTTTGATAGAGTGGATCAATATTTTCTAGCCAAAGTCCTCTTGAAGTTTGGTTTTCATGAAAACTGGGTTAATATAATCTCACAATGCATCTTCTCATTTTGGTTTTCAGTCCTTGTCAATGGCTCAGTGGTAGGATATTTCCCTAGCACTAGAGGATTGAGGCAAGGGGACCCCCTATCTCCCATTCTCTTCATTATCTTGGTCGAGAGCCTTGGAAGGGCTATAAAAACCACCTGCTCTAGAGGGTTGATCATTGGCATTAAGGCTGCATCCAATCTCCAACCCTTGACACACCAGTAATTTGTGGATGACACCTTGTTGGCTACTACAACCTCTATTTTTGAAGCCAAAATCATCAAATCCATCCTCAATCTCTACGAGGAAGCTATAGGGCAAATAATCAACTTCACCAAGAGCAAAATTTAATTCATCAAAACTCTACTGAAGCAGTAGGTCAAAATTATGAATATCTTGGGCTGCACCATTGCTGATCTCCTGACCACCTACCTTGGCCTCCCTATGTTCCAAGGGAGACCAACCAATTCCATGTGGAATAATATCACCGAGAGATTTCTTAAGAAACTGGAAATTTGGAAAGGGAATCTCCTATCTCAAGATGGTAAAGCCACTTTGGTCAAATCAGCCCTCCAAAGCATCCCGATGTATTTTCTTTCAGTCTTCAAAATCCTAATGGCTATGGGAGAAGCAATATAAAAAATCCAAAAGCACTTCCTTTGGGAAAGGACTTATAATCAGAAGAATTTTCATCTGATGGCCTGGGATAAATTTTTTACTGCAAGAGACAAAGGCGAGCCTAGATTTTGTAGGATCAGCCTCACAAACCAGGCCCTCCTTTCCAAATAGGATTGGAAGGTGGTCACCAATGTTAACTTGTAATGGGTTTCTATCATCAATAGAAAGTATCTGCAACAACATTCCTTTAGGTACAAAGGGACTCCCAACACTGGGTTCCATTTTTGGTGGTCCATAACCCACACCAAACGCCTTCTACAACAAGGGATCAGGTGGTAGCTTGGAAATGGTAAGGACATTGATTTTTGGTATGATCCATGGGCTAGGGATGAGCCCCTCATTAGAGACCCTGACATTGCAGCAATTAAACATCTTACTCACATGATATTTGGACCAAAAGTTGCAAACTTCATTACTAACAACCAAGATAGTCGTAGGTGGAAGCAACTCCATTTTAGAGTCTAAAATGTTATCTTAGATAGAGCCACATCTGCCCTGCAGTCTTTACTCAAGGTAAAATTTATCCCTAAGACTCAGACGACAGATAAAGTTCTCTAGAAAGGTACCAATGATGAGTAATTATTGGTGAAATTTGCTTTTCTTTTGTCTAAAACTTCCCAAAAAAAATCTAGCACCATGAACATCCCTGCCACAACCAGGACCAACTGGCTCAAGCATCTCATTTTGAAGGTGGCTTATTTTTGCTGGCTTGTGATCCACAATAATATCCTCACCACTGAAAATCTGATCAAAAGGGGTCTCATGGTCCCCAACAGGTGCTATCTTTGCACTCAGGCTTGGGAGTCCACCCAACATTTCTTGCTTGAATGTCCCTTTGCCTTCGATGTGTTCTCCTCCCTTATCAGTAAGTTTCACGTCAACTGGATGTGGCCCAAGTCTATCCTTGACTTGTTCACTCAGTGGCCCACTATTTTTTGAAATCCCAAGATCAAGTTACTTTGGAAATATTACACCACATGATATGGTAAATTTGGCTCAAACAAAATAATCGCATCTTCAACAACCATCCTAGAGACCCAAAAGCTATGGCCAATAGATCATTGTGCTTTGCAATAGAAAATGCTAACCTAGTTCCTTGCCTAGACATACCTACGTCTGGGCTGGAGTCCTTCTTGATCAAGACTTTGGGAGTATCCATTGAGTGCTCAAGAACCCATAATACCACCAGTATTAGGAGTAATGCCAAGTGGAATCCTCCCCCCAGGATGTCTTAATGTAAACTTTGATGGATCTTCCAAAGGCAATCCTGGGGATGCTGGGGCTGGCGGGGTCATCAAGGACCACGATGGCAATATTATCAAGGCATTCGCTAAAAACTTAGGGGTCTAGACTAACAACTACGCTGAAGCTCGGGCTTTGTGGAGAAGCATCGAGGTCAGCAAGGATTTGACCAACCCTATCATTTTTTTAAGGTGATTTTCTAAATGTGGTTAGCCATATTAAGAACAACAATAGTGGAGGCTGGAATATCCAAAACATTATTCAAGAGTGCCAAGCTTCCCTCAGTCAATACCCCTGAAACACAATCCAACATGTCTTCAGAGAAGCAAATAAGGTAGCAAATATTTTGGCTAATAGAGTAGCCAATCAAAGTAACCTGACCATATGAGAAGATTCCTTCCCCTTGGATGTCATTGAATTACCAAACCATGATGTGGAGCGTATTTTAAAATAACAGCTTTCACTACCCCAAAGGTGTTTGTTTAACACCAAATGTGTTTCTTTCAACACCAAGGAAGTTTGTGTCTTAACTCCTCTCATCATTTCCCATAGTTTCGCTTGTACGTTTAATCATGCGGACCTCCATGTTCATGTCAAAGTATCCAGTAACTCCCACTAGCCTCCACCTTCCTAGCACCTCCACCCCTTCACCCTTATTTTCCTTCACTCCTCATTTTTTTCTTGTCACACCCTCCTATTCTCACCCTCTCTTGCTTCTTGCACTGCTCATTCTGTCTATCTTCTCATTCCCTTCCTTTTTGGTAGTCATTCACCCAATCGTGTCCCTGCACCCCCTATATTTGAATGTTGATAAAGTCGACCTCTGCACTTGTCATTCCCAAATCTATCTTGGAAAATGTGCAGAGCTTGGTTGTCCCCCATACATTAGGTTTCGAATTTATAGTCTCCAACTCGTCCCTTTTGTGTGTATTCACTTGTGGCACTTTAATCAGTTTGGCAGAAGTCATTGCAACAACTCTATCTTTCTAAGGTGTTCTGGCACGATGGCCATCATCAAACACACGAACCTCCAGATTGATCCGATGACTAAAGCATTGCTCGATGCTAAGGGGTTCATTCCCTTTTAAAGTTATTCAACGGTGTTGACGACCAAGTGACCAATGATTTTTTCAGCTCATGGAATAATGGTACAGTACAGGTCTAGGAACTTCTCTTTAAGGTAAGCGTTCATTTAATTGCAAAAAAATTTGGTTTACCTCCTAAAGGCAAGGCTATCCTAAGGGATAAGCACAACTTCAAGGATGAAACAAAGCATCTCCCTAACAAGGGGAAGGACCTGGTTTGGGAGAAAAGGGGTGTGGTTCATTTATCCCTTCCTCACCTGTGGGACACAACTATCGTCCTCGTTATCCAGTACTTACCATCGATAACCCCAACAACTCCCTTCGTGCCTACCACCTCGTATTTGTAAAACACCTCTGTGATGTTAAACCAGTTAATATTCTTGATTTTCTCTTTCGGTCTATCAACATAACCATCAAGAACTTCAGGAAAAGAAAGTTTTCAAATCCCCCTCACCACCAAGATCTATTTTCTATCATCTACAAGCACGTCCTCATGCACCAACCTTCTGGTGGCCCCTTAGTCCACCCCTTGAGCCCTGAACCTTCCTCTATGTCTGCCCATAAAGCCAAATCGATTGCCCCTCACTCCCCAGTGGACTCTCCCATCCCCTTTGTTGAGACCCCCTCACTATCAGATTCCCCTGGAAAACGTCACCCCCACCCAGGTTAGCGACAAGAATGAGACTACCCTAGCCCCACTCCCAAGGAATCAATCCCTATCCTGAGAAGTAAATGGAAAGTTATTCATCCCACTCAAAAGAGTAGGAAATATTATCGATTGAAGATTAAGAGCAAGAGTATTTTGTGCTAACTCCCCGAGGTCATCATCGACGAAGACGAAGAGGCTACTAGCAACATAGAGGATATGATGCACACCTCCACCTTCAAGCACATCAACAAAGCAATGGATCACCTTAAATCCACTACCAACATCATCAAGGAGGTGGGCTCATTCCTATCCAGTGCCATCAATGAGATCCAAGAGCTCCCTATTGTGATCAGGGTCCTTCTTGCCTCAGAACAGAAAGATGCAACTAAGGAGGAGGATAAGGAGGATTCCCCGAAGGAGTAGGGAGGTGGTAGCAGACATTAGGACTACCTTTGTTTATGGTGGCTCCAGTTCTATTTTGTGTCTACTGTCTTTAGGGGTTCAACCCTTGTATTTGCTATCTTTTTTTCTAGTTTTCTTAGTTTGTCTATTGATGGGTTCCCAGACTGTTGAAATTTACAGAATGTGCCAATTTTGTTTTGTTGGCAGTATAAATGCCCAATGTAACAAGGGCGGGACCCTTCAACCTAAAAATTAAATAAAAAAAAATTACCTACCAAAAAAAAATATTCAATTAAACAACTTCTTATTGAAGAGATAATAACGTGATAATTAATATATCATCAATTACATCAAATTTCTTGAATTTACAATATAAGTTTTACAATAAATCAACTTTGATTTGGAAAGTAAATAACCATTGTCACTTTCGTCTAAATCTACACATTAATTACACATTAAATCTTCTTCTCATGGAAAGGTAAATATCATACATTAAACAGTGATACTAACTTAAATACATCATTCACCATCACAATAGAAACAAAAGCAACATTCATAATTTATTGACTTATCAACACATTAGAAAGTAAATGACTAGATTTCAAACAAATTCCTTCGTCAATAAAATTTTAAACTCTCTGAAAGTTGGATTTACCCACTATCAAGCTCCTACAAATAAATCCTAACTACAATGCATGTTGAAAATTACCAACTGGATTTCAAAAGAATTCCTTCGTTGATAAAATTTTAAACTCTCTGAAATTCAAATCTGCCCACTATCAAGCTCTTGCGAAGAAACCCTAACCACAATGCATGTTGAAAATAATCGCCTACATTTCAAATAAATTCCTCCACTATTAAAATTTTAAACTCTCTAAAACTCATATCTACCCATTATCAAGATCTTGTGAAAAAACCCTAACCACAATGCACATTGAAAATTACCAGCTAGATTTCAAAGGAATTTCTCCATCGGTAAAACTTTAAACTCTCCGAAACTCAGATCCGACCACTATCAAGCTCCATACTTTTAGTAAAAATTCATTTAATCAATCAAAATCCCATACTTTTAATAAATCAAAAATAACTTTACTACTCATTCTCTTTAATCAATTAAAAGTCTATATTTTTAATCAAACTAGATACCCATACAAAAACAATTTTCTTTAATCAATTAAAAGCCCATAATTTTAACTAATTAATAGTTATAAAACTATTTTCTTTAATCAATTAAAATACCATACTTTCAATCAAATTAAATACTCATACCAAAACCATTTTCTTTAATCAATTAAAAGACCATACTTTTAACTAATTAAATACTCATACCAAACCATTTTTTTAATCAATTAAAAGCCCATACTTTTAACTAATTAAACACTCATACCAAACCATTTTTTTTAATCAATTATAATCCAATACTTTTAATTAATTAAGTACTTATAAAACTATTTTCCCTAATCTATTAAAAGCCCTTTGAACTTATTAAATACCCATAAAAACCATTTTCTTCAATCAATTAAAAGCTCATACTTTTAATCAATTAAATATTCATAAAATAATTTCTTTAATTAATTAAGTCCACACTTTTAACTAATTAAAGGCCCAAAAACCAATTTCCTTAAATTAATTAAAAGTCCATACTTTTAACTAACTAAAGACCCAATAAAATCCAATTCATTTCTTTATTTAGCTTAGAATAAATTAAACATTCTTTGAGTTTAAAATATAGTAATAAAAATCTAGTAAAAATGGAGTTTCATAGTTTCTAACCGCTAATTAATCGGTCAACAATCAAAGCATAGGCAGGTCAAACAATACATGGGTCGAACAAATAGCTCATAGGGCTAAATAGCAGCAACACTGACCACGCCCAACCACTGGTGCTACCTCCAAGGTAGCTTGAGTCGCCTCCTCATGACCACCTAGAGGTGGTCACCCTAAAGGGGAGGTTATTCCCTTTATTTGGTTCCAAGTGACTCTTGCACCAGATGTGTGGGATTAAACCCATGTTTTAAACACAAAAAAAGGGGTTTCATCAACCCTAACAATCGAGCAAAACAAAAACATAGGAAAACCATGAACTACCACATGATCAGATAATAGTAATGGTCATTCAATGGTTAGCAAGTGAATTCAAACCATGCGACAATAATACCAATCCACATAGTAACATACACATCATCCAACTGGTACAAGGTGTCCCACCAAGTGGAGCAACCCTCGATCACATCTATGTGGTCGATTAACTAAGGGAGGCTATCTCCTTTTAAGGTGCTTAGAGTGTCATGGCATATCCCATGTGGGATATTACCTAGGTAAGGTTAGCTTGGCCTTCCCTAGCCTGTGTCCAACGACCCATAAAGTTGCCACTTAGTGATGTTGCAGTGTTGGCGAGGCTAATTAAAATTAATTCCCTTTAAAGTCATACCTTAGAGGGAAGCACACTTCGGAGGTGGCAGTAATTATTGCCACCACAAGCCCACAAATAGGTGATAGATCCTATTAAATAAAACTAACAATGGGTAATGTTTCCTAGAAGAAAGACAACAAATAAGTACCGAGCAAGAAAAGCTTTAATTTGAACAAAGCTAGCAAAATCAATAGCCCCTCCTAAGGAAGTGATGCAAGTCGTAGGTCGATGGTCTAAAATAGAGTAGATCAATGAAAAATAGGGGCAACAACAAGCCAAATAAATCAAACCAAAACAAACAAGGCTTGACATGACCTACTCAACCATGGACAACAAGCACCATAAAAAGCTAGTTCTAGTTAAGCTAACAGGACATTTCAACAAATATTTAAGCACTAAAAAAGGCAACATGTCAGTTGAGAAATATTTTGCAGTAAGCTATAAGCAACAACCAACAAAGCTATAGGTTGAAGCTATATGTAGGCCGAATAGGGCTTAGAGAAAAAAGGCTCTAAGGGAGAAACCAAACATTGAACAAAGCAAGCAAAGTGTCTCGAAGTAGATGCAAACAATGATCAATAAAGCTTAAAATGTTTGAGAAATTCTAAGGGGTATATAAAACATAACTATCAAAAGCTTAGTAGGATTTTAATACCAAAAGTATGCGTTCATTCAAATATTTAAACAAGTAAATGGTAAAATCTTCCAACCTAAAAATCTTGATGAGATAGAGTCCTCCTTCAAATTATTTCCTCAAGCTATTCTCCCTATGGCCTCCTCGCCTCCTTCTTCACAACAATTATTTTCTATGTGAATGCCTTCTCAAAAATCCTACTACCTCCTTTCCTCAACCTTCTTAACAAGGAAACCTATCTACCCAAGGCCTAAAGTCCAACTTGGACATAAATGCTATCTACCAAAAGTAATATCATGCTTACCCAAGGTGGCAAAAAGGAGATATTTGAATTTAAAATGATTCTTCCTTTTTCAAAATATCTTACCTCAAATAAATCCATTCATTTCTTTATTTATTCATAAAAGGTAAAAAAAGAGATTTAAATAGAATTTAAAGCATCAATATTTATAACTTTAAATTCAATTTAATTCAAACAATAAAAGATATTAATCATTTTCTTAATTGATTAATTCAAATAAAATACCTTTACTAATATTAAACATTAGCATGGTATTAAGTGGACCAAGAATTAATAGAACCTCTATATCTATTAATTCTTTCTGAAGGGGATTCTTTACCAAATCCACTTACACAATAATGCATATGTAAACAAAAGTGAGCAATCAAATGCATCAAACAAGGTGGGTGATTTATCGCAAATCCAATCACTTGTCCTAGCCGAAGACTTACGATAACTTCTAGGTTACCAACTTCTGGCTAAGGATGGTTGGATTGTTGATGATCATCGTAAAAGCAAGAATGCATGCATCTATATGAGGGTAGTTATTCATGTTACCCTGAGCCACCATAATCATCATTTCCCTTTTCCTTGGTACCTCGATCTTGGTGGTTGACTTCCTTGCCACCTTCGAGGGTACCTAGTCTTGTAACCAAACCAAAACATCAACAATACCATATCCTTAAAGTAACAAAACAACATCAATATTGCAAAATACAAAGCATTGAAACATAATTCAATATATAGTCTATTTCATAATTATCCCACTAAAGTGGATCATGACATACTACCCCCCTTGGACTAAACATAATCCTCTGTGTTTTTTATATTACAATACTTTTATTCAAATAAAAATGGAAAATATTTTCTCATATCATCCACTTTTTCCCAAGTGGCACTTCTTTCAAAATATTGATCCCATTGGACCTTACATTGTTTTAGAGTTAATTTCCTCATCGATTTGAAATGAAACTCTAGAATCTTCATCAACATCACTTCAATTACCTTAAGGTTTACCATATACAATTTAGAAACATCCCACACATGATCAAGATCAATAATGTACTTTCTAAGTAGGGATATGTGGAAGGTGTCATGGATATTTGATAGGTTGGGTGGCAAGGTGAGTCTATAAGCTACTAGACTAATCTTCTTAGTAATCTCAAAAGGTCCAACAAATCAAGGATCCAACTTCATGGATTTGATGGCACTTTTCATCGACCTAACCCTTAAGAACACTTTATCTCCCATAGAAAACTTCCTAGGTGATCTTTTTAGATCGGTATAGCTCTTATGATAGTTGATGACTTCCTTAAGCCTCTGCTTGATCATCTTAAGTTGACCTTCCATTTCTTTGACCATGTCTGGTCCGATCACGACTCGATCCTCTAAATTATCCCAAGACAAAGGTGTTCTACATCTCTTGCCATACAAGGAATCAAATGGGCCATACACAAAGAAGAATGATGACCATTGTTATAAGTAAACTCTACAAGATGTAGATAGTCTTCCCATAAAGACTTCTAGTCCATATAGTACATGCAAAGCATATCTTCTAGGACTTGGTTCACCCTCTTGGTTTGACCATCAGTCTCAGGGTGATATGCAGAGCTTATATTTAATTTTATGCCCATTGCACATGATATAGGGTTTTACAAAATTTAGATGTGAATCTGGAATCCCTATATGAAATAATCATTTTAGAAAATCCATGTAACCTAAATATTTCTTTGGCAAATCTATTAGCCACAACCTGAGCATCATCCTTGATGTTCCTTGGTATAAAATGTGCAACCTTAGTCAATTTTTCGACTACCACAAGGATTGTGTCATGTTGATACCTAGTCTTGGGTAAACCTACTATGAAATCCATAGATATAACCTACCATTTCTGCATAGGTATATCATGTGGATATAATTGTCCTATAGGGTGTCTATGCTCAACCTTCACCTTCTGGCATTCTAGGCACCGAGCAACAAAATCGGTGATATCCTTCTTCATTCCTATCCAAAAAGATATTTTTTCATATTCTCCCTCATCTTGGCCCCTCCAGGATGAGCAGAGTAAGGATATCTATGCACTTCTTGCATGATCAGTCTCCTTAAATCACCTATTTTTGGTACGACGACCCTATCCTTAAAACATAAAAGACCATATTTTATGCCAAAATCCTTGTTTTCTTCAGGATTTCTTCCCATTTTAGCCCAAATTTCCTTGCAATACTCATCTTGAGATTGCATTTTCCTAACTTGGTCTAATAAATCTACATGGCTTCAGGTCAAAGCTGCTATATGCCTTCTTCTGCTTAAGGCATTAACCACCTTATTTTCCTTTCCTTTGATATATTCAATATCAAAGTCATATTTAGCTAAAAACTCGATCCATCTTCTCTATCTTGCATTGAGCATAGGTTGAGTAAATATGTACCTCAAGCTTTGATGGTCGATCCTTAACTCGAAGGGTCTTCCTACCAAGTAATATCATCAGATCTTAAGAGCATGCACAACCGTTGCTAGCTCTAGATCATGCATAGCATAGTTAACCTCATGCTTCTTGAGTTTCCTTGACCCATATGCTACGACTGACTCATCTTGTGAAAGCACTCCTCCTAACCCTTCTAGTGATGCATTAGTGCATACTGAGAAGTTTCCCTGAGGATCTAGAATCTTCAGTATTGGTGTCGTGGTGAGTTTCTACTTAAGCAATGCAAAAGCAGCTTCACACTTAGTCATCCACTTAAATTCCTTCTCTTTATTTTGAATATTGGTTATCACTATTTTGGAGTAATCCTTCACATAACACCTATAATAACCCATCATGCCCATGAAGCTTTGCACTTCAAACACATTAGTAGGTGATGACCAATTCAAAATAGCCTCAATCTTCTTTGGATCCACTACAATTCCTTCAATAGATATTATATGTCCTAGATATCATACTTTTAAGACATAGAAATCACTTTTTGATAGATTCTCAAAGAGTTGATTCTTTCTTAACAACTCTAGCACGATTCTGAGATGTCTATCATGCTCTTTCCTATCCCAAGAATATACTAGAATATCATCTAAGAATATGAGGATGAACTGATCCAGATGTCTTTTGAATATGTTGTTCATTAAATTCATGAATATGATTAGGACATTAGTCAACCCAAAGGGCAAGACTATAAATTCATAATACCCATATCTAGTTTTAAATGTCATCTTATGAGTGTCCTCACATATCCTTAATTGATGATATCCAGATTTTAAATCAATATTTGTAAATATCATGGCATCCTTCAATTGATCAAATAGGTCTTCAATCCTAGGTAAAGGATACCTATTATTGATGGTTTCTTTGTTAAGCATTCTATAGTCTATGCATAATCGCAAAGAACCATCTTTCTTTTTAACAAAAAGCATCGGTGCACCCCATGGTGACACACTAGGTTTGATTAGTCCCTTTTCTAGCAACCCTTGTAGTTGTACTTTTAACTCTTGCATCTCTATAGGATTCATCCTATAAGGAGATTTATGGATAGGTTTTATTCCTAGCATTAGCTCGATAGTGAAATTGAATTCACGCATAGGAGGAAGTTCGAGTAGGTCTTCAAGAAATACATCCTTAAATTCCTACAAGATTGGGTGTTTCCCAAATACTTCTTCCTTCTTATCCTCCTCGACTTCGTTAAGTTTTACAACATAAACCATTCCTCCTTTCCTGATGGTTTTCTTTAGTTGCATAGCAGAAAGTAACTAGGGTTTAAAATATCCTTGTTCACTATGGATCCTTAATCTTCCCTTGTTATTTTTTGAATATTCTATCCATCTATCTTAGAAATTGATTATGGCTCTATGAGCCTATAACTAGTCCATTCCCAAGATAATATCAAAAGCATGTAGCAATGCTACATAAAGACATCCTATGGTAGAACCATTGGTTAGGGTAATTTTAGCCATAGGAAAACACTGATCCACTGAGTAGGTTTATCTAGAACCATACTCAACCTTCCACCCTTGTGCCAAATATCTTGATATTTTTGGCATATCCCTGACTATACTAGAAGAAATAAAGCTATTTGTAGCTCCACTATCAATTAAAATCTTTACTTATTTATTAAAAATCTTACCCTTTAAGAGCAATGAGGTGGCTTGCCCTTCCAATTTCTGGTTTTCGATTGCAGCATAAATCTTATGGGCAGGTTCCTTTCCTTTTGCACTGATTGTACTTGGTCCTAGTTGATGTGGACAATGATTAGCATAGTGTGGACCTCCACAATTGTAGCACCCACCCTTGGGTCCTAGGTGCACTCCTTATTTCTATTCTCCTATTTTTCCCACTAGTACCGAATTTGGTTGCTTTTGGGGTTGAGGTTTGTTATTACTATTATTGTTGTTGTTGTTCCTCTTTTGGAAATTCTTCTTAAACTTTCCTTGCTTCCCATCATTCCTCCTTTTAGGCTTTGGAAAGATTTTACTCTTTTAGTTCTATTCTCCTTCCCACTTCATGAAACCAACACTATTTCTCTTCCTGAGCGATTGTCGATCTTGCTCAGATAAAACTACATAGTTAAACTGGAGATGAGATTCTACTTTTCTAGCCAAGTCATAAGCTTTCTGTAATGTTTTTGGCTCATGCATATTTACTTCATGCCTAATCTTAGGTTCTTCTCCTAAGATAAATTTGTGAATCTTCATCTTCTCATCATAGGCTGGTACGTATTTCAACAACTTAACCAATTTTTGATAGTATACCTCAACCGATTTGGTTCCTTGTTGAAGGTTGGTAAATTCCTCAAACTTTGTTGCATAGAAATATTCTGTAAGGAACATTTTCTTGAAAGTTGTAACAAAATCTTCCCACTTTAAATCAACTGCTTCAATTCTTTTCTCTTCTTGGAAGGTTTCCCACCATTCCAATCCAATCTCTTGTAGATGTAGTGTTGCCCATACTATTCGAGTCCTAGTAGAGTAGTTCTTCATAGTGAAGTAGATTTCTAGTTCCCTTAGCCAAGCCTCAACTGCATCACCCTCTCCTTTTCCATTGAATTTGGAGGTATGAACATTCTTTATATCTCTGGCCAGTTCTATCTCTAGCAGAGCTCTGGCTTCTCATTCTTCAGTGGTTGGTTCATTAGCTTGCCTAACCTCTAAATTCCTAGCCTGTAAATCTTGATTTGCTATGGTCTCCAATAGTTGTCTCTACTGCTCCATTTGTTCTTGTATCAAGGTGACTACCATAGTGAGGTTCTCTACCTCTCTGCTAGAATTACCTAAACCTTCATCTCGAGATCTTCCCTCAACATTGTCCTATCGGGTCTGTCTATTTGGTGGAATAGACTTCCCTCTTCTTATCTTTGGTGCCATTATCCTGGTCACACAAAAGAAAGAATAATATGTTAGGTTACAATTCCTTCCTTGAACTATACTACTAACTACTAGCTAAATACGTCATCCGTATAAGCTAACTATAAAGTTTTCTTACTAAGACCACCCTCACTCTATGTAGGGGGTTACTCTTAAAATCTATCATCTAATTCCATTACCAATGGCCACACTTACTATACGTAAGGTGCCATATCAAATAAGCTACCCTTCCTAGGGTCAACTCTCTAGAATTCTAGCAATTGGAAATTCTAGGTCTTCCTGACTTTAGCTTAAGAACTAAGCAAAGGCCTAAATAGGAAGATACCTGAATCCTTAGCACATTCCATGGAAGCCTCTAGTCCATCGTACCTAGAGCTCTGATACCAAATGTAACGACCCAAAAATCTAACTAACTAGAGAATTTTTATTTTTATTTTATACAAACATATACTCGATAGGGATTTACATATCCCTATCCAACGTATGTCATTCTATGAAGTTATCTAAGGTCTAATCTAATATTTTAAGTTGTTCATCTCATATCCACGATGAGCCAACTTATCCCCTTCCTTAATCTATCAAAAGGATACACCCATCCCTACACCATACATAAGTTTATCTATGTAGGTATACTAAGCGTATTGCAAATAAGCTATCTATCTCATCCCCATGAAGAGCTAACTTATCCCTTTTTATCTATCAAAAGGGTACGCCCATCACTACACCATACATAAGTCCATCTATGCAGGTGCACTAAGCGTAATGCAAATAAGCTATCAATCTCATCCCCACGATGAGCTAACTTATTCCATCCATCACTCCTAGTGATAACCAAATTCATTGATCTAAATCTAATTGATGTTTTTGTGTATCTATCTAGTTTAGGTTTTTAGAAGAGATCTTTGAAGAATAAGATTACTCGAAGTTCCTCCATAAGGGATCCCATAATCCCTTAGGTTTCTTTCTCTACTTCTAACACATAAGCATAATCATTTTTAGATACTATTTCTAATCATCTAAACTACATTAAACCATAAAGATCTCCTAATATTTCTTTCCTTAAAAGGATGTGATTAAGTCTACCTACTTAATTAAACATTGGATAACATCTATAATTTCATCAAAGGAAGATACATAAATAAGATGTAATTTTCTATCTAAAACATTAACAAAGCATGATAATTTATGAAACTATGACATCATAGATCCTTTATTATAACAAGTAAAAGATACATCTTCCATTCATAAATTAAATCATTACATAATCCAAGTAGGGTAAAAGTATCACCACACTAAAAGAATAGAGCATTACATCATTATCCAACTAGGAGATTACTCATGCTAGAGTCTACTCCACAATAAGTTTTCCATAACAAGAGCTTCACTACAATATGTATCAAAAGGTCAATGTCTTGGATCTAAGTGTCCTCCTTGGTCCTTCTTGCTTCTCCATCGCTCAATTGATGGTAGTAAGGGATCAGGACAACTCATAGATCTTATGAAGCATGCAACTAAATGCATTTACTAAATGACTTATGAAACATGTGCATTTATAATTTGGATGCCAAATTGCAACTATACAATCTACACAATGTAATTATGCATAAATCATTCAATCAATCATCAAGAGGAAACCCCATAATTTCCCCACACCCATTCTTTCATCTAATATTCCCCTTTTTCTATACTAGCATACTTCTTTCATTAATCATACAAAGTGTATTCATTATCCAAGAATGAAAGTCATCTATCATTCATTTCATCATAGAAGGAGAGTCATTTTATCCTTTAAGAATGAAAGTCATTTATCATTTATCAATGCATAGAATAATTCAATAAACATTCTTTTAATCAATCAAAAGCCCATACTTTTAATTAATCAAAAATAACTTTACTATTCATTCTCTTTAATCAATTAAAAGCCCATACTTTTAACTAATTAAATACCCATAAAAACCATTTTCTTTAATCAATTAAAAACCCATACTTTTAACTAATTAAATACTCATAAAACTATTTTCTTTAATCAATTAAAAGCCCATACTTTTAATCAAATTAAATACTCAATACCAAAACCATTTTTTTAAATCAATTAAAAGCCCATACTTTTAACTAATTAAATACTCATACAAAACCATTTTCTTTAATCAATTAAAAGCCCATACTTTTAACTAATTAAATACTTATAAAACCATTTTCTTTAATCAATTAAAAGCCCATACTTTTAACTAATTAATCAATTAAAAGCCCATACTTTTAATTAATTAAGTACTTATAGAACTATTTTCCTTAATCAATTAAAAGCCCACACTTTTAACTAATTAAATACCCATAAAAACCATTTTCTTCAATCAATTAAAATCCCATACTTTTAATGGAATAACTACTCATAAACTAATTTCTTTAATGAATCAAGTCCATACTTTAAACTAATTAAAGATCCAAAAAATAATTTCCTTAGATTAATTAAAAGTCCATACTTTTAACTAACTAAAGACCCAATAAAACCCAAGCCATTTCTTTCTTTAAATTAAAATAAATTAAATATTCTTTGATTTTAAAATATAGTAGTAAAGCTCTAGTAAAAAGAGGTTTCATAGTTTCTGACCGCTAATTAATCGGTCAACAATCAAAGCATAGGCAGGTCAAATAGTACACGGGTCGAACAAATAGTGGACAAGGCTAAACAAAAACAACACTAATTGTGCCCAACCACTTGTGCTACCTCCAAGGTAGCTCTAGTGGGCTCCTTGTGACCACCTAATTATGGTCACCCTGAAGGAGAGGTTCCTTCCATTATTTTGTGCCAAGTAGCTCTTGCACTAGACGTGTGGGATTAAACCCACATTTTAAACATAAAAAAGGGGGTTTCATCAGCCCTAACAACTAGGTGAAACAACAACACATGCAAACCACGAACTACCACATGGTTAGAAATAGTAATGGTCATTCGATGAATAACAAGCGAGTTCAAACCATGCGACAACAATCCCAAGCCAGGTAGCACCATACACATCGTCCAAATGACACAGAGTAGTCCACCAAGTGGAGCGTTCCCCAACCACATCCATGTGGTCGATTAACTAAGGGAGGTCAGCTCTCTTTAAGACGCTTAGAGTGCCAGGGTATATCCCATGTGGGATATTGTCTAGGGAAGGCCAATTTGGCCTTCCCTCGCCTGTGCTTAACTGCTCGTGAAGTCATTGTTAAGTAACATTGTGATGGTGGTGGGGTTAATTAAAGTTAATTCCCATTAAGGTTAAACCTTAGGGGAAAGCACATCTAATAAATGGTGGTAATTATTACCATCGTAGGTCCACAAACAAGTGATAACACCTGTTAAATAAATCTAATAATGGAAGATGTTGCCTAGAAGAAAGACAACAAACATGCAACGAGCAAGTAGAGCTTTAATTTGAACAAAGCTAGCAAAATCAACAACTTACCTTGAGGAAGTGACACGAGCCGCAGATCGATGGTTTGAAACAAAGTAGATCGACAAAAAATAAGGGTGACAATAAGCCAAACAAATCAAATAAAAAAACAAGGCTTGACATGAATCGCTCAACCATGGACAACAAGCACAATTAAAAACCAATTCTAGGTGAGCTAACAAGGGTTTTTCAACAAAGATTTAAGCACTAAAATAGGCAATGCGTCATTTGAGAAACATTTTGCAGCAAGGCATAAGAAAAAACCAACAAAGCTACAGGTTGAAGCTATACGTAGACCAAACAGGGCTTAGAGAAATAAGGCTCTAAGGGAGAAACCAGACGTCAACCCAAGCAAGAAAAGCATCTCAAAGCAGATGAAGACAATGATCAACAAAGCTTAAAACATTCAAGAAATTCTAAGGGGTTTATAAGACATAACTATCAAAAGCTTAACATGATTTTAATACCTCATTGAAGACCAATTAGTTGGGATTATCAACTCCCATCTATGTATTATTATGAAACTAGCAAGTTATTATGTTAACACCCTTCAATATCTTGTTCTAGTGTAATACTAGATGTCATTAAAAGTTAACTATTCATTACCGATTCATGATCAATTGGTGTCCATTATTAAACCATGACATTTTCTAAGAATTAGAATACACTCATTTTCAACTCAATTTTCTCTATCATTTCACTTAACACAAAAATATTTTTATAACCATTTATAATTACTTTGCAACATTCAACTACTTGTAAATGGTTGAAAATTAACTTTTTTATTTATGAAAAAAAATCAAATTCAAATTATTTTTTTGGAAGGAATGAAAAGTGAAAACAACATCTAAATTATTTTTTGGGGAAAAGGAAAAAAAAACATTGGAAAAATAGTGAAAATTAAAACTTAATGGTAAATGCTTTTTTTCCAAAATCTTTGGGGAAGATTGGGAACAAAATTTGAATTTATTTTCTTTGGATGCAAAAAAAAGAAATTGATCGTTGAAGAGATTAGATTATAAAGCTTTTCCTTATTTTTCTCCTCGTATATATTATGCAAAAAAATATCTTTGTCTCACTAGTTCCTCCATAAGCTTCATCCTCTATCAACAATTTGGTACAAAACATAAAGATATGCTTCAAGCTTTAAATAATTTTAAATGTGTGATCATTTCTTAAATTATGAAGAAGTAGAATGACACCCTCGATCACCTTAATAAATAACACATGGAGAATGAGATCATGCCCATATTGAACTTTAGCTATGATGCCATACATTCCCCTCTCCAACTATATTTTTTCTAGTGCTTTGCTTTGATTCAACTCTAAACATTGTAGCCTTTAATATCTAGGTTCTAGGATCTTTGAGTTTACATCTTTCAAATATTTGATGTAAATTTACAACAATGCTTAAAATGTCTCCTAAAAATTATGCTCCATAATAAATGGCATAATGGATGAAGGTCTCTATAATCTAAGTTCTAAGGACCTAAGATCTAATGATTTGGAAGTCCAAAGCATCCAAGGGCAAAGTCTATAATAAAATATTTTAATCCAATTGGCAACTTGAACAAGTCATCCTAATTTGTTATGATTTTGGTCCATCTAGTTCTACTATGCAAAGTCTATAGTAGATGTAACAATGTTCTTCCTGCTTTGTGACTTGATCATCAATAGACTAAACTTTATTATTTTAGCTATCATCTTCTTGTATTGTTTAGCACTAATTTAAGAAATAGAGGTAGGAGAAGATACCTATGGTATCTGAAAGCATAAACAATCACTAGTGAGAATGACACTTTAGGATGCAAATTCATCAACACCATGCCTCCTCCATATAATGGTTAGCCTAAAATCACATCATAGACATCCAAGGGTACATCATACACAATTTTATCTTTTAAGAACTTTCGAATAGGTAATAAAGCTTTCAAAAATATAAAAGTGATTTTCTCATTGTAAATGAATCAATACAAAATTTCAAATATAAAATTATAACCCTAAGAGTGTAGTTAAGATAAAAATAAGTTTTTGAACATAGAACCATGTCCCAAAATATCACATTCATATATTATTACTTAAGTTAATCAAGACTCTACATGACCTTACTATATTTTAAAACCTTTTAACCTTTAAATTCATCTTCATCAAAATGCGATTAAAATCAAATGTATATTTAATAGTTGATTACTATCTTCAAAAACATGCATCTCCTTAAAAACAAATCATTATTTAAAAATAACTCAGTTATTAAATCTTTAGCTAAAATTTCAACTCAGAAACCAATTCGAAGGGCCATACTTTGACATGATATTAATGTTTTTTTTTTTACATTTTTTACATACGAGAGTTGATAACAACCACTATTTTTAGTAATTGATCAGCGTATGGTTCAAACCACATGGATTGCAACCACCAAACATATTTGTCTTGTTAATTGTTGACCCAATGTGAGATGGGGACCATCGGTCGCTCGGGTTCATACCATTGTTGTTAGTCTGATGCACACTCAGAGGATTAGCCTGGCACGCACTCAGAGGATTCAAAACAGACTACTAGCTTTGCAAACTGACACCACCAAAGTTTGAACCCAAGTCTCTTGTCAGCCAGTGCCCATCAAGACTAACACTTACCAATTTATCCAGACTAACGCTTACCAATCTAATTTATTAATAACAGGGTGGCTTAGGCCCATCATAAATACCAGCAAACAATGTTTCTGTATGTGATTTGATGTATGTGATTTGATATAGCGATAATATAACGGTAGACATATTAATATGATAGCCTAACACTAACCAATTTAATATCCAGAACGCTTACCAATCTAATTTATTAGTAACAGGGTGGCTTAGGCCCATCATAAATACCAGCAAACAATGTTTCTGTATGTGATTTGATATAGCGATAATATAGCGGTAGACATATTAATATGATATATTAAAGGGGAACATTGGGTTTTCTTATTAATGTGCTGCCGGACAGTATACACTACCAGCCATAATCCATGCCTTATCCGAGCTGTGTGTCTATGATCATTGGATTCTGATCTAGATTTTTCATATGTTTATTTTTATTCCGTCATGGCCGCCTTGGATTCTGATCTTGGATTTTTCATATGTTTATTTTTATTCCGTCATGGCCGCCTTGGATTCTATATAGATTTTTCATATGTTTATTTTTATTCCGGCTTGTTATATTAAAAATAGCAACAGCTATATTATGATTGTACATTAGGAAAGAAGGGTTTCCCAGGTGTCGTTACTTTGGGTGCAAGAAAAGTGAAATTTGAATTAGGATATTCCTGGTGTTGTTACTTTGGGTGCAAGAAAAGTGAAATTTGAATTAGGATATTCCTGGTAAATGAAATACACAAACCATGGCGTCTCCAGGAAGAGGAATCTTGGCGATGGACAAGTCACAAGTCGAATGCTACTGCGGCGGGTCCATGTGGCTGGAGAACACGGAGGCGAACCGCCAGGCCTACAGGTAGTTGCTGTTGAGCGCTCCAGGCCTCGGCCAATACATTTCTGGTGCCATTCTTTTCGAGGAGATCCTCTACCAGTCCACCACCGAGGGTAAGAAGATGGTCGATGTCCTGTTTCTCAGAACATTGTGCCCGGCATCAAAGTTGACAAGGTATGTTCCACCATCTTCTCACGCTACTCCTCTCCTCTCGTCTCCTATTCTGTTTATTTGGAAATTTATATAGGTTTTGTTGATGGTCGTATGATAGAAGACAATGTTGCTTAAATGTACAATTCGATTACCGTTTTAAAATATGCTTACATATATATTTAGCTTCTATTATTTGCATGGCTTCTCCATCTACTATCCACAGAGCTTCAACACATACTTATCAAACTCCTCTGGTAGCAGCTTATAAGTAATACCATGGTTGTTTTGTGCAGGTATATTCCTACATGCAAGAATAGATATGCATGGAGGATTGATAAGGGAGTTAAGGAAATCCTAAAGGGTATAATTGAAAGCAGGTTAAAGCTCATCCTAGAAGGAACTGATGTTGACTATGGGAATGATCTGCTTGGAATTATGATGACTGCCAACAAAAGAGAATTGAACGGCAATCAAAGAAATTTGAGTATGACCATTGATGAAATCATGGATGAATGCAATACATTTTTCTTTGCAGGCCATGAAACTATTTCAAATCTATTGACCTGGACAGTGTTCTTGCTCTCCATAAACCTAGAGTGGGAAGAAAAATTACGGGATGAAGTCACCAATGTTTGTGGCACAGACATTTCAGATGCAGACATGCTGGGCAGATTGAAATTGGTATGTGTTATTAGATTATCCACAGCTTTGAAAGATCTTCTGATTTCTCAAGCTTTGTAAGGTAGATGGACAAGCCCTTTCATTGAGACGTATCTCTTAGGATTGCTGTTTGTATTTGTTATTGCCTATTTCTTTCTGTAGCCATAATCCATGTCAATTGATCAGCCAATTTTGGTCCACAGAAACTGCTTCTCTCATGATTTTTGCTATTTCTTTCCCTCTCTTTTTTGGCCTTTGCATTGAGCCACTCAACGACACTCCAGAACAGTAGTTTCCAGCTTGTCAGTGTCGGCTTGTTTTTATTTTCTTATTTTTTATATTTATATATATATTTATATATATATTTTATGTGGTTGTGGCTAACTGGAGTAGTACTAAAAAACAAATGAATATTTTATTAATAAAATAAAAATATTATATAATTATAATATAAAACAAAATAGCTGACAACTACCTGGTAATATTAGGCAATCATCATGTTACTATACTATTTAATAAAATTTATTTATGGTAATGCAACCTTGGTTTATGTTATACAACTTCTTATTTCCTTTTGCTTGTTTCAAAACACTTAAAGTTTAGTTAAAATTATAATTCATCAAGGTTTCTGTTCTATTCACTATTCCTCAAAAGACAATAATCATTTTACTTTACTAATAAAGTTTATTTATAGTATTGTAACCTTGAATTTTTAAGTTTTCATTTTCCTAGGCTTGTTGAAGGTTTCTGTTGTATTCACTATTCCTCAAACGTTTTTCCAACAGGAAATGTTGTGCTTATCTAATCTGTTGAGGATGAGCCTTTTTGGGATTGTTAATCCAAATATAGGCTTTGATAACAAGACTGCTTCCCTTTTGGTGATTTTGTTCATATTTAAATCATTGCCATTGAAACTTATTACTTTCAGTGATATCCTTACATTCATAATTGTTTATTTCGAGTTAGTGCATATTTATGCAGGATTTTAGGTAGCTTGGAGTAATTATTTTGAGGGTTTTATTTGTTATTGGAGATATAATTTTGTAGAAGGTTTAATGGCATTTTTGTTTTTAGTGCATGCCATTGTAATTTGTGAAGGGAGGATAATAATAATAATATCTAACTGAACAGGCCCCTTCTTATTTTGTATGGCTCTGCAGAAATTATCTTCAAAATTAAGGGAAATTATCTTCAAAATTAAGGGAATGAAGAATTAAAAAAAATAAATAAATAAACTTTTGCATCAAAACCTATATGCAGTTTTATTATATAGAAAAAAGATTTGTTTTTTTTAGAATTTATTAAAAAGATTTGTTTTTTTAGAATTTGTTACTTTCAGTAAAGTTAAAATTCATCTTTGAAGATCCAAACAAGACCGTCATTTTATATGGTATATGCAGAACCCTACACACATGACAATTTCTTACTTCAAGTTCAATAAAGTTTTTAGTTTGAATGCTCCTCTCCATCTTCTTCCTATTAGCTTTTTTCGCATAAGAGACAAAAACAAACTTTTATCTTATCCTTTTTATTCGTCTTTTCAAGAGTATTGGAGAAAGACCTTGTTTCTTCTTTCAAAAAAAGGCTTTAGAAGTCAAAGAGGAATGGATTATGATTTGTTGTTATTTTGGATTCAAATTCTCAAATGATCAAGAACTCCAATTTCTAAATTTTCTTGGAGGTTGGTTTGAGAGTGCCAAAATTCAAAAATTCATAAAAGGGCGTTTCCTGTCCTTTGGCTTTGGCTTGGGGCTTGTGCAAAAAGGAGCGCGTGGTGCCCTTCTTCAAGGAGGAGTGTGCTTCTACGTAGATGGCAGGCAACCATTACAGCTAGAGGACAAGAAGTTCGAAGTTCACCGTGTGGTTCTTTTGGTTGAAGGAGACAACATGTTCTTTACTGCTGAGATAGAGATGAAAGGAGATGATTATGAATCCACTAGTTGCAACTCAATAGTTTGCATGGGTGGTGGTTCGTACTGTGCATGGGAGAGAGGAGGGCATAGGTTCAAATCATGGCCCTCCTTTTATTACATTGTGCGCCATGGATGGATGGACAATAGGAAGTTTTTAGGGACATGGAGTCTTGAGTTTGAACTGTGTGCAGGCCAGTTCTTTTGCTATAATTACTGCCAATGGAGAGAATGTCATGTAATGGGTATTTTCTTCCCAAAGGCAGCGGTGGCGTCTTGACCAATGCACTGTGTTTAGCACCAGAGAGACCACAGTTTGAGTTTCTCCAATGCTTTGCATCTATTTTGCAAAGGAAGATAATATTTCAACCGATGTGGCCGTCCTTAGCGCCACCTATCCTCATTATTACCTATTTATACCCCATGCACCAATTGGATGAAGGCAAGTGTCGATAACACAATGGTTGAGAGCAGCTGAAGTGGTGAAAAATAAGTGGAGCGCATTAATGAATCAGAAACCAACAAGTGGCAATTTGACATTTGCTTCTTATTTCCTAAGGCTTGGGCATTTTATTTATGTTTTTTGGAGTTCCATTAGGGCAAATATTCCAAGAACCATAACTTTTGCATACCGAAGCATTTTGAGCCCAATTTTTTTCAAATTGCATGATTGTGCGAGCTTTAGGCACTGGTGGTATCAGTTCACGGACTTGCTGCAGTGTTAGGGGTTTGGTTGTGTAAGATGGATCATCAAGCCCTAGTTACTCACCTTAATTGGCGAAATTACAGTATTTGGTCAACCCAAATGATTGGCCTGTTACGCAGTAAGAACCTGTGGTGCATCTTTCAAGAATATAAAGCAACAGTCCTTGATGAAGAAACTTGCCACAAAGAGAAGAAGAAGCTCTTGGCCTATTTTCCTTGCTAGGTGAACTAGAGTTGCTTTTCCACATCAAAGAGGAGAGTGAACCTATTAAGGTATGGTCAAAATTGCATGAGTTATTTGAAAAAGTTAATACTATTTAAGTAAGTCACTTGGAATTAGAGTTTTTCTCTCTTAAATTGGCTGAGTTTGATAACATTGAGGATTATATTACAAGATTTAAGGCATTAAGGGTAGATATTACATATTTTGGAGGCAAAAAGAAATATGATGCAGAATGCATGAAGATTGTCCTTGCTAATCTCTCTCCTTTTCAAACGTTGAACCTCATGGTTGATATGATTCCTATGTTCTTAGAACTCAAAAATTCTTATTCTTGCTCAACTTTTTTTCTCTCCTAGTTCATTTTCAGGTGGCAACAAGGAATTGTGGTGGCACTTCACAAATACAGGCTTATGCAAAGGAATTCAAACCCAGAGAGGCTAAGACCCAGGGGCTCAAGGGCTAGGGGAATTCAAACCAAACTCTAGTTACCGAAGTATAGTGTATAATTCTATTCCCCATTGGATTCAAACCAGCTTGTCCTTTTGCTTTGAGCTTTTTTTGCTCCAAGTGATCTGAGAATTGAATGTTCAGAACTATGGCGTAAAGCTTAGAAAATGTGTGCTCAATCATTATAGGTTTGTAGTTATTGGGTAGATAACATGCTGTGACTAAGTTGGGAAGCCAGAACAAACAATCTCATTGAATAAATCTGAAAAGGGATGCCCAATAGCTTCAGCATTATGTTTAGGAATTTAGCCTGAAAGTCCTCAAAGCCTTGCTAGTGTATTATTTCTCCCCCAATGAAAATAGATGGCAATATGTGGAGATCTGAATTTTGGGCTTCCCCATGATATCATATAAGAAACTAGCGTGGGATACCAAGTCTGGATATCAGTGCATGTGTGCAAGGACGTTTGAGGAAGGATGGTGCACTGGAAGGATTTTTGAGAGTAGTGTTGAAGAGCATTCAAAAGCTTATAGTGCCTTAGTAACAAGAAACTTTCATTTCTTACCACAAATGAAGTATTTATACACCTTCTAGGTGGAGAATACATCAGCAGGCTCATGGATAAGAGCACTGCTGAGCTTCCTATGCATAGACTTAGCTTTTCATCATACCAACCTATGCAACCACCTTTGTGTTCAAGTTTGACAAAGTAAAATGCAGAAAAACGTTTGCCACATTGAAAAAAGGCTATGAAGTTCAACAGTAAGTTCGAAAAAACAAAAATATAATTATATAAATAATTTAATATAACTATGTATATTTATTTAATTGATATAAATTAAAGTTGTTTTTTGGCTTGACATTCCCTATGTTTACCTTTATTAATAAAGTTATAATGCTTCAAATAAATTCCAATTGGGTCCCACCTTAATCATGTAACACACCAAATACTCCCAATGGTTACCCTTATTAATAGAGTTAAAAGGCTTTGACTAAATCGGGTCCCACCTTAATATTCTTCTTGAGTCACATGTTTATCATGTAACACAACAAATACTTAATTTATCACAAATGCATCAAAAATTTCTTTGGTGGTTCCAAGCTGCCTTATTGCCATTGTGCCCACATCAGCTACCTAGGGCATATGTTGACTATGCCAAAAACATGGTCCAATGTTGCTTAGATGGATAATGGGATTTTATTGGATTATCTGTAGCTTATAAAGGAGGATCTTGAAAGTACATCCGCTGACAGGGTCAAGAGGAGCACCATCTGTGTAAGTGAGACGATGAAGATTGTTGAATGAAAGGAGACCATGGACATATTCCAAAGGCTTCCAGACAAATCCCTTGCCAGCGGAATTGTGGGGATGCTGCTCTAGGGTAACCTTGACGACCTCACTGGCCTTGCTTGATTGTGACAACCTTGTTGGCCCTAGTCGAGGGAAACCCAAGTTGCATAGAGACCAGAAAGAAAAACCCACATAGAAGATTTTGTTTGACGAATTTCAACGACTAAATTTGTGAGCACAAAAAAATTGCCAGCTTTTGAACTTTAGCAATAATATTTTCCAAATGTGGTTGCATAGATACCAATGATTCATGGGGTAAAAACTGGTATGATGGACTGTCTTTGGCAAGGAAAGTACGAGGAAAGAATACAAGGGTGGCATCCCATAAGGTGCAAGACAAGATTTCATAATTGGCTGCAGTGTAATCTTCAGCATACGAAGGATCAAGGAAGTATTGATCTTGAAACCATTTTGGAAGGTTCAGTTGAAAGCTTGGATAGCATGAAAAGTAATCTAGATAAGTCAAAAAAGATTAAGGAATTCAAGAGGTCTTATCTCAGTATCATAAATTAAAGAAAAATGAGTTTTTCCATTACTGACAGTTACAATGCAAGTAGCAGATGCCATCCTGATTTTCTTAGGATATCTCTTGTAATTGAATATCTAATTATTATCCCAACATATATTGTGAATAAGATCCTAAAACCATTACTATATCTCATAATGTTGTATTAGAGAGATGGTTACTGAGTTGTAACTAATTGTAATAGATCAGTAACTGTCTTCTTTCAGAATTGTCCACATAGATAGTGCATTATGGATTGAAGGTGGCTTGGTTGGTTGGTTACCACATACTCCATGTAAGGTTTAATCTTCCTTAATAAAATCTTATCAGGTAATATTCTGTGATCAGAAGAAGGCCAAAGACCTTCGCCTGGAAGACACCTGGAGAGGTTCCCCTTGCCAACACATTGCACATCTTTGCTTCTTTGTTAGGTTTACTTTTAAACGTTGTTACCTTATTTCTTGTGGTTTTCTTTCCTTCTGGATGGATGAATATATTTGTTTGAATTCAATTTCCATATTTTCTTGTATGAATATGCTGTATATTGAAGAAATTGCCTTGTAAACTGTTTCCCTTTTTTGACAATTGAAGTGCTGCTCATCTTAAAATTTTTTTTAGACTGAAAAGAGAAAGGACATTGGATATATATAAAAATGAGCTTAGCTAATGCTTTAGGTTTGAAAATAACTCAAATCGTGGTAGCGAGACTTGGACTTGGCTTGGACTCGGTATGACTGCATACTTGGCAGATTCGGATTTGGCAAGAAAACATGGCCATGGCTAAAACTCATCAATATACTTATCTGCTCTAAATGAGGTCTTTACCTGTAAATGAGTGTTCTTTTACATGAAAGTCTTTGCAAGTTGGGCTATTTTCACTCAGATTGGGTCTTTTGCCTCTTGGACTTGCAAATAGTCTTTGCAAGTTGGGCTATTTTCACTCAGATTGGGTCTTTTGCCTCTTGGACTTGCAAATAGTCTTTGCAAGTTGGGCTATTTTCACTCAGATTGGGTCTTTTTCCTCTTGGACTTGCAAATTCTGTAACTGACTCCAAGAGTTATACAACTTTGGCACCAACAATGTAGATTGAAGTGATGTGCATGCAAAATGGAACATTTGAGGTCACAGCTACAGCTACTGAATATTACCGTAGATACTTTTCTTCTCTTATTTATCCCTTGAATCCTATCCAGCCAACGCTTCAGAAGTGCATTTAACATAGAAGACTGTATCCAGTGAGATGCCCTTAGCACATGGCAGAGAATATGTGAACATCAAAAATAGCATATAGCATGTGAGCGTGTGTAGAAAAGGCTTTATAAATTTTCTACAAGAATATCTATAAAGATAATGTCAAAAGGATTTTACCAACACGAAGAGTCAAAAGGTTTTTACCAACACTTGAGAGGAAGAGTTTGTGAGAAATATTTGCAGTGAATGCAAGTGCTTTGAATGTGTTTTACTAGATGCTGGTGAAGTAAGTTGGTGGAAGCTTTTCAATAGACCCAAGATCATGTGTTGGACAACACTTTGACATGTTGGAGGCCAAGACCGCTCTCTCCCTGATTTTACAGAGAGTTTCTTGCAGTCTTTCTCCTGCGTATAGACATGCACCTATTGCTGTGCTTACTCTGCAGCCTCGGTATGGCATGCAAATCATCTTCAAGTGTGTGGAGATGTGAACAAGTTAACGGTCACACCCTTTATTTAAGACAAGGTATGCTGTGCTTGGATTGTAAACATTGAGAAGGATGTCTCTGAGTTCTGTATGTTGTATTCCATGTCACCATATCATGAAACATATCATAGAAATTTACGATGGATGCCTTTTCCTTTAATTTGTATTAGTTAAGAATAAAACTCAAACTAATGTTATTATCTATTTCATATTTCAAATTATGAAATGTAAAAATATGATTTTGATACAACATAGTCAAGTTAGATAATTCTCATGGGAAGATTATTCTATTGATGAACATTAATAAGTTTTGATAAACTTTGTCAAATTAAAAGAAGAGGCATCAAACTGTAGATTTGTGACTACAGTTATTTACTTTTAGCTTTACAAATTGATAGATTTGTGATTACAATTGTTTTTATTTAGCTTCTAAGTTGTCATTTGTGACTGCACCAAATATGGGGCAAAAAGGGCTTCCATTACTTTCCATTGTTGCCAAATCTAAATGGTAAAAAGGGCAGAAAATTTGAGGTGGCACTTTGGTAGAACATTTTGGAGGATTTTCAAGAGCAATTGAAGAATACTACTTTCACATCAAATTGTGTAAACACATATTTTAAATGTCTTTAAAAAGTGCGAGATACTTGGGTATAACAAGAAGTGTACACATAATTTTAGTCTCTTCTTTTAATTTGATTATAAGAGGGTGATCCGTAGACTGACAAGCATGGCTTGCACCATGCAAGTTGCTGACAACGAAAACTATAAGTCCTTGGAAGGTCGCTAGATCAAACCTGAGCCCCTGCTTGAGGAGTTCAATCCAATTGAGATTTGCATACTTTTCGCACTTGAGGTGGGCAATGCCGAGGAGGCATACGACGTCGCGATCGTCAAGCAGAGCATCGGCCAGAACAGGAATAACAACGACGGAATGGAGAAGAAAATCGTGCTGGGGAGGAATTTGCATTCCGGTTGTCTAGATATCACGGAGCCGGAGGCAGACGATGAGATCATTGAAGAAAGGGAGGCCTACATGGCCAGTGTCGTGGCCAAGTACAGGCGGAGTCTTATGGAGAGGTAGGTTCTTCTATTTTAAAATATTATCTAAAATGCAAAGAAATGCAAGAATTTCATGGAGTAAAGATTTGTATCTTGCATTTTAAAGTTCTTATGTGAAATGCAACGGTTTCATTAGCTTATAAGTTGTATTTAGTTTTCATATTTGAGATTTGAAAAAGCCATAGCATATGGGAGAGCGTTCATCTTTCTATTTAAAATCTTTATCAAGGATTTCATAAAGTAGTGTTTATCTTCCTATTTTACGTTTCTATGTGAAATACAAGCATTTCATGTGAATATTCGCGTTTAGCATTGTGCAAAGATTTCATGGCCTCTATATTTTCACACATTTTTCTGAAATGCAAATTTGTAAGTTCTATGATATCTTGATAAGTTTATATTCGTATTTTAGTTTATGATATACACAATTTGGGCAATGATATAACATGGGTGAGTATTTTCAATTTTTTTTTTGGTAATATTAAGATATGGGGGTTTTGACCAGGAATCCCCCAACCTGTTACAACAACTCCACCAGGGAGACACACACCCACCCCCTCACACACTCACCCACGCCACGGTTTGAACCTTGGACAAAATTTATCTAATATTAAGAAGTGGGGGTTTTGACTAGGAATCCCCCAACCTGTTACAACAACTCCACCAAGGAGTTTTTCTTTGGGTTTTAATCCAACCGTATATCCCCCTTTGTATCATCGAGGTTTGAACCGTGGATCTCCTATTCAACAGGGCCAAGCTCGCCTTCTCCTCACCACTTGTGCTACAAAGGCGGATGAGTCTTTTCAAATTTTATATATAAATAAATATTTTATTTTATTTTTATTTTTATAATTATAATAATTATAATATATTTTAGTTAAAAAGTTTTAAATTTATAAAAAAAAAATTCTCGATAAACTGGGGGAAGTACTTGGGCAAATATCTCTGCCCTAAAACTCGTTGTGAGGAGTACCCCAGGAAGATTTTTTAATTTTTATTTATTTTTTATATTATTATTTAAATATTTACAATGATAAATTTTATAGCATTTAATATTATAATTTTATTATATTATGACATTAATTATTTTTTAAAATTTGATATTAAAGATTGATATGGGCCTCAATTGTATTATGTTATGACCACATAGTGATAACACAACAACTTGGGTATTATACATTAGAACCTCCATCCTAAGATACTATTCATTTGTAAGATATAGATAAAGAGATTTCCCGCTTTCAAATTCCTTTCAAAAATTTTTAAAGGGTATCAATAGCTCTCCAATAGATCATGACATATTCTCAGCTTGTAGAGCACTCCCAAATACTACTTCAAAAATTCGGGCACTCCCAAATACTATTTCAGAAATCCATGCCGAGGGAGGGAAGGAAAGAAGCATTACCGTATGGAACAAAAGAATTCATGCCTCTCAAAAAAATAAGTTGTGCCCTTTTTTAAATATAGAGGCTCATACCTTATCTTGCAACGACTCTACCGCTTTTAAAATAGAGAGGTTGACAGGAAATTACACAAAGAGGATTCTTTTCTCCCCATTTAATAAAAGCGCAACCCTAGCTCTCTCTATTTTGAAAGGGGAGAGGTTCAATAACAAGAGTTCTATTAAAAATTGTGGGAATGGAAGAAAGAAGAAGTATTAAGGACCTGATTTGGAGCTTTTACACTAAGGGCGGGTGTCTTTAAAGACTTAGGTTATGAAAGGGGTGATAAAGAGCCCTTTTAAAATAGAGAGGGTCCTAACCTTGAAATAGAAAGGCTCCCATTCCCGTTTTCCCTGTTCCGTCATATTGACTACATTAATTGATAAATGTTGAGCCCACCCATTTATTAAGAAGAGAGCGTACCCCTCATTAAAATATACCTTCTTCCATTCTTAAGAATCTCTTTGGAGGGGTTTTAAAATAAAAGGCTCTTTAGTTGGTTCTCAACAAAATCACACTTTTCCATACCTTCAAATAATTCAATGGCCCCATGGTTTTTTTAAAGGACCTCTTTGAAATGAGAAAAGGTTACCTCTATTAAATTAAAAGGGCTCCCTCCCCTTCCCCTTGGCTTTTAAAAAACCCTTTTAAACATGGGGCGCATACTATTTCCAATTTATTTAAAAGGTTAAAATAGTTGGGCCACGATGATATCACAAAAAGTCGCTCTTTAAAAGGGTTAAATAGCTCTAAGAATTAGGATCCACCCCTTTCCCAAGCAAGCAAAGAAGACTGATCTTATGCTCTCTTATCTTAAGATAGAAAACCCAACTGGATGAATGGAATGCCCTCTCTCATATAAGGTGCATCCCTCAGCTCCCCTGGTTATTTTAAAAGGCCAACATCCCCACCCAAAGACCCGCCAAACAAGCAGGAGATAGGGATTTGATTTGCCTAGGCACTACGAAGCGTGTTATGGAACGAAATTCTCTCTCCTTTAAAAGTTGATTCTTTAGGTGGTTTTGGTCTACACTTCTTTTGAGGCGCTTTTGTGGAGTGTGTAACCATAACAGGATTGGGTACCCGAGAGGGAAGTTTTTTATATGAATGATAAAGAGCTTATTCACCAGAGAGGTGAATAAGGTCACGCCTTTCCAGAAAGGTTCGATGGTTGGATTAGTTAGATTAGGTTCTTGGGGATAAAAACCTTGGCATTTTTGGAAAGCTTCAAATTCAAGACTTAAAATTGTATCTCCTCTTCTATCTATATAAAGGTAAAAAAAGCCCTCTCCCCCACCATTTAAAAGGGTTGGGACTTTTAAGGGCCTTTTTAAAACATGGGAGGGCTTGCTTTAAATAGAGAGATAAAGAGCGGGCTTTTATTTGATTAACGGGTCTAGTCATCCTCAGGGAAAGGGTAGAACCGAGTCAAGAATAACTATGATCCTCGAAAGAGCCGCATGAAAAACCATCTTTAATTGAGAGCGATTTTTTTTGGAGCCAAGTCCCTTTAGTCTTAAAGAGCCCTATTCTATTGTTTTTTTTTTGATAAGTAACGATATATTTACAGCGGGTTTTTTAGAGAAGGATCCCAAAACCTTAGTTACATAAAAATCCGAGGCTGAAAATACGAATAAAAACCGGGACTGCGCCCATGGGCAATGATCCGGGGCCCGGGGCCCTGGTGCCTACAAAAAAGACCGTCTAGGAAACATAACATCAAAACTTGGCCGGAGTCGGAACTGACTTCAGTGGGCTCCGGGGCCTCCATCTTGGCCTTTTTGGTGCTGCCAACAGCCCTGTTGCTGCCAGGGAATGGGCCTTTGCGAGTGGCACCAGGAGTCGGGGCCCCGCCTGAGCCCTGGGCCGGAGTCCTGCACTTCCAGGTGGGTCTGCGCCGCTTTGGGGTAGGGGAGCCTTCTGGGGAGGGGGTCTCCTTGGAATTAGAAACTGCAGGGGAGGCACCAGGAGAGTTAGCCGCTTCAGGGGGGGACAGAGGACAAGGGAGGGATGCGGTGGAGCTACGACTGATTAGCAAGGGCATGCCTATACAGGACGACCATGAGGCCTTGGTGGGAGGGCCAAGAGTGGCTTCTGCGAGCACGGTCGATGGAAAGGCCCAGGGAGTACAGTAGGAATCGAGGGGTGCTGACCAACGTGGCCCCCCGGAGGTGGTTGAAGTAGCTGAGGTGAAAACTGAACAGCCGCTGGTCTGGATCGTCGCAGGTGATGTACTGCATCACCGGGATGATGGCCTCATCGAAGGGGGCCGGGAGGTTGGAGCGGAATAGATTAGCCTTGTCCCACTGCTGCTCCGGGAAGCGGGACAACTCCTCCTCCCAATTGTGCTTATCCCGTCTGACGACTCTGCCTTTCTCCTCATGATGCAGGCCTGTAACTTCCGTCAAGAACTCTTTGGTCACTTTGAAGTGGAGACCCTTCACCGTGACCTCGCCATCATTCCAAGAATCCAGAAAGCTTTGGGTAATTTCATCGTCGGCTCCTACAAATTTGCTGAAGAAAGGGGTAAATTTTTTGGCATTGGAAAAAAGCCTGGCCGACTCACTCAATTCAAGCGTGGAAGGCTCGAGGAAGACAGTTTTGGCAGCCATGAGGGTCGAACTGATAGCCTAGGGATAGGGGAAATAGGGGATACCTGACCAGAGACGCGGGGACAGGGGAAGGGGGAAGCAGACAAGAGTGCGGGAGAACTCAGCACACGACAGATTTAAAACCTTGTAGGGGGCCACGAGGGAGGGAAGCCGCCGACGTCGGGAATGAGCGCTAGGGGCCGGGTACGACATGAGGGGGGAGGGGCTGAGGGGGCACGGCTGACGGCTGCCACGCGGGACGAAGGAGGGCCACTGCCAGCGCTCCAAGTGGCGCAAACTAAGCGGGGGATCACCTTGAGGGTACCTCACGGGATAGAGCCACGGGCGAACTGACGCAGCATGGGGATCCGACGGTGCGGCGTCCAAGGCGGGAAGGTCGAAGAGGGCCGACGCGCACTCCATCTTGGAACTGCCAGAACTGCCAACGGAGCAACGCAAAACCAGGCCGGGATGAGCCGATCGTCTGACGTGGCCGATGACACTTGGCACCGCGAGGGGGATCGGGATGACCAACTCGTGGGCAGGAGAAGGATAGGGTCCAGTCGACGTGGCGACACAGAGGGGGGAATCCCCTGGCCACTGGAAGCCACGACGGCGAAACTTCGGGGCCCCGACTCGGGGCATGCTATGCACCAGGGTCCTCATCGTTGCTGGAATAATCTTGCGAAGTAATTTGGGCCAGAGCTTCGGGAAAGTTCGCTGTCCAGGTGGTGAAGTCTTCAGCTGAGATGGCTTGGTTTGCCATGAAATCAGCCGCCCTGTTACCTTCTCTGTACACATGCCGGAAGGCGTGGTCGGGGAGACCCTGGAGAATGGAGAGGGCTTCCCGGATGGTGTTATGAATGCGCCAAGAGCAGCTTCCCGGGCTGCGGGCGGCTTTGATAATAACTTGGGAATCGCCCTCGATGATGACTTTTGAGGGTGACTCCTTGAGGGCGGTCAGCCCGCTGAGCAGAGCTGCTGCTTCGGCGAAATTGTTAGTCTGGATGCCGAGCGGAGCAGCATACGCCATGATCAGGGCCCCGTGGCAGTCTCGGATGACCCCGCCTGCACCAGAGGGCCCGAGATTTCCTTTAGAAGCGCCGTCAAAGTTAAGCTTGACCCATCCGAGGGGGGCAGTCCACCTTGTCAACGATCGACGGGAGGGGGCAGGGGGGGACCGAGGGGGAAGCAGAACTCCGAGGGAGGATAGGAGGGTGGCCTCGCCCAGCCGCCGGGGCGCCTCGATCAAGGGGATGGAGCGAGAATTCTCAAGGGCGAAGGTCACCGCCTTGGTCGCTATCCACTAGGGGGAACGGGCCGGGGAGGAGAAGGCTCTGCTGTTGCGCTCGAGCCAGAGTTGCCAAAGCATATGAGGAAGGTAGGAGTCCCAGAGGAAGCGGATGAAAGGATGGGCAAAGGGGTTGGGCCACTGTGACAGGAGGTCAGAGATGGAGTTGGGGGTCACCCACTGGATAGAGAATTGGGAAAGGATGAGGCCCAGGACTTCAGAAGAGAAGGGACAACTGATAAAGAGGTGATTAGTGGACTCCCAAGCAGCACAACAAAGGAAGCATCTGTTCAGGATCTGAAAGCCTCTCCTGATCAGATTCTCGATCGTCAGGATCTTGTTTTGGACGGCCGCCCATACGAAGTGGCTGATTTTGGGGATCAGCTTCTTGGCCCACACCTGCCGGGTTGGAAAGGGGGCCTCGTCAGGGACTCTTTGAAGGTTGTAGGCAGATTTGATAGAAAATATGCCACTGGGAGTACCATGCCAAACGCATCTGTCGTTTCCTCCGGAGGACGGGATAACAGTCACCTTGAGGAGGCGCTGGAGCCTGGAAGCTTGGAGCGGGTGCCTGGGATTCAGGATGGGTTTCTAGGTAGCCCGCCCTTGGTTTTGGGAAAGATAGGCCGACACTCTGGCCCCTCTGTCCGCAAGCCCTGGTTTGAGGACGAGGAGATCTCTGTCAGCAGTCAGGGCCTCGTCGTGAATCCATCTGTCTTCCCAGAAGTCGATCATGGCTCCGTCCCCGAGGATCCATCTGGTCCCTTTTCGGATAATGTCTTTGGTGGAGATCAGGGACTTCCAAAAGGCTGATCCATCTCGGGGCTGAGATTCACTGAGGAAGGGGTGATGATGACAGTATTTCCTACGCACGATGCTGACCCACTCATCAGGGGTATTGGTGAACACCTTCCAAGCATGTTTGGACAAGAGGGCCTTGTTCATGAGGGTCACCCGCCTGAGCCCGATCCCTCCCTCACCTTTGGGGCGCAGACCAGGGACCAGGAGACCAGGGGAATCCTCTTCTTATCTTCGCTGCCCGACCAGAGAAAGCGTTTCTGAATTTGTTCGATGTGAGCTGCAATGGAGGCCGGGATTCTGAAGACCGACATGAAATATATCGGAATGCTTTGCAGGACTGCCGCCAAGAGGGTGGCTCTGCCAGCCTGCGAGAGGAGGTGACCTTTCCAGGGGGCCAGCTTCCTCTAGATCCGCTCGATCATCCCACCCCAGAGGGCCTTGGAGGATGCACCTATGAACAGGGGAAGCCCGAGGTAGGAGGAGGGAAGGGAGCCAGGGGTGCAGCCCAAGATCCGCCCGATTCTGATTTGCCTAGCCAAGGGAGTATGGATGAAGAAAATCTTGCTTTTTTGGAGGTTGATTTTCTGCCCGGCCGCCTCCTCGTACAGGGTCAAGATATGCTTGAGGGCCTTGGCTTGAGGGATCGAGGCTGAGGTGGCGAGGATGGTGTCGTCCACGAACTGCTGATGGGACACGGGGGTAGGCCCGACGCAGGCCTGATGCCCAAAATGAGACCGCGGGAAACAGCGCTCGAGATGGTACGCCCTAGGGCCTCAGCCAGGATAATGAAGAGGATCGGGGACAGGGGGTCACCTTGGCGGAGGCCTCTGGAACTGGGGAAGAACCCAGCAGGGGATCCATTGACGAGGATAGAGAACCAGGGGGAGGACACGCAGTTGCTGATGAGCCTGACCCAGGAGGGGTGGAACCCAAACTTAAGGAGGACCTTGGAAAGGAAATCCCAGTCAACTCTGTCAAAGGCCTTGTTCATATCCAGCTTGAGCAGAAAGGAGGCCTTTTTGGAGAGGACGACCGAGTGGATGGCCTCGTGCATGATTATGACGCCGTCTGTGATCAGTCTGCCTTTGACCGAGCTTCCCTGACAGGGGGCAATGATCCGGGGAAGGATATCCTTGAGGCGGGAGGCCATGGATTTGGTCAAGATTTTGTACAGGACATTGCACAAGCTGATGGGGCAAAAATCCGAGAGGGATCTGGCTACTCGGGTCTTGGGGATCAGGGCTATGAAGGTGGAGTTGATACCTCTGGGGATGGAGCTGGCAGTCTGAAGGTCCCGGATGGCAGCACACACTTCTTGCCCGACGATGTCCCAGAAGGATTGGAAAAATCGGGGGGAAACCCGTCCGGGCCCGGGGCCGCCTCAGCCTTCATGGAAAAGGTGGCAGCATGGATTTCAGAGTCAGACAAGGGCTGCACAAGCATCTCATTTGCCATGGCCGAGACAGAAGAAGGGATATGTTCCAGAAGGGATTCTGCCGCTTCAGAGGACATGGGGGGCTGTCGCCTAGGAGCTCTTGGAAGAAGTGGGTGGCTTCAGCCCGAATGTCCTCTTCTTCCTTGATAATTCTGCCATCGCTGCCCACCAGCTCAGCAATTTTGTTGGACCCCCTATTCCTGAGCGTCGACGTATAGAAGAACTTTGTGTTTGCATCGCCCTCTTGGAGCCACAGGGCTCTCGACTTCTGCCTCCAAAAGGTTTCTTCCCTGGCCAGGATGTTATGGTACTCGCTGAGAGCAAGGCGTTCCTCTTCCCTGAGCCCGGGTCTTGGGAGCCTGCTTGAAATCTGGACTCAAGGACTTCGAGTTTTTCCTTAACTGTCGCTTTGTTTTCAAAGATGTTACCGAACACCTCTTTATTCCATACCTTGAGTTGCTCTTTGAGGCGTCTCAGCTTGTGGAAGACTTGTTCAGCGGGGCATCCAGGGACTGGGGGAGCCCACCAGCGGCCAACCTGGGCCCGAAAGTCGGGATGATGCAGCCACATGGACTCAAACCGAAAGGGCCGCTTGGGGGAGGGGCGATGATCGGTTTCGAGGAGGAGGGGGCTGTGATCAGACCCAATTTTGGGGAGGGCCAACAAGGTGGCATCGACAAACATGGGAAGGGCTTCCTTGGACAAGAAAACTCTATCCAACCTGACCTGGATATGGCTTGCTCCCGCTCTTCTGTTAGACCAAGTGAACCTGGCTCCTTTCAGGCTGACGTCCATGAGCTCGTTGAGGGCGGTGAAGGCTCCAAAGTCCTCCATGCTTTTTCCCGGAACCGCTGAGCCCCCACTTTTGTCAGAGAGGAACAGGGGACTGTTGAAGTCCCCTACCAGGATCCAGGGCAGGGGGCAAAGGCTTCTCTCATCGAGCTGATTTCCTTCCATAAGGCCGCTTTCTCGACGGGGCTGTTAGGAGCGTAGACGTTGGATAGAATCCACGAGCGCCTTGACTTCACGCAATGGACCAGAATGTTGATTATTCTGGGAGACGAAGATATGAGTCTCCCCTCGAAAGACCGGGGATCCCACATGCACAGCAAACCCCCGGCTGAGCCAGCCGCAGGGGTGGACAGGGACTCGCAATTGCGCCAGGTAGCTTGGGCTACGCGTCGGGCAACAACATCATCTATTTTGGTCTCCTGGAGAAGGAGGAAGGACGGGCGGTGATCCCTGCGGAGTTGGCTGAGGATCCTTTTCTTGGGGGCCCCATTGAGCCCCCTGATATTCCAGGTGATGAGCTTCATTTGACACCCTTGTGGGGTCGCTTGCCCCCCTTCCCGGCCTGAGCGGGGGGTTTGGGTCGGAGGGCATCCGTCTTGGAGAAACTTGCGCCAACGTCAGAGAGAGTTGCCTGGGAGCCATTGGCTATGTCATCTTCAGTGATCCTTGTCCGCTGGTCGCCCAGGGTGGGCCGCCCTCTTTTGAGTTTGCTGCCAAAGTCTGTGGCAAAAGTCCTACTTCGGGTCATCTTGGGGCTGACTTCATCGGGCCCGGACGGAGAACTGCCTTCAACCTCTTCATCTGACCTCTCGGATCCGCACTCCAAGGGGGGAAGCCCAGCAGGGGCCACCGGGAGGGGCGGGAGGGGGTCGAGGGGGGGATAGCGGGAGTGAGGGGGGAGAAGGGAACCCCGACAGAGGTGGGAGCCGACGGGGAAAGGAGCCCGAGCGGCTCGCAGGCCTGGGGGGCGCAAGCAGGGGCCTTGCGGGGAGGGATTCGAAACGGGCGGGGAGGGAGAACCTAGGATCGGGGCCCCGAAAGACGACCCAGGGGAGGGAGCAACGGAAGGGGAAACCTGAGGAAGACCGACCTCCAGACCAGGGTCCACATGAGAGTCCTTTGGGGCAGAAGGGGGGGCCTCCTTGTTGGTCCAGGCCTGGGATCTGTGGCCGTCGCGAGGGGGCCCTCGAGACGGGGCCCGACCTGATCGGGAAGGGAGTTTGGGGATAGGGCCATCAACCTTTCTGGATACCGAGCATTGGTGGGAGAGGTGACCCTAAGTGCAACAGGTGGGGCAGAAAGCAGGTTTGTTTTCGTAGATCAGGGACTGGCACCAAAAGAAGGACCCAGAAGAGATGGTCACCGAAGAGGGGAGTTCAGATTCGAGATTTGCGTTGACACAAAATCTGGCATGCACCATTCGGGATCCTGCCTTGGTAGCGGGGTCGAAGGCCACCAGGTCCCCGACCGACTGAGCAATGAGTCTTAGGACGTCTTCGTGCCACAGGTGGAAGGGAAGGTCTGGGAGACGGACCCAGACTGGGGCAAAGTTGATGCTTTGGGTGCTGGGGTGGAAGTCAGCTCCATAACGCCTGAGGAAGAGGCTTTTGCATCCCAAAAACCAGGGCCCGCCCGACAGGATCTTTTCGGCGTCCTCGCTGTTATTTAGTTTGATGATGAAGAAGCCCTTGGTAAGGGCAACCAACTGAATATGCCCAGAAACCTTCCATTTGGAAGCCGCCCATCTGCGGACGGTTTCCATGTCTGGACGCCCTCCCAAGAATTTTCCTACCAGGGAGGCAGAGGATCCAGCGACCAAGGAGGAGTAGACCTCCTCCTGGATAGAAATGTGGGTGCCCTCGAGGGAAAGTCCTAGACCCAGGGCCCGAGAAGGGGCCCTGGAGCCCGCCAAGATCTGCTGATAGGAGGGTTTGGGCCTACCCGAGACAGAACCCTACCCAGGATCAGGAGGCTTTTTCCCTAGGCCTGCGCTCGCATCGAGGCTGGCCTGGGGGCCCGGGCCCAAGATGTCGTCCCCACCCTGGCCACCATTCAACTCAGGCGCAGAGCCATCCTCTGGGCCCGTCGAGGGCCCTGCTGGCCCGTGCCCGGGCCCTGACGTGCCCGATCCCGATCCCGCCCAGAAACCTGCACCAATCTCTGAACCTGTCCCTAGTCCTACTCCCTCTCTTGCTCCTGCTCTTGCTCCCGCTCCCACCATCTTTTCGCCCTATTCTATTGTTAACCTGAAGTTCTTATTAACTTTGAATAGAGGTACGAATATGATTTATGGGAACGGATCTATCCCCATGATGAGCTACATAAACTGCTACACGTCATATGAGAGCCAACCAAGCCCTTGTTGACCTGTAGCTTGATAATCCCATGCCTTGAATACAATAAAAGGTCATGAATCTCTACGATCTATGGAGTTGTTCCGACCCTGAGAGATAATGGAGATTATGCTTTTACATAGATAATAGGGCTCGAAGTTATGGATAATGGAGATGTTTTCATTGTTAATAAAAGGGGGGGCTAGATGATATAGGCGAGCACTCCCTTCCTTTTAGAATAGATAGGTTAACTTCAACTTTAAAAAGGGGGAGGGATCTCTCATCGGGGAAGGTTGTCCCTATTAAAACAAACCCCTTTGAAAATAGAGTTATTTGAAGAGAAGACTAAACTTTTGAGTGCTTTCGATCGACCTGTGAGATTGGAATAATGCTGCAACTCCCTTTTAAAATAATAGAGAGGACCTCTTCCCTTCAATTGATTGATTTTAAAAGGCCCGATTTTTCTCTTATCAAAGGAAAGGAAAGGTATATAAAATGATTCCCCACTTCGCTCAAAATCAAAAAGAAAGAGAAGGAATTTTCGGGAAGGGAGCGAAAGATAGACGAGAATAAGGATTGCTCTTTGAAATAAATTTCTCACCCAATCATAAGTTGGCCATTTATAGGTAGGACTCATCCCCCTATCGATGGAAAAAGATTGGGAAGAACCTTTGTCTTTTAAGGTGAAGGAAATCAACCCATTTGCCATTTTAAGGTGAAGAAGATTATAAATCACCTTTATATTTTAGAAATTGGACATCGTTCTTTTTCCCAAGTGCGCTCTTCTAACCAAACGATCCTGGCTGGATTTGGAGGAAATGCATTATAAGGGTCTAGGGTCAGTCGATACGTAATTGTATGTGTCAGGTTGGATCAAAACAAGATGGTTCATGACAAGGTGGAGGGCAAAGGACATATTGATCATGTTTGAATAGCCCACCATTAGATACGTTATGGTTGACTAGGGATGGGCACCTTTTTAATAGTTGACTATATGACTGAAAGTCTTCCCCCTAAAGTACGCCATAGTTCCTTTGTCTGGGTGGGATTGAAAATGATGGATTGGAATAAACGCTATAGTTAGTGATCCTATACTATAGTGATCGGTTTCGGGAATAAACCCTCTCCCCTACCCGATCGACCTCACCTATCTTTTAAAAGGTAAATGGCCCTATATATCCTTTGTGTGCTTTGGAATCGAGTAACAAATTTTATTTTAAGCTCAGTCCCTGCACTATATTAAAGGAACTTGATTCGTTACGGAACAAGGCAAAGCGATTCCTATTCTTACAACATGCATTGCGTCTTGAAGGCTTGCTCCCCCCCTCTTAAATATGGTAGGGCAAGCCGTTTTAAGATTGTCAAACTGTCCCCATTCCACATCTCATGAGGATGGAAGTACGTGTCTTCGCATAAGATCGAGAACAACACTGTGGTTATGTATAACGAGCTCGATATGAGATACATCCAGAGAAATACCCTTTTAAAACAAAGGGGGTCTCTCTCTCAAAAAGGAAGAATACAACTTTAGTAGATTGGGGAAGTGAATCTAGACCTCTCATTGTAAAGCGGATTTCTCTCCACCATAACTAAATGAAGTGCTGCTTTAAAAAGGATGGATATCTTTTCTAAAGTGGATTTGTAACCATTCTTTTAGAGCACCCAAACCAATGATTCCAATGATGATCCCAATGATTCCAATACCAATGATTTCTTTTTCGAACGCTCTACTCCCCTATTTTAAGAAGGGCCTTTTGAGGTGAGGCTCTCCCCTTTACAATTGAGAGGGTCTTTTCCATAGGAACAAATTTCAATTATTCCAATCCCAAATAATCTATACCATGATTTGGTCAGGGTTTTAACTTTAGGGTGGGGCAGGAAAAAACGTGTTGAAACAACACGAATGATGAATCGGTTGGCAGTACCCAAGTGAGTCAAGGGTTTGGTTGTAGAAAAGGTGAATCCTTAAAACAAAGATTATATAATGTCTTCCTTTAGCTCATAGAGGCCTCGATTCGCCTTTAAAACTGATCCCTCCCCTTTTTTATTAAAGTAAAACTCGTTCATATAATCGCTTTTGTTAGTCGATATAGTGAGTTTAGGTGATCTATCTGTGATCAATGCCTATGCGTAACCATGGAATGTACGTATGAGAGCCCTAGACCCTGCATTCCAAGGTCTAGCAAATATAGATGCTTCATATCATCTATACCTTTTCATTAGCCTATAATAAAAAATGGGGGGACCCTCTATTTTAAAAGACCCTTTTAAACATGGTGGAGCATCTCATTATAAAGCTCTATTTTGCCCTGAAAAATGAATAGATAGGTCGAGCCCATTATACGATACAATATGATATTACTCAAGCAACATGAGGGCTTACTATCCATTCGAACAATAACTTATCCATTCAAGATATTAAGTAGGATTCTTCTTCATCTTCCCTTAAGGAGCCGCGATTCCATGGAGTTGCATTCACTCATCCCAAGGTTCATACCAACTCTTAAGGGTATGAGTGGGCACTTTGAAAGGTTGGTATTTGAACTTCCTCTCTTTTTTGAAATAGTTACTGTTGACAGTTTTGTCACATTTTGTCCAAGGGGTAAAATTTTGAAATGTTTGTTTTTTCACGATTAAGTGCTCTTTCTTCTCCATGTTTTGTTTTCTTTGCTCTTCTATCATTTTCATGGCGCTTCAACGCAACCAGTACCCGCTCTTTGGCGACTCCCCATGTCCATTTCAGATGCAGGAGTAGCGTCGCTGACAAAAGCAGACAAAAAGGGGCAACTTCGCTCAAAACAGGAGTCAATCGACAGCTTCGCTGAGAAAAGCAAAAAAAAAGTCCTCTTCAGACTTGAAAATACTCTAAGGCATGAAGGGTACTTCGCCCAGAATGTTGCCGAAGTTGCCACTTCGGGCACTGTAGCTGTCGAACCTCCACTTCGACTACAACTCCAGCGAACCTTCCCCCGCCCTGATGCTGAAAAAGAGTTTAAGGCAGTTAGCTTGCTTGGCCAAGAAAGTTCCCGAAGTACCACTTCGACCCATATCCTCAACGAACGACCTCCAGAAAGGTGCTAGTTCAGGCCCAAACTCAGCGAAGCGGTCACTTCGGGCGCCAGGTCCGCCGAACCTTCACTTCGGCCCCAGCGTTGGCGAACCTCCATTTAGATAATAGAAAGAACTCTTAAGGCAAACAGGGGCACTTCGCCCAGAATTTGGCCGAACTGTCACTTCGGGCCTCATCTCCAGCGAAGCGCCAATTCGAAGCAAAGCACAAGTTTAATCTGAGTGTTTGCTAAAGCAAAAGAGTTAGAATTTTTTGTACTCTTCATCACTAGCAACTGCCACTTTGGACCTTCACTCCAGCGAAGCATCCATCTATTGCGAAGTAGGAGGTTTTTCTGCCCTGCTCTCAATGATAGCAAGCTTGCAACTTTGAGCTAGCTCCCAACCGAACCTCCACTTCGATCAGATTTCCTGGCGAAGCTTCACCTTGGGTCCAGTTTCAAGGAACCGTGCCTAGTGAAGTTGGTTTTTTGACTTAGCCAATCTGATGCATCCAAGGGCCAACCTTCCCCCTTGGCCGCTACAGACTGTTACTTCGTCCAGATTCTTTGGGGAAGCTGCACTTCGGGTGCAACCTGTTGTCACATTTTGCACGGGGTGCAATGTCTTCAGTGTTGTAACAGTGTTGCTCTTCTTTTCCCTCTTCCTCCATTTTCCTTCCTTCTTCTCTCCCTTTCCTTTTCTTTCCCGCATTCTCTTTCTTTCTCCCCTTTCTTAGAGTCGCCCAGTTAATTTTTCAATTTCCAACAAGTCACCTGAAAAATGGCTAAGTCTGGGTGCGAAGTGCGCACTTCGCCCAGTTTGGGTGCGAAGTACGCACTTCGCCCAGTCTGGGTGCGAAGTGCGCACTTCGCCCCTTTTCTGGGCGCACCTTGTAACTGGCAGACTGGCAGGCTGACAAAAGAAAAATCAAGTGCTGGAGCAAGTTCGTACGGCGGCAGACATCAGTTTTCGCCTGTGCGCATTTCGACTTCACATCGAAGTCGGAGTGCGCCCTTGACAGGTGCGCAGTAGGGAACAAACTCGGAATTTGACCAAGGCATGAAGGCCTTCCCGACTGCACTGCGTTCTGCCCGCGCATCCCGAGGTGCTCCGATCCCAAGCGAAGATGGACAGACTGCCCTCCAAGGCAGACACGTGTCAAACAGCATCATCCATCATCTGACAAGTGTCCAGCTTCGGGATTAGAGCCGGAACGTGCCGAGCAAAAGGACGAGCATGGGCTGCACTGCTCGTGCCAGTAGCCTCATTCAAAGCTGATCTGAGGTGCTACCCGCTCCAGCCTACCCGCATCATCGCTGATTGAAGTTCCGCCCAGCCGCACCGCCATGTAGCCGTCCAACCTTCCAGAAGACCATGCCGCGGGTACGATCCGGTCCGACAAAAGGTCAGCATTTGCAGCTCTTTCGCCGCTTTTTCGCTTTATGTTTGATCGGGACCTTGTGCCCATTAATGTAACGGGAGGGACTCGTGCTATAAAAGCCCACCATGAATTCATTGTAAAGGGTGGAAGGGGAATGTCTGTTAGGGAACTACTGTGCTCATTGTAATCGTGCTTCTGCTTATGAATATAATCTGTATGCCTGGTTTTGTTCTGCTGCTTCTGTTTTTTATGCTGCCTTTCTATTCATGCCTTAGGCTAACCTGTCACGGCTTGCTGATTCATTTCAGCATTTGGTGAGCAGTTGCCTCTAGCATTGCTTGTTTAAAGCACCCCCCGTACTTCATTAGTTAAAAGGATACATAGAATGGATGTAGTAGCAGCTCCATCGCTTATGTGTTTTGTTGCTGGCCCGTATCTGGTGATTGATGCGATCCCGTACTGTTAGTTCCTTGTAGGGAATGTCTGTTAGGGAGCCATTGGAGTTGTGCGGTTAAATTCTCTACATAAACACATATACCTGGTTCTGCTATCTCTAGTTTGCTTTCTACTCTTGTTAGTGTACGTATCTGGTGATTGATGCATTGCCATGCTGTTAGTTCCTTGTAGGGAATGTTTGCTAGGGGATCATTGAAGCTGTGCATGCACTGCCTGAGTATCGGAAGTACGCATAGTTTTTGCAGTTCCTGGTCATGCTTTGTGTTTATAATGCAGTAAGTAGCGATAATTAGTGTGTTCCCGTACTGTTAGTTCCCCCCACCAACCTCTGGACATATTTGTATTCTCTTTCTGTACATTTTTCTCTTTCTGTACATTTATCTCTTTCCTGTAATCTTAGCTTAAACAAACCCCCCAAAAGGAGCCTGCCTTCTTCGGAGATTGGCTCGGGAGGCATCTCTTCCTTCCGGCCTTTCATGCTGGTGGGCGAATCTGGGCGCATTAACCCAAAATCCTTTTCTCATGGCAGATTCGTAACCAACAGTTTCTCTGGCACGCCCGGTGGGACGCTGGTCCCACGTTTGAAGAAGATTTTCTCGATCGCCTCCACCGGCACCGACAAGTGTTTTCTCGAGCACCCGGTGAGACAAGGAAGTTTCTCACCCCCGACGGAATTGAAGCACCGGTGTTCGCTTCATTGCTGTTCCAAATCCGAACACCGGCGACTCTGCACGAACAAATCCTCTGAGTCTAGAAGACCGGTCCCAGCACCTTCATGCACACGAGAAGGTGGCAAGCAAGGGATCCAAGAAGCCCGCCTGAGTTCTACGAACTGGACATCAACGCTCGAGGCGAGATCCCCAGGCTGGCTGATCCGCGAGCTCATTTCGACGAAGCCGAGGCTGAGATCCAAGAAGAGGCCGAAGCTGAAGTCGGAGGAGCCGAGTACGAAATAGAAGAGGCCGAGGAAGGAGAAGATCCTGCATCCTCGGAAAGTACCGACATCGAGTACACAACCCACGACGGAGAAGAAGAAGAAGAAGAAGAAATGGCTGCCCAATAGCCGAATGACGATGACCTCTTCCCGGCGGTGGACTCTACGGGGCCCTTGGCCCTGGTCGGACAACAAGCTGTGCCCCCTGCTGCTTTAAAGTCTATTCCCACATACGACGGCTACGGTAAGACGGTGTACGAGCACATCCAGGACATTCTTGCCCTGGCCGCACTGCATACTATCACCGATGAAAGTGTGAAGACCCGTCTGCTGGCCCTTTCCCTGAGGGGAAAGCTTCTCTACTGGTGGAGATCGCTGCCAGAGGGATCCATCACAGGGTGGCCCCAACTTGCCAGGAGGCTCGTAAAAGGATGCAACGAGTCTGCTGACCCGAATTCTCTACTGCATCAGTTCCAAGCTATCCAGAGACATCCTCAAGAGGAGGTGTCTGATTTTAACATTAGGTTTGCGAGATCCTGGAAACGGGTACCTCGCGAACTTCGGCCTTCGACCGGCATGGCCGCTCACTACTATCTGAGATCCTTCAACTTAGACATATGCCTGCTGCTGAAGATCGCCAAAATTGATGAGTTCCCTGCGCTGTACGAGGCTGCCCAGCAAGCTGAAGCTGACATTATCTCCATCGGCAGACTCCCGTCCAGAGTGCAGGAGCCAATCCATCCTGACTTCCCCAGATCACAGTATCCTTCTGCTTCTGGTGGTGCGCCGTCCATGTCAGGACAACAACCCCAACAGCAGTGGAATAAGGCGCCGATCGTAACTCCTTACGGCCCGCCTCAGTTGCATTACCCTCACTCGCCGCCTCCTGCTCCGCATTTTCCAGCACTTCCCGCTCCTCCACAATACGCATCTTATTCTAACCCCCCTCCATTGGCCGCATTGCCTCCACCGGCACAAATGCCGCCACCTGACAGCAGCATCCAGAACACGATTCTACAAGAAGTGCGGGCTTTGGCCTCCGGATACCATGCCATGTCCAATGACATGACCGCTATGAAGAAGTAGGACCAGATGTACCTCGCTCCTAGGAGGCCATATGCGCCCCCGGCGCTAACGAAAGACAAAGCGCCAGAAAACCAGCCGTAGAGGCGTCCGCCTCCGAGAAATGCTGCTATAGAAGACCCGCCTGGTCCTCCCGACCAAAGTTAACCGGTGCACTACGTGCAATGACCCGCATTCGGAGGAAGACCGCACTTTGCACCAAAGACTACATCCAGCACCTTGGCGGCAGCGCTATAGAAGACGATGAGCTGTACATGATCTTGGACGGCGAGGCCAACTTTGCCCTCCCCGAAGAAAATCTAGCGCCACCTGCCAAGGAAGAAAAGAAAGCCGCAGATGCGGTCAAGCCCTTGCAAGTCTACGCGAGAAGAGAAAAACCGCAGCCAGGAGGGCTGCCACCGTACAAGCGGCTGTGGCCTTTCACAGCCCAGGAGAAGGCATCCAAAGATAAAGCTCCAGTCAAGCCTTCTCCGGAAAAGGCTGCCCCTGTTCCAGCCAAACCTCCAGCAAAGGCCCCAACTCCGGCTAAGGCTCCTGTACTTCAGCCTCCAGCTGAAACCAAAGAACAAACCCATGAGAAGCTGAAGTACCCGTCTCTGACCAAGAGACAACGAGTTGAGGCCACCCAACAGTACCGGACAAAGTATGAGCCGGCTAAACCAGCAGAAGGAGCTAGTACCTCGGGCTACAACATTGTAGACGAGTTGAAAAGAACACCTGCTAGAATCAACATGTACGATGCTCTTCTGCTCCCAGGCCAGGTAGATCTGCTGCAAGAATCATTGAAGAATATGAAGAACGGCAGACAGATGCAGCCCGCTGTCCTGGTTCAACCTTTGACAGTCTCCGCCACTGGGAAGAACAGACCGCCACCCTTTTATCTGTCTTTACGGATGCAAGGGCACATAGTTCATAACTGCATGGTGGACTCTGGTGCTTCCTCGACTGTGATGCCGAAGGCCGTCTGCGATGATATCGGGATGGAATACACACGGAGCAGCCAAGGCATGCTGCAATTAGACGACACCCCTGTCAAGACAGCTTGGTGTCATAAAGGACATCTCTATCCGACTGCACAAAGCTCTCGACATCGTAGTCATCCAAGAGGTCGTGATTGTTGACCTGGAGCCTTACTTTGGCATGTGTTTCTCTCGGGAGTTCACTGCGAAGTTGGGCGGGTACCTGTCTCTAGACTACTCGCATATGGAAGTGCCCTTCAAAGGAAGGAGACTGAGAATTTTTAATGAGAAGCCTTCCCCCTTCCTAGTAGACAAGATACCCGGAGGAGAGATGGACCGTATGGTTCAGTTGTCAGAAGAACTGGTGACAGTGGAACTGACCGAGCAAGCCCTCGAAGTGTTACAACTTGAAGATGAGTTCTCGTTGCGGGATTTTAATGCCGTAATCGGGACAGAGCAGGGCTGTTACTCCATTAAACAGCCTGAGAGGCTTGACGTGTCGGCTGCAAAAGAAGTGGGACTTGCACCCGAAGAGCTGTGGAAGCTTTTCTTTGACGGCGTGCGATGCAAGAATGGCGCCGGTGCAGGGGTACTCCTGGTGTCTCCAATCGAAATCCAGAAGGACTATGCCTACCGGTTGGCTTGGAGCTGCACTAACAACTCGACGGAATACGAAGCCCTGTGCTTGGGTTTGCGAAAGGCGGAGAGGCTCGGAATTAAACATATCCAGATTTTCGGAGATTCAGAGCTGGTATGTCACCAAGTTATGGACAAGTGCGCATCCAGACAACACTATCTTAGAGCATACCGCAATTGGGTGTGGGACCTGATGGAGTCATTCGACTCGTTGAGTATCAAAGCGATATTGCGTGAGAAAAACAAGCACGCTGATATCCTGGCGTCTGTTGGAGCCAGGTACGTTCCGGTTGAAGACGTCCAGAAACCGAAGCCGGTTCGTACTGTCTATAGGCCTTCTGTGCCTGATAAGGACACCCACTGGCAGGTGTTCAGTTGTGACGAGGAAATCGTCACATTCCTGGTTAACGAAGTGTGTAATCGGAGGTAGAGACCCTGATGACGAGCAATATGAGGGGTTGATACAGATACGGAATAATCACGTCCCAAAAGGACTGATTACATTAGAGAGTCTCTTTGATCAAAATGACAGAGCAATATCCCACAGAATCAAAGTAGACCCGAGGTAGTATGCTGACCTAGAACTTGAACCTGGTAAAACCATCAAGGTCGGAACAGATTGCACGTCGGAGGAACTGGAGCAGATCAGATCACTGTGCCAGAAGTTCCCCGACATCGTGGCCTCGTGCTACGAGGATTTGAGGGGGTATGACAGAACTGTCATCCAAAGATACCATTTAGCTAGAGGATGGCGCCAAGCCATTCCGACGTAAGCAGAGGGCCGTGAATCCGAAGATTGAGGCCATGATGAAGACCGAGCTCTTGAAGATGCTGGAGGCCAAGATCATCTACCCCATCAAACATTCATCCTGGGTCGCGAATTTGGTGCTCGTGAGGAAAAAGAATGGCGACATTCGTCTCTGTGTTGACTTCAGAAACCTTAACCAGGCTTCCCTCCGGGACCACTATCCGCTTCCCCAAATCGACCAGATCCTACATATCGTTGCTGGAGCCAAGAGATTTTCACTTTTAGATGGATTTTTCGGCTACAACCAGATTTGGGACAAAGACGAAGACCAAGATAAGACGGCGTTTACCACCAAGTGGGGGACGTTCGCCTATCAGCGCATGCCGTTTGGCTTATCCAATGCTGGTGCCACGTTCCAAAGGGCCATGGACTTGGCCTTCCGAGAGCTGCTCAATAAGATTATTGTCATCTACCTCGATGACATGACTGTTTTCTCTCACCAACGAGAAGATCATGTTTCGCACCTACGGCAAATATTTGAGAGTTGTCGAGAATTCGGCATTTCTATAAACCCGAAGAAGTCTGTCTTCGTGGTAAAGGAAGGAAAGCTGCTGGGACATGTCATCTCCGAGGAAGGCCTCGCCATTGACCCTGACAGAGCAGAAGCCCTCGTTCGCTTGCCAGCCCCCATCGACAAAAAAGGGCTGCAGTCCTTCTTCGGTGAGATTAACTTCGTGCGGAAGTTCATCCCGGACTTCGCACAAGTGATCAAGCCTATGGCCGAACTGCTCAAGAAAGATACACCTTACGAATGGACTGATGAGAGAGAGCAAGCCTTCGAGGAAATCAAGGTTCGGATTGCACAAGCTCCGGTGTTGACCAACCCGGACTACTCCAAAGACTTCATCCTGTATGCAGTGGGAGAACCCGAAAGTTACGCTGCAATCCTAACTCAGAAGGGAGACGATGGTGAGGAGCGCCTCATAGCATTTCTCAGCCAAGTGATTCTGCCGCATGAAGAAAAGTACAATTTTATAGAGCGGCAGGTTCATGCTGTCATGAAGTCCCTTCGAAAGTTCAAGCACTTTGTCTCCCAGAGCAAGACTACTGTCTTTGTGATTCACCCGGATGTTCGAAGCTTCATCTTGCAGGGAGAACCGGGTCACAAGAGGGCGGGATGGATTGCCAAAATCCAGGAGTTTGACATTGAAGTGCGGCCCACCAAGCTTATCAGAGGCCGAGCCTTGTGTCAGGAATTAGCCCGAAGCGCTGTAGCCGGCATCTCCGCCTGTAAGTGGGAGGACACAACGACACGCATCTACCTAGCCGACTCCTTATCGGAGGGGAGTGATTGGACAGATGAACTGGTGAGATACTTCTGCACCGGAAGATGTCCCGATCACCTAACGCCTCACAACGAAGGAGATTTCGGCTAGGTGCACTTAAGTACACTCTTCGCCCCGAGGGGCTTTACTTCAGAAACATCGACGGCATCCTGTTGCGGTGCGTCTTAAAATCTGACTAGCCTAGGGTCCTCGGAGAATTTCATTCCGGGATGCCTAAGGGTCACCATTCTTCAAGGCCAACGACCTTAAAAATAATAAGGGCTGGGTACTATTGGCCCACTTTGTTCGCAGACGCGCATGCGGTCTGCTCTAAATGTGATCAATGCCAGAGGTTTGCCGGCCGAAGCAGAAAAACACCCCTGCCCCTTCAACCGATTCAGGCCGAGACTCCGTTCCAAAGAATGGGGTTTAGACTTTATTGGGGTGATTTCTCCTAACTCCTCTGCCGGCCACAAGTTTATTCTTACGGCTACCGACTATTTCACGCGGTGGACAAAGGCGATCCCGACCAAGAACGCAGACCAAGAAACGGTCATCAGGTTCATTGAGAGCCTGATTACCCGCTCGGGGTTCCGTAGTCGATTGTGACAGTACAACGGTCCGGGATTTGTAGGCGCTGTACTCACGGAGTACACCGGCAGACTTGGCATTTATCACAAGATGTCTTCTAACTACTACCCGCAGGGGAATGGCCTTGCCGAGTCCACTAACAAAAACCTCCTGAAGATCATCCGGAGGACCATTGACAGAAACAAGCGGACCTGGCACTTGCTCCTGAACCGGGCGCTGTGGGCGGACAGAGTTGCGTTCAAGAAATCCCTAAGAACGTCTCCCTATGCGCTCGTTTACGATAAAGAGGCTGTCATGCCATCACATATTGAGATCCTTGCCCTGTGGATGATTGACGAAGACAGATGCAGCGGAGACCCGGTGGACGACAGACTGTGCCAACTCCCGCAGTTGGAAGAAGACAGAGAAAGTGCATACCAGGCCTTCGCGGATCACATTGCAGCCACTCAAGGCTAGTTTGCAAAAGGCACCACTGCCCGAGTTTTCGAAATCGGGGACCTGGTGCTGAAGTGGGACTCATACAAAGCAAAGCCGGGTAATCACGGGAAATTTGATGCTCTCTGGGAGGGCCCTTATCAGATTGCCCGGGTAAACCAGTTCAATGCCTACATACTGCGGGATATGGAGGGTCAGCTCCTGCCTATCCCTGTTAACGGGTTCCACTTGAAACTTTACCGCTGTTGAAGGTGCCCAAGTGGCCCTTCCTTGTAAAAAATTTCCCTCATGTTTTTCCATTTCTTGGCATGTACAGTTTCCAGTTTTCAGCTTTTAAATTATTTTTCTCCGTTTTTTGAGCTTAACTGCGGCACGGGAAAGAGAGGGACAGACTTCGCAGCGAAGTCTGTCGTCGCCCCTCAGGAGGGGCGAAGTTCGGCTGTGCAAAGGGAGGAAGAAAACGAACAAAGAAAGCAGAGAAAAAAGGGCAAAAATTCGGCTAAGTGTTGGCCGAAGTCCGACTTCGCAGCGAAGTCGGGCTTCGGGCCAGCCACTGAGCGAAGCGCGACCGAGAGGAAAGCCAAAAGGGCACACAAAAGACAGGCTTCGCCAAGTCTTGACCGAGGACTGACTTCGCGCGCGAAGTCCGGCTTCGGCCAACTTTCGTGCGAAGTTCGCACTTCGGCCGACTTCCGTGCGAAGTCCGCACTTCGGCCGACTTCCGTGCGAAGTGCGAACTTCGCGCGAAGTTCGTACTCCGCCCCAACTTCGGCCGAAGTCCGAACTCACCTCAGTGTTTGCACTGCGCGGCTTGTCCAAGAGCAGTCTAAAAAAAAAAAAAATATTAAGTGCGGTCAAAGGCCCGAAGGTTGCAAAGGACCCAGACTGCGCCCAAACCTTGGGCATAGCAAGAAAGAAGCAAAACAGTTCAAGCGCGCACTTCACGCGAAGTTCGAACTTCGCTCGGTGCGGAAACCCACTTTAAAACGGTTACAAACGCGCCTTGGGCCCAGCTTGGGATTTTTCGAATTTTTTATTCATTTTTTAAACGCTACCCCAAACTGGCCCAAAAAACGAGGTGCAGCTGGTCTTCGCCCGGAGTTGGGCGTGGCCAGACTTCGCCGGCGAAGTCGGACTTCGCTTGGGCACAGCAAGAAAGAAGCAAAACAGTTCAAGTGCGCACTTCGCGCGAAGTTCGAACTTCGCCCAAACTAAAAAATGAATAAAAAATTCGAAAAATCCCAAGCTGGGCCCAAGGCGCGTTTGTAACCATTTTAAAGTGGGTTTTCGCACTGAGGTTCCGTCTTGAGCAGTGTGCCCGCGCTCTTGTAGTGACGTCAGCCATGGCGCAATCTCCAAAGCAGAATTAATGATTGCACAATCTTCAAGGAAGGTGCAACAAAAGAAGCATGGCACGTCTGTCGGAGCGCGCTTTTTCCAAACATCCTCTTGCGCAGCCACCAAAGAGCCTTAACTCAGCCGACCTACCTCCTCCTGCGCGGCATTAATGGCGCTGTCTTTATCTAGAAAAGGGGGTCAGATGTTTTTAAACATTCCAGACTATGCAGATTATTCCTCGGACAAAGGCAAATTATTCCCGTGACAACGAAATCTTCTGCAGACGCCTTGAACTTGCAATTATTGCTGATTCGGAGAGATGGAAAAAGGAAAGATGCCGTTGTCGGCGCAGTCCAAATGAAAGTGGCGAACCAAAGGATTTACCGCGACGCGGCGTTTCGAAGTGAAACCCCGCCGGAGAGAAAGTCAAAGTCCCGGACGAAAAAGGTACAGACGTGGGCAAGCCCCACCACCTCCGGTGAATTATTTGTCGGGATACAAGGACGGCTCTTTTTCTATGAGCCTAACAAAGTTGCGGGCAAATGTGGAGAGTTGGGCTGACAAGGTTTCGCCCTCCCACCATTTCGGAGCGGCGTACAAATCCAATCTTTTCAGATTCTTGTGCCCTCCTGTCCACCAATGCCCGGAACTGGTAGATCTAATTGCCAGACACTATAAACCAGCTTCTCGGCAAATTTGCAGCTCCAGCGGTAAACCCTTGTTCGCACTGCGCAGGGAGACTGTCCAGCCAGCTTTCGCCCCAGGGTTGGAGTATGACTCCAACGCCATTCTCAGAAAGATAAATTTGGGCGAGCAGGCGGGACGTTTCATGCCAACCAAACGGATGAGGGAATTCCTCAATTCAGAGCTGAACGCCTCGCTATACTGGACGATAGGCCAACCGGCCCCATGCCCCTGACACAATTCCAAAACAAGTACTTGTACATTATTTTGGCATCTATTCTTGGCTGCGATTCTGATGAGCTGGTACAGCCGTACCAGCTAGCGCTGGCAAAATGTCTCCTATGTGGAGAGTCCTACGAACCGGCAACACAGAGAAGTGGGAAGCGTCCCATCTTTTTCGACTGGGCAGACTGGCTGGCCTACGCCGTTCATTCCACCTGGTAAAAATCCGGAAGAGGCGATCTACCGATTTTCGTTTCGCTTCGTTCTAGCCCGGCTTTGTTTGTACCATCCGCACCCCCAAATGCCGATCCTGAACCTGAAGGTCAACGAGAAGGGAGCACCACAGCCCGTCTATAGCTGGACGGATGACTTATACCGGAAAGGGTCCTACTACAAGTTCAACTTCAACTTTCTGGGATTCGTCATGTCAGTCTTCAGTGAAAGCGAAATTCCTCGCCCCCCGAAAGAAATGACGAGCGCTTTGATAAATCAGAAGCTCGGGGACGTTTTCAGACTGACGCAGGGAATTGTGGTCAGAATCTACGGATTCAAGGGCAAACCCCATTTGCTGCCCTACTGGTGCTCAGAGCACCTGTTCGGGATGGAGATTGCCCGACAAATGGACTATGTTGAAGAGGAGTTCGGCCTAGGAAAGAAGAGAGGACAGATTTTTCAATATCCTCTTTCCTGGGAAAATGTTGAGATTTTTGAGGTAGGACAACATGTCTACCTCGAGCAGGAGCTTTCCCGGATTGGCCTGGTTTTGTTGCCGCAGCGCTGGAAGTATGACCCATATGGAATAAGGGGAAAGTTTGCTCATCTCTACCGCCGGGCAGATATAACTGAAGATAAATGCGATGTGGTCCATGTGGATCTTGACTGGGAAATCGAACTGATGGAAGCTTCTCCTCCCTGGCAGGATTTCTACTGCGAGGAGGTGACATACGACCCCAAGCGAAACCTGGACCACCAGTTTTCATCTCCAGGGTTCAAAAAATTTCTATCCAAGATAGCAGGCCTTAACTGGTCTAAAAAAAAGATCACTGAATGCTGGAAGATGAGATGCCGCATGCAGCACGACAAATCAACAAGGAGAAACCTGGCCGTAGATGACGACTTTTCGGTTCTCTATGACCAGCATCATGACAGCTGGCGGCCGTTCGCATATCAAGGTTACGTTCCCCGAGGTCCCTTTGAAGACTATAAAGGAGGGTCTCCCTCCCAACAGTTGTACACTTCGGCAACTACCAGCGTGGGCCCAGCAGACTTCCAGGTCAATCCAATGCAGCCCGTGGCTTCCAAGACGGCGCCTGAGAAGGCAAAAGAGTTAGTCAAGGCAACGCCCGAGGCAATCCCTCAGGCACGAAAAGCGCCAGCGCCGTCAGAGGGCAGACCGGTTGCGGCAGACCTTCTGCAAGTCAAACCCCGGTACAAGTTTACCGTGGGAGCATCAGCGCCTGCTGCACCTGCTTCATCTCCTTCCCCTGATCCAACCGTTATTCCAGAAGAGAAGAAGCGGAAGAGAGTTGAGAAAATCAGGCGACCTAGCCTGATAGTGCAGCAGCCAGTTGCAGAGCCGCAGCCGCGTCCTGCCGCCGCAGAGACAGTTTCTCTGGGCAGTCCCAAGCCGCCCGCCGAGACTAGAAGCGAAGACATCCACTCGAGCATCGGCTCGAGCGGAGCCCGCAGTACGTTTGCTGCCCCTGTCTCCTTAGTCTCACCCGAGTCCTACTCCCACTCCGTCTCCCGCTCAATCCGAGCAAGTTATGGCCGCATCCCCTTCCCCGTCTCCACGCCCTCCTTCTAGCGGCCCCCATTCTTTTGATCAGTTTGCTCAGAACCCTAACGTTTCTCTTTCTCTGAGCACAACTCCAAACCCTTCGCCTGAGGTTAGTGCTGAGGCTGTTCGTTCACCGTCACATCCTCCGTCTCAGCCGCTTCAAACCCTTGCAGTGTCAACCATTCCCATCTCCATTTCCCGGTCGCCCCCACAAGCGACCGATTCTTCCAAGGTCCGTCCGGTTCCTCCTGGTCCCATCCCCGCAGGAGAGACGTCTCAGCAGAACCCTAGGCTGGGGGAACCAGATTTTATGGACGACCTCCGAATACGTGCACGACTTGCCCCTGGCAACGAGGGCTGTAGAGTATTCTGTCTCTTTCCTCCAAGACCTGAAGCGGAGGAGACATGAAGAGATAGCCGCCCCGGCAAAACGCGCAAAGTACGATTTCGGGAGGAGAGTGATTACAACAGAGAAGATAATCCCAAAAGTAAAGAAACCTCTCCGGAAAATGACCAGGGCGGACTACGAGCTCCGGACAAAGGAGAAGAGCTTTGACGACATTAACAAGCAATATCAGATTCAGTCGATTATGCGCAAAGCTGACAGTCTCTTTGTCAAAAGTCTGGAGGAGCAGGAAGAACTTTTCGGGTTGCAGGATAAAACAAGGCAGCTTGAAGAGGACCTCTCTAGGTCCACTGAGCAACTGGAAGCGGCGCGGCAAGAAATAGATGAACTCAAAGCCCAGCTGGCCGCTTCTCAGCAACAAGCCGCAACCGAAAAGAAAGCATCCTTGGAGCAGATTTCTCAGCTCCAGGAGTCTTTGAAGCAGGCGCAGTCGCAACTTGCAGAGAGAGCATCTCAAGCGACGGTCTTTTCAAAGACAAAGGTTAAGGAGATGCGGGCTGGTCTCGTCGCGGAATGCAAGCCCCACACCTTCAAGGCGATGGCGCTTCCGGATTTCGCATCCGGAATTCAAGAAGTTTCTCGCCAGGGAAAGCCTCGTGGTAGAGGAGGCCGAGCGCCGAGCAAAGCAATGGCTCGGACCTCGGCGGTAAATCTTCAGGAGCGCGAGCGCAACGGCCTCCAATTTTCTTCCGTGTCCTCATTCGCTGCAGAATGGGCAGGTGCAAGGGTAACCTTGCACAAATATTTCAAAAAAGTTGAAGAGGTGAGAGTTGCCAGACGAATGCTTGATGCATTCGGACATGAAAGAGATATCTGTCTGGCCCCCTTTCACGCTCTTTCTGAACTTGGGTGCCCAAGTTTTGTTGAAAATGGCGAGCTCCTCACCCTAGATCGGGTGAAAAGGAATTGGTAGTCCTTCGAAGCGGATACGACTGAAATTGACAGATGGGCCGAGCCAATTCAAGACAATCGAGTCACTCGGATGGTGGCCAAATATTCCAAGATCAGCTCCTACTTCCAGGAGTTAGAAAAAAGATACCTCACCATCGACCTGCATGCGGTCGCTGCTTTCCACGCAGCATTAGAAGATGCAGCTGACCGCCGGCCATTTGAAGCAGAAGCTTGGCGCCCAGCCCAGGCCGCGTACGATCGCATTCGCGAAGCAGAAGCAGGAGATGGAGAGCTTTCGGAAGGTAACTCTGAGGGGGCAACTGACAAAGATGAATCTGAAGAACAGTTGCCACAGGGCGAACAGCTAGAGCAGCAAAAGGCAGGGGAGGCAAGTTCCTCTGCACCCAAAGGATGAAGGCATGGATTCTTTGCGCCGAGGCGAGCTCGACACCCCGCGAGCCGCCATAAATGTTGTCACATTTTTCACGGGGTGCAATGTCTTCAGTGTTGTAACGGTGCTGCTCTTCTTTTCCCTCTTCCTCCATTTTCCTTCCTTCTTCTCTCCCTTTCCTTTTCTTTCCCGCATTCTCTTTCTTTCCCCCCTTTCTTAGAGTCCCCCAGTTAATTTTTCAATTTCCAGCAAGTCACCTGAAAAATGGCTAAGTCTGGGTGCGAAGTTCGCACTTCGCCCAGTCTTGGTGCGAAGTACGCACTTAGCCCAGTCTGGGTGCGAAGTTCGCACTTCGCCCAGTTTTGGTGCGAAGTACGCACTTCTCGCCTAGTTTTGGTGCGAAGTACGCACTTCGCCCAGTCTGGGTGCGAAGTTCGCACTTCGCCCCTCTTCTGGGCGCACCTTGTAACTGGCAGACTGGCAGGCTGACAAAAGAAAAATCAAGTGCTGGAGCAAGTCCGTACGGCGGCAGACATCAGTTTTCGCCTGTGCGCATTCCGACTTCACACCGAGTCGGAGTGCGCCCTTGACAGGTGCGCAGTAGGGAGCAAACCCGAAATTTGACCAAGGCATGAAGGCCTTCCCGACTGCACTGCTTTCTGCCCGTGCATCCCGAGGTGCTCCGATCCCAAGCGAAGATGGACAGACTGCCCTCCAAGGCAGACACGTGTCAAACAGCATCATCCATCATCTGACAAGTGTCCAGCTTCGGGATTAGAGCCGAAACGTGCCGAGCAAAAGGACGAGCATGGGCTGCACCGCCTGTGCCAGTAGCCTCATTCAAAGCTGATCTGAGGTTCTACCTGCTCCAGCCTACCCGCATCATCGCCGATTGAAGTTCCGCCCGGCGCATCGCCATGTAGTTGTCCGCCTTCCGAGAAGACCATGCCGAGGGTACGATCCGGTCCGACAAAAGGTCGGCATTTGCGGCTCTTTCGTCGCTTTTGTCGACTTATGTTTGATTGGGACCTTGTGCCCATTAATGTAACGGGAGGGACTCGGGCTATAAAAGCCCACCATGAATTCATTGTAAAGGGTGGAAGGGGAATGTCTGTTAGGGAACTACTGTGCCCATTGTAACCGTGCTTCTGCTTATGAATATAATCTGTATGCCTGGTTCTGTTCTGCTGCTTCTGTTTTTTATGCTGCCTTTCTATTCATGCCTTAGGCTAACCTGTCACGGCTTGCTGATTCATTTCAGCATTTGGTGAGCAGGTGCCTCTAGCATTGCTTGTTTAAAGCACCCCCGTACTTCATTAGTTAAAAGGATACATAGAATGGATGTAGTAGCAGTTCCATCAGTTATGTGTTTTGTTGCTGGCCCGTATCTGGTGACTGATGCGATCCCGTACTGTTAGTTCCTTGTAGGGAATGTCTGTTAGGGAGCCATGGAGCTGTGCGGTTAAATTCTCTACATAAACACATATACCTGGTTCTGATATCTCTAGTTTGCTTTCTACTCTTGTTAGTGTACGTATCTGGTGATTGATGCATTGCCATGCTGTTAGTTCCTTGTAGGGAATGTTTGCTAGGGGATCATTGAAGCTGTGCATACACTGCCTGAGTATCGGAAGTACGCGTAGTTTTTGCAGTTCCTGGTCATGCTTTGTGTTTATAATGCAGTAAATAGCGGTAATTAGTGTGTTCCCGTACTGTTAGTTCCCCCCACCAACCTCTGGACATATTTGTATTCTCTTTCTGTACATTTATCTCTTTCCTGTAATCTTAGCTTAAACAAACCCCCCAAAAGGAGCCGGCCTTCTCCGGAGATTGGCTCGGGAGGCATCTCTTCCTTCCGGCCTTTCATGCTGGTGGGCGAATCTGGGCGCATTAACCCAAAATCCTTTCCTCATGGCAGATTTGTAACCAACACAACCTTGGCGAACCTCCCTCCCAGGCGCGATCCAGGCCAAATCTTCAACGAAGCTTCCCTTAGGCTCCTCCTGACACCAGTTCTACTCCCGAGGGGCACGCGTTCACAGGAAAAGTAGGTGGGGTATGGATCCAAGACATCTTCATGGCACATAAATGCAAATCTTCCGCCCAAAGTGGTCCCCTCACCAACTGCAGTAATGAGATGGGAGGTTTCAACTACAAAGCTTAGCAGACATCAAATCCTAGCTACTCCAACGTCCTGGTGCGCTTGGGCATTAATGTTTCAGAGGGAGGGTCCTCTATAAAAACCCATGCATTGTAATGAAAAAAGGGGGGAACATATTGCTAGAAAACTGCTGTATTCAAACTTTTGCATCAATACTAAGAATCCTTGGCTCTGATTCTATCTCTTCTTTGTATGTTGCCTTCTGTGATTATTTCTGCTAATGTCATTTAATTTTTCTGATTGCTGTAATTTTGCTATCTGGATTTAAGCGTTGGATGATTAGTGGATCTGGAATTCTCATGAAGGATACATAGGGAAGTAAAACGCAGTGTTAGTTTCTGTTACATTCTCTATATTGATAGCTACTGGTTTAAATATAGATAGGTGATTGTGTTGCTTGTTCTTCCCCTCTATTACTGCTATGCAATTTACGTTTCTTTCTACAATTTCCCAATCTCTTTCTAGTTCCCTAATTTAAAACCCCAAGTAGTGTAGTATAGGAGTCGGTCTTCTCCGGAGATTGGCACGAAAGGCCTCTCTTTCTTCCGGCCTTTCAAGGTTGGTCCGTTCTAGGGCATATATGCAAACCAAATCCTTTCCTAGGGTGGATTTGTGACCAAAAGTTTATGGCATGCCCGGTGGGACGCATTCGTTCCACCTCCTAAGCAGTATTGAAGAAGTGATGTTCGCTTTGGTACTGTCTAACCTGAACATATGGCAACTCTACTGAAACCCGGATATTTCAAGGGCTCGAAGACCAATCTTTGAAAATCAAGTCTTCATGCGTACAAGGTGGAGAGTTATAAACGCAGAAGAGGAGCCCGAGTACTACGAGCTTGATATCAACGCCTTCGGAGAACATCCTAGGCTAGTCAGGCCTAATATATCTCTAAACGAGGCGTCATCGCTAGAAGCTGTCATTGTTGAGCAAGAACCAGCGTCGAATAGAACCACAACTAGCTGCCCTCCGAATCCTCCAAACTCTCTAGACCATTAGGATGCCCCAACTCCGCCTGACATGCAGTTAGGTGCTTCAGGAGCTCCTATTCAGTCGAACCTGCTGCTGCTGCCACCATTGCTACCTCCTAATCAATCAAATCCAAATGCGAATATGGTGAACCCACCACCAAATCAGAATCAACAACAAAATCAACCGTCGAACCCGCCCAGGTTGTTTGCAGCTTGGAACCACTCGGGGCCTTTGAACCTGGAAGCACAAAATCAGATCCCTGTTGCAGCGCTCAAGGCCATCCCTACCTATGACGACACTGGGAAAACAACACAAAAACACGTGCAGGATGTCGTCGCTCTAGCTACCATTCATGGTATCACGGAGGAAAATGTCATGGTAAGGTTGCTAGTTTTGTCCCTCCGTAGAAAGCTCCTGTACTGGTATAGATCCTTGCCACCTGGCACTATTGCTACATGGGACGAGCTGGCGGGAAGGTTGATTCAGGGATTCAATGAATCAATAGATTCTTACTCCTTGCTTCACCAATTCACTACCATCCAGAGACATTCGCAGGAGGTCCCTAATTTTAATGTCATATTTGCTCGGACTTGGCAGAAAGTTCCAGATGGCCTACGACCGACTCCCGATCAAGCCGCATTCCAATTCCTTAGAGCGTTCAACTCAAACCTTAGTATGAATATCCGGTATTCTAGTGTTAACACTTTCCCATATTTATATACGCAAGCCTAGGAAGCTGAGGCTGATTTGATCGCCATTGGCAAACTTTCGTCAAAGTCGACAATGCCGATCTACCTCGATTTGCCTCAGTATCAATACCCTGGTACATCTGCCCAGTTCCCTCCAGTACCCTTTATGTACCCGATTCCCTCATGGAACCAGAGTCAAACACCTAGTTTTCCTCAGATTCCAGTTCCTCCAGTACCACAGCCGCCCCCACCCCCGCAATATTTGTCCTTGCCTCCACCTGTAGCGTTGTTGCCATTACCTGCCCCTCCAACAATTGATCCACAAGAAAAGGTTCTAAGAGAGTTGGAGTCGATTAATTCCACTGTAAGAACGTTGTCCAATGACATGGCAGTGATGAAAAAAAAACAGACTCAACAGGAATTCCTGCCAAGAAGACCCTACCCTCCCCAGCGCTCACCAAAGATCAAGCCGCTCAAGCTGGTAGACCTCCTATGAGGAATGCCGCTATTAGTGAAAAACCGAGCACCTTAGATTACGTGCACTGGTGCTCCACGTGCAACGACCCACATGGGGAGGATACTTGCATGGTACACCAACACTATGTTCAAACGCTGGCAGGTAGTGCCCCTAGCGGCCAAATCAACATGATTAGGGAGACAAACTGTAACCTCATGATCCCCGAGGACGAGCAGGTTTCAATCTTAACCAGGGATGGCAAGAAACCGATTGAGGTGGATGCAGCCCAGATGGAACCTCTGAAGGTGTACACTCGCCGAGAAAAGGAGTAGCCTCCGGCTAGAGCTCCTGATAAAGTTCCCTTGCCCCCCGTAGCAAAAGAGAAATCCTTGCTCGTAAAAGCTCCAACAGCCCAACCGCAGGTTGAAACCAGGGCGCAGGCCAAGGAGAAGCTCAAGTACCTGTCATTGGCGAAGCGAAAAAGGGTTGAAGCTACGCAACAATATCGTACTAAATATGAGGCTGCGAAGGAGTTAGAAGTGTCCACTGCCACAACCTACAACATCGTTGAGGAGTTGAAGAGGACTCTCGCCAAAATAAGCATGTATGATGCTTTGCAGCTCCCCGGGCAAGTGGACATACTGCAAGAATCTCTGAAATCCTCCAAGGGGGTGAAACCAACACAACCTGTGTTAGCTTAGACTCTGACCACTTCAATCAAGGGGAAGAACAGACCACCTTCGTTCTACTTGTCTCTTTGGATGGAAGGGTTTGTAGTGCACAATTGCATGATTGATTCTGGTGCATTGACCACCGTCATGCCAAGGGCAGTTTGCGAAGAGATAGACATGGAATACACACGAAGCAACCAAGGTGTTCTTCAATTGGATGGCACTCATATGAAAACAGTGGGTGTCATTAAAGATATTCCCATCCAGCTGCACAAGGCGCCTCAGATTATTGTGATACAGAAGGTTGTGGTCGTTGACCTGGAGCTGTACTTTGGCATGTGCCTCTCGAGGGAGTTTACTAAGCTGGGTGGTTTTATTTCTCTTGACTAATCACATATGGAAGTCCCCTTCAAGGGAAGGAGAGTGAAGATCTACAATGAGAAACCCTCCACCTTCCTCGTTGAGAGGATGCCCGAAGAAGGACAGTAAGACGAATCGGTTCACCTAATGACAGAAGAGTTGGAAGAGGTGGATCTAGTGGAGGAGACCTTAGAGGAGCTGCGGGCGGAGGATGAGTTCTCCTTGACTGATTTTAACGCTATGATTGAATCAGAGATAGGTTGCTATTCCATCACCCAGCCCGAGAAGCCAAAGGATACAGTGCGAGAGAATAAGGACCCTGTCCCAAACGAGCTATGGAAGCTGTACTTTGATGATGCCCGATGCAAAAACGGTGTTGGGGCGAAAGTTATCCTAGTTTCACCCTTTGGAGAGCAAAAAGATTACTTCTACAGGCTGGCCTGGAGTTGCACCAACAACGTTGCAGAGTATGAAGCCTTGTGCTTAGGGTTGAAGAAGGCAGAAAAGCTAGGGATCAAGCAACTACAGATTTTCGGAGACTCTGAGCTGGTTTGCAAGCAAATCACCAACAAGTGCGTCTCAAAAAAGCACTACCTCAAGGCGTACCGCAATAGGGTCTGGGACCTGCTGGAGTCTTTCGAGGCTCTTAACGTTCAAGCCATTTCCCGAGAGAAGAATAAGCATGCAGATGTCTTAGCGTCTATTGGAGCCAGATACTCCTCGGTTGATGACATGATGCAGAAGCCTAAGGCGGTAAGAACCATTTACAGGCTTTCTGTGCCTGATAGAGACACCCACTGGCAGGTGTTCGACTGTGACAAGCAAATCGTCAATTTTTTAGTCCATGAAGCAAGCACAATAGAAGGTAAAGACCCTGATGATGACTATGAGGGGTTGATATAGTTGAATAATAACCACTCTCGAAGGGGCTGATCACTCTGGAAAGTTTATTTGATCAGAATGACAGAGCTATATCTCACCGGATCAAATTAGATGCCAAGCAATACAAGGACTTGGAGCTCGAGCCTGGAAAGGTGATAAATGTCGGAACGGACTGTACCCCAGAAGAGTTGGAGCAAATTCGGGTTTTGTGCAGAAAGTACCTTGATATTGTTGCTTGGTGTTATCAAGACCTGAAGGGGTACAACAAAGAGATCATACAACACACTATAGAACTAGAAGAAGGGGTCAGACCCTGCAGATAGAAACATAGGCCGATTAAACCGAAGATAGAGGTTCTGATGAGAGCTGAACTCTTGAAGATGCTAGAGGCAAAAATCATCTACCCTATTAAGCATTCTTCTTGGGTCGCAAATTTGGTCACTGTCAGGAAGAAGAATGGGGATATCCGTATGTGTTGATTTCCGTAATCTGAATTAGGTCTCGTTGAAGGACCATTACTTGCCCTCCCAAATTGATCAAATCCTCCATGTAGTGGCAGGAGCGCAACGCTTCTCTCTCCTAGACGGTTTCTCTGGATACAATCAGATTTGGGTGAGGGACGAAGATCAACACAAGACAACGTTCACCACCAAATGGGGAACGGCCCCCCCCCAAAAAAAAAAACCCCAAAAAAAAACCCACGCACAAAAAAAAAAAACCCCCCAAAAAACCAACAAAAAAAAAAAAAAAAGAAAGAAGGCATTTGAAGAAATCAAAGCTCGAATCGCCCAAGCACCTGTGCTCGTTAACCCGAACTACTCCAAATACTTCATACTATACGCGGTTGGGGAACCTAAAAGTTATGCAGCAATCCTTACACAGAAGGGGGAGTATGACGAAGAGCGCCCAATAGCTTTCCTGAGCCAGGTGATCTAGTCGTACGAGGAGAGATACAACTTCATCGAACGCTAGGTACATGCAGTCATGAGGTCCTTGAAGAAATTTAGGTACTTTGTCTCTCAGATCAGGACGACGGTGTACGTAGTTCACCCAGACGTTAGGAGTTTCATCATCCAGGGAGAATTGGGTAATAAGAGGGCTGGCTGGATCGCTAAAATCCAGGAGTTTGACATCGATGTTCGACCCACAAATTTAATCCGAGGTAGGGCACTGTGCCAAGAGTTAGCCAGGAGTGTTGTCGCGAAAGTAGCTGCCTATCAATGGGAGGACCCAATACTAGATGGCAACTTTGCCAATCAATTTGCGGAGGACGACGAGTAGACTGATGAGATAATTTAGTATTTCAACACTAGGAGATGTCCAGATCGCCTTAATGCCTCACAAAGTAGATTCAGGATTCAGTCCCAGAGATGTGTTGCACCTAGAAGGGTTGTTTTTCAAAAATATTGACAGTGTTCTCTTGCGATGCGTCAGGGGAACAGAGAAGAAGAAAATCCTCGATGAATTCCATTTCGGGATGTCGGGGGGACACCTTTCAGGAAGGCCTACGACCTTAAAAATAATTAGAGCGGGCTACTATTGGCCCACTATTTTTGCTGATGGTTTTGCAGTCTGCCAGAAGTGTGAGAAATGCCAGAGGTTCGTCGGCCGAAATAAAAATGCCCCAATGCCCCTCCAACCGATTCAAGTCGAAGCACCCTTCCAGCAGTGGGGGTTAGACTTCGTCGGGGTGATATCGCCGAATTCTTCAGCGGGGCATAAATATATTCTAACTGCTACGGATTATTTCACTCGGTGGGCCGAAACGGTGCCTACAAAGCATGTTGACCAAGAGACAGTCATCGCCTTCTTGAAGAGCTTAATAACCCGCTTCGGGGTTCCAGAGGCAATAGTGACGGACAACGGCCCAGGGTTCGTAGGTGCCCAACTTAATGAGTTCACTTGCAAGCATGGGATCTACCTCAAAGCCTCCTCCAACTATTACCCGTAGGGAAATGGCCTAGCTGAGTCAACAAATAAGAACTTGATGAAGATCATAAAGAAAACCCTGGAGAGGAACAAAAGGACCTGGCACCTATGCTTGGATCAAGCACTATGGGCCGATCGCATCTCTGTCAAGAAGTCTATCAAAACGTCGCCATATATGTTGGTCTATGGAAAGGAGGCAGTTTTACCCACACATGTTGAGATGCCCGCGCTTTGGTTGCTAGACGATGAAAGAGAGGACTTGGATCCTATCGATGCCAGACTAGCCCAGTTGCTGCAACTGGAATAGGAGAGAGAAAAAGCATATGAAGCTTTTATGAAGCACAATGAGACTACCTAAAACTGGTTTTAAAAGAGAGCCACTACTCGCACTTTTTGAGTCGGAGATTTGGTGCTAAAATGGGACGTGTGGAGGGCCAAGCCAGGAAATCATGACAAGTTCGATGCCTTCTGGGAAGGCCCATTCAAGATTGCCTGCATCAACCAGTAAAACTCTTTCGTCCTGCAGGACATGGAAGGCTAAACCCTGCCTATTCCCGTCAACGACCTTCACCTGAAGGCTTTCCACCACTGAAAAGTGTCATGAGGTTTTGCCTGTGTACATATTTTCATTTCTGCGTTTCATTTATTTTCGCACGTATATATTTCTTCTAGCTTTTAAGTTCAGAAGCAGATCCAAGGTGAGTTCGCAGCTTATATTTCAAGAAGGATGCATTTTGGATCACGCATGTCGAGCTTCGCCCTTTTTCTAAGTGTAAAAATATGGTTCGGCTAGGTTTCTGGCGAAGCAGTCACTTTGGGAAAGTTTACAGCGAGGTTTACCTCGTGCCCGAAGTAAAGGTTGAGAAAAAGGGTAATCTCGATTAAAAATCTCTACCTTTTGAATGACGAAGATGAGAAAATTCTATAGCTTCACCGTGTTCTGAGCCAAAGCAACGCTTCGCTACCATTCTACCCCGAAATAAAGGTTAGCTCGGCTCTAACTCGGAGCAAAAGGGATATTTCGCTCGCTTACTGAAGGCGTCGGGCACTTCGCAAATTTTTTGGTTGAAGTGGCACTTCGGGTGCACCACTCGGCGAAGTGGCCATTTCGAAGGCATTCAAAATGAAGTATACCTGAAAAAGGAAGGTTCAAAAGGAAAGCGCTTCGCCCATCCCCAGGTTGAAAGTCTTACTTCGGGCTAAAACTAGGTCGAAGTTATGGTTCGCTCCAAATTTCGGTGAAGCGACAATGTTAATATGAGCCCTAAAGGGGGGCACTATGGTCCACTTCGAACGCATTGGTGGCCGAAGTGGAGCTTCGCTCGACTTTTGAGCGAAGTCCCCAGCATAAAGCCGTTATGGAGCTAACTGCCCTTTAAAACGTGCCTTGAAACACGTGCAAAATGGCGGCTCCCATTTGAACTCCTTAGGCGCATGCCTTAATGAGAAGTGACAATGCGCATCCCAAGGGGGTCGGTTAGAGTTAAAACTCGTGCCTTGGAGAACGAAAATAGAGAAGTTTAAGGTTTCAAGGCGGATTGGGATCCCTAAGGCACTTCGGGCCTCGAAGAAAGCACCAAATCACCAACCAGAGAGCAATGCAATCCACCTGCGCCCGATTTGGGCATTTATTCTCCGTGGGCGCCATTAATGGGGTAGGTCCGGCCCATGTTTATAAAAGAGGGATGCATCTCCAACGAAAAATTATTAACTCCCTCGCGAATTGCTCCCCACTCTGTTGAAACTCTGCTGAAATTCTGCCAGCATGCTTGTTTGGCTATAGCTGTCAGAGCGCTTGTATATTCCTGCTAGCCATAGTGGGCAAGAAAGTCGCATAAAAGAAGGACAAAGCGCCAAAGGAGGGAGGTTCGGAGAGGGCGAAGAAATCCAAGGAAGAAAAGAAATAGAGGTCGAGGAAAAAGGAGGCCGAAGTCCCTACTGAAAAGCAGATAGCATAGGAGGAAGAATTAGAGGAAGAAGGGCCGATTGACCCACCCATTGACAAATAGGAAGGAATCAAAGATGGCGTCCTCTCTAAGAGCGTGCTGGAGCTGCGCCAGATCATTGATCAGATGCTAACAAAGGTGTTCACGGAGCACATGAAGACTGTTGTGTACTACTCACAATTATATTGGTACTTATGCACCCCAGTACACAACTGTCCCGAGCTGGTCTATGCCATTGCCCAGAACTACAATCCTCTGACCAGGCAAGTCCGGGACGCTTCTGGGAGAAATATGTTCTCGATTTACCGCAATGATATCCAGGAGGCCTTCGCTCCAGGGCAGGGGCTGCCCCGAGGATATATTGTCAGAAATGTTAACATAAATGAACAAACGAGCAGGTACCACCCCGCTCCTCATATGCTGCAATTCATGGAGGGACAGTTGAAACAAGGGCTTCTAGCTGGTAAACTGCCAAAAATGCCAATGCACCTGGACAATTTTAAGTACCCGGATATTTTTTCTATCTTGGCGTGGGTAGCAAGTTTATCCACTGATGCTGCAGTATACCCTTGGCAGGCCGCCCTCGCCGAATGCATTTCACATGGGGAGTTCTACTCTCCTGACCCTGCGAGGCCGAATACCAATCCGGTATTCTTTGACTGGGCAGAATGGATAGCCCGCACCCTGCACTCAAGGCTGACAAATTTGAAAAACGCGGGAACTGAGCAATGCTTCGGGTCGTGCTCTTTCTTGGCCTGGCTGTTCTTTTACTATATGCACAACAATTTCCACCGTATCACTGTCAATAGTACCGATAAAAATGGAAACCCGCTGTCAATATATCAATGGACCCCAGTCCTTGCGCGGACAGAGTCCTACTATGTCTTTAACCAGGAGTTTTTGGGACGCGCTTTGGAACTTGTATGCGGTTCTTGTCCCCGGGTACCAACATTAATGAGAGACAGCATAGTACATAGGAGGTTGGGCGACGTCTTCCAGCTTACGTAGGGGCTGGTGATCCGAATGTTTGGGTTTACCGGTAAACCCTTTCCTCCTTTCGTACTTCACCTCGGAGTACTTGTTTGCATTGGAGGTCGCTCACCAGAGTGACTATATAGACTAAGTTTACGACCATGGTAGGAAGTGGGGACACACTTGTGAGTTCCCCTTCAAAATAGGTGTCATCGAAGTCTTCGCCACCAAACAGAACGCCTACCTTGCAATGATGCTCAGCGACTTCGGTCTGCTTGAGCTCCCCCAAGGGTGGCTGTATGATCCCTTTGGTGTCATAAGGGTTTTTCTTAGATTCAAGAAGTTTCATGTCTGCCCGCACCCAAAAATCGTGGAGCAACGCAATAATCCCATAGGTCGTGATCTGGAATGGCATATCAAAAGGATACAGGCCTTACCTCCGTGGCATGATTTCTACCCTATTTAAGCATAATATGTTCCATCGCGACACCCATTCCCGGATCCGAATTCCACATTCTGGAAGAAGATGAGAAAAAACCTGAAGGGGTGGTCTGAGGAGAAGCTCTCAGAGTGGTGGATTATGAGGGTTCACCACCGGAAGCAAAGATCTGATACCTTCCTCCTCATAGACGGGCAATTCTCCGACATATTCGACGCCTACTATGACTCCTGGCAGCCAATCTTGTTCTCAAACTTTGTACCCCGAAGCGCCCCGACTCCGGTGAGAGCCCAAGGAGAATCGAAGAAGTATCTGAGCATTAGAAGGGGAGGAACGACAAGAGCAGTCGGAGGTACAACCGGAGCAGCACGAGCAGCCAGGCGAACCAATGGCAAAATCTAGCCATGTTGCTGAAGAGGAAGAGCAACCACTAGAAAGGAAGAGGAAAAGGAAGAAGGTTGCCGAAGTACAAATGCTACATCCCCACCCGAAGAGACCTCGGACTAAACCGTCTAGTTCCGCCAACGAGCGCCCTTCAAAAAGCCTTGTCGACGCAGGCATCGACGAAGCTGCATCCAAACCCCCGTCGCAGAAGGAGATAGAGGTCGTCAATGTCGAAAAGGAAATTGTCAATGTGGAGGACGACACTCCAGGGGAAGGAGGCGGCAACGAGCGAGGAGGCGACAAAGAGGAAGGAGGAACCAGTTTGAACCCCACCACGCAAGAGTTTGTTTCGGCAACTCTCTTCGAAGAGCACGCAGGTTCGTTCTTTCTCTTTCCCTTGCACTCTTCCGAAATGCAAAGTACAGTAGCCCTGACCGACCAGCCCCTAGTGTCTGCCCTGCCTCTTGGTAGCGAACCTCCATCGACCATCTCCCTTGTAGTTTCACACCCATTAATTGAAGAAACCCAACTTTCTGTTGCTTCCTTGTTTACCCAGGCAACATTTGGTTCATATGCCACTGCCCCCAATGCCTTCACAACTTCTGCATCACTCGGTCGGGGCATCCCAAGTTGACCACCATCTCTCCCCATTAATCCCACATCTTCCGAGCAGGTCCAGGGCGATCCTTCGCTCCCTGGCCCTAGCAGCCTTGCCGCAGCTATCCAAGCTATCGCCCATCCAATTGCTGAAAACCTTGTCACCCCTGTTGAAAATCCATCTAGCAAGGCCCATCCCCAACAAACCCTGTACTTGTTCATGCCTATGTCTGGAGATTCAGCACCGCTGGATTCTGAGCTGGAGCAGATCGAAGAACGCCCCCTAGTGGAGAGTCTGCTTCGGGTGCGTCAGAGCACAAACAAGTGGCTCAAGGATGCTAAGAAGAAAAGGGCGCGAGCCCCCGCCAAAGTCGAGAAATGCGCCGTATTTGACCCGCAAAGAATGAAGCTCCACAAGGTGAAAAAGGTGCCGAAAGTTCAAAAGCCCATGGAGGAGATGGCGCCTTCAGACTATACCTATCAGGAGACCATCAAAGACCTAAAGGCGCTCGACGTAGGGCATGAGACAGGGTCCATGCATATAAAGATTGATTCGATCTACCTCCACTCTCAGCACATCAGGGAACGTTGTTTTGAAGCAGAAAATGAAAGTATAAAGTTGGAGGAAAACTTGGCGAAGTCCTACGCCTAGCTTGAAGGACGTGCAGAAGGAATCAAAACAGTTGAAGCAGGAAGTGACAGCCCTCAAACAGCAAGTGGACGAACTTCAGAGCACCGCTGAGCATCACTAGAAAGCGCGCGAGGAAGCAGTTGACAAAGTAAAGAAACTGGAGGTGCGAATCTAGGAGATTCAGCAGCAGTTTGCTGAGAAAGAATTAAAGATGGAGCTCTTTACTAGGGACCGGATAAAAGACATCTGTGCTCATTTGTTGAAAAATGTTATGTCCAGAGCATCCAACGCTCTTTCGGTTTTGTTGTACATCATGGAGGCCCAACGTGCATCTTCACAGGACGGGCTAGTTGTAGATGAAGTCATGAAATAAATTCAGCGCCGACTTAACTTAGCCGTTGAAGTACAAAGTATCAAGTATCAAGACCTGGAGGTCCCGACTATGAGCTGAACCGCGAGATTGGTCCACTGTCCAGTCAACCCTTCGCGCCTTCTTCTCCAAGTTGAAGAAAGCTCAGAAGGCCAAGCGGTTGATGGATACTTTTGAGCAGGAGCAGCGCACTTCGCTGACGTACTTTCAGAATCTCTCGCAGTTAGGTTTCCCTAGTTTCACCGATGATGACGGGAACCTTTTGACAAAGGACGAGCTCAAGCCAATATGGATCGCTTTCGAGAGTGATACGTCGGAGATAGATGACTGGGCGGATCCCATCACGGAGGCGCAAGTGACGGACTTCATATTTAGATACTGCCAGATCGAAGCCTGCTTAACAGACCTAAGCAATAGGGCCAAGCATGCAAATATTGATCAGATCCAAAGATTCCACGGTCTGGTGAAAGCGCTCCGTGATCGTTAATCTTTCCAGGAAGGGACTTGGGCCCACATCCAACGCACTCTGGAGCGCATTCGTGCGCCTCCCCCAGCAACAAGAGCAAGAGTAAGAACAAGAGCAGGAGAAGGAGGATAAATATTGGGAGAAAAACCCCTGGAAGACGATGAACAACCTGAAGAAGGGACAGGCGGTGACTCCGGGCCCAATGGATGAAGGCTAAGGGTCCGTGCATCGAGGCGAGCTCAATACCCCACGAGCCGCCAGGAATGTTGACAGTTTTGTCACATTTTGTCCAAGGGGTAAAATTTTGAAGTGTTGTTTGTTTTTTCATGATTAAGTTCTCCTTCTCCTCCATGTTTTGTTTTCTTTGCTCTTCTGTCATTTTTATGGCGCTTCGGCGCAGCCAGTACCCGCCCTTTGGTGGCCCCCATGTCCATTTCAGATGCAGGAGCAGCTTCGCTGACAAAAACGGGCAGAAAGGGGCAGCTTCGCTCAAAACAGGGGTCAATCGGCAGCTTCGCTGAGAAAAACAGGAAGAAGTCCACTTCGGACTTGAAAATATTCTAAGGCATGGAGGGCACTTCGCCCAGAATGCTGCCGAAGTTGCCACTTCGGGCACTATAGCTGTCGAACCTCCACTTCGGCTACAACTCCAGCGAACCTCCCCCGCCCCGATGCTGAAAAAGAGTTTAAGGCAGTTAGCTTGCTTGGCCAAGAAAGTTCCCGAAGTACCACTTCGACCCATATCCTCAGCGAACGGTCTCCAGAAAGGTGCTAGTTTGGGCCCAAACTCAGTGAAGCGGTCACTTTGGGCGCCAGGTGCCCAAACTCAGCGAAGCGGTCACTTTGGGCGCCAGGTCCGCCGAACCTTCACTTCGGCCCAAGCACTGGTGAACCTCCGAGAACTCTTAAGGCAAACAAGGGCATTTCGCCTCATCTCCAGTGAAGCGCCAATTTGAAGCAAAGCACAAGTTTAATCTGAGTGTTTGGCAAAGCAAAAGAGTTGGAATTTGTTGTACTCTTCATTGCTAGCAACTGCCACTTGGGCCTCCACTCCAGTGAAGCATCCATATACTACGGAGTAGGAGGTTTTTCTGCCCCGCTCTCAATGATAGCAAGCTTGCAACTTTGGGCTAGCTCCTAGCCGAACCTCCACTTCGACCAGATTTCCTGGCGAAGCTTCACCTTGGATCTAGTTTCAGCGAATTGTGCCTAGTGAAACTGGTTTTTTGACTTAGCCAATTTGATGCATTCGAGGGCCAACCTCCCCCCTTGCCGCTACTAACTGCTACTTGGGCTAGATTCCTTGGCAAAGCTGCACTTCGGGTGCAACCTTGGCGAACCTCCCTCCCAGGCACGATCCAAGCCAAATCTTCAGCGAAGCTTCCCCTAGGCGCCTCCTGACACCAGTGCTACTCCCGAGGGGCACGTGTTCACAGGAAAAGTAGGTAGGGTATGAATCCAAGACATCTTCATGGCACATAAATGCAAATCTTCCGCCCAGAGTGGTCCCCTCACCAACTGCGGTAATGAGATGGGAGGTTTCAGCTACAAAGCTTGGCGGACGTCAAATCCCAGCTACTCCAGCGTCCTGGTGCGCTTGGTCATTAATGTTTCAGAGGGAGGGTCCTCTATAAAAACCCATGCATTGTAATGAAAAAAGGGGGGGAACATATTGCTAGAAAAGCCGCTGTATTCAAACTCTTTGCATCAATACTAAGAATCCTTGGCTCTGATTCTGTCTCTTCTTTGTATGCTGCCTTCTGTGATTATTTCTGCTAATGTCATTTATTTTTCTGATTGCTGTAATTCTGCTATCTGGATTTAAGCGTTGGATGATAAGTGGATCTGGAATTCTCATGAAGGATACATAGGGAAGTAAAACGCAGTGTTAGTTTCTGTTACATTCTTTGTGTTGATAGTTTTTGGTTTAAATATAGATAGGTGATTGTGTTGCTTGTTCTTCCCCACTGTTACTGCTATGCAATTTACGTTTCTTTCTGCCATTTCCCAATCTCTTTCTAGTTACCTTATCTAAAACCCCAAGTAGTGTAGTATAGGAGCCGGCCTTCTCCGGAGATTGGCACGGAAGGCATCTCTTCCTTCCGGCCTTTCAAGGTTGGTCCGGGTCTAGGTCGCATATGCAAACTAAATCCTTTCCTAGGGCAGCTCTGTGACCAAGAATTGCGACTTTTAAAAGATGGAGAGATCGAGTTGTCTATAATAGAGCATCTCGCTATCTTAAGATGCTAAACTGACCACATAAGGGAAAGGGCGTCGCTAGGGAAGGTAGGTCATTGCTATTTCCACTATCAATAGAGGGATAGATCTTACCATCAATGGGAAGGGTGACTTGCACGGTTCTGGGATCAGTTCTTTATTCATACGAATGATGCTCAACTCAGCTCAGAAAAGTGTATTTTGAGCTTTGAATCCTATTTTAAAAGTGGTTATGAGATTCCTAAAAAGAGATCCCCTTTAAAATCAATTATTTATTCATGCGATGCAACCGATTGTTTGAGGAATAGCTACACCTTATGGATTCATACCATGTCCCTTTCAAAATAGAGAGGGGTTGAGCTCTTAAAACTGGAAGAGGTCTTCAAGTATTGGAATGCTTTCCGAGGCTATTCCTCTTCCTTATATGACTCTTCCTTATGTTGTAGTAAAATCTAAAAGATGAATGAAAGAATCTCTTGGAGGTATTGGAATGAAATGATCGCTCAAGTGGTCAAGGTCATAGATAGCTATTTTGGGATGGGTGAGAACCCCTTCAAAGTTTATAAGCTTCTTGGTGATAATGAGCTCGGAACAACTTATTCTTCCTTCTCTTGGGTGGGCTCGATGTGAGAAAACACCTTCTTTCTCTTAAAGGGGGCTTTTCATGAGAGAAAGCGAGCTAATTCTCAGATCTAAGGGAGCTTTTTAAAGGGGGCTTTTCATATAAAACAACAAATCTATGAGATTAGCCAAGGGGTTTATTCCAGTCTACGATCACACACCCGACTCTAGAATCTTGTACCTCTATAAAGAGTTGTTACCCCTTTCTTACCCTTTTAAACGGTTGGGGAGAGGAGAGCTTTTGAACCTTATAATAAAGCATCCCTGATGCCTCTTTGAAGTTCTCCCATCTCTAGGTAGAGGTAGTTGGCGAGCTCTTTCCTTGCCCTCTAAGCGTAGTATCGATGAAAGGCTAAGCTGATCAACGAGTTAGCTAGTCAATGAATATCGGGCCCTCTTCTCTCTCTTTTCAAAGTCGAATACAGAGTGGTACCACTTTGGGATTAATAAGGTCAATCTCTGAACCAACAATAAGAGCAAGGGCCCTATCCCTATTGAGATATAGAGCACTGCTCCATCATAATAACAAGGACACCCCTTTTTAAAATAGAGAGGTATTGATCCCTCTCTATTCTAGATAAAGGGAATCCTATAGTCTTTTTCTGGGAATTCAAGCTTAAGCCCCCCATGTTTTGCCTTTAAAACATGGGGTTTAAACAGTGGGGGAGAGCCCTTTTAAACCCTAAGGCTGCTTGAAATAAAATAGAGGTTCAATTGATAGGCCAAGAGAGTTTTAATGTATGTAAGAGACTCTAACGAGGGATAGCATGCACTTGAATTGAATGGGTCCACCTTTATGTTGGAAATAAACGGAGGAGAGTAGGTGGACCGATTGGCGTGAGTACAACCTCATTTCTATCCTCGGTATGGTTCTAAAATGGTTCAATGCTGATTTAATTTCAAAATAGAGGAACCTCCCCTTATTAAGGTTCTCTTCTTCCCATTAAAGATTTCTCACATTAGAATGGGCTCTTGATCTATAACGACCTAAAGATCTAGCTAAGCACTTACTCAAGGTACCTTCATCATTATCCATTCCATCTTGAGAGTCCAAGCTTTCTCTTATAGAGCGTTTTTAAGTCTCTATTTTAAAAGGGCACTCGAACTCCAATGAATGATTGGGCCAACCCTCAATTTATTTAAAAGCTCGGTCTTTACTAAAGGACATCAACATCTTAAAGATCCTCGTCCCCCTCTCAATTTTAAAGGGACCTGGTTATAGATAGAGGGCAACAATCATTTGTTTGTTCCAAATACTCGCTTGAATGAAGAATTATTCCGTAGGTTTTTAATACATATATAATAGAATCACTCTTTTAAAGGATTGCTCCTCCCTCAAAATAGAGGGATTCAAAATAGAGGTAAAGCCTCTCCCCTCCCCCACTCCCACCATTTAAGAGGGTATTTAAAAGGGTCAGGCCCTACCATTTAAAATGCAAAGGGCCAGGTCGGGCCTTTTCTAAACCAAAATAAAACAAACTTTTTCTTCTTTAGCCAACCCTGATGAAGGATACATTTAACAAGCAAGGGATTTCTCTTGTGTCAAAATGAATAAATGTGTGGTTCCCCTTAAGAGCTTAATAATAAGTGAGCGCGACTTGGATTTATATAGAGAGGAGAGCAGACCTTTCCCGATTACATGTCTTAAGAGCAGAGCTTGCTTCTAAAGTTTCCTTGGGTGAGATTTAAAGGTATGCATGAACATAAATGACTTTTCTTTTCAAGGTCATTTTTTAAATTAATAAGTTGGGGAATAAAGGGTTTGACTTATTCAATCGGTTGAGGGTTAATCTCCTTCTAACTTGGTCCTCTCCCTTTTGAAGGCATCTTAAGTTATTACAGACGTAATATGAATTGAGTGGTTTGCTTTGGGTCAAGCTCTCTCTATTAAGCTTTAAAAAGGGTTTTTAAAATAGAAGGCTCTTAAAAGGGGACCTTTTAAATTAAGCTCCTTTGTTTTAATAATTATTTTTTAAGGTCCTCAACCCGTTATAAGGATAGAGAGCTTGGATTCAGAGGGTTGAGTGCCCCTTCAAAAACAGAGAGCAGTCTTGGTATTCTAATGCAGTCGATTGATTGTGGGGGAAAACATCTATGTTTTAAGGTTAGCTGGTTGTAAAATGATCCTAACGGGGGAAGGATTAATCTCTTTATTCCATGTAAAAAGGACGATTACAAACCTCTTAAGATAAAAAGCTGACCACATCCTGGGGTTGAAGAGGAAAGGAATGTCGGGTTTCTACGTCCAACTTAAAGTTTTCAAGTTGTTGTGGGAGAGAATAGGATAATTTATTACCGAGAGAGATGCACCTTGATGAGGCATACGACAGAGAGGGGTTCAAACCTATGACCATTAGGAGAGGCCTTTTAGAAAAAACTCCCACCAATCAGGCTATATCATGGCATAGCTCTTGAGAAATATTATCTATTCTATATGACTAAATCCCTAAATTGTACACAGGTATAGATAGTCTCTCCTCATTCCATGCTGCTCTCGTGAAGTGATGAAACTGCCCAGCCCTCGCTTGTCTCATCATTGGTCCCCTCTCATATAAGGTTCGCGTTTAAGGTTCTTTCCGAATGAGCAGGAGGCCTTGGTCGCTTCAGAACTTCAAGGGGTGCGGAGAGGTGGGCCTTGATGAAAAGGCTATCCATGTCGAGTCTATCTCTTTCCTCTCTGTCTCTTTCAACCAGGTAGTTACATTCTTGTGTATGTGTCCTATTGCAGCTTCGATGAGTCCCTTAGTATGATTATTAGGATCGATTCTTTCCGGAATGTGCGAGTAAAGAATGGAGTTTTTATGTATGTAGAGCTCTTTCGTCTAGAGCGTGATCATGTGAGAAAACGATAGAAATATGACACACGAGATTCACTTCCATTCAATAAAAACGTCACGCCTCATTCATCAAAATGAGGCTCTTGTCCCTCAACCCTCACACCAGAAGAATTCACCATTTCTATTGGTCGAATTCAAAGCCATCATAGGAAAGAAAAAACATGTTTTTTGAGGGAATAACAATGGTTTCAGTGGTTGTAGGATTCAGACCTTGGAGAAATAAGGGTTAGAAAATGTAAAACCTCTCTTAATAAAGCCTAGGGGATGGCAATACGCATTACAAAAAGGGAGCATTCAGAGCATCTAGAACATTGTAAGATCACGATCATCAGTAATTGCATCACGATCACAAAGGTTAGAATCTTCAACTCAATAATCTTAATTTTCATCTCTTTAATCCAAATCATAATCTCTCTCTTGATCATCAAAATCCTAATCTCAACCTCTAAACTTTGAATCTGGCTATCGATCTAACTCTTTAATTGGTTTAAGGTAAGTAATTGTCTCTCGCTAAAGAATATTAGAATCTTCCTATCGATCACGAAAGATATGATCTAGATAACGAAGGTATGAATCATGATCATTAGGAGGAACTGGATCTCGATCTCATATTATAACTGTGCCTAGGTCATTTGAAGCTAGCTGTGATGTTGCTAGTTCAATAAGTGTTGTTGGATCATTGGTATTAGAAGTTGTTACTACTACTGGATAAGTTGCTATTGAATTTGCCAATATAGAGGGGCCGTAGGATATGAAACAACTGGATCTTCTTCTACCATAGGTGCCCTTGCCTCTGCTTTCACTTCTTCAACTATTTCAACGGTTGTTTGTGGTGAATGAACATCAACCATTGCTTTCACCTATGCTTTTGTTTACTACTTGGATGTTTCTTTTGCTTATTGATCCATATCTTTATCTTTATCTGCATTTGAATCTTTATTTCAAATTGGAAGGGATGTTGTTGGACAAGGTGGTGTTGGTGAAAGACCTAGTAAATACCAAAGCTTGATGGTGCATAAAGTGCATGAAGTTGGAATAGAGGTAGATGTGCAAAATCTTGAAACATGTTATCGATGTGCATAAAGTGTCGGATGTGCTAAATTATGATATATGCCCTTATGGCCCTTGTGGGTGATGCCTTTTTAAGGGTGATACCTTTCATGCTTCTGGTAGAAATGCAGTAGGGTCTACTACTATAATATAGGTAGACCATCTGCTTAAATTAGATATGAGTATAGATATGCTACTTAAATTGGTATTGCAACCCTAGCTACTGGCTTTCAAACAACAAGCTCTAGATCTCAATCTCGATCTGACAACATACATACCACAGTACCTCATCGAGATGGTGACCACTGCACTGCTATAGATACTAGATACCATAATAAGGGTGACAACATTATTAGTAAGGGTAGTAACCTATGCATCGTATAATGATACAAACACTCCCTCCTGAATCAAAAGATATTACATTAGAAATGACTGCATCAACGACTTCAATAGTGGCTTAACCATAAAGAATCAAGAACAAAATCAACAACATAATCATACTTGTAAGCAACATAATCGACTATGAAATCAACAGGATCCTATTCCTTTGTTTTCTTTGCTACCAGCCACTTAAATGGGTTATTGAACGAGCAACAAGTTATCGAACTATTGCTTCTGTAACTGCTCTCAGGTATGGAACTACTCGCTTTGGCACTGTAATTGGATCATCTAGATCAGTCAGTTAAACAATCATATCTGTTGGATCTTTAACAGAATCTAGAACTTAATTAACAAGATAAAATTCTAGCTATGCTACTAGCTCTATGAGATTTGCTGGGTATGAAACTACTTGCTTCGGTCGAGATTCAGATTCTAAGAGTAGTGATCGAGAGCCTGACTCTTACGTTTGTGAGTGTGACCTAGACCTTCGTGTTCCATATGCACCATAAGCAAAGCAAGCACTAATACTAGAGTCAGCTGTTCCAGATCGAGAACTAGCCCTGGTAGAAATAGAGGCAAGGATGGCAAGAGCAAAGCAAGCAGTAGACCTAGCAGCAGATCCAGTTATAGATCAAGACCCAGCATAAGATCCATACCTAGTATCAACACCAATAGGAGCATAAGTAGCTAATACGTAAGAAGCACCAGTAACATACCCAATAGCAGGATTTGCACCGTAAGCTAGGGTTGTAGGAGCAAAGCCATAACCATATCCATGCGTTGATCTAGTTAAAGAACTAGTAGTAGATCCATTAGTACCAATACATTACCAAAGCTAGTCCTTGATCCAATTGAAGAACGAAGAATCAATTGACTAATTTATAGTTCCTTAAGCATAACCAGTAGAGACCACAAATCCATATCAATATCTAGCTTATATGAGGGTGATAATACGAGTACCAAAAGTAGCATATCCAAGTATAGATCCTATAAGAACAAAGGTATAAGCATAGCCAGGACCAGTAACAAGACCAATAAACCCACCAACATAACTATCACTATCAGTAACAACATAGGAAGCAAGGGTAGAACCAATCGAAGGACCAGTAGCATTAGTAGCTAAGATGAATATAAATTAAGTTTAACCAGTAGCACCTGTAACATATTAAGTGTTTATAAACATACCTATAAGCAAAGGTAGAGACAGTAGCATAGGTGACATAAAGTAGGGTTGTAGAACTTTTATTTTAAAGTTGTTGCTTATTCATACTCACATCCAACAGTGTATCCAGTACCAGATCATGTGGAAGTACCAATAACACCACCAATAGTATCAACATCTGTAGCTAAGATGGAAGTATACATAGTATAAGATCTATTAGTTCCAGCTTATCTATCATTAGCAAAGGTATCTATCGATAACACCAAGAACAAAGGTAGGAGCATAGGCATAAGCAAAGCCATAAGTATAGGTACCTAGTAGAGTAATTTACCCAACATCTCTTACGAGTTCTTCTGTATATGAAGCAATTGAGGCACCAATATACTTACTAGCACCACTATCCTTAATAGTTGATCCAGTCGATGATCGATACCTAGCTACGTATGATCCAGTTACAGATCCACCAGTAGTAGCTTATCCAGTTCTATATACTCTAGCAGCATCAGTAGCAAAGATAACAGTAGCAGATCTATCTTTTGATATTGGCAATGCTATTGACGATGTTATTAAAGCACTACTACCAACACCAATAGCAGTTGTTGAACTAGTAGCTCTAGATCGAGAGTTGGATGCACCAACAGTCAAGGTATGGCCAGCTGGTTTATCATCATTAGAAAAGGTAGAGGTAGCAACATATGATCCACCACCATTAGTAAATTAGTTCGATCAGTAGCACCTGACAAGGCACCTGCACACCCAGGTGTTGTAGGTGGGTTGGAGAGGAGAGGGCAATCCTCCAAGGGAGGTCCCAGGTTCGAATCTCCACCCTACCAAAAAGCTGAATTGGGTACCTAAAATCCAATTGATAATGTTGGTGTGGGCAGGGCTGGGTGCGACTCCGGGTGACTTTGACGGTATAGAACCCCCTGTTCGTGGTCTCTCAGACCAAGGCGGCCCCGCAAGGGGTTTTTTGCTAAAAAAAAAAAAAAAAAAAAAAAAAGACAAGGCACCTGCACTACCAACACTATTTAGCTTTTGCTTTGCACCTGCTAGCTTTGTACCTGGCTTCGTATTTGTTGGCTTTGGTATTTCTTTATAATCTGATGCTCATGGTAGAGATTCTCAGTTTCGTGATCAAGATTGTGATAGCTATTTTAGTGATCGAAAGAAAGTTTGAAAATAGGGATCAAGACCTAGAATAGGACCATACAGGACAATAACCTATGGGATCAAATGCTACAGGACCAACATCCTTAGTTACATATCCTTAGCCAATGAAAGTTTTGGCTCCAAGAGGTGAAGATCTAGCACATTGAGACCTAGTACCAAATCCAGAGCAAGATCCCATTCAAAAGCAAAATCCAGTAGAAGGGGCATAGGTGGTAGCCATGATCGTGATAAGGATAAAGCCACCTGTTTACCCAACAACAAAGGCAAAGGACATAGAGACAAAGGCTTCATTAGTAGTGGATCCATTTCTATAGGCTTAGCAAAGGCATACATAGAAAACAATTGAAAAACACTTGGTAGGGGCAAAGACAAGAGTAGGAGAAGCACCTAAAGCATCCAGAAAGGTAGGAGCAAAACCTGTTGTGGTTTAAGTTCCTTATCAAGACATGTACCCTGTAGCTTCCCTTTGTACGGTTATAGTGCTAGAAGTAAAGGCAAGATCATCCCTTACATTTTGAGAATAAAAACAGGTGAGCTTGTTGTTTACCCATAAGTAGTAGTTAAAGGTCCAACATTAGTCGTTTCAACAAGTGGTTAAGCAAGTGATTTTGTAAATGGGGCATACTAGGTTCTTGCACCTACCCCATATAAATAGTTGCTTCGATCGGTCCAAACCCCATTGAGAGAGAAGAAGAGATTCTATATACTCTTTTTCGAGTGGGTAATCTAGCACTTTGACACGACTACTATGGTCACTATAGAAACACTATTTCTATTTTACAAGTGAGTAAAGATCTGATTCATCAGATCACAGAAGGTCTTAAGAATATATCAGTAACAAGGATTTTCTCCAGCCTGCTGAGCGGAAAGACTCAATTAACCGTAGTGACTCATAGGGAAAGGTATAAGAAGATATTTGAGCAAGGCAATATTTAGCTAAAAGGGGGAGAAGAGCAAAGAAGTTATATTTGATGAACCAATTCCAAAGGGAGGATTTTGGAGCATATCATGTTGGAATAAGGGTTAGAAGCAAATGTGATCTCCTTTGCCCCCTTATGTGTTGAGAATAAGTGGAGCCATAAAGTTAAAAGTAATTGAAGCTTCTCAACACATTGCTTGTGTGAAGATTGATGAAGGTGGAATGTGGGGAGAACTGAAGGAAACCCTTCAAGGTCCTATTATTCCCTTAGCACTTCCAAGGCCAAGGGAAACAAAAAGTCAACATAATGTTTAGAACTTCATTTGTATTTTGTGGCCATAAACTTTTGTCTCCTCATCCCGTTCTAAAAAGTGAGTGTTGTCTTATTTGCTCAACCATTTAGTGTTAGAAGGGTTGTCTCCCCTCTGTTTTAGTTATGCCAAAGTAACCAAATTTTGTGCTTAGCTAGCAAAAGATATTGAGAGACACTTATTCCGCCAATGGGTATCAAAGTTTCTCCACCACAAATAGATTATCTCCTACACCACGCTTGTTGGATGTGAGGAATATTGCTCAGGTTTAGGGAGGGATGCAACCATATCAATTGCTTTAGCCAACTAGAGAATTGGTCTAGCTATTAGACTTGTTGAGAAAGATGTGAGGACAAAGAAATAGGTATAGAAAAGAGGCCTTACAGTTAGCAGATGAAATGTGTTTCAAATGGATGTCATGCCAGCTTGTAACAGTTAGTATCTTCTAGACCTAGCTTTGGTTTTGCATGCCTTGGATTTATAGCTTATCTTTATTATGTCACTCCCCCCTAGGTGCCAAGGTTGAAGAATGTGATCTAGATGTGAGCCGTGTACTGATAACGATATCGATCAAGGTGGATATCAGGCGAGGTCAACATACCGTAGATAAAACATACACATTCTAGGTCATGCATTAGAAATGATTGACAATAATTCGATTAATTGGTTCTGCCAACTCTCGGGTCAATATAGTTTCTGGTGCTGAAGAAATAGTTAGTGCATGAATGCGGTTTCATCCCAAGCATTGGTACAACTGGTCATATCCGATACAAGAATGCTTATTGATACCGAATGTTGATCAATATGTGAGGTAAGCATATTGATTGATACGTGTGGGTCGACGGTGATACAACTATGAGAGTAGTAATCTTGAAAGAACCAGTCCTTACCTCTGTTTGCCCAGAGAAAGACCCTCGTTGGATACAAGTATGGATTGACCAGTTCAGCCTTACCGTAGAAGTGGTTCCAGCTATAACTCCTGTTGACCAATATGCCTATGCTTTTATTTCATTTTCTATTCCATCCCTACTCTATAATGGGTTGGGCGGGCATCATATGTACCCTTGCCCATATCGAACTAAGGTGCAAGTTGCTGTAAGGGTTGATGCATATGCCAAGTCTTAAGGTCCTAGGTTTCTATGCACATGCTTATCACTGAAACATCTTGGGATTCTTATCCTTGACCCAATCATGTAAGTTAGGGCACCCCTTAAATACACACAAGGCTTCCAAGGAGAGTGTTTGATGTCGATATAGTTACTGCGGAAAAGTAGTATACAAATTATTGAATTGAGGTTGTGGATCTCACTATCCAATGCTCTATATATTTAATGGATAATACCTCCCCTACTTTAAAAGGGTTCCTATGCATGTGTTTACTCCCCATGCCATCACCCTACTCTCTATAGGTGGCCCTACTATCTATAGGGTCCACTGTGTATAGGAAGGGCTCTCTAGGCTTATCCGCATGTTCTAGATATGGTTCATTGGACTCCTCACATAGCCCCTATATATATAATGGGGTATCACAAAATGATGGATATGTGATTGATGGATCTCGGTTATACCTATAACCCGTTCACATGCCAAGGAGCTCTTCTCTACGGTAGATACCGATATCGTTGAGTCTAGTTATCGTCGTTGCTCTCACCCATCAAAGGAAGCCATTTACCCAAATATACCTCGTCCTAGTACGGTTTGCATAGTTTGCAATGCTTGGGTTGAGGTGAACAAAGAAATATGGTTGTGATGGAACCGACCAATAACACTAATGATAGGTAGGTTTGATACGATAAATTGAATGGTTATCGTGGTTAAGCAAGATTGATTATGCCTTAAACCAAGTGAAGTCATAGTTGATTGCTCCGATTTATCCTAGGTATGTTTAGATTAGGATTTCCCATCCACCTAGATATCTTAGTACTCTCGTAGGCTATTTACCTTGATGCGAGGTAGGGTTGCCATGCGAACCATACCACTTTTAGAACATATTAATCATAATGATAAATGATTGAATGGGTAGATAATGCATGTCTTTATGATCCCATTCCCTCTGATACTCTAGCGCTTTGCAAGTTCACAACTCTCAAAGTCTTATGCAGCTATTCGTCAAGATCTTCGACAAGTGTTGGTCTTTTGACATACCAGAATTGTGTTGAGACCAATTAATTGAGGTCCTACCTTCTTGATTCCTTGTCGACTATTACTGATTCATCATTCATTCACCCTATAAAAATAATAAAAGGGGGACATTGTCATTGGTGATTTGAGGATTTCAACACTTGTGTACCAAAAGCAGAATCCTATACTTCTATTTTAAGGAAGATTCTATACTATTTTGTCATATCTAGTTGTATCCTGCTTTGTCACATCTTCGTGGACCTATCGTATTTTGTCATATATTATACATTAGAATCTCCATCCTAACATCCTATTCATTTGTAATATATAGATAGAGAGCTTTCAAATAGAGAGATTTCCCCCTTTCAAATTCCTTTTAAAATTCTTTAAAGGGTATAAATAGCTCTCCAATAGATCATGACATATTCTTAGCTTGTAGAGCAGTCCCAAATACTACTTCAGAAATCCATGTTGGGGGAGGGAAGGATAAAAGCATACCGTATGGAATAAAAGAATCCATACCTCTCAAAAAAGTGAGATGTACTTTTTTATTTTTAAATATAGAGGCTCAATCCTTATCTTGCAACAACTCTACTGCTTTTAAAATAGAGAGGTCAATAGGGAATTACACAAAGAGGATTCCTTTCTCCACATTTAATAAAAGTGCATCCGGACCAAACATTTTCCTCTTTCAAAACTACTCCTCTTGGACTTGAAAAATATTATTTTGGAAGGGAGACGTTTTTCGCAGGACTGCCCAAACTGCCGAACTCGTTTCGGTCATATCTCACTCATCCGGACTCGGATTGAGCTGAAATTTTGAGGGTAGATGCCTGAAAAACCCTAGAACGTCTCCACCAATTTTCATATCATTTGGAGCAACACAGATCCTAGCGCATCCCTATGTGTGAACGACATATTTGGCAAGCGGCTATGCGAGGGTTTCATCCGGGTTGAGTGCAAGCAGCTCCAGAGGTTGGTTTTTAGGGCCTTCGGGCCCTAGCGGCCAATATTTTTGTGGTTTATTCTCAATATTTTAGCAGGAAATGTTGCGGGGGATACAAGATGGGTTAGAAATTTGTCTTTCAACGGATCATACTGTGAACTTGAGTGACAACGGCTTCCAATTTGCTGCACAAAAGAAAAGTGAAAACCATACCTTTCCACGACGTCTAGGGCAAGGATTAAAGAGATCACGAAACAAGTTTCAAGCGAGTTGATCAAAAAATGGCTCATATCTCAAGTGAATCTGGTGCTAAGGTGCACCCACAAAATAATTCTACTGTGAAAACCCCTATCAAGGGTAAGAATTTTGAAGACTCGGTCCCAAAAATGAATTTTAGGGATGCCCTTCGTGGTGGACAGCCTCAGCCCAATGCTAATATCAATATTAGGGCTTCCCATAAACCTCTAAGAATGCCTAAGATTGATCCCAGGAAAACAGAGTCAGGATGTCTTAAAGCAGGTGATGGAACTCCTATTGTTAAGCTTGATATGGATAACATTCAGACTGGCATTGAAGATTTGGAAAAAAGAGGACTAATTTGTCGGTTCGTGGGTTTTCGTCCGAGTCTATCTGCTTTCAAAGTCTGGGCTGCAAAAAGCTGGAAAACTAAAGGTGAGTTACAAATCTCTATTTATCCAAATGGTTATTTTCTTGTTTTATTTGCTAATAATGAAGATAGAGAGAAAACTTTTCAAGGGGGTCCTTGGTTTTTTGGAAGGGCGGGGCTTTTCATGAAGCCCTGGCATACTAAATTTAAAGCCGAAGAAGAGATGCCTTCTATTGCTCCCGTGTGGGTTAGACTCTTTGGCCTCCCTATTGAATTTTGGAATCCTACTATTTTTTCTTCAATTGGAAACTCTTTAGGAACTTTTATGATGATTGCTGATTGTACTCAAAATTTTGAACATATTATTTATGCTCGGATTTGTGTTTTAATGGATTTTGACAAACCCCTACCTAAAAAGATCACATTACAATTTGGGGAAGACACTTGGGAGCAAGTAGTGGACTATGAGAACATTCCTTTTCGTTGTAGAATTTGCCATGAATATGGTCATTTGGCCGGTGCTTGCCCAAATAAAATTCCTGATCAAAAGAAAGAAGATATAAACTTAGCGGGTTTCCAAATACCTAAGAAGAAGAACACTCGAGAAAAAACCAGTTATGAAGGATCAATCAAAGTCATCTGCTAATATGTTTGAAATCCTTTCCACAAATGATGTCCCAAGTGAGGAAGAGGAAATAATGGAAACTGAAATCTTAGAAACACAATTTAAATATGAAGGGAAGAACTCGGAGACAAACCAACAAATCAAAGGTTTTCAACAGAAAAAAAAGGAGAAAATTTACACAAGAAAAACAATATTTCAAATGTCAAAACTTCAAATAATGCAGGTCCCAATATAGACTCTATTGAACCATCTAGTAAAATTTTGGTTGTGTACGAGCATTCTTCAAGGTTAGAAGCCATCTCAGATTCAATTGGAATAAGTCAAGAAACAGGGAAAAAAAATTGAAGATGGATTCTAATCAAAAAGTAGGTCGCAAGACCAATCAATATCATATGGTAAAAGAAGGTGAAAAGCTTGTAGAGGAAGGTAAGATTAATGCCCTTCCCAAATTTTTTAGCCCTGGTATTAATGAAGATCATCACTTGGAATATTAGAGGACTCAAAGGGAGTCTTTCAAAACAAAATGAAATTAGAAGAATGATTCGGGTAAATCATCCACATCTTGTTTTCCTTCAAGAAACTAAGATGTCAATGGAGGATATGGACTTAATTGCCAGTAAAATTTGGCCAGCTGGAAAAGTGGTTTCCCTCGGTTCCCAAGGGACTTCGGGTGGCATTGCTTGTCTTTGGGATCCAAAAGAGGTAGTTATTCACCATATGGTTGGCAGTTGGGGTTTGTTGGCTATAGCTATTCAAAGTAGACATTCCAACCAGATTATGCTCTGCATTACTGTTTATGCTCCGACTTCTTTGGAGGAAAAAAGAAGACAGTGGAAGGATATTACTCATATTATCTCTCATTTTCCTAAAGCTTGGATCTTGATCGGAGGAGATTTCAATACCATCCTCTCTCTGGATGAGAAAAGGGGGGAAATAGAAATTTGGACAAAAGCACCGACCTCATGAGCGAATATATTGCAAACCTCCATCTTGTGGATATCCAACCGAGATAATGGCCTTATGACTTGGTCTAACAGAAGGCAAGGCTTAGCTTGTATAATGGAGAGATTGGATAGGTTTTTGCTCTCTGAAAATTTCTTAATCCATGGTCACATTCCTAAAGTGAAGACTCTTAATAATGCTTGGTTCGGATCATTGGCCGATCATGGTGGAAATGTGGAAAACCAATGTGAGTTTCTCTCCTTTTCGTTTTCAATTAATGTGGCTTAGAGACATTTCCTTCAGACCTCATGTGCAACAATGGTGGAAGGAAGGTAAACCTAGGCATGGGACTAAGATGTTCTGTTTTGTCAAAATAGTGCAATACATTAAATCCAAAATCAAGACTTGGAACTGGAAAGAGTTTGGGGATGTTCATAAAAAAAAACATGAAGTTATTGCTCATCTTGAAAATTTGAATAAGAAAATCCGTTTAGATGGCCTCACGAGAGAAGAGAAGTGTAGATGAAATTAAACTCACAACTCGGTTAGAGGAATGGGAAAAAAGAGAAGAAATCTTATGGAAGCAAAAATCTAGAATTCAATGGCTCAAAGAAGGAGATCGAAACACAAATTTTTTCCACAAATCTCTTCTAGCTCGAAGATCTCACAACTTTATTTCTTCCTTAAAATCAGATTCCGGAGATGTTGTTTATACTTGGGATGGCATGAACTCTATTGTTGTTGATTACTTTTCCAATATTTTTGTTGCTACTCCCCTTGACTCAGCTTCACAATATAATGTTCTTCAAGCAATCCCTTCTCTTATCACTTACGAGGAGAACTCTATTTTAATTGCTCCTGTTACTATCAATGAGCTTCAACAAGTAGTTTTTAAAATGCAAAAAGGGAAAACCCCAGGTCTCGATGGTTTTCCTATTGAGTTCTACCAAGAGTTACGGGATATCCTTCATGTTGATTTATTAGAGGTGGTGGAAGAAGCCGGGAAAGCCAAAGAAATTTTGAAGGTTATCAATAAAACTTATATTACTCTTGTTCCAAAAGCTCAAGAGGTTGATCATATCTCAGCTTTTAGACCTATTGCTTTATGTAATGTTCTTCTCAAAATCATTACTAAAATCATGGCGAGAAAGGTTGAAGCCTCTTTTGCATAAGATTATTTCCCCGAGCAAGGGGGTTATGTGGAAGGACGTCAAATAGTAGATGAGATAGTTCTTGCTCGGGAAGCCATCCATTCCATGGATATGCAAAATTCTCCTTCCATGTTCATTCGGTTAGACTTATCCAAAGCTTATGACAGAGTGGATTGGCACTTCCTTATCAAAGTTTTGAGGCAATTTGGTTTCTCTAAGGATTGGATGGATTGGATTATGGGATGTATCTCTTCGAGTTTCCTACTTAGTTCTTATCAATGGCAGGCCTTCTCGGTCTTTCCCAGCTTCTAGAGGTATTAGGCAAGGTGACCCGCTATCCCCTTATTTATTCATCATTCTTGTTGAATGCTTGGGTAGGACTATAACCAAAAAGAGGGAAAACAAAACCCTTGAGGGAGTTACCATTGCTCATGGAGCTAGACCTATCTCTCATCTTCAATTTGTGGATGACTCTACTATTTTAGGTAAAGCTACGGTTAAGGAAGCTTCTAATATTAAGCAAATCATTAGCTATTTTTCTAAGGCTATCTGGGCGGTTGATCAATGAAGACAAATCTAAAGTTATTTTCTTTCATTGCTCTGCTAGACAGGAATCCATGGTCTTGGATAAGCTAAGATATAAGAAGACCTCTCTTCCAATCACTTATTTAGGTATTCCCATAAATATTCAAAGGCAGAAAAATAAAGATTGGAATTGGTTGTTGGACAAAGTCAAGAAGAAAATTGGAAAGTGGACCAACAAGTGGCTTTCTTATGGGGGTAGAATCACCTTGGTAAAATCAGTCCTTCAAGCTATTCCTATTTATGTTTCTTCCGTTTTGAATATTCCAAAGGCTGTTCTTCGAGAATTGGATCAAATCAGTCATCGTTTCCTTTGGAGTGGTACTAAGGAGAAAAGAAAATGGGCCTTGGTGAAATGGGATACTTTATGTCTTCCTAAGAGTGAAGGGGGGTTAGGTTTACGGTCTTCAATTAATAACAACAAAGCTTTAGCTGCTAAATTATATTGGAGGATGTTGCATAACCCCAATGCTCTTTGGGCCAATAATCTCCGTGCTAAATATGCTGAGAACAAAAGTCCTGAAGACCTTGTTCGCTATCAACTTCCTACCAAAGGTTCTCCCATTTTAGCGAGTTCTTAAGACTGGTGAGGATTTGATAAAGAAAAAATTATTTTGGATCATTCATAATGGTCAACATGCAAATTTTTGGACAGATTCTTGGGATGGTCACAAGCCTTTGATAACTCAATTTCCCGATTGGAGGCCTTGGATGGAGGAGCTTCACCGAGCTAATTGGATAAAGGTGGCTAATTATTGTCGGTACCATACTTGGTAATTCAAAGGTTGGTAGATATTGGATCCCTATTGAGGAGTGGCCTATTCAAATCCCAGAAAGGCAAAGACAAGATATCCAAGGCATCCTTCATATGAGATCCCTCTCTTGGTCCCATGAAAAAGATTGTTTTGGATGGAACAACACTACTAAGGGTGAGTATTCGGTTGCTCAAGGTTATTTGACCTTATGCCATAATAATCCCAACCATTCTTTTGACATATTTTCTCAATTGTGGGCTCAAAAGCTCTGGCCTAAGGTGAGGTTCTTTAATTGGCTTTTATTGCATCGTAGGGTGCTTACTTGGTGAGCAACTTATGAAGCGTGGTTTTCATGGCCCTTTTAGATGTGAAATGTGTGAAGAGAATGTAGAAAATATCAACCATATTTTTATTGAGTGTACTTTAGCCTCTGAGCTGTGGAGGAGAATGGCCACTTTACTTGGCTTACAGTGGTCCAATTTTTTTACTTTTGAACAGACTTTGGAGGGATTGGCCTAATCAAGAGGGTGTTGATCATTTTATTAGGCAATTAGTTTGGATGGGTTCTACCATTCTTCTTTGGAATATTTGGAATGAAAGGAACAACCAAATTTTTAATCAAGATAGTAAGGATATTCACTATATTTGGCAAAAGACCATAGCCAACTTAGTTGAATCAGTCCATCATCTCCTTAATCACCCCCAAAACTCCCACCAAATATGGGATCAAGTGATGCAAAGATTGAATATTAAACCTTCTAAGGGCAACCATCTTAAAGGGAATGTGAGTATTAGTAAATTGGATAGGAATAGAAATTGGCAACCTCCTCCTAAGGATTTTGGAAAAGTCAATACCGATGGAGCCTCTAGAGGGAACCCTGGAAAAGCCAGTGTGGGAGGAATTGGTAGACTTTCGAGATGGCTCCCTGGTTTTTACTTTTGCTGAGAATTTGGATATTATTTCCAATAACCTTGCTAAGGGGTATGGTATCCTCGAGAGGTCTTCGAGGAGGCTACTAAGGTTGGATGGGAAAAGGTGATAGTTGAGTCGACTCTCAACTTATGATTAATCTCTTGAAGAATCCTTCTAAGAATCATAAGGTGGATTGGAGAATAAAAAGAATTATTGAGAAGATTCGGTTAATCCGGATGGGATTTTTGAAAGTTGATTACAATCATGTGGTCGAGAGATCAAAACAAGAGTGTTGATGCTTTAGCTAATTGGGCTTTGGACAAAGGTGATCTTACTTGTTATGGCCACCCTCCTATATGGTGGGCTTCTCAAATTAGGGAAGCTCTTCTTTCTATCATTTCTTTGGATGGCTCCAGTTCTGAAGGTACCTAGTTTCTTCTTGTTTTTTTTTTTTTGCTTCTCTTTGGTTCATTCAGTTTTTTTTAGTTCCCTAGCTCATTCTATTCTTTATTTTGTTTCCTCTGTTGATTCTTGCCTTAATAGTCTTCTGGTCTAGATAGGTCTTTGTTTTGTTCATTTTTTATTTCCTTTTTCCTTTTTGTTTTTTTTGTTTAGTTTTTTAAGGTGGGTGGGTTTTTTTATTTTGTTTTGTTTTTGTGTTCTTTGTGTTGTTTTTTGTTGTTCTTGTGTTTTTGTTGTTTTGTTTTTTTTTTTATGTTTTTTGTTATTGTTCTTGTGTTTTTTTTTCGTTCTTGTTCTTGGGTTTCTCTTTGTTTGTGTTATTTCGTGTTTTTATGGGTGAGTGTTTTCTATATTTTTTGTTTTTTTTTTTATTGTCTGTTGTTGGTTGTTTTTTATTTTTATTTTTGTTTTATTTTTTAATTTTTTAGGTTTTGGTTGTGTTTATTTTTCTTGTTTTTTTTTGGGTTATGTCTTTGTAGTGTTCTGTTGTTTTTGTCTTGTTTGTGTTTTGTTATGTGTTTCTTGTGTTTTTCTATGTGGTTTGTGTTGTGGTTTCTTTTATCTTATTGTGTGTGTTTGGTTGTGCTTTTGTTTTTGACACACTCAAGGAGCATGTTTTTTATTTTATTTTATTATTTTTGTTGTTATCTGCTTATTTTTAATTGGGTTTGTGTGTTTGTTTGCTCCTTGAGTGTGTCAAAGGTGGTAGGCCAAGTCCGAGTCCTGGGCGTTTTTGGCGGAATGGATACCCCTGCCTCCTTGGGTCTTACCCGAAAGTGGCATCCCTTTTGGGATGTTTTCCACAAATAAAAAAAAAAATAAAAGCGCAACCCCATCTCTCTATTTTAAAAGGGGAGAGATTCAATAACAAGAGCTTTATAAAAAATGTGGGAAGGGAAGAAAGAAGTATTAAGAAGGGCTCGATTTGAAGCTTTTACACTAAGGGTGGGCCTCCTCAAAGACTTAGGTTATGAAGGGGGTGATGAAGAGCCCTTTTAAAATAGAGAGGGTCCCAACCTTGAAATAGAAAGGCTCCCATTCCTATTTTCCTCATTTCACCATATTGAATATATTAATTGAATACCGTTGAGCCCTCCCATTTAATGAGAAGGGAACACACCCCTCATTAAAAAATGCCTTCTCCCATTCTTAAGAATATTTCTGGAGGGATTTTAAAACAAAAGGCCCTTTAGTTATTTCTCGGCAAAATCAAACTTTTCCATACCTTCAAATATGTCAATGTCCCCATGGTTTTTTTAAAGGGCCTCTTTGAAATGAGAAAAGATTACCTCTATTAAATTAAAAGGGCTCGCTTCCCTCCCCTTTGGCTTTTAAAAGACCCTTTTAAACATGGGGGCATACTATTTCCAATTTATTTAAAATGTTAAAATAGCCTGGCCACGGTGATATCACAAAAAACCACTCTTTAAAAGGGTTAAATAGATCTAACAATTAGGATCCACCCTCTTCCCAAGCAAGCAAAGAAGTCTGATCTTGTGCTCTCTTATCTTAAGCTAGAAAACCCAACTGGATGAATGCAATGTTTTCTCTTATATAAGGTGCATCCCTCAGCTCCCATGTCCATTTTAAATGGCCAACATCCCCACTCGGAGACCCGCCAAATAGGCAAGGGATAGGGATATAAATTTGATGCTTCTTCATTTTCTAGTCATCGTAAGAACAAATGGATGGATGTATGTGCACCGCGATTCAACTCTATCCCCTCCCAGCGTATGTCGGTTGACAAATATGGCACCCTCCCCAACCCCTCTCCTCTATCGCTCGACTAAAATTGCATATCTAGATAGGTAGTTGAGGGCACTCACTGAATCATAAATAAAGAGGATCCTTTTTTAAAGAGCTCCAACTAAAACTAATCTTCAATAAGGAGGGGTGGACACCTGATTTCTAATCACAACACCCGCCTCTCCTATATAAGGTCATTATTCAATCAACTTTGTTTAAGAGCTATAAGCGTGATTTGATTGAATTGGACTTTGATTGATTATGAGGAAGTCATTCTCAAGTTCACTCCATATTTTTTGTGATCTTCCTAGGCATTGCAAAGCGTGTTATGGAACGGAATTCTCTCTATTTTAAAAGTTGATTCTTTAGGTGGTTTTGGTCAATCACACTTCTTCTGAGGTGCTTTCGTAGAGTGCATAACCATAGCAAGATCGGGTACCAATTCAAAGTGGCTTGCTTCTCTAGAGAGGTGAATAAGGTCGAGCTTTTCCAAAAAGGTTCGATGGTTGGGTTAGTTAGATTAAGTTCCTAGGGATAAAAACCTTGTCATTTTTGGAAAGCTTCAAATTCAAGACTTAAAATTGTATCTCCTCTTCTTTCTATATAAAGGTAAGTAAAGCTCTCTCTCCCACAATTTAAAAGGGTCGAGCCTTTTAAGGGTCTTTTTAAAACATGGGAGGGATTTCTTTAAAATATAGAGATAGAGAGCAGGCTTTTATTTGATTAATGGGTCTAGTCATCCTCAGTGAAAGGGTAGAACCAGGTCATGAACAACTATGATCCTCGGAAGAACCACATGAAAAAGCATCTTTAATTGGGAGAGTAGTTCTTTTTGGAGGCAGGTCCCTTTGGTCTTAAAGAGCCCTATTCTATTATTAACATGAAGTCCTTGTTGACTTTGAATAGAGGCAAAAATCCGATTTATGGGAACGGATCTATCGCCATGATGAGTTGCATAAACTGCTATATGTCATATGAGAGCCAACCAAGCCCTTGTTCACCTGTGTAGCTTGATGAGTCCCTTCATTGAATAAAATAAAAGATCATGAATCTCTATGATCTATGGAGCTGTTCCATCCCCAAGAGATAATGGAGATTATGTTTTTATATAGATAATAGGGCTCAAAGTTAGGGATAATGGAGATGTTTTCATTGTTAATAAAGGGGGGCTAACTAATGGGCTTCCTTTTGTCCTTGGTTGTTGAATATAGGCGAGCACTCCCTTTTAGAATAGACAGGTTAACTTCAATCTTAAAAAGGGGGAGGGGCCTCTCATCGGGGAAGGTTGTCTCTCTTAAAACAGACCCCTTTGAAAATAGATTTATTTGGAGAGAAGACTAAACTTTTGAGCACTTTTGATTGGCCCGTGAGATTGGAATAATGCCGTAACTTTTAAAATAATAAAGAGGACTTCTCCCCTTCGATTGACTGATTTTAAAAGGCTCGGTTTTTCTCTTATCAAAGGAAAGGAAATGTATATAACACGATTTGCCACTCCGCCGAAAATCGAAAAGAAAGAGAAGGGATTTTCGGGAAGGGAGCGGAAGATAGACGAGAATAAGGATTGCTCTTTGAAATAAAATTCCCACTTAACCATAAGTTCGCCGTTTATAGGTAGAACTCATCCCTCTATCGATGGAAAAAATATTGGTAAGAACCTTTATCTTTTAAGGTGAAGGAAATCAACCCATTTTCCATTTTAAGGTAAAGAAGATTATAAATCACCTTTAAATGTTAGAAATTGGGAATCATTCTTTTTTCCAAGTGCGCTCTTCTAACCAAACGATCCTGGTTGGATTTGGAGGAAATGCATTATAAGTATCTAGGATCGATCGATACATAATGGTATGCGTTAGGTTGGATCAAAACAAGATGGTTCATGTCGGGTGGAGGGAAAAGGACAAATTGATCATGCTTGAATAGCCCGCCATTAGACACATCGTGGTTGGCTAGGGATGGGCACCTTTTTTTAATAGTTGACCATATGACCAAAAGTCTTCCCCCAAAAGTATACCATAGTTCCTTTGTCTGAGTGGGATTGAAAATGATGGATTGGAATAAATGCTATAGTTAGTGATCCTACACTATAGTGATTGGTAGTAGGAATAACCCCTCTTCCCTACCCGACTAGCCCCGCCTATCTTTTCAAAGGGTAAAGGGCCCTATATATCCCTTGTGTGCTTTGAAATCGAGTAACAAATTTTATTTTAAGCTCATCTCTTGCACTATATTAAAGGGGTTTGATCTATTACGGAACGAGGCAAAGAAATTCCTATCCATATGGTATGCGCTGCATCCTCAAGGCTCACTCCCTCTTGCTTAAATATGGTGGGGTGGGCCTTTTTAAGATTGTCAAATCCGAAAACGATCGTCCCTATCATGTATCTCATGAGGATGGAAGTACGCGTCTTTGCATGAGATCGAGAACAGCGCTGCGGTTATGGATAAAGAGCTCGATATGAGATACGCCCAGAGAAATGCCCTTTTTAAAACAGAGGGGGCCTCTCTCTCAAAAAGGGAGAATACAGCTTTAGTGGATCGGGGAAGTGAATCTGTACCTCTCATTGTAAAGCGGATTTCTCTCTACCATAAATAAATGAAGTGTTGCTTTTGTTTAAAAAATCTGAAAGTGAACTCAACCTTTTAAAGTAAAACTCAAAAAGGATGAATATGGGATCTTTTTTGAACCTGATTCTAAATTATTCTTTAAGGGCACCCAAACAAATTATTCCAATGATGATCCCCATGATTCCAATGTCAATGATTTATTTTTTGAATGCTCTCCTCCCTTGTTTTAAGAAGGGCCTTTTGAGGTGAGCCTCTTCCCTTTAAAATTGAGAGGGCCTTTTCCATTGGAATGAATTCCAATGATTCCAATCCCAAGTAATCTATACCATGCATGATCTGGTCAGGGTTTTAACTTTAGGACGGGGTGGGGAAAAACATGTTGAAACAACATGAGCGATGAATCGATTGGGAGTGAGCGAAGGGTTCGATTGTAGAAAAGGTGAATCCTTAAAATTGAGCTTATATAATATCTTCCTTTAACTCATAGAGACCTCAAATTGCCTCAAAAAATGGCCCCCTCCCTCTATTATTAATGTAAATCTCATTCATATAATCACTTTCGTTAATTGGTATAGCGCGTTCAGGTGATCTATCTGTGATCAATGCTCGTGTGTAACCATGAAATATACATATGGGAGCCCTAGACCTCGCACTCCAAGGTCTGGCAAATATAGATGCTTCATGCCATCTATATTTTTTCCTTAGCCTATAATAAAAAACAGGACCCTCTATTTTAAAAGGCCTTTGTAAACATGGGGAGCATCTCATTATAAATCTCGATTTTGCCCCGAATAATGAATAGATATGTCGTCCATCATATGATACAATACAATATGTAACATGAGGGCTTACTACCCATTCAAACAATAACTTATCCGTTCAAGATATTGAGTAGAATTCTTCTTCATATTCCCTTAATGAGCTGCCCCCACATGAAGCCGCATTCGCTCATGCCCAAGCTCATACCAACTCTTAAGGGTATGAGTGGGTGCTTTGGATAGTTGGTATTCGAATTTCCCCCCTATTTTGAAATAGGTGTGGCTTATAAAAGATGGAGAGGTCGAGTTGTCTATAATAGAGCCTCGCTCTCTTAAGATGCTAAACTGACTACAAAAGGGAGCTGGCATCGTTAGGGAAAGGCGGGTCATCACTATTTCCACCATCAATAAGGAGATAGATCTCACCATCAATATGAAGAGTGACCTATACGGTTCTGGGATCGGTTCTTTATTCATGCGAATGGTGCTCAGCTCAACTCAGAAAAGTGTATTTCAATCTTTGAATCCTATATTAAAAGTAGTTCTAAAATTCCTTAAAGAGATCCCCTTTAAAATCGATTCTTTATTAATGCGATGTAGTCAAGCATTTGAGGAATAACTACACCTTATGGATTCATACCAGCCCATTTCAAAATTGAGAGGGGTCGAGCTCTTAAAATTGGAAGAGGTCTTCAAGTATTGAAATGCTTTCTAGGGCTATTCCTCTTCCTTATGCAATTATTCCTTATGCGACAGTAAACCTAAAATATGAATGAAAGAATATCTTGAAGGTATTGGAATGAAATGATCGCTCACGTGGTCGAGGTCCCCAACTCCTTAAGAGGTAGATAACTCGTCGAGAAAAGGAAGAATGCCCACGTTGAGCTCCCCTTTTTTAAAATAGAGAGCCCCCCTTTTTAAAAGCTAGCGAATTTTTTTGTTTTGGTGAAACCATAGACTTCGTTTGATTCTTTGTTGGGGTGCACATCATGGATAGCTGTTGCGGAGGGGGAAAGGTGAGTGACAAGAGACTTGATCGGATTACAGACTTGATCGGTTTAGAGACTTGATCGGATTAGAGACTCGACCTTAACAGGTTAGAGACTCGACCTTAACAGGTTAGAGACTCGACCACCTTTAGATAAGTCCACCAATTCCATAGTCTATAGTAGCTAGTTGTTGCCCAGCGAGCTAATTCTTAGATCTAAGTGAGCTTTTTAAGGGGGCTTTTCATATAAAACAACAAATTCATGAGGTTAGCCAGGGGTTTATTCTAGTCTATGGTCACACACCCGACTCTATAATATTCTACCTCTTTAAAGAGTTGCTACCCCTTTCTTACCCTTTTAAATGGTGGGGGAGAGGAGAGCTTTTGAACCTTATAATAAAGCATCCCTGATGCCTCTTTGAAGTTCTCCCATCTCTGGGTAGAGGTAGTTGGCGAGCTCTTCCCCTGCCCTCTAAGCATAGTATCGATGAAAGGCTAAGTTGATCAACGAGTTAGCTAGTCAATGAATGTTGGGCCCTCTCCCCTCTCTTCAAAGCCGAATATAGAGTGTTGTAGCTCTGGGATTAATAAGGCCAATCTCTAAACCAATCGTAAGAGTGAGGGCCCTATCCCTATTGAGATATAGAGTGCTGAGATATAGAGCACTACTCTGTTATAATAACGAGGGTGCCCTATCCCCTTTTAAAACATTGAGGTATTGACCCCTCTTTATTTTAGATAAAGGGAATACTACAGTCTTTTTTTTAGGAATTCAAGCTCTAATCCCCCCATGTTTTGCCTTTAAAACATGGGGTTTAAATGGTGGGGAGAGCCCTTTTAAACCCTATGGTTGGTTGAAATAAAATAGAGGTTCAATCGATAGGCCAAGAGGGTTTTAATGTATGTAAGAATTTGATGGGGGATACCATGCACTCGACTTGAATGGGCCCACCTTTCTGCTGGAAACAAATGGAGGAGAGCAGGTGCATCGACCACCCATTATTTATTTCTCTTACTCAGAGTAACTCAATCCTAAGGCTTCTTGACTGGCGTGAGTACAACCTCATTTCTGTCCTCGATATGGTTCTTCTAAAACAATTCAATATCGATTTAATTTTAAAATAGAGGAACCTCCCCTTATTAAGGTTTTCTTATTCCCATTAAAGATTTCTCACATTAGAATGGGCTCTTGATCTATAACGACCAGGTGATCTAGCTAGGCACTTACTCAAGGTACCTTCATAACTATCCATTCCATCTTGAGAACCCAAGCTTTCTCTTATAGGGCGTTTTTAAGGCTCTCTATTTTAAAAGGGCATTCAAACTTCAATTAATGATTGGGACGACTGCCAATTTATTTAAAATTTTGGTATTTACTTAAGGAGATCAACATCTTAATGATCTCCGCCCCCTTCTCTATTTTAAAAGGCGAAAAAACCCTCTCAATTTAAAAGGGGTCTGGTTATAGATAGAGGGCAATAATCATTTGTTTGTTCCAAATACTTGCTTGAATGAAGAATTCTTTCGTAGGTTGTTAATACATAGATAATAGACTCGCTCTTTTAAAGGCTTACTCCTCCCTCAAAATAGAGGTAAATCCCCTCCTCTCCCCCACCCCCACCATTTAAAAGGGCATTTAAAAGGATCGAGCCCCACCATTTAAAAGGCAAAGGGTCGGGTCGGGTCGGGCCTTTTTAAAACAAAATAAAACAAAACCTTTTCTTCTTTAGCCGACCCCGACGAAGGACACATTTAACAAGCAAGGGGTTTCTCTTGTGTCAAAATAAATAAATTTCTGGTTCCCCTTAAGAGCTTAAGCTGTCACGGAAAATTAAAGATTGTGTAAACTCAGAGCTTCTATTTTACATTGTTACAGGCTATCACTTTTAAAGAGGGAAGCCATATAGATTCTGTTCTTGGTTTGGCATGGAATAGGGAATACAGGTGGGAATTTAGATCTGCCTCCTTGATTCTTAGCTATGTTGCTATTATATGACTCATTCACGAAGGCTGTTTTTCAAGTTGGAGTTAATTTCTTTGAGATGTGTTGGGATAAAAAACTGCAGGAATGTCTTGGCCAGTGCAAGTGCTGACAATTCTGTGAAGATGAACACACAATGTGTTCTCACACAGATAAGGTAGTTCCTCCAAGACAGGCTGAATGCATTGTCAAGTCATCTTTCGTTTGTTCAGATCAGCATAGATTCACACAGTTGAAATTATTTTAAATCATAATTTACTGGATCAGGCTCAGTGAAGTACAGTTTTTTGTTATATTCTTTTTTGTTACTTAAAGGTCCATACATGGCTCCTGGTACGTAAGTTGATTTTGTAGGGCATTGATTTGCATTTGTCAAAAATCTTATTATTATTATTTTTTAGCTAGTCTCATTTTTAATTTTCTATTTATATTATTTATATTGATTGAGCTTCTACATGGATTTGGATGCTCTTGGACGCAAATATCTGTATATTTGCCAACAACGTACACATGCATGAGGTTGCCTGAAGCCTTTAGAGGAGTCTGATTGATGTTATGACCCTTACATTAGTGCACTGTAAGCCTTACACTGATCTATCCATCCAAAGACCTATCTAACATCCATTCTTGATTTGTGTTGAGGGGTCAGTTTCCAAGTCCAAATTGATGGCTTTTCAGTTTATGCTCATTCACCCTGTTTTTATCAATTAGAGGAAACAGTGTCCCTGTCTTTTCAGAGGTAGAATTGAAAACTCTGGCAGGGCTGTAGTTGAAAATGTTGACATTTGCAAAATAGTTGAATTCTGGATTTTTCATGTGCTATTTATATCGGAGATGCATTTACCGCTCAGCCTGCTTTACTCTCACTTATACCTTCATTGAGCTTCATTAACCATTATGGTCATCTGATAATATAAATACTATATTAATGTAATTTGCCAGACTTAATTTACTTCAATACGTTTGACAATAAGAAAATTGTCACATTGACATTGGAACAAACATAGAATCAGTAGATGTTCTTTTAGCTTTTGTAGGAAACCAGATGACAATTTTGCACCAATAAGCACATGACATACCTTTAAAACTAGGCACCTTTTCAAAATTTTGAGTGTTGGACTTTAGTTAGCTTCCTTCTTTCTTGAGCTTGGTTCTGTAGTTCATATGGTTGTTTAAGGTTACCTGTTATTAAAGGAGTAATACCAGATTGCTACAGTGTTTTCTTGACGAGGGTAGCTTGTGGTTAAATATTGCAGTTAAATAGAATGAAAATTTTTGTATCAGATGATAGTGACTTTTGGCATCAGACAGTAGCTAGATTCTTTTTTCCAATCTTGGTTTTGTAGTTCATAACATTGTTTATGATTACCCATTACTAATGGAATAATGTCAGATTACTATACTGTTTGCTTGATGAGGTAGTCTTGTGTCAGCGGGTGGTTAGTACTGTTCTGATCACAATCTTTTTCAATATTATAGTTGGTTTGGGAATATGTCAATTGAAAATCATGAAAATGATATGTAAGTAATTCCTGCACGATGGACTCAAGGAGGCAACATGGCAAAATTGGATATCCAAGTTACAATGTGAAAGAAATGACTCTTTCATTTCTGATCTTTCTGATTTAAGATTATCTTGTGAATTGTAATTCATTGATTCTTTCGAAAATGGGCATTGATTGCTTGTTCTAATCTTCAGATTTCAGTGTTATTCTTTTGGGATAGTATCAAAAATATTTCAATGACTTAGTTAACAGGCATTTTTACCAGATGCAAATATTGACTTACTGTTCAATCCTCAGTCTGATGCTTTTCCAAATGAGAAGCGTTCAATATACAACAATTGTTTTTATATTTGGAATGTTCAACAAGTATTTGAACAAAGATTTGAGAAGAGATGTAGGGTTGCAACTTATAGATGTGTTATTTATTAAGTTTGCATGCATGGAAAAAGCAATTCTATATAGGATTTATTGAGCACTTAATTTTTGTTGAGTAACTTTAGTCCTTTGCTATTACTTCCACGTGCATTTTTGCCATGTAATTCTGTCTAAGTGGCTGTAAAAATAGACTTCATCATGGACAGTATGCAAGTATAGAGGTCATTGCATGCTTATATGTGAGTGAGTTATAATTACATCTTCAGGAGATCAACTTTTCTGAGCTTTCTTTGAATCTAAGATTTCAATTCGGTTGCAGGTCCAAGCAGTAGCGTGGAATTCTAATCAGGCAACAGTTCTCATTAGTGGATCTTTTGATCGTTCTGTGGTCATGGTAAGTGATGCAATCCTAGCCCATTTTTTTCCTCATTTGTTGACTCTTTGAATTGATGCAGTTATATCCTGTTCACCTATTATTACTTTCCACAGCTCTTAGAAACATTAATAAGCACTGATACTGGCCTAGTATGTGTGTGTGCGTGTGTTTTTCTTTTTAAGTTTTAAAAAACATTCTATAGTAAAATACTAATAGTTCTTATAACAATATTGATGTGGGATATTTATCTGTTTTTAATAGAATATTAATTTCTTTTCATTGCTTTAAAAAATCTACGAATAAGCTATTTTTATGTGCAAGTCAAGTCAAGGCTGGCTGTATATCATATTTGTTATGTTGCATTCAACATTGTTCCTCAAGTTTCATCAAATCCAAAGATGTGGACGAAGTATAGCAAGTGAGCTTATCAGTGCTGATTTGGAAACTTACCTTTGGTGATACGTCTAGAAGCTAATAATCACATGATACATTCATGAAAAAGCATGGTCTTCCAAAACTGACAGGGAAATGTAAGGGACCATGTAAGGGACCAATAAGTCTTTCATGTGAAATCCGAAAGGATTCAATCTATAAGATAGTTGCAAGAAACGCAATGGTGAAACTTTATTGCATGTTGTTATGGCCTGCAAGTTATTTTTGACAAAAATGGCCTATGAGAACGAGATTTTCCATTTCCTTTTGGTTCATAATATCCTACTTTTTGGCACTTGTTGCAGATTGTCTTTCTAGTTTGGGGGCATTCCTTTTGATGCCTCGCTCATCAATCACACATGAAATTCATTGGGATATATATATTTATTGCTATTTATTACATCTAACGGGGAGCAACTGCAGCTTCAGCTCTTTCTCTGTCTCCATACCTAATGCAATCGCCATTCTCTGCAAAAAGTAGAACAGAATAATTTTTAGTGTTAAAGCCCATCAAATAACTGTATGGTGGCATTTCAGTTTGCAGATAATACCATTATATCCCTTGCATGTGGGAGTTCTTTGCCCTATACTTTGAAGTTTATATAAATTGTAGTGTTCAGACTTTCCTGAGTTTGTGACTACTAAGGAGTCTGCGAGCCAAGTGATGCTAGCCGAGTCCTTTTGACCCTTGCTGAGTCTCTTTATGTAAAATCTACTGTATTTTATTTTGTTTCCCATATTTGCTGATCATTTTGACCTTTGCTGAGTTTCTTTTTGTAAGATCTGCTATATTCTCTTCCCCTTATTTGTGCACTGTCTCCCCAATTTTTTCCTTGAGCCCAAGTCTGGGTTGGAAAAACAGGCTTGTGGAGTCCGAGGTGAGGCTGAGTCTTAACAGTATGGTATAAATCACACCAAAGTGTCGGTCTTTCTTCCTTGAACGTGAGTAGCTAAATATCATTCATTATTCCCTATTATGTTGCTTGTAATCATGTGCCCTAACTCTTTACATGGAGGTCTTTCATTTGTTCCTAGCTTTGTTGACTGTTCGAAATTCCTATTCTGTTGATTTACATGTTGGCATCCAGCTTGGATTTCACTCCTGGTCATTGTACTTATATTTTGTTGCCTTTTGAATGTACACTTGCAATACAACATTTTACTTGCACCCATGACAAGTTCTTCATAATTGACTATTGGTACCAAGATGTGAAACAATTAATGAGACTCGTTATTTATTTACATTTGATGGGGAAACACCTTAAAAAGACTCGTTATTTATTTACATTTGATGGGGAAATATGGCTAGTAATTTCTTATTGCTTTGTTGCATGGTGTTAATTTGGTGGGGATGAGGAAATGCGGGGACATGAAAAGGGATGGCTAGACGATACGCCTAAATTTTGGCAAAATGGGGACGACAAAGGGGACAGCTATATATAAATATTAAGAAATATAGAAATATAAAAATTTAAAATTACAAGTGCAAAAAACATTTTAAAAAGCATAAATCTGAGTTACTTATTGGTTTTCTTATTACTAGTCAGCAATCATAGACAAAAGGAAATTACAATGATGTATTATTTGGAGAGTATAGTGATTGGTTCAACGTGATTGGGTCACTAGATTACCAAGGATGCTCTTCAAAGCATGTTGTTCAACTTCTCATTTTTGGTGACTTATTTTTTTGATTATTTGTAGCTGTCCCACAACATCCAAAAATATTATGTGGCAATGTTGTTCATTCGCTTTATGTGCATAAATCTATTGCAAAACTTATTTAGAGATGCTAGAGTTGTGTGCTTCAATTTTCATTAGAAGATATGCAAGCACTTTCAACAGAAGCTATGCAAGCACTTTCAACAGAAGCTATGCAAGCACATATATTTGCATTCTCGTTTCACTAAGAAGTTTTGAAGTTTTGGAATATGAGGGGAATTAAGTTTCCAGATTTCAAATGTGTATTTAATTGGAAAACCCTTTATATTAAGCAAACAACTCTGCATATTTCAGTTATGCAATCCTGATCCATTTGTATTCTTGTCTCTTTATATCAAGTTTCCAAATTTAAACAACGACACAATGTTTATTACCTAAGGATGCCTAGATGTCCCCTTGAGTGTCAAGGGGATGTGTGGGCATCCCCTACATGTCCCTGCATAAATCATAGTAAGGCGGGATGCATTGGGAATGTCCTCCAGCTGTCCCCTCCTAAAGGGGATAATTGGGGGATGTTCCCACCACATACCCCCATCCCATCTAGGAGGTGCATCCTTGTGGGTGTACAACTCGAGGGACGTGCCCGTGTAACAATTTTTTTAGAGAACATATAGTACAAAAATCCATTTCATATGCATAACATATTTTCTCTTAATTTTTAATCACATTGTCGTCATCATGTTTCTTGTTTCTTATAACTATGATATATAATATGGTATATAAAAGAGAGATGAATAAGTGCTCTCTCCACTAATGGTAGATGGGTGCATGCATGTGTTAATCTAAAGGGTATAACACAGAGAGTCATGAACATACCTTCCTAGGCATGTTTTAATAAATAACTTTAATAGGCCATTAAAAGGCAAGTAAGTAGATATTATAAGTATATAAGATTATATTATCATATAGAGGTATATATATAGGTATAAAGGTCCATTACATTTCCCCCTTCTCAAAAGCTTGACGTGGTGGGGATGTCCTCCAACTTTGGGGGAGGTCCCCATTGCATATAGTCGTCCCTATTCCCTAGTAGATGCATCCTCATAGGTATACAACTCAAGGGATGCGTCCTTGTGTAACAATGTTTTTTAGAGAACATATAGTACAAAAATCTATTTCATATGCATAATATCTTTTTTCTTTGTTATTCATCACATTGTCATCATCATGTTTCTTGTTTCTTATAACTATGATATATAATATGGTATATAAAAGAGAGATGAATAGATACTCTCTCCACAAATGGTAGATTGGTGAACCCACCTTCCTAGGCATGTTTTAATAAATAACTTTGATAGGTCATTAAAAGGCAAGTAAATAGATATTATAAGCGTATAAGATTATAATATAATATAGAGGTATTATATATAGGACCTCGCATCTTCACTAATGTGTTCAAAATTTGAAGAATAATTCCTTGCACGTTTCCATTCAAAATGTGTTCATATGAGAATTGTTTTTCCTTTAAGTGTAAGAAGACATATGATGATATGAATGTTGTAAATGCTGAGAATATCGCCTCATTGAATTGCGACCTGTCCACCCCAGATCAACCTTGAGGAGCATAAGATATGAATAATAATATCGTGAGAATTTGCATTGATCTTGAATCCATTCATGTCTTGGAAAATTTGGAATATGTGATTGTTTCCAAAAAGAACAAAAACTTTGAGATCTTTGAGGATGATGTGTTTATCTATACAATGCTTGTTGATGACAACTTTCATTCTTAGAATGTCAATAAGGCTCAATTTAAAGAAGCCTCTCACAAGTTGTTTGAGAACGATCATCCTTTATTTTAGGTATATTGTTAGAGATATTAATATATTTTGTAGCTGCACAGTCAACAAGGGCTTGGTTGGATCCACTTCAGACCCGATTCACTGCCAATCACTAATCGAGGATCATACCCATCCATCTGTGTTGGTAGATAAAGAACGAAGATTCATGTGACTACGGCCCTGTTTCCTCCCCATGCTTTCGCACCCACAACATCAGTTTCAACCAGAGAGCCGCACATCGTGTGTAGACCCAGAGAGCTACCTTTGGCATTCTGCAATAGATATTTGCTAAATAATGAAAGGAATAGGTTATAGCAACTACCACTGCTGCTCATGTTTCCCAATGAATCAATTCAGTTGAAATTGGAAAGTTCCCGTCTCCAAGACCCAAGTTTTCAAGAGCCGGCTCAACCCGAAATCCGAATTAACTTTTTCTAAGTTCATGCCAGCGAACGAGCAGGGCTTTAAATAATGGGGCGGATTCGGCCATCAACATCCATGCTGTTTTCTGAACGAATAACGGGCGGCGGCGCAAAGACTCGATGGAAAGAACCTACGCTCTGATCAGGTCTCCAACATATCGAGGCCGGCCCCACCTTTCTTTAAGGTGTTCTTTTTCCCGCCTCTATCTAGTTCTCAACTGGTGAAGTGAGGTTCCCCATCAAGTAACTCCTTAAAAGGAGTTAGGTTCTGGATTACCCCTTTTGAAATAGAGCGTCGACTTGTGTATTCAGAGCTTTTATTTTAAGAGATTGCCTTGTTTTGCTTTAAAATAGAGAGGAGGGTAGGTCGCTTAGGGTATCGTAATGACACTATGCTCTTTATTTTAAAAAGATTCGATTAGGTTTGAATGCTAGGAGTGGGCCGTTCACTCAGGTTCGGAGGTATGGTTTAGTAGCCATTACCAAAAAAGGAGATTGAGCATTCGACAACTTAATATTCCATTAACCAGAGCCCCGTCCTCTCTATATTTTCAAAGGGGAAGGGAGAGCTTTTGAAAAAACCCCTTCAACTCTTAGGTTAAAATAGAGAGCGAGCAGCTCGAATCTATCTCTTATGCCCTATAGGGTTGGACCAAAGCATGGGGCAGGGCATGCTCTCCTTAAAATCCGAGAGGCCAAGACTTCACTCTTGATCCACCCTCTCCTCTATTTTAAAGCTTTTAGAGGACTTATAATTTAATAGGTTTTGTTAAGCGGATCGCCCTTATATAAGAGAGGTACAGGGGGCGGCACCTGCGCGGAAGGGGCCCCCAAGCCAAGTATTAATGTCAAAGGTGGGATTTTTATGTATCCATGACTGATAAGAGAGAGGTGGATCAGGAGGGGGATCGATCTAGATGAAGGTGGGTTATACAAGTGGGTTTCTTCTACCAATTTAAGGAGGTGCCCCACTCATAAAAGCGTTATGCTGAAGAACCAGAGGGGGAGTACCTCTAATGGCACTCGATAAAGTTTGCGGCACACATCGATGAAACCACAAGCTATTTGTATATAGAGTTCCGATAAAAAAAGTCAAGTTTGGTAACCGCAAATATCTACTAGGAGCAAACAAGCTTGGGACCCGTGACAACTCCCTTTCTTTTTAAACAAGCTTTTCTGCATGTTGCATCTCTATTGAAGTTTATTTATCAATACTTTGTAAATACTTTTAGGTGCCAACTCAATGATTCTTCAAATGTTCAACTTCTTTGTCATTATCAGACAAAATCTTATCGAAATCTTGTGTCGTCTTCTTGTGCATTTGACATTCTTTTGTGGAACTTTTACTTTCCTTTCACAAAGCTTTATTTTGATTCTTTACTCTATGGATTTCATTTTCCATAAATTTGGTTGTTATTGATGCGATTTCCTTTGATACTATTTTTTTGTTGAACGCTTTCTTAGACCATCTTTCGAAGTAAATCATTTCAATTTTGGCCGAGTTTAGACCTTTTGTTAATCCAAAATTAAGGGTGATCCACCATTCCTTTGCCTCCTTTTCAGAATAAAATCATATATTCCACCAAACTTTTGCATCTTCCATTCTTGAAAATTTAGGTATAAGGGCTTTTATATGTTAATATTTTTTTCCTTTATAAATTTTGAGTCACACCTTTTTGTAGCTAAGGTCAGAACTCTTCATATCTTGGACTGTTTTCGATATTAGGTCATATTATTGTCTTGTTTGCACCTTTTTTATATTTGGTGTTCCAACCTTTTAAATCCAAATCACACCCTTTTAATCATTGGTACACCTTTTAAATTATTTGGTTGCAACCTTTCATGTCTTGATCGTGCTTTTGCATCTTGGGTCATAGTGCTCCGTGTCTGAGGCAAATGAATGTTGCTTAAGTGTTGTCTGGAAGTTGGTTGTGTGAGATGAAACAAACAAGCACTGGTTGAAAATAACCACTTGAAACTTTGGGGAAAGAAACGCTACAAGCTAAAATTCTTTTGGTCAGAAGCCAATATAAATGTAGCTTACAAGCCCACAGAAATTCCTAGTCACCCACAGGAAGTTGAACTACATATTTGAGAGCATGGATCTAATACCATCTATAAGGGACCAATACGTCTCTTACGTGGAATCCATAAAATATGACATATATATATATATATATATGTAAGAGAATAGAATGAATGCTCTTCCACCAAATGGTAGATGGTTATATAGTGCTTCAAGAACTTTACAGGATAGAGACAGCACAATACAGCAGGAATTATTTTAAGATAGCAAGACACATTTTTGGGATGGTTGGCTGTGTCTTTGGGTTGGCTTCTGTGGCCAGGGATGCATCCCTATGGCACATTGGTGTATATATCATCCAACAGGTATAACTTAAAGAGTCATGGACCCTTCTATGTACCTCTTAATAGATAACCTTATTACTAGGTTATTGAGAAGGTAAGTAAGGATATATCATAAATATGTAAGATTGTATCATAATGTAAGGTATTATATATTGGTATGTAAGGTAGGTATCAGGTCCACCATACAAACTCAAACAGAATCCACATACACTTTAAATGAATAAATACGTAATTCCGGGTGGCAGCTGTTTGGATATGCAGGTGTAATATAAGACAATTTTGATATGATGCCATTTAATCAAATTATCGCCTATTAATTATTTGCTTTATTCCCTTTCCCGTTGGTTCATAAAATGATGCAATATTACATGGCATTCATTTCATTGTTCTAGTAGGATCTTTTTAGAGTCTTCGACTAATGAATTTTTTAAAATACTATAGATGGACGTGAGGGCTCCAACGCACCCAGGCATACGGTGGTGAGTTCCAGCTGATGTAGAGAGCCTTGCATGGGACCCACATACTGATCACTCATTTGTGGTAAGAATAAATTGGTTGGTGGCCTTTGATTGTGCCTTTTAATCAAGGGACTATACTGCCTTTTCTTTGTTCAGTCTTTGAATAGATTAATCAAATTCCCTTGGATATATAGTTTTTTTTAGAGGAGAAATCACAGCATTCTGAATTCTAATTATGTTATCTTGCATGTACACATTTTACATGAATTTTCTTTGATTGTAGGTTAGTCTTGAAGATGACACTGTTCAAGGTTTTGATATCTATGCTACAGCATCAGCTGCAGATGATGGCAGCAAACCAATATTCACACTCCATGCACATGACAAGGCTGTCTATACAATAAGCTACAATCCTGCTGCCCCAAATGTATGCTTTCAGACATGGATGACATTTTGACTTGAATCATCAAAATTTGTTGCTTTCCAATGTTTTGTTATGTCATTTTTGATATCGAGTAGTTCATGCCCAGTGTTTTCTATTATAAATTTACCATATTGCTGCGCTTATGCACGCGTTTTCTATCAACTTGCTTGAAATAAAGGTTTGGCTATGCTGTCTTAATTCTGGATACCTATGTACATGGGCTTTTCATGTTCCAGGGTAGTGCTCCATAACTTTTTAGGACATCGCAGATATCAAATTGATGAGCATTAACTAACTAGAAAGAGCTCAGGCCATATCAGGGCATGGTAAACATACAGGTTTCACAATAAGAGATAATAGACTCTTGCTATCCAATAATTATCAATATTATACTGTATACTAAAGCAATGCACATCTGTCTTCTTTACATGATAAGCAGTCTCCTAAGATCTAGATGCAAGTTACTGTTTGATAATTTGTCCTTATACTAAGAGGCAATTATTGTGTGTAGGTGTGTTTCTTTTGTTCTTTTTTTTTGGGGTTTTTAAATAAGTTATATGTGGCTTCTATTGGGGCCCGCTCCCATCAAAATATATTAAACATTGTATCTGCTATTAGGTCTAGTAGACCATATCCAAGCAAATTTTCCATGGGTCATTTGCAGTGTGTGATTTTTTGAAATATATTTGCTAGCTCCCTGTTCTTCTCAAGCTGCTGCTTTTCCTCGGTCAAATTTTTGATAACATTTTCATGAAGAGAATGAATTTCCCTTGGCCAGTTTTCCATTACATCATTACCATTTTCCCATGGCATTTCAACAAACCACGATAGTGGTATTATATCACTGGACAAGATTTGAACCTTGACCTACCTATTGGAAGCCCATATTTTTCACCACTTGAGCTTATGCCATTTTTGGTTATATGTTCCATTTTTAAATTAAAAAAATATATTTAAAAAAGTTTTTTTTTTTTTTTTTTAAAGCGAAAAACCCCTTGTGGGGCCGCCTTGGTCTAAGAGACCACGAACAGGGGGTTCTACACCGTCAAAGTCACCCGGGGGTCGCACCCAGCCCTGCCCGTACCAACATTATCAATTGGATTTTGGGTACCCAATTCAGCTTTTTGGTAGGGTGGAGATTCGAACTTGGGACCTCCCTTGGAGGATTGCCCTCTCCTCTCCAACTCACCTACAACACTGGGTAAAAAAAAAAAAAAATTTTTTTTTAAACATTTATAAAATTACAAATTTGCAAATATATTTGCATATATTTTATAACTCAAATTTAATGTCTTAACTTTATTCCCGTTTTTTACAAATGCTGAGTTTATTTCGAATTTCAATCTTGTCGAACATGAACACGAACACACATTTAGTAACACAATCTTGAAATGAGGCGCTTCAAAATGAACTAGGAAGTTTAGGATGCTAGGAAGTAATTTAAGGGGCAGAGTCTGTTCAGTTGTGTTTGATCCCTGAAATGCACTATGGAATGTCTAGAATTCAAATCTGACCTAATTCAAGTTCACTAAAATCTCATCTTGAACTGCCACCAAAACTATCATTTGGATCACAAAGATGGAATCGTTCATAGTAGAGAATAAGTTCACTAGGTTTTAGACTTTGAAGCTTGGGATGTTGCTTAAACAATCCTTGACATAAAGATAGAAGATTCGTGCTATTTGTGTTGATAATGGGAGAGGCAGTGTGCTATTCTATCTACTATCTGTTGGGAGGAATGTCCCTTCACATATATTTCGATTTGTGTGCAAAGCAGGAATTTCCAAGGGTGCTTCGCAGCATTAGCATTTGAGATAAAATGAAAGGAGGTAATTAGCATGATGGTTCTAGATGTTCTTTGAAGAGTCCTTCACCTGAAAGTAGTTAGTTCTTGGTGAAAGAGTGCTAAGCACCATTAATCAACCTAGCTGAAGGAAGTGGAAAGTCAGCCTCAAGATTCTTTGTATAGGTATTTATATCACTGAGGATCTCATAATAAGATCCTCTTTATTCACTTGCCGAAGAGAGTAGAGGCAGCAAGTTCAATACCATGGAGAATAGGGTGATTGGGCTTTACATGAAATAAACTCTCAACTGTGCTAGGGAATTGTTGCCACATTTTGCTAGGGGTATAAAATTTCAAATTTCATCAGGTTGTTGCCACCCTCCTTCCTCGTTCTTCTGTTCTCATTGCTGTTTTAGTTTTCTTGGTTCATCTTCAAGTTGTTCAAATTTCAGTTCCCCAACTTTTCCCAGATTGAATGCCAGCACTTGCATGAAAAAATTGTAAAAATCTGCTAAGTATTTGTCTCTTCCCGAGATCGCCATCGCTGCCTTGCGATTTCCGGCAAAAACGTGTAGTTTGAGCGACTGCGGGCAGCGCATAAAATGGTAGAATTTTGCCTAAGTGTTGAGAAGCTCGCGATCGCCGTCACTTTTTGGCAATGCCCGTTGTCGCAGTGTTTTTCAGCGACTAAGGGAGCGGCGTTTAAAACTTGCAAAATCTCTAAGTGCCGCCAAGCCAGCGATCGCCGTCGTTTCCCAAAATCGCTCATCGCTGCAGCGCTTTCGAGCGCGCGAAGGAAGGAAAGGAGCGCTTGTGCTCAAGATCGCTATCGCGATTCCAAAATGCCCGAAATCGCTCGACTTTTCAGCGACATCCAGCAAAAAGGCAAAAGGGCAGGAAATTGGCTAACTCTTCCCCCACTCCCGCGATCGCTGTCGCAACTCACCTTTCTCAGTAGCGCTTCAAGATCTCAGCGATTTGCAGAACATTCCCAAGATCGCCGTCGTCGAGCATAATTTCTCAAAGTCGCTCAAGTTTTGAGCGCTTTCCAGCTTGGCCCGAAGGTCGTCCTGAGCTCCCATTCCGAAGATCGCCATCGCTTTTCAGCGACTTTGGGCGTTTCTTCTCCATTTCAGCGATCTCCGACGGCAGTCAGTGGGGTGTTTGAAGATGATTCTTCGCGCCATTTTCAAAACAAGTTTCGGGATTCGAGCCAGCTTCGCGAAGGATAAAATGTACTTCACCTACCAGAATTAACTGATAATTCCCTTTTCAACTACCAAATTTGTCAGAAGTTGTACGAAGTTCAGGAGAAGCATACTGCAAGTACAAGGATGGCCGACAAAGATCAAATCTGGCCGCTTTTTGCAGCTTTTACAGCTTTTGGCAGGTTTGGGGATTTGTGCTCAAAATGTAATCGGGAGGGAAAATCTGCTATAAATAGCAAAGGCATTTCATTGTAAAAGGGTGGAAGGGGGGTATATTGCTAGGAAACTTATGTATCTCTGCACTTGATTTTAATTCAGAGTATATTTGGCTCCAATAGTTGCATCTGTCTTTTATGCTGCCTTCCTCAATTATTTCTGTTTCATGTTGCTTATTTTTCTGATTGCTGTCATTCTGCATATCTGGATCTCAGCATTGGTGATTAAGTATATCTGGAATAATATAGGGAGGATACATAGGATAGAGGAATGCTAATGGTTTCTGTTGCATACATTGTTTTGATTGTTGTTGGTAAAGTGATATGTTAGTAGTTGTGTTGCTTACCTTCCCCACCCGAAACAAATCATGCTTATGTTTCTTCTTGTTCCTTTTATATCTCTTTCCTGCACTTTAAACTAAACCCCCCAAACTAAAAAATATAGGAAGCCGGCCTCCTCCGGAGATTGGCACGGAAGGCATCCCTTCCTTCCGGCCTTTCCTAGTGGCAGATTCGTAACCAACAGTTTCTCTGGCACGCCCGGTGGGACCCGAGTGTTCCACCCCAAAACAGAATCGAAGTGTCGGTGTTCGCTTCATTGCTGTCAAATCTGAACACCTGGCGACTCTGCTAAACCCGAATATTCTCTGAGTCCAGTAGACCGGTCCAAAATCAAATTCCTTCATGCAGACGAGGAGATGGAGAGCTAGAAACGCGGGACGAGAGCCTAATTTTTACGAGCTCGACATCAACGCTGCTGGAGAACGCCCGAGGTTGGTTGATTATCAAGCTGACCAAGACGAAGTGCTCGATACGGAAACTGAACAAGATACCACTTCGGAAAGCACTGAAGATTACCAAGACGCAGACATGGCAGCTCAGAATCAGCAAAATGCCGCTGAGTTGTTCCCGGTTGTTGACTCCACCGGACCTCTCAATCTAGCGGGACAAGAAGCTGTTCCTCTTGCCGCCCTGAAGGCTATTCCTACCTATGACGGGACCCGGAAGACGGCGTATGAGCACATTCAAGACATTCTGGCCTTGACTGCGCTTCATTCCATTACTAATGAAAGTGTCAAGACTCGCCTTTTGGCGCTCTCTTTGCGGGGCAAGTTGTTGTACTGGTACAGATCCCTGCCCGAAGGTGTCATCACTGGATGGGCCTCACTCGCCGGTCGGCTATGTAAAGGATTCAATGAGTCCGCAGACCCGTCCTCGCTGCTGCACCAATTTCAAACTATCCAACGACATCCACAGGAGGAAATCTCAGATTTTAATGTGAGATTCGCGCGGTCATGGAAAAGAGTTCCTCCTGAACTTCGTCCTTCTGATGGACAAGCTGCTCATTACTATGTCAGAGCCTTTGGCCCAGATATCAGTCTGGTCATCAAGTTGGCCCGTGTAAACACTTTCCCTGATTTGTATGAGGCAACTCAGAGAGCAGAGCTGGATATGATAAGCATTGGTAGACTCCCGCACAAGATGCAACCGCCCATTTACCCGGACTTTCCGCAGTCACAGTATCCGTCGGTGTCCGCCTCATCATCTCCATATCCCGATTCATCATGGAATCCTGCACCAGTAGTCACTCAATACCCTCCCCAGGTGCATTTCCCCGCTCAGTCTGTTCCTCCGCTCTCATCTCAGCCGCCATATTCTCCACTTCATGCTCCTCCACAATACCCAGCGCTACCCCCAACACCGCCATTAGCTCCGTTACCCACGCCAGCTCAACCGGTACAAGCCGTGGATGTACAGTCTAAAATCCCGCAAGCAAATGGAGTCACTGACTACCGTTTGTCAGACACTGTCTAACGACATGGCCGTGATGAAGAAGAAGCAGGCCCAGCAGGAATTCGTTCCTAGGAGGCCATACCCTCCTCCAGCGCTGACGAGAGAGCAAGCTGTCCAAAACCAGAGGGCTTCGGTAAGAAATGCAGCCACCAATGCTGGACCAAGCACTTCAGATCGAGTGAACTGGTGCTCTACCTGCAATGATCCTCACGGGGAAGAAAGTTGCATGCTGCATCAGCATTACGTCCAGACTCTTGCCGGTAGCAGCATGGAAGAAGATCAAGTAAATATGATCCGAGAAGAGGAACGCAACTTCGCTGTGTCCGAGGAAGATCCCGTTTCCATTTTAACCAAAGAGGGTAAAAGGCCTATTGAGGTTGATACAGCCCAAATGAAGCCATTAAAGGTATACACCCGAAGGGAAAGGACACAACCTGTTGCAGATGCTACTGCAAATGCTCCCAACAAAGCACCTCCGTCGCCGCCAGCTAAGGAAAGACTACCCCTCACTAAGGCTCCAGTGACTCAGTCGCCAGCCGAAACCAAAGAGCAAGCCCGAGAAAAGCTTAGGTACCCGTCGCTGACGAAGCGGCAAAGGGTCGAGGCGACGCAACAGTACCGCACTAAGTACGAGTCAACGAAGGAGGTTGAGGGACCGTCCACTTCCGGGTATAATATTGTCGACGAGTTGAAGAGGACCCCGGCGAAGATTAGCATGTACGATGCCCTTCAGCTCCCAGGACAAGTGGACCTGCTGCAAGAATCTCTAAAGACTGTGAAAGAAGGAAAACTGCCATAGCCTGTGCTAGCTCAACCCCTGACAGCGTCAATCACTGGAAAGAACAGACCGCCTCCTTTCTATTTGTCTTTACGAATGGAAGGGCACGTGGTGCACAACTGCATGGTTGACTCCGGCGCATCAACCACTGTCATGCCGAGAGCAGTTTGCGAAGAAATTGGCATGGAATACACCCGAAGTAGTCAAGGCGTCTTGCAGTTAGACGACACTCCTGTGAAGACGGTAGGTGTCATCAAGGACATTCCCATTCAGTTACATAAGGCGCCAGATATCACAATGATTCAGGAGGTTGTAGTTGTCGACTTGGAGCCCTACTTTGGCATGTGCCTCTCAAGGGAGTTTACTGCCAAGCTCGGGGGGTATCTCTCATTGGATTACTCGCACATGGAAGTCCCCTTCAAAGGGAGGAAAGTCAAAATATACAATGAAAAACCTTCTACTTTCCTAGTCGGGAGTATTCCTGAAGAAGAGCTTCAGAGTGAAATGGTTCATCTGATGACCGAGGAGCTTGAAGAAGTGGACCTGGTAGAAGAAGCCATAGAGCAACTGCAAGCTGAAGATGAATTCTACCTGATGGATTTCAATGCCATGATCGAGACTGACATAGGCTGCTATTTTGTTACCCAACCCGAGAGGCCGAAGGAGACGATGAAAGAAGACGTAGGCCCTGCCCCCAATGAGCTATGGAAGCTGTATTTCGATGGCGCCAGATGCAAGAATGGCGTCGGAGCAAGGGTTCGCCTAGTGCTATAGACTGGTCTGGAGTTGCACCAACAATGCAGCAGAATATGAAGCCCTATGCTTAGGTTTGAAGAAAGCAGAAAGGCTCGGGATCAAACAGCTGCAGATCTTCGGAGACTCAGAGCTGGTGTGCAATCAGATCACTAACAAGTGCGCCTCCAAAAAACATTACCTCAAGGCGTACCGCAATCGCGTCTGGGACCTGATGGAATCATTTGACTCCTTGAATGTCAAAGCCATCTCAAGGGAAAAGAACAAACATGCTGACATTCTGGCATCGGTTGGAGCCAGATACGTCCCGGCTGATGACACTATGCAGAAGCCGAAGCCGGTTCGTACCATTTACAGGCCTTTTGTGCCTGATAAGGACACCCACTGGCAGATGTTCGATTGTGACGAGGATATCGTCACCTTTATGATACATGAAGCTAGTTCAATCGAAGGTAGAGACCCTGATGACGAGCAATATGAGGGGTTGATACAGTTAAAGAATAATCACGTCCCAAAAGGACTGATAACCCTTGAGAGCCTGTTTGACCAAAATGACAGAGCTATATCTCACAGAATCAAGGTCGACGCCAAGCAATATAGAGAGTTGGAGCTGGAACCAGGGAAGACAATCAAAGTAGGAACGGATTGTACTCCAGAAGAGCTGGAACAGATTCGGGCCTTGTGCAAGAAGTATCCAGACATCGTAGCTTGGTGTTATCAAGATCTCAAGGGGTATGACAGAGAAATAATACAACATACCATAGAGTTGGAGGAAGGGGTTAAGCCCTTTAGGTCAACCCAAAGATCGAAGCTATGATGAAAGCAGAACTATTGAAGATGCTGGAAGCCAAGATCATATACCCTATCAAGCATTCTTCCTGGGTCGCCAATTTGGTCCCAGTTAGAAAGAAGAACGGGGATATCCGCCTCTGCGTTGACTTCCGCAATCTGAACAAGGCCTCTCTCAAAGATCATTACCCGCTCCCGCAGATTGACCAGATTCTCCATGTGGTCGCTGGAGCTCAACGATTTTCTCTCCTAGACGGATTTTCTGGCTATAACCAGGTCTGGGTGAAAGACGAAGATCAACACAAGACAACGTTCACCACCAAATGGGGAACGTTTGCATATCAACGCATGCCTTTCGGCCTATCCAATGCTGGGGCCACATTTCAGAGGGCCATGGACCTTGCTTTTCGGGAGCTGCTAAATAAGATTATTGTCATTTATTTAGATGACATGACTGTGTTTTCCCACAAACGGGAAGAGCACACCTCTCACCTGGAGCAAGTGTTCGAAAGATGCCGGGAATTCGGCATATCCATCAACCCCAAGAAGTCTGTCTTTGCAATCAAAGAAGGGAAATTGTTAGGCCATTTCATTTCTGAAAAGGGCCTAGCAGTTGATCCTGATAGAGCGGAAGCTCTCCTGAAACTTCCTCTCCCGGTCGACAAGAAAGGGCTCCAATCCTTTTTCGGTCAAATCAACTTTGTAAGGAAGTTCGTGCCTGATTTCGCTCAAGTTATCAAACCTATGGCCGAACTATTGAAGAAGGATGTTGATTTTCTCTGGACTGAGGAAAGGAAAAAAGCATTTGATGAGATCAAAGCTAGAATCTCTCAGGCACCTGTGCTGGTAAACCCAGACTATTCAAAAGATTTCATTCTGTATGCAGTCGGGGAACCCGAGAGCTATGTTGCGGTTCTAACCCAGAAGGGAGACGACAGCGAAGAGCGACCAATAGCTTTCTTAAGCCAAGTGATACAACCGCATGAGGAAAGGTATAATTTCATTGAGCGACAAGTGCATGCGGTCATGAGATCTTTGAGGAAGTTTAAACACTTTGTCTCCCAGAGCCGGATCACAGTCTTTGTGATACACCCAGACGTTAGAAATTTTATCATTCAGGGTGAACCAGGTCACAAGAGGGCAGGATGGATTGCTAAAATTCAGGAGTTCGACATAGAGGTGCGACCCACCAAGTTGATCCGAGGTCGGGCACTATGCCAAGAACTAGCCAAAAGCGTTGCCGCTGAGGTGTCCGCTTGTCAGTGGGAGGACCCAATGATGGAAGTTAACCTTGCCAACTCCTTATCAGAGGAGAGCGACTGGACCGATGACATAGTGTGGTATTTCAATACAGGGAGGTGTCCAGATCAGCTCACTGCCTCGCAAAGAAGGAGGTTTCGGCTCAATGCCCTAAAGTACGTTTTGCGCCCCGAGGGGCTATTTTATAAAAATATTGATGGTATTCTCCTACGTTGCGTCAAGGAAGCGGAAAAGCAGAAAATCCTCGACGAATTCCATTCTGGAATGTCGGGAGGACATCTTTCGGGAAGGCCTACGGCCTTAAAGATAATAAAAGCGGGCTATTATTGGCCCACCATATTCACAGACACACAGAAGGTTTGCCAGAAGTGCGAGAAGTGTCAGAGGTTTGTTGGTCGGAACAAAAATGCTCCAATGCCTTTACAACCTATTCAGGTAGAGTTCCCCTTCCAGCAGTGGGGCTTGGACTTTGTCGGCAAAATCTCCCCAGAATCCTCAGCAGGGCACAAATTCATTTTGACTGCCACAGACTACTTCACTCGCTGGGCCGAAGCTATACCCACGAAGCATGCTGACCAGGAAACAGTCGTTGCCTTCCTGGAAAGGTTGATAACTCGCTTCGGAATTCCAGAGGCGATTGTAACAGACAATGGTCCAGGGTTCAAAGGGGCTCAACTAACAGAATTCACTTGCAAGTATGGCATTTATCACAAAGCTTCCTCCAATTACTACCCGCAGGGAAATGGCCTCGCAGAGTCTACAAATAAAAATCTGATGAATATTATAAAGAAGACTCTGGAGAGGAATAAGAGATCATGGCACTTGCACCTAGACCGAGCTCTGTGGGCAGACCGCATATCCATAAAGAAATCCATCAGAACATCGCCATACGCACTAGTCTATGGGAAAGAGGCAATTTTGCCTACTCACATTGAGATGCCTGCACTTTGGTTGCTGGACGATGAAAAGGACAACTTGGATCCCCTTGATTCCAGATTAGCTCAGTTATTGCAGCTTGAGGAGCAGAGGGAGAAAGCTCACGAAGCTTTCATGAAGCACTCTGAAACCACACGAAATTGGTTCTCGAAAGGAACTACAGCCAGAGTCTTCAAAATCGGTGATCTAGTGCTTAAATGGGATGCATTGAAGGCAAAACCAGGCAATCACGATAAATTTGATGCCTTCTGGGAAGGCCCCTTCCAGATTGCCAGGGTCAATCAATTCAACTCATTTGTCCTGAGAGACATGGAGGGTCATATCCTCCCAATTCCCGTCAACGACTTTCATCTGAAAGCCTATCGCCACTGAAAAGCTCCGTCAAGAGGTTCCCCCTGTATATATTTTCTTTTCTGCTCTTTCAATTTATTTGCTTGTAAATATGCTTTCAGTTGTTTTTATTTTTAGGCTGTTGAGCCAAATTGTTCGCCAGATCCTTGGGTCTGTAAAGTTTTTGATTCTAAGTGATGCAGAAGCAATCCCCTTTGAAAGAAGAAGTTATGGAGATAGCCGGGAGAAAAACAAAAGTTTGCCCGCCTTCGCTCGCTAAATTGCCAAGTCCTGAGATCGCTTCGCTTTTTGAGCGATAGCGAGAGTCCATTCCGAGCAACGGCCGAGTCAAAGAGAGCAAAAGGATGCTTGCTAAGGGAAAATGCCCGAGATCGCCCAATTTTTGAGCGATCCCGAGAGCGCTGCCAAGTTTTGAGCGATTCCAAGCAAGGAAGAGGACGCCTTGATCATTTGAAGTATCCGAGGAATCCCTAAAGCGCTCAAATTCTGAACGATTCCAGGAATCGCCCAATATTTTCGACGAACAACAACCAAAAGAGTGAAGAGGGAGTGCGAGAAAAAAGAGTTTAAAATTCTTCTAAGTGTGGAAAATCCCTCTGTCGCTCGCTAGATGCACAAATTCTCAAAGGCGCACCATGTTTTCAGCGATGGCGGGAACAACAGAAGCGAGGCGTTCTAAGATGCAAATCTCTCCGTCGCTCGCATTTGGCAAAAATGCCCGAGATCGCCCAATTTTTGAGCGATCCCGGGAGCGCTCACAAGTTTTGGGCGAACTCGAGAAAAAATGCCTCAAGAGTTTCAAGTGCAAAATCTCCCCGTCGCTCGCTTTTCCAAAAAAGACAATTGTCGCTCTTATTTTTTAGCGACGGCGGTGGTTAAGTTAAAGGCAAGCGCTGCCAAGTAAGGGGGATGTTTTAAAAGTTTAAAATTTTCTAAGTGTGAGTTCGCTCGCCTTCGCTCGCCTAGCGCTCCTTCTCCCGAGCGCGCCCCCCAGTTTAGCGACAAAGAGCATAAAGGAGAATTAAGTGATTGCTTCAAAGAGAAAAATTCCCTCTGTCGCTCGCAAAACAGGCCCGCGCCCAAAAGCGCTCAAGTTTTGAGCGATTTCGAGGAAAAACATGAAATTAAAGGTGGGACCCCCCTTTTCCTTTCCAGCTAACGGCGTAGAAAAGTGTGCCAAAGGATGTCTTGGGCCCGTCTTTCAAGGAGCGTGACAACAGAAAAAGGAGAGTTTGCACGTGTTCCACAAGTGATTATACAAAGGAATGTGCTCTAAAGGGACAAAGGTTTAAACATTTGCGCCCCCAAGAAAGATTTCATGCATGGCCACCCTAGATCAATATCGACGTCCACCAACTTCATGCGCCTCGCATTAAATTCGAGTACCCTGCTGCGCCCTCCATTAAAGACCCTTCCTCAATTCTCTGTTATAAGAACATCCTCTCGAAAGCGCTTTACCAAGTGAATTCTAGCGCACTTCGAGCTGCAACTAGACTGAAATCTTCCATCGCCATGGGAAAGAAAGAAGGCAAGCAGAAGAGCGCAGCACAGGGTCAAGCGGCTTCAAGTGCACCAGTAAGTGGGCAGAAGAAGGAGAAGAAAGACAAGGGAAAGGCATCCGAAGCAGAAAAAGAGAAGAAGCCCCGAGTCGTGCAACCGAAGCCGGTTCCCTCTCCTCCCATCGACTACTGGATTAAGCTAAGGGATGGAATTTACTCGCAGGGCACTAGTCAGCTGCGGCAAACAATTCATAACTGGCGAGAGAAGTTTTCTCCTTCGAATCCTTACGCCGCGGCATACCTGTCCAACCTTTACTGGTTTCTATGCCCGCAGGTGCATCATTGCCCTGAGCTAGTGGCAGCGATTGTTGAATACTATAAGCCGAACACCAGGCAGGTCTGTGACCACAAGGGCAATGTTTTATTCTCAATCTACTCCGAAAGCGTGGGAGCGGCCTTTGCGCCAGGCGTAGAGTTGAATGACGAAGATTATATTGTAAAAAACGTCAATCTGGGGGAGCAAGCAAACAAGTATTCAGACAATCAAAGAATGCGGAATTTTGTGGACTCTCAACTCCATGAACCCCTTCCGCCACGGCAATGGCCAAAGCAAGGAAGACCTTTAAGCGATTTTAAGAGCACTAGCATATACACTATGTTGGCTTGGGTCTTGGGCCTTGGCACAGACGCGACAGTCCTTCCCTACCAAATCACCCTCGTCGAGTGCATCATGAGGGGAGAATTTTATGACCCAAAGGAAATGACTGAAAACACCAAGCCGGTCTTCTTTGATTGGGCGGATTGCGTAACTCGGGGAATTCATCAGCAACTGCGAGAATTGAAAAGCGGCGCAAGAGAGAGTTTCAGGTATTGTTCGGTGTTGGCATGGTTGTTCTTGTTTCACATGCATAGCCACATACGGTCTCTTCCAGTGCAACGCAAGGATAGCAAAGGGGCGCCTCTCCCAGTCTATGAATGGACCAGAGTGTTGTTGAGGGAGGAGTCCTACTACAAATTCAATATATCCTTCTTGGGCCCAGCTCTAGCCCTTCTTCATGGTTCGTGCCCACGCGTCCCGCGCGCGATGAGGAATCAAGTCAGCGACCAAACATTCGGCGATACTTTTCGCCTAACGTAGGGGTTTGTGATAAGGATTTTCGGGTTTACAGGAAAGCCTTTCTTACTGCCCTATTATATTCCGAAATACCAGTTCGCCTTGGAGGCGGCACGACAGATGGACTATACGGATGAGAAGTATGGTCAGGGAAGCAAAAAGGGCCATTTGTTTGAGTACTCCATCACCTTGGCCGGAATTGAAGTTGGTATAAACGGGCAGCATCAATACCTACACGCCACGCTCTCGAGCTTCGGTTTAGTAGAGCTACCGCAGAAATGGAAGTATGACCCCCTTGTGTAATAATTTATTCATGGGTCAACACTTGTCAGATAGCTACGCTATGAAGTGCTTGATTGAGGCGACCTTTCCCTGTAGGCTTCTGAGCTATTTGATGGTATTTGGGGGAAGCATTTCAAGGATTGCCTTGACTTTATGCAGATCCACCTTGATGCCTCATTTTGAGACTATGAAACCCAAGAGTTTTCCAGATGTGATGCCAAATATGCACTTCTTGGGGTTTAGTATGACTTTGTGTTCGATAAGGCAATCAAGGATCTTGCTTAAGTCATCAAGATGATCTGGGCGCAAAAGAGATTTGGCCAACAAATCATCCATATAATCTTCCAAAGTTTTATGCATGTGATCGTGGAAGATGTATGTCATAGCGCATTGGTAGGTGGCACTAGCATTTTTAAGGCCAAAGGGCATGACCTTATGCATGAGATTAGTTCCTGAGACTAGTTAGGTCCCACCATGATCGCCATTGAAAGCATGAGGATACAGAAACAAAATTGCGTACCGGATGTGATGCAAACAAAAGCAAAACGTAACGCTAATTCCTACGAACGAAAATGCATGAAAAGGGGAAAACAAGCAAAATGAAAGGAGATGTAAAGAAAATGTAAATTTCAGCCCTTTATTTTATTAATTTTCTCGAGATCAGGTTACAATATGTCTCGCCCCTATTCAGGGGATAGGAGTGTTAAACATAGTTTTTTCACACCATGGATGGTACACTTTCTTCCGCATGCCCACATGTTAAATGGGTGGGCCAAACGTCGCTGAAACTTGCGTGAATACATATGTGCTTTCTTTCTGACCCTTCAGTGTCGAGATCCTACATTCAAAAAAATAGCAAATGATTAAAGGCACCTGTGGATGGAGGGAAACATGCGATCCCCAAGGCCTCCGGTTAATGCATGCATAAAATAAATAAAACTATAATCAAAACATATCAGAATGAGCTAAAATTTGTATAGAAGCATGAAAACATTACCAAGAACACACTTCAAAAGGAATAGTTGATAAATCTGACATAGATTTCTAATCGCTCTGGGGTGGGACGATTAGGACTGTCACAAGATGTCAGAAAGTGACCTCCTAAATGTCCCATCCAGGGGCCTCTAAAACACTTTCAAAGTTGGGGTTAGTCAAAAGGGGGTATTTTGAGATGACCTAGAAGGTCGAATTTTGCAAATTATGCCTCGATCGCCTTGTATCCGATTATGATCCCTGTATGTTAATGAAAATGGAAAACACTGAAAACACAGCCAATATTCATTAGAATGACATGAAATTTGAATGGAAACCTATATGAGTGACCTAAAATGAAATGCAAACAAAATAGAAAATAAATATGCTATAGATTTCTAATCACTCCGAGGTGGGGCGATTAGGACTACAACAGTGTGGGGGACATCCGGGGGCAGGATGCCCATCATTTGGGGCTTTTTTTTAGTACCAATCCATTTGGGATGGGTCCAAAACCTCCTAGGGGGTTGTTTTTGTTTCACATGCATAGCCACATACGGTCTCTTCCAGTGCAACGCAAAGATAGCAAAGGGGCGCCTCTCCCAGTCTATGAATGGACTAGAGTGTTGTTGAGGGAGGAGTCCTACTACAAATTCAATATATCCTTCTTGGGCCCAGCTCTAGCCCTTCTTCATGGTTCATGCCCACGCGTCCTGCGCGCGATGAGGAATCAGGTCAGCGACCAAACATTCGACGATACTTTTCGCCTAACGTAGGGGTTTGTGATAAGGATTTTCGGGTTTACAGGAAAGCCTTTCTTACTGCCCTATTATATTCCGAAATACCAGTTCGCCTTGGAGGCGGCACGACAGATGGACTATACGGATGAGAAGTATGGTCAGGGGAGCAAAAAGGGCCATTTGTTTGAGTACTCCATCACCTTGGCCGGAATTGAAGTTGGTATAAATGGGCAGCATCAATACCTACACGCCACGCTCTCGAGCTTCGGTTTAGTAGAGCTACCGCAGAAATGGAAGTATGACCCCCTCGATATAATAAAGGATTTCACATAATTCCAAGAGTTCCATGCCTGTCCCCATGAGGGAATTATGGACGAGCGCAATAACCAGGACAAAGATCTGGAGTGGTACATTGAAGATATGCAGTCTTTTCCACCATGGCATGACTTCTATTGTGTAGAGGTCGAATTTGGTCCTGACCGAAAGAAAGAGCACAAGCCAAGTACAGATGTATACAGGCGGTTAGAGGCTAGATTGCAGAAAAAAGGTTGGAGACTTGAGAAAATATCAGAGTGGTGGATAATGCATGTCAGATTCAGAAAGGACAAATCTCTAAAAGACATAGCTAATGATGACATGTTTTCCGACCTCTATGACAAGCATCACGCCACGTGGCACCCTGTTGTGTTTCGTCACATTGTTCCCCCAGGCTCTCGCCTACAAAAGGGGCAGGACCCACCCAAGCAGTTGCAAGCAAGTGGTGAGGGCTCCAGCAAGGAAACGCAAGCGGAGCAAGTTGTGGAGCCCAGGATGCAGCAGTCAGCAGAAAAACAGCAAGCTAAGGCCGCGTCACCCGAAAAGGAGATATCCCTACACGTGACTCAAGCAAAGTAGACTTCCTCGGCAATAGCGTCCCCTGCGCTTCAGAAGAAAAAGGCGGTCAAAGTAACTAATAAAGCCCCTCAAAGCCTCTAAGAGCTCCGTTAGTTTGACGCCTATCACCCAAGAGGAGGAACTTGCCCCTCTTAAGAGGAAAAGAATAGAGAGGTCTAAGGAGCAAGGGCCTGCACTTGAGAAGGGAGCCGCGCCACAATCTGATATAACGCCGCCGCAAAAAAGGGGTAAAATCTTGGAGGCTGCTACAGAAAAGGAAGATATATCCTCATTTGCTGGGAATCTGTGGATAGACCAAGTTTTCGACTCACCGGCTCGGGCAGAGCCCCAGGTACACACCCTTTCCCCTCACAAACCGTTGAATTAGTGTCTGTGGCATCCTTGTCTCCTGCTGCCGCATCCATTCCCATCGCCATTCCATTAGACTGCAGTGCAGCGACCACCCTCTCTCATGCCGAGCCCCACACCGTTGTTGAGGAAGTTCCATCCTTCATCCCTGAGCAGTCCCAACTTGGCCTATCTCCCACAGAGCCTGACACCCTTCAAGCCCTAACTAAAGCCCAATCAGGCGCCGCTGTCCTAGGTCCACCTCATACTCCTCACATTTCACCCGAGCATTTTGAAAACCTACCTGTCGCTCTCACCCAGGCTGAACCGTCCCCCAGAGTAGAAGGGCATCAAACTGTGGATTCTACACGCCTGTTCAAGGAGGAAAGTATGTCGCAGCAAAGTTTGCCCCTGGCCAGGTCTCTCTTTGGAAATACAGATTTGATCCAGGTAATGGATAACCAGCCCGTGGCAACTCGGCCAAAGCGCTCCTCTAACAGATGGTTGAAAAATGTGATGAAGCGAAGAGGTGAGGAGATCGCCACGGTTGAGAAGCGCACCAGGTTCGATTCTGAGAACATGCTACTGTGTAAGGAGAAGAAAATCCCAAAAGTAAAGAAGCCTATAAGAGATATGGCTTCTGAAGATTATGAATATAGAAGCATGACCAAAGATTTGAATGAGGCCAACTTCGAAAACGAGGCGCTAGCCCTTCATGATGGGACTGATACACTGCGCCTAAAGCACCTGTAGTTGCAGGAGCAATATTACGAAATGGAGAATGAAAAAATGAAATTAGAAGAAGGCATGGCCAAGATGCAGGCTCAGTTGGAAAAATCTGAAAAAGAATGCTTGTAGCTGAATGAGCAACTGGCAGTCCTACAGGAGGCCTCGGAGCAGAAGGGAGCTGCTGAGCGTCAGATAGAAGAGCTGCAGGATCAGCTTCAACAAGCAAAGCAGTAGCTGGAGGACAGAGTTGTGGAGACATTCTCCAGGGACAATGTTAAGAGGATCCGAGCCAGACTATTGAAGAACTTCAGGCCACGGGCTTTTAAGTCCCTCAAGGTGTTTGCATTTCTCACTCAGATCAAAGAAGCATCCGCGCAGGGTAAGCCTGTGCTGGAGGAGGCAGAGCATGAAGCATATCACTGACTCGATCTGGCCGTCAAGGCAGGGAACCTTGAGCGCCAAAACCTCCAAGTTCCTTCCACCGATTCTATTGCCTTTGATTGGGCAGCTGCAAGGGCCACCTTGCATTCTTTCTTTGAGAGATTCCAGAAAATTCAAAGAGCCAGGGCATTGCTAGATTTGTTGGACCAAGAAAAGGAAATATGCACATCCCTCTTCCTGTCTCTCTCTTCATACAGATTCCCAAGTTTCATATATAGTGAAGGCAATTGCTTGCCAAAAGAGACTCTGCGTCAGTCATGGGACGCCTTCGCTGATGACACTTCGGATATTGACGCATGGGAAGATCCGATCCAGCAAGAGCAAGTGACAGAGCTCACTTCAGGATTCTGCCTGATTCGCTCCTGCTTGCTGGATTTGAGCCAGAAGGCTGAGCAAATTGGTTTGGTTCAGATGGAAACCTTCAGGCACCTAACCAGTGACATTCGCAGTATGGAGCCCTATTCGGAAAATGCCTGGGCCCAAGTTCAAGAAACATATGAGCGCATCAAGGCTCGCCTTGCTTCCGGGGAGTTCAACCCGGACGAAGATCCAGAGGAGGGAGAAGAGCCATCAGAAGAGGGGTCCGAAGAAGAAGACAATGAAAATGAGTCTGAGGAAGAAGATCCCGCGAAGGAGGAGCAACAAGATTCAGAGCAGCAGGACCAAGGCCTACAGGAAAAGGAGGCAAAGACCGGGGGTGACTCCGGGCCCAAAGGATAAAGGCGTGGATTCTTGCATCGAGGCGAGCTCGATACCCCGCGAGCCGCCAAGAATGTTGCCACATTTTGCTAGTGGTATAAAATTTCGAATTTCTTCAGGTTGTTGCCACCCTCCTTCCTCGTTCTTCTATTCTCATTGCTGTTTTAGTTTCCTTGGTTCATCTTCAAGTTGTTCAAATTTCAGTTCCCAGCTTTTCCCAAATTGAATGCCAGCACTTGCATAAAAAAATTGTAAAAATCTGCTAAGTATTTGTTTCTTCCTTAGATTGCCGTCACTGCCTTGCAATTTCGGGCAAAAATGTGTAGTTTTCCTAAGTGTTGAGAAGCTCGCGATCGTCGTCATTTTTTGGCAATGCCCAATGTCGCAGTGTTTTTCAGCGACTAAGGGAGCGACGTTTAAAACTTGCAAAATCTCTAAGTGCCGCCAAGCCAACGATCGCCGTCGTTTCCCAAAATCGCTCATTGTTGCAGCGCTTTCGAGCGCGCAAAGGAAGGAAAGGAGTGCTTGAGCTCAAGATCGCTGTCGCGATTACAAAATGCCCGAGATCGCTCGACTTTTCAGTGACATCCAACAAAAAGGCAAAAGGTAGGAAATTGTCTAACTCTTCCTCCACTCCCGTGATCGTTGTCGCAACTCACATTTCTTAGTAGCGCTTCAAGATCTCAGCGATTTGCAGCACATTCCCAAGATCACCGTTGTCGAGCATAATTTCTCAAAGTCGCTCAAGTTTTGAGCGCTTTCCAGCTTGGCCCGAGGGCCGTCCTGAGCTCCCATTCCGAAGATCGTCGTCGCTTTTCAGCAACTTCGGGCATTTCTTCTCCATTTCAGCGATCTCTGGCGGCAGTCAGTGGGGTGTTGGAAGATGATTCTTCGCGCCATTTTCAAAACAAGTTTCGGGATCCGAGCCAGCTTCGCGAAGGATAAAATGTACTTCACCTACCAGAATTAACTGATAATTCCCTTTTCAGCTACTAAACTTGTCAAAAGTTGTACGAAGTTCAGGAAAAGCATACTACAAGTACAAGGATAGCCGACAAGGATCAAATCTGGCCGCTTTTTGCAGCTTTTACAGCTTTTTGCAGGTTTGGAGATTTGTGCTCATAATGTAATCGGGAGGGAAAATATGCTATAAATAGCAAAGACATTTCATTGTAAAAGGGTGGAAGGGGGGTATATTTCTAGGAAACGCACTTGCTTTTAATTCAGAGTATATTTGGCTCCAATAGTTGCATCTGTCTTTTATGCTGCCTTCCTCAGTTATTTCTGTTTCATGTTGCTTATTTTTCTGATTGCTGTCATTTTGCATATTTGGATCTTAGCATTGGCGATTAAGTATATCTAGAATAATATAGGAAGGATACATAGGATAGAGTAATGCTAATGGTTTCTGTTGCATACATTGTTTTGATTGTTGTTGGTAAAGTGATATGTTAGTAGTTGTGCTGCTTACCTTCCCCACCCGGAACAAATCATGTTTATGTTTCTTCCTGTTCCTCTTATATCTCTTTCCTGCACTTTAAACTAAACCCCCCAAACTAAAAAATATAGGAAGCTGGCCTCCTCCGGAGATTGGCACGGAAGGCATCCCTTCCTTCCGACCTTTCAATCTGCTGGGCGAACCTAGGGCGCAAAGACCTAAAACCTTTGCTAGTGGCAGATTCGTTACCATCAGGAACTTCGCAAGTCATGTGACTAGTGATGTTGGAGATGGTTTGTGCTAGTGATGATACCATCCAAAGTTTGCAAGAATTGCGCCACATACAAAGTAATTATGGGCTCAAGCAATTGGAAAGGGGAGAGCCAAAGGACATAAATAATTGATGTCCTCTTGTATGACTCTATTAATCACATCCCATGAGGGGAGGTGGCAAGAAGGGGCATCAAGAGAGCAGCTAAAGGAGGGAATTTAGTCAATAGAGATGTTGATAAACTAGAGTGAAGTGATAGAGTATTAATGGCTTGGAGACCCAGTAGAACCTGAGGAAGCAATCTTCTTCCTTAGAGTGTCTAGTGTAGAGGAAGGGCCATGAGCAAGAACAAAAGTAGAGCTTCCCATGCGTAGACTTGAATTTGTTGTCATACCAACAATTCATATGATACAAACCATGAGGTGAGCTGGTGCAAAGTGGTGAACCACTTGAAGGGAGGCTAAGGCTGCATTCTAGAGAACATTCAAGAAGAAATCTTACCAAGTTGCACAGGTAGATAGACAATAGCAGCCAAGCATGGGCTAGGATAGGTGATCTTTATAGTCTAGGGCATGCACAACATCAAAGCGTATTGTTGTGTGACATGTAGTGGGAGAGCCATTTAGAGGGGGGACAGAAGGGTCATGGAGTAGAAGTTAAGGCAACATGATTTTCAAGTGGAAACCAGTTTGGGATTAGAAAATCATGAATATGCTGGCTCCAAGATCGGCTGGCGAGGAAATAAGTATCACTCTTATGCCCCCACTATGCAGGGATGTATGTTAACTGACTCAAGCTGAGAAAACAGGGTGATCTGCGAAGAATATGGAGACTGTAAAAGTCTAGAAAACTCACCCGACTGGAAAATATTGCTTCCATAGACGGGTCATCTCCATCTGTGAGACTCTTTACAAACCAAAATCCCAGTTTACTTTAAGAGGCGAACCTCATCATCCACCAGACTATTTGAAGGCAGCAAACGGATACCTTTATAAGTGTTGATATTACCAACAAATATGACACCACCCAAGGAGGCATACTGAGTGATCTCTGAATAGATATCAAGGTATGGGTTCCCATCCCTGTGCATCATATAAAACAATGACTGGCAGGAACTAGTGAATTGCCACAAAGAAATCATGAAGAGACCAAATAAGTTCTGGGTTTGCAATCAATTAGAACTGGTGTGTTGGGTACAAAGATTTGAGTAGAAATGGTGTTTTGGCTACAAAGACTTAAGCAGAAATAGTGTATTGGCTACAAAGACTATCTTAACCTAGTCAGTTCTTCTTGGCAAAAGTGGTGTATTGGCACAAGCACTACCTTATCCTAGTTTGATTGTAAAGACTATGTGCTGCAGTATGTGACATTGAACAAATGGCCAGTAAAACCTAAAATTTTTAAATTGTCATTTGCACGACTTTATGAAACCATATAAAAGTCATATCTTTTGGTTTTTCTCCAAATTTTCAAAAATATGTTGTACTTCTTACGGTGTTCAAACCTTACTGATTGAATTGCAATTCTTCTTATACCAACCTCAAGTTGCATGATAAATTTTCCACATTGCACAAGAGTATAATATCTGAGGCTGAGACATGCTGTAAAAACTTATTATGTAATTAACGATAGCTTATTACAACTCATAAAATGAATTCACTTAATTATTAGTAAAAATTGCATATTGTGCCCAATGAGATCAACTTAATTTGGATAGTCTTTGTGTGTTTTTGGTTAATTTGGATTTATCTAATTTAATTATAGTGGTTGGGAACATTGAAAGATTGACATTTGCAACTTTTTGTTTGCAGCTGCTTGCAACAGGATCTATGGATAAGATGGTAAGTCCACAATTTTTCTTCTGGTTGTGTTCAGCTATATTTTTCTGCCAGAAAAATGTAGGGAGCAAAGTTCTAATGTTTAAAGTACATAAAATCTTAATCTATAATGTTGAGGAATGCATTACAGTCTTCATGACATGTACATACAAAATGAATAACGACTTTATTGTTTTATCAGTAGAAGCAACTCAGAGATTGCAAAAAAGTTGTTATTCTGATCTGACCTATGCATTTCTCCTTATGTTGAAGGGTGATTCATATTTTTCTATTCTTGTTATAGGATCTTCTACCAAATTATCCATTTTTTATTTTCTTTTTCAATTTTTTTTTGAGAATTCTGAGTCTTGTACATTTCTGTGATAATTGATATGCCTATTGATAGCCTGCTAAGCTCTTCTTTCTGTGCGGCTTCTCATTTTCCTTGGGATGAGATTTGGCACAAATTAACCTTTATCTAATAATGAGAATTTGGTCAGCGGAAAACCTCTTTTGTGCTTACTATTTTCTTTTGGTTTTATTTTTCATCATCTATCTCGTGCACTTTTTTGAAATTCAATTCTGCATATTTACTCTCTGATTCTGGCTCTTTATTATTGTTGAGCTTTGTCAGTGAAGCTTCTATTGTTTCTCTCAAATATGATAATGAACATAGAAATTACAGTTTATAACTGAATTATTAAGTAAATATTTTATTTAGATTAACACAAACTGCAAACACTAAACATGTTATGGCTTTGCAATGCAGGTAAAGTTGTGGGATATGACAAATAACCAGCCTTCATGCATTGCATCAATTAATCCAAAAGTTGTGAGTACATGTTGACTTACGCTTAGCATTATACATTTTGGGAAAATCTTGCATAAGCAGTCCCAACCATGAGAGTTAACTTGGGTGAAGCATGATTATTGCTAACTATCTTGGACACACGCTTGCAGGGAGCTGTCTTTTCAGCTTCCTTTTCAAGAGACAGTCCATTCTTGCTTGCTAGTGGAGGTTCAAAAGTTGTTTTACATGTAAGGACTATTAATATCATCTTTGGAAGAGTTAATATATTTAATAGCCCTTGGTAATTGGCATGTTAAACATCTGTAATTTAGTTCTAGTTGTTTTTTGTGAAGTCAGACTCAAAACAACTTTTGTTCATGTTGATTTGAACTTTGGTTTGTCAACTTATATTTATTTGTTTTCTGTTCTTCTAAGTCTGGGATACCTTAGATAATTCTGAGATGGTGAGAAGATTTGATGCTTTCAGACCACAAAATCAATCCTGATGCTCATATTCATTTTTGTTTGCAGAATAGGTTTTGCAAAAATTCATTGTCATATTCTGCAAAGGTTTACTTGTAAATTATGTTTTGTATTTGATTTTGGAGTTCTAGCTCTATTGCTTTTTGCCTTTCTTTTGTTGCTGTACTCTAATATTCATGTATGGGTGAGTGTCTAGGCATCCCATTGCTTGCAAAATTGCAATCAAAGTTTTGCTAGATTCAATAAAATTGCGGACCAACAAGTGGTATTATGGTTCTTGCATATGTAAAATTTCCTTCTTGCCCCAAATTTATGTGGGGTATGATTTTTTGCTGTACCATGGACATAATTGAATTTGAATATGTTGGTTTTAATAATTGCCTTTTACAGGTTCCTATCAATCTATTACAAAATTTGCATAGTTTGTGAATTTGGACGACTATTTAAACAAATAATTAAAAAAAGGAGTCTTGAAATACACTTACATAATATTAGATAAGGGAAAGGACACTATAGTTGTGCATCCTATGTTTACACATATGGTGCCATGGGTCATGAAAATATACATGAAGCATGCTTATCATGTTATAATGTTATTTATTTCACTTCATCTTCATCAGATTATGTTAGGTACATTTTTACATTGTTTTTTTTTTCGAAGGATTTTTGCTTACACATGAAAAGAGGGAACCTATTGTTGACAATTACATCCTCCAATACTTTGAATTTCCATTTTAAAATTGAATGACTCCGTGTAGACGTCGTGTTGACACCCCAAAATTTACCTCTAGGGATGGTACAGTATAACCATATTCTAATTCATTTTTGAAACTCTTTTGAAATACTAGTGTATGGTATCACTTAAAAAACTATTTTTTTTTATTGGTAAAGAGAGGTTTTGAAAGGATCACGTAACCTTTTACAAAAGGAGAAGGTTGAGAGAAGAGATCCCAACCACAAAATAGCTGAAGAAATAAATTCTTTGTGGACTATTAGAGAAAAACAATTGAAACAGAGAAAGGGAAGCCCACACATGAGCAAGAGAGATAGCCACACCAGTTGAGAAGAGAAGTCCTCGTAGGGGCAGCAGGGAAAACCTCAAAGGTAACACAAAAATGAAAAGGGTTTTTCCGTGAAGGAAAAAAAACCTCACGCCCAAATGAAAAGTTTTTTCCCACACAGGAGAAAACCTCAAACTTAAAAGGCCATCCGTAACTGAATCAGGACTGTTCGCAGATGAAATAGGACCACCTGCAAAGATGAAACATGACCACCCGCAAAGACAAAACAGGACCATCTGCCAACCAAAATAGGACCATCCGCAAAGGAATCAGGAGCAACCGAAAACCACACCTGACCATCTGCAAACAAAACAAGACCCCCCACAACGAAACAGGGACCATCCAAAAGCTAGCATAGGGCCATCTGCAAAATAGCCCAAGTCCATCCGCAAAAGCCCTCATGCGAACTCTCAGAGAAGAGGTGAAGGACAGTCGAAGATAAACCATGGAAGGGGGACGCCCAGATTAGCAAGAAACCCTAACCCTTCCACCATCGAACAAACCACAAAATCCTTTTGCAATACATGGTCCCCCCAAGACCAAAAAAAAATATGAGAATGAATCCAATAGAAATCTTTGGACACGAGCCTTGAAACGCCAACCATGGGAATCACTCAACTATGGATCTGAGGCCTCCCCAAGCCTACAGAAGGTAGTGAATGATCACCCTGGCAAGCAGAACAAAGAAACGCATCCGTTGGAAACCTCGAAACGCCATCCACGAACCGCGAACAATGGGAAACTCTTAACTGGGAATAAAATGGGTCTTCCCAAGCCTAGAAACCAGTGAGAGGCCATCCCGACAAGCAGAAAAAGTGAAACAAAGCCACCAGAAACCTTAAGCCGCCAGCCACGAAACGCAAACCACGGGAAACACTCAACTAAGAACAATCAGGGCCTCCCCAAAGCCTAAAAACCAGCGAATGACCCTCCCAGGAAGCAAAACGAAAGAAACTGAATCCCACTCCGAAGCAAAGCCAACCCCCACACCGATAGCACCAACCAAGTTTGTTCGATCATGCAACACCATCCAAGAAGACTTCCTGGAACACCTCAAGAAGAAGCAGAGAAGGCCTTGGAGACCCTCCAAGCACCAAGCAATAACAGGAAGGACTAGAAACTCTAGGAGAACTAGGAGATCTGCCTGGAAACTACAACACAACAAAATATCCGCCAGAGAAACCTAGGAAGAGCCGAGGAGGGATCGAGAAGATGAAGAGGTGACCTCCTGTCCATAATGGGAAGTCTCTTGCTCCCGCACCGAGGCATCTCCTAAGCGCGCTCCGGATTTGCTAGAAGAAAAGATCCGCCTCCTCTTACCTGAGATACCTCAAGAAGAAGCAGAAAAGGGCTTGGATACCCTCTAGACACCAAGCAAGGGCAGGAAGGGCTAGAAACCCTAGGAGAACTAGGAGATCTGCCTACAAATTCACAGTAAAGCAAGATATTTGCCAGAGAGCCCAAGGAAGAGCCAAAGAGGGAGTAAAAAGATGAAGAGGTGACCTCCTGCCCATAGCAGGAGGTCTCTTGCTTCCGCACCGGGGTATCTCTTGAGCGCGCTACGGATCTATCAGTAGAAAAAGAGATATGCCTCTTTCCTGGAACACCACAAGAAGAAGCAGAAATAGCCACGAAGACCCTCCAAGCACCAGGCAGTGATAGGAAGGGCCGAAAACCCTAGGAAAACAAGGAGATTTGCCTGGAAATCCACAGTGCAATAGGAGATCCTCTTCAGAGCCCTTGGAGGAGCCGAGGAGGGAGCGAGAATGCGAAGAGGTGACCTCCCGCCCAGAGCGGGAGGTCACCCCCAATTCTAAAATTATTTTTATTCTTTAAAAACTATTTCATGCTAAAGTGTGAATAACATTCCTTCTTGTAGGATATTGAACTTGTTATGTTCAACTACTATTCAAAAACCCATTTTAAATACATCAAGCACCATAATAAGTACTAATACCCTCCCAAACCATAGACAAAAATTAGGGTAGAAGGTTTGGATGAAGTTATCCTTCTAAGAAATTGTAAAGGTTTTAACCTCGAATATAAGTGCATTGCATTGCTAGAATTATAAGTTAGTCAATTTTGATTCGAGATAAGGATTATACTTTTTAAGAAGAGCCTCTTGTGAATAATCAATAACATTACCAAAAGTATAAATATTTCATGGTGTGTGAATTAAGGGGCAAATTTGGTTCATTGCAAATTATAAATACACCAGATCCTATACAGAAATATGGGGTTTGATATATTTCAAGTTAAAAAGGGGAAGCTTTTTCAAGTAATGTGAATTGCACTTGTTTTTTTTTTTGCATTAATGAAATTATTTTCGATTGACTATTGTCATGATTAACTTCAAAGAATATTAAGATTATTTTGCATTTGAAGGGATAGGACTCGATCAGCCCGAAGGGTTCAACTTTGACAAGTATTGCCATTGCCTGATGACCAATAGTGCAACCATATCATTTTTGTTTTTTCCAAAACACTATACTCTCATAAGCTTTTCTAAGAATCTTATGTTCATTATGTGCTATATAAGGACCATTGTGCAGAATTGAGGTCAGTATTTAGTCAAAAATCATCATTTTAGCAACCACCAAGGCAACATATCTTCAGGAAGCTTTGCATTTAGATCCTTACTTGCCATTCTTAATGACGATTACATGTGTTTAATTATTTGTATATAAGATTCAAGTTTTGTTGTCTGTTGCTTAAGTCACCTTGTGAAATTGGTAGTTTATTCAACTTTTTTTCCATAATATGAGTAAAACTTATTATGTGGCTCAAGTTGAATTTTTATTTTGCGTCTCTTCTATCCACAATTAAAATAGTTCAAGCTTACGAATGAGCACATTTATTACACACTGACATTTTTAGCGTTTAAATGTTCTTTATTGATTTTATTTATATTCCCATGCTTGTATTCTAGATAGGAGGTCCAAAGTTCAAATCCAAACAAGGTAGGGTATGCATGCCTTGTAGGTGGAAAGTGCAACACAAGTGTGTATTTGTGCCCATAGTGGACCTAAGGAGTACAGGGTGGTCTGATATGTTCAATGTTTGCGGACCTTAAAAATTGTTTAACAACTTCATCTAATTTTTAATCATTAAGTATTTGAAAAAGGGCAAGTTAGTGATTCTTTGTTTGCAATTTTGCCGAAATAATTTTCTTTTCAAACTAATATGTTTATGACAAGTATGAAGAGCTTTTAAAACTCATTTGAATTACTTGCATAAATGGAAGCTTTTGTGGAATTGTAATGGGAACTAATCCTCTATTTAACATTTTATTGACTTTACTCTCTTAAGAGAGTTAACTGCCAAGGTATCTTACCATCAACATTACCACTATTTTGAATTAAATTGTCCCTTTGATTAGAAGTACACTAAAGAATGTTAGGCTTACATTTGTTTTTCCAAGAACTTGTTTAGTCATTTGAGGAGTCCATACTTGAATTTTCATTTGCTTTTGTAATTTTTTATTTTTAAATTACTGACAAATTTTGATCTGGAGTGTTTGTTTATGATAGGATATGATGATTTCATTGGGAGTTTATGATAGGATATGATGATTTCATTGGGAATTTCAAATCAAAATAAGGCCATTAAATTAAAATAAGGTCACAAATTCTATGATGAATTTGAAGATTGTGAAGGTGGGTTTGGGAAGCATTGGGAGGTTGATGGTGCTATTCGACATTGTGATTAGATTTTCGTCAACTTATGTTGTGCTTAAAAATGGATGCCAAGGGTTTGTGGAAATACATGGCAAAACATAGGAGTAATGTTTAGGCCGATTGGATGGAGCTAGTGAAGGAATCAAAGTATATCATAGATCTGGTGAGGTTGAAGGCAATTGAGGTTTTTAAAGTTATAAATAATAAAGAAGGGGGGAATGGTAATAAATTTTATTTTGGGCTTGTCAGAAAGAGTTTGGCGGACTTTGTGTTGAAAGGGGATCAACCAATGGTGAGAAAGGGTTTAAGTGACAGGCTAGGGTTATTGTAGATGTTTGGAGGTCCAATATTGATATGGAGGAGGACCGTCCCAATGGCAAACCTTTGTAGGTGCAAAGTGTTTGTAGCTTGTGGCCACTTTTGTATTTGCATAGAAGTTTGATAGAGGAACTAAGGAAGGTTGTTTTGGTTGTGTCTTGGAATAGATAGATTCCCAATCTCTGTGGAGGATTATGTTTTTTAAATAATGCCACAACTCTATCGCTTATGAATGAAATCGGTAGGTTGGTGCATTCATGGCAAAGAAAGGGGGAATTTTTTTTGTTGTCTTTAACACATTAGATTTTCATGTTCCAAGAGTATGGATATTGCTTATGGTTAATGTGGTGCCCTGAGAATGAGTGACAATCTCAAGACAAGGAGAGTGAAAGATGAATCAATAAAATTGTAAGGCTTGTCTTTCATATGTGAGCCAACATTAGCTGTATTCAACACAAAAAGTATTGGAAATTTTGATTTCAAAAAATACCCTTGCAAAGATCATGATTTATATCTTATTAAAGACCTTTCTACTAATCAAAATGCAAAAAAGCGAATTTAGAATTAAAAATTATGATATAAAAATTTATCAAGGTCAAGCCTTAGTCTTGAAACATATTGATAAAGATTATTGATTTTCCACTAACTCTAACCCTACCACTAATTGTTCATGAACCCTATAGTTCCCCTATAGGGACTAACAACTTATTTATTTTTAATAATGTTGCACTTCTAAAGTTGTCTACTTTAGCTAGAGACATGACATATTTTAATGGAAAACTATCTAAATATATTTTTCTTAATTATCTAATATTTTTAGTCATAACATACTTATAACAATAATTTTATTTCAGTCATGAAATTTTGCGTGTAATTATGAGAAGTATGCAAGATGCTTGCTTTTTTCATACAAAACATATTTACAATGAATAATAGTATGCTATTTCTAACCATGGTATTAAGAGGGAAAAAGTGCATGAAGCTTGCATGTATTTTCAATAGATTGGTTAGTATGAATCATTTTATATTTATAATAAGGAAGTGCCCATTAGTCTTTATCGTGTAATATAAAAAATATAAGTCCTAAAATTTTAAATCATAAAAATCATATGTTATTTTCCAATGGGTTCGTAATAAAAGATGAAAAGCAAGAAGTTGCATGCTATAAGCCAAAGTTCCATTTTTACAGGTTAACTTTAACAACTATTTTTCAAGTTGAGATAGAGTCATTAACACTAGTTGGCTTCCACACAAAAGGCTTATATTCAAGTTTTGATGAGCATAAAGACCTCTTGCATGTTAGTGTAGTTGCTTGACCCTAGGTGAATTGCCCTAACCTCACAATATATTTAAACACATAATAACCCATTAGAATATATAATTTTATATATCTTTGATTTAAAATTATAAAGGTTATCCCACCAAGGTGTGGACCAAGTTGTGAAACTTATGCTAGAAAATTAAGTTCACATGATCTTAGAGTTTGCCTCTCTCAAATGATGGATTTTAATAACAATGAGAATCATATTGCAAGATTTAAATTATTAAGGGTAAATATTGCATTTTGGCACTAAGAAGGATGACACAAACTTTGTTAATAAATTATCCTTTCCAATATATCTTATTTAGATGGTTTGACTAATAGTTTATTGTTATTCCTATATTTTGAAAACAACACAAATAGCTAATAACACTCAATATGCTCTTCTCCTTGTTCAAAGAAATTATGGTGATCCTCCTATGTACAAGATCATGTAATGGATTTCAAATCTCTTGCAACTAAGATTAAGTGACCCAAAAGAAAGTCAAACATAAAAAATATTGAAACCTACTTACATGTACTGCAAAAAGGAAAATCATCCTCCAAAAAATTGCCTAATGATATTACATAATAATGAAGTAGAATTTAAAAAGGCAAGTTGTAGTCTTTAGTCTTCCAAATGATAAGAGAAATTCAAATGGGTCCTCTTGTCAAAGTGAACTGGCCTACTAGAGATTCCATTAAGGGGAGATATTATCCTCAGTGTCGTCTATCTTTGGCCCCTAAGTTTAGATTATAGGGGGGCAATGAAATATGTGATCGTTGCTTATGTTACCGGAAACATGATTGGGGAGGCTTGTTTTGAATTTTTAATGTGAGAAGTGACCACCACCAAAATGGTTGTTGACAACATTTTTTGGGGAGGCTTGTTTCAAAATTTTTAATGTGAGAAGTGACCAACACCAAAATGGTTGTTAACAACATTTTTTGGCATTTATGTTTGACTATGATTATGACTTTAAATGTTGACTTTGAAAATGACTAGTAATATGATTTTGGGGGTATTTTTAATCCAACAAACTATTTTAGGCCCTTACTGTGTATATCTATATACACTTTCTTTTAAAGAGAGCTATAATGAATACCCATTAGCCTTTTACTCTAAAAACTGAATAAGTTATCTCTTGTACACAAATTTGTTTCTTATACGTAATCTTTTCTAGGTTTTGTTTCTTTTCATGTTGTCGCCACGATTCATTTTTCTCGTTTTGGCAACATAGATCATTTGCTCATTGGACAAGGTTGACATTGCATGATATAATTTCTTGTGCAATCTTATAAGCTAACATTGTGTAGTATTATATGGGCTTTATTGTACAAGTTTATGAGCCCATATATTTAACTTTGTAACGTTAACCTTGTACCGTAACCTCTAATAATATATTAGTTAAAGGTTATATAATTAAGTTATAATTAATTGAGGTATTTAAATGTTTCTTGGATCCATCAATTATACTTTTGTGTGTTTTTTATGATGGTCATTTGTGTGGTTGTCTCCAAGCAATATTCACTAATTTTCTCTCCTTGTTCTTTCTTTTTACTCTCTATTCATCTTGATTTAATATATGAATAATATTTGGTTCTATTTATTTTAACAATTCATTGTGAAATCTAACAAAAATGCGAGATATTTTATTAAGGATGTTTTAGAACATAATAAAATAAACAAGATAATTGTAAAATAGATTATAAGAATGACCTTGAAAATTTAAATAATAACTAACATCTAATAATTTGTATAATTCAAATTTTCTTTGTTTTTATTCCGTAAATTTTACAGTCATAATTTAAATGAAATAAAAAAATAATAATTATTGTAATGATGCATAAATCATTACTAGATTCTTTTTTGAAGATGTTGAAAAGAGAAGGCATATCAGGGACCACCTGTTGACCTGCGTTTTTGATATTCTTGCCAATAGGTGGAATACACACACACAACAAATGTTCCCTCTTGAAAAGAAAATATATTTCCTCCAAGGTTCAGGTAGGTTGGGTCCACATTCAATATATGAGATTTGACTTTATTAATACCCACAAGCTTCAGTAAAACTCAAAATTTTCTAGCATCGACACACACACACACTACAACTACAACTAACAACTAACAAAGAGAAGCAACCATCTAATCTATACCACTAATCTACCAGAGGAGATCAAAAAATGCAAAAAGAAGAGGGTAAGGAGAAATAAAACATGAATCTCCTTGATTCACCACAACATACAATATAAAATCTAAGCATGAACATACCTCCCGGCAGCCAGTATGCACACAGTTGCAAGGAAGAAAAGTTACCGAAAATAGAATTGTAGCCACCATAAACATGCATATATTGCAATTACACTAGTATCTTCAACAAATTTCTCTATTCACGAAGTATTTTCCATACATTTGCAGTAAGCCTCCAGAAGAAAACATACAAAAACTAAACCTATTCTAATGCTAATGCTAAGAGTATTTCAAGTTTTTTTGTTTCTTCTTTTTTTGGGACCCTTTACAAATGAGCGAACGTTTCTTTTATAATACGAGGAAATTTTTTTTTCCTCCATTTTCAAATTTGGACTTCATGAAATAGTAATTTTAAATTGAAACCGTTTTTCAAGTCTTCATAGATTACAATCACAAATAATTTCAGCTCATTAAATCATGCATTCCACGTGGAAGGGGGACATTAAGATATTTTTCTAGCTGTTGGGTCCTCGCACGGTGGAAGATAAAAGTCATGCTCAATCAAATAATTTACAAAAAAAATGTGCATCTTTAACTCTAAAGCTTTCCATCACGTCTGATTTGAGCTCAATCGGGGCTCTAGAGTTATGGCCTCTGAAAGATTACCCACCAAAAAGTGGTAAAAACAATCAGGTTGCATGGGAAAAATATTATTTAATAAGTTACTTTGGGTTTCAAATAGTATTTGAATGAGATTTTGGAATTTTGGGATTTCGAGGTTTCGAGATTTGGCAAAATGCATTTCGCAAAAAAAAAACTTAAAAATTTTGAAATTTTGAAATTCTGAAGAAGGAACTTGTCTGAGACTAAAGAAGACCTGAAACATGCCCAAAATTTAGAATTTTTTTTCCAGGTTTTTTTAGGATGAATATAAAATTGAAAACCCAAAACTCCGTAAGATCTAGATCCAATCGAAAACCAAAAAATCTGCAAGATCTAGATCCAATCGAAAACACCAAAAACATCAGAAAAATTGGAATTTTATAAACATGAGCTCACTAATCTTCATAGCCTCAAAGGTCCACAAAAAAAAACTACCTGCAATATGCAAAAAAAAGGAGGCTTTTTTTAGACTATAAATGCGGGCGTGTTGTGCAGGGACAAATGCCCAAACAAAAATAAATAAATCAACATTTGTTAAAATTTGTTGTTAAGAGGTCCAAACTTGAATTGATTGGTACATCATTAAGATGGTTCTATCATTTAACAACAGACTTAAACTAGGCTTATGCATAACAGGTAATACCGAAAAAGTATTTATAAAAATTTGGCAAATATTAATGCAAATCAAGGCGAATCGTATCTAAACTAGGTGGCAAAATTTTCAAAATTTTGGAGAAAAATGATCAACATTTGGCAAATTTTTTAAAATTTTCTAAAAATATAAAAAAATGGCAATTGGTAAAAGGCGACTAGTAGATGGCGACTCGCAGAAGGTGGCAGGTAGAAGGTGATTGATAGGTGGTGACTAACAAAAGGCAACTAGTAGATGGTGCGGTTGGCATATGACGACTGGTAGAAGGCGACTATTAAACAGTGACTGAAAGATGGAGATTGTCAGATGGTGACTGGCAAAGGGCGACTGGTAGAGGACGACTGACACAAAGTGACTCACAAAGGATGAATGACAAAGAATGACTGACAAAGGGCGACTGATAAAGGGTGACCTCTACTAGCATCAATAAGATGCTACCACGTGCCCTCTCCTCTGCCACATGTCATGCATCCATAGACTTTAGCCATGACTATAAATAGGAATGCAGGGTCATTTTTTGCCCTTCTTTTCCAGTGTAAATTTTTTTAGAGTTTTTTCTAGAGTGTTTTTCAGAGCATTTTCCAGAGCATTTTCGAAGAGTTTTCTAGATATTTTTAAGAGCATTTTCAGATGATTTTCAGAGTATTTTTAGATCATTTTGAGTGTAGAAATGGCTAGCTCTTCCTCTCCTCTACCTGCGAAAGTGTCATTCAAGAACTGCTTTTACCCCAAAATTAAGAATATTTTTGGCACTCCTAGAAGATATTCACAATGGATTTACAGCTTTGGAGTTGCAGGAGTGATCAAGGTACCACAGTCCAATGTCGATGCCTCTTTGATGTAAATGATAGTTAGTTCGTACGACCATGACGAGTCCACTGTTCACATCAAAATGGATAACACAGATATTATTTTTTTGTGAAACCCTCAGATGTGTAGTGACTAATAGGGTTGCCATTTACAAATGGTCACCTGGTGAACAATGAATACACCCTAATCGAAGCAATGCTGGCCACCAAATACGGTGTCCATTTAAAAAATTTGAAAGGTATATTTTTAAAATTTAGTTTTTATTTTTTTGCATTTTTGAGGTATTGTAGTTTTCGTTTTCTAATAATGTTCTCATTTTTTCAGTTAATTCTACTAAGTCGAAAAGGATCTTAAACATTTCCAACGTTGGAGATGAATTTCTTCATGCTTGTATTGAATTTTCCACGTAAAACTTATTTTGCAGGGATGACCTACAAAATTATCATTTTGGGCATTGGCCTATTTAGTTCGATGTATTGCTGGTGCTAGATTTGATTGGTCCATGAACATTTTAAACCGCGTTAAAGAGGATCTTTTGAACGTCCAAAAAATACAATCTTTTTTTTTTTTTTTCCTCGAAAAAAAAATCATAATTTCTATTTCACCAGAAAAAGAAAATTACATTGTGAAGTTGCCCAAAGGCAAGATGAAATAAACAGGCAGGAACACACAGGTTGTCCCCACCAAAATTTTCATCGTACCATCAAGGAAGGGCTAAGAGATAAAATTTTTCCATAAGACCACTACACATAGGTGTCTGTAAAGCTCAACTACTTTGTCTACAGGAGAAAAACCAGAAAGGGAAGGAACAACGATCGAGAAACAACCTCCTGAAGTTTTTTTTTTTTTTTGAAAAACCAGAAAGGAGAGGACAAGCGATCGAGAAAACAACCTCCTGAAGTTTATATATATATATATATATTTTAATCGAGCAAAGAAATTGTTGTCTCTTGGATAGTCACACCATCCTTTATTTCCACCAGCTCCCATCTTCCTTGCGCCAGCTGCAGACCTTCCTTTGACAAAGCATCCGCCCCAGAGTTGAGTTCTCTGTAGATATGAGTATAGGATATGGGGCATACGACATCTGCCAAAATGTTTACCTATTGAAAAATTGGCTGCAAAGTTAAATTCTCCATTCTGAATATTTTCTTCATCCAATTGATGACCAACAAGGAGTCTCCTAAAACTTGGAGCTGTTGGACATGGTGGTCCAGAGCAATTTTCAAGAGTAGCTTCAAAGCAATTAATTCAGCATAATTATTTGTGCCCCCTCCAAGGCCAGCCTTAAACTGAATGAAATGAGAATCCTTAAGAAAGAGGATTCCCCCAGCCCCACACATAAGAGGGGTGCCTTGACATGCACCATCAAAAAAACCCTAGGGAGCTGATTTGTTGACATTGGCAGCTTTCATTTTTTTTGGCCCTTTTTGCACAGGAGGTTTCACAATATCAACAATGAAAGAACGGATCTGAGAAGCAATTTGAAAGGCAGGTTGAGAGGAGGCTTGGAAAATATCTGAGTTTCTTGCAAGCCAAACTCCCCAAGCCACCGCGAAAGGGAGGGCCCTGTAGGACTTCAGATCTTTAGAATCAAACCACTGCTGCAAACAATGCTCCAAAGTGTCTCCTTGCCAAGTACCTGAGCTCCCAGTAATCACCTCAATCTCCTTCCATACATACTTTGTGAAAACACAACCAACCAATAAATGGTTGATAGTTTCAAGCTCCTTATGACAGAGAGTACACCTTCCAGGACCTTGAAACCCCCTCTTCATTAAAATATCCCAAGTTAAAATTCTGTTATTGAGGGCCAGCCATAAGAAAATTTTGGTTTTTAAAGGCGTCTTAACCTTCCAAATCGCTTTCCACCACCAGAGAATGTCCCCCTGCCTATCATGAGCAAAAAAGTCCTTATATCCCATCCTAGCAGTATAAACACCCCTCTTAGAATTGTTTGTCCAAACTAGCTCATCTTCCACTGTTGGTCTGATCCTAGTATGACTGATGAGAAGTGCCTTCACATAAGCTTGCTAGGACTCAACCTTCCTACCTTCAAGACCCATATGATGCACACTCATCCAGCCTTGCTGCCAAATGGTAGTAGTGTCGTGGTCTGCCACCTGAGAAAGAGTATAAAAACCTGCATTGTGGAGAGAAAGTAAGAGGTCCTCAGTAAGTCTATGCTCATTGCCACAACCAACCCAAGGATCTTCCCCAATTCTCACTTTCTCACCATTTCCAATATTCCAAGCCAACCAATTTCCCAGAAGTGGAAAGGCTTGAATAGCAGCTTTCCAGAAGTTGGACACCTTTCTGATGGACTTGTCAAGTTTCCTTATCCACTCTTCCATAGAAAGAGGTTCGATATATTTTGCCTTGATGACTTTGCTCCATAGGTTTTCTTGAGTAATCAGCCTCCATAAGCTTTTTGCAGCCAGTGCTTTACCAAAAAGATGGATATTTTTAATACCCCAACCTCCTTCGTCCTTTGGCTTTGCTATTGATTTCCATTTGGCTAAAACAATGGCTGCTTTGTCCCTTTTTCCATTCCACAGAAATTTGAAGCACCTTTTCTTGATTTTTTCAAGAACCCCTACTGGAATGAAAGCCAAGCCATACCAGTAGACAGGGATTGCCTCCAGGACTGATTTAACAAGAGTTAATCTGCCTCCTATTGATAACCACCTGTTACACCACATAGAAATCCTTTTGTCTATCTTTCCCACCAGCCAATCCCAGTCTCTTATGCCATAGTTATTTGGCTTCAAACAAAATCCCAAATATTTTATTCCTGATTGGAAATCAGTCTTGGGAAAAGAAAGAATTCTCTGAAAAAAATTTTCCTCCTCTTCCTCTAGGCCAAAACACGACATTGTAGACTTTCCCATATTGATTTCCATACCAGTGGCAAGGCAATAGCTCCTTAGAATATCATTAAGCTTGCTTATGTCCCTAAATGAACCAACACTAAACAAAATAATATCATCAACAAATAAGAGATGAGTTAGAGAGAAAGATGTACTCATTTGAATTCCTCTAAACTGCCCTATTCTCTTAGCTTCTTTGATTGCCCTGCTCAAACCTTCAGCCACCAAAAGAAATAAAAAGGGAGATAAGGGACAGCCTTGCCTAATGCCACGCTCAGAGGAAAAGAAATTAGAAGCAGAACCATTTATAAGAACAACGAAGGAGATAGAGGTCACACATCCCATGATCCAATTAACAACTCGGAGGTTGAACCCAATGTGAAGAAGCATGATCCTCAGATACAACCAATTCACCCTGTCAAAAGCTTTGGAAAGATCCAGTTTTACTACTATAGCAGGAAGTCTTTTTGTTTTTATAGTATGCAGCCCTTCTTGGGCCACTCCAACAGCATCATGGATTTGCCTCCCATTAAGAAACCCGAATTGCTCGTTGGAGATGGATTCAGAAAAAACTCTTTTTAACCTCAAGGCAATAATTTTATAGAGGCAGTTGCACAAGGAAATAGGTATGAAGTCATCGAAAGAAGTTGGAGAGTCCTTCTTTGGAATCAAAGCGATGAAGGTTGAGTTGAAATCCAATGGGATCTTCCCTGAAGCTTTAGTTTCTTCAATAACTCTAATCAGGTCTTCCCCAATTAAGTCAAAGAAACCCAAGAAGAATTCAACCCCCCAACCATCAGGCCCAGGACTTTTGTCCTTCTGAAAGGAAGAAAGCACATCTTTAAGTTCCTCCAATGACACTTTCTCAAGAATCATTTCATTAGTAGCCTCATCAGCAAAACTTGGAAAGAAGGTTGTATGTTTTAAAATCTCAGCCAAGTTCACTCTTTTGGGATCTTTAAACAAGGACTTGAAATGTTTTATGCCAAGAGCTGCGAGGTCATTGAAGGACCTAGCTATGGACCCCTCTCCATTGGGCAATTCCCAGATGGTGTTCATATTTTTCCTATAATTTGCATAATTTTGAAAGAATTTGGTGTTTTCGTCCCCTAATTCCAGCCAAAGAGCTCTACTCTTAAGCCTCCATTGGGCTTCTTGAGCAAGCAAGATATTACTCTTTTTTCCTTCCAATGCTCTGATGGCCGATTTAGAATCCTCTGAAAGACCGACCTCATTCACTCTCTCATAGAAACCAGCAATCTGTTGTTCTAATAGAAGGAGTTCCTGCATTTGCTGCCTATACTTGTTATGAGCCCATTTAGAAACAACCGTTTTCACTTTCTTCAGGCTTTTCGTCAATTGAGAGCAGGCTGAACTTCCCAAGTTTTCATCATAAGAGTTCCATTCTTCTTTAACCAGATTCTAAAAATCTTTGTCCTGCAGCCAAGATGAATTGAATTTGAAAGGGCTTGGAGGTTTCCTATCCGGGTTGCCAATTTGGAGCAAAATAGGGAAATGGTCTGAGATGCCACAAGGGTCCACCCAGGTTCTGATTTTCTCCCCATCCATCAGCATGGAATCAGAGACATAGAAATGATCCAATATTTTTGCCACATAATCCTCACCTGCTCTATTATTGCTCCATGTAGGAGTAATTTTGATTGGTTCTACATCAACCAATTCTGCCATTTCAAATTGATGTTTAAAAAACCCAGCTTGTGGGTCACTTCTAGCTGCTGTCCCCCATATCTCAGCTCTATTCAGAGTGAAATTTAGATCACCCCCAAGGATAAGATTCCCATGCTGCAGAAAGTTATTGGCAAATAGGGTATCCCAGTAATGAATTTTATTTTCATAAGGACCATAAATGTTAACCAACACGAAAGATTTCCCCAATTCCATAGAGAAGAGCTCCACTCCTATTCTTGATGTAAGAAAAGCAGATTTTAAAAACCTGAAATTCCTCTTCTTCCACCCCAGAACAAGGCCACCTGATCTGCCCTCGGAGTCCAAAGAGAGGAATTCCCAGTCCTTAATAAGGGTGTGGAGAATGCTTTCCACTTTCACACCCACTCCCATAGTCTCTTGAAGAAATAGAATATCTGGAAGATGAAGTTGCATTAACCTCCTTAGCGCAGTCTTTTTTGAGGCGCTGCCCAAACCCCGAATATTATGAGAGAGGATTAACATTATTTAACTGGTACTGGGGTTTTGCCTGCTCTGAGTACCCCTATTATTGATTTTTGTTTCCCTGTCTTCACTTCCCTCAAAGCTTGATCCTTTGCCAGTTGAATGTTTGATTTCCTCCCTAAGGCTTGTGAGTTGACCACATCCAAGCTAAGTCCTCCTGCAATTTCTCCCTTCTCAAGGAAAGCTGCTGATTTGTGTGATCTGAGAAAATACTTGTGAGACCCCTTTGAAGACTCTCTGCCTTCAGAAGAAGATGAAAGTAGAGATGTGGACTTTGCTAATGAAGAAAGGATTGGCATGCTGAGAGGCCCCTTATTAATAGGATGTTGGATATTCATATCTTCTTTCCAGATACCACTTCTCTTTGCAGAAACCTTTTGTTTAACAGACCCCGAAGACCTGTCCTGGGAGGGGGGTAATAGCTCTTCAACAAGGTTTGTTCTTAACTCAGAGTTATAATTTATAAAACTGGGAGAACTGCTGTGTAATTGGGCTGCCACCTGTGGTCTCAATAAGGTATTTGCCTCTCTTGAGTTTGCCTGAAAATGTGTTTCCTCCCTCTGAACTAAGATTGAGTCTCTTCTATCTCCTTTGTTCAGAGCATTGGAGAGATGGGGATCATCTTCAACATTGCTTATACCGTTCTCCTGACCACCATTTTCATCTAACATAATTTGAATCCGACCTAATAGTCTACTATTGAATCCCTCCAAGTGATTGTCTGAACCATCCACTCTCCCTCCAGGGTTGTGATTTCCTTTAAAACTCTTGGCCCCCTCCCTTTCTGTGAATTTTAGTCCACAATATGCTGCTAAATGTCCATAGACATGACATCTAGCACAGTGGAAAGGTATCTTCACATAATCAAGAATTTGGTCATAATGCCACTTCCCAATTCTGATCTCAATTGTCTCCGGGAGACCTTCCCGAAGGTCCAGCTCCACTAGTATCCTTGCAATAGTACGAGAGGAGCCACTCAGGCACCCTTGATCAATGTCCACACATGATCCTAGCTGATTACCTATTTCCTTCAATATCCTACAAGTCCACAATTCCAATGGTAAACCTGGCAACTTGACCCATATAGGCTGAATTGATTTGGACTCACTTCTTGGGTCAAAACAAGGAGACCACCGTTTTAATGACAGAGCATATGAGTTCCAAAACCATCTTCTCTGCAATATTTTATCTGCATCCTCTTTTGATCTGAATGAAAAAGCTAACCATCCTCTTACCAGAATATAGAAACTTGGAGAGTATCCTATTGCTGGACTCCATTCCCTTTCTACCCACTGAGCTAGAGTTTTCTCCGAGTATAATCTTCCATAGAATCGTCCTGTTAGAGTTTTTCCTTCCATTTCCAGAACCCTGTCCAGCAGTATATCCTCGCCTAGAACCAAATTTACTTTGTCCTTTTTAGTCTTAACACACTTTTTCTGCCTTTTATTGGTATTGTTTTGATTGTTTGTAGTTAGTGGTTCCACCTCATTTTCCCTGCCTGGACATTTTTTTCCTGCCATGATCCCTTCCAAGAGGTCGATATCTAGAAAAGGGTCAAACTTTCCATCACCTATGTCCTGGGAGCTTTTCTTCGAGGAAACCTCCCAAGATCGGACTGCCAAAAAGCCTGAATCACCATCATACAGTTGAGGGAGGATCGCTGTCCCATCTAGAGAACGGTCCTCAATTGAGTTACTTTTTGATCCCTGACTAAAGTTAGATTCAATTAGATGGCCATTCTCCCTCTATGACTTCCACTTAGCTATCAAAAAATCTTCTGTAGGGAAAATAGGTACCTCATCCATTGGATCTGGGGAATAGTCCACCAATTTTGCCATATCCTCCATCATTCTAACCCTACCCTCAATCACTTTCGATCCTTGTAATCCTTGACAGTTCCTGGGCTTGGTATAAACTCCTGAGCATCTCACTAAAATAAAACTCACATCTCCACACTATCCATAGTGATCCTACCTTGCAATCATCTCATTCCATACCTCACCTTCTTTTAGACATTTCGTCAAACAATCGACATGCATCCTCCAGACTCCTACTCTCCATAAACCTCATTCTGCAAATAACCTCCAATCAAGCCGTTCCACGAGCTAACTTCTCGTTGAGGCATTTCATCAAATAGTTGGCATGCATTTGTGAGGCTCTGTTGAGGAAGGGCATGGGCGTCGCCAATGCAAGAATGGTCTTCTTCAATGGCCGGCTTCACACACCAGGCTAATATTTGGCTAACGTGATTGCTGTCCGTCCTATTCTCCAACTAGTCCAAAACTTTTCTAATCCAACCGTAGATTACCCCATTTTCACATACAGATTCCCTGAGCATTATTACCGACATTATCTGTGGTCTTCCTGACCGCAAATGGAGGACAACGATTACCCAGAGTACGATCCCACCCCTTATGGAGGCGGCTTCGATCTGGAAGAGGTCTAAGGCAAATCCACGGCCCCCTCTGAGAAGTCCTGCTACGCTCCCATTCCAAATGCTCCAGGCGGCACTCAGTTTTCAAATCAAATTCATTTGAGATTGAAGAACACAAGCTTATCTTGAGAGGGGGGGTGAACAGTATAAGACCTCTTTTTACTTTTTCCTTTATACTTCAAAACAGTAAAGCAATATACCCAAAGCAATATCAAAGCAATGCACAATATCATCCACAAAGTGACACCAATTTTAACGTGGTTCACCCAAAATGGTGGGGCTACGTCCACAAAACTTTTCTCTAAAAGTTATCTCAAAGTTCTTTGGGAATCCTTCCCAATTACAATGTTTATGAGCCTCGGCCCAAAGGAGATACCTTCCCCCAATCAGAATTTATGAGCCTCTGCTCTGGAAATGATCCCTCAGAAGATCAACTGCCTCTACCTCTTGCCAGCACGTGGAACTCCTTTCCACCGAAGACCTCCTATCCTCAATGCTTAGCCTAAGAGACCTCTGCCTTCTATGATCACGTCCACAGCAGCTCAGCAACCTGTACCAAACACAGTCAGTCGGTCTAGTACAAGTCTTCCTCTGTCTGTCAGATCTGTCCAATGCTTGAACAAATCAATCCTCTGCACACAAGCCTTCTCAAAGACTTGCCAAATCTATCCTCAAGTTCTTCTCAAAGAACCAGTGCACCTCTATCCTCAAGTTCTCTGATAGAACTATCAAACTCAGCTCACAAGTCCTCTGCTAGGACCTGTCCAAATCTGCTCACAAGTCCCCACCGAAACCTGTCCAAAACTGCTCACAAGTCCCCACCGAAACCTGTCCAAAACTCAGCAAGCTCACCAAGAAAAAAAACTTTCTTAGTAGGAAATCACAAGGTGAATTGTTAGAGACCCAATGTGATTTGTCAAACTCATAGAAGCATAAAGAGAATTGTTAGAGACTCAATATGTTCTATACTCAACTCCCAATCTCAAAACTCAACTCAAATCAACTCAGCTCAAACTCAATCTCAAATCTGAAAACTCAACTCAATATCTGAAATGGATAGGATAGAATGCTTTCTTTCAAGAACATGAAACCCCAACAATTGCCAACTATGCAAAGAATCACATAACAATGATACTCATGTTCTTTTCACCATCAATTAGGGCTTCAACAACAATGCTCATCAAACAAGGTTCAATCAACACCATTCAACTCAAAACACAACCTTGAAGCATTTCACAATCAACATTAGAAAAGGAAACAAGTAGAACTCCTTTTCTCTCCAATATTGTTTGAACAAAAAGCATCCACCAACTCAAATCAACAATAGCACAAAACAACTTTTCAAATCATCAACAAAGGAGTAAGCCCAACACTTTAACCAAGTAAAGAATAGCTTGATTATTACCAATTTAATGAAAGCAAATGTCAATCTCAAAGCTGCCCACTTAAGGTTTCACAACTTCACACAAGAAGCAATTTTAACCTTAAAACATCATGCTTTCATTTCCATAATCAACCAAAAGCACTCTCAACATTACAAGAAAAATTTATCCCTTATACACCTTATTTCTCCCTTATAGTCTTATCAAAAATAAAATTTATCTCTCATAAGAATGCAATAAGATATTTCAAACAACACCTTCAAAAGAATCTTTTATCAAAATAAAACAAGCTTTAAACTCCTTATAACTCCTAAGTTGTTTTTCCCTCTAATAAACTTCCTCCATCCGCAAAATACACTTAGCAAAAATTAATTTCGAAAATACCTTGGCCAACATCAAAAATCGCGCTATGGAGAAATTGCGCACGAATTCTAACACCACCCGCTGCGTCCACTTCACGATGAAAAACCCTTTCGCGTTATTCGAACGCGGAACCTCCCGTTCGGGTAGCGCGCCAACAACCTAGCCGCTACCGGTGCGCCAAAGGCGCCCGGTGAGGTTTAAACCTCACGCTGTTAGCCTTGTTCCTTCTACACTAGGGATTAAATAAAACAACAGTGCCTCCCTTTCTTCTAACGTGAACACGAAGATGAAAACCTTACGACGGATTTACGACAAACGGCGAGTACAAAAAATGAACAGCGGATTCACAAAATCACAGCGAGGAAGAAATCGAACAACGGATCATGAATTCACAACGAGCAACTCTTTTCAAAATGCGGATGGGATCATTCTTGATTTTCATCGAGGGAGATTTATATGCATTTTTACCATAAGCTCTTGACGTCGGCGAGGAGTTTAACACGTCGGCGGAGGTCTTGGCTAGCGCCCACAATCTTAAAACATAGCGCCATGGGTTAGGAGAACCCATTGCAAACAATAATTTAATATTTATTTAAAAATAATTAAAGGGAACCTTAACAAGGTTTTTAATTATTTAAATAAATACTTCCTCCTGGACCCAAATGCATTAAACTAATGCATCCACCTGTAATCTTTAAACCTGCCAACTTGGGGTTTACAAAAGACCTTTGAAACTGTCATGCTGTAACCTTCATCAAAACAAATTATTTGACATCAAATCAAATTCCTTCAAGAGCTTCTTGACATCAATGACAACTTATACACTTGAGCAAAGGCAATGTACCCAAAGTACCCAAAATTGCCAACAATCTCCCCCTTTGTCATTGATGGCAAACCTTTACTGAAAACACTTCTCAAGAGCCAAAACTGAAACCAACTGTGCTAACAACTGACCAACTGTGCCCACAACCGAGAATCTTCCTTTGAAGTTTTGCTCCCCCTGACTTGAAGCTCTCCTCTTCACTTTGAAGCTCTCCCCCTTACTCATATCTCTCCCCCTTTGTCATCAATGGCAAAGGGTCACCTTTGGGGCTCGGGACTAAGAATGAGCCTCTTAGCTTAGTCCCTCCCCCACCTCCTGATGAGGTGATTAATTCTGGGGTGGGAGTAAAACTCCCATTAGGCACTGATCATCATCGGTGTCTATAACTTCCTTGTCGGGCCTTCTCTTGAACTCTTTGTCCATATTCCTATTCTTGTCACTGTTCTTGTTCTTGTTCTCATCCCTGTTCTTGTCCATGCCTTGATCCTTGGACCTGATCATGCCACTTGTTCCTGTTCCTGTATTCTAGAATTTTAGCTCTACACTGTCTGATTATGTGACCTTCATTGTTGCACTTGAAACACTTGACGATGTTGTTTCTCTGAGGTAAACCTGATCTTTGAATCCACCTAGTTCGACCAAACCTGTTTTGACCAAACCTATTCTGGCCAAACCTGTTCTGACCAAACCTGTTATGACCAAACCTATTCTGATCAAACCTGTTCCTGTTATTTACCTTGCAATAGACTGCCTTGTGCCCAAACTATTGACAAGAGTAGCAATACCCTTGAAAGAAACTAGCACTTCTGAAATTGTCATTTACCTTCTTCACTTGAGCCATGCAATGTGAAGCCATGTGACCAAACCTATGACAAGCAAAACATCTGCCTTGAAACTTTCCTTTATTTGACCTCTTGGGTCCTGAATACTTCTTCTTCTCATTCTGAATTCTGTTTTCTATTTCTGTGCATCTATCATTCAAGGACTCCTTTTCTGAAATACTTTCCTCATCAGAACTCTCTTCCTTTTGGAGTCTCTTACTAGACTCTCCAACTTGTTCCTTGTGTGGCTTAACAAAACCAAGGCCTGTTTTATCTGTTGTCTTTCTTTGACCTTTGATGAGTGACTTAACCTTTTTGGAGCTATCTTGAAACCTGTAAAGCTTATCCTTGTACTCTTTAGTTTCCTCTTTCAAAGAAGCCATTTTCTGTTCTAACTCACTATACTCAAGAACCTTAGACTCTAACTCATCCTTGAGTTCTTGTGTCTTAGCTATAGAGAAGTCAAGACTTTCTATAAGATCATCTCTCTCCATACAACATTCATCTAACTTATCCTTGAGTCTAGCATTCTTCTTTCTTTCCTTTTTCAAAGCACTAAGAGCACTAATAAGTTCACCTTCAAGATCTACTTCACCTTCCTCTATATCTTCCTCTATTTGTTTGCTTTTTGAATCATCAAAGCCTTTTTCGGATTTCTTATCACTAGAGGTGCTACCCTTTTCAAAAACCATACATGCATCTTCCTTATAGTTTTCTGAAGCATCCTCATACATACTAGAAACCAAATCATTATTTGTGCAATCATCCTCAAGGTGACCAAAGTTTCCACATCTAAGACATTTCATGATAATGAATCTATGTTTCGGTTCTTCCTCTTTTTCGATATGAACAACATCTCATTTTCATCATCACTTGAAGAACTTTCACTATCACTACTAGAACACTTACTTGCTTTGTCTAGGTAGAAACTCTTCTTGTGCTTGTGAGAATACCTCTTTCCTTGATTGTTGTGCTCATCAGAATCCTTGCTCTTAGAATCCTGTTTATCTTCATCACTTTCATTCTTGGGAACAGTATAGTTAGTAGCATAATGACCAAACTTTCCACAATTGAAACATCTTATATTTTTCATACTTTTGTGGTTTTTTGGGGACTTGCCTTTCTTGTTGTAATATGCCTCTTCATCACTAGAAGACTCATCACTATCTTGAAGTTGTTTACCCTTGGATTTCTTGGTAGCCTTGAAATCTGCCTCTTTCTTGACATCAACCTTCACTTGAGTTCTCAACTCAAATGCTGCAAGTATACTATGGAGCTCATCCTTTTTCAACTTATCCAAATCTTTAGCTTCCTCAATAGCAGAAATATTTTCACTAAATCTATTAGGAAGAGATCTTAAAATCTTATCACAAACATCATTTTCAGCAAGCTCAAGACCTAAGTCTTTCATGGAGTTAACAACCTCATCCATACGAAGCATGTAGTCACTAATATTTTCATCATCATTCATCTTGAGTTGTTCAAACATACCTTTGAAGTGTCTCAACTTGGCCTTTCTGACATTTGTATCACCTGTATGAACCACCTTCAACTGTTTCCACATTTCACTAGTTGTCTTGCAGTGAATCACTTTGGTGAGATCTGCTTCTGTAAGCCTTTCAGGATTGCATTCATTGCTTTTGAATTGTTGTGATGTAGGAGCCTTTCTTCCTTAGTAATAGGACCATGTTCAGGAATAGTGTACTCATCTTCAATCACTTCCCAAACCTCATTCCCAAGTGCCATTAGATGAACCTTCATCCTTGCACTCCAAAGACCAAAATCTGACCCATCAAGAATAGGTGCTGCATTGCCACTTGAATGATCCATTGTGTTCTTTACTAGCTTTTCCTTCAAGCTGTTAAACTTTTCGAAGGCACCGACTCTGATACCAATTGAAGAACACAAGCTTATATTGAGAGGGGGGTGAACAGTATAAGACCTCTTTTTACTTTTTCCTTTATACTTCAAAATAGTAAAGCAATATACCCAAAGCAATATCAAAGCAATGCACAATATCATCCACAAAGTGACACCAATTTTAACGTGGTTCACCCAAAATGGTTGGGCTACGTCCACAAAACTTTTCTCTAAAAGTTATCTCAAAGTTCTTTGGGAATCCTTCCCAATTACAATGTTTATGAGCCTCGGCCCAAAGGAGATACCTTCCCCCAATCAAAATTTATGAGCCTCTGCTCAAAGGAGATACCTTCCCCTCTACTCTAGAAATGATCCCTCGGAAGATCAACTGCCTCTACCTCTTGCCAGCACGTGGAACTCCTTTCCACCGAAGACCTCCTATCCTCAATGCTTAGCCTAAGAGACCTCTGCCTTCTATGATCACGTCCACAACGACTCAACAACCTGTACCAAACACAGTCAGTCGGTCTAGTACAAGTCTTCCTCTGTCTGTCAGATCTGTCCAACGCTTGAACAAATCAATCCTCTACACACAAGCCTTCTCAAAGACTTGCCAAATCTATCCTCAGGTTCTTCTCAAAGAACCAGTGCACCTCTGTCCTCAAGTTCTCGAATAGAACTATCAAACTCAGCTCACAAGTCCTCTGCTAGGACCTGTCCAAATCTGCTCACAAGTCCCCACCGAAACCTGTCCAAATCTGCTCACAAGTCCCCACCGAAACCTGTCCAAAACTCAGCAAGCTCACCAAGAAAAAAAACTTTCTTAGTAGGAAATCACAAGGTGAATTGTTAGAGACCCAATGTGATTTGTCAAACTCATAGAAGCATAAAGAGAATTGTTAGAGACTCAATATGTTCTATACTCAACTCCCAATCTCAAAACTCAACTCAAATCAACTCAACTCAAACTCAATCTCAAATCTGAAAACTCAACTCAATATCTGAAATGGATAGGATAGAATGCTTTCTTTCAAGAACATGAAACCCCAACAATTGCCAACTATGCAAAGAATCACATAACAATGATACTCATGTTCTTTTCACCATCAATTAGGGCTTCAACAACAATGCTCATCAAACAAGGTTCAATCAACACCATTCAACTCAAAACACAACCTTGAAGCATTTCACAATCAACATTAGAAAAGGAAACAAGTAGAACTCCTTTTCTCTCCAATATTGTTTGAACAAAAAGCATCCACCAACTCAAATCACAATAGCACAACACAACTTTTCAAATCATCAACAAAGGAGTAAGCCCAACACTTTAACCAAGTAAAGAATAGCTTGATTATTACCAATTTAATGAAAGCAAATGTCAATCTCAAAGCTGCCCACTTAAGGTTTCACAACTTCACACAAGAAGCAATTTTAACCTTAAAACATCATGCTTTCATTTCCATAATCAACCAAAAGCACTCTCAACATTACAAGAAAAATTTATCCCTTATACACCTTATTTCTCCCTTATAGTCTTATCAAAAATAAAATTTATCTCTCATAAGAATGCAATAAGATATTTCAAACAACACCTTCAAAAGAATCTTTTATCAAAATAAAACAAGCTTTAAACTCCTTATAACTCCTAAGCTGTTTTTCCCTCTAATAAACTTCCTCCATCCGCAAAATACACTTAGCAAAAATTAATTTCGAAAATACCTTGGCCAACATCAAAAATCGTGCTATGGAGAAATTGTGCACGAATTCTAACACCACCCGCTGCGTCCACTTCACGATGAAAAACCCTTTCGCGTTATTCGAACGTGGAACCTCCCGTTCGGGTAGCGCGCCAATAGCCTAGCCGCTACCGGTGCGCCAAAGGCGCCTGGTGAGGTTTAAACCTCACGTTGTTAGCCTTGTTCCTTCTGCACTAGGGATTAAATAAAACAACAGTGCCTCCCTTTCTTCTGACGCGAACACGAAGACGAAAACCTTACGATGGATTTACGACAAACGACGAGTACAAAAAAATGAACAGCGGATTCACGAAATCACAGCGAGGAAGAAATCGAACAGTAGATCACGAATTCACAGCGAGCAACTCTTTTCAAAATGCGGATGGGATAATTCTTGATTTTCATCGAGGGAGATTTATATGCATTTTTACCATAAGCTCTTGACGTCGACGAGGAGTTTAACACGTCGACGGAGGTCTTGGCTAGCGCCCACAATCTTAAAACATACAGCGCCATGGGTTAGGAGAACCCATTGCAAACAATAATTTAATATTTATTTAAAAATAATTAAAGGGAACCTTAACAAGGTTTTTAATTATTTAAATAAATACTTCCTCCTGGACCCAAATGCATTAAACTAATGCATCCACCTGTAATCTTTAAACCTGCCAACTTGGGGTTTACAAAAGACCTTTGAAACTGTCATGCCGTAACCTTCATCAAAACAAATTATTTGACATCAAATCAAATTCCTTCAAGAGCTTCTTGACATCAATGACAACTTATACACTTGAGCAAAGGCAATGTACCCAAAGTACCCAAAATTGCCAACAATCTCCCCCTTTGTCATTGATGGCAAACCTTTACTGAAAACACTTCTCAAGAGCCAAAACTGAAACCAACTGTGCTAACAACTAACCAACTTCCTTTGAAGTTTTGCTCCCCCTGACTTGAAGCTCTCCCCCTTACTCATATCTCTCCCCCTTTGTCATCAATGGCAAAGGGTCACCTTTGGGGCTCGGGACTAAGAATGAGCCTCTTAGCTTAGTCCCTCCCCCACCTCCTGATGAGGTGATTAATTCGGGGTGGGAGTAAAACTCCCATTAGGCACTGATCATCATCAGTGTCTATAACTTCCTTGTCGGGCCTTCTCTTGAACTCTTTGTCCATATTCCTATTCTTGTCACTGTTCTTGTTCTTGTTCTCATCCCTGTTCTTGTCCATGCCTTGATCCTTGGACCTGATCATGCCACTGTTCCTGTTCCTGTATTCTAGAATTTCAGCTCTACACTGTCTGATTATGTGACCTTCATTGTTGCACTTGAAACACTTGACGATGTTGTTTCTCTGAGGTAAACCTGATCTTTGAATCCACCTATTCTGACCAAACCTGTTCTGACCAAACCTGTTTTGACCAAACCTATTCTGACCAAACCTATTTTGATCAAACCTGTTCCTGTTATTTGCCTTGCAATAAACTGCCTTGTGCCCAAACTGTTGACAAGAGTAGCAATACCCTTGAAAGAAACTAGCACTTCTAAAATTGTCATTTACCTTCTTCACTTGAGCCATGCAATGTGAAGCCATGTGACCAAACCTATGACAAGCAAAACATCTGCCTTGAAACTTTCCTTTATTTGACCTCTTAGGTCTTGAAAACTTCTTCTTCTCATTCTGAATTCTGTTTTCTATTTCTGTGCATCTATCATTCAAGGACTCCTTTTCTGAAATACTTTCCTCATCAGAACTCTCTTCCTTTTGGAGTCTCTTACTAGACTCTCCAACTTGTTCCTTGTGTGGCTTAACAAAACCAAGGCCTATTTTATCTGTTGTCTTTCTTTGACCTTTGATGAGTGACTTAACCTTTTTGGAGCTATCTTGAAACCTGTAAAGCTTATCCTTGTACTCTTTAGTTTCCTCTTTCAAAGAAGCCATTTTCTGTTCTAACTCACTATACTCAAGAACCTTAGACTCTAACTCATCCTTGAGTTCTTGTGTCTTAGCTATAGAGAAGTCAAGACTTTCTATAAGATCATCTCTCTCCATACAACATTCATCTAACTTATCCTTGAGTCTAGCATTCTTCTTTCTTTCCTTTTTCAAAGCACTAAGAGCACTAATAAGTTCACCTTCAAGATCTACTTCACCTTCCTCTATATCTTCCTCTATTTGTTTGCTTTTTGAATCATCAAAGCCTTTTTCAGATTTCTTATCACTAGAGGTGCTACCCTTTTCAAAAACCATACATGCATCTTCCTTATAGTTTTCTGAAGCATCCTCATACATACTAGAAACCAAATCATTATTTGTGCAATCATCCTCAAGGTGACCAAAGTTTCCACATCTAAGACATTTCATGATAATGAATCTATGTTTCGGTTCTTCCTCTTTTTCGATATGAACAACATCTCATTTTCATCATCACTTGAAGAACTTTCACTATCACTACTAGAACACTTACTTGCTTTGTCTAGGTAGAAACTCTTCTTGTGCTTGTGAGAATACCTCTTTCCTTGATTGTTGTGCTCATCTTTGTTCTTCCTGTGATGCTTGTGCTTTTCAGAATCCTTGCTCTTAGAATCCTGTTTATCTTCATCACTTTCATTCTTGGGAACAGTCGATCAGTAGCATAATGACCAAACTTTCCACAATTGAAACATCTTATATTTTTCATACTTTTGTGCTTTCTAGAGAACTTGCCTTTCTTGTTGTAATATGCCTCTTCATCACTAGAAGACTCATCACTATCTTGAAGTTGTTTACCCTTGGATTTCTTGGTAGCCTTGAAAGTCGCCTCTTTCTTGACATCAACCTTCACTTGAGTTCTCAACTCAAATGCTGCAAGTATACTATGGAGCTCATCCTTTTTCAACTTATCCAAATCTTTAGCTTCCTCAATAGCAGAAATATTTTCACTAAATCTATTAGGAAGAGATCTTAAAATCTTATCACAAACATCATTTTCAGCAAGCTCAAGACCTAAGTCTTTCATGGAGTTAACAACCTCATCCATACGAAGCATGTAGTCACTAATATTTTCATCATCATTCATCTTGAGTTGTTCAAACATACCTTTGAAGTGTCTCAACTTGGCCTTTCCGACATTTGTATCACCTGTATGAACCACCTTCAACTTGTTTCCACATTTCACTAGTTGTCTTGCAGTGAATCACTTTGGTGAGATCTGCTTTTCGTAAGCCTTTCAGGATTGCATTCATTGCTTTTGAATTGTTGTGATGTAGGAGCCTTTCTTCTTTAGTATTAGGACCATGTTCGAGAATAGTGTACTCATCTTCAATCACTTCCCAAACCACATTCCCAAGTGCCATTAGATGAACCTTCATCCTTGCACTCCAAAGACCAAAATCTGACCCATCAAGAATAGGTGTTGCATTGCCACTTGAATGATCCATTGTGTTCTTTACTAGCTTTTCCTTCAAGCTGTTAAACTTTTCGAAGGCACCAGCTCTGATACCAATTGAAGAACACAAGCTTATACTGAGAGGGGGGTGAACAGTATAAGACCTCTTTTTACTTTTTCCTTTATACTTCAAAATAGTAAAGCAATATACCCAAAGCAATATCAAAGCAATGCACAATATCATCCACAAAGTGACACCAATTTTAACGTGGTTCACCCAAAATGGGTAGGCTACGTCCACAAAACTTTTCTCTAAAAGTTATCTCAAAGTTCTTTGGGAATCCTTCCCAATTACAATGTTTATGAGCCTCGGCCCAAAGGAGATACCTTCCCCCAATCAAAATTTATGAGCCTCTGCTCAAAGGAGATACCTTCCCCTCTACTCTAGAAATGATCCCTCAGAAGATCAACTGCCTCTACCTCTTGCCAACACGTGGAACTCCTTTCCACCGAAGACCTCCTATCCTCAATGCTTAGCCTAAGAGACCTCTGCCTTCTATGATCACGTCCACAACAGCTCAGCAACCTGTACCAAACATAGTCAGTCGGTCTAGTACAAGTCTTCCTCTATCTGTCAGATCTGTCCAACGCTTGAACAAATCAATCCTCTACACACAAGCCTTCTCAAAGACTTGCCAAATCTATCCTCAGGTTCTTCTCAAAGAACCAGTGCACCTCTATCCTCAAGTTCTCTGATAGAACTATCAAACTCAGCTCACAAGTCCTCTGCTAGGACCTGTCCAAATCTGCTCACAAGTCCCCACCGAAACCTGTCCAAAACTGCTCACAAGTCCCCACCGAAACCTGTCCAAAACTCAGCAAGCTCACCAAGAAAAAAACTTTCTTAGTAGGAAATCACAAGGTGAATTGTTAGAGACCCAATGTGATTTGTCAAACTCATAGAAGCATAAAGAGAATTGTTAGAGACTCAATATGTTCTATACTCAACTCCCAATCTCAAAACTCAACTCAAATCAACTCAGCTCAAACTCAATCTCAAATCTGAAAACTCAACTCAATATCTGAAATGGATAGGATAGAATGCTTTCTTTCAAGAACATGAAACCCCAACAATTGCCAACTATGCAAAGAATCACATAACAATGATACTCATGTTCTTTTCACCATCAATTAGGGCTTCAACAACAATGCTCATCAAACAAGGTTCAATCAACACCATTCAACTCAAAACACAACCTTGAAGCATTTCACAATCAACATTAGAAAAGGAAACAAGTAGAACTCCTTTTCTCTCCAATATTGTTTGAACAAAAAGCATCCACCAACTCAAATCACAATAGCACAAAACAACTTTTCAAATCATCAACAAAGGAGTAAGCCCAACACTTTAACCAAGTAAAGAATAGCTTGATTATTACCAATTTAATGAAAGCAAATGTCAATCTCAAAGCTGCCCACTTAAGGTTTCACAACTTCACACAAGAAGCAATTTTAACCTTAAAACATCATGCTTTCATTTCCATAATCAACCAAAAGCACTCTCAACATTACAAGAAAAATTTATCCCTTATACACCTTATTTCTCCCTTATAGTCTTATCAAAAATAAAATTTATCTCTCATAAGAATGCAATAAGATATTTCAAACAACACCTTCAAAAGAATATTTTATCAAAATAAAACAAGCTTTAAACTCCTTATAACTCCTAAGCTGTTTTCCCTCTAATAAACTTCCTCCATCCACAAAATACACTTAGCAAAAATTAATTTCGAAAATACCTTGGCCAACATCAAAAATCATGCTATGGAGAAATTGCGCACGAATTCTAACACCACCCGCTGCGTCCACTTCACGATGAAAAACCCTTTCACGTTATTCGAACGCGGAACCTCCCGTTCGGGTAGCGCGCCAATAGCCTAGCCGCTATCGGTGCGCCAAAGGCGCCGGTGAGGTTTAAACCTCACGTTGTTAGCCTTGTTCCTTCTGCACCAGGGATTAAATAAAACAACAGTGCCTCCCTTTCTTCTGACGCGAACACGAAGACGAAAACCTTACGACGGATTTACGACAAACGGCGAGTACAAAAAATGAACAGCGGATCACGAAATCACAGCGAGGAAGAAATCGAACAGTAGATCACGAATTCACAATGAGCAACTCTTTTCAAAATGTGGATGGGATAATTCTTGATTTTCATCGAGGGAGATTTATATGCATTTTTACCATAAGCTCTTGACGTCGGCGAGGAGTTTAACACGTCGACGGAGGTCTTGGCTAGCGCCCACAATCTTAAAACATAGCGCCATGGGTTAGGAGAACCCATTGCAAACAATAATTTAATATTTATTTAAAAATAATTAAAGGGAACCTTAACAAGGTTTTTAATTATTTAAATAAATACTTCCTCCTGGACCCAAATGCATTAAACTAATGCATCCACCTGTAATCTTTAAACCTGCCAACTTGGGGTTTACAAAAGACCTTTGAAACTGTCATGCCGTAACCTTCATCAAAACAAATTATTTGACATCAAATCAAATTCCTTCAAGAGCTTCTTGACATCAATGACAACTTATACACTTGAGCAAAGGCAATGTACCCAAAGTACCCAAAATTGCCAACAATCTCCCCCTTTGTCATTGATGGCAAACCTTTACTGAAAACACTTCTCAAGAGCCAAAACTGAAACCAACTGTGCTAACAACCGACCAACTATGCCCACAACCGAGAATCTTCCTTTGAAGTTTTGCTCCCCCGAACTTGAAGCTCTCCTCTTCACTTTGAAGCTCTCCCCCTTACTCATATCTCTCCCCCTTTGTCATCAATGGCAAAGGGTCACCTTTGGGGCTCGGGACTAAGAATGAGCCTCTTAGCTTAGTCCCTCCCCCACCTCCTGATGAGGTGATTAATTCTGGGGTGGGAGTAAAACTCCCATTAGGCACCGATCATCATCAGTGTCTATAACTTCCTTGTCGGGCCTTCTCTTGAACTCTTTGTCCATATTCCTATTCTTGTCACTGTTCTTGTTCTTGTTCTCATCCCTGTTCTTGTCCATGCCTTGATCCTTGGACCTGATCATGCCATTGTTCCTATTCCTGTATTCTAGAATTTTAGCTCTACACTGTCTGATTATGTGACCTTCATTGTTGCACTTGAAACACTTGACGATGTTGTTTCTCTGAGGTAAACCTGATCTTTGAATCCACCAGTTCTGACCAAACCTGTTCTGACCAAACCTATTGCCAAACTTTTGACCAAACCTATTCGACCAAACCTGTTCTGACCAAACCTGTTTTGATCAAACCTCTTCCTGTTATTTACCTTGCAATAAACTGCCTTGTGCCCAAACTATTGACAAGAGTAGCAATACCCTTGAAAGAAACTAGCACTTCTAAAATTGTCATTTACCTTCTTCACTTGAGCCATGCAATGTGAAGCCATGTGACCAAACCTATGACAAGCAAAACATCTGCCTTGAAACTTTCCTTTATTTGACCTCTTGGGTCCTGAAAACTTCTTCTTCTCATTCTGAATTCTGTTTTCTGTTTCGTGCATCTATCATTCAAGGACTCCTTTTCTGAAATACTTTCCTCATCAGAACTCTCTTCCTTTTGGAGTCTCTTACTAGACTCTCCAACTTGTTCCTTGTGTGGCTTAACAAAACCAAGGCCTATTTTATCTGTTGTCTTTCTTTGACCTTTGATGAGTGACTTAACCTTTTTGGAGCTATCTTGAAACCTGTAAAGCTTATCCTTGTACTCTTTAGTTTCCTCTTTCAAAGAAGCCATTTTCTGTTCTAACTCACTATACTCAAGAACCTTAGACTCTAACTCATCCTTGAGTTCTTGTGTCTTAGCTATAGAGAAGTCAAGACTTTCTATAAGATCATCTCTCTCCATACAACATTCATCTAACTTATCCTTGAGTCTAGCATTCTTCTTTCTTTCCTTTTTCAAAGCACTAAGAGCACTAATAAGTTCACCTTCAAGATCTACTTCACCTTCCTCTATATCTTCCTCTATTTGTTTGCTTTTTGAATCATCAAAGCCTTTTTCAGATTTCTTATCACTAGAGGTGCTACCCTTTTCAAAAACCATACATGCATCTTCCTTATAGTTTTCTGAAGCATCCTCATACATACTAGAAACCAAATCATTATTTGTGCAATCATCCTCAAGGTGACCAAAGTTTCCACATCTAAGACATTTCATGATAATGAATCTATGTTTCGGTTCTTCCTCTTTTTTGATATGAACAACATCTCATTTTCATCATCACTTGAAGAACTTTCACTATCACTACTAGAACACTTACTTGCTTTGTCTAGGTAGAAACTCTTCTTGTGCTTGTGAGAATACCTCTTTCCTTGATTGTTGTGCTCATCTTTGTTCTTCCTGTGATGCTTGTGCTTTTTAGAATCCTTGCTCTTAGAATCCTGTTTATCTTCATCACTTTCATTCTTGGGAACAGTACAGTCAGTAGCATAATGACCAAACTTTCCACAATTGAAACATCTTATATTTTTCATACTTTTGTGCTTTCTAGAGAACTTGCCTTTCTTGTTGTAATATGCCTCTTCATCACTAGAAGACTCATCACTATCTTGAAGTTGTTTACCCTTGGATTTCTTGGTAGCCTTGAAAGTTGCCTCTTTCTTGACATCAACCTTCACTTGAGTTCTCAACTCAAATGCTTGCAAGTATACTATGGAGCTCATCCTTTTTCAACTTATCCAAATCTTTAGCTTCCTCAATAGCAAGAAATATTTTCACTAAATCTATTAGGAAGAGATCTTAAAATCTTATCACAAACATCATTTTCAGCAAGCTCAAGACCTAAGTCTTTCATGGAGTTAACAACCTCATCCATACGAAGCATGTAGTCACTAATATTTTCATCATCATTCATCTTGAGTTGTTCAAACATACCTTTGAAGTGTCTCAACTTGGCCTTTCTGACATTTGTATCACCTGTATGAACCACCTTCAACTGTTTCCACATTTCACTAGTTGTCTTGCAGTGAATCACTTTGGTGAGATCTGCTTTCTGTAAGCCTTTCAAGATTGCATTCATTGCTTTTGAATTGCTGTGATGTAGGAGCCTTTCTTCTTTAGTATTAGGACCATGTTCAAGAATAGTGTACTCATCTTCAATCACTTCCCAAACCTCATTCCCAAGTGCCATTAGATGAACCTTCATCCTTGCACTCCAAAGACCAAAATCTGACCCATCAAGAATAGGTGTTGCATTGCCACTTGAATGATCCATTGTGTTCTTTACTAGCTTTTCCTTCAAGTTGTTAAACTTTTCGAAGGCACCTGCTCTGATACCAATTGAAGAACACAAGCTTATACTTGAGGGGGGGGTGAACAGTATAAGACCTCTTTTTACTTTTTCCTTTATACTTCAAAATAGTAAAGCAATATACCCAAAGCAATATCAAAGCAATGCACAATATCATCCACAAAGTGACACCAATTTTAACGTGGTTCACCCAAAATGGCTAAGCTACGTCCACAAAACTTTTCTCTAAAAGTTATCTCAAAGTTCTTTGGGAATCCTTCCCAATTACAATGTTTATGAGCCTCGGCCCAAAGGAGATACCTTCCCCCAATCAGAATTTATGAGCCTCTGCTCAAAGGAGATACCTTCCCCTCTACTCTAGAAATGATCCCTCAGAAGATCAACTGCCTCTACCTCTTGCCAGCACGTGGAACTCCTTTCCACCGAAGACCTCCTATCCTCAATGCTTAGCCTAAGAGACCTCTGCCTTCTATGATCACGTCCATAGCAGCTCAACAACCTGTACCAAACATAGTCAATCGGTCTAGTACAAGTCTTCCTCTATCTGTCAGATCTGTCCAATGCTTGAACAAATCAATCCTCTACACACAAGCCTTCTCAAAGACTTGCCAAATCTGTCCTCAAGTTCTTCTCAAAGAACCAGTGCACCTCTATCCTCAAGTTCTCTGATAGAACTATCAAACTCAACTCACAAGTCCTCTGCTAGGACCTATCCAAATCTGCTCACAAGTCCCCATCGAAACCTATCCAAAACTGCTCACAAGTCCCCATCGAAACCTGTCCAAAACTCAGCAAGCTCACCAAGAAAAAAACTTTCTTAGTAGGAAATCACAAGGTGAATTGTTAGAGACCCAATGTGATTTGTCAAACTCATAGAAGCATAAAGAGAATTGTTAGAGACTCAATATGTTCTATACTCAACTCCCAATCTCAAAACTCAACTCAAATCAACTCAGCTCAAACTCAATCTCAAATCTGAAAACTCAACTCAATATCTGAAATGGATAGGATAGAATGCTTTCTTTCAAGAACATGAAACCCCAACAATTGCCAACTATGCAAAGAATCACATAACAATGATACTCATGTTCTTTTCACCATCAATTAGGGCTTCAACAACAATGCTCATCAAACAAGGTTCAATCAACACCATTCAACTCAAAACACAACCTTGAAGCATTTCACAATCAACATTAGAAAAGGAAACAAGTAGAACTCCTTTTCTCTCCAATATTGTTTGAACAAAAAGCATCCACCAACTCAAATCACAATAGCACAAAACAACTTTTCAAATCATCAACAAAGGAGTAAGCCCAACACTTTAACCAAGTAAAGAATAGCTTGATTATTACCAATTTAATGAAAGCAAATGTCAATCTCAAAGCTGCCCACTTAAGGTTTCACAACTTCACACAAGAAGCAATTTTAACCTTAAAACATCATGCTTTCATTTCCATAATCAACCAAAAGCACTCTCAACATTACAAGAAAAATTTATCCCTTATACACCTTATTTCTCCCTTATAGTCTTATCAAAAATAAAATTTATCTCTCATAAGAATGCAATAAGATATTTCAAACAACACCTTCAAAAGAATCTTTTATCAAAATAAAACAAGCTTTAAACTCCTTATAACTCCTAAGCTGTTTTTCCCTCTAATAAACTTCCTCCATCCGCAAAATACACTTAGCAAAAATTAATTTCGAAAATACCTTGGCCAACATCAAAAATCATGCTATGGAGAAATTGCGCATGAATTCTAACACCACCCGTTGCGTCCACTTCACGATGAAAAACCCTTTCGCGTTATTCGAACGCGGAACCTCCCGTTCGGGTAGCGCGCCAACAACCTAGCCGCTACCGGTGCGCCAAAGGCGCCGGTGAGGTTTAAACCTCACGTTGTTAGCCTTGTTCCTTCTGCACTAGGGATTAAATAAAACAATAGTGCCTCCCTTTCTTCTAACGTGAACACGAAGACGAAAACCTTACGACAGATTTACGACAAACGACGAGTACAAAAAATGAACAACGGATCACGAAATCACAATGAGGAAGAAATCGAACAGCAGATCACGAATTCACAATGAGCAACTCTTTTCAAAATGTGGATGGGATAATTCTTGATTTTCATCGAGGGAGATTTATATGCATTTTTACCATAAGCTCTTGACGTCGATGAGGAGTTTAACACGTCGACGGAGGTCTTGGCTAGCGCCCACAATCTTAAAACATAGCGCCATGGGTTAGGAGAACCCATTGCAAACAATAATTTAATATTTATTTAAAAATAATTAAAGGGAACCTTAACAAGGTTTTTAATTATTTAAATAAATACTTCCTCCTGGACCCAAATGCATTAAACTAATGCATCCACCTGTAATCTTTAAACCTGCCAACTTGGGGTTTACAAAAGACCTTTGAAGCTGTCATGCCGTAACCTTCATCAAAACAAATTATTTGACATCAAATCAAATTCCTTCAAGAGCTTCTTGACATCAATGACAACTTATACACTTGAGCAAAGGCAATGTACCCAAAGTACCCAAAATTGCCAACAATCTCCCCCTTTGTCATTGATGGCAAACCTTTACTGAAAACACTTCTCAAGAGCCAAAACTGAAACCAACTGTGCTAACAAGCGACCAACTGTGCCCACAACCGAGAATCTTCCTTTGAAGTTTTGCTCCCCACGACTTGAAGTTCTCCTCTTCACTTTGAAGCTCTCCCCCTTACTCATATCTCTCCCCCTTTGTCATCAATGGCAAAGGGTCACCTTTGGGGCTCGGGACTAAGAATGAGCCTCTTAGCTTAGTCCCTCCCCCACCTCTGATGAGGTGATTAATTCTGGGGTGGGAGTAAAACTCCCATTAGGCACTGATCATCATCAGTGTCTATAACTTCCTTGTCGGGCCTTCTCTTGAACTCTTTGTCCATATTCCTATTCTTGTCACTGTTCTTGTTCTTGTTCTCATCCCTGTTCTTGTCCATGCCTTGATCCTTGGACCTGATCATGCCACTGTTCCTGTTCCTGTATTCTAGAATTTTAGCTCTACACTGTCTGATTATGTGACCTTCATTGTTGCACTTGAAACACTTGACGATGTTGTTTCTCTGAGGTAAACCTGATCTTTGAATCCACCGGTTCTGACCAAACCTATTCTGACCAAACCACCAAACTGTTCTGACCAAACCTATTCTGACCAAACCTGTTTGACCAAACCTATTTTGATCAAACCTGTTCCTGTTATTTGCCTTGCAATAAACTGCCTTGTGCCCAAACTGTTTACAAGAGTAGCAATACCCTTGAAAGTAACTAGCACTTCTGAAATTGTCATTTACCTTCTTCACTTGAGCCATGCAATGTGAAGCCATGTGACCAAACCTATGACAAGCAAAACATCTGCCTTGAAACTTTCCTTTATTTGACCTCTTAGGTCCTGAATACTTCTTCTTCTCATTCTGAATTCTACTTTCTATTTCTGTGCATCTATCATTCAAGGACTCCTTTTCTGAAATACTTTCCTCATCAGAACTCTCTTCCTTTTGGAGTCTCTTACTAGACTCTCCAACTTGTTCCTTGTGTGGCTTAACAAAACCAAGGCCTGTTTTATCTGTTGTCTTTCTTTGACCTTTGATGAGTGACTTAACCTTTTTGGAGCTATCTTGAAACACTGTAAAGCTTATCCTTGTACTCTTTAGTTTCCTCTTTCAAAGAAGCCATTTTCTGTTCTAACTCACTATACTCAAGAACCTTAGACTCTAACTCATCCTTGAGTTCTTGTGTCTTAGCTATAGAGAAGTCAAGACTTTCTATAAGATCATCTCTCTCCATACAACATTCATCTAACTTATCCTTGAGTCTAGCATTCTTCTTTCTTTCCTTTTTCAAAGCACTAAGAGCACTAATAAGTTCACCTTCAAGATCTACTTCACCTTCCTCTATATCTTCCTCTATTTGTTTGCTTTTTGAATCATCAAAGCCTTTTTCAGATTTCTTATCACTAGAGGTGCTACCCTTTTCAAAAACCATACATGCATCTTCCTTATAGTTTTCTGAAGCATCCTCATACATACTAGAAACCAAATCATTATTTGTGCAATCATCCTCAAGGTGACCAAAGTTTCCACATCTAAGACATTTCATGATAATGAATCTATGTTTCGGTTCTTCCTCTTTTTCGATATGAACAACATCTCATTTTCATCATCACTTGAAGAACTTTCACTATCACTACTAGAACACTTACTTGCTTTGTCTAGGTAGAAACTCTTCTTGTGCTTGTGAGAATACCTCTTTCCTTGATTGTTGTGCTCATCTTTGTTCTTCCTGTGATGCTTGTGCTTTTCAGAATCCTTGCTCTTAGAATCCTGTTTATCTTCATCACTTTCATTCTTGGGAACAGTCCAGTCAGTAGCATAATGACCAAACTTTCCACAATTGAAACATCTTATATTTTTCATACTTTTGTGCTTTCTAGAGAACTTGCCTTTCTTGCTTGTAATATGCCTCTTCATCACTAGAAGACTCATCACTATCTTGAAGCTTGTTTACCCTTGGATTTCTTGGTAGCCTTGAAAGTTGCCTCTTTCTTGACATCAACCTTCACTTGAGTTCTCAACTCAAATGTTGCAAGTATACTATGGAGCTCATCCTTTTTCAACTTATCCAAATCTTTAGCTTCCTCAATAGCAGAAATATTTTCACTAAATCTATTAGGAAGAGATCTTAAAATCTTATCACAAACATCATTTTCAGCAAGCTCAAGACCTAAGTCTTTCATGGAGTTAACAACCTCATCCATACGAAGCATGTAGTCACTAATATTTTCATCATCATTCATCTTGAGTTGTTCAAACATACCTTTGAAGTGTCTCAACTTGGCCTTTTCGACATTTGTATCACCTGTATGAACCACCTTCAACTGTTTCCACATTTCACTAGTTGTCTTGCGGTGAATCACTTTGGTGAGATCTGCTTTATGTAAGCCTTTCAGGATTGCATTCATTGCTTTTGAATTGTTGTGATGTAGGAGCCTTTCTTCTTTAGTATTAGGACCATGTACAGGAATAGTGTACTCATCTTCAATCACTTCCCAAACCTCATTCCCAAGTGCCATTAGATGAACCTTCATCCTTGCACTCCAAAGACCAAAATCTGACCCATCAAGAATAGGTGTTGCATTGCCACTTGAATGATCCATTGTGTTCTTTACTAGCTTTTCCTTCAAGTTGTTAAACTTTTCGAAGGCACCCGCTCTGATACCAATTGAAGAACACAAGCTTATCTTGAGAGGGGGGTGAACAGTATAAGACCTCTTTTTACTTTTTCCTTTATACTTCAAAATAGTAAAGCAATATACCCAAAGCAATATCAAAGCAATGCACAATATCATCCACAAAGTGACACCAATTTTAACGTGGTTCACCCAAAATGGATAGGCTACGTCCACAAAACTTTTCTCTAAAAGTTATCTCAAAGTTCTTTGGGAATCCTTCCCAATTACAATGTTTATGAGCCTCGGCCCAAAGGAGATACCTTCCCCCAATCAGAATTTATGAGCCTCTGCTCAAAGGAGATACCTTCCCCTCTACTCTAGAAATGATCCCTCAGAAGATCAACTGCCTCTACCTCTTGCCAGCACGTGGAACTCCTTTCCACCGAAGACCTCCTATCCTCAATGCTTAGCCTAAGAGACCTCTGCCTTCTATGATCACGTCCACAGAAGCTCAACAACCTATACCAAACATAGTCGATCGGTCTAGTACAAGTCTTCCTCTGTCTGTCAGATCTGTCCAACTAGCTTGAACAAATCAATCCTCTACACACAAGCCTTCTCAAAGACTTGCCAAATCTGTCCTCAGGTTCTTCTCAAAGAACCAGTGCACCTCTGTCCTCAAGTTCTCTGATAGAACTATCAAACTCAGCTCACAAGTCCTCTGCTAGGACCTGTCCAAATCTGCTCACAAGTCCCCACCAAAACCTGTCCAAAACTGCTCACAAGTCCCCACCGAAACCTGTCCAAAACTCAGCAAGCTCACCAAGAAAAAAACTTTCTTAGTAGGAAATCACAAGGTGAATTGTTAGAGACCCAATGTGATTTGTCAAACTCATAGAAGCATAAAGAGAATTGTTAGAGACTCAATATGTTCTATACTCAACTCCCAATCTCAAAACTCAACTCAAATCAACTCAGCTCAAACTCAATCTCAAATCTAAAAACTCAACTCAATATCTGAAATGGATAGGATAGAATGCTTTCTTTCAAGAACATGAAACCCCAACAATTGCCAACTATGCAAAGAATCACATAACAATGATACTCATGTTCTTTTCACCATCAATTAGGGCTTCAACAACAATGCTCATCAAACAAGGTTCAATCAACACCATTCAACTCAAAACACAACCTTGAAGCATTTCACAATCAACATTAGAAAAGGAAACAAGTAGAACTCCTTTTCTCTCCAATATTGTTTGAACAAAAAGCATCCACCAACTCAAATCACAATAGCACAAAACAACTTTTCAAATCATCAACAAAGGAGTAAGCCCAACACTTTAACCAAGTAAAGAATAGCTTGATTATTACCAATTTAATGAAAGCAAATGTCAATCTCAAAGCTGCCCACTTAAGGTTTCACAACTTCACACAAGAAGCAATTTTAACCTTAAAACATCATGCTTTCATTTCCATAATCAACCAAAAGCACTCTCAACATTACAAGAAAAATTTATCCCTTATACACCTTATTTCTCCCTTATAGTCTTATCAAAAATAAAATTTATCTCTCATAAGAATGCAATAAGATATTTCAAACAACACCTTCAAAAGAATCTTTTATCAAAATAAAACAAGCTTTAAACTCCTTATAACTCCTAAGCTGTTTTTCCCTCTAATAAACTTCCTCCATCCGCAAAATACACTTAGCAAAAATTAATTTCGAAAATACCTTGGCCAACATCAAAAATCATGCTATGGAGAAATTGTGCACGAATTCTAACACCACCCGCTGCGTCCACTTCACGATGAAAAACCCTTTCGCGTTATTCGAACGCGGAACCTCCCGTTCGGGTAGCGCGCCAACAGCCTAGCCGCTACCGGTGCGCCAAAGGCGCCGGTGAGGTTTAAACCTCATGCTTTTAGCCTTGTTCCTTCTATGCCAAGGATTAAATAAAACAACAGTGCCTCCCTTTCTTCTGACGCGAACACGAAGACGAAAACCTTACGATGGATTTACGACAAACGACGAGTACAAAAAAATGAACAACGGATCACGAAATCACAGCGAGGAAGAAATCGAACAGCAGATCACGAATTCACAGTGAGCAACTCTTTTCAAAATGCGGATGGGATAATTCTTGATTTTCATCGAGGGAGATTTATATGCATTTTTACCATAAGCTCTTGACGTCGGCGAGGAGTTTAACACGTCGACGGAGGTCTTGGCTAGCGCCCACAATCTTAAAACATTTGTGCCATGGGTTAGGAGAACCCATTGCAAACAATAATTTAATATTTATTTAAAAATAATTAAAGGGAACCTTAACAAGGTTTTTAATTATTTAAATAAATACTTCCTCCTGGACCCAAATGCATTAAACTAATGCATCCACCGGTAATCTTTAAACCTGCCAACTTGGGGTTTACAAAAGACCTTTGAAACTGTCATGTCATAACCTTCATCAAAACAAATTATTTGACATCAAATCAAATTCCTTCAAGAGCTTCTTGACATCAATGACAACTTATACACTTGAGCAAAGGCAATGTACCCAAAGTACCCAAAATTGCCAACAAAGATATTGAGACATGTTTGGCATTAAAAGTAAACTTACTATTTCAAGACATTTCGTGAAACAATTGACATGCATCCTCCAGAATCCTACTCTCCCTAAACCTCATGCTGCAAATATCCTCCAATCAAGCCGTTCCACGAGAAAACTTCTCATTGAGGCATTCCATAAAATAGTTGGCATGCATCTGCGAGGCTCTGTTGAGAAAGGGCATGGGCATCGCCAACGCAAGAAAGGTCTTCTTCAATGGCCGGCTTCACACACCAGGCTAATATTTGGCTAACGTGATTGCTATCCGTCTTATTCTCCAACCCTGTAATTATTAATCTCTGTAGCAATTGTACACAACTTCACACTCATTATAATCCCCCTGACCTAAAGAAGACGCGGGCTCCATATCCAATAACTCAAAACCACCAGCCTCTCTCTGTCATCATACAACAAAGGGGAAATTCTTCAAACATGATTAAGGAAGAAATAGGGCACGGGCGGCCCACCCAAGTGGGATTTCCTCTGGTCAAGCAAAAGGATTCAAAAATGTTCATACTTATTCAAATCCTTACGTAATTTATAAACTTTCTTCAATGAACAGTCTTTTTATTTTTTATCATATTCAACCTATAGAAGCTATGATTTCCAACCTCTGATGAGGTAGGCACCTCGAGAGCGGAAAATCCGTGTCGGCAGGAACATAGAAGCTCCAATTTTATTTTATCTTTGTTCTTGCTTTAAGGGCCTTCCTCCAAAAAATACAATCTTCTTATGTGGTAATTACCAACAATTTTATTATTTCTATTTTTAATTAAGCATATTACAATCTTCAAAATGGCCCTCCTCCAACTGCATTGCACCAAATCTTGATGGCTATTGGTGTGACGAAGATAGAAATACAAGTAAAATTATTTTTTCAAAAAATATATGTTTTCTTTCTTTCCAACAATCTTTTTAGTTTCTATTTTTCTTTTGAAAGCAAAAAAAAACAACTCAATCTTCTAGTAAAAGGGATGCCACCTTTAGGATGCAATAAGCCTCTATAGATTCTAACACGTAGTCGCAATCATCACTAATAACTACCTCAAGAATCATGAAATGTTCGAGGTCTCCTACTGATCACAAACACCTCCTATTTTTAGACCTGTTACAATCGACGTTGAAGAAGTAACCTCCATATCACAAGGTAACCTTATTATTCGAAACTACAATTTTCAATGATGTATTTTAATGATTTAAAATTATATTTAGTTTAAAGAAATATTTTATTTGTTTTTAGTGCAAGGGCAATTGGATGCATCATTAATGGGTGTAGAGTATGAGTATGCTATGTTTGGTTAAATTAAATATCTTTTTAAAGCATTTTTTTACACTAGTTTTAATTGATATTTTCATGTAAAATTTTGCAGACGCATCGGTTACATTCAAAAGACTAAAAAACTGTCTCCACCGTTTGCACACCCACACATGCACCGACAACAAGTCCATCAACAACAGGTACCACCACTGGTGAGGAACCAATCTTGTATGCATGCAAAACATTTCCTCACACACCATTGCCTCTAGGAGTAGGCACAAGTCTTTACCAAACACACATCGTGTCTCAGTCTACTGTTTCTCAGTTTCCAATGTTTTCCCTTGGGAATCTCTCAAATGTGCAGAGTGCATCTCAAATGTCCTCTAGGAATCTCGATGATGATTTTATTTATCAGGATACCAATCCTAAAACTTTCCCTTTCAAGGCAAGTGATGTGCTTTAGGGTCCATAGAGCCATCATTAAGTAGAAAATAATGTTGAGGCAGATGTCATCGAAGTTTCCTCTTCCTTCGCCCAACAAGTCGCCACCTATCATCCTCCGAACGATGATAATAAAGTTAATGTTTTAGAAAATATTTTATTAGCTAATAGATGTAAAGCTATAATTAATGATAGTCTACTTGTAGATATTGACAATTTAAAATATTGGGAATATCGGGCCTAAGTTCTATCAAAAGAAATAAATACCCGATATAAGAATTTTTCAAATAGAAAGGAGCTATTTTCAAAGGTGGAGAATGAGCCACAAAATCTCAATGCTTTGTTACGGAAAGCTGAATCTAGCACCGTATAGATCGAGTCTACATACAATGATGAAATTCTGAACATTATGCTGAATCGATTAGAAAAACTCAATGTCGAGGCCCAGATATATTTCAATGAATGGGCAATACATAAGAAAAAAGTAACAACTACAGAAACTGCAAGACTTACATATGATGTAAGTTTTACGTATAACTGAGAATTATTTTTCTTAAATATATTTTGTTTATAAATATTAACCGTATTCTCTTCTATTTGCAGTTTAATTTTGAACACATAAAGATGCAAGTCAGCACCATGAAAACATTGATTAAGACTGCAAGAACTAGTGTGATTAATGCTATGGAAGTGAAAAAAATATTAAAATATACTATCAAAGAAAACAACTGGCTGAAGAAGTTTATAAAAGATAAGGGCATGAATGTGGAGGTTGTATTAAAACAAAATGAAAAAGAACTGAATGCACCTTTTAGAGAAGATCCTGCAAAGAAAGAAGGTTCATTGCTAGTGGGTATTAACACTACGATTGAAAGTATGGTAAGAGTTGGTGCATTGCAAGCAAAGGATATTGGGCAAGATCTAGATGAAAGTTCAAGCACCATGTAGAAAGAAAACTAGATGGATGTTTTTTTTTTATTGAGAAGAAACCAAACATGTTTTATAGGTTTTTTATAAATTGTAAAAGAATGATTTCAAATAAATAAAAGAGACAAATTCCAAAATTTTGTGTTATCTTTTTGAAATTTTATTTTAAATATTGTGATGTTTTGATTAGTTATGTGGATGCAATAAATGTTCTTTTATGTTTTATAAAATAATTTGAAATGACTGAAATGCAACACATTTATTTACTTTACCATAAATAATTTATACAATACAAATATATTAAATAATTTGAATATCATAGACTAATAATCCAATAACAAGGCTTAAATAACATGATATACAAAATATCCAATAATATGTCTATGATATAAAAAATAATCCAGTGATCCATAATCAACATATATGTAATCAAATAATCTAATTTCATCAAAATATACATAATCAATTAACAGGGCTATGATATACATAATATCCAATAGCACGTATAATCTCTTATTATATGATATCAAAAAATACATGTCTCAAATTATAATCAAATCTTAATATTATGTATAAAACTAATATCAGAATATGTGAAATCTATTCAATTGAAAACATCCATTGATTATAATGATGGAAGCTGAAACAAACACTTTTTAGATTGTACAAAGTATTCTGTACTCATACCCAAAAAATTTGTCACCACAGTATGATCAATGTTATCATTATCCTCATCATCATGAGTATTCGTGACACCTCTTCTCTCTTACAGAGATTTCCAATATGCCAAAGTTTTTTCATAAGGATACTTCTCCACCTCATAGGTCGACACATATACTCTCAAACAATTTTCTAAATTTTTGTCCAACCTATTTCGAACTTTAGATTTTACATATGATAATGCACTAAATACCCTTTCATATTCCACTGATCCTAAAATCATCGTTTGACATAATTCATATAAAATAAAATATTCACTCATAGTATGTTGTAAGATACTACTAGGATGTAATATTTTCCACAAACATGAAATAGAATTTGTTTCATTACAGTTATTCAATTGTGAAACTTAAAAAGACATTATCGTTCCAAAATAGTTTGATTGTTTTATCAAAAGATCTTTGTTGAGAATACCATTGATTTCAATACCATTGACTTCCACATGTTTAGTGAAATGGTTAGCAAGAGTGCCCATGTATTTGAGAAAAAAACCATTTATAGTCTGGTATTCATTACAAGGATCCCAAAACATCGGGTTAACCACACCCATAGCCTCAAGCAATTCATCTCTTTGAAAATGGTCTCTTATTTCTTTTGTCAATGATCTTGGTATTTTTTCAATTTAGTTTTTGCATCGTGTACAACTACATCAAATTTGTTGTATGTTACAAATATTTGTTCAACTTCATTTGTAGCTATACCTATTCGTTGACCAAAACAATATAAAGATATTTCCTTTCCATGGACATTAATACATAGATGATAATTTATATTGAACTTTAAAATTTTTTGAGGATCATTGACGTTTGTTAATGCTCTCCAACTCTAAAAAATGGGACCATAAAATTTTCACCAAACACGTACATCGTATCAATATGTATACAAATTTGTTTTCTCACCCTGATAAAATCCACAATATAAATCGATCTTTGTTGTGCAAGTTTAATCAAAGTATTTATTTCTTTCAACATTAAAAGTATACCTCACAATGTGAGAGGTTTTTCAAAGTCACTCATTCAAAATAGCAAATCTTTAGCCTTATCAACTACCCTATGATTTGTATACATAAACCCTACCAAGGATTGATATTCTTTAAAAACTCTATATGCTAGTTGACACAATGAAATCTACCTAGTATCTACATCTTTTAATAGTTTTTACCTTCAGTAACTCCTAGTGCAAATAGTTGAAACTCTGAAAATATTTTTGGACTACGCAAAAAATAATCATAAATTTCACGAACAAGCTCTTCCACTCGCTACATTTGTAAATGTATCCACAATTTTGTATGTAAGATTCATTCTATGAGCCATGCAATGAATACGTATAAAAAATGGGGTAACAGATGTATGTAGTCGAACACAAAGATTATTTTTGTGTCCTTGCATTATAGTAGGACAATCAACTTTGACACATTAACTTAGTGGCTATTTCCATATCATTTATTCCTGCTATTTCCTTTAAACTAGTTACAACAAGATTGTAAAGGTGATCTGAATTGTAATTTTCCACCATCTTGCATACTCCAAGTAAATAAGGTTGACTTAAATGATTTTCCATTGTGTAAATATGCATGCAAATCCAAGATGTGTTGTCAACAACAATCACCTCATGAATTAAAAGTGAAATGAATTTGACTTTTTTTACTTTATCTTTGAGGTCATCCTACATAACCACTAAGAGACATTTTACAATTTTCCAACCACTTCAATCTGACCAATGGGCACCGAGAAGGTTTTGCACATTAGCTAGTTGAAATAGATATTTATAATCAATAAAATCAGACATAGGTCTACCCTTTTTAAGAATAGTGAGTACAACAAACTACAAACTTTTTGAAGCTAAAGTGAACTTATTCATTTTTGAAATTGGGCTTGAATCGTTGTACCTTTCTCAACCAAAGTTTGCTTTTGTTTCATTTATTTATCATATTCTTGTGCATATCTGATATGTGCACATTTTGATGCATCCTTCCACCTATAATTTTTTGGTATTGTTCCATCAATTTCTTTTGTTTTTATATAAAATTTTCCACAATGTTTTTGTAGTGTATCTTTCTTAAATTGCAATCTATGATCCCTTTCATGTTTCCAACTACAAATTATGGATCTCAATTATTTTATTTATTCACTACTATTCTCTGGTTGCACTGGCTCAATAAATAAAAATTTTGATACCCAATCAGACTGAAATGATCTTTTAAATGTCCAGCTAGATAACCTTGCATGTTTACGTTTCTTAGAAGAATATTTTTCAAAAGTAGGAAATGTATGAGAATTATTATTTTCTTTTCCATTTTGTGTGCTAGTTCCAAGAATCTCTTCATGTTGTTGTTGCATTTCATTAAGAAAATTTTCATCTGTGGACGTTTCGTTATCAAGGATATGTGGAAGTGGAAGCGTACGAGGGTCAATAGTGTTTTCTTTAAATAATTTTTTTCCATATCGTTGTTGCATTTAAAAATATACATTCTGTTAAAAAATACAGAAAAACAATGGACAAAGCCATAAACCAAAAATTACCCTTCTTAATGAATAAAGACATTATATATAAAATTAACAATATACAAAAATTGACTAGTTAGTAACTAAAAGATGTTTGTACATTAAATTTGTGCATATGTTGAGGGCTAAATAGATTTTAAAATATTATGAAAGTATTTGAGGATACTCTTTTTATCGAAAGACTGGCCTTCCTTATTTCCATTGCTAGTAGGTGATATTTTACCTGTATAAACGAAAGAGGAACATGAACATGATTTCTAAAAATGAAAGTAACTGGTAAAAGAGAACTACTGTTCAAGACAAAAGGATATATAATGCCAAGTAGGCTTGAGATTGGTGCCCAAATAATAGGAAAACCTCCTTATTAAGTGTCCATGAACAAAATTTTTAAAAAAGGAAAATTAACGGTAAAAGAAAATTATTGGTAAATGGCTATCATTGTATGTCAGTCACTCTCTATCAAAAATATTAGACGTCACATTGTGTGAGTTGCCTTGTGCCAGTCGAATTGTGGTAGTTTCCTTGTGCCAATCGCCTTATGCCAGTCACCCTATGTGAGTTGCCTTGCACCAGTCACCTTGTGTCAATCATCTTCTGTCAATCGTCTTCTATCGATCACCTTGTGCTAGTCACCTTGTGCTAGTCACCTTGTGCTAGTCACCTTGTGTTAGTCACCTTGTGCTAGTTTCCTTGTGCTAGTCACATTATGTGAGTCATATTTTATTTGTCACGTTGTGTTAGTCGCCTTCTAACACACTATGCTTGTCATCCTTTCATTGTCACACACTCACTTTATTTTGCTTTCTTTTATTTATTGCTTGTTGTCTCTCACTTACTCTATATCACTTTCTATCAAAGAAAATTAATGTTTTGAATGTTGAGTGTTGCTCTCATGTTAGCTATATATAATGGTGTTATAAGAGGTGAATTTGGTGGGATAAATAATTTTTTTATAATTTCAAGGCAAAAATTATGCGGGAAAGCTATGTGAAATAGAGACTAATAAGTATGATAGTGGGGTGAATTGACCCTAAAAAAATTTGATCCCAAAATTTTTGGGTAAATGGGCCTACTTCTAGGATCCCCAAATTCGTCAAATTTTAAATTTGAAAATCCTAATATTCTCCCTATTTACGAATATTCGTCGTTATGCATAATGCCGACTTAAACTAGTTCATGAAAATATTGAGTACATGTGTTTTCCTTATCACATCTAGTACAATGGAGTTAACCCAATATAGATCCACAATATGTGTGTTTGTGAAAAAAATATTTTTCTCATCAAAGAAACAAGCCATAAACCTCCTCATTACCTAATTGATATGTACTATTATCATATTATTTATTTATTTTTTATATATCATGGGAGGATAGGGGCAGAGGGAATGGAATGGTATGGATGTTGCTCCATTGCCAACTAGATGTTCATAGTCCTGATGGAGTTGCCTCTGGTCTCACCTAAGGCCTTGCTCTACTACTAGGTCGGGCATCCATAGCCCTAATAGAGATTATCCAGATCATTGAAGAAAAGTTTTTTTTGATAATTTTGCTTTTGATATTCAATTCTATTATTTTTTTACTTTTTATATGTAATTTCTTCCTATACAGGGAAGTCCAGTCGAAGGTTGGAAACCAATCCATAGTGAATATTTGATGAGGTGGAATTAAGAAACGATAGAAATCGGACTAGTTATTCTTATCATGCCCATGTACTTTTGAGGAAGACTTTTAAATGTAAGTGTGTAGTAGTGAATCTATACCAAGTTAAGCACTCATATTTTTAGTTGGTAATTAAGAAACATTAACCCAATCTAATCAAGAAATATTGTCAAGTAAGACTAAAACTAATTTTAGATAGCTATAAGAGAAAAAAATAGTTGGTTCAAGCTTTGATCAGTTAGTTGCAAATTTCAACAAAATGGATCTATCAACTTGTCAGTTCAGAATTACATGTTTGAAGATGGTTCACCCCAATAACACCTAATAGGACCAAAAATAGTGACAACATGACCAAAAAAGATAAAAAACAAAACAAGTGAAAGCAACAACTAGACTACTAGGTTCAAAAAGTACACCCTTATTGAAAGCAAGACAAACAAGAAAGGAAACTAAACTACAAAAACCACAAGCAAAATTCAAGTCTAAAAATAATGTTTGAGGAGTTATCCTTTCACTAGAAGTGGAACATCCTCACCACTCAGGGTTTGCAACCTAAATGCATTTTCTCTAAGAACTTTAGATATTTGTTATGGGCCTAACCATAGGAAACTAAACTTAGGGTGTTCACCTTTTTCTTAATGAGCCTTATCCCATAGCAATGCCAAATAAAAAACTTTAAAGGATATCACCTTGGCCTTCTTATCAAACCAATGTTTAACAACTGCCTGATGTTTGGTAAACTTATGAAAGTCTTCGTCTCTCTTTTATTACAAATATATCAAATTTGCTAATCCGATTTTAAATTTGTTATCATCATCTAGGAACTCATCAATAAATTGCAAGGTAAGGATATTAAGGTTCACAAGGAAGATAATGTTCTACCCATAAACTAGGTGATAGGGAGAGGTTACTAGAGCTTGCTTGACTCTTGTTCTATAAACCCATAATGCATAATTTAACTTATTATGCCAGTTCCTAGGATTTTTCTCTAATAATATCCCAACAATAGTGCACAATTTTTTATTAGTGGACTCAACCATTCCATTCCTGTGAGGATAGTAATTAGAGGAGAATTTTAATACTACCTTGTTTTCATAGGCCCATTTAGTGAATTGAATTGAAGTAAAAGCAGAGCCATTGTCACATACCCGAACATATGACACCAAAATTGGGTGAAATTTTCTCCTCAAGAAAATCAATCACCACCTCCATTATGCAATTCTTCAGGGCCCAATATTTGGACCACCTCGGGTAATAATAAATTGCTATGAGAATGTATCAATGTTCCACTAAAGAGTGTGGGTTGGTAATTTCAATGAAATCTAAACCCCATTATACAAATAAGCAACTTTGGATCACGAGTTGCAAAGGCATTGCAACATTTCTTTCTCTTTTCACAAAAAATTAGTATATGTGATAATTTTTGTCGTGCAATTGGGTATATTTTAACACATGAGGCTAGTAATAACCAACCCTCATAATCTGATGGGCTGTTAACATTCCAAAACTATGATCAGTTCCATACTTTCCATAAAAATTAGATAAAACTTCAACAACCTCTTGCTTGCCCAAACATCTCAAATAAATTCCTTCATGGTTCTTCCTGAACAACTCCAAATTTTATCATGTAGTTTGTGCACTTAGAACGAAGAGTAGCTCTTTGACTCGAATTCATATTATCATGGCAATTGTTATTCAACAGATAATAAACCACATCGGCATACTACTCATAATTACTTATCTCTTCAACCACGTATTGTTAACAAGAAATCAAAGGATCAAATCTAGCGAGATTTTTAGTCTATCCTTGGGCTTTAACAGTCTTCATGAGCCAGATTTCCAAATCAAATTCTTGCAGTATTGAGGTCCACTTTCCTCTACATTCACCAAGTTCATTTTGAGTTAACATAACATTCACAGTAGGATCCAAAACTATGGTATAGACTTTGCTATAGAGAATGTAGTGTCTAAATTTATTGAAAACCCATGTTAAGGCAAAAACATGCTTCTCAATTATCAAATATTTCAATTCCACTCCCCTCAATGGAGAACTCACAAAATAAATAGGCCTTTCATATTTGTCTCTCTTTATTTGAGTTAGTACCCCAACAAATGAGTGTTTTGATGCAAAATATTAAATGTAGAAGGGCTAGCTTTAATGAAGGCTAATCAAAATAGGGGCAAAAACAATATTAAATTTTATTTTACTATAAGCATCCTTCGATTTTGCATTCCACACTACCTTTGCATCCTATTTTAATAAAGCATTAAGAGGTTGCACAATCTTAGCAAAGCCAATAATAAACCTCCTTACAAATTTAATATTTTTGAAGAAAGATTATAATTCCTTATGGCTTCCAGGTAGAGGTATTTTGGATATGGCCTCAACTCTGTCATGGTTCGTAGTTGTACCATTTTAAAAAATAATGTACCCCAAAAATTTACCTTCAATCACACAGAAGACATAGTTCTTGGTATTGAGAGAAATTCCATGGTCTCTACACCTTTGCAACACTTCTAAGGTCCTTGACATGGTCAGATCTATTCTTTGAAACACTGTGAGACATTTTTCGATCAACCATCTGAATACATTGTCCATGGCACATTGGAAAGTTGCATTAGCATTAATCAATTCAAATGGTATTCTCCTGTATGCAAATATTCTCCACTTGGTGGTGAACGTTGTTTTATGCGGTCTGGATGGTGAATCGTGACCAATTATAACTTGAATAACCTTATAAAAATGACATCATTTGAGAGCAATTGATAATATGAAATATTTCATCCAAAGATGACAATGGATAATTATCCTTTTTGGAAGTCTTGTTCAAATTAAAAAATGTACACAAATAATTTTCTCCATTCTTCTTACGAACTAGGATCAAGTTTTTCAACCATGTAGAGGGCCTGGCTAGAAATATGATCTTCACGGATAACTTCTGTACCTCCTTTAAAATAAGTAGCTCCAACAATGTATTTATAGTCCTTTGCTTCTACCAAAAAGGTTTTGTTCTAGGTCGAAGTGGTATGGTATGTGTGATTGTAGAGGGAAAAAATTGCCTTACCGCATACGATTCTTGACTAGATCCATTGGGACTTTGATTCAATGATCTCTAACTCTGGGTTGTAATAAATGAAGTCCTTTTTGATTTGGACAAGGACACAAGGAAAATGCACAAACAAGACTAAACCCTAGATGCAAAACTATATTACTTTTTTATTTTGAATGCCTATAAAGCAATCAAATATACAAATATATATATATAAATTTATAACCTAGGTTGTGAACATAAAAGATAAAAGTAAAAAACACAACCTAACAACTTTACCAAGGGCACTTATTTTATCTAGTGTTTGATCTAAGATTTTTCTTGCGTCTAGAATATCCAATAGCTTCAAATTTACAAAATAGCTTCACAAAAGCTCTAAAAAATATGGTCAATGCTTGGGGGTCTGCTTAAGATGCTATAAGACTGAGCTTGGAGGTGCAAAAGTCAAGCCCCCATTGGTCTATTTAGTTGATTTTTCATAATAAAAATGAGATTTGACCTTTGGAATAAACACAACAAAATATGATAACATAAAACAATGAATAAAATGCAAATAGAATGGATACAATGGGTAAACAAGAATGTAATTTTGAAAACTAGGGTTTGGGAATAAAATAATTGCCCCCAAGCTAACCTGATATGAAATGCAAACAAAACAAAATGATAACAATAATAAAATAACACAAACAAAGATAAAACATTATGTAATCTATGCCCTATAGCATATGGGATGCAAATTCACACAAGAGGGTTTAAAACACTAAAATAAAGATCAAAATGCAATAGAACATGAACTAAGATGAATATGCGAACTAATGAATGCAAAGAAACAACCTGGTGATCTCTTGGAAGAAGCAAGAGCAAAGGTGGAAGACCTATCCTCCCTCAAGAAGATAAATTATTATCAAGGATTTCTCCACTTGCAAAATTATAAGGAAGACACCAACAATAGAACACCAAAGTACCAAATACACCATAAGATTGCATAAGAAAGTAGAAGGATTCTTTTTTTTCATGAACTTTGATAGCTTGATTATGGAAGGAACTCTTAAGTAACTGGGGAGAGAGAAATATATTTATTTATAAAGGTCTTGGAGGGCTAAAGGGTAGGAAAAATAAAATTTAACCTTGATTAGGCATACACCCCAAAAGGGTTGACTTAAAATTTAGGTTTTTAAAGAAAAACCCTAAATTTATTGAATCCATGCCTTGTAAATTATCGGGCGCAGATCCGGTTAAGGTCAAGAAAAGCAAGGCAAAATGCTAGAAAAAGGGACCAAACTTCCTCCTAGCAAGTTTGAGAACCTCTCAAAGGAATCCAAGGAAAAATGACTCATTTGGATGGGTCAAGTTTTTGTGTCTATATTTTACCCCCTCTTTGATGCATTTATGGCCTAATAAATGCATCAAAGAAATATGTAGACATCTACGTGAAAAAAGGATGAAAAAAACAAGGGAAAAATGGGTGGTTGGTTTAGAAGAAAGGGGTGGTGCACCAATAGTATAATTCTAGACACTTTGAATATTTAGCACGTAAAACAAACCATTAGGATACTAATTCCTCTTAGGCCAGGGTTCCCCCTTGAGTTTCACGAGGAATGTAAAGTTCCTAAGGAAATACGAAATTAAATACTTAGAAGAAAAGAGAGTGATAAACAACAACAAAGGAAAAGACACCAAAAGGAAGAAAGAGGAGAGAAAAAAGACAAGGGGAAGACAAAATGTCCACTTGCATTTTTAAGTTTTTATTAAATATATATTTTAGAAGATTAGATTCATTGATTCTTTAAGATCTTAAAGTTGGCATAAATTCTAATTGTGTCATCTATTTTAACAAATAGTATGGTAGTGCAAGGAATTGACCTATCAAAGAAATGGATTTAATGGAGGATATCTTCATGATTTGCATTATGAAGGAAATAATCCACAACACATTCTCTAGGATATGTTGCATGAAAGTTACAGAAAACTTGGATTGTGCCATCCTTTTTGGTGAAAGGAGAGATTACCAACTTAGCAAGTTATCTATAAGATAGAGGAATAGGCTCCCCTCAAAAATGAGAAGATTTGGTATGTGCAACACAAGGGATAGTCCCATCAAATGAGAGGCTACTTTGAAGGATATCCTTATGAGCTATGTCACAAGGGGTATTTCTTTTAGCATACTCCTTTGGATCACACCTTGCTTAGGATGCACCAAAGTTACCATATTGCAAAAAGGAATGTTTGAGAGATAAGGGGGGCCCTCATCCTCATCACTCCACTCTGAGCTTTGAAGATCTAAATAGTTAGCATAAGTAATAGGGTGATCATCATTAGAAAAGGGCAAATGTTGGTTTTTATTAGGGATGTAACCTATGCCACATATCCTAGGCTAAAAATTCACTTCCAAAGGCTCTTGAATACTTTTCTATCATGGACCCAAAACTTTACCTATATATCCCATACTAGATAGGATTTGCTTGGGAAGTGGATAATCATTGGATAGGTAACAATGGGAAAAAGAATGCTCTATAGGAAGAGGGTTGCTACCATAATTATTTTCTTTGAGGGAGACTCCTATGAAGATAAAGGTACACGTACCATTGTGTATTGCTTCACCCTTATTATAGGGTAAGGTGGTAGTCTGGCAAGATCTAGAACAGGTTCTAATAGAAAATGATTAACTTGATCATGTGATGAAACATTGATTAGCGATTCCTCATTCATCTTTATATTTTCAAGTTGTTTAGTTATGTGAGATGAGAAAACTGATGGACATAATTGAGATCATATTGAGCTTTCTCCACCATAAAACAATATTTATATGGGTGATGATCACTCGAAATGGTGACTAGTTGATTCTTAGATTCAAACTTCAGATATTGATGAAAAGTAGAAGGGACCACCGTCATTGCATGAATCCAAGGGCATCCAAGAAGAAGATTGAAAGATGTGGGACAAGACACCACATAGAATAAGGTATCTAATATATTAGGTCCAACTCTAAGAGGGAGAGATATAAAACCGCAAGCCTCTTGAGACTCGTTGTTGAAAGCTTTGATGATGATATCAGATTTAGTTAAATATTACTCTTTAATTCAAACTTTTGGAAGAATTGGTAAGTGCATAAATTGAGGGAAGATTCATTATAAATCAAAATTTTCTTGATAAATGTTTTTCAAATAAATGCATTTATGTAAAGGGAATATTCCCATCGTAAAGCTGAGGAAGGCATATTGTCGTTTAAGAATGTGATATGATGTATTACAAGAAAAATTACAAAATTAGCTATAACACTAGGGGAAATATCTTGAGGAACAAATTGTTGTATTAGAAGTTTCAGTAAGGCTTCCCTATGAATAGGAGAATTTTGAAAAATTTCTAAGAGAGATCTTGGTTGGGGTACTAGCTAATTTTTGTTGAATGTTAAAGGAGACTTTAGGTTGTGGCTTAAACACTAAAGATAGGTTTTCTATTCTCATGATTTTTTTGGGTATTATTCAAAACTAAGGTGGGTTTTGAAGGTTGATTTGAGGAAGAACTCATATCCTATTGAGAATGTTGAGTCAGTTGAATTTGCGCTTGTTTCCTTTTAGTTATTGCTATCATACCAAACATATTATCATAGGGAGATGACACATTATGATATGATACTTGATTAGTTGCTTGCTGACCATGCTTAGGGAGGGGGTCTTGGAAGATCCCCATGTATTGATTAGTTGTGGGTGCTTGTTGAGTAGGAGGTTGATTATTTGTTGGAGGATTAGGTTGAGAACCTTCTATAACAAGGTATCCTTCATTAATAAGGTCTTGAACCACATGTTACAACCTCTTACATGAGTTTGTCATATGCCCCTCCACTCTATGATACTCACAATGTTGGCGAAACTTATACCAATTAGTCATGGTATCAAGTTTTCTTATGGGAGGTAAATCAATCATATTAGCTTCTTAAAGCTATTGTAGGACCATATTCATAGGCGTATTGAGTCTTGTAAAATTTCTTGGTGGGGGTTTTTGAGGTTAGTGAAGCACCATATTTTGTAGGGTGTTAACAACATTGTTAGCAAGTCTACTATCTCTTACCCCATCACCTACGACATGTTTGTTATTATATTATATTTTAGTGGTCCTATCTTCTTTTAATTTAAGATAACCTCTTCAAATAAGGTCTTTCTTTACCCTTCTTTCTAGATCTATTGCTTGGTCAAAATATGTGATACTTGTTTTTAATTCATAAGATATCTATTCTTGTAAATTCTCAATAAATATCTCAAGCATGTCTTGAGGAGGTAAGGTATATATCAAAATTTCCACTAGACTCCTCTAAAGAGACAAAAATCTAAAAAAATATCATCCTTAATTTTTATTAACATATAAACATCCTTCATAGCCACATTATTTTCAACATAAGCATCGAATTGTTGAACAAACATTTCAGTTGTCTCTTCAAAGTTACTCAAAGAATTATTTGGTAGTTGATAATACCACTCTAATTCCATACCATCAAGGTTCTTAGAAAATGTCTTGAGTAATAATATGCCATCATATATGATGTCATGGCATGCTATCATGAACATTCTCAAATGCTCAATTGGATCATTCATTCCGTTATAGATAGGAAAAAACAACATTTAAAAATGCTTAGGGTAGATCCTATAGGCAACGATAAGGTCTAAAGACTAATTGCACATTTCTCTATAGTTGTAGGTAAAACTAGGAGGTTGAATCATGTCCACTATTGAAACCAATTGTTTCACCATATTTTGTTAAACTTTGTATTTTAGGATTGTTGTAGTGCAATACCCCTAGGTTCCCTAAGGGAAGGGTATAGGTAGACTGTTGAAAGGGAACTTGGTGAACATTGGAAGCATTGACACTGTTATGGTATAGGTTATGATATGTGATATCTTACTCTGGAGGAAAATAGAAATTTGGTGGAATAGAAGCATGAATATTGAGATGATCATAATGAGGAGGAAATTTAACATAATATTGATATGCACTACTAGTTGGAGGGACTTGTAGAACCCTTCCAATGTTGGTGGTCATAGTAGTAGCATATATTGGTTTATGTAAAGGATTAAAATGATGTAAATATTCAAATAAGGGGTTATCATGAATATTTATAGGAGAAATAGCTCGAGGAAGAGAAGCCCCATCTATTTTGAGTCGAGATTCCTCTTCCATAGCTTTGAGCAAAGCCACCCTATGGCATTTCATAAAAACCCAAACATGATCAAATGATGTAAAAGTGAAACCACCATCAAGCCTCTCATAGGAATCATAATAAGCATCAGTTTCTAGATGTTCTTGCTCTTCTACATCAATATTAGGATTATGTCTATCAACCTTATCATCTTCTTGAATAATTCTGATCAGATTCCAAATGCCTTTGTTGAATCCTAAGGAATGGAGCCACTAGGAGAAATGAAAGGATAGAGGAGAAAATCAAGGAAAGATACACAAGAAGATTATTAAGATGTTTTAAAATGTTATTTAATTTTTAAACAAAAAAAATAGTGGCCTTATTTAAATTAAAAAAAAAAACAAAGAGGCTTCCTATCTTGGCCACTAAGATGTGTGTTCACGTTGGGTTCACCAAATATGTAGAGGGGGAAAACTGCCATACTACATACAATTTTTGGCAGGATATATTGGGAGCCAAGGTGATCATGGGGGTGTGTTATATTCTCTACACTTAGGGACATAAATAAATGGGTTCACCAAGAATGGTTTTAGGACTCACTTCAAGTTTGGGATGGAAATGTTTAATGTGTCAATTAAACAATCACATATGTTTGGTCTTTCTATGCTAAACTATGAAAATGAAAGAATAATGCAAATATACAATATGCAAGAAGATAATGTGTCAATTAATTCAATGATCTCTAACCTTAGGTTGCAAGAAATAAAATCCTTTTTGATTTGGGTAAGGGCACAAGTAAAATGCACAAACAAGACTAAACCCTAGATGCAAAACTATATACCTTTTTATTTTTTTTATAACCTAGGTTATGAGCAAAAAATATAAAAGCAAACAACACACAACCTAAAAATTTTACTAAGGGCACTTATGTGACCCAGTTTTTGATTCAAGCTGTCTTACATCCAAAATATTCAACAACTTCAAATCTATAAAATAGCTTCACAAAAGCTCTAGAAAATATGGTCAACGTTTGGGGTCCTGCTTAGGCCACTATAAGATTGAGCTGGGACTCACAATAGTCAATACCCCTTGGTCATTTTAGCTAATTTTTCATAATAAAAATGAGTTGAACTTTGGAACAAACACAATAAAAAATTACAACATAGAACAATGAATTAAATGCAAACATAATGGATACAGTGTGTGAACAATAATGTAATTTTGAAAACTAGGGTTTGGGAATTGTTGTGGCTTCTCCACAACTAGCCCCAAGAATTGGGGACCCACTTTAAATTTTATTTTTTTGATGCTCTTTGGTATCCTTAGAGCGATAATTTCGACATATCTCATTCTTGATGTTTGCAATTGAATTCCAAGGTTGATTGTCGTATAGGTCTATCTCCACCAAAGGGTTGCAGTGCAAGTTTATTTTCTTGGCTATGGCCTTCTTTAGTCTCTTGGAGGTTGTTTTGATTTGATAGTTTGATAATTTTCCATTTTGTTTTATATAGACTGTCTCATAATTTTGATGAGCTTGTAGTGTTGAGATTAGTTTTAATGTTTAACTTCAATGTCTCACATTAAAATAGTTCAAATGTTTGACCTTAAGGAAATTTAGTTTACATTAACATTTGAATTAAAAATAACTATAAATAAATAGTTATTTATATTTATATGTATTATAATAAATAAATAAATAATTAAAACATAATATAATATATTATATTATATAATATGTAATACAATATAATATAATATAATGAAATGAATAAACTATTATACTATACATACTAATAAGAAAAGCAAAAGGAATGAAAGCAAAATAAAATTTCACAGATATATTTATATGCCTACGGATTAAAATAGAGTCCTCACGAAATACTTGGCTTTATGAAAGATCTCATGTTTTGTTTCGATTAAGGGTTTAACACGATGTTTGTTTGCATTATAGATACATGAAGACATGCGGAGTTCGAGATGGAGTTGGACACTAAAGACGAGGCGAAGGCCTAGACTTGAGCCAACGGAGACCCCATGCGAGGCGAATGACGTGGTCAAGGATGATGCACCCACCAAGGATTTGTTGACCAATTAGAATGCGGAAGATGATGGCGTGGTGTAGACGTCCGATTGGCTACAATGCAAAGGTCGCATTCGGACATAGACAACGATATCGAGGACATCGCGAGGGTTTCAGAGCAAAAAATAATGATGACAACAGTGGTTGGAGTTGAAGACCCGACATTAGAGAGTGTAGAATGAGGGTTTCAAAGGTTCTGACAATACGAAAACCAATAGGATACGAGAGTACGTCTACATGGCGTGGATGTACTGGACGAGAGAGTGATGAGGCAATAGACGGATGTTAGCAAGCCGAAGACGTGACTAGTGAGCAGGGGGACTACCGGAGAAGTGATGTGGCACGAGGGACCCACGAGGCCACCACGCAGCAGATAAAACAAGGCATATGTGGATGTGGGCCCATTACAGGTGGACCAGGCATTCGTGGTAGTTTTATAGTGAAAAGAAGCATTGATGGAAATGAAATTCTGTGATCGAAACTTACAAGACCTGTGCTCGGGTGTATACACGAATATGGAGAATGATGAAGCAGGAAATTAGCAATAAGTTGCTCAACTACCATGAGGTGAAGCGTCAAATCTCCATGCACAAGAATATTGGCTTGAGGAATGTTGAATTGATGAGGAATCTGGCAGTTTCATGTTTAAAAGAGCCCACATATAATGAAGAACACGCACAGACATCTCGCAGGTGATAGAGAGAGGAATCTTTGGCAGGTGACAGTGGACAACATTCAAGGCCCTCTCCATGCGATGAGGATGGGCGATGTTAACGAGGTGACCAGTTGATGCACATGGATGTAGCAAGCATTGTTAGTAACGTACATGGACACCAATTCAGATGAGATGCCCAGTAGCATTTTGAACGGGTGCAACTGACTTGGAAGGTAACGTGGACTCCAGGTGGGAGATTCAAGAAATGCAATAGTTACTGGGTTGCGCGTAGAGGATAAATTCTTGACAAGTATAAGCCATGGCAACATACCATGTTCGAAAGCAGTATTGACACCCAAGGTTTATGAAACAAAACATAACGGTAGTTACGTTGCATTGCACAGATCAATGCCCCAAATCCAGGGTGGAAGAAAGAGCCACAACAAGATGTCTATGACAGATTGGGCGACAAGTTTTGATGTAAGTAGACCGGTTTCACAATAGCGGCGATGTAGCAACAAATCTGGCATGGCCACGTGGATTTCAACAACAGATGAAGATAGTTATGGGCAAGGATAAGACGTTACGAGAAGGGCAATTTGACATATTAAGGGGAATTCCAGGAACGTGTGAAGATAGCAAACAAGGCAATAGTGATACCGAACAACCTCGAGAGCTCCATGGTGATGGTGACAGAGGAAACGTTGGCATGGTGATAATCAGGGTAACCACATGTATAACACATGGGATGTCCCACGTTCGGACAGAGGGAGGTCAATTAACAGCAATAGTGAAGATCAGAATGCAGTGATGTTGGAGATGCATCCATCGAGGTGGTATGCATCATGGCCTCATCGAACAAAGGCGTTGGTAACCGAATGTAAACCAAGGAGGTCCCAGAAGTCTCCAATCATGTGGATGCATGGTTAAAAAAAAACATACGAGGCCATTGTCAGTTTAACACATGGTATTTGCTTCATGGTATAAGCTTCGTGAGGCTTGAATATTTAAAATGTGGGGCCTCCCTTAAAATATTGCCAATTGCATATTAAGTCAAATATCAAACGCTTGTATTGTTATACTTTACTATATCACCCAAAGCCCATAACATAGGTGAATAATAAGGACAACAGAGCATTTGGCATGTAGTAAGGGATTTTCCTCTCCATTCCAAAGGAGGTAAGAAGTGTTTCAAAGTGAAATGTTATAAGGCATTATTGTGGCAAAGGGGACGTTACATTGGCATAAGGAAGAAGAACGAATAGAGGTAAGAAAGAGAAAACAGAAAGGAAAATGTAAAGTCGTGGAGAAATGAACAACATGTGAAACAGATTTGAACCAAACAGGAGAATGCCCCATGAGGGAAAATCCATCGAAACAAAGAATGAAAACAAAAATGGTGAAACCAAGTGAAGAGGACAATGGAAAGCCAAAAGACAAAAATTGGCATCGGAAAACTTTAAATACTCCCTCGAAGGATAAACAAGGGGTTGGAAAATTTTCAGAGAAGATTGCAGGAATGAAGGCAAAGCCTTGGCACTGGGTTTTTCTAGATGTTTTCCTTCCCTTTGGACTGGTTTCTTTGAGAAAACCAGAATTTTGCCATTGTAAAATGAACACTTTTTAATGCAGAAATTTTCAGAAATTTGCATTTCATGGGCAAGAAAGGAGGAGATTTTTATGCATGCTATGTTTAACTATTTATCTTTCATTTTCATATTTCGGGCTTGTAGATGAAGTTTATGCATTTTTGAATTGGTTGCTTCATGCGAATGTTTGAAGTATGAAATTCTATTTCGTACCCTTGGAGCTAGCTGTTGTAATCACAATGACACTGAGAGGGGGGGTGAATCAGTGTGTTCTTTAAAAACTTAAAACAATTTAGACTTTTAAATAAACTGCAGCAGATTAAAACAGAAATAATAAAAGTACTAAGAGCATCACACATAACACGACATTTTAACGAGGTTCACCGATGTGGCTACTCCTCAAAAATACTGCTTGGACTACCATCCAAATCCAGTCAAATGCAAAGCTACAACTTTACATAATCATTCACCGAGCACCAATCGGTAAGAGGCACCAACCTCTAAATTTTATCTGCTACAACAGAATGGAGCACCAACTCCAATTTTTCTAGCTCCAACTGGAAAGAGGCACCAACCCCTTTTTCAAGCTACAACTTGAAGATAATAATAAAAATTGCAGAACAAAAAGTTGGCTATATAAGATTATTGTATGCCTTCACTAACAGTGGACAAGTTTGAGTTTGCAAGGTAACAGAGGGTAGTTGCACAGAATACAGTGGTTCAGTCATGTTCTTACACATGTTATATTGGTGAAGTTGACGGTGATGGTGTCACTCAATGGTTATTCTTTGCTATTCACATTGTTGATTTTATTGATGCCTATTATGTTTATCATGATGTTGTCAATCAGTGAAATGAAGTGGTCTTGGACTCAGGGGGAGCATTTGTGTATTTGTTGTTCTTCTTGTTCATGCTTGGAATATTTGCTAATTGTAATAATTTGTGTCTAAGAATGTTGTGCATAGACTCAGGGGGAGTCTGCAGCAACCCTTTGGTATTATTGTCAAAGGGGGAGAAGATTCACAGAAAAAATTTTCCTGCACATGTGTTGCCAACAATTCCAAAGGGGGAGATTGTTGAGCAAAGTGTAGCAAACAGTATTGTCATTGTTGTCAACACAGTCAGACAGATTTATTGATGCAATGGACAAGAGTTCATTGAACAACAAGGTGCAGCCAAAGTACAATGGATAGGAGTTCGGTGTTGAGCAAGGTGTTGCGGGAGGATTGTCATTGTTGTCAATACGATCGGTTAGATCTAATGATGCAATGGACGAGCGAGTTCGAAGTCACTTAGATGCGAGAGGATAAAGTTCAAAAATTAGTCGGATCATGAGTCCTTAAATGATAGATGCACGAAACAGAAAACATAATTCGGAATGAGAAGAAGAAGTCTTTAGAACTTGAGATGTCAAGAAGCAAAAAGGTTTTTTTGTGAAAACCAAGGCAGTCAAAATAAAAATTTTATTTAAACCATGGATAACAGATTTGAAATGGGTTTTTCTTAAAACCCAAGTTGGCTCTTCGTTTCATTGAAAAAGATGCCCCAGTGATGAAGATATTTAATTTTAAATATTTAGTTTAAATTTTATTTTATTTAAAATTTAAATTAAAATATTAAATTAAATTAAAAGGGTCGACGTGTTACTATTTCGCGGAAATAAGCTACAGGAAAGTGACGAAGGTGGAAGAAGATTTTGAGGCCGACAAAGTTAAATCTGGGCCGACGAATTTTAGGGTTTTTGCAGCCGACATTCTTAGGGTTACAGCTGACGGATTTTAGGGTTTGGCAGCTGACAAATTCTAGGGTTTCTCAACTGACATTATTTTAGGGTTTGTTCCTAAAATTTCTTCTATAAAAGCAAGGGTTCTTCGAGTTTAAAAGTGGGGGGTAGTGATGCGATATACACCTAGTTTGTTTTTTATTGTGCTTGTTTTGCAGGTCTAATAGGCTAGGTTGCATGCATGGAATATCTCACATCTTCGGTTTTTCCAGAATGGGATGGCATCATACTGATTGCAAAATATTTTAAATTTTAAATTTTCATTTTAATTTTTAGATTTTGTTTTTATTTATTTTTTAACTTTTATTTTTATTTTTATTTTATTTTTAATTTTTGGACATTAAAATAAAAAGTAAAAAAAATTCAAAATCCAAAAATAATTGCATGACTGTGTAGAATGCTATTCATACTTCCATTACACACTTATAATTTTTTACTTCGGAGTCATTTAGTATTTTTAAAAATTATCCGAAGTTGCTATTTTTAATGCAGATTTTAAAAAATTTGAAATTTCAAAATTTCCATTTTGAGGCCAAATTTCATTTTTCAGTTTTAGATTTAACTCATGAGCCTATGATGACATTTCCTTCATGAAAATTTCAATTTCATTGAAGGGGTTATGTTTTATGGCATTTCATAAATTACCATTTTGGGGTCCTAAATTGCCTTCTCTTTATAAAAATTTTAATTTTATGAAAGAGGGGTAATTTCTACGCTACATTGAAGATCATTATTTTAAGGCACTAAATTATTCATCTTTGTGAAAAGTTGATTTCATTTAAGAAGTATAAGTTGAAATGACATCTTAAAGCCCTTATTTTAAGGCCATAAATTATTGTCTCTTTGTGAAAATCAATTTCACCAAAGAGGGATAGTTTATTAATCACATTGAAATCTATATTTATCTTCATGATAAGAAGCTATATTCAAGGAGCCTATTCATCATTTCGGATTTATGTTCATAAATAGATTTGATCTTTACTTTCATGCTTTAAAGTAGGATTTAATGCAAGATAAAACTTGATTAAAATCCACTTAATAAGAAAGATAAAATCTACTTTAAAATCCTCAAGATAAAAGGAATTAAGGCACTACATCGTGGTCATATGAGGGCCAACTCACATTCACTTTTATTTGGTTTCATGAAAAATCATTAAAGTAGCATGGTTAAATAAACCAACATTGCCCCTTGTTTACAGTTACTTGCAATCACTAAGGTGTTCCAAGCGTTAAATTGATACATCTTTATTAGAGATTACTAATACACATATGCAAATGCTAATATAGCAGAGACTTTGGAGAAGTTGTTTGTTTAACTTCTTTGCAAGAGGGATTTGGAATACAAATCCTAAATGAGAGTGTACTTTCACAATTGGGTGAAATTAACACTCGACATAAATAAATAATTGCCCCCAAGATAACCTAATATGAAATGCAAGTGAAAAAAATTATAATGGCCAAAAAAGAACAAAAATAGAGATGAAATATAATGTAGAGGGCACAGAAAATGAAACCCTAGGATTTTGGGATGAACAATCACCCTAAAACCTAACTAGACCAAATATGCACCTTGTGGGATATCGAGTGTAGATTTGGTAACAGAGTTGAAATAGACACAAAACACCTGATGGGTGAATGTGAGGATTTCATTGAATATGTGCCCTATAGAATATAGGGCATGGATTCACACAAGAGGGTTTAAATACCTAAAATAGATACCAAAAAATAACATAAAATGAACTAAGATGAATATGTAAACTAATGAATGCAAAGAAACAACCGATGATCTCGTGGAAGAAGCAAGAGCAAAGGTGGAAGAGCTCTCCTTATTAAAGAAGAAAAATTTTCATCAAGGCTTTCTCCACTTGTAAAATCATAAGGAACACACCAACAAAAAAACACCAAAGCACCAAGGACACTAGAAGATTGCACAAGAGAGCAGAAAAATTCTTATTTTGCATGAACTTTGATAGTTTGATTGTGAAAGGAACTCTTAAGTAACTGGTAAAAGAAAGGGGATCCAATACCTTTATTTATAAAGTTCTTGGAGGGCTAAAAGGCAAAAAAATAAAACATAATCTTTATTAGGTTGATGCCCTAAAAAGGTCAACTTAAAATTCAGGTTTTTGAAAAAAAACCCTAAATTTGTCGAATTTATGCCACGTAAATTATTAGGTACAAATTTGGTTGAGGTCAAGAAAAGTAAGACAAAATGCAATACAAATTGGCCAAAATTTCTCCTAGTAAGTTTAAGAACCTCTCAAAGAAACCCAAGGAAAACTGACTCATTTGGGTGGGTCAATTTTTTTTCTGTATCTAAAGTGATTATATTAGGGTCATAAGTTTTCAAATCCTCATACCCCTAAGCTATAAAATCCCTATACTCTTTAAGAGTTGCAATAAAATATTTATTCTATTTTTTAGTGCTTACTTTTCCAATGAATGTATTATTTGGATCAACTTCATCAGCGAGATTAAATGTGTCATACTCTCCACCTTTAGAGAAAGTAGGTTTAGTCCTGTAGGCACCCATATCAAACAATCTCTCTAAAGTAACCATGCCCTTTGGGATAGTATTGGTCTTCAAACTCACAATTACTTCCTCATCTAACTCCCCTTCATATTTGCTTTGTTCATCAATAATTTATGCCTCAAATACACCAATGTTGGTAATGAAATCCAAGATATATTGATCATCCTCAAAAATTTGTGGAAACATGATATTATCAAGAAAATATGGAGTAGGCACCAACTCTACTGAAATTTTTTTAAACTTGGAATCAACTATGGGTTCAAAAGCACCAGTTGCAACTACTAAAGAATTAGCCACATGATTTTCTTCTCTCTTGATGCACTGAATGTTGAAATCATTGAAGTTATTAATTAAGTCCCACACTCTAATTTTATACTTATACAAGTGCCTATCCTTACACAAATATTGGCTCTTGACCTATTTAACTACCAAATCAGAGTCTCCAAAAACTTGGCTCTTCTTAATATTATTTCGTAAGGCAAATTGTAAACCATGGATTAAGGATTCATAGTTTGAAACATTATTGATGCAAGCAAACTAAAATCTTTAAGTGGTAAAAAAATAATTTCCTTTAGGACTAACAAACTAAACACCAACTCCATTCCCCTACTTAGATTTGGATTGATCAAACTTAAGAATTCACATGTCATCATGTTTCTAATTCTTGATTTCAGAGGAAGGACTTACAACTACATTGGACTCTTCAATGTGAGCATTAGAAACTTCTTTTACTTCCAAGGTATACAATCCCAAATCAACTTCTGCATATAATATTTCATTTGTGTTTTTATACTCTGTGATAATTTCTTAACCTTGGCTCCCTTTCAATTTTGATTTGATTGGCCACACCTCTCCATGGTAGCCACATTTGTGAGAATTCGATTGCCATATAACTGTTCAATATTCTAGACCAATATCTACTGAGAAACATACCATAAGCTTTTAGTATATCCACCACTTAAATATCGATATATTGTTGGATTCTTGTGTATAAATCCAACTGAATATGCATTTGAGTTAGTTCTCCAACAATGTTCACCTTTGTTTTATGTAGCTGCACCACTTTTCTACTGGACTTGGCAAGATTCAATCCTAATTTTTGACATATAGAATAAGGTATAATGTTTCCAGATGCACCTGTATCAACAAAACAATTATGCAAGTTTTTTCTAGCAATACAAATAGTTAGAAAAAATATGAGAACTAATTTTATCCTTATGAACCACAATATGTGCATTGGTTCTTGAAGTGTTGTTAAAATTTCCTTTTGGATTCAGAGCTTTTATTAACAAGTCCCTTTGTTTCTCCCATTGGGTTAGTTCAAATAGAGTGATATTAGCATTGGTTTTCTTGATATCCTCTATGATATTATAACCTATTTTTGGAACTCCCAAAGTTTGATCATTTTGACTTAGGACTGCCCCTTTGTTTTGAGAATTTGTAGTAGGATTTCCTTTAGGAGGTGGAGGGTTGTTATGTGCTATTACATCCAAAATAAAATATGAATAGTTAAGTGGGATAGAAGTGGTAAAAGGTTATTTTTTTTTGCTTCTTAGCACGTAGTTATTGCCTCTTTGGAATTGTTGATATGCCTAAACCTAATATTCTAACTCAATATCAGTATCATCATTTTCATATAGCAAAGGATCGAAGGTATCAAAGAACATGGCCGATTTAGTGTTGTTCCTATTAAAGTCTCCAATATTATCATTTTTGGGCATAAGATCCAAGTTTTCCATTTCTTTTTAAACAATTTCTAAGGCTGATTTAAATTTAGGGTAATTTGTCTCACCACGTTGGATCATTGTATGTATTCTTCACCAATTAGGTAAGGCCAAATTTGCTAAGTTTAAAATTAAGCTTGAATATGTACTTGCTTGGTCAATGAAATTTGGTACACCTTCATTGTTAGGATGAGAGTTCCATTGGTGATTTTGCATTTGAAACTTAAATTTTATGTTCTAACCAATATTATTGTTGTTCATGTTGATGTGTTGGTTGTGTCCTTGCATGGCCAATACATCATTATTGTTTATGAGTCATCATTTACAAGCTTACCATATCTTGATTGAAAGTGTTTATGGTCTAGTATTGCACTGGTATAGTTTTTTGATTCATGTTTGGGCTCACTCCAATCAAGCAAGAAGGCATATTTTATTGATTAGGCACTTGGTTGGTATTCGCTCCTTGGGGTCTCAATTATGTAGGCATCACTTGTTGGGCATATGATTGGAAAAATTGAATTGATGACTAGATATGCAGGTATGCTATGAGCAGTTGGACCATTATTTAAGTATACCGATAAACTTTGGTTGCTACTTTGGTTCACTTTGGGTAATATGAGCGACATCATGGATTGATTATACATGTGATTTTGATTTTTTTTGGAGAAGCACTTGAGATAGGGGTACTAGATTGAACACTTAATTTTGGTATAGGTACATCACATTAGGAATAATATTCATCATTGGGGTATTATGCATTATAGATTGGTTCATCAAGGGAATCTAACTATAGGCACCCAATTGTCCCAATATCATGTTAGTTTCAATCCCAAAGGCTTGAGGTATCAGTTGTTGTTCAACGGTGAAAGCTTTGTTATAGACTACAGGTAAAGTGGTGATTCTAATAGCTCTTTTAATGAACATGGATGTCATAGGATCAAATAGCATTTTAATAGCTCTTTTAATAGATTTTTAGGGTAGCAGACTCTAAAAGCTCAAATGGGGGAACCAATCTTATGTAAATATTATGGAAGCGTGTGTTGAAGTTCCTAATGGGTTCACCAGGATTTCTTTTGATAATGGTAAATTGATGGTACAAGACAAAAAGATCAATGATCAATCTAAAGTGCTTCACAAAAGCTTCTTCCAACTCCAACCAAGAATTAATAGAATGAGCGGGTAGATTAATATACCAATAGTATGAATCCTTGTCTAAAGTATCATAAAACATGTGACAAACCATATCCTTGTGTTGAATTTGAAGCCTCATTAAGGCATATTTATACATTTATATGTGCTCTTCTGTAGATCGAGTACAATTATACTTATATTTTGGCAAATATTTTTCAACATTCTTTAGAATCCATGTGTGGCTCCAACAATATCTAATGTACCGTAGACCATGAACCAATTTGGTTGGTAAACCATTGCTTGGTTTTGCAAAGGGGCAAGTAAGATGGGAGCTGAGGAGTTTCTTTGTGAACATGTTGCTACTTAGGAAGGTCTAGTTTTTCTATGTTGGATTAGGGATAATAGCAAAAAATCTCCTTCCACTAGCCTTGACTAGGTAAGAATCCTTCTTGGTTCTAGTTTGGGTGTAATCTAAATAATAAAATCTAACATGAAGAAATATGGTTTGATCCTCCTTCTAGTACTATTTCTATTGACCTACATTTTTTATATGCTTTCTAATAGGTGGAACACACACAACATATGTTCCCTCTTAAAAAGAAAATATATTTCCTCCAAGGTTCAGGTAGGATGGGTCTCAACCATGTAGGGTTTATTCAATGGAGGCTAAGTTGGTGATCTAAAAGTTTTTTTTGGGTTTTTTGTAGCACATTCATATGAGATATGATTTTAGTACTACCCATAAGATTTAGTAAAACTCAATTTTTTTTAGCATTGATATACACACACACACTACAACTACAACTAACTAAGAGAAAAACTGTCTAATCTATACCACTAATCTACCAGAGGAGATAAAAAAAAAAAGAGGGTTAGGATAAAAAAAATCCGAATCTCCTTGATTCACCACAACATACAATAAAAAATCCATGCATGAACACACCTCCAAGTAGCCAATATGCACACAGTTACAAGGGAGAAAATAGAATTGCAACCACCAGATTACAATTACACCAATATCTTCAACAAATTTCTCTACTAATGTAGTAATTTTCCATACATTTGAAGAAATAACTAAGAGCCTCCAGAAGAAAAAATGTAAAAAAAAACTATTCTAATGCTACTGCTAAGAGTATTCCCATTTTTTTGTTTCATTTTTTTGGGACCCTTTACAAATGAGCAAAAATTTATTTTATAAGTCGAGGAAAATAATTTTCTCTCTATTTTAAAAGTTTGACTACCACAAAATAATAATTTTAAATTGAATCCCTTTTTCAATTCTTTATAGATTACAATGAGATAAATAATTTTGGCTCATTAAATCATGCATTCTAGGTGGAAGGAGGACATCTAGATACTTTTATAGCTGTTGGGTCCTCACATAGTGGAAGATAAAAATCATGACCAAAAAAAAAATTGCATCTTTAGAGTTCGTTGTAATATTTCCAACACATCTAGTTTGAGCTCAATCGGGGCTTTGGATGAAAAGTTATGGCCTATGAAATATTACCTACCAAAAAGTGGTAAAAAAATAGTTTGCATGGGAAAAATATTATTTAATAAATTACTCCGTGTTTCAAATAGTCTTTGAACGGGATTTTGGAATTTTAGGATTTTGAGGTTTTAGGATTTGGCAAAATGCATTTCGCCAAAAAAAAACTTCAAAATTTCAAAATTTTGAAGAAGGAACTCGTCAAAGACTAAAGAAGACCTGAAACACACCCAAGAATTAGGTTTTTTTTTTTGGATTTTTTTAGTATGAACATAAAATTAAAAACCTAAAACTCTGCAAGATCTAGATCCAATCGAAAACACCAAAAACATAAAAAAAAACTAAAATTTTATAAACATGAGCTCACTAATCTTCATAGCCTCAAAGGTCCATGAAAAAAACTAACTCCAACATGTAAAAAAAGGGGCCCTGTTTAGAGTGTAAAATGGGGGTACGTTGTTCGGGGACAACAACACCCTTCCCATAAATTGAACTTGGGTCTCTTATGGATAAGTATCACTATTAGACTTTGCAAAGCTAAAAAATCAACCAATATCCCCACACATATATCTAATATTTTCAAATTAAAATGAATCAACCATTTCAAATCCAAAATCCTATATTTAATTTAACTATTTCAAGAGGGACCCTATTTATTGTTTTGATTGACACTATAATGACCTTCAATGTTCTTAATGAATGTTATAATATTCTATGTTGGTTTTTTAGGTGCATTTATAGCTTTAAGTGAATTTAGACACCACATACTATTTGCTAAACCATAATATGGGTAATCTCCACATCCATATTATCATTTCATTTAAGTGAGTTGTAAGTCATACAATCCACACATATTACTTTTTTTTACATAGCAAGATTAAAATTGCAATCACACTTGTTTGAGTGTATATGTAATGGGTGCCTTTTTTCTTGCACTTGTGTATTATTTTTTACAAGAAAACATCGATGCAATTGAACCTCTATATTGCAAATTTATGTCATATTTATAATAATTCCATCATTCCTAAATATGACATATTTCTAATGATATGTGTTTGAACCACAAGTGGTGCATATATTATATACTAAATTCTTTTATGGCAATCTAATTTTTTTTATTAGTGTGGAATAAGGGGTTTTGAAAGGGGCCCCAAACCTTTTAAAAGAAAACACCTACAACTCTACTAACAATATCAAAATTGAGACATCACAAAAAAGACAACCCATAAAACTAAAACATTTTGAAGTGCAATAGACCACAAAGTGAAATGGTCTCCTAGGACCAAACCGAATAGGAACCCAAAAGAGCAAAACACCCATAAGCAACTAGATTAAAATTACATAACACCACAAAGGATAGGTAGATCTCTATTCTTAGACTCAACATGACCTGCATTATCATATTTTTCCTCCTGCCTTGTGCACATTTTTACTTCCCCCATCCAAGGCTATTACTATTTGGATTCCATTGGAAATATTTATCTCTATCTCTTTTTCTCTAAATTTCCTATTTGAAGCTCTCCCCTGAGTATTAAAAACACCCACATCAATTTCTATCGTCTTTTGATATTTGGTTTTAGATTTTGGGCAACTTTTTTTGGATTATCTACCCATTTTTTCAAAATTATTTGGTTCTACTCATCTTCATCTTCCTCATTTTTGAACCAAATATTTCCATCATCCACCTTTTCCAAAAGGCCATTACCTTCGTCTCCAAAAGTAATCTCTTGAATCATATCAAAGAATTTGGAGAAATAATAATATTCATTTGTGAGGAGAGTAAAGTATCACATACCTTCATCTTATATACCATAACTTGATTCTCAAAGGAAGAGTCCTTTTGCATGCCAGCTTTATTTCATTTTAAGGGATCTTAGCTTCCAAGATATCTTCCTTTCTAGAACCCTCTAAGGATGAGGTCTTATGCTTTTTACTCTCAATATTTTTATCTTACAAGATATCTTTCTTCCTGGAACCCTCTTATTAAATTTGATTTTGTTGTCAAAATTTATGACCTTGGGAAGGAGGCTTATGGTTTGGGCATTCCCAAGTCAAGTGCTCTAATTTATTACAAATCCCATATTTAACAAGGGGATTCTAATATTCTAAAGGTTGATTCCAAACACCTAATCTCGAAACTAACTGAACCAAACTAGTAAATTTACTTCAATAGACAAGGCGAGATATGGAATTGGTGGCCAGATTTACAATGATTAGATAGTTCATTTCCCTAGAAATACCAACAAAAACCTCCTCATTTTAGTAGTGAAATGGGAGATTTTGTAATCTCACCCAAAATAGGGCCTAAAAAAATATTTGGATTTTCAGATTGAAATCAGGTTCCCATCTACTTAGGAAAAGGCCACACCTTCCAAAGAACTAGGGACCCCAATAAAATTCTCTTTGAATCAAAAAAATAATTTAGCTTCACCATAAAAAACCCCTAGAGAGGGCGATAATATCCATATGACCATTCGACCTCCACTTAGTAGAAGCCCATTTTTTGATCACATCCAGGTCAGGTCTAACCTTGATAAATCTACCTACCAAGTGATGGGAACCTTGTTCAATGGCCATATTAATAAGGTCATCTGGAATAAAAAGTTGGCTCTTTTTCGAAAGTAGATCAAACTTGGTCTTTGGAGACTTAGGCTTGCCCAACACCACTTGAGACCAAGACCATTTTCCCTTATCTTCTGGGCCTAAAACATTAGCATCCTAAAGAAGTTTTACACTATCTGACTCTGCCTCACCATTATCAATGCCACCAAGACCACAATTACTATTGATTATGATATTGCTACTAGAGTCATTCTTGTTGGCTTGTTCTTTGAAAGAAACAACTCTAGCCTAATTTTGATTCATTGCATATTGTTATCTTCTTGTATAGTTAAGGCTCTAGATTACTCAATTCCTCCATAAATAACTATAGCAATTGCCTCGACATCACCAGTGACATGCCATCAGACACTATGTGTGAAGAGACAAAAACATGATACTATGCAAATATGAAAGTAAATAATTTAGGAAGAAAAATAATTGCACAAAAATGGATTATATTTCTATAAATGAGGGGGGACTTGAAAAATTCCTTGTTACAATTATTTTGTCCAATAGAATTGCTTTGATACAATAAATAAAAGTGTTAGGGTTCTCCGAAACCCTAGCTATACAGAAAAGAGTGTCTTCAACTATGTTATGCTCCCAATAGTGTGAGTGGGCTTTGTGATAGATGATTCTAGACCACTCTAGCTTTAACAACTATCCAATAATGAATAAAAGTTGTAGATTTGCATACACACAAACAAACAAGGGGATTAGTAATACCTGTGAGGTCTCCACAATGTGAGACCCTCAGCTATCAAATAAAACCCTAACTACAAATGAATACAATGGCATACAAAACCTACAGATTATGCAATGAAATAAAAACCAATGGTGATTTACCTTACTAAACTTGATGATGTTTCATTGTAGATCCATTGGTATGATGCCCTAACAATAGCAACATGTGTGATGCAGTAGATTATGTAGGTTTTTTTGAGGTCAACAACAAGTTCCAGATCGAGCCTACATTATGATAGGCTCTGGAAGGTGCATGGGAAGGCTCTAGGATGTAGCTACGGTGTGGTAGGCTTTGGTGGGAATTTGGGAAGGCTCTGGCGGGCACCTGTGGTGTTGCAGGCTCTACGGTGAGCCTGCGGTTAGGGTTTATAACCAATGGAAAGCAGGTCACAGGGCTGCAAAGAACATGGAGAATGAGGGGATTGTGATGGTGATGGAGGATGGATGTGGAAGTGGCTGGAATGGAGGAAGCCCTATGGAAAGCTAGGGTTTGAGTCAACTCTCACAAGTAGATTTTACCATTGGGATATTCAAGGCTCTGCAACCTTCTTCAAAAGGGCTTATTCAACAATCTCTCTAAGGGCGAGAACATTCCAGGGGTTGAGCATTTGCAAATTCTCTTATTTATAATCAAACCTAGGGTTTTATCTTAACACTTTAGATCATGTGGCTAATATTAAATCAAATCTAAAGGCTAAGATTGTACTTTAAGTGTGGCATGGATTAATGAAGATGGATGGATGAGATTAGATTAAATCGTACGGTTGTGGTTAATTGAGTTTATAAATATATATATTTTATAATAAATATATTATAATATAATATAAAATATTATATTAAATTATAAAATAATATAAAATAAACCCAAGTGGGTCAAAAAGTGGCAAGAAAGGGCTAAAGTGGGCCTTTTGAAGGTGGGCAAGGCTTATAATGGTTAAATGGATGGCGGGAAGGGTGTATGATGGACAAGTGGGTGGTGTGATAGTTAGGATGGAGGAAAAGTGGCTAGGATTTGGTGTCTACAATGTGATCAATGAGAGCCTTAGAATTTTGAACATGATTGTTGGATATAATATGTAGACACCAAAATCTAGCCATTTGTCCTCCATCCTAACTTTCCTACTATTTCTACCACCAAAACCTAGCCATTTTTCATCCATCCTAACTTTCCTACCATTTTCACCCATTATTCATATATATTTATATATATTTATTATATATATTTAAATAATAATATTTTATATATTTAATAAATATATATTTATATAAGTGAATTAATCCCAACCATTCAATTTCATTTAAATCTGTTCATCCATCCACATCAATCCATGCCACACCCTAAATTTAATATCCACCATTCGATGTGCTTTTATCTCAACCACATGATTAGTATCGTTGTAACCCTAGCATGCCCTAGGTTGGATTATAAGTAGGAGCTATTTTTATGGCTCAACCCCTAAGTGATTGAATCCTTGATTTTCTTGAGTTTTGGCATCCTGAATTCTTAAGTTCTCGAATCCAGAGTTTCTTATTTGTTCTAAGCCCTTTTGCTTCCATCCTCACTTGCTATAACCCTTGCATCCATTACCATCTATTTCCCATCGTCATATTTGCTTCTGTAGAATCTTCCCTTAGTTGCTGAATACCTCTAGGCACCTTCTGTCACTATCAAGCACCTTTGGGTGCTTTCATTCCATTGCAAAGCACCTCTGGGTGCCTCCCTACCAGTCCCAAGCACCCACAGGTATTTTCTATAGTCATTGAGCACCCGTGAGCATTTTACGTAAGCATTATAAAGTTCCCCTAACCTCCGAGCGATGTTAGGGCATCGTTGCACCTATCAACTACAAAAAAATATCATAGATCAAAGGACAAGTAAGTAAGGTAAATCTACTAGTTTTTAATTCATTTATGTATTTTCATTTTTGTTCACTTCATTTATAGTAGATAGTTAGGGTTTCATCATTGCTTATAGAGAGCCTCACATTTTGGAGCCCTCACAAATATTACTAATCTACTTGTTATATCATTGTGTGCAGATTTGAAGGTGCTACATCAATATTGGATAGTTATTTAAGTTGGAGTGGCCTAACATCAGATATCAAGAAGCCCACTCAATTTTGTTGGGATCAAGAATGCACCTGAAGACACCACTAGCCTTGTTTGTTAGGGTTTTGGAGAACTCTAATCACTTGTAAAAATATATAAAAAAGGATTACAAATATCCTCATTGTAACAATGGAGTTTTTAAGCTCCCCCCATTAATATAAGATCAATTCATTATGCAATTTTGATTCTTTGTGTCCAATTTATTTAGCATTGTTTGGTGTTGCATTTTTGTATTCACAAATGGCGATCATGGTGAGACCCCATAAGGTTTTATGTTTATGATTTACCTTACTAATTTACTTGCTATTTTCTATTATCTTGTAGGGTTTTCAAAAGACAAATTTCATAGATTTTGTTGGATCTAGGGTTTTTGAAAGTTTGCAAAAGTTACAGAAGGTGCGCGAAGCACCCAATGATGCTTGAAGAACATCCACAAATACATAGGTGCATTTTAGAAGCACCTAAGGACATTTTACAGAGAGCTAGGACAAATATGTAGGTTTTTTGTAAGTCTACTAACCACACCCTAGTTTTTCTGTTTACGTTTTCTAGCTGTTTTGTGTCTTTTTTAGGTTTTTGAGATAAAAATAATTTCACTAAGTAATCTGGAAAAGAACAGCCATATTAGCATGAATTCTAGGATTTAAATTAATCACTTACATCTATTCACATATTCTGTTTTAAAGTTTTTTGAGTTTCTACTATGTGAAGATAAAAATAATAATACTACATTTTGATTGCATGTAAATCAAAATTGCATAATTAGTTTGCATTATTAGGGTTAGATATATCTATTTTTGGTGGTCTAAGTAGGAACATTGTTCATATACTAATATTATCCCCATACTTGGGTGATTCCATACGAAGTAATAAACGAACCCCTCAGCTGTTTAGAGTGGGTTTTAAATAGTGTACTCTATATCCTTTGGAGAAATTAGTATTGTGAATAGTGGCTTCTAATTTAGACCATTGAAAGTGGTTATTTTTCTAACATTGTATTGGGTGATTCCATACGAAGGAATAAATGAACCCCCCAACTGTTTAGAGTGGGTTTTAAATGGTGTAATCTATATCCTTTGGAGAAATTGGTATTGTGAATAGTGGCTTCTAATTTAGACCATTGAAAGTGGTTATTTTTCTAACGTTGTATGAAAACAATAGAAAATTGAAAATTTTAAAAATAATCACACACTGCATGATTCACATTCAATAGTAATGGTTGGATTTCATCACCAACCACCAATATTTGCCCTTAGAAACCCTAGGTCACCCTCGATCAAACTTGTTGGAGTTCATCACTAGCATGAATCTCATTGCCCAAACCTAGCCATAGTTTTTACCTTTATTTTATTAGTTCAGATTAGCAAATTTGAAACACACAAAATTGAAATCTAAAAAATACATTTACAATAACATAAGATAATCAATGAATGAGGTAGGACACATGTGTTAAACTTAGTATTGATTATTTATTTTATTATGAAATTTAAATTGGGTGTTTCAATTTCTTGCATAATCTGTACTTTGATTTATTTTCTTTATGGTCTTAACACGAAAATAGAAACAAGCATTAAGTCAAAATAATCAAATGGAACCTTCATCCACCTTCCCCACCACTTCTGTGGTAGATTTCCTAAATGTGACACAAACAGATTTTTCTGTAGGTCCCTCACATTCCTTACCATCCACAACCTATCATATGACCATACCCCAAGAGGAGTCAACCTCCCCTACCATAGAAAACCACATTACCCATATAGACATGGAAAAAGTAGAAGCTCTCATGAAGTCTTCTAATTATGTCCTAGATTCCATTTCCAATTCACCTAGATAAGATTCTACGTTATAGCAGGAGCCTATGTACTCCCAGCCACCATCCAGCTTCACCCAGGTGTACACCAACCATATTTTTGAGCCCACTCTATATCAATAGATCAATCAACCTATTCATACTTCGGTACCTATTGGTCAAATATCTGCCTAATCAATAAACACGATGTTTATGCATCCTAGATACGACCAACATTGAAATTCTGGAGGAAAGAGATGTCCTCCATGCAAATCTCCAAAGAGGGCTGGTTCCCGAACTAATTCTAAAATTGGTAAAATACTAAGGTTGCAGGAAAGAAATTGGAAATAACATAAAGATATGGGAAATATGGCCATAGGCCAAAGTGTAGAATTGGTGTTAGATGAACTAGAAGGAAAAAACCCAAGCACAAATTAGCATTCATGAAAGGAAATGAAACAAAACAAACTCAAAATCTTGCCATAATAACTATCAAAATGGTACTCCAAAATTTTCTTTCTCCTTAGAAACTTTAAATCCAACGACATAATTTAAATTCAATAACAAATTAGATAGGCAAATGGAAATAGAAGCACATTATGCAGAAAATAATTATACACAAGATCACTCACAAATTCAGAAGTCTGATGCCTTCTATTAATGCAGAGAGCTTAAGGGAATCTCATAAAATTTCTAACCCCCTTTTACAATGAAATTTACCTAGTATTTATAGAGGTTTTTCCCTCTTTCATTTAATACATATGGGGAAGAATTTTTGGGAATTAAAGACAAAGTCAGTGAAATCCTCCTTGAATTCTTGGAAAATCCATTCGCCAGGGGAACAAATTCCTGAAAATCTAAACTTCGAATGAAGGTGTGCCTGTTAGGAGTAAATATTAAATTCTTTGGATCACCTCTGATACATTAGAAATCATGAAGGCTCGTTTCCCTTTGCCTTCCTCTTCGTGATCCACAAAATGGAGTAACTAAGAGTGCCCTTAATTTAATTCCAAATTCAACATCTTGACCAAAGTCCCATTCATTCGATAAATCTTTGCCCATAATTAGTTTTGCCCCTTCAAAGGCATGTGATATTGATACAAACAGGTTCACCTAATTCAAGGGTGAACGAAATGTTTACCCCTAAGGGAAGGTGAACATGATTTTCTGTCATCACTAGGTGTTTCACCCATAGGAGACACGAACGGTGTGTTCGCCCCTCGACTAGGGCAAACATAATTTTATTCAGGTGTGACTCCTTAAATAAATGCAAAGGCATGTTCATCCCTAGAAAGGATGAATGACATGTTCACCCCTAAGGAAGGGCGAATGATAATTTGTCACTTTTTAAATTCTTGCCATTCTGCTTTCAAAAATGATTCACCCTTAGAAAGGGCGAAAGGGACATTTACCCCTAAGGAAGGGTGAACGTCAATGCATAAGATTTTTTGGCGATTTCGCTCAAGGTTTTTTATGAAACTCATTCTCTCCATTTTTTGGACCTTGAAGGACATCTCTCGATTGATACATTCAAATGCATTAGATTTTTGAAAATTATTACAACTTATAACAACTATAAAAAAAAAATAATTGAGACAAATATATTATCGCTTTATACAAAATTTCCAATGAATACAAAATGGCAAACATTTCTTGGCGACTCACGGGGTATCCAACTCACATTGATGCAAGTGATCCCAGTCCTTTATCCATTGGGTACAGAGTTATTTTTGCCAGCTATTGCTGCCTTCTTTGCTATGGAAGATTTATTCTTGGATGCCTAGTACGTGCATTCTGCTTCTTCTTGTTCTACCGTGGCTGCAATGCAAAGAACTTTCATGCATTCAGCATCTTCTGCCACCTTTGCCACTGTTTCACGATTCACCACTACTTTCTCTTCTTGCTCTATGATAAACTTTGAAAGGGCCTCGTAGGTACGAACAGCCTCATGCCAAGCTTTAGTATTAAATAATTAGGGAACACTGAGAGATTCATAAATGAAGCAAATATTTTGCACATCCATCAAGCTGAGGTGATTCGAATGTCGGGCTAGTTCATAAAGAGACAGCTCCAAACATGTATACTTTTCAATCAGAAGCAACGCTTAAAATTAAGTAAGGGGATCAGTCAAGGCATTAATGTTCATAGTATCTTAAATAAATGCACTCCAGAGCTCTTGCAATTGCTCCATCGAAAGAGGTTCACCCCATTCATCTAGGAATATACTAAAACCCAACCGGTCGATATTCTCAAAATGAGACATCAAAATAGTATGCTTTCGCTCAATACTATTGAGAACAACCCACCCTTCATTTACAAGGTCCATGTGCTAAAAATAGCTTCACAAGGTTACACATGCTCGGGACCAGGCATAATACATCTCACTAAGAGGGTGAATGTTCAGAGATGTATTCAACAATGTTTGTATCTTCACAACTGTCTCCATATAGGAAAAAGGAAACTCCTCCATTGAATCAATCATTTGTTGCCCAAGCTAGATTTGTATCCCTGCTTCCCATAAGTCTTTGCAACACCTTGATGGCTTATGTGGCCAATTTGGTAGAATTTTGGATGGAGCGAAGGCAAATATCTCTTACATTGTCGCATAAAAATCTTGCAATAGGTGCGGCCTTGGCTTCCAACTACTTCTTGAGTTATTCGACCTACTACTGAAGATTATGCATTTCAATTCTAGCGGCATCATGCTCCTTCAAGTGCACCTGGACTTGATTGTGCAAATATTCATTTTTGATGGCTGTCTTTTCTTCTAGCTCCCTGCTCTTGGCCAAGGCACTTTCGAGCTCCAACACCTTATTTTGCACTTCAAAATATTTCTCTTTATAATGCTCCCCGTGAAAATACAATGAACTCATATCAACTTGAATATTACCTATTTTTTCAATGGGATTAATCCATGTCAGATCTTCAGTGATAGTCTCAAAAACATAATCTTCAGGCTGCAACTCACCTTGAGGTTTCTAAACCAGTGGAGTCAATGTTGTCATATGAGCCTCCTTGGCAATTGGACCGAAAACCACCTTCTTTATCGGACGTGCCAGTGCCAAAGCTTCCTTTCGTCACATACTCTTCAACAATTGGGAAGAACTCAGATGCACTCGATTTAATTTTTTAATGTCTGGATGCTTGCAGTATACCTGCACATTTGGGACAATATGCAACTCCAAAAATGGTGTAAATGGAACAAATTTTTTTGGGTGACCAGGCCCAGTGGACATTGATAACATAGATTGCAGTGAAGGAATGGACATGGGAATGATGAAAGGAAGAGAAAGGGTGGAGGGAGTGGAAGACACAGGTGCGGCTACAGTTATACTAATTTTAGATGAAACTTGGGTACTAACAACCATAATAGTGGAGGAAGTGACAACTGAGGGAAAGGGACAAAAAAAAGGATTTGCCCTCGATGCATACGAACTAAAAGAAATAGAAGACGAAGGAGTGGGAATGAAAGAAGGAGCAAAAGTGATTTTAAAAATGGAAGAAGTCAAAGTGGAAGTAGAAACCATAGAAAATGAAATGGAAATACTACCAAAAGGTGGAGAGATAGAAAGTGGAGGAGACAAAAATGTAACATATGGGACAGAATAAGAAATCATTGTGTGCTCGATGAGAGAGATAAGAAGAGGGAAAATATGATGTACCTTGGGGAATGGGCACCACTTGTTCTGTAGATGGGGGAGGTTGCGGAACTGCATCTTCTTCATGATTTACCTTTGGTTCACCAACATTTAGGGTTTTCCCCTCATTCAAAATCTCAACATGAGAATCTTTTGAAAGCTGCTCTTCCTCTTCTTGCTACGCCATTGGAAATATTTGTGCTACAAAAGTAGGAAGTTGAATATTGGGTGAAGGCTTTGCTATCGAAATAGAGGCAACTGTAGAACTTGGAATGGTAGAAATCATAGTACCCTAAGACATGGGTGCTATAATAGTGAAAGTAGTAGCTGTGCCAGTACAAGGCCATTTAGCTACTTTAGGAAATGGAGGTGCCATTAGTTGTTTTTGCCGTTTGGGTGTGGTAACCTCCTCCTGAGGTTGCTTCATCATTTTTGATCACCTTTGGAATACATATTGTTGTTGTTATTCTTCTTCTTCTTCATCCTCGACGTCATCCTCAACTATAGGATTTTCCTCTTCATGTTCGCTTTCACCACTTTTAGACTACTAAAAAATTTGTGGTAAAATAGTGGCAAAAGCAACGGGATGATAAGATTTCACAAAATTATCATAAAATTTAGAAAATTGGGTATCAAGCTTCATCCCATAAGCATTATATGACTTCCTCCTATGAACGCGCATCATCCACCAATTCATAATTTTCTCCTTCGTCCAATTAGGATTCACTTCTTGGACAGTTGTGAACAAACCCGGAGGAGGAATATGTGTTGCATTCTTTTTTGGATTATACTCCGCTTCCTGCTCATAGTAATCGTGCCATGGAGGAAGGGAGGACATATTTTATATATGCCAGTTCATGTCTGGCCCATCAAAATTATTTTTCCACCTCTGAATATCTGGGCGCGGGCAATAATAAAAGGACTTTGCCTTAATAAAATTCAAAAAATTTCTGAGTGGGTCATAACACCAACACTGCGGTAACTCAATTAAACCCAGGTCTTGAAGCGCCACCATCAATAGGCAATTTTTCCCAACATGATTCACTTCTATACTTCCAAACTTGAAAGGCATAATACAAGTTGTCTTCTTTCCTCATCTAGAGCCATATATATCATTGATATATTCTATATGGTGCACAACTTCCATTACAAAAATATGCGCAGTAGCAAAATAAGGCAACACAAATTGTTTACCTGTATATCCAAAAATTTGAACTACCACACCCTGAGTGAGAAAAAATGTTGCCCTCTTGTTTCAAAACAACTGCATCTCTCAAGTCGTGAGGCACTCGGTTGCAACTGCCACAAAGCAATTCAATGGTGGGGCCCAAAAACTAGCTATTAAAGCTATAGACAGATTATTTTTTCATTAACACCTGAGTCCACTTATAAAACGGTAGAGGCTCATTCTTTTCGTCCATCTGCATAATAACTGTTGGTGATCAGATCTGCCTAGGTAAGGATTTTGAATAGATGGATGCACCCTAGACCTAGACCAACATTGAAAGGCCGAAGGGAAGAGATGCCCCTCGTGCCAATCTTCGAAGAAAGGCCGGCTCCTATGCTAAACTACTTGGGTTTTAAAGACAAAAGTGCAGGAAAGGGATAAAAGGGATAAGGGTTAGAGAAATAAATAAAAAAGGGGTAAGGGAAGAGAGATTGGTGATTTAAGGTGGGAGAGAACAGGAAGCACGATCACTAACTAGCAACTTGAATAGAAGTAAAGAGTACCAAGAGTAAAATGAAATAAACGTGATATCAACCTTCCTATGTATCCTCCAAAATGAGTTTCAGGGTACTGTCCTCGATCGCACACCGAACACAGAGTTCAACATCTCAGTCTACAAACAAAGAGAGACAAAATAATCAAGCAAGGCAGGCAGCATAAAAGAAATTTAATAGGATGTTTTCAAACTCCTATGTATCCTTCTGAACGAGTTTCAGGACACTGTCCCCGATCGCACACCGGACGTAGAGTTCAGCATCCAACATACAAACGAGGAGAGATAGAAGAATCAAGCACAGAAGGCAGCATAAAAGAGAAGAATTGAGCTCAAAGTCTCTTAGTATTAATCACAGGACATAAAGTTACAGCAACTTTCTAGCAGATAGTTCACCCCATTTTCCATTACAATGCCTGGGCTTTTATAGAGGACCCGGGCCTCTGAATCATAATTACATAGCGAAGAAGAGTACGCTCTCGAGCCCTAAGAATCGGCTCCTCGAGGCTCTCGTGATCGAGCTTTCAAATCTGTTACCAAAAATGGCAACTGCAACCGGGTCAACCATGGAAAGATGCATTGATGAGCCGTCTAGATGTCTTTGGTCTCTGGGTGCGATGCTCGAGTGGCCACCATGCTCGTTGGGCTCTCCATCATGGCCTGATACTTTGCTTCTGATTGCCAAAAATGAGCAGCGAGCTTGCTGGGCACAAAAAATTATATTTATGAGGCACTTGATCACCTTGGGAAAATACCAGGCTTGGAACGCGTGCCCATGAAGCACTTCGCTAAGTCTTCATTCACAACTTCGCTTCGCAATGGTTTTGGGCTGAAGCAAAAACTCCTCTTTGATATGTACTTCACAAAATTGAGCTTCTTAAAACTGCTGCGGGGGTGAGGAGCACCGAAGCATATCTACTTCGTAAAATGGGCCTCTTTGCTTTCGCCACTTTGTCGTCAAAATTGCTTCACCGATGCCTTGGAGAGATACTTTGCTACGATCCTCTTCCAAAACTGTGGTTCGGGAAGATTTCGACCGAAGCAATTGTCTTCAAAAAATGTTGCATCCCTTTACTTCGGATAGAAGTACTTCGCACAAAATTAGCCGAAGCAAATGCTTCGCAATGTGCTCTTGCCAAAGTAAATATGGTTCGCTGATGGAGGGGCAACTTTCTAGCGAAGTACTTTCAATGCTCTTTGAGTTTCGCTTCACTAATTTTCTGGCCAAAGTGACTGATGGAAATACTTCGAATGCAAAGTAGTTTTCTTGATGACTTCTTTGTATATCTCTTCGGCACAATGCTTCGCAGGAATCTTGCCCGAAGTAGCCGCTTGAAGCACTTCGGGCCCAAAGCTCTTCTTATTGCTATCCTTATATACTACTTCGCAAAAAAAATCCATTCAAAGTAGTGTTGAAAATGCTTCTGGTGTGAAGCTCTCTTTTATTTTGAACGCCGCTTCGCCCATATTTCGCTCGAAGTGGCTGCTGGATGTGCTTCGAACGTGAAGTAGTTTCACTCTCTTTGCTTGTGTTTTACTTCGACGAAAACTACTTCGCAAAACTTTTACCCGAAGTAATGCAGGAAATGCTTCGGGTGCGAAGCTATTTTATTCTCCCTCGACGAAGCTCTTTTCTCTTAGCTTGTTTACTAGTGAAGTCCTTTCTTTTCTACTTTATGTACAAATGGGTGGCATTGGAAGCCAAAATTGTTGCAACACTTACAAACAAAAAGAAATACTTTACAAAAGGAAATTTTTTGATTTTTTTCTACCCCTTGTGTAATGTGAGAGAATTTTCAACATTCTTGGCAGCTCACGGGGCATTTAGCTTGTCTGAATGTAGATATCCCAAGCCTTTATCCATTGGGCAACAAAGTCATTCCCATTGTCTTCTTCTCTAACCATCCCCTGACGACATATATATATATATATATATATATATATATATATTTTTTTTTTTGTTTGTGCCTAAGCTCCTAAGCAACCTTAGTGCTTTCGGCTCTTATTTACTAGCCGGGCTATTTATAGTATCTACCCAAAATTTTACATCATTGGCATGTCGCTACCATAAACCCAGCTTCGGGTGCTTATCCGGTGAATCTACAATCTTCGAACTAGATCTGATTGAACTTCAGCTGATCCTTGAAGTCCGACTGGCCTCTGCCTGAAGTTGTCCATGTTGCAAACAAAGTGCAGCATGGCAGGTTATCACTTTTTCCAGTACCCATACTGGTGATGAATGGTGTGGCAAAGAAGTTTGCAACATGAGGGTATTTTGTGGGTATCGGTTGTGGTGATGGCTAGAACCAATACCAGAATACTAAAGAATCTACTAACTGCGAGCTGGGTACAGGTTCTTCCATCCTCTTGATGGGGTAATAGGGCTCCTTCGACAAAGAGTAATCTTCTAGGGTCTCCTCAGGTTCAGCTTCTTGATGAGGCATGCTTAATGGACTCTGGTTGAATGCTTGCGTGCCATCCACTAGGATACAAAAAGGGTGCAAAAATATGCCCTCTTTGTTCTCAGGTTCCGCCACTTGAGACTGCTCCTCTCTTTGGTCCACCTCCTGATGAGGTATGCTTAAAAGTTGGAAGGGGTCCTGAGAGCCATCAAATGCTTCGAGTAACGCTCCTTCTAAGTCATCCCACGAGTAGATGCTTTTATGCCTGAGCAGTCTATACCACTGCAGTACCCTTCCTTCTAGAGACAGGAGCAGGAGCCTGACCATGACATCTTCATGGACTATGTCAAAGATGGACCTTAAATCAATAAGATATTCAAGGTGCTCTAAGGTCATTCCCTTAGTACCATCGTATTTTGTCACTGTCTTCAAGGCACTTTTAGGAATTTCATGGTAACTTGAGAGATTCAGAGGGCCACGATCATCCCAGTTGGGATAGCATACCCTCTCCATTATAGCAGTGGCCTGTAGAGATCATGGTCTTTGCCACTAAGTCGGAGTCACTAGGTGAGCATACTTTCTCCGCTTGTGAGGTCAAGGCTGCTCACCAAACCTTAACTCCTCCGGGATGTCTTCTTTCAGATTTAAAAAGGTGCCTATGATCAAGAAATTTGGATCTTCAGCTTAGTCAGAGTCGCCAGGTGATTTTGTCAGATGGAGGCAAGCCAGAGATTCACCAACTCGAACTTCCTTAAAACATGGGGACTTTTGCCATGAAGGCACAAGTTTAGGTACTAGTCTTTACAACTTAGAGATTTTTGGGTTGAACAGAGTCGCCAGATGCTTAGAGTATTTTGGTAATGAGAGCATCGATCCTCACTACCATTCAAAAGGTGAGACTGATCGGGTCACATCGAGAACTGGTTAGTGCTATTGGCCCCGATGGAGATGGGTTTGAGATTTGCAATATGGGACCTTGAATGGTTATGGATCTATCTAAGACAGATACATTTGGTCCCACCGGGCGTGCCAAAAATTGTTGGTGATCAGATCCACCTAGGTAAGGATTTTGAATAGATGGATGCGCCCTAGACCTGGACCAACATTGAAAGGCCGAAGGGAAGAGATGCCCCTCATGCCAATCTTCGGAGAAATGCCGACTCCTATGCTAAACTACTTGGGTGTTTGAAGACAAGAGTGCAGGAAAGAGATAAAAGGGATAAGGGTTAGAGAAATAAATAAAAAAGGGTTAAGGGAAGAGAGATTGGTGATTTAAGGTGGGAGAGAACAGGAAGCATGATCACTAACTAGCAACTTGAATAGAAGCAAAGAGTACCAAGAGTAAAATGAAAGAAATGTGATATCAACCTTCCTATGTATCCTCCCGAACGAGTTTTAGGGTATTGTCCTCGATCGTACACCAGATGCAGAGTTCAGCATCTCAGTCTACAAACGAAGAGAGACAAAAGAATCAAGCAAGGTAGGAAACATAAAAGAAAGTCAATAGGATGTTTTCCAACTCTTATGTATCCTTTCGAATGAGTTTCAGGACATTGTCCCCGATCACACACCGGATGCAGAGTTCAACATCCAACATACAAACGATGAGAGATAGAAGAATAAAGCACAGAAGGCAGCATAAAAGAGAAGAATTGAGCTCAAAGTCTCTTAGTATTAATCGCAGGACATCAAGTTACAACAACTTTCTAGCAGATAGTTCCCCCCTTTTCCATTACAATGCCTAGGTTTTTATAGAGGACCCGGGCCTCTGAATCATAATTACATAGCAAAGAAGAGTACACCCTCGAGCCCTGAGAATCGGCTCCCCGAGGCTCTCGTGACCGAGATTTCAAATCCGTTACCAAAAATGGCAACTGCAACCGGGTCAACCATGGAAAGGTGCATTGATGAGTCGTCTAGACATCCTTGGTCTCCGGGTGCGATGCTCGAGTGGCCGCCATGCTCACCGGGCTCTCCATCATGGCCTGATACTTCACTTCTGATTGCCAAAAAAGAGCAATGGGCTTGCTAGGCACAAAAAATTGTATTTAGGAGGCACTTGATTGCCTCAGGAAAATACACAGCTTGGAACGCATGCCCGTGAAGTGCTTTTCTAAGTCTTCATTCACAACTTCACTTTGTAATGGTTTAGGGCTAAAGCAAAAACTCCTCTTTGATATGTACTTCGCAAAATTGAGCTTTGCAAAACTACTTCAGGGTCGGGGAGCGCCGAAGCATATCTACTTCGTAAAATGGGCCTCTTTGCTTTCACCACTTTGTCATCAAAATTGCTTCGTCGATGCCTTGGAGAGATACTTCACTGCGATCATTTTCCAAAACTGTGGTTCGGGAAGATTTCGGCTGAAGCAATTGTCTTCAAAAAATGTTGCATCCCTTTACTTCGGATAGAAGTACTTCACAGAAAATTAGCGAAAGCAAATGCTTCACAATGTGCTCTTGCCAAAGTAAAGATGGTTTGCTGATGGAGGGGCAAATTTTTGGCAAAGTACTTTCAATGCTCTTTGAGTTCTGCTTCACTGATTTTCTGGCCGAAGTGACTGATGGAAATACTTCGGATGCGAAGTAGTTTTCTTGATGAATTCTTTGTATATCTCTTCGATGCAATGCTTCATAGGAATCTTGCCCGAAGTATCCACTTGAAGCACTTCGAGCCCGAAGCTCTTCTTATTGCTATCCTTGTATACTACTTCACAAAAAAAATCCATCCGAAGTAGTGTTGAAAATGCTTCAGGTGCGAAGCTCTCTTTTCTTTTGAACGCTGCTTCGCCCATATTTCGCCCGAAGTGGCTGCTGGAAGCGCTTCGGGCGTGAAGTAGTTTCACTCTCTTTGCTTGTGTTTTACTTTGGCAAAAACTACTTCACAAAAATTTTACCTGAAGTAATGCAAGAAATGCTTCGGGTGCGAAGTTGTTTTATTCTCCCTCGACGAAGCTCTTTTCTCTTAGCTTGTTTACCAGTGAAGTCCTTTCTTTTCTACTTTATGTACAAATGGGTGGCATTGGAAGCCAAAATTTCTGCAACACTTACAAACAAAAAGAAATACTTTACAAAAGGAAATTTTTTGATTTTTTTCTACCCCTTGTGTAATGTGACAAAATTGTCAACAATAACAATAAAAGAAAAAAATCACTACATTTAAAAAAAAAGAACCATACTAGCAGCGAAGTATATCGAAATGATCTATATTTCCCTTCCTGTAATCTCTGTAACTACGAATTGATTCTCCATGAAATAAATTTTGCCCAATCAAAATAAAATAGATTTCCACCCTGCCTCATAGCAGTGGGAAAATAAAACTCCACCTTGGAAATACATTGAGTCATAGCTGCTTGCCATTTATGCACCATTTCATCTAAGTGCAACCCAACAATCCAAGCAAGCATGGAATAGATTTCCTGGCACTTGAATTCTAAAAGAAGTTTAGGCAAACTCGGCAACTGCCCCATCTATAAATCTTTGACAAGCAGAGCTTCCATGAATTGTCTCATTGTAACTGTGGAGACATACCTATCCTCTTGTTCATCCGTATGGATCTTTTTATTTACTGCATAATTTGGTGTGCCTACCCCACAAGAAAAAGCCTTTTGGATCTCATCTGGTGTAATTGTGAATAGAATATTTTTTCTGGCATTTTGGATGGCCCTAGTAGAGGAGTCATAAAATTTTGCAGTTAACTGAATAAGCTCCGGGTATGGATGCACAGGCAAAAAAAGATACCATGAAAGCTGTGAATTGTGAGGCATTGTGAGCCAACTATTGTAGGAAACTCCCTGAGTCACTGCGGTTTCAACCTCTTCCCTCAATTGGTCAACTCCTTTATGCATGATCAAACAATAACCAATTTCAACCATATTATCTTCGTAAGGATCCAGGCCAACATAATCAATTTTTCGGGCTTTCTTGGCCATTGAACTTCTCTCTTTTCTTAATGAGATTTTCTTCTATGACCTCCTACACCTCTGCTGGTTCTTTACTGCATCTGCCCATTTTGCTAAACAAAAAGTGATGACTCTTCTGCAATTCCCTACTTCGAGATCTCAAAAATTCTTCTACACTTCAAAGCATAGGATACAAAGAAGCAAAATATTTAAAAATCAGGGAGAAAAAATAAAATTAGCCTTTTACCTCCCAAGATTTATAGTCGCTATCAACTGTTATAGTAATTACAAAATTAAATGCAGATGCGCGTTTGGGGAGAAATATTATTTGAAAATTGCTCAAATATCCTTTCCAAGGCATGAAAATCTTCTTCTCTGGTTCACCGTTGGATCCTCCTAAAAAAATGTGCCCTCTGTGCTATGCAATATTATTAAAAAATGTGCCCTGGTGCTAGAATCTTTTTAGGGAAACCAACTCAACCATTACTCATTCGATCATTAATTTTGACTGCTACCTTGAAAAATTCAATTCGAATGCTTCCCACGTTCGGAAATCATTACTCGAATTTATCATCCACTACTTTCTATTATCGCCATGTACTCCTTGGGAATATATTACTTAGAAAAAAACCTCTCACGGGCTTATGAATTCATGGGCGCATGTGTTTTTAAAATCTCATAGCACGCCTCTTGAAAAAAAATGGCATTTTTTCTAAAAAGAGAAAAACAAGCTCTTTTTTTTTTGCTTTTTCCTTTCTTATCCCTTCTTTTTTTTTCTTAATGACATCATCAAAGTGTGTTTTCACTACAGATAGGTGAGCATGACATTCACCTCTTTCAATAGGCGCATGTGAAACTCTATCACTTATTTGCCAATCTTTGAGTTTCTTTTCTTTTTTTTTTCTTTTTCGAGTGAATGACGTCTTAACCATCATTTCTTCTTTTTTTTTAGAACATATGCAGAATTGTTTAAAAATACATGAAAATATTTACATATATATAGGATGTTACCTTTGATTTGAAACCTTACAAAATATAAGCCTTCAAATGAAGGCCATTCACTGGGATAGGGAGCTCATACCCTTCCATGTCACAAAATAAAAATGCATTATAAGAAGTGACAACAAAAATTTGAAAAGGTCCTTCCCATATTGAATCAAATTTTTGATGTTTTCCTAGATTTGATTTCTTTTTATTCCATTGCAGTACCAAATCGCCCACCTGGAAGCTTCAATCAGTCATTTTTTTCTTGAACCACTTCTTCATATCAATAGCATGTTCTACGAAAGTATGGTAAGCACACTCCCTTTCATATTATAATTGCAATAATTGCACCAATCTAGCCTCCATTGTATCATTTTCTTCGTTATCATCATGAAATATTTGCAATGCTTGGAGCACATAGAGCTTGATATGCATAGGAAGGATAGCTTCTTTCCCATACACCAAAGCATATGGGAAGGTTTTTATTGACTTTTCCACTAAAATGTAGTTAGCCCAAAGCACCTGATTTAATGACAAATGCCAACTCTTCTTATTATCGCCCATTATTCTTTTCAAAATCTAGAGTAGATTCTTGTTAGTTGACTCAGCCAATCCATTCCCCTATGGGTAATAATTGGAAGAGGTCTTCAGGTAAATTTTGTATCTACTGGAAAATTTTATAATTTTAGCTCCAATGAAGGGAGTGCCATTATCAATGACTAAAGAATTCGGTATGCCAAAATGGGTAATAAGGCTTTCCAAAAAAGAAATAACAGTCGCCTGATCTAACTTTTTGGTAGATATAGCTTCTGCCCATCTGGTAAAATAGTCTATCATGGTCAGAATATATTTATGTTCGACGGAGGAATGTGGATCTATAACTCCTATAAAATTGAGACCCCACTACTAAAATGGCACTTCCACCTGGATCAGATGCAACGGTGATGCTCATTTCCTAACTCAACCCACATATCTTTGACAACTGTCACACCCTTGGATTATATTATGTGAATCGATGAACAGAGTGGGCCAATAATACCCTGTCTGAATAATTTTTAGAGCCATAGGCCTACTTGCATAATGCTCTCATGATAGTCCAGAATGGAATTCTTCCAGAATATTATCTTTCTCAAAATATTTTACACATGTAAGAAGTATACCATCAATATTCTTATAATATAAGCCATTGGGCAACAATACATACCTGAGCGCTTGCAATATAAAACTTTGGCGTTGTGAGGGGTTAAGGTGGCTAGGACAACTTCTAGAAACAAAATACTCAATGAGTTCCTCGATCCATTCCTTGCTGACTACTACACTAATTGCACAAATTACATCTTCACGACTTGTCTCAACAACATCGCTTTTGGCCAACTCCAGGCATAGAGCATGTCCACGAACCAATTTCATCGGTTTAATTTCTACATCATACTCCTGGATCTTTGAGATCCATCCGACCCTTTTATCACCCAATTATCCTTGAATGATGAAGTTTCAAACATCAAGATGAATGACATAAACCATAGTTTTACTCTGAGAAACAAAGTGGTGAAACTTCTTCAAGGCTTTCATCACTACATAGACTTGTTTCTCTATAAAGTTATACTTTTCTTGATGTGGTGCTATAACTGGGCTTAGAAAAGTGATAGGCTTTTCTTCGCCATCATGTTTCTTTTGCGTTAGTACTGCAACATAGCTCTCTTGCTACCCACTGCATAAAGTACAAAGTATTTGGAGTAATCAGGGTTGATTAATACTGGCGCTTGAGTGATTCTCTCTTTGATTTCTTGAAAATCTATCTTCTTGGCTTTTGTCCACTTAAATTCCATATTTTTCAAGAGCTCTATCATTGGCTTGACGACTTGGGCAAAATCAATAATAAATTTATGCACGAAGTTTATCTATCCAAAGAAGGACTATAAATATTTCTTATTAGCTGGTAATGACAATATCATAAGCGCTTCAGCTCGTATAGGGTCTATGGCCAATCCTTCCTACAAAATCACATGTCCCAACAATTTCCCTTCTTTGACCATTTGATTTCTTCGGATTTATAGAAATCCCAAATTCTTGATATTTCTCAAATATTTGCCTTAGATGGAAAACAAGATCCATTCTGCAATGTGAAAAAACCATCATATCATCAAGATAAATCACAATAATTTTATTTAGCAACTCACCAAAGGCGACGCCCATGGCTCTCTGAAAAGTAGCTCCAAAATTTTAAAGTCCAAAGGGCATCCGTTGGTAAGAAAATGTGCCCCACTTAGTTGTAAACACCATCTTGTATTGATCTTCATCTTTAACCCAAATTTTATTGTACCTAGAAAATCTATACAACAAGGAAAATATCTGAGCACCAGCCACGACATGAAGAATCTAGTCTATCTAAGGCAGAGGATAGTGGTATTTGAGTGATGCCTGATTTAAATTTTGAAAATAAATGCATAAACATATGTCACCATTCTTCTTCCTTATAGGAACCAAGTTTTCCACCCAGATGGAATGCTTAATAGGGTAAATGATATTCGCCTCAAGCATCTTCAGTAACTCTACTTTCATGAGAACCTCGATCTTGGGATTAATAGGGCATTGCTTTTGTTGAAAAGGCTTAACTCCTTCTTGTAGCTTGATAGTATGCTGAATCATGCTCTTGTTGTATCCTTTCAAGTCTTGATAACTCCATGCTACTATATATGGATATTCGAAGCACAAATTTCTAATGCCTTCAATATCATCTAGTTCACAATTAGTACCAATCTTGATAACTTTTCCTGGCTCCAACTACAATTCTCTGAATTTCTTAACGTCCACATTAATCCTATGCTTATTAGCCCTATCACTTTGATCAAATAAACTCTCTAGTGAATTTAAACCTCTAGGAATGTGATTATTTTTTAATTGAATCATTCCTTTCTTTTCTTCTTCCACAAAAATCCTATCTTCTGCGCTGGTAGCTTCTTTTAGCAAAAAATTCACTATTTTCTCATCATTATCAAACACCTACAAATAGAGGTTCTTATTTGGAACATAAGGTCTGTAAATCACCCTTACTATCTTGGGCTTGTGAACCACTTTCTCAATAGAAGAATAATTAGCGTCGAAGGAAGATAAAATGTCAGCATGTCTATTTTGTTCTCGAGGAATTGCCTAAATATTCAAAGCTTTAAATGCTTCCAAAAGATCCCATACTCTATTGTGATAAGCCTTCAATTAATGTTGCTTTGATACACATCCATTTTAGAATCACCAAAAATATGTAGTTGTTCGATTTTCTAACTTTTCGGTCTTTTTTAAACCAAGGTATAGCGCTTCATATTCAGCTGCATTATTTGTACAGCTCCAAGTCAATCTATAGGAGTTAGTTTTTTGTATGCCTTCAGGGGAGATCAACACAACACCTGCTCCTGCACCATTCTTACAGTGAGCGCCATCAAAGAAAAACTTCCATAACTGATGCAAAACAGGTTATGGGGATTCAAGAACTTGCTCTTGGGACTTCTCCATATTCTGAATTGAATAACAACCAATATTTGTTTCAATCATGGCATTGAAATTTGTCAACCATAACTCATATTCTAGGAAAATCTCTTGGGGTACTTCTTCAACCAAGCCAACTTATTCCAATTCTTCGATCATCATGTTCACCGCGCCTGGGACTTGTTCTACTGCCTCAATTTTTTCAATATGAAAAGGGGAGGACTTCTCATTATGAATGTGAATTCACCTACCTTTGAATGGAATCTCTAGATGTGAATAATCTAGGGAAAGATAATCTCCCAGCATAGCTGTGAATTCTCTTGAAAGGCACATGCTAAAGTAGAGCTCTAAATCAACAACCACCACTTCATGGATGATGGTAATCTGTGGCATGTTATGGAGCACTATTGGAATGTTCTTGATTACTCCAAAAATATTAACTGGTATACCATCCAATTGTAAAAATCCTGGGCTGCTTCTTGTATATTCCATTCCCATTACTTTACATACTACTTTTGGTAGGACAGTAGTGGCAGTACCAAAATCGATCATACAATTATGCACGATCCACCCTTCCATTCTCAAAGATAATTAAAATGGGGGAGGCCAATTCTTATCTATCACTGAAGTGGGGAGCGCTTGAGCCAAGACTGTTTATAAATAATCTTTCTTTTGATCTTTGGTAGTCTTTAGAGATTCTTGCAATAAATAAATATGCCCAGGTAATTGTAATGCATCATACAAGCTAATCCTTGCTGGTATTTTCTTCATTTCTTCCATGATACTATAGCCACAAGCAGGTGAGACCTTTTATTCTAAGGGCCGCTCATATTTGTCTCGATACTGCTGTGTAGCGTCGACTCTTTGCATTTTTGTCAATGAAAGATACTTGAGTCTTTCCTTAGCTTGCTCTTTAGTTTTGCTAGGAAATGGAGCAGTAGTGATGCATTGTAAAGTTGAAGGCTGAACCTGTGCCTTATCTTGTGTTTGATTAGGTGATGATTTTGTTGATTTATTAGCATTAGGAATATTTATCGGGGATGCCCGATTTTATTCCTGTGCTTTTGAAGCCATAGGTACTTTCAAAGGTTGCAAATCTATAGGATCAACAGTCAATGGCTTCTTTCCAGACCTAGTAAGGACTAAAACTTGCTCTGGGGATGTCACCATACAATTACACTCTATATCTTGAATCATGTTGACTTTCTCACCCAAAGAACTTTTTGTTAATGTCTAAACATAGTTCAGATGTACCATACATGTATCTTCACCATGAGGATCATTACATGTAGAAAATCAATATGTCCTTTCATATACGTTACTCTCATCATTTGCTTGGATCATGGTGTTTTTATCGAGTCCCTTACTGATAGATACTTGTTCTCGGGTTATAGGTGGAGTCTAAAACCTTATTGATCGAAACTCAACCTCAGCCTGCTTCTTCCTCACAGTAGTAAGCTCATTATATATCATCCTTAAATCTGCATTATTAGATTTTATTTCTTATAACAAGGTCGTGAGAGGATTTGTATTGGGTGACGAAGTTGGTGTTGGAAACGACAAGGGCATTGGAGATGCAGGTAATGGTAAGGGCATTGGGGGTGCTAGTAGTGTTGGAAAAGAAATGGCTGAAGGCTATGATGTTACTGGTGGGATGGGAAATTATGGAAAGCTCATAGCAGATGACTATGAAACAAGGATAAGAGCTACTTGAGGGGATATTGAATTCCATGAAGGGACAGGATACATCGATGACATAGGCTATGAAAATGCATTAGAGTAAATATATTATGGCAGATCAGGGAGGATAGGCATCATCGCCTTTGGAGGAAGCCTACCTACAATAATTAAATTTGACTCGACATTTTGAGCTTGTGTATAGAGATCAAGGAATGTAGTCACATTGACTTGGTGCACCGCCATACCAATATCGGTACTGACTGCTCAAAGATAATAAAATGCTTCTTGCTCATGAGTTAGTCGTAACCCATTTGGGACCCTCTGCCAACTTTGTGCAAATCAGAACTTTAAATCTACAAGTTCCTCTTGCAGATGCCTTTGGATTAAGGTGAACTGGTGCAACAGAGAATACGGATCAACTTTTTCATGGAAATTCTTAATCAACAACTCTGCCAATTGATCCCACGAGGTAATGGTACCCGAATGCAAATATCGGTACCAATACAACAATTTATCTCTTAATGAAAGGACCAAAAGTTTTATCATCACATCCTCATCAGTTATATCATGAATAGTTGCAAGAGAGGCTACATATTGGATATGCTCATAGGCAATTTTTCTAGTATCATCATATGTGGGTAAAGCCTTCAAAGTAGCTTGAGGTACGAGATTTTGTGCTTGCAAATTCAATGATCCTGAGCTATTCCAAGTCAAAAACTACCTTGGAAGTTGTTAATGTGGTGGAGGATTCTGATCCATGTGGATGGGAATATGAGGAGTAGGCCTCGAGATGTTAGCGGTTGTACTAGGTGGAGGCTGAGGGAAACTAGTGGCAGTGCTTACAAGACTCATAGGGGCAAAAAATACACCAGATAAAGATGAAATAGATGGTATGGATGAGATATGAGGAAGAGAATATGTTCATCGAAAAGTGGCTATTTGAGGATGCTCTCCTAGCCTTTGAATGTCTAGTTCATAAAATCTAATATGATTATCAGTATTTTTGGCTTTTGATCTTGTATTCATGAGAAACAACTTTCATCATCCTCACGCTTATGAAGTTCTAGGTAAAAATTGAGTCTCTAGATGTTCTAATCTCAAGAAAGAAGACAAACACCAAACCTAATGCTTCTGGAAGTGGAACCTTAAAGGTCCCACCATGCGTGCCAAAAACTATTTGTCAAATATTTGCCTAATTAATAAACATTGCATTTATGTGCCCTAGATACGACCAACATTGAAAGGTCGGAGGAAAGAGATGTCCTCCATGCCAATCTCCAGAGAGGTCTAAGTAGGAACATTGTTCATATACTAATATTATCCCCATACTTGGATGATTCCATACAAAGGAATAAACAAACCCCCCAGCTGTTTAGAGTGGGTTTTAAACAAGGTACTTTATATCCTTTGGAGAAATTGGTATTGTGAATAGTGGCTTCTAATTTAGACCATTGAAAGTGGTTATTTTTCTAACATTGTATTGGGTGATTCCATACGAAGGAATAAACGAACCCCCCAACTATTTAGAGTGGGTTTAAATGGTGTACTCTATATACTTCGGAGAAATTGGTATTGTGAATAGTGGCTTCTAATTTAGACCATTGAAAGTGGTTATTTTTCTAACATTGTATGAAAACAATAGAAAATTGAAAATTTTAAAAATAATCACACACTGCATGATTCACATTCAATAGTAATGGCTGGATTTCATCACCAACCATTGCTTGAGATTTTGTGATGGTGAATTTCATCTCCATCCACCAATATCTGCCCTTAGAAACCCTAGGTCACCCCCGAGCAAACTTGTTGGATTTCATCACCAGCATGAATCTCATTGCCCCAACCTAGCCATAGTTTTTACCTTTATTTTATTAGTTCAGATTAGCAAATTTGAAACACACAAAATTGAAATCTAAAAAATACATTTACAATAACATAAGATAATCAATGAATGAGGTAAGATAGTTTTTATTGTGAAATTTAAATTGGGTGTTTCAATTTCTTGCATAATTTTTACTTTTATTTATTTTCTTTATGGTCTTAACACGAAATAGAAACAAGCATTAAGTCAAAATAATCAAATGGAACCTTCATCCACCTTCCCCACCACTTTTGTGGTAGATTTCCTAAATGTGACACAAACAAAATTTTCTATAGGTCTCTCACATTCCTTACCATCCATAGCCTATCATATGACCATACCCTAAGAGGAGTCAACCTCCCCTACCATAGACAATCACATTACCCATATAGACATGGAAAAAGTAGAAGCTCTCACGAAGTCTTCTAATTATGTCTTATATTCCATTCCCAATTCACCTAGATAAGATTCTACGTTACAGTAGGAGCCTATGTACTCCCAGCAACCATCCAGCTTCACCCAAGTGTACACCAACCCTCTTTTTGAGCCCAATCTATATCAATAGATCAATAAACCTATTCATACTTTGGTACCTATTGGTCAAATATCTGCCTAATCAATCAACACAACGTTTATGCGCCCTAGATATGACCAACATTGAAAGGTTGGAGGAAAGAGATGTCCTCCATGCCAATCTCCAAAGAGGTCTGGTTCTCGAACTAATTCTAAAATTGGTAAAATACTAAGGTTGCAGGAAAGAAATTGGAAATAATAGAAAGATACGAGAAATATGGCCACAGGCCAAAGTGCAGAATTGGTGTTAGACAAACTAGCAAGAAAAAACCCAAGCACAAATTAGCATTCATGAAAGGAAACGAAACAAAACAAACTCACAATATTGCCATAATAACTATCAAAATGGTACTCCAAAATTCGCTTTCTCCTTAGAAACTTTAAATCCAATGACATAATTTAAATTCAACAACAAATTAGATATGCGAATGGAAATAGAAGCACATTACGTAGAAAATAATTATACACAATATCGCTCACAAATTCAGAAGTCTAATACCTTCTATTACTGCAGAGAGCTTAAGGGAATCTCTTGCAAAATGTCTAACCCCCTTTTACAATAAAATTTACCTAGTATTTATAGAGGTTTTTGCCTCTTTCATTTAATACATATGGGGGAAGAATGTCTAGGAATCAAAGAAAAAGTCAGCAAAATCCTCCTTGAATTCCTAAAAAATCCATTCGCCAAGGGAACAAATTCTTGAAAATCCAAACTTCGGATGAATGTGCATCTGTTAGAAGAAAATATTAAATTCTTCGTATCACCTTTGATACATTGGAAATCATGAAGGCTCATTTCCCTTCGCCTTCCTCTTCGTGATCCAAAAAATGGAGTAATTGAGAGTGCCCTTCATTTAATACCAAATTCAACATCTTGACCAAAGTCCTATTTGTTCGATTTATCTTTGCCCAACATTAGTTTCACCCCTTTAGAGGTGCGCGATATTGATACAAAGAGGTTCACCTAATTCAAGGGTGAACGACACATTCACCCCTAAGAAAAGGCGAATGTGATTTTCCACCATCGCTAGGTGGTTCACCCATAGGAGAGGCGAATGGTGTGTTCGCCCCTAGACTAGGGCAAATATAATTTCATTTGTGTGTGACTCCTTAAAGAAATGCAAATGCACGTTCATCCCTAGAAAGGGAGAACGACACGTTCACCCTAATGAAGGGCGAAAAATAATTTACCACTTTTTAAATTCTAGCCATTCTGCTTTCAAAAATGATTCACCCTTAGAAAGGGCGAAAGGGATGTTCATCCCTAAGGAAGGGCGAACGTCAATACACAAGATTTTTTTGCGATTTCGCCCAATATTTTTTATGAAACTCGTTCTCTCCATTTTTGGACCTTGAAGGACATATCTCCATTGATACATTCAAATGCATTGGATTTATGAAAATTATTACAACTTATTACAACTATCCAAAAAAAATAAAGGAGACAAATATATTATCGCTTTATACAAAATTTCCAATGAATAGAAAATGGCCAACAATACCATCACCACCATATTCGATAGACTTTACGATACCTAAGTTTGACAAATTTAAGGGAATTGAGGATCCCAAAGAGCACATGAGCACATTTGTACATGCATGCTTTAGAATTCAAAATGACAATGCTCTCATGCTCTGAATTTTCCTCAAATATTAGGAGGAGATGCCATAGAATGGTATAATCAATTACCAAGCCATAGTATCTATACTTTTGAGCAATTGGTTGATCAATTATTTGACCGTTTCATCCTAAATGTTAGAAAAGTCTCATTATCTGATGTCTATGCTTTAAGGTAACACGATGATGAATCTATCCATTATTTCAAAAATTGTGGAGGGTTGTCATTACCAAATTTCCATTCACCCTACCAATGGATGAGCTAATTAATTTATTCACCAAGAGCTATTTAAAACCTCTCTTTTGGATGCTTCAACTATAAACCTATTGTTCATTCGAAGAAGATTTAGCTTAGGCTAGTGTCATTGAGGAGATAAAAATCCAAGAAGGCATAATTAAGCCTAAAAAAAAAGAATGGAAAAATAAGGGCAAATTTAAAAGCAACTATTCTAGCCAATAAAATTCAACATAGGCTACCCCACCCACTCAACCCAATCAAGTTAATCAAGTGGCCATGAGCCAGCTAGTAATGGCTCAACAACAAACTGTGTAACAAACACCGTAATAAATTGCTTATCATGTGGTACCCTCAACAACTCAAGCCATGCAGAATACAGTGCCAACTATGGAAAAACATCGACGATGATAGTCTATTCGATAAAATCACCAATACACCCCTTTAGTTGAGCCATATGCTTCCATTTTTAGAAGGTTGTATGAGACGAACAAACTTGCTTTGCCCGACATTAGACTAGATGATCCTGCCAAACATGGTAAAAATTATTAGGAATATTTATTTTATCCTTATCATAGGTAAAATGGGCATGACATATATAATTTCCATGTATTTAAAGACATAGTGCAAGACCTTATTGACTTGGGGGAAATCAAGCTTGATAACCCCCTCGCTCAAAAAAATCAAAACCTTGGTATATTTCAAACACCACTTCCTCATCATGAAGAGGTTCAACCAAATGTAGGGGGAGCTAATACCAAAAATCCTCTCAATCAAGTAAATCATATGTAAAAATACCAAGGGTTTATAGGGGCCATCCATATGGTCACTAGAGGTCAAAGGAACAACCAACAATGACAACCACCTCAAGCAAGTGTGTCACAACCTTCTACATTGCCTCCCATCCAAGTTTCCCCCAATCATTCATCACCTATCCATATCCCTAGCCAATAAAATATTTCAAATCCACATATTAATCATCCATATTGACCAATTGTCTCATTGAGTAGCTAGTTAACTACAAGTCTGAAGATATCTTCCGCTAAATTGTCAATCTATGAGTTGATTCCACAATATTCCCCACATTGGGCGGAATGGATATTTTAAAATCCATAGAATTGCAATCTCAAGATCCTAATGCCTTCAACAAATTTATGGGGAGCATCCAAACATGCATGGAGCCTTCCATAACATTCTATGACTTTGATATTAATCCAATCTCATTAGAATAAGTAGACCCTCCATTGCATATTATGGCTCTAATTGACAAGAAGCCTTTTAAAATATTTTTAATTGACACCAGTTCCTCCATAAATATCATCACTACATCCGCTCTTCATCATTTGAACCTTCCTCAATATCACATCACCAAGTCATCATTCAACCTTAAAGCATTTAATGATGCTTTCTATTCCACAGTCGACACTATTGTTTTACCCATTGAAGTAGGGGCTAAAAAATTGCACATAATGTTCCACATCTTGGAAGGATCCATGGCATACAATTTATTCCTTGGAAGACATTGTATGAGGGAAATGAGATGTGTTCCTTTAATACTACATCAATGCTTGAAATATGTTCATGAGGGATAGGTACATTACATATCGATGGACGTCAAGCCATTTAAGTATTGCAATTTCATTTCAAATCCTTATGATTCCATGCTTCCTTCCACTCATATTTTCCTATCACCATTAGTCAATCCATCTACCATATCACCAATTCCTTCATCAAAGGCTCCCATTCCTGAGGATCTCCCTATCACCAACACTCATTCAGATTCCACAACCCCATTGTCATCATCATCATTGAATACATGCACATGTGGTCATAGTCAGTCCACATCATCAACATCATTGCCTTCCATATCATCAACTTCATCCACTCAACCTTCCTAATCCAATCCATCTCCTTCGCCCAATGTTTCACAAGTTAAATTGATAGATTGTGAGATACCTCCATCTCCATCATTTCTCGAGCCATCATCTAGCCATGGTCCTTCCACATCCATTGAGGTCCACCTCACTAATCTTGGTATTGGTGAATATGTGGTCCAAAACATCATCGTCACACCACTCACCATCCCTAGTGCTAAGGATTTTGGTCACCCACATGACCCACATTTAGCAATAGGAGTAGTATATGACATGGATTTAGCTCCAAATAGCATACATTTTATCTATGGGATGATTTATTCATCATCCAATCTAGCTCCCCTAGAGGAACCTAAGGAACCAGTACTTGCCAACATACCAAACATGTCAATATTTCCATATTGCTATTTTCACATAGTCAATTGGCAAGGACATGACCTAATATTGCATGAACAGGGAGTGCTTTAGCCCATCAATGTTTCATATCAAAAGGCACACAACCGTTCATGTCTAGGCTACCATCAACTTTACACCACCTCTTATTTTGAACAAGTCTTCCAAAGGCTTAATCCAAATTCAAGGGAATAATCCTTCCATCCTGACAATTATGATGATGAAATCTATGAAGAATTCAAACTTATGTTGATAATTTTTGATGAATATAAAGAAGAATCAAAGCCCATAATTTCCTATACCAAAAAATATGAGTTTTATCTCAACATGTTCCCCACTCATGAGCCTATCTTTCACTTGCTTCTTCCACAAGAATGATCCGCCCCTACCTATGAACCACCACATCCATTCCATTAAGCCATTACATAAGACAAACTTGTAAAATATGTAGATAACACAAAAATAGTGGTTTTACCACTACAAAAGAATCAAAAATAAAAAGAGAAACTAAAAAATCAAAATCAACAAAAACATTTTCTTTCTTTGCATTGCATGTGTATATATCACTTAGATAAATGTATTTATTTGTGTTGCTTGTTGCTATCTAGGTTAACCAAGCTCCTAGCACTGGTTCTTAGGTTCCATCCATTCCATCCAACCTTATCCACTTTTACCCATAAGTCAACATGAATCCTATTGATTTATTCACCCTACTCCGTAATCCATATGATCTGACTAAGTCAATTCCAATTGACATAAGTCTCATTGATATGGATCAGATTTTCTCACCTCCATCCTTTTCTGAATTCATATTGTTTAAGGAATTTTTAAGGAATTCCACCAACTACATTCCTCCATCCCCTCCACTTTCACCTTCACCTTCGCCTTTGGATCCTTAGGTTTTCCAGGTAGAAATGGATGAGAATAAGCCAAAAGAGTTAGAGGACATCATAGACTATCTTGACTGGCTCTCAAGCATGGTACCTGTTCACAAGCTTAATGGGGTGATACATATTTGTATTGATTTTCAAGACTGGTCCTAGCTCTTCCTTGTCTGGGGGTCATCATCTATGCATGATTTTATTTCTATATATGTATATATACATGGCTAATACACAAAACATTTGCTTACATTTCACTCATGACATTACATTTCCTTTGTATTCACACTTCACAAAACATTGCATTCTCCCACATTGCATTTCAAATTTCATAAAATTGCATTGCATTTACACCCAAATTTCACACATCATATTAGGGATCATTTATTAAGTTCAAGGTTTTGAATTGGTTTGAATAAAATCATGTTGCCTTAATAAGGGGCATCCTCACAACATCACGTATAAAATCCACCCATTTTATTCCATCAGGTAAAGAATATCATTTGCTCCATATATCCACATAAGTCCTAGGTGTTTTCGGTTACTCAACCACTCCTAGTGTTTTAAGAAAACTTCAAAATACATGTCGAGTTCTTTTTAGGACCATTGTACATACACACTAAAAAAATATTGAGTTTTGGGAATTGAATCTAAAACATTCTTGAACCAACCACAAATTCACATCTTAAAAACATCTCGTGTCAAAGAGGGATAACACCATACTTGGTATGAACCACAAAGTGGAAAGGGTCATCCTTGCTAGTCCCATCATGCAACATAGTCCACAAAAATAGCGATTTTAACCACTATCACAATTACAAAAATAAAAGAAAGAGTAGGAAAAATCCCTAGAAAAAACTTTAAATATTTTACATCACACACCATTGATCATTGGGTTTTAAGGATCGTACTACATTTCTAGTCATATGGTTAGGTAGTCATCCCCAAAATTCAAGAGATCAAAAACACAAATCATGGACTATGGAGTTAGCCTCCACCAAAGCTATAGACGTTTGATTGGCAATCGAGTATGCTCATGCATGGTGAAATGTTGCTTTTAAAGAGACCTCTGACTGCTCATACAGACAAGCTAGCTTCTTGTTTTCATCCATAACAAGTCTACCCAATTTACTCAAGATGAGTTAATGAACTCACCTGCACACACATTGGTTCTTGATTACCTCGAGTCATTACAATGCTCATGATTCGATAAATGAATCCATTGTACACACATTTGGTCCTAGAGGAGTTAGGAAGTGTTAGTGAGTTTTTTTGATACCAATAGTATGTTTGAGTATTTGCAAAATATTTAGTTTTCTATATCAACATCTATATCTTCTTCCATATCAACATCCATGTCACATCCATGAGTCATTCATCCCACATGTCACCAAGTCTGGTGCCCCTAATTAATCAACAATGCTAAACATGGCCAAGCAATATCTAAACTAGAAATAATCATTAGAACACATGCATTTCACCTTGCATTAATCATCCATACATTCTATCTTGCATTAATCATCCATAACATAGCATATGCATTCATCATCAATAGAAAATATGCATTCCATAAAAGCATTCCACACAAAGCATTCACAAACACATATAACACAAAAGGTAAAAGCCATCTATATATGTATAAATATCACATGTAAAATAAGTGCCAAAAGGCTACATATAATAGAGCACCAAGGCTCATATACAAAAAGTGTATCTAAGAACTAAGCTAAGTCCTTCAATAGGATCCCTATGACCTAGGAGGAGCCCTAGACCTAGAGCTATGCCTAGAATCACTATGCCTAGTACCCCTAGATACAGATGAGGTTGGAGGATCAGGAAGTGGAATATGATGTTCCATCAACCTATACTTCAATGCCTCGATATATCTATCATGATACTGAATACGTGTGAAGTAAATAGTATGCTGGTGCTCCCTCTCTACTAGCTCCACCTAGAGCCTCATGATCCTCACCTCCTACTCCACCACCTGCTACTCCAACCATGTCAAATCATTGCTTTTATTAAGAGGTTCATCTAGAATCTCCCTTGCATCATCCTTATCTCCACCATCCTCCTCAATATCGAGAGCCTACCTTACTACACTCTTTATCCTCTTCCTTCGACTATCCGATCGAAGGCATAACTATCATTTGGGGGCCTCCTAAGTCCACTCATACCTAACATCATCACTCTGCCCATTAACCACTCCTCAAGGTGGTGCCCATGGTGGTTGAACCATGAACCATGCATCATAATCCACGGTAGTTCTCGCATCCTACACATATAGGAGATCTATCTTCTTATCATCCTCGTAGGCCACCTTCCATGGCTCCACGTATGGTAGGCCTATATTCTCCTGATGTCTCTTATAGCACATTGGCTCATCTAGGACATATTTCCTTAGCTCAAACTATCGAAGTACCCAAGAAAATTGAAAATACTTAGCCTCACTCCCTTGTCGCCCAACCACCCACCTAGCTTGATGCACTCATAATAAGTGTTGTCCATCACCAATCCACCTACAAGCTCACCATGGCCTCCATATCACTTAGGTAGATGTCAATCTAACCCATAAATATCGGTACCACTAACTCGTTTACATAGGCTGACTTGATTGTACCTCTTCGACCACTATCCACCTCCTAGCGTAGGACTACTCCCTACCCAACTCTACCACTAGTAACCCATATGATTGAGCTACACTAAAGTGCTCCCATCCCCAACACCACAACAACAAGCTACAACCTAATCCCTTCCTTCATTGCCTCGACACAACATACAAATATTAGTATACTTATGTCAATAAAGTAGGAGCCCATGTGTAGACCTACTACTTAGGAATATATCACTCACTACACCTATTAGGTTCCAAGGGAACCTGCACATAATACTATTTAGGGCCATGATGTTGGCCAACAAAAACATAACCAAGGCCCGTAAGGTGTCCAACTCCTTGTCTACGTATATGGATAGGTAAGGTATACATCAAATCTCCACCCTCACACCCTGCCATGCATACCTAAACATCTTCATTATCTCGATCTTCCATTTGAGCCAGAACTCAACCTGGATCCCCTCCACTGATACCTTGAGGATATGATATACATCGTTCAAGGTCATGATCACCTCTCTTATGGGGATCTAAAAAGTCCCCCTATCTTCATCCTACCTCTTTGCTAAGGCAAATAGGTACCCCTTGTCAGTAGTCACCATATCCACCCAGGATATCTCCACTAGACCCACATCCTCTAGCAACTTTCACTACTTCTTCAACATCACCTTTCTCATACCAAAAATATATGGCAAGAACCGGTACTGAGCTTCCAAAATACTAAGCTGTAGCACAAAACATTTGTCAAATAATTTTTTTCAAAAAAAATCACAAAAATATTTGCACAATGCATAAGAAATAAAAGGGACTTACTTCAGTAAACTGCACTCCAGCTTCATCCCCAGTATCTGCACTTGCTCCCTCCACCGCCATAGCTTTCCTTCTCCAAAAAATTTACCTCACTTCACTCCACTCTCCCAGATGCAGCTTCTCCAACTTCTGAATGCACAAATGACCTTGGTATCTCATCTTGAAAGCTATTTATAGTTTCTTTAGATATCTTGAGATGCCCATGGGTTTTTCCTAGCACACTAAAGTGCCCATGGGTGTTTTTGAACACCAAAAGTACCAATGGATGTTTGACGTCAATTTTGAAAAAAGATAAAATTTCACAAAACAATGGCTTACTTCCACCAAATCGCTCCAAATTGCATCCATGCATTCAGTTCATCAATTTATTAGGTTTTGTGAAGATTCCAACTGATTTGGATGCATAATTTTTGTTTGCGACCATAAATTACAAAACTTCCTAACACATTACAAAATCACCCCAAAACAACCCAATTCTTCACAAAATGATGAGAATCACCATTATCATTATTCATACATCATAATAACATCATTTCACATCATCATTTGCATATTTTCCAAGTTCAAACAACATTCAAGTGAATCTTGTATCTAGTGGGTTTTTCTATATACTTGGTGATTGCAATGATTTGCATCCATGCAATTCGATAAGATGAAATATCTACCATAAGAACACTTGGTCATTTTCATCATCACATATCTCCTTGTTTGAAAGCATAATCATATTTGGTACTTCACATTTTGCATGAAACCTTGCCAAGAACAATTTGCACAAAAGTTGTCATTGATGGCCTAGTTCGTGGGGCTTAAAACATGGATAAAATCCAACTTCATAATTTTATATTTCTTAACTAGAGTGATTGGTTCTACTCATAGGAATTATTCGATAGTCACTAGTTGGCCCTCTAAGGTTGAATAATTTTTATTTTTCTTTGCATACTCATCATTGCATATCAATGACGTCGAAAGGCATATTTTTCGATAGTATCGAATCACCCCAAGTTTGGTGTAACCACATTTGATTTTGAATTTCCCACAATGGGATACATATTAAATGATCATTGCATCCACACTTAGAAAAATCCCTTCATCTGTTGGGGTAAAAATAGATGTATTTTTAATCACATGTTTCACAAATACCTTCATCTATTGGGGAAAAATAAACACATTAGATCACATTGTTCACCACTCCCCTTCCCACCATTGGGGTAAAAATGGTATCACATTTGCATCATTCATTTACACAGATTTTTCAATTGGCTTGTGAGATCCATCCACAGCCTCATTCACCAATTGAGGGGGTAAGCTACACAAAACTCAAATTCTTTTATTCTTTTATCTTCAAGTTTGTGTGTTGTATCTCAATAGAAAGTTGCTTTTGCATCTCACCCAAACAAGTGTCTCATATTTTTGCACCGAATTGTGTTTCACGTAATGCAATACAAAAAGGGGCATCTGTAGACACCAAAATCTAGCCATTTGTCCTCCATCCTAACTTTCTTGCCATTTTCACCACCAAAACCTAACCATTTGTCATCCATACTAACTTTCCTGCCATTTTCACCCATTATTCATATATATTTATATATATTTATTATATGTATATTTAAATAATAATATTTTATATATTATATTATATATTTAATAAATATATATTTATATAAGAGAATTAATACCAACAATCCAATTTCATTTAAATATGTCCATCCATCCACATAAATCCATACCACACCCTAAATTTAATATCCATATTTTGATGTGATTTTATCTCAACCACAGATTAGTGTCGTTGAAACTCTAACATGCCCTAGGTTGGATTATAAATAGGAACCATTTTGATGGCTCAACCCCTAAGTGATTGAATCCCTAAGTTTATTGAGTTTTGGCATCCTGAATTTCTAAGTTCTTGAATCCTTAAATTTTTTAGTTGTTCTAAGCCCTTCTACTTCCATCCTTGCTCGTCGTAACCCCTGCATCCATTGCCATTTATTTACCATCACCAGATCTACTTTTTTAGAATCTTCCCTTAGCCATCGAACACCTTTAGGTGTTTTTTATCATCATAAAACACCTCTGGGTACTTTCATTCCATAACTAAGCACCTCTTGGCACATCCCTACCAGTATTGAGCACCCATAAGTATTTTTTGTAGCCGAAGAGAGCTTGTAGGTGTTTTATGTAAGTATTCTAAAGTACCCCTAGTTTTCGAGCGATGTTAGGGCATTATCACACCTACCAAATATAACAAAACATCAAATATTAGAGAACAACAAACAAGTAAGATAAATATATTGGTTATTACTTCATTTATGCATTTTCATTTTTGTTCACTTCATTTGCAGTAGATAGTTAGGGTTTTATCATTGCTTATAGAGGGCCTCACATTGTGGAACCCTCAAAGGTATTACTAATCTATTTTTTATGTCACTGTGTGCATATATGAAGGTGCTATATCAACATTGTACAATTGTTTAAGCTGGAGTGGTCCAACATCGAATATAAAGAAGCCCACTTAATTCTATTGGGATCAATAACGCACCTGAAGACACCACTAGCCTTGTCTGTTAGGGTTTTGAAGAACCTTAACCACTATAAAACTATATAAAAAAGGATTACAAATATCCTCATTGTAAAAATGGAGTTTTTAATCTCCCACATTAATATAAGATCAATTCATTATGCAATTTTTATTCTTTGTGTTAAATTTATTTGGCATTGTTTGGTGTTGCATTTTTGTATTCACAGAATGGATGCGAATATGAGTTTGTATTGCTCAATTTTTTACCTCTGATCATTAATGTCTACTGTAAATTGTAGAGCATTCACATTTTCACTCTCTATTTCCTCAATCCACCATTTCCATCCTTCATGAAAACCTAATATTACCCTTTTTGAAAATCTTATAAATCATGGGAGACTTTGCACATTTTATAATAGTCTATTTATATTTTTTCAATGGTTTACATGGAATTAAAATGGGCCCCACCCATATTACATCATCACCACATAGTGGTATTACAACAAAGCTTGAATATTGTCCATGTATCATTTGGTAGGATTCAAAACCTGGGTCTTGAAATGTTGAGGAATCTAATTGGTTGAGCTAATGCCACTTGATTCAATGAGTTTTACAGAGGTTTTTTTGAAGGGTATTGGTCCCCTCATATTGAGTGGTGTTTGAAACTTGGACCTCTCAAAGAGATGCCAAAGCCCTTACCACAACAGTAATCTTGCAGTTCATATTTATTTATCTATAGTAATGACATAGTTGTCAATAAAAAATGTTCATTATATCTAAAGACATGACATATTTCTAACAAAAGAAAAATATAATCATAGGAGTGACATATTTCTATACTACATATAAAGGCATGACACATATTTTTTTGGATGAAAATACCATATATTAATAAAATAATATCTAATCATACAAAAAAGGGCAGGTGGGATTAGCACACCCCATAAACTAACAAACTAACCACCATGGTTAGGAGTACACAAGAGTATCAAAAATAGTCCACAAAAAGCTAGATAACAACCGCCAAAAAAGTGTCAAATATGCATTCAAAAAGAAAGGAGCCGAGAAATAACTATCAAGTGGAAGGCCTAAATTTTTCCTCCATAAGGTCATAAGTCCATCCAACTATTAAAGAAATCGAAGCCCCCAAACCATCAGTAGGAGTACCACTAACAGTACAAGTCTGTGCATTTGGTATAATTTCACCCTAACTAGGGGCATCATTTTATTAGGAGGTCGAACATCCCAACCAGAGGCCAGGTGATATGGGCCTCTAGCTCTAGATTCTCCACATGTGCACTACAAGGGGGGGGTTGGGACCAGTGTTTGGTAGTAGAGGGTTGTGGCCAATGACGGGTTCCTTGATGAGTCGACAATTGAGACCTATAAGGAAAAGTAAGAGGTATAGCACAAGGTGCATTTCCCCAATGCTCCATGAGGGTACATAAGTACTGTAGGTTCAAATTTAATTTTTCAACCTATACTTGAATCTATAACCAAAAATCAAATAATATAGCATATTTATCAGAAATAAATAAGACACGCCTGACATCTTGTTGATTAAAAATAGCTCTATTCTAGGACTTCCAAAGATAAAATAGGGTACCAATTCTAAAAATATTCTAAACAACACCCAAGTTGAAGAAAAAAGCAATAGGGTCACCCAAAAAATAGCATGCACCCAAGTAAAATCATATTGCATAAAAGATCTAAAAAATTCAAGAAGCCACTCCCAAGCTGACTAAGCCTAATCACAAAACCAAAAACATGTAGTAAATTTTTTGCCTATCCATAAATCAGGCAAATGGTATTATGAAAACCTAGATGCTTGAGCCTATTGCCAACAGGAAACCCTCGATGCAAGAGGCTCTAAGCAAAAAAACTTTGTTTAGGTTCAATATAAGTAGCTCAAGCAATCTAAAACCTCTTATTCCATTGGTAGGGAAGAGATACTAAGTCCCACCTCATAGTGATCTTATCAACCATTGTAGCTTGCGAGGTGAGCCATTTGTAACTTATATGAGCCTTATATTGTAAAACAGGAAGCTCCCCAGGACAACCTGACCACCAGGTTTTTTGAAAATGCTTATGTAGTTTGCACCCAATAGAAAATGGAATACTATCAATAACCACCTCATAAGTATCTCTATCACCAATATTTAAATTGTGAATTTGACAAAAAATTTCCCAGGGTATCCAACTCCTGGTATGTCGAGAGAAGAAATAAAAAATGGAAGCAATACCATGCTTATAGAACCTTTGCACTCTGACCCACTACACCAGATCTAGGGGAGAGCCTTTCCAAGTGATAACAGGAGACCACCAAATATTCATGGAAGGCAAAGAGGCACTTGCTTTACAAAAACTCCCTTTCCAACTGAGCCAGGGTTTGAAGGCCTCCTAGGCTTTCCAAATACTCTAAATGACAAAAGAACATTTAAATTTAATAGGGAAAGGGTGGTAGGGTACCTAGGAATAGATATTTGGGAATATATTATTATATTGTATAAGGTTTGGCATGGGCCACACATAACCCAAGGTTGATTGTATTATAATATTATATTATATTATTAGTAGGTTCTCCAAAGTAGAATAAGAATATGGATATATAAAGAAGAGATATTTGTCATTGTAATAATTCATATCATTGAAGAAGAATCTTATGTAATCATCATGCCCACGAAGTGGCATCTCATCATGGGAGATCTTGTGGAGTTATTCCTTCCTTAAGGATTATTATTGGTGTTTCCCTACCTTAAGGGTATTATCTATCTCTCTCTCATTTGTGGATTGTTATTGTGGATGAATGATTTGATATTTTTGCATATTGGTGAATGATTTATGTTAATAATAATAAAATTCTACAACAAGTGGTATCAGAGAAACGATTTTGGCAAAGTGGGAATTTTTGTGTGAAACCCTAGAATTAAGGCAATTTTTTTTGGAAAAATATCTCATATTTCAAGAGCCATATCTATGCACAAGTTTATCCGATTCAAGAGATTCTTGGATCAGATTATGTAGAATTTGAAGAGATTTAAAATGAGTGGTCATATGAAGTAATCTGAGCAGTGTTGAGGGAGATACAACCTTTTGAAGTTAGTCATCTGGAACAAGGATAGTGATAAATTTAGTAGGATTTTTTTTTGGAAAAACATCTCATCTTTCAAAAGCCATATCTTTGCGAGATTTTATCTAATTTAGGTGATTATTGGATAAGTTTGTGTAGAATTTGAAGAGCTTCAAAATGAGTGGTCATATGAAGGAATCCGAGTAGTATTGAGGGAGATATGACCTTATGAAGTCATCTATCTGGAACAAGTGTAGTGACAAATTTTCAAGTCACGAATTTTTCAAAAGATGAAATTTGTTTAGTTCGGGTAAGCAAATCAGTTGCACTTTATTATGTTTGGAAGAAAAATTGTAGATATAGTTGTCTATGTGGATTTTAGCTTCAAATTAGTGGGGAGATATATATTTTCATAAAAACCTAGTTGCATTAGGGGATGAACAATGGCACTCCAATTTTTTTTGGAGAAGATGATATTGATGTTAGGGATTGGTGGAAAAATTTTAAATCCTTGCACTATGGTTATCCTCTTTGGAAAGTTATATTTTTTCTTCATCTTAGAGGAGAAGCTAGAAATTGGTATTCTAGAATTCCTTGCACCCATGAAGATGAACTAACTTGGGAAACAATGGAGCATGAATTCTTGAGTAGATGGGACCCATATAAAAATATAGCTAGTTTGAAGGTCACCATCAAGGGATATGAAGAAAAAATAAATATGCTTCAAAAATCACAAAAGGAAATAAAAAGAGAGTTGGAAAATTTCAAATAAGTAGAAGATAAAAAAGATGTCAGTATGCAGACAAAAGAAACCATACCTTTGGTAGAAGATAAATTAAAAAATGGACAAAGCAATTTGTTTGAATCTCAAAAGTCTATTTTACAGGTTCATGAAAGCATTAAAAAAGAACAGGTTATTATTTCCATTTACCATGGTAGTAGATATAATTTTATTAATATTGCTTTGGCTAAGAAGTTGCAAGTTCAAGCAACAAAAATTAAGGACACATAGCTAGAGGGTGATCATGTTCAATTTTTTGAAGATTTGAAGATCACCATGGATAAATATGTTTTACATTCAGATTTCTATGATATTGAGATGGATGATAAGGATATTGTTCTTGGTTATCCTTGGTTAGATTCTTTGGGTACTATTAACATTAATGTGCAAAAGAAGTTTATGAAGTTATGGTACAAGAAAAATAAGATAACATTACAAGATATTTCTTATCTTAAGGAGCAAGGATACAAGGAAAATCAAGAAGTGGTTGTAGAAGAACAAATTGAAGAACCCAAAACAAAATCCAAGAAGGCAGTAGCAACAACAGAGTCCATGGAAGAAGTAGAAACAACTGATTCAGTGGAAATAACTATAATAGAGTCTAAGGAAGCTTTGATAGAAGAGCACAAGGACACACCAAACAAAGAGAACATGAAAGAAAAATGAGTAGAAGAATTTAAAACAATGGAGCCCAATGTCGGGTATTCAAATAAGGTAGAACATCAAGTTAAGTTTGCACCATATCGCCATCCATACCACCATGAGCGGCAACATTCTTGGAGGTATGGCTTAAGGAAGAAATATTATGGTTCAACATGGAATCGTAAGGGCACCAACTATGGCAGTGTTTGGCAAAGAAAGCATAGAGATCCTATTTTTTAGAGTGGGTCATCAACATCAAGGAAAAAGTGGACCCATAATTCAAGTTATCAAATTACAGCAGCAAAAACATGGAGCAAATGAAGTAGATTTGGATACTCGAGTAACAAAATGGCATACCAACATCAACATGTTTCACTTGGATGGATGGATGATCGATATTGGTACTAGTTTCTAACATTGCTTAGCAAATCATACTATTAGGTTTATTCATATGTTTTGAGGACAAAACACTTGTAAGGAGGGTGGCATGGTAGGGTACCTAGGAATAGATATTTGAGGATATATTATTATATTGTATAAGTGTTGGCAGGGGCCACACATAACCCAAGGTTTATTGTAATATAATATTATATTATATTAGTAGTAGGCTTTCCAAAGTAGAATAAGAATATGGATATATAAAGAAGAGATATTTGTCATTGTAATCATTCATATCATTGAAGAAGAATCTTATGTAATCGTCATGCCTACGAAGTGGCCTCTCACATTGGGAGATCTTGTGGAGTTATTCCTTCCTTAAGGATTATTATTGGTGTTGCCCTACCTTAAGGGTATTATCAATCTCTCTCTGATTTGTGGTTTGTTATTTTGGATGAATGATTTGACATTTTTGCATATTGGTGAATGATTTATGTTAATAATAATAAATTTTTGCAACAAAGGGGTAGTAAGAATGGATTGCAATACCACCCCTTTCAAAATTTTCTTCCCTTGAAGAAAACTAGAAGAAATGCAATGCTTGACCAACACTTTCCAAGATTCATCCCCAATTAAATATTGGGTGATCCATTTAGCACAAAGGGCAAAACCTTGTCGATGACAATCAAACAAACCCATGCCTCTACATTCCTTGGGAAAACAACAAATTTTCTAGGCTACCCGATGAAAACCTTATTTGATAGAGTCTTTGGCCCACAAGAAATCTCTCGGAAGCTTATGTATATTTTTATAACAATATTTGGATGGAACTCAACAAGATGGATAATAGACATGGGTAGTGGCTAAAACCTTAGAACAAATATGAAATTTTCCTGCTAGAGAAAGTTTCATACTAGTCCAATAAGAAAGCTTCTTGTCCACTTTATCAATAGCATACTACCACAATTGAGTAGAGGAACCATGAAACATAAAAGGAATTCTAAAAAATTTAAACACCTCACTCGACTGAATCCAAGTCCATTGGAAATGATGTAGTCAACATGGTAGCTGGGATTGAGATTGATAAAAATAGGAGGTTTTTTCCATTGAATAGAATAACTAGAGGCTAAAAAGAATACCTCTAAGCAACTAATAGCCGAGGAAATATATTGCTCACCTTCTCAAAGCATTAAAAAAGAATCATAAAAAAAATGACTGTTGACCAACTGACAGTCAGAATTGGGGAGAGCAATACCCTTGATTAATCCTTGATCCACCTTATGGGCCAACAAATAGCAAAAAGCCTCTGTAGTAAGAATGAAAAGATTTGGAGCAAGAGGGAACCCCTATATTGCATAATGACCAAGAAAAATTGATTGAGATTGACTATTATTCAAAGTAAGAACAACTGAAGCATCTTGAAATAACATAAGAACAATGCTCACAAACACTGGCCCAAAGCCCAAAGCCTGAAGCATGGTAGTGATGAAGTACCACTCCATATTATCATAGGATTTTTCAAAGTCAATATTAAGCATCTTGTTTATAATTTATTACCCACTCCATACCTTCCCAAATAGCAAGAACATTATCAAGAATGTATCTTCCCTGAACAAAACCAGTTTGTTCAACTCTGAAAATCAAAGGTAGGAGATATTTAAGCTTAAGTGTAAGGGATTTGAAAATAATATTATAGCTCATATTAAGCAGGGTGATCGACCTCCAATTAGTGATGAGCTCAGGGTCTCCAGACTTGGGAATAAATTTAAATTTGCATTTGTTAATAATGGAATCCAGTGAACCATATTGTAGGGCTTCAAGATACACTTTGTGGAGATCAGAACCAAGAATATCCCATGATTATTTGTAGAATTCACATGGGAATCCATCAAGACCAGGTGCCTTATCATTGGCCATGAGTGACAAGGCATTTTTTAGATCTTCTAGAGAAAGAGAAGCATCATAGAATATCATTTGCTTAGGATAAATCTTGTTGGGGACAACAACGGTATAATTAATAAGAGCTTACCTTCTAGCATCATCAAGGGTTTGAGAAGAAAAAATACCTTGATAATGTGGAAAAAGGGCTTTGACAATGTTTGGAAGGTTTGTGAATATTTACCCATCAACTTGAATGGATTGAAACTAGGAATACTGGGCGGGAGGTCTAAGGCATTAAAAAAAATATTTTGTCACTCTGTCCCCTACTTTGAGCCAATTCATTCAAGCATGCAATTGAGAATCCTTGGCTTCACACAAATCAACATTTTTTAGCTCATGCCTAATGGAATAAAATTGGGACTGAGCAAGAGAGCTAAAAGGAGAGGCTTCAATCCTAAGATAGGCTTTGGATAGCTCACTCTGCAAGGTAAACTTAGCCTATTTCTATCACTTTGTAACTTTAACACCTAGAGTTTGCAACACCTTAGTGGTTCATTGAATGGTAGCATTCCACCACTAAATCCTTCCAAAAAGACCATCAAGTCTAGGAATCAAAATACCAATGCGACATATATGAGCTTTCATGCTAAAGCTATGCAAAAAAGAAACATTCAGGTAAAACTATGAAGAATGCACTTTGGGTTGAAAGTTTAACTTTGCCATTGAGAATAAAATAGGTGAATGATAAGATAGTGTAGCACTAGGGAAATTCAACACATATGGTGAAGAAGGCAAAATATGAAAGAACTAAAATTTGTTACACTAAAAAATAATGGCTCTATCTAATCTTTCCAAAACTCTTGCATAAGTAGCATAGAAATTGGACCATGTGTACCAAAGAGCCTGAGGGAAGTTAGAATACAAGAAGTAAGAATTAGGTTCATAAAGACAGAGCTTGTTTTTCATAAAAAACCAAGCTTCCATTTTACCTAAGCACCATCACATTGGAGCATGACTGACCTTATCAGAAGCTTCCTCCACCATATTAAAATCTCCAAAAAGCACCCAAGTGGCAAGTGGCAAATGGCAAATTCATGGCAGACCATCTCCACAGCTCACATCGATCATAAATGATGTTTGAGGCATACACATTAACCATCCTAAATAGTTTTTCATATATCTCAAGAAAAATCCATACAACTTGATTGGATGGGTCAACACCCCAGTCACAACATTCTTCTATAATCAAGGCACAAGGATAGTGACAACTCCCTCCTTTATCAAGGAATGCTTCATGGCAAAAGAGGCACTTCGTGGCCACAAAAAGTCACATGCACACTATAGGTTAAAATTATAAATCTTAACTTCTTGTAAACATAAAAAATTGAGGCTTCTATGCACTTAAGAAACATTTGACATCTCATTTTGGATCAAATATTTTTGATTGGGTTCGTTAGTCCTCAAACATTCCATGAGAAGAAAATCATTGGGATTTGTTAGGATGCATGATCTCCATGACATCCTCTACATCACCCAAACCTTCAAGCAAGCCATAAGAGTTGGAGGCCACATGGAAAGCATAACTATCTAGCTACTAATGTTTGTCATTACGAATAGGGCTATGATAGAGATAGACCTTAAAGGCCCGACCCTCCTCCATCAAAGAATTATTTGGAGCTGCCACCACTGAGGCAAAAGAAGGGCTCAACCAAAGTGATTGAGACATTGAGGCTACATAAGTCGATTGGATTTAGAGTTTACCTCTCTCAAATGGTGGGGTTCAACATTGAGGACTATGCTATGAAATTTAAGGTTTCAAAGTAGATATTACATCTTCTAGAGCCACTAAAAAGGATGATGTAACAAAATTAAAGGTGCAAGCACATTGGTTTTAAGTAATTAAAAATATATATTGCATCGCATTAAAAGTATATATTGCATCTTCTAGAGCCACTAAAAAGGATGATATAACAAAATTAAAGGTGCAAGCACATTGGTTTGAATGTATATCCAATGGATCCTCTATCTTGCATGTGTGTATCATTTTTGCAATAAGGCATTGATGCGATGGACCTTATATCTTACATGTGCATGTCATATTTATAATAAATCAATCATTCCTATATCTAACATATTTCTATTGATATTTTATTGAACCACAAAGTTGCACATATTGTACTAAATTCTTTTATGATAATCCTATAAACCACAAGGGACTTTGCATATTTTATAACAATTGCTCTATTTTAGTAATGACATATTTTCAATAAATGTTATCCATAATACCTAAAGACATATTTCTAACAAAAGAAAAATGTATGTAGATGAAAGACATATTTATATAATACATATAAATGCATCATATATTTCTAACAAGAATTTCATTTTGAATAGTAAAAAATGAATCTAATATTTTTAGTCATAATATACCTTTAACAAGAACTTTGTTTAAACTGTGAAAAATTGCATATACAAGAAGTCTGCTTGCACATCACTTCAAGATGTTTTTCTTCCCATAAGAAGTCTGCTTGCACATCACTTCAAGATGTTTGTATTCCCATAAGAAGTCTACTTGCACATCACTTCAAGATGTTTGTTTTCCCATGCACAAAATATTTATGATGAAAAATAGTATGATAATTTTAGTCATGACATTAGAAAAAGCAAACATCATTTTACGATCCATGAAACTTGCATATATTTTAAAAAAATTTGTTATTATAAATCATTTTGTATATATAATGAAAATGTGTCCATTATTTTTATTGTTTCATATAAAATTTTAAAAAGTTTTACATTCTTTAAATCATAAAATTATATGTTATTGTCCTTTGGATTTGGAATAAGCAATGACAAGTAAGAAATTACACCTTATAAGCCAAGATTTCATTCACATACTTAAGCTTTGATATTTATTTGTTGATTTAAGTTTGAGTGGTTGAACTGGTCATCTTCCACAAAAATGTTCAAATCTAGATCCTGATAGATATAAAGGCCCCATGTGTGTGGGTGCTTGACCCCAAGTGAATTGTCTTGATCTCACTTAAATTAAAATCCATAATAACCCTTTAAAACATATTATTTCATTCAATTTTATCTTTGAATTAAATTATAAGTCATCCCACCAAGGTGTGGATCAAGTTATAGAAATTATTTGGGAGGGTGAATGCTACAAAAGTCAACTGGTTGAATGTAGAGTTTACCTCTCTCAAATGGCAGGGTTTAATAACATTGAGGACTATGTTGTGAGATTTAATACATTAAGAGTAGATATTGCATCTTCTAGATCAACTAATAAGGATGATATAGAATATTTTAAGGTTATACTTCTATCTTTCATATCAAACGGTTGAACCAATAGTTTGCATTGTTCCTATATTCTTAAAAGAGGGCTAATAGCTAACTTCAATGAGCTCTTCTACCTACTTGTTCAAATAAATTGTAGTAATGCTTCTCATGTAGATAGATTTTAAATCAATTTCAAATCTATTGCAATGGAGATCAAGTGACCAAAGGGTAAGTCAAAATTTTCATAAAAGTCAAAACCTTCTTATAAATATTGTAAAAAGGAAGGTTAGCCTAATACAACATATATAGCCATATTATAGAAGATTGAAGTGGAATTTAAGAATGAAATATGTAGTCTTCTAAATTATGAGAGAAATTTTGATAGTCCCTTCTCTTGTCAAAGTGAACTAACATTAAATATTATCATTAGTGTCTTCTAATAACTTGTTAAATAAGGGATACTTAACTTTAATTTGTAATTAATTGAGATATTTAAATGTTTTTTGAATTGTGTGAGATATTTATGATGGTCATTTGTGTGGGTGCATAAATGTATCCTTTGATCATCATGTCTGTTCATTCTTTCTATCTACTCCTCGTTATTTATATCTACTCTGTTGCTCTTGATTTGATATTTGAATAACATTTATTTTTGTTTGTTTTGATAAATTATTATAAAGTTCAATAAGAATATGGGCTATTATATCAAAGATATTCTAGAACATCATAAGTAAACATAGAAATTGTAAAATAGTTGATGACCGTGACCTTAACAAGATGAAAATTAATATTCCAAAATTTATATAATCTAATTTTTCATTTTATTTTTATTTGTTCTTATCCCATAAGTTCTATAAAGTCATTTTTTAGATAAAATATATTTATTATAATGATGCATACTTAAAATAAGATGCATTTGACAACGACCTTAAAATGATGACAATTAATATTATAAAATTTATATAATATTTTATTTTCATTTTTTTAATTAGGGTAAAAACATAATTTTGAAAGGGCCTATACCATTTTACAACACAAAGTTGGCTCATCAATTGCACAACTACCAAGGGCAAGTAACCAAAAATCCCATGGATGCAAGACAAACAATATACATCTTGGACCCCAATTAGCTATAATCCTTCCTCGTGAACTTTTCTACGTCCTCAAGGACCACCCTTGGGGGGATACATATCCTATCCTCTTCTTTAATGGCACCAAAGTTTTCTATCCAGTCTGCTAGTTTGTTATCTTCTCTAAAAACATGAACACAGTCAACTTCTTCAAAATGCTTTACAATATCTCTTATATCTTGCACAATATAATAAATTTACCAACTAGATTCTCCCTTATTTTTTCAAAATATTGATAATATTCAAGGAGTCTCCTTCAAAGATAACTTTTTTAGCACCTAGATCCTTAGCTAGCTCTACACCCATATGTAAAGCATTAACTTCAACTTTATGACTAGTAGTAATTCCAAAAAACTTGCAGGCTACCCCCATAAATATACCTTAATTGTCCCTCAAAATTACTCCTGTTCTAGCCTTACCTGGGTTACCTTTGTATGCCCTATAAAAATTTAACTTCAACCATTCATCTTGGGGTGGTTTCCATTTTACATTAGTTTTAACTTGAGAATTTGCCTCTCCACCAATAATGAGTTTCAAATTAAATATCTTAGTTATCATAGTCTCTTCATTATTCTCTGGCTTGATAGGGTAATTGATAGATTTAACATTCTCTTCTAAAAAATGGGTGATACTTCCAAAAATTCTCATTGCTAACCTTTTTTCCCCTCTATAAATTCTCCCGTTCCTCTCTAACCATACTTCCCACACAAAATAAAATGAAATTAGGTTCCAGATTACATTAATATGAGGACTGAAAAAGGGGTTCTCCCACTATTGTAACCACAAAACCATATTATAAGGCATCACCCAAGAGATGCCCATCATGTTGATGAGGTGCTGGAAAATGTTTAGAGCGTAGGGACATTCCAACAAGATGTGTTCTATTGATTCTTTTGCATTATCAAATAAATTGCATTTATTAGGTAACTAAAAAACTCTCTTCTTAAGATTATCCACCATTAGGATATTATTTTGGACTGCTTCCCAAAGAAAAATGTCTAGTTTAGGAATAACTCTCTTACCCCAAATTCTATTTCAAGGGAAATCATTATCTATAACAAGATCCAAAAGATCATAGGTTGTCTCCATGCTGAATTCACCATTCTCAGTTGCTCCAAACCACTGTCTCTTTGCCTAACAACACATAAGTAATAATCCTTTAGTTTAGTTTTAAATAGGTTTAAAGCCTCCAAATTCTTAGGATTTGTCTCTAGATCTTTCCAGCTCAACTGGTTATCCAATGAAATCATGTAGTCACAAATATTTTTACCATATCTATCTTCTAGATCCTCTTTCAGATTAGAGAACATTTCATTGTTGGCTAAAGGCTTGTCATCTAACCAAGCATCTTCCCAAAAACTTATAGAGGCCCCATACCCAACACTCCATTTCACACCCTTCCACATGGCCTCCCTAGCCTCCACCAAGTGGTTCCATAAAGAAGAGCCAAAATAAGGGTCTTGAATTATGAGAAATATGGTATGCTCTTGGCTCTCAAGATATTTTTCTGTAAGAATCCTTGCCCAAAGAGTCTGAAAATCCCTTAGAACTCTCCATATCACCTTGGTTGCCATATCACTATTAACTAGGTTGAGTCTCCTCAAACCAAGACCACCATGCTTCTTTTGATGGTATATTTTTTCCCAAGCTACAAGAGGAATCCTCCTCCTCTCTTCAAATACTAACCAGAGGAACTATTTTTGAATTCCTTCTATAATTTTGAAAAATTTAAAAGGGATTTTAAAAATGAGAGAAGATAAATGGGGATATCCTATAGAAAACTCTTAACCAACAACACTTTACTTGTTTGAGATAAGAGATTACCTTTCCATATTGCAAGTTTGGATTGAAACCTTTAAACCAAAACATTCCAAAGAGGTGCCTTGCAAGTTCCCATGAACATAGGAATTCCAAGGTAATAAGAAGGTACAATTGACACATGACACCCTATCACTTTACCCACCCTTCTCTAGAGAGCAAATTTAGTGTTAATAAAGAAGATCTCACTCTTGTCCAAATTGATCTTTTGGTGAGAGACACACTCATAGAGGTCTAAAATTATTTTAAATTCAATTACCTCTACTACAGTAGGTTTACCAAGTAAAATGGTATCATCCATAAACTGAAAATAAGTAATACCCTCAAGATTATGAGCTGGTTTAAGGTCCCCTATCCAGTCAAAAGCCTTGGCAACATTGAGGTATCTTATGACCGCTTCAGCCATAATAATGAAAATATAAGGAGAAAAAGAGTTTCCTTGTCTAAGACCTCTACTACTACTAAAAAACCTATTGGTTTATTATGGATTAGAACAAAGTACCTTGCAGTCTTATAGAAAATTCCAACCCATATTCTTCACTGTCTTAAAAAACCAAAGGCAGCCAAAAATTTATCTAAAAAACTCCATGAAACTCTATCATAAGCCTTGCTCATGTCTAAATTTAGGAACATGCTTTTTCTTTCACCAGTCTTGATAGAATACATGAATGAATATAATCCCATCCAAAATATGTTTACCCTTAACAAAACCTCCTTGATCATTGAAAATAATGGAGGGAAGTAAGTTATTCAATCTGAGGGCTATAAATTTAGAGATAATCTTATAAATAGCATTGCAAAGACTTATAGGTCTGAAATATTGTTAAACTCCTTTAAGACCTGACCCGAATTTAAAGATTTCTTTCTTTGCTTCAATAACATCAAATTTAACAATATCCCTTTCATTTTATTTTTATTCATTCCTATCCCATAAATTCTATAAAGTTAAAATTTAGATAAAATATAAAATAAATTTATTATAATAATACATAACTTCAAAGAAGATGCATCTAACAATGACTTTAAAATGATGACAATTAATATGCTAAAATTTATATAATGTATTTTTTCATTCTATTTTTATTTGTTCTTATTCCATAAATTCTATAGAATCAAAACTGCTCAACCTTGTGCATTGGTCGTGGTCTCTCACACTAACCAAATAATAATAATAAAAAATTTAAATAAAATATAAAATATATTTATTATAATGATTTATAACTTCAATCAAACAACATTAGTTCAACCTGTTAGATTCCTCGACATATAAAGAGGATACCAAGGTTCAAATCTTGCCTTGTTGTACTACCACTAAGTAGTTATGATGTAATATGGGTGAGGTCCGTTTCAATTCCATATGGAGTGAGAATTTTTTTTTCTTTAAAACACTATTTTTATCAACTTTTCTAAAATTTGTTTTTGGAAGCACTATCAAAATTAATTTTGAGAAATCCAAATATTAAATTTTTTTATTTTACCATATATCGAAGTAAGTCCTTTGTTTTAATATCATTATTGCATATTACTTTTCCATGTCTATTTGTTTTAATATCATTATTGCATATTTCTTTTCAAGTCGTAAATTCTAACATATAATAGCGACCCATCCTTTATAAAATATAAATAATTAATTAAAAAATTTATTAACTCTTTTAATATTAATAAATTTGTCAAAATTACAAGCTTGGTAAGGGCTTTGAACTCTCTTTAAAAGATCCAAAATTCAAACCCATTAAATATAAGGGAGTCAAAACCCTTTGTAAAAATCCTGTGTAAACTCATTTTAAAAAATAGTAATAAAATTATCCAATTTATTTTCTTATTTAAAAAAAAAATAACGACAGAATTAAAAAAATAATAATTTTTTTTTTATTCCTCTTCTACTTTAAATTTATTTTATTTGCTGTCTAATATTTTCTTATTGAGTTGTTATTTGTATATTTTGTATCCATGGCTGCTGGTAATTTGTATGATATTTATATATTGAAGTTTATAGGCTTATTCACTTATTTTTTTTGGTGGTGGCCACAAGGGGTAAACAAACTGTGATCACGAGGGAACCATTACATAACATATCCGCAACATGTGAGGTGAGAGATTTGAACCTGGGCCTCTCAGCAACTAAAGAGGTTTAACTACCCACTTGCTCTCCAACTCCTCTACATGGGCGGATAGGCTTATTCACTTATTATTTCTATACTATTTATTAAAAAAATATTTATTATTAATACTAATTTTGCTTCTTGGGAAGGGTATAAAACTTATTTCAAATTTTGTTAGGGTTCAAGTCAGGTTTCTTGTGAGAATCTCTAAAACTCCTTTTCAAGTCAGGTTTTTTTGTGAGTATATATATATATATATATATATATATATATATATATATAATCAATGCTTTTTACAACGTTTTTTCTTAAATTTTAAAGGATTCTTTAATTAATAAATTTTTAGCTTAAGTTGAGTATGATTAGTTTTTTTTCCTACGAAATTTAGTTGGTTAAGATTTCATTTGATTTGTTAAATTATTTTATTATTTATGAATATATTTTAAATATAGGATTAAAATAGTTTTATTGATCTTATCTTATGATTATAAATATTTTTTAAATTAAAAAACTTTTAATTTATATTAAAATATATAGAGTATAAGACTTTGCTACATATTATAAGTATCAAATTAAGTAGATTATATATGGTACATGTGTTACACTTACGACTGTTACATGCACTACATGCTTAGATAAGTCTCATAATTTTGAATCAACTCTAATAATTTTTTAAAATCATTTCTTTGCTTGATTTCACTTTGAAAGAGAATTTGTTCTACTTGAAATTTGTTGTCAAAAATGCATTTGGCCAACCAATTGCTTGACTTGTTGCCAAACATTTTACATGGTGGAAATCAAGCAACAAAAATTTACCAAGTTTCTCTCATGCTTCTCAATTTTAATGGCTAACACCTAGTCTTGAATTTTCCTTTTCTTTAGAGCATTAAGGATAATTTGTGAGTCTCCTTCCACAAAAATTGTCTAGGGAGACATACAAAGAGATCCTAAGATATTCCTCACAATAGCTTCTACTTTAGCAAGGTTGTTGGTGTTCTAGCCAATGTAGCTAGCTCCAAGGGCAATGGAAGAGCCATGATCATTATGCAATATCCAACCACAAGCTGCTGGGATAGGGATATACTTGTTGGGATTGTCAAAATCGATCTTCCAATATCTTTGGATAGGCTTGATCCAAGACTCATTAACATATTTATTTATTTTAGAGCATAACTAAAGTTTTTTCACAATAGTTCTAATGGCCTCCAAAGAATTTTATATTCTCATATCCTACACTAGTAGTTGAATGTGGGGATAATACACTTCACATACTTTTGCAAGATGAGCCTCAAACCTGGTCTAGAATTTCTCTTCATTAGATATGATTTCTTGAAAAATCTTGCATTTTTTCTAGCCATATGCACTAGGTAAGCATGGTTGGGATCATATTCCATAAGAATAGGAAAGCCTTACCATTAAAGGGTTTTTTATATATGGCTAAGAATGACTCAAATGATGCAGGCATAAACTAAGTGATTTTGAATTTCTCCAATAATTTTTTTAATTGCTTATAGGAAAAGGGGCAGTGGAGGAGAATATGAGGACTAGTTTCATCTACATCATCACACATAATACATTTAAATATTTTAGGTCAACCTATTTTTTCAATTGTTCACCAGATAGAAATTTTTTAGGTACAACCAAACAAAGGAAAAAAATGCTTTTGGCCAAGATTTAGAATACAAAACCCATTTCCACACTATTGAAGGATTACTATTAATTTTTTCCTCTGTGAAGCCAAAGTAAGCTAATTTGATAGTGTAGTCCCCCTAATGTGTGAGACTTTATCTTAGTTTGTACTCATCCTTAAAATTCATTACTTTGTGATTGAATAAGAGGGATTCAAGAGCTATCATTTTTTGAATAAACTCAAGTAGGATAGTTGCAAGGTTCTTTCACATTTTAATAGCTCTACCATTTTCTTCTTACCAATTCCAATAGTTACCTACAGATTCTCCCTAGGTCCTGTAGAGAAAGCTTTGAATATTTTTTAAGTCTTCCCTAAAATCAAGAGGTTGGTTTTCTAGCTAGGCATATTTCTATAAGTTAACCTTTGAGCATGTTCTAACATCACATTTAAGAAAGCTTGGCATTCATTTTTGAACCTTTCTAATGCTATTCTAGATGAGTGATCCTCTGAGGGTGTCGTTAGAAATAAATATTCTTTTAGGTTTATCCCCATCTAAGTATTTTTCTCTAAAGATATTTCTCTAGAGGAAGTCATGATCTACATATATTATCCAGATTAATTTTCCTAGCATTGCCTTGTTAACTATTCAAAGGTTTTTGATTCCCAAGCATTTTGGCACTTTACTATTATAAATTTTTCCCTAGGCTACCAGATTATTTTTCTTATCTTCAATATTTCCTCTCCATAGAAATTTTCTCATAATATTTTTAATTATTTTGATGATCTCATCAGGGATTCAAAATGCACCCATCTAGAAGATGGGTAGAGCTTCAAAGACTACTTTCACCTTAACCAATCTACTTGGTGCAAATAGCCATTTTAATTTTTATAAGAACATTATATTATGGAATTTAGAGATGATTTGCTCCAACTCCTCTCCAATATTGTCATCACTAAATAAGGGTATACCTAGGTATACTAGGGAGTACATCGAACACCATACCAATTTGGCAAGCATTTAATCTAATGTATCTATATTTTAGATTGATTCCATACAATTTAGAGTTTATCTTGTTGATTTCTAATTTAGAGGTAATATCATATGTAGTAAGCAAACCTTTGACTCTATGGATATCAATTAGGGTTGGGTTTATGGCTATGAGGGTATCATATATAAATTGGGAGTGAGTAATAGGGTGACACCTACTATTTATCTTGAGTCCTAGGATCCGTCCTTCTGACTGAAGATGCTTCAATCCCTCGCCCATGATTTCTACAACAATGATAAATAAGTAGGAGGAGATGAAGTCTCCTTACCCAAGACCTATTGAACTTTTAAAGAATCCTCTCGATATTTTATTGAATAGAATAGAGGAGGGGTATTATATAAAGAGGCTACCCATTGTCTCCAATCTTCATCGAAACCAAAATTTTCCACCACTCTATCTAAAAAATTCTAGCATACTCTATTGAAGGACTTTTTCCATATCCAGCTTAATGAGTAGACCTTATATTTTATTAGTCTTGAGAGAGTGGATTAATTCATGGATGATATATAGTCCATCTAGTAGGTGCCTTCTTTTAACAAAAGTTTATTTCTCATAAAAAATGATGTCCAAGATAATCAATTTGGAGTCTATTTATGACAACCTTGAAAATAATTTTATAAATTTCATTACATAAAGATACAAGTCTGAAGGTGTCCAATATTCATGCATTATACATCTTGAGAATGAGTTCAAGAAAGATGTGATTTAGCTTACCTACCATCCATTTACTAAATAAGAATTTTTGAACCACAACTACAATTTTATCTTTTAGTAGGTACTAAAAGTGTTGAAAGAAGCCTAAGGGAAATCCATCATGGTGAGGTGCCCCAAAGCTCTTCATTTCAAATATAGCTTATTTCACCTCTTTTTCTTCCAATTAATTTGTTAAGAAATCATTTTTATTTGGAGTGATATATTTTGGGATGAACTAAAGCATGTAATTTTTAGCATTGGCCCTATTGATGTTCTCTTTGGATAACAGGGACTCGAAGAAGGAGATAATATGATCTTCCATATCTCTTGGAGCAAAGAGTACCCCACCCTCAACAGATTCTAGAGTTGAGATCCTATTATGTGCATTGTGAGCCAAGGTGGTATGATGAAAGAATTTTATATTCTTTTTACCTTCTTTCAGCCATTACACTCTAGATGTTTGCTGCTATAATATTTTTTCTTTCAAGTAAACTTTATTTAAGGTACCCAACAAGATTTTTTCTTATTCAAGAAGGGGGCCATCATGAGAATGTTGTAGATACTCCTCAATTTATTGAATATCACTTTACAACTAAGGTTTTTCCTCAATTATATTTCCAAAATCTTCTATATTCTAAATTTTTAGTTTTTGCTTTAATATTTGAAGTTTGGTCATAAACTTGAATATCTCTATTCCATAAATATGGGATTCTCTTTCCACCATGACTCCACCTGTTCATCAAATTTTCCATGCCTAATACACATTCTATCAAAGCAGAATAGGATTATTTTAGGTTTATCGTCAATCTCAATAGAGATCTTAATGGGCTAGTGGTTAGACTCTCTATATTGCATAACTTTAGATTACATCAATGCTCCCCTATTTATCCATGCATATAAGTGAGAAATATGTCAAATTTATCGAAGACCATTTAGTTCTTGGGTCTCTTGTTTCTCTAGGTGTAATTTACCTTAGACCATAAGATTTCCATAATATTCATGCCTTCAATGAAGGTGTTAAAATTCTTGGTGGCTTGATCAAGCTCCTTGCTTCCCCCTTGTTTTCCTTCAAGGTGTATTATTGCATGGAAATCACCCCAATAGTCACACATGCATTTTTGACATGATTAAAAATTGGGTCTTCTTGTTGAAAGGTATTCATACCATTTGATATAATTTATGAATATATATATATATATATATATATTTAAAATTTAAATAAATAAATTTATTTCTTATCAAAAATAATTTTCTAATTTTGAAGGCTTCAAGTATATTTAAGAAAACTATATTTTATTAGATAATTATTACATTATTTAGATAATAAATTGAAGAAGAAGAATACAAGAGACATGTTGGTATCTGAAGTACCAAGAGTCTCTTGGAATATCAAGAGGTATTTTTTGTATATATTTGTATAGCACGTATGCTTTGAAGTTGAATGAAATATTTTTAGATTGGTTGCTTGATCCATCATTGGTATCAGATCACTAGATGTTGAATATGTGTAAGTTTGAGTTTATGTTGAAGAACACAAGCTTATACTGAGAGGGCAATGAACAGTATAAGATCACTTTTTCTTTTCTTTTCAAATCAATATTATGCAGTGTATAGATAGCAGTATCAATATTATTAATCAAAGAAATGCACAAAACACCATACACAATAGAGACACAGATTTAATGTGGTTCACCCAAATATGGCTACTACCATAGAAAAAATATTTCTTCTAAATATTTCTCAAATGATCTCTTAAAAATCCTTCCAAATTACAATGTTTATGAACCTCTATCCAAAGGATATGCTAATCCCCTAAATCTGGTTTGTGGATCTCTATCCATAGGAGAAATCTTTCTCCTCTGCTTTGGTTGGTGATCATCTAGAAGATACTGCCTCCATTGCATTGACTGGTGGATCTCTCTCCACTTGAAGACTCTTATCCTCACTCAAAAGACCTATCCTCAATGTCTTGGCTAATGGATATCTATCCACTAGAGACTTTGTCCTCTTTACTCTATCACCTCCAAAGATTTGTCTCAATGCTATACTAAACATAGTCCAGTTGGTCTAGCACAACTCTACTCAACTCTTGCACTAAACACAATCCAGTCGATCTAGCACAAATATGCTCAATAGGTCCACTCAGAACCTACTAAAATATACTCAATAGGTCCACTCAAAACCTACTCAAATATGCTCAATAGGTCCACTCAGAATCTATCCAAATCTGCTCAATAGAACCACATAAAACCTGCACAAATTTTCTCAATAGGTCCACTAAGAACCTACTCAAATCTGCTAAACAGGTCCACATAGAACCTGCACAACTCTGCTCAACAGGTCCACTCATAACCTACTCAAATATGCTCAACAAGCTCACACAAAACTTGTCCAAATATGCTCAACAAGATCACACAAAACTTGTCCAAAACTCATAGAAACATAAAGAGAATTGTTAGAGACTCAATATGTTCTTTACTCAATGCTCAATCATTTTCTCAACTCAAATCAATCTCATAGAAGCATAAAGAGAATTGTTAGAGACTCAATATGTTCTATTCTCAAAAACTCAATCACTTTATCAACTCAATCTCATAGAAGCATAAAGAGAATTGTTAGAGACTCAATATGTTCTATTCTCAAAAACTCAATCACTTTCTCAACTCAATCTCATAGAATCATAAAGAGAATTGTTAGAGACTCAATATGTTCTATTCTCAAAACTCAATATCAACTCAAATTAGAATATAGAATAGTTTATTTTATGGAACTTGATCAATCACTTCATACATCCATTTGAACAGGCTCAATCAACTCTACTAAACCAATCACTTCAAGAAACAACTCTTGTTCACAAACCCTAATCCAAGCATGTATCATCCAACTCAAAATATTTCCAACAATTCTCAACAACAAATCTCACATAACAATGATACTCATGATATTTTCAAACCCTAGTTCAAGTTCTTTGCATAACAACTCACTTCAACAACCATGCTCATCAAACAATGTTTTAATCACAACTCTCAATTTTAGAAAACCTTGAAGCATTAACTCAAACATTTCACTCAACCAATGATCTCAACAACAATGCTAATAAAAAAAGGTTTTAATCTCAACTCTCAAATCAAAAAAACTTGAAGCAATAACTCAACCACTTTTGAAAAGGAAACCCTAATCAAGTCCTTTTCACTCCAAAATTAATTTTCAATAAATCCAATCAACCAAGTCAACCAAAGAAGAATTTTCCCATACATTTTGAATGTCAAGTAGTTGGCCTCACAAATCTGCCACACTCACAATTACTTCTTTGCAAATATCAAAAAGGGTTAGAGGATAATTCTCTTCAACAAAATATATCACAAATATAATATCAAAATTACACCTTATCACTCCATCTTAAATAATAATCAATATCCTCACAATAGTCATAAAAACCCTTAATTCAAAATAACATACTACCCACAAAGTCTTAACCTTTCAATATTCCACAATAGCAATTTTGAGACTTAAAAATAAAAATAGAATTCTCCTTATAACTCCTAAAGGTAATTATCAACTACCACAACTTTATCACAAAGCAACCTTTCCAAACTCAACTACTAAACAACCTTATACCTCCAACTTAGGAATTTAATTAAAATTAAAATAAAAAATATTACCTTTGCCTTGGAGGGAATCGAACTCTCAACACAGCCCACTCTAACGTATCAACCGTGATGCCAACAACCACATGATCTACACGCTCATAGGAGATAGGTGAAACACCATGTTCTTCAAAAAATTTATCCCCTCCTTGTTTTGCAAAATGTGCGCCTCATGATTGGCACTTTCAACACACCTACCAAGTGCTTCTATCGAGACTCAAACACTGGCCTCCTTGCACACAAAACATAAGCCACAACCCTCTTGACACTAGGCCAAGGTGCCTAGTTGGCTTCCAACTATTTGAATCTATCCCTTTTGTTTCTTTCACTAGCAATTCAAATTTAAAATTCGCACATCCGTTTCACGAGCTCTACATTAATTAATTTATATGTTTTGTTTTCAATCGAGAAAGGATAATCTTAATGCCCTTTGGGCATAGGTTTAAATATTAATATTCCTCCTTTAATTTAGAATGTCGGTGCTTCAAAATGCAATTAACCCACATGATGTCGGCAAGGAAAAACCTTTGAAACATGCTTCGAATATTTGAATTCTAACACCCATCTTTGGGTGGAGTAAAATATTATTATTAACATTTTACTTTGGGATCTTTTTCACCACCTTAATTATTATAATATTATATCCTTTAATAAAGTACCTTTAATATTTATTTATAAAATTTAAATTCACATTGAATTTAAATAATTTATAAAATAAATATTATAACTCCTTTTTGACTTTTGTCTTTTGCACTGTTTCACTTGATCTTTGGCCTTCTTACTAGATATCAAATAACCATTTTTATCCCCTTTATTTCCTACTAAAATATTTGGTATTAATTATGACTTCATCTGGTGACATCAATGACAACTTTAACTTAGGGACTCAAAATGTCCAACAATATCCCCCTTTGTCATTGATGGCAACCCATATCCTTTTTACTGAAACTTGACCTTTATTTTTCTTCTACTTCCCCTGGGACATTGCTCGCCCTAGCTCAATGTTCTCTCAAATATCAAATATCTCCCTAATACACAAATCTCTCCTCCTTTTACATCAATGGCAAAGGTTCACCTTTGGGGCTCGGGGCTAAGAATGAGCCTCTTAGCTTAGTCCCTCTACCACCTCCTCATGAGGTGGTTAATTATGGGGTGGGAGTATTTCTACTCCTCAAAAGCATTGTTATTTATCTTTATTCTTTTCCCTTCTTTTTTGAGTTTCTTAAATCCTTTGACTATTTCTATCCAAGTCATCATCCCTGTTCATGTCATCATTCCTATTCCTGTCATCATTCATGTTCCTATTCCTATTCTTGTTCACATATAGGTTATTGTTCCTATTCTTGTTCTCATCCATGTTGTTGTTCCTGTTCCTGTTCCTGTTCATACTTATTTTTGGAATGTCTTCTCTACACCACTTTGCTATGTGACCATCATTATTGTACTTATAACACTTAATTTTTTTATTCCTTGTAGGTGCAAATGTCTTAGGATTTTTCCTAGTGAAGTCATATCCTCTTTTTTCATGAACCCTACAGTTTATTGCCTTGTGACCAAACTGATTACATGAGTAGCAATATCCATGGAAAAACTATCCATTCCCACATTCCTATCTTTCATGTATCCTACATTGTGAAGCCATGTGCCCAAACCTGTGACATGAAAACATCTTCCATTGAAGCTTCCCTATTTCAACCTCATTGGTCTCCTATTTTGATTGTTGTTCCATATATATCTTCTCTATGCATTGTTCCTATATTTTTTGAACTCTCTATTGTCCAATTCTTCCTTTGATGTCTAAATTTCTTTTACACTGTCTTCTTCTGAAGTATCTTCATCTAGAGTTTCCTCTTCAGAACTTGAATTTGAATCTCCTTCCTGTTTATTTGAGTTTGTTTAAAACCAAGACCTATTTTTTTGTTGACCTTATTTGTACCTTGACTATCTTATCCATAATAATTGAGTTATTCTTGAATCCCTTCATCTTGATCTTGGAGTCCTCTAAATATTATTTTAGTAGTGCCACCTCTTGTGCTAACTTCTCATATTCCAAGGTCTTTGCTTCTAACTTATCTTTGAACCTGTTGGTCCGGCTTTCATACACACCCCGCGAAGGATGAGCAGGAAGCTCCGGAGACACCCACGGGATGAATCCCACTCACTTTAGGATCTAGCTGGTTATCCAAGGTGCGAGTTACAGAGTCGGGTCGAATGTCTATTCACTCTTTTCCGCTTCTGGAATAGATTTCAATATGGACTATCTGTTACCTTACAGGGGGTTCCTGAACTTGTTCAGTAGTTGCAGAAGTTGTTACTTGTTAACAATCAGATTTAACTTGATTCTTGATCTAGCTCTCATGGGTCAGCAGATTTAAATAAAAGGCAAATAAAGAAAATAAAAATGGATCATTCACGGTAAGCAAAGAGAGGGTAGGGTAGGGCAGAAAGAGAAGTTTATCAAACTTTAAACTGTAAAACTTAAAACTATCAATTTTATCTATGCTACTAGCTTCACAACAGAACAAATCAAAGAAGAAAGTGTCCAGATTTCTAAGATCACTTTCAACTAGGAGCACAAGGCAAAGTGGAACAGATCTAGCAGAAAATTATAAATCCAAGGGCAGCTGGTTAAAATTGGTATCTTTCATCGGTAGCCTAGCTCACACAGTGAAGACAGAGCAATTAGAACAAACTTAACCTCAAATCTGTAATTTCCCCTAGCAGACAATGGAACAACTGAAGCCTAACAACATATTTAAACTTGATAATGGCAGATTTACAGCATATATCTAACAAACTTTAATGGAACGGATAACAGAAGAAGATACACTTATCACAGATCTATAAAATATTAGGCTCCTAGCCATGCTACCACAGAAAATAGCAAAAGCACATCAACTCCCAATCCGGAAAACAAAGGATTTCACAAAATTTGCAAGAAATTGCTTATAAGCCTTTTATTTCTAAGTCTCCGCCTCCCGCAATTACATTGAGAAGAAGTATTTATAGACTCAGGACAGACCCTGATCTTTTCAGAAATATCTTCTTCCCCAAACTGCAAATCTTATCTTTTTAAACCCTAGGACCCGGGTTTTACAATATAAAGCCATTAAAACAAAGCTGTGGATAGAACTTAACCACTCTGCAAATCTGTGCAGTCAGCTGCCATAAATGGAGAAGATAGAGTCGAATGCCACTTGCATTCACCCGCAACTGCAAATAAATGCCCTCATTAATTTCTGTTGGTGAGCCGGATGAGTCACCACTTCTCCATCAATTTGATCTCCGCATATCCATCCTTGAGTTGAAATGGTCTTCATGCTATTAATTCTGTCATAAATTTGTCATTGAATGCCTTCACTGGCATCTTCTCCTCTAGCATGGCGGTCCTTGATTAAATCTGCACTTTAACTTTGCCTTTATGGTCTTTTTCAGTTGTCCCGTAGGTGACAGGTGGAATCCTGTATGAAAGAGAAAAGATGCATTAGCACTTTAATAAAATCATCAAATCCAAGCTTAAAACATTAAAATCAGACTAAAAACCGCAAAATAAGCTTGCATGTCGGCCTTGAACATCACACATGCGTGCTTTGACACGTGTCGCTATCCCAGGATGCCTTCTATTTACAGCTGGAATGCACTTCTGGCCCTTTGGGGAACTTTCTCTCTCCTATCGCGATTCGCGACATGTCGCGATTTCGTGACATGTCGCAAAATCGCGACGTCCCCAGCGCCATGCAACTTCTTCCCCCGTCGGCCACAAAAACGCGACATGTCACGATTTCGTGACATGTCACGAAATCGCGCCTCCTACTAGCTGTCGCACAACTTTTTCAAGCATGTCGCAATTTTGAGACATGTTAGCGACGCACTGCACCTTTTGTACTTAAGCATTTTTCCATCAACAACCCACGAAAATAGAACACGTCGCGATATCACGACAGTTCTCGTAGCTGCATGCGTTGACCGCGTTGATCGCGATTTCGCGACACATTTGCAACTTAGTCGATTTTCATTCTGCAGCCCACTTTCTCTCTCCTACCATGAAAATGCGACATGTCACGATTTCGCGACATGTCACAAAATCGCTCCTTTTCGTACAACTTTCTTCTCTCTCCTCCTGTCGATAGCGATTTCGTGACACTTTCCAAAAATGGAAATGTCGCGATATCGCGACACTTCCAAAAATGGAAATGTCGCGATATCGCGACACTTCAAAAATTTCGCGATATCGCGACACTTCCAAAAATGGAAAGTGTCGCGATTTCGCTACACTTAAATGACTTGGCGGATTTTCGATTTAAAACCTGTCGTGATTTCGTGACATTTCCATAAATGGAAGTGTCGCGATTTCACGACATTACCAAAAAAGGAAAGTTTTGATTTTTCATGTATTTATCTGACTGTTTTCAGGATTTTTCTCGTACTGGTGCAAGATTTTCTTTGTGCATGAATGATTCTAGCATGTAAAAGTTAAGCTTGGGATAACAATGCTAGAATGACTTGAAAAAGCACAACTTTAAAAAGGAGGCAAGCAAAACTGGATTTAAACTGAAAAACATCTAGAGGGTCCCTACTGCAAAAATGGAAGTTCAGAGTTTTCAAGAGGATTGGAATTCATTTTTCAGTGGGGGTGTGTTGCTTCTCAACAAATGGCGATATCTGCGGGTAAAATAGTAGCACTATTTTAGAACCCAGGACTCTAGTTTCAAAACAAAAAGACCATGCATCATGCCTTGCCACAGACATTCTTCACAATAAATTGACCACTAACTGCTAGCTGTTAAAATTTCCCAAGGACATACTAGGCTGAATTACTTCAAGGAAGATTTTTGATGTGCAATTACAAAGGGTATAAAACTTTCTTCAAGGATGACTGGATTGAATGATGAACTTTGGATTGATCAACTTTTCTAGATCGTAAAAGGGGAAACCGAGTAGAGCTCTGTTTACTAGTTTAGCCTTTTACAGCCTAGACAGAGTTACCCTTTAGATTTACACGACCCAAATTTACAACCGTAGGGTAGAATCTGCAACTTGGTAAAAGAAAAATAGCTTTTGGAATCTGTTGCCTCTCTTTCATATAACTCTTTTTCTCTTTTTTTTTTATCTCTCTTTTTTTGAAATATATCAATATCTGAAAGGCCTTAGAGAAATCACAATTTTCTTTTATCATTTGATCAATCTGGAACTGTTTCAGTCTAGGCACTGATAGCCTCTGTGGATACCCAAATAATTGCATGAATCATAGTCCCCTCTTATAACCAACTTTTCTTGGATTCCCCGGGAGTTCCTCCAACTAAACAGCATAGCAGTTTCTCTACAATTAAAACAACTGTGGCAAGCAAAACACAAGATCCAATCATCCCTCTACCTTCATCCTGAATAGCAAAATAGTTCTACAGTTCAGTGTAAGCAGACTATCTCAATTAGAATAATGAACAGAATGGGGTACTGGATTGTGGATTTATCAGCTCAGAATAAAACAATCTTCAGCAGGCTGACTTTTCATTGATGCTCAGACAAAGGCAAAGAACAGAGACCTTTAGAAGCTAAAGGACTTTGCATAGACTTTCAAGGACAGACAGGCCTTAAAGCAAAACAAAAATAAAATAGTACAGACTAAAACACAGAACTGTACAGGCAGCAAAGAAAAAGAAGCAAAGCAACTAAAACTGAAACAAAAGACTACACAGACTTAAAAGAAAAGCAAGGATTAACTAAAGAATACAAATAAACTGTACAGGCAACTAAGAAGAAACATAAAACTAAAAACTATTGAAGCAAATGCACAAGAAAACTAGAACTATACTAAAGCAAAATAAACTTGCAGAGCTATTTACAATATGTACACATATTACAACTTCTTTATGACTTCATTCAAATGATACATTGGATGGAACAACAGAGAAATAATGTTTCAAGTATTGACCATTAACAAGGAGGTCCAAAAAATTACCATCCAGGTCTTGTAAGCGGAATGCATTGTTACCCAATATTTCAGCAATTTGGTAGGGGCCTATCCACAGTGGCTGCAACTTTGTGTGCTTACCCTTCTTCTCATGGGCCTTGTCCCACAGAAGCACCAAGTCAGCCAGTCTGAAAGCCTTCACTTTGGCCCTCTTGTCAAACCACCGCTTGACAGTTTCTTGGTGTCTACTGAAGTGCTCCAGGGCTTGGAGTCTTTCATCCTGCAAGTTAGTGAGATCTAAAACTCGAGCTTCTGCATCATCATGATCTTCAAAATAATCTAAGGCAAATTGGTAGGTGGGCAACTTCAAGGAGATGGGAACAATTGGTTGGGTACCATACAACAAAACAAAGGGAGAGGTCTTAAGAGCAACCTTATGTTTTATCCTGTCAGCCCACAGTGCATACTTCAACAATGTATGCCACTGCCTAGGTTTGTCTGCTGCAGACTTCTTGATGGCATTCATTAAATTCTTGTTGGTGGACTCAGCCAATCCATTGCCTTGGGGATAGTAGTTGGATGAGAATCTGATAACTATCCCCATCCGGTATGCCCAATCTGCAAATTCCAATGATTGGAAGGCTGGTCCATTGTCACATACCAAATTCAGGGGAACCCCAAATCTAGTTATGACATTTGATTCAAGAAATTCAATGACTTCCTGGGCTGTACTCCTTGTAGTGGCTGCTGCTTCAACCCACCTTGTGCAATAGTCAGTAGCTGTCAGAACATATTTATGTCCTGCTGAGGAATTTGGATTGATTACCCCCACAAAATCAAGTCCCCACTGCATGAAAGGTTTGTTTATCACAACTGGTTGCAATGGCAGAGCCCGGTTAGCCTCTTTGGCTGCAAAAGTCTGGCACTGATGGCAGGTTTTGACATGTTGATGTGCATCCTTAAAAAGTGTAGGCCAGTAATAACCTGCTCTTAATATTTTATGTGCAGTGGCAGATCCTGATGAATGCCCTGCCCCTAGTTTTTCATGAAAACTAGCCATGACTTCACTGACTTCACTGGGAGAAATGCACCTTAGAAAGATGCCAACATAATTCTCCCTGTACAGAGTACCTGCCTTGAGGAGATAGTGAGCAGCTTTTAACTTTAATGCTCTCCTTTGAGTTCTGTTCAAATGGGATGGGCAAATTCCAAACTGTAGCAGATGAATGATATCTCCATACCAATCATCAGATTCAGAATTCAACTGATTAACTTCTTGCTGTGGAGGCACTTCAGCAATGTGTCTGGACAAGCCAAGTCCTCTGATCAATTTAGCAGGCCTAATCTCCAAGTCATACTCTTGCAACCTGGTAACCCAATTGCCCCTCAGTTCACCCAACTCATTTTGACTTAGGAGGTATTTCACAGCTGGGTCTGGCACTATGGCATGAGTTTTGCTTCTGAGTATATAATGTCTGAACTGTTTCACTGCTCTTACTAAAGCATAAGCTTGTTTGTCTAATCTGGAATATTTCAGTTCAGCTCCCTTCAAATTAGTGCTCTTAAAAGCAATTGGATGTTCTCCGGTTTCCCTTCTTTGGGTCAGGACTGCAGCAAGTGTATGTTCAGAAGAGAAAGTGTACAGATAAAAATCTGCACTGAAGTCTGGGCTTACCAGAACTGGTGCTTGTTTAATAGCTGTCTTAATTTCTTGGAAGGCTGCCTTAGCCTCTGGGGTCCAGAAAATCTGGGCAGATTGCTTTAACATGTCATTCATTGGCTTAACTATCTCTGCAAAGCCAGAGATAAACTTCCTGACAAAGTTTATCTTTCCAAAGAATGACCTCAACTCTTTCTTGGAGTTGGGAAATGGTATGCCAGATATGGCCTCAACTCTGCTTGGATCCATAGAAATGCCATCCTTTGTGACTAAGTGCCCCAGGAGCTTCCCTTCTGTTACACCAAAAATGCATTTCTTTGGATTCAGAGAAATGCCAAACTCCCTGCACTTGTTAAACACAGACTCTAAGTGCTTGACATGGTCAAATCTGGATTTGGAGAAGACTGTTAAATCATCCATGTACACAACAATACATTTGCCCATAAGCCCCTTGAAGGCATGATCCATTGCTCTCTGAAATGTTGCTCCAGCATTTATTAAACCAAATGGCATTCTCTTGTAAGCAAAAGTACCCCACTTAGTTGTAAAAGCAGTCTTCATTCTATCTTCTTTCTCAACCAATATCTGGTTGTACCCTGAGAAGCCATCCAAGAAAGACATCATCTCTGATCCATTGACAATTTGCAGGACTTCATCCATAGAAGGCAGGGGATAGTTGTCCTTTTCTGATGCCTTATTTAAATTCCTGAAATCCACACACAGGCGGATCTCCCCATTTTTCTTCCTGACTGGCACCAGATTTGCCACCCAAGTAGAATGCCTGATGGGAAAAATAATTGCTGCACTCAAGAGCTTCTCCACTTCTTTCTGGATAAGGGGTTCTAACAGAGCATTAACATGCCTCTATTTTTGTCTGAAAGGCTTGCAAGATTCTTTCAAAGGTATGATGTGAGTGTAAACTTTTGGATCAAATACCTTTAAATCCTTGTATGACCAGGCCATTACATCCTTGGACCTGTGCAGGAAATCAATCATATTTCTCTTTATTTTCGGATCACAATCCTTTGCCAACTTGATGTTCTTTGGATCCTCCTCAGTGCCTACATTCAAATTTTCAGTCTCATTGTCTGTGGTGCCCACATAATCTTCAGAATTCACCCTCTGCCTGATCTTGTCAACATCAAATAGCCTCTCTAGCTCCACCATTCCCTTTGGGATTCTGTTGTCCTTCAATCTCATGATTCCCCTGTCATCATCTAACTGTTCCATCAGGGTGTCCCTTTGGCCTTCATCAATTATAGCATTCTCAAAGGTGTTGGTACTCTGTAAGAAGTTCACAATCTATTGATCATCTGAGAAAACTTGAAAGCTATCTATATTGTTTGGAACCGAAGGACAGGGGACTAATTCAATTGAAAACTTATCCCATTTGAATTCCTCCAATGGCTTTAAACTTGCAGTTGAAGATGCCAAGACATCTGCATGTGAATTTTGTTCCCTGGGTATATGTGTTAAGTTAAATGCATCAAAGCCTTCCACAAGATCCCAAGCTCTGTGCTTGTATCCTTTCAGATAAGAGGCTTTACACTGAAACTTACCCCTGACTTGACTTGCCACTAATTCTGAATCAGTGAAAACTTGAATGTTTTTCACATTTCTATCCAATGCAAATTTTAAACCTAAAATCAGAGCTTCATACTCTCTAAATTATTAGTACATGGGAACTGCAGGCGGTAAGACATAAAAAATGTCTGACTTTGAGGCCCTTTGAGGACTTCCCCTGTTCCAGAACCCTGCTTACATCTGGCTCCATCCACATGAAGTGTCCAGACTTCATTAGTATGTACAGGATGAGCTTTGTTAAACTGGTTACTCTGCCCAGTTGTCAAATTGTAGACACCAATATCTACCTCTGCAATATTGATAGTTTCATTAGTTGCATTGTACTCTGTAATGGTGTGCTTGTACCTGGGTTCTCTGTCAACCCACAATTGATTTGCCACTCCTTTCCATGGCAACCACATGTGTGAAAAATCTGTTGCCAGATATCCATTCAAGGACCTAGACCAATCCCTACTCAACAACATCCCATATCCCACTGGGATATCCACAACTTGGATTTCAATCTTATGTTGAGCCCTTGGCTCAGAGGCTAATTGGATATGAATATTTTGAAGCTCTCCAACAACTTTAACTTTTGACTTGTCCAATTGGACAACTCTCCTTTCAGACTTCATTGGGGTCAACCCCAATTGCTGACAAATGGCCAATGGCATGACATTAGCAGATGCACCTGAATCTACCAAACAATTATGTAAGTTCTTCCCAAAAATTTTGACAGTCAGGTAAAAGGGGGAACTTCAGTTTTTTCTTTGTACATGGCTAGATTGGCATTTGCTATTTTCTTTCCCTTGTCTACAGGTTTAGCAGCAGGGCCAGAGTATGTCTTTATCAGGTTGTCTCTCTGCTCTGAAATCTGTGCCAGCTCATGCAGAGTAATGTTGGCCTTAATCCTTTTCATGTCTTCCACTATGTTATATCCTTTGTTAAGTGGAGGAACAACAACATCTGGTACTCTCTGAGCTCCTCCCTTTGGTGGAGGTGGATTATTGCTTGGAGAGGGGTCCGGAGGAATATTGTGAGAGTTGTCAGGAGGAGTTGATGTGGTATTTGGCTCAGGATTCCTGTTCCTCAGGTTGTAGTTATCTCTTCTGTACTGTTGGAAAGCCTGTACTTCATCCATAGGCATTTCAACTACATTCTCAGATTCATCCGGGAAAGAGAAAGAATCCAGGACCATAGCTGCACTGTGGCCAGATGAACTTGGGCCATCAGCAGTTCTTTGATTTTCCTGAGAGGTGAAATCTGCAGACAAGGCCTCAAATGCATTGCAAAATTCTAGACAGTCTAACTCTCCATGCTGAGAAGTGGCATGGATTCTGCACCAGTTGGGCAGGGCCAAATCACAAATGTTCACATCATGAGCTTTACCCTTGTAATCTTTATTAGGTTCATATGGGGGCCTGTTAAATCTGTTTGGTTGATATGAATATCTGTTGGGGTTGTCTCCAGTAGAAGTTTGCCTTTTAAAACTCAAAAAATCATTGGCCAGCTTCCGAACAATCTTTGAGACTTCTTCAATCCTTGCATTGTCGACTTCTTTCACTGGGTTCTGTACATTCTCAACTGGTTCAGCAGTTGATGGACTTGTTGATGGTAAAGTCTGACAGACTGGTAACATCATCTGATGTGGAATAGGATTGAACACAGGAGCAGGTTGTGTAATCAGAGGAGTTTGCTGGAGATTTAAAGGCTGGGGTCCCAACTGTCTTTCCAGAATCAAAGCTTCTTTGTAAGCTTCTGTCAAATTGGTAACAGTGGCATCTCTCTTCAAGAAGACAGAGGTCATGGGATCTAAGGAATTTCTAAAGATCTCTAGTGCCAAGTCTGCATTAGGCACATAATACCCAGTAAGTCTACCATAAGCTTTCTGGAATCTGACATTATAGGATCTGATAGATTCATTCAATTCTCTCTTGATGCCAGAAAACTGCTGATATAAAATACTGGGGTCTATCACTTCCCCGAACTGTGATACAAAAACTTTTTCTAAATCATTCCAGCTGGTGATAGAATCATTGGTGAGGTTTAGAAACCAATCATAAGCTCCCTCCTGGAGAGTGAACGGGAAGAGTCTGCAGGCAACATCCTCATGCTGTACATTTAATAACTTCAGTGCATTCTTGAATGCAACCAAGTGTTCTTCTGCAGTTCTTGTCCCATCATGTTTATATCTGGGGAGATATCTTTCTGGATTTCTGGGCAAGTCATGGGCTATACCCGGAATGTTCAAAGCTGTGGAGCCCAACCAATTTGCCATAGCTAATGGATTGACAGGGATATTCTGAGCTCTGGTTGGAGTGACTATCAATGGTGATAAAACCTGTCTGTGATAGAGATGTGGCCCTTCTGTGGCTACTTCTTCTCGGAGTTTCTAATTCAGGGACAAGGAGCTCTCCAGCTCTGGGGTGGGACCTTGTTACCCTGTATGTAGAATCCAACTTTCACAAGCACTTATAACTTTGCAGTTCTCAACAAGTTCTGTATTTGGCAATTTAAAACACTGCACTGACAACTTACAAAAATTGTACTGACAATTTATAAAACTGAGCCACTTTTAAATGTTAAAATGCCAGAATCTGGATAAAATACAGTATTTGTCAAGCACCACATACAGTCGGATTTCCCAACTCAAGTGCACTAAGAACAGATGTTCTGGCCCTCCTTCTAGCGCCAATTAGATGTTGGTCCGGCTTTCATACGCACCCCATGAAGGATGGGCAGGAAGCTCCGGAGACACCCACGGGATGAATCCCACTCACTTTAGGATCTAGCTGGTTATCCAAGGTGCGAGTTACAGAGTCGGGTCGAATGTCTATTCACTCTTTTCTGCTTCTGGAATAGATTTCAATATGGACTGTCTGTTACCTTACAGGGGGTTCCTGAACTTGTTCAGTAGTTGCAGAAGTTGTTACTTGTTAACAATCAGATTTAACTTGATTCTTGATCTAGCTCTCATGGGTCAGCAGATTTAAATAAAAGACAAATAAAGAAAATAAAAATGGATCATTCACGGTAAACAAAGAGAGGGTAGGGTAGGGCAGAAAGAGAAGTTTATCAAACTTTAAACTGTAAAACTTAAAACTATCAATTTTATCTATGCTACTAGCTTCACAACAGAACAAATCCAAGAAGAAAGTGTCCAGATTTCTAAGATCACTTTCAACTAAGAGCACAAGGCAAAGTGGAACAGATCTAGCAAAAAATTATAAATCCAAGGGAAGTTGGTTAAAACTGGTATCTTTCACCGGCGGCCTAGCTCACACAGTGAAGACAGAGCAATTAGAACAAACTTAACCTCAAATCTATAATTTCCCCTAGCAGACAATAGAACAACTGAAGCCTAACAACATATTTAAACTTGATAATGGCAGATTTACAGCATATATCTAACAAACTTTAATGGAACGGATAACAGAAGAAGATACACTTATCACAGATCTGTAAAATATTAGGCTCCTGGCCATGCTACCATAGAAAACAGCAAAAGCACATCAACTCCCAGTCCAGAAAACAAAGGATTTCACAAAATTTGCAAGAAATTGCTTATAAGCCTTTTATTTCTAAGTCTCCGCCTCCCGCAATTACATTGAGAAGAAGTATTTATAGACTCAGGACAGACCCTGATCTTTTCAGAAATATCTTCTTCCCAAAACTGCAAATCTTATCTTTTTAAACCCTAGGACCCGGGTTTTACAATATAAAGCCATTAAAACAAAGCTGTGGATAGAACTTAACCATTCTGCAAATCTGTGCAGTCAGCTGCCATAAATGGAGAAGATAGAGTTGAATGCCACTTGCATTCACCCGCAACTGCAAATGAATGCTCTCATTAATTTCTGTTGGTGAGCCGGATGAGTCACCACTTCTCCATCAATTTGATCTCCGCAAATCCATCCCTGAGTTGAAATTGTCTTCATGCTATTAATTCTGTCATAAATTTGTCATTGAATGCTTTTACCGGCCTCTTCTCCTCTAGCATGGCGGTCCTTGATTAAATCTGCACTTTAACTTTGCCTTTATGGTCTTTTTCAGTTGTCCCGCAGGTGACAGGTGGAATCCTGTATGAAAGAGAAAAGATGCATTAGCACTTTAATAAAACATTATCAAATCCAAGCTTAGAACATTAAAATCAGACTAAAAACCGCAAAATAAGCTTGCATGTCGGCCTTGAACATCTCACATGCGTCTTTGACACGTGTCGCTATCCTAGGATGCCTTCTGTTTACAGCTGGAATGCACTTCTGGCCCTTTGGGGAACTTTCTCTCTCCTATCGCGATTCTGAGACATGTCGCGATTTCGCGACATGTCGCGAAATCGCGACGTCCCCAGCGCCATGCAACTTCTTCCCCCGTCGGCCGTGAAAACGCGACATGTCGCGATTTCGTGACATGTCGCGAAATCGCGCCTCCTGCTAGCTGTCGCACAACTTTTTCAAGCATGTCGCGATTTTGAGACATGTTAGTGACGCGCTGCACCTTTTGTACTTAAGCATTTTTCCATCAACAACCCGCGAAAATAGAACACGTCGCGATATCGCGACAGTTCCCGTAGCTGCATGCGTTGACCGCGTTGATCGCGATTTTGCGACACATTTGCGACTTAGCCGATTTTCATTCTGCAGCCCACTTTCTCTCTCCTACCGCGAAAATGCGACATGTCACGATTTCGCGACATGTCACAAAATCGCTCCTTTTCGTACAACTTTCTTCTCTCTCCTCCTGTCGGTAGCGATTTTGCGACGGTTTCCAAAAATGGAAATGTCGCGATATCGCGACACTTCCAAAAATGGAAATGTCGCGATATCGCGACACTTCCAAAAATGGAAAGTGTCGCGATTTCGCTACACTTAAATGACTTGGCGGATTTTCGATTTACCTGTCGCGATTTCGCGACATTTCCATAAATGGAAGTGTCACGATTTCGCGACATTGCCTAAAAAGGAAAGTTTGATTTTTTATGAATTTTCTATCTGTTTTCAGCATTTTTCTCGGTACCGGTGCGAGATTTTCTTTGTGCATGAATGATTCTAGCATGTAGAAAGTTAAGCTTGGAATAACAATGCTAGAAAGCAAGGAAAACACAACTTTAAAAAGGAGGCAAGCAAAATTGGATTAAGACTGAAAAACATCTAGAGGGTCCCTACTGCAAAAATGAAAGTTCAGAATTTTCAGAGGGTGAAATTGATTTTTTCAGTGGGGGTGTGTTGCTTCTCAAAAGAACCTTTTTGCCGTAGCCTTTGATTTTTCTAAATCCTCTATGAGCAATCTTCTCTCTTCATCACATTCTTGAAACTAAATTTCAAGTTTATAGTATTGTTGTATTACCTTCTTTACCGCGTCAAGGGCATAGATAAGTTCTCCCTTGAGATCATAACCGTTCTCTGCTGAATAATCCTCTATTTGTTTGACTTTGTCCACATCATTACTTTCTTTTGGCTTGTCTTCTATAGGATCACATACTTCTTCTTCGAAAGCCATTAGAAAATTTTCATCTGGTCCTTCAAGTGCATTCTCATATTCATCATCACTAAAACTATAATCATCCCTTATACAATAATCTTCAATATGTCCAAAGTTACCACATATAAAAAATTTGAGAATAACTGGAGTCTTTTTCTTAACTGGTTCTTTTTATTCAATCATAAATAGGACTTCATATCTATCATTATCTGAAGAACTAGCATCACTATCATTTGAGTACTTACTTGCATTATCCACACAGTAGCTTCTCTTTTGTATTTGGAAGAACTTATTTCTTTGTCTGCTTTGTCCATCCTTGCTTTTATTTTGGTGCCTGTGTCTTTCTGATACCTTGTACCTGTGATCCTATTTTTCTTCACCATTGTTATTCTTTGGCTCTTTACAATATGTTGTAAAATATCCATACTTTCCACAATTGAAACACTTAGCAAATCTTACATCTATAGGTCTTTTGGAACCTTTATCTCTTCTACCATAATATGCTTCTTCATCACTGGATGACTCACTACATGTTTTTGACTTCTTACCTTTTAATATTTTGTTCACTTTGAAAGCAACCTTTTTCGAAGGGATAGGATCTTTTGTTCTTATCTCAAAAGTTGTAAGAATGCCAAGTAAAGAATTTCTTTTCAGACTACCACTATCAATTGATGTTTCTATAGCAGAGACCTTTTCATTGTACCTTTTTGGAAGAGTTATCAAGAACCTATCACAAGCATCATATTCATCAACCTTCATTCCAAGACCTCTCATCTCATGTACAAGTTCATCAATATTACTGAGATAGTCACGAATTTTTTCATCATCCCGCATTCTTATATTTTAAAATTCTCCTTTGATATTTCTAATCTTAGATTTCTTGACACCTTTATCTCATTCATCTATGTTATGCAGTAGTTCCCACATTTTATTTGTTGTTTTATAATCCATAACCTTCATAGATTCTGATCTATACAACCCTTTTATAATTGCATTCATAGCTCTTGAATTTGCATGCATTAGAAGCTTACCTTACTTATTTTTAGGAGGATTGACTGTTGAATCATATCCAAGTTCCATTGTATCCCAAACTTCATTGCCAAGTGCCATCAAGTGAAACCTCATTAGCATACACCAATACAAGAAGTCACTTCCATCAAAGACTGGTATTGTATTATTGATGGACCCATCCATTTGATCCTTTTGATCCATTGTGTTCTTGATCGTTTTTACTTCAAGATGTCAAACTATTTTGAAGGAACCCGCTCTGATACCAATTGAAGAACACAAGCTTATACTGAGAGGGGGGTGAATAGTATAAGAGCACTTTTTACTTTTCTTTTCAAATAAATATTATGCAATGTATAGATAGTAGTATCAATAGCAATAATCAAAGTAATTCACAAAACACCATACACAATAGAGACACAAATTTAGCATGGTTCAACCAAATATGGCTACTTCCATAGAGAAAATATTTCTCAAATGATATCTTGGGAATCCTTCCAAATTATAATGTTTATGGACCTTTGTCCAAAGGAGATGCTGATCTCTTAAATTTTTTTTGTGGATCTTTATCCACAGAAGAACTCTTTCTCCTCTTCTTTTGCTGGTGATCCTCTAGAAGACACTGCCTCCACTGCACTGACTAGTGGATCTCTCTCCACTTGAATACTCTTGTTCTCACTCAGAAGACCTGTCCTCAATATCTTGGCTGATGGATTTCTATCCACTAGAGACTCTATCCTCTTTACTATATCACCTACATATCTCTATCTCAATGCTATACTAAACACAGTCTAGTCGATCTAGCATAACTCTACTCAAATATTACACTAAACACAGTCTAATCAGTCTAGCACAAATCTTCTCAATAGGTCCACTCATAACCTCTCAAATCTTCTCAATAGGTCCACTTAGAACCTACTCAAATTTGTTGAACAGGTCCACTCAGAATCTGTCCAAATCTGCTCAACAGGTCCACACAGAACCTGCATAAATTTGCTCAATAGGTCCACTTGGAACTTGCTCAAATTTGCTCAACAGGTCCACATAGAGCTTGCACAACTCTGCTCAATATGTCCACTCAGAACCTGCTCAAATATACTCAAAAATATCACATAGAACTTGTCCAAATCTGCTCAACAAGATCACACAAAACTTGTCCAAAACTCATAGAAACATAAAGAGAATTGTTAGAGACTCAATATGTTCTTTACTCAATGCTCAATCATTTTCTCAACTCAAATAAATCTCATAGAAGCATAAAGAGAATTGTTAGAGACTCAATATGTTATATTCTCAAAAACTCAATCACTTTCTCAACTCAATCTCATAGAAGCATAAAGATAATTTTTAGATACTCAATATGTTCTATTCTAAAAAACTCAATCACTTTCTCAACTCAATCTTATAGAAGCATAAAGAGAATTATTAGAGACTCAATATGTTCTATTCTCAAAACTCAATCTCAACTCAAATCAAAATATAGAATAGTTTTTTTTATGGAACTTGATCAATCACTTCATACATCCATTTGACTAGGCTCAATCAACTCTACTCAACCAATCACTTCAAGAAACAACTCTTTCTCACAAACCCTAGTCCAAGCATGTATCATCCAACTAAAAATATTTCCAACAATGCTCAACAACAAATCTCACATAACAATGATCCTCATGATCTTTTAAAACCCTATTTCAAGTTCTTCACATAACAACTCACTTGAACAACCATGCTCATCAAAAAATATTTTAATCACAACTCTCAATTTCAGAAAACCTTGAAGCATTAACTCAACCACTTCACTCAACCAATGATCTCAACAACAATGCTAATAAAAAAAGGTTTTACTATTAAATCTCAAATAAGAAACCCTAATCAAGTCCTTTTTACTCCAAACTTAATTTTCAATAAAGCCAATCAACCAAGTCAACCAAAGAAGAATTTTCCCATACCTTTTGAATTTCAAGTAGTTGACATCACAAATCTGCCACACTCACAATTACATCTTTGCCAATCTCAATAAGGATTAGAGGATAATTCTCTTCAAAAAAACATATCACAAATATTATATCAAAATTACACCTTATCACTCCAACTTAAATAATAATCAATATCCTCACAATAGTCACAAAAACACTTAATTCAAAATAACATAATACCCACAAAGTCTTAACCTTTCAATATTCCACAATAGCAATTTTAAGACTTAAAAATAAAAATAGAATTATCTTTATAACTCCTAAATATAATTCTCAACTACCACAACTTTATCACAAAGAAACCTTTCCAAACTCAACCACTAAATAAACTTATACCTCCAACTTAGGAATTTAATTAAAATTGAAATAAAAAATATTACCTTTGCCTTGGAGGGAATTGAACTCTCAACGCAGCCCACTCTAATGTCTCAACCGTGATGCCAACAACCACATGAGCTACATGCTCATTGGATATAGGTGAAGCACCACGTGCTTCAAAAACTTTATCCCCTCCTTGTTTCGCAAAACATGCGTCTCACGATTGGCGCTTTCAACACACCTGCCAAGCGCTTTCATCGAGACTCGAACGTTGGCCTCCTTGCATACAAAACGTAAGCCGTAGCCCTATTGCCACTAGGTCAAGGTGCCTAGTTGGATTCCAACTATTTGACGTTGTCCATTTTGTTTCTTTCACTGGCAATTCAAACTTAAAATTTGCACATCCATTTCACGAGCTCTGCATTAATTAATTTGTATGCTATATTTTCAATCGAGCAAGGATAATATTAATGCCCTTTGGGCATAGGTTTAAATATTAATCTTCCTCCTTTACTTTAGAATGTCGGTGCTTCAAAATACAATTAACCCACATGACATCGGTGAGGATAAACCTTTGTAACATGCTTCGAATATTTAAATTCTAACACCCATATTTGGGTGTAGTAAAATATTATTATTATTATTTTACTTTGGGCTTTTTTCACCACCTTACTTAATATTATAATAACTCATATTATAATATTATATCCTTTGATAAATTACCTTTAATATTTATTTATAAAATTTAAATTCACACTGAATTTAAATAATTTATAAAATAAATATTATAACTCCTTTTTGACTTCTGTCTTTTGCACTGTTTCACTTGATCTTTGACCTTATTCCTGGATATCAAATAACCATTTTTATCCCCTTTATTTCCTACTGAAATATTTGGTATTAATGATGAATTCATCTAGTGACATCAATGAAAACTTTAACTTAGGGACTCAAAATGTCCAACATATTTTTAGTTTTGACTGCTATTAAGGTGTATCTGTAATATTTCTATTTATAACATAATTTTTTTAGGCTTCTTTTGCAGTGACACAAGAGGATGAAGAAATGTAGTTTTGGGCTTTGTTAATGGTGACACTAGCCCTTATTATTGTAAAAGTAACCACGAATTTTGAAGGTTGGATCAATGTTAACTTGTTCTTTCTTTTCCTTTTTTCTTTAATAAAAAAATAGAAAATACTAGAATAGAAGTAGATGTAGAACATATAGCAAATATATCTATGATCTAAGATGATAAAAATAAAATATTAGAATTTGAAACCTAATTTTCTACCTTAGTGGTAGAAGCGTTAATGATCTAAAAAAGTGTTGCTAACAAAAGCATGATTGATCCATAGAAGCACTGCTAGCACTACTAGTTTTTGATGATACTTTCATTGACCTATAAAATAGATAGAAAATATATGATTCAATAGCAAAGGGGTCTAACTATATTGGAGGAGAGTGTATATCTCCCTTGATGAACATCAGATTCATATTCAAAAGATGAGATAAAAATCCATATAATGATGAAATAATGACCATGTGCTCAATGAAGAAAGCATGATTGAATGAGTGATAGCACTATTGGAACTTTAGCCAACTAGTAGTGCTTTCAATTTCTTTGACCGTGAACTCAGTTTGTGTTGTATCAAAAACTAAGATAAATAGCACCAATGAACCTACAATTTAGTAGTGATTTTGCCTATAGATACAACAATATTAGCTTAGATGAGGGATTTATGATTCTACAAATAATGCAATAAGGATTCCTGATGAGGAGGTGAAGGATCCTTGATAGATATAATACGATAAGCTAATTGATTATTAAATATGTAAATGAATATCACAAAAAACCAAGTGACAAGTAGATAAAGATGTGATAAACAAATAAGGTTAGTGTACAATAATCAAATGATTACAAAGCTACAAAATAAAAATATGACAAATCCAAGAGGGTAGAGATCACAACCAAGCAAGATTGTAGCCTCAAGATGCCTAGGTTGATATTCACTTGTTGTGATAAAATAGATAATATTTTGGCTTGAGATGATCAAGTTTCACAATAGCATAAAATCCATATTTAAATTGGCAAAGTTTTGTTGCCTTCAAAAAATGATTAAATAATTTTGACAAATTTTTGCTATGCTTAAAATATCATATGAATTGGGCTCCCCAAGTGCTTGCTTTATAAGAAGCCATGGATTCTTGGAGGATGGTTGCATTGAGGTTGATGGGATTTTTTGAGGGGAAGATTTCAAAAATGGATCAATATGAAATTAATGAGTGGAAGATAAAAAATGATACTTTTAGGATTTAGATTTATGCAGATTAAATTGATATGATCATATCCATTTTTAGTGGATGTATTGGAAGGACTAACTATCTATATTTCTTATTTTAGGATTTGGTATTTAGTAGCATGGAGGTGATAGCATTGGTAGTGCTAATGATCCTAGTGCTAGCATCAAGATGACTATTATTGGTCAATTTGGGTGAGAAATGATAAAAAATTCAAAGTTGTGCAAAAGCACTACCAAGGAGCAAAATCGCCTTTGAAACTATTACTTAGGTCCTAGAACCATTTATTCGGAGCAATAAATGCTCCTGATTTGAGCTTAGAGATAATTGACTTAGTTAATATGTTTGATTGATTGACTGATGAAAATGTTGGTAAGTTTGAAGACTTTGGTGATGCACTAAAAATTGGGTATCTACAACTTGTATGCTTAGACATAACTACTACTCATATTTTTGAGATCTTAATATATTGGGTAGTTTTTTTTGTGAACTTCCATGCTTAAAAATCCATTATTATTGAATCTCTCCTTTATCATAATTCATTGTTGGGTCTTCTTCCATCATCTAAATGCAGCGTGCCTATGGATCTCTAAAAATTCTATTTTTTATAAAGTCATCATCTTGGTTTCAATTCTATAGACACCAAAATCTAGCCACTTATCATCTATCCAGGTCTTTCCATAATTTTTATCCATTTATATATATATATATATAGGTATATTTGTTAAATATATATTTAATATTAAATTTTTAATATTATATTATATTTATATATATATTTAATACATATATATATATATATATATATATATATATATATATATATATATATGTAAATAAATCCCAACCATCCGATTTGACTTAATCCTAGCCATCCATCCACACCAATCCATGCCACACACCCAAAATTAATATCTATCCTCTGATGTGTTTTAATTTGAGCCACATAATTTGTGTCACTAAAACCCTAGCATACCTTAGTGTGGATTATTAATAGAGGTCATTTTGATGGCTCAACCCCTAAGCAGTTCACGATTGAATCTAAGTAATTTCCTTGAGTCCTTGATTTCCCAAGTTCCCTTGGAGTATCCAAGCATTCTCACCATCTACCCTTGCTTTCCATAGCCTCTGCATCCATTGCCACCCACTTTGCTCATACATATTTGATTTTGTAGATATTTATCTCAATTCCTGAATGCCCTCGAGCATTCCCTATCATTTTTGAGCACCTTTGATCACTTATTTCTACCATCGAGCACCTCTAGGTACTTTCCACCATCCCTAAGTGCCCACAGGCATTTTTTTGCTACCACCAAGCACCCATGGGTATTTCAAACTAGAGTTATACAACTATATTAATCCTCGGGTGTTGCTAGGGCATCATTGCACCACTTTATTACAATAGTTACAATATATTGGAGAATAATAAGTGAACAAGGTAAATCCAACATTGATTTATTTTATTTCATGTATTTTCAGATTTTGCTCACTTTTTTATATTGTATAGCTATGGTTTGTATTAATTTTTGAGGGTCTCACACTGTGGAGCCCTCATAGTTGCTATTGAATTGTTTGATATATTTTGTATGTAGATCTGGAAATACTACACCTACATTGTGTAGTTGCTTAAGCTGGAGTGGCCTAGTATTGGATAACACGAAGCTTACTCACCTTTGTTGTGATAAAAAATGAGTTTGAAGACACCACCAACACTTTTCGCTAGGGTTTCAAAGAACCCTAGTATTGTAATATTTTGTATCAAAAGAAATCAAATTATTTATTGTTACATTGGAGATTTGAGGCTCCACCATATCAATAAAATTATCTCTTTTGTGTAATATTATCTCTTGAAAGGTCTGAGGTGTAGACTAATTGGTTCATCCAAACCCCATAAGGGGGGTGGATGTCCAAGGTTCAAATCTCGGGCCTCATCGGACTAAACGCTTGTCCATTTCTTGGTGCTTTTAGTGGCGTAAAAGGTTTAAAATTATTGTGGCATGGTGGTTATAGGGGTGGACTACACGAAGATCTGTGTGGTGGCTTCTAGGGTGGACAACGCAGAATACTATGGTGGCCATAAAAAGCTAGACAGCCTGCCCGAATTCGTGGGGGCTATCGATTCCACCATGTAAATTCAAAAAAACAAAAAAATATTATCTCTTGATTTCATTTATCTATTGTATTTGATATTTCATTTTTGCATCTACAAATGGTGATCACGGTGGGACCCCCTAAGAGTTTCTCATTTTGATTTACTTTTTTGACTAACTTGCTATTTTCTATCTTATATTGCAGGGTTTTTAGAAGCATAGATCACATTATTTTCATTGGATTAGGGTTTTTGAAGATTCACAAAAAATTGCAGAAACATTCTATGGTGCTTGAGGGACATCCAAAAAAACCCAAGGACATTTTAGAAGCACCTAAGGGTGTTTTACAAAGAGTTAAAGCAAAAATGTAGGCTTCTTTGTAAGTTTACTATCAAACTCTAACCTCTATGTTTTTATGTATTCTAGCATTTTACGTTTTTTTCAAATTTTTGGATTAAAAAGAACATCATTAATAAAATGGTAAAAACAATCATTATAATTTGCATTCTAGGTATTATATTAGTCATTGCATTCATTCACATTTCCATTCCATTTAAAATTTCTAGTTTTTTGGTGCATTGCAATTGATAAATTAAGCATTTTGGTTGCATGTGAATTATTAAATTGCATAAATTAGACTACATTGTAGGGTTAGAAACTCTTATTTTTGTTGGTATAAGTAGGAACATCATTATTGTGTTAAAAGTATCCCCGTGTTGGGTGATTCTAGGCAGAGGAGTGGATGAACCCCCCACTATTTAAAGAGGGATTTAAGTAGTGTACTTTACATCCTTTGGAGAAATTGATACTCTTAATGTTGGATTCTGATTTAGACTAGTAAAATTAGTTGTTTCTAATATTGTATGTGCACTATAGACAACAAAACCTTAAAAGGAATCTCATACACACTTCACATTTCATATTAAACAATAATAGTTGGATTTCATCACCATCCATTACTTGAGATCTGGTGATGGTGGCTTTCATCTCCATCCACCAATCTCTACCCCTAGACACCTTAGATTACCCCTGAGCAAACTTGTTGGATTTAATCACCAGCAAGAATCTTCTTGCCCTATCCAAGCCATAGTATTCACCGATTTCTAATTCATATTAGCAAATTGAAACACACGAAATAAAAATATAAAAGAATTAATTCGCACTAAAATGAGATAATAAATGAATAAGGTAAGACACATCTATTGAACAAACTTAGCATTGATTTGTCTTTATTTGATTTTTGTGAAGTTTTAATTGTGCATTTCAGTTTATTGCACAATTTGTATTTGGCTTAATTGCTTATGGTCTTAACAAGAAATCAATAGAAAGCATTAAATAAAAATAATTCCATGGAATATTCATCCACTTCCCCTACCACTTTTGTGGTATATTTTCCAAGTGTGATATAGGAAGATTTTTCTATGGGTCCAACATAAACTGTACAAACTATTGATGTCTCATACAGGTATACTAGCACTTCCATTCCTCAAGCCGAATCATATTCACCATCCATTGACCACAATATCACCCACATAGACTTGGCCAAAGTAGAGGCTCTCTACAAATTGACTGATTATATCTTGCAACCCATTTATAATTCCCCTATTCAAGATCCTACTTTATAGTAGGAACTTGCTCATTCCCAACCATCAAGATTTACCCAGGTATATACCAACCCTCTTTTTGAGGCATCAATTACAACTTTCTCTCATGTATCCATTTCCCAATACCCAAGTGCTCATAGTACTTCTATCTCATATTCATACACATCAACCTACACCAACCCCTTGTATGAAGCACATGTAAATGCTGCTTCACAAGTTTTCACCCCCCAAGTTGCCATACCAAGTGCAAATTATCCCTTAACCACATCTTCCATGCCATACATCCATACCTTCCACTTCTGATAGAGAAATTCATGAAATATGGGAATATTTGAATAAATTGCTTAAGAGGTGTCAAGATGCTCAACAACAAGTGCAGGTGAATCCTAAGACTCTACTAATTTCTACTCAGCCAATCCTCATTAACCAAATTCCATCATGGGTACCATAATCTTCTGTGGTTTTCATCCCTACTTCTCCATCAAACCATACCAATTCCATTACCATAAGCCAAACTAACCATAGTCCCCATGCATTATCTCCATCCCAACATTATCCATATTTTCATCATCAATCTCCTCTTCCTTAATTCCCATCAACCTCACCTAGTCATCATCATCAATACAATCATCACCTAGTTATCCCACAACATTTTTCCACCATGCCTTCTCAAAATCATCATGTGATTTAGGGCTTCCACATTCTTGGGGAAGATCCTAGAATCAAGGCAATGCAACAACAAATAGATCATTTAAAAAAGCATACTCTTGGTATGACAAATTGAAAGCCAACCTTACGTCAGCTAATTAACCAACCCATTCACCCTTCGGTACCAACACCACCATATTCGATAAATTTTGAAAAGGTTTAGAAATAGGCCTAAAACTTTATACTTTTGTCCCTTTTTGACATCCAAACTAATATATTTTGAAATTTTATATGATGATATGAATGCTATTTATATTAATATATATTCTATGTTTGAATTAGTTAAAAAATGATATGAATTGTGTGTATGATGCTATGATTGCATGGAATGTATGTTGGAAATGCATTGGAAGTATGTTTCTGTTTGAACATATTACTTCTCTAGATTCTTCAGTACTTACTGAAGAAAGTAGTCATAGGAATCCAAGCATGCCAGTCAACATCAACAGTTGATCCCTGAAGACCAGAAGATAGAGCAGTGACAAAGTAGCCGATATCTATCAGATAACAACTTCCAGCAAAAGAAGGAACTCTAAAATATCAAAGGAACTATTTTCCTTGGATATAGGAATCCACCAGATTGAAGAAGAACAAGTCAACACCTTTTCAGCAATACAACTACAGTCTTATTAGAAGAACATCACTTCTCAACTGAAGATCATGAAGACTTGGACAGATCACTTCATGATCTGTCCAACGTATTAGTATCTACTTGTTAGATATTTGTTATGTAATTATGATAAATAACAACACTACACTAGAAGTTAGCAGTCAGTTATTGTAGATATTTTATCTGAAATAATAATACACTCAACTATATATGGTAGGAAGAGGTGGTTGTTTTGGAGGATTTCCTTGTGGAGGTGGTAGGAAATGTTGTTGTTGTGGTTGTGGAAGGTTTTGGTTTTGACCTCTAACTGGGTTGATTTGAACATTTGATTGAGGTTGGGACCATTGTGGATTTCTCCAATTCTGTTGTGGCCATTGTTGATTGGTGGGATACTAGTCACCTTGAAACCAAGATGGTGGATTGGGAGGTCATTGAGGTTGAGGTTGAGACCATTATGACTATTGATTTTACCAATTTGGATTATTGTCTGTAAAATTATAAGTAGCATATGGATTAGGATTACCTGATGGACAACGTCCATGATTATAACTTTGCATTGGCCTTATTTGTGCTATGAAATATACATCTTCTGCATTTTTCACTTTTGGTTTCTTTAAAAAAAATTTAATAGCAAAAATTTTCTTGCAATCTTTAGTGGCATGGAGCTGATCATAAATTCTATAGATGGTGGTTTTGTCCATAGGAAATTCATGAATTACATGTTTCTTTTTGCATCTGGGATACTACACACCTTCAAAAATCTCCTATTTTTTGTTCATCATGTCCATAGAAGAAGTTAAAGTACCAAGTAACTCTATTTTTAAACTTTCAAACATATTTGATATCTCAGTCTGAGTTACACCTCCTGATACTCCTACAGTTTTGTTGTTACTTCTCACTAGTGGTCTTGTTCTTGAGTAATTGGTGCATAGTTCAACAATTTTCTCAAATATCTTATTAGAGATATCTCCTCCATCTATGACATTTAATGTGTCCATTGAATCTTCCCTTAAACCTTTTAGAAATACTATTTTCATCATACTCTCATCAAGGTTTATGTTTCCACGTTTTAGGACAAACTTAAATCTTTCAATGTAGTCTTCCAAAGGTTAATTTTCTTTCCGAGTCATCCTAAATAATTCATCCTTCCTATCCCTCACCCTACAATAGTCTTGATATTTCTCCAAGAATATTTCCTTCATGCCATTTTTGCCTTCCCAAGTAGTAACAAAATTTTTAGATAACCCCATAAACCACCTTAAGGCTGCATCTTTCAATGTATATGGAAATAGTTTTAAATTTTGGGCATCATTCATGTAGTCATAGGTACGACAAAGGACATCAAATTCGAACAAAAATGTATCAGGATATTTAGTTTGTATACCTCTAAAGGTAGGTAGAACTGAGGGTGAAATATTTTTCATCTACCCTTGGGCAGCAGCAGCACCTCGACCTCCATCAACTATTGGAAGTTGAATGGGGAAAGTAAAGGTAGTACGAGTGTCCCTATCTGCTGCATCTCTATCCTCATCAACCATTTGGTAAGCCCAAGGAGTCCACCACCTATAAATGTATTTACAAACTCAAGGCTAACTTCCACCATCTATAGAATTTATGATCAGCTCCATGCCACTAAAGATTGCAAGCACATTTTTGCTATTAATTTTTTTTTTAAGAAACCAAAAGTGAAAAATGTAGAAGATGTATATTTCATAGCACAAAGAAGGCCAATGCAAAGTTATAATCAAGGACGCTATCCATCAGGTAATCCTAATCCATACTCTCATTATAATTTTACATACAATAATCCAAATTGGAAAAATCAATAGTCACAATGGTCTCAACCTAAGCCTCAATGGCCTCCCAATCCACCATCTTGGTTTCAAGGTGACTGGTATCCCACCAATCAATAGTGGCCACAACAGAATTGGAGAAATCCACAATGGTCCCAACCTCAATCAAATGTTCAAATCAAACTAGTTAGAGGTCAAAACCAAAACCTTCCACAACCACAACAATGATGTTTCCTACCACCTCCATAAGGAAATCCTCCAAAACAACCGCCTCTTCCTACTCTACCTATTCCAAACCTAAATAATAGATCAGTTCAACAACCAATTTATGAAATTGAGGGAACTTATTCCATTCACTTGATGCCTCACAATCAGATAGAGTTGAGATCAGGAAATTTTTTACCCAGTTCTTCATCCTCTCCTGTGATTATAGAAGAGAATGAAGACACAATTTCAACGAGTCCTAACAACATGGAAAACAAGTTTGTTACTGCAGAAAATAGTCCCACTCCACAACCTGTTAATCCTATAGAATCAACTGTTTGGATAACATATCAGTTTCTAAAAATACAGTAAGTGAAGAAAAGAGCTCAACAGAGTTAGAAAAATTTCCCTTTCTTGAACGTCTAAACATTACAAGGGAGTTACCTAAGCTTGATTTTGATTTAATGGCTGAAGTTAGGAACATTAATGTTAAGATCCCTCTCTTATAGGCTTTGAAATATATTACCATTTATGCAAAGGCCTTAGAGAGTTGTGTGTAAATCGACCAGGTAGGAAATGCAAGGATGTCAAGACAATAGACATAATAGGGCAATTATCAGATGTTATGATAGGAAACTTGGTTCAACCTAAGTATTCTGATCCAGGAGTCCCTATATTGACACTACACATAGGACATTGTAGCTTACACAATGTACTGATCGACCTTGGTGCAGCTATAAACGTAATGACAAAGGATACTATGCTTAAAGTCAACTTATCAAATCTGAGATCTACCTCTACAATTCTTCAATTAGTAGATAGATCTACAGTAAAACCGAAAGGTATTTTAGACAACATTATGGTCATAGTTTCCTCTTGGGAGTACCCTGTTGACTTCATAGTGTTGCAAACCAAAACTAGTCTAGGAGGACACCCGATCATCTTAGGAAGACCATGGATGGCTACAGTAGACGCATGCATTAGTTGTAATATTGGAAGAATGACAATATATGATGGAGTATATTTTAAAACTTTGACACTTTATTCTCCAGCAGCTCCCATCGATTCTTATTTGGAAACCTTATGGGTTGACAAGTTAGATGAAGGTGAGGTAATCTAGTCTTTAGCTATGATAACTGCTCAAAACCACCGCTTTGAAGCAGTTGAATCTGATAATTCACTAACACTTGATTATGATACTATGACAGATTTAGAACACCAAGAGTCTAGTGAGTTGTCTTATCAAGATACTTTGAAATGCTTCTTCAAAAATATTTTTCTGAAATTGATTCAAATAGTTCTTCTTATGAACAAGTTGAAATAGCACCCAATAAACACTTGAACATCAACAATCAGTTGCACACATCCCAAAAACAATAGTTAGTACAAATTCTTACAAAATTCCAAGGAGAATTTGCATGGGAGTATCAAGACATGAAAGGTATACATTCATCAGTTTGTACACATCATATTTATATTAAGGATGAATGCACCCCTGTGAGACAACCACAAAGGAGGATTAATCCAGCATTAACTCAAGTTGTCAAGACTGAAATCCAAAAACTCTTAGATGTTGGCTTTATATATCCTATTTTCGATAGCCAATGGGTATCCCCACTTGTCATAGTTCCAAAGAAAAATGGTAAATGGCGGGTTTGCATTGACTATAGAGAACTGAACAAGGCCACTAAAAAGGATTATTTTCCTTTACCTTTTATTGATCAGGTTCTTGACACATTGGCAGGTAAGAAGTTTTTCTATTTTCTTGATGGCTTTAGTGGATATAACCAGATCAATGTGGTAGAGGAAGACCAAGACAAAACCACTTTCACATGTCCATGGGGTACATATGCATATCGAGTGTTGCCTTTTGGGTTGTGTAATGCACCGACAACATTTCAAAGGGCTGTAATTTCCATCTTTGCTGATTTAAATCATGAATGTTTAGAAATTTACATGGATGATTTTACTATTTTTGGGAATACTTTTGAAGAGACACTAAAAAATTTGTAGCAGTACTGATAAGATGCAAATATCAAAACCTCTCACTCAACCATGAGAAATGTTTCATAATTATGACTAAGGGAGTTGTGCTTGGTCATTACATCTCTGCTGATGGCATAAAGGTAGATCCAACAAAAATAGAGGTAATCAATTCACTACCAACACCTCTAAATCAAACTGATGTTAGAAGCTTTTTAGGCCATGTCGGTTATTACTGTAGGTTTATCAAAAATTTCAGTCAAACAACAACTCCATTATTTCTTTTACTCACTAAAACTAATGAATTCAAATGGGACAAAGAGTATCAAAATGCATTTGAAAGTTTGAAGGAGAAATTGACAACTACACCTATCTTGAGAGGACCAAATTGGGAGTTGCCTTTCCACATTCACACCGATGCATCAAACCAAGCATTAGGGGAAGTCCTCACACAAATTCAAGAAGAAGTACCTTATGTTATTTATTATGTGAGTAAGAATCTGAATGAAGCTGAGCTTAATTACACTATTACAAAAAAGGAATTTTTGGTTGTGGTTTATGCGATTAATAAGTTTAGACATTATATTACAAGTTACAGAGTGTTTGTTCATACTGATCATAGTGCTATCAAATACTTGATGAATAAGGCAGTAATTAGTGGCAGGATTATCCGTTGGTTACTCCTTCAAGAATTTGATATTACAATTTTGGACAAACCAGGAAAAGATAATGTCTTGGCTGACCATATCTCTAGGCTACAACTACCTACTGACCCTAATATTGTGTAGGATACCTTTCTAGATGAACACTTGTTTGCTATTTCCATCCATTCCCCTTGGTATGCTAACATTGCAAATTATTTGGTAATAAGGAAAATACCTCAACACTTCTCACCTCATGAAAGAAGAAAACTCATTCATGAGAGCTCACCATACACTTGGATTTATGGTATTCTCTTTAAGTTTTTCCCTGATCATGTTGTTTGCAGGTGATGAGCAAGGTGCAGCAACAGTATTGTCATTGTTGTCAACACAGTCAGACAGATCGGTTGATGCAGTGGATAGGAGTTAAGAGGATCTTCAGAGTATGTACAGTGATTTTCCAAAAGATCGAAGTGGCCCATATGCAAAAAATCAAAAGAAAATCACAAGGAAGAAAACTATCGCGATATCGCGACATGTTGAGCAAGAAAGGAAAACTGTCGCGATATCGTGACATGTTGAGAAAGAAAGAAAAACTATCACGATTTCATGACATGTTCGGAGAGAAAGAGCAAGAAAGCAAAACTGTCATGATTTCATGACATGTTCAGAGAGAAAGAGCAAGAAAGTAAAACTATCACGATTTCATGACATGTTCGGAGAGAAAGAGCAAGAAAGCAAAATTGTCATGATTTCACGACATGTTCGAAGAGAAAGAGCAAGAAAGCAAAACTATCACGATTTCATGACATGTTTGAAGAGAAAGGCAAGAAGAAAAAGTGTCACGATTTCATGACATGTTGGAAGAGAAAAAGGCAAGTAGAAAAAGTGTCACGATTTCATGACATATTGCAAGAGAGATAGTACAAAAGAAAAAGTGTCACGATTTCATGACATGTTGGAAGAGAAAAAGGCAAGTAGAAAAAGTGTCACGATTTCATGACATATTGCAAGAGAGATAGTACGGAAGAAAAAGTGTCACGATTTCGTGACATGTTGGAAGAGAAAAAGGCAAGTAGAAAAAGTGTCACGATTTTGCGACATATTGCAAGAGAGATTGTACGAAAGAAAAAGTGTCACGATTTCACGACATGTCACATTTTCATGACTTGAAAAGAGCAAGAAGGAGAAAAGGAAAAGTGTCATGATTTCGTGACATGTCACATTTTCGTGACTTGAAAAGAGCAGGAAGGCAAAGAAGGAAAAGTGTCGCGATTTCGTGACATGTCGCATTTTCGTGACTTGAAAAGAGCAGGAAGGCAAAGAAGGAAAAGTGTCACGATATCACGACATGTCACATTTTCATGACTCAAAAAGGGCAGGAAGGAAGAGAATGAAAAAGTGTCACGATATCGCGACATGTCACGTTTTCGTGACCCGAAGGTAAGAGAAAGAGCAAAGGAGAAAAAGTGTCGCGATATCGTGACATGTCGCATTTTCACGACTCAAGGAGGAGAGAGAAAGTAAGAAGGCAGAAGTGTCATGATATCATGACAAAAGTAAAAAGGAAGAGTACGAAGGTGAAAGTGTCACGATATCGTGACATGTTGTTTCTCGGTACAAAAGAAGCAAGGAGGCAAAAGTGTCACGATATCTGACATGTTTTTTGGGTAAAAAAAGAAGCAAGGAGGCGAAAGTGTCACGATATCGTGACATTTGTGTTTTCATGGGTACAAGCAAAAGAAGAAGAAAAGAGGAAAGTGTCACGATTATCATGACATGTGTTTTCATGAGCTAAGAAGAGAACCCAACCGAAATAAGATATGTGACCATTAACTGAAGTTATACAACAGTTACAAGGGCCATTACAAAAGAAAATCATGCAGCTAATATAAGAACAGTCGAAGAAGGAGAAATTGAACAGTCATAAAAATAGAATCAAAAATGCATGCATGCATAGAAAATAATACGAACAGTCATGACCGAGAAGACGAACAATCATGGTAGGGGTATATGTGTCAATTCGTAACATGTAACGTGTTTGACGAAAAGCCTACCCTATATATATACAAAAGGAGTTATAGTTAGAAGGCGTTACAACTGACAAGTGGCGCATGAGAAATAAAAGGAGTTACAACTGGAGTTACAAAGAGACAATATGGTTATAAAAGGAGGTCTGCATGGAGAATTACGTGCTGCTGAAATAGTGTGAAAGTGCTGCAAGAAGGGGGTTGAAAGAGTGTTGCAAGAGAGTATTAAGCAGAGCAGTGAGAGCCATAAAAGAGCAGTAAGCAGAGCTTTAAGAGTGTGTGGTGTTTTGGTGAATAGTGAGAGAGGTTGGGTTAGCAACAGACCAGTCAGGGTCTTGTATAAGCGAAGGCATTTTTATGTCAATCTTATAGTTTCAAAAGTGCAGTCCAAGTTGGTGCTTGGAATTAGGGGTTGGTGCTCCTTTCTGTTGGTGTAGAGAAATTAGGGGTTGGTGCTCCTTTTTGTTGGTGCAGATAAACCAGGGGTTGGTGCTCCTTCCAGTGGGTGCTGGTAAAGTGATTGTAAAATTGGTATTTTGCAAAGGCTAGATTTGGACGGGAATCCAAGCAGTCATTTTTGAGGAGTAGCCAAATTGGTGAACCTCGTTACATCGTGTGTTGTGGAATGCTCTCTTGTTATATTTGCTTTATTGGGTTTTAAGTTTTCATTGTTTCGGCATTAAGAGTTGAAGATTTAAGTTTTTAATAGCTACACTGATTCACCCCCCCTCTCAGTGTCATTGTGAGACTAACAATTGGTATCAGAGCCAAGTTCCTGAACAAGCTTAATCGGCTAAGGTGATCTTGGAAGTGAGACAATGGCAGGTGGTGAAGGATTCTCATCAAACAAAGCACCATTGTTTGATGAAACTAATTACGCATTCTGGAGACTCAGGATGCAGACATATTTGTGTTCTTTGGGATACGACATTTGGGAGTCAATAGACAGTGGATACACCATACCCACCACTCCTCCAACCGATGTTGCCGGTAAGAAACTGTTTGAGAATAACTCTAAAGCAAAGAATGCTATCATGTGCGGTTTGGTGGACAACGAACTGATAAATATTATGAGTTGTAAAATGGCAAAAGATATGTGGGACAAACTAAGGAGCATTCATGAAGGAGACGACAAGATCAAGGAGGCCAAGTTACAAACGCATCGAGCTCAGTTCGAAGCATTAAAGATGAATGAGGATGAGAACATAGAGGCATACATGCTGAGAGTTAATGGAATCATTAATGCGATTAGAGGACTCGACGAGGAAATGGAAGATGTTGTCGTCATGAAAAAGGTACTAAGATCTCTTCCCCAAAGATTTGATTCCAAAGTTTCTGCAATAGAAGAAGCTAAAGATCTTAATACTTTTAGTATGGATGAGATGCATGGTTCTTTGACTGCATATGAGATGAGAATAGGAAAAACTAAACCCACAGACAGAGAAGCTGCTTTTAAAGCACATAAAAATATAAAAGCAAAACAAGAATCCGAGGAAGAAGAGACATCAGATGAAATAGAAGCAAACTTTGTTCGAAAACTAATCAGGGGAAAAGGAAAATACAGAGGAAAGCTACCATTTAAGTGTTTCAACTGTGGAGGCATTGGGCACTTTGCAACTAAATGTCCTCTTAATGAGAAAAACAAAAGTGATGAAGGTTCACACCAAGAAAGAAGTGACTGGAAGAAGAAACCAAATTTTAGAAAAGGAAACTTCAAGAAGAAAAGTTTCATATCCAAGAATGTCGATCCTTCAGAAGACAGACTCCGGTGAGGATTCTGAAGAAGAAAAAGGTGAAGCTCTTTTCATGGCATTTGAAGAAGAAAAAATAGAGGAAAAATAGGAATGTAATAAAAACCTTGAGGCTGAGGCTGAAGTAGATCTGGAAGGTGAGTTGGTCGCTGCACTTAAAGAGCTGAGTTTAGAAAGGAAAAAGAATAAGAAAACTTCAAGAAAGCTTGAGGATGCCAATGAAATCATATCCAACTTGAAAGTATAGATAGATGAATTTAAGAAAATATCTAAAGATATCAAAGTACAATTAACCATGAAAATAGATGAGTGCAGCAAGTTAGAAGAAGAGATTGTTGGTTTAAGGATACAGCTAGAAGAGATGAATCGAAAATTGAGTTGCTATCACAAACTTGAAGGAAGTTCTATGAAGCTGGACAAGATTATAAATAACCAAAGGACTACAGGCATCAAATTTGGTTTAGGTTTCATCGAAGGAGAATCATCAAATGGATCAAAGGCCATAACTATAGAACCCATAAAGAATGAAGATAAGATCAGGGTTGATCAAGAAAAAATGAATCATGCTAAAGAAAGCAATAAAGCCAGGCACGAGAGGAGTATTGACAATGATGGATTCACCAATGTCACTCATCAAAGGAGAAGAAGATTTATGGCTCCCACTACAAAATGGCAAAGACCATCACCCAGGTTCACTCATTCCTTTTCTGGTTATTGTTTTAAATGCAATGGTTATGGTCATAAGATTTCAGATTGCAAGTATAATGTAGGACAAAGGAACTTTACCAATAGAAATGTTTTTTCATCGCTGATGGATTATGCAGTAGAATGTTATAACTATCATAATTTTGGGCACATTGCAAGAAATTGTCGAAGTACATTTGCAAGCAAATAAACATCAAGGAAGAAAATTTCAACCAAATGGTTTGAGACAAAATAGAAAATTTCTCGAAAAACATACACAGGCTACTGACAAAGAAAAGTCAAAACAAGTGACCAAAACTGTAATCAAACCAGAGTGGAAAGAAAAGGAGCGACCCAAGGAAGAAAAGGAATCCTTGATCGTACAGACAACATTTAAAGCACAGAACAAATCTGCACCATGGATACTTGATAGTGGATGCTCCAGTCATATGACAGGTGACAAACAAAAATTTGAGAAGTTACAGAAATATGAAGGTGGTTCTATAAAATTTGGAAATAATGATGGAGCTAAGATAGTTGGCAAAGGATCAGTTAAGATCGGTGATGGAAAAATCAAGTCAAAAGAAGTCTTGTTTGTGATTGGTCCGAAGCATAACTTGTTAAGCGTAATTCAGATTTGTGACAGAGGTCATGAAGTAATTTTCAAGAAGCAGGGTTGTGAAGTTAGAACAACAAACTATGGAAAGTTGATAGCAACTGGATCAAGGACATCTGGCAACCTGTATACTCTCTCAGAGACTTCAGAAGGAGCATGCTTGATTGGACAGGAAGAAGAAAATTGGTTGTGGCACAAGAGGCTCGGTCATATCAGTTTTGACAATCTAGTAAAAATCAGCTCAAAAAGGGTAGTAAGAGATATTCCCACCATTGGTAAACCTTTAAATAGCATTTGTGCCTCATGCCAAAAGGGGAAGCAAACTAGAGCCACATTTAAAACAAAAGAGTACTTCACAAGCAAACCATTAGAACTAATACATACTGATTTATGTGGACCCATGAGAACTCAAAGCATAAATGGTGACAAATACTTTATGTTGTGCATAGATGATTATTCCAGGATGACATGGGTACTATTTTTGAAGCTTAAATCAGATGCCTTTGAGATGTTCAAGATTTTCAAAAAACAAGTTGAGAATCAAACAGGAAAAAGGATTAAATGTTTAAGATCAGATAGAGGAGGAGAGTTCATTTCAGAGGAGTTTGCAGAGTACTATGAAAAATATGGGATTAGGAGACAGTTTTTAGCAGCAAGGACACCTCAGCAGAATGGTGTGGTAGAAAGAAAGAACAGGACAGTGCAGGAAATGGCACGGACTATGTTGACTGAGAGCAAAATAGCAGACAGATTTTGGAAAGAGGCAGTCCATACTACGGTATACATCCAAAATAGGTGCATGTTGAGGACGCATGAAAGCAAAACTCCGTATGAGCTGTGGTTCGGTAAAAAGGCAACAACAAGATACTTTAAAGTTTTTGGCAGTAAGTGTTACATCAAAAGAACTGAAGATAATCTTGGTAAGTTTGAAGATAGAGCTGATGAAGGTATTTTTCTTGGCTATTCGACAAAAAGCAAAGCCTACACATGCTACAACAAGAGGCTAAAGAAAATTGTGGAGAGTGTCGATGTTAAAGTTGATGAAGGTAGGGAACGAGAAATAAGCTATAAAGAAAACTACCCAATTTATGAAGAAGTTATTGAAGGAGATGAGGAAAAGGAAATGGAAAAGAAATAGAAAATTGACTCAGATGATTTAAGTAGTGATTCAGAAGAGGAAGAAAACAAGAAATTCAAAATAGGCAGCTGGCAGAAAAATCATCCTAGAGAGCAAATAATTGGAGACCCCACAGTTGGTGTTCAGACAAGAAAAAGAGTAGTAAGTAACTACTCTCTATTATCCAACATAGAGCCCAAAAATATTGTTGAAGCAAGCAAAGATGAAAGTTGGATGATGGCAATAAATGAAGAATTAGATCAGATCGAGAAAAACAAAACCTGGGAGTTAGTACCAAGACCTGCAAATAAAAATATAATCGGTACTAAATGGATTTTTCGAAACAAATTGAATGAAGATGGACAAGTAGTCAGGAATAAAGCAAGATTGGTCTATAAAGGCTATGCACAAGTTGAAGGTATTGACTTTGAGGAAACCTTTGCACCAGTGGCTAGACTAGAGGCAATCAGAATGTTTTTGGCTTTAGCAGTTCACAAGAATTTCAAAGTTTATCAAATGGACGTGAAATCAGCATTTCTGAATGGAAAACTTGAAGAAGAGGTCTATATTGAGCAGCCAGATGGTTTCCAACTCGGTGATAATCCCAACTTCATCTGGCAAGTTGAAGAAAGCATTGTATGGCTTGAAACAGGCACCCAGAGCATGGTATGCAAGGCTAGACAACTATCTTACTCAACAAGGGTTCAAAAAGGGTATGGTGGATAGCAATTTGTATGTCAAAATAGAGAATGGCCATCTCATTGTCCTTGTTGTATACGTAGATGATATCATTTTTGGTAGCAACAATGATGAGTCGTGTAAGGATTTAGCAAATAAGATGCAGAAAGAATTTGAAATGTCTATGATTGGTGAACTTTCGTATTTCCTCGGACTGCAAGTTAATCAAAATGAGAAGGGCATATTTATTTCTCAAGTTAAATATGTGAAAGAGATGCTAAAAAAGTTCACAATGGAGGATTGTAAGCCTGTTAGCACTCCCATGACGACAGGTTGCAAGTTGAGCAAGGATGAAAAATCTCCAGATGTTGATCAAACCATGTACAGATCTATGATTGGGAGCCTATTGTATTTGATAGCTACCAGACCAGATATCTTGCAGGCAGTTTGCATGGTAGCACGATTTCAAGCGAGTCCCAAGGAGACTCATGTGACAGCAGTGAAGAGGATTCTTCGGTATCTAAAGGGTACTATGGAGTATGGGTTATGGTATCCGAAAGGTAAGGACTTCACTCTTATTGCGTATTCAGATGCAGATTGGGCAGGATGTGTCGATGATAGAAAGAGTACCAGTGGAGGTGCATTCTATCTTGGAGACAGGTTGGTTGCATGGCACAGTAAGAAACAAGAATCAGTCTCTTTATCCATAGTAGAGGCAGAATATATTGCAGCAACTACGTGTTGTACGCAGGTCTTATGGATGAAACAAACCCTGAAAGATCTTGGCATTAACTTCAATGAGCCAATTTCAGTTAAGTGTGATAACACCAGTGCCATTAACATCTCAAAGAATCCGGTTATGCATTCTCGCACAAAACATATTGCTATCCGATATCACTTTCTAAAGGAGAAAGTTGCGGAAGAAGAGGTAAAGTTGGATTTTGTCCCAACTACAGAGCAAGTAGTGGATATCTTCACAAAACCATTGCCCAAAGAAATTTTTGAGTACCTTCACAATAAATTGGGAGTGGTCATGCTTCCCAAGCACTGACTAGCTATCGGGACCACATTCTCAGGGGGAGCATTTATATATTTGATTATCTTTGTGCTCATATTTGTAATTTTTGCTAACTGTCATAACGTGTGCCTGAGAATGTTGTGCATGGACTCAAGGGGAGTCTGTAGCAGCCCTTTGGTATTATTGTCAAAGGGGGAGAAGAATTACAAGAAATTGCACGTGTGTTGCCAACAATTCCAAAGGGGGAGATTGATGAGCAAGGTGCAGCAACAGTATTGTCATTGTTGTCAACACAGTCAGACAGATCGGTTGATGCAGTGGACAGGAGTTAAGAGGATCTTCAGAGTATGTACAATGATTTTCCAAAAGATCGAAGTGGCCCATATGCAAAAAATCAAAAGAAAATCACAAGGAAGAAAACTGTCGCGATATCGCGACATGTTGAGCAAGAAAGGAAAACTGTCATGATATCGTGACATGTTAGAAAGAGCAAGAAAGGAAAACTATCATGATTTCATGACATGTTCAGAGAGAAAGAGCAAGAAAGCAAAACTGTCACGATTTCGTGACATGTTCGGAGAGAAAGAGCAAGAAAGCAAAACTATCACGATTTCATGACATGTTTGGAGAGAAAGAGCAAGAAAGCAAAACTATCATGATTTCGTGACATGTTCGAAGAGAAAGAGCAAGAGAAAAAGTGTCATGATTTCATGACATGTTGGAAGAAAAAAGGCAAGTAGAAAAGTGTCATGATTTCATGACATATTGCAAGAGAGATAGTACGGAAGAAAAAGTGTCACGATTTCATGACATGTTGGAAGAGAGAAAGGCAAGTAGAAAAAGTGTCACGATTTCATGACATATTGCAAGAGAGATAGTACGGAAGAAAAAGTGTCATGATTTCGTGACATGTTGGAAGAGAAAAAGGCAAGTAGAAAAAGTGTCACGATTTCGTGACATATTGCAAGAGAGATTGTACGGAAGAAAAAGTGTCACGATTTCGTGACATGTCACATTTTCGTGACTTGAAGAGAAGGAAGGCAGAGAAGGAAAAGTGTCACGATTTCATGACATGTCACATTTTCATGACTTGAAAAGAGCAGGAAGGCAGAGAAGGAAAAGTGTCACGATTTCGTGACATGTCGCATTTTCGTGACTTGAAGAGAGCAGGAAGGCAGAGAAGGAAAAGTGTCACGATTTCGTGACATGTCGCATTTTCGTGACTCAGAAAGGGCAGGAAGGAAGAGAATGAAAAAGTGTCACGATATCGCGACATGTCACATTTTCATGACCCGAAGGTAAGAGAAAGAGCAAAGGAGAAAAAGTGTCACGATATCGCGACATGTCGCATTTTCGTGACTCTAGGAGGAGAGAGAAAGTAAGAAGGCAGAAGTGTCACGATATCACGACAAAAGTAAAAAGGAAGAGTACGGAGGCGAAAGTGTCACGATATCATGACATGTTGTGTTTTTGTGGGTACAAGCAAACAAAAGAAGCAAGGAGGCGAAAGTGTCACGATATCATGACATTTGTGTTTTCATGGGTACAACAAGCCAAGAAAAGAAGCAAGGAGGCGAAAGTGTCGCGATATCATGACATTGTTGTTTTCAGGTACAAGGAAGAGGAAAGAGGAATTCATTTTTTTCACGAGCTAAGAAGAGAACCCAGCCGAAATAAGATATGTGACAATTAACTAAAGTTATACAGCAGTTACAGGGGCCGTTACAAAATAAAATCATGCAGCTAATATAAGAACAGTCGAAGAAGGAGAAATCGAATAGTCATAAAAATAGAATAGAAAATGCATGCATGCACAAAAAAGAATATGAACAGTCATGGTAGGGGTATATGTGTCAATTCGTAACATGCAACGTGTTTGACGAAAAGCCTACCCTATATATATACAAAAGGAGTTATAGTTAGAAGGCGTTACAACTGACAAGTGGCGCATGAGAAATGAAAGGAGTTACAACTGGAGTTACAAAGAGACAATATGGTTATAAAAGGAGGTCTGCACGGAGAATTAAGTGCTACTGAAATAGTGTGAAAGTGCTGCAAGAAGGGGGTTGAAAGAGTGCTGCAAGAGAGTATTAAGCAGAGCAGTGAGAGCCATAAAAGAGCAGTAAGTAGAGCTTTAAGAGTGTGTGGTGTTTTGGTGAATAGTGAGAGAGGTTGGGTTAGCAACAGACCAGTCAGGGTCTTGTATAAGCGAAGGCATTTTTATGTCAATCTTATAGTTTCAAAAGTGCAGTCCAAGTTGGTGCTTGGAATTAGGGGTTGGTGCTCCTTTCCGTTGGTGCAGAGAAATTAGGGGTTGGTGCTCCTTTCTGTTGGTGCAGATAAACCAGGGGTTGGTGCTCCTTCCAGTGGGTGCTGGTAAAGTGATTGTAAAATTGGTATTTTGCAAAGGCTAGATTTGGACGGGAATCCAAGCAGTCATTTTTGAGGAGTAGCCAAATTGGTGAACCTCGTTACATCGTGTGTTGTGGAATGCTCTCTTGTTATATTTGCTTTATTGGGTTTTAAGTTTTCATTGTTTCGGCATTAAGAGTTGAAGATTTAAGTTTTTAATAGCTACACCGATTCACCCCCCCTCTCAGTGTCATTGTGAGACTAACACGCAGGTGTTTACAAGAGGAAGATAGTTTTGATGTTTTAAGAGCAGCCCATGATGAGCCATGTGGTGGCCATAATGCAGCTAAGAGGACTATTCATAAAGTGTTACAAACTAGTTACTATTGGCCGAATCTGCATAGAGATGCACAAGTTTATGTAACAAGGTGTGATCCATGTCAGAGAATGGGGATACCTAACCCTTCATCCAAAATGCCTCTCCATCCACAGGTAGTCTTAGAACCTTTTGAAAAGTGGGGGCTAGATTTTGTAGGTCCTATAAGTCCTATTTCTCAATTCAATGAATACATTCTAGTGTGCACTGATTATGTTACAAAGTGGACTGAAGTTAAGGCCATGTCAAATGCTAGGAAAGAAAAAGTTGCTAACTTCCTTTATGAGAATATCTTACAAAGATTTGGAGCCCCTAGGGAGATTGTGTCCGACCAAGGTCCCCAATTCATGTTTGATGTAATTTCTACCTTTGTTAGAAGATATCAAATAGCTCATAGAAAATACTCACCCTACCATCCACAAGCCAATGGACAGGTAGAAGTCACCAATAGGGAGTTAGAAAATATCTTGACAAAAATAGTTGCTTCCCATAGGACATATTGGTTCCATAAGCTCAAGGAAGCTATTTGGGCATATAATACTACATGGAAGTCTACCACCGGTCTCACCTCTTACCAAATGGTTTATGGTAAGAATGCAGTCATGCCAATAAATTTTTAAATAGTAACTCTATGAACAACAATAGGCATTGATCTTTCCACCATTCAGAAGGATCGCTTGCTAAAACTAAATGGTTTGGATGAACTCAGATTGAATGCTCTTCAAAGAACAAAAATTTTGCAAGAGCAAAGAAATAAATGGCATGACAAAAACATAGTTCCAAGGACCTTTCAAATAGAATATTGGGCACTTTTATATGATTCTAAATTTTAGGACTTCAAAGGTAAGCTAAGAACAAGGTGGTTGGGTCCTTATGAAGTTGAAGAAGTTTTTGGAAATGGAATAGTGAAGCTAAAAACTATAGATGATGTAGATTTTGGTCTACTAGTTAATGGTCATAGGCTTAAGCTTTACAGGAAGCCTATATCTAAGTCAGATTTCATCAAAAAGATCACTCAACAGAAGGAACTACAATTCATCCATGAATTGCAGCCTCATTCTGACCTGTGAGTCTCTATCTTGAATAAAAAATAAATAAATAAAATAAAAATAAAGAGTCTATGTGTGAAAACCAGTTTTGGCACACATAGGGCAAAAATAGAAAAGAAAAGAAAAAAATGGTTTCTAAATTGTTTGTTTATGCAGATTTGATCCTCATATTCCTTGGTGGATCCATTTCTTTCCAACAATTCAGATGATCAATGCATTCTAGTCTTGAATGATAAATACTTAAGCATCTTTCTTCCATTTATACATAGTTTGTATTCGTTCATTTTATTTTTCTTACATGTATGTTATTAAGTATGAATATTATTTGTATTACTCTGTTTATCTTCAAAATTTTCCCTTCCTTGTTTAATAAGTACATCCTTATAGTTGGGGGGAATACAATTTTCCAAAACAGAGTCTTTAAAACGTTTTCTCCAGTTTACTGTAGAAAACAACAATAGATTCACATGTTCCATTTATTGCCAGTTCAACTGAATGAGTTATTCAAATTTTGAATATTTCCTTAGTCTAAGTGGCAATATATCATAAGTGCACAAATTTCATTTGGTGCAAATTGAAACCTTATAAATTCAAATGTATGAAAGTAAATTGGAGTTAAAATTGGTGACTAAGCTGATGAATGTGCAAAAACCAATGTAACATGGCAGGTGAATCAATGGTACAATTGTCAATAGTTGAGTGAGATAGCAATCAAGTTCATCATTGGGAGTAACATCAACATAATCACAAGCTGCATCCGAACGTTGGCTACTCCAAATTAGTCATAGATTTCCTATGCTGCCAAAGTTGGCTGAATATCCACCAATTCCAAGAAATGATTGATATCATTACCTGGACATCTAGCAGATTTTTCATTTAATTCACATGCAGGATCAATGAAGGAGGATTTATGGATCACATGCAAAGTACCATATGTCTTCCATAATTACCATTTTCTGAATCATTTGCATCACCTCCCCAAAAATTGCTTTAGTTGTTTTCTCTTACCTGCAAGTTTTACGAATTTTGTTGCAAAGATGTTGGGTCCTGTAAAGAGAGTCAAACCAGACAATGTTCAATATTTGCATATTGGCAAAAGGGCAAAGAAAATACTCACAAAATTACACTGGTGGCAAGAATTTGAGCATTTTCAAGGGTCTGATGATAAAGTTGCTTATGATTTTGTGATGAATATGGATATCAACACCATGGTTGCAGAGCTTGTCCATGGGGTCAAAGTTACAGTTTTAGAAAAGAATATTGCCAAGGTGTTGAATTTTCCAATGAAGGGAAAGAAATGGTATAGGTCAAAGGACCAAAGATCAAAATCCTTGTTAGCAATATACCATTTCGTACCAAGTTGGATAGAGATGCTAACGAAAATATCAAGGGAATCTACACAAAACCTATGCCTCAAGAGTGGAAGGACGTAAGTAAAGTTGTTATCAAGTATTTTACTTTAGAGGGTAGATTCAATATCATCAATGGGTATCATTTAGTTTTCCTGTTACATGTGCATGATAGAAAGAATAAACGTTATCAGTTTAGTGTGTCATATTACTTGAAGAAGGCATTCCTAACCATGGCTAGAAAAGTTAAAAATGATACACATAGTGCACTAGCACATCCTGGATTGATTAAAATGTTGATTGAAGATGCTCTTCAAAAGCATACAAATTTCACATGGTCCCAAATTTTTAGTGCAACTACTATCCCTGAGGTAGAAGAAATAGGAAAGGAGGAATCTGAGGAAGAAACCTCAGAAGATGAAGAAAATTCTTAAAAAGAGATCAAATCTGAGGGGGCATCTGAGGATTCTGAACAAAATAAGAAAATAAAACTAAAGGCAAAAATAAGGTGTCTTCTGAAGAGGAAGAATCCAGTGCTAACACTACCTCAAATGATACCAGTGAATCCCTCTCTAAATCAAGAAGAAAAGTCTATGAAGAAAAAGGGTAAGAAAAATATTGATTCTTCAGAATCAGAGTCCATTGAGAAAAGCAGTTCAGAAGAGGAACTTGCTAAAAATAAGATGAGGGTTTCCAAGAAAATCCCTCCAAAAGATCCAGCTAAAAAGGGTAAGACAATTGTAAAAACTACAACTCTAGCCAAAGAAAAGAGTCCAGCCATAGAAAAAACCACTCCTACTAGAGTTAGAACCAGATATCCTTTAGGATTGTAAAAAGCAAAGCAACACATGAGGAACCTACCCAAATTAATCTTGAGGAAGAAGAAGATAAAGGAGAAACAAAGGTAGCCATGGAGATACTAGAAGAACATGCACAAGAGGAATATGAGGAACATGCACAAGGAGAAGGTACAACACAAGAACATAATCGTATTCGTACTCTGGAAGTTGAAGTAAAAGAATTAAGATTCAAACTGGAGAAACACCAGATATTTATGAATGATTTCATGCAGGTTCAACTAAACATAATTGAAAAATTTGAGAAAAAGATCCAATATTTCTCAATGGAAGAGACATTAAAATAATTTAGCAAATCAAGATCACCTTCTCTTCCACCAGAGAAAATGTTGGATGAAATTATTGATGAAATTGCAACGCCAGTCTAGCCAACACTTGAAACTATGAAGGATACTCCACCAGTTCAATAAGTACATGAATCAATGGAGCCAATATATGTAGACCTTAAGAATTATAATGTTGGATCCAGGGTTAAAGCGAGGCCTAAATAAAAGGTTGGAAGAATGGATGAACAAGGCACAAAGTAGGTCATAGTAGCAGTAATAGAACAAATCCCTATTATACCTACTACAATACCAATCCCATAATAGTAGGAAGACACAACTAAAGCAAGTGAATCCCAAGCCACTCAGAAGAATGATCGGTCTACAGCAACAACTGCATCCACTCCAAAGTAGACTCCTACAGTAGCCACCACATCTACTCCAAAGCAGACTCCTACAGCAGCATCTGAGGCCACTACATCAGTTCCAAAGACAACTACCACCATGACACAGAAGAAGAAAAAGAGAACTTAGTCTAGGACTGTTATCTTTTTATGATATTTGCCATTTTGCAATATTTACCGTTTGGCACACAAATTCCATTTGGTGCCAAAAGTCTAAAAACTCCTTAAATATTCATATTTTGGTTGCATAGGGGACATGCAACAGTGTTAGTTGGGGGGAATGATAAGGTTTATAAATAGGCCTAAAAACTTCATACTTTTGCCTCTTTTTGACACCCAAAATGATATATTTTGAAGGTTTATATGATGATATGAATGCTATTTATATTAATATATATGCTATGTTTGACTTAGTTAAACAATGATATGAATTGTGTGTATGATGCTATGATTGCATGGAATGTATTTTGGAAATGCATTGGAAGTATGTTTCTATTTTAATAGATTACTTCTCCAAATTCTTCAGTACTTACTAAATAAAGTAGTCGTAGGAATACAAGCATGCCAATCAACATCAATAGTTGATACATGAAGACTAGAAGCCAGATCAGTGACAAAGTAGTCGATATATAGCAGATAACAACTTCAAGAAAAAGAAAAAACTCTAAAATATCAAAGGAACTATTTTCCTTGGATATAGGAATATGCCAGACTGAAGAAGAATAAGTCAACACCTTTTTAGCAATACAACTACAGTCCTATTAGAAGAACATCACTTCTCAACTAAAGATCATGAAGACTTGGACAGATCACTTCATGATCTGTCCAACGTATTAGTATCTACTTGTTAGATATTTGTTATGTAATTATGATAAAGAACAACACTACACTAGAAGTTAGCAGTCAGTTATTGTAGATATTTTATCTAAAAGAATAATACACTCGACTATATATGTTAGCCTTGAGTTTGTAAATATTGGGGGTGGATGGTTGTTAATATATGGAATATAGTTTGAGCACTTAGTTTTCCAATCAAGATGTCTAAGTTAGTACTTCAATGTATCCTCTTTGTTCTATCCAAGACTGTATCCTTCCTTACTGAAGAACAATTTTCCACTGTGAATAAAGGAGCTATCTTGAATCATATCTTGTCTCTATTATTTTTGTTGAATGTGATGAATTAAATTAGATTAAGAGGGAAGGATCTAGATTGGAATGGGCTGATAAGGAACCATCAACCGATTATAGTTGTTATGTTCTCTTTCCTCCATTATTAGTTAGATTTCAAGTTATGTCTAGATCACTTAGCTAGAATACATTTTAGAATTTAAGTATAGAAGTTAGTCATTAGATTTTATAGTTCCTTAGTAGTTTTGATGGCACCAATTCCAACCATGGTCCTGTTTTAGTAATCCATTCTTTAGGATACATTTTCAATGCTTTGCCAAGTTTTCAGTCATGTTTTCTTAAGTATAAACCCTTCAAAAAATATCGAAGGAAGATAGTGGCTTATATTGAGTTGGCTCCTTTTAAATCCAACCTGGTCGATAAATTTGAGTGATAAGTTAAGTTCCTTTTGACAGAAGAAAATCAATGACATTTGCAAGTTAGTTTTAGGGCCCATCATATTTCACGGTGCCAAAGTTTGATAAATTAAAGTGGACTGAGGACTCCAAAGAGCATGTAAGCACATTTGTACACTCATGCTTTAGAATCCAAAATGACAATGCTCTCATGCTTATAAAATTTCCTTAGATATTAGGAGGAGACACCATAGAATGGTACAACCAATTGCCTAGTCATAGTATTTATATTTTCAAAAAATTGGTTGACCAATTCTTTGAGCACTTTGTCCTTAATATTAGAAATAAATTCTCATTGTCTGACGTTTGTGCTTTAAGACAACATGATAATGAGTCTATCTATGATTTTTGCAACCATTGGAGGGTCATCATTACCAAATTTTCATTCACCCTACCAATGGAAGAGCTTATAAAACTATTCACCAAGGGTTTTTAAAACCCATCACTCATTTGAAGAAGCTCTAGCATAGGCTGGTGTCATCGAGGAGATAAAAATCCAAGAAGGCATACTTAAGCCTAGGAAAAATGAATGGAAAAACAAGGGCCAATACAAAAGTAATTATTCTGGTCAATCAAAATCAACACAAGACACTCTGGAAAATTAGTCTAATAATGTCAATCAAGTGGTCATGAGCTAGTTGGCAATGGCTAAAAAAAATTAGTGCAACAACCACCGCAAAAAATTACTTATCATGCAATGTCCTTAGTATCCCAATAAATACAAATCACAATGCCAACCGTGGAGAACCATCATCAATGATAGTCTATCCAACAGAATCACTAATACACCCCTTTGTCTGAGTTGTATGCCTCCCTATTTCAAAGGTTGTACATCATAAATAAACTTGCATTTCCTAAAATCAGACCAGATGATCCCGCTAAATGTGGTAAAAATTATCAGGAACATTTGTTTTATCCTTACCATAGGCAAAGTGGGCATGACATCAATAATTGCCATGTATTAAAAGACATAGTTTAAGACCTTATTTACTTTGGGGCTATCAAGCTTGACAATCCATTTGCTCAACAAAACCAAAATCTTGGTATTTTACAAATGCCACTTGCTCATCATGAGGAGGTGCAACCAACTATGTGAGGGGCTAACACCAAAACTCCTAATAAATTTAACCGTGTCCAACAATACCAAGGTTTTGTCAGTGCCATTCATGTGGTAACTAGAGACCAATGAAATAACCAGCAAAATGCAAGGCAACAACCTCAAGCAAGTGTGTCGCAACCTATCACATCACCTCCCATTCAAATTTCTCCTAATCCTTTCTCACCAATACGTATTCCTATCCAACAAAATTCCTCCATTCATCTCATCAATCATCCTCCATGATGAGTCATCTCATTGAGTAGCCGATTAACCACAAGCCTAAATATGGCTTCTACAAAATTGTGAATATATTAGCTAATTCAACAATATCCCCCACATCATGAGGCATTAATGGATATTCTAAAATACATTGAATTACAATCTCAAGATGCTAATGCATTCAAACATGCATGGAGCCTTCCATAAAATTTTATGACTTTGAGATTAAGCCAATCTCATCAAAATTAGTAGATCCTCCATTGCACATCATGGCTCTAATTGACAGGAATCCTTTCAAAAGAGTTCTAATTGATACCAGTTCCTCCATTAATATCATCACCACATCTACCCTTCATCATATTAACCTTCCTCCATATCATATCACCAAGTCATCCTTCACCCTAAAAGCATTTAACGATGCTTTATGTTTCACAATTGGTATTGTTGTTTTACCCATCAAAGTGGGGATCAAAACTTTGCACACTATGTTCCACATCTTGGAAGGATCCATGGTGTACAATGTAATCCTTGGAAGACCTTGGATGAGGGATATGAGATGTGTCCCTTCCATACTACATCAATGTCTAAAATACATTCATGAAGGACAAGTACATTGCATACCAATGAATGTTGAACTGTTTAAGTATTGCAATTTTATCTCAAATCCTGATGAATCCATACTTCCTTCCATCCATATTTTCCTATCACCATCATCCAATCCATATACCACTCCACCCATTTCTTCATCAAAATATCTCATTCCTAAGGAGCCTCTTATCACCAATCACTACCAAGATTCCATACCCCCTCATCATCTTCATCATTGACTACATGCACATGTGGTAAAAGTCAATCTAAATCATAAAAATTATCACCTTTCATAACTTTGCCTTCCACATCATCCTCCATCCATTAACCTTCCCAATCCAATCCATATCCATCATCCAAAGTTTCACAAGTCGAGTTGATAGATTGTGAGATGTATTTATATCTACCATTTCCTGAGATATTATCCAACCATGATCGTTCCATACCATCATTCACTACCATAGTCCACCTCACTAATCTTGGTATTGGTGAATATGTGATCCAAGAAATCATAGTTACACCACTCACCATTCTAATTACTAAGGAGTTCAGTCACCCACATGATCCACCTTTATCTATAGGAGTAGTATATGACATGGATTCAACTCCCAACAACATAAATTTTGTATATGGGGGATTGATTCTTCGTCCAATATAGCTTCCCTAGAAGAACCCAAAGAACCAACACCTTCCAACATACAAAACATGTCAGGATTTCCATCCCATTATTTTCACATAGTTAATTGGTAGGGTCATGGCTTAGGACTACATGAATAGGGAATGCACGACATTATCGATGTTCCATATCAAGAAATGCATGACCGTTCAGGCTTAGGTTACACTCCACTTTACACCACCTCTTCTCTTGAACAAGCCTTCCAAAGGCTTAATATAAATTTAGGAGATCTCCACCCCGATGACTCTGATGATGAAATCTATGAATAATTAAAACTCATGTTGATAATTTCTAATGAATTTGAAGAGTAATCGAAGCCCATCATACCCATACCGAACATAATGAGTTTTATATCAAAATGGTCCCCATTCATGAGCCCATATTTCACTTTCTTCTTCCATAAGAGTGAGTCACACCTACCAATGAACCACCACCTCCATATCATTAATCCATCCCATTAGCCAAAATTGTAATATATGTACATAATACAAAATACAAAAACAATGGTTTTCACCACTACAAAAAAAAATAAAACAAAAAAATATTTTTTTTTCCGCATTGCATGTATATATCATTTAGCTAAGTGGATTTATTTGTGTTTCTTACTGCTATTTAGGTTTACCAAGGTCGTAGCATCGGTTCTTAGGCTCTATTTATCCCATCCATTTCACCTTCTCCATTTTTTCTTAAGTCAACATGAATATTGTTGACTTATTCACCCCACTTCGTAATCCATATGATTTGGCAAAGCCAATTCCAATTGAAATAAGTCTTATTTATATGAACCATATTTCCTCGCCAACCTCATTTTTTGATTTTGTCCTATCCAAGGAATTGTTAAGGGCTTCAACCAATTACATTCCTCCATCCCCTCCATCTTCACCTTCACCTTTGAATCTTGAGGTTTTCCAAGTAGACGTAGATGAGGAAAAGTCAATATAGTTTGATAACATCATAAATGAAATTCATTTGATACCTATACCCCATAAAATTGAGTAAGGTTTCCACATGTCCATTGAAGATACCATATATGTGGACCTTAAAGATAATACCCAAATTATCAAAATTGAAAAAATTTTATTCAATGATGAACAAGAGCAATTAATTGCTCTCCTCAAGAGGAAAAATGACATTTTTGCATGGTCCTACAATGATATGATTGGTCTTGATCCTAGCTTGGTTGTCCACAATCTCACCTTACATCTTGATGCTAAGCTAGTCAAACAAAAACTTAGAAGGGTGCATCCTACAATTGCCCTCTTGGTCAAAGAAGAGCTCCAAAAGCTATTATATGTGGGTTTCATTGTATCCATTGATTATCCTGAGTGGCTCTCAAACATGTTATTTGTTTGCAAGCCTAACAAGGCGATACATGTTTACAATAACTTTTGAGATCTTAACAAAGTGTATCCTAAGAATGAATTTCCTCTTCCAAATATTGATACTCTTGTTGACACCTGCACTGGCCATAAAATGCTTTCTCTCATGGATAATTTTTTAGGATACAACCAAATTCGAATAAATTCTGATGACCAACACAAAACAACATTAACTACACCATGGGGAACTTTTTGTTACAAGGTGATGTCTTTTGGCCTTAAAAATACAGGTTCCACTTATCAATGTGCCATGACATACATTTTCCATGATTACATGTATAATATTATCAAAGATTATGTGGATGATCTCTTGGAAAAATATAAAACTTGACAAGAACACATTGGTGTATTGGAAAAAGTCTTTGATCAAATTCTAGAGCATAATGTAAGGTTGAACCCCAATAATTGTGTCTTTGGTGTTACCTCTAGCAAAATACTAGGGTTCATTGTCTCCAAAATAGGCATTGAGGTGGACCCAAAAAAATTCAAGGCCATCATGGATATGCCTCCCCCAACAAATTTAAAGGAATTGTGTAGTTTACAAGGAAAGATTCAATAAATCCATTATTTCATTGCACAAATTTCTAAAAAATGTAGCCCATTCAATCACATGCTACAAAATGGGTGCCCATTTTCTTAGACATATGAGTGCCAAAAAGCCTTTGATGACATTAACCAATACCTAACTTCTCTGACAATATTATCTCCTCTTCGTTTGGAGGTTCCATTCTATATTTATGTTTCAAAAACAAAATTTGCATTAGGGAAAATGCTTGCACAAAATAATTAAGAAAATCGAGAACAAACTATCTATTACATTCATTGAACATTGGTAAGCTATGAAACTAGATACACTTATGTAGAAAAATTATTCTTAGTAGTGGTTTTTACCACTAAGAAAATTTGACATTACATGCTTAGTCACACAACATATATCATAGCTAGATAAAATCTTCTACGTTATATGATGTCTCACACTTAAAATAACACTCGCACCGCTAAAAGGATAATACTTCTCACTGAATTTGACCTTGAATTCATTAGCCAAAAATCCATTAAAGGTTAGGTCATAGCCGATCAACTTGTGGAAGCTCCACTACCTAGTGTGTTGGACTCTAGAGCATACTTTAGAGTATCTTCCCTAAAGTATCTAGGTTCTAAATATTTAGCATTAATTTCAATATAGTTGCACCAGCTTTACGATTTGAGAGGAAGTCAGTTTTGTTGTGAGAACATATAGGGAATTGTTTAGAGTGTTTCTAAACATAGTAGGAGAAAGTAAGATCTCCATAATAGTAGAGATTTTAAACTGATTGGAGTGCTATCAAAACATTGTAAGTTCTTATGATTATTAATATAATGAGTCTATTTTCTCATTTCGGTATCAGATCCAAGTTTGCTCAGATGGATCAAAACCTGTGGAGAGTGGTGTGAAGAGATCTGAAGCACGCACTTTGTCAGAGAAAATCAAGTGGCTAGCACTCAACAGAGTTGCAAGGAAGAGCTTGAGTAAATTTTTCATATCTCATGCATCCTGAGGTATTTTCTGATGAAAATGTGAGGGTTTTTATATAAGTGAATCAAGAGGACGCAGTCAAACTTTCAGGTAATTTGGAGCTCATTTACTGATTTTATTAGCATTTTGAGTTTTCCAATAAAATGGTTGTATAAGGTGGAATACAGGGTATTTTATTCTTAAAATTTAGGAGAAATATTATTTAAATAAAATCATCATTCAGAAAAAAATTCAGGTTGTTTGGATTTGTATTGATCAATTTGTTTGAATATTGATTGTTTTCTTCAAAAAATCCTAGATCCAGAATTGTGATAAATAGGGAAAAAGTAAATGATCACATATTTTTCACCTTTCTGAATTTTATTCTAAAATTTAGAGGGTTTTCATATTATTGTCTCAGGAATACAGAGTTTAATTTTTAGAAATTTTGGATCTGTATGGATTGATTTATGTTAAAAACATTGAGGTTGTCTAAAAAAACACTCTAAGATCTAGAAAGGGCAAAAGTAAATTGATCACATATTTTTCATTTGTGTGAATTTGCTTCTGAAATTTAGTGGATTTTCATATATGTATACCAGAAGTCTACAATAAAAATTTCAGTTTTTTCCAATCAGTATTGGCTGATTTATGATAAATTTGGTGCTTGAGATTTTGGTAAATAAAAAGAAGCATGTATTTTTGCAATCAGAGGTTAATTCTGAGAGAGTGACTTAACAAGTTGAGTTAATTGATTAAAATAAGATCTTATACTACTATTTATTGCAAAAATATTGTATTAGAATATATCTACATTATTCCAAATATTTTTTGATTAGCATCAATGGCTTCCAATAACAATCTTCCCATTCCTGAATTTAATGGGTTAGATTATGAGTATTGGTCTATCAAGATGAAGACCTTACTCATAGGTAAGGGGTTATGGGATATTGTAGAAGAAGTCTACAATGAACCTGCAAATTGGACCACCTTGAGTGTAGCTGATAGAACCAATAAAAAATATGCCCAAAAGAAAAACTCATTTGCTCTCTACCATCTCTGAGCAGCTTTGGAGAAAAGCATCTTTCCAAGGATTTCTTCTTGTTCAACAGCCCTAGAAGCATGGACAACCTTGATAGATAGCTATAAATGGAGCAATCAAATGAAGTAAGTGAGGCTTCAAACATTGAAGAGATATTTTGAGAATATCAAGATGCAAGATGATGAAATATTGGGAGATTATTGTGTGAGAGTGAAAACAATTGTAAACAAAATGGAGACACTTGGTGAAAACATAAAAATTGAAGTAGTTGTGAAGAAAGTGTTGAGAACACTACTTCATATATGGAACCATATTGCTATCATTATCGAGGAGTCTAAATATTTGTCTACTCTAACTTTTTATGCTCTAATTGGTTCTTTGATGTCTCATGAAGAGAGATTACAGGGTTCTACTTCATCAATCTTTGGAGGTGATGACAAAGCATTCTCATCCAAGGAAGGTAAGGCTTATGGAAGAGTACAAGGTAGAGGAAAAGGAAAAGGTCAAGGAAGAGGTCAAGGAAGAGGAAAAAGAAGAGGAAGAGCAAGAGGTAGAGGTAGATCAAGAGGTGGCAATCAAGGTAGAGGAAGAGGTGACAAAACAAACAAATCTTGTTACAATTGTGGTAAGGTTGGTCACTTTTCTAGAGATTTTTGGTCCAAAACTTCTCAAGAAGGGTAAGGTAATAACTATGGAAAATATGGAGAAGAGGAAGGAAATTATTGAAATATGTTTCTCACCTATGGCAAATCATATCAAAATATCAATGAAACTTGGATTTTGGATACTGGTTGCTCAAATCATATGAGTGGCAAAGAAGAGCTTTTTTCTACAATGGATTCCACCTACAAGTCAAAGATAAAATTGGGAGATGAAAAGACACTACAAGTTGAAGGCATGGGAGCCATGGAGGTTCCAAAGAAAGAAGGTACAAATAAGAGAAACACAATTTATTACACCCCCAAACACAAACATAATTTGCTTAGTGTTGGAAAAATAATGGAAAAGAACTACAAGCTTGTTTTTGAAGATGGAAAATGTGTAATTTTTGACAAAAATAATTTTAATAGAGTTGTTACACACGTGCCTATGAAAAATAATAGGTTTTTTTCTCTTAAGTTTGGGGAACAAGGGGGTGTCCAACTTGCTAATGTGGCCATAGAAAATCCAAGTGTGCTTTGGCACTTGAGATATGGTCATATTAACTTTGCACACTTGAAGTTATTGACTTCACAAGCTATGGCATGTGGATTGCCAAAAGTTGAAGAGTACAAGGAGGTGTGTTAAGGATGTGTTTTTGGAAAAAACTCAAGAACCAAGTTTCCAAGATGATAAGCATGGAGAGCAAGCCATCCAATATAATTGATACATTCAGACATTTGTGGTCCAATGAATACCAAAAGCTTGGGTAACAATTCTTACTTTCGCACTTTCATTGATGATTTCTCTAGAATGTGTTGGATTTATTTTTTGAAAACTAAAGATGAAGCTTTTGAATGTTTCAAAGATTTCAAAAATAATGTAGAGAATCAAAGTGAGTATGTTGTAAAGAGATTAAGGACTGATAGATGAGGGGATTTTTGTTCAAATGCATTTCTCAAATTTTTTAAAGATTGTGGGATCAAAAGGCAATTAACTACTACTGACACCCGACAACAAAATGGTGTGGCTGAAAGAAATAACCACACTATTGTAGAAATGGCTAGATCAATACTTCAAACAAAGCAAATCAGTAACATGTATTGGGTTGATTCTGTTAGAACAAGTGTTTACATTTTGAATAGGAGTCCTACTTCTAGTTTATATGGGATGACTCCTTATGAGGGTTGGTATGAAAAAATCCAAATGTAAAACACTTCAAAGTTTTTGGTTGTCTTGCATATGCACACATTCCTGATGAAACAAGAAATAAACTTGACCCCAAAATTCAAGCATGTATTTTCATTGGGTATTGTGAGTCTTCAAAGGCATATAGGCTCTACAACCAAAAACACATAAAGTTGTAATTTCCAGAGATGTGATTTTTGATGAAGGGGGAGTATGGGGTCATCGAAATTTTTTTTTTGATGATGAATCTCATGATGCAAGTTCCTCTCAAGTGCAGCCCAAAAATATCAAATGAAGTCCTCCTCCAAGCCCAAGTATGAGATCTATTTCAAGCACAACTGATGCTACTCCAAGTCCTTATCCACAAATATTAGTAAGTTATTCACCAATGGATATTGATTATCCATCAAGAGGTAATATAACACTTCAACACCATCCTTCTTTTCAAATTTTGGATAAGAATTTCCAAAAAAGGTACACTAGAAGCCAAGCTAGTGAGATCAATGCAATTTTGAAAAGACTTGAAAATTTGCACATGTATGATGATGATGACTCTCAAGAGCCTAAGGGTGATGTTTTAAACTATGATTTAATGAATAGTATAGATCTAGATTTATCTAGTTATGAAAAAGCATGCACTCATGATGTATGGCAACAAGCCATGAAAGCAAAAATGACCTCTATTAAAAATAATGATACTTGGGAGCTAGTAGAGCTTCCTAAAGGCAAGAAATGTGCTGGATGTAAATGGGTCTACAAGACCAAGTTTAATTCTGATGGGAGCATTGAAAGACACAAGGCAAGGCTAGTAGAAAAAGGGTTTACTCAGAAGTATGTGATTGACTATGAGGAGACCTTTGCTCCTATTTCTAGACAAGAGACAATTAGACTAGTAATTTCCTTGGTTGCTCACAAAGGGTGGAAAATTCAGCACATGGATGTTAAAAGTGCCTTTCTTAATGGGTACTTGAATAAAGAGGTTTTGTGCAACAACTTGAAGGATTTGAAGAACAAGTTAAGGAGCATATTTTCTAAAAATTAAAGAAAGCATTGTATGGCCTCAAACAAGCACCAAGGGCATGGTACTCACACATTGATGGCTAATTTCAAAGGTATGGACTCACCAGGAGCAAAAGTGAGCCTACTATATACTATATAAAACAAGGTAAATACATTATCATTGTATGCTTATATGTGGATGATCTAATATTCATGGGTAGTAGTGCTAAGATGAATAAGGATTTCAAAAAATCCATGATGAAATAATTTGAAATGAAAGATCTAGGCTTGATGCATTACTTACTATGCATGGAGGTACATCAAACAGGTAAAGGGATCTTCATATATCAACATAAATATGCTCAAGATATGATAAAGAAATTTTCTATGGATAAATTCAAGTTTGTTACAACTCCAATGGGTCATGGGATCCAATTGAGAAAAAATATGGATCACCAAAAGTTGACATGACCACTTACAGGAGCATGGTTGTGAGTCTAATGTTCCTCATCAACACAAGGTTGGATATTCAATATGCAGTTTATCTTGTTTCAAGGTATATGGCTGATCCATCTAAAGTTCATCTTCAAGAAACTAAAATAATTTTGAGATATGTAAAGGGTACATTGGATTTTGGGATCCATTACCACAAATGTAATTCTGTAAAATTAGTTGGCTTTAGTGATAGTGATTGGGGTAGAAATATAGATGATAGAAAATCTACTTCAGAGAATTATTTTAGTCTTGGGTCAAGACTAATTACATGGAGTTATAAAAATCAGACTGTTGTAGCATTATCATCTACTGAAGATGAGTACATAGCAATCATAAATGCTAGTACCCAAGATTTATGGTTGAGAAAAGTTCTTGAAGAAATAGGAGAAAGACAAAGTGGTCCTACCAGATTGTACTGTGATAATATGAGTGCCATCCAATTGGAACATAATCCTATCCACCACAACAGGTCAAAATATTTTGATATGAAGTATCACTTCATTCAAGACATGGTGGAGAAACAGGTGGTTGAGCTATGACATTGCAGCACTTTGGACAACATAGCGGACATCTTCACCAAAGGAGTTGTGAAAGCTCAGTATATAAAGTTGAGAGACTGTCTAGTCAGTCCTCTCAACTTCAATGGGGAGAATGTTGGACTCTAGAGCATACTTTAGAGTATCTTCCCTAAAGTATCTAGGTTCTAAATATTTAGCATTCATTTAAATATAGTTGCACCAAATTTACTATTTGAGAGGAAATCAATTTTTTTGTGAGAGCATATAGGGAATTTTTTAGAGTGTTTATAAACATAGTAGGAGCAAGTAAGATCTCCATAATAGTAGATATTTTATACTAATTGGAGTGCTATAAAAGCATTGTAATTTCTTATTATTATTATTATTCTAATGAGTCTATTTTCTCATAGTGATCATCCTTTGATTATTGAGCTCCTAGATGATTCGGTATTCACTGTCACTAAACAATAAGATGCCATTCTAGAGGAGGATGTCAATATCACACTATTATTTGATGGTTATAAGTGTGCAAAAGGTCAAGGTGCTGGAGTCATGTTTCATACACCCTAGGGGGTACATATCCCTTTATCATTCAAACTTGAATTTCAATGTACAAACAATATTGTAGAGTAAAAAGCCTTAATATTAGGCCTTCAATCAGCCATAGCTATGGGCATTAAGTGCATCTCGATATTTGGTGATTCTCAACTTGTTGTTAAGAAAAATAACAGAGAATACTATTACAAAGAACATACCATTAATATTTACCATGAAGTAGCAAAAAAATTACTCCATACATTTGAATGGTATGAAATCAATAGTTTGCCATGTTTGACTAATGTATTTGTAGATGCAATGGACTCCCTTGGATCATTGATTCCAAAATACTCCTTAGGAGAGGTACAAACCCTTATTATTTCAACAATATCTAAATTTGCAATTGTTCATGCTGAATATAAGGATGAAAAGGATGTTTGATTCATTCGCATCCATACAAGGTCAAGCCAGATAGTAGTCTTTATCAAGTTTGGAACACTCCCATATGACATGTTTTGAATTACTAAATGCACTTTTAATCAAAAAGCAACTTGTTTTATTCTCTTGGAGGACATTTTGTATAAGCATGGTTATGATGGAGTCCTCCTTCATTGTCTCGAGTCTAGTGAAGCATAAAGAGCCATGAATGAAGCTCATTATGGTACTTGTGATGGTTATTTTAGTGGTATGGCCATAGAAAAGTGTATTCTATATATGGGTTATTATTTTCCCACCATGAAAAGTGATTGTTGTACATATGTCAAACATTGTAAGCAATATCAAGAACATTCTAGTTTAACTCATGTGCCATCACAAGCATTACAACCCATTCAAAGCCTTTGGCCCTTCTCACAATGAGGTCTAGATTTAATTGGAAAATTTTTACCTCATTCCTTGAGATAACATATATTCATAATTACAGCCATTGAATACTTCACAAAATGAATTGAGGCAATTTATTTAACCAGTACGATAGGACCTAGAATTGTGTAGTTCATACTTCACCACATCATTTATCATTTTGGCATCACCTCAAAAATCATCTCTGACAATGACAAGTCTTTCAAGAACAAGGATGTTCGAGAACTTTGTGAAAAATATAACATTCAACATAGTTTCTCGATTCCTTATTACCCACAAGCCAATGGACAAGCTAAGGCTACCAACAAGATCCTAATTGCTATTCTCAATAAATTGGTCAATAAAAATCATAGATATTGGCATACAAAAATTCCCTTGGCATTATGGGCTTATCAAACAAGAATCTGCATGCCTAGTGGGGCAATGCCATTTTTCATTGGTCTATGAAGCTAAAGCAATCATACCTCTTGATATTGAGATCCCTTTCTTGAGAATTTATTTGCAGGAATTCATAGATGATGATACTTCTAGACAAGCACATTTTGACCAACTCACACTTCTTGATGAGAGGTGAGTCAATGCTTTAGAGCATTTACAAGATTATCAAGATCGTCTAAAGCGTGCTTACAATGCCAAAGTTCATCTACAAGAATTACAAATAGGATATCTTACCATTAAAGAGATCCAATAAAACACCAATGCATTGTCACATCTTCATGATAAATTTATGGCTAATTGGTTGGGTCCATATATTATCACTCAAAGAGTGGGTAACGATACTTATAGGCTTACTAGTCTAGAGGGAGAGGAAGAACCCGAACCACTTAATGTTATACACTTGAGAGCATTCTATGCATAATGTGATTTATATATATGTATGTATACATGTCTAATACACAAAAACATTGCACTTCATTTGCACACATTTCATTCAAAAAATTTCATTTCACAAATTGTATTTCACACATTGCATACATTCCGTTCACATTTCAAATTTCATATTAGGGATAATTTATTAAGTTCAAGGTTTTAATTGGTCCAATAAAGTCATGTTTCCTTAATTATGGGCACCTTCACAACATCACCTATGTCATTGTAGTATTCCATAAAGTCAAATTATCATTTGCAAATCCACATGTCCATAATTCCTTGGTGTTTTTGGTCACTCAGCCACTCCTAGTGTTCTAAGAAAACCACCAATACATGTCGAGTTCTTTTTAGGACCATTCCACATCTTCACTAAGAAAATATTGAGTTTTGGGAATTAACTCCAAAACATTCTTGAACCAACCAAATTTCACATCTTAAAAACATGTTGTGTTAAAGAGGGATAACACCATACTTGGGTTGAACCTCAAAGTAAAAATGGTAATCGTCACCTATCCCATAATGCAACATAGTCCACAAAAATAGTGGTTTTCACCACTATCACAATTCCAAAAATAAAAGAAAGGTTAGAGATAAATTCCTAACAAAAACTCTAAATATCTTACATCACACACCACTGATCATTAGGTTGTAAGGATCGTAATACACTTCCAGTCAGATAGTTAGGTAGTCATCCCCAAAAATTAAGATATCAAATCCTTGGACTATGGAGTTAGCCTCCAATGGATCTATAGATGCTTGAATGGTAGTGGAGTATGCTCATGCGTGGTGACACATCTCTTTTAAAGAGACCTCTAATTGCACATACAAACAAGCTAACTTTTTGGTCTCTTCCATAACAAGTCATAACCAATTTAATCAAGATGAGTTAATGAACTCACTTGCACACACATTGTTTCTTGATTACCTCAAGTCATTACCATGCTCTTGATTCAGTAAATGAATTCACTACACACATATTTTGTACTAGAGGGATTAGGCAGTTTAAGTGAGTTTGTTTGATACCACTAGTATGTGTGAGTCTTTGCAAAATAGTTAGTTTTCCATATAAACATCCATATCTTCTTCCATATCAACATCCATATCTTCTTCCATGTAAACATCCATGTTATTTCATTAATCATCCACCTCACATACCATGAAGTTTGGTGCCCCTGATTAAACAACAATGCTAAACATGGTCAAGCAAACTCTAAAACTATAAATTATCATTAGAACATTTGCATTCCATACCTTGGTTTAATCATCCATAACATATAATTTACATTAATCATCCATATAAACATGCATTCCACAAAAATCATCTACACAAACACATAACACAAAAGGTAAAAGCCATATATATGTATAAATATCACATATACAATGAGTACTAAAAGGCTACATAAAATGGAGCACCAAGGCTCATATACAAAAAGTGCATCTACACACTAGGTAAACCCTCCAAGAGGAACCATGTGACCTAGGAGGAGCTCTAGACCTAGCACTATGCCTAGACTCATTGCATCCAAAAATATCGGATACATATGAGGTCAGAGGATTTGGAAGTAAAATATGATGCTCTATTAGCTTATCCTCCAAAGCCTTGATATACCTCTACCAAGATCAAAGGCACACTATGTCAACATTATTATGATTATCCCTCTCTAGAAAATTTTCCTAGAGCCTCAAGACCCTCTCATCCTGAGCCATCACCATCATATCTTGATCTACCACCTGTTGCTCCAGCCTTACCCAATCCTCCTCATTCTAACTTTGAGATCCATCAAGAGTATCCTCCATATCATCCTCATCTTTGCCATCTCCCCCATGCCCTAGATCCTACCTTGCAACACCCTTAGTCTTCCTACTTTGTCTATCAGATCAAATATGCCTCTTCCACTTAGGTCCTTCTTGGTATCCTCAACCTTAGCCTCATCCTCACCAACTGCTACTAGATTCGATGCCCATGGAGGTTGGGTATTGAACCATGTATCACACTTTGTAGTAGTAACCACATCATCTGCATTAAGGAGATCTATCTCCTCATCATCCTCATAAGCCTCCCTTAATTTCCCAACACATGGTATCCCTATCTCCTCTTGATACCTCCTATAGAGCACTAGCTCATTTAGAATCCCCTAACTTAGGCTAAACTATCAGAGCACTCATGATAATTGAATATATTTAGCCTCACTTTGATACCTCCCAACCAACCACTTAGCCTACCTGGCCCACTGTAGGTACTCTCTATAACTTGTCCACCTAGCACCCCACCATGGTCTCCATATCACTTTGATGAATGTCAATACAATCCAAAAATTCTTGTACCACTCAATCGTCCACACAGGATGACTTGATTGTACCTCCTTCACCATCACCCATCTCCTATCATAGAGCTACTCCCTACCCTAGCTTTCAGCTAGTATACCCTTCGATCGAGCCATGCTAAAATGCTCCCATCCCCAACACTGTAGTAGCAAACTGCACCCCAATCTCTTCCTCCCTTGCCTCTTCACCTCATAGAGATCCTGGTACATCTATGGCAATAAGGTAGAAGCCCATGCATACACCTGAAATATAGCAAGTATATCATTCACCAACCCTATTAGGTTCCAAAGGAACCTATAGTTGATACTATTCAGGACCACAATGTTGGCCAACATGAATATTACCAAATATTGAAGGGTATCTAGTTCCTTTTCCACATATATGGACAAGTAGGGAATACCCCAAAACTCCACCTTCACACTCTGATAGCTGTCACAAAATATATTCCTCATATCTACCCCTTGATCATGTCCAAACTCAACATGAATCCCCTCCATCGGTAGCTTGAGGATGCGGTATACATCCTCAAGTATAAGGGTCAATTTTCTAGTGGAGAGCTGAAAGGTTCCCCTATCCGGATCCCACATCTCTACCAAGACAGAGAGGTATCCCTCATATGCACTCACAACATCAATCCAGGCTACCTCTGCTAGCCCCACAACCTCCAAAATATCTTACTCGTCCTTCTGCAACACCTTACTCATCCTAGGAACGTAAGGCAAAAATCGGTATCGAACCTCTAAAATCCCCAGCTGTAGCACAACATAAAACATTTTTTATTAATACATATTCAAAAAAATAATCACAAAAACATAATTTTTTGCACAAAACAAAGATATCTTTAAAGAAAGGACTTACCTCAATAAATCACAATCCAACACTAGATTCACCCCTTGCATCTTCTCCCTCCATTGCCATAGCTTTTGCACCCACCTTCCTTCACCTCCCTCCACTCCACTCAACTCCACTCTCCCAAACACAACTTCACAAATTTAGAAACACACAATTGAGCTCCATTTTTCCTTGAAAGCTATTTATAGATGCTTTAGGCACCTTGAAGCACCCATGAATGTTCCCTGGTGTATTGAAATGCATCGAGGTATTTGCAAAGTGCCCAAACACCGGTGGGCATCTATACATGTCGAAAGCACCAATCGACATTTTACATCAAAATTGATAAAATGGCAAAATCAATATAAAATAATGGCTTACCCTCACAAAATCACTACACATTACATTCATGCATCCATCTCATCATATTATTAGGTTTTGTTAAGGTCCAAATAAATGTGGATGCATAATTTTTGTTTGTGCCCAAAAGGTGCAAAATCACTTATCAAATTCCAAAAGGGTCCAAATTTTCACAAAATGACCATAATCATCATTATTATCATCAAATATCCATTTACACATCATGTTCAATCATCAATCATAACACTTGCACATTTGGCAAGTTCAAACAAAAAAATCAAGTGAACCTTATATCTAGTGGTTTATTCCATATACTTGGTGATTATAGCGATTTGCATCCATGCAATTTGGTACAATGAATAACCTACCATAAGGAAACTTGGTCATTTTCATCATTCCATATCTCCTTGTTTGAAATCACAATCAAATTTGGTACTTCAAATTTTGAGTGAAATCTTGCCAAGAATAATTTGCACAAAAGTTGTCATTGATGGCCTAGTTCGTGGGGCTTAAAACATGGAAAAAATCACATTTCATCATTTCAAATCTCCTTGAAAGTCATCATGGTGACTGGCCTTAGCTAGGGTGATTGGTTTTTATCATAGGAATTATTTGACAGTCACTAGTTGGCCCTTAGGTTGACTATTTGTATATTTACATATTCATCCTTGCATATCAATGACGCCCAAAGGCATATTATTTAGTAGCATCGAATCACCCAAAATTTGGGGTAACCACATTTGGTTTTGACTTTCCCATAGTAGTATACATCTTACATGATCATGGCATCTACACTTGGAAAAAGTACCTTCATATGTTGGGGAACAATAGATATATTTTCATCATATTTTCACAAATCCCTTCATCTGTTGGGGAAAAAATACACACATTTTCATCACATTTCCATAAATCCCTTCATCTATTGGGAAAAAAAAACATATTTTCGTCATATTTTCACAAAACCCTTCATATTTTGGGGTAAAAATAGATGCAATCATTTCACATTATCCACCAATCCCCTATCCCTATTAGGGCAAAAAATGTATCACATTTACATAGTTCATATCCTCCACAATCACACAATCATTTGCACTCATTTCCTAGCCACCTACCTTGGCCTCCCAATATTTTAGGGGAGACCTACCAAGTCAATGTTGAATAATGTTACCGAGATATGTCATAAGAAGCTTACTGGGTGGAAAGGTACCCTTATTTCTCAGGCAGGTAAGGCCACCTTGGTCATGTCTATTCTCCAAAGCATTCTTGTGTATTTTTTATCAGTCTTCAAAATCCTTGCTGCAGTTGGGGCAATGATTGAGCAATTAAAAATTTATTCTTATGGGCTGGAGATAAAAACTAGAAGAATTTCCATCTAGTAGCCTGGGATAAATTTTGTTTACCAAAAGATAAGGGTGGGCTTGGTTTTAATAGGATCAATAAAATGAATCAGGCCCTCCTAGCTAAGCAAGCTTGGAAGGTGTTCACTAATGAAAAATTGGAGTGGATTTCAATTATTAAAATAAAATACCTACAACACCATTCCTTTAGGGATGAAGGGATTCCTCAAGTAGGGTCTCATTTCTAGTGGTCTATCATCCAAACCAGACATTTGCTCCAATGAGGAACTAGGTGGCAGCTTGGAGATGGGAAATCCATCAATTTCTAGCATGATTCCTAGGCAAGGGATGAGCCCATTATTAGGGATACTGACATTACTATGATCAAACATCCCACATATCGTAGGTTTGGGCTAAAAGTCCTAGATTTCATAGTGCAAAACTAGGACTATCAAACGTTGAGGAAGCTTCATTTTAGAGTAAGCAATGTAGTTCTTGATAGATCCATTTTTTCTATGCGGATAGTTTTTAGGGTAAATTGCATACCTAAGTTCTAGAAGGAAGATAAAACCTTATGGAAAGGCACTAACGATGGATCCTTTTTGGTTAAGTCTACCTTTTTATTTATGGACCCTCCTCAGAACATGCACAAAAATAAGACTACCCCTACTACAGTAAAAAGAATTTGACTCAAGCATCTTATCCCGAAAGTGGCTCACTTTTGTTGGCTAGCTTTCCAAAACAAGATTCTCACCATAGAAAATTTTATTAAGAGGGATGTCATAGTCCCCAATAGGTGTTATTTGTGCCTACATGCATGTGATTCCACTCAACATATCTTGGTAGAGTTCCCCTTTGTCTACAATATTTTCTCCATGCTGGTCAGTTTGTTATAGGTTAAATGGGTTTGGTCCTAGTCAATAGTTGATCTATTTTCTTAGTGGTCCCAAGTGTTTAAAAACCCCAGACTTAAGTTCTTGCGGGAAGCATTGCTGCACCATATGTTGTGGAAAATATGGCTTGAGCATAACAAAAAAATATTCAATTATCGCTCCAAAGACCCAGAATCTATGGCTAACAAAGCCCTTTATTTTGCAATTGAAAATGCAAACTTGGTTCCCTATTCAGACGCTCCTGTATTTGGGTTGGAAGCTTCCCTATTCAAGTCCCTTAGCACATATTCTGAGTGTACCAAATCCAAAATCCATACTAGATGCAGATCCACTATCAAGTTAAACTCTCCCCCCTAGGGTGGCTCAAGGTGAATTTTTATGGTTCGTATAAAGGCAACCCCAGAGATGTTGGTACTGGAGGAGTCATCATGGACCATGAAGGCAAAATTATCAAAGCATTCATTAAAAATTTAGGGGTCCAATAAAACAATTATGCTGAAGCATGAGCCCTATGGAGGAGCATTGAATTCAGTAAAGTTTTGACTAACCCCATAATTTTTGAGGGGGATTCCCTAAATATGGTCAGTCACATCAAGAACAACACCAAGGGTAGATGGAATATTCAAAATATTATCCAATAAAGTCAACTCACCCTTAGACAATGCCCACTTAGCACAATCTAGTATGTGTTCAGAGAGGCAAATATGATGGTTGACCTTATGGAAAATAGAGCATCCAATCAGAGTGAGCTTACCATTTGGGAAGACTCTTTCCCATAGGATATCATAAATACTACCAAGAACGATGTGAAGCGCATGTCCAACAAGCAACAAGTGGTGCTTTAAAGGTATTTTTATTAACACCAAGGGTGTTCATTTCAACACCAAGGATTTTTGTTCCCCTTCCCAAATCATCATTGTCTCCCATAAATTTGGTTGTACCACTAACCATGCGAGCCACTTCGACCATGGCAAAACACATCTCATCCCTGATTTCACTATTTCACCCTGTGCCTCCGCTTCTCCCTCCTTTTTTTCTCTCTATCATTGTCTTTCCATCCTCCCTACAATTTCCACCATCCTCCCACTATCTAAGCCATTGACTTTTTCCTGGTTGTTAGCCCCTTCTAACATGGCACCCAATATATACCCTCACTATGGAGCCCTCACAGTTGGTATTGACTTATCTATTGTATTTTATGTGCATATTTGAAAATACTACACCTATAATGTGCAACTTCTTAAGCTGGAGTGGCCCAGTATTAGATAGCACAAAGCCCAATCACCTGTGTTGGGATCAAAAGCGAGTTTTAAGACACCACCAACACTATTCACTAAGGTTTTATAGAACCCTAGTATTGTAATATTTTGTATCAAAAGAAATCATATTCTTTATTATAACATTGGAGATTTGAGGCTCTCCTCATATCAACAAAATTATCTTTTGTGCAATATTGTCTCTTGGTTTCATTTATCTATTATATTTGGTGTTTCATTTTTGCATCTACGGGTTCACTCCTAAACAAGCAAAACACATCATACCTAACTTCAAAATCTAAGTCCTTAAAGAGTGATTCACTACTTTGAGGTTGAGTGATTTACCCAATTTAACCCAAAGTGAAAATTTTTCAAAGTCCTTATCAAGAAATTTGCTCCCTCTTACAAAGCATTTTGCTTCACCTCATTGAACAAATTGTTTCTCTTCTTGAGACTTAGAAAAACAATTTTTTTCAAAAGTGAGCATAGACCCCCTAAAAATCATAGATACCATTTTGCATCTATAAACCCATCAATGTTTAAATCCAATATAGTCATATCACCCTTACTACTTCCACATCACTAATCACTTCTTACAACCCATTACATAAACCAATTTTTTGAAGGGTAAAGGAAAGAGAAAATATCAAAAGAGAAAGTCTCCTCCTTTATCAAAGAGACCAAAGAAAATGTTTGATGAATATTATAGACAAATGAAGGATAAAAAGTACATACATTCTACTAATAAAGTGAGGAAATAGTCATTGAAGAGATTTAACTTGGGACTAGGTACATATTCTTAGAGAATCAACTGAGTCTATATATCAAGCTGGGAAATAAATTTGATATCCCAAGTTTGGAACTACATAGATTTGGTAGAGGTATTTTCCAAAGAAATTTTTTTTAAGGTAATATTATAAGGGAACTAAAAAGAGAGAAAGAATATTTTTACAATAGGGAAGAGGATATCAAGGGAATGCTAAACACATTCGATGATCCATCTATGTGACTGACGTTCCTCATGATGCACCTAAAGGATTGAAACAAGGCCTTGTATTTTAATATCCCATTAGATTTAGATCTATTGAAGTTTGATGTCTATTTGGTGCTTTTTGGGATAGTTGTACTATTAGGATGGAAGACAAATGCAAGTGTAATAATAATACATAGCAATTTTTCATGTGATTGAGAACTAACCTAGCCACTCTTAGATGATATATTGTGTCAAGTACATAGAAAATTAGATGAAAAAATAGCTAAGAGATAAAATAAATAAAGTTCACTTATACATCTTATCTAGTGTGTCCCATCCTATACAAAAAAAATAGTTTTCCTCATTACAGATAGACCAATTAGGGGTTGATACCAAACCTCTCCTTATTATGAAATGTATAGATGTACCCTATTGAAAAGAGAGAATAACTTCATAATGATTTTATCATGTAGTGTATCATCTGATGATGTAAAATCTAAGGGAGAAGGTACTTAGAGTATCCTAGAAGGTTATAAACTTGCTAAAATCATAAAAATGGTTAAGTGATGACATTTTATTGGAGAAACATTAGTCCTTTATTCATCTCTTTGGTTTCTTTACTATGCCCTTTGAGTTTCTTGGATTTGCACCTAACTCTATCTTCAATTTTAAATATGTACAACAATTAGATTATGTTACTTGAAATATTTTAAGGTCCAAAAGAAAACCTTCTAACATATCAAGAAATAAATAATTAATATCACACCCAAGTTATAACTCAACCACATCATATAAATAATGAATATCACACCCAAGTTGTGATAATTCAACTCAAGTTGTAATAAAATGTGTTAATAAAATATGGTTAGCATAAATTTATGTGATTGAGTCTATTTGAACCACCTAAGAATAATAAGCTATGATAGGTCCAATTCAAGCCTTTGTATAGTGAGTAATCAATGCTCCTAGAGTCAATAATACATGATAAAAATTCAATTGCCTGCAAGAAGGAGAAAGAAAAGCTAGAGATGAGTTTAATCCAATTAAGAAACAAATCCCAAGGGTATCAATACTCATGTGGTCACAAGTGGCCAATGGGAGAAACGAGATATTTATTCTTTAAGCCTAAGGATAGACCCATCCAGAGTATCCACTAGCTCATTTGATTTCATCATTAAGGTTTTTGAGTTGGATATTATCTAAACATACCCATATCAGATGATTCAACTCTCTAACCACTATAACTTGGTTCAATCATGTAATTTAACAAGTTAATATTGGAAAATAAATCTAAAAAAAATAAATCTCAATACAACACCCAAACAACAAATCAACTCATAGCCAAAAGTTTCAACTTTAGCAATAATGAGGAGCCCTTAAAACAATATCACTAAAGATATCTAGTTGTAAAGATAGGTCAAGGAGCTTCAAGGCAAGTTTTCTAGAAGAGGAGAAAAAAAAAAATAATTAGGGGACCTATCCATATATCTTTCTCATGAACATGATTAACTCAATCAATAGTTTAAATAAAAAATAAAATAACTAGAAATTCATGTATGATAAGTGCAAGTTGTATAGTAGATCAAGGATGAAGAGATTACCAAAATCTTGAATGATAATGGGAATTTGAAGAAATGAGTTGCAACAGAGCATAGGCTTAAATAAATAGGAAATGCCCATAGGCTACACAAATGACACTCATAAGCACATCATAACACATTTGACCTTGGCCTAAGTAATACCAAATTACACAAATTTCTACACCACCATAACTGAGCTGAGATGGCCAAGGAGAAGACACATTAGAGGTAGCACCTCCCCCACCATAATGGATGATCTAGTGGATCTCTGATGTTCCTTCATCCTCATATTCATCATCGAAAATATTATGTCTAGCCCTCAATAATTATGTCTCAATATTCTTTAGCCTTATAATGCAATTCTTGAAGTGTCCTTCACTTTACAATACTTGCAAATATTTGACTTCTTTGAAAACTTAGACTTACCCTCTGGAACCCAAGCCTTAGATTCCACTAACTTGAAGTACTTTGGATGATCTTGTGTCTGAGAAAGAGCTCCATAAGTCTTAATTTCTACTTTATAATTGATTTGAAGCTTTAATAGTTATTCAAGAGAGATGTGTTGTGGTTTTTTGATAGTCATAGCATTCACATAAAGAACTAAGCCATCTGTATGAAAAGGAGGAAAATATTTAAAGGAATATATTTGATGTACTCTTCATCACTATTTACCTTATCTCCTACCATATCTAGATCAACTATTCAAGCTTTGAAGTGAGATATATAGTCTTTAACATTACTAAAATCTAAAATTTTGAGATTGGAGAGTTCAATTTCTATTCTATTAACTTCACTAGAAATTTTTTTCCATATATATTTTAAAGAAGTCCATATGTCAACAAGATAGATTTTCTCTCTAATGTGGAAAAGTATATTTTGGTTCCACCAACATGAAGAATAGCCCAAGCACTTTATCCTTTCTCTTACTAATTTCATGATCATTGAGACCTTCTAATTCATTATTAAATATGAACTAGATATTTTTGATTTTGAGTAATCTTTCCATTTGAGCTAACCAAGTTCTATAATTTCACCCATTGAGATAAGTAGCATACCTTAAGGAATTATTTTTACATAAAAACTCTAAAATAATCTATAACATGTTCATAAACTGATGTCACCACAATGTAAAGCTCAAAAAATCATTTACTCTAAACAATTGGGCTCCAAAAACTTCCATATACAAAAGTTATAACCTTCAAAATATTTGGTTAAATTAGCACTCAAATCAAGAAACAAATGCCAAAATTTAGAAAATGATTTTTCAAATCAACTGCTATAATTAGTCACCACTAGATTGGGTGTTGTGCCTCTAAATCTAAATTTAACACTTTGTTTAATGTGATTAGTGGGATTTTTTCTTCACATATATTAAAAAATTTGATTTTTTTGTGGGTTTGGAGTTAACAGGGCTCTAACCCAATACCTTCTATGATTGATTAGGATATATAACCAACATGCACATGAATGCATTAAGATCAATAATGAAATTCATCCATTTGAATAGTGTTGATCTATAATCCTTACAACCTAAAGAAATAATTGTGCCCACACCAAGTCAAACTTGAAATATTCCACCTTCAAAGAAGTAGTCCAACCACTATACCACTTTGTGTGTTGAGTCCATAATATCATTAAGGCCTATAGCCTATTTATAATTGTGCAAAATGACACAAAATGCCCTGGTAGGGAATTGGACTATAGACAATAGCATTGCAAGTGTGAAACCCAAATGCTACACTATAGATGCAGGTGTGACTAGTGATAGAGAAAGACCTTCCTATAGAGTTCTAGTTAGATATAGAGTGTTGGTGATTCAAACCAGTAGTGGATCCTAAGACAATAATTCTCTTGACCATTGTGACAATCCTAACTTAACTAGTGGGGGAAGGAGATATGCTAGAAAAGAGGTTTTAGTCATGACTATATATGATCACCAAAAATTGTTCATCCCTCCTATTGTATTTAAGACACATGATCTATTTATCATATTTTACACATTGGCATACTACTTCTATGCTCAAATTTGTAGATGTGCACTGATTGATCACATGAAATGTGCATGAAAGGCACACAATGCAATGACACAAATAAAAATTCAAATGAATGTGAACTTGAGTTAAATTGTTTTACTACCAATCAATGGATTATTTTTCTATTGATGAGTGATGCTACTTTGAATCCTACTTTGATATCGTGTTTGAATTTACAATTTTTTCTAAAAATATTATAAAACTTGCATTCACCACAATCATATGCCAAAAATAATAAAAACAATAAAAAATTAGCAATAGAAAATAATATAAAAGAAATAAAGGAACGACAAGAAGTACAAGGTGGGTGCTCATGGGATCCCCAATATATCACATTTTATTTAGATTCATTATAAAAATAAATTCATTGAGGGGTATTTATAGTGATTTCAAATCCCCAATAAGAGGTTAACCTTAGGCTAACATAAACTTAAGCTTGAGGTTAAGCTTATAATAAAACAATAAAAAATTATCCTTTTAAGTGAAGGTTATCCATAAAGGTGGATTAACTTATACCACTATGGGTGAAATATGAAAAGTGCCCATAGGCTTACATAATCACATACCATAGACTACATAAATGATACTCATAAGGAACTCATCACACATTTGGTCTTGGACTCAAAAAGATCAAATTATAAAAAATTCTATAGATCAGAGAAGAATCCTCAATGAAGACATGATTTTGGCTATAATTGTAGAGGATAAGGCCATTGTTGAAGCATAGATTAGACCAAAATATATATGGAAGCTAGGCACATTACTAAGAAAAAGAACATTCCCCATGCAACACCATCATCCCCATAAATGTCTATGGAACTAGTATCAAGGGTTTTCAATAGATATCTATAAGAGAATTAACATTTTATATAAGGTTAGTGATATTTCTTGAGCAACTTTGGCACTCCCATGATACCTATATAACTAGTCTCAAGGTTTCTAGTGGATCTCCATGAATACTTTAGCATTTACAACTAAGAGATGTTTTTTAAATTGAATTCATCACTCTCATAGAGCTATGGAGCTATTACATAGGGTTAGAAATGAGTCTTAATTAGGAACTTACCCTAAATAAAAGGTAAAGAAAAGAAACATTGAAAATTAAAAAATTTGTCCCCAAAAAATTAAAAAATAGGACAAAAGTAAGAGGAAGAAACTCATATGAGATGAAAACATATAGCTAGTTATTATCATATATGTCATTAGCCTAGGATGTTTTCTATTAAATAAGATACATCATAATGGGATATTGCATCTAGTACAAGAAATTCAAAATAAAATGCACTTTTTCTAGTAACATATACATTTGAGCATGCATTATTGAGTTCATTCAATATTTTGACCACATAATTAAAGTAAAATTGGAAATCACTTTAATTCAATCAAAAAAATTCAAACATAAAATAAGGAATATCAAGCAAGTCCGACCCAAGCCAAAGTACACTATTCTTTTAGGCACTTTTATCACATCCATCTTGATTTATTGTTATTTCTTGATGAACATTTGGCATTAAATAATTTATAATTCTTTAATTTCCTTATATAACTAGTTTTTTAAAGCCATACATTTCATTTGATTCACATATATACTATCTATTTTTTATTCGATTTGTTTCCCTTATTCTAATTATGATAATTCTTACTGCACTTAATTGAAGGATATGCTATTTTTTATAGTTTGATGTGCCTAACTTATATGAGTAAAGAGAGAAATAAAATAACATATACAAAAGAAGAAACATATGGACCAAATCTGATGGAAAATATTTAAAACTTATTTTATCAATCATGCACCATATATTTAATACTTTCATGGAGGTTATAACCATATTCAAATATTAGCTAGTGGGTTATAACCATAACTATTGGTTATAACAAATATTCCAACTAATACACCTACTTGTAATAATTCATAATATGAAAATTATATTAATGCTAATAACATAATAACTACCTAACATCCATCAAATGACATTAGCTCAACTGGTTAGATTCCTCAACATTAAAGGAAGAGACCCTGTTTTAAATATTGCCAAGTGATACATGGATAATATCCAAGATTTGTTGTAATAGCACCATGTGGTGATGATGTAATATAGGTGGGGCCTTCAATCCCATATAACCAATTAAAAAAAATTGCCTAAAATCCCTATTTATTACATTATTTTCTATGCAAAGAGATCTATGAAACAATTCAAATATGACATGTGTAAGTGTTTTTGTAAAGATATCCACAAGTTGTTCTTGATGGGAATGTACTAGATTTAAATCTAGTTATTCTAAAATTATTCTCAAATGAAATGATACTGATTTTCAATGTGCTTTTTTCTATCATGAAAATTTGGATTCTTGAACAACTTCTAAACACCTTGATTATTGCAATTCAATATTCTTGGTTGATTTTAGGAACACTCATATAAGATAACAAGCAATGTAACCATATTTCTTTGCACACAAATGTTAGTGCAGTGTGATACTTTGCATTTGTAGATGATAATTACATTGTATGCTATTTCTTCCTATGCTAAGAGAGGTCCAAATCCTAGATGAAATGCATATCTAGATGTCAATCTCCTATCTATAGATTTGACATAATTAGAGTCAGTGTATCATTTTAAGAAAAATTGGTCATTCTTATACTCTATGGTCATACTCGATTGTACCATGCATATAATACACAATCCTCTTTGTTGCCTTCCAATGACCCCCCTTAGGTTCTTGCATGAAACTTAAAATATAAATCATAACAAATATGATATCAAACCTAGTATTTGTTAGGCATACATGACTCCCAATCAGTTTATAATAAAGAGTACTAGATATCTATGGTGAATTATTATATTGAGATAGTTTTAAACTTTGATTCGCTGGTGTTGCCTTTATTTTATAATTTGTCATATGATATTTATCAAGTAATATTTTGGAATATTTTACCTATGATACCACAATGTGATTGTGCCTTTGCCATACATCTAATCTAAGACAATAGTGTAGAAGTCCTAGATCTATCATGTCAAATAACTTTTTAAGTCATTCTTCACACAATTCACCAAATCATCAAAACTACCAGTGATGACTAGATCATCAACATATAATACAAGCATCATTATCTCAGATCCAACTTTCTTAAGATAGAAATTTGTGTCAAAGGGAATTTTCATGAAACAATACTATAATAGGTAATCATCAATTTTTATATACCATGCAATGACTTGATTAATCTATAGACCTTTTGATGTTGCTCCTCAACAATAAAGCCTTTAGGTTGTGTCAAGTATACCTCATGTTTCATATCATCATTATGAAAGATACTTTTTACATCCATATATTAAATTTTCCAACAAAATTATGTTTCCAATGTATAGATTATATAGATAGTCTTAATCTTTGTTGTGGGAGAAAATATTTCTTCATAATCTATTTCTTCCTTTTGTGCATATCCCTTTGTAATGAGCCATACCTTATACTTGTTAATGGATCCATCTATATCATATTTAATTTTTAGTACCTAGTTGATGCCTATGGCCTTCTTTCTTTTTGGTAGATCAACAAGGTCCCATGTTTTGTACTTCATCAAAGATCCATACTCTGCATCCATAACTCCCTTCTACTATAGTGAGCTAAGTGCTTATATTACCAATATTGGTTTTGAAATATCTATCATTGAAGTCATAAATACCATATTTACTTTCTAACATGTACTATTATGAGTATGTGGTCATATGGAAGTGATGTTAGGATCTACATCAAGTTTAGCATCTTTAATGGTACTAGTGAGCCATTTTGAAGTCTTTATCTATTGTGATGGAGCTATAGGTACAATTAATTCCTATTCCCCAACTATTATAGATTCATCAAAAAAATCTATTACTTCTTCATGAACTTTCTCATCTAGATAAATATCATTATTTATGCTCATAACTAGATATGTGGTATCTTTAAACTCTTTAGAATCATCAGTATTTGACTTAACTTTACAATATTCATCGAACACCACATATCTACTTATATGCAATTTCTTGGTGATTGGATACATTAGTTGATAAGCTTTTGACTCATTATCATACCCAATATATATGAATGGTAGGGTCTTAGCATCCAACTTGGTCCTCTATTACTTTGGCATATGCATGTATGCATTGCTTCCAAATATTCTAATATGGATAATTGAAGGCTTCCTCCCAAATCAAGATTCTTTAGGTGTAAGTCCTTGTAATTCTTTTATGGATTCTCTATTCAAAATATACTTGAAAATATCAACAAATTCATCCTAATATTGTTGCTCTATATTTTCTTCTATGAGCATGCAACGAACCATGTCCATGATGGAATAGTTCCTCATTTAAACAACCCAATTATATTATAATTTTTATGCTAGAGTGAGTTGTAGCTCGATCCTATTATGCTCAAGAAATATTAAATTCATTGGATATTTATTTCTCCCTCAATTTTAATGGATAACTCAAATGAATGACCCAATTCTATCTCTGCATGCTTCTTGAAGTGTTGAAAATACTTGAGCACATATGACTTTAGTTGTAATAAGTGCACCCACATCTTCCATGAGTAGTCATCCATAAATAATCAAAACTACTTATATCCATAAAAATTGGTAGGCATGGGTCCACATAGATCAATGTGAATAACATCCAATCATTCTTTTACTTTGTGAGTGCTCAACTCAAAATGTGGTTGGCGTTGCTTCCCCATCAAACAACTCAAAGATACTGGTAATGTTGGTGAAAGTCTAGGTAGACCTAATATCATTTGATGCTTACAAAATTTGAGTAAGCATCCTAAACTCAAACTACCATATCTCCTATGCTAGGAGGTAACACCTATCATTAATGTTAAAAATGTGACATTAGAAGATGATATGGCATCGAGTGCAAATAAGCTATTTTGTAGGTATTAGTTACCATAATATTAACATTTATCTTGATAAAACATTTCTTGTTTCCATAAACAATATGGAATTATACCACTACATTTGAATCCATAACTTGTGGTATTGAAAATAATTTTTTTGCTAGTCTAAGTATATATAACACCTTTTGGACCAAACAACTAACTCTAGGAAGATTGAGAGAAAATCTTCCACTTCTATGAATTGATATATTTTATTGTTCATAAAGGTTATTGGTTTCCCATATTCTTTGGATTGTCATGAATTAAACTATACTTTATCCCTAGTTATGTGTCTACTAGCACTTGAATCAATATACCAAACTTCATTTTCTGATATTTTGATCACCTTGGATAGTAGCACCTTGTGTGCCTATTTAGATTTTGAATCTAATTCTTCAAATACAACATGCTCTTATTTTCACTTTTTCTTAGGACATTTTTTGCACTATATTTTCTTCTAATCAGTTTATAGTCTTGATCTACTTTAATCATAGGGTTATACCAAAAACTCATTGTATCATTTCCATATTTATCACATATGTGGCAACAAATCTTTTATTTATGTGGTTTTTTCTATAAATATGATTATGAGGAAGGGGCATTCTATAGGTTCTTTCTACTATACTTATTGTAAATGAGTGAATTATTTTCCAACAAATCCCTCAACTTATTGGTTACCTCTTTTTGTTGAAGCATTCACCAACTCATCAAAGGACACTTTCCTATTTGAAAATTATAATAAAGTGATTAACACTCAAAATGAATATGGTAGAGCTCTAAATATGATGGTTACCAAGATATTATTATCCATAATTTCTCCTATGACATTTAGTGTTTATATCAACTATGGAACTCAGCAAAGAAAAATCTAAAAGTCTCTCATGGCATTTAGTTGATATTGAAGGTAAAGTATTATTGATTCATTGTTCCTTTCATATATGGTAAAACGAGTGTCTCATTCCTCCTTGTATGTTTTTGCTTCACAAATATATGGCTAAATAATATTTGTTATGGAAAGTGTGATGATCATCAATGTTGTAGCATATGCATCATCAAATTTCTATTGTTCTTCTTTGTCCTCTTTAGATCGAGTGACTTTACCAATGATAATATAATAGATTTTCTCAACTACCCAGATGATTCTCATCTTAGTTTTCCAAGGCCTGAATTTTGAAATATTAAGTAGCTATGAACCTATAAGAAATTTTGGAACATCCATGGTGAGGGTTCCTTATAACTCCCAAATGGACCCCTTTCAATATATTGTCAATTCAATATTTTGAAACCCTTCTATATACCCATCCTTTCGATATACTAGTTGATATATGGAAGAATCTAATTCTCTTGATATACAAGACCCTACATGATAGATAATTTAAGGTATGTGAAAGAGAATGATACAAGGTACAAAACCAATATGGAAAGGAATTATGCTATTAGTGACACCTACTTAAAGAAAAATCCTTGTACACAGGCATAAATTCCCTATATACTTAGAATTTCTCAACTTTAGGGCTAATTTCTAGTAGTAGTGATGAATAGAATAATATTATGAAGTGAAAATATAAATTTTTGACCTTATATATCCTTTATGATTAAAAGAGTCAATTCTCGAATGTCATTATGGTAGCTTTGTTAGGCTATAGGTATAGTATCTCAATGTGACAACTTTACATGTAAAAGTGAGTTAGAGAAGCCATTGGTACCAAACACTGCTAGTGTGCCTAAGCACTTGGTTTATTTTTGTGGTATTATAATAGATCCAATTTAAAATATAAATGAATACAAAGCATAATTTTGAAGCAAATTCCATAAATTTCTAAGGTGTCATTTGCAAAAAATAATGAACCTTTGAATTTTTTGACCACCCCCTCTTAACTTTTTAATATATTCACTATAGTCTATTTTTTTACTTATTTTTCCTTAAAAAAATAACTATATAGAATTGATAAAAATTCCTTCCTAGGGAAGTAAAGAAAATCATTATTTAAATTAATCTGAATTTTTTTTGGTAAGTTAAGAATTTTCATTGAGGGGGCATTTGAAAGGCGCCCCAATGCCTTAGTACAATAAAAAATAAAGGGATGCAAGGATTACCAAAACTGCATCCTAGAGAAACAAACAGAAAAGAGAAGGATGGAAGGATTGCCAAAAATGCATCCTAAAGGAAGAGAAAGAAACACAAAATACTAACATAATTGAAACCAAAATGTAAAGAAACCTTTAAGGGCTAACAACAACATCGAGGAAGCCAATCACTCAATGCTAGGTGCTCAATTTGATGTTCTTCTATGATACCTTCCATGAGGAGTCCCCTACAAATTCTACTGTTGTTGGTAAATTTGAGGTGAAGGAGGATGACGTTGTTGAGATCACCAACGAAGTTTACAAGGAAGTGCCAAAGGATGAGACCAAGGAATGCGAAAATCAAATTGGTGATCACAAATTGAATTTTTATCTCTTGTAAAAAATTTCACTTTGTTGCTAAGTGCCTACCCTTGTACTTTTATTTTTGTTTCATGCATTAAAAATAAAATTATTTAAAATACCTTAAATGCGATTGCTTAAATTTAATGGTACTTAAACCTTGATTTTTTTGAGTAGCAATGAAAGGAGGTCTCATCACCCAACCTCACACATCCTATCAAAGTGTAACATTATTACTCTCAAATCCTTGGAGGTCTCAAAGGCTTGAAAGCCATGATATACCTCAACAGAGTTGGAAAAAAGTATTGAAAAGGAGTGCAACAAGGATTTTTTTTAATTTTTTTGCCATCGTTCATGTGCCCACATGCGAAATTGATAGACATGTATAGTTTATAAGGCACACAAATTGAATATTTTACAACTTCCACTTACAAGTGGTATAATTGGATCCTCACTAACCCTAAAGCACACCCAAGGGTTTGCACAAACAATTTGGCCATAAATTGGATTGGTATTCTATATCCATATGGGAGTAATGGATGGACGTGTTCATGATATTGTATTTGATAGGCTCCAACCCAAGATCTAGCATGGAACACATGGATAAATTGATGATTCAATGGAGGGTGTGAATTAGTTTTGTTTGTGTGTGCTTTAGAGAGGTGGGACCTCATACCAATGTAAACACTTGTGGCATTTTCAAGGACCTATGCAACCTACCTACTCACAATAGTACATAGCATTATCCCATATGTGGCACTCACTTAGCATGTGTACATCGAGGATAACATGGGTCCTACTTGATCAACATGTGGTGTAGAGCCCTTAAGGCCTATGTGCCCAACAACTTGTGAGGGATGTGCAAGTGCACCTAAGGTAGGGGAATTTTACCTTGTGCATAGGGTTTGCATCCTCTTGGTAGAGTGAATCACATGCTCAAATTTCAATAGAACAAACAAGTACAATGTTCAACTTAGTAGCCCACATATGGACAACATGCCAAAAATCTCAATGTAGATTGGATTCTCCTACAATGAATCTAAATCTTGCTTTGATACCAATGATGATAATTATTAAAGACTTATTTTATTGATAATGTGCTATATATTTAATACATTTACGGAGACAAAATTATGGAGAGAAAAATTCTAAGTTTTGAATCTTTGGCAAGCAAGAAGCAGAAAGGTGATAGTAAGGAAACAAGGAGTGGATCAAGAGCACGTGCAAGTGGCATAGATGATGGAACGTCCAACCAAGAGAATGGTAGTGTAGCAATAGATAAGTTTGACACAAGGATATCAGATGATCTGAATGGTGCCTTTGAGAGGAAAGAACCTTTGAACAAAGCATCGCTAGAAATTAGGTGGTTTAACTCCTCTTGAGAATTTTGAATGTATTAATTTTTGGCTGCAATCAATGCTCTGTTGACGCTATGGAAGAAGAGAGCTCACGTTTGAAAAACTTACGAAGTGCTTGTTTGTTGAAGTGGTAGGAAGTCTGTCTTAGACTTCGTTAGCCCCTTGTGGGCTAGTGGCAACATAGGCTGCGTTTGGGCTTTGCGTAGGTGGAGGTCTGCGTTTCGATTCCCGTAGAGGGAGTTGTGCATGGATTAAGTCACGTTTTTGTTAAAACGTATTTTGTGCCACATTTTTGGATTCATCAAAGGCAGCCATTCTGTGATTTTTGGATTCGTCAAGGGCAGCCATTCCGCGTTTTTCAGATTCTTCAAGGGCAGCCATTCTAAGGTGTGATTAATTTCTTGATATAATTTTTGGCATTGTTTAGCATTGTTTAAAAGACATAGGATAAATAAGGGGATATTTCTTTGGTTGTATTTTTTAGATTAGTCTTTTGCTATGCTAAAGTTTAAAATGGAGATATAAGGTGTAAGTTTTGGTTGTTGTGTTTTTGGCTTCTTTGGTGGTTGTTTTCAAAAGAAGAGAAGCTAAAAGGTGTATTAAGGAAAGTTTTTATATGCTCATTTATCTTGGTTCTAACCCTAACTTGGTTGGAAGTTTGAGGGTTGTGTGTGGTGACAGCTTTAAGGATCAATTTTCTTCTACTCCAATAAGGTATGGGTACATTCTTCTTCTGAGTATGATTGGTGTATGTTTTCTGAAATAAGGTTGGAGTGAAAAGGTTTTCAACTAGGTTTTCTTTGATTGGGTGTAAATCCTATTTTCTGGTTTGTTGAAGACTACTTATGCATTGTTATCCTTAAGGAGAGTTTTTTATGAATGCATAATTTTTGGTTTGAGATAGTGGAAGCTTTGTGCACTAGGGTTTGTATTTGTGAGTCAAGCTACTTGCATTGAGTTGGTGGAACCCTTGGTTGGCTTTTTTGAGTTTGATGGTTGAGTTGCTTCCATAGAGGTTGTTTGATCAAGTTATTGCTTTACTTGATTCATGATGTTGGGCTTACTCCATTGAGTTGATTTGAGCAAGTTATTCTTTGCATTTGGTGATATTGTGTTGGTGGCTGTTTTGTTCAAATATCTTTGGAGGGAAAATGATTTCTACTTGTTTCCTTTTTCTTGTGATGATTGGTTGAATGCTTCAAGGTTAATGTTGAGTTGAATGATGTTGGTTAAACATTGTCTATAAGCATTGTTTTTAAAGCCCTAATTTGTTGAGAAAATATATTGGTTGTGGAAAGAACATGAGTATCATTGTTATATGAGATATTGCTTGTTTGGAAATTGTTGGGTTGTGTTTCATGTTCTTGAGAAAAGCATACTACATCTATATTATTATTTTGATATTGAGATTGAGTTGAGATTGATATTGGGAGTTAAGTATAGATCATATTGAGTCTCTAACAATTCTCTTTATGTTTCTATGAGATTTGAGGTTGAGATTTGAGATTGAGATTTGAGATTGAGATTGATATTGGGAGTTAAGTATAGAACATATTGAGTCTCTAACAATTCTCTTTATGTTTCTATGAGATTTGATATTGATATTGGGAGTTAAGTATAGAACATATTGAGTCTCTAAAAATTCTCTTTATGCTTCTATGAGGTTGATGAATCACATTGGGTCTCTAACAATTCTCTTTATGGGTTCATGCTAAGCAAGTTTTTCTTGGTGAACTTATGAGCTATTTTGGACAGGTTCCGTTGGGGACTTGTGAGCAGGTTTTGGATAGGTTCCGTTGGGGACTTGTGAGCGGGTTTTGGACAGGTTCCAGTGGGGACTTGTGAGTAGATTTGGACAAGTCTTAGCAGAGGACTTGTGAGCTGAGATTGATAGTTCTATCAGAGAACTTGAGGATAGAGGTACATTGGTTCTATCAGAGAACCTGAGGACAGATTTGGCAAGTATTTGAGAAGGCTTATGGATAGAGGATTGATTTGTTCAAGAGTTGGACAGATATGACAGATAGAGGAATACTTGTACTAGACCGACTGACTGTGTTTGGTACAGGTTACTGAGCTACTGTGGACGTGATCATAGAAGGTAGAGGTCTCTTAGGCTAAGCATTGAGGACAAGAGGTCTTCGGTGGAAAGGAGTTCCATGTGCTGGCAAGAGGTAGAGATAGTTGATCTTCTAAGGGATCATATCCAGAGCAGAGGGGAAGGTATCTCCTTTGAGCAAAGGCTCATAAATTTAGATTGGGGGAAGGTATCTCCTTTGGGCAGAGGCTCATAAATTCATATTGGGGGAAGGTATCTCCTTTGAGCAGAGGCTCATAAATTTAGATTGGGGGAAGGTATCTCCTTTGGGCCGAGGCTCATAAACATTGTAATTGGGAAGGTTTCCCAAAGAACTTTGAGATAAATTTTAGAGAAAAATTTTGTGGACGTAGCCCAGGAATTCTGGGTGAACCACGTTAAAATTGGTGTCACTTTGTGGATGATATTGTGCATTGCTTTGATATTGCTATGGGTATTTTGCTTTACTATTTTGAAGTATAAAGGAAAAAGTAAAAAGAGGTCTTATACTATTCACCCCCCCTCTCAGTATAAGCTTGTGTTCTTCAACCTAGTGAACTCTCTTTTAGGATTTGGGAATTCGTAATAGAGAAGAATCAAAGAGATCCAAACCTCCTGTGCAGCAAGGTAAAAGAGGCAAAAAACCCTCCAAAATTTCCAAATGAAAATCCTCTCTTAGAATGTGAGAGTTAAATGGAGTAGAAAAATAAATACTTGTTGCTTCTATACGAAAGGATTCAAATCCCATAATTTTTCTAATTCAATAAACAAAATTAGGTATGCAGTGTTCACCTAAAGTTGCCAAAGCTATCTAGAGAAAATGTGAGTTCTCCTTTAGCCCTACCTTTCAAAACTTTGGCAGCCTCATCTGTCTCTAGGATCCAACCAAGGTGGAAGGAAGAGTAATCTTATGTGAAGGATAAATCTCCAACATTTTTTTTCATGACTCTATTAGTAAGCACTCTTGGGTTCTAACAAATATCTATGCTCCAAATAGCCCTCAGGATAGGCTAGCCTTGTGGAACAGTCTCACTCAGATGAGAGAGATGTTCACAATATTCCTTGGATTCTTGTCGAGGATTTCAATGCACCATTACACCCCTCTGAGAAGAGAGGTAGGAAAGAGATCAATCCTAGAATCATAGGGACCTTCAGCCATTTCATGGATACAAATGAATTAATGGATATTCAGTTGTGGGGGTCTCAGTTTACTTGGAGTAATATAAGGGTGGGGGGTGACATCATTCAGGAAAGGCTTGACCATTTCCTTCTCTCTCAGGAAGTGCTTCCTCTATTCGGAGATGCCAGCTTACAGGCCATGCCTAAGATTGGGTTTGATCATAACCACCTAATATTTGAAATAGTAAAAAAAATCTAGTTCAAAACTTCATTTCACTTCAAGGCAATGTGGACCCAACACCCTAACCTTAAAGCCTGTATTGCTGAATGGTGAGGGAAAAGCTTCCCTAGAACTATCACAAACTAGGTTATTATGAAATTGTGGTCTATTAAAGCAAAAATAAAGGTGTGGAATAAAGAAACCTTTGGAAATATCTTTGAAAATAAGTAGAACATCAAGGATAGACTCCAACAAATTAAAAATCAGTTCCAACAGGGGCAAGGGGATGATAGCCTAAGAGTTGAAGAAAAATTGCTACTCTCAGATTAACACAACATAATGAGGAAGGAAGAGATATTTTTGTGATAGAAATTGAGACATTTGTGGCTCAAATAAGGAGACTCTAACTCAAAGTTTTTCCATATTTCTACACTCAAACATAGAGGGGTAGACAGGATCAAGGGTCTAATTAGACAATATGGCACATTCACTTCCAATATCCATGAGATCTGTGATGAAACGATTTTTCACTGTGAATACCTCCTTAGTCCCTGCCCTACCCACTCCACCCAAGCCATGGAGTCCCTTCTTAAGCACATCCCAAAAACCATCTCTAATAGCATGAATGTCTGTATACTTAGCCCTTTAAGTTTTGATAAAATCCCCTAGGCCCTCTTATCCATGTAGCCAGACAAATCCCCAAGCCCCGAAGGTACTCCTCAAGGTTCTTCCAAGACTACTCGGACATCATCAACCTTGATATTTATCGAGACATCTCAAAAATGTAGAATTCCAGAGTTATTCCTAGCGACATGAATTCTACCTTCCTCGCCCTCCTTCCTAAAGGCTCCAGTTCCAAATCCTTGTCTAATTATCGACCCATAAGTCTGTGTAATGTCATCTATAAAATCTTGTCCAAAGCCATGGCCTTAATGGCATCCTCCCATCCTTGATCGACCCTTGCCAAGGAAGTTTTGTTAAGGATCAAAATATAGTGGATGGAATAATAACCATTCATGAATTTATTCATTCTTGCCTTAATTCTTAAAAATTAGCTTTCTTCCTTAAGCTCAACATGAACAAATCCTTTGATAGATTTGATAGGGAGTTTTTGTCCAAGGTTATTTAGAATTTTGGGTTTCATGATAACTTGGTTCATATGATTTTGCAATGCATCTCCTCTTCTTGTATTTATGTGTTGGTAAATGGATCTACTACAGGATAATTCTCGAGCACTAGAGGGTTGAGGCAAGGGGATCCCCTCTCCCAATACTCTTCATAATTTTTGATGAGAGCCTTGGATGAGATATTAAAGTTGCTTACTCTAGGGGGTTGATCTTTGGAATTAAAGTTGTCCAGTTTTCAGCCCTCAACTCACCAGCAGTTTGTGGATGACACCCTGTTGGAAATTGTTGCTTCTATCTCTCAAGTAAGAGTCATAAAAACTATCCTCAATCTCTACGAGGAATTAATCAGACAAAAACTCAATTTCACCAAAATCAAGATTTATTTCATCAATACCCTGTTTTCCCAACAAGCCAAAATAGCATATATTCTAGGCTATTCCATTGTAGTGTTCCCAGCCACCTACCTTGGCCTCCCAATACTTTAGGGGAGACCTGCCAAGTCAATGTGGAATAATGTTACTGAGAGATGTCATAAAAAGCTTACTGGGTGTAAAGGTGCCCTTATTTCTCAGGCAGGTAAGGCCACCTTGGTCATGTATGTTATCCAAAGCATTCCTGTGTATTTTTATCAGTCTTCAAAATACCCACTACATTTGGGGAAACAATTGAGAAAATTCAAAAGTGCTTCTTATGGGCTGGAGTTAACAACCAGAAGTTCCATCTAGTGGCCTGGGATAAATTTTGTTCACCAAAAGATAAGGGTGGGCTTGGTTTTCATAGGATCAATAAAATAAATCAGGCCCTCCTAGCTAAGAAAGCTTGGAAGGTGTTCACTAATGAAAACTTGGAGTGGGTTTTTATTATTAAAAGAAAATACCTACAAAACCATTCCTTTAGGAATGAAGGGATTCCTCAAGTAGGGTCTCATTTTTGGCAATCTATCATCCAAACCAAATATTTGCTCCAATGAGGAACTAGGTGGAAGCTCGAAGATAGGAAATCCATCAATTTTTGGCATAATTCATGGGAAAGGGATGAGCCCCTTATTAGGTATCCTGAAATCACTGTAATCAAACATCTCACAGAAAACAATTTTTGGCCAAATATAAATTTTATGGTGCAAAACCAGGACTATCAAAAGTGGAGGAAGCTTCATTTCATAGTAAACAATGTAGTTCTTGATAGGTCCATTTCCTCTCTGAGATAGTTTCAGGGTATATTTCATACCTAAGGCCCAGAAGGAAGGCAAACCCTCCTATAAAGGTACTAATGATGGATCCTTTTAGATTAATTCTATCTTTTTCTTGATGGACCCTCCTCAGAACATCCACAAAAACAAGGTTTCCCTTGCTGTAGTAAAAATAATTTGGCTCAAGCATCTCATCCTAAAAGTAGCTCATTTTGTTGGTTAGCTTTCCAAAATAGGATTCTCACCATATAAAATTTTATTAATAAGGGTGTTATAGTCCCCAATAGGTGTTATTTGTGTCTACATGCATGGAATTCCACTCAGCATCTCTTGGTAGAATACCCATTTCTCTAAAATATTTTCTCCATGTTGGTTAGTCTGTTCCAGGTTAAATGGGTGTGGCCCCAGTCAGTCATTGATTTATTTTCTCAGTGACCCCAAGTGTTTCAGAACCCTAGATTCAAGTTCTTATGGGAAGCATTGTTACACCATATGCTGTTGAAAATATGGCTCAAGCATAATAGTAGAATCTTCAATGATCACTCCAGGGACCTAGAAGCTATGGCTAACAAAGCCCTTTATTTTGCAATTGAAAATGCAAACCCGGTCCCTTGTTTAGACACTCATGTATCTGGGTTGAAAGCTTCCCTATTCAAGTCCCTTGGCATATCTTTCAAGTGTACTAGATCCTAGACCCATACCATCTGCAGATCCATTGTCAAGTGGTACGCTCCTCCTAGGGTGGCTCAAGGTGAATTTCGATGGTTCATCTAAATGCAATCCCAGAGATGTTGGGGATGGAAGAGTCATTAGGGACCATGAAGGAAAAATTATTGAAGCATTCATTGAAAACATTGGGGTCCAGTCAAACAATGATGTTGAAGCCCTAGCCCTATGGAGGAGCATTAAATTCAGCAGAGGTATAACTAACACCATGATTTTTTAGGGGGATTCCCTAAATGTGGTCAACCACATCAATAACAACACCAAGGGTAGATGGAATATTAAAAATATTATCCAAGAAAGTCAATTTACCCTCATAAAATGCCTTCTTAGCACAATCCAGCATGTGTTCAGAGGCAAATATGGTGGCTGACCATATGGCAAATAGAGCATCCAATTAGAGCGAGCTTACCATTTGGAAAGACTCCTTCCCATAGGATATCATCGATGCTATCAAGAATGATGTGGAGTTCATGTCCTAGCAACAAGCAATACTTCAAAGGTGTTTTTATTAACACCAAGGGTGTTCATTTTAACACCAGGGATTTTTGTTCCCCTTCCCAAATCATCATTGTCTCTCATAAATTCTGTTGTACCACTCATCATGTGAGCTACTTTGATCATGGAAAAACTCATCCTCATCCCTGCTTCCATTTTTCACCCTACACCTCCACTTATTCCTCCTTGTTTTCCTCCATCTCTCATTGTCTACCCATCCTCCCTTCCATTTCCACCACCCTCCCATTTTCTATGCCATTGACTTTATCCTAGTTTTTAGCTCCTTCTACTCTAGAACCAAATTTTTCCCCTCACTATGGAGCCCTCACAGTTGCTACTGACTTGTCTATTATCTTTTGTGTGTAGATTTAAAAATACTACACCTACAATGTGCAACTACTTAAGTTGGAGTGGCCCAGTATTGGATAGCACAAAGCCCACTCACATGTGTTGGGATTAAAAGCGAGTTTTAATACACCACCAACACTGTTCACTAAGGTTTCAGAGAACCCTATAAGAAATCAAATTCTTTATTATAACATTGGAGATTTGAGGCTCTCCTCATATCAATAAAATTATCTCTTTTGTGCAATATTGTCTCTTGGTTTCATTTATCTATTATATTTGGTGTTTCATTTTTGCATCTACAAGTTCACTCCTAAACAAGAAAAACACATCATACCTAACTTCAAAATCTATCTAAGTCCTTAAGGAGTGATTCACTACTTTGGGCTTGAGTGATTTACCCAATTTAACCCAAAGTGAAATTTTTCAAAGTCCTTATCAAGAAATTTTCTCGCTCTTACCAAGAATTTTGCTTCACCTCATTGAGCAAATTGTTTCTTTTCTTGAGACTTAGAAAAACAATTTTTTTCAAAAGTGAGCATAGACCCCCTAAACATCATAGATACCATTTTGCATCTATAAACCCATCAATGTTTAAATCCAACATAGTCATATCACACTTACCACTTCCACCTCACTAATCACTTCTTACAACCCATCCAAATTCAAATACCAACTATATAAACCAATTTTTTGAAGGGTAAATGAAAGAGAAAATATCAAAATAGAAAGTCTCCTCCTTTATCAAAGAGACCAAAGAAAATGTTTGATGAATATTATAGACAAATGAAGGATAAAAAGTACATACATTCTATTAATAAAGTGAGGAAATAGGCATTGAAGAGATTTAACTTGGGACTAGGTACATATTCTTAGAGAATCAATTGAGTCTATATATCAAGCTTGGAAATAAATTTGATATCCCAAGTTTGGAACTACATAGATTTGGTAGAGGTATTTTCCAAAGAAATGCTTTTTAAGGTAATATTTATAAGGGCACTAAAATGAGAGGAAGAATATTTTTACAATAGGGAAGAGGATATCAAGGGAATGCTAAACACATTCGATGATCCATCTATGTGACTGACGTTCCTCATGATGCACCTAAAGGATTGAAACAAGGCCTTGTATTTTAATATCCCATTAGATTTAGATCTATTGAAGTTTTATGTCTATTTGGTGCTTTTTGGGATAGTTGTACTATTAGGAGGGAAGAAAAATGCAAATGTAAGAATAATATTTCATGTGAATGAGAACTAACCTAGCCACTCTTAGATGATATATTGTGTCAAGTACACATCCAATTAGATGAAAAAATAGCTAAGAGACAAAATAAATAAAGTTCACTTATACATCTTATCTAGTGTGTCCCATCCTATATAAAAAAATTAGTTTTCCTCATTATAGATAGACCAATTAAGGGTTGATGCCAAACCTCTCATCATTATGAAATGTATAGATGTACCCTATTGAAAAGAGAGAATAACTTCATAATGATATTATCATATAGTGTATCATCTGATGATGTAAAATCTAAGGGAGAAGATAACTAGAGTATCCTAGAAGGTTATGAACTTGCTAAAATCATAAAAATGGTCAAGTGATGACATTTTATTGGAGAAACATTGGTCCTTTATTCATCTCTTTGGTTTCTTTACTATGCCCTTTGAGTTTCTTGTATTTGCACCTAACTTTATCTTCAATTTTAAATATGTACACAAATTAGATTATGTTACTTGAAATATTTTAAGGGTAAAAATAAAACCTTCTAACATATCAATAAATAAATAATTAATATCACACCCAAGTTGTGATAAGTTAACCACATCATAGAAATAATGAATATCACACCCAAGTTGTGATAATTCAACCCAAGTTGTAATAAAATGTGTTAATAAAATATGGTAAGCATAAATTTATGTGATCGAATCTATTTGAACCACCTAATAATAATAAGCTATGATAGGTCCAATTCAAGCCTTTGTATAGTGAGTCATCGATGCCCCTAGAGTCAACAATACATGATAAGAATTCAATTACCTGCAAGAAGGAGAAATAAAAGCTAGAGATGAGTTTAATCCAATCAAGAAACAAATCCCAAGGGTATCAATACTCATGTGGTCACAAGTGGCAAATGGGAGAAATAAGATATTTATTCTTGAAGCCTAAGGATAGACCCATCCATAGTATCCACTGGCTCATTTGATTTCATCATTAAGGTTTTTGAGTTGGATATTATCTAAACATACCATATCAGATGATTCAACTCTCTAACCACTATCACTTGGTTCAATCATGTAATTTAGCAAGTTAATATTGGAAACTAAATCTAACAAAAAGAAATCTCAATACAACACCCAAACAACAAATCAAATCATAGATAAAAAGTTTCAACTTTAGCAAGAATGAGGAGCCCTTAAAACAATATCACTAAAGGTATCTAGTTGTAGAGACAGGTCAAGGAGCTTCAAGGCAAGTTTTCTAGAAGAGGAGAACAAAGAAAATAATTAGAGGACCTATGCATAGATCTTGCTCATGAACATGATTAACTAAATCAATAGTTTAAATAAAAAATAAAAGAACTAGAAATTCATGTCTGATAAATGCAAGTTGTATAGTAGATCAAGGATGAAGAGATTACCAAAATCTTGAATGATAATGAAAATTTGAAAAAATAAGTTGCAACAGATCAAAACATGTCTTAGACATACAAAAATCAAAATATTTATAGAATAATATCAAAATCAAGTTGATCAACACTAGAAGGTATTTTAAATTTATGGCTAATATAGGGGCCATTCTTGATCAAATGGAAAAGGTTGTTTAAAACATAGAGGAGGAGCTAGCTCCAAAAGATAGATATCAAGAGGTCCTAAAACAACTGGCTATTGACAACAATATGGGCACATCAATAACATATAGATCAAAGGGATATGGTTAGGAAGTTGAAGAGAATCCCTAATATCCATAGTGGACTAAAAATTGGTAAATATATATTAGCCTCTCTAGTAACCCTAATGTAGAAAATAATATAAAAATATAAAGGTTAGTAAATATTATATTGCCTAATATGTTATATGATCATGTTAAAATTTACAATATTTCTAGAAACCTTCTTACCAAAAAGAATAAAAAATGACTAAAAATATAATAATAGTAAATGACATAAATAAAATGAAAGAAGATAATGAGAATTATAATATAGGTGCTTAAGGGAACCCCAATATATCATATCTTATTAACACATTATATAAATAGATCCTCATTGAGGTTTATTTATAGTGATACCAAATCCCCAATGAGAAGTTAACCTCAAGCCAATATAAAATTAATCTTAAGGTTAACCTTACAATAAAACAATAGTAAATTACCCTTTTAAGTGAAGGTTATCCATAAATATGGACTAACCAATACCACTAAGGGTAAAATATGAAATGGACCTATATGATTACATAAACATGCTCATAGGCTTACATAAATAATAATTGCCCATATTCTATACAAATGACACTCATAAGAACCTCATCACACATACAGCCTTGGCCTAAGCAAGATCAAATTACACAAATTTCTACACCACCATAACTGAGCTGAAATGACCAAGAAGAAGACACATTAGAGGTAACACCTCCCCCACCATAATGGATGCTCTAGTGGATCTTTGATGTTCTTTCATCCTCATATTCATCATAAAAAATATTATGTCTAGCCCTCAATAATTATGTCTCAATATTCTTTAGCCTTATAATGCAATTCTTGAAGTGTCCTTCCCTTTATAATACTTGCAAATATTTGACTTCTTTGAAACCTTAGACTTACCCTCTAGCACCCGAGCCTTAGATTCCACTAACTTTAAGTCTTTTGGATGAGCTTGTGTATGAGAAAGAGCTCCACAAATCTTCATTGCTACTTTATAATGGATTTGAAGCTTGAACAGTTATTCAAAAGGGATGTGTTATGGTTTTTTGATAGTTATAATATTCACATAAATAACTAAGCCATCTATATGAAAAGGAGGAAAGTATTTAAAGGAATATATTTCATGTACTCTTCATCACTATTTAACTTATCTCCTACCATAGCTAGATCAACTTTTCAAGCTTTTAAGTGAGATATATAGTCTTTAACATTACTAAAATCTGAAATTTTGATATTGGAGAGCTCAATTTATCTTCTATTAACTTCACTAGAACTTACTTTTCCATATATATTTTAAATAAGTCCATATGTCAACAAGATCAATTTTCTCTCTAATGTGGAAAAGTATATTTTGGTTCCATCAACATGAAGAATATCCCAAGCACTTTCTCCTTTCTCTTACTAAGTTCATGATCATTGAGACCTTCTAATTCATTACTAAATATGAACTAGATATTTTTTATTTTGAGTAATCTTTCCATTTGAGCTAACCAAGTTCTATAATTTCACCCATTGAGATAAGTAACATACCTTAAGGAATCATTTTTACATAAAAAACTCTAAAATAATCTATAACATGTTCATAAATGATGTCACCACAATGTAAAGCTAAAAAAATCATTTACTCTAAATATTTGGGCTCCAAACACTTCCATATACAATAGTTATGACCTCCAAAATATTTGGTTGAATTAGCACTCAAATCAATAAAAATAAATTCCAAACTTTAGAAAATTCTTTGTCAAATCAACTGCTATAATGTATCACCTCTATATTGGGTGTTGCACCTCTAATTCTAAATATAACAATTTGTTGAATGTGATTGGTGGGATTTTTTCTTCACATATATAAAAAAAATGATTTTTTTGTGGGTTTGGAGTTGACAGGGCTCCAACCCAATATATTCTATGATTTATTGGGATATCTAACCAACATGCACATAAATGCATTAATACCAATGATGAAATTCATCCATTTGAAATAGTGTTGAGCTATAATCCTTGAAACCTAAAGAAACAATTGTGCCCACACCAAGTCAAACTTGAAATATTCCACCTTCAAAGAAGTAGTCCAACCACTATACCACTTTGTGTATTGATTCCATAATATCATTTAGCACCCCAAGGCCTATATCCTATTCATCATGGTGAAAAAATGATACAAAATTCCTTGGTAGGGAATTGGACTATAGACAGGAGCATTGCAGGTGTGCAACCCAAATGCTACATCATAGATGCAGGCGTGACTAGCGATAGGGGAAGACCTTCCTATAGAGTTCTAGTTAGATATAGAGTGTTTGTGATTCAAAGCAGTAGTGGCTCCCAAGAAAATAATGCTCTCGACCGTTGTGACACTCCCAACTTAGTAGGTGGGAGGAGATATGCTAGAAAAAAGGTTTTAGTCATGGCTATAGATGATCACCAAAAATTGTTCATCCCTCCTATTGTATTTAAGACACATGATTTATTTATCATATTTTCCACATTGGCATACTACTTCTATGCTCAAATTTGTATATGTGCACTAATTGATCACATAAAACTTGTATGAAAGGCACACAATGCAATGACACAAATAAAAATTCAAATGAATGTGAACTTGAATTAATTTTTTTACCACCAATCAATTGATTATTTTTCTATTTATGAGTAATGCTACTTTGAATCCTACTTTGATATCGTGTTTGAATTTGCAATATTTTCTAAAAACCTTATAAAATTTACCTTCACCACAATCATATGCCAAAAAGAATAAAAACGATAAAAAATTAGCAATAGGAAATAATATAAAAGAAATAAAGGAACGACAAGAAGTATAATGTGGGTGCTCATGGGATCCCTAATATATCATATTTTATTTATATTTATTATAAAAATTAATTCATTGAGGGGTATTTATAGTGATTTCAAATCCCCAATAAGAGGTTAACCTTAGGCTAACATAAACTTAGGCTTGAGGTTAACCTTATAATAAAAAAATAATAAATAATCCTTTTAAGTGAAGGTTATCCATAAAGGTGGATTAACTTATACCACTATGGGTGAAATATGAAAAGTTCCCATAGGCTTACATAATAACATACCATAGACTACATAAATGATACTCATAAGAACCTCATCACACATTTGGCCTTGGCCTAAACAAGATCATATTATAAAAAGTTCTATAGACTAGAGAAGAATCCTCAATGAAGACATGATTTTGGCTATAATTGTAGAGGAGAAGGTCATTTTTGAAGCAGATATTAGACCAAAATAGATATGAAAGCTAGGCACATTACTAAGAAAAAGAACATTCCGCATGCAACTCGATCATCCCCATAAATGGCTATGGAACTAGTATCAAGGGTTTTCAATAGAGATCTATAAGAGAATTAACATTTTATATAAGGTTAGTGATATTTCTTGAGCAACTTTGGCACTCACATGATACCTATAGAACTAGTCTCAAGGTTTCTAGTAGAGCTATTACCTAGGGTTAGAAATGAGTCTTAATTAGGAACTTATCCTAAATAAAAGGTAAAGAAAAGAAACATTGAAAATTAAAAATCTATCCCCAAAAATTTAAAAAATAGGACGAAAGTAAGAGGAAGAAACTCATAGGATATGAAAACATATAGCTATTTATTATCATAAATGTCATTAGCCTAGGATGTTTTCTATTAAATAAGATACATCATAATGGGATATTGCATATATTACAAGAAATTCAACAGAAAATGTACTTTGTCTAGTAACATATATATTTGAGCATGCATTATTGAGTTCATTCAATATTTTGACCACATCATTAAAGTAAAATTGGAAATCACTTTAATTCAATCAAAAAAATTCAAACATAAAATAAGGAATATCAATAAATTCTGACCCAATCCAAAGTACACTATTCTTTTAGGCACTTTTATCACATCCATCTTGATTTATTGTTATTTCTTGATGAAAATTTTGCATTAAATAATTTATAATTCTTTAATTTCCTTATATAACTAGTTTTTTAAAGCCATAAATTTCATTTGATTCACATATATACTATCTATTTTTTATTTGATTTGTTTCCCTTATTCTAATTATGATTGAGAGAAACATCTTCCACTTCTATGAATTGATATATTTTATCATTAGCAAAGGTTATTGGTTTCCCATATTATTTGGATTGTCATAAATTAAACTATACTTTATCCCTAGTTATGTGCCTACTAGCACTTGAATCAATATACCAAACTTCATTTTTTAATATTTTGATCACCTTGGATAGTAGCACCTTGTGTGCCTATTTAGATTCTGAATCTAATTCTTAAAATACAACATGCTCTTATTTTTACTTTTACTTAGGATATTTTTTGTACTATATCTTCTTCTAATTAGGTTTATAGTCTTGATCTACTTGAATCATGGGGTTATACCAAAAACTCATTGTATCATTTCCATATTTATCACATATGTGGCAACAACTCTTTTTTTTATGAGGTTGTTTCTGTAAATATGAATATAGGGAAGGACCATTCTATGGGTTATTTCTACTATACTTCTTGCAAATGAGTGCACTATTTTCCAACAAATCCCTCAACTTATTGGTTACTTCTTTTTGTTGAAGCATTCACCAACTCATCAAAGGACACCTTCCTATTTGAAAAATTTAATAAAGTGATTACTCAAATTGAATATGGTAGAGCTCTAAATATGATGGTTACCAAGAGATTATTATCCATAATTTCTCCTATGAAATTTAGTTTTTATCTCAACTGTGGAACTCAACAAAGAAAAATCTTAAATTCTCTCATGGCATTTAGTTGATACTTAAGGTAAAGTATTATTTATTCATTGATCCTTTCATATATGGTTTAAAAAGTGTCTCATTCCTCCTTGTATATTTTTGCTTCACAAATATGTGGCTAAATAATATTTGTTATGGAAAGCGTGATGATCATCAATGTTGTAACATATGCATCATCAAATTTCCATTGTTCTTCTTTGTCCTCTTTAGATCGAGTGACTTTACCAATGATAATGTCATAGATTTTCTCAACTACCCAGATGATTCTCATATTAGTTTTCCAAGGCCTAAATTTTGAAATATTAAGTAGCTATGAACCTATAATAACTTTTGGAACAACCATGGTGGGGGTTCCTTATAAATCCCAAATGGACCCCTTTAAATATATTTTCAGTCCAATATTTTGAAATCCTTCTATATACCCATACTTTCTATATACTAGTTGATATATGAAAGAAGCTAATCCTCTTGATATACACGACCCTACATGAGAGAGACTTTAATATATGTGAAAGAGAATGATACAAGGTACCAAGCCAATGTGGAAAGAGATTATGCTATTAGTGACACCTACTTAAATAAAAATCCTTGTACATGGGCATAAATTCCTTATATACTTAGAATTTCTCAACGTTAGGGTTAATGTCTAGTAGTAGTGATGAATAGGATAATATTATGAAGTGAAAATATAAATTTATTGACCTTATATATCCTTGATGATTAAAAGAGTCAATTCTTGAATGTCACTATGGTAGCTTTGTTAGGCTATAGGTATAGTATCTCAATGCGACAAATTTACATGTAAAAGTGAGTTAGAGAAGCCATTGATACCAAACACTACTAGTGTGCCTAAGCACTTGGTTTATTTTAGTGGTATTATAATAGATCCAATTTACAACACAAATGAATACAAAGCATAATTTTAAGCAAATTCCATAAATTTCTAAGGTGTCATTTGCAAAAAAGAATGAACCTTTGAATTTTTTTACCACCCCCTCTTAACTTTATAATATATTCACTATAGTATATTTTTTTAGATATTTTCCCTTAAAAAAAATAACTATATAGAATTGATAAAAATTGCTTCCTAGGGAAGTAAAGAAAATCATTTTCTAAAGTAATTTGAATTTTGGACTGTTGTCAAAATTTTCAGTTTGTTGCTAAGTGCCCACCCTCATACTTTTATTTTTGTTTCATGCCTTAAAAATAAAATTATTTAAAATACCTTAAATGCAATTGCTTAAATGTAATGGGACTTAAACCTTTATTTTTTTGAGTAGCAATGAAAGGAGGTCTCATCACCCAACCTCACACATCCTATCAAAGTGTAACTTTAGTACTCTCATATCCTTGGAGGCCTCGAAGGCTCGGAAGCCATGATCTCCTTCAACATAGTTGGAAAAAGGTATTGACAAGGAGTGCAACAAGGATCTTCTTAATTTTTTTACCATTGTTCATGTGCCCACATGCGACGTTGATAGAGAGACATGTATAGTTTAGAAGAAAAAAATTGAATATTTTACAACTTCCACTTAAAAGTGGTACAAGTGGCTCCTCACTAACCCTAAAGCACACCCAAGGGTTTGCACAAACAATTTGGCCATAAATTGGCTTGGTTTTCTATCTCCATATGGGAACAATGGATGGACATGTTCATGATATTATATTTGATAGGCTCTAACCCAAGCTCTAGAATGGAACACATGGAGAAATTGATGAGTCAATAGAGGGTGTGCATTAGTTTTATTTGTGTGTGCTTTAGAGAGGTGGGGCCTCATCCCAATGTAAACACTTGTGGCCTTTTCAAGGCCCTATGTAGCCTACCTACTCACAATAGTACATATAATTATTCCATATGTGGCACTCACTTAGCATGTGTACATCAAGGATAACATGGGGTCTACTTTCTTAACATGTGGTGTAGAGCTCTTAAAGCCTATGTGCCCAACAACTTGCAAGGGATGTGCAAGTGTACCTACAGTAGGGGACTTTTATCTTGTGCATAGGGTTTGCATCCTCTAGGTAGTGTGAACCACATGCTCAAATTTCAATAGCACACACAAGTATAATGTTCAACTAAGTACACCACATATGGACAACATGTCAAAAACCTCAATGTAGATTGGATTCTCCTACTAAAATTTGAATCCTACTTTGATACCAATGATGATAATTATTAAAGACTTATTTTGTTGATCATGTGCTATATATTTAATACATTTATGGAGACGAAGCAATGGGGAGAAAAATTCTAAATTTTGAATCTTTGGCAAGCGGGAAGCAGAAAGGCGATAGTAAAGGAACAGGGAGTGGATCGATAGCCCACATAAGTGGCACCAACGATGGAATGACCAACCAATAGAATGGGATTGAAGTAGCAACTTACTTGGACATGAGGGTCTCGAATGATCTGAATGGTACCTTTAGAAGGAAAGAACCTCCAGAGAAAGCACCGATGGGAAGTAGGAAAACCCACCCAGATTCATTTGCAAAAATGCTCAAGGGAAAGCCCAAACCCCCTCCAATCACACCATGCACTTTTATACCTCTAGGTTGTGATGTAATCCTACCAAAAGAAGTCATGGTAGGGTACATTTCCATCGAATCCTTCTCCCTAGTTGGGAAGATTATAGGTGGAAGATCTGACATGGAGGCTATCCATCAATGGATGGTAAAAAAATGGAAAACTAGGTGTTACCTAGAACTGATATCGATATTCAGAGGTTTCTTTATGATATGGTTCAATACCCAAGAGGGTACAGATCACATCCTATCTGGGGGTGCATGGTTCCTCATAAGAAGGAGCCTTTTCCTTCGCAAGTGGGGAGTGGACTTTGATCTAGAGACCCAAAATATCAAATTTTCTCCCATTTGGGTCTAACTCCTAAACTTACCCTTTCATTTTTGGTATGAGGATGTGCTTCAAGAGATTTCTCAAGCAATTGGGAAGCTCATCACTATCAATCCTGCTATGTGCACCCAATCACAAATGATGCAGGCCTGCATCTGTGTTAATGCAAACTTGGAGACCCTGCTCTTGAACCATGTGAATTTGATCTATAGTTCTTACCATCGATGTCAAGCAATGGAGTATGAGAACAAAACCTATTTCTACACCGAATGCCTCTCTTAGGGTATATCTGAAGCCAGTACCCGAAATTGAAACCTTCTTAGAATGATTACCATGAGATGCTACACCCAACCAAAGGAGAAGTCTAGAGGATGAAATCTAAAGTGGGCCTATGACACGAACCCAAAGGTAAGCAACAAGCTCCCTCTCCTCCAAATGGTGATATGAGTAAGGCAAGTACCCTCTTTGCTTTTTCCAATAGGTTCAATTTACTCAATAATGCAAATCTCAATACAAATAATAATGGACAGGAGAGCCCCCGAGAGGAATTCCCTAGATCAAACCAACCAGATCAATCAACCTTGGATGAAAGTTAATCATAAGAGAAAAAGCACTCCACCACAATCTCAAAGGCATCCAGATAGGTTACATAATTTCTTCCATGGTCATTTATTTTATGGTAACAAATATGGTCATAGAGCTATACACTGTATTGGTCATGCAAGAAACAATGTCAATAGAAATTCCAATTCTTTTGCACCTCTTATGGATAATGATATTATATGTTATAAATGCAATAATTTTGGGCACAAGGCTAGATGGTGTAAAATAATTTCAACAACTAGGAAATATGAAAGGGAAAATGTAAAGGTTAGATAAATTTTAGTTCAAATAGCCCTTCATTCTGACGATAAAGAAGAACAATGGTATCTTGATAGTGATTTCTCTAGTCACATGACAGGAGACAAAGACAAATTCATTGTACTAAAATAAAATAATAGAGTATTAGTAATTTTTTGTGATAATGGATTAGCAAATATTGGTGGAAGAGGAACTCTGAGTTTAGAAAATGGGAAAACAAAAACAGAAATTGTGCTATATGTTAAGGGGTTAAATCATAATATATTAAGTGTAAGTCAACTATGTGATCAAGGATATATGGTGACATTCCACCCAGATAGATGTGAGATAATAAAATCATAAACTAGAAAAGTCATTGCCAATGCAAGAAGAAATCCAAACAATATATACATGCTTAGTGAGATCAAAGGGGAAAAGTGATTTCTATCACAAGAATATGAGAGTTGGTTGTGGCATAGAATATTGGGTTACTTAAATTTTGACAACATAGTCAACATAAGCAATAAGCAAGCTATCAAAGATTTACCCAAAATAAAAAGGCCACAAAACACTATTTGTGTACCTTTTCAACATGGAAAGCAAACTAAAACAAGCTTTAAGTCAAAAGGATATATGTCATCTGATCCATTAAGTCTAATACATACTAATCTATGTGGTCCTACTATAACATAGAGTGTTTAGGATGAAAGTTACTTTATATTGTTTATAGATGATTACTCCAGAATGGTTTGGGTAGCTTTTATGAAAGAGAAATTAGATGCTTTTGAAAAATTCAAAGCATTTAAGGAACTGGTTGAAAATGAAACTGGTAAGAGGATTAAGTGTTTGAGATCTGATAGAGGAGGAGAATTTACCTTAAATAAATTTGTAGAGTTTTGTGAACAACTTGGAATGAAGAGAGAATACTCAGTAGCAAGAACTCCTCAACAAAATGGAGTAGTTGAAAGAAAAAAAAGGATTGTTGAGAATATGGCTAGAGCTATGTTAAATGAGTCTAAGCAGTGTACATAATCAGTATGGATCAAATGAGGGTAAACCATCATACAACTCCATATGAACTTTGGAAAGGAAGACCAGCCACTGTAAAACACTTCAAGGTTTTTAGAAGCAAGTGCTACATAAGACGAGAAGATCAAAACTTAGGCAAGTTTGACCCAATATGTGATGAGGAAATTTTCCTTGGTTATTAATCTAAGAGTAAAACCTATAGATGCTTCAAAAAGAGAACACGCACTATGGTAGAAATTATAAATGTAACAATTGATGAGAAGATGGATTCAAGAGAACCAGTTCAATAAATTGTGTATCAGGAAGATGGAAGGTGTCAAAAAGAGTTTCATGAGGAATCAGATGAAGAAGAAGAAACACAAAGACTTCTTCCTAAAAAACCATCTACGTATGTACAAAAACATCATCCAAAAGAGCTAATAATTTGGAATCCAGTTGAAATATAGACAAAGAGAAGGATAATAACACCATCTCAATAAGAAAAATTATCTTTTCTATCTAATATTGAGACAAAACACTTCAATCAGGAAAGTGAATATGAGTTCTGGATCAATGCAATGGATGAGGAATTAGATTAGATAGAGAAAAGGAAGACTTGGGAACTTGTTCCACGACCAAAGGAAAAAAATGTGATCAGCACAAAATGGGTATTCAAAAACAAGTTAAATGAATATGGACAGGTAGTAAGGAATAAAGTAAGGTTAGTATGCAAAGGTTATGCACAGGTAGAGGGAATTGAACTTGATGAGATATTTTCTCTAGTCGCACGACTTGAAGCTATAAGAATGTTTTTAGCCTTCTCAAGTTTTAAAAACTTCAAGGTATATCAGATGGATGTCAAGTCAGCATTTCTAAATGGTGTTCTAGAAGAAGTCTACATTGAACAGCCAGAGGGATTCATATTAACAGATAAACTAGATCATGTATGCAGATTGAAAAATGCACTATATGGTCTAAAGAAAGCTTCGAAAGCGTTGTACTAAATATTGGATAAGTACATTTAAGAAAATAAATTCAAAAAAGGAATAGTGAACAATAACCTATACATAAAAAATTAAGGAAACAATCTACTAATTGTGGTTTTTTATGTTTATGACATCATTTTTTGGGGAAACAAAGACAAGATGTGTAAAGAATTTGTAAATAACATGCAGAGTGAATTTGAGATGTCTATGTTTGGTGAGTTGTCCTTTCTTGGACTCCAGATTTCACAGTCGAAGAAAGGAGTATTTCTCTCACAAACCAAGTATATAAAAGAGATGCTAAAGAAATTCAGGTTAGAGGATTGCAACAACTAGGAAATATGAAAGGGAAAATGTAAAGTTTAGATAAATGTTAGTTCAAATAGCCCTTCATTCTGAGTATAAATAATAACAAAGGTATCTTGATAGTGATTTCTCTAGTCACATGACAGGAGACAAAGACAAATTCATTGTACTAAAATAAACTAATAGAGTATTAGTAAGTTTTGTCGATAATGGATTAGCAAAGATTGGTGGAAGAGGAACTCTGAGTTTAGAAAATGGGAAAAAAAAATAGAAAATTTGCTATATTTTAAGGGGTTACATCATAATATATTAAGTGTAAGTCAACTGTGTGATCAAGGACATATGGTGACATTCCACCTAGATAGATGCGAGATAATAAAATCATAAACTAGAAAAGTCATTGCCAATGCAAGAAGAACTCCAAATAATATATACATGCTTAGTGATATCAAATGGGAAAAGTGCTTTCTATCACAAGAAGATGAGATTTGGTTGTGGAATAGAATATTGGGTTACTTAAATTTTGACAACATAGTCAACATAAGCAATAAGCAAGCTGTCAAAGATTTACCCAAAATAAAAAGGCCACAAAATACTATTTGTGCACCTTTTCAACATGGAAAGCAAACTAAAACAAGCTTTAAGTCAAAAGGATATATGTCATCTGATCCATTAATTCTAATACATACTGATCTATGTGGTCCTACCAGAACACAGAGTGTTTAGGATGAAATTTACTTTATATTGTTAATAGATGATTACTCCAGAATGGTTTGGGTAGCTTTTCTAAAAGAGAAATTAGATGCTTTTGAAAAATTCAAAGCATTTAAGGAACTGGTTGAAAATTAAATTGGTAAGAGGATTAAGTGTTTGAGATATGATAGAGGAGGAGAATTTACCTTAAATAAATTTGTAGAGTTTTGTGAACAACTTGGAATGAAGAGAGAATACTCAGTAGCAAGAACTCCTCAACAAAATGGAGTAGTTGAAAGAAAAAATAGGACTATTGAGAATATGGCTAGAGTTATGTTAAATGAGTCTAAGCAGTATACATAATCACTAGGTATCAAATGAGGGTAAACCAACATAAGACTTCATATGAACTTTGGAAAGGAAGACCAGCCACTGTAAAACACTTCAAGGTTTTGGAAGCAAGTGCTACATAAGACGAGAAGATCAAAACTTAGGCAAGTTTGACTCAATATGTGATGAGGAAATTTTACTTGGTTATTAATCTAAGAGTAAAAACTATAGATGCTTCAACAAGAGAAAATGAACTATGGTAGAAAGTATAAATGTAACAATTGATGAGAAGATGGATTCAAGAGAACCAGTTCAATAAATTGTGTATCAGGAAGATGGAAGGTGTCAAAAAGAGTTTCATGAGGAATCAGATGATGAAGAAGAAAAACAAATACTTCTTCCTAAAAATCCATCCAAGTATGTACAGAAACATCATCCAAAAGAGCTAATAATTTGGAATCCAGATGAAATATAGACAAAGAGAAGGATAATAAAACCATCTCAATAAGAAAATTTGTCTTTGCTATCTAATATTGAGACAAAACACTTCAATCAGGCAAGTGAATATGAGTTCTGGATCAAGGCAATGGATGAGGAATTAGATTATATAGAGAAAAGGAAGACTTGGGAACTTGTTCCACGACCAAAGGGCAACAATGTGATCAACACAAAATGGGTATTCACAAACAAGTTAAATGAATATGGACAGGTAGTAAGGAATAAAGTAAGGTTAGTACGCAAAGGTTATGCACAGGTAGAGGGAATTGAACTTGATGATATATTTTCTCTAGTTGCATGACTTGAAGCTATAAGAATGTTTTTAGCCTTCTCAAGTTTTAAAAACTTCAAGGTATATCAGATGGATGTCAAGTCAGCATTTCTAAATGGTGTTCTAGAAGAAGAAGTCTACATTGAACAGCCAGAGGGATTCATATTAACAGATAAACTAGATCATGTATGCAGATTGAAAAAGGCACTATATGGTCTAAATAAAGCTTCGAAAGCATGGTACTCAATATTGGATAAGTACATTTAGGAAAAGGAATTCAAAAAAGGATTAGTGAACAATAACCTATACATAAAAAATTAAGGAAACAATCTACTAATTGTGGTTTTTTATGTTTATGACATCATTTTTTGGGCAAACAACGACAAGATGTGTAAAGAATTTGTAAAGAACATGCAGAGTGAATTTGAGATGTCTATGTTTGGTGAGTTGTCCTTTCTTGGACTCCAGATTTCATAGTTGAAGAAAGGAGTATTTCTCTCACAAACCAAGTATATAAAAGAGATGCTAAAGAAATTCAGGTTAGAGGATTGCAACAACTAGGAAATATGAAAGGGAAAATGTAAAGTTTAGATAAATGTTAGTTCAAATAGCCCTTCATTCTGAGTATAAATAAGCACAATGGTATCTTGATAGTGATTTCTCTAGTCACATGATAGGAGACAAAGACAAATTCGTTGTACTAAAATAAACTAATAGAGTATTAGTAAGTTCTGGTGATAATGGATTAGCAAATATTTGTGTAAGAGGAACTCTGAGTTTAGAAAATGGGAAAAAAAAATAGAAAATTTGCTATATGTTAAGGGGTTACATCATAATATATTAAGTGTAAGTCAACTATGTGATCAAGGACATATGGTGACATTCCACCTAGATAGATGTGAGATAAGAAAATCATAAACTAGAAAAGTCATTGCCAATGCAAGAAGAACTCCAAATAATATATACATGCTTAGTGAGATCAAAGGGGAAAAGTGCTTTCTATCACAAGAAGATGATAGTTGGTTGTGGCATAGAATATTGGGTTAAATTTTGACAACATAGTCAACATAAGCAATAAGCAAGCTGTCAAAGATTTACCCAAAATAAAAAGGCCACAAAATACTATTTGTGCACCTTTTCAACATGGAAAGCAAACTAAAACAAGCTTTAAGTCAAAAGGATATATTTCATCTGATCCATAAAGTCTAATGCATACTGATCTATGTGGTCCTACCAGAACACAGAGTGTTTAGGATGAAAGTTACTTTATATTGTTTATAGATGATTACTCCAGAATGGTTTGGGTAGCTTCTCTAAAAGAGAAATTAGATGCTTTTGAAAAATTTAAACCATTTAAGGAACTAGTTGAAAATTAAACTGGTAAGAGGATTAAGTGTTTGAGATCTAATAAAGGAGGAGAATTTAAATTAAATAAATTTGTAGAGTTTTGTGAACAACTTGGAATCAAGAGAGAATACTTAGTAGCAAGAACTCCTCAACAAAATGGAGTAGATGAAAGAAAAAATAGAACTGTTGAGAATATGGCTAGAGCTATGTTAAATGAGTCTAAGTAGTATACATAATCACTAGGGCTCAAATGAGGGTAAACCATCATAAGACTCCATATGAACTTTGGAAAGGAATACCGGCCACTATAAAACGCTTCAATATTTTTTGAAGCAAGTGCTACATAAGACGAGAAGATCAAAACTTAGGCAAGTTTGACCCAATATGTGATGAGGAATTTTTCCTTGGTTATTAATCTAAGAGTAAAACCTATAGATTCTTCAATAATAGAACACGCACTATGGTAGAAATTATAAATGTAACAATTGATGAGAAGATGGATTCAAGAGAACCAATTCAATAAATTGTGTATCAGGAAGATGGAAGTTGTCAAGAAGAGTTTCATGAGGAATCAGATGAAGAAGAAGAAACACAAAGACTTCTTCCTAAAAATCCATCCAGGTATGTACAGAAACATCATCCAAAAGAGCTAATAATTGGGAATCCAGATGAAATATAGACAAAGAGAAGGATAATAACACCGTCTCAATAAGAACATTTTTCTTTGCTATCTAATTTTGAGACAAAATACTTCAATCAGGCAAGTGAATATGAGTTCTGGATCAATGCAATGGATGAGGAATTAGATTAGATAGAGAAAAGGAAGACTTGGGAACTTGTTCCACGACCAAAGGACAAAAATGTGATCAGCACAAAATGGGTATTCAAAAACAAGTTAAATGAATATGGACAGGTAGTAAGGAATAAAGGTTAGTATGCAAAGGTTATGCACAGGTAGATGGAATTGAACTTGATGAGATATTTTCTCTAGTTGCACGAATTGAAGCTATAAGAATATTTTTAGCCTTCTCAAGTTTTAAAAACTTCAAGGTATATCAGATGGATGTCAAGTCAGCATTTCTAAATGGTGTTCTAGAAGAAGTCTACATTGAACAGCCAGAGGGATTCATATTAGCAGATAAACTAGATCATGTATGTAGATTGAAAAAGGCACTATATGGTCTAAAGAAAGATTCGAAAGCATGGTACTTAGTATTGGATAAGTACATTTAGGAAAAGGAATTCAAAAAAGGAATAGTGAACAATAACCTATACATGCAGAGTGAATTTGAGATGTCTATGTTTGGTGAGTTGTCCTTTCTTGGATTCCATATTTCACAGTTGAATAAAGGAGTATTTCTCTCACAAACCAAGTATATAAAAGAGATGCTAAAGAAAATCAGGTTAGAGGATTGCAAACCAGTAAGTATCCCCATGGTTACACGATGCAAGTTAAGTAAGTATGATGAATCTCCAAAGGTAGATAAGAGATTATAGAGATATATTATTGATAGTTTATTGTATGTTACATCTACAAGACTAGACATAGTACAGTTAGTGGGATTAGCGGCAAGGTATTAGACATCACCTAAAGAGACACATGTGGCAATAGTAAAGAGAATTCTTAGGTATCTAAAAGGTACTATGGATTTTGGGCTTTGGTATCCCAAAAGTGACAGTTTTACTCTCACAACATATACAAATGTAGATTGGACTGGCAACATTGATGATAGACAAAATACAAGTGGAGGAGAATTCTTTCTTGGAGACTATTTAATCTCTTGGCTAAGTAAGAAGCAGGTATCAGTATCCTTATCTGTAGTACAAGTAGAATATATTACAATGGTAGACAACTGTACACAGGTATTATGGATGAAGTAAACTCTAGAAGACTTCAAGATAAAACATGACCATCCTATTCCCATATTATGTGATAATACAAGTGTTATAAGTATCTAAAAAAATCCAATGATGCACATCAAGACAAAGTACATTATAATTAAGTATCATTTTTTGAGAGAATAGGTGATAAATAAATAGGTTAGGTTGGAATATGTTACTACAAAGGAACAAATAATAGATATTTTCACTACGCCACTTTCAAATGAGACCTTTGAGTATCTTCGAGGAAAACTGGGAGTAAGACTCCCACCCCAGAATTAACCACCTTAAGAGGAGGTGGGGGAGGGGCTAAGATAAGAGGCTCATTCTTAGTCCTGAGCCTCGGAGGTGGGAGATATTTGGTTTAAGGAGAGACCATTGAGTCAGGGGAAGCAGTTTCCTAGGGGGAGCAGCATAGAAAAAAGGTCAAGTTTTGGTAAAAATAATTTGGATTACCATAAATAACAATGGGGGAGATTGTTGGACATTTTGATTAAATGAGTTGTCATTGATGTCAAGAGTGATTGGTCATTGATGTCAAGCTTTCAACACATGTCAGTGGCAATTTCAGTGGGTAGCATCAGTTTTAGGTTCTCCAGTTTCAATTGATCAAGACCCAGTTTCAGGAAGTCAAATGTGGTCTAAAGTGCAAAAATCCCAAGTGAATAATATTATAATATGTTTTCTAATATTATAAAGGGAATTTTTAAATTAATTAATATAATTTTTATTATAAATTAATTCATAATTTAATTTACTAAACTTAAGTTATTTAAATTAACTATTAATTAATTTTGATATTAGTTATAAGATTAATTTATATTAATTTTTAACTAACCCTAAGGAGGGTTATTAAAATTAATTTGAAATTAGAATGTGAATTTCTAGCATCGATGTGGGAAGAACATTTATCATGTGTATAAAAGGGGGATTACCCACCTTACCAAAATCCCCAATGCTTTCGAATTAAATCCTATGCTATGTGAATTTCATGTGAATTGTGTGTGCAACAAAGAGTTTTTAATTTTTAAAAGGTGCTAAGAGGAGGCAATATTATTTTATCCACCAAGGATGGAACCTTGGTCACCAACTACTGGTAGTTCAATTGGCAATCGCAACGGTGGCAAGATGTGAGGGTTGCGATAGGTGTATGTTCAATTACTCGTAGAAGATCATTTTGTTTTGTTGGAAAACATGACAAAGTAAGGTTGAAAGGAAAAGAAGTATACCTTCCTTCACATGGGCACCTCTATCCCACGCGATGGGCTCCAAAGCACTAAGGCACTTGGTGCTTGGAAAGATGGTGTATCGAATCACATCGAAACCCTTTTTGGGATAACAAGGTATGCATTAATGTTTGAGTGTCGAATTTTTCGGAGAAGGTTGTTTGAGGTATTAAAAATTAATTTTTGCATATTTTATTTGGTATATGAGTTTTTTGGGGAGTTATAAGGTTATTAAAAAATAAATTTTGGGTGTTATTTGCTTTAGGATTTGAAAAGGAAATAAAGGTGTTTTAGAAATATTGGTTGTGGTTTTTGTGGTGTTGGATATGATTTTAATTTGGAGATTATAAGGTGTATCCAAGTAATTATAATTGTGCATGATTTGATGAATGTTAATTACAAGTAGGAGCAATAAGGCGTATTTGAGCTTTGAGTATTTTTGTGTCCAATGAATATTTGAGAAAGTGTTAAGAGTGAGATTTTGTCATCTAACCATTGAAATTGGAAAGAAGGAAATTGTGATTTAGAAAGGTTTTCCAAGGGAACTTCTACAACAAACAAAAGGTATGGGTATATTTCCTAGTGAGTGATTATTGAATGTTGTGAATTCTAAGATGGAGTGAAAAGGATTTGGTTAAGTTTTTCCTTGTTGAGTGTGTTGAATTAATGCTTCAAGGTTTTCTAGAATAAAGAGTTGTTGATAAAACCTTGTTTTATAAGAATTGTAGTTGAGGTTATTAAGTTGAGTGAACTTGAACTAGGGTTTGTGAGCAAGTATTATTTCATTGAGTGATTGGTTGAGTAGAGTTGGTTGAGCCTAGTCAAGTGAATGTGCTAAAGTGATTGTTCAAGTTCTATAAAACAAATTGTTCTATATTCTAAATTGAGTTGAGAAAGTGATTGAGAATTAGTGAGTGTGAAGCATATTGAGTCTCTAACAATTCTCTATATGTTTCTAAATGAGTGATTGAAAGTGATTAAGCATTGTAATGAATGTAAAGCATATTGAGTCTCTAAAAATTCTCTTTATGTTTCTATGAGATTGGACAAGTTCTAGTGTGGAATTTTTGAGTAGATTTGAGACAAGTCTTAGAGAAGACTTGTGGATAGATTTGTGTGAGATTTTGTGGAAGCTTACAATACAGATTTGAGGATAGATATTGAGGATAAAATTTGGTACAGATTTGAGGATAGGTTTATGCCAGATCAAAGACAAATATTAAGGAAAAATGTATGCTAGATCGAAGGACTGTGTTTAGTATAAAATTGAGATAAAGCTTTTGAGGTGATAGAGTATAGAGGACAATAGCCTCCAGTGGATAGAGATCCATTAGCCAAGGCAGTGAGGACAGGTGTCTTTAGTGGATAGAGATCCATTAGCCAGATTAATGGGAGCAACAGTTCTTCTCGAAGATCATTAGCCAGAGCAGAGGAGAAAGGAGTTCTCCTATGGATAGAGATCCATGAACTTAATTAGGATATTGGTGTCTCCTTTGGACAGAGGTCTATAAACATTATAGGGAAAGGATTTCCAAGAGAATTTATTTAAGAAAATTTATAAGGAATATTTTCTCCGTGGAGTAGCCCACATTGGTTGAACCATGTTAAATCATGTCTCTCATGTGTGTGATGCTTTGTGTGATTTTTAATGCTTTAATATTGCTTATTTTATCATTTGGATTAAAAAGAAAAAAGTTTTACCTTATATTGTTCACCCCCCTCTCAGTATAAGCACATGTTCTTAAATAAAGGTAAGGAGCTAGTTTGGTATAAGGGGAGAGCCCTTTGATCCTCTCCCTCACCCTTGGGACTCTGTCATAGTACCCATAATTCATTTTATCATTGTTGACAGTCTCAGTAGCCCCCTCCGCTCCTATCATCTAGCCTTCATCAACCACCCCTACGACATCAAGCAAATAAACATCCCTAAATTTTTGTTTAGGTCCATCAACATCACCATTGAGAACTTGAGGAACAATAAATCCTCCAAATACCTATTGCACGAGGGTCTATTCATCATCTATTACAAGCATACCATCATATCACACCCATTTGGTGGTCCTTCCATTCCTCCCCTGAGCTCAAAGCCCTCTGTTGAGCCAACACATAAGCCTGAGTCTTGTGATCCTAACCCATTGTTGGAGTCACATAACCCCTCTATCGATGATCCTTTACACTCTATCGATGATCCTTTACACTCTACTTCCCTCTATGGTGGTCCTTTGAAATCCATTAATCCCTTATAGTCTAGTAGCAAATGGAAAGATAGTCCTCTACCCAACCCTAAGGACTTAGCCCTTGTGGATTCCCATCCTATTGATCCACATATGAGGAGCAAGAGGAAATCCATTCACTCCCCTTAGAGAAAAATCTTGCATCGATTGAGGAAGAAAGGTGCAGACGAATCGTGGCCCTCGCCTGAGATCATTTGGGACGATGAGGAAGATACCATAAGCAATGCAAATGACGCACTTTGCACTAGCACTATCAATCATCTTTCTAGAGCAATGGAGCATATGAAAGCTATAGCTAACATAATAAAGGAAGCATGTACCATCCTTTATAACATAATCAATGAGTTCTATGAGCTCTCAACTACCCTCAGTGTCCTGCTTGCTCAAGACCAGGGCGTTGCCAAGAAGGAAGATGTGGAAGATTCCTAGTAGTTTTATGATGATGGTAGCTGGTAGATGGTCTACCTATGATTTTTTTGGTTAATAGTCTACTTTTGTATCCCCTCTTTAGGGTTATTTTCCATGGATATGTTCTAAATTTCCTTTTTAGTTTTTCAGTTAGTCTGTTACAGGGTTCTTCAGACTGTAGGTCATTTTACTGTCTATTCCTATGTTGACGAGATGCATCAATTTTTGTACTACTAGTATTCCAAATGCCTTTTGTAATAGGGATTGGGCTCTTCAACCCAGTAAGTAAATATAATTTTTTTACCTACCAAAAAATTACATTTATGAAGATTATAACAACATTCAAATATTAACCATTATATTATAACCATAGTTATTGCTTATAACAAATATTCCAAATAATACACCCACTTGTAATAATTCATAATAACAAAATACATTAATGCTAATAATATAATAATTGCCTAATAGAATCTCATGATTTATAGCTAAAAAATGATATATAATACAACAAGATGTATAATTCCAAGGTCTATATATCTATCTATCCATATATATATATATACCTCTACACATCATTTCTAGTCCTTCATCTTGTGAGGCTAGTACAACACTACCCATAGTTCCCTAAGAGAAAACTCTCAATCACTCTATCTTTGTCCTTTGGCTCATTAACCTTAGTTTCAAACCATATATCCTTCATCATGCACATATAAGGTCCTCCCTCAAGGTATGTTAGATTTCATAATATTTTCTAGAAATAAAAAAAGTAATACATTGACTCAAATATTAAACAATAAGTAAAGAGAGAAAATAAAAAGTTATAAACATGAATAGACAGGATTTGTTGATCATCAAAAACTATGGTCAATAATATTACACTCGTGCAATGGATCTAGTGGTTAAAGGGTATTTATACTAAAAACATAAATCTCAACAATAAATTATTTTTTTATGCTTGTCCAAAATGCACAAAACACATCCCCAAAATTTTAATTAACTAAGCAAATAAACACACCAAAAATATGGATGTAACTAATTCTAAATATTTAAACTTCAGTAATTCATATGCAAATGCAAATGCATTATAAATTACAAGCTTAAGTAATGCCACACTTGAGTGTAGGGAACTGTGCTTCGTACCCTTCCATGGTTTATGGATTTGGAAAGGCCAATTGACATAGGGCCTTTAAAACCCTTGAAGCCAACCCTGTAGGGCACTTGCATAATGTATGATCATTTTTTTGACTTTGAACACCTCCCCTTTTTATAGGCATGTGTGAAGCCACTTGGTTTCCAATGCCTAGGTGGTTGGTTAAGTGTGCATGACATTGATATCTAGGATTAAACCCATAATATACACATACATGCATTAATATCTATATGTGTGTGTATTTAAATTTCTCTTTGTTTTCTAAATTATTATAAAAAGGCTTTTCTAATTTTATTTTTCCTATCCAAGGAGACCATTTGTTCAACCTATTTCTACATTTTTAGAAGATGTTAACTTAGAGAACCTAGAGGTTCTCTATGGTCTTTTGGAGTACTAATATATCCAACAATACAATTTGAATCTATATTTTTTTATAGGTAAGAATATTCATTTTCAAGCATTTCTTCCAAATTTAAATATTGATTTCAAAACAACAATCTATAGATGATTTCTAGAATCCAATTAATAATGCAATACAATTTTCTTTTCAAATTCTATTAATCTAATTTTTTTTTTTGTATTTACATGGTGGAATTGGTAGCCACCACGAATCCGGGTAGGCTATCCAGATTTTATGGCCACCATAATATTATGTGTTGTCTGCCCTGGAAGCTGCCACACATATCTTTGTGCAGTCCACCCCTATAACCACCATGCCACAATTATTTTAAACCTTTTACATCGCTGAAAGCACTAGGAAAGGGACAAGCGTTCAATTCGACGAGGCTGGAGATTTGAACCTTGGACCTCCACCCCCCTTATGTGGTTTGGATGAACCAATTGGTCTACACCTCGGACCTAATTCTATTAATCTATAGCCATTAAATAAATTAGAAAATAATTCAAGTGCAAGAATCTATAAGAAAATAAAAATTAATTTCTATTATCTAATTCTACTAGATTCTAGTAATGCAAACATAGACAGTGATATAAGATACAAATTGCACATTACATTTTATATTTACTGTAGGTACACATCCATTTTTAGATAAATGCACATATGTAATTAAGGAAAATATTGGATTACCCAATAAGATAAGATAACAAACTTCTAACGGAGAGGCTACGATTAGCTTTGGCCAAGGGCAAGGGTGAACATGGGACGTAGAGGCTACGACTAGCTAGGGCAAAGGAAAAATATAGGATGTAGAGGCTATAACCATCTAGGGCAAGGGCAAATGTAGGATGCGAAGGCTATGGCCAGTTACATTGAACACAGAGGTTGTGGCCAACTAGGGTGAACGTGGATGTTATTGTAAGCACAACAATGGACATGGGTAGCATGCGATGAGTTGCAGTGAATGCAGAGACTACAACAATAAGCACAACAATGGACATGGGTAGGAAGTCTCTTGTAGATATGAAAAGGCAAGTGAGGATTAAGTTCATGGGAAACCTAAGGATTATAAGAAGCACCAAAATTCGCAATGCAGGTTGGATGTACCATCTGTCTTGTGTAAACCTTAGGTCTTCGATCAGAAGAAATATCTTTGAAGAATATTTGGGTTCTTGGGTGGATGAAAATCTTCCCTGTATAAATATTTCAAAGGATGAATTTGGGTTAGATCTTATTGATTATGAATCCCAAACAATTATCTACAAACTCAAGGGAAAAAGACCAGGCTTGGAGGAGCTCAAAGGATACATTAAATTTTGGTGTAGTACAGAATTCCAAGTAACTCTCCTACCCAATTTTCTTTTTTCTAATTTAGCAGATATATATGAGGTAATGGAATATATATAATTAGTTTTTTGGACAAAGGGATGTCTATATAAGACCTTGGACTCCTAGTTTCAACCCCTTTATAGAAGAAGTTAATGGTTTCCCAATATGGGTAAATCTTTATTCTCTTTGTGTGGAGTTTTGGGGAGAGAAGATATTCACCAAAATTGGTAATGCCATTGGTGCATTCCAATATATGGATGCCCAAACAGAGGAAAATTTATCCAGTAAAATTAATATGAGTAAAGCAAGATTGGCTATTTGGATGGATGTTTTAGTTCCTGGACCTTAATCCATTACTATCTCTTTGAGAAAAGGGGAATGGATCCAAAATATTGAATATGAAAACTTATCCCTAAGATGTTATGGTTGTCAACAATATGGCCACATGAAGAAGAGATGCCCGAACATTCAATCATGCTTTGATTCCTCCATGGTGGAGAAGGTCTTGTATGTCAATAATTAAAAATCATCAAATATCCTGGTTCAAAAGAAAGAAGATCATATTCCAGAGGTACAAATTATCCAAAAAGAACCAGGTGAGCAACAAAATTGTGAACAACAAAAGACTCAACTCCAAAAGGAGAACTTGAAGCAGATCATTGATGAAAGCCAAACAATTACTAAAGACCATCCAAATGGTTCCATGGAAAATATTAGCACCTCATATGGTATTCTTGAAGCTAATTATAAAACAATTGATGACGATCAGTTTTCTAAAAATGAAGATCCTAAAAAATGTGTTACAACTAGATATTACTTGAGGAGATTGAACTACAAAAATGCATTCTCAGATCTTACCACTCTACAATAGGAAGAACCTATGCTACAAAATAAAAATAGTCAAAATGGATAACTGAAGGAAACTAGCAGTCCAAATTTGGTAAAATGGACTATGATAGTGTGATGTTTTAGAAATATTACTCTACTAAGATGAAATACATAGATAGTAGATGTGAATTTTTGGTATTCATATAGAAAATTTAAAAGATCCAAAAAATAAAAATTAATAATTCAGTAGGTTTCTAGCTATAGCATCTCAATTGAGATTAGAAGTGTATCTATTTGTAAACTCTCAAGCTCTAGAGGAGAGAGATGTAATTTTTCAAGGGTTGGGGACCCAAGTACAACCCCTTTTTTTCCAACAAAAAAAAAAAAGATAACAAACTTCTACATTTTATTCCATACAAGAACATGGTTCTTCACAATAAGAAATAATATATCATTTTTTACCATTCAAATTAATATCAATACAAAGGATATTATTTCATAATAAAGGTCTATATTTTCACTTTAAATCAAAATAATAAATCAAAATTGAATCTATAAGCATCAAAAACCAAAATATATACAATTTTTATTCTAGACATTTTCTAGACAATATGATTTATAATTGAATCTTCAATTGTTTTGAGCTATGGTGCTCAATTTCCTTTTTCACAATTTCCTATGTCTATAGAAACACATATATGGATAAACCACCATGAAAAAATACTTGTGCCACCCATCTCCCATCAATCCCTATGTGTTTATCATAGACTGACTTGGGTTTTTAAAACAAATCAAGTAGACCATTATACACATAAACATAAAGGGTAACTCCATCCAATAAGCAACAAGGGTAAATTTGTTCAACAAGAACAAGAAAAAGGGTAAATCTAGTTAAAAAGTAATGCTTCAATTAATAATTAACATATGCATAGTCATAAATCTTAATAATTTAACCAATCCCTTGAGGAAATCTCAATCCAAATCTAAATTACACTTGCATTTCTCCCTCTTCAATTCTCCCTTCCTCACACATCCAACATTTAGAAAATAACCCAAAATTTATAATCCCAACGTACCAATATTTTCCTAACATTCATAATCATAACATACCAATAAATGCTTAACATTCAAAATCCCAAATAACTAGTAAATGCCCAATATCCTATAGTAACTGTTTGTAGGAAAAAAAGGACATCCCAAACAATTATTCAAATTAATACAAGGTAAAAAAATATGCTTAAACTAAGATAGTATAAAAATAAATTAATAGTAATGACTAAAAACTATCATAATACAAGCATACATAAATTTGAAGCTTTAAAAAATAATCTACATTAAGATTATCCATGACATACAAAATGAGAGGGCTAATATTAATGCAATAAAAATAATTACTTGACACCTAAGGCATCAAGGATAAAACTATCTCATAAGAAGTATAATAAAATTCTCACTCCTATTCCAACTTGCTTGTAGCATCACCATAGTACATAAGAAGAGACTACACTTGGGATGTTCATAGAGGGTTTGACTTGCCTTAGAAATGGTCTTCAAATGAAAATTAGTGACCTTTGGTTGCAAATCTTGGTAGAGCATCATGTCCTCCTCTGTTGAAGGAAGTTAACCAATGGTAGATGGCTTTGATTTTACCATAGAGAGAGAGAGATGATTGCATGTAGTGATAGCAACAAAGACAAATAATTGTGAGTAATGCTACAATAATTTTTTTAATAGATGTTTGGTTATATTTTGGTGATAAAATGAGGGAATGAAATGGGTATTTATAGTATATTTAATAAAATAACTTTTTCTTTGGAACCATTGGCTGATTTTATCCCTTTTTAGGGTCTTAAATCTAAACAATATATCATTAAAACCCTCGATGTAAAAAAATGCTAGAATTTTGGCCATACATTAAAAACCCTAAAAATCATTGAACTAAAATCCTCACTTAAAGTAGTGGTCTTGGAATTGTTGATTTTAATATGTATGCTTTGGTAGATGCATGTCAAAACATCTCTTAATTGTGACTTTATCCTTATTTTAGGATTTTAGAAAAGTTAGAAGAGAACAAATCTAAAAATATGGAAAAAAGTAGCAAATAAGCTAAGAAAGTGAACCTTGCTATCATCCTACCCAAGGACTAACAAATTTATTCCATATCTACCTAATAAATAGGAGGACAAGACTCTCCACCACTTGCAAAGTTAGCAATTAGTGCCCTTTTATAAATATAGTAACTCGGTTACTACCTTGGGGTCCCTACATTTTAGAGCCTCCCACAAGCCAATTTTATAAAATTAGATCCTAGGATGTAATTGGATCAATAAGAGTAAATCACTCACTCATATAGGATATATTGACTCAATAGGAGCAAAGTACTCACCAAGGTAGGAGTGATTGGTTTCACTTTACGAGCAAACTTCTTATCAATAAGCAAAGTGAGATAATTTTACACAAATCTCAAGGAAGATCTTTGGAAAGTAAAATTTTGGATGGTTTTAGCACCACTAACAATTTTATAATGCTTCTAAGCCCATTTAGGAGAATATTTAAAAGCATTTAACATTTGGAGGCAGATCATTTTGTGAAATATGCTCCCAAACCTCTACTTTTATTAGAGGTAGAAATTTCTTACCCAAGGCATGTCATGGGTGAATTATTTCTATAATTAGAAGCTATGAGTTCCATTATAAACATATTTTGACATTTAGGAAATTATATCTATGCTTCATAAGATCCATATTGTAATTCCCCATTTTAATTTAGTAAGAGATTGTGCAATATATTTTACTTTCCATCAATGGCATTTCCCTCCTAGATTGTAGAATATGTGGCAATTGTGGAAATTTATTTTTATTCTCTTGTAATTCCTTGTTATTTCTATTTCATACAATGTTAGGATGCTTAGTATTTATCTAATTTTATCATGTATTAATTTATCACACACTTTTCTTGCTATGACTATAACCATATTTTACTTTCAATCTTTTGCATCCCAAACTTCCATATTTTACTTTTATGCATTTTAATTTACACATTTACTTTTGATATTTAGATTGGATTACATTTAGTCGCAATAGTGGTAGATGGTCTAAATTTGGAGTTCAAAGGGGGCACACTCCCATTTCTTTCAATTTATTGAAATGGAATTGCAAACACATAAAAATTTAGACATTTCCATAATTCGACACATCCATGATCCCGATATACTAATAAATGCCTAAAATTCATAGGAAGCCTCATGGATTTAGATGGCCATGGATCCCCAAGATTTTTTACATTAAAAATCTACAGTAATTCCCAAGAAAATAGACAACCTTCCCAATTTGGAAAACTAAGAGCATATACAAAAAATACCACTTAAAGGCTTAACTTGATATAAGGGATAAACAAAAGTTACGTTCCAAACAATGCTACTAAAACTATAATTGTTATAGGGAGTAACATTCAAATACATAAAAGCTGCAAGAATATTGCAATGGTAAGGGCTTTGGCTTCTCTTTGAGAGGTCCAAGGTTCAAACCCTACTCAATATGAAGGGACTGAGACCCCTCATAAAAACTTGTGTAAACTCATTGAGAAAACATTTAAATACTAACATATAAGTTAGTTATTAAATATTTAAAGTGGCAACCAAGGTACTTTTTTTTTCTTGATAAAAGGGGGTGGTACTCGGGTCCCCCACCCTTAAAAAATTACATATTTCTTCTTTAGATCTTGAGATTTTACAAATAGATACACTTCTCATATCAATTGAGATGCTATAGTTAGAAACCTAAATCATTTTACATAAAATATTTGAATCCTTGATTTTTATTTTCTGGATTTTTTAAAATCTTTGTATGAATACAATTACTCCATAATTTAACATATTTATTGATATTTTCCTATATCAGCCTTCACAATGCCAAAAATTTACCTCTACTATCTATGCCTTGCATCTTAGTAGAGTAATATTTCCAAAACATTGCACTAACATAGTTCACTTTACCAAATCTAGATTGCTAGTTTCCTTTTTAAAACAAAAGTGGAACCATAAAAATTATAATAAATAGTCTAAATGAACACACATTATTTTTACAAAATAAAAAATATTACCAATGGAAAACATTAAATTAAATCTTAATCATTAATTGATCTAGGCAATCAACAATTTTTTCCAGCTTCAACTAAACTTTTTACTTCCTCTAACCATGGAAAGGAGATGTTAACTTCATGATCCTCAATAAAAACCCCTCTATTGTCTAGCTTATCCACACATTTGTTTCCTTCCCTTAATATATGTGTAAACTTGATTTCTTCAAACTCTTTAGCAAGATCTTGAATTTCCACAATTATCTCTTGTATGTTCCATGAAGCCTTTGCTTTCCTCAAAATTGTATTTATTACTATAATAGAATCACCTTCCATCCAAAATCTATTCCATTTAATTTGTTTACATATTTTTAACCCTTCTAAATCTTCCCAAGCTTCAGTTTCATTATTTGTCTTAAATTTACAATTGAAAGCATAGTAAGACAAAATCTCTCCTCCATTATGTCTAATTATTCCTCCTCCTCCTGCTAGTCTTGGGTTTTCTTTAGATGCTCCATAAAAAATCAATTTAACCCACTCCACATCTGGTGGTTTCCACTTTATATTCTTTACTTATTTTTCTTCTCTTGTACCCAATATCATAATTCCATTTAATGACTTGACTCCATCCATCAAGACTCTATGCTTCCAAATTAGGAATTGGGTGAGTTTATAGGGTTGGTTTAGACTCATCTATGGCTAAACATATCTTATTTTTTATTACCTATAAATTGCTTTTCTTTCCTTTAAATATTATTCTATTCCTTTCTAGCCATATAGTCCAAAGTATTATATCTTTTTATATATCCCATATTGTTTGTAAAGCCTCACTTTTATAAATTCTCTGCCATTGCTTTAACCAATATTCAATTCTACTATTCATCACCATGTATTTACCAAACATATTAAGAATCCATTACCATAGATTCCAGACTATTGATTAATGTCCCAAGATATGGGCAATACTATCCTCCTCATTATAGAAAACACATTTAGAGGGGCTATGAAACTCCTTTTTATAAGGTTATCCTAGGATAAAATTCTTATATGACCTACTAGCCAAAGAAACATTTTGACTTTAGGAATGCTTGGGCTATCCCAAATATATCTCCAAATTCTAGTGATATTATTATTATGTTGGTGGGTGACATTATATCCACTTCTTCTTGTGTATTCTCATGAGCTATTCAACTCCCAAATCAATTTATCCTTAGTACATCTGAGAATAATTATAGTTGTTATCTTTCTACTCAATTGCCTCCTAGAATCAATGTCTTGTATACTTATAAAAAAATATTCTTTCTATTTGTATCTTCCTTCTCGATATTTTTACAAAATGTTTGAAACCCTATCATCGTATTTGTCTTGAAGCAATCTCATCTAAGGTTTCAAAACTAGATCTAAATTGAGTGGTTTTTATCACACCAAGTATCCATCCAAATAATTTTTTTCTCTAGTTTCCACCACCCATCTTAAACCTTTAATTATAAGATCAATAAATTTTTTTAAACCATTCTAAAGAGCAGAACCATTTGGAAGAGAGAATGTAGTAAATATTAAACTTGGGTCATTCAGATCAACATACTTACTTAGAAGAATTATTGCCCATTGTCTTTGACTCTGTTTGTACAATCTCTAGATAAATTATTCCCTAAGATCTAGGTTTGTATTTGTAAGAGCTCTTAAACCAAGACTTCCCCTAGTTTTGTCATCACACAACTTGCTCCATTTTACCAAAGAAAATTTTCTTTTATCATGTAAACTTGACCATAAAAAGGACCGCATAATAAATATTAAACTTTTTTCAACTATTTTTGGAATAGAATACAAAGACATATAATATGTTGGAATGTCTTGTAAGACTGACTTAATTAAATACACTCTTCTTGCTAATGATATCCATCTACATTTCCAAGTGAGAAGTTTATTTTGAACTATACTAATAATTGGATTCCATAAATCTATCCTCATTCTCCCCTCAAATAAAGGCATCCCTAGATAAGTTGTTGGTAAATTTGCCTTCTCTATTTGAAGCAACCTATAAATTCTTGCTTTTATATTAGCATTAATGTTAAGAAATTAAATTTTGGATTTAGTCCTATTAATTTTTTGCCCTAAAGCTCTTCCGTACTCTTTTAAAAAGATATTCAAAGTTCTAGCATCATTTATCTTTGCCCTTTCAAAAAGGGCTTTATCATCTACAAATTTTTGATGGGTGATGTTATCGATGTTATTACCAACTTCAAGTCCACTTATAAACCCATAATTGTAAGCTTTATTTAAGTTCATACTCAAAAATTCTACCATAATAATGAACAAATAAGGAGATAGAGGATCTTCTTGTCTAAGGCCTCTCTTGGATTTAAAATATTTTTTCACTAATCCATTGACCAAAACTAAATAAGAAACTGTAGAGACACAATATTTAATCTATATAACCCATCAAACTTATCTAAAACTACAAAAATAAAATTCTTTTTAACCCTATCATAGGCTCTACTCATATCAAGTTTAAGATCATAGCTTTCTCTTTTATTGAAGTTGTTGAATGTATAACTTCATGAGCTACTATGATCCCATCAAAAATTTGTCTCCCATTCACAAAACCTCCTTGCTTTTCTAAAATTATTTTGTCTAACAATATCCTTAATCTATTTACCATAACTTTGGAAAAACTCTTATAAGACATATTGCATAGGCTTGTGGGTCTAAAAGAATCAAATAATTCAACATCCTTATTTTTTGAAATTAGGGTAAGATAAGTTGCATTTATTTTATAATGAATATATTGTTTTACCCTAGACTGTTTCATTACCATCAATAAATAATCCTTCACTATATCCCAATTATTTTGGTAAAAAGCTATAGAGAGCCCATACGCACAAGGGTATTTATCCTTATTAAAAGAGAAAAGAGCTAAATGAACTTCTTCTAGAGTAATAGGCTCCATAAATTTCTTATTATCTTCATTTGTTATAACTGAAGGAACATATTGAAGAAGTTTATCATTAAGAACTTTGGTCTCCTCTAAACCTAGAATATTATGATAAAAACAATTTAGCCTCTTTTCTAATTTCACTCTGATCTTCAATCCAAACCCCTTCCATTGATTGAATTCTACCAATTCTAGAAGATATTTGTGCTATAGTCATCCTATGAAAAATTTATATTTTTATCTCCTTATTTTAACTAAGTTTGTCTTGATTTTAATCTCCATAATTTCTCTTCATTACTCAATATATTATGATAATCACTAAGCAACTCCCTTTCCTCTGAGCTTGTATTATTATCATCACCTTTTTGGAATTTTGAAAGTTTATATTTTAGTTTTTTTTCTCAAAAATATTTCCAAAGGTGTTCTTGTTCCATTCTTTTAATCTATATGTCATAGCTTTAATTTGGTTTGGAAGAGCATACAACCCACCATTACCTAAATAATTTCATGTTTGAGCTATCATATCAATAAATTGAGGATGGTCTTCCCACATCTGCTCATATTTAAAATATGATATTTTTTTGAATTCACTAACCACCATTTTAACTCTTATTGGCCAATGATCTGAACCAATCCTTGTTAAGGTATTAATTTTAGCACAAGTTCCTTCATCTAACCAATGATATGAGAGAATACATCTATCCATTTTTTTTGCTATTAGGTTTTGGCCTCTCCTATTTTTGGTCCAAGTATAGTTGTCTTCTTCAAAATCAACTTTCCATAGATTATTATTTTGAATAACAGTTGAGAAATATTTCATAGTTTGGGTCAATTTCCTAATTCTCCCAAAATTTTCATTCAACTTGGTAATGGCATTAAAATATCCAATGAACATTAAATGGATTTCTTGGTCTTTACGTCTCATAAAGGGCTAAATCCCACTCCAAACTTCTAATCTAATTGACTGAGTTGTAGGACCATACACATTGATAATGATAAAGTAAATATTAGCAAAGTAGAAAGTGAATAAAGAGGCTATCCAATACCTAGTTTTATAAATGATTACACAAGAGGTTTTAAAAGGATTCCAATAAGTTAGAATTCCCCCTACTGCTCCTTCAGAGTCCATAGCATCCCATTCACATCTTGCCCAAACTAATTTCATAGTTTTTGAAACTTCTTCTTTTGTCATTTTAGTTTCCTGGATACAAAGAATATTAGGTTTATTACTTAAACATATGTCCCTAATACACCTATGCTTTGATGGGTCATTTGCACCCCTTATATTCCATGAGATTATAATCATGTCTTATTAGGGTCTTTTGGCCCCTCTTGCATATTACGAATATCATTTTATTGTTTGGTAAAGAGAAGTTCAACCAACTTAGTTTGTGTTCCTTTATCTATGTTAGCTCTTGCTTCCTTGGATCTTACTTGATAATTTGAGGGTTTTCCTCTTTTTTCCTTGCCTATATCAAGAGTATGTCTTATTATTCTATTCCTCAATATTCTTTCACCATTTTATTTTTCAATATATTTATCCTCTCTTGGCTCTATTATAGAATATTTTGACTTATCCTACTCATTTTTTTGTATTTCCTTATTAATGGCAAAGGGTTTAACTTCTAAAACTACATTTTCTTTACCAATTATTTTCTCTTGAATGGTGTATGGTACTTCAAAAGAGTCTTAAAAATTTTATGAAACACATTCCTTGGGTTCATCGAGAATGTTCTTCCTTAAATTAGGATCATATTGAATAGATGGTTCCTTGCTAATATGTTGAAATTGTTGTCTTGTGTCCTCTAAGTTTTGATATAATTTTTATTCATAGGCTAAAGCCTCAAAAGAATTGGAATTTCTTCTAGTATCCTTTCTTATTGGTCTCCAATGTTCATTTTATTTTATTTTTCTAGATCTATTTTTTGGAAGTTGAAAACTATCTTTATCCATAACCATTTGTAAATTTCTCTTATGATTTTCTACAAATAATTATGATGGACTCTTCTTAGGGTATGATCTCTCAATATTCCCCACCTAATGACATATTCTACATATAAAATATATGTTTTCATAATATATAGTTTGGATCCACATATTATCCCCATACATAAGAATGATGTATTCTGGTAAAGCTTTACTTATATCAATCATGACCAATATTCGAGCATAAACAACAAAAAATCCATCTTTTGTTGTATTTTAAATCTCAAGGAATTCTCCTAGAGTTTTACCTATTTCCTTGAAGGTATCTATTTCCAAAAATTTAATGGGTAATCCAAACATCCTAACCCAGACTGGTACTAGGGATAGATTTACATTTTTAGTGAAAAACCTTCATACCAGTAGGTAAGGAAGAGCCCTGCTCTTCCCATAAACCAAGGAACCCCTTTTAGGATTATCTCTCTTTCTTCCCTAGAAAAAAAATTCTAGGAAGAAACCTTTGGAAACAAATGATAGAATAACTCTTGGAGACTTCCAACTCCTATTAATCCATTTTCTCAAGGCTAAAGCCCCTGGCCAAAACCCATTAAATTTACCAAAAAATACCCTATCTTTGAGAAATGAGGATCTCTCGAAGGTGCGCTCACTAACCTCTACCACTAGGGATGATTCTAAGAATTTAACTATAAATTGATCCATGTAAAGGAAACTAAAACTCAAAATCTAAGGAAACTAAATGGTTGACTTCATAGGGTTGTATCTCCCTCAATATTGCTCAGAGTTTTGAATATGACCACTCATTTTAAAACTATTCAAATTCTACATAATTTGGTCCAAGAATCAACTGAATCAAATAACACTTTGCAAAGATATGGCTCTTAAAATATGAGATGTTTTTTAGGAAAAACCCTAATCCTTCGTACTTTATGATTTGAAAATTTGTCACTACCTTTATTCTGAATGGTTTACTTCATATGGTTGTATATCCCTCAATATCGCTTGGATTTTTACATATGACCACTCATTTTAAAGCTATTCAAATTCTGCACAAGTTGGTCCAAGAATCAACTGAATCAAATAACTCTTCGTGAACATATGACTCCTAAATTATGAGAGGTTTAAAAAAAACCCTATTCCTTTGCACTTTTGGCAATCAAGGTACTTGATTTGTTTGATTTTATTCCTCTTTGATATTTGCAATAAACCTATACCTTGCCACTATTCTCCAATTCCAATTTGGTCCTTTGTTTTCCTTCCTTTTCCTCTTGATTTTTGTTTCCAATAATAATCTTCTCTTCTTTCATGTACCTCCTTCCTCCTCCACTTCATTTTAACCCCTTGGTTTATCCACCTTCTTCCCATTTCAATTAGTTCACTTCCTCTTCACTTAATTGCCACATATCACCCCTTACCATCCATGCATACCCCTTTTCTTTCTTCACTTAATAACTTTTTAATCATATTATCACACTAAAATAATTTTAAATATCATAACACAAGTCTAATTAGGACAAGGATTCATATTGTAACACACATGATTTCTAAATATATTTGACTTAAGAAATTAATCTAATAAAATACCTTAACTTGGAAAGCAACCTCACCAACTTCACATAATACTAGCATCAAGTTTAGCATGTAAATAATTTTATTTATCATATGGTGGTCTTCAACTACCTAATATTGCAAAACATCACAACCAAAAACACTTCCCTTTGGAAGAATGATCAACACTAGATCTAATCTAAAAATACAATATCATATTTATCAAGTTTTGCTATGTACTCCAATACATACATTTTTAAATCAAATAATTTATCAATCCTTTGTGATTAATACCACACATCATGAAATTTTTTAAATAGGATAAAAAAAAATTATGGTATTATGAAAGCAATAATATCAATAACCATAAAATCTAACTTTCCACAAATCAATCATGGGTCCAATCATATTAAATGGAATTAGAACTACTAGTTAGATTTTCTGACTTTCAAGGAGCAAACCTAGGGTCAAATATTTCCAAATGATACATGCATAATATCCAAGTAGTTTTAATACCACTATGTGATACAAATGGGGACAATTTCAATCCCATATTACTAATTGAAAAAATTATGGGTTCAATAATCAATGTATCAAATCAATCCTAATCAAGAAAATAAATAAGTGATCTATCTAATTAAGAATAGTGATAATTACATCCTCTTCCCTTATTAAAAATTCCTCTTATAAGTCATGAAAAGAGTTAATGGTTAACTTCTCTATTTTAGTAAAATCCTCCCAAGTATTAAAGTGACTGCACTAGAACTTGCTCTATCCTTTGTCTAAGTTGCTTCATTCTCTAGTCTAAAATGTGCTAATAATCAATGTTGACTTTAATGTCCTCATATACCCATAAATTTGACCAAGCTAAGACATGATATGGATCAAACATATATTTCCAATACACAGAGATATGAAATACATTGTGGATCCATGACAAGTTAGGTGATAGTTATATTTGGAAGGCAACAATCAAATATTTTTTAAATCTCATAAGGTATGACAAAGTGAGTTGAATTATTGATCCTTCTATAACTTGAAAGAGATCTTATGAGTTCTAAATCTTACAAACACCTTATCACCTATAAAAAATGATATCTTAGTGTGATACACATTGATATAACTTTTCTATTGATCTTGATCCTACTTAAGGTTACTCTTCATCTTATCCACTTGCTCTTCCAAATATTGAAGTATTTAGACCTATAATTACCTGGTCCTCCAACCTATCCCAACTCAAAGAAGTTCTACAAGAATGACCATTTAGGGCCTCATAAGTGCCATACTTATAAAATAATGATAGTTATTATTACATGTAAACTCAACCAAGCTAAGGTACTTCTCCCATTGATCCATTACATACATCCTTAACATACATTTTAACATATAATTCACCCTCTCAATCTAGCCATTGATATTAGGATAATATGTGGTGTTGAAGTTTATTTGAGTTCCCAAAGCATGCTAATTTTATTTTAGATAGAGAAGTGAATAAGGAAAGTATTTCCAAAATGATATTTATGTGTATCCCATGCAACCTCAAAATATGATCAACATATAAATAAGCTACATCATTAGACTCATATGTCTCCTTAGGAGGTAATAAGTGGACTACCTTTGTTATCTTATCCATTCCTACTAAAATTACATTGTGCATAAATTTTGTTAAAGGTAACCTTATAATAAAGTCCATGGACACTACATCCAACTTCCATTCTAGTATATTGTGGTCATAGAGCAAGTCCCTTGGGTGTTTATGCTTAACCTTGACCCTTTGGCACTCCAAACATTAGCTAAAAAAATCAACTATATTCTTTCTTATTCCCAAGATAAGATTTTCCTCAAGTTGGAAGACATCTTCTTGACTCCAGTGTGTGCAACATATGGGACCTTACAATCTTCTATCAAAATAATCAACCGTAAAAAAATTGTATATTGTACATACATAGCCCAAGGAATCTAAGTATACTTTCAAAGTTGAATTACTATCTCATACTTGGTTCCTAGGTTGTTGCATTCGAGATTGTACTCAATTCTATTTGAAAAATTCACCATGAAATATAAGGATAATGAAGTTTACTATTAAATTTAAAAAATGAATGCACACACATTGTATCATATATCAAACTATTATTTTTAATATAATATAATATTAAGAATAGTATATATAAAATATATAATGAAATTTAAATATAATAGAATAATTTATAGCACCCTAGTGCCATGTAAATGATTTAGAAGGGCTCAATAATGGTTTATTATGACACTTAAATTTAGAAGGGTAAATTAAATCAAATTTGATAAAATTATATAGCTGTCCAAAAAATCATTGATATTTGGTAATGTATTCTATGAACACAATAGTATAGCTTAGTTCCATGAAAGATTTGATTTGGATAGACTTGAAAATACCATTGATCTTGCATATCATATTCATTTCACTCTTAATCTGCTTCTTTAAGTCCAAAGAAATAATTATCACATAGAAAGAATAATTCCTTTGGATATGGGTATCAACTATACAATTCTCCTTTTCCTTGATGTATAAAACCTAAAAATAATACCCATATAAATATTCCATCCATTTCCTCTATTAGGATTTGAGGTTTCCATAAATAAATAATTACCCCGGGCTTTGGTGGCTAGTCTTGATATTATATAGTTACACCAATAAATAGTTCACCTACATGGTAAGAGTATGAACTATTTTTTATCAGATATAAGGGGTGTTGAAAGGTCCCCAGACCTTGAATGAAATAAATAGATAATAGCTAAGATGAGAGGTCAAATTTCTTCAGAAAGAGCACCAAGCCTTGAAAGGTAGACTAGGAACAAACAAATATAACAAGGCCCCAAAAAGACCCAAGATACAATAGGACCATAAAAGGTCAAAACCCATGAACCACCCAAAAACAAATAAGATTGCAAAAAAGGACCAACATCCACAAATATTTCAAGAATAAATCTACAACATCATTATCCTAAGGTTTGGGGTGGCTCAAAATGGGTATATATAATGGATTTTGGAGTTAAATCATCATATTTTTTATTTCATCAGCATAGGACATAATGTCTTTCATATTGCCCATAAGGGAAGCTTGGCTGTTGATCATTGAATTTATGAAAGAAATTGGAATGTAGCAGCCAGCTCCATCTTTGGGATCATGCCCAATATAGTCTAGGTTAATGAATGTATCACTTTTGGGAGGAACAACATACTCCACCTCAGAATCCTCCACTGATATCTAGTCCTTGATAGGATTGGACTACTTTCCTAAAATCCAAAAATATTTTTTGGCTTTTTTTGCTTCCCTAGTGTTTGTGGAAACCACCTTATTAGAGTTGGTCAATTTGAATCTTTGATTTGTGTTGCTCTTGAGAGGGTACTAAAGGAAGGATCAAAAAAATCCATAGGATTGTGATCATCAAAATTCTTAGGTATTTTCATGGAGGCAAAGGGATCCTTTTTAATGAAGGGACTAAAGGTTACCACCCCAGGGTCTCGTTTTGATTGAATATGATAAAAAATAAGTAGGGCAAGCCCTTGGTGAATTGTATTAGTGGCTTTACCTCTCTTAATGTCCAACATAGAATTTTCCATGGGAATAAATAAGAATGTTGGGATGTTCATTAGCCTATCCCTCCGAAGCTAATTTAGGAACATCACATGATAGTTGCAGATGAGGTCAATTTTCACATCTAAAGTGAAATATTTCATGATGACCAATGTCACTCTATCCCAGGGATCTTGTAGAGCTAATCTCTTAAAACCATTCTGGATCTTTGGGAGAGCTTCACCTTCTCCAAGAAAGTGACCAAGTTTTTTAGCCAATGAATGGTTCTCTCTATTGTGAGTTTCCCCATCAAAGGTAACCCAGTTACTGCCATAGAAAAAGGAATAGATATTTAAAATTATAATCCCCCAGTAAGGACCACGCCACTCCTCCAAGAGTAAGTCATATTTTTTGCAAGACCCTTATCAAAGCCATGGAATTTCTTCATATAATTCTAGAGACCCCCATTTTTAAGGATTTTATTTACTTCTTTATCAACATCTAAGAAAGAGGGATCTAATACAATCCCTTTCATGGGAGTAAAAATCATATCTCCTCTCACAATTGAAATCAACTAGAGGATACCTAAAATTTCAATAATACAATCCTTACTCAGAAGCTTCCTCAAGCTCAAGGTGAAGCCAATCCACAAACTACCCTAACTAAGGCTAGCAGAAGAATCTTTGGAAATCAATGAGATACCAAAGTCATTATTAGCATAAAAATTCCACTTCTTGGACAAGAAATATGTGGCTTTGTCACTTTTTCCAAATTACGAACTCGCAATCAAGTAATTTTTACACAAAGTTTGCACTGGGGCATTAAAAAGGAAGAAAGTTTCCTTTTCCAAATATGACACACCACTCCAATCTAATTATTTATAAAATTTTGTAGGAATATGAGTTGAGTTCATTCCTTTGACATCATTCTCCAATCACAAATCGAGTAGATCCACTTTATCCAGTTAGCACTCCAAATCCTATCAAAAGTACTACACGAGCTAGAAAACTCCAGACACCAATCAACCTTATAATTACCATTGCCTCCACACAATTTGAACAACCTATTTTGATCATTACCAAGGCCATGGATCAACAACAGAAAATGCACCTCACCATTTCATGTGCAGTATTTATACCTAATGCTCATCCATGTGCTTAGGTTCTTGATTTTTAATTTAACCTTCCACTCCTATATTGGGTAAATAACTTCCCCTCTTTATATTTTTGTGTTGCCATTGGAAGAATTATTTAAATTCAAATAAATTCACCCACTAATTTTCTCAAGACTAGTTCAACCTCGAGGATGAACCAACCAATGGTATTTTTAGAATGGGGATGGACCCCAAAACCACCAAAATAAAACAAGAATTGGCTAATCATGTACTTTGGATAAAGTCTTGATTAAGAATACTTAGAGGAAAGTCTCTTCTCCACATAGTTAAGTCATTTGGATGAATCCTAAGGTTAGCCAACCCATCAACAACTCCATTTCCTTCCCTAAATATGTGCATACTTTGGATCTCCTCCATAGATTGTGCTAATATTTTGGTCTTTGACATCATGTTAGAGATCCCTAAGTGAGAGAGATCAGGTGTTTATCATGGTCATGTATTCCCCTTCGATAATTAATTTTGAGCATCCCACAAACACCAAAAACACTACCCCCTAGTATAAAGCTCTTGCCTCCACAAAATTGCAGGTTTGATTGTTTAATTTTTTTGAAAAGGTAAGAAGGATTGCTCCCCTTTCATTTATGAATAGACCACAAACTCTAGCGATACCATATTACCTTTAGATGCTCTATAAAAATTGAATTTGACCCAACCTAGGGGAGGAGGGCCTCATTTGGTTTACAATATTAAGTTGGGATAGATAGAATTTAGCTTGTTAATTTTTGTTTGCAACTCAATTTTCATTTCTAGATCTTCATCCTTTCTTCATAGTGATAAGTCCTGGGAGAGATTTGAGATATTTTCCACCACTATAGTGATTTATTTGGCACAAAATGAGATAGCATCTATTTTTAAATTCTTAATCTCTATTATTTATTTCTTTTTAAATACTCCATAGAATATGGGGTAAGCCAAAGCACTAGAATTTCTTTAATATTGGGCCTAAAAAGAGACTTATCCACTAGGTATCAAACTCAAAAAGTAGGTTTTGGGCTACCCAACTAACACTGAGAGAATTTATAAAATTATCCAACACTATTTTAGAAAAGGGAAACTAAAAAAGAGGTGGTGAGGGGATTCATTCCACGGGTCACATAAATAGCACCTGTTTGTGAGAGTCATCCCTCTCTTTTGCAAATTGTCAATAGTTAGAATCTTACTCAAAGAAGCTAGCTAGAATAATATATTGACTTTAGGTGTGATACCATTGAGCCAAATTGTAAATGGAGTAGGGGCAAGTTTATTGCTAGAGTCTAACTAGATATAAGTTGATTTCACTAAAAAGAACCCACTCTTTTCTCATTTTCAAAGAATTTCATCCTCCTCCTCTAGAGGTTTTAGGATCTAAAATATCAACTTATCACCAATGAAATTCCAATCTGTTTTCTTAATGGGGTTTAAGAGTTTTGTATTTAGGGGCTTCCATTTTTTGATGCCCCCCTACTATCTTTCACAAAGTCAGTAAATTTTGAACCAAACAAGGTATTTGTCACCAGTATCAAGAGAACAAGGTTGGGAAATTGAGAAAGGGGCTCCTCCATAAGCTAAGGATCCTTCCAAAAATCAACACTTTTACCATTGCCCAATTTCCACCTTAGACCTTTCAGAATTAGGTCCCTAGAATTCACAATATCCTGCCAAAAGTAGGAGCCTTGTCTAGAGATATGATCAGTTAGTTGAAGAGAAATAAAGAGCCCTAATAAACTAAAATAGAAAAGTAGTAATAAAATAATCAAAAGAAGAAGATAGCATATTCACATGTTACACAATATTTATCCTGGAAACCCTCAATTGGGCAAAAAACTAGTACATTATTTCTTATTATTGCATTAAATTGATCATCTCCAATACAATAATATTCTCCTTCTGTCTCACCAAACCCTAATATAAGTGTGATATATATAACAAAGGCACATGCACAATTTTTTACAATATCATGGGCAAAAAAGCATGGGTTCAAATATAGTAACCCTAAAATCCCATATGGGTCTAAAAATAGCTTAAACCCAAAAAAAATTCAAGGTTTCCAACCCTGGCGAGTATAGGTACAGAGTGTCCAGTACCTTTTAGTGTTAGCCCCACCAAAATAACATGGAAAATATTCAATATATTTCCAACATTCTTCCACTTTTTGAATACTTTTCATAGGGGCCAAAATCTGTCATTGTCAACTGTCAAGGGTAACCATGCCCATAGATATTTTACACCAAGAAAATTTTTGAGCAGGTATAGTCTTTGTTAACAAATCAGCAATATTCTTCTTTGTATCAAATTTATCCAATATCACCTGGTTCTCTTCAAGCATCTCTCTCACAAAATGGTACTTGATATTAATATGTTTTGATCGATCATGAAAACTAGGATTGTTTTCTATAACTATTGCACTATGAATGTCACTGTTAATTCTCACAACCTTCTATTTAATGCCAACTATTGAACACAACATTTGTAGCCACACTACTTCTTTACTAGCATGAGTTGCTGCAATGTACTCTAATTATGTAGTGGATAAAGCAACAACTGATTGCTTTTTACTCATCCAACTTATCGCCCCTCAAAACAGCCTGAAAACATAAGCACTTATGGATCTTCTCTTATTTAGATCTCCAATATAGTTAACATACACAAACCCTTGTAGATTTACAATATCATTGTCTCCAGATTTTTCTCCATAATAGATAGCATAATCTAGAGTTCCACACAAGTATCTTAAGATCATCTTCACAGTAGTCCAATATTCCTTTCTTGGATTTGACATATATCTGCTAACTACTCCCACTACATGTGTAATATCAGGTCTAGTACATACCATTGCATACATCAGATTGCCTATAGTACTAGCATAAGGAACATGATGCATTTCTTCAATTTCCTCATCTGTTTTAGGACACTATTCAATAGATAAATTTTGACCAACTGGATATGGAGTACATACTGGTTTACAATCATGTATTCTAAACCTTTGTAGTATCAAATCAACATATTTTCTTTGATTTAACCACAAATTTCTATTTGCATGATCCCTTATTATTTCCATACCCAAAATAAATTTTGTAGCACCCAAATCCTTCATGTCAAATTTAGAAGATAAATGAGATTTTAGTAACTCTATTATATCCTTACTATTACCAATTAACAACATGTCATCCACATACAATACCATGATAACAAAATTTTTACCTTCCTTTTTAAAATATACACTTGGATCTACTTTGCTTTTTCAAAGCCCAAGTGTCAAAACAAACCTGTCAAATTTTTGATTCCACATCCTTGAAGACTGCTTCAATCCATAAAGGGACTTTTTCAACTTGCATGCCAAGTCCTCCTTAACTTTTACCTTAAAGCATTATAGTTGTGACATATATATCTTCATCAAGATCACCATGTAGAAATACTATATTTACACTTATATGTTCTATTTCAAAATCAAAAGCAGTAGAAATAGCCAACACAAATTTGATTGAAGTTAGTTTAGCCATAGAGAAATTTTTTTTACCCAATTCAATTCCCTCAACCTGAGAAAATCCTTTTGCTACCAAGCAAGCCTTGTAATTCTCTAACTTTTTTTCTAAATTGTACTTATTATTGAATAACCACTTACAACCAACAGGTTTTTTTCCAAGAGGTAATTTCACCAAGTCCCATGTCTTATTTTATCCAAGGACTCCATTTCTTCTTCCATAGCCCTTTTCCAAGACTTATTCTCACTTGATTGAAATGCCTCCTTTATAGTCTTGAGTTCTTCATCAATAATTAATAAATTAAATATAGAATAAAAATTTGATGGACTATACCTATCTGGAAGTCTTCTCTCTCGATCTGATCCCCTCAAAATTGGAATTCTAGGTTTTGCATCTTTAGCTTCCCCCTCACCTTCTTCCTCTATATATTCCTCTTCAAAATCTCTCCGTAATTCAGGTTCTACCATTGGTTCTTCCTCATATTCCAATTTTACCTACACTATTTTTGGTTCTTTTCTTGGTTGCATTTCCTGTTTTAAAACCCCTTTTTCTTCTCTAAATATCACATTATTACTGTAAAAAACCTTCTATTTTTTTGGGTTCCACAACTTATATCCTTTAACACTAGTATTATAACCCACAAATATGCATTTTTTAGATTTATAGTCTAGCTTAGTCCTTTTCTCTTTTGGGACATACATATAAGCATCACAACCAAAAACCCTTATATGTCTGAGAGAGGTTTTCTTACCAGTCCATACTTCTTGTGGAGTTTTTTCCACCAAATCTGAGGTAGTAGATCTATTGATGAGATAACAAGACGTTAACACAATTTTTTTCCAAAACTTATTTTCTAACCCTACACCACTTAGCATACTTCTAGCCTTATCCATCAATGTTCGTTTTGCAACCCCATTATGTTGTGGATTATACGAAGTTGTTCTCTATCTTTCTATTCGATAGTCTTTGTAAAACTACTTAAATTCATTAGAGCAATACTCACCACCATTGTAACTTCTCAAAACCTTTATGTTTTCTCTATCTAATTTTATACAAGAGCCTTAAAATTTTTAAATTTATTAAAAACCTCAGATTTGTTTCGTAGAAAATATACCCATGTCTTTCTTGAGAAGTCATCTATAAATGTAACAAAATAGATATATTTACCTAATGATGGTACTTTTGTAGGTCCAAACACATAACTATGAACTAGATGTAGAATTCCTTCAGACATTGTAGCACTACTTGGAAACTTGACTCTAGTTTGTTTCCCAAAAATACAATGCTCACAAAAATAAAAATTTAATGGGAAGTCAAAAATTCCTTTAGCCTTAAGGTGTGTCATTTCATTAACCCAGGTATTACAAGACCCGAATGGAAACACCTGGATCTGAATGGGCCTAGACATATCATCGAGGTGCTTAGGCGGTTACAAAACTTACTGAGGAGCTGCATAATTCCCAGCTCTCATAAAGAAGACTCCATGGTTTGGAACCTTGAAGATTCGAGGCGGTTCTTGTTAAATCTGCCTACTACAGCCAAGAATCTCCCAGTGATGGCAGTGACTTCTCTAATCTGGTCTAGGTTCCCAAGATCATTCCCAAGGTAAAATTCTTCTACTGGTTGGCCATCCAAAATAGAATCCTCACCACTGACAATCTGATAATCAGAGGGCTTCTCATCCCCAATTGGTGCATCCTGTGTAAAAATGCCTGTGAGTCTACTACGCATGTTTTTTTGGAATGTCCCTTCTCCCTTGCAGTGCTCAACTAGGTTTTCAACACTTTTGCCATCTTCATAGCCCTCCCTCATTCCATTCCCCTCCTTTTTCAACAATGGCCTTGGCCTTTCAAGAGCAGTCAACTCAAATTCATGTGGCAAGCTTGCCTTCACATTTTCCTGTGGCATATTTGGCTCGAGAGAAATGCCAGAATTTTCCAAAACCTTGTCACGGATAAGAAGATTGTTGTTTCCAAAATCTTGGCCCTTGCTGTGGAGAATGCCTCTCTTATATTATCATCCAAACCCCCCCCCTCTTGGGCTTGAATTGGATCTAACAAATCATTTCAATCTTTTCAATTTTTCTGCAACACCTCGCACTTCTGTTGACAGGTCTGTAATCAAGTGGGTCTTACCTCCTTCTGGGTGGCACAAGCTTAAATTTTATGGTGCAGGCAAAGGCAACCCTGGAGCGGCTGGCGAAGGTGGAATTCTCAAAAATCATAGAGGAGAAATAATTTGGCCTTTGCTCATAACTTAGGAATTCAGTCTAAAAATATGGCCAAGGCTCGGGCCTTGCTCCAAAGCTTGATTCTTTTGGAAGGCTTGACTATCAATAAACTCATCATAGAATGAGACTCTTTGCATTGCATCAATTGGCTCAAAGGAACCTCTGTGCCTCCCTGGGCCCTTGTTTCCATCTTCGAAGAATGCAAGACACTAATTGGCCTTTACCCAGAATTAATCATTCAACATCAATACCAGGAAGGAAACAAAGCTACGGACTGGATTGCTAATAAGGGAGTTGACGCAACTGACATTCAGGTGTGGAGAGATTCCTTCCCAATTGGCCTAAGGGATGCTTCTTCAAGTTCCAATGTTTGCACAATGTGAGTGGGTTACTGGGCTCCGGGTTTTTCCCCTTTGGCTGCGTTTTGGCATCTTGGAGCGTTTTTGCGTCACTTTTCATAGTTGGTTGCAAAATCTCAACTTGTCGCATTATTGCAAAATTTCCTTTTTTCTCAGGCCATGAGGTTGCTTCTTGTCGTGATATCGGGACACTTTTCTCTTCTTCTGGTGCGGTCTTCCAACTTGTCACGATATCGCGACACTTTTTCTCTCTGAGGGCTTTTTTGCAAACTTGTCGCGATATCACAACACTTTTTCTCTCTTGGTGCTTTTTGGCAAACTTGTCACGATATCGCGACACTTTTTCTCTCCAACAGCGGTCTTCCTTTTTGTCGCGATATCGTGACATTTTTTCTCTCTCCAACAGCGGTCTTCCATTCTGTCGCGATATCACGACATTTTTTCTCTCCAACGACGGTCTTCCATTCTATCGTGATATCACGACACTTTTTCTCTCTGGGTGCTTTCTTGCAAACTTGTCGCGATATCGTGACACTTTTGGCCTTCAGACGCTTTCTTGTTTCATGTCGTGATATCATGAAATTTTTTCTCTCCAACGGCGGTCTTCCTTTTTGTCGCGATATCGCGACACTTTTTCTCTCTCCAACGATGGTCTTCCATTCTGTCGCGATATCGTGACCTTTTTTCCCTCCAACGGTGATCTTCCATTTTGTCAAGATATCACGACATTTTTTCTCTCCAACGGCGGTCTTCCTTTCTATCATGATTTCACAACATTTTTTCCCTCCAACAGCGGTCTTCCATTTTGTCGTGATATCGCGACATTTTTTCTCTCCAACGACGGTCTTCCTTTTTGTCGTGATATCGCGACACATTTTCTTCTTGGCAGCAGGCTTCCACTTTCGTCGCGATTTTGTGACTCATCTTCTATTTCGACTGTGGTCTTCATTCTTGTAGCGATTTCGTGACACCCTTTCTCTTCGGCAGCGTTCTTACTTCTTGTAGTGATTTTGCAACTCCTTTTTTGCTCGGGCACAGTCTTCTTTCATGTCGTGATTTCGCGACTCTTCTCGTCCGGCTCCAACCTAGCAACTTGTCATGATATCGCGACACTTTGCAACATGTCATGATATCATGACTTCTTCCCTTCTTCAGCTCCGATGGCGCTTCTTGTCATGATTTCGCGACCTCCTTTCTTCCTTTGGCTTCAACGGTGCAACTTGTCGCGATTTCACGACATCACCATTTTGGTCATGATTTTGCGACACCTTCCCTAGTGTGGAGGTTTTCCAGCTCTCTATTCCTTTCTTCTTGGACCACCTCGGTCGATATGGATTTCTTGTAATATCTCTTGTACAAGGTTCAGGGACCTTTCAACACCCTTTCTACCAATCAAAAAAAAAAAATTCCTTTAGCCATACCTTTCATTTTCAATGTTTGAAGTCTTTTCTCACCAGTGTGCCCCATTTATTGATGCCACAATATTGTCTTATTTTTAGGAATACTTGAAGCCATTTCAACCGTATTATTTTCCTGTACCACTGAAGTGTTATTGTAATTAATACATACAGTGCTAGCCTCAAGTCTAAACAAAGTTCCTGTGTGAACTCCCCTTACCAACACCATGGATCCATGAACCATATTGTAGCTATCCTTATTGAATACCACATTCACACCTGCATCATTCATCTTACTCATAGATATTAGATTCCTTGCCAAACCTGGAATATGCAACACACCAGGAAGGGTTTTAATTCTTCCATATTTTAGCCTCAAATTGACTCTTCCTCGACCTATTATTTTATATCTTGAATTTTCTCCCAAGAAGACTTTAACTCCATCTATATTTTCATATTCACTTAACCCTTCCCTATGAGGAGTCATGAAAATAAGCATCCAAGTCAATCAACCATGATTCAAGGCATTTACTTGAGCATGCTGCAGCCAAGAATAAGTCCCATGAATCTTCATTTGTAGTATTAATTTCTATATAAGTTCCTTCATCAAATGATCGATTATTATCAACCTTTTTATATTTGCAATCTCTTTTATAATGCCCTACTTTACCAAAATTCTAGCATTTCCTATTTTTTGGGGCAACAGATTTACCCCTAGATTTTGATTTCTTTTCTCCTGATTTATTTTCTTTCTAATTTCTTTTTGCTTCTTTCTTGAGAATGACCTCTCACAAACAAGGCTTCCTTTTGATGATAATCCTTGGAAAAAAATTTCTCATCTCCTCAAAAAGCAAAGTTTCTACTATATCCTCTACTTTTAATGTAGATGTAATATTGGTGATAGCCATTATTAGGTTATCCCATGAATCAGGTAATGAACAAAGTAAAGTAATACATTTTTATTCTTTAATAATTTCTACTTATACAAAGGTTAATTGACTTACCATAGTGTTAAAAGCATTCAAATGTTTAGCCATAGAGTCACCATCATTCATTTGAAGTGAATACAATTTCTTTTTGAGAAAGAGTTTATTTACTAGTGACTTTGTCTGATACAATGTTCCCAACTTCTCTCATAACAAATTTACCATGGTCTTTGTAGATACATTCAACAATACCAAATCATATAAGCATAATTTGATATATCTCCTTGCATTCCTATCAATTTTTAGCCAATCCTCATCTATCATCGATGTTGGTTTTATTCTCGAGATTGTAATACACTGATCTCTATTAGCCAATAGATCCTCCATCTTGAGTTTCCACAACTCAAAATTATATAAATTAAATTTCTCAATCTCTATCTGTGTGCTTCCCATATTTTTCATTTTCCTAGATCCTTTCGCATACGACTCGCATTCAAGAATTAATTTATCATAGGGTTAAAACCCTTACTCCTCAAACAAAGCTAAAACCTAGCTTTGATACAAAATAAATAGATATAATGAGCCATGATAAACTAAAATAGAAAATTAGTAATAACATAATCAAAAGAAGAAGATAGAAGATTCATAGATTACACAATATTTATCCTGGAAACCCTCAACCAGGAAAAAAACTAGCATAATATTATCTTATTATTGCATTAACTTGACCGTCTCCAATACAATAATATTCTCCTTCTATCTCACCAAACCCTAATGCAAGTGTGATATATATAACAAAGGCACATGCACAAATTTTTATAATATCATGGGCAAAAAAACATGGGTTCAAATATAGTAACCCTAAAAGCCCATATGGGTCTAAAAATAGCTTAAACCCTAAAAATTTTCAAGGTTTCCAATCCCGACGAGTATAGTTATAGAGTGTCCAATACCTTTTAGTGTTAGCCCCACTAGAATAACATGGAAAATATTCAACATATTTCCAACATTAGTAAATTGCTATGTTGAGTCATATTTTGACTATAAGATGCAAACCCACTCCACATTCTTTTTCATCGTGATTACCCAGGATTGTTTGGCTAAGAGAGCTTTATTCATAAAATTGATTTTCCTGAATCCCAAACCTCCATGATATTTCCTCTTACAAACTTACTCCCAAGAAACCAAGTGGAATTTATTCATGTCCTCTAAGCTAGACCATAAGAAGGAATTATGAATCTGTTCTATTTTCAATTAGATTTTCCTAGACACACCAAATAAATATATGAAGTATATTGGGATACTTTGAAGAGAGAATTTTCCAAGTTAAGTCTTTTCTTATTGGCTAAGAAATACTCCTTTCTAGCCTACTAACTTCTTTTGGAATATGTCCAGCACTAGATCCTATAGGTTGGTTTTAAATATACCTTTAAACAAAGGCATTCCAATATAAATTGAGGGTAAGGTGGTAATCCTACATCCCAAAATATGAGCTATTTTATTTTATCTCAATTGGGGGTGTTCTAATAAAATATGATGCTTTTGAGGAAATTTATTTTTTGGCCAGCCACTTTCTCAAAGGAGGAAAGAATACTTTTCAGAGCTCTCACCTGGGAAACTAAAGTAAGGAGAGAGAGAAGGGTATCATTTGAAAACTGATGATGAGAAATAGATTTGATATTTAGAGAAGTATGAATAACTTCAATCATGAAGTTAGACTTAATTGATCGACCAAGAGCTTCTACCATTAATATGAAGAGATAAGGGGATAACGAGTCACCCTAGAGAATGCCTCTATAAGTTGAGAAGTAGCTAGTTAGGGATCCATTAATCAACACAAAAAATTGTGTAGATAAAATTTAGACCTTGAATATACTGATCCACTTTTGGTTGAACCCAAATTTTTCCAACAATTTAAGCAAAAATTTCCATGAGACTCTATCGTAAGCCTTGTTGATGTCTAATTTTAGAAATAGGCATGATCTCCTAATCTTATCGATTGAATGGATTACTTCATGTACAACTATAATACCATATAATATCTATATTCCTACAACAAAACCACTCTAAGCTTCATCAATTAGGGAGGATAGATAATTTTTTAGCCTATTAGGTAACACTTTGGTTAAAATATTATACAATGTATTACATAAGCTAATAGGCATGTAGTCCTTAACTTACTTAGCTCCTTTCACTTTAGGGATTAAATTTAAGAAGGTGTAATTCACTCCAAAAGGAATGAAGTGTATCCTCTACACTTATTTTCATACTTCCCCAACCTCCTTTCCAATGATGTCCCTAGAATTTTGGAAGAAAATTAGTAGGAAACCATCTAGACCTAGAGCTTTCAGATCTTGCATAGAGAAGACCACATTTTTTATCTTCTTATCCTTGAAGGGATGGAAAGGTTCAAATCCATGTCTTTAGAGACTAAAGGGGGAATATTACTTAATAGTATATTTTCCATGTCTTTTTTCTTTTTATAAGTTTCACCAAGTAGAGAGCTAAAATAATCTACAACTTCAATTCTGATGTCCTAAATCTTCACCACCTTTGACCCATTGGATTTTAAAATGTTTTTGATTTTTTTGGAGTTCCTATGTCTAAGGGTAGAGGTATGGAAGATTTTAGTATTTCTACCTTTATATTTGAGCCAAATTTTCACAGGATTTTTGTTTCCACAACATATATTTATGGCCAAAGGTATTATGGAGCTTTGACAACAACAATTTCTCTTTATCTTTGGTTTCCTGAGATAGTCCTCCAACTTCAATTTTGGCATCAATGCTTCAAAATTGAATCTTCAAGGCTTCTTTTTTACCCCAATTTATCCAAAAATATTCTTGTTCCAATATTTAATCTTAGTTTTAATAAATTTGAGCTTAGTTGCAACTTGAGAGCCACAGGGTCCTAAGATTTTGATGCTCCACTATTCCTCAATTTTCTTCTCTAGCTCGAGGTGTTAGCACAACATGGATTCAAATTTGAATGGTCTAGGGAATCTAGTCATATCCATATGAGAGTCAAACCAAAGAGGGTTGTGATCTAAATCAGCCTTAGCAAATGTACACAAGGATGCATCTACAAAGGTAAAAAACATTCCTTAGACATCAAGAATATGCCCATTCTGATCTGGATGAGTTGATTACCCATTCTTCTATTGATTCAAATGAACTTATAATATTTCAATTCTAGATCGATCAAATCATTATTGTTAACAAACTTAGTAAATTCTTCTAACCCTTTTGATCAAGCTGGAGTACCGAACTATTACTACTAGATCCAAATCATGTATTTAATAATTTAGCTCATGACTCTTGAGATTTCTAGACTCATAGATAATTGTTTTTCCCTTTTGCATCGATACTTCTCCCAATTCTTGAATGGATGAATTTGTAGTATGTATATGGTTTATTAGGATCAATTATTGTTATAAATAATGCACTAGTCATCGGTCTCTTTAGCTCTTGAAATGGTACCTCATGCTTTATAGACCACACAAATTCATCCTCTTTTACTATCAGGAAGTAATGGGATTTGTAAATGATAAAACTCTCAAATATATCTAGTAATATCCTAGTAGTCCCATAAATATTTGAATCTCAGTGTTATTTTTTGTTATATGCCATTCCATAATAATCATAATATTCATAGGATCAATTGATATTTCCTTTCCAAATATAACAAGGACTAGACATTGAATCTCTAACTTAAAGAATAAACACTTTTATATCTTACCATATAATTTTTGCTCTCTAAAATACTGCAAAACATGCTTGATATTATCCTCATGCTCTTGTATATTCTTAGATTACACTAAGATATCATCAAGGAACACCATTATGAACTTGTCTAAGAACTTACTAAGGACATTATTCATCAGCCTTATAACTATAATTGGTGTATTGGTCGATTCAAAAGGGAATACAATGAATTCATAGTGTCCATAACAAGTCTTAAATATAGTTTTATGAATATTAGACCCCTTAATACTCAATAAATGATATCCAAACCATAAATCAACCTTTAAAACTATTTTTTTCCCTTTCATTTAATCAATTATATCATCATTATGAGATAAGGGATACTAGTTTTTAATTCTCAACTCATTTAATTGTTGATAATCTATGCATAACCTCAATATCATCCTTCTTCTTAATGAATATGATGGGTGCACCCCAAGGTGACACGCTAGGTATATTTAGACCTTTATCTAGCAAATCCTATAAATAAATAGTTAGCTTGTGTAATTCTTCTACCATCATCCAATATGGTGCCTTAGAAATAAGTTTTGACCTCTATAACAAGTCAATAGTAAGATCAACAAAATCCTATAAAGTAAGGTACCAGTCTATTATGGGTCCCTCATTGTCTTCCTATAAGTAGTTGATATTAATGATAAATATCACATACCTCTTCCTCATATTTCTTATAACCTCATCACTAATATTTTTTAGAGATACACATGCTAGTTTTTATCACAAACTAGAATCCTATCTCTAATATTAGTGCTACATTCTACTTCCTTGTTATTATAGTTGCATGATGTCTTTTCATCTAATTAATTTTCAAGATAATATCATAAGATCCAAAACTAATCATTCAAAAATCATAACATGTGGATCATCCATCTAGATCAACCTTGCATTCTTCCATATTTTCTCTAATCAAGTAGAAAGATATTGAACCCATGACTACTCGTCCTAGATCATTATATCTCTAGTCAACTAGCCTATGCATGCCTATGAATCTAGTTCTAAAAAATGATGCTAAATATCCATTATCTAAAATACTGGTGATATGATTATAAAAATTAATATATGTTGTCTCAATAACCATTGCTTGATGCTTAGTCTAATGGTAATTAATAACTACAAAAAATTAATATTATGGTGGGGCATTACTACCTACCTGAGTATGTTGCTATGATCTTACCTCTTAATATTTTTAACACTCCTTAGCATAATGTGGCCTACCACACTTGTAACATCCTTTAGTAGGGAAACACTAGGAGTACTTAATCAATCTAACTAAATATTATTGTTGAAAAAATATTTACTAATAGATTTAAGGCTATTGTGGTGGGGCTTGTGGTCTCTAGAATATCTCATGTTTGGTATTCTTTTTGGTAGGTCCACCATGACCCTAGTTTTTCTATCTCTATGGGGAACACTATTGGGGTCCTTTGTTCCTTGATGCCTAGTATGGTATTGTACCCTACTAATCTAAAGGTGGATGTTGTGGTGGTTATGACTATCTCAACTAATTAACGAAGAGTTATGTTAAAAACAAATTCATCTCTAAAAAGGCCTAGTAGACATATTTAACTACTGGTATTTAGTCTAATCCCTATGCTTCAAGTGTCCTACAAGTTTATCATTTTCCAATAATACCAACTTGTATACCTTATGTCATATGCGTGGCTTGCTTCTTTTGAAAAATCTATGCTAGATAAAGTTGCATCTTGGATATGAAGAAGTTTATGAGCATTGTCTTATCTCCATGGGATATATTATCACTATAAAGCTCTATAAATTGTTTCTCATACTCTATAACTATTTTGAATTCCTATTGTAATTGGTAGAATTCTGGGATCCTCCTATATATGTATACCTAGGATATATACTTCATTTAAGCCAAATCACTACCAAAACCCAAGCATTAAGCCTTAGTGCCAATACACCAAACATGATATTGTTTAAAATGTATCCAAAAAATATTGTTGCCTTTGCAAAATCTGTAATCCAATCTGTGAATCAAACTTACAATCTTGGGCAAGCCATCCAAATGCCCTACCAAAACTCTATGCACATGTTATAACAAGGGATAAATGCACCTTTCTTGATTGTAGGGAGGTGTGCTTTACATTCTTCCATAATCAATGGATTTGGAGAGGTCAACACAATATGAGCCTTTGGAAACCTTAAATCTAAAACGCTCCCTTGGCCAGGTAGGGGCCCATAGTGTGCTCATCTTGGGTTTGAATATCAACAACTCCTCTTTTTACAAGCACATGTAGGGCCTCTTGGCATAAAATTCCTAGATGGTTGGGTAAGTATGAGTGGCACCAACCTCTAGGGTTAAACTCCTTTTATTATTGTTTTTTTTAGTAATGTTATATATCCACTATCTCCTTTTATTTTTATTTTTAAAGGTTTCCTAACTCTTTCTATACCCAAGGAGATGATTTTTTCAACCTATTTCCACACTTCTAAAATATATTAATTCGAATATTATTTATAATTTATTAGGGTACTAATGCATCCCACAACACAACTTGATTTTATGTTTGGTTAGATGTAAGATTGTTTGTTTTCAAGCATTTCTTCCAAACTTAAATATTAATTTTAAAAAAATGATATACAAATGATTTCCAAAATTCAATTAATAGACCAATACAGTTTTATTTTCAAATTTTATTAATATATAGTTGTTGAATCAAGTAGATAATAATTCAAGTGTGAGATATTGAAAAAATAAAAACTAATTTCAATTATCTAATTCTACTAAATTCTAGTAATGCACAAAGAAATCATGACATAAAATAAACATTTCATATTATTTTTCTCTTTAAATTTTAGTTTAACATTTTGGATATATTAGAGTTATATAGGTAAAATTTTAAAAGTGCACACTAATAAAATATAAACTTGAATTACCTAAAAATACTTTATATAACTTATAATTCTACTTTTAATTCCTTAGAAAAATAGGGTTCTTCACAATAAGAAATCACAAATCCATATTCCTATTCAAATGATGACTACTATAGAGGAAATTAATTCATAAATAAGGCCTATTTCCACTTATATCAAAATAATCAATCAAATTTTAATATGTATTTATTAGAATCCAAAATAGATAAATATCTATTATGGACATTTTCTAGAAACTAGACTTATAATTAAATCTTCAATTATTCTGAGACATGGTATTTAGTTCTCTTTTGCACAATTTCATGTGTCAATAGAAACACTCCTATGGTAAAACCACCAAGCCAAAAAGGCTTATGCCACCCATATTCCCATTGAGGCTTGCATGTTCATCATGGACTAACATGAGTTTTTGAAATAAATCAAGCAAACCATTATACACACAAACATATAAGGTGTTAGGAATATTCATATAAAAATAAGCATAACTGAAGTATCAATGCGTGAATTAATGAAAATGCTCACAAACTAAAGGATCGTGAAAATGAAAATAATAGAATTGCTTATAAAAATAACTAAATAGAAATAATAATAAAAAATTTATCAATCAAGCAAAACATATATTTCAGGCCTCTTCGAGGAGGTAACCTACTTGGAAGTAGATCTCTGATACGAAATGAGAAAAATATGAGATACCTTCTACTCTAAACCCATGTCCTTATATAGAATCTCATTTTCCTTAACCTTTATGCTCAAGGGTAGGATAACATGAAAGATAGGACCCAAGATACTAACTTCCAATTATAATAAAAGTAAAGGTTACATCATAATAGGCCATGCCACTAGGCACTCATGGTGCAAAAATACACCAACACTAGACAAGTACATAGTTGTGTTAGGATAGGGTCCTAATATACCCCACTTTAAGAAGATTTATCATTAAATATTAAAGTGAGGAAACTATTGCTATATTTATTGTAGGTTGTATCCCTTCATTTTTTTGGATAGAATAAAAGGCCTGGTTATTTTCTTTGTGGATGTAGCCCATATTGGGTGAACCACGTAAATCTGTCTCTTGTATTATTGTATTCTTCTATGTTTTATTTTTGCATTTATATTATTGCTCATGTTTTATTATTTAATCCTAACAATTTGTATCAGAGCCTAGGGTTTGAAAAACCACTTGAAATGAGAGTTTCCTAGTTCAAGTGGGAATAATGGCAGAAGAAGGCAAGTTTAGGGTTGAGAATTTTAATGGCCAAAATTACCAACCATAGAAGATGCAAATGGAGGAATATATATATTAGAAGGATATTTACCAACCATTAGGTGGAATAATAAAGAATATGGTGAAGCTATCAGAAAAAGAATGGGAAGTTCTTGATAGAAAGGTATTAGGAACAATACAATTATGCCTGGCAACATTGATGCCCTTCAACATTTCAAAGGAAACTACAAAAGAGGAACTAATGAAGTATTTGGCTAAACTATATGAAAAACCCTTAGCTTTGAATAAGGAATTTCTTATGAAGCATTTATTTAATATGTAGATGTTAGAATGCAGGTCTGTTACTAATCATTTAAATGAATTTAACATGGCTACCAATCAGTTAAGTTCATATGATTATTGTAAATGTAGAAGGTGATGTGTTGCAAGATGCTTTAATTATTTTATTAGATAATATTAATGATTATTGGGTTTTAGACTTAGGGGCTTCATATCATGCCACGCCCCATAGGAAATATTTTATAGACTATGTTGAAGGTGATTTTGGATAGGTTTATTTGAGTGATGATCAACCATAAAAAATTGTTGGAATGGGTAAGATACAAATAAAATTACCAAATAGAAACCAATGGCTACTAAATGAGGTAAGGCATATTCCTTATTTAAGAAGAAATCTAAATTCAATAGGGCAATTGGACAACAAAGGTTGTACAATTATATTTTTAAAAAAATCATGGAAGGTTACTAAAGGATCACTGATATTAGAAAAAGGAAATAAGGAAGGTATGTTGTATGTATGTACTAATAATATAATATTTATATTGCTTTAGTTTCTATAGGAGTGGATACAAATTTATGGCATCATAGGCTTGGGTACATAAGTGAGAAGGGGATGTAGATTCTCCACTCAAGGATTTTTTTTCTAGGTTTGAAGTAGGTTGATTTGGACTTTTGTGAACATTGTATTTATGAAAAACAAAAAAGAGTCAGATTTCTCAAAGTTGGGAAGGAAAAGAAGAGTGAAAATTTAGAGCTTATGCATACAAATAAATGGAGACCACCTCATGTTTCATCTCTTTATGGATCTCATTATTATGTTATTTTTATTGATGATGCAACTAGAAAAACTTGGGTTTAATGTATTTGAAGAAAATTTGATGTCTTTGATATTTTTAAGAAATGGAAATCTTTGGTTGAGAATGAGATAGGAAATAATTTGAAGTGTCTTAGATCATATAATGGAGGAGAATACTACAATAAGGAGTTTGATAGTTACTGTTCATACCATGGGATTCATAGAGTGAAGATAGTTCCAACAATACCACAAGAAAATGGTGTGTCAGAAAGGATGAATAGGATAATCATAGAATATGCTAGGTGTGTAAGATTATATGTAGGATTACCCTTACATTTTTGGGTAGAAGTTGTGGATACTGTTGTTTACTTGATAAACAGAAGACCTTCAAATTCCTTGGATGGTGGCATTCCATAAGAGGTATGGACAGGTAAACCTATTAACTACTCATTTTTGAAGACTTTTAGTTGTGAAGCATTTGTTCATATTGATAAATAAAATAGAACAAAACTTGAGGTAAAGTCTAAGAAGTGTACTTTCATTGGATATGGAGTTAATGATTTTGGTTATCACTTTTGGGATTATGAAAATTACAAAATCATTAAGAGTAAAGATGTGGTATTCAAATGAGAAGATCATGTGTAAATATCAATTGCATAGAAATAAACAAGAAAAGGCAAACATAAAATACATAGTGCTTGATGAAATCATAGAAATGAAACATCAAAGGTACCAAAAAATCAAAATATTCAACAACTATAGTAGCAAGCACATCAAACTCCTACAAGTGTTGTTAGAATATCTACCAAGTTAAGTAGACCCCCTGATCATTACTCTCCTTCATTGTATTATGTATTATTGATTGATTCTGGTGAACCAAAAACATATGAAAAAGCAATGTAGGTAGAAACTAGAAAGAAGAGAGAGCAAGGTATGAAAGAGGAGATGGACTCTTTGGTCCGTAACCAGACTTAGGATTTGGTTTAGTTGCCTACAGAAAAAAAGAGCATTGCATAATAAATGGTTTTATAGGGTGAAGGAAGAATACAAAGTCAAAAAGAGGTATAAGGCTAGACTTGTAAAGGGGTTTGCATAGAAGAAAGGTATAAATTATGATAAAAAAAATTCTTATGTTGTTAAAATGACTTCAATTAGAAATATTTTAATTCCAATGGTTGTAGAAGATTTGCATCCTAAACAATTAGATGTAAAAACATGGGTATTTGGAGGAAGAGATTTATATCTAGCAACCACAAGGGTATGAGGTAAAAGGAAAGGAGGAATTAGTATGAATATTGAAAAAGAGCTTGTATGTCCTGAAGCAAGATCCAAGGTAGTGGTATCTAAAATTTGATAGGTTCATGATAGAACAATGTTATAGTAGATGTTATTTCGACCACTGTATTTATTTAAAGATATTAGATAATGGTAACTATAATATGTTGTTATTTTTTGTAGATGACATACTTGTTGTAGGGTCTAACATGCAGGATATAAATATTCTCAAAAGAAAATTAGAAAATTTATTTGCAATGAAGGATTTGGGTGATGCAAATTAAATCCTTGGTATGAGAATAACAAGAGATAGGAAAAATAATAAATTAACATTGTCTCAAGGTGAGTACATTGAGAAGGTGTTAAAAATTTTAATATGCAAGATGCAAAACCTGTTAGTTCACCTTTGGTCAATCATTCAAACTAACTAAAGAGATGTGTCCTAAGACATAAGAGAAGATAATATACATGTTTAAGTTTCCTTATTCATCAACAGTTGGCATTTTGATGTATGTGATGGTGTGCAAAAGGCTAGATATAGCACATGCAGTAGGAGTTGTGAGAAAATTTATGAAAAACCTAGGAAAAGAGCATTGAAATGCAGTGAAGTGGATTCTCAGGGTTTTGAGAGGTATTTTCACTTAGGCATTGTTTTTTGGAGGTTCTAGCATTTTTCTATAGGGATATGTTATTTCATATATGGTAGGTTATATAGATAGCAAAGGGATCACCACAAGGTATGTCTTTACCATCTAGAATCCTACAAATATGTTAACAAAGGCAGTAACCAAGGAAAAAATAAGTTCTTTCTTAGTTTTAGTTGATATTCAAGCATGACGGTAAAGGTGAGAAAATTTCCAGGTCCAAATTTAAAGCATAGTCCAACAGGTGCAGTAGTGGTGGAGTTACTATGATTAGTATACAAGTGGGAGATATATGTCCAATCCAGGGAAGGAACATGGGATTATTGTGGTAGTTTTTAGACCCTATGGAAAGTATTCAACAAGTGGGAGAATGTTGGAAATGTGTTGAATATTTTCCATGTTATTATGGCCAAGTTTTGGATTAATATATTTGAACCCATTGATTAATATATTTGGGTTAATATATTTGAACCCATGAATAAATATATATTTGGGTTAATATATTTGAACCCATGGATTAATATATTTGTGTTAATATATTTGAACCCATGGATTAACATATTTGATTTAATATATTTGAATCCATATTTTAATATATTTGGGTTAATATATTTGAACCCATGTTTTAATATATTTGGGTTAATATATTTTAACCCATGTTTTTTATATATTTGGGTTAATATATTTGAACCCAGGTTTTATGGCCATGGTATTGTAAAACCCCTTCTTGTGTTGTTGGTATATAAAATAACACTTGCATGAGGGTTTAGGTATTATGGTGTGAGTTCACGTGTTATAATTGATGATGATAGAGTGAAGATGAAGTTACAACGGATTTGTTGTAGGTTGTATCCCTTCATTTTTTGGATAGAATAAAAGGCTTGGTTATTTTCTCCATGGATGTTGCCCATATTGGGTGAACCACATAAATATGTGTCTCTTGTATTATTGTAATATTTTTTATTTTATTTCCACATTTCTATTATTTCTCACACTTTATTATTTAATCCTAACACATGAAATAGAGGACCCAATATACTAACTTCCACTTATAATAAAAGTAAAGGTTACATCATAATAGGCCCATGCCACTAGGCACCCATGGTGCAAACATACACCAACACTAGACAAGTACATAGTTGTGTTAGGATAGGGTCCTAACATGCCCTCTCCCTTTAAGAATATTTGTTATTAAATGTTAAAGTGAGGAAAATATCGCTATAGTTAATGGAGTAGATCCTAGATAACATATTTTGGCTATAGTCCATGTCGCTATATTAGGATATAAGTGAGAGTGTAGTTGCAATTTGTGTGTACACTCGTCTATAATATTTTTGGCTTCTAAGATGATCAATCCTTCCTTATCCAACTAGTATATTGTTGAGTGTACTTATATATGGTTTCCAAGGGCCTTCTTTAAAGATATTATGTGCAAAAATAGATGTATGGTGGAAAAAGGTGATAATTCTAACTTGCAACCATAGAGCCTATAGACACAAAAATCAAGTGCATTAAATACTAATTAATTACTTAAAATTAATTAGTATATTTAATATTAATTAATATTAAATTAAGCATCCACTCACCTAAGTAGTAATTAATTAATTTATTTATTTATTTAATTAATGCCTAGGCTACCCCTCCACCCCCTCCTTATGAGAACATTACCCATTTCCATTCTCCTTCCACATCATATCCACTTCACTTCAATTCCACCTCATATCCCACATTATGGTTATGCACAAGAAATGATCTCCCTTTTCCAAAAATGAACTCTAGTTCACTGCACATGACACATCTCATAGTTGGACCTCCATTTGCACATTGGATATTTTAGTACACACGAGGATTCAAAATTGCACACTTAATTTAGCATTGCACACTCATTTCATATTGCACACTCAATTCAACTTGCATAGTCAATTCAATGTGCACATCCAATTCATTATGTATACATTTTTGGTGAAAATTTCAAAGAGCACATCAATTTCAATTTGCATGTGCATCTTTGATGATAACTTTGAGATGTGCACATCTGGTGATAATTACAAGGTAATCTTATATTTCATTTCAAGCATGCATCCTATAATATAATATCAATGAAAAGGAAAACTTCCAATTACACCACTTAACTGGTTGAGTCACCACCTCATCCATTCCTTAATTTTTTTATAAATACACCCCTATGTTCCCATTAAGTATGAGGATGGTATAGGTAAAGAAATATTGTTGAAAATCTAATCTAACTTTGCATTTGAACGCTAGAGTAATCACACCCAACCATTCTCATCCTATGCTAGATATTTATCACAACATTCTACAAGCTTAGATCTTGCTTTTGACAGTGATAGGACACCACAATCTATGATCGTTTGACTTTGAACGATATCAAGTTATGATCATCCATACCCAAACAATCAACATCCAACCCACACATAGATTTATAGAAGTAGCACAATGTAACACAAAAACAACAACAATCGCAAGGAAGGTAAGATCGATCTGTATTTAATTTTTTTAATATAATTACACTTATTTATTGCATTTCAATTTATTCTTTTGAATTCAAGCCTCACTTTAGGAGGATCAACATATATTACTAACACTTTTTAGTGAATGTGTGTGCAAGTATATAAATCTAGAGCTAAAAAATCTAGAAAACAATCCAAAGCAAGTAGATCCACTAGATTTGAATGCATATCCATAAAATTTGGCTTTCAACAGTGATAGGATACCCCAAATCTTGATCATCCAACATTAGATGATCAATAGATAGAGGTTTTAGGCCCCTAATGACTGGAATCTATACATCACTTAGACACAGATCTAGTATATCTAGACAATCCAAACATAGATTTAGACTTAGACGTAGATTCATCATATCCAGTAGATGCAAATCCATCTAATCGACAGTTACAAAAAACCCATACATCTAGTGTTGTATTGAAATAAGACACATACACCATTGCATCTTGTAAAAGTTATCCATCCCTTTCATATACTTGTACAACCCTATGAGGATCTAATTATAATAAAAAATAGGAGGAAGTAATATATAATACATATATTTCTTGTTTTATTTATTTTATGGTGCATCTTTTTATCGTCTACAAGATGGTAATCACGGTGGGACCTTCCCTTCGATTTTTTTAATGCAATAATTTAATCTAGTTGTTGTTATTTTATGCTTATTACTCATTATCTTGCTATATTTTTAGGATTTCTAACAATTTTTGTATTTCAAGTTTTATACAAGTTGTAGACAATGCATACAAAAAAACTTGGTCAATCTAGGACACCTTTATATTTCAACCATCTAACCCTGTATGGTCTCATATAAAAAAATTTCGATCCTGGATGATTATAGAGTACATATACCTCCAACTATCTATCTTCAACACAACATAGAACCATAGATAGGGGTATTTTTATTCCTTTTTGTTCTGAGTTTGAATCAGCATTAGTTTTAGATAAGCACATTTAGGATTTTTGTTTCTTTATGCTTGTAATCATTGAGTCTAGAGTAGATGATAAAAATTGCTTTTGCTTAGGCTATAATAGCTAATTGTTTTCCTTTCTTTCAAATATTGAAATTTTCCTTATTAGTTTAGAAGTAGTGCTCAAAAAACCAAAATAAAAATAAATAAATAAATAAAAGTGAAAGAAATTAAAAAAACTAAAAATAATCAAGATCACACACACTGCATGATTTACAAACATTGACGATGTTGGATTTCATCACCAACCATTGATCAAGACCAAAAATGTTGAAATTTAAATCCTTTTGTTGGCTTCCCCCCTAAACATTGTAGTATCTCCCACGAGTGATTTTATAGACTTCATCACTATGAAATCCCTCACTATTAAGATTCCCTTGGGGTGGGTTAGGTTAGATACCGCTTTGTTCATGAGGTTTAATAATTTTTGGACTCAGCTATCATTATTATCCAAATCCAGCCAAGGGTGAAGCAAAAGTCTGGGTAGAATGGTAGCAAAACTTATATAGCATGATCTCTTTCGAGAGTGTAATTTGTCCCTTTAGGTTACCATAATCCACGTCCACCACTCTAGGAAGCCATTTCAACCATTTTTATACCACTTCTCATAAAATAAGTGGGTATCAACTATAGTTATAGGGTTAGATTCATCAAACACATGAAAAAATCCAAAAAATAAAAATAAAAAACATTAAAAAAACAAAAATAGTCCCAAAAAATCTCATAGACACATCAACTCAAATATTAGCACATTGAAACAAAAAAATATTAAAACTATTGTTTGATTGATTGTTGTGTAGATAGCAGAAATCCACCTTCACCATATCATCACAATCAAACATTCAATCCACATTCCATCCATCTCCTGCTAATATTATGGTCTTGACTCAAATTGAATTTCAAGCTCAAGCCCAAGCCGCTATTGACCAATCTAGTCAAGCTTCCCATTCATCCATCACTCCTTTGATTGAGTAGGAGGTAGCCTCACAACTACCCCAAGGCATCTTGTCTAGCTACACCCATCATCACACCATAAAACTACCTAAGACACACAACTTAGGTACCAATTACCAGCACATCCCCAAATTCATCGTATTAGAGACTCCTATATCCCTGGTCAACCCCAAAATCACCCTCATCAATGTTGATGATCCACATTCCCTCCATGGTGGATTCTTTACCCCACTAGATTCACCATGACCATCCCTACCACTATTGATCATTTCACCCTACTAAGTTTCCTCTACTTTCCAAGAGCAGATTTATGCTCATGCAACCCATCCTACCAATTCACATCCTGAGCATGCCATACCTATCAAATTATTTCCACTTGATGGATCTAATCCCTAATTTAATGTAGACCACATGTTTGCATCTATAGATCTAAATCAATACCACCAAGCCTATGTTAATGTGGCATCTCATTTTCCTATATATACTCCACCCACTTCATCCCATCTACCTCAACCACCACCCTAGATATCGAACCCCTCACCTTCCATAATGGCCCAATAATTTTTCTTCATGCAATACCCATCATGGACCACTCAACCACCTACCAACATACCTTAATACCTCTACAACAATACCAACAACCATCCACCCAACCACTAGATTCCAAGGCCTATGGTCAACCTCCCCTCACTCAAAAATACCAGTTAGTCACCTTCGTAATAGTACCAACAACTACTACCTTATCAGTACCACCAAAAACCTCCACCCATGTTACAATATCAACACCAACAACTGTAATACCAACAATAGCCACCCAACCAGTACCAACAATCGCCACCTCAAAAACACCAACATATTCCATCCATGCCATAATATCAACAACCACCCATCCAATACCAACAACCACCACCTCAACAACACCAATAGGTTCCACCCATGCCTCGGTACCAAAAATAATCACTATAGTAATACCAAAAACCACATCTACAATAGTATCCTCCACCCACACCACATCATCAACCAACACCCTTTCAACACCAGCAGGCCAACTACCAACAATACCAACCTTCACCCACTGCCCATTACCATCAAATTCCTCAACAACATCAACATGTACCCATTAAATATTGGTACATTAATCACTAGCAATACCAACCTCCACCCACTCCCTACCATCAGCCTCCATCCACTCCTCATCAATATCAACAACCACCCATTCAACACCAGCAAGTTAATTACCAACAATACCAACCTCCACCCACTCCTCATCACTATCAACAACCACTCATTCAACACCAGGAGGCTAATAAACAACAATACCAACCTCCACCCACTCCCCATCATCAGCCTCCATCCACTCCTCATTAATATTAGCAACAACCCATTCAACACCAATAGATCATACAACATCAATTTCAATAACCACCCATTCAGCATCAACAATAATACCAACAACCAATTCCTACCCATTAGCAACCTTTCAAATAGCACACATCATCCAACCCCACATACACCCACCACCAATCTACTCAACACCATCAATATCCACCTTTGGGTTTCCAAGTTGGTGCATCTCACTCAACCCTCTAGGTCTCTTCAGATGCATTTCAATTGTTGGTCGACAAGGTCAATAGTTTAGCATTACAATTTGTAGGTATTGGATATCAAAAAATATGCTCAATAAACTTTTGAACTACCCCATCTATCCTTCAATACCATCACCACCATATCCTCCCATATTCGTGATGCCAAAATTCAAAAAATTCAAGGAGGAGGATCCCTAAGAACACATGAGCACATTTATCAATGAAATTGATCTCCTCATACTTCACACATTTTTTCTATCCCTCAATGGAAGAGCTTTAGATTGGTTCAATCACTTGCCCAGACATAGCCTTTATAACTTTGATCAATTGGACAACTTGTTTATGCAATATTTTGCCCTCATTGTCAAAATAAAATGACACTTACTAATCTTTACAATCTTCATCAATTTGATGGAGTATGTCTTGGATTATGGTGCTTGATAGAGAGCTACAATAACATAACTCTCATTTTCTCTCTACATCATAGAGTCGACTTAATTATTATGAGGAGTTTTTCAAAACCAATATCTTTATTATTACAACTCCAACAATATTTTACTCTTGAGGGGGCTTTAGTGCAAGCCAAGACTATTGAAGATGTCAAAATACAAGAGGGAGAAATAAATCTTAAAAAGAAAGAGTGGCCAAACAAGAATTCAAAAGGCACTTCCAACAATCAATCCAAGCACAATAAAGTCAATCAAGTGGTATTGAGTAGCCCAAGCATTCTTAATCAATAACTTTAGCAACCTCCACATCAACAATCATAAAAATTTCAACATCCACCTCAAAAACCAACATACGATGCCACACCACCTCCCACTCAACTCTAAAAATTTTCAAAACCAAATAATCATCCCAAGAACCTTGCTAGCCCCCCTAGTAATTTCACTTTGCTTTTTAGCCTTATTTGGTTATATTTCAACAACTTTATGAAGCACAAGTAATTTCATTTCAAAAAATAAGACTAAAGGATCCCAACAGGCCTAAACCTAAATCATACAAAGAGTATAACTATTGTTTTTACCATAGGCAAAAGGGTCATGACATCAACGATTACATTGCATTCAAAAATATAGTCCAATACATTATCGATAAGGGGATCATTACTATAGATAATTCTCTTGCACCATCTAATCAAAACCTTGGCATTTATCAATATCCCTTACCATAGCATAGGATAAACCAACAACTTTATGCACCATAAATTTCAATGCCCCCCAACCAAGTTAACCATATCAACACCATCCCACATCATCACAACTTTGTAGGGATGGTCCACATCATTACTATAAGTTAACACTATCTTGATTGACCAACGCAATCGAGTACCCTCCCAACATTCCTGTATCCTCTACTTTTCTACTCCTACAAATATAGGCCATACCTCACCCCCATAGCCAATCATATCTCTAATAAACTACCTAGCACAGAGACTTAGGATGGTATTGACCAAACTCTCAAATTATGACCTCATTCAACAATCATCCTCACATCGCAAGGCATTAATGAAAATTATAAAATCCATTGACCTCCAAACTCAATATCCAAATACCTTTGAAAAACTTTATGGTCAATGTCAAAACTTGCATGGAGCCTTCAATTACCTTTTATAATTATGAGATTAAAAATTTACCAATAGAGACACCTAATCCTCCATTGCATATTGTAGTCCATATAGACCATAAGCCTTTCAAATAATTTTTGGTCAATACCAAATCCTCGATCAACATAATCACCTTTGTTGCACTCCAACACCTCCACCTACCACCTTCACATATAGTCTCTTCCACCTTCACTCTACGGGCCTTCAATGATGTGTTGTGCTCAACACTTGCGATGGTCGTTATACCTATTCAAGTAGGTGGGAAGACCATTCATACTTTATGTCATATCCTTGAAAGAGAAATGCAATACAATTTATTGCTTGGAAGGCCATGGATTCAAGATATGTGATACATCCCCTTAACATTATATCATTACCTCAAATGTGTTCATGAGGGTCATGTACACTACATCCTTGCTGATGAGGAGCCTTTCAAGTATTGTCATATGATCTCCAACCCATAAGAGCCTCCCCTACCTTCCACATATCTATACCTTAGCCTTGCCAAAACTATCCCCCCAACCAATGCCATCTCATATTATCCCACATTTCTCACCACCAATTACCCATCCACCTTCTTATCCTACATCGCAGAATTCACATTTATTCCTCATTCAACCACACCTAGCTCACTATACTACTTGACTACTTCATACAATATCTAGTCTCCACCATCACCTTCACCTTACCATCCACCTACCTCCACTTCCACTCAACCCCCTCATATTGGGAACAAATTCACCCTATCCTATTTAGACTTTATCTTAACAAAGTATCTCTTTTTGCTCTCACATCCATCCCACACATTCAACAAACATCGAACCACTTTCAAACAACCCCTCACCTTAACCTATACTTTCGTATCCCCCACTTTTCCCATTATCTAATCCTTTTTTTCACCAACCACAAACACTTACCCACCTCCTCCATCCATTGTTTCCCAAATTGCCTCCACCACCACCTCCTCCTTCACATTGAAAACCTAGAATAGTCCCCCCACCACGCAACCTAAGATATTACCTCAACCCACTATTGGATAAGTTACCACAAATCCGATTTCCACCTCTACCAGTTTCTCCCATCATAAATCCCTAAGCTACTTCTTTGTCCATGCAGCCTAAAACACCACCACTTCCAAATTCATTCACAACAAATTCATCCATTCCAAACACCATGAATATCATGCACACCACTCCATATTTGTTTGCAACAATTTTTCTATTCAAAGGAGGTTATTGGATAATATTTCACATCTACCTCTCAACCTACACAAGTCATAGTTTGCATAAAACATCTGATAATAGATGAATATCTAGTACACAATACCACATTTACGCCTCCCTTCATCAAGTCAGTTAAGGATTTTGGTCACCCATGCATAGGCCCCATTGTTCCTATGGATCTTGTATCTAACTCAACAAATTTTGTATACATTGGAGTTGATATCTCCTTTGATGTACCTCTTGACAAATGATCCAAATCATTATTTTCTTGTGGCACTAGTTTCTTGTCAAATCCCTCCTTTGCTTGAAATATTTTCAACATTGCCATTGGAGAGGATTTGACCTCGGTTGCTATTATAGGGAGCTTGCGACATCATCAAACTATATAATTAACTCTATGAACAAATATTTTGACCAGGGCATAACAACCCTTCTTCAATTTCTCTCTTTGATGAAGATATCTCTAGTGAATGGGGGGTTCACCCCTTTCCTAATCTGGGGGAGCTAAAAAATAATAATCAAAATTTAAAAAAATCTACAAAACCATCAAAAATACAAAAAAAAACAAAATTCAAAAAATTAAACAAATCATAAAAAATACAAAAACATCACAAAATCAATCAAAATCACAAAATCCAAAAACATCAAAAAAATCATCACAACATCAATCTACAAAAATAAAAAACAACAAGCAATAAATTTTTGTTGTTATCCAACCATTATTTAACACCTCCCAGAAGGTAATACACATGGAGTTTACAAATACAAAACAACATCATCATCATACTGTAATATGTAGAAGAATGGTTTGATAAAAATGAAGATTGTATTCCTGCACACACCACTACAAAGCATGCCATATGCACACACATATCATCATTCCATCTCACATCATTTTTCATCACCAATAATACTTTGGTTATCATTCGATTTATACTTTTGGTTTGTTTTGCTAAGAATACTTTTGTCACATTAATCAAGGGTGTCTTCCTTATGGTATTTGTCTTGCATTATTCTTCCATATGCATAAATTCTACTACACTCACCATCCATCATCCCAAAACCCATTCATAATACCTAGATGACATCTTATATTTTTCACATCTTTGGTTTGGAGCATCTTCAGTTTATTTTAGTTGTTCAACCATACCTAATGTCTCCCTCAGTATCCATTGAACAACATTAGTCCTTGAGTGATACTGGTCTTCCTTATGACCTCAATATTTCACTTTGACCATACACATAAATACACATTAATAAAATTTTGGTTCTTAGGAAAGACAAACTCATGACATGCTATTGCCATAAAATAAATGGTTATCCTTGCTCATCCTATCATGCACATAACCTAACCCTAAGAATTGGAAAAAGGACAAGTGCAAAGCACAAAGTGAAAGTCTCAAAAAAAGTGCAAATAAAAATCTTGAATCCCTAGAATTCTCAATTCCTTAGATCATGGGGCTAACCTCCATAAAGACTATAAATGCTTGAAAAGTAGTGGAGTACACTCTACATGGTGACACATTTGTCAAATTAGCAATCTTCTTTTGTACAAACCTATGTCCACTCACGGATGAGCTAGCTTATCGACATAAGTCATAAATGATGAGTCCAACCTCACTAAAAATTAGAAATGAACATTAATTGCACACACTTTGGTCTTTGATAAACTTGAATACCTTGGCTAATATTAGCACCTTCAAGTGCCTATTGGATTAGTAGATGACTTTGATTGATGTCACTAGGGTGTTTAGGCTTCCTGAAAGCACTATCAGATTCTTCTTCCCTAGGACACATGAAAGAAAAAGTTATGTCATGTTTATCTCCATAGTATAATATTTCTCGAAAAACATTATATCATATTCATTCATATTTATTCCACAAGTATGTCAATACCATTGTGTTGACACACTTGATTAATTGATTAAAGTCATCAATAATGATACAAATTTAAATATTTTTTGAATGATAATCACAAGTACATGCATAAACTCATTTCATTCATAAACATTCAATCATTCAATAAATCATTTCATTATATCATAAACACATAAGCAATACATAACATAAATAAAGTGTATCATATTATATATCATCATTAATAAGGTATATATTGAGTCTCGCCCATAGGCTACATATGTTTGAGTTGTTAAAGCTCATCATCCTCATCAAAAAGAGATACAAGAAAATATACAAAAATTCCTACATTGCTTGATATGTACATATCATTATTTACCCCCATTACTATCATTGCTACCCTCGGCTCAATCTCACTCTGAAAACCCACTACTACTCCCATGTTGATGACTCTATCCATGAGATATCCCTACTCTTGATGCTTGGGAAGTCGATACCCATAGAAACCAAGGTATAGGTGGGGAAACTAAAGGACCACTTGAAGATCCACTCCTCCAAATTTGATAATAATTAGAGGATAATGTTAGTGATGGTATTGTTATACCATTCATCAATAAGGTATTCTTCAACAACCTCACCTTATCCCTCTCCTGCTTCAATTGGGCCAGTGTGACTATAGTTACCTAACTCCCCACCAATACCTGCACCTGCATCACATGTAAAGCATCCTACTATACCCTCAATACATCTAGCTTAATTAGTAGAGCATCCTACCTGACCCTCAACACATCCTTATCTGACTATAGCACATCATGCTTAGTACTTGTAGAAACCAAAATCCAGCCACTTGCAAGTCATCTATACCTTCCTGTCAGCCACGTGTCGGTCATCCACCTTCCCGCCATTATTTGGCCCAAATCCACACTTTCCCGCCATTATTTGGCCCAATTTCACCTTTCCCACCATTTTTCATCCCCAAATTTATTTAAATTAATATTTATATATATATATTTTAATATTTTAATATATATATTTAAATAATAGTTTAAGTGATTTAATCTCATCCGTCCATCCATCTTAATCCATTTCACAACCTAGATTTATTCTCTACCCTTAGATCCACTTTAATCTTAGCCACACGTTCAAAGTGTCATTAAAACCCTAAAGTGTGCCCTAAGAGTAGATTATAAATTGAGTCACCTTGATGGCTCAAACCCTATCTCCTATGCGCTATCTCTTATTCTAATTCTTCTACTGCTATCTCCTCTATCTCTCTTCTGCTACCTTTTCGTCGCATCCATCGCCGCATCCATCGCCACTTTCGTCGTTGCTTTTGCCGCCATCTCTTCTGCAGCATTCTGTAGAATCCCCCATTCTTGTCGCAAGTGCCCGTGGGTGTTTACCCCTTTACCAAGTGCCCACGGGCGTTTACTAAGTGCCCACGAGTGTTTACCAAGTGCCCACGAGCGTTTACCCATAGCCACAGACTCAGACCAGCGTCTGAAACATTAATCCAAAAGCACACGGGCATTCAGCGAGTGCACCAGGGTGCCTTCCGCAGCCGATTTGACAGCCACATTACTTCCAGGTGTCGCCTGGTCTAGCTGCGTTAACAGAGAACAGGTATAAATTAGTTTAAAGCAAGTAACTTCTTTTCTTTTATTGATCTATTATTGAATTCCTGCATTTCATTTTTCTAGGGTTTTAGATTGTTTTCGAGGGCTCACACAGTGGAGCCCTCTTATTAATTTCTAACTCCTTGATAGTGTTAATGTGTGCAGGTTTTTGACAGCAGATCCAGTTTATTGATGGCGCTGATTAAGTCGGAGTGGTCCAAGCAAGGGATACAACAAAGCCCACTCACTCTGTTGGGATTGAAGATACATTCTTCGAAAGTGCCACCATTTGTGCCAGCTAGGGTTTCGGAGAACCCTAGCATAACTTGTAACTGTGTATCACGAATAAAGGGTTACAGGCCCAGTTGTATTCAAAAGGAGTTTTTAAACTCCATCTATTAATAGAAATCGTTTGTTTTGTGCAACTATTCTATACTCTGTTATTGTGATTTTATTTATTCTTGTTTGGCGTGTATTTTTAATCTATAGTACTTAACCCATATTTATCCCTTTACAAGACATCTTGCTCAACCACACTCCTAGCCCTATCCATAAAGGATTGGTCATGCTCCTTGATCATCCTATATTGCTCCTCCTATATGCTATGCATCAAATCCTATTGTGTATCCTACTCCTCCTCCCAGATTTACCACCTCTGGAACTCACCATCCCACTAGCTCCACTCTTGGTCAATGGTAGTCTTCAACTCTACCTTCTACCTCTCCAATACATGCACCTGATCAGATATAGCAGCATACTCTATTGTAGAGTCACTACTACCACTATCCCTCTCCCATCCTAAGCTCTCCTCAATAGCCTCCTTTATAGCCTATAGATATGGTCCCACTTTGAGATCCATTCAATGTCACACTCATCACTCTACAAGCTCCTTTGGTACCCCCTCTTCATCGCTTACTACACCACCCTCTTTCCTTGACTGGTAATACTATCCATAAAACCATGCATCATACTATAGATTTGTGATAGCATCCTCCACATATGCCTCTACTTGAACCACATCCACATTCACCCCCATAGGCTCATATTGTGGATTGGTTGTCACTTCATTCCACCATTGTCTATACACAATCGATGGTGAAGGAATACCTGGTCGCACACAAAACTATTGAAACACATGGGTGTGCTGAAAGAACTTGTACTCTATCCCATGGTGATCCACCACTCATATCCCTCATTGTACTTATGACAAGTGCTCCTCATCCTTTTCCCAACTTAGACCCCCTCTCTATAGCCTTCATATAATCTCCTCAGGCTGCAACCATTAAAATAAAGCATCATAATACATACACAACCCTCAAAATGGTCAACTCCTACTCTCCTTTTGATCCTTACTCCATATCATGGTATAAGTAACATCACCTTCCATATCCCTATGGTCTACCCAAAGTAACCCCACTGGTCGCCCAACCATAAAGTGCTCCCATGCCCAAATATGTAGTAACAAACTACAACCCAAACCAGACCTGTTTCAGCATTGTATCTCATATAGCTCCTAATAAATCTATGTTAGAAGCACTGGAGCCCATACCATCACCTTTGAATCCTCTATTAGGTCCTAAACTAATCTAAGTAGGTTCCATGGAAATGAGACACTCAATAAATTTAATAACATGATGCTAGAAATCAACATCACCATAATTATGTGCCTCATCATCAACCACTACAGTTGGTAGTGCCTATCAAACTTCATACCCTCACTCTCCACATAAAAACCCTACCATCAATCCCTGTACACCTAATATAGCAAGGTATCCCTCTGATGTGTTGGTGTCATTTGAATCCTAGCACCTTCCATTGGCAATAAAAGAATGTGATACATATCCTCAAGCATGATCATAATATCCCTAGTAGGCATATGAAAGGTGCATGTTTCATGATCCCACCTATCAGCAAATGATATCAAATATTGATGATCTACATGCATATTTTCTAATATAGATACATGTTGTAGCTCTATTACCTTAAGCCATATCCAATCTGCCTCTAATAGCTATTGCCAAACCTTGTAAAACACACCCTTGAACTGATGCCTTGGTCTCAACAATTTTCACTACGTAATAAATAAATCATCACATCATCATTCCTATGACATAACACATATAAAAACCACATTTACAAAAAAAACAAATCATCAAAAACACATTTGCAAATTTTTTTATCAAAAACACACACAATAACCATTGAGAAACCCAATAGCCATTTCACATCATTGTTTGACAATCAAATGACTAATTCATGCAATCATTTGATATTCAAACAACCCATGACCATAACTATCCTACACCTAAGTGATCACACCAAACCACTTTTCAACATGCATTCATCATCAATATAACTATCTAATTATCATATGTTCTTGGTCCATAAATGATCGGTCCTCAAATGATCATAAAATACCACAAACTTGCAAAAAAAATGAATAAAAAAACAAACACCAAATTTTATCCAATAACAAACATATGCAATAACAAAAATCAACAATCATAAGAACAAGAGCACAATTGAGTTCACTTTATCCAAAAACAATTGTGAAAGGGTAACTTATGTTACTTACCAATCCTGCACTCCCTCCAACTCTAGTCGCTCTACCTCTTGAAGCCATATAGTCACCTCCACTCACAAATTGCAAGACCTTCATATCGATTATGCCTTCACACACCTCACTCTCCACTCTTCCCTCATATCCTATAACAAATATTACTCCCTACATGCTCCATGTTCCCATTTATATCTTTCAATCAAAAATCATCCGAGACGATCACGCATATAAACCATTTCAAATGATCATGGTATTTGCAATAAAAAAAACCACATCACCTAAAAAACCTCATCCATCCAACCATTTTCTAATATTGATAAGATTAATTGCCTTTTGGCCATCATCCATTTTGTGTTTTGCCCACTCACCACTTGAAGGGGTAGACAATACCAACAAAATCATACCTCAAACTAGATCAATGCTCAAATACCCATTTTTGGCTCAATATTTGTCCAAGAAATTTATCTAGGACTAATCACACACCCTACTATGTTGGGTCAAAATTTAAAATTTCTCTTCTTCACACAAAATCTAATCAAATCTAAGTGGCTAACACACCAAATCATCTGTAAGGATTTACATGCTAATGCTATAATAAATGTGGTGATGTTGATCAACCAATTATAATCAATTATAGTACATGAGACCACTTACCACATGACTAGTTCGCTCACCAAAACTAATGTGCTCATTAATATATCAAAGACAAGGTTGAAAGACATTTTATGCTTCTATCATTGGGCCATCTCACATTGTTCTTGATTTGGGGCAATTAAACATCAACTATCTCAAGCAAAAAACATATTTTCATCATCCATCCATCTGCATAGTGATAGGTATTTATTTTTGCATCGCATTACGTTTTTACACAACACAGTAAAAAAAGGGGTATCTATAAACATCAAAATCAAGTACATTAAATACTAATTAATTAATATTAAATTAAATATACACTCACCTAAGTAGTAATTAATTAATTAATTAAATTAGTTAATTAATGCCTAATCTACTCCTCCACCACCTTCTTACGGGAACATTATCGCTTTCCATTCTCCTTCTACATCATCTCCACTTCACTTCAGTTCCACCTCACATCCCCCATTATGGTTATGCATAATAAAATATCACCCTTCTCCAAAAATAAACTCCAAATCACTGCAAATGATACATCTCATAGTTGCACCTCCATTTGTACATTAGATATTTCAATACACACGAGGATCCCAAATTGTACACTCATTTTAGAATTGCACTCTTAGTTCCAATGTGCAAACTCAGTTTAGATTCACACTTAGTTTAGCTTACACATTCAGTTCAATATGTACATCTAATTCATTATGCATACATATTTGGTAAATATTTCAAGGAGCACATCCATTTCAATTTGCACGTACATATTTGGTGATAACTCTAAGGTGTGCACATCTGGTGATAATTACAAGGTAAGCCTATATTCCTTTGCAAGCATGCATCCTCTGAGATAATATCAATACAATGAAAAACTTCTATTTGAGTCACCACCTCATCCATTCTTCCCTAAATTTTCTATAAATGCACCTCCTCTATCCCCATTAATTATGAGGATGGTATAGGTAAATAAACTCTATCAAAAATTTCAGCTAACTTTACATCCAAACGCTAGAGTAATCACATGCACCCATCCCTATACCATGTTAGTAATCGATCACAACATTTCTCAGGCTTGAATCCCACTTTTGATAGTGATAAGACACCACATTCTAATAATTTTCAAAACTATATGGTCTCAGGTTGCAATCATCTAGACCCAAACGGCAAATATCCAACCAATGTATATATTTCTAGAAGCAAAAAATACAACACCACAACAACAAAAATTACAAAAAAAGTAAGATCAGTTTGTATTTGCTTTTTTATTTTTACAATCACACTTATTTACTATATTTTAGTTTATTATTTTGAATCTAGGCCTCACTTTAGGTCTAACATATATTACTAATTCTTTGTAGTGAATGTGTGTAGGTACATAGATCCAGAACCAGTAGATATAGAAAATGATCTAGAGCAAGTAGATCAACTAGATTCTAATGTAGATCCATCAAATATAGCTTTCAATAGTGGTAGGATACTCCATATCTCAATCATCCAACATTAGACCAGCATAGGTAGTAACCGTCTTACCATCAGATGATCAACATATATAGTTGTTAGGCCTCCTAACGACAAAAATCTATATATCACCTAGACATAGATCTAGCAAATCCAAATGATCTAGACATAGAATCAGACTTAAGACTTAGACGTAGATTCATCAACGGTCACAAAAAATCTATCCATCCAATGTTGTAGTGAAATAAGACGCATGCACCATTACATCTTGTAAAATGGATCCATCCATTTCATATACTTGTACAACCCTGCAAGGGTCTGATTGTAATCAAAAATGGGATGAAGGCATATATAATACATATTTATCATGTTTTATTTGTTTTATAGTACATCTTTTTATCATCTACAAGAAATGGTTTGCATGGTTAACACTAATCAAATCTAAGTGGCTAATGCACAAAATCTATTCCTGTAATAATTTACATGTCAATGTTATAATAAAGGTGGTGATGTTGATCAACCACTTATAATTGATTATAGCACATGTACCACTTACCACATGACTAGTTCATTCACAAAAACCAAGGCACTCATCAATCTATCAAAGACAAGGTTCAAAGACATTCGACACTTCTATCACTGGGGTATCTCACATTGTTCTTGATTTGGGGTAATCAAACATCAACTCTCTCAAGCACAAAAATTATTTTCATCATCCACCCATATGCACAATGTGTCATTTATTTTTACATTGCATTGTGTTTTCACACAACACGATACAAAAAGGGGTATCTATAGACACCAAAATCAAGCACATTAAATACTAATTAATTAATCAAAATTAATTAGTATATTTAATATTAATTAAATTAATTAATATTAAATTAAACATCCACTCACCTAAGTAGTAATTAGTTAATTAATGCTTAGACTATACATCCACCCCTCCTTACAGGAACATTAACTCTTTTTATTCCCCTTCCACATAATCTCCATGTTGCTTCATTTCCATCTCACATCCACCATTTTTGTTATGCACAAGGATCACCCTTCTCTAGAAATGAACTCCAGTTCACTACACATGACACATCTCGTAGTTGCACCTCCATTCACATATTGGATATTTCAATACACATGATTATTCTAGATTGCACACTCAATTCTAATGTGCACACTCATTTTAGATTGCACATGCAGTTCCAATGTGCACACTCAGTTCAAATTGCATGCCCAGTTCAGCTTGCACATAGTTCAATATGTACATCCAGTTCACGATGCATATATGTTTGGTGAATATTTCAAGGAGCACATCCATTTAAATTTACACGTGCATCTTTTGTGATAAATTTGAGGTGTACACATCTGGTGATAATTACAAGATAAGCTTATCTTCCTTTGCAAGCATGCATCCTCTGAGATAATATCAATGCAAAAGAAAACTTCTAGTTACACCACTTAACTAGTTGATTCAAACCTCATACATTCCTCTTTAAAAAAATTATAAATGCACCCCTCTATCCCCATTAAGTATGAGGATGGTATAGGTAAAGAAACACTGTCAAAATTTTGAGCTAAATTTACATTTGAATTCTAGAGTAATCACATGCAATCACCCTCATCCTATGCTAGACACTGATCACAATATTTTGTATACCTATATCCTACTTTCAGTAGTGATAGAACATATTCTACAACCATATAACCTCGAATGGTCTTATATCATGGTCGTCTAGCCCCAAATGATCGGCATCCAACCCGTGCACACATTTCTAAAAGTAGCACAATGCAACACCACAATAGCAACAACTACAAGTAAGATAATATTAGTACGTATTTGCTTTCTATTTATACAATCATACTTATTTACTACATTTTAGTTTATTCTTTTGAATTTGGTCCTCACTTTAGGAGGACCAACATATATTACTAACGCTTTGTAGTGAAAATGTGTGTAGGTACACAAATCCATAGGCCATAGGCCATATTCGTCTTGCCATCATATGATAAACAAATAGAGTTGTCTGGCCCCTTGATAGTTAGAATCTAGATGATACATACATAGACTTAGACTCAAATGCAGATTCATCAAACCCAACAAACATAGATCCATCAAAGCGAAGGTCATGAAAAACCTATCCATGTAGTGCTGTAGCGAAATAATACAAATACACCATTGCATCTTGTAAAAGGGATCCATCCCTTTCATATACTTGTACAACCTTGTGAGGGTTTTATTGTAATAAAAAAAGAGGATTAAGTCATATATAATACATATATTTCCTACTTTATTTATTTTATGGTATATTTTTTTATCATCTATAGAGCCAACCTATTGGAGTACTTTCTATAGTCCTTAGAATTTTGGTGCTATATTTTGACTACAATGGAATTTCAACAATGAATATTTGTATGGATATAGGTATAGAAAATATATATTCCTATTGTTAACACTATGCTCAAAATGATGTTGATCTACTTGTCACATACAATTCTATACCATGACCAAATTATCTTTGAGATTTTAGAGTAGTTGTGCATGCTCCATGAGAGTAGAATCTATTGCTTGAACATTTGGAACTACCTAGAATGTATGAGTGATAGTGGTGTTAGTCCATAAATTCTTTCATACACTATCATCTTCATGGAGGAGTGATAGGAAGCATTATACAACCACTTGGCCAAAGAAAACCATTTGACCTAATTATTCAGTTGCTCAAATGCAAAGCAATGTAGATAAGTCTCTAAGAACTTATTAATAATTTTAGTTTATCCATTAGTTTTTGGATGGTATGTCAAGCTCATTTTGAGTTGTGTCCTATGCAACTTGAATAGTTCCTATTAGAAATGACTAGTGAATGTGCAGTCATAATCAAAGATGATGGATTGGGGTATGCCATGAAGGAAAAAAAAATCAAGGAATATTTGTGCAATAGTTGAGGCCTTGTAAGGTAAGGCTAGAAGATAGAAATGATCATACTTAAAGAGATGATCCACCACCACAAGAATAATTATTTTACCTCTAGAATTTGGGATCCCTTCAATAAAATCCATAGAATTATTTTTCCAAACAGTATGCAAAATTGGAAGAGGTTAGAGTGTGCCTAGTGTGTGAACAATTTTACCCTTAATGCATTGGCAAGTGTCACATTTTGCAACAAAGTTATGGATATTATTTTTCATCCCTGTATAGAAAAAAGTGTGTTTAGCATGTTCATATGTTCTTAAGGGTTCGAGATGCCCTATGCATTTCTTGTAGTATGGACTTATAAAGGGGTAAATATTTAGGAAGAACAAGGTGACACCAATATCATAGTTATTCCCCATCCCATGAATATCCTAGTTGAAAGTCAAAATCAGTTTGAAGTTACAAATTATTGATTATAATGTGGGAACTTGGGTCACTTCTCTTTGAATTTGGTCGATCTATTGAAGAAGTGGAGTAAAGATGGCACATAGCATACCCTAATCCTTGTATTAGAAGGATAGTGCATTAGAGACTACATTTTACTTTTGCTTCTTATAAATGATCATATAATCATACCTCAATAGTTTGGTAACCCATTTTTATTATTTGGGCATAGGTACATGTTGATCAAGAAAGTACTTAAGGTTGTGGTGGTACATTTTGATGTAAAAATATTTTCCAATAATATATCGCCTCCATTGGTTTATAGAATAAAGGATAACCATTATCTCCTTATCATAAGTTTATTTTCCTAGGTTTTTGGCTAAAATTATCTTATTAGTGAAGGCTAATGGCCACCCTCCTTACATAAGCACTACACCAATTCCATTTCTTAAGGCATCACTTTCAACCATATATGTACTAGAGAAATTTGGCATAGAAAGGACAATAATAGAGAGCATAGCTTACTTGAGTAAAAAAAATACATGTTTGGTGTGGTTTGACCATATAAATATGTTCTTCCACAATATAGCAGTCAAAAAGGATGCAATCTTCCCATAATCATAGATAAATTTTTGGTAATAATTGGTGAGACCTAGGAAAACCAAAAGACTTAATATTCTATGGTTTGATCCATTCTTGTATGATTGTAGTATTTTTAGGGTCCACCTTGATCCCTTCACCTAAAACTATATAGCCTAGGTATTCCACTTCTTACATCCCAAAAGAACATTATGATCATTTAACACACAATTTATTATTAGTTAAGAGTTGTAGTGTTTGGTCTAAATGTTGCAAATGTTCTACCCATGTCTAACTGTAAACTAGAATGTCATAAAAATCCAAAAATAAATTTACAAAGAAATGGTCAAAATATTGCATTCATGAGACTCCAAAATGTGGATAGCATATTGGTAAGATTGAATGACATGATGAAAAATTTATAATAGCCTTCATGAGTATGGAATGCTAACTTTTAAATATCTTTTTCCTATAATCCAATATGACGATAATTTGAATAAAGATCTAGCTTTGAGAAGAAGCAAGCATGATGGAGTTCATTCAATAACTCATCAATGATAGAATGGAAAATTTGTCCTTGATGGTAATTTTTTGAGTTCTAAAAAATCTATATATAACTACCAAGACCCATTCTTTCTTACAAACCAAAAGTACTAGGAGAGAATATAGGCTAACACTTAGTTGAATGACCCCTTCTACTAATGACTTATATCATCTTCTCAATTTCAGTATTCTACATATACATGTACATGTAGGGCTGAATCTTCATTAGTAATATTTCTAGAACAAGATCAATGGCATGATCATAGGAGTGCTATGGTGGTAACCCTTGTATTTTTGCAAATATAAGGAGATGTGTATCCATAATTTCTTGTAATTTAGTTGACTTGTCTATATCATCAGTATTCGAGGTCTATAGTATGCCACTACCCCTTAATATGATTTATTTAGAATTTTTACCATATGATATGAGTTGAGTTGGGTAGGACCTAAGGTCATCGCGAGGTAGGACCTAAAAATAGCTTCAACTAAACTGTCTATATATGAGCTCATTCAATAATCTTCCCCACATCACGAGGCATTAATGGATATTTTAAAGTCCATTGAACTTCAATCCCAATATGCTAATACCTTTAGCAATTTTATGGGGAGTATTCGAACATGTATAGAACCTTCCATCACATTCTATGATTTTGATATCAAACCAATATCATCGAAATCAGTGTGATATAAAATTGATATAAATTTTCTATAAAAATAGTACATACTAGACACAAAGTGATGTTAAGGAAGCTACATGAAAATACAATGTGGTGCTAGCTCACAATTTCTAGCATCAATCTAGAATTGATATATACCTTGAATGAAAAATTAAGTTCAATGATCAATGATAGCTACCTAGTCATCTAGCCACATGTTTAATGTTCAATAAATTCTTATGGAGTTTATTGAAGAATGAATCCTTGAGTTGTTATGGAACTTTTTGGTCTCTTAGAAATGTATAATACTCCCCATATTTCTAAATGAAGTTATCTCTTTCTTCCAACCTAATTTATCTAAGGTATTACAACTTGATAGTTCTAAGATCAAATCAACTACAACTTATATACTATCGTAAACATTCCATCTAAAAATTTATGATATGTGAAGCATGATGATCCTAGATATGACATGTCATTTCATACTTCTTTATATGTGGTATTCTAATGAACTTTCAAGCTAACATCTCAAGATATATAGTTTATTTAGCATCTAGCTAACAAATAACTATTACAACACTTTTCTACAATCATTTTTAATATATTATAATATTTTTGAAACACATTTGAATCACATATGTGTTGCATTGGTGTATTAGTTTAGCACCAAAAAATGTATGACATTATGTATAATACAAAAATTTTAGTAAAGTAGAGCAAATCTAGTGCAAAAATAACTTAAAATGGTAATTTTTGTGTCATGTTTATATATAATTTTCTAGCATAAATAGAGGAAAAAATTTTGTTAGAAAAAAAAACATAATTTGTAATGTAAATATGATATAGCCTATGTTTCATACACATTGCTATAATTTCCATATATAAGCATTCAATTTAAAAAATATTATTTTTTTGGTAAGTTAATAGTTTTCATTAAGGGGGCATTTGAAAGGCGCCCCAATGCCTTAGTACAACACAAAAGGAAGGGATGCAGTAAAAGCAAAAGTGCATCCTAGGGAAGCAGAATAGAGAGAAGAGGATGTGAGGAAGACCCAAAAAGCATCCTTAGCAGAAAAGGAAAACACAAAAAGACAAATAGAGGTGAGACCAGAAGGAAAGGAAACCCCAAAGGGTCAACAACAGAAACCAGGAAGGCAATTACTCCATAGGAGGTGCATCAATAGTTTCTTGTTTGCCTTCCTTGATTTCATCCTTGGGAACATCCTTGAAGACCTACTTTATGATTTTGAAAACATCATCCTCCTTTGCTTCGGATATGCCAGCAGCAATAGAGTTCGCAGGGACCTCCTCATCAAAGGTATCATAAAAAAACAAGTTTAACACATTCCTCTGGCCCTTCAATTGTGAAATGGATTTATCAAGATCATCCCAAGTGGTCTCCAGGTGGGAAATGGTAGTAGAGATGGTTTGGATGACCAATTTTTGCAAGTATTTTTTAATGGTGTCACTGGAGTCATCCTCACCACCTTCTTTGACCTTCTTAGGGCTTAGGGACTCTTTTTTCTTAAGCCTCTGAGAACTCCTTGTGGGATTAAATTCCACCTTAACTTTTTTCTTCGCACTAAGAGATCGCTAGGATTTTTCTTCCTTTCCAGGTATGGAGGAAGTGATATCCTTTATGTTTTCCTGAGTGATAATATTTCCTTTAGAAAATTTTTGCAGTAGATAAGTATACAGAATCTTGAACAGACCATGATGAGAATGCCAAGCCTCATCCTTCTTGGCATGGGTGGATGTTATAGAATAGTCCATAGACAAATACAATAATTTTGGTATGTTGAGAAATTTCATGTCTCTGAAGTGATTCACAAATGAAATATGGAAACTACAAAGTTGGGACTTAGGATCATCTACAGTAATGTATTGCATGATTGGTTTCATTACCTCCCTCCAAGGATTAGGCAGGTCCTTACAAAACAAACCCTTATTGTAGAGCTTCCTCAATTATGATGCAGCTTAGAATTGACTAATCTCCACCTCCCAATTGTGTTTGTTCCTCCTCATAGTGTTGCCATCAACAATATATCCAGTCAGCTCTACAAGTAGCTCTACAGACATCTGGAAGTCTACTTCATGGATTATGACAATACCATTTTTCCATGATGAGGCAAAATCCATACTAGCATCCCAATCAGTCCTAGAAAACATCTTAAAAAAGGAATCAATCCTCTATCCTTGAGAATAGCTTCAACGATGGGCTCTATGGAAAAGGTTTCTAGCTCAAAAAAAAACATCCTAGAACCTCTCAGAAGAAGGAAATAAGGGTTTTTGAATAATACATAGAGGACCATAGAATGAGCAGGGTATGTCTAGAGCATAGCTTTAGCAGATTTTATAAAGTGCCTAAGCAAAAGTGAACGGTTCAAAATACCTTTTTCATAGCTTCTCACACAAGTATTTCATCTAGGAAACATAAAATGCCAAACAGAAGAGGCCAATAGATTGTAGAATTTATAGAGGAAGATTCTTTGATAGGCAAGATCATTGGTGAAAATAGAAATACGTGCCGTGAAATGGAGAAGTTGACTAATTGGGATGCCTGGGAATTTGAATACAAATAAAACAAGGAATGATTCAAAAACCCAAGGAGTTGAAAAGCGTAAATGTTCAAAGAAATGAATAGTTCTTGGGACCATGTGATTGGAACGATGAAAAAGGAAGGATCTCGAATAGGTAGAAGAGGTACACACATGGAATAAAAGCTTATAATCATGAAATGTGAAGGAGAAAAAATCCTTTGGCATAAAAATATTTGAAATCCAGGTAATAGCTAGTAGAAAATAGTTGATGGCATGTGTAAAGAGCATGGGAAATAAGTATCGCCTTGTGGAAATATGACTAGGGAATATTTTCAAGATGAGGATCCAAAAATGAGGAGGCCTAGGGAAGAAATATTGCTTGGAGAAGACTTTAGTAATTAAGATGATTATAGCAACCACAACCATGTTCGAGATATCAGGGCCAATAGTAATTCTTCCCTGTAGAGTCAAGGGTCAAATAAGTAGAGGATCACGTGTGGAGAGATAATAATTTGTTTTATTGAGAGAGATTTAGATCCAACCTAGAAAAATTGATGATGTCACAAGGAAAAGAGTTCATTCAGGTCAGCATCCCTAGGATAGAGGCACAAATATTAGCCAGCTTGTTAGCAATAGCATTGGTTTCCCTGAAGGCATGTTGAACAATAACTTCTTGTTGGCTTAGGAGAATTTTCCTAGCATCCTCAATTAGGTTCCTTATTTTCCAACCTGGATATTTGGAGTTTTTTAGGTAGTTAATGATATTTAAAGAATCTCCTTTGATGATGACTTTTATTGGAACCTTTTTAATGAATTTTAAACCTCTCCATAATGCCCTTGCTTCTACATAATGGTTGGATAGTTCCCCTAAAGGTTTAGCAAAAGCAAAAATGGAATTTCCTTGATGATCTCTGAGAATACCTCTAGCACCAACTCTACCTAGATTTCCTTTAGTAGCACCATAAAAATTGAGTTTGACCCATCCCAGGGAAGGGGGATTCCATTTGATGTTGGTTCTAGAGCCTTGAGGATTAGCAGGACAAGGATTTTCCAAGGAAATGTTAAAGGATTTGAGTAAGGAATCTTCGAAAGAGGAAATGGGTGAAGAATAAAAAGGGGTAAAAAAAGAATTTTTCTTAGAAAAAAAGATAATTCTATTGGAAATAAATTCAAAATCCCTGGCATCCTTAGAGAAAATGTGCCTCTTGTGCTCAATCCAAATCTTCCAAAAAAAGTGATGAAGGCAAAAATCCCAGAAGCCTTTGAGAAAGGGATTTTTAAAAAGATTAGCCCATTGAATGAATAGGTCAAATAAATAATGAGGAGGAGACCAGCTGATGTTAAACTTGAGGAAAATATTGTAGAGGATAGACCTAGAGTAAAACAACCAAGCAAAGGAAACACCTGTTAGGGAGGGGAATACCATGTTTAATAAGGTTCTCAATCGAGAGTATTCTATGTTGAATGGCTAACCAAGAAAAAAAGGTGACCTTAGGAGTTAAATGTTTAATCCACACTAAATTGAAATGAATAAGAACCTCAGTAGCATATAAGGATAATAAATAAGTATATTTGACAAAGAAGTCACCTGAATCATTGGGCTCCCAAATAGGATAGTCACAAGAGCCCTCAGTAGGGATAGGAAAGAAAGATAATAAAACTTCAAGTGAAGAAACTTTAGCTACCAGATTAGGATGATGTATTCTTTTCCAATATTTGGTTCCATTGGAAGTGGTAAGGAAGTCTGGAACTTTGGGTCCAAAAAGAGGATCATTAAATTCTTTGAGCAATCTAAATTCTAGAACTTGAATAAGTGGACAATCACCTATCCACTTGTCTTACCAAAAAATACACGTATTTCCCGTCACTAATCTGCCACCTTAAACCTTTTTTAAGGAGTTTCCTTGTTGAGCAAATGGATTTCTAGAAGGTGGATCCAGAAGTGGAGATTTCTCCATATAAAAAATCAAAATTTTGGAGGTATTTCCTTTTTGTAAATTTGACCCATTCTACATTATCTCATGAAATTAAACGCCAAGCTTGTTTGGCAAGAAGAGCAGAATTTAACATGTGGATTCTCTTGAGTCCTATTCCCCCTTGATCCTTAGGCTTGCAAACTTTTTCCTAGGAAACCAGATGGAATCTATTTTTATTTTCAGCTCCTGTCCAGAGGAAATTCTTTTGGATTTGTTCAATTTTTTGGTAAACTTTAGTAGGAGCTTTGAATAAAGAAATAAAGTATACATGAATACTCTGTAAGTAGGCCATGGTTAAGATAGCTTTGTCAGCCTGGGATAATATATTACCTCTCCAAATGGAAAGATTTTTTTGAAATATTTCGATGACATTATCCCATATGTGTTCATTGATATTACCCATAAACAAAGGCAACCCCAGATATGTGGCATGCAAGGAGGAAATGGCACACTCCAAAATGTTGGCAATCTTAAGTTGTCTTCTCAAAGGAGTGTTAAGAAAATATAATTTGTTTTTTTGGAAATTGACTAATTTAAAAAACATTATTATTTTTGATGATTTATATTATTTTTTAACTAATTATATTTTAAAAACAAATCCCATAGAAATATTCCTATAAGACCACACGATACCAAAGTAAAATAAATAATTTTTCTAGTTATTTACCTTCCTATTAAAATCATAAATTTATCATTCAATTTGTTATACCTTCTCATATAAGGTTAATCCCAACCTAGAGATATGCTTAGCATCAACTTCTTATTGAATACTAAAATGTATCATAATAATAGTTGACTCATAGAAAGATGTTTAAAAAGACTTATTTCAACATCAATTTTCCTTTATGGGTAGAAACCTATTCATTTAATTTATGCATTACTTTAGCATATATAATAATAATATTATAAAATGGTTTTACACTATTCATGTAGTTACTAAAATTAATCATATTATACATTTTAGATCACCTAATGCAAAATGCTTAAATAGATACAAGTTAGCATGGAAATAACCATAAAGGTTGCTTAGTATATCTCTAACACATGAAGAACACAAGTTTATACTAAGATGCGGGTGAACAGTATAAGACCAGTTTTTACTTTTCTTTACCTAAACAATATTATCCAGTATATCAATGCAATGTCAAAAATAGTAATCAAAGTAATGCACAAATCACCACACATAATAGAGACACCAATTGAGCGTGGTTCACCCAATGTGGGCTACTCCATAGAGAAAATATTTCACTAAACTTTTCTCAATAAATATCTTGGGAAACCTTTCCCTATTACAATGTTTATGGACCACTATCCAAAGGAGACACAAATCCCCTAATCAAGTTCATGGATATCTATCCATAGGAGACATCAATCTCCTCAATTGGTTTGTGAATCTCTATCCATAGGAGAATTCCTTCTCCTATGCTCTATTTGGTGATCCTCTAGAAGACTACTACCTCCACTGCGTTGGGTTGTGGATATCTCTCCATTGAAGATCTTTGTCCTAGCTACCCTAGCTAATGGATCTCTATCCACTAGATACTATTGTCCTTTGCTCTATCACCTCCAAATATCTGTTCAATCTCTATCTCAAATCTACACTAAACTCAATCCTTTGATCTAGTACAAATATGCTTGATATCAGTCTTTGTTATGCACTAAACTCAGACCTTCAATCTAGCACAAAATTGCTCAATATCTATCTCTGGTCCGGAAAAAAAATTTCCTCAAATATACACCAAAATCTATCCTAAATATATCTTTAAGCTTTACCACAAAGCTTGATCAATCACAAATCACTTTTGCTAGATCTACCCCAAACCTTAACTCAAGGTTTGAAAAAATCAATCAATCAACTCAGCTCTCAAGTCTTCTCAAATACTTGTCTCAAATATATCCACAAGTCCTCTCAAGAACTTATCCAATATACTCTCAAGTCTTCTCTAAGACTTACCTCAAATCTGCTCAATAAGTCCTCACTATAACTTGTTGAATCTACTCTCAAGTCTTCTCTAAGACTTACCTTAAATTTGCTCGACAAGTCCTCACTCGAACTTGTTCAATCTGCTCTCAAGTCTTCACCAAGACTTACCTCAAATTTTCTCAACAAGTCTTCACCAATACTTACCTCAATTCTGCTCAACAAGTCTTCACTAAGACTTGCCACAACTTTGTCCAATATGATTGTAAGCTTACACAAATATTTCCTTAAGATTTCACAAAATATTTCTCAACTCTGTCTTTAAGTCCCCTCTAGGACTTACTCAAATCTACTCACAAGCTTTTACCAAAGCTTGCTTCACTCTGTCCTCAAGTCCACTCTAGGACTTACTCAAATAATCCACTAGATTTCACAAAATATTTTTCAAATCAATTGCAAATTTGTACACAAAAGCTCAACTCAATCTCTCACAAAAACCTCTTTCATACACTCAAACAATTTTCACACATAATCTTGTTTGACTCACAAAAATATATAGAGAATGGTTAGAGACTCAATATGTTATTCACTCACAAAATACTCAATTACTTTCAAACTCTCTCTTACTTAACCTCAGAAACATATACAGAATGGTTAGAGACTCAATTTGTTTCACACTCACAACAGTACTCTATCACTTTTAATTTCTGTTGCAAATCTTAGAAACATATAGAGAATGGTTAGAGACTAAATATGCTTCACACTCACAAACACTAATCACTTTCAATATCTTTCTTAAATCAATTCATAATATAGAATAATTTGTTTCACAGAACTTGAACTATCACTCCAACACTCTCAAATAAACTATGCTCAATCAACTCAACCAATAAATTGCTTGCAAACCCTAAGCAAATGTTTCACCCAAAGCTTTCAACAACTCACACAATGGAAATCAACCTTGACTCAAGATTATTCCAAGTTCACATAACAATGATACTCATGATCTTGCATAAATCCTAGTTCAAGATAGTTCACAATCTCACATAATAATGATACTCATGATCTTGCATAAACCTTAGTTCAAGATAGTTCCAAAATTCTCAATCAAGTGTTCTCACAAGCATTCACCAATCATACATATAAAATTTTACTCAACAATGCTTATCAAACAAGAACCTTTTCACTTCAACTTAGCATTCACAACATCCAACAATCACTCTCAAGGATAATGTGTCCTTACCTTTTGTTTGAAGAAGATTTCATCTCAAACACATGTCTCAATCACAATCAACTCTTTTGCCAATCTCAAAGGTTAGGTAGCAAACTCTTCTCAAAAATTCACTCAAATGATTCCTCAAAATATTTCACCATACATAGCATTAGATCTCAATTACTCCTGATAATCTCCACACTTCAAATATAAGGCAATAATTTTTTTAAAGAAAATAATCACACTAATATTATTTAAAACCCTTATGTCTTTTCTTAAATTTTTTAACTCAGCATAGCTTATCCCAAAAATTAAAATATAATTTTATTTTCAACCTTATAACTCCTATCTCAATTCAATTTATCAAAAATCACAATAAAGTACTTATCTTTCAATAACCTTATAAATCCCTCCTAGCAAAAATAACCATGCAACATAAACCTTAGGAGAAATTTAATTTTTGCAAAATTAAGTACCTTTACCCTTGGCATGATTCAAACTCCTGCTTGTGCTTCCATAGTGCCCTAGCCATGGCCCACTTGCCATGTGAGCTAGGAACTCACATTAGTAAGAAGAAGCACCTCATGCACTTTATTCTTATGCCTTGGCACCAAAAACCAAAACATGAATTTTCACCAAAAATGCTGCGACCAGGGTTTGATCACTGGACCTCCTGCCTATTAGCATCCTAAGCACACAACCACTTGCCACTAGCCCAACCACCATGGTTTGCTATGAATCTCCAAGCCTCCCTCCTCTTTAACCCTTCGATAGTTGCCACGTAGAAAAAAATTTAACCTCTTCTTTCACACGGATTGCAGAATTTTTACATGCACTCAAATTTAATTCGATTGAAGGTGAATTTGAGTTTACCAAAGCACATGGTATTTATACCAATGTGCTATCCTCTTTAGCATGTTGATGGATAAGATTGATAATTGACGTCAATGCCATTTAATTAAATCGTTTGCCCTTGTAACCCTAACCTTAGGGTTAATTAAATTAAATTATAAATTAATTTATAATAAAGTTAATATAATTAATTTAATTACTTTAGGTCTATACTTTAGACCTTTAATATTATAATACCAAATTATAATATTATTTTCTTGGGCCTTCCTATTGCTCCTTTACACCTTATCTGACCACCTTGAATATTATAATAGGGAATATTATAATATTATTTTTCCTTAGGCCTAGAAGCAATATTTCTCTTGCATCTGTTCATAAAAACTAATGCTCGACCTCCTTCTATTTGCACTATTCACTAAAATTGAATCTTGACATCAATGACAATAAAACTTGCTCATATTTCCAACAATCTCCCCCTTTGTCATTGATGGCAACCCATTTACCTTTTACCTTTTCCTTTACCTTTTTTTGTTTTACTCCCTCTAAGAAACTGCTCCCTCTAACTCAAATATCTCCCCCTTTGACATCAATGGCAAAGGATCACCTTTGGGGCTCAAGGTTAAGAATGAGACTCTTATCTTAGCCCCTCCCCCACCTCCTCTGAGGTGGTTAGTTTTGGGGTGGGAGTATTTCTACTCCCAGCATACACTGATCTTTACCTTTGTCCACTTTCTTCCTCAACTAATATTTTTGATTCCTTTGTTTTTGTTCCTACTTATCTCTGGAATTTCTGCTCTACACCACCTTGTTGTATGCCCATCATTATTTCACTTATAACACTTAATGTTGTTATTCCTTGAAGGTGCAAATGTCTCGAGGTTTATCCTGGTGAAGCCATATCCATTCCTGTCATGAACCCTGCAATTAACTACCTTGTGACCAAACCGGTTACAAGAGTATCAATACCCTTGAAAAAGATGTATGTTTCTAAAGTTCCTATATTCCTATCTTTCATGTGTCCTACACTATGTATCTTTGTGCCCAAACTTATAACATGAGAAGCATCTTCCATTGAAATTGCCTTACCTTGACCTCATTGGTCTCTTAGTCTCTTCTTCTCTGTGCTCCTTGTTCCATATGTTCCTCTTTTGTGCATTGTTCCTCTTTTTTTTGAACTTTCTATTGTTCAACTCATCCTTAGAATTCTTTCTTTCTCTTACACTCTCTTCTTCTGAAGCTTCTTCTTCTGAAGAGCTTTAGATTGACTCCTCTCCTTGTTCTCTTTGTTACTATTCAAATCCAAGTCCTATTTTTTCTGATGAACGTCTCTATACCTTGATAATATTGTCTATGGTTTTTGAGATCTTCCCAAACCTGTGTAGCTTATCTCTAGACTCTTTTACTTTCTTCCTTAGTGAAGCTACTTCTTGCTCTAACATTTCATATTATAAAACCTTAGGTTCTAATTTCTCTTTAAACCTCCTTGTCTTAGCTATTGAGTTAGTTAGATCCTCTATAAGCTTTCATTTCTCTTTATCACATTCTTGAAATTTAAGCTTGAGTTTTGAGTTTTGTTTTCTTACCTCCCTTAATGCATCAAGGGCATAAATACGTTCACCTTCAAGATCATCTTCTCCTTTATCTGATTCTTTTTGTATTTCTTTTCCTTTGGGATCATCTTTATTCCTTTATGATTTATCTTCTATAGGATCACATCCTTCTTCCTCTATTTCCAAAAGTATATTCTTTTCTGGTCCTTCAAGTGTGTCTTCATATTCATCATCACTGAAACTAAATCCATTCCTTGTACAACTATCTTCAAGATGACCAAAGTTACCACATCTTTAACACTTGAGAATTATTGGCGACCTATTTATAACCACTTCTTTTTCTTTTGCTAGAAATAGTACTTCATATTTATCATTGTCTAAGGAACTTTCATCATTGCTATTTCCACCCTCTAGAAAATCAAAAGCATAGTGACCATACTTTCCATAATTAAAATATTTAACCGATTTCATACCTTTATAATTTCTCGAGTCCTTATTCCTTATACCATAATTTGCTTCTTCATCACTGGATAACTCATTGCTTGAATCTGATTTCTCACCCTTTTTCTTCTTAGTAGCTTTGAAATATGCTTCTTTTTTGGGATTAAGTTCCTCTTTTATTCTCATCTCAAAATCTGTGAGAATTTCATGTAATTCATCCCTTGTCAAAATATCAATATCTTTTAACTCTTCTATAGCTGAAATATTTTCACTAAATTTTTTGGGAGTGACCTTAAAATCTTATCACAAACATTAGATTCTTCAACTTTGAGTCCAAGTCCTTGCATGGAGTTAACAACCTCGTCCACACAAAGTAGGTATGCAGCAATTTTTTCCTCATGCTTCATATTTAGGTCTTCAAATGTTCTCTTTTAATTTTGTAACTTTACCCTTTTGACCTTTTTATATCCTTCATATATGCCTTGCAACTTATCCCAAATTTCCTTTGCTTATTTGCAGTGCATAACCTTTATAAACTTTGTTTCATGCAAACCTTTCAAAGTCCAATTCATTGCTCTTGAATTGTAATGATGTATAAGCTTACCATATTTATCTATAGGTGGAGTAGCTGGTGGTATGTATCCATTCTCAACTTCTTTCCATATCTCAATTCCAAGTGCTATCAGGTGAATCTTCATTCTCATAATCCAAAGTAAATAATTATTCCCATCAAAAAATGGTGTTGAACTATCTGAGGATCCACTTTTAGAATCCATTTGTGTTCTTGTGAGATTTTCCTTCAAGTTGTTAGACTCTTCCGAAGGAACCCGCTTTGATACCAATTTAAGAAAATAAACTTATACTGAGAGGGGGGATGAACAGTATAAGACCACTTTTTACTTTTCTTTACTTGAACAATATTATCCAATATATCAATGCAATGCCAAAAACATTAATCAAAGCAATGCATAAATAACCACACACAATAGAGACACCAATTTAATGTGGTTCACCCAATGTGGGCTACTCCACGGAGAAAATATTTCATTAAATTTTTCTCAACAAATCTCTTGGTAAACCTTTCCCTATTACAATGTTTATGGACCTCTATCCAAAGGAGACACCAATCCCCTAATCAATTTCATGGATATCTATCCACAAGAGACATCAATCTCCTTATCTGGTTCATGGATCTCTATCCATGAGAGAACTTCTTCTCCTCTGCTTTGGTTGGTGATCCTTTGGAAGACTACTGCCTCCACTGCTCTGGGTTGTGGATCTCTCTCCATTTAATACCTCTATACTCTCTACCCTGGCTAATAGATCTCTATCCACTAGATACTACTATCCTCTACTTTATCACCTCCAAAGCTCTGCTCAATCTCTATCTCAAATATGCACTAAACTCAGTCCTTCGGTCTAGTACAAATCTACTTGATCTCAATCTTTGTTATACACTAAACTCAGTCCTTTGGTTTCACACAAAACTTCTCAATCTCTATCTCTGGTCTATTACAAAGCTATCCTCATATTTTCACCAAAATCTATCCTCTATATATCTTCAAGCTTTACCACAAATCTTGATTAATCACAAATCACTTCTTCTAGATCTGCCCCAAACCTTAACTCAAGGTTTGAAAAAATAAATCAATCAACTTAGCTCTCATGTCTTCTCAAAGACTTGTCTAAAATCTATCCACAAGTGCTCTTAAGAACTTGTCCAATCTTCTCTCAAGTCTTCTCTAATACTTACTTCAAATATGCTCAACAAGTCCTCACTAGGACTTGTTCAATCGACTCTCAAGTTTTCTATAAGACTTGCCTTAAGTCTACTCAACAAGTCCTCACTATAACTTGTTCAATCTACTCTCAAGTCTTCACCAAGACTTACCTCAAATTTGCTCAACAAGTCTTCACCAAGACTTACCTCAATTTTGCTCAACAAGTCTTCACCAAGACTTGACACAACTTTGTCCAATCTAATTGTAAGCTTCCACAAAAGCTTACATAAATCTATCCTTAAGCTTTCACAAAATCTTTCTCAACTCTGTCTTTAATTCCCCTCTAGGACTTACTTAAATCTTCTCATAAGCTTTCACCAAAGCTTGCTTCACTCTATCCTCAAGTCCACTCTAGGACTTACTCAAATCAGCCACTAGCTTTCACAAAATATTTTTCAAATCAATTGCAAACTTGCACACAAAATCTCAACTCAATATCTCACAAAAAACCTCTTTCAATCACACAAACAAGTTTCACATAGAATCTTGTTTGACTCTCAAAAACATATAGAGAATGGTTAGAGACTCAATATGTTTCACACTCACAAATACTCAATCACTTTTAATTTCTCTTGCAAATATTAGAAACATATAGAGAATGGTTAGAGACTCAATATGCTTCACACTCACAAACACTCAATCACTTTCAATATATTTATCAAATCAATTTAGAATATAGAACAATTTATTTCACAAAACTTGAACTATCACTCCAACACTCTCCAATCAACTATGCTCAATCAACTCAACCAATAACTTGCTTACAAACCCTAATAAAATGTTTCACCCAAAGCTTTCAACAACTCACACAATGGAACTCAATCTTAACTCAATATTATTCTAAGTTCACATAACAATGATACTCATGATCTTGCATAAACCCTAGTTCAATATAGTTCACAATATCACATAACAATGATACTCATGATCTTGCATAAACCCTAGTTCAATATAGTTATCAAATTCTCACTCAAGTGTTTTCACAAGAATTCACCAATCATGCATATAAAGGTTTACTCAATAATGCTTATCAAACAAGAACCTTTTCACTTCAACCTAGCATTCATAACATCAAACAATCACTCTCAAGGATAATGTGCCCTTACCTGTTGTTTGAAGAAGATTTCACCTCAAACACCTGACTCAATCACAATCAACTCTTTTGCCAATATCAAAGGTTGGATAGCAAATTCTTCTCAAAAATTCACTCAAATGATTCCTCAAAATATTTCACCATACATAGCATTAGATCTCAATTACACCTTATAATCTCCACACTTCAAATATAAACCAATAATTTATTTAAAGAAAATAATCACACTAATATTCTTTAAAATCCCTTATGTATTTTCTCAAAGTTTTTAACTCATCATAGCTTACCCCAAAAATTAAAATAGAATTTTCTTTTCAACCTTATAACTCCTATCTCAATTCAATTTATCAAAAATCACAATAAAATACTTATCTTTCAAAAACCTTTTAACTCCCTCCTAGCAAAAATAACCATGCAACATTAAAACTTAGGAGCAATTTAATTTTTGCAAAATTATGTACCTTTGCCCTCGATGGGATTTGAACTCCCGCTTGTGCTTCCATAATTCCCTAACCATGGCCCACTTGCCATGTGAGCTAGGTGCTCACCTTAGTAAGGAGAAGCACATCATGCACTTTATCCTTATGCCTTGGCACCAAAAACCAAAACATGAATCTTCACCAAAAATGTTGCCATCAGGGTTTGATCGTGGGACGTGCTACCTATTAGCATCCTAAGCACACAACCACTTGCCACTAACCCAACCACCATGTATTTCTATGAGGCTCCAAGCCTCCCTCCTCTTTAACCCTTCAATAGCTGCCACATAGCAAAAAAATTATCCTTTTCTTTCATGCGGATCGCAAAATTTTTGCATGCACTCAAATATAATTTGATCGAAGGTGACTTTGGATTTACCAAGGTACATGGTATTTATACCAATGTGCTATCCCCTTTAGCACATTGGTGGATGAGATTAATAATCGACGTCGGTGCCATTTAATTAAATCATTTGCCCTTGTAACCCTAACCTTAGGGTTAATTAATTAAATTAAATTATAAATTAATTTATAATAAAGTTATTATAATTAATTTATAATTAATTTAATTACTTTAGGTCTATACTTTAGACCTTTAATATTATAATACCAAATTATAATATTATTTTCTTGGGCCTTCCTATTGCTCCGTTAGACCTTATCTGACCACCTTGAATATTATAATAGGGAATATTATAATATTATTTTTCCTTATACCTAGAAGCAATCTTTTTCTTTCATTGCTCACAAAAACTGATGCTTGACCTCCTTCTGTTTGCATTGGTCACTGAAACTGACTCTTGACATCAATGACAACAAAACTTGCTCATATTTCCAACAACACAAACATATTTTCATAAATATAAAGATACATATCATTTGATCTTATTTTCCTATGGTTAATCCATATTGGGTTATTATTTTGGATGGCACATGTCCAATTGGTTGTATTTTTTTTTAATTTTCATGGCTTTTGCAATATTTTTTCTAATTTTAAAAGAAAACTTATTGAAAATATAATTTATTTTATGGCCAAAGGGAAACATTGTGCCATGTATTGGATATGTCTAAGGGTATTTAATTGTGCAATGTATTTATTATTTTATGATATATATATATATATATATCAGATTCAGTTAATGTGAGAAACCCCTATGAAAAATATTCACGGCTGGGCATCCCCATCCCACCATGACCTCTCATAAGGGGAAGAGCTGAGCTTATAAATAAGGAATTTAATACACAACCATACACACACACACCCCCTCACACACTCACCCACGCTACTGTTTGAACCTTGGACCTCCTAAAGAAGAGCCAAAGTTCGAACCATTGTGTTATCTCCTCTAGGACTTATTTTCTAATATTTTATTATGTAAACCCAATGGGCCTTGGTTAACCTTGTTATAGTTTAACCCTATTTATTATTTATAATTAACCTAAATTCCACTTATTATATTGGCTTAGGTTAAGCTCTATGATGTAATTGCAATATTGGTATTGTTATAAATACCCCCTCATACTCTCATATTTCATTGGAGTGTTGTGCAATATTATTTATGGATAATGATTATTTATGATGCCTATGGGTGCCCCAATTTGTTTTGTCTCTCTTTTGTTTTCTATATAATATTTGAGTGTGTGTTCTGATTATATTCATTTCTAGATAGCATTATGAATTCCATCATGGTATTAGAGTGAGTATGGAGCAATATCACTTGGTCACACAAAAAGCTAACTTGGTGTCTTTGATTCTTCTTCCAAGTTCCAATATGAATTCTCCCTCAAATATTCACAAGACTTTTATGCAAAAGAAGACGATAAAAATCTATTCCATGGGTTATTCCATGTGCCTTCAAGAAAAATCTGCATACTACAAAATTTGTAAGGTAACCTCTATTATTTGTTTGTTATTTTAAATTAGTTGGATGTTTCTACTTTGGTACCCATTTTCTTAAATTTGAAAGCATGTTTGTGTGCATAACTCCATTATCTTGTGTGTGCTCCCATTGTGTATCCTCGAGATCAAAAACATATGGTAATTTTGGTATCATGCTCAAAACTAGGATACAACTAGTGGCACTACTATAATAGTTATACGAAAAGGATTTAAGGATTATGGTAGGAGGGGTTGTGCATTCAAACCCATCACACTATCATTTTATAATAATAGATAAATATAGGAGGAAAATTTATGCTCAAAATACAAGGTTCTTTGGGTTAGCATTGCATTCACAAAGCTTCATTTGAACATGGGATTTTTTCATCAACTTAGTAGGGTCTTGTTGGAAAGCACACAATTCCTAGGATGTTGGTTTTCTTTGGACCTTGGTTCAAACCTTAGAAAGGCATATTTTAGTCTCTCTAGGAATCATAAGATCATTGCTTGAAATGGATTTTTTCTCCCATAAGTTTAATGGTGGAACATTGACTAAAGTAGTGTTCTTTATGTGAAAGCGTCAAATGTTCAAACCACATGGGTGATTTTTTGAAAGAAGGATCATTGCACATAATTTGAGGCTAATAGGGAATCCAAATCGATATTTGTGGGTGCCTCACATAATTATTTTATGTATTTATGCATCGCCTTCACCAATTTGGAAGCATCACTTATCACAAATCCAATTTGAATAGAGACACTAAGGTGGAAGAATATAAGTGAAGAACACCAATATATAATTCTATACCAAGTGGAAATACATTATTCGATGCTTCTAAATTAAGGTTTGAAATTTAATTTAAATTTTTGAAGTCCATTAGGGTAAAACTTTTGGAGGCAATAACTTCTTTACATGAAAGCATTTTGAACCTATTTTTTAAAATCACTTGATTTTTTAAGCTCTATGTATAGTGGTATTAGCTCATGGACCTACTATAGTGATTGGAGTTAGATTATATAAGATGGACCAAAAAACCCTATTCAGTCACCTTAATGGATGAAACTATATTGTTTGGTCAACTTAGATTATTGGCTTACTAAAAATAAAAAACTTGTGATGCATCTTTTAAGAGGATAAAGTGGTTGTTCTTGATGATGAACCTTAGCACCAAAAGGAAGAGAAAATGCTAGGTTTATTTTCCTTGTTGATTGAACCAAAGTTTCTTTCCTATATCAAGAGGAGAGTTGCCCTATTAAGGTATAGCCAAATCTTCATGAAAATTTTGGAAAGGTTAATACTATTGAAGTAATATTCTTTTAATTGGAGGTTTCTTCTCTTAAGATAGCTAATTTTAATAACATTGAGGGCTATATTATGAGATTCAATTCTTTAAGGGAAAATATTGCATCTTCTAGAGACAAAAAGAAAGATGATAAATAATGTGTTAATATTATCCTTGTGAATATCTCCCCCTCCTTTTAGATGTTGAACCTCATGGTTCATATGATTCCTATATTCTTGGAATATCAAAAGTCTCTTACTCTTGACTAATTTCTTTCTCTCCTAGTGCACTTTCAAGTTGCAATGTAGAATTGTGGTGGTGTAAATACATAGATACAGGATCATATAAAGGAATTCAAATCTAAGGAGGCTAATACCTAGGTGTCTAAGGGTGAAGCTAATTCTTCAAAGAAATCAAATACTAGTAGAAAATACTTTAAAATAGAGGGACATCCAATAACGAATTACTTGTTGAAGCTACAAAGAATTGAAGCTGAGTTATTGAAGTTAGATGGACATCTTCTAGACGATGAGGGAGATTCAAATGGATCTACTCAACTATAGAGACCCATGAGAGCATCTATTATGGAGGGGAACATATTATTGTCACTAATGTCTTCTTTCCTTGAACCCTTAGTGTATATTATGGGGGAGTGTTGAAATTATAATATGCTTCATGGCCAAGGGCTAACATTGCACAATGTATTGTATAGGCCTAGGGCATTTCATTTTGCAATGTATTTATTATTTTGTAATATTTATTATGTAATACCAATGGACCTTGGTTAACCTTATTATAATTTAACCCTATTTATTATTTGTAATTAACCTAAATCTCACTTAATATGTTGGATTAGGTTAAACTGTATGATGTAATTGGGATTTTGGTATTGCTATAAGTATCTAGGATCACCGCTTCCTCTAGATCATTGTCTGTGAATCAAGTTTACCATTGGTAAACTTATCCTATAACCTATGAACTTGCAAAAAGTTACCTAAATGGGACAATTGATGTGTTAATTTTGGGGTTATTTCTTGATGCATGGAAAACATTGAACTTTTGTTTCTATAGTCAAACCCCTTGTTCTTTTACACAAATTTGAATTTAAACCTTGGAAGTTGATTTTTGTTGCAGAAACCAAAACTAAAATACTGTAAAGTTAAGATAGATTAATTAAAATATGCTAATGAAATTTTGAAACTAAGAAGGATACTATCTAATTCAAAATCGTTTTTCCCCCATTTGGAACAATTTTACTGCTTACAAGGTGGATTTATTGCACTTAGAACAAATTCATAGCCTATAAAACCAGTGAATTTACTTCCAAAGGTGTAAATAGAGGTTCAAGACACAAAAATTAGATGAATGGACTCTCCTAATGTTAGAGATCCTAAAGAGATAACAATTATGATGATACTATAAACAAGAAATGATAAAAATATGTTTACCACTTGCTAGTCCTAGGGATGGCAAATTTACAAGTGCCTATAGAGGTGAAAGTAATGGTGAATTCTAAAGATATTATCCAAAGGATAAGGGTGTTGATATTAATTGATGTCTATGATATCTGCAAGAATAATTTAAAAAAAATTTGCAAATTTGATATAAAATAGTGGTGAAGATGTCTAAATAAATGTGATAGGAAGGGAAAGAAAACTATTGATGTAATATTAAAAGATCAATTGTTATAAATCAAGAACTAAAGATTCAATAAAAAGAAAAAAAAATTCATATTATAAAAAGTATGATGAAAGGAATCCCCTCTTCACCTCGAGTATCATGATCTGTAACATATCAAGGTGCTTGATAACATAAATGCAATTGCAAAGAGAATCAAAAAGCCTTGTAAAAAAAAAGTGACAAAGCTTTGTTATTAGATTCAAATGCATCCCAAAAGTGTGCTTGAAAACCTGTGCAAAAATCATACATGAAAATATATTTTAAAATTGCATTAATAATATTATTTTAATTTAATAATGGGGGTCCGATTTAGATATTTTTATAAGGGAGAGAGTGAGGCGAAGCTGCCGAGTTCACATGAAGGAGTTGGATTTGGAAAATCTTGTCCAAATCGACAAGAAAGCAAGATAGAAAGGTTGGCAATATAAGATCACATTATCAAAAGAAAAATCATGTAATATTGGAAATATTCTAAGTTGTGTCAATATTATCTTAGTTGGAAGAATCATTGGCATAGATAGAAACAAGTGTGATATTAGAAAACTTTCTATTTTACAAGTTTGAGGAGAAATTTTCCACCTAGGCAAATTTTTGATGACAAACTTGTTTGGGCGGTGAATTCACCCTTTTTGCCTATTTTAGAGAGCAAAAATTCAAAATTTATCCCCAAAAAGGTTTGAATCCAAGGGAAAAAAATTATTGCAAGTGATTTTGTAAAATTCATTGGCTAGGCCAAATCACAACGATGAACTTGTTTAGGCAGCGAATTTGCCACCAACATTACCAAACACCATTTTTTTTACATTTTGAGGAACTGATTGTCATAAAAGTATAAGAATATTTATACTTGTTGGAAATATATTTTTAGTCTCATTCTTATGGTGGTGGTTTTGTGAAGTTTTGAGAAGATTTTATAAGGAAAATGGTGTTTGAAATATGATGTTACTTTTAGGGTAAAAAACATCCCAAATTTGGGCATGAAGAAGGTTGATTCAAATTGATTGATTAAAAGGCTTGTGAATGAGAGTTAATTGATGAATTTTTATAGAATTAGAAGTTAGTTAAGTATTCCTAAATTGGGTGACTATAGCAATCCATGTGGGTGTGCAAAATTGGGTGTCTATAGGTAGGTCTTCAATAACAATGAGAAACCCATAGAATTCTTGATCAAGGAGGACCAATACACTAAAGAAAATAATGAATATGGGGATTACATATGATATGGAGTCAAACAATTAGAACTAAATTAGTTATCCAAAGGATTGATCACCCTAGAAACTTTAATTAATCCTGACAATAGTACAAGGAAAACTAGTCTCAAGGTAAAATTTTCTTCTTGTCACCTAGTTAAGGTAGCTGAAGGGAAGGGTTTTCTAATTAAAAAATATTACATTCAATAATAAAAGGACCTTTTTAAATATTTGTATTGTAATTATAGAGAAATTATTTCCTAGTCATGCAAAGATCTTAAGGTCTATGATCAAAATATCATAGAGCATACTATCAAGTTGGGGCTTGATGCCAAGCCCTTTAGACAAAAACAAATACTTGTAAATCTAAAAAATGTAGTAATGAAGGAGTTATTGAATCTTCTACGAGCTTAGATTATATTCCTAATGAAACACTTTATAGGGGTTGCAATTTGGTCAAAGATATAAGGTTGTATGTTGAATTCAAAAAATTGAAAAAGGTATTTTTGAAGGATCATTATCCATTGCTTGCCATCAATCAGATACTACAAAAGATAGTCAGGTCAGAAATATTGTCTCTTCTAGATGGATTATCAAGATATAATTAGATTTGGGTCAAAGACAATTATATGGAGCCAAATTTAATTGGTGATCTTTATTATTTCACAAGTTTATATAGGCATTTGGTATACCAAACATACAAGACCAAATATATCTTTCGAATCTTAACAAAGTAAAAACTTGGAAGATCACAATGTGATTACAGCTACAACTTAACTAACTACTCACTTAAGGTTTATAGAAGCTAACCAATAAATTAGACCAATAAACTTACATAAGTTTAGCAGCTCATGTAATTATTGAGAATAAACTTAGGAGTTAAATTAATCCTAAGAAATATAAAATAGGCTTAGGAATTATAATCAATAAACTAATCCTAGGACTACCAAGTTATGTCCTCATCATACCTCCCCATAATAGAAGCATTGGACTCTAATGCTTTTACAATAGGAGAAATATGAAATAAAAAATGCTCAAGAAATATCCCACTAGCTAGACTGATCGAAGGTGGAGACACAACCTCATCGAAGTCTTGGACAAGGTTGATGCTTTCAATTGGTGTTAGTGTTAGGATGCAATTCTCTTTCATAACTGTATCACCAACCTAGAAAGGAATTCGAGGAGGACCAAGGGCTTGTTGTTGAGTCTGTATATTTTAAAGAACTTGCCTTACTGAAGGAGGTTGTAAGAAAGAAAGTTGTAAGAAAGGAAGCTACTTAAGATCAAGAGGAAGTAAGATAGGAGGAGTCATAGTAGAAGGAGGATGTACTACTGGTGAAGGATGCATTATCTCCTTGTGAGGAGGCGATGCTGCAATTGTGATGTCCTATGGTCTACTAAAGATTAAAGTAATATTTTGTGGTTGAGGGGTGGAGTGGAGCAAAAGTGTGGTATTTGTAAGGCAATGGATGAGGAAAGTCTTATGCTTTTGATGCAAGGTGTATGTGTTTTTAAAAGCATCATACTGAGCTTGCTTATAATATTGATAGGGTTTTCCAAGAAGGATACCATAACAATCCATTGGATTCACATCGCAAGTGACTCTATCCACAACATGTAGGCCAAGTGCAAAGGACACCGTGCAATTTTTCATGATGTAGGATGTGAAACCATTATCCTTCCATCCAAGTGAGTATGGATGAGGATGTGGCTCCAAAGGAAGCTACAACCTATATACTATGGATCTTGCAATTAAATTATTTTGCAAACCATTGTCAATGATACAATTTACAAAACAATTATGGGTGAGGTAAGCTTCTGTGACAAACAAATTATCATGACCATTGTCATACAAATTATGAGTCATGAGGGTAACATTGTTAAGTTTACCCTTGAGCTCTTCATACTCTCTATCCTCTCCTATAACCTCAATGGGACCATTTTGTGGTGGTTCCTCATTAGGTTTTACAATGAGATTCTTCTTCTTCCTAAGACAATCAAATTCCACATGACCTCTCCTTTTACAATAGTTATACAATTTCTTGTTATTGAAATTAAGAGAAAAATAAGAAGAAGAGAAAGGAGGAGAAGAAGAGAAAGAATAATAATTTCCCTTAGATGGCTTTGTAGAAGAAGAGGAATAAGGTTAAAGCTCCTTCGATTGTGCCACAATATTTTCTTTTGTTAGGTGAGCATGGTTGAAAGAAAGATCCAAGGTTGCAAGACAAATATACTTTAACTCTTGGTATAGGTGCTCCAAAAGCCCACTCTTAAATTTGAGAATGAGAGTGGCTACATCATTAGTGACGTCTAGGAGTGTGTGAAACCTATTGAAGTGAAGAATATAGTCTTGAATGGATATCTTAGTTCCCTATCAAAATTGAAACCACTTAATGATCAAATCTTGTTCATAATTTGAAGGGTAGAAATTTTGTTTTAATGTTTTTACAAGTTTGTTCCAAAGTGGTTAGAGCATCTTGCCCTTCTCTACGTTCCACCAATATTTTGACTAAGCCTAAAATCTTAAGCTTGGCGAATGGAACCTTTTCATCTTAGGAGTTTGGCTATAGAAAAAACACATTTCCATATCCAAAAGCCAACTGTTCAATATCTCAAGATCCTTTGATCCATCGTACAATGAGATCTTGCATTTAGTTTTTGAGCATTGGTCATTGTTCTATATTTTGATGTTGGCAGGAACAACTTGAAGATTTGTATCATTTACTTTGTCAACAAAGGCATTTACAATTTGGATCAAATCAACCATTTGTACCACTGCATCCAAAACCATATTTGAATGTATATAAAATAGGAACAAGGTAATAAAATGGTACAAAAACAAGGTTAAGTCACTAACCTTGATTAAAAATTAATTCCCTTAAGGTGGCTCTTGCTAATTTACAAAGCAACAGAACTTTTTTTTTACAAGCTTCAAAGAGGAGCTAAAGTTTACTAATTTGCTTAAAGAAATCCCCTCTTGATTTGGTACTAAAGAAAATAATTTGAAGGAAAAATTGTGCCTCTAATAAATAAATTAATTGAATTCCCTTAAAAATAATAATTAAATATAACTTAATATAACAAACTACCCATGTGTCGTAGATGAGTTGGAGAGGGTAGGACAATCCTCCAAGGGAGGTCCCTGGTTCGAATCTCCATCCTACTAAACGCACATCGAGTACCTAAAATCGAGTTGATAATGTTGGTGTGGTCAGGACCGAGCGCGACTCCCAAGTGATTTGATAATGTAGAGCCGATGATTTCTTAAACCAAGAAGACCCCACAAAAGGTTTTTCGCTAAATTCAAAAATAAAACTGATTGATTAATTAATTATTAATTAAGTTGTTTTTCATTTAATAATTTTTAATGGAAATTTAAATTAATTAATTCATAAACTATACTAATTAATCAATGAAGACTAAGGATGTCCTTAGCTTTTTACTCGCCGTTTTTAAGTGGCTTTGCCGGATTTGACCGAGATGTGACAGGAAATATTTGGACTGTCGGATTCCATTCAACTGTGCACCAGATAATCATGCCGGCCAGAGAATACCACTAGTGCTTGCTCGATTAAACTGTCTCAAACTGGAAAATGAAAATGGCCAACTGTTTATACGTCGAAAACAGTAAATCGTTCGTCGGATTTGAATGCCTCTTCTTTCCAGTTTTTTTTATCTCCAATGCATCAGAAATCTTCTCGCCTCACCGTGCCGAGAGAACAACCTGACGTCTCACTGGAAACCCCTCACATACCAGTAAATACTCTTTGGTAGAAACCTTCTCAAGGGATATGGACATAACTTCTATTAGGTTCATAGGGGAGACTATTCTCGTATACCTTTAAAATTTAACCATATTTTCCAAGACAAGGAGTAAATACATTGACCATCTTGAGTCAGTCTTCTTGAGATATGAGTTTAGCATTTCTATGAACCCTAAGAAGTCCATTTTCATGGTTCAGAAAGGCAAATTGCTAGGTCATAGGTCATGTAGTATTCAAATTAGGTTTAACTATTTCCCATATCAACCAAAGGATCAGGTTATTCCCAGGGTAAATTTAGTTTGTCACTAAGTTAAATAAAAAATGGCTCAAATGATTAGCCCATAACCAAGATGTTAAAAATCAATCCACTCTAGATTAGATTGACGAAGAAAGAAAAACCTTTTAAGATGTCAAGGATGCCATTGTAAAAGGCTTAATCCTAATCAATCCATATTTCTCTAGAGAGTTTAGGCTAAATTTATCTGGTATAAATGAAAGCATTATAACTATTTTAACTAAAAAGGATGATAAGAATGAGGAAAACTCTATATCCTTTATGATCCAAGCCCTTTACAACTATAAAGATAAGTATAACTTGATTGAAAACAAGTATTCACCATCATGAAAGATCTAAAGAAGTTTGAATACTATTTATCATAGAGCAAGACTACTATCTTTGTAGTATACCTTAATGTTTGGTCTAATGCATTAAATAATGAATTAGGAGAAAAGAGGATTAGGTGGATCAATAAAATTTATGATATTGAGATTAAACCTACTAAACTAATTAGGGGAGGAGCGTTATATGAAAGTATAAAAAGAATGATCGCTGAAGATCAAGGTTTTTTAGTCAAAGAGCTAGATATCCAAAACTAGATGGATGGGTGATATGTATAAATACATAGCTAAAGGGCTGGTCCCAAAGGATTGATAGCCAAGGAGAGGGTTTCACTCAAACAAAAGATAACACATTCTCATTGGATAGATGATGTATTATTTAGGAAATGATATGATAGTGTCTTACTCTTATACATAAAAGAAGATAGGAAAGAGGCCTAATTGAACAATACCATGATGAAGAAGAGCATTACTTTATGCCCATTGAAACACATAATATATTGAGGGTGGATAGTATTGGTCTTTCATTTTCAATGGTTGCTACCCATGGGTCCAAGATTATAAATCTTATTGTATGCTTAGGGGAAAGAAAAAAGAGATCCAATACCTTTAAAACATATAATTATTATTAAACCTTCTCAATAATGGGGTCTCAATTTCATAGGAAAAATTAACCCATTGTCAAGTGCAAGGTATGGATGGATCCTTACTACTATAAATTATTTTTCCAAGTGGGTTAAAATGGTCTTGGCCAAAGTAGCTAATCAAAAGACAAAGGTGAAATTTCTTGAAGATAATATCACCATTTTTAGGCACCTTCCTCCTTAGCCACAAATAATTCCACTTACTTTAAGGGGGCTAAGGTGATAAAATTTTGCCTTGAGTATAGGTTTTACTCAAAATATTATCCAATTACTATCACCATGGTAATGAATGTGATCAAATTGACCAACAAAAACATCACTAGAATCTTGAAAAGAACCATCTTAAAGTCAAAGGGACTGACATTAAGTTATGTAAAATGCTATGGATAGATAAAGTGACACCAAAGGCATTTATCGATTCATATTCCTACAAGATGGTTTATGACAAGGAGGTAGTGTTACTAATTAACTTCAATCTCCTTTATTCTAAATATAACAACTCAAATTGGAAGGTATTGATGTCAAACACTTGCAAGCAAGGTTCAATATGCTACTATCCTTGAAAAAATAGAGACAAAATCCTTAAAGAAGGCCATGCAACATCAAGAAACTATCAATAGATGGTTTGATAAGGGAGTCATAAAATCCAAGTATTAAGAAGAGGACCTTACACTTAAATGGAATGAGGACCAAGCAAAACTAGGGGTATAAAGAAATGTGATCATTATGGCGTGGGCTCTACAAAGCTGCTAAAATTACATGTCCAAATTTCTACAAACTTGCCTCCATAGAGGGAGTAATAGCCTAATTTTTTAAACAAGCAACATCTTTGCTCTATATAGTGACAAGAATAATATCCCAATAAATATATACGTACAAGTGCCAGTTTTTAACTTGAAAAATATTCCCTTCCCCTTCTATGAGCCTCATTTCTTCTTCTTTTTTCTTTAATTTTTATCAAAATGCTACTCTTTCATTCCAATTTAGTGACTCATTGGGCCTAATGAGTAAAGAACATTATTGTAAAAAATAAAAGCAAGAAAACCACCCACTAAAATCATGCAAACCACTTGTTAAATCAAGTGATGAGCTTGCCCCATAGAGGTGCCTTACACCAACTATAAGTGGGGGTAAAATTAACCTTTAATGGGCCAATTACCTTTCTTGGTCATCTCATGCCAATGCAAGAATGGGAAAATCACTATCTTTAAAATCCTCTAATATGACATGGATTTAGACCTTACTCTTTCATAAAATATGCACTACAACTAACCACACATAATAGGCTAGAAATATCATAATTCCATGGGAGCTCCTCAACCATTGGTACCTAAGAAAACTACTCTTTAAACCCCCACTAAAAAACATAAAAATAATCTATTTCCATTAGTATGAGTGAATCATTCAAAATTGGAAATCAAATTGCTCAATAAATAGCAAGCCACTCAAACGATTGACTTGCCAATGTCCTCACATTGACGGAATCACTCCATTTTCTTGAGTGAATTGCTTAATTTTATGAGCAAATGGCTTATATCTAGAAACTCATCCAAGTGTCCAAAAATAAGAAAAATCATCCTATTTTTATAATTGAATTGGTTCCTCTTCAAAATAGTCAATTTTTTTCTTTTTTCACATTTCACTCAATTTCCCATCATTTTCTCATCACCATGGATACCATACCTACATCCACAAATCCTTCATTACCAAAGGTACAACTTGTTTCATCACCTTTCAACCACTACCACACCCATTAATATTTTATTATCACTAATCCTAGTCACATTATGGGAGGATGGACCATTAGAGAGGTAATCAAAAAAAAATGAGAAAGAGAAAGATACAAGGCTCCCCACTTTTACAAAGACTAAAGGAGTATTTTAAGGATCCATACCAAAAAGTATAGAAAACCAACTATACCCATCCTATAGGACACGTAAAAAAATGTTGGTGGTATTACATTATTTGGTACCTTGAGTACCATTGTAAATATTTAGATTAGGAAGAATGTTTAATATTTGTGTCAATAGTAGGTGTCAAGTTATGAAGAGTATTTATGTGTCATGTAATTAAGTGTGAGTGTGAGCTATGAGTGAAAGGTGTCATGTGTACAAGCGAAGAGTCATGAGTGATATGTGTCGAGTGTGGAAGTGAAGAGTCATGTGAGATGTATCAATATTAGTAGGAGGTTATGTAAACATGATAGACTTTGTGAGGCATGTGAAAGGTTGCATCTCTTATGAGTTAGAGGAGAGTAAAAGTCAGTATTGAATAGTTTTATGTAATGTTATATATTGAAGATAAAGCTCCATGCTATGTAACAAGTTTGTATTAAGATATTTTGATTATCAATAAAGTTTTATTTTGTGCAATATTGGTGTTGTGATTGTATGAGATTATTTGCAAGTAATTTTACAATCCTAGGAAATTAGACCTATGATATCTTTAGGCTCATTTGCTAACAGTGGTATTAGAACCACTTTAGTAAGCCCTATCCAGGGTAGACAGAGAAGAAGACATTGGGAAGCAATTGAGAGAGACTGAAGAATAGGTAGCACTAGATTTTGGTGTGAATATTGGGTGTGTGAATACTAGATGTTTGAAGTGTAAATATTAAACGTTGGACATGTGAATACTAGACGTTGGGTGTGTGAATATTGGGCTAGTAGTCCATGTGATATTTGGGGAAGAAGAGATTATTGGAAGATATATAGATTGAAGGATAAATTTTATCATTGAACTAATGGTCTACATTATAATTGGAAGAGAGGAAGCTTTGATAGATTGACAGATTACTAGAGGAGATTATTAGAGCATTGGAAAATTATTGAAGATTGATTTGGAGGAGATATTGATGGATGAATATGAAAGTTTGTTGTAATAGTTGCAATATTTGGATGGATATATTGCTGGAGTTGAAGAAGTTTACTTGCTTGTTTGAGGAGACATATTGGAAGTTTTCTAGACAGATACATAAAAGTGCTTACATAGAGAAAAGCAATGAAGTTTGAGGTAAGACAAAGCTCATGGAGAGAAGTTCCAAATGGGGAAGAAATTTGTGGATTAAAAAACCATAGGAGGATGAAGATCATGGAAGAAGCATCTATATGAGTAGAACCTATGAATAAAACCAAATATTAGAGGAGAAGAGTGCAAGGTTGAAGCTAACATGAAGAGAATGCAACCAATATTTTTTTAAGGATATATAGTTTGCAAATTACATTCAAAGGATGTTACTTTCTAGAAAGTGTGGGTAAGGTAAGCTCAATGGTGGAATTATTTGTTTAACATCTGCTCTATGCTTGCTACAAAAATAGTAGAGTTTGAGATAAAATAGACCTAATTGGAGCATTTTATAACACTCATAGTAGCATTTAAAATCAAAGGTTGGAGTCTGCCCTAAAGTGGAGTAGAAAGTGCCAAGTGTGCATGCTACCTTAATGTACCCCATCAAAGTTAAAGCATCATGCAAGATATAGCATTTGCCTTATAATTTCTACATCTTATACTTGATTTATTGAGTGTAAGAATTTTGGTTAAAGTGCATCATTAGGGCATATTAAATTGAAGTGATTTAATTTAGGAGAGAAAAGGTAGTGGGTTATTTGTTTAATGAATGAATAATTGATAAAAATAAGGGATTAAATATTTGAATACTTATTTTTGGAGGTTGACTTGATTATTGGATTAATTGAAGTATGGGTTGAATTAATTTATTTGGAGAAATTAATAGTTGAATTTAGGATACATAAGAAGAAATTTGAAGGTGGAATATTTTTGAAGAAGAGAAATTAAAAATTAAAAATTTGGAGTTAAAAGTGAGAAATAAATTTAATTAATATTGATTGAGATGAGATGAGAAATTGAAGGAGAGATAAGAAATTGGTTGATTGAAATTAAAATTTGGAAATTCAAGAATTTAAAGAATATTGTATTTAATTATTGAAATTAAAGGAAAGGAATTGTTTTTAACATCAAAAGACATTTAAAAGGATTATATCATGGATATAAAGAAAGGAAAAATAAATATTCAATATGAAGAGAAAGAAAAATCTTCCAAAAATCATTTACAAGTTATTTTAAAAGGAATAAAACATGGATCAACCAAATTAATGGAGCACATACAATTCATCCAAAAAGAAGTTAAAAGCATAGTTCTTTTGATTCTTAAACATTGCATAAATATTTGTTTTAAAGATATCAATAATTGCAATGTATGGAAATCAATTTGTGATGCAATGGTTCTTTTTCTAAAACCAAAAATACCAATAAAACTCAAATATTTGAAAAGGCCTATGAAAGTAGGTTATCATCATCCAAATCTCATAAGATTCCATACAAAATATGGAAAAGGAAATTACAAGTGCAAATTTTGTAAAGTTGAAAATTATTGGGATCTTATTCATTGTAAAAATTGTGGGAGCTATAATCATTTTCATAAGAAATATTGGTACAAGGGAAATAGTGTTCATGAATGGGGAAGTGTAAAAGGCAAATTGAAAATGGCTCTAGATGAGTTTCTCAAACAAATCATGTCCAAAGCAATGATATAAATAATATGAATAAAAAAAAATACAAGAGAAGATTAGATCTTGTACCAATAATAATACTAAAGTCAAAGTTAGAAGATAAATACAAGACAAGGACTAGAGTTGAAGATTAAATGCAAAAATCCTTCACACCAAATAATGTAATACAGGGGGGTTTTGGAAGTATTACATTATTTGGTACCTTGAGTACCATTGTAAATATTTAGAATAAGAAGAGTGTTTAATATCTGTGTCAATAGTAGGTGTCAATTTGTGAAGAGTGTTTATGTGTCATGTAATTAAGTGTGAGAAATGAGTGAAAGGTATCAAGTGTGAGTTATGAGTAAAAGGTGTCATGTGTACAAGTGAAGATTCATGAATAATAGGTGTCAAGTGTGGAAGTGAAGAGTCATGTGAGATGTGTCAAGATTAGAAGTAGGAGGTTATGTAATCATGAGATATTTTTTTATAATGTAAGGCATGTGAAGGTTGCATCTCCAATGAGTTAGAGGAGACCAAAAGTTAGGAGTATTTAAGAATATTTATATAATGTTATATTGGAGATAAAGCTACATGTTATATAACAAGTTTGTATTAAGATATGTAAACCAAAAACGAACAACACCAATACAAAGATAAAGTACAAAAGCACAATAACACCACGGAATGCACAAAATGAATAATATTTATTAATATAGGTAGATATTTGAGTTGTACAATGAATGTGCCCCAATATGGGGTTACAAATTTTTTTGATACAATGATTATAGATAATAGGGTTTTGAAACCCTATTTCAATGAACAGCTGGTGTATTTTAGCTCATTATTTATCCAAACAAGTGTGTGAATGGGCTTGTGTATCCCTACAGGACTACCCTAGCTACAATAGCTTCTAAAAATATGGTTCATGTACCTTCAAACAACAATTAACATAAAAGGGGTTAAAAGCACCTACAAGGGATCCACTGTGTGAGGCCCTCTAAATGATAAAACATATAAAAACCTTAAATATTACAATATTAACTGAAAATAAGAGTGCAAAAACATAAAATTAAATGCAAAAAATATCTTACCTTGTCAATGTTGATTCATACTCCTGCTTCTATGTTCAAGAGTCGCATGAGCACCTGGAGGTATCTGAGGGCTTACAAAATATAAATTTTCCACGAGAAATTCTCAAAGGCATTTGAGGATGGCTACAAACAACCAATAGTATTCTATAAATGCTCAAAAGCATTCTGTGAACTCTGGGTAATGTTCAGGGGTGGATGGGAGTGAGGCAGAACCATATCTGGTTCATAAGTGTTTTGTAGTGGAGGAAACGAGGGGTGCTATGGTGATGGTGAGGGAGAAAGATGATAGCAAAGTAGATAGGATTTGTGAGTGGACAAAATGCTAGGGTTCTTGTAATCTCAAAAATCAAGATTTTGATTCATCAAAATGAATCATATTTTATAATTTTCCCTTGATCATGTTAGGGTTTTGACGACACCAATGGATGGTTGAGATTAAAACATGAGGAAGGGTTGAGATTGAACTTGATTATGTGACATGGATTAAGGTGGGTGGATGGATAATATTAAATCATGGTGGATGTCTAGGATTTATTCACATAGATATAAATATAAAATATTTATATTTATGTATATATTAATAAAAATACATATATATATGAATATATAAATAAATAATGAACGACTATGATTAGAGGATATGAATGGATGACAAGTGGCTAGATTTTGGTGTCTACAGATGCCCATTTTTGTATCGTGTTCCGTGAAATACAATGTGGTGCAAAAATACGAGACATGGTTTTGTGCGATGAAGCAACTTTCTTTCCTTGGAGCGCAAAGAAGATTTTGAAGATAAATAATTTGTTAGTGTAGCTATTTAATTTCATATCTACAACTCTTTTAAAACTTAAGCAGGGAGAACTTAAAAATAGATGAAGCAATTTAAACAAGAGAGCAATCCACAACACATGATTTAACGAGGTTCACCAGTTTTGGCTACTCCTCAAAAATTAGACTGCTTGGACTTCCATCCAAATCTAGTCTTTGCAAAGCACCAACTTTACAAACAATTTACCAGCACCCACTAGAAGGAGCACCAACCCCTAATTTATCTGCACCATCAAAAAGGAGCAACAACCCCTAATTTATCTGCACCAACAGAAAGGAGCGTCAACCCCTAATTTACCAGCACCAACTGGAAGGAGCACCAACCCCTTATTTCAAGAACCAACTTGGATTTCTATTTTGAATCTTAGATTGACATAAATATGCCTTCACTTTTACAAGACCCTCACTAGTCTATTGCTCCCCCTAACCTCACTTTCAATCCAGGAAACACATATTCCTTCTGTGCACTTCCAGTCGCACTCTCTCTGCTACACTCTTATCTGTTACACTCTCTATTTTGTACTCTCTATTTTTTTCACTCTATCTCAGCCATGCCTTTATATACATTCCTTTTCATAGCACTATTTTTTCAACCACTTTTCTCAGTACATTTATTCTTCATGCCTCGTGCAGTGTTTCAACCCTAACCCTAACTTACTATTAATGAAACATTCTTTTTGGTTGTGCTGGTCATTCTCTTACAGCACCCAACTACACACAACTGCCCTCGCGGTGCATTAACTCTTTTTGTAGTGGCACTTTAACTCTTTTACGGTGGCACTCTGTTCAATTTTGAGTCGCATTTTACTTCTGCACCCAACTGCCCTAGCGACACATTTACTCTTTTATGGCGGCACTCTTTTCAATTCTGAGCCAGACTTTACTTCTGCACGCAACTGCCCTAGCGACACATTTACTCTTTTACGATGGCACTCTTTTCAATTCTCTTATAGCTCCACCGCTCTGACAACAGAACCGCCGCTCTGACAACCTTTTGTCTTATTCTCGGCCTGCATGCACGAAAACACAACATGTCATGATATCGTGACATTTTTTGCCTTCGTACACTCTACTTGGCATGCACCAGCAAAAACAACACATGTCATGAAATCGTGACACTTTTCACTTCCTTACACTTCTCTTTGCATGCACCAGCAAAAATGGAACATGTCATGAAATCGTGACACTTTTCGCTTCCTTGCACTTCTCTTTGCATGCACCAGTGAAAACAGAACATGTCACAAAATCGCAACACTTTTTGCTTTCTTGCACTTCTCTTATGCATGCACCAGCGAAATCGAAACATGTCATGAAATTGTGATACTTTCGCTACCTTGCACTTCTTTTTCGCATGCACCAGCGAAATCAGAACATGTCACAAAATCATGACACTTTCGCTACCTTGCACTTCTTTTCTGCATGCATCGACGAAAATGGAACATGTCACAAAATCGTGACACTTTCGCTGCCTTGCACTTATTCGCCTTTCAACCGTGAAAATGGAACATGTCACAAAATCGTGATACTTTCTCCTTTGAGCTCTTTCGTTTTGCTTCTGTCATGAAATCGTGACACTTCATCCTTCGGAGTCTTCCTCTCTGCTGTTGTCATGAAAATGTGACATGTCACAAAATCATGACATCTTTTCTCCTTAGCTCTTCTCTTCTCTTCAGGTCGTGAAAACGTGACATGTCGCGATATCATGACACTTTTTCTCTCGAGCTCTTCTTCTTGCAAAATGTCGTGAAATCGTGACACTTTTTATCTTGCCTTCTCTCTCAAGCAATATGTCACGAAATCATGACACTTTTTCTTGCAAGCTCTTTCTCTCAAACATGTCATGAAATCGCGACACATTTTCGTTCGTACTGCCTCTCTTGTAGATTGTCACGAAATCGTGATAGTTTTCTTTGCTTGCGCCTTCTCTCCAAACATGTTGCGAAATCGCGATAGTTTTTCCACTTGGATTTTTCTCTGCCTACATGTCGTAAAATCGCAACAATTTTCATACATGTGCCTTCTCAACGAACATGTCATGAAATCGTGACAGTTTTCCCTGCAGGCGCTTCTTCTTCGAACATGTCACGAAATCACGACAGTTTTTCTTGTGCTTTCTCTCTCTTTGAACATGTGAAATTGTGACAATTTTTCTTTCATCTTCTTAACATGTCACGATATCGCGACAGTTTCTTTTCCAGCTTCTCAACATGTCACGAAATCGTGACAACTTTTCTAGCTTTTTCTCTCCTCCGATATGTCGTGAAATTGCGACAGCTTTTCCAACTTTTTCTCTCTCCTTTGATATGTCACGAAATCGTGATAGATTTTCCAGCTTTTTCTCTCTCCTCCAATATGTCGCAAAATCACGACAGATTTTCCATATTTTTCTCTCTCCTCCGATATGTCACGAAATCACGACAGAAAACATGTCACGATATCACGACAGTTTTCTTACTTGTCTTTTTCTTTGATCCTTCAAATCTGGGCCACTTCTGTCTTCTTGGAAATTTACTGTACATGCTTTGACTGACCTCTGAACTCTTGTCTATTGCATCATCAATTGATCTACCTGTCTATGTTGACAACAATGACAATACTATTTCTGCACCTTGCTCAACAATATCCCCCTTTGGAATTGTTGGCAACACGTGCAATTTCCTATAATTCTTCTCCCCCTTTGACAATAATACCAAAGGGCTACTGCAGACTCCCCCTGAGTCCATGCACAATCATTCTTAGGCACACAATATTACAGTTAGCAAAAATTACAAACATGAGTAAACAAATATATACCAAAGGGCTGATAATCAAATATATAAATGCTCCCCCTGAGAATGTGTTACCGAAAGCTAGTTAGTTCTTGGGTAGTGTACCACTCCCAACTTACTGTGAATATATTCAAAAACTTCCTTGGGCAACGGTTTAGTGAAGATATCCGCTACTTGCTCTATAGTTGGAACAAAATCCAATTTAACCTCACCTTCTACAACTTTATCCTTCAAAAAGTGATATCGGATTGAAATATGTTTGGTGTGAGAATGCATAATCAAATTATTTGAGATGTTAATAGCACTGGTATTATCACATTTAATTGAAATTGGCTCTTTGAAGTTAATACCAAGATCTTTCAAGGTTTGTCTCATCCATAAAATCTGTGTACAACATGTTGTTGCTGCAATGTATTCTGCCTCTGCTATGGATAGAGAGACTGATTCTTGTTTCTTGTTGTGCCATGCTACCAACCTGTCTCCAAGATAGAATGCACCTCCACTGGTACTCTTTATGTCATCTATACATCCTGCCCAATCTGCATTAGAATATGCAAAAAGAGTGAAGTCCTTACCTTTTAGGTACCATAACCCATACTCCATAGTACCCTTGAGGTACCTAAAGATCCTTTTCACAGCTATCACATGAGTCTCTTTGGGACTAGCCTAAAATATTGCTACCATGCATACTGCCTGTAAGATATCTGGTCTGGTAGCTGTCAAATACAGTAGGCTTCCAATCATAGATTTGTACATGGTTTGATCTACATCCGGAGATTTGTCATCCTTGCTCAACTTGCAACCTTGTTGTCATGGGAGTGCTAACAGGTTTACAATCCTTCATTGTGAACTTTTTCAGCATTTCTTTCACATATTTAACTTGAGAAATAAAAATGCCCTTTTCACTTTGGTTAACTTGCAGTCCGAGGAAATATGAAAGTTCACCAATCATAGACATTTCAAATTCTTTCTATATTTTATTTGCTATGTCTCTACATGACTCATCATTGCTGCTGCCAAAAATTATATCATCAACATAAACAACAAGGACAATAAGTTGGCCATTGTCTATTTTGACATACAAATTACTATCCACCATACCTTTCTTGAACCCTTGTCAGTAAGATAGTTGTCTAGTCTTGCATACCATACTCTGGGTGCCTGTTTCAAGCCATACAAAGCTTTCTTCAACTTGCAAACAAAGTTGGGATTATCACTGAGTTGAAAACCATTTGGCTACTCAATATAAACTTCTTCAAGATTTCCATTCAGAAATGTTGATTTCACGTCCATCTGATAAACTTTGAAATTCTTGTGGACTGCTAAAGCCAGAAACATTCTGATTGCCTTAATTCTAGCCACTGGTGCAAAAGTTTTCTCAAAATCAATACCTTCAACATGAGCATAGCCTTTACAGACAAATCTTGCTTTATTCCTTACAACCTATCTGTCTTCATTCAATTTGTTTCTAAAAATCCATTTAGTACCGATTATGTTTTTATTTGCAGGCCTTGGTACTAACTCCTAGGTTTTGTTTTTCTCAATCTGATCTAGTTCTTTGTTTATTGCCTTCATCCAACTTTCATTTGTGCTTGCTTTAGCAATATTTTTGGGCTCAATGCTGGATAAAAGGGAGTAGTTACGTACTACTCTTCTTCTTGTCTTAACACCAACTATGGGGTACCCAATAATTTGCTCTCTTGGATGATTTTTTTGCCAGCTTCCTATTTTGAATTTATTGTTTTCTTCTACTTCTGAATCAATACTCAAATCATCTGGGTCAATTTTTTGATTCTCTTCTGATTCCTTTTCTTCATCTCCTTCAATAACTTCTTCATAAATAGAGTAGTTTTCTTCACAGCTGACTGCTTGTTTTCTATCTTCATCAAATTTAACATCAGCATTGTCTACAATTTTCTTTAGCCTTTTGTTGTAGTATTTGTAAGCTTTGCTTTTTGATGAATAGCCAACAAAAATACCTTCATCAGCTCTATCTTCAAACTTACCAAGATTATCTTCAGTTCTTTTGATGTAACACTTGCTGCCAAAGACTTTAAAGTATTTTGTTGTTGCCTTCTTGCCGAACCATAGCTCATAAGGGGTTTTGCTTTCATGTGCCCTCAACATGCACCTGTTTTGGATATAAACTATAGTATGGACTGCCTCTTTCCAAAATCTATCTGTAATTCCATTTCTTGCATAGTTCTGTTCTTTCTTTCTACAACACCATTCTGTTGAGGTGTCCTTGCTGCTGAAAACTGTCTTCTGATCCCATATTTTTGATAGTAATCTGCAAAGTCCTCTGAGATGAACTCTTCTCCTCTATCTGATCTTAAGCATTTGATCCTCTTTCCTATTTTATTCTTAACTTGGTTTTTGAAAGTCTTGAACATTTCAAAAGCTTCAATTTTTTGCTTCAAAAAGAATATCCAGGTCATTCTGGAATAGTCATCTATGCACAGCATAAAGTATTTGTCACCATTTATAATTTGATTTCTCATGGGTCCACATAAATCAGTATGTATTAGTTCTAAAGGTTTGCTAGTAAAGTACTCCTTTGATTTAAATGTGGCTCTAGTTTGCTTCCCATTTTGGCATGAAGCACAAATACTATTTAGTGGTTTGCCAATGGAGGGTATATCTCTTACTGCCCTTTTTGAGCTTATTTTTACCAAATTGTCAAAGCTGATATGACCGAGCCTCTTGTGCCATAGCCAATTTTCATCTTTCTATCCAAAAAAGCATGCTCCTTCTGAATTTTCTGAGAGAGTATACAGGTTTTCAGAAGTCCTTGATCCAGTAGCAATCAACTTCCCACTGCTATCTTTTCTCACTTCACAACCCTGCTTCTTAAAAATTACTTCATGACCTCTGTCACAGATTTGACTTACGCTAAGCAAGTTATGCTTTAGACCAATCACAAACAAGACTTCTTTTGAATTGATCTTTCCATCACTGATCTTGACTGATCCTTTGCCAACTATATTTTCTCCATCATTATTTCCAAATTTCATAGAACCTCCTTCGTAATTCTGTAACTTCTCAAATTTTTGCTTGTCACCTGTCATGTGACTGGAGCAACCACTATCAAGTATCCATGGTGTAGATTTGTTCTATGCTTTAAAAGCAGTCTGAACAATCAAAGATTCATTTTCTTCATGGAGTTTCTCCTTTTATTTCCATTCAGGTTTGATAGTAGTTTTGGCAACTTGTTTTGCCTTTCCCCTTTCATTAGCTTGTGCCTATTTTTTAGGAAATTTTTTGTTTTGATTCAATCCATTTGGTTGAGATTTTCTACCCTGATATTTATTTGCTACAAAAGTGCTTCTACAGTATCTTGCAATGTGTCCAAAATTATGACAGTTATAACATTCTACTGCATAATCCACCGATGGAGAAAAAACATTTCTATTGGTGAAATTCCTTTGTGCTACATTATGACTGCAATCTAAAATCTTATGGCCATAAGCATTGCATTTAAAACAATAACCAAAAAAGAAATGATTAAACCTGGGTGAAGGTCTTTGCCAGTTTGAAGTAGGAGCCATGAATCTTCTCCTTCTTGGATGTGTGACTTTTGTGAATCCATCTTTGTCAGTACTCTTCTTGAGTCTGGCATTATTGCTTTCTTTGGCATGATTTGTTTTTTCTTGATCAACCCTGATCTTATCTTCTTTCTTTATGGGTTCTATATTTAAGGCCTTTGAACCCTTTGATGATTCTCCTTCATCAAAGCCCAAACCAAATTTGATGTCGAAAGGCCTTTGGTTATTTCAAATTTTATCCAGCTTTACATAACTTTCTTCAAACTTATGATAACATCTCAATTTCTGATTCATCTCCTCTAGCTACATCCTTAACCTAACAATGTCTTCTTCTAGATTGCTGCATTCATTTGTCTTTATGGTTAATTGTACTTTGAGAACTTTAGACATTTTCTTAAATTTGTCTGTCTGTACTTTCAAGTTATTTATTCTTTCACTGGCATCCTCAAGCTTTCTTGAAACCTTTTTATTCTTTTTCCTTTCTGTGCTCAGCTCTTTAAGTGCAAAAACCAACTCACCTTCCAGATAAACTTCAGCCTCATCCTTAGGTTTTTCATTACATTCCTATTTTTCCTCTGTTTTTCTTTCTTCAAATGCCATGAACAGAGCTTCATCTGCTTCTTCTTGAGAGTCCTCACCAGAGCAGTCTTCGAAGAGTTGACATTCTTGGATATGAAACTTTTCTTCTTGAAGTTGCTTTTTCTAAAATGTAGTTTCTTCTTCCAGTCACTTCTTTCTTGGTGTGACCCTTCATTATTTTTGTTTTTCTCATTCATTGGACAATTAGAAGCAAAGTGCTCGATTCCTCCATAGTTGAAGCACTTAAGCGGTAAATTTCCTCTGTACTTTCATTTTCCCTTTATTAGTTTCCTAACAAAGTTTGCTTATGTTTCATCTGGAGACTCTTCTTCCTCAGATTCTTGTCTAGCTTTTATATTTTTGTGTGCTTTAAAAGTAGCTTCTCTATCTGAGGGCTTAGTTTTTCCTATTCTCATTTCGTATGCAGTTAAAGAACCATGCATTTCATCCATGCTAAAAGTATTTAGATCTTTAGCTTCTTCTATAGCAGAAACTTTAAAATCAAATCTTTTGTGAAGAGTTCTTAGTACTTTTTTCACGATGACCACATCTTCCATTTCCTTGTCGAGTCCTCTATTCGCATTAATGATTCCATTGACTCTCAGTATATGGGCCTCTATGTTATCATCGTCATTCATTTTTAAAGCTTCGAACTGAGCTCGATGCGTTTGTAGCTTGGCTTCCTTGATCTTGTTGTCTCCTTCATGAATGCTCTGTAGTTTATCCCACATGTCTTTTTCCGTTTTACAGCTCATGATCCTTATCAGTTCACTGTCTACTAACCCACACATTATAGCATTCTTTGCTTTAGAGTTATTCTCAAACTTTTTCTTCTTAGCAGCATCTGTTGGAGGAGTAGAGGATATTGTGTATCCACTTTCTATTGACTCTGTCATATCCCAAAGCACATAGATAATTCTGCATCCTGAGTCTCCAGAAAGAGTAATTAGTTCCATTGAACAAAGGAGCTTTGTTGGATGAAAATCCTTCACCATCGGCCATTGTGTGTCTTCCAAGATCACCTTAGCTGATTGAGCTTGTTCAGGAACTTTGCTCTAATACCAATTGATATTCTCACAATGACACTGAGAGGGGGGGTGAATCAGTGTAGCTATTTAAATTCAGATCTACAACTCTTTTAAAACTTAAGCAGGGAGAACTTAAAAATAGATAAAGCAATTTAAACAAGAGAGCAATCCACAACACATGATTTAACGAGGTTCACCAGTTTTGGCTACTCCTCAAAAATTAGACTGCTTGGACTTCCATCCAAATCCAGCCTTTGCAAAGCACCAACTTTACAAACAATTTACCAAAGACCCACTGGAAGGAGCACCAACCCCTAATTTATCTGCACCAATAGAAAGGAGCACCAACCCCTAATTTATCTGCACCAACAGAAAGGAGCACCAACCCCTAATTTACCAGCACCAACTGGAAGGAGCACCAACCCCTTATTCCAAGCACCAACTTGGATTTCTATTTTGAATCTTAGATTGACATAAATATGCCTTCACTTTTACAAGACCCTCACTGGTCTATTGCTCCCCCTAACCTCACTTTCAATCCATGAAACACATATTCCTTCCATGCACTTACAGTCGCACTCTCTCTGCTACACTCTTATCTTTTTTGTATTTCTCTGTTTTGTACTATCTATCTCTTTTACTCTATCTCAGCCATACCTTTTTATACATTCCTTTTCACAGCACTATTTTACAACCACTTTTCTCAGTACATTTATTCTTCATGCCTCATGCAGAGCTCAACCCTAACCCTAACTTACTATTAATGAAAACATTCTTTTGGTTTGCTTGTCACTCTCTTACAACAACTACATGCTCCCTCAGGTGCATTAACTCTTTCAGACACTTTAACTCTTTTACGATGGCACTATTCAATTTAAGCCCATTTTACTTTCACCAACGCCTCGACACATTTACTCTTTTACTGGCACTCTTTTCATTCGAGCCAATTTACTTCACAATCGCCCTAGCGACACATTTACTCTTTTCGATGGCACTCTTTTCAATTCTCTTATACCTTCGAAAGAACCGCCGCTCCGACAACCTTTTGTCTTCTTCTCGGCTCGCATGCACGAAAACACATGTCTGATATCATGACACTTTTTGCCCTCGTACACTCTACTTGGCATGCACCAAAAAAACATGTCATGAAATCGTGACACTTTTCGCTTCCTTACACTTCTCTTTGCATGCACCAAAAAAATGGAACATGTCACGAAATCATGACACTTTTCGCTTCCTTGCACTTCTCTTTGCATGCACCAGCGAAAACCTGACATGTCACAAAATCGTGACACTTTTCGCTTCCTTGCACTTCTCTTTGCATGCACCAGCAAAAATGAAACATGTCACGAAATCGTGACACTTTCGCTACCTTGCACTTCTTTTCGGCATGCACCAGCAAAAAAGAACATGTCACAAAATCGTGACACTTTCCTACCTTGCACTTCTTTTCGCATCACAAAATAGAACATGTCACAAATTCGTGACACTTTCCTCCTTGCACTTCTTCGCAAAATAATGTCATCAAATCATGACACTTTCTTCCATGCATCTTTCATTTTGCTTCTATCATGAAATCGTGACACTTCATCCTTCAGAGTCTTCCTCTCTCTTTGTCGTGAAAATGCGACATGTCGCGAAATCGTGACATCTTTTCTCCTTAGCTCTTCTCTTCTCTTCAGGTCGTGAAAACGTGACATGTCGTGATATCATGACACTTTTTCTCTCGAGCTCTTCCTCTTGCAATATGTCACGAAATCGTGACACTTTTTATCTTGCCTTCTCTCTCCACAATATGTCATGAAATCATGACACTTTTTCTCCTCAAGCTCTTTCTCTCAAACATGTCACGAAATCGTGACACATTTTCTCTCTCCTCTCAATGTCACAAATCGTGACACTTTTCTTTCCCCTTCTCTCCAAACATGTCTGAAATCGTGACATTTTTCCTTTTCTTCACATGTCGTGAAATCGCGACAGTTTTCTTGCATGTGCCTTCTCATCAAACATGTCATGAAATCGTGACAGTTTTCCCTGCATGCGCTTCTTCTTCGAACATGTCACGAAATCATGACAGTTTTTCTTGTGCTTTCTCTCTCTTCGAACATGTCACGAAATCATGACAGTTTTTCTTTCTTCTTCTTCACATTTCTTTTCCCTTCTCAACATGTCACGAAATCGCGTTCTTTTCTCTCCTTTTTCTTTTCTCTCCCATATGTCAGAAATCTACCCTATATGTCAAATCACATTTTCCCTTTTCTCTCTCCTCCGATATGTCACGAAATCACGAAAAACATGTCGCGATATCGCGACGCTTTTCTTACTTGTCTTTTTCTTTGATCTTTTGAATCGGGCCACTTTTGTCTTCTTAGAAATTCATTGTACATGCTCTGACTGACCTCTCGAACTCCTGTCCACTGCATCATCAATTGATCTATCTGTCTGTGTTGACAACAATGACAATACTATTTCTGCACCTTGCTCAACAATCTCCCCCTTTGGAATTGTTGGCAACACATGTGCAATTTCCTGTAATTCTTCTCCCCCTTTGACAATAATACCAAAGGGCTGCTGCAGACTCCCCCTGAGTCCATGCACAATCATTCTCAGGCACACAATATTACAGTTAGCAAAAATTACAAACATGAGCAAACAGATAATCAAATATATAAATGCTCCCCCTGAGAATGTGTTCCCGAAAGCTAGTCAGTTCTTGGGTAGTGTGACCACTCCCAACTTACTGCGGAGGTATTCAAAAACTTCCTTGGGCAACGGTTTAGTGAAGATATCCGCTACTTGCTCTGTAGTTGGAACAAAATCCAATTTAACCTCACCTTCTGCAACTTTATCCTTCAAAAAGTGATACCGGATTGCAATATGTTTGGTGCGAGAATGCATAACCGGATTCTTTGAGATGTTAATAGCACTCGGTATTATCACATTTAACTGAAATTGGCTCTTTGAAGTTAATACCAAGATCTTTCGGGGTTTGTCTCATCCATAAAATCTATGTACAACATGTTGTTGTTGCAATGTATTCTGCCTCTGCTGTGGATAGAGAGACCGATTCTTGTTTCTTGCTGTGCCATGCTACCAACCTCGTCTCCAAGATAGAATGCACCTCCACTGGTACTCTTTCTGTCATCTATACATCCTGCCCAATCTGCATCAGAATATGCAAAAAGAGTGAAGTCCTTACCTTTTGGGTACCATAACCCATACTCCATAGTACCCTTGAGGTACCTAAAGATCCTCTTCACAACTGTCACATGAGTCTCTTTGGGACTAGCCTGAAATCTTGCTACCATGCATACTGCCTATAATATATATGGTCTGGTAGATGTCAAATACAATAGGCTTCCAATCATAGATCTGTACATGGTTTAATCTACATCTAGAGATTTGTCATCCTTGCTCAACTTGCAACCTCGTTGTCATGGGAGTGCTAACAGAGTTTACAATCCTCCATTGTGAACTTTTTCAGCATTTCTTTCACATATTTAACTTGAGAAATAAAAATGCCCTTTTCACTTTGGTTAACTTGCAGTCCGAGGAAATATGAAAGTTCACCAATCATAGACATTTCAAATTCTTTCTGCATTTTATTTGCTATGTCTCTACATGACTCATCATTGCTGTTGCCAAAAATTATATCATCAACATAAACAACAAGGACAATAAGTTGGCCATTGTCTATTTTGACATACAAGTTACTATCCACCATACCTTTCTTGAACCCTTGTTCAGTGAGATAGTTGTCTAGTCTTGCATACCATGCTCTGGGTGCCTGTTTCAAGCCATACAAAGCTTTCTTCAACTTGCAAACAAAGTTGGGATTATCACCGAGTTGAAAACCATCTGGCTGCTCAATATAAACTTCTTCTTCAAGATTTCCATTCAGAAATGCTGATTTCACGTCCATCTGATAAACTTTGAAATTCCTGTGGACTGCTAAAGCCAAAAACATTCTGATTGCCTCGAGTCTAGCCACCGGTGCAAAAGTTTCCTCAAAATCAATACCTTCAACTTGAGCATAGCCTTTACAGACCAATCTTGCTTTATTCCTTACAACCTGTCCGTCTTCATTCAATTTGTTTCTAAAAATCCATTTAGTACCGATTATGTTTTTATTTGCAGGCCTTGGTACTAACTCCCAGGTTTTGTTTTTCTCAATCTGATCTAGTTCTTCGTTTATTGCCTTCATCCAACTTTCATCTGTGCTTGCTTCAGCAATATTTTTGGGCTCAATGCTGGATAAAAGGGAGTAGTTACTTACTACTCTTCTTCTTGTCTTAACACCAACTATGGGGTCCCCAATAATTTGCTCTCTGGGATGATTTTTTTGCCAGCTTCCTATTTTGAATTTATTGTTTTCTTCTACTTCTGAATCAATACTTAAATCATCTGGGTCAATTTTTTGATTCTCTTCTGATTCCTTTTCTTCATCTCCTTCAATAACTTCTTCATAAATAGGGTAGTTTTCTTCACAACTGACTGCTCGTTTCCTATCTTCATCAAATTTAACATCGACATTGTCTACAATTTTCTTTAGCCTTTTGTTGTAGCATTTGTAAGCTTTGCTTTTTGATGAATAGCCAACAAAAATACCTTCATCAGCTCTATCTTCAAACTTACCAAGATTATCTTCAGTTCTTTTGATGTAACACTTGCTGCCAAAGACTTTGAAGTATTTTGTTGTTGCCTTCTTGCCGAACCATAGCTCATAAGGGGTTTTGCTTTCATGTGTCCTCAACATGCACCTGTTTTGGATATAAACTATAGTATGGACTGCCTCTTTCCAAAATCTATCTGCAATTTTGCTTTTAGTCAACATTGTCCGTGCCATTTCCTACAGTTCTGTTCTTTCTTTCTACAACACCATTCTGTTGAGGTGTCCTTGCTGCTGAAAACTGTCTTCTGATCCCATATTTTTGATAGTATTCTGCAAACTCCTCTGAGATGAACTCTCCTCCTCTATCCGATCTTAAGCATTTGATCCTCTTTCCTGTTTCATTCTCAACTTGGTTTTTGAAAGTCTTGAACATTTCAAAAGCTTCAGATTTTTGCTTCAAAAAGAATATCCAGGTCATTCTGGAATAGTCATCTATGCACAACATAAAGTATTTGTCACCATTTATACTTTGAGTTCTCATGGGTCCACATAAATCAGTATGTATTAGTTCTAAAGGTTTGCTGGTAAAGTACTCCTTTGATTTAAATGTGGCTCTAGTTTGCTTCCCCTTTTGGCATGAAGCACAAATACTATTTAGTGGTTTGCCAATGGAGGGTATATCTCTTACTGCCCTTTTTGAGCTTATTTTTACCAAATTGTCAAAGCTGATATGACCGAGCCTCTTGTGCCACAGCCAATTTTCATCTTCCTATCCAATCAAGCATGCTCCTTCTGAAGTCTCCGAGAGAGTATACAGGTTTCCAGAAGTCCTTGATCCAGTAGCAATCAACTTCCCACTATTAGCTTTTCTCACTTCACAACCCTGCTTCTTAAAAATTACTTCATGACCTCTGTCACAGATTTGACTTACGCTGAGCAAGTTATGCTTCAGACCAATCACAAACAAGACTTCTTTTGAATTGATCTTTCCATCACCGATCTTGACTGATCCTTTGCCAACTATCTTTGCTCCATCATTATTTCCAAATTTCATAGAACCTCCTTCGTAATTTTGTAACTTCTCAAATTTTTGCTTGTCACCTGTCATGTGACTGGAGCAACCACTATCAAGTATCCATGGTGCAGATTTGTTCTATGCTTTAAAAGCAGTCTGAACAATCAAAGATTCCTTTTCTTCCTGGAGTTTCTCCTTTTCTTTCCATTCTGGTTTGATAGCAGTTTTGGCAACTTGTTTTGCCTTTCCCCTTTCATTAGCTTGTGCCTATTTTTCAAGAAATTTTTTGTTTTGTTTCAATCCATTTGGTTGAGATTTTCTACCCTGATATTTATTTGCTGCAAAAGTGCTTCTACAGTATCTTGCAATGTGTCCAAAATTATGACAGCTTATAACATTCTACTGCATAATCCACCAATGGAGAAAAGACATTTCTACTGGTGAAATTCCTTTGTGCTACATTATGACTGCAATCTAAAATCTTATGGCCATAAGCATTGCATTTAAAACAATAACCAGAAAAGGAATGATTAAACCCGGGTGAAGGTCTTTGCCATTTTGAAGTAGGAGCCATGAATCTTCTCCTTCTTGGATGTGTGACTTTTGTGAATCCATCTTTGTCAATACTCTTCTTGAGTCTGGCATTATTGCTTTCTTTGGCATGATTTGTTTTTTCTTGATCAACCCTGATCTTATCTTCTTTCTTTATGGGTTCTACATTTAAGGCCTTTGAACCCTTTGATGATTCTCCTTCATCGAAGCCCAAACCAAATTTGATGCTGGAAGGCCTTTGGTTATTTAAAATTTTATCCAGCTTTACAGAACTTTCTTCAAACTTATGATAACAGCTCAATTTCTGATTCATCTCCTCTAGCTGCATCCTTAACCTAACAATGTCTTCTTCTAGCTTGCTGCATTCATCTATCTTTATGGTTAATTGTACTTCGAGAACTTTAGACATTTTCTTAAATTTGTCTGTCTGTACTTTCAAGTTGTTTATTCTTTCACTGGCATCCTCAAGCTTTCTTGAAACCTTTTTATTCTTTTTCCTTTCTGTGCTCAGCTCTTTAAGTGCAGCAACCAACTCACCTTCCAGATATACTTCAGCCTCATCCTCAGGTTTTTCATTACATTCCTATTTTTCCTCTGTTTTTCTTTCTTCAAATGCCATGAACAGAGCTTCATCTGCTTCTTCTTCAGAGTCCTCACCGGAGCAGTCTTCAGAAGAGCTGACATTCTTGGATATGAAACTTTTCTTCTTGAAGTTGCTTTTTCTAAAATGTGGTTTCTTCTTCCAGTCACTTCTTTCTTGGTGTGACCCTTCATTATTTTTGTTTTTCTCATTCATTGGACAATTAGCAGCAAAGTGCCCGATGCCTCCATAGTTGAAGCACTTAAGCGGTAACTTTCCTCTCGTACTTTCCTTTTCCCTTTATTAGTTTCCTAACAAAGTTTACTTCTGTTTCATCCGAAGACTCTTCTTCCTCAGATTCTTGTTTAGCTTTTATATTTTTGTGTGCTTTAAAAGCAGCTTCTCTGTCCGAGGGCTTAGTTTGTCCTATTCTCATTTCGTATGCAGTTAAAGAACCATGCATTTCATCCATGCTAAAAGTATTTAGATCTTTAGCTTCTTCTATAGCAGAAACTTTAGAATCAAATCTTTTGTGAAGAGTTCTTAGTACCTTTTTCACGATGACCGCATCTTCCATTTCCTCGTCGAGTCCTCTAATCGCATTAATGATTCCATTGACTCTCAGGATATAGGCCTCTATGTTCTCATCGTCATTCATTTTTAATGCTTCGAACTGAGCTCGATGCGTTTGTAGCTTGGCTTCCTTGATCTTGTCGTCTCCTTCATGAATGCTCTGTAGTTTGTCCCACATGTCTTTTGCCATTTTACAGCTCATGATCCTTATCAGTTCACTGTCTACTAACCCACACATTATAGCATTCTTTGCTTTAGAGTTATTCTCAAACTTTTTCTTCTCAGCAACATCTCGTTGGAGGAGTAGAGGATATTGTGTATCCACTTTCTACTGACTCCCAAATGTCATATCCCAAAGCACACAGATAAGTCTGCATCCTGAGTCTCCAGAAAGAGTAATTAGTTCCATTGAACAAAGGAGCTTTGTTGGATGAAAATCCTTCACCATCGGCCATTGTGTTTCTTCCAAGATCACCTTAGCTGATTGAGCTTGTTCAGGAACCTTGCTCTGATACCAATTGATATTCTCACAATGACACTGAGAGGGGGGTGAATCAGTGTAGCTATTTAAATTCAGATCTACAACTCTTTTAAAACTTAAGCAGGGAGAACTTAAAAATAGATAAAGCAATTTAAACAAGAGAGCAATCCACAACACATGATTTAACGAGGTTCACCAGTTTTGGCTACTCCTCAAAAATTAGACTGCTTGGACTTCCATCCAAATCCAGCCTTTGCAAAGCACCAACTTTACAAACAATTTACCAGCACCCACTAGAAGGAGCACCAACCCCTAATTTATCTGCACCAATAGAAAGGAGCACCAACCCCTAATTTATCTGCACCAACAGAAAGGAGCACCAACCCCTAATTTACCAGCACCAACTGGAAGGAGCACCAACCCCTTATTCCAAGCACCAACTTGGATTTCTATTTTGAATCTTAGATTGACATAAATATGCCTTCACTTTTACAAGACCCTCACTGGTCTATTGCTCCCCTAACCTTACTTTCAATCCAGGAAACACATATTCCTTCTATGCACTTACAGTCGCACTCTCTCTGCTACACTCTTATCTGTTGCACTCTCTATTCTGTTCTCTCTGTCTTTTTCACTCTAACTCAGCCGTGCCTTTTTATACATTCTTTTTCACAGCACTATTTAACAACCACTTTTCTCAGCACATTTATTCTTCATGCCTCAAGCAGAGCTCAACCCTAACCCTAACTTACTATTAATGAAAACATTCTTTTTGGCTCTGCTTGTCACTCTCTTACAGCACACAACTACATGCAACTACCCTCACGATGCATTAACTCTTTCAGCAACACTTTAACTCTTTTACGATGGCACTCTGTTCAATTCTGAGCCACATTTTACTTCTGCACCCAACTGCCCTAGCAACACATTTACTCTTTTACGGTGGCACTCTTTTCAATTCTGAGCCAAACTTTACTTCTGCATGCAACTGCCCTAGCGACACATTTACTCTTTTACGATGGCACTCTTTTCAATTCTCTTACAGCTCTTGAAAAGAACCACCGCTCGACAACCTTTTGTCTTATTCTCGGCCTGCATGCACGAAAACACATGTCACGAAATCGTGACACTTTTTGCCTCCGTACACTCTACTTGGCATGCACGAAAACATAACATGTCACAAAATCGTGACACTTTTGCTTCCTTGCACTTCTCTTTGCATGCACCAAAAATGGAACATGTCACAAAATCATGACACTTTTCGCTTCCTTGCACTTCTCTTTGCATGCACCAGCGAAAACGGAACATGTCACAAAATCATGACACTTTTCGCTTCCTTGCACTTCTCTTTGCATGCACCAAAAAAACATGTCACGAAATCGTGACACTTTCGCTACCTTGCACTTCTTTTTCGCATGCACCAAAATGAACATGTCACAAAATCATGACACTTTCCTACCTTGCCTTCTTTTCGCATGCACGAAAATGAACATGTCACAAAATCATGACACTTTCGCTCCTTGCACTTCTTCCCTGTAATACATGTCACGAAATCGTGACACTTTCTCCATTGAGCATCTTTCGTTTTGCTTCTGTCACGAAATCGTGACACTTCATCCTTCGAAGTCTTCCTCTCTCTGTCATGAAAATGCGACATGTCACGAAATCATGACATCTTTTCTCCTTAGCTCTTCTCTTCTCTTCAGGTCATGAAAACGTGACATGTCGCGATATCATGACACTTTTTCTCTCGAGCTCTTCCTCTTGCAATATGTCATGAAATCGTGACACTTTTTATCTTGCCTTCTCTCTCAATATGTCATGAAATCATGACACTTTTTCTTACAAGCTCTTTCTCTCAAACATGTCACGAAATCGTGACACTTTTCTCTAGCTCCTCTCTTATTGTCGCGAAATCGTGACAGTTTTCTTTGCTTGCGCCTTCTCTCCAAACATGTCACGAAATCGTGACAGTTTTTCCACTTGGCTTTTTCTCTGCCTACATGTCGTGAAATCGTGACAGTTTTCTTGCATGTGCCTTCTCATCGAACATGTCACGAAATCGTGATAGTTTTCCCTGCATGCGCTTCTTCTTCGAACATGTCACGAAATCATGACAGTTTTTCTTGTGCTTTCTCTCTCTTCGAACATGTCACGAAATCGTGACAGTTTTTCTTTCTTCTTCTTAACATGTCGCGATATCGTGACAGTTTCTTTTCCAGCTTCTCAACATGTCACGAAATCGTGACCTTTTCTTTTCTCTCTCCTCCAATATGTCGTGAAATCGCGACAGCTTTTCCAACTTTTTCTCTCTCCTTCGATATGTCACGAAATCATGATAGCTTTTCCAGATTTTTCTCTCTCCTCCGATATGTCGCGAAATCGTGACAGATTTTCATATTTTTCTCTCTCCTCCGATATGTCATGAAATCGCGACATAAAACATGTCGCGATATCGCTGACAGTTTTCTTACTTGTCTTTTTCTTTGATCCTTTGAATCTGGGCCACTTCTGTCTTCTTGGAAATTCATTGTACATGCTCTGACTGACCTCTGAACTCCTGTCCACTGCATCATCAATTGATCTATCTGTCTGTGTTGACAACAATGACAATACTATTTCTGCACCTTGCTCAACAATCTCCCCCTTTGGAATTGTTGGCAACACATGTGCAATTTCCTGTAATTCTTCTCCCCCTTTGACAATAATACCAAAGGGCTACTGCAGACTCCCCCTGAGTCCATGCACAATCATTCTCAGGCACACAATATTACAGTTAGCAAAAATTACAAACATGAGCAAACAGATAATCAAATATATAAATGCTCCCCCTGAGAATGTGTTCCCGAAAGCTAGTCAGTTCTTGGGTAGTGTGACCACTCCCAACTTACTGCGGAGGTATTCAAAAACTTCCTTGGGCAACGGTTTAGTGAAGATATCCGCTACTTGCTCTGTAGTTGGAACAAAATCCAATTTAACCTCACCTTCTGCAACTTTATCCTTCAAAAAGTGATACCGGATTGCAATATGTTTGGTGCGAGAATGCATAACCGGATTCTTTGAGATGTTAATAGCACTGGTATTATCACATTTAACTGAAATTGGCTCTTTGAAGTTAATACCAAGATCTTTCAGGGTTTGTCTCATCCATAAAATCTGTGTACAACATGTTGTTGCTGCAATGTATTCTGCCTCTGCTATGGATAGAGAGACTGATTCTTGTTTCTTGTTGTGCCATGCTACCAACCTGTCTCCAAGATAGAATGCACCTCCACTGGTACTCTTTATGTCATCTATACATCCCGCCCAATCTGCATCAGAATATGCAAAAAGAGTGAAGTCCTTACCTTTTGGGTACCATAACCCATACTCCATAGTACCCTTGAGGTACCTAAAGATCCTCTTCACAGCCGTCACATGAGTCTCTTTGGGACTAGCCTGAAATCTTGCTACCATGCATACCGCCTGTAAGATATCCGGTCCGGTAGCTATCAAATACAATAGGCTTCCAATCATAGATCTGTACATGGTTTGATCTACATCCGGAGATTTGTCATCCTTGCTCAACTTGCAACCTGTTGTCATGGGAGTGCTAACAGGTTTACAATCCTCCATTGTGAACTTTTTCAGCATTTCTTTCACATATTTAACTTGAGAAATAAAAATGCCCTTTTCACTTTGGTTAACTTGCAGTCCGAGGAAATATGAAAGTTCACCAATCATAGACATTTCAAATTCTTTCTGCATTTTATTTGCTATGTCTCTACATGACTCATCATTGCTGCTGCCAAAAATTATATCATCAACATAAACAACAAGGACAATAAGTTGGCCATTGTCTATTTTGACATACAAGTTACTATCCACCATACCTTTCTTGAACCCTTGTTCAGTGAGATAGTTGTCTAGTCTTGCATACCATGCTCTGGGTGCCTGTTTCAAGCCATACAAAGCTTTCTTCAACTTGCAAACAAAGTTGGGATTATCACCGAGTTGAAAACCATCTGGCTGCTCAATATAAACTTCTTCAAGATTTCCATTCAGAAATGTTGATTTCACGTCCATCTGATAAACTTTGAAATTCCTGTGGACTGCTAAAGCCAAAAACATTCTGATTGCCTCGAGTCTAGCCACTGGTGCAAAATTTTCCTCAAAATCAATACCTTCAACTTGAGCATAGCCTTTACTGGACCAATCTTGCTTTATTCCTTACAACCTGTCCGTCTTCATTCAATTTGTTTCTAAAAATCCATTTAGTACCGATTATGTTTTTATTTGCAGTGCCTTGGTACTAACTCCCAGGTTTTGTTTTTCTCAATCTGATCTAGTTCTTCGTTTATTGCCTTCATCCAACTTTCATCTCGTGCTTGCTTCAGCAATATTTTTGGGCTCAATGCTGGATAAAAGGGAGTAGTTACTTACTACTCTTCTTCTTGTCTTAACACCAACTGTGGGGTCCCCAATAATTTGCTCTCTGGGATGATTTTTCTGCCAGCTTCCTATTTTGAATTTATTGTTTTCTTCTACTTCTGAATCAATACTTAAATCATCTCGGGTCAATTTTTTGATTCTCTTCTGATTCCTTTTCTTCATCTCCTTCAATAACTTCTTCATAAATAGGGTAGTTTTCTTCACAGCTGACTGCTTGTTTCCTATCTTCATCAAATTTAACATCGGCACTGTCTACAATTTTCTTTAGCCTTTTGTTGTAGCATTTGTAAGCTTTGCTTTTTGATGAATAGCCAACAAAAATACCTTCATCAACTCTATCTTCAAACTTACCAAGATTATCTTCAGTTCTTTTGATGTAACACTTGTTGCCAAAGACTTTGAAGTATTTTGTTGTTGCCTTCTTGCCGAACCATAGCTCATAAGGGGTTTTGCTTTCATGTGTCCTCAACATGCACCTGTTTTGGATATAAACTATAGTATGGACTGCCTCTTTCCAAAATCTATCTGCAATTTTGCTCTTAGTCAACATTGTCCGTGCCATTTCTTGCATAGTTCTGTTCTTTCTTTCTACAACACCATTCTGCTGAGGTGTCCTTGCTGCTGAAAACTGTCTTCTGATCCCATATTTTTGATAGTATTCTGCAAACTCCTCTGAGATGAACTCTCCTCCTCTATCTGATCTTAAGCATTTGATCCTCTTTCCTGTTTCATTCTCAACTTGGTTTTTGAAAGTCTTGAACATTTCAAAAGCTTCAAATTTTTGCTTCAAAAAGAATATCCAGGTCATTCTGGAATAGTCATCTATGCACAGCATAAAGTATTTGTCACCATTTATACTTTGAGTTCTCATGGGTCCACATAAATCAGTATGTATTAGTTCTAAAGGTTTGCTAGTAAAGTACTCCTTTGATTTAAATGTGGCTCTAGTTTGCTTCCCCTTTTGGCATGAAGCACAAATACTATTTAGTGGTTTGCCAATGGAGGGTATATCTCTTACTGCCCTTTTTGAGCTTATTTTTACCAAATTGTCAAAGCTGATATGACCGAGCCTCTTGTGCCATAGCCAATTTTCATCTTCCTGTCCAAACAAGCATGCTCCTTCCGAAGTCTCTGAGAGAGTATATAGGTTTCCGTAAGTCCTTGATCCAAGTAGCAATCAACTTCCCACTGCTAGCTTTTCTCACTTCACAACCCTGCTTCTTAAAAATTACTTCATGACCTCTATCACAGATTTGACTTACGCTGAGCAAGTTATGCTTCAGACCAATCACAAACAAGACTTCTTTTGAATTGATCTTTCCATCACTGATCTTGACTGATCCTTTGCCAACTATCTTTGCTCCATCATTATTTCCAAATTTCATAGAACCTCCTTCGTAATTCTGTAACTTCTCAAATTTTTGCTTGTCACCTGTCATGTGACTCGGAGCAACCACTATCAAGTATCCATGGTGCAGATTTGTTCTATGCTTTAAAAGCAATCTGAACAATCAAAGATTCCTTTTCTTCCTGGAGTTTCTCCTTTTCTTTCCATTCGGGTTTGATAGCAGTTTTGGCAACTTGTTTTGCCTTTCCCCTTTCATTAGCTTGTGCCTGTTTTTCAAGAAATTTTTTGTTTTGTTTCAATCCATTTGGTTGAGATTTTCTACCCTGATATTTATTTGCTGCAAAAGTGCTTCTACAGTATCTTGCAATGTGTCCAAAATTATGACAGTTATAACATTCTACTGCATAATCCACCAATGGAGAAAAGACATTTCTACTGGTGAAATTCCTTTGTGCTACATTATGACTGCAATCTGAAATCTTATGGCCATAAGCATTGCATTTAAAACAATAACCAAAAAAGGAATGATTAAACCTGGGTGAAGGTCTTTGCCAGTTTGAAGTAGGAGCCATGAATCTTCTCCTTCTTGGATGTGTGACTTTTGTGAATCCATCTTTGTCAATACTCTTCTTGAGTCTGGCATTATTGCTTTCTTTGGCATGATTTGTTTTTTCTTGATCAACCCTGATCTTATCTTCTTTCTTTATGGGTTCTACATTTAAGGCCTTTGAACCCTTTGATGATTCTCCTTCATCAAAGCCCAAACCAAATTTGATGTCAGAAGGCCTTTGGTTATTTAAAATTTTATCCAACTTTTACAGAACTTTCTTCAAACTTATGATAACAGCTCAATTTCTGATTCATCTCCTCTAGCTGCATCCTTAACCTAACAATGTCTTCTTCTAGCTTGCTGCATTCATCTATCTTTATGGTTAATTGTACTTCGAGAACTTTAGACATTTTCTTAAATTTGTCTGTCTGTACTTTCAAGCTATTTATTCTTTCACTGGCATCCTCAAGCTTTCTTGAAACCTTTTTATTCTTTTTCCTTTCTGTGCTCAGCTCTTTAAGTGCAGCAACCAACTCACCTTCCAGATAAACTTCAGCCTCATCCTCAGGTTTTTCATTACATTCCTATTTTTCCTCTGTTTTTCTTTCTTCAAATGCCATGAACAGAGCTTCATCTGCTTCTTCTTCAGAGTCCTCACCGGAGCAGTCTTCAGAAGAGTTGACATTCTTGGATATGAAACTTTTCTTCTTGAAGTTGCTTTTTCTAAAATGTGGTTTCTTCTTCCAGTCACTTCTTTCTTGGTGTGACCCTTCATTATTTTTGTTTTTCTCATTCATTGGACAATTAGCAGCAAAGTGCCCGATGCCTCCATAGTTGAAGCACTTAAGCGGTAACTTTCCTCTATACTTTCCTTTTCCCTTTATTAGTTTCCTAACAAAGTTTGCTTCTGTTTCATCTGGAGACTCTTCTTCCTCAGATTCTTGTCTAGCTTTTATATTTTTGTGTGCTTTAAAAGCAGCTTCTCTGTCTGAGGGCTTAGTTTGTCCTATTCTCATTTCGTATGCAGTTAAAGAACCATGCATTTCATCCATGCTAAAAGTATTTAGATCTTTAGCTTCTTCTATAGCAGAAACTTTAGAATCAAATCTTTTGTGAAGAGTTCTTAGTACCTTTTTCACGATGACCGCATCTTCCATTTCCTCGCCGAGTCCTCTAATCGCATTAATGATTCCATTGACTCTCAACATATAGGCCTCTATGTTCTCATCGTCATTCATTTTTAAAGCTTCGAACCGAGCTCGATGCGTTTGTAGCTTGGCTTCCTTGATCTTGTCGTCTCCTTCATGAATGCTCTGTAGTTTGTCCCACATGTCTTTTGCCATTTTACAGCTCATGATCCTTATCGCTTCACTGTCTACTAACCCACACATTATAGCATTCTTTGCTTTAGAGTTATTCTCAAACTTTTTCTTCTCAACAACATCTGTTGGAGGAGTAGAGGATATTGTGTATCCACTGTCTACTGACTCCCAAATGTCATATCCCAAAGCACATAGATAAGTCTGCATCCTGAGTCTCCAGAAAGAGTAATTAGTTCCATTGAACAAAGGAGCTTTGTTGGATGAAAATCCTTCACCACCGGCCATTGTGTTTCTTCCAAGATCACCTTAGCTGATTGAGCTTGTTCAGGAACTTGGCTCTGATACCAATTGATATTCTCACAATGACACTGAGAGGGGGGGGTGAATCAGTGTAGCTATTTAAATTCAGATCTACAACTCTTTTAAAACTTAAGCAAGGAGAACTTAAAAATAGATAAAGCAATTTAAACAAGAGAGCAATCCACAACACACGATTTAACGAGGTTCACCAGTTTTGGCTACTCCTCAAAAATTAGACTGCTTGGACTTCCATCCAAATCCAGCCTTTGCAAAGCACCAACTTTACAAACAATTTACCAGCACCCACTAGAAGGAGCACCAACCCCTAATTTATCTGCACCAATAGAAAGGAGCACCAACCCCTAATTTTATCTATCACCCACAAAGAGAGCACCAAACCCTAATTTACCAGCACCAACCGAAGGAGCACCAACCCCTTATTCCAAGCACCAACTTGGATTTCTATTTTGAATCTTAGATTGACATAAATATGCCTTCACTTTTACAAGACCCTCACTGGTCTATAGCTCCCCCTAACCTCACTTTCAATCCAGGAAACACATATTCCTTCTGTGCACTTACAGTCGCACTCTCTCTGCTACACTCTTATCTGTTGCACTCTCTATTTTGTTCTCTCTATTGTCTTTTTCACTCTAACTCACCATGCCTTTTTATACATTCCTTTTCATTGCACTATTTTACAACCACTTTTCTCAGTACATTTATTCTTCATACCTCAAGCAGTGTTTCAACCCTAAACCTAACTTACTGTTAATGAAACATTCTTTTTGGCTGTGCTGGTCACTCTCTTACAACACACAACTACACGCAACTGCCCTCACGATGCATTAACTCTTTTTGCAGTGGCACTTTAACTCTTTTATGACGGCACTCTATTCAATTTTGAGCTGCATTTTACTTCTCACATTTTACTTCTGCACCCAACTGCCCTAGTGGCACATTTACTCTTTTATGGCGGCACTCTTCAAATTCTGAGCTAGACTTTACTTCTGCATGCAACTGCCCTAGCAGCACATTTACTCTTTTACAATGGCACTCTTTTCAATTCTCTTATAGCTCCACTGCTCTGACAACAGAACCGCCGCTCTGACAACCTTTTGTCTTATTCTCGGCCTGCATGCACGAAAACACATGTCACGATATCATGACATTTTTTGCCTCCGTACACTCTACTTGGCATGCACCAGCGAAAACAACACATGTCATGAAATCGTGACACTTTTCGCTTCCTTGCACTTCTCTTTGCATGCACCAGCGAAAATGGAACATGTCACGAAATCGTGACACTTTTCGCTTCCTTGCACTTCTCTTTGCATGCACCAGTGAAAATAGAACATGTCACGAAATCGTGACACTTTTTGCTTCCTTGCACTTCTCTTTGCATGCACCAACGAAATCGGAACATGTCACGAAATCGTGACACTTTCGCTGCCTTGCACTTCTTTTTCGCATGCACCAGCGAAAATGGAACATGTCGTGAAATCGTGACACTTTCACTGCCTTGCACTTCTTTTTGCATGCACCAACGAAAATGGAACATGTCGTGAAATCGTGACACTTTCGCTGCCTTGCACTTTCTCTGCCTTTCGACCGTGAAAATGGAACATGTCACGAAATCGTGACACTTTCTCCTTTGAGCTCTTTCGTTTTGCTTCTGTCATGAAATCGTGACACTTCATCCTTCGGAGTCTTCCTCTCTGCTGTTGTCATGAAAATGTGACATGTCACGAAATCGTGACATCTTTTCTCCTTAGCTCTTCTCTTCTCTTCAGGTCGTGAAAACGTGACATGTCGCGATATCGTGACACTTTTTCTCTCGAGCTCTTCCTCTTGCAATATGTCATGAAATCGTGACACTTTTTATCTTGCCTTCTCTCTCCAGCAATATGTCGTGAAATCGTGACACTTTTTCTTGCAAGCTCTTTCTCTCAAACATGTCGCGAAATCGTGACACATTTTCGTCCGTACTGCCTCTCTTGCAGATTGTCGTGAAATCGTGATAGTTTTCTTTGCTTGCGCCTTCTCTCCAAACATGTCGTGAAATCGTGATAGTTTTTCCACTTGGATTTTTCTCTGCCTACATGTCGTGAAATCGTGATAGTTTTCTTGCATGTGCCTTCTCATCGAACATGTCACGAAATCGCGATAGTTTTCCCTGCATGCGCTTCTTCTTCGAACATGTCATGAAATCATGACAGTTTTTCTTGCGCTTTCTCTCTCTTTGAACATGTCACGAAATCGTGACAGTTTTTCTTTCTTCTTCTTAACATGTCGCGATATCACGATAGTTTCTTTTCCAGCTTCTCAACATGTCGCAAAATCACGACAGCTTTTCCAGCTTTTTCTCTCTCCTCCGATATGTCGCGAAATCATGACAGCTTTTCCAACTTTTTCTCTCTCCTTCGATATGTCGCGAAATCGTGACAACTTTTCTAAATTTTTCTCTCTCCTCCGATATGTCGCGAAATCGTGACAACTTTTCTAGATTTTTCTCTCTCCTTCGATATGTCATGAAATCGTGACAGAAAACATGTCGCGATATCATGACAGTTTTCTTACTTGTCTTTTTCTTTGATCCTTCGAATCTGGGCCACTTCTATCTTCTTGGAAATTCACTGTACATGCTCTGACTGACCTCTGAACTCCTGTCCACTGCATCATCAATTGATCTACCTGTCTGTGTTGACAACAATGACAATACTATTTCTGCACCTTGCTCAACATACAGATGCCCCTTTTTGTATCGCGTTGCATGAAACACAATGTGGTGCAAAAATATGAGACACCTGGTTTGGTGTGGTGAAGCAACTTTCTTTCCTTGGAGCGCAAAGAAGATTTTGAAGATAAAGAATTTGTTAGTGTAGCTTACCCCCTCAATTGGTGAATGAGTGAAAAATGAGTCTCACGAGCCAATTGATAGAATTATGGGTAATGATGCAGGTGAATGATGTAAGTGCAAGTGTATGATGTAAATGTGGATGATATGAATGATGTAAATTGATGTCATTTTTGCCCCAATGGAGAAAGGGATTTTTGCAAGTGTAGATGTAAGTGAATTCTATTTTTATCCCAATAGAAAAGGGATTTTTTCCAAATGTAGATGTATGATGAATGATGTAAATGATGTATCCCGATGTGGGAACTCAAAATCAAATTTAGTTACCCCAAGTTTGGGGTGATTCCATGTTGTTGGAAAACATGCCAATTGGCGTCATTGAAATGCAAAGTGATGAAAATGCAAAAAGAAAAGAGTCAACCCTTGGAGGGCCATCTAGTGATTGTAGGATAATTCCCTCAATTGGAACCAATCAACCTAGGTAAGGCCTATCTTTGTGATGACTATCAATGTAAAATAAATGTTGAAATATGATTTTATCCATGTTTCAAGCCCCATGAACAAGGCCATCAATGATAACTTTTTGAGCAAGTTAACTTGGGCATAGTCTCACTTGAAAAATGAGTAACCCAAAATGATTTTATGTTCAAACAAGAGGATGTTGAATGATGATGGGCAAGTGTCCTTATGGTGATTTAAACATCTTACCAAATTGCATGGATAACCAATCACTGCAATCACCAAGGAGATAGAATAAACCACTAGATACGAGGTTCACTTGAAATTGTAGGTGAATTTGGAAAAAATGCAAATGCAATATTTGATGGATGAAAATGGTGTTGGAATGAAGATGTGATGATGAAAAATGCATTGATGATTGGATTGCATGATTTTGTGAAATTTTGCATTGTTTTGGAGCATTTTTAAAAGCAATTTTGGACAATTTTGCAACTTTTTGGGTTGCAAACAAAAGTTAACCACCCAAATCAATCCATGTTATCACAAAGAGTGATGAAATGATGAGATGGATGATTAGAATGATGAATATGGTCATTTTGTGAAAATTTAGACCATTTTGAGATGTTTTGAAGTTTGTAAGGTGATTTTGTGACTTTTGGTCGCAAGCAAAAATTAAGTGCCCAAATCAATTTTTGGTTTCACAAAACATGATATGATGATGGAATGAATGCATGGATGCAATATGGAGTGATTTTGTGGAGGTAAGCTATATTTTGGAGCATTTTTATATTTCTACAAAATTTTGAAGCTAGATGCTAGCTAGTCCACATCATGCATAGACATCGATAAGTGTTTGCCACTCTACAAATATTGGTCAGCATTTCAATGCACCATGTGAATGCCCATGGGCATTTGAGTATACCAAAAATAGCTATAAATAGTCTATAGAGGTAAAATCAGATTCATTCTTGCATTCACAAGTTCCAGAAGTTGCATCTGAAGGAGAGTGAGTGAGGGAGTGAGGTGGAGTGAAGGAGTGTGGTGGAGTGAAGGCTATGGTGATGGAGGGTGTGGATGCGGTAGTAGGAGTAGAGATGTAGGTGGCTGAGGTAAGTGCCCTTGGCACTCTTGTTTGGACTTGTGCATTAATTTATTTATGCAATGAATGTGACATTAATGTGTTTGCATTGTGTATGTGTTGTGTTATAGTTGAGGATCTTGGAGGCTCAACATCGGTTCTCACCTCTCATACTAGGGGTGAGAAAGGCATTATAGAAGGAGCATTGGGATTGGTTGGAGGATATGGGGCTAGTTGGAGCCACATGGATTGATGTGGTGAGGGTAGATGAGGGGTATCTCTCTACCTTGGTAGAGATATGGGATCCAGATAGGGGGACCTTTTAGCTCCCTACTAGTGAGGTGATAGTGACACTCGAGGATGTATACCACATTCTTTGAGTGCTAGTGGAGGGGTTACATGTCGAGGTTGGACATGATAGGGAGTATGAGATGAGCTAGATATTTGGAGATCGATGGTAGAATGTGAGTGTGAAGGGTGGAGGGATCATGTACTTGGTGATGTATGCCAAGAAGGAGTTGGAGGTATTTCCCACCTTGGTCATGTTCCTATTGGCCAACATAGTGGCACCGAACAACACTAGCTATCGATTCCCATGGAACATGATCAAGTTGGTATATGATATGATCGATGAGCCTTAAGTGTATGCATGGGTACCTACTCTACTAGCTCAGATGTACTTAGAGTTGTACGAGGTGAGGAGGTAGGGGTGAAAGGGGCTAGGTTGTAGTGTACTACTATAGTGTTGGGGTTGGGAGCACTTTAGTGTGGCTCAACCTATGGGCTTACCTAGTGAGGCATGGGATGGGGAGAAGCCCTATGCTTTGAGATGGTGGGTGGCTAAGGAGGTGTAGTCGAGTCATCCTAGCTATACTAGCTAGGAGTACAGATATCTATGGGTAGGGCTGACACCTGATCAGGTGCATTGGAGACCATGGTGAGGTGCCACTTGGACTAGTGATAGGGAGCAACTATAGAGAGTTTGATAGGCTAGATGGGTGGTTGGGTGACATAGGAGTGAGGTGGAGCTAATCTAATTCTCATAGGTGCTATGATAGTTTAGGCTATGATAGGGGATTCCTAAGGCACCAGTGTTATATAGGCATCATCAGGATGAGATAGGTCTACCTTGTATGGAGGCATGGTGGGTGACCTATGAGGATGATGAGGAGATAGATCTCCTCGATGTGGATGATGTAGGGACTACCACTGAGTATGATGTATGGTTCACTACACAACCACCATGGGTACCTAGTTAGGTAGTGGATGAGGATAATGGGGATGATGATGAGGTAGAGGTTGAGGTGGAGGAGGTAGATGAGGCTCCTAGATATTAGAGATATCATCGATCTAGTAATCGAGGGAGATGAGTGAGAGATGCAATAGAGTAGCCTCTAGATATTGGAGGTGATGGAGATGGCATGGATGATATGGAGGAGGTTCCAGAGAGACCTCCAAGTTAGAGTGAGGAGGAGTGGATGAGGCTCGAGGCTGAGTGGATGAAGTTAGAGATGGTGGTAGAATGAGATGTAGAGATAGCTTAATTATAGGTAGAGCTAGAGGTACAGATGGCTATAGGTGGAGGTGAGGATAGGATCATGAGGCTCTAGGTAGAGCTAGCATAGAGGGACCATCATCAGAGGTATGATATACTATACCTTTGATCCTGAGATGGATACATCCAAGATTTGGAGGATCTATTGATGCAACACCACATTGGGCTACCAGATCGATCCTCTTCCTCCATATCTAGGTCTATTAGGCATAGTGAGTCTAGGCATAGTGGCTCTAGGTCTAGGGCTCCATCAAGATCACAGGGGTCCTCCTATAGGTGTTAGCTAGTGCTTAGATGCACTTTTTGTATATGAGCCTTGGTGCTCCATTGTATATAGCCTTTAAGCATTCATTGTACATGTGATATATAATATATATATAGACATGGATTTTACTTTTGTGTTATGTTTTTGTGTGAATGCATGTGTATATGTGTGATGGATGATAATGCAATGATAATGTGTATGAATGCAAATGAATTAATGCTCTAATGATCATTCATAGTTTAGATTTTACTTGACCATTTATAGCATTGTTGTTTAATCAGGGGCACCAAAATTGTGGCATGTGAAATGGAAGACTCATGTAATGATATGGATGTTGATATGGATGTTGATATGGAAAATTGATTTTTTGTAGAGACTCAGACATACTAGTGATATCAAACAAACTCACTAAATTCTATCTAATTTCTCTAAGACCAAATGTGTGTGTAGTGAATTCATTTACCAAATCATGAGTATGGTAATGACTCAAGGTAATCAAGAACCAATGTGTGTGCAAGTGAGTTCATTAACCCATATTGAGTAAATTGAGATGAAACCTATCATGGAGGAGACCAAGAAGCTAGCTTGTCCTTATGTGTGGTCAGAGGTCTCTTCAAGAGAGATGTGTCACCATGCATGAGCATACTCCACTGCTAGTCAAGCATCTATAGCCCTAGTGGAGATTAGCTCCATAGTCCAAGAATCTGATCTCTAAGCTTTGGGGATTCGGACTACCTAACCGTCTGACTGGAAATGTAGTTCTATCCTTACAACTTGAGGATCTATGGTGTGTGATGTGTAAAATATTTAGAGCTTTGGGGAATTAGATTCTCAATCGAAGTGTGATGAGAATTTTACCCTATCCTTACTACTCATTATTTTGTTTGGAAATGATTGTGATAGTGGTGAAAACCACTATTTTTTATTTTTGGACTATGTGCATAATGGGACAAGCAAGGAATACCCTTTTCACTTTGAGGTTCAACCCAATCATGGTATTATCCCTCTTTGACACAAGATATTTTTAAGATGTGTGATTGTGTTTGGTTCAAGAGTGTTAGAGTCAATTCCCAGAACTCAAGATTTTCTTAGTGAAAATGTGTCTTGGTCCTAAAGAAAACTCGACATGTATTGGAGGTTGCTAGAAACACTAGGAGTGGCTGAGTGACCAAAAACACCTAGGGATTATGGAAATGTGGTTTGCAAATGATAATTTGACTTTATGGAATGGTGCAATGAAATGGATGATGATTTGAAGGTGCCCCTGATTAAGGCAACAAAACTTTATTGGACCAATTATTATCTAAACTGAATAAATGACCCCTAATATGGTGAATGAAATGTGTGAAGATGGTTGTGAATGCAATGTGTGAAATGCAATGTGTGAAATGCAATGTGTAAAATGTAATGTGTGAAATGCAATGTTGTTTTTGTGTATTAGCCATGTATATATACATATATATAAATCACATTAAGCATAGAATGCTCTCAAGTGGATGATGTTAAGTGGTTCGGGCTCTTCGAATCCCTCTAGACTGGCAAGCCTATAAGTTCCTTTACCCACTTTTTGAGTGATAATGTATGGACCTAGCCAATTAGCCATGAATTTATCATGAAGATGCGGTAATGCATTGGTGTTTTGTTGATTCTCCTTAAGAACAAGATCTCCTACTTGGAATTCATGTAGATGAACTTTGGCATTGTAAGCATGCTTTAGGTGGTCTTGATAAACTCGTAAATGCTCTAAAGCATTGACCCACCTTTCATCAAGAAGCGTGAGTTGGTCAAAATGTGCTTGTCTAGCAATATCATCATCTATGAATTCCTGCAATGAAATTTGCAATGAGGGGATCTCAAGCTCAAGAGGTATAATTGCTTTGGCTCCATAGACCAATGAAAATGGTATTGCCCCAGTAGGCATGTGGATGCTTGTTTGATAAGCCCATAATGCCAAGGGGATTTGAGTATGCCAATCTCGATGATTTTATTTGACTAGTTTCTTGAGAATAGCAATTAAGGTCTTGTTGGTAGCCTCAACTTGTCCATTTTCTTGTGGGTAGTAAGGAGTCAAGAAACTATGTTGGATATTATATTTCTTGCAAAGTGCTCGAACATCCTTATTTTTGAAAGACTTATCATTGTCAAAGATGATTTTTGAGGGAATACCAAAATGATAGATGATATGATGAAGTATAAACTCCACAATTCGAGGTCCTATCATACTAGTTAGAGGAATTGCCTCAACCCACTTTGTGAAGTATTCAATGGCTATGATGATGAATGTATGTTATCCCAAGGAAGGAGGTGAGATTTTTCCAATCAAATCAAGACCCCATTGTGAAAAGGGCCAAAGGCTTTGAATAGGTTATAATTCTTGTGATGGCACATGAGTTAAATTAGCATGTTATTGATATTTTTAACAATGCTTGACGTAAGTGCAACAATCACGTTCCATGGTGGGCCAATAGTAACCCATGCATAGAATACACTTTGCAATGGCCATTCCACTAAAATGACCACCACAAGTACCATCATGAGCTTCAGCTATGGCTCTTTGTGCCTCTACAGGCTCGAGACAATGAAGGAGGACTCCATCATAACCATGTTTATACAACACATCCCCCAAGAGAGTAAAATGAGCTACCTTTTGCTTGAAAGTGTATTTAGTAGTCCATGACATATCTGATGGGAGTGTTCCAAACTTGAGGAAGGCTATTATTTGGTTGGACCAAGGCTCATATAACTCTGAATGGGTAAAGCAAACATCCTTCTCATCCTTAGATTCAACATGAACAATTGTAGATTTAGAGATCATTGTGACAATGAGTGGTTGTACCTCTCCTACAGAGTTCTTTGGAATCAATGATCCTAGAGAGGCCATCACATATACAAATCTATTAGTCGAACATGGAAAACTATCGATTTCATACCAATCAAATTTAGTGAGCAATGTCATTGCTACTTCATGGTAAAGCTTTATTGTTGGTTCCTTGCATTGGTATTCTCCATTTATTTGATGAACAACAAGTTGAGAGTCACCAAATATCTTGATACACTTTATGCCCATAGCTATGGCTGCTTGAAGACCTAATATTAAGGCTTCATACTCTACATTGTTGTTTGTGCATTGGAAGTCAAGTTTGAAAGATAGGGGAATAGGTACCCCATGTGGTGTATGAAACATGACTCCAACACCTTGAACTTTTTTGCACTTAGAACCATCAAATAATAGTGTGATATCGACATCTTCCTCTGAAATGACATATTCTTCTTATTCAATGATAGTGAATACCAAATCATCTAGGAGCTCAATAATCAAGGGTTGATCACTAGGAAGTGGAGCTTCTACAAGTTGATCAACTATGACCTAACCTTTAATGGATTTTTGGTTGATGAACTCAAGATCAAATTTAGTGAGAAGCATTATCCATTTTGTGGTGTGGGTGTTATTGTAAGTGTGAGACATCATATAACGTAGAGGATTTTTATGAGCTATGACATATGTGGTGTGACTAAGCATGTAATATCTGAGTTTCTTAGTGGAAAAAACCATTGCTAAGCACAATTTTTCCATGTAAGCATATCTAGTTTCATAGCTTACCAATGTTTGACTAATGTAGTAGACAACTTACTCTCGATTATTTTCATTCTTTTGTGCAAGCATTGTCCCTAATGCAAAGTCCATTGCTAAAACATAAATATGGAAGGGGACCCCCAAATGAGGAGTTAAGACTAGTGGAGAAGCTAGGTATTGCTTGATGTCATCAAAAGATTTTTGGCACTCATCTATCCATGAAAATATCACCCCCTTTTGTAGCAGGTGATTGAATGGCCTACATTTATCAGAAAGTTGCACAATGAAATGATGGATCGATTGGATATTTCCTTGTAAACTATGCAATTCCTTCAAGTTTTTTGGGGGAGGCATCTCCATGATGGCCTTGAATTTGTTTGGGTCCACCTCAATGCCTCTTTTGGAGATAATGAATCCTAGTAGTTTTCCTGAGGTGACACCAAAGACACACTTTTTGGGGTTCAACCTTACATTATGCTCTAGAAGTCGATCAAAGACTTTTTCCAAGACACCAATGTGCTCTTGTCAAGTTTTAGATTTTTCCAAGAGATCATCCACATAATATTCGATGATCTTATGCATGTAATCATGGAAGATGTATGTCATGGCACATTGATAAGTGGCACCTACATTTTTGAGGCCAAAGGGCATCACCTTGTAACAAAAAGTCCCCCAAGGTGTAGTGAATGTTGTTTTGTGTTGGTCATCAGGATTGATTCGAATCTAGTTGTATCCTAAAAAACCATCCATTAGAGAAAGCATTTCATGGCCAATGCAAGTGTCGACAAGAGTATCAATGTTTGGTAGAGGAAAGTCATCCTTAGGACACGCTTTGTTAAGGTCTCGAAAGTCAGTGCAAATGTGTATCACCCTATTAGGCTTACGAATGGGTACCATGTTTGAAAGCCACTCAAGATAGTCAATGGGTACAATGAAACCCACATCTAAAATAGCTTTTGAAGCTCTTCTTTGACCATGAGGGCAATGGTAGGATGCATCTTTCTCAATTTTTGTTTGATCGACTTAGCATCAAGGTGCAAGGTGAGATTGTGGACAACCAAGTTAGGGTCAAGACCAGGCATGTCTTTGTAGGACCATGCAAAAATACCCTTCTTCTTCTTGAGGAGAGCAATTAATTGCTCTTGTTCATCTATAGATAAAATTTTGCCAAGTTTGACGATTTGAGGATTGTCTACATCTGAACTAAGGTTCACATCGATGGTATCTTCAATGGACATATGAGAACCTTCCTCAAGCTGATGGGGCATTGGGATCAGATGAATGTCATCTATGATATTATCAAACTCTTTTGACTCAACCTCTTCTATGTCTGCCTAGAAAACCTTAGGATCTAAAGGTGAAGGTGAAGGTGAAGGTGGAGGTGATGGAGGAATGTAGTTGGCTGAAGCCCTTAACAATTCCTTAAAAAGGATGAATTTAAAAAAGGATGGAGGTGAGGAAATCTGATCCATATCAATAAGGCTCATGTCAATTGGAATTGGCTTTGCCAAATCATATGGATTACGGAGTGGGGTGAATAAGTCAATAGGATTCATGTTAACTTAAAGGGGAAACTGGTGGTTGGCAATGTGAAGGATGGATAGATCCTATCTGCTAGAACCGATGCAAGAACTCTGGGAACCTGAACAACAATGAGCAACACAAATAAATGCAATAGGTAAAAAGCCATGCACATGCAATGCAATGATTTTTTTTTTTTTTTTTTTATTTTTTTTATTTATGTACATATATTACAAAATTGTCTGATGAGGTGGATTAATGAAGTGGAGGTGGTTCACCGGTTGGTTCAACTCACTCCCTAGGGAGGAGCAAATGAAATATGGGTTGATGGATGGGGAACATTCTGAGGTAATACTCATCATATTCGGTGAATGGAATGATGGGTGTTGATTCCTCATCATATTCATCAGAAGCTATCGACATAACATCGTATTCTTCATAGATTTCCTCTTCAAAGTCATCGATGTGATGGGTTTCTTCTTCTGAATTCAAATGGATATTTTGAAAATCTTGTTCAAAAGAAGAAGTGGAAGAATGAGAGTGATAGCCTAAACCTGAATGGTCATGCACTTCTCGATATGGAGTATCGATGAGCTCATGCATTCCCTATTCATGTCATCCTAGGCCATATCCTTACCAATTGACTCGATGAAAGTATCGAGATGGAAAACCCGACATGTGTTGTATATTGGCAAGTGTTGGTTGTTTGGGTTCATCTAGGGAAGATGGATTGGATGATGAATCAATCCTCCCATACATAAAATTGATGTTGTTAGGCATTGAACCCATGTTGTACACCACTCCTATGGATAAGGGTGGGTCACGTGGGTGACCATAATCCCTAGTAGTTTGGATGCTAAGTGGTGTGATAGTAATGTCTTGGACCATGTATTCACCAATGCCAGGATTAGTGAGGTGGACCACAACTTGGGATGATGTGGAGGTGGATGTGGAAGTGGATGTGGAAGACTCATGATTGGCTTGTGGCTTTAATAATGGGAGAGGTATGGACTAGAATGGCATCTCACAATCCATTAATTTGACTTGTGAGACATCAATTGATGTGGATGAAGGTGGATTTGGTTGAGGTGTTTGATGAATGGGTGATGATGTGGAGGGAATAATGATGGGGGATGTTGATGTTGATGATGTGGATAATGTGGATTGGGCTTGACCACATGTACATGTAGTCGATGGTGATGAAGATGGGGGTATGGAGGTGGAAGCTTGATGTGGGGTAGTGATGGGGAGCTCCTCAAGAATAGGAACTTTGGATGAAGAGATGGATGGTGTGGTGGATGATGTGGTTGATGGAGTCAAGAAAAGATGAGTGGATGGAAGAGTGGATTCATAGGGATTTGAGATGAAATTGCAATACTTAAATGGTTCGATATCCACTGGTATGCAATGAATTTATCCCTCATGTACATATTTTAAACATTGATGGAGTATAGAGGGGACACATCTCATTTCCCTAATCCAAGGGTATCCAAGGAGTACATTGTATGCCATGGATCCTTCCAAGATGTGGAACATTATGTGCAATATTTTTACCCCCACTTTGATGGGTAAAACAATAGTGCCAACTATGGAATAGAGAGCATCATTGAATGCTTTCAAGGTGAAGGTGGATTTGGTGATATGAGATGGTGGAAGATTAAGATGTTGAAGAGTGGAGGTGGTGATGATATTGATGGAGGAGCCGGTATCAATAAAAACTCATTTGAATGGCTTCCTATCAATTTGAGCCATGATGTGTAATGGAGGGTCCATCGATTCTGATGATATTGGTTTGATTTCAAAATCATAGAATGTAATGGAAGGCTCCATACATGTTTGGATACTTCCCACAAAATTGCTAAAGGTATTAGTATCCTGAGATTGGAGTTCAATGGATTTTAGAATCTCCATTAATGCCTCATGATGTGGGGGAGATTGTTGAATTAGCTCATAAATAGATAGTTTTGTTGAAGCCATTTTAAGGCTAGTGGTTAGTCGACTACTCAGAGAGATGATTGGCCTTTGTGGATGATTGGAAAGATGAGTGGGTGGAGATGGATGACTTGGAATATGAATTGGTTGGGAAGAATTGGTGGAGAACTGAATGGGTGATGATGAATTGGTAGGTTGAGGAGACACACTTGCTTGAGGTGCTATGGGAGATTGAATAGTCTATTATTGTGCATTTTATTGATTTGTGTGCATTGTTGACCTTGGGTGACTACATGAATAGCACCCACAAAACCTTGGTATTGTTGCACATGGTTGACTTGATTAGGAGTCTTGATGTTTGACCCTCCTGTTGTTGGTTGCACTTCCTCATGATGAGGAAGTGGTGTTTGATAGATGCCAAGGTTATAATTTTGTTGAGCTAAGGGACTATCAACCTTGATGGCCCCTAAGTCAATTAGGTCTTGCACTATATCTTTAAATGTGATAGCAATCATTAATATCATGCCCATTCTATCGATGATAAGGGCAAAATAAATATTCCCTATAGCTTTTGCTACGCTTGGTAGGATCATCTAGTTTAACCTCAGGTAAGGCAAGTTGATTTGTGTCATACAACCTATAAAATATGGAAGCATATGATTCAGATAAGGGTGTATAATGGTGATTTTATCAAATAGATTATCGATATTGGTGATTATCCATAGTTGGTACTATATTTTGAATTTGTTGTGGTGGGGGAACCACTTGATATGAAATTTTTTATGGTTGTTGTTGCATTGGTTGTTGTTGTTGAGCCATTACCAATTGACTCATGACCACTTGATTCACTTGATTTGCTTGATTGGCCTGATTTGGCTTAGATTGGCCAGAATAACTTCCTTTTGATTGGCCCTTATTCTACCATTCTTTATTTTTAGGCTTTAGCACACCTTCTTGGATTTTTATCTCCTCAATTATGCTAGCCTAGGCAAGAGCTTCTTTGAATGAGTTGTATTGTTGCAATTGTAATAACCAGGAGATGGGTTTTAAGCAAATCTTGGTGAAAAATCGAGTTAACTCTTCCATTGGTAGGGAGAATGGTAGTTTTGTGATAACAACCCTCCAATGGTTGCCAAAATCATAGACTGACTCATCATCAAATTGCTTAAGATTGTATAAGTCAGACAATGTGATTTTTTATGAACATTGAGGGAAAATATCTCGAGGAATTGGTTTACCAACTATTCAAATGTATAAATACTATGATGAGGTAGATGGTTATACCACTCCATGACATCTCCCCCCAATGTTTGAGGAAAGGTTCTGAGCATTAAAGCATATTGATTTTGAATTCTGAAGCATGAGTGAATGAATGTGCTTACATGCTCTCTAGGGTCCTCAGTCCCTTTAAATTTATCAAATTTTGGCACTATAAAATCTATCAGATATGGCGATGATGGTACCAAAAAGTGAATGGGTTGATTGATTAGTTATCTTAAAGTAGGCTTTTGGTTCATCATACCAGGAGTGTGTTGTATCAAGCTATCAATATATTATTGCAATGCTTGAATTCTAGGATCTTCCCTAGGTATGTGGAAGCCCTAAATTACTTGATGATTGTGTGGATATGAAGTGGTGAAATGTTGGGGTGTGATGAGATTTTGATGATTTGATGGATTGGATTGTATCTGATGATGTTGGGCTTGATGAGGGAATGATTGTAGATGATGGAATGGAGATGAGGTTTGAGGACTATGAATGTGTTGACTTGTGGGAATGGAATGGGTGTGGGTTAATGGAGGTGTGGGAATGGAAACCATAGAATATTGTGATACCCATGATGGATTTGAGGTAAAGAAGGTAGGCTAGGTTGGAATAGATTGGGGCTTAAGATCTACCACTTGTATTTGTTGTTGGGAGTAAGAATGAGCATTTTGTTGAGCCATAAGCAATTTATTGAGGTGTTGCCATGCTTGTTGTATGGAAATATCTGAGGTAGATGGTGTAGGTGTGGTGGAAATGGATGAAGTGGGTGGAGGATAGGTTGCAATAGGGATTGCAACTGAATGGGGGATATTGGATGCAGTGGAGACTGGCATTTGTGAAGCAGCATTGACATGTGCTTCATACAATGGATTGCCATAGGTGGTGGTATAGGAATATGGGATGGAAGTGCTTTGGGTACATGATTATTGTGGAAGAGACAAGTGATGGGAAGGTGCAGATGATACCTCAAAAAGAGGGTTAGTATACACCTGGGTGAAACTAGAAGGATGCGAGTGGGCAAGTTCCTACTGAGAAGAAGGATCATGCCTAGGTGGGCTATTGATTTGCTCTAGAACATGGTTAGTGGATCTTAGAAAAGTTCCAACTTTAGCCATATCTATGTAGGTGATGTTAGGATTGGTGGGAGATGATGGCTCAATTTCTGGAATGGGGGTATTGATGGCTCTATGCAACACATCAATATTTGAGGTATACACAGTGTGTGAGGGTCCCATAGATAAACCAGAATAACTTATATGTATCACACTTACAGGATTAACCATAGAAGTGGTAGGGAAATATGTGGAACACTCCATGGATGAAGTGGTTTGGCTAATGGAGGCTTGAATCAAAATATTTTCTTGGATTTGAGTTGAAACCATAAGCTAATGAGTCATATGGGGATGGTGAATGTATGGAATGTGCAGAAAATATGTAATGGAAATCACACAGAATCAAACAAGCAATTCAATCCTATGTTTTTGCAACAAATTTTTTTATGTGGGGTTTGTGTGTTGTTGATGTGCTAACCTAAACTATTATGCAAGGTGGATTCTAAGGATGGATGGAAAATGAGAATCTTTTTAGTGATGAAATCTAGAAATATTACTCATGGGTGACTATGGTTTCTATGGGGTGAGATGATGGATGGAGATGAAGCCCACCATCACCAATCTCGAACAATGGTTGGTGATGAAATCCAACTCACTATTGTTAAATGTGTGACGTGCAAAGTGTGTGATTCATTTTAAGATTTATGTTATCTATAGTGTTCATTCAATGTTAAAAACACCCTATTTCACTTGTCTAAGCTAGAATCCAAGAACATGAACACTAAGCTCCTCAAAAGAACTTAGGGGTACACCACTTAAGACCCACCCTGAATCATCAAGTGATTCCAATAGTGGAGGGTTCACCCAGTTCTTTCACCCTGAATCATCAAGTGATTCCAACAATGGGAGTATACTCAGGTATTATGACCTTGTTCCAAATTAGAAAAGCAAAAATGGAAGCTTTTAACCCTAATATGCAACTATTTATGCTTTTGTCATTTCAAATGCAAACAACATACAAAAATAGTAAATGAAACACCATAAAGCAACATAAATCTAAATTAAATGTGATGATGCAACTACAGTGAATGCATAAATGCAACTCTACTCTATATGCAAACTATATGAAAGATGTAAATGCCTAAGATGAAAAATGTAATTGCTTTTTAAAATAGAAAATGAATATTTTCTTGTTGATTTCACTATTAAAAAGCAAAAAAATGAAAACAAAAATGGAGTTAGGGTTTGAACCAGGCTTACCAAGAAGCCTACATATTTCTTTCCCACTCTTCTAAACGCTACCTAGAGTCTCTTGAATGTTGTGAGGCATTTCCTAAACTCTATAGGGCATCCCTCAAACACTATAGGGCATTCACGTGACCACTGATCAAACTCTACAACTCCAAAAACCCTAGTTTTCATGATTTTTACATGATCAAACTTCTAGAAACCTACAAAATAGAAATAGAAACATAAATCAATGACAAGGTAAATCAAAATGAGGAACCCTTTGGGGATCCCACCATGATCACCATTTTGTAAACAAAAATGAACAACACCAATACAAAGATAAAGTACAAAAGCACAATAACACCACAAAATGCACAAAATGAATAATATTTATTAATATAGGTAGATCTCTAAGTTGTACAATGAATGTGCCCCAATATGGGGTTACAAATGCTTTTGATACAATGATTACAGATAATAGGGTTTTAAAACCCTAGTTCAATGAACAATTGGTGTCTTCTAGTTCGTCCTTGATCCAAACAAGTGTGTGGGTGGGCTTGTGTATCCCTATAAGACCACCCTAGCTGCAACAACTTCCAAAAATATGATTCCTACACCTACAAACAGAAAACAACATAAAAGGGGTTAAAAGCACCTATGAGGGCTCCACTATGTGAGGCCCTCTAAATGATAAAACCTCTATAAACCCTAAATGTTATAATATTAACTATAAACAAAAGTGCAGAAATATAAATAAATGCAACTAATATCTTACCTTGTCAATGTTGATTTATACTCCTACTTCTATGTTCGAGAGTCGTACGAATGCTCGAAAGCATCTAAGGGCTTACGAACTACAAATCTACTATAAGAAATACCCAGAGGCATTTGAGGATGGTTATAAACACCCAAAAGCATTCCAAAAATGCTCAGAAGTATTCTATGAACTCTGGACGATGTTCAGGGGTGGATGGGAGTGAGGCAGAACCAGATCTAGTTCATGAGGGTTTTGCGGTGATGGAAATGAGGGGTGCGATGGTAGCGATGAGGGAAGAAGATGATAGCAAAGTGGATAGGGTTTGTGAGTGGACAAAATTCTAGGGTGCTTGTAATCTCAAAAATTAGGACCTTGATTCATCAAAATGAATCATCTTTTATAATCTACCCTTGATCATGTTAGGGTTTCGATGACACAAAATGGGTGGTCGAGATTAAAACATGAGGAAGGGTGGAGATTAAGCTTGAGTAAGTGACATGGATTGAGATGGATGGATGGCTGAGATTAAGTCATGGTGGATGGCTAGGATTTATTCACATAAATACATATATATTTATTAAATATATATAAATATAAAAATTTAATATTTATGTATATATTAATATATATATATATATATATAAATAATGGATGACTATGATTGGAGGATACGAATGGATGACAAGTGGCTAGATTTTGGTGTCTACAAGATATTTTTATTATCAATAAAATTTTATTTTAAACAATATTGGTGTTGTGATTATATGAGATTATTTGCATGTGATTTATGATCCTAGGAAATTAAACCTATGATATATTTGGGTGATTTATGATCCTAGGAAATTAAACCTATGATATATTTGGGCCCATTTTCTAATAGAAAATAGGCCCTTAGAATATTCAACCTAGGGCCTCAAATAGATTCATGAAGCATATGTTAAATTTGTACCTCAATATTACTAATGAATTTTGTGCCACAAGTATGAATTTGCTAGAGTTGGTGGAGGTGGTAGCAAAAATATATGACCCTATCAGGAGGAGTTTTAGACTTCCTTAGTGGACTAAATATGTTTTTTATATTATAAAGAAATTCATAAGGAATGTGATGAGAATTTTTGATCACATAGTAATGTGGATATTCTATAGCTATAAGACCCAAAGGAATTATATTATAGGTAATCCACTACCTATTGGTGAGACATGCTAACCCCCTACCTAGAAAAATCAAACCTACCATTCAATTTTAGTATTATGTGAGATTTGAACCAATCTAAGGTATATATCTAAATGGTGATGTCAAAAATAACTACAGTCCCAAGGGATAAGAGTGATAAAAAGCTCTATGAGGAGAATATAGCCCTATTACATATAGTACTAATGTACTCAAAGCACTCCCAAATTATTGGTTATGCTAAGTACATATCAAAACAAATGGATAATCAACTTAAATAATTCAATGAGGAGACTAATTTCAACTACACCTTGTTTGGGTTAATCCGCTACCAAAATAAAATTTGATTTCCTACACTCTAGCTAGACTAAGTAGGAGTAGTCTGACAACATCTAACCATTATGGAGTGCATAGGCATACCTTACCAAGAAGCAAGAAAGACCTACCACTCCTATGATGAGGTGTATGAGGTCATAATATAAAATTTCATGGGAATAGCACCAAGGCTAATGGATGAGATAGGTCAACTATTTAGAGACAATAAATAGCCAAGTGAGGATTTCTACTTGGGAAGGACCAAGTCATTAATTTGCATCTATGGCTTCTCAACCATACCTTTTTAGTTGCTTGTATGAGTGCCTAATTACATGCTCAACTTGTAATATGGACAATACCTTGGCTATGTGGGGTTAAAATATTTTAAGTGATAGAATAAAACCACCTTCTATCCACTCAAGAATTAAATAATGAGCATTAATCCTAATTTATATGGGTTTTACTTAGTGATAGAAGACCAATTAAAAGACATGGATCTTGAATAAATTAGATACCATCAATCCTATGACTCAAAAAAAATCAATTAAAGCCTTAGGTAGAATAATTTGAACACCTTTTTATGCATGAAAAGAGATATAATATGTAGTAATATTTGAACCTATATTAAGAGATATCCCTTCACTCTAGGAAATAACCTAGAATACAAATATAGTTTTTAGAGTTGGTTTCCTAATCCCTAGAGTAGCACACATTTTATACCATGAATAAGGATGACTTTGGCCTTGATATCAATATGATCCACTATAGGTGGGGAAAACTCTAAGATCTTGTATATATCACATAATCCTTGCATGGTAGAGGATGAGGTATGAAATGGACACAATCACCAAATATAAAATAGATAGTCCATTAAATGTTGATTTATCTTCCACTTGGGATAGGATATAGTTAAATATTGAAAATAGGGTTAATACCATAAGTGAAGCAATAGTAGACACCTTGATCTGCTACAAGCTCAAGCCTAAGAAATAGTTAGCATAGGTTATAACCATATCAACTACATTGAAAACTTTGGAAGTGGTTAAGTTAAAAATCAATAAAATGCCCATTAAAGAGAAGGTTTTGGTATATATGGATAAATATTCATATAGATCATAGCAATAAATGAATACAAACAATAAATATAAATAGCTAATTTCAAGTAGGGATATAACCCTCAAGGAGGCTACCCTCTTGAGTTGGGAATGGCTAGTCAGGTGGCCTTAACTACATCCATCTCCAATAGTTATTGTCATGATAGGAACCACTCTCATCACATCCTTCCCATATATCCAAGTAATCACTTTACAATCATTAACCCCTTGCACCATGTCATCCCTCTCTACCACGTTGGTCAAATTAATGTCACATCTAACCCCCACCACTTTCATTCCATTCCCTATCATCATCACATAATTTTCTCCTCTTACTTTACCATCCACTTCCACATGCCAAACATGCTCAACATCCTAATCCTAACAACTTATGCTTAGGCAATGACTACTCTAGTTTAAGAAGCTAAGTTTGTAAGTTCTCCCCTATCAATAATTTTTATTAGAAGGCCAATATTAGAATTTGCATATAAATCTAAAGAGATAGATGTCATGAATATGTTTGACATCCTTATTTCTAAATAGAAAAGGTGGATGAAATAATACTAAATAATAAAAAATGACCTCAAAGGATTCACTAATTTTCTAGTAAAAATTAACAAGGAGTGGAGGTAAGGTGTACTTCACCATGGCAACTAAAACCCCTACCATCCTGGCAACAACTCGTACCAATTTTACTACTAGAGTGTTTGAGTTAGAACTAGATAAAATGGATGCATACCAAATGGTCCAATTGGCTAAGCAACTCACACTTGATGTAAAAGTGAAATATGATTACCATATAGTTAAGGATGATGTAACACAAATCAAGAATTAGGAACTCTAAGTAGAATTGGACCAACTTAAAGCATTGAGAAATCATCTCTAGTAAGAAAATGAGAGGGTAAAAAAGGATGCAATAAAAAAGGATGGGATAAATAAACAAGCTGAGGATCTCAAAACCTAACTTTAAAAATCTAAGAAGAGATATCAAGAGCTCAAATATCCCATATAGTAGTTGATAGAGGAACAAAATAAATTCGAAGAGTACTTGAAGGATCAAAAAATTATAAATTTTATGGCCTCAAAACCTACAATGATGACTATGGACATAAAGGTAGCTTAATATATCCAAAGGGTCAAGTCCTTCTAGGAATATATATAGGGGGAAATTAAAAATACATATGAATACTTCCATTTGATCTCCTTTATATAAGAGTGCCTACAACAAGTTGACAAGATCATCAAACATGTAGAAGGAAAACTATCTACATGGATCAAATATCAAAAGGTCCTAAAAATCCTTGCATTGATGGTCACAATGTAGGAATTATAGTAAGGGATAGATTTCAAATACTTTGTTAAAAAATTACATAAACTTCTAGATGTCTAGAGAAACTTTGGAACTTGCAAAGATAACTTGACATCCTTGAGAACCTAAGTTTAAGAAATGGATAGATAAATTTAGGGGTTAATAGAGATACCTAACATTTTTAATGAATAGAGGCACATTCTAAATGATGATATCATAAATTCCATGTTTAAATAATAAATGAGCCAAGCCAACCTAGGGTATGCAAACTAAAATCTATGAAATGTTGAAGCCAATTCATGCCAAGCTCTAGGAGCTAGTGTCTAAGCAAGAAGAATTGAAATAAAGCCCTTTTGAGGACTTAATTTGGGATACATAAGACATTGTATTAGTGTAGTTTCTAGATGATAATGAGTGGAAAACATTGATAGAGTTACTACCATAAAAGACTAGGTAAAGATAACCAACATTTTTCATAGTTTTGACATCAAGGTCTCAATTTTGTAGAATTCATTCCCAAGGATGAAGATAGGATTTAGGATCACATGCCAATTGACCTTGGTGCCCCATGAAGTTTCCATAAATGTAGTACCTGGGCACTACCTTTTTAAATTTTAAAAAATTTAAAGAAGAATACAACAAAGATCGGGTGGTAGAAATATTCCAAAAATCTCAAAATTTGACTATGTGGATAGGGACTGATTTAGTTGCAAAAACCAACTTATTGGATCTAAAAATATAATTTTCTTATTGAAAATTATTTTTTGGTTCAATGTATTTATTTACTTAGTAGAATTGGATGATTCATCGATAAATGTGAGTGATTTATTTATAAAATGTAAGAGATTCATTCACTAGGCTAGGAAAAAATACTTGATACTCATAAGGGTAGATTAAAGACATGGATCCCAAGGTGAATCTTTTGAAATTTGACATTTTGACATATAATGGTGCACTAAGTCATTTTTTAAGCCTTTTGAACCTACCAAAGGTATAATGAAAGGTATGTAACATTTGAAGATGCAATATTTGCTATGTTGCCCCCAAATATTTACCTATACTAAAATTTATTGTTTCTCACCCCATGTGATTTAGGGTAATATATCATTATAAATAGGTTCCTAGGCCCTCAATGTAATCATCTTATGGCCATAAGAATTTAGAGATAAAATCTATGAAACTTACATTATACTTTGTACTTACGAGTTCGTAAGAAATTGGTAATTCATTAGGTATTCCATTAGAGAAACTATCCATATGGTTTGTTAAGTGTGTGATGATTGTGGCATGGCCCTTATAGCCCATCATGCCATTCACTTATAAATTTTATAATAAAATCATGGATGGCCATTACTATTATTCAACTTATTAAGTGTTGATTGATCATACACTATCCTTGCTATGGTGTAAAAGTCATATTTGCTTATATCTCTCTCATACTCAAACTTCCAAACAATATTTCTAAATTTTATTTTTCATGCATTTCAATTTCTTCATTTTACTTTTATGTAAGTTAGTTTATATTAATGTGTTTAATTCATGTGAGGATAGTGGGGATCTTACCTAAATCTAGAGTTTAGAAGAATTCATTGGCAATTCTATATAACCATGTTGGAACTTAGATGGGGTCCACAAGACCTTAATTAGAAGTAAGGACAATTCCTTAATTCAATATTTATATACTATATTTGAGATTAGTTGTGATGTTGATGTCAAATACTATATGTGAAGATATGGGATTGTCATAGACTAATACTACTAGAAATCTTGTTTAAATAAATGGGACTAGAGTAAATTTTGTAAGAGTCTTGAAATATTTAATAATGATAGTAGCAATGAACCCAAAGTTAGTAGTAGTACAAGAAGTTATTATGATTTACCTTCCTCCTTACTTTACAATGCTGATATCAAGGGATTGGACTAGCATATTATTATGGAATGGACAATTGGCAATAGACTATACACACATGAGGGGCCTAGGGAGGAAAATATTATTAGAATAAAAAATGATCCCCCATGTGACTAGTTTTTTTATAAAGATTGAGCTTTTGTTTCTTTTATGAAATGAGTGATGGAGAACTCAAAATAAGGACGGATTGGTCTCTGGTATTAGAAACCAACTCATGAATTTATATTGCCAAGATAAAGCTAATAACTATAGGTAGATAGATCTATTACATAGTTATATGAAATGAATGAAAGACCTTATTCCACAAAGGGATAGAAAAATGAGATTTATATCTCTCATGAAGTGAGAAATGTGTTTGGTAATGCAAGAAAATAAAAAAGGTGAGAAGGAGAAGGAGAAAGAATGAAATATTCTTCCTTTCAGTATTGTATGGTTCATAAATAACCCCAAAAGAGTAGTGTTATAAAGCATAAGAATCATCCTAATTCATTCAGGATTGAATGGATTCAGTTTATGAAAAAAAAAAAGTTACGGGTCTATGGAAACTAAGGAAATTGATTATGTAACAAATGAAATGAGAGCTCCATTGTAGAGAGAAGACCTGAACATCAATTTAATTTAAAATATATGGAAACGATGGAACCTATGACTGTATAATATCATATAGGAATCTAAATCATCCATTTGATAGGATGGTGAAATAAACCAACAAGGAATTCATCTCAATGGAGTCTATACGTCAACCCCATGAAGCAAATACTGGAAGAGTCAATATTCACCTGTGAAATTCTTATTGGGAAATCTCGATAGAAATAAAATAATTGCTCTATCAATTTTATATACTATATATATTCTATATATATAGAATATATAACACACAATATCAATATTGATTGTCCAATTTTGACATAGATTCTTCACAAGCCGGATGAGAAGAAACTTTCATGTCCGATTCTAAAGTAGAGAAGGAATTAAAATATTCTAAATATTATTACTCACTATAACCATCGACTAGAACCCAAAAAAACAAAATTTCATCAACATAGGGGAAGAATGAAGGGAGTATCTTATCGGGGCAATCGCATTTGTTTTGGAAGATTTGCTCTTCAGGAACTTGAACCTGCTTGGATCACATCTAGGCAGATAGAAGCAGGATGACGAGAAATTACTCATTATACCTGTCATGGTATAAAAATATGGATATGTAATTATCGAATAAACCTATTACAATGAGATCTGCCAAAACACAATGGGTTTAGGAAAACCGAAAGGAGCACCCAAATATTGGGTGTCTATCGTCAGACCAGGTCGAATACTTTATGAAATAGGCAGAGTATTAGAGACTATAGCTAGAGAATATTTTCAAATAATTGCATACAAAATGCCTATACATACTCAATTTATTACTATTTCACCTACCATACAATACAGAACCAAAGAAATATTTCTGGTGAAAGAATATTACTAGTTTGTAGATCAGATATTCTCTTTTTTATTCCTTTTTCTGAGATAACAAATATTTTTAAGGAAAAATGATTCAGTCTCAAACTTATTTGAATGTAGAGGACAACAGTGAAGCACAAAAACTAATGTGTATTCGAGTTCTAGGGAAAAGTAATCATAAATATACTCATATCGATGACGTTATAATTGCTATAATTAAAGAAGTAGCACCTAATATGCCCCTAGAAGAATCAGAAGTAGTTAAAGTTGTAGTTATATGCACGTGTAAAGAACTAAATTGAGATAATGGAATGATAATACGATCTGATGACAATGCAACAATTATCATTAATCAGTAAGGAAATCCAAAAGGAACTCAAGTTTTTGGTTCATTTGCTTGGGAATTGAGACAATTGAATTTCACCAAAATAGTATCATTGGCTCTCGAAGTCTTATAAATACTTCTAGATATATTTTGTAGAATTAATAGTAAAAAATAAATATGCAGTTTGTAGATTACATTTTAGGCATATTCCTCAAACATGCCTTTTATATTGAGATTGGGAATTCCTACGAATTAGTTCATCATGGGTAACGATACTATTGCCAATCTAATGACTTTTATAAGAAACGCTGACATGGTAAAAAAAAAATAGTTTGAGTAGCAGCTATTAATATTACTGAGAATATTGGAAGGATCCTTCTACGATAACGTTTTAAAGAAGATATTAGGGAACATTGAGAAGGCCAAAAATCTCTTTTGGTTTCAACTTCAAGATATAGAAAAGGAATAAAAAGACATACATAACCACTTCAACATGTAATAGAAAACCCGGTTTGAGAATCTATTTCAATTCTTGGGAGATCCCTAAAGTTCTAGGTGGAATGGGGATCGTAATTCTTTCTACTTCCCAAGTAATTATGACCGATCGAGAAGCTCGCCAAAAAAAAATTGGCAGATAAATATTATGTTATGTATGGTAAAATGAACTTAATTTTGTAGATGAATAACCAACCAAAGTGGGATTATTTAGAACTTGATATAATAATAGGAATTCTAAAATAATATGATGGACTAGAAGTAAATTTTTAAAAACTAATATTGGGAATTACCTAATAGTTAAATATCCTACTACTATCTTGGTCTTAACTAGCAAACTGATTTTTGGATTAGATTGTAAATGGACAATACATTTTGATGATACATGAATAAGAAATGGAGATGTTGCTAGTATTCCACTATCTAACCTCAAGGTACACAATTGAATTATTCTTATAGGATGTTATTTAATTGTATTAGTAATGTTGCAAAATACAAAATACTATCTACTAGTTTCAGAAAGTCCAATAATATAGGTGTTAAAATCTAAAAAAAAAATTGTATTGATAAAAAATGGGGTTGAAGGGCCTTGATCCTTTGCATAAAGCTTGAAATATGCACAATAAAATAACAATATAAGATCAAACAAATTCAATATAGCCCTATCTTAGTAAAACAAACAAACCTAGGCTAAACCTATTGATGAAGAATCTAAAATAATATCCCTCCGCTATACTTCTATTTGACATGGCTTATACAATAATCAATGCTTTACATAACTGATAAATACACTACTAAAAATAATGTAATTTAGTGTGCTCAAATCCTTTATTTTATGATCCCAATAAGTATTCAGCTTTGATCTGCCCTCTTTATCTGCTAGCTTCATTATCAATTCTTATAATCTTTTCCAATTCCATGGGGGTGTATGACCATACCTTAAAATTATTAGATCTAATTTTCCATATTCACCATTTTATCAAAAAATTTGTTTCTCTCTATAAATATCTTTAACTTGACTTTCTTCTTTCAAAAATAACTTGGGGAAGAGAAAACTAGGGCATCAGTTGGGTAGCTAAAGATATTTATGGTTACTATGGATTTGAAGACAAGATTGTTGTCCTAGGAGGGCCCAATGAGGACACATTTGGATCCTCTTTTAGAGAGACATAGTTATTTAAAAATATGTTAAAAGATAAATCTCCATCAGAGACTGAAGAAGCATTAAAAAATTACATTAAAAATACTCTTTATGGCTGCTAGAAATAGATTAACATCTCAATGAGTTAATGGATGCTGCCACAGTTAGAATCAAGGCCAAAGATTGTCATTGATCAAAGGATGGTCGAATAAATAGTTTTATATGGATCCAATCATGATTTTATCTATAAATTCATGGGTATTCACCCTACCTTGAATTTTTTGTATTCCTGGGTCCAGCAAAACTGGGAGCCTCTTGGTGAGTATTCTTTGTGGTTTATTAGCAATAAATATTTTATTGTTAGTTTTTCTTCACTTGTCGATAGAAATAGGGCTTTCAAATTAGAAAAAAGGAATCATGGTTTTGCAGTATTATGTGTTCAACCCTAGAGAGTGGGATTTGATCCTCAAATTGAACCCACTGTTGTCCCGGTTTGGATTCATTTGTATGCACTTCCAGTCAAGTTTTGGAGTGAGCGGGTATTGGAAATTATCAAAAACTACCTTGGAAGACATTTGGGTATTTCCAAAGACATAATGGAAGGAAACACAACTATTTATGCAATATTATATGTGGAAATAGATCTTAGCCAACCTTTTTTTGTGAAGGTGGAACTCAAACTTGCAGGACTATCTTGGATTCAACAACTGGATTATGAGGCTTTGCCCTTTAGATGTAGAGTTTACCACAAATATGGCCATTTGGCCTGATATTGCCCAAATAATATGAACATAAAAATGGAGGCTCCTCTGGGAATATCAAATCTTCCTAAGGAGGGTAATTCAACAATCAATAAAGAAACAACCAATATTTCTTAGGGTAAAGAAGCATAGGGAGATGGTTTTGAATAGCCCAAAAGAAGAAGGTAAAAGAAAAAATATGGTAAAGAGCAAACCCAACTCAAGCCCTCCAATAGGTATGATATTTTTAAGACACTAATGGAGCAAAAAGAAGAAAAATTCATGGAAGGAGTGTATGGGAATAATGAAAACAATAACAATCATGTTCAAGCCCCTCTTTCACCTCCTCCCATCATAGAGCAGGTAATTGAGTGTAGTGAGTTACCACAATTAGAGAGTGCATAGGCATTGATAGTGCATAACCAAGAGTAACCGATAATTAAGGATGTCATCATGGGCAGAGTAGAAAAGAACAGAGAAAGGTCAACTTTGGGGATAAATCAAGTGGAAAAGAGATCAAAAAATAGCATCTCTCAAGGAATGGGTAGAAAATCAAATAAGGAATTGATAGCAGTTCAAGGAGATAAACTGATCACTAAAATATCGGTGAGGTCAATAGATTAATATTGCTCTCAAGGTAACCAATGATTATACAATCATGGAATGTTAGGGATTTAAATAGTAGAACCCATCAATTTGTTGTTCAAAGACTCTTAGAAAAATGTAAAAAATATTTTTTGCTTATCCAAGAGACAAAAATATCGTTGGATCTTATGTGTAAAATAGTAAATAGAATTTGGAGGGGTGTTGGTCATATGGAAGTGGCTACCCAAGGGGCCTCAAGGGGGATAGTTACTTTTTGGAACTCTCTTAAATGGACTACAATAGAAAATATAGCTTGGAGGGGTGTCCTCACATCACATTTTAGGAACAATGTCACAGCTAAACATATTTTAAACACAAATTCTTCTGGGGCTCAAAACCTAGATGGTTAGATACATCAATGGAAAGTTGTGCATAACATGAGAGTCTCAAGGGAAGAGTTATACTGGATTATTTCTGGGCATTTTAATGCTAAATTATCCTCTAGATATCCGAAAGGGGGAACCCCTATTTTGGACCCAGGGGATCGATTTATAATTTCCCGAGTCCAAACATTACACTTGGTAGATATTAAATGCCCTGGAACCAACTATACTTGGACTAATAAGATGAGGGAGCCACATAGAAATAAGGTGAAGTTAGTTCACTTTTTTATTTCAGAGGAGGCATTTGTAAAATGGAATATAAAATTTTAGATTTTGGAGGGTCCAATTTCATATCACTTTCCCATTTTTTTGGAATGGGGGATCAAGACAGTGTAGCATCACAAACCATTTAAATTTGAAAACTTTTGGTTACAAAAATAGGAACTTCAAAATAAAATTCCATAGTGGTGGGAAGAAGGTCACCCAGCATATGGGACATCAATGTTTAAATTCCACAAACAACTTCATTATGTCAAAGATCAACTGAAGCAATGGAGGTAAGCTAACAAGATAGACTTCCAGGTCTAAAGAGCTCCATTGGTGGCCATATGGGATGAGGTCAAAAAATACTTTATGGAAGGAAAAATTACAGAGTAGCTCAAATAATAGGATTATGCATTGCGTAAAGCGATCGAGGACATTGACAACCAAGAGGAGACCTAATGGAAACATAGAGAAAGAACCACTTGGTTATTAGAAGGTGATAAAAATACCAAATTTTTCCATCGGATTTCCTATGCTAGGAAACAGATGAACAACATGGAAGCTCTTCAAGATGAGAATGGACACTCCTTTGATACAATTCTAGGTATGCATTTCCATTCAATGGATTATTTTCTAAATTATTTAAGGAAAGTATGGTGTGATATGAAGAGTCTCAAAAATAAGTTCTTGTTGTCATACCCTCTATTATCTCTGAATAATAAAATCAGGCCCTACTTAAACTCATTGATAGAGAGGAATTGAAGAATGTAGTCTTTGGAATGAGCATCAGAAAAACACCAGGTCCAGATGGCTTTCCAATTGAATTTTTTAGGCCTTTTGGGACAACTTGGAGGAGGATGTAATGGTTGTTATAGAGGAGTTCAAAGGTAGTAAAAGAATGCTTAAAGAATTAAATAATACTTGCATTGCCTTAATTGCAAAAGGGGGGGAGGGGGTGCATATTTTAGATTATAGACCTATTGCTTTATGCAATGTCATATATAAAATAATCACAAAGTTAATGGCTGAGTGGATAGAACCCCTTCTACATAGCATTATATCCTTAGATAAAGGGGATTTTATAGAGGGTAGGAAAATCTTGGATGGTGTGGTTCTAGCTCAGTAGGTAATCCATTCAATACAAACATCTAGTAATAGAGGAATATTCATAAAATTGGATATGTCAAAGGCTTATGATAGGGTGGAGTGGAGCTTCTTGTCAAATATGATGGCAGTCTTTGGTTTCTCTTAGGATTGGATAGAATGGGTCATGAGTTGTGTTTCTACTCCGACATACTTAGTGTTAATCAAGGGTCTTCCCTCATAACCATTTGGAGCTACTCGAGACCTTCATCAAGTATATCCTTGTTCCCCCTATATTTTTCTCATATTGGATGAAGGCTTGGGTAGACTCATTTTGAGGAGAAGACAACAAGGTTTGCTAATGAGTATCAAGGTGGGTGAGGAATTTTTGACTCACCTACATTTTGTGGATGACATAGGATTGGTGGGAGTGGCCAACTTCAGGGAAGCAATAATGATTATAGATACACTTAATGTCTACCTTAGGGCTACAAACCAAGTCATCAATGATAAAAAATCCAAAGTGGTTTTTTTTAATCTTGATCAAAGGCTTCAAGATAGAATTTTAGAGATCTTGGGATTCACAAGGACTTCTCTCCCAGTGGTATACTTGGGGGTCCCTTTGCATTTTAAAAAACTAAAAATAGGTATCTAGAGGAATATTGGGACTGTATCAAGAAAAGAATTAATCATTGGTCTCATAAATGGTTAAGCTATGGGGGTAGATTAACTTTTTATAGTCAGTCATTCATGCTATGCCAATTTATAAATTTTCTATCCTTGTTGCCCCACATACCATATGGAAAGAGTTGGACAAGATGGCTAGAAAATTTCTATGGGAAGGAGTAAAACGAGAGAGAAAATGGGCCTTAATATTTTGGGAGAAAGTAATCCAACCCAAGGTAAAATTAGGTTTGGAACTGAGAAGATCAAAGTTAAATAATCAAGCTTCAGCTGGAAAGATTTACTGGAGGTGGATTTCCCAACCAACTCCTTTATTCAGTAGAATTTTAACTAGTAAATATCTGGGACAAGTAAACCCAATTGAGGTGGGTCATTTCCCTTTGTATGGTAATGGATCGTTAGTGTGGTAGGCTCTTAAGTTAGGATCTCAAGTAGTGAAATATGGATTATTTTGAAAAGTGGGGAGAGGGGAGAAGGTACGATTTTGGACAGATTCATGGGATCAATACCCACCTATCATTTTTTAATTCCCTAAACTACAACCAATAAAAACAACCATGGAAACCAGGGATTGGGTCCAAATTAAAATTTATTTCAACACTAATCAGCTGGGGGATTATAAGTTTAAGCAGTTTAAGAAGTTGGATGAGTGGCCAATTTCAATCCCTTTGGATTTGACACCCATCACGACTAAAATCTTGGCATAAATATTTCTCATATGTAGATATGATGAGGATGAGTTAACTTGGGGCTATGGGAGCCTTGGTGTCTACATAGTGAAAAATGGATATGATAAGATCCTTCCAGAGCCTCATCCTTGTGCATATTAGGTTGAGGATTGGATAAATATTTGGCAGTCCAAGGGTTGGCTGAAAGTAAAAAATTTTGCCTAGAAGTTCATGCATAATGGAATTCTTACTTTTGATAATCTTAGATGTAGGAGAATCATTGTTCCATCTCAATGTGTTTTATGCTACAAGAGTGAGGAAACAACTAATCACTTGATGTTTGAGTGCCCATTCACATGCCAGATCTAAGAGAGATGTTTTTTATATTATAAAATTTGAGTTAATGGTGATTTGAATTAGATTAATATTTGGAAAATATGGAATATGGGTATATTTAAATATAAATCTCTATATTGGTTGGGATCTCGAATTAAACCTCATTTGGTGGCAAGTGTGTTTGGAGAGAAATGCCAAAAAAATTAGAGAAAACTTTTCATTTTTAGATGGAGTTTGATAGGTGATTTGGAGTAAAGTCATAGAAACTGTGGTAGTGTATTCTAAATAGGAAACTTATGTTGTTATAGGAACAATGGATAAGGAATTTGAAGTGTAAGAGGGGCAGGATAGAGCTAGTTAGAAACCACCCCTAGAAGGTTGGATTAAAATTAATACTGATGGAGTTGTAAAAGGCAATTTGGGTAGAGCTAGAATTGGAGTGGTTTACCGGAATCATGTTGGAACAATGCTTTATTAAAAATTGCAAGGCTTGGTAAGGGCCACAAACAATGAAGTGAAAGCCTTAGCTATCAAATTTGCTTCTATTTTGGCAATAAAACAAGGTTACAGGAGGATAATCCTAGAATTATATTCTCAAATAATGGTTGGAGCTATAGATTGTATGAGGAACTTTTCTTTGAAGAAATGGAGGTTGAGGATTCTTGTCACTCAAATTAAGTAATTGTGGAGGGAATTAGATGATGTGATTCTAGTTTATGTGAGTAGAGATATAAATAAAGTGGCAGACTTCCTAGCTAAGATGGGCACTGAGAAGGAGGTAGGGGTTTAGTGGCATAGTGACATGGCTATTGAGGATGAGATGATTAGGCAGGTTGGTGAGAAAATATAGTGTTTAGCTAATTTTGACAACCATTCTAGAAATATGGTTTAGGAGATTTGTGCTCCAATGTAGATATTATTTTACATTTGTAAACAGGTGAACAACTATTGTAGAAATATGGTTTAAGATATTTGGCTCCAATGTAAATATTATTTTACTGTTGTAAACATGTGTTCTCTTTGGCTAAGTCTGGGAGAAGTTTCATCCCAACTTGTAAATTATCCTTGTTTTAATACAAGTTTTTTCAAATTATTTTTCACAAAAAACTTGACTTTCTTCTAGGTTACCCAAAATAGTCCTCACATATGTAATTATTTGGAAAATATAAGTTAGTCATAAAATAAACTAATAATTAATGTGATATAAAAAATATTTAAAATATTACAAACATAGATTCTAGAATCTATTGGAAATTTTTAGCACCTATGATCTCAAAGTGATTCCCATGGATCTAAATAGAAAATAGAAGATATAGCTTCCATGGATTCCAAATTTTATCTTGCCATAGACATGTGGGATAAACCAAATAATCTCAAAGCATTTTTTAGACATATTACTCCCTATAATTTAGATCATTGCTAAGTGTTTATCAATGATGCATAGATTATATAATCCCTTATTAAAGGATCTCAACATGCAAAATACAATAATGAATATGGAGATGACATTATGGATGGGATAATTCAAGTAAAGACTATTCAATTTTTGAAGTGTTAATCGTGCTAGAGAGTCTATTTAATCCTAATGATATCATTAAAATTTCAATTATCAAAGTAAATTCATATTCATATCATCTAGTTAAAATCACAAAATAAAACAACATGCTTCTAGGGAACTAATATATCAAATAAAAAATAAATCTATTCAAATAACTCTATGGAAAGTATGAATATATCATTGCCTAGACATATGAAGGCTTAAGATCTATGATAAGACATTAAACACACTATTGAGCTAGACCTTGTGCTAATAGCAAAAGGCTCTCAATCCAATGATCAAATTAGTATATCCTTAAGCTACAATAGGCACAAATCATCTTTCCCATCAAGTATTCTATGTTAGCAAGAAAATAGTTTTGGTGTGCAAAATGAATGGATGCATATGGCTTTATGTTGAATTTAAATATTTGAATAGAGCAAATATTTAAATGAGTGTTATCTTCTATTTTCAATTGGAAAAAGTTTATAGGAAGTGTTCGGGTCTCAAATAGTGTCCTTACTTGATGGATTTTCAAGAGATAATCAAATATGGGTCAAATATTATGATCAATACAAAATAATATGCACCACAAAGTGGAGGACCTTTGCTTATCATATAATGCCTTATAGTTTATCCAATTTTGGAGTCACCTTTTATAGAGTCATGAACATTTTTTTTGTAGGCCTAATAGACAAAATCATCCTCATATACTTCAATGACTTGATTGTTTTTCCAAGAATAGTGTAAACACATTGAACATCTAGAATAATTTTTAAAATATGTAGGGAGCATAGAATATTAATAAATCCTAATACAACTATATTTATGGTTATATAATGGAAGCTCCTAGATCATATCATGTTAAAAGAGGGTCTTACAGTTGATCCTTATATAATCGAGGCAATACAAGAATTGATTCTACCTTTAATAACTAAAGGAATTAGGTCATTCCTTAGGTTGACTCAATTTAGGGTCAAATTCAGAGATAATCTTGCATAGTTGAATCAATCCATCACCAAAATGTTGAAAATATATGATACATTTGCTTAGACTAAAGAAGGGAACTAGAATTTCCAAAATATAAAATATGCAATCATAAAAGCCCCCATTCTTACTAATCTAGATCTCTCTAAGGATTTCAGATTGTATATATGTGGAACTAATGAAAGTATCATCATTATCCTAACTCAAAAGGATGATAAGAAATATTAACATGCAATATTTGTTTTTGCTTGATAAAAATGGGTTGTACTTGGTTCCCCCACCCTTAAAAAATTGCATCTCTCTTCTTTAGAGCTTGAGATTTTACAAATAGATACACTTATCATCTCAATTGAGATGCTATAGTTAGAAACCTACATCATTTTACATAAAATGTCTAAATTCTTGATCTTCATTTTCTAGATTTTTTCCAAATCTTTGCATGAATACAATTACTCCAAAATTTAGAATCTTTCTTAACATTTTCCTATAGCGGCCTTCACAATGTCAAAACTTCACCTCTACTATCTATGCCTTGCATCTTAGTAGAGCAATATTTCCAAAACATCATACTAACATAGTCTGCTTTACCAAATCTAGATTGCTAGTTTCCTTCCTGAAACACAAGTGCAACCACAAAATAATAATAAATAGTCTAAATGAACACACATTATTGTTACAAAATAAAACAAATATTACCAATGGAAAAAATTAAAGTAAATATTAATCGTTAATTGATTTAGGTAATCAACAATTTTTGTCAGCTTCAACTAAACTTTCTACTTCCTCTAATCATGGAAAGGAGATGTTAACTTCATGATCCTCAATCAAAACTGATGAGGCCTATAAATGCCTCATTATTACACTATGTTTGACATATTAAAAACTGCCATATTACCAAACATGACAAATTAAATTGCCAAATAGTTTATTAAAATATATTAATTGTTAAATGTTTGCATGATTTTATGTTAAGAATATTATACCCCTATTTTGACTATTTTAGCATTTTATGACTGATTTTGCTTGATTAAGTAGCAATTAAAACATGTATTTCAATTATCCAAATGTGGTATGCTGATTTCCATTAATTTCACAAAGGTTTTTTACTGTTTTCCCACATTTTTAACTTGTTTGAAATCCACATTGGAGCCAAATTTCTAGGACTGTCATAAATCTGGAAATCTGCAGAGGACAACCATATAAAAACCAACAAGTTGTCACTTTATAGGAGCACCTTGAAGTTGTCAGAAAAAGCAAGCAAAAATATATGGAATGTGTTCACAGAGACTAAAGAAGACTTCTGACCTACTTGGATGCATTCCCACTTGGTCTAAATGGACAACAGCAGGGCATAACAAAACAAAGACAGTTGTGCAGTAGTTTTACAGTTTTTGTACAGTTTTACATCATCCTAGCATGGCTTGCTAATAAATGGAATGCATGAGTTTTGTAGAAACATATATTTATTTATGTTTTATATTTCCAAAAGTGCTAAACTAGAAAAGAGCACCAAAAGTGTAATTGTTGCAGCAGAAACAGGGAAATACAGGTTTATCATGTAAATTCCAACCAGCTGCCAATGAATGGTAGGGCATGGAATTTACCAATAGAGGAAGATAAAAATGATTGCAATCACCTCCTGGGAGTTAGGATAAATGGCCTACCTAAACAAACCTACCAAAATAGATGTTTTAAATGCATTTTGGGCATAAAGTACACCTACAACCAGTTATTTCAAAGATCTTCAAAATAATAGGGAAACACGCCTCTTTTTAAAAATTTGTTGTTTTTAAGTGGTTGAATGGGTGAATCAAGGAGGAGGAGATATAGGAATAACCTTCTACAGCTTTCCCCACCATTCCCTACTACCATGAGGTACAACTCACAAGCAAACCCTCATTGATGCAGCCTACCCTGTCCTGAAATAGACCCAATTAGTTGTAGAATATTAGGCAAATCAAATGTAAAATAGAAATAGGATATTTTGTGCATGTAAAATAGATATTAGATATTATAAATAAGATAGCTCCCATATTGGTAGAGCTATTAGGAAAATAGGAGTTAGCAGTAGTAGATTCATATTGTAACAGAGTGCAACAACAGAAAAGTGTAATGTTGTTTCTAGAATAAATAAAAGTGTAGTTTTTTTATTATATATATTATGCATAAGTGTGTGACATCTAGCAAGTAAGAGGAGTTCTTATACCTTCTTCTATAAAAGGAAGCAAGGGCCACTTCTAGGCCTAGGAGAAGGACTGACAAGACATGTTTTCTTCTGATTTCTACTGCAACAGAATTTAGTTGAATATTTGTCAATTTCATATTTGTTTCACACTAAATTTTGTTGCAGTTTCATGATCTATTTCCATGTTTAGAATAAACTTGTATATTTCCTAAATGTGTGTTCATTGATAGATTAAGTTATTGTTCCATGTTTCAGCAAGTTGCAGTATTGTTTCAATTTCTTTACTTTCAACAACTTTTACCAGTTTTTTGCATTTTTTCCTTTTTTTGTTAGCTATTGTGACAAAATATTGACAAAATTATGAAACAGAAAACTGACAAGTGTTAACTTGTGTGTTTATTTCAAGTAATTTCCCTTCTATAAAAGTAATTAGATTCAATTTTTGCAATTGTACTTGGATTTTAGTTTCTGCAATTTAGAATCAAGTTTCTATTTTTACAAGAAAATTAGTTTATTTTATGCAAGATAGCATTAAAATGTGATCTAAAACCCCCACATAATATGTTCTACCAATAAAACCTGTTGCTCCCAAATGAACTAAACTACAACCCTACTTAAGTCTTCTCTCATAAATAGCCTTGGACACCGCCCTGGATTGACAAATCATTGAGATTAAATGATGCTATTAATGACACGCATAAAAAATCCCTCTATTGTCTAGCTTATATGCATGTTTTTTTCCTTCTCTTAATATATGTGTAAACATGATTTCTTCAGACTCTTTAGCAAGATCTTTAATTTCCACAATTATCTCTTGTATGTTCTATGGAGCCTTTACTTTCCTCAAAATTGTATTTATTACTATGAGAGAATAACATTCCATCCAAAATCTATGTCATTTCATTTTTTTACATGTTTTTAACCCTTCTAAAGCTGCCCAAGCTTTAGCTTCATTATTTGTCTTAAATCCACAATTGAAAGTATAATGAGACAAAATATCTCCTCTATTATTTCTAATTATTCCTCCTCTTGGTCCTGGGTTTCCTTTATATTCTCCATAGAAATTTAATTTAACCCACTCCACATCTGATGTTTTTCAATTTATATTCTTTACCTTATTTTTGCTTCTCTTTTACCCAATATCATAACTCCATTTAATGACTTGACTTCATCTACCAAGACTCTTTGCTTCCAAATTAGGGATTGTGTGAGTTGATAGGGTTGGTTTAAACTCCTCTATGGCTAAACATATCTTATTTTTTATTACCTCTAAATTGCTTTCCTTTCCTTTAAATATTCTTCTATTACTTTCTAGCCATATAGTCTAAAGTATTGTATCTTTTGATATATCCCATTTTGTCTATAAAGCCTCACGTTTATAAGTGCTCTGTCATTGCTTTAACCAATATTCAATTTGACTATTCATCCCCATGCATTTACCAAACATATTAATAATCCATTGCCATAGATTCTAAACTATTGAGAAATATCCCAAGAGATGGTCAATACTCTCCTCCTTATTACAGAAAACACATTTATAGGGGCCATGAAATCTCCTTTTCATAAGGTTATCCTAGGATAAAATTCTTCTATGACCTACTAGCCAAACAAACATTTTGACTTTAGGAATGCTTGGGCTATCCCAAATATCTCTTCAAATTCTAGTGATATTATTATTATATCCACTTCTTGTTGTGTATTCTTCTGAGCTATTCAACTCCCAAATCAATTTATCCTTGGAACCTCTCCAAATCATCATTATAGTTGTTATCTTTCTACTCAATTGCCTCCTAGAATCAATGTCTTGTATACTGGTAAAAAAATCTTATTTCCATTTGTATCTTCCTTCTCAATCCTTGTACAAAATATTTGAAACCCTATCACCGTATTTTTCTTGAAGCAATCTCATCCAAGGTTTAAAAATTGGATCTAAATTGAGTGGTATTTTATCACACCAAGTATCCATCCAAATAGAATTTTTTCTCCAGTTCCTACCACTCATCTTAAACCTTTAATCATAAGATCAATATATTTTTTTAAACCATTCCAAAGATCAGAACCATTTGAAAGAGAGAATGCAGTAAATATTAAACTTGGGTCATTGGGATCAACATACTTACGTAGAATAATTCTTGCCCATTTTCTTTGACTCTCTTTATACAATCTCTAGATAATGTTTTCCCTAATATCTAAATTTACATCTATAAGAGCTCTTAAACCAAGACCTCCCCTAGTTTTTTCATCACACAACTTGCTCCATTTCACCAAAGAAAATTTCCTTTTATCATGTAAACCTGACCATAAAAAGGATCACATAATAAATATTAAACTTTTTTCAACTGATTTTGGCATAGAATACAAAGACATATAATATATTGGAATGGCTTGTAAGACTAACTTAATTAACTGCACTCTTCTTGCTAATGATAACCATCTACCTTTCCAAGATAGAATTTTATTTTTAACTTTACTAATAAATGGATTCCATAAATATATCCTCATTCTCCCCTCAAATAAAAGCATCCCTAGATAAGTTGTTGTCAAATTTGCCTCCTCCATTTGAAACAACCTACAAATCATTTCTTTGATATTAGCAAGAGTGTTAAGAAAGTAAATTTTGGATTTAATCCTATTAATTTTTTGCCCTAAATCTCTTTCATACTCTTTTAAAAATTTATTCAAAGCTTTGGCCTCATTTATACTTGCCCTTCCAAAAAGGGTTGTATCATCTATAAATTGTTTATGGGTGATGTTATTGATGTTATTACTAATATTAAGTCCACTTATAAACCCATATTTGTAAACCTTATTTAAGTTCCTACTCAAAACTTCTACCATAATAATGAAAAAATAAGGAGATAGAGGATCTCCTTGTCTAAGGCCTATATTGGCTTTAAAATATTTTATCACTAACCTATTGACCAACACTGAATAAGAAATTTTAGAGACACAAGATTTAATACATCTACCACATTTCTTATCAAAACCAATCTTATCTAAAACTACTAAAAAAATCCATTTAACCCTATCATAGGCTTTACTCATATCAATTTTTATTATCATAGCTTTCTCTTTTCTTGAAGTTGTTGAATGTATAACTTCATGAGCTACTATGATCCCATCCAAAATTTATTTCCCTTTCACAAAACCTCCTTGCTCTTCTGAAATAATTTTATCTAATCATGGCCTTAATCTATTTGCCATCACTTTGGAAATAATCATATAAGCCATATTACATAGGCTTATGGGTCTAAAATAATCAAAAAAATCATCGTCCTTCTTTTTAATAATTAGGGTAAGATAAGTTGCAATGTTTTTATAAGGAATGTATTATTTTACCCTAGACTATTCCACTGCCACCAATAAATAATCCTTCACTATATCCCCAATTGTGTTGGTAAAAAGCTATAGAGAGCCCATCTAGACCAGGGGATTTATCCTTATTAAAAGATAAAATATATAAATGAACTTCTTCTAGAGTAATAGGCTCCATCAGTTTCCTATTGTCTTCATTTGTTATAACTAAAGGAACATCTTGAAGAAGTTTATCATTAATAATTTTGGTCTCCTTTGAACCTAGAATATTCTGATAAAAATACTTAGCCTCTTTTTTTAATTTCACTCAGATCTTTAATACAAACCCCATGTATTGATTTAATTCTACCAATTCTAGAATATCTTTGTACTATAGCCATCCTATGAAAAAACTTTGTATTTTTATCTCCTTCTTTTAACCAAGTCTGTCTTGATTTTAATATCCAAAATTTCTCTTCCTTACTCAAAATGTTATGATATTCACTAAGAAAATCCCTTTCCTCTAATCTTGCAGTATTTTCATCACCTTTTTGAAATTTTTAAAGTTTATCTTTTAGTTCTTTCTTCTCAAAAATATTTTCAAAGGTGTTCTTGTTCCATTATTTTAATCTAGATGCCATAGCTTTAATTTTGTTTGGAAGATCATACAACCCACCATTACCTAAATAATTCCATGTTTGAGCTATCATATCAACAAATTGAGGATGGTCTTCCCACATATTCTCATATTTAAAATATGATCTTTTTTTGAATTCACTAACCACCATTTTAACTCTTATTGGCCAATGATTTGAACCAATCCTTGTTAAGGTATTAATTTTAGCACAAGTTCCTTCATCTAGCCAATGATCTGAGAGAATGCATCTATCTAATTTTTTTGCTATTAGGTTCTAGCCTCTCTTATTGTTGTTCCAAGTATAGTTGTCTTCTTCAAACTCAACTTCCCATAGATTGTTGTTTTGAATAAAAGCTAGAAAATATTTCATACTTTGGGTCAATTTCCTAATTCTCCCGAAATTTTCGTTTAGCTTGGTAATGGCATTAAAATATCCAATGATCATGAAATGGGTTTCTTGATATTTACTTATCATAAATGCCTCAATCCCACTTCAAGCTTCTAATATACCTGACTGAGTTGTAGGACCATACACATTGATAAGGATGAAGTGAATATCAACAAAGTAGCAATTGACTAAAGCGGCTATCCAATGCCTAGTTTTATGAATTGTTACACTAGAGGTTATATAAGGATTCCAAAAAGTTATAATTCCACCTACTACTCCTTTAGAATCTATAGCATCCCATTCACATCTTGCCCAAACTGCTTTCATAGTTTTTAAAAATTTTGCTTTTGTCATTTTATTTTCCAGGATATAGAGAATATCAGTTTTATTACTTAAACATAGGTCCCTAATACACCTATTCTTTGAGTGGGCATTAGCACCCCTTATATTCTATGAGATGATAATCATTCCTCATTAGGGTATTTTGGCCCTCTTGCGTATTACCAATATAATATTGTTGTTTGATAAAGAGAAGTTCAACCAACTTAGTTTGTGTTCCTTTATCTATGTTAGCTCTTGCTTCCCTGGATCTTGCTTTATAATTTGAGGGTTTTCCTCTTTTTGCCTTGCCTATATTAGGAGTAGATATTATTATTCTATTCCTCAATATTCTTTCACCATTTTTTTTCAACATATTTATCCTCTCATGTCTTTATTATAGAAGCTTTTGACTTATCCTGCTCATTTTCTAGTATTTCCTTATTAATTGCAAAGGTATTAAATTCTAAAACTATATTTTATTTACCAATTATTTTCTCTTGAATTGTGCATGGTACTTCAAGAGAGTCTTCAAAATCTGATGAAACACATTCCTTGGTTTCATCGAGAATGTTCTTCCTTAAATTAATATCATATTGAATAGACGATTCCTTGCTAATATGTTGAAATTGTTGTCCTGTGTCGTCTAAGTTTTGATCTACATTTTCTTCATAGGCTAAATCCTCAAAAGATTTGGAATTTCTTTCAGTATCCTTTCTTATTGGTCTCCACTATCCATTTTCTTTTATTTTTCCATTTTTGAAAGTTTAAAACCATCTTTATCCATAACCATTTGTAAATTTCTCTTATGATTTTTTACAAATGATTTTGTTAGGCTCTTCTTAGGGCATGATCTCTCAATATGCCCCACATCATGACATCTTCTACATCTAAAAGATATGTTTTTATAATATATATTTTGGATCCACATCTTATCCCCATACTTAAGAATGATTATGGTAAATCTTTATTTATATAAATCATGACCAATATTTGAGCATAAATAGCCAAAAATCCATCTTTTTTTGTATCTGAAATCTCAAGTAATTCTCCTAGAGTGTTGCCTATTGCCTTGAAGGTATCTATTTCTCAAAATTCAATGGGTAATCCAAAAATCCTAACCCAAATTGGTACTAGGGATAGATTTACATCTTCAGGTGAAAAGCCTTCATACCAACGGGTAAGGAAGAGCCCTACTCTTCCCATAAACCAAGGACCCCCTTTTAGGATTCTTTCTCTTTCTTCCCTAGAACAAAAAATTACTAGGAATAAACCTTTGGTAATAAATGATAGAAACACTCCCAGAAAATTCCAACTCCTATCAATCCATTTTCTCAAGGTTGAAGCCCTTGGCCAATACCCATTAAATTTACCAAAAACCACCCTATCTTGGAGCAATGAGGATCTCTCTGAGGTGCGCTCACTAACATCTACCACTAGTGATTATTCTAAGGATTTAAATATAAATCGACCCATGAAAAAAAAACTAAAACTCAAAATCTAATGAAATTTATCTAAAAGTTCTATAAAAAATATAATATTTGATAACAATCTTATAAAATTTTCATGCACAATTTCTAAGATAAAGAAAGGGGAAAAAAATTAGCTAGAAAATTCTTTTTCTAGATATTATATCTTGCCTCATTGAAGTCCTAGCCCTTCATTGCTCTTCCCATCGTTCGAACCCTAGTTGGCAAATATTTACAATTTTGTTTTTCGCAACTTAAAAAATTGTCATTGCCCTTGTTTTGAATGGTTGACTTCACAGGGTCGTATCTCCCTCAATATTGCTCAGATTTTTGCATATGACCACTCATTTTAAATCTATTCAAATCTATGACCAATATTCATGATCCAAGTACTCCATAATTATAAAGAGTGATTTACCTTCATAAAAAATAAGAATTTTCCATGATGAAGGCTCTAAGGAAATTTAAATATTATTTGTCCCAAATGAATACTATAATTGTATAGTATATATTGATGTAATATCTATAATGTTACATTATGAATTAGGATAATAGAAGGTATACTATATAAATAAAATCCAAGAGTTCAACATAAAAATCAATCAAACTATATTGGTTCAAGGAAGAGCCCTATGTGAAAACCTAGCTATGTCATCTCCAAAGGAAAAATTAGCAATAGTAGAGGAAATTAAACTAGATGGTTAACATATGTGTTGTATATATTGAAATAAACATGATGATAATAAATGTTCTAGGATATTTGACACAAAAAGAGAAAGTTATATCCATATAAAAGGCCACTCACTTCACCTAGATAGATAATATTCTATTATAAAAGGGATTTTATGGATTATTTCTACATGCATGAAGTAATAAAGGATAAATACTTTGATTAAAGGATATACTAATAAAGGGGATACAATTCCACTCAAACCATGACTCACAAGATCCCACCTCATAGTCTCCATCATTGTCCTAGAAGCCACAATCTCACACTCAAGTGGTCCTGTAATGATAATCGTTACGGTACCATCCAAACCTTGCTTGATCATGGCTCGAGCCTCATATCTCTCTCATAACTCTCTCTATATTGGATCTAAGGCTGATAATAATAACATGATCGGTGGCATGTTCCTCCATGACCTAATACAAGGATGACTAAAGCCTATAAATGGTTCCTCCACTATCCATCTATGCTCAAGCCATCTCATCCCTAAGTCGAGCTACCTCATATCTAACTTTCGTGACCTTCTCCACTTGCAAAACCTTTGAAGCTACTAACTGGCTCCTCACCTCCTCAAAATTACAATGAAGTACCCTCAAATTTTTCACTGTAGCCTCCACAATTATCCTATTAGGACCCACACCTCTACTAAGATTCAACCCTGCTCCACCAAAACCCTACCTGGATCCTAGACATGATGCCCCTCCATCTGCTAGGGCATACAATATTGGGATAGTAGTCAAGGAAGATAAATCTAAAGGATCTAACATCCTCATACTTCACTTGGTCATCATCCTTTGCCATCCCTCTCTCCTGTAATTATGTGTAGCCACTCGTAAGGCACTCAAAATATCCTAAAATATCTGCCTATCGTCTCTTAGTGGTGGACCCATAGTCAATCGATGAGGTCTAAACCATATATACCAAGCATCGTAGTCTGTTGTCACCCCTACATCATAAAATGTAGGAGTCGAGATCATGGGATCATCCTCATTAGACTCCAGGTGGGACAAAGGATCCATGGGATCACACTAGGTCTCATGATGCACTCATCATATCCAAACCTCCCCAATAGTTGGTACTCCCTATACCTCTCGAAATTGATAAGTCACTTGATCATATCAATACAACTCATAAGCCTTTTTCCCATAATCTATCCATTTAACATATCTCACTCTAGATAGCTCCTTGTATTCTCAAACCACACATATACACCTCACAAAAACTACCATGTGATATGCACCATCGCATATCATCAATAAGATGCCCTACCCATGTCAAATTATAATGCAAGGTATGACTGCATCTATTCCATCTATAAATTGTAGGTCTCTCAGTTTCAGTCCCCCTCTTCACCATTATAGGTCATCAAATAGCTATATGTTCCCATACCCAAACTTGAAGCAAAGTGTAGTAAGTCAAACTCTAACCCTACCTGTAGACCACCCTGTACAAAGTATGATATAGTCTGGATAAGATAGTTGGGGTCCACGCATAAACTATTTTATTTTCCCTCAGTATTTTTGTAATTCATCCCCATCCCCATGGCATGAAAATCCTATTGGTATCACTCATCATCAGTCCAGATACCACCACGACCAAAAGTGTAGTACTTCGATCAATGTGCCCTCCAATGTAAGCATCATTGATCCTCAACCCCTTCCTCATCCCTAAAAATTCACCATCCTCTAAAAATGTTAGTTTCCAATAATAATCTTCATCCCAAATGAATAGGTACACCTCATACTGGCACCTTGAGGATGTACCATACATCCAAAGTAACAGTCATCTCACCCATCGATAATCTAAAGGTGTTGGTGGACGGATACTACCTCTTCGTAAGAGTTAATAGCAATGAGCGATCAAACTCTAACTTATGCATATAGGTGACATAGTATAGCCCTATCACCAACAAAAGTGCCACATCCTCAATATTTTGCTCACCCTCTAGGATGCTCCCCAATAATTTAGGAGGACACTCCCTGCTCGTCCGAACCTTGATCGCCTACCAAAAATCCATTTAAAAGAATAAATTATAAAGCTCATAAAATCATATTATAATTTTCCAAGAACACTACCATTAGATAGCCCTCGAAAAGAGCTTTTTGACAAGTATAAATATGACTATATTTGCACACGTATCGAAGTCAAAAAATACAAAGAAAATTTAATTATCCTTAACCAAATTCACCACTGGTGCCAAATTTACCAATGCCAAATTTACCATTGGGACCAAAATAACTAGTGGAACCTCTACCAAATTCATCGTTGGCACCACATTCACCACAAGTTTCAAAAAAATGGATAAAAATACCCTAAATGCAAAAAATTTGAGTCAAAACAAATGCCTACCTCCCAGTCTCGCTTTGATACCTTAACTGTCCCTCAAACCACATCAGCATAATGCGTCCATCCTCAAATATGATCTATCCTCTCCATCCACTCTATCTCACCCTCTCTAGCTTTCTATAATGGGTAAAATTTCAAATAAGGTCGCTTTCACCTCCTCTTTTACCTTTTAAACCTTTAGTCTATCAACGCTAATCGATCTAAGAACCTCGTATCTCAAAAAAATTCTTTGAAACTTATAATAAAGCACATGGTTTTTTAGGAGATCATGTTTCCAGGGTAAGAAGATTTCATAGGACCAAACAATTGTCTCTAAATATTGAGGCACATAAAACGAGGCATATATACAAAATCATCAAAAATAGCAAAAATATCAATTGACTCTACAAATCAACAAAGCATCACAATAGCAATACAACATAGCATCAAAATTGAGTATCAAAACTTAACTTTTGATGTAACATCTCAGATATCATGTCAAAACTAGGGCAAAATGTAGACACCCAATTTTGACACACTAGTCGTAACTTCCCAAAATTGGTCATAAACACTCCAAAACTTCCCAAAATTAGTTCTAAAATTCACAAAACATCAAATTTCTCATTTCCCATCACTTTGGGCATCAAATTTTACCTTTATTAAGTTCAGTACTCTAACCAAATTTGGCAAGTTGAGTGGCGAATTTGGCAAAACTATTAGCCAAAACTAGTTTTTACCAAGTTTGCCACCCCTTTGGCAAATTTAGCTAGTGGAAAATTTGGAAACTTGTTAAAATTTCAAATTGACCAAAATTTGATCTGATTCTTTACCAAATTTACCACTCAAAACCAAATGTGCCACACCTATGGCAAATTTGGTAAATAGTGGTGAATTTGGCAAAACGATCGAGAATCTTCCACACAAACCAATTAGGCATGGATTAAGCTTCATTTCACCTCCATAATTGATCTCGCATGCTCCAATAAGGTCTAATATGAATTGGTTTTAATTAATCTTATCCTCTCATTCCCTCTAAGTCCCCTCCCAAATCCTATTTAAGGAGGTCATGGGACAAGCATTTGGCAAGGAATTATACTGTAGCAAATCTTTGCCCATATTTTTCTAGCATCCTTTCTCTCATAGCATTTCTCTATTCCAAGTTCTTCTCAAGTATTACTAAGTCTTCATCAAGCATTTGAGCATCCTTTGTGAGCATTAAGAGCAATTCAAGCAAGGCAAGGAGGACTTGGGAGCAAGGAGGTCACCATTGGAGGCAAGAAAGAGAGCTCTCCTATCTTCTATCTTCTCTCCTCTCATATTGGCTTCATAGCATTTTGTCCTTTAGGTTTTAACCTTCTAACTTATCATATCTCTTTTATGTTTTCCATCTTTTATGCTCTATTTTCTCTTGCAAGGTTTTAATTCTTCTCTTTGGCAGCCCCTAACTCTGTTTTGCAGCATCTTAACAATGTTTTTATGGCTCTCTTGTTCAATTATAGCATCCTTATTATTATCTTTAACATTTATTTGTAGGCTTATTTTAGTTTACATTTACCATTTTATCTCTAATCCTCTATATTGCAGGATTTTCATTATACTCTTTCTTGCATGTTTTGAGATAAAATCCTACTAATTCTCTTGACTACAACTTGTATATCTTGACTACAGTATACTAACCTATTTTATCTTCCTCCATGCCATTTTGATTTCATATATTAAGCAATTTTGCATTCTATTTCCCCTTGTTCAAGTATTTCAATAGCTTTTCTTTCATTTCATGAACTCTATTTTTAAGTAAAATTTCTTATCATTTGAGTGCTAATTTGCTTTTTATCAAGTTAAATTAGTTGTTTTTTACATTTACTAACATTTATTATTGGATTTTAGATCCTTAATACTTCTGTTAAATCAAATTTCAGTCCTATTTTCACATACTTGCATGTTGTCCATTTATTTAAAAGTTTTGAGCAATTCTTAACATAGTTTATCAAATTCTATTATTTTATATTGTATTTTTTTTATATATAATTTTTTGAGGTTAGGTTTACCCTAATATATCATTCCTTAGCCTTCTTATTGCACCCCACAACCCTTTATAACTTTGATTTATCATATTTGCAGACCCCTAGGGGGTTTCATTTTTTCTCCTACTACTAAAATTGCAGTCCTTAAATTCTCTATTTTAGAGGTTATCAATTTCAGAAAAAACCCTATTCAAATTGATCCTAAATTGGCCAAGACCAAATTCACCACCCTTGTGGCAAATTTTCCAAAACCAAGTTTTAGAGGTTCAATCCTCTAATTTTTTATCCATAGACCTTATAGATCATATTAGGATCCTTCCCACCAAATTTCAGCCCAAAAGCACAATCATAACCTGCTAAAACCAACCTCAAAGCCTCAAAAACCTCATCCAAGAACAAATTTTCCACCCCTATGGTGAATTTGGCAAACAAAGTAATAGAACCAAATTTACCACTTAGACCAAATTCACCAATGGCAAATTTGGCAACAGACCAGATTCCACTCCAAGAGGTAAGCATAATCTTTTTTTTCATCAATACGGGGTCTGATTAGCTATTTAGATAATTTTTTACCCTATACAACCCTCAGAAAAACCCCGTAAGACATAAAACCTAAATTTTTTAGTTTGTGTAGGTTCTACCAAATTCACCACTCATGTGGCGAATTTGGCATCAATGGCAAATTTGGCATTTTTTAGTGGTAAATTTGGCATATAAAATTCAAGAGAGGTAATTCGGCCTCTTGGTGCATCCTTAGCTCAACAATTTGATTTTCTCTGCATTCTATTTTTTATTTTCTACTATTCTGAAAACATAAATCTTACCTATTTGGGGAAATTAAGGAATCCTAGTTAATAAAACCCAAATCATTTACAAAACCTTATAATTTAGTCACAAAACACCTTAGTTTCTTTAAAAAAAACTAAAACACTAATCGATCAAGGAACCCTAGGCTTATTTTTAGTATTTCCTTCATATTCAGGTACTTAGGAAAGAAATTGAAAATCATATAGTTGCATTTAGGCTAGCTTGTTTGATTGCATCTCTCTTTGTTTACCCTAAAATCGAAATCTCCTTAGTCTAGTGCATTTAAAACTTGAAGTGCATATAGGTTAGATCTTGTTTGTTTGCATTTGTGTGATTTAAACTAAGCATTGCATCTTAGATGATTTTTGATGATTTAGGTTCAAATAACCATTAAGGCTCGATAAAGAGTCAATATTAATAGAGATACAAAACTTTTAGGTGTTTGTCTTAATTAAACCCATAAACATCGCAAAAAAAAGCATTACATCAACCTTCATACAACATTAGAAAAAAGCATAAAAGTAGGGGTCTAGTTGTGTTTAGGATTTTCATATCCTCAAGATCTCCTTTGTAAAGATATCCTCATGTGGAGAAGCATATATTCTAATGAATCTCCCTCACGCACACCTAACATTAATTAGATCTAAAAGGAAAAGAACACGAGGTTTTCTCGTCATCTACAATTAGAAATAAAAAAGAGAGAAAGATCCAATAAACAAAAACAAAGAAGAACATATCAAAGGGATATTCACATGGGAAAATAAAAGTAAATATTATAAGTGTTTAAAATAAATGGGGCTAAGCCCACAAGTAAAAATAAAAAGTGGTGATGAAATGATATTTTGGAATGCTAGGGGCATGAATAAGACCCCTAAAAAAATAGGTATTATAAAAGTGATAGGTTGTTATATTAAACATGTTTATAAATATGGAAAGTGGGTTGCAAACATTTTAGTCATTTGTAGTGCTGCTTTTCATCTTGACAAAATTCAAATTTTAGAAGGCAACTAGACAAGTGAGACTTTGTCTTAATATAAAACAATAATGAGATGATTGCACAAACATAACATTTTGAGTAAGAAGACAAATACTTTGATAGAAATGCAAATTAAGAATACCTTTGATAAAAAGGAAAGTTGGATACGGTTTAATTAACTTGATAGCAATGTAATAAGAGCAAAGTAATGTTTGTTATTTTAATGGGAGTAGCCCCCAATGGAAGTCACACATAGCTTCTTCTTTTTTAAATATATGCAAAGGTTATGGATTTTATTACAAAGATCAAGATAACCATCAAGAATGGATAGAGATATATTATAATTGAGGGGAATTTGGATATTGTTATTAAATCCATCAAGAGAAAAATAAATGAAAATATTGGGTTAAAATTAGCATTATACTTGATTTTCATTAATTATTGACAAATGTAGTATCATGGAAATGTTTGCATATCTATGAGTATGTTAGATTTTGAGGATATATGCAGTGGGAGAGATCTAACACAAGTCCTAATAAGATGCAAAAAATATGAGAGAAAGTGATTCTACAATATGATTGAAATATACTATAAATAGAAAGTGGAAAAAATACAATGCAGTATGGAGGTGATGGTCACTCCATTAATATAAGCTAAAGAACTACATTGTACTCCATACAGGAGTTCTACCACTATCTACTACTCTCTACTATAATGCACTTGATATGCTTGATATGTATTTGATATCTCTATGAGGCCCTTTATATAGGAAGATAGATTCCTTGGCCAACACTCTACCTAGTTGTACAAGGGGACACCTTGCACATTACAACTTGCACATTGACACTTGTGCATTTATTACATTGCTTGAAGTAAGTAGCTAACTTCCCCCTAAAGTAATCTCCTACTCTAACTATGTACCAAAGGTGGTACATTTACATGACCCAAATGATGTAATATACTCTAACTCTAACACCCTCCTGTATTACATTATTTGGGTATTGAAGATTTCAATCTTCAATATGGATCTTCTTCTATTGGGTACTGGAACTTGTATCCTCCTTCATTGCTTACTGTAATTTGATCAAGCAAGTAGTTCGTGTCTTCATATGATGCAAAGAGAGTTGTAGCTGAGGGTTCTTCAGTATTTTGAAAATGCCTGTCTGGTTCAGTCTTTATGGTTTCTTTTCTATTCATGTCTTCTTTGCTATGATCTCTTTTAGCATATCTTTTCTTCCTTTTCCTCCTTCTCCTATGATTCTGCATTGATACTAGTGGAATTTCTGCTTCATGAGGAGTTAGTCTATCATCACAATAATATTGATTTGTATTGCTAGTTTGCTTCATGTTTTGAGTGAGTACAAACACAATTAATGATAGGTAAATCATCAAACATTCCTTAGATGTGAATATAACTATTTTTTGTGAATTCCACCATGCCTTGAAGAGGATTTCATGAAGATAACCAATTAATGCTTCAAAGCTACCCTCTTTTTCTTCTTTAAGAAATAAGGAGAATCTCTCCTTATCGCTAGTTGATAGATTCTCATATCCTTCAAGGGTATCTATCAAGTTTTGAGAATACAATTCCATTTCATGAAATAATTCTTCATTAATAAAGGCATTTCTTATTATTTCATCCATATTCCTTCTTGATAGGTTTTGAGATAGTGTTTCTTGCTATTCCTTAGAATTGTAGATATGGATTGATAGAAGTCCTTTAAATACTCTAAATTGAATCTTTGAAGTAGTCTACCTTATGGCTCCCTAGTTTAGAGTATGTGAATTTGATTTGATAAAACCTTTATAGAGCTTAGGTTTTGTAGGCTTCCTTATATCTCCCTAGTTAAGAGATGTGAATTTGATTTGATAAAATCCTTGTAGAATTTATATTTTGTAGAAACCTTATGACTCCCAAATGGATTGGGTACTTGATAAACTTTGATGGATGCTATTATTATCAAGTTTTGTAGAATACCTTATGACTCCCTAGTGTTTTTGGATATGCTATATGATTGATAAAGTGCTTTTTGAGAATAGTAGTTCAATTTTGAGTTGATTTTGTAATGTTTTGTAAATAGCAAAAATCAACTTTATTACACCTTATTACTCCTATTGAACTTAAGCACTTTCTAATTTGATGAGGTCCTAATGGTTGGATTTCTTTTATCCCTTTAATGTGGTTTTGAGACAAGTATACCAATTAATTTCCAACTCTTGATAATCCTTAATGAACCTCCTTTTATAGCCTTTGATATTTTATAGTTTAGTGTTTCTAAATTCCAATAATTTATTTGGTGTAGTATTCTTTATAACTCCCTAATTTGGAATATTAGAAAACAATAATATTTGCAATAATAGGGTTTTAATTTCCAAGTTGAAACCCTTATACCTCCTACTTTATTATTTGCAAATATAAATATTCTTGAAATCTGCTTGCTTAATATATTACTAATGCTAAATGGATGATTGCAATAGTAAATATAATGTACCCTTATAACTCCAATATAACTTTAGTTTATAGAAAGCAATAAATAATATGAGATTTTACCTTAATAACCCTTATGGATTATCTTGCCTTGATGTTGTGAGGTGGTAGATTTGAAACCTTCTGGAATGTGGTGCTCATGGGCAGTCAATGCCTTCTTTGACCGGCGTCGGTTTCTCCCTTGAGTAGTGCTTCTCTCCTCCATAAATGGCGTTGATATTCTCCTTAAGGAATGCTTGGTCTATGACAAATATCTTCTACAAATGGGGCACTGGTATTGCTGGTCTATGATAGCTTCTTAAATGTAAACTTACACCTTTGAATGGTGCACAGGCTTGAATTAGCCTCCTCCCTATGAACGTGCTTCACACCATTCAATGCTTGACTTCCTTTGACCTCGTTCTTTGCTCCTTCTCCAAAATGGGTACCTTAAATAGGATTATTTCCTTACAAATTGTGGATAAGTGTCACTTGGGCATTACTAAGTAGGTGATGATATTCCTCCAATGTACCTTTATGCAATGATGAGTTTGGTGGTAACCTCCCAAATATTTGTAACTCCTTTTTAGGTGAGCATTGGATTATTCATGAATGTTGGGGCGCTTAGAACTCTTGTGCCAAGTGGCACTCAAGGCTTGTGCATGTAAGCCTTTCTTCTAATGCTCCAAGGATGAGCATTGTAACCCTATCTTTGCCTATATCTTTGTATTGTATGTTGGCTTGCTATGTTTCTTGGAATGCAAGTGTTTCCTCTTCTCCTTTTGCATGTTGTCTTGATGAGGATAATGGGTGGCTCTAGATGTAATGCTCCAAGGTTCTATGGTGCTCCTAATGGTGGTATTGTGGTAGATTTTTGTGCTCCTTTTTGGTGGTCATTCTCTCCAAGTAATGGCCTTGGGTATAGCACTTTTTCCCTTATACCTTGATGCTTGTAATATGTTGTTTGTGTAGATTTTGTAACATGTTTGAATGTTGATTTGTATCCTTTGTAGTAGCCCCTTGTGCTTAGCTTGATAGTGCTATTCCACATAGATAATATCCTTTTGTATGCTATCCTTTCTCTATGTAGACTCGAATGATAATAGCCTCTTGTAATGGCTCCAATATTGCAGGTGAAATGCTTGCTTCTAGGGCTGGATTGGACGTGAAGAAATGGTGTTTTTAAACACCTTGATTTTTGAGAAGTATGAGCTCTTTGATGGCTCTTTCCTCTTGCTTGAACTCTGCCCTAAAACCTACTGAGATAATGGTCATGCTGTTTCCTGTAATGAGAGATACTTTTGTCCTTTTTTGAAGGAACAAAAGAGGTGCTTTGTAATAGTTAGATTTGCACCAATATGATGGACCTTTTTTTGAAATCCTTTTTTATTTTGATGAGGCAGCTCCTTGCCTTCACTAATCCTCTTCCTTGGATAATTTAATAAGAGTTAATCCAAGCTAATAAGATACTCTTAATATGTTGATTTTAAAGTAAGGATTTATGCACTTTGCACTTAAATGAAACCCTTATATATTCCTTGAATCTTGAGACTCACCAAGTCTTGATTTGAGGCTTCCTTCAAGGACTTTAATGGTGGCTTCCTTCTCCACCTTTTGACTTGTATTGGTGGCTTATTTTGGCCATGAAATGTTGTAGATTTTGTGCTAGTTTTGTGCCTTTAACAATCAAAACACAAACTAATTTCTTGAGAGTAACTAGTTAAAGATCAACTAGTATAGTGCTAATGGATTAATAATGCACTTTAATGGTAACAATAATCTCACCTTATTGCTCCTGTAAATAAAATCTCAAAATAATTCCAAATGCACTTAATAATCTCTGCAACTTTTAAGAGTAATCTATAAAGAACCCTTAATGAATAATCTACAATTTTCACTACAATCAATATTGTAGGATGTAGTCTTCTTTCTTTCTAGATAGATAATAGGTAGGTGATAATTTTATTTCTTTCAAAAAATATCCAACTCCTATTTAATGTGCAAATATATCTTAAAATGAACTCTCCTTTTTGCACTTTCTTGAAGACTATAATATGAGCCCTTCTCCTTGCAACTTTAATCCAAATATGGTGCTTAATGGAATTTGATAATGAACCCTAATTTGAAGTTCAACTAATTGCACCCTAGTTGCTTACCTTTTAATGGCTTCTATCGTAGATGTAGATCTTGGTGTTTTGATTCACCAAGTTGTTGCCTTGTAATGGATGAATTCGTAGCTTCTTGTTGGCTGTCCAAAATAGCTTCTTGCTTCACCAAAATGTGGTCTTGAACTTTCTATCTTGAGCCTAGGGTTTGGTGGCTTGATCCTTCCAGTGATCTTCAATTTTTTGTAGTAGGTTTAGAAAGTCCTTGCTTCTGAAATGTGCCTTCTTGTTGTGAGAGGTAATCTCCAAATCTCTTGGATTTGGTAGGCTTATTCTATCTGAATCTTCCTTCAATATTCTTGTTGAATTCTAACTTCAAACAGGATCTTCTTCTTCTCAAGATTCTAAATGTCTTGAGGTCTTCACTAGATTCTTCTTTAGTATTTGGCACTCTTTGACAAATTCTTCTTCTCTTGGGCTTGTTGTTAGATGGCGATAATTGTCCCAAGTCCTTCACTATGAGGAGCTTCTCCTTGGTAGTGGATTTCTCCAATGAGTTCTCCTAGGAACTCTTTTGATGATGCTTCTATGAGCTCTACAACAAGGCTCTCCAAGCCTTCTTCTTTTCCTCCTTGAGACCTCTCCAAGGTCTTCTATCTTGTAGCTTCTTTGGTCTTCCAACTGAGACCTTTTCTTCAACCTTCTACTTTTGGAAGTGTTGGTGATGAGATCTTCTTCTTAGATCTCTAAAATATTCTACTTATAGATTATGGAATGGGACCTTGCTAGTCCTTTTCTTTTACAATTTGCAGGCTTTAATGGAGATCACCAATCTCCTATTTCGTGGACTCTTCTCTAGAGTCTTCTTCTGGATCAGAACTCTTCTCTAGATGTCTTCTTCAAAATTAAGGCTTATGTGGCCCTTTCTTATGGATCAAGGCTTCTATGGCCTTTTTTGCTTCTACACTCTACAAGTATTGATCTTGAATGGATATCATCAATATCCTATCTCCTCCTTGACTCATCTTCTAGAGTCTCTTCTTCCTTGAGTCTGTTATAAGGCTATTGTGGCCTTTTCTTCACTTCTACAATCTGCATGATTTTAGCTCTTGTAATGAGATTTTTTTTGAGGTCTTTGAAATCTTCAGTCTTCTCCTTGTTGTTGCAAGTGCTAGAATGATTCTAAGAAGATATTCTTCCTAGCTCTCTTATAGGAAGCTTTCCAAACTTTTTTTGAATCTCCTTTTCCTACAAGTTGTTAGAAATAAGAAATGAAGAATTTATAATTCTGGAGATAATAATATTCACTAGTTGATTTGTCAATCTAGTGGTATGAATGTTGAGTCCTAGTCTTCACGAGTTTTTATGCAACTCTATGGAAAGACTCTAGCCAAATGTAATCTCAAAATTTCTATAACTAAGATTTATTTCAGTCCTCTCAATCTTTCTTGTGACTCTCCCTATTCCTATTGACCTACTGGACTTCTCTTATGATGACTTTTGCAAGTGGTGGTGCACAATGGCAAGTCCGGTTTGCAAAAATGCAAAGAGGAACTATGATGGATGTAGGCCCTTCTATTATCGATTCATCGTGGCTCTGATACCACTATTAGCTTTTGAGGATATATGTAGTGGGAGAGATCTAACACAGGTCCTAATAAGATGTAAAAAATATGAGAGAAAATGATTCTGCAATATGATTAAAATATACTATAAATAGAAAGTGGTAAAAATACAATGCAATATGGAGGTGATGGTCACTCCATTAATATAAGCTAAATAACTACATTGTACTCCATACAAGAGTTCTACCACTATCTACTACTCTCTACTATAATGCACTTGATATAGTTAGAGTAATATCTTACTCTAACTATGTACCAAATGTGGTACATTTACATAACCCAAATGATGTAATATGCTCTAACTCTAACAGATGAAAGAGGAAATATATAGGGTGGAAGATAAATGATCTAACCACAATGTCAACTTTCTACTTGGAATCAAATAATAGAAGGTAGTTGTATAAGTATAAATAAATAAATGAAAATTATATCAAGGAATTGATAAAGGAAAAGTAGTGGTTATAGGAGAAGTAGGAAGAACAAGGAACCATAAATATTCAACATAAAGCAAGTTGGGAGTGATTCATAGAAATTATGCTTGGATGTGATTTGCTTGACCTATTACTAGAAGTAATTTGTTTATATTTCGATGGGAGAGACTCCTTTAGAAGCCACATATGACTTATTAATAAAAATTAAACATAAATCAAATTTTATACAAAGTTTTGTTGATTGTTTATCAAAATACTAGTTAATTGAGAGTAATATATATTATAAAGTAAAGTATTAAAAAATTAAGTTTTTTCTCCACTATGCTTAAGTTGTAGATTTTAATATTTTTCCTAGAACTCGTTTCAGTGAATACATCTATCTATTTCACTATGTAGCTGGTGTAAGTTTATAATTGTATTATCATAGCTTTCTAGCAGCCTTGTTTATTTGCATTATATAATACCAAATACTTCTTCAATTTAGTTGATCTTATATCTATATATAGATAGAGAGAGAGAGAGAGAGAGAGTTAATTTAAAGGTTTCTATAATTTTATTAATATATTTATTTTCAAATTATACAATTTTAATTTAATTGATCTTTTTAGCAAGTGTAAGTCAAGAGCAAGCCTCACTTTTTTCTTATTTTAGAGAGCAAGTGTTAGGGGTGTGAGCAAGAAATATGAGTGGGAATCAAAGTGTGAGCAAGGAGCGAGTGTCACTTCTTGTTCTAAATCTTAGGAGAAACTAAGAAACCAAAGGATTCATGTGAAGAAAATCTATAGGATATATGGTGGAAAAGTCATTTTTGAAAGTCTTTACTGTAAGGATTCCCTAGTTGGAAGTATGGATGCCCTAGTTAGCTATAAGAGGAATATAAAATCTATGGAAAACATCGTCTAGGTATGAGACACCACATCAGAAGTGATTATCAAGAATGAGATGATTGTGCATGATATAATGGTTAATCTCCATGGATATTGGTCAAGTTTTTCAAAAATTTAAAATTGTGGAAGTGGAAATTGAATATCAAATTAATCCATAATTTTTCTCTAGAAAATACTTTTCTTCATTATTTTCTCTAGTTAAGAAATAAGGGATAAAATAATTGATGGTGTCTCTTGGTTTAAGGGCAAAGATGCATTATATTTAATACCATGGAGTGAGAATATTTTGTGGATAAAGAGACCATTAAAATAATTTTAATGTGGATTAGGATTTTTTAACTTCCTTACCAGCTCATCAATAAGGAGGTTTTGAAGAATATCATCCATACTCTAGGGGATTTCATATAAAATGGACCAACTACTAAGAAGAGAAGCCATGTTGTCTACAATTGAATATGTGTTGCCATGGATATTTCAAAAACTTTATCAAAGTCCATTACAATTAAATTTGAATCAAGAGATTAGGGTCAACAAGTGGATTATAAAAATATTTCATTCTAATGTTGCAAATGTTATGAGACCGAACACATGGTAAGAGATTGTAAAGTGAAAATGATGGAGAAAGAGATGGAAAATTTTGGGCATGAGACAAACTTCAATATAGAACAAAGAGATCATATTATAGTAGAAGTTGGGTCAAATCAAGGATTTTACCTAAGAAAGTGGCCAAAAAAATCCTGTGCATCATCACATAATAAAGGCTATTACAATTTACTCAAATCAACATTAGAAGGTAAAATGACACAAGGGATAAGGAGGTACAATACACAAGTTCAAATTTAGGAGTTAAAGGTACGAAGGAATATGGGGAGGCAAATTTTAAAGTGAATGAGGTGAAGTAGATCAAGGTTAATCCAAGTAAATAATTTTCATTTTTTCAAGTAGCCTAAAACCCTCTCCTTGCAATAAAAATGAAATTGGTATAGAGTGTATCCCTTGCACTTTAGGATTTCAAGAGCATCATAATAAATAAATGCATATGGAGGACATCCACATAAATTAAGAGTTTCTAGGGAAGCATAAGGATGTAGGTACTATGCAATATCATCCTTATACTTTAGGGTTTTAGGCGTAACATAAATAAGAAAATGTTTATGAGGCTATTCCTTGCATTTTGGATTCTCTAGGGCAGCATAAATATTTAGAAGATAAGTCTCATTATAAACATTATCAAAAATTAGAAGATATTGATAAAGATAAAAGTGTCGATGGAAGTGGAAAAAGAAGAGGAAGTTCGTCAAACCAATAAACAAAGATTAAAAAAACTCAAAGGAATATCACTTTGGGAAGCCAAATAAAACTATCACAAGTGTTAACAACAAGTGGGGATAGGCCTACTAATAAAAATAAAAATGATTATGAAAATGGTATCATGGAATATTAGGGCTATGAATAAGAATCTTAAAAAATAGTTATTAAGGGATTAATAGGTTGTTATGGTCTTGAGTTCAATTTTAATTCAAGAAAAACATTAAGTAACAAGACATGTAAGGATGCTTTTATAAATATTTAGAAGATGGGATATTGTCTAGAAATTTCTCTTACAAGATATTCCAACGGTATTGCAACAATATGTGACAAATGAAAATGGGATGGACAATTATTAGAAGTAAAACGTAATTGGGTTGTTGAACTATTCTGTAGAAAGGAGAAAAACATCAAAGTTGAGGTTATAAATGTATATGCTCCAACTATAGTTACTTATTTTGAAAGATGTTGGAAGGACCTTAACGTTTTTTAGTTAAACACAATAATGATTCATAATTATGATCTATGGATTCTTGGGGGTGACTTCAATATAGTTTTATCTCCTTTGGAAAATAAGGGTGGTACTCCTAGATGGTCTAAATCAATGCAATATTTTGCTTCATTTGTCAATTCAAATTGCCTTTGGAATGTTATTCCTTAAAGTTTTCAATATTCATATGATAACAAACGTATTTGAAAAATTTATATAATAGAAATACTGGATAGATTCTTTTTATCCAATACATGGTTGCAAACAAAGTATACAATTTGTTTAGATATTTATTGTAAGATCATATCACAAACCCATCCTTTTGATTTGTGATTTACTCAATAATGGTCATCCAAATATGTTTTGCTTCTAGTCTATGTAGCTCCAAGACCTTAATTTCTTCCATATGGTTATGTTATAGTGGGATGAAGCAAATTTTGAAGGATCATTTATATAAAGGTTTATTCAAACTATGAAATATCTAAAGGGACAAATGAAGGATTGGAATTACCAAATCTTTTGGTAATATTTTTAAAGAAAATAAGGAAATCAAATCCAAGATCAAATATTTACAAGAGATAGCAAAAATCAATTGAATGGACTAGGGCTCTTATGTGCAAGAAAAACAATTTTTTTATCATCGTAATATATTAAAAAAATATTTATATTGGTTCCAAAAATATAGGCAAAAATGGATTAAAAAAAATCATTCTACAACAAAAAAAAAATATTTTCATTGTATCGAAAATATTTTAACTCTAAATAGAAGAAACATTAAGGAAGAAGAAGATGTTGAGAAGGAAGCAACTAATTATTTTAAAACTATTTTGTGAGATACTTGGAAAAATAAGGAGACATAAGGTAAAGATATTGCAAACATTTTATCAATTAGCACATAGGGATAAAATAAAAGCTTTATGAAGAAGGTATCTATGGAGGAGATACATGAAGTAATTTTCTCTTTCTGTCCTAACAAGGCACCTAGCCCTTGGTGGATTTCTACAATGTTTTGTTTTAATTTATGATTTATTGAAGAGTGATATCAATGCCAAAAAGGAAGGCTACAATAAGTGATATCAATGCCACTTTTATTATAATGCTCCCCAAGAAAGGTGAGACAAAATATTTTGATAATTTTCATCCAATAAGCCTTTGTATTATAATTTATAATATCATTTCAAAAATTATCGCATACAAGTTGAAAAGCATTCTAGATTATGTAATCTCATAGGAAAAAGGTGATTTTGTTCATGGTAAATTCTTGATGATGTAATCATTGCATAATATGTCATGCATTCTCTTTATTCCATGAAAAACTAAGTATGCTTATGAAATTATAAATGAACATAGCTTATGATAGGGTTTGTTGGACTTTTCTAAATGATAAATTTTGATTTTTATCAAGGTTGATGTAAATGGATTAAATGTTGTTATAGCACTCTAAAATATTTCATTTTGATCAATGGTTCTCCTCTAGTTACTTTAATTCATCTCGTGGACTCTTCCAATGTGATCCACTATCTCCTTATCTATTTATTATTCTTGTGAAGGCATTAGGGAGAGCTTTCTCAAAGGAAAAAATTGAAGGAAAATTTGAAGGTATTCATGTTGCAAAAAATGGTCCCTTATGATCTCATCTCAAATTTTTTGATGATACTTTTCTTTTAGGACATCCCTTAGTTAGTGAGGCCAATGTTACGAGAGGGTTACTAGATAGTTGGTTGATACTACAAAATTCAAGGTTTTTCATTAACATTGCCCTAGAGAAAATAACTTTGGTATCCCTTTGTCTTATAAAGGAAATAAAAAGGGGTCTCTTATTTAGATAGAATGGAAACTTGTTTGACAAGTTGGAAAGGTAAGTTCTTAACCATCGCATGAAGTCTACAATTCATAAAGACTGCATTGCAATCCATCCCTATTTATATGATGTCACTTTCAAGATTGCAAATAGGTATAGCATCAAAATTTGATAAAATTCAAAGATACTTTCTTTGGAAAGGATGTGAGGGGAACTTTAAATTTTCTCTTTGTAAGTGGGATAGGGTTTGCAAAGGAAATAATATGAGAAGGGTTGGCTTGTAGAATTATAGACTTATGAGTTTAGCCTTAAGAACAAAACTTGAGTGGAGATTATTCATAGATCAAGGAAAGAGTTGGGCAAAAATATTACTGCAAAAATATATAAGTTCTCTTGATCCAATGAAATTATGTAGGGAAAGAACCCCTACCTAGAGTATTTGCAACATGGAACTTCATATGAAGAGTTTGCAATTGATTAAGACACATATTAGATGGTCAATCAATGAGGCAATCATGTAAATTTTTGGTTCGGTACTTGGTTGAAGTTGTATCCTCTTATTGCTAAATCAAAATGGTAACTATTGGCTTGGGCATGTGTAGCTTGTAAAGGTCCAAAGGTCAAATAATATATTAATTTGAGCAAAAACTCCAAATCTTGGATTTCTATCAATAACCTAGTTGAAGGAAAGGAACTCAAACAAATTGTAGATGAGTTTCAAAAGATACTTCAAGAGTTCAATTTTATATTTTTATATTAAAAGATTATTTGGTTTGGAATCTATCAAAATATGGTGTATACTCGATCAATTTTAGAGCAATCAAATTTCCCTACTCCCAGATATTTCCCTTAGGATAATGTTTGGTCACTAGAATTTCTCCCTAAGGCCTCAACATATTTTTTGTGAGCAATTCAAAGTAATATTCTTACAAGAGAGATTCTACAAAGAAGAAGATATCATGGACCTTTCACATGTGCCTTGTATGAGAAGGATTTAGAAACATCAAACCATTTACTTCTTCATTGTCCCTTTGCTCACACCATTCTGAGTTATTTTTTTTAAAGTATAAGAATATATTGAGTAGCTCCATCAACATCAAAAGAGTTGAAGAAATGTTGGATTAATTATTTCAAAGTTAAAAAATATGTATTTTGTAGTGGATTGGTCCTACCATTATTTGTTGGAATTTATGGCTTGAAAAAAATGAAATTATTTTAATTATATTCATGAGACCAAAACAATCTATGAGACCAAGAGCTTTAATACAAGATGGGGTATGGTGTACAACCCTACTCCCTTTTGGATTCAAACCTTGGACCTCCTATTCAGAGTTCCAAAGTTTAACATCCAAGAAAAAAAAAAAATTCAACAAAGTCAAAAAGCTCAAGATCTTTTTATTATCTTTTAAAGTATATTCTTTCTATTATTGAATTTGGTGGAAAGTTTCTCTATTTTTCTAAATAATAGAAATTTTTAAAATATGTCAAAATTATGCCTAAGTTAGTAACTGTAATATTGTCTCTCTTACAGAATGTTTACATATATGGTGTTTATCATGGAAAGTCTCAAGTGCAAAAAATGATGTGCTAGCCACTGGGTTACATGATTTGAATATACATGGAAGAGTCATTTGTGACCATGGCATTAAAACAAAGGACCTACTTCGATCTATGGTAAAATGAAAATACCCAAAATTTGGGTTTATCAAAAATAATTTTCATGTTGCTTCTAAAGGAAATTTGGGAAAAGTCGATGGAGGTGTTTTTTTTTAATTAAGAAGGTAAAATTCTCCTCACTTGCTCAAAATCATATGGAACTTCAACTAATAACTATGCAGAGACTAGGGCACTTCTTACAAGGATTAAAATTGCAATTGAAAAGGGATGGAAATATATTTCAACTAAGGGGATTCACATATTAGCAATAGTGCTATCAACAAAAATAGATGTAGGGATAAGAGAAAAAATAATATTATTATTGATGTTCATCATCTATTATTTGAGGTAATCTCCTAGAAATGTGGGCATATATATGGACAAGGAAATCGGGTAGCAAATAATTTAACCAATTGTGATGTTGATTTTCATCTTGGTAAAATTCAATTTTTAGAAGGCACTTGATTGAGTAAGATTTTCTCTTAATAAAAATGATATAAGGAGCTTATTGCTTAAATTATATTTGATAGAAAGAGAAATGAAAAATATCTTTGATAAAGAAACATTAAATATAATTTAACTAAACTAAAAACAAATCTAATATTTTGATATTAACCATATATAACTTTATTTTATATATATATATATATATATATATATATATATATATATATATATATATAATTTAATTGATTTTTTAAAGAATTGTTTGGCATGATGTTTCAAGACTCCTAACCTTTCAATATCACACGTGGATAAAGGGGTGGTTAGGAAGGATCATTGCTATTAAAGGTAAAGACACAAAGTTAGAACTCTAAGAGTTCACGCGATGAACATATATGATTTTCAAATGAGGTTTAAGAAAAATCACCAAACCTTACACAAGACCCGAAGGAGGTGATTTTCATTCCATTTGCAATTGTAATCCTAAATGTTTTAAGTGTTAAATGTATATACAACTTTAAAGCATTGGAGTCTTTGATGTCCCAAATTGCCATGGACAAATCTATTTTTTCTAATTAATGGAGAGAGGGCACATTATATTTTATGCCTGTTGGAGGATGAATAAAGGGGCATTATGTGGTATCTCTTTTCTTGACCAAACAAGTATCAAATTTGTCATTATGTGGTATCTCTTTTCTTGCCCAAACAAGTATCAAATTTGTCATTAGTAAAAGGCAAATAACACTTCTATGTAAGGATTCTCAAATTAAATTTGATAAATAAACTTTTTAAATTTTTTTAAAAAATAAATAAATAAATATTTTTCTATAGTATTTGTATTAGTATTCTACTATTTCAACTATTTATATATAATAATTTTTTTTAAATTCAAACAACAAAAATCAATTTTAATTTAACTTAGAAAAAAAAAATTGCAAGATGTATTTTGAACTTTTTCCTATAAGTGTATTTTAGTAGGAAAGAATTTAATAGGCTTCTTATTTTGATTTAAATATATTCTTTCGAGAATGAAAATTCTTATTAATCATTTTATAATTATAAATTATTACATAGTTTATATTTTTAATTAAATAATATTTTAAAATTATTAAATATATTTTAATGTAAAAGATATTATATAAAAATAACATATTATATATTTTCAATTATTTTTTTCTCGGAAAAATAGTAATTTTATATTAAATAAATATGAAATTACATTCTTGAATGTTTTTTTATTTGGTTAGTCTAAGAAACCCCTCCGATCAACGCACAATGTTTTTTTATTTGGTTAGTCTGAGAAACCCCTCCGATCAACGCACACGATGCTCATCAATAAAGAATTTAACACACAACCACCACACACCCACCTCCTCACACTCACTCACTCGCTCACGTTGTTGAACCTTGAACCTTACGAAGAAGAACCGAACCATTGCGTTGTCCCACTAAAACTAAAATTTATTATAATATATTTAAATAATAATAAATTTTAAGTATTTTTATTTTTTAAATAAATAAATACTACAATCTAATCACAGTAGTGTCATTCAGATTTGAACCTTGGTAAGGAGTAAGTTATACATACCCACAAGGTACCTCATGGCTAGCTTGACAAGTACACTCGGATGACACAATCCTCGTGAAACGGAAATTCTTAGTCCCCAAGGTATACAAGGAAGAATTTTTCTTAACAAAGATTTTAACCTAGGTGGATTGGTAAGTGTAGGTGTTTTGACCTGGGTAGATTGGTAAGTGTAGGTGTGACCTAGGTGGATTGGTAAGTGTAGGTGTTTTGACCTGGGTAGATTGGTAAGTGTAGGTGTGACCTAGGTGGATTGGTAAGTGTAGGTGTTTTGACTTGGGTAGATTGGTAAGTGTAGGTGTTGCTTACCAAAAACAGACCTAAATTCAAACCCTTGAGAGAAGCCAACCCTTTGTGTGCACCTCCCAAGCACCTAGTCATCCATTTGACGTTAAGATGGAATAGGGGTTATAAGGAGCAACTCCAAGATTTGAACCCTGTTTGGTTGTAAAAAATGATTGTAAATGTAACTGATTCCCTTATGTATAAAAAATAATAATAATAATAATAATAATAATAATAAATTATACAACCTGTTTAATATCATTAAAATTTAAATTTTCATAAATATGAAGAACACACCCAATTAAATCATGAATCCATTCACTTTCTCAAATTTAATTTTTATAAGATTTTAAAACACGATCATTCCAATACCTCATACTCATCAAAAATAAATAAATAATATTTCTCATTACAATCTCAAACAAAATAAAACTAAGATTCCAATGGTTTGTGTTCCTTTATAAGCCTACACCTCGCATCATTCTTTTTTTCCCTAACCGCGAGGTATTTATTAATTAATGACACATAACCCTTCTTGATATACTTAGTAAAATGAATTATTCTATATATTTAGAACATTATTGAAAATTTTAAACAGTTAACCTAACAGTCTCCCAGTCTCGACTTTAAAAGTTCGAATAAAAATTCAATACTTAAAATCCTCAATAATTTGGGTAACTAAACTTTGAATAATTATATATTACTAAACCCTTATAAAAATAGTTTTATATAACCTTATATCAAATGAAGATGAAGATGGTTTATAGTTCCAACAAGAGCATCTAATAAGTTAAATTATTAAGTTTTAAAAAAAACTTAAATTTAAATTTCGATAAACTTAAATTCAAATTTTGAGAAAAATAATCTTTGATATGCTTTAATGAATTATGTTAATGGTTGGTCAAACCAAAACTCCAAATATTTAAGTTATAATATTTAAATGAATTATTAAAAAGTAAGTCTATTGATAACCACAAAAATGAATTATTAAAAGATAAGTTTGTTGATAAGGACTTAATGAATTATTAAAAGATAAACCTATTGATAAAAGTAAATGTTTGTCAATAAAATACCCCAGTTCAATATTACCCAAGGACCTAATGAATTATTAATAGGATACCCAAGGACCTAATGAATTATTAAAAGATAAACCTATTGATACCCAAGGACCTAATGAATTATTAAAAGATAAACCTATTGATAAGAAGTAAATGTTTGTCAATGAAACACCCCAATTCAATTTTCTATATTACCCAATTCAATTCCTTAGATAGTTGGATCAATTATCAAAAAAAACTAATTTTACAATGAAAGTGTCCAATGCAAAAAAAAATTACCTTTAGCCTAAGGAATCAATGGCCGAAAATATAGTATACATTATCCTGCCCAAGTCATTAAAGAAATACGCAAGCCTTTAACACCGATACCCGTTGTTAGATTCCTCTTCGATGACTCTAGCTGGACTCCGCTTTATCGCGGTTGAGAAAAAGAAATGGTCCTTTGCTGGTAGCTTTTGTATAAGTGGACCATTCTTCATAAACAATGCAGTATGATAAAGTGTTATTCTGATGTTGTTTTAATGCGCTGCACTATACAGGAATGCATTGGGCCCCACAGAACATTAATGGCCTTGACCGACCGTTCTTTTCTGCAGGCAAAAAAAAAGAAGCTGCAACGGCCTGCTCCTCCTGAGCCTCCCTGTCATGTCATAATCTGTGTCTCAAAATGATAATCATAATAATATTAGTAATCAAGATGTCCCCCACACCCACTTCGCCATGGCAGCCCATGTCTTCCCCTTGTACTGTACAATCTACCCTTTCCATCATTCCACCCACCAACCTCCATTAACCCCAACATTTGAAAATATGTTTTCAAGCAAAGACTGTTATCATTCACCCAAAACATAGAAATCATAATATATATGCAACATGCAGGCATCAGAATGCCATATGCCTTGGAAAAGCTGAAGCATGATCTGTTTCAATTTTATGGGGGGCCATTCATTCAACTTATGAGCTCCCTGACCCAGGAAGAAATCTTTAAAAACAATGGGTGCATGGTAAACCAATTATAACTTTGAATACTTAATGCGAAACACTTAACACTTAATCCCTAAGTCTGTATGACTGCATTTATAACAACGCCAGCCATCATCCAGAGTTTGACTATGACGCAACAACTGCCCTGACAGCTTTCCTTTCTTGCCAATGATGTACATCGGCGTGCAGTTGACCATTAAATGTCGTGGTGAAAGTTTATCAGTTTATCAGTGTTGATCTGTGGGAGTTTAGGCGGTGGCAAAATCTCACTGCCGACAAAATCTCACTGCTGATAAAGGTAAATGTGTGGGGAGAACAAAAGCAAATAAGCATTTCAGACACCACCACCACCCCCTTTTGCATTAAAAGAGGAATGGTTTCAAATTCCAGATTTCTGAACCAATTTGACACCACCACCCGTCATAGCAGGTTTATAAACCAACTAATGCGATACTCTTCTTACAGGTTCATCATAGAATTTGGTTTACTTCGAAAAGAAAAATAGGACATCAGATAGCAAAACAGAAATACATATTACAAATAAAATGAACATTGCTTTCAAGAAAAGTACAACCCAACATAACTGATAAGCTCATAAAAAAAATATTATATCGTAAAAATACCATGTTAGCGTTAAAACAGGGATGCAATTTTGTAAACCGCCTCAAATTTCAAAAATTGACTTGTTTTTCAATAATAATCAGGCCACGGAAAAAGATACAAAATTGACTATGTTGCATCCCAATTATAAATGATGCCATAGAGAGCCGTTAACAACACGAATAGCAAATGCCTGAATTAATATTTTTGTGCACAAATACTGAAGTAAAGCGGAAAAATCATACAACAGATACACTTATAAACAGAATTCTAACCAAAGGCCTCTGTTTATAAGAGGATTCTATCGAAGATAATCAATGAAAATTTATATGATAATATATTGTCTGGCAGAAAGCACATAAACCTGCCATTGATAAAAATCAAACAAATGGCAAGACAACACTATCAAAAGATTTCCTAGTGTGGACGGATGAAACTTGGCACTGATGAAAAGGACATTCTCCCTCAATCAAATCTAAAATTGGCCCCATTGTATATTTTAGGTCTGCACACAAGCAAAACTAGGGTTTCAGTAGCTCTTTATATATAAAAAAAATCACAAAAAAACAGATAGGGCACTTCAAGATTGAGGGCTGGCGCAATGGAACTCCTCTTAAGCAGTGTCACTCACATTCTCCACTCTTGAAAAGTTTAATCTGAAGCAAAGCTTCTCCACCTCCCCTTCAGAGCAGCTCTCTGTTCTCTGCTGGTGATCTAATAAGCTCAAGTATGTGTACTACCTCGGCCATGGGTGGCCTATTAGAAGGCACTTGGGATGTGCAAATCAGTCCAAGCTTAATGACAGGAATAACCTCATCCTCCGGGTATTCAGACATAGTTGAGTCCACACAAGACAAAGGCTTCCCTTCATCTAGTAAAGATCGAACATTGTCACACAAGATAACAACATCATCCTCCATATACTCAACCGGCCTTCTACCTGTAACAAGTTCTAGAAGCAACACCCCAAAGCCATAGACATCACATCTCTCATTTATCTTGAGGCTTTGACAAGCAAATTCAGGGGCCATATATCCCAGTGCACTCTGTATTTTGCTACTGAGTATGTATCTATCAAGCATGGGCAGCAACTTTGCAAGGCCATAATCTGCAATTCTAGGATTGCAATCCTCATCAAGCAGAACATTGCTGGATTTTATATTGTAGTGTATGACTGGTGGTCTGCAAGCATGGTGAAGATGTGCAAGTCCCCTTGCAGTTCCCAAGGCTATGTTAAACCGAGTAGACCAGCTTAAAGGAGCATCTGTCTGGGATCTTTCATGAAGTCTACTATACAAGCTTCCACTTTGAATATAATCATATATAAGAAGCTGTAACTGTGGTGTCCAGTAGTAGCCTTGCAAGCTTACAAGATTTGGATGTTTAATTTTGCCAAGAAGCTGTACCTCCTTTTCAAAGTCTTCTTGAGATTTAACCAAGCTCGAAACCATCAGTTTCTTAATTGCAACTATCCTTCCATCACCTAGAACTGCTTTGTATACAGTCCCAAAACCTCCCCTTCCAAGTTCACAGTCTTTGTTAAGTAATGCATGAGCACTAGTAACCCAATCCTCTGATGTCCGATCAGAATTGGGTGTAAACATAACCAGCTTCCCTAGACCCATGTCAGTAGAGGGAGACTGAGAGAAACTATCAAGCATATGGTTTAGAGATCTTGAACTGGACTGTGCTCTTATATTCAAAACCGTCACAGCCACCACACCAAATGCAATCACAGCTGCAGCGGATATTGCAATTATTGCAGAAACACTTAGAACAATTCTGCTGTGTCTGGATTTGATCACTTCAGTACCTCCTTTTGCACTCCCACTTGAATTTGGATTGAGAACTATTGGCTTTGGCATAACCATAGGACAAGAAACATTAACTCCTGATCCGCAGAGTCCTGCGTTCCCATCAAGTGATGTCTTGTTCAATGTGTTAAATATGCCACCCGTTGGGATCTTCCCCTTGAGTTTGTTGTGGGAGACGTTCACAAATGTTAGATCACCCAAGTTCCCGAGTTGCTGTGGTAATTCTCCGGTGAGATTGTTCATTGCCAAGTTAAGAGTCTTCAGGTGATGCAGCTTGGCTAATTCCTTGGGTACATGTCCAGTCAAGCTATTGTGCGACAAGCTCCTGCATTTTGGCAGTAATTGTATTAATACAAATCTTTTCACTACAATGATTAGCAAATGAATGTGAAAAGATCATACAAACATGAAATGGTCATTCCTGATCACAAATAACTAAACATTGTGCCATGCTGATCGTGGAAATTTCAAACCTTACCCTTATTCGGATGACAGGTTCACCGTTTACAGAGTCTAATAGATGGAATATTAAACGCCATTAGCTTTGGTAAAATATACAAGACTCTGAAAGGCTTTCTACAAAGCATGATAACTAATTTCATTAAATGCAGAAAATACACAAACAAGAAAAGCAGATACTAAAACCCGAAATGAAATATATATTTTAACCAATCCCCAAAGCGAAAGTCTACAGCCTATATTAACTCTTCTTCCGAAGAGTCTACGGCCTATATTAACTCTTCCTGAGAAATGCCTATTCCATTGATTTAATACGGTGGGATAACACCCATGACTAGTTAAAACAAAGAATCCATCCTAGAACAACGTCTGCAATAGATACAAGTTTATTTTTTTCAACTAAAACTCAATAGAAGTAAAGAACAAGGGGAATATTTAAGATGCCTACCACAATCTCACATTCACATTAAATTGGAGGAGACTTAAGATGCCTAACATAATGTTACATTCACATAAGATTGAAGGCCATTCACGGATGTTTTACTGTAAATTCCAACAACAAATAGCTGTTTATGATTTCTTTATAACCTGTGTTTTCCCTTCCCTCTCCCTTCCAAAGAGTTTAAAGCACAACATATGAAACAAGCTCCTTAGTAACCCCATCATTTTCATCAAAGCAGTCGTAGAAACATGAATGACATATCTTGACCTCCACAAATTCCATCTTTTGTTGAATCTTTTCGAAGGCACTGAACACGAGTCATCTTAAAAACAACTAAATATTTGTAAGGCCCGGGGCTAAAGAAAACCTAAAAATAAAAAAAACTATTAACAGACTACAAAACTAAAGCATTGCATAGTTATCCTGCAAGGCAGATACAATGATAAAATGTTTTGATGACACAGGCAGAGCGGCTGTCATATTGCGGCCTCATATAACAAATACCATAAAACAACACATCAATATGTTGTACACAACTCAACTCAACCACCCCTCATCTAACAACAACAAAAAAACAAAACACATTTATCCATCAAGCACTTCAGAAAGCTTTCTATAAATGGCCATATCTTTCTTTCAATGCATTCTGAGCATATATCACATTAATACAAAAAATTATTTGAAAGTAAAAAATCCCGGTAAAATGTCAGCAACAAAGCATTTCAATAGTCATTACATTTCTTACTTGTTAAAAACTTCAGAAGTAATCAATTCCCTGTCAATGCAAAGAAATGGGTGGAATAAATCACTTACAGAAAAGACAGAGAAGAACACTTTCCGATCTCTCGAGGAATCGGTCCAGTCAAGAAATTACCATCAAGCCGAAGCACAGACAGAGCCGCTGCGTCCCCAAGCTTGGCAGGAACGCCCCCATTCAAATGATTATAACTCAAATCCAACGTCTCCAGAGCCAGGAGGCCACTAAATTCCAGAGAAATCTTGGAATCAATGCGGTTCCCGGACAAGTTCAAGTACTTCAAACTAGAGCACCGGCCGATCACCGAGGGAATTTCCCCGCTCAAAAGATTGTGCGCCAAGTCCAGCACCTCCAAGAACTTATAAAAATTCGACGAGGCAGCATGAGGCAGAGTCCCGCTCAGACGGTTCGACGACAAATATATGTTCTGCAGACCCAGTTCAAAGAGTCCCCCAGGAACGCTCCCACTTAAATTATTGCTCCTCATATCGAGCGAGAAGAGAGCGCCGCACCCCATCAGAGACTCCGGAATGGCGCCAGAGAGCTTGTTGTACGACACATTGATGGACCGGACATTCTGCAGAATCCCCACGGTGGCCGGGAAGTTTCCTCCCAATGCATTCCCCGAAAAGTCCAGGGATTCAAGATTTTCTAGGCTCCCAATCCAGGAAGGAACAGTACCTGTCAACAAATTGTTACCGAAGCTCAGAGAGGACACAAAATTCAATCGTTGCAGAGAGTCCGGCAACCCTCCAGAAAACTCGTTGGAGCTCAAGTCCACAATTTTCAAGAGGGCGCAGTCCCCTATGTCGAGGGGCAGTGCCCCGGACAAGTTGTTGTTGTTGAGGTGCAGCTCTCGAAGACTACTCAGCGCTCCTAGGCCCTGGGGGAGGCTTCCACCCAAGAAATTGTGGGACAGGTCAAGGGATCGCAGGTTTGTTAAGGCCCAAATTTTCTGGGGCAGGCGGCCCGACAAGTGGTTGGCGGACAGATTGAGGCCCGTCAAACTGGTGCAGGAGCTTATGCTCTCAGGTAGGTCACCCTCCAGGGCATTGTAGGCGAGCGACACGACTCTCAGAGAAGCACTACAGTTCCGGAACAGGATGTCGGGAATTTCGCCGGAAAGCCCATTGTGGTTCAAATTCAGGATTCGGAGACCCCCAATCTGCGCCAGATCCGGGCTGACGCCGCCGGAAAAATTGTTGCTTGCGAGCGACAATGTGTGGAGAAATTCCAGGCGGGTGAGCCCCCGCCCGATTTTCCCCGACAGGGAAAGATTATCCAGCACCACCTCCGTCACCCGCCCCGTCCTCGGGTTGCACTTCACACCCGCCCAGGCGCAGGGATTGTCATCCTCTTCGTTCCAGGAAGTCAGGAACGAGTTGGGGTCATGCAAATCCGCCTTAAACACGATCAATCCCAGCACGTCGTCATTGAGATCGGCCACACAGTTGCTACTTATCGCAACAAAAGCAAAAACCCAGACCAGCCCGAAACCGAGGCCTCGTCCTCCTCCTCTCATGGCTCTCATTGCTCTCTTCTGCCCAAACCCACCACAGAAAATACCGACCGCTACAAGCCGCTGCTCCGCACCGGCATTTTAAGCCCGCAACGGAAAGAAACGAACGAATTCCCCCTAGATACAGTAGAATGCAAAAGACGATCTCGGAAGCCTCTATACCTATTGTGTCTCTCGTAGGGGGGGAATTTAAGTCCCCATCTACTCAAAAAAACGTACAAAGCGAAAGCTGACGAATCTGTGGATTCATCTTGACAGGACTGAAAGCCTCTAACTCATGGGCTCCGCCAAATTTGGCCGTAACTGAGGTCTGAGGTCTTCTTCGTCTTCCTGTCGGGATACAAGACCCCGTCCCCAAATTTAACCAACAGACCAACAGGGCGCCCTATGTTTGTCCACGTCGGACGCCCGTCATCCACGTCACCGTATGCTTTCCGTACGCCGAGTGCGAGGCAGTCGCGTGGCAGCTCGGCGCGCTCTGGGGGAATAAATAAAAGGTGGTGGGGAAATTAAAGAATCCGTCCTGCAGCCTTTGCTTTTACGAGAACCATAATCAATTCCATTTAATGGCTGCCTGCTCCTTTCCTTTCCCTTCATAAATGCCTGGTCCGGACCAGGGTTTTGAAAAAAAAAAGGGAAGAGATTTAACCGCGGTTAATAAGGGGCCTCACCTGCTTCGAGAGAGTTGTCGTGGGGATGCGTGAGTTTCGAACTCGTGATCATTGGTCGATTTGGAAGGTAAGTTTGTCGAGGCGTAATTGTCCGCCACGGTGTTCTTGGGATCTCGACTGCATTCGCTGGGACTCGTACTTGTGACCGTTGATTAGTTGGTCTCGCCTCGATACCAGAGACCCGCATTAACGCATGCTCTGCTCTGTATTCTGTTGTGCGTGCAAATGGTGGGGGAGAAAGAATAAAAAGTGACTGAAAAGGTCAAAGCTCCAGACCGTGGATTCGGAATATGCCGCCAATTTCGATTCTGAAAAACGCTAAGCCTAGAGTTTTACAAAGCCTATTCCCCTGGGGTTAACTCCACACAGCTATTTTCTTGTTTTTTTTTTTTTTTTGCTTTTCAGGAGTGGAGTTGATTGCATCTTTCAGTACATTTTAAAAGCTTTGAAGCAAAATCAAAGAGGGTGATTGATATTCCAAAGCGATAAAGGTTGAAATGCTGTATATTATTGTCTGGATCATATTCGGATTTCCGATGAAGGCCGAGAAAAAAAAAAAAAGATCGTTCACCGTGCCCGGATGATTAAACAGGATAAATGTTACGGCACGGCATTATTTGTTTTGTGGATCCCTGTGCATGGTAGAGCACTTATTACGAGAATAATCTATGCATTTTTATGCATTTCAATAAAGTAATAACAGGGTTTCTTTAGAAAGGAATAAACCAGTTGGTAGATCATGGATTTATTTACTTGAAATAAATCAGTTGATAGATTATCGATAAACCAGTTGGTAGATTATCGATAAATCAGTTGGTAGCAGTTATCAATAGCCTGTTCTATTTGTTGGTAGATCATCGATAAACCAATTGATAGCAGTTATCGATAAACCAATTGATAGCAGTTATTTGTTGGTAGATTATGGATAAACCAATTGATTTGGGAAAGTATAGTTCTATTGACTTCAATCTTTACTTTAGAAATTTTTATTCCAAAAAAATTACTCCTTTAAAAGAGGATTGATTAAAATATATATTATGAGTTTAGGTAGAGACAGAAGGTGTGGAATCGGGCCTGCGCACATGGATGCCTCATATAGACCTTAAAGGGAAGGTAGGGGAATTTCATGTAGGGTTACCCTAAGGTGGGTCAAAGTAGACCTATGCGAAAGGCTAGGGTAAAAAGATTCTTTTGTAAAAAATTATTGTTGAGAATTAATAAATTGGAAATGTGAATGTTGATCCCCGCCATACCATGTTTTACTTCAATGCCATGGTCCCCGCTATGGAGTATAGGGTTAATGAGAACCTATTAGTTCGACAGCAGGGGTTGATTGAAAATAAAAAATAAAATAGTTTTTTTTATAGGTTAAAGTCTTTGTGTTGTTTTATTTATTTTTGTATTTTTTAAATTTTAATATTGATTGTTGAAAAGTTTTGAGAGGTTTGTGTTGTTTTAATTTTTTTTATTTTAATATTGATTGTTGAAAAGTTTGGAGAGGATATTATAATGGTAAAAGGTATTGAGTTTTGTTTTAGGGGAGACCCAAGTTCAATTTATTATAGGGTGGTCCTTAACTTTTCAACCTATTAAAAAATAAGAATAGAAACATTGATTGGTGGAAAACATTTTGTAAAAATATAAATACTTTATTAAGGTTCAAACCTCGGGGTAGCCTGGTTGCAAAGGTAGTAGTTTGATCTAAATATTTTGAGTGCGCACCAAACCAACGACGACAGTATTGGTGGTCCCCTTCACATTTAGTCAACGATAACGAAGAGAAATAGGTTTAGATCAACAATGACAGTATTGGTGGTCCCCTTCACGTTAAGTCAACGATAACGAAGAGAAATAGGTTTAGATCAACAATAACGAGACAAAATAGGTTTGATGGGGGCAGCCCTTGTGGTTTGAACCCTTGAACCATGTCTTTGTCTGTTACTAAAAATAGTGTGGTTGTGACCAACTCTCCTATGTAACCACAATATATATATATAAATATTTTATGTTTGATATATAATTTAAAGGAAAAATTGAGACATATCCGCTCATATAGAGGAGTTGGAGAACAAGTGGGTAGTTAAAACTCTCTAGTTATCGAGAGGCCCGAGTTCAAATCTCTCCCCTCACATGTTGCGGATATGTTGTATATAAAAGGTTCCTCATCAAAAAAAAAAAATTTGAGACATTTTGTTTATATGATTTATTGAATTTGTAAAAACATTCATTATTGTCTTGTTATCATTTTGGTAGAAGTGAATATTAGAAAACAATTTTTTAGATAAAAAAAAATTGAGTTAAGTAATGTTGTGTGTATACTTGTGGGTTGTTTTAAAGTTACCATTCCAATAATTTGGTTGATTAATACTTTCAACATTATTTAAAGATGGATTATTTATCATGTGGTCTACTTTTTATTTGTTAGAAGTTTTAATTAATTAATATGTGATGATTTATAGAATTAAGAAGGTTAAATTGAGGTGAATGTTATGTGACTATTTGTTTTCCTTCAAAACAATAAAATTCAATTCCCCCTAATCCTACTACACCATAATTTCTTTGTGCATATTCATAAAGACTTACCTCATAAGTACTATGTTGTATGAAAAGTTTAATATTAAGTGGAGGATGTAACTATATTCAAATAAATTATAAAGTGGATAATGTTCTAGAGTCTCTAAACTCACTTGACACTAAAACAAAACCACACAAAACAAGCAAGCCTATGTATATGCATTGAAAACTATGTGGCATTATCAACAAGCTCTGTACATGCATGTATTGGCCTTCATGGACTTACTAGTGTTAGTGTGAGTTGTCTCATGTCTCATCTCATTTCAATGCTAGTGATTAGCTTCTATAATGACTCTTCTTTTTTCATTTGTTATGCAAAAACTCTATCATTAGCAATTTCCTTTCCATTGCATGCTTATGGACTAACCTATCATTTTTTAGGCATAATTTCATATATTTTTAAATATAGCTTAGTGAGATTGACCATTAGCAATTCCCTTTCCATTGCATGCTTATGGACAGACCTATCATTTTTTAGGCATAATTTTGTATCTTTTTAAATATGGCCTAGTGAGATTGATGGTCAGTCTTTTAACATATGGATGACTCTCATATCTCCTTCAAATTCTTTAAAGGTTTCACCACCATCACCATTAGTTCAGGAAAGAACCTAAAATCTTTTTAAGGCTACTTCTTTAGTTTCTAAATCATCATAAAACTTGTTATGCTTTTTATTTAATAAATTGGTTGATCCTTCTGTGTAGTCATTAATGATGGGGACATGAATAGAGGCTAAGGAAATGGAGTGACCTATACTGGACCAATTGCTTTAATGACTCATGAAGAATGATTGCAACCACTACATAAACCATCCTATCATAGAATTCATGGTCTCTTGACTCACTACAACCTAGGTTTGAACCCTTTCACTCTCATTTCAATTACAACTTAAGGTTTTTTCTCTCTTTAACCTAGGTTTGAACCCTCACTTTGGTTCTTCTTTTTCTTTAATAAGTTATATGAGGCTTCTATTGGGCCACTCCAATCAAAATAACATTTTTGTTGTCTAATCGATTAAACCATATGAAAATTGTCCTTTTATCAAAGGTATTCCTTGTTTCCTTTTCCATCAAATATTATCTTCATCTTCCTCAAATTGCTATGTTTTTTGCAATTAGCTACTTGACATCATTTTCATTAAGAGATAATATCTCACTTGTTAAGTTGTCTTCTAAAATTTAAATTTTACCAAGACAAAAATCAACACTACGATTGGTTAAGTTATCTCCTACTTGTTTTCCTCTTTATAAATATGCTCATATTTTAAAGAGATTACCTCCAATAATAGTTTTTCATAGTCCAAATCTTTGATACAATTGAAATAATGATTTACTTTCTATTTGTGTTTATAAAGCGTGAAATTCATATGGACTTGTGGATGACATTTAATTTACATTTAATGTTATGGGTGTTTTATTGGTAATTATGCTTGGCATATAGGTTATTTTATTACATGGAAACATTAAAATATTTGGCAAGGGCAACTTTTAGCCAAGAATAGGAGGGAGACTATCATTGAGGAGAGGTTATTAGATGTTGATTAGCGACATGGACAAAAACAACTCATGCACACACCATCCATAGGATACACTTGCATGATAGGCATGATAGATCTTGGGTGAAAATTGCATTTACATTTAATAATCAATTTTCTCATTAGCATAAATTGGAGATAGAATAATTATTTTGCATGAGCATTATAGGATTTTATTGGCCATAAAATTAGTTTTCCTTTTTAATTAAAAAAGGCCAATAAAATAATGTGTGTCATCTTCCAAATGTCCAAGAAAAGGATAAAAATGTGTCTTCTTCTTCTTAGGCCCTTAGACCACTCTTATTAAAGGGAACCAAGGGGGAGTTGCCCAATTAGTAAGCAACGCTTATAGAGAGAGAGAAAGAGAGAGAGCTTAATGGTAAGACTTTGGGACTCCAAATTGAAGGATTAAGGTTAGAATCCAATGGGGGTAGAGTTGTGCACTATATATTAGTAACCAGAGTTTGGTTCATTAAATATATTTGGGTAAATAACATCCTCTATGAGAGTCATTTCATTTAACCTATGGTCTCATGGACATTAAAATCTACTTTATCTTTACCTTTATATGAAAATAATAAAAAAATATATTTATTATGATTTATAAGTTGGAAACCCTTATATATTGCATGTGGGTATAATCTATTTTGAGATCTCTTCATGAAAATTTTCTATATGAAGCAATTGTTTATTTGAGGAGAACACCAAATTTAGACCAAGGGGATTTCTTTAAATAAGCCTTACCCTGACCATAATGAGGACAACAAGGATGAACAACATTAAGAGTGGAATTCACAAAAGTAAAAACACTCATTCCCATCATTGTCAAAGAGGAAAGAAGAAAAAACTAGTAAAGTTGTCTTGTGGCTTTCGTCCATTCTTGAATTTGTGAAAATTCACCTTTTAAGGTACCCAATGTTTTGTTCTATTCCAACCCTTGAAAGAGTGATTATCTTAGTATGCTTTATTTTTTTTACTTTCCCTTTTACATAAGAAAATTAGCATGAACCTGGGTATGAATGTTCTTTTTCAAAGTTAATTGTCATCTTTGATTGCAATTAAAAATAAAATAAAATCAATAGTATTTATTTTTTTGTGATAAGACTTGTCTTATTGCTAAATTTGTATAAAACCCACTTTGAATGTTGTAAGATTTTGAGAGCTTGTTGATAGTGGTTTTCAAACCAAAACTATCCATGTCTATAACAACACTTCCCCAGTTAAAGATCAAAGGAGTTTGTTATCTTCTTTCTCATTCTAAATAGTGAAATAAAATGTGTAGACAATTTTCTAAAAACAGAATGCAAATGACTTGAACTCTAAACCTTACAAAAGTAGAACAAATTACCAACCACTATGCCCTATTAGAATATTTGTGTTTGGTACTCCTTGAAGATGCCAAACTTTACTTTGATTTCTATAAAATACTGTAAGGGGTGAGATTTGATCCTACAAACTTCTAGTTGGGATAATTTAAAATATGTCTTGTTGAGCTCATGGGCTATGTTGTATTTGTAATATTTGTTTTTTGTTAAAGAACTAGGCATGGAGACCCAACAAAACTATTATAGCTAAATTTGAACCATTGACCTATACACTATAGCTGACTTAAAAACATTATGCATGTTAAGGAATTTGATATGTTGGTTCAAAGAAAATTGGTCATGCATTATAGAGAAATGACTCCTCCCATTCAAGTATGTAATGACCTTTGCAAAAAAGGGTTTGAAATAATAAAACTCACACCCTTGAGTTTTCAAAGCTTCAAAGAAAACTTCATTTGCTAGATACCCTATGTATTGAATAGAGATAAGATGGTGGATCTCTAAAGAAATTTTACCTCTTTGTAAAACATGGAATAGGTTGGGTAGGTGTAAAAATCTTGGATTCAATCCTACATCCTTGTGCTTTCAAAAGGATATTTGTGTTTTTTTTTCAAAGGATCATGTCGAGATGAGAACAACAAGAATTTAATCTAAAAATATTCCTTTCCTATAAATGTTCTCTTTAAAATAACTTGCATTTAAATATGTACATATTTTGGCACACAAATTTGGTACCAAATTTGAATTTTTGAATTTAATAAATTTCCTTTGAAAAGGAAGAGAAATTATTCTTTTTGTTTATTCCATTGAAAAATATCTCTTCTATGTAACTAAGTGATGCCCCCCATGTTTATCCTAATACCATTTTAGTTTTAACAATACTTTCTAAAATTTAATAGAAACATAGCATTCATGCCAAATTATATGCAAAAGAATAAAGAAACAAAATAAAAGAGCAATAAACAAAAGAAGAATGGAATAGTATAGGTGTGTGTCCATGGGCACCCAATGATATATCGTATTGATGTCACACATTGATGCAATGTATCGATGGTTGGGGGTTATTTATAGTAGATACCTAATCCCCAATTATTACATGTCATATCAACCCAAACTGACATAACATAATGCTTAATGTTAAATTATATTTTCCAAGGTTAACCACACGAGTGGTTTAGCTAATATTACTAGGGTTGAACATTAAATCATTCTCATAAACTTACATAAAGACTACATCATACATACCCTTAGGTTTACATCACCACTATTAGCTTAGGCCAATAAGGTTATATTATAGGTATTCTGATATGATTTATACTAATAATTATGTAAACAAATTAAACAAAGATGATGATTTCATCCTAGGTCAATATTGAAATATATTCATATTTAAGAATGAACTCTTAAAGCTATTAGGAACTTATTACATCATTAGAATAAGTATAAGTTTAATAATGCAAATCATACTACTTAAACACATTTTAGGTCACCTCCACTATAGTTAGTCTTGATAGTGATGAGTTGTTTGTTACACCCTAAAGTTAGTTGGTTATAGCTAGTTACATGAGCTAAATCCACCTTGTTGTGTAAAGAACTTAATTTCTTATTAATAAAACTTGTCCAACACCTTGCTAGTCCAACATGTGGTATTAGAGTAGACATTATTCTTAGAGCATGTGAAAGAAAATATCGTTTTTATCATTATAGATTTTTTCTTTTATTTTTTAAGAATTTTGTTTGTAGATGTAGCATGGGAGAAAAAAATTTCCAGTGGGATAATACAATGAATGTAATTTAAAGGAGAGCCTCACCATTGAAAAAGAGGTGATATGTTTGAAAATAATGCTCTATCTTAGAAGAAGAACCTTAATATGTGTTGTTGTTTGAGGTTGAATAAAGACATTGTGTTAAAGTTTGGATATCGACTAGAAGTAGCATTATGAGGAGCATAAAGGTTGTAAATAGCGTAGAGGTAATAATGGATAACAACATAGAAGAATTGTCATTAGAAGTTGCATCGATTGTTGTTTTGCAAATAAAGAACAAAGGAGAAGGCACAATTTTTTTTATTTCATTTATGTTTTTAGTTTTTGAGATGAACTTAGAGTTCTAGTTTGATGATTGCATAGAAATAATAGATTGTCTAAGGCTACCAGGCCATCTGGAGAAGTTAATTCAAAAAACTGGTCATCTAACAAAGAAGGCATCCACGCAAGGAAAGCAATGAATAATGGGTCATCCTAAAGAGGCCATTTGAATAAAATATGTTTTATGGATGGGCCATTAGGTAATTTTGAATAGGTCCTTATGTAATTAAAATTATCTAAAGTTTCATATATGGGCTATCTAGAGCCTACTTAGGGTTGTTTAAAGAGGAAGTATCAATTGAAGTGAAAATGCATGGGATGTCTTGGGGATGAAACATGTTTTCTTAACTAGTGCATGTAAACTATTTGATGGATTGTCTTATCTTGCCATCTTATGAATGTTGATCATCTTGCTAAAGCTTGGAAGACATCTAGAGATTAAAACATAAGATTACCGATGGATCCATGATCATATTTTAGATATTATGACCAATTTAATAAAAAAATTGCCTTTGTTGAGATAGTCATAATGCATATTATAAAACCTATTGCATACTAAATAAGGTGAAAATTTGTCACATAGAGTTTGTTTGTCGGATTATCCTTACCTATCACTCGTTCTAGAGGAGATGTTATGACGTGCATAGGCATCATGTAAAATTTAAGCAATTACATTGAAGGAGGAATTGGGTAAGATTAAAACAATAATATTTGTCATCTAGATGAAGATGTGGATTTTAATTACATTTGACATTGAATGCATTATTGTATAAATTTCATCTACATGTTTGAGATGATGATCCCAGTGGAAAAATGAAACTCTACAATTAAAGAGCATCAAAGTTGCTAGAGTTGTTTTAGTGTAGGACAATATGTTAGAATTGCACTACGATAAGAAGAAGCTCCACTTGTTATCTATTTCTTGAACAATTCAAGTCATTGTCATGTAAGGTAGCAACACCGAGCATCAAAGTTGATTTATGCATGGTGAAATTGAGAATGAGGTTCTATTTTAGAGTCATGGATATCAAAAAAAGATGAAAGACTCTTGTTGTAGAAAGAGATAACATCCTTTCAATGGCAACTATGAACATAATTTTTGTTTCAATCAAAGTGGAATACATCTATTTGATCTAAAAATAGAGATGTTGAATGCAAGAACTAAATACACGAGGCATGTGCTAATTATTGTTTGTGAGACATTCATGAAGCAAAAAAATCTAACATTCATAGTTATTTGAACTGTCCAACTGAGATTGATGATAAATATTCCATGTAAGCTTGACCATGTGCAACATCTAAAAATTATTTTTAGAGGGAACAAATGTGTTTTTATCCTATATGTGATGATAATACATTGATAGATGTGTTTGTATTATGTTTACCTTAAAGAAGATTTTGATATCCAATGGTTGATGTCAACATTGGTGTTCGTTATGTAGTCTATGTTGTTTGTTGCTCATACCTTTGATGTGTCAATGATTTGTTCAAGAGGAGATATTTTGACCTTTATTTAATGCTTTGGCAAGAGACTGTTTGCACTCATGAAGAATGAGGCACTTGAGCTATCCAACAAGCTTAATTGGTGCATTCAAATAATTGGTTGAAGATTGATGATTATTCTATTTGATGAATTAATATGAGAATGGATAAGTTTATTTTTTTTAATATTTGGTACCATTAGTTTTTAATAATTTTGCAAGTTTTGAAGAATTGTATCTAGACAAAATTAATTATTTATGCCTACAATCATATTGTAGAATGTAGGCATATTTATACTCATTGAAAAACATTTTTTAATCTTGATGCAATTATCCTATTGAAGATAGATGTTGATGGATTTATAAGATCACATGTTTTAAAACTTCATTCAATTTGAGGGGGGTCATATGGTTGATCTAATTGTGATCCATTCTGAAGATCAAAGAAGATTGCATTGTATACTAGAGAGAATGCTTCATTTGAGAAAAGTGAAGACCTTGTATTTTGTAGATAGCAAAGTGTATCCCTCTTTGTATATGATCTTGTGAATAGTTGTGTGTCCCTATTCAAAGGCAAATTTTTGTACTTATGATTGTTTGAGTGTGTCCTTAATCAAATAGGTTTGTATATAGATGAGTGTGCCCCTATTTACAACTATGTAGATGGATAACGTGTGTGTCCCTATCCACTTATGATATAAAATCTTAGATAGTTGTGTTTGTCCCTATCCTTGATTAACTCCAATGTTGTCAAACCCATTAAGGTAAACAATTAAGTATTTTTCTACTCATGATGATGTAAATCATGGACTTATGTGTGTGATCTACTCCATGATCTTTTTGAACTTTTTGATTCCTACCCATGTTTGATGTATGTTGTAATAAGGGGGTAATATTAGGAATTTATTACATCATTAGCATAGGTATAATTTAATAATGTGGAGCATGCTACCTAAATGCATTTTAGGTCACCTCCACTATATTTAGTCTTGATAATAATGAGTTGTTTCTTACACCATATAAGTGAGTTGGTTGTAATTAGTTACATGAACCAACTCCACCTTGTTGTATAAAGAATACCATTTTTCTTAATAAAAATCTTCCAACACCCTATTGGTCCAACATAAGCAACCGATCATTTTTTTTTTAAATGAAGAAAAATAATTTACTTTATACTATAGATTAAGGACCTAATTCAACACTTATTTATCCTTAATTATAGATCTCATGATTTTTCTTGGAATCCAATATATCATCAAATCCTTATGATAGATCATGTAAGGTGATACAAAACAAAATTTCTTTTAATATTTTATTTTATAAACTATTTATAAAGTGGCATATTCCTATGATTGGAATTTTGAGCCAATCTAATACATCGTTCTTAATATTTTATTTTTGAATATTTTATTTCAAATGGTGTTTTCTTGTCTAAATTAAAGAAACAAAGCTAAATATTATGTGACAAAGGGGATTGGAAGGGGGACATAAAGGCCATATTCATGATGCTTCCCTCTCCTTCACTCACCTTGAGGATAGGGGCAATTTGTGAGTTTGGAGTCTAAAGTTTGATGGATTGATTGAAGAACACCTACATTTCCTGTAAGATATCCTTTGACTAAGCTTAACCTTAATCTAGCCCTAATGCACCATGCAAATGCAACAATACCTAAAACTAAAATGATCTTTTTTTTTTTTGATGATAAAGTAAAGGAAATTTTTCTCTTTTAAAAGCAAGGACTCAATAAGGATGCAAAAAACAACCTAAATGCAACTATATAAAATTTTGATTCAATTATGAGAAGATTGAAGATGGTCACTTAATTTTTTAAGACACTAAATGTTTTTTTTATTTTTCTTTATCTTGACAAATAAATAAAAATAAAAAATATAAATTACTTTTTTTGTAAACAATCAATAGATCTAAAAACCTAAATGTTGACCATAAAGAGATATGGATCTATAATAACCCTAACTCTGCAAACTAGGATTTAAACAAATAAAATTCAGATTTCTGCAAAGTAGATCAGATATGAAATTACTACTCAAAAATTACTCTAGAAACCCTAAAAAATGGACGTTCCAACCATACATATTTTTATTAGTTTTCTGAAACTGCAAACATGCCAAACAACTATCCAAAAACACAAATCAACCCTCAAAACTGGTTAGAAAAATCCCCAAAGCTGGGTAATCCTCCTATGAGGGCAAAATAGGTCACAAAACATGCACAATTTGCCTCCCAAAGCTGGAAGACCCACTCCCAGACTCCAACACACCAAAATCTGCAACACAATTATGAATCTTGAGATAGATCCACCCAATCTCCAATCAAGAACAAGGACACATCACCTTGTCTACAAGATTGGTTATTTTTGAAGACTTAGGGCACACCACATAAGAAGCAGAAGGTGAGGAAGGGTTCAACCCTCTCTCTTACAATTCACTGTTAGAGTAGGTTGTTTACCTTAGCTCATGTTCACCTAGGTAATTTATTTTCCTTTTATTTAGTTATTCCATGTATTTTCCCCACCCACTTATGTGTGGATATTTCATTTATCTTATTTAGATATTATGAGATGTTACATATTTATTTCTTAGATATTATGGGGATATTTTTAGGTTTGACTATTCCTAGGAGTTATGGGGATATCTTTAGGTATATTTGGAGGGTTGATATTCTTTCTCCCCATAGCGGTTATAGATCTATGGACCATATCACTTATTCCTTTTGTACGGTGGATATTTGTCCTTAGCTTGATCCTACCGCTATGGTTGATCATCCTTGCCTATATAAGCAAGGCACCTTCATTGTACTCATTGAGAAGAGGAAGTTCATTATTCATGTATAATATATGATATTGTTGCTCATTGTTTTGCATATCCATTTGTAAGCTTATGCTGTCAATTTGCTTTCAGATTCTTGTTTTGGTTGAATGTGGTGTTTCTGTTAACACTTGAGATCCTTGTAGCTTGGAATGATCTGATTATCATTCCTTTCATGGCATCAGAGTGATAGGTGTTGCAGTCATCCATTTGTGAGTGTTGTGCAGTTGTTTCTCTTGCAGGTTCGAAGAATGGTGTGGAAGCTTCGGTTTTTGTGATCGGGTCCTTGGTGGAGTTTTTTGGCCAGTTTGTGTCACTCCTTCCATTTTCAGATCATCACCAGCCTCCTAAAATCTCTTCTTCCCATACTACAATAGCCTCATTCCCTTGGATCTGTCCTAAGCATTTTTTTCTTGAGCATTTCCCTTTTTGGCAGGGTCACCAACCTAGCCCATTTTTATATTTTGCATGTATCTCCTGATAGAAATGTCATTTTTCCATGAAATGTTTTGGAGGTCTGTAGATGCATTCATTTGAGTTGTGCCCAAAATTTCAGCTCATTTGGATCAGTATTCTTCAAGATATCTTGATTTTACGAAAACCTACAATTTTTTAGTAATCTGCATATATCTTCATCAAAACTTCTGATTTTTTGCATATTTTTTACAGAATGTGTAAAATCATATTATAGACCATCCCATAAAATTTTAGAGAATTTGGAGTTGTATTCTGATAGTTACAATGATTTTACTATTTTTAGTAAACTCGTCATTTCAAGAGAAATATTGGGAGTTGCTCAGCGAAATTTTTTCCAGGCCTGTAAAATCATTTTTTTGATATGTCTGTAAAATTTCAGATTTTTTGGATCTGTATTTAGACATTTACAATGATTTTATGACTGCACTCTCAATATTGCATTGTGAAAAAGGGTTTTGCACTTGAACCGGTATATGGACTATTGTTATAAAGTCCCATCTTCCTTCATTTGATGTTTGTCCACTTAGTTTGAAACTTTGTGATCAGCTTACTTGGTGTTAAGTATTGGTGGAGCCTACACATTGTTGTTCTTGAGGAGTCCTTTGTCTTTGACTTCCCTTGCTTTGTTGTGGTGCATCCTCTTGTGCTAATCTTCCTCATTGAGGCACTTAGTTTGAAGGAGGGGATTCTTTGGGGAATTCCTTTGGAGATTTTTCAGAGTTTAGAGGATTCATTTGTGCATTGGTGTGATTTTATGGTATTTTTCACCATCTTGTGACATCACACTAGACCTCTCACATTATAATGGCATTTGATTTTGGGGGGCCTCTTCTACTTTTGAGGACATCTTGGAAACTTCTTTTTTTACACTTAGCATAGAGGCAAATGCTGAAAATTTTGAAGCATGGTTTAAGGTACTTTGTTCATTATGTCAAAGTGAAGGTTTGGATCCTTTGTTCATAACTCCAAAACCCAAACCAATGGTGAAGGATAAGGAGTATAGGACATGGTTCATGAACAATTTAAGGATCTCTAGCATGCTTTATTATTCAGTTTGTGGAGAGCTTCAAAATTTTATTGGAGTTCACAAGAACACACCTCACCTTGCTTATCATATGTTAAAAAGAAATTTTTTACCCAAGGCACCTTCTCTTACAATTGCTTGCATGGAGGACATCATTTGTGATATTGCACCTTTGTTTTTGGAGTCACTATCTCATGATGTTTTGGATGATGAGGTTGATGCTATAGTACCTGCTTCAGATATTTTACAGGATACATCTCCACACTTGTCTTATGTGGATGATCATGTTGATGTTGCAGCATATACAATAGAGATTTCATGGCATGTTACATCCTTACATACAGATGACTTCTTGGATGGTGTTGCCTCTCTCTTCATTGAGAGTCACACATGTGATTTTCTTGACATGTATGAGGACCTCACTCATTTATTTGATGATGATGTATACATTGTATCTCCTCCATGTACTTCCTTTGTGGACTCTTTTTTGGTGTGCCCTCCCTCTTTGAGTGAGCCACCTTGTCCACCATTTTCTTCTCCTGTTTCTTTCACATTGGATGATGTACTTCTACAGGAGTTGGATACAAATATTTTGTCTTCAGTTGGACTCTCACTTGGAGATCCTAAAGACCATGTTGATTCTTTTGAGGCTTCTAAGCCTCCACTTCTTTCTCTTGTTGCTTCCATGGGCTCATCATCACTTATGCAGCAGGACATTGGTGATTCTTCCTTGATGGATGCTCTTCAAACATCTCTTCCACTTTTGCACACTCATGGTTTTGTGCATATTGATCTTTTGGATGTTGATTGGGACTATATTCTACCCTATTTTGGTGTTGGTTTGGGCTTCTACATTCTTGGAGATTCATTTCATAATTCATTGGTGACATCTTCTTCACTTCAACTCAGTTTGAAGGATTCTACGTCATCATTCTACATTTTATTCCCATATTCTCACACTCACTTGGAGTGGGAAGACATTCGATGGATGCTTCATGGCTACTTTCTTCCTCGTGGGAGACACATTGTTCATCGCAGAGGCATCCACTTCTTCATAGGACTTCTTCATGGAGCTCGTCATCCTAGGGGGTGTTGGGAGCACTCCTTGGCTCCATTCCTACTTTTTCTTCTCTCTTTCTAGCTGGATGGTTTTTTTCCACATGGTTTTCCACCTTCTGGATACACATTGTACATGAGTACCTAATCGCCTTGTTGTCGGGACTCATATTGTGGATATGCCACTTTATTTTTTGGCACCTAGCTTCACTTGAGGGGGGTGTTAGAGTAGGTTGTTTACCTTAGCTCATGTTCACCTAGGTAATTTATTTTCCTTTTATTTAGTTATTCCATGTATTTTCCCCACCCACTTATGTGTGGATATTTCATTTATCTTATTTAGATATTATGAGATGTTACATATTTATTTCTTAGATATTATGGGGATATTTTTAGGTTTGACTATTCCTAGGAGTTATGGGGATATCTTTAGGTATATTTGGAGGGTTGATATTCTTTCTCCCCATAGCGGTTACTAATCTATGGACCATATCACTTATTCCTTTTGTACGGTGGATATTTGTCCTTAGCTTGATCCTACCGCTATGGTTGATCATCCTTGCCTATATAAGCAAGGCACCTTCATTGTACTCATTGAGAAGAGGAAGTTCATTATTCATGTATAATATATGATATTGTTTGCTCATTGTTTTGCATATCCATTTGTAAGCTTATGCTATCAATTTGCTTTCAGATTCTTGTTTTGGTTGAATGTGGTGTTCTGTTAACACTTGAGATCCTTGCAGCTTGGAATGATCTGATTATCATTCCTTTCATTCATAATATGAACATGACATAATGAAACCCTAAAAGTGATTTTCCAAGCATATATACCTAGTCGCCCCACTAGAGACTTCTAATTATTCATTAAGTGAGGGTTACATCAATATTAATCCCCAACACTTAATGTTTATTACATAAAACACCTATTAGCCTAGAAAAAAGGGGACATTCCACTTCCTTGTCCACAAATGATAAAAATAAAATATTACAATGTGTGGGGTCCACATAGTCTTCAAAATGGGATATTACAAGTCCTCCCTTCCCAAATTGCTTGTCCTCAAGCAATTCAGGGTTGGAAGTACAAGAATCTCTTTTCCCTTCCAAGTAGCATCTTCAATGGGTAAGCTCCTCCATTTCACCAAGTACTCTTTGATGACCTTGTTTCTCAACTTCCTCTCTCTAGTCTCCATGATAATTTCATGTTCAAAAATTAGCTTTCCCTCATCATCAAATGGGGGAAACTCAATGGAAGGAACAATGTGATGTCCAAGTACCTTTTTTAGGCATGAAACATGGAGTACATTGTGTATTTTGATGTTGTTTGGTAGCTCAAGCTCATATGCAACCTCCCCAATCTTGCGTATGATATTTTAAGGGCCATAAAAATGTGGCTTGAGCTTCTCTGGTCCACTTCTCTTTATGGTGGACTGTCTATAGGGCTCCAAAATCAAATAAACCATGTCTCCAACCTCAAAATGATGCTCAATACACTACTGATCAACATACATTTTTTCCTGATTTTGTGCAAGCTGAATATTATCCTTCAATATCTTCAAAATATCCTGATTTTTCTACACATAATCCTTGGCTTTTGGCACCCTACTGTCACTCAACAACAAATCAGTGAATTTAGGAGCATCATATCCATATAAATCCATAAATGGGGTCATTTTAATAGACATGTGATAGGAAGAATTATAACAAAATTCTCCCAAGTGCAACCATTTAATCCATGCATTAAGTTGTCTTGAAACATAGTTTCTCAAGTAGCCTTTAACCCATTTATTCAAAATATCCGTCTGGTCATATGTTTGGGGGTGATAGCTTGTACTTGGAGCCAACAATGTGCCACAAATCTTGAACAACTCTTGCCAAAACATAATCATGAATCTGCTATCCCTGTCACCCATAATATTCTTTGGCATGCCATGCAATTTAAACACTTCTCTAAAGAACAAATCATCAACTTGTATTGTTTTATATGAAGCTAAAATAACATAAAAGTGTGTAAATTTAGTTAACCTATCCACCACAACATATATACAATCCTTACCATGCACTTTTTGCAGCCCCGTGATGAAATCCATTGATATACTTTTCCATTTTTGATTGGGAATGGGCAAGGATTGAAGAAAACCAGGAGGCAATGTGTTTCCAATTTTATTTTCCTAACAAGTGGTGCACTCCCTCACATGCTTCAATACATCATATTTTAGCCCCTTCTATGAAAACCTTTCACGCAGTTGTGTATAGATCTTAAAAAACCCCATATGACCAGCCATGGGTGCATCATGCATAGTGGCAATCAATTTTTCTTTAAGCTTGGGATCTGGCACAATAAAATTTTTGTTTTTGTAAAAATAAGACCTTCCTTCACGTTGTACCTGTCATATTTCAAGTGGCCTGTTAGGGTAAAAAGTAGTATTTACTTTTACTATTAGATTCTTACATTACTTTTTTTTACTATTGTAAATGTCTAAACAATAACCTATTGTTAAGATGTGAGATATTATTCACATTGTTAAGTGAATAATATATTGTTAGTAGTTAGCACTAATCCCTAAGCTGTTAGCTACCTTTATGGGGGGACTACCTATTAGGCTATTCATAGCCTATGACTATTGTTATTTAAGCACTATGATTTATCAATTCTAAACTAATGTTCACGCTCATTTTCTATCATTGGCATTAGAGCTACGAAGACTCACCAGGGCAAGCAAAATTGTTCCAAGCATCACTGGGCAAGGCGGGAGGTATTCTCGTTCTAGATGAACCAAGGGGCCCAAATATCGAGACTCAGGATCCCCTTAGACAGGAACGTGGATCAAGGCGAAAGCTAGAACGAAATACCTTTGAAGGGTTTGATTTTTTTTCAATTGGTTGTGCTATTTCTAACCCCTAAGGTTTCCTAGATTTGTTTTCCACTAACATTGGACCAGACAACCCGTAGATTGTCGGTTCGTAGGCGGATTGACAGCTTGTTAGGTTGTTGGTGGCTAAGGGGACTGAAACTATCCCTGAGAGGATAGTCCCTTACACTAGACTAGACATACCGATAGGACCGACGCAACCAGATTGATGCGACCTCCAACACAGTACTGAAACCAAGGCAACACCCTTGATCTTAGATTTGACAGTTCTAAAATCAAGGTGGTAACCTTAATCTTAGATTTGATAGCACTGAAATCAAAGTAGAACATGGATTGAATTGGACATATCATTACTAACATGACACCTGTAACAAACCCTAGCTGATGTGGAAGTGCAAATCGAAGCATTGCTCGTTGATGTGGTTGAGGCTCAAACTTTGAGGAGGACATAGAGGCAGACACCTGGCTGATCCAAGGTGATGACATGGAAGAGGCTCAAAATTCAAGGACACATGACTATTCACTAATGTGGAGAGGGCACAAAGTTCAAAGAATTCCATGTGGCAGTTCAAGGGCTACAAGTCTGGTTTGGGCGATAAAAGCTGGGCTCAATGATTACCCGAAGGTAATCACTTTCAAAAGTGCATCTTCCAGTTTTTAAAGCATCAAAGTGCACCCACAGGGTGCATGTGGGACATTGTCCCGAATATTTTTTTCCTTCATGCGAGCTTCACAAAGGAACAAAGTTAAGGCGCTAGGCCTTCACTCCCAAGGAACGCCCTAGCCTGACCGGTTGATCGGACCCAACTAAGCCTAGGAGCTCATGATCATTGTTTCGAAGCCCGTCGAGCCTTAAATATACCTTTTTTTGTGGATAAAAACATTGAAAAATTGTTTCGCAAAGGTAAAGATAATTGTAACAAATTGAGATTTGTAACACTTTGATCCAAATTTTTCTAATTAATTTTTAGAGTATAATTTTTGTTTCATGAAGAAGAGGCCTTTGATCCAAAAATCTCTTCATTGTTTAAGAGTTATTCGAAAGAGGAACAGACTTCGATGACAGACAACAAAATATCTTTTTCATCGTATGCTTAGAGAGCATAGAAGAAGTTTACCTCATTTCAATACTTACACAGATACTTGGAAGGATTTGGATCGAAGTTATGGTCCCATGAGGATTAGAGAACCTTTTAATCCTGATGCACCTCCAATTTTTGAGTATTGAAGCCTTAAGGGTCCACTAAAACCAAGTCGTTTATCGACTGGTTCTGGAAAGCCTTTCAAAAGCTTGTTGTGTGTTGACTTGTCTTGAAAGGTGAGCTACTTTGTTATTTTTGCAAAACAAAGGGGGGATAATTGATCTTTGATAAATTATCTTTTTGCAAAAATTGTAACACAAAGGGGGGAGAATTTGAACATCAAATTTATTTTTTTGCAAAACACAAATCCATCTTTTGTTGCAAAAACTTATAATTAGGTGCATTTTCAATATTACTTGACACCTTTATTAAAAATTGGCATTGCTAAATTAGGTGCATTTTCGGTTGCATCCGACACCTATGTGATAAAAATTTTGTGGGCACTCTTTGATTGATTATTGCATTTAATTTCTTATTTTTTGCAATTATAAGTCATCAAAATCAAGAGCACTCAAAACCCCAAAATTTCACAATAATTTGTGTAAACTCATTTGCACAGGTATAAAGCCATTTTTTCTTGATATTCTCTCCTAAATCAAAATCCCTAATTCACTCTTTTTTGTTTGGCTTAATTCCCTCAAACTAACTATCCTTCTTCGAGAGGATTTTTAGGCAGGTGCCATTAAATACCAATAAGAGTGAATTATCTCTCATTTCTTCTTGTTTGGCTTAAATATCCTCAAATTGATTAAATCCTTCCTCAAGGTTTTTTCAAGAAGGTGCCATTAAATATCAAGAAGAGAGAAAGAGAGACCATCTTAGAACCATTCTAGAACCTTTATCATGGAAACTATCAATAATTACCTAAATAATACACAATTGCTTAAAGGTCCTTGAAGGCCATTCTGATTGTTGAAGAAATATGGGATATAGTGGATGGCACTATTCAAAAACCCACTACAATAGGAGTAGATCAAATTGCATGGGATAAAAAGAATAATAGACTTCTCATGTTGATTTTGCTCGCCACTACTAATGAAATCCAACCTCACATAAGTGAAGCTAAAAATGGTAAAGATGCATGGGACACATTATGTACCATTTTTTAAGGTAAGAATCAATCGACTATTCTAAACCTTCGAACTCAACTTCATACATTTCATATGAAGTCAAGAGAATCAGTAGAGCTATTTCCTTGCAGAGTGGTCGAACTAAAGTTAAAGCTGAATGCTTTAGGAGCCAAAGTAGAAGATACTATTCTAACTTCAATAATATTGAGGGCTCTTCCAGAATTCTATAAGATGTTAATAAAATCCCTTAATGTATCTCAAAGATTTGTAACCTTTGTGGAGTTAGTCAATTTGCTTCAAACCGAGGAAGCAAATCAACTCCAAAGTGATGAAGTGTCAAACAATGTACTTTACACAAACAAATAGGATGGAAAGAAGAAAGGTAACTTTCAAAAGGGAGGATCATCTTCAGGATCAAGAGATAAGGGCAAGCAACCTCAATATCAAGGGAAGTATTGCACGAATTGCAAAATGGACAACCATGACACCAATCGGTGTTGGTTTAAGAACAAACAAGACAAGAAGGGCAAAAACAAGCCACAGAAGAAAAATAGACAACAACGAGGACATGTTGCTATTGAAAATTCTAATTCTAATTCAGAAAGAGCACATAAAGAGCTTATGACCCATACAACTTCTACATAGAAGGATTCTATTTGGTACATTGATTCAGGTGCCAACAAACACATGACTGGTGATAAGTAGTGGTTTGAGACATTTATGGCAAGAGAAGGTAAACCAATAACAATTGTTGATAATAAGACCTATCATGTCCAGGGAGAAGGCAATGTATCTATTTCTCTTCCCGATGGGAAGTATAATATTCACAATGTTCTTTATGTTTCAAGATTGATAAACAACTTGTTGTTAGTTCCAAAAATCCTGGATAAAAACATGGTTATCAATTTTAATGTGGAAAATGGAATAAAATGTTACTATATCACCAAGAAAGGGTAAACACGTAGCAACCAGTTCTTACAAGCATGGCTTGATCACACTAGATGTTATTTCAATGCCTCATGTTACCATGGCGGTCAACACAAAGGAGGCCACTTCTCTTTGGTATAAAGTATTTGGGCATCTTAGTATAGGGTATTTACATGAGCTAAGTAAATATCAAATGGTGAAGGGACTTCCCACACTTTCATCTACATTGCCTATCTGCTTAGATTTCTTAGCAGGAAAGCAACGTCCAACACCATTTGAAGCTAGCTTTTCTAGAGCTAAGAGACGGTTGGAGTTAGTGCACACTATTTTTGTGTGGTCCCATGCCACCAAGTTTTGGAGGTAAAAGGTATTATCAGTTGTTTGTAGCTAATCACTCATGGAAGATATAGGTCTTCTTTCTTCAACTAAAATTAAAAGTATTTTTCTACTTTCAGTAGTTCAAGCAACTAGTTGAGAAGGAGTCTAGATGCTACATAAAGACCCTCCACTCAGATTGAGGGGGGGAATATACCTCAAATGAATTCTCTTCATTTTTGAAATCACATGGGATCAAAAGACATCTAACCACAACCTATTCTCCATATCAAAATGGAGTTGTTGAAAGGAAAAATCGTTCCATCATGGAAATGGTTCGCAATATGCTTAAGGGTGTAAATTTTGAGCAACGCTATTGGGCAGAAGCTATCACAATGACAATATATCTTTTGAACAGGGTACCCACCAAGGCCCTTAAATATATAACTCCACAAGAAGCATGGAGCAGTATAAATCCATCCATATCTCATCTAAGAGTCTTTGGGTGTAAGGCATTTATGCATATACCTAAATAAAAGAGAAAGCAACTAGATGAGAAAACCTTACAGTGCATTTTCCTTGGCTATGATGAATATTTTAAAGGGTATCGATTATATGACCCTAGAAGAAAATACATGTAAGTAGAGATGTGGTGCTCGATAAGACTTTCACACCTGACATCACATCCTCTGTATACCTAGAAGATGAGGAGCCATTGAAACAAACTCCTCCACCTTAGCAAAAGGTGTTGAAATGGTATACAAGTACAATGAGATATTCAAAGTTGACCTCACCTCCTAATCTTACTTTGAATCGTCCTCGAACTCATAGTATGTCTCGGTAGAAGAGAGTAGAAGCATAACCAACAGTTAATGACCTTTGCCAACATTTCAAAGAGATTTTTGTAGAGAGAGATTGATAGTGGAGAAGAGATGAAGATTGATGATGAGAGAGTTTATATGTCTTCATATGATGAACATGAACCCACCACGCTTCTGTTGCGCAAAGAACCAAAATTTACTCACTGGAAAACAACAAAGTGTGTTCTCCACTATATCTATGGTAGTGTAGAGTATGGTTTAGAGTATAGGAAGAATGACAAATTCTTCTTATAGGGTTTCACGGACTCTGACTATGCTGGATCAATAGATGATCGAAAGTCAACATTTGGATGTGCTTTCATCTAGGATTCGGACCTGTCTCATGGCACAACAAGAAGTAACAGATGGTTGATGTATCTTCAATAGAGGTAGAATATCACACAACACGAGATGCAATTTGCGAAGCGATATGGTTGAGTCACATCATAAAAATTATGGGTTTACCTAGGAAACTTCCAATTAACTTGTACTGCGATAACCAAGGTATTTTGAACTTAGTGAAGAATCTAGTTCACCATGAGCGCACCAAACATATTGACACACAGTGTCATTTCATTCATGATGAAGTTCCTAAACACAACATAAAGATCCAATACATTCCCACTGACAAACAGGTTGCAAACATCTTCACAAAGGCACTTGGATGTGTCAAATTTGAGTTGTTCAGAAGTACACTTTGTATTTCAAAATAATGTAATAAATGGGGGATGTTAGGGTAAAAAGTAGTATTTACTTTTACTATTAGATTCTTACATTACTTTGTTTTACTATTGTAAATGTCTAAACAATAACCTATTGTTAAGACGTGAGATATTATTCACATTGTTAAGTGAATAATATATTGTTAGTAGTTAGTGCTAATCCCTAAGTTGTTAGCTACCTTTATGGGGGGACTACCTATTAGGCTATTCATAGCCTATGACTATTGTTATTTAAGCACTATGATTTATCAATTCTAAACTAATGTTCACGCTCATTTTCTATCATGGCCATCAATAATGTTAGATGCAAAAGTGTTCTTCACATACTCAACCATAATTACAGCCTTCCAATCAGTTGTTATAATGGAAATAGAGTGAAATCTGGGCATTCTAGATAGTGCATCAGCAACTGATTTTTTTTTTCCTTTTATAAACTCAATCTCAAAATCATATGCCTACACTTTAGTGACCATTTTTGCTACATATCATTTAAATCTCATTGTTCAAGGAAATATTTAAGGCTATTATGATTAGTCCTTACCATAAATTTACCACAAATAAGGTATTGCTTGAACTTGGTCAAAGTGTGCATAATGACAAGCATCTCCTTGTCATATATGATGAAATTTATCTCCATTGGACTAAGTTTCCTACTCTCAAAGTCAATTGGTCTTTCATTTTGCATTAGGGTAGCCCCTACTCCAACACATGAAGCATCACAATCAATGGTAAATGGCAAAGAAAAATCAGGAATTGCAAGTAGAGGGCAAGAAGACATCACTTCCTTAAAATTCTCATAAACATTTTGGGCTTCATCACTCCACACAAACACTCCCTTTGTTAATTTAGTCAGTGTCTTGCCAAGGCTGAAAGCCCTCTAATGAATCTCCTATAATAGCTGCAAAGTCCCAAAAACCCTCTCAATTGAGTTAAGGTAGTGGGAATAGGCCAATATTTTATTACCTCTATCTTGTGTTGGTCTACATGCACTCCCTTATTATTGATTATGTATCCCAAATATAAAATTTCAGACATGCCAAATTCACACGTAGACTTCTTTGCATAAAATTGTTGCTATCCCAAAATAATCAAAATAGAATCCAAATGCTTCAAGTGATTTTTCCATGAGCTACTATAAACAAGAATATCATCAAAGAAAACTAACACAAAATCCCTCAAATACTCCCTAAAAATCTGATTCATGGTTGATTGGAAAGTGGCAGGGACATTTGTCAATCCAAATGGCGTCACCAAAAACTCAATGTGCCCCATGGCAAGTAGATCTTTTATGGCCTTCTCTATCTCATGCTTATACATTCTAGGATGCCTATCTTGGAAATTTTAAGTATACTGTTGTCATTGATGTCAAATAATTAATGGCATATGTTAATGACTTTGGTTGTCATTTATGTCAAGAAAAATAAAGGTTTAATGGCTTTATCATGGTGGCTTTTGCAAAAGAAAAAGGAAGAGGTTTTCCAAAAAAAAGGTCCAAGAAGAAGAAAAAGATTATAATATTTAAATCTTCATAGATTTAAAAAATTATAATAATTAAAAGTTTAAGGACCCAAAAGAAGAAAAAATATATAATACTTAAATCTTCATAGATTTAAATAATTATAATAATTAAAAATTAAAGGACCCAAAAGGTTAAAATAAAATTATAATATTTAAATCTACCTTAGATTCAAATTATTATAATATTGTTGAAACGGTTTAATGGTGCCAAAATTCGACGTTGCGTGGAGGCAATTTTCCAAGTGGAGCCGACGTCCAAAGTCAAAGGGCAATGTGTATAAAAAGGCTAATGCTTTTGCAAGCCACGGTGTTCGATTAATTCCTAAGAAATTAAGACTTGCAATTTTCGTATTTGGCAAAGTGGTGGAGGCAAAGAAAGGTTTTTTACATGAATTTCGAGGCAGTATGGAGATTAATGCGAAGGGTGTCTAAACACCATCCGATGGTGGATGGTAGCCTAGTTGGCAAGCTCGGCTTGCGGAGCGCGTTGTAGGCGAAAGGTTCGATGTTCGATTCGCATGGAGGTTTTTGCATGTTGAAGTCTTTTGCATCGATGGTAGATGAGAAGAAGGAGAGCGTGCTCCTTGGGTTTGTGTGGGTGGCTAGTCCATGTGGTGTTTTCCCTTACGCTAGTGTGCAAGGGCCAACAAGGTTGCGGGTTCGAACAACGGAGGCAGTGCTTGAGGGTAAAATTAATTTTTTTTAAAGGTGTGCACTTTAAGCTTGGTTAGGGAGTTATAAGGGTTAGTTAATTTTTATTATGTTGATGTGAAATGGTTAGGGAGCCATAAGGATAGTAAAGTGATTTATTTTTTGTTTTAGAAAGGTTTGAAAAGTGAAATTTCAGATTACTAGTGCTTGGTGGATGCATGAGATGAAGTGATAATTTCTTTGGTCTTATTGAAATTTTAAGTGCATTATTATGTTTTCATAAGAAGGAGGTATAAGGTGTATATGAGAAATTCATGTGTTTAATTTCTAGTTTATTTTGTTGAAGCATTATTTTGCATGAGATAATAGGAGTAATAAGGTGTTATAGTGGTTGATATTTTATTGTAATCTTTGTATGGTGAAATATCTTTTGAAGTAAAAATTCATGTGGATGTTTTGAGAAAATATCTTGCAATATAACCATTAGAGTGGCATTAGAGAAATAAGTTATTTGTGAGACAAGTTTTGAAGACATATCTCCATAAGAACAATTAATAGGTATGGGCACATAATCCCTTGTTTAAGGTGTTTATTGGAATGAATGTTTTGGAACATAAGGTGGAGTGAAAATGATTGTTTGATAAGCATTGTTGGAAATATTTGAGTGAGGTTTTGTGCTTCATTGTTGAATGTTTTGGAAACATTTGGGATAGAGGTTGAGAACAAGTTGTGCTTTCATTGTTGAAAGAGTTTGAGATATTTGTGCTAGATATTTTGAACTACTCATGCTAGGGTTGAAGACAAGTTAGTATATCTTTGTGAAATATTTTAAACATTGGTTTGAAAGATATTGATTGTAATTGTAAAAGTGTTTGAGATCAATTTTATGAGGGAAATTATGTTTTGGTATGATTGATCTTTGAGAGAAATTTACGAAAAGAATAAACCAATTTTATTAAACATTGTTTTTATTTGAAAGGGATTAGAAATAGAAAGAGATTGGTTGATTGAGTACAAGTTTTGTGAGTGTGAAATATATTGAGTTTTTGATAGAGCAAATCATTCTCTATATGTTCCAGAGGTTAAATAAATTCTAAGTAGAATTTGTTTTTGTGAAGGAAGTTTTTGAAAGAGATTTAAATTGTGGTTGTGAGTAAGTATTTTGAGAAGACTTGAAGGCAAATTTGAGCAAGTCTTTTAAGAAGGCTTGAAGGCAGTTTGAGCAAGTCTTTTGTTAAGGCTTGAGGACAAATTTAAGATAAATTTGAGAGCAAGTTTGTTCAAAATTTGTGTTAAGGCTTGAGGATAGATTTGAGATAAAATTGAGAGCAAATTTGTTCAAGATTTGTGTTAAAGCTTGGGGTAGATTTGAGATAGAATTAAGAGCAGATTTATGAGCAGAGCTAGAGCAGATTTGTGCTAGACCTATGATAGATTTTGGTGCAGATTTGAGATAGATTTTGGTGCAGATTTGTGACAGAGTTTGGTGTAGATTTGAGTGAGATAGAGTTTGGTGATAGATTTTAGTGTAGATTTGAGATAGATTTTGGTGCAGATTTGTGACAGAGTTTGGTGTAGATTTGAGACAGATTTTGGTGCAGATTTGAGATAGAGTTTGGTGCAGATTTGAGATAGAGTTTGGTGTAGATTTGAAATAGATTTTGGTGCATATTTGAGACAGAGTTTGGTGTAAATTTGAGACAGAGTTTGGTGCATATTTGAGACAGAGTTGAGAATAGGATTTGGAGGTGATAGAGCAAAAAGGATAGTAGTATCCAGTGGATAGAGATCCATCAACTAGTGTAGTGGGGATAGATATCTCCTATGGAGAGAGATCCACAAGCCAAAGTAGTGGAGGTAGAAGTCTTCAATAAGTTCACCAGCTAGAGTAGAGGGGATAGAGTTCTCCTGTGGATAGATATCCACGAACCAGAGTAAGAGAAAATAGTTCTCCTATGGAGTAATATACATGAACCAGCTGGGGAGATAGAGGTCTTATGTGGAGAGAGATCCACGAACCAGTTGAGGGAAACAAGTTCTCCTAGATCAAGTTCCATGAACCAGAGCAAGGGGATAAAGTTTTCTTGTGGGAAGAGATCCATGAACTAGAGAAAAAGTAAAAGAGTTATCCTATGGAGATAGATCCACAAATCAAAGCATAGGGGATTGGTGTCTCCTTTGGATAGAGGTCCATAAAAATTGTAATAGGTAATTGATTCTCAAGAGATTTGTTGAGAAAATTTAGAAGAAATATTTTCTCCGTGGAGTAGCCCACATTGGGTGAACCACATTAAATTTGTGTCTCTTGTGTGTGATGATTTGTATATTACTTTTATTAATGCTATTGATATTGCCATTGATAATATTGGCTAATATTGTTTGGGAAAGAAAATTAAAATTTGGTCTTATACTGTTCACCCCCCTCTCAGTATAAGCATATGTTCTTCAATTGGTATCAGAGTGGGTTCCTTTGAAAGATTCTAACAACTTGAAGGAAGATATACAAGAACACATGGGTAGGAAAGGCAAAAGAAGAACCATGAGACCTAAGAAAGAAGGAACACACATTGCTATGGTGGAAGAAGAATTTGATCCCCTTCTCAACAAGATTGTTATTAAGAAAATGGAAGAAGAAAATTCTGTGAGATGTGTTGAATATGGTAAACTTGGTCACATGACACTTTATTGTCCACAAAATGGGTATGATAGCAGTAAAGAGGAAAAGGAATTTGATTTTTCTCTCAAAGATATTGTTGCTCTAAGAGGAGAAGTGGAAATAGATTCAAGTGATGAATCAAGTAGTGAAGAAGAATATGAAGATGCTCTTGAAGACCTAGAGGAAGATTCAAAAAAAGAAAAGAAGGGAGCCATAGTTGAGGAACTTGTTGAGTTGAAAATGGAGAACTTAGAATTGAAGGTTCAAATACAAGAGGATGATAAAACTAAGACAAAGCTTCTACAAGATCTCTCTGACTTGAAATTTAAGGTTGAAAAGATAAGGAGAGTTGAAGGTATGGGTGAGCAACTATAGGTAAAAGATCTAGAATGTGAAAGACTTATTGTTGATCTTGAAGAATAAAAAAAATAAAACTCAAGATTGAAAGCCCAAGTACAAGAGGATGAGGAAACAAAGGCAAAGTTTCTACAAGATATCACTAACCTTAAGGTTAAGGTTGAAGAGGCAAGGAAAATTGAGGGAGGTATGGCTGAAAAATTAAAAGCAAAAGAGCTAGAGTGTGAAATATTAGAACATGAAGTAGTTTTTCTAAGGATGGAAGTGAAAGATACCAATAATAAGCGACATAGGCTTAGGAAAAGTTCAAATACTTTGAATAATATTATCAATAAACAAAGATCTTCATCTATAAAAACATGACTTGGTTTTGAAGAAGTACAAGGAAAACAAGAAGAAGGGTCAAGCTCAAGCTCAAAAGAAGAGGAAGCTTCAAAGGAAGAGAGTGAAGAAGAAATTGAGACTTATGTCGATAAGTTGAAGAATAGAAGCTTCACTAAGAAAAAAATAATGCACAAACAAGAAACAGGGATCATCACAGAGAAGGCAAAGAAAGGACTAAGAGACCAGAGGGTTTAAGACAATATTTCTTCAAAGGACGTTGTTTTTTATATAATCATTTTGGTCACAAGGCTATACATTGCAAAGACTCATGGAAAGAAAGAGTATTACCTCACTATAAGAAATGACAACTCTTTCAAATATGGATATGTTTTCCAAGGGTATTACTACTCTTGTAATTGCTTTGATCATAAAGCGATCCACTGCAGGGTTCATAACATAAATGATTATGGTTTCACCAAGAGGAACTTCAAGACATTTGCACCTTCCAAGAACTACAACATTAAGTGTTACAAGTGCAATAATATTGGGCATAAGGCCAAGTGGTGTAGAACAAACTTTCTAGAGCTTCTAGAGACAAGCAATAATAGGGACACTCAAAAGGATAAAAAAGGTATGTTGACAAAGAAGGTTGACAAAGAAAAAGAGCATTGTATACTGGGAGTAGAGATACTCCCACCCCAAAATTAATCACCTCAAGGAGAGGAGGTGGGGAGGGGGCTGAGCTAAGAGTATTATATTTAGACCCAAAGGAGTTCCTTTTCCATTGATGTCAAAGGGGGAGAGCATTCAGTCAGGGGGAACAGTTTCTCAGGGAGAGCATATTTGGAATTAAATGGTATGGAAAAAGGAAAAAGGGATTTTTTAGAAAAGGATTGCTATCTCTAACAAAGGGGGAGATTGTTGGAAATTTTGAGTATATTGTTGTCATTGATGTCAAAGAATTAATGACATAGGTTAATGAATTTGGTTGTAATTTATGTCAAGAAAAATATAGGTTTAATGACTTTATCATGGTGGCATTTGCAAAAGAAAAAGGAAGCGGTTTTCCAAAGAAAAGGTCCAAGAAGAAGAAAAATATTAAAATATTTAAATCTATGAAGATTTAAATAATTATAATAATTAAAAGTTAAAGGACCCAAAAGAAGAAAAATATTATAATATTTAAATCTATGAAGATTTAAATAATTATAATAATTAAAAATTAAAGGACCCAAAAGGTTAAAATAAAATTATAATATTTAAATCTACCTTAGATTTAAATTATTATAATATTTTTGAAAAGGTTTAATGGCACCAAAATTCGACATTGCATGGAGGTAATTTTCCAAGTGGAGCCGACGTCCAAAGTCAAAGGGCAGTGTGTATAAAAAGGCTAATGTTTTTGCAAGCCATGGTATTTGATTAATTCCCGAGAAATTAAGACTTGCAATTTTTGTATTCGGTAAAGTGGTGGAGGCAAAGAAAGGTTTTTTACATGAATTTTGAGGTAGTGCGAAGATTAAGGCAAAGGGTGTCCAAAAACCATCTAACGATGAATGGTAGCCTAGCTGGCAAGCTTGGCTTGCGGAGTGCATTGTAGGTGGTAGGTTCGGTGCTCGATTCGCATGGAGGTTTTTGCGTGTTGAAGTATTTTACGTTGGTGGTAGAGGAGAAGAAGGTGCACATGCTCCTTGGATTTGTGTGGGCAGCTAGCCCATGTGGTGTTTGCCCTTGTGCTAGGGCGTATGTGCCAGCGAGGTCGCGGGTTCAAACATCGACGACAACGCTTGAGGGTAGAATTAAATATTTTTTAAAGGTATGCACTTTAAGCTTGGTTAGGGAGTTATAAGGGTTAGTTAATTTTTATTATGTTGATGTGAAATGGTTAGGGAGCCATAAGGATAGTAAAGTGATTTATTTTTTGTTTTAGAAAGGGTTGAAAAATGAAATTTCAGATTACTAGTGCTTGGTGGATGCATGAGATGAAGTGATAATTTCTTTGGTCTTATTGAAATTTGAAGTGCATTATTATGTTTTCATAAGAAGGAGGTATAAGGTGTATATGAGAAATTCATGTGTTTAATTTCTGGTTTATTTTTTTGAAGCATTATTTTGAATGAGAGAATAGGAGTAATAAGGTGTTATAGTGGTTGATATTTTATTGTAATCTTTGTATGGTGAAATATCTTTTGAAGTAAAAATTCATGTGGATATTTTGAGAAAATATCTTGCAATCTAACCATTGGAGTGGCATTAGAGAAATTAGTTATTTGTGAGACATGTTTTGAAGATATATTTTCGTAAGAGCAATTAAGAGGTATGGGCACATCATCCCTTGTTTAAGGTGTTTATTGGAATGAATGTTTTGGAACATAAGGTGGAGTGAAAAGGATTGTTTGATACTAATTGTTGGAAATATTTGATTGAGGTTTTGTGCTTCATTATTGAATATTTTGGAAAATTTTGGGATAGAGGTTGAGAATAAGTTGTGCTTTCATTGTTGAAAGAGATTGAGATATTTGTGCTAGATATTTTGAACTACTCGTGCTAGGATTGAAGACAAGTTAGCATATCTTTGTGAAATATTTTAAATATTAGTTTGAAAGATATTGATTACAATTTTGAAAGTGTTTGAGATCAATTTTATGAGGGAAATCGTGTTTTGGTGTGATTTATCTTTGAGAGAAATTTGCAAGAAGAATAAACCAGTTTTGTTATACATTGATTTGATTTGAAAGGGATTAGCAAGAGAAAGAGATTGGTTGATTGAGTACAAGTTTTGTGAGTGTGAAACATATTGAATTTTTGATAGATCAAATCATTCTCTATATGTTCTAGAGGTTAAATGAATTCTAAGTAGAATTTGTTTTTGTGAAGAAAGTTTTTGAAAGAGATTTAAATTGTGTTTGTGAGCAAGTATTTTGAGAAGACTTGAAGGCATATTTGAGCAAGTCTTTTGAGAAGTCTTGAAGGTAGTTTGAGCAAGTATTTTGTTAAGGCTTGAGGATAGATTTGAGATAGAATTGAGATCAAGTTTGTTCAAGCTTTGTGTTAAAGCTTGAGGATATTTTTGAGATAGAATTGAGAGCAAATTTATTCAAGATTTGTGTTAAAGCTTGGGGTAGATTTGAGATAGAATTAAGAGCAGATTTATGCTAGACCTGTGACAGAGTTTGGTGTAGATTTGAGATAGAGTTTAGTGTAGATTTGTGACAGAGTTTGGTGCAAATTTGAGACAGAGTTTGGTACAGATTTAAGACAGAGTTTGGTGCAAATTTGAGACAGAGTTTGGTGCATATTTGAGACAGAGTTTTGTGTAGATTTGACACATAGTTGAGAACAGGCTTTGGAGGTGATAAATAAAAGAGGACAACAATATCTAATGAATAGATATCCATCAACCAATGTAGTGGGGATAAAGGTCTCATGTGGAGAGAGATCCACAAGCCAAAGTAGTGGGGGTAGAAGTCTTCTAGAAGTTCACCAGCTAGAGCAAAGGGGATAGAGTTCTCCTGTAGATAGAGATCCATGAACTAGAGCAAAGAAAAAGAGTTATCATATGGAGTAAGATCTATGAACTAGTTGGGGAGATAGATTTCTTCTATGGAGAGATATCCATGAACCATTTTAGGGGAAAGAGTTCTCCTAGATCAAGTTCCATGAACTAGAGTAAGGGGATAGAGTTCTCCTATGAAGAGAGATCCACAAACTAGATAAAAGGGGAAAGAGTTCTCCTATGGAGAGAGATACATGAATTAGAGCATAAGGTATTGGTGTCTCCTTTGGATAGAGGTCCATAAACATTATAATAGATAATTGATTCCCAAGAGATTTGTTGAGAAAATTTAGAAAAAATATTTTCTTCATGGAGTAGCCCACATTGGGTGAACCACATTAAATTTGTGTCTCTTGTGTGTGATAATTTATACATTGCTTTGATTATTGCTATTGATATTGCCATTGATAATATTGGATAATATTTTTTGGGAAAGAAAAGTAAAAGTCGATCTTATACTGTTCACCCCCCCTCTCAGTATAAGCATGTGTTCCTCAGCCTATAAGGGGTTATCATGATAGGTTTTGTTCCTGGTTCCAACTCAATCACATGCTAAAATACCCTATGGGGTGGCAATCCCTTAGGCATATCCCCAAAAATAATGGTATGTTTTTCCAACAAAATATGAATTTCAGGATGATAAGAGACATGATTATCATATGAATAAGGCATACCCTTTATCATAAATATACCAACATCCCAAACTATCTCCTCTTTTTTGAGAATCCTCTCCATCCTCTTGGACCACATTTTCCTTGATCCCTTGCAAAACTACCTCATGCCCTTTAGCTTTAAATTTTAGCTGCAATGTTTGGTGATTTGTGGTGTAGTCTCCCAATGAATACAACCATTGAACTCCTAGTATGAAATGAGGAATTTCTCCCAATGGAAACACATAGAAGTCATCTACTATGGAATGATTCTCAAAATTTACTTTTATTTGCCTCACAAATATTTTGCAAGGTACAATGATCCCATTTCTAGTACCAACATTAAAACCACAAAATATTTCTAGTTTTAGCCCTTTATTAGCTACAAAACCCTCATCCACAAAATTTTTGGGTTACCCCACCATCTATCAATATTGTCACCTAATTTTACAATACCTCTCCTAGCACCTTGATTGTGAGATACCTGTTTGCACTGCTCAACGTAGCCAACATGCCAACATTTGAGCTCTCATGAGACTTAAGGGATGGCTCCTCAAGCTCATGCTTCTCCAAAGACTCATATTCACTTTCTGATGCCTCCTCATATAAAATGACCTCAATGTAGTGAATCTACCCCTTTCCTTGGTAGTGATGGCCCGGTACCCAAGGGCTTTTGCATGTGAAGCATAATTTTTCCTCCTAAGCTCATCACGCTCCTCATTTAACCTCCTTCCTAGTGTCGTAGGTGCTAAATCCCTCTATGGAGGGGGCATTGGCTTTTCCAAAGCTTGATTCTTCCCTAGAGGGGACATCTCTCTCTTCATGAAGAAATTCCCTCTCTGGAATGATCCTGATGGTCCTACTTGGATAAACCTAAGCAATTGTGGTGTTGAAACCCTAGGTTTCAGTGATGTTGTAGACTCAAGAGTCAAAGTCCTTCTCATTATAATATTTAATGAAGCAGTCTCAAAGGCTTTTACCAAGCCTCTCAAGTAATCCACCAAACCCTCAATGAAAATAAAGGTAACTCTCTTATCTAAAATGTTAGGCACCAATACTAAAATATTTTTGAACTCCTTAATGTATGCCTCCACTGTAGTTTTCTGCTTAAGGGTGGCTAACTCCTTAAAATCTTTCTCCTCATACTTCATCTCAAAACAATCTGGGACCCTCTAACTAAACTCATCAAATGAGGTGATCTCTCCATGGCCTTGTGTGTTGAGACCATGATACCACCAATCGTATGCAACCCCCTCAAGATGTAAGGTAGAAAAGTCTACTGCATCCTCTTCATCCATAGGGCTGAGAGTAAAGTAAGTCTATAATTTCTACAGTCATGCCATAGCAGACATGCTATCATCTCCATTGAACACTAGTACTTGCATTTTTTGCTACAATTTTTTCTTTCTCCATACTTGCTACCTCTCCCAGCCTTCTTCCCCATGATATCTAGGTAACTTTAGAAAGTGATTACATTTCTTAATTATTCAACCTTACACTGATACTATGCAAATAGGGCATCCAATTCATTAGTCTCCTAGCATACATCAGGTTCTTTCCTGGGTAAAAACATGGGTTTTTTGGCTTGGGCAAAGGAGAATGAGTGTATCTCACAGACCTCTCACTCCCTTGGTCCCGACTGGCCACCCTATTTGATGGCTCTCCCTAATCTGGTGGTGGCTGAGGGTTAGGGTTTGCTTCCTAGTTTTGTGGTGGTTGAACTCCATCCTGATCCATCTTTGTCATCAAACAAGTCAGTAACTCAAGTATGGTGTCAAATTTCTGCTCAGTAGGATCCCTTTGCTCATCTACCATCTCCACCAACTCCCTTTGTTCAACTTATGGTTCTAAAATTTCTTTCCCCTGGTTGAGGTTAGGGTTTGAATTATTTATCCTCATATAGTACTTATTTTGCGACATAAAAAGCTCTCATAGGCTAGTAGGAAACCAACTATGATACCACTGTAATAACCCTAACTTAGTAAACTAGGGTTTAAACAAATAAAGATCAGATTTTTGCAAAGTAGATCAGATATGCAATTACTACTAAGAAATTACTCCAAAAACCCTCAAAAATGGACGTTCCAACAATACAGATTTTTATTAATTTTCTAAAAGTTCAAACATGCAAAACAACTATCCAACAACACAAATCAACCCTCAAAACCGACTAGAAAAATCTCCAAAGTTGGGTGATCCTCCTATGAGGGTAAAAAAAGTCACAAAACATGCACAAATGGCCTCCCAAAGCTGGATGACCCACTCCCAGACTCCAACACACCAAAATATGCAACACAATTATGAATCTTGAGATAGATCCACCCAATATCTAGTCAAGAACAAGGGCACATCACCTTGTCTACAATATTGGCTATTTATGAAGACTTAGGGTACACCACCTAAGTAGTAGAAGGTAAGGAAGGGTTCAACCCTCTCTCTTACAATTCACAAGATGAACATGACATAATGAAACCCTAAAAGTGACTTTCCAAGCCTATATACCTAGTCGCCCCACTAGAAGCTTCTAATTATTCATTAAATGAGGGTTACATCAATATTAATCCCCAAAACTTATTTTTTATTACATAAAACAACTATTAGCCTAGAAAAAAGGAGACGTCACATTTCATTATCCACAAATGATAAAAAGAAAATATTACAATGTGTGGGGTCCACATAGTATTTAAAATGGGACATTACAAGATCATAATAACTTGATTTTACCATAAAGGTAGAAGCTTTGTCAGTCCCATGAAAGCACTATTGATGCTACTACATCTTGATGGTATTTTTGCAATCCTACAAAACAAATACAAAAGAAAGGGATTAGTGGTAAAGGAGTCTATTTGAGCTATAGGAGAGTATCAGGCTCACTTGGCTAACATTAGACCCCAATTTATATAGGAGCTAAAAAATTATAATACTAAAAGCATAGATTAAATGCTCAATGGTAGGAGTGCCACTAGGAGTGATAAGATTGTTCGTATTTTTTCCTGATAGACAACACTTTTGATTTCTGTGACTATGTAAAAAATAGAGAGCAATAACATCATTAAACTTACAATTTGATAGTGCTTTCACTTTAAAGTATAATTAAATGCAAGATTAATGAATTAATTATTGATGCAAGGAAGGTCCATGTCCAAGAGATATAGAGACCCTACTAAATGGTAGAGAAACTTAAATATTTATCAATGGAATCTAGTAATAAAATTGAGATGAAATGAAAAACTAAATGCAAATAAGATGATCAAAGCAAATTAGGATGCAAAGCTTAGGGCTACAAAATCAAAGATAGTGTCAAAAGAGAATAAGGAGAAAGAGCACAACCTCAAAGCACACGTGTTTCTCCATGATGCTAAGGTTGTTTTTCCCTTATTGTGGAAGCTTGATTGAAGCTTACTTCTTGCTTGTATATGTTTGAGAGCTTGAGCTTGAATGCTTGGAGAATAGAAGAGCTTGGATGCTTGAAGCATACCTTCACAAGATGAATTCCTATGAATCTAGATGAAATTTAGAAGTTATTGCCATGCCATGCATGAAGATGAATTCCTATGAATCTAGATGAAATTTAGAAGTTATTACTTTTAAAATACCATATGGATTGGGAACCCCTTGTGATGGATTTATAGGAAGCCATGGATCCTTTGGGGAAGGATTGTATTGAATATGATAGGATTGAAGAGGGTTAAAATTTGAAATGAAATCAAGATTCCATTGATGGAGGAAGATTGTAAATGGTAATTTTTGGGCTTGATATTTTTGCCAAGTCTTAAAATTGTATCTTGGTGATTAGATTCATTAATGGTGGGTGGCTTTAAAGGTAGTTGTTATTTTTTTTTGTTTTTGGAGCATGACAATCAAAAATTATGGAGGGTGGTAGTTCTAGTGCTGCTAATATTCTATTATTTTTTCTAAAATAATAGTTGCTAGTCAAATTTGACTAGAAAATAATGAGAAGTCAAATTTTGCAAAAGTGTTTCCTAGGAGATGAAAGCACTAGTGGTGCTTTCGCTCATGCATCGATACTTTTGCTTTTGGAGTAATAAATCCTCCTCAGTTTATTTATGGGGATGATTAATTTAATTTTGTTGATTGATTGGTTAATTAAAAAAGAGATTGAAAAAATTGAAGATTGATGATGTGCTCAAATTAGGTGTCTATATTTACCATTTTTTATGCATTTATTGCATAATAAATGTGTTAATAACTAACATATATACCCCAATTTTAGATAGGAGGATTTGATATTGCTTAAGTTTAATGATGCAATATGACTGATGCTTTTAGTTGTTTGTGTAGACACCAAATTTTAGTTATTTGCACTTGAATTCCACAAATTTGCCAAAACCCCCAAACTGCCGCAAAATCATCATCAATTGCCCAAATTGACTCAATTTCCCTCAAAATTCCATTTTCCCTTCTAATTTGTCTAAATTTCCCTAATTCTTCTATTTTCCTTCTAATTTCTCAATTTTGTCAAATTCCTCCTAATTCCCCCTATTTTCCTCTAATTTTCCCTTCTTCCTTTTTAGTTGTCTCAAATTCCCTCTTATTCCCTCTAACTCTTCTTAATTTTCCCTAAAATTCCTCCTAGCCTTCCTTTCCCCTAAATTCCCTTTTAATTCTTCTAAGGTCTCTTAAGGTCCTTTATTTTTCTTTTGATTTCCCATTTTTCACCTAAATTCCTAAATTTTTCAATTTCCCTAATTTTTCATTTAATTTCTCTAATTCCCTCCCAGCCACTCTAATATTCTAATTTCCACCTAATTCCCTTTATTTATTACTCCCTTCCCCCTAAAAACTCTCATAACCCTTCTTATTCACTTAATTCTTCACTAAGTCTTTCATTAGCCTCTCATTAATTCTTAATCCTATCTTAAGTCATGGTCAAACCCCTAGGGAATATGCACAATAATTTAAAAATCTTCCTCAAATCCCTAGGATTATCCAAAGTCTTCACCTGCAATCCCCCATTTATTTCACTTGGTCCCCCCACTCATGCTTCCCTCTAAATTTGAGCAATTTAAAAATACAAGAAAAAGGTTAAAGTCAAAAGGAGTAAATTAGCAAATTCAATGCCTTTTTCCTCCTCATCCTCCATGTCATATTTTTGGAAATTTAAAAATAGTGCACACATCACCCTATGCACACAATGGCTCTCACTCTCCCCTAAGCCACTTTATGGAAATTGGGTGGGTGAGAGTTGACTCCACCCAAGGCCATTTGATTTGGAGGATGCACACTCCATCAAGTCGAATTCCCTAGATTTGCATTGGCATTTGTACCATCCACAGGGATTCCACATATCCTCCACATCACCTCCATGCCATATACCCTTCCCCTTACCAAATTCATATAAATCCCCCCTCCACTTCCACCATTTTAGAGGGAGTTCATGTGCCTATGTTGTTATGCTGCCAAAATTTGGCTAGCCATCCTTGTTGCTCTTGGAGAGTCACCTACCATCAACACAATCCTTTAGGAGCTCAACCATGGTGGCTATGGAGGATGCTTGAGGAGTCCAAAATTAAATTTTATTGTCAACCATGCTCAGCTCGATTGACATCCAACCATCTCACCTACACCAGAGGATCCTGAGAGACCACCTGCACCCCTAACAAGGACACCTTGCCCCTATTGCAATTTGATCCCAACCATTACAGATGGCCACATAGAACCAACCATCTTTGAATGTTATACAAATTTTACCATATTTGATGGTTACCTAGTGATACATCAGACAAAGCACCCACTCACCAAAAAGGTAAATGAAGGTATAAAGCATCATGTTTCTTGGTTTTGTGAGCTTTTAAAGTGGTTTTGTAAGCATCTACATGGTTTATATAATATTTTACTATATCTGCTTTTACAAGGGCCTCATGCAAGGAAGACCCTTCAGATGCTACTAACTCCATCTGGTTTACATGTGTGCAGGTCTTTGCAACAACCAATAAATCACTAGAGTGGTCTAGGCAACACACATAAAACCCACCCACAAAATCTGATTGTGGCATGAAGAAAAGTTGCATCTGATAATTTGTTGTAAAAGGGTTCATCCCCTTTGTTTTCATTTAGAATACATCATGTTTTAAAAGTTGCTTTAGTAGGGCTTGATTGTACTCAAATACTATTCATTTTCTCATAATATATATTGTTTGTCTTTCCTTTCTTTTCTAGTGTAAGGTGTATTTTCATGCTTATGGTTTGCTTAAAGGTGATGTTAACTTTTTATATTTTGAACAACAATGTTTCCATACCTTAGTGTATCCCCTCAAGTTTTAAAGGAAAAACTAAGTTGAACTGAGGGAACTCAACTTGATTATGATCCATACTAGTGCATAGAGGAGGGAGAAAAGGGGTTTTAGAGCTCTACCTACAATTGTTTTTATGATGACCCAATGTGCATACCATTGTATCAAGTTGACCAAGTGAGGGAACTCATAGTTGGACAAGGAGCACAAGCACATGTATGTCTCAAAAAATAAACATTTTTTTGTCAAATTTACCTTAAAAATTATACCCAAAAGAATAATGCTTTTACCACCTATTGGTATTTTTGCCACCTAATAGTGGTTTCATGTTGAGGTAGCACTTTTGCTTGCTTGAATTTTAAATTTTGATTTGTGCCTTGATCTAAGTTGAGGTTAATAGGGTTTTCTTGTAGTGGATGTAGAAGTAATTAAAGACCCTTGATTATAAAAAGTGATGCCCAAATACATTGGAGACCATTTAGGGTCTCTAAGGATTTATAGACCACACTGAATTGGTGGCATTAGAGATATAACATGCAACCCTAATGCCAAAGGTTGAGTTTTATAGGACCCTCTTGATAGCACTAGCAAAGCAATGGTATTTAAAGATAACTACTTATTAGCTTCCTATAATGGATATGACAATGGTGCTCAAGGATGTATGAAGGATCCTTAGAGTGCCCATAAGGGGTGCATAGGTTCAAATTAGTTAGGATCGGAAGTGGTGTTTAGAGAGACTAATAACAGATGTAGACTTTTTAATCACGATATTAGGCATTAACATGAATGCTACTCATGTCGGGGTCTACTTGGATAGACAAACCATTCTCTTATGTGTTCTAGTTTTGGGTTGGTGACACTAGTCAAATGGTGGTCAAGTAGTATTTGGAGAGGTTATGGCTAAAATCCATGACCAACATATAGTCATTGCATCATAACCTATGGTGCTAGTGTGGCTATAATAATCACTTTGTAGGATGGTGTACAAAGTCATGAGGAGCCTCACTTTCTATATATTACTCTAGGTGTGGACCTGAGAGCACATTGCTATGATGAGGCTACCAAGACTACTAGGGTAGATGGTGGATCAAGAGGCATCAATCAACTACAAATTGGGTTGACATTTTTAGGTGGGTTAGAGCAAGCCCAATATGTACATGCTAGAAATGGCTAAGACGATGATGGAATATTTGAGGCGTAAGCAAATCACATAGTGACCTTTTAGATATCATATTTCTTGGTAAGATGATGTCTACCATCTAGGTTGTGTTAGGAAAATTAGGTGGCTAGTAGGACCATAAGTAGAGTGGGAGGTCTATAATTTTGATCACATGGTCTACCAATTTGACATTAGGTTATGGATTCCAAGAGTTCCAATCTCGTATAACCAATTTACCAAAGAGAGGGTTTAGGCCAATACTAGATCTTGGCTCCTATGCCAATATGGATATCAATGATATAACCATTTTGAATCTAGGGAGCAATGATATTAGCATCAATGATAGATATTATAGATAATATTAAACCATTAGGTCATGAAGATTGATTGTTATTAGGATACAACTAGGGGAGCAATGAAGGCAGAGTAGGACATGATAAATAATTGGTTCCCTATTATAAAGAGTATTCGAGGCAATGAGGTAACAAAAATATTAGGGATATAAATACCACTACTAGCACTATCGATGAGTATTACAAGTGAGGTAGGATCAAGCATGTCACCTTTATCTATTGGTGAGGTAGAGTGATATGCCTTAGCCAAGAAACATGGCTATTACTTTTTGTGTTATGATTTTGTATAAATGCATCTGTGTATTTGTGATGGATGATAATGCAATGATAATGTGTATGGATGCATATGAATTAATTCACTAATGATCATTCATAGTTTAGATTTTTCTTAACCATTGATAGCATTGTTATTTAATCAAGGGCACCAAATTGGGTGCATGCAAAATGGCAGACTCATGTAATGATATGGATGTTGATATGAAAGAAGATATGGATGTTGATATGGAAGAAGATATGGATGTTGATACGAAAAAAGATATGGATGTTGATATGGAAGAAGATATATTTTGTAGACTCAGACCTACCAGTGATATCTAACAAACTCACTAAATTTTATCTAATTTTCTCTAAGACAAAATGTGTGTGCAATGAATTCATTTACTGAATAATGAGTATGGTAATAACTCGAGGTAATCAAGAACCATTGTGTGTGCAAGTGAGTTCATTAACCCATCTTGAATAAATTGAGATGACACCTATTATGGAGAAGATAAATAAGCTAGATTAAACTTATGTGTAGTTAGAAATCTCTTTAAAAGAGACATGTTGTCGTGCGTGAGCGTACTCCACTACCATTCAAGCATCTATAGCCCCGATGGAGATTGACTCCATAGTCCAAGAATTTTATCTCTAAGATTTGGGGATTCGAACTACCTAACCGTATAACTGTAAATGTAGTTCTATTATTACAACTTGAGAATCTATGGTGTGTGATGTGTAAAATATTTAGATTTTTGGGGATTTTACCCTACTCTTTCTTTTATTTTGAATTTGTGATAGTAGTGAAAACCATTTTTTTTAACTATGTGCATAATGGGACAAGCAAGGAATATCCTTTTCGCTTTGAGGTACAACCCAAGTATGGTATTATCTATCTTTGACACAAGATGTTTTTAATATGTGTGATTGTGTTTGGTTTAAGAGTGTTAGAGTCAATTCCCATAACTCAAGACTTTCTTAGTGAAATTTTTTCTTGGTCCTAAAGAAAACTTGACATATATTGGAGGTTGCTAGAAATACTAGGAGTGGCTGAGTGATCGAAAACACCTAGGGATTATGAAAATGTGGTTTGCAAATGACTATTTGAATTCATGGCATGATGTAATGAAATGGATGATAATTTTAAGATACCCTTGATTAAGGCAACAAAACTTTGTTGGACCAATTATTGTCTAAACTAAATAAATGACCCCTAGTATGAAATGTGAAATGTGTGAATATGGTTGGGACTGTAATGTATGAGATGCAATTTGTGAAATAAAATGTATGCAATGCAAGGTGTGAAATGCAATGTGTACAGTGCAATGTTGTAAAATATAATGTGTGAAATATAATGTTTTTTTTGTATATTAGCCATGTATATATACATATATAAATCACATTAAGCATAGAATGCTCTCAAGTGGATGATATTAAGTGGTTCGAGCTCTTCAACTCCCTCTAGGTTGACAAGCCTATAAGTTCCTTTACCCATTTTTTGAGTGATAATGTATGGACCTAACCAATTAGCTATAAATTTATCATGAAGATGTGATAATGCATTGGTGTTTTGTTGATTTTATTTAAGAAAAATATCTCCTACTTGGAATTCACGTAGATGAACTTTGGTGTTATAAGCACACTTTAGGCAGTCTTGATAAACTTGTAAATGCTCTAAAGCATTGACTCATCTTGCATAAAGAAGCATGAGTTGGTAAAAACATGCTTGTCTAGCAATATCATCATCTATGAATTCCTGCAATTAAATTTGCAATGAGGGGATCTCAAGCTCAAGAGGTATGATTGCTTCAACTCCATAGACCAATAAAAATGGTGTTGCCCCAGTAGGCATGGAAATGCTTTTTTGATAAGCACATAATGACAATGGAATTTGAGTATGCCAATCTCTATGATTTTCTTTGACAAGTTTATTTAGAATAACAATTAAGGTCTTATTGGTAGCCTCAACTTGTCCATTTGCTTTAGGGTAATAAGGAGTCAGCGATAAGTTTGAAGGCTATATAGTAGCCACCCAGGAAAAGGTAGTGACATGAGTGATGAAGAGAGGCTAGCGAGCACAAGTCACTAGGATGTAGTAAACCATTCAAGGTATGATGCTACAACAAGATGCAATAATGGTGAAAGCTACTATAGAACTAAGAAAACTAGGAGGAGACGTGTTTTAGATCTTGCTAAACTAAATGGTGCATGCTTAGAGGAATTTGCATGCAAATATCAAGTAGATTACTCAATATAGAGCTACTTATCATGTAAATGTCCCAACCTAGGAACCTACCATTATCAATGAGAATGCAATCATGGACCCACTTTCAGTCTATGATATGCTAGTCATAACCACTGGTCAGGATGACACCATTAGGAGGAGGAGGAGGAAGCATAGGAGTGTCAAACATAGGCCCTTAAAGCTAGATTGATTTTGGGATGCTATCCTATTTTTGGGAGGTGGATTATTTTACATCATGATTGTATTATGACGATGGATTATACAGATGATATGATGTATATGTACATTTCCTATATATATATAGTATTTTGGATTCATTAGGATATGTTATGGTTAATTTATTTATGTAATGTGTATTTAATTGCTTGGTGTTGATGTTTGATTATGATGTTATTATGATTAATACATGTTTATAGTTATGAATTTTAAATTATTATGAGGAAATACAATGATGATTAGATGATTATATTAGAATAATGACATGATGGTTAGCCTTCAAAGTTTGCATTATAGATGCATGAAAGATAATGGATGCATGATGATTGGTTTAGAAAGTGATACATCTAAGACATATTTTGCATCACACCAAGAGGTCTCACAAAGTACAATTGTATACAATTATGTATAGGCTTAGATTTTTCCAAGGGGACTTTACCTTAGATTTTTCCAAAAGGACTTTAGCTTAGAGAAAAGAAAAAATATATAGATATGTATAACTATATACATATATTTACTTAGAGATTTTCCTACGTGGAATTTAGTTAGATTTTCTTAGAAGACTTTTGGTTAGCTTTGAGATTTGCCTAAGGGGACTTTAGTTAGCTTTACTTGGATGATTTTTGGTTAGCTTGCCATAATACAAATTATGTAGAAATATATACAAACATATGCAAAATAATTATAAAGATTCACCTTTAAAAAAGTGTTTAAAGGAATTTTGCTTGGATAGTAAGACTTTTAATTTAGCTTTACCTGTAGGAATTCTAATTACAGATTAGAGATTTATTTTTATACAAACGTATAAAATATTTTTGCTTGGATTTATTTGCCTTGTAAAAAAGTGTTGCAAATGACTTTTATATCTTGATGTGAAAATAATTTTGCCCCTAATTAAGATATATTCCCCTATGCATAGTGGTGCATATGAGGCAAAATATGATATGATTATTCTTGCTATAAACACCTGTGTACCTTACAATACTCATCATGTAGTAAGATATTGAAGAGATAGAAGAGCTTTACTGATATTGTCATCAACACCTATGAACCTCATAGTATTCATCATGTAGTAAGAGATTGGTTATTAGAAGAATATATGAAGATAAAGCATGAGGTAAATTGGATTAGAGAGAGATTGATATTATATGAGTGTTGATTGATCCATTAAGTGGGACAACAAATATTTGCTTGCACTAATTATCTAGTGAATGAAAATAAATTATATTGACTAGGGTCATCATTTGCATGTCATCATGGATTCTTGACTCAATATGCGATAGGAATCTAAGAAAAGATATGAACATGCATGCAAGCAAACATGAAATAAAGTAGATGTAAGCAAACAATGACAAGAAGTTGAAAGTAAACAAACAATTTATGTAAACTTAGATATAATACTTTTTAAGATGTATTTTATTTATTGCTTCTTTAAGTTATTTTTCATCAAGTGTAGTAAGGTGGTAAGCACATAAACCATACTTGGTGGTTATGATATATGGACCTATCCAATTGGACTCAAATTTTCCTTTGAGCTTGATTTTGCCATTGGTGTTTTTTTTATTCTCTTTAAGGATATATCACCAACTTTGAAAGAACAAGATGATACCTTCTTGTAATAGACACATCTACACCTTTGCTGATAGACCTGTAAGTTTTCTAAGATGTGAATATGCTTTTTATAAAGTAGTTCTAACTAGCTAAAATGGGTGAGATGGTATTCATCTCTAATAGAGGTGTCTTGTAATAAGACGTGCAAGGAAGAAATATTTAGTGAGAGTTCTAACTCTAGTGCGATAGGCCCATAAGGTCGCATACAACTAGAGATGCCAATATCTACCAATTTTGTTGATGAGCTTCTTAAGGATTTTTATGAGTTTTATTAGAAGCTTCATCTTGGCCACTGCCTTGGGGATAAGACATAGATAATTTGTGTTCAATCTTGTATTTAGCATAATATTGTTGGATATCCTTGTTCTTAAAGGGTGTTTCATTGTTAGAGATTACCATAGAGGGGATACTATAATGAATAAGGATCTAGTTGAGGATAAAATTGGGCTCTAGTGGTTGAGGCTAAAGGTATGGATTTGACCCACTTGGTGAACTACCCAGTAGCACTAATAATGAACTTGTGTTCATCAAATGATACCAGGTTTATATTCCTAATAATATCTAAGCCCCAAATGGAAAAAGGCCAAGGAGAAGTTAAGGATTAGAGAGCTTGGGATGTAACATGGATAATATTGTCATGCTTTTGATATTTATCACACCTATTGGAATAATTGCAAATACTTTTCCATGGAGGGCCAATAATAACCCCTCTATAGGAGTTTTTTGGCAATGGAAACACCATTAAAGTGACCATTACATGATCCATCATGGGCCTCTTTGACAACTTTTTGGGCTTCAACTAAGGCTAGGAATCTAAGTAAAATGTCATCAAGGGTAAAATGGTATAATATATCACCAATAATGATATGACTATAGGCTCTTTGCTTGATATTCTTATGCTCATTATAAGTCAAACATCTAGGCAAAGTGCCACCCTTATAGTAAGAAATGATATCCTTGTACTAAGAATTAGGATAGGAAGTTGCTTCTATGAAAATATAGAGAAAACTAACTCAACTCTAAGGTTTAAGGTCCCCTAAATTACCAAATAACGATTGTAGCTTGTTTGTCATCTAGATCTAAGGGGATAAGGGGTATAACCAAGGCCATAGTATCGACGTGGCAATTACTAGAACTAACAATATATTAAATAGTTATTTTTATGGAAGCAACCATTAGTTTATCAATAATATATTTGTATGGCTTAAGATTTTAATATTTACTTTGATAAAAACCATTGAATTCGTTGACTAGTATTTGAGAGCCTCCAAAAATAAAAAATATTCTAACCTAGAGAGCTAATGTTACATGTAATCCCAAGATAAGGGCTTTGTAATATGTAATATTATTGGTATAGGAAACCTTGAGCTTTAAGTATAAATGGATTATATATTGTTGATAAGTGACCAAGATGACTCTTACCCTTTCTCTTTTGACACATCTATCACCATTTAAATACAATCTATAAGAGTTAAGTTGATATGCTTCTAGGTTGAATATTGACTTGTTGTGAAAGTCTACAACTAAGGGATGACTAGCTTCTACATGTACAACTACTAATTTATTAACAATAACTTGACCTTTATAGACTTTTGGTTGAAAAACTCAAGATCAAATTCACTAAGCACAATGATCCACTTAGCAATTCATGCCAAGAGGTAAGGCTTGGAAATGAGATACCATAGGGGATCAATCCTCATGATAACCAAGATTTTGTTGCTAAACATATATCATCTAATATTTTAATAATCAAACACTATGACTAGGCAAAACTTCGTTAAAGGTGTACCTTGTCAAGATCAACTTTGATTCCATGTCTAGATGTGATGAATCCTAATAGTTTTTCTAATGTAACCCCAAAAATGCATTTTTGAGGCTTTAGGTGTATCTTGTACTCCTACAACTACTTTAAGATGCAACTTAGATCTCAAACATGATCTTCCCAATCTAAAGATTGTCCAAGAATATCATCAACATAGTCTTCCATGATGTCATACATCATTTCATGAAATATGAATGTCATGGCCCTCTGGTAGATGGTTTCTATATTTTTCATCACAAAAAATATGACTTGATAGTAAAAGGTTCCGTATGAGGTGGTGAAATTTGTTTTAGCTTGGTCCTCGGGAGTGATTTTGGTCTATATGACTTGATAGTAAAAGTTTCCCTATGAGGTGGTGAAATTAGTTTTAGCTTGGTCCTCGAGAGTGATTTTGGTCTAATTATAACCTAAGAATCCATCAATCAAATAGAATATTCCACATATTGTAGTGAATTTTATAATCATGTCGATGTTGGGTAAAGAAAAATTGTCCTTAAACATGTCTTACTGATGTGCCAAAAGTCAGTGCACTCTCTAATGCTATCTATTTGTAATAGGGATAATGTTAGAGATCTAGTTAAAATAGTCGATAAATTTGATGAGCCCAACATCAAGAAGTTTTTGAAGCTCTTGTTTGACTAGAAACATGACTCTCAAATGTGTTTTATATAATTTTTGGTTTATGGGTTTTGCACAAGGGGTGATGACTAGGTGGTGGACAACAAGAGAAGGGTTAAGACTTGGAATATCGATGTAGGACCAAGAAAATATGTCTTTGAATTCCATAAAAATCTTGGTGTATTCCTCACACTTAATTGGGATAAAGACCTTGCCTACCTTAAGGATCTTGGGATATTTGGGAGACCTAATATCGATGTCCATGTATTCCTTGATCAAAATATATGATTAATATTCTAATTGAAAATGGTATGGAAGCACTTGTAGGCTCTCTAGATCTTTAGGATTGTTGTCAATTGGTTATTATATAATAATGTTCATGATTTGGGAAAAAGATCCAAAAAATACAAGTTGTTTTGAATTAGATAATCTAAGGGACCATCTTGAGGAGAATCATTTGAGATGTCCTCCATATCACAACTATATTCATCAGTAGTAAGGTTAGGATAGAATATTTACACTAATAGATCAAGTAAATTAAGAAAATCTAGGATCTATGAGGAGTTATGACCCATACTTCTCCTCCTCATACTAATCCAATCCATTTAAAGAAAAATATCATCATGGGACACATTATCAGGATGGATAGACTCATATTTACTATTGAAAGAAGAAAAAGAGCAAGGGATAGCTATAACTAGGGATATAACCTATCCTACAACATCATAGTCAAGCATCATCCTACAAGTTCTCTTTGATGCAGTGTTCATACAAGCCTAGTTCTTTACCTCGATATTTCATATCAGAAAGCATCTAATTAGGGATGGAATATGAGTTTGACAAGAAGCATGAAGTATAATATTATTCAATCATGTAAGAGTTATTACCATGGATTTTATCCTCATTGGGAGTTCCAATATAAATGGAGTAACTTTATATATACACCAATTTACCCTTGTTACTAGAAGGAGAGCCTAAGATTTGTGGAGACAAGGGGAGGTTGGTTAGATCCAAGTCAAAAATTTTATTGGATGAATTTTTGTTATTAATGTTAATAGGATTAAAACCATGACCCTTAATTTTATTGTTATATAAGTTATTCAAAGTGAGAGGCCTTAATACAACACTAATAGAGGACTATAGCAAAGAAGATGATTCAAGAGATAGATTAAGAGGACACATAAATACTTTAGGATTATCAACCTTTATTACTTGATAGTAATAAAAAGGTTTAAGGTCAATTAGAAAGTGATATATATTAATCCTATATTCATATTTAAGGCAACATTGGAGAGTTGAAGGGATGGACCACATATATGAATCCACAACCCTCCTAAAAAGAATTTTGTATTTTTAGATCACATATCTTAACATAGAAGAGAGTGTTGAGCATGCGAGGTTAGACTACAAAGGGTAAGACTAGCCTCACATTCTCCATTGTTAAAAGATATAACAACAAGAATAATTTTCTTTAAATCTTACTTGGTTAGCCTAAAATGACTCATGGACCTTTAGGTTATAAACATTGAAATGAGAACCATTGTTATTTAAATATTATTTGATGAACTTGTCATCAATATGGTCTGTAATGTAATGTATAATGACTGATCTTTGACAAAAGAAGGCTAGGGATTACCATCATCCTCATATAATGATGTAGTGTTGTGATTAATCCCAAGGGTCCCTACTACTATATTATTGTCATTGGGGTTGAGGTCTTGAGGAACAACTTGTTCACTCAAAATTTTGATTATGATGTATTTATGGGTCAAAGAGGTCTTGATAATATCAAGAAAATATATTTTAGTTGGGATACTCTCAAGTTAATGAAGCAAAGAAAAATTTCCCTTAGCCTAAGATCCTAATTAGATGATTAAAGGAGGTCTTTCAAGTGGAGTTCTTTTTGCACAATGGACCAAAAGAAGTCTTGAAGGTTGATCGAATGATGGATTCTTGTGTTGTTATCTAGTTACAACACAAATATGAGAGATATGACTAGAATAATAGAGCACCCCAACCATCCTTTGGTTTGGAGGTAGGACTTTCCTGTAGTGAATGTTATTCACTATGTTTTGGTTTTTATTGCCATTAGGTAGCAAAGTTTAGAAAATTTTAAAATGACAATTGGAAGAATATTGAGAATTAGAGCTATTGAGAACAACTTGACCTTTATTAATTAGGTCTTATATCATATTTCTAAGGCTCATGCATATATTTGTCATATGACTATTGATGTAGTGGACGAAACATTGCTTATTAGGACAAAACCAAGGATCCTTTTCCTGTTTGGGTTCAAGAGGCTTTATAGGTAGAAGTTCCACAATTTTAGCTTTCTAAAATGGATAAAAGAGGTTCATCCAGTTAAGGATACTTATGTTTTGGTTTTTGTTGTAGTGGATATTCTAAGACAAACTTTTGAAGGTTTATGGTAACACTAATGTTGTTGGCTTAGCATAAGTCTATGACCCCATCGCCTACAATGTGTTTGTTCTTATACTGCCCCTTTGAGTTAGAGGAAGAATTATCTTCCTATTTATGGGACTTAATTTTTAATTGCCATATTTTAACAAGGGTAGTCTCTACTACCTGGGCCATGTCAATTTTGTCTTTGAAGGAAGATACATCGACCGTCTCTAAGTAGAAGGCCAATTTCTCACTAAGGTTATCTATAAATATGTTTAACATGTCTCTAGGTAGAGGGACATGTTGCAATCTCCCCACTAGAGCTTTCCATATTGATAAGAAGTTGGTAAAATTCTCATCTTTGGACTACTTGAGTTGGTATTGGTCATTAGTGGTGACCTTTTTCTCAATATAGGCAAATAATTGTTTTACAAATATTTCAACAATATCTCTAAAATTTTTTGTAATACCATTCCAAGGTAGGTTGGTTAAGTCTCTTGGAGAATATTTTAGGTAGTAATGTTTCACCATAAGAAATATTGCTACAAGGAGTTCTAAACAACCTAAGGTGGTTGATAGAAACTTCCTTCCCTTTGTACATTTGAAACATAGGAGTTTTAAAATTGGGAGAAAAGGGTGACTAGCCATAAAAGGTTATAAGGGTTGATTGCACAAGTCATCATATTAATACATGTGACTGAATGATAACCCTTAAATGATAGATATTTTTTATTTTAATTATTGTAATTGAGAAGTTAAAGTTTGAAGTTTGAAACAAATATGATTTAATGGTACAAAAGGTATGTGTTGAGAGATAGGAGGAATTTTTTGATAGGTAGAACAAGAAGGAGGTTGATACACTTGGGTGTATGATGTCAAAGTTGGAATTATATTATTTATTTTCAAGGTACCTATGATGAAAGGATTAGAAGATGAAGGATGAGATGTTATGGGATTAGGATTTTTTGTGAACCCCACACCCACACTTGTGAAATTAGAATGAAGGTTATTGCCATGAGGGTTAGAGATTAGGATACTTGACATTACACCCCGATTAAGAGTGTAGTTTGTACCTTCCTATCGAGATGCAAGGCAACTAAAATTACCTTGTAATAATTCCTCAAGGGTAGGCAAAGATAATTGATGTTCCAATGGAAGTGGAAGGTTTTGTCTTCTAATATTCATGGAAGTGGTGATGATAGGAGGATTTGAATTAATGAAATGAGAAGTTGATACATTAAGGTTTGCACATACAGACCCAAAGGATGGATCAAGTTGATTTAAAGATAAAGGATTTGAGTTAGGTTGTTGGGGATTATCCATGAGTGAACCTTCCCTTGTAGAGATGCCTAGGGTGTCATGATATTTCCTAAGAAAGGTCTCCACAACTTCCTTATGCTTCTATAAAAAGTAAACCATGTAAGTTGAAAATTGGAAGACTAATCTTCCATTCTCATCATGGGTAGGGAGTAGAGAACCCAAAGGTGTAGAAACCTCTTCTTCTTTCTCGAATATTGGATTCTCAAAAGTGGATTGGTCATTATGACCTTCCATGCGAGGGTTAGGTTTAATGGATAACAAATGAGGAGTGCTATAGGTTAGGTAGCATTTATCGGCCATAGGTTTGTGAAGAGATGATTACATTAACTATAGAGTTAATTAAAGAAGAAAGAGAATATGTTTTAGAAACCTTACATACCATTTTCTTGATATATCAAATCTAATCTATATACCCTAAGGGCATCCCTATACTATACCAAATATAACCTATAAACAAAAGGTCTAATATACCTAGCTCCTCTTTATATACCTTTTGGTAAATGATAGAAAGTTCATACCTAGGTTTCCATCGATATGTGGATGTGACCACCCAGATACGTGGCTAGATGGTACATGAGGGGCAATAGTATGCATCCTTATGACTTCCACTATCCCATTGCAATATACTCTTTACTAGGCATAAGTACACACAAGACCATATGCAAGCGGTTGACAACCTGGGCTCGCTATATACCCAATATAGCCTAGTATCTTGTATGATAGTTACTCAAAGGACTATAAATATCCTTAGTAGTACTAGCAATTGGCCATGTTTTTGTTATCTAGATTTAATATGATCTAATATAAGAAAATACTATTAATGGTCTTGATTAAAATTTGGAAAAAGTTAGTTTGATTAGGGTTTTGCTTGGTTAAGGAAATATTGGGATCTATGATGGTGTTCATGTTGGGTTCACCAAAATGTGATGAAGAAGATTGGAAGGGGGTATGAATGGCCTCTTTATAATGCTTCCCTATCCTTCAATCACCTTAAGGATAGGGACCTTTTATGAGCTTCAAGTTTATAGTTTGATGGATTGATTAAAAAACACCTAGGTTTATCTAAAGATATGCTTTGTTTAATCTTAACCTTAATCTGACCCTAATGCACCATGTAAATGTAACACGACCTAAACCTAAAATGATTTTTTAAATTTTTGATGATAAATTAAAGGATGGTTTTCTCTTTTAAATGCAAGGGCTCAAGAAGAATCCAATAACCAACCTATATGCAACTATATGCAATTATGATTCAATGATGAGAAGATTGAATATGGTCGTCTAAATGATTAAATCACTAACTAGTTTCTTTTCCTTTTTCTTTATGACAAATAAATAAAAACAAAAAAAAAACTACATTTTTTTGCAAACAACCAACAAATCCAAAAACCTAATTGGTGATAATAAATTGATATAAATTGAAAGAACCTAATTATGCCATAGACACAAAAGCACTGTTAGTCCCACAAAAGCATTATTGGTGCTACTACGTCTTGATGACACTTTTATAATCCTAAAAAACAAATAGAAAAATAAGGGATTAATGGTAAAGGGGTTTGTTTGAGCTGGAGGAGAGTATCACGATCCCTTGACCAACATCAAATCCATATTTAGATAGAAGCTAAAAAATGATAAAATATTGAAAGCATGGATTAAATGCTTAGTGTTAGGAGTTTCACTAGGATAGCGATACCACTATCAACACTTTTGCTTGATAGAAAACCCTTTTGCTTTCTAACTATGTCAAAAATAGAGAGTGATAGTGCCATTGGACCTGCAATATAATTGTGCTTTCACTTTAAAGTGTACCAAAATACAATTAATTTCAAGATTTATGAGTTGATGATTGGTGGAAGGAAGGTCCCTGACCAAGAGGTATAGAGACCCTACTAAATGGCCAAAAAACCTAAAAATCAATCAATGCAATCTAGTAATGACAAAGGGATAAAAAAAAAACTAAATACAAATATGATGATTAAAGTAAGTTATAATGCAATAAGATTAAAGCTTAGAGCTATAAAAGCAAATAAAGTGTAAAACATAAAATAAGGGAAAAGAGCATAACCCCCTAGCACACTTGTTGCTCTAAGATGCTAAAGCTATTTCTTCTTGTTGTAGAAGCATGATTGAAGCTTTGCTTCTTGCTTTTGGAAACTTGAGATCTTGAGCTTGAATTATTGAATACTTGGATACTGTTATAGCTTATATGCTTGAAGGATTGAGAGCTTGGATGCTTGAAGAATTCCTTCACAAAATTATGGTAAGATTTTAGCATAATCTTGCCATGCATAAATATGAATTCCTATGAATCTAGATGGAATTTTACAGAAATATTTTACTTTCAAAAGATCATATGGATTGGGCACCCTAGGTGTTGGCTTTATTGAAAGTCATGGCTCCTTGAGGGGATTATTGTATTGAATATTATGGGATCAAATAGGGTAAGAATTTGAAATGGAATCAAGATGCCATTAATAGAGGAAAATTGTAAATGATAATTCTTGGGCTTGGGATTTTTGTTGGGGCTATGAATAAGATCTTGGTGATTAGATTCATTAATGGTGGGTGGCCTAGAAGGTACTAGCTATCAATTTTTTTGGTGTATGGTAGTTAAAAGCATTGGAGAGTGATAGCATTGGTAATGCTAATGCTCCAATGCTATTACCAAAATGATTGTTGCTAGTCAAATCTAGGTGAAAAATGATTAGAAATGAAATTTTGTAAAAGTGTTGCCTAAGAGGCAAAAGCATTGGTAACACTTTCACTTATGCCTTGATACTTTTGATTTTGGATCAATAAAAACTCCTAGGTTTGGTCAGGATTATGATTTATTGGTTGATTTTTGAAGAGATTGACAAGCTTGAAGACTAATGATGTGCTCAAAATTGGGTTTCTACACCTTAAAAAAAAATTAGAATGAAAGAAAAAAATATTATAAAGTAAAGCATAAACACCTTTTAAAAAGCAAGATCACTTTACAAAGAATATGAAACTTAAGTACACAAGAATATGTCCCCTGTAAAAGCATCAAAACCTTAAACTAGGCTTTAAGTGAATTTGCTAAGTATTTCCTAGGTAAGACATTTGAACTTAAGGTAGGCCCAACCAAATCCTATCAAATTGATTAATAGTAGATTACCTAAAGAATAAAGAATATTTTATCGTCTAACTTATTGATGTGGTTTGATTAATCATTCATCGATTAGTTATGTTTTAAAATTACAAATTTAGATTTTGAAATATCATTTTGATTTTTATATTAAAATTGTATTAGAAATAAAATTATGTTTTGTGACCATCTCAATCCCATATGCAACATAAATTTAATCAATAACATAATAATAAAGTTGAATAGATTGATTGTATATCCAATTCAAGTTTAATATTAATTTGGAGAAAAATTGATGAAATATTAGCTATATATATACATATATAGTTTAAGTACTTTGAGTATTTACAATTGATCATGAAGAAAGTATAAATTTGTATTTGATAGTAGTAATTGACAAATTAAAATATTTTTAACAATGTATTATATTAAAGCAATTGTATGTTCAATATATTGTGTGATTGGATGAGAAATGTAAGCAAGTGAATCTATATTCTATAAAAATTTTCAAATAAAGGTTTGATAGTACAATGGAAGAGTAACACATTATTATTTGTAGGTTCTAGGATCAACACTAGTTACTTCATGTTTTCAATGTAAGTAAACAAACATAAAATTAAACTAGACCCATCTTGATTAAGCATAAGTAATTCCAAGTCAACCCTAAAAAGGGCTATAGTAAGAATAAGCAAAAATATATTTAACAAGTAACCCCAAACAATATCAATTGAAAAATTAAAGTGGATCCAAACCAAAATCTACATAAGTAAAGCTTTTTTGAGCCTAAATGAAAAAGTCAAATCTAAGTCATAATATACTAATTAGATGAAAATAAATATTGTAAGTCCTATGCATATAAACACCAAGTAGGCCCAAGTAGGTCCCAAGTGGGTACAACATGAAGTAAAACCCATGAGACCAAGTAAACTTAAGTTAGTGTGAACCCAGATCATAGAAGAATTTAGATAAGTAGGTCTAAGAAAGTTAAAGTAGTTTTGGATTATACATAAGTAGAAATAGACATGCATATCATAAAATAGAAAAATATTTTAAAAGAACATTATATAGGATATAAAAATTTCTTTGTATAAAGTCAAATATGCATGTAGAAGAAATGAGAAATTAAATTGATACAAATAAATGGTTATGGATGAAATTTAATTCTTAACACCCCACTTATCTAGCTTTTAGTGAGAATCATCGAAGTGATATGCTTCACTATACACTCAAGAATTTACCAAAAAATAAAAACATTAATTTAATCATTTCAACATAAATTCATCATGTTTTTTTCAAATGATAATTCATTCTTTGATACAAAGATTAATTATAAGTGTAGTATGATGAAGTAGAATAGGTTTTGACATTAAACCATGTTGAAAATATTGTAGCTAATGTTTTGTTCCATCTGTTAGACTATTATATTCATGGTATTTTTTTGCTAAAAATTATTATAAGTATTGATAATTAAGCACATTACATGAAATAACAAGATTGTGAGTTTCTCTCTTAATTTCCTTATAACAAAAATATAAAATTTTAAATAGGTATATTAATTCAAAGGTTTGAATAATATAAACAACACATAAATACACTAAATACTAAACATATTCATGCCTAACAAATTCAATCCTTGTTACAATAATCTTTAGGTGTTATGAGTCCCCTAAAATACTAGTTCATATTCAAATTACAATAATCTTTAGGTGTTATGAGTCCCCTAAAAGGCTAGTTCATATTGAGATTACAATAATCTTTAGGTGTTATAATAGCATACACAAAATAAAAGTTTCCTAAAAGGGGATTTTCTTGTCAAATATGCACATAAGAACCTAGTGTATCCACAAGAACCTTCAAGTTATATCAAGGGAGCTAAATAGTCTTTGTGAAGACATGTAATCCCACAGAACCCTCTTTATCTAAGACAAAGTTTTCACCTATGCACTAATATCTAGGAGTATCTTGAGAAGACAAAGAAGGGCCTCTCATTAGTCTCATGTGTTTTGATAATAAAAATCAAATCAGATTTGTAGATTAGGTCCTCTACAAATCCTAGTGAGAGGAAGAATGAGACACCACAATTCTATATTGTAACAAAAATATAGACCATAAACTTGAGGTTTGACATTATTAGAAGGATGAGGGGATATTATGGTTTGGACTAGCCTATTTGGATGAAATATCTTCCATTACACATGACAACCCTTTTTTCTTGCTTCCATGCTTCTACTATTTTGACATTGTTTTCCTTGATGTCCTTATATTAGATTCTAGTTAGACCTTCATACATGTACATATTTCCAAGAAGAATGAAAATAATTTTCTTGGACTATACGATCTGGAGCATGTCTTGAAGGTTCTTAAACTTGATAATAAAGGAGTCATCATGGATAAACCACGCCTTTATTGGTTAGATTTTGTTTTGCACTAAGATGTTATGCAAAAATTCCTTCAAAGAATCAAGTGGTTGTCTTGTTTCTTTAAACCTCCTATCTTTAAATTAAAGGCCTTTAATTACCTTTATCTTTCTTCTTTTTTTTTTTTTTTATTTGTGGAAAACATCCCAAAAGGGATGCCACTTTCGGGTAAGACCCAAGGAGGCAGGGGTATCCATTCCGCCAAAAACGCCCAGGACTCCGGACCCGGCCTACCACCTTTGACATACTCAAGGAGCAAACAAACACACAAAACCAAATTAAAAAAAGAAAATAACAACAAAAATAATAAAATAAAATAAAAAACAAACTCCTTGAGTGTGTCAAAACCAAAAGCACAACCAAACACGCACAATAAGATAAAAGAAACCACAACACAAACCACATAGAAAAACACAAGAACCACATAACAAAACACAAACAAGACAAAAACAACAGAACACTACAAAGACATAACCCAAAAAAACATGAAAAATAAACACAACCAAAACCTAAAAAATAAAATAAATAAAATAAAAATAAAAACAACCAACAACAGACAATAAACAAAAACAAAAAACATAGAAAACACTCACACATAAAAAAATGAAATAACACAAACAAAGAGAAACCCAAGAACAAGAACGAAAAAAACACAAGAACAATAACAATAAACATAAAAAAAAAACAAAACAACAAAAACACAAGAACAACAAAAAACAACACAAAGAACACAAAAACAAAACAAAACAAAAGAACCCACCCACCTTAAAAAACTAAACAAAAAAACAAAGAAGACAAAAGAAAAAAATGAACAAAACAATGACCTATCTAGACCAGAAGACTATTAATGCAAGAATCAACAGAGGAAACAAAATAAAGAATAGAATGAGCTAGGGAACTAAAAAAACTGAATGAACCAAAGAGAAACAAAAAAAAACAAGAAGAAACTAGGTACCTTCAGAACCGGAGCCATCCAAAGAAATGATAGAAAGAAGAGCTTCCCTAATTTGAGAAGCCCACCATATAGGAGGGTGGCCATAACAAGTAAGATCACCTTTGTCCAAAGCCCAATTAGCTAAAGCATCAACACTCTTGTTTTGATCTCTCGACCACATGATTGTAATCAACTTTCAAAAATCCCATCCGGATTAACCGAATCTTCTCAATAATTCTTTTTATTCTCCAATCCACCTTATGATTCTTAGAAGGAGTCTTCAAGAGATTAATCATAAGTTGAGAGTCGACTCAACTAACACCTTTTCCCATCCAACCTTAGTAGCCTCCTGAAGGCCTCTAAGGATACCATACCCCTCAAGGAAGGTTATTGGAAAGAATACCCAAATTCTCAAGCAAAAGTAAAAACCAGGGAGCCATCCGAAAGTCTACCAATTCCTCCCACACCGGCTTTTCCAGGGTTCCCTCTAGAGGCTCCATCAGCATTGACTTTTCCAAAATCCTTAGGAGGAGGTTGCCAATTTCTAGTCCTATCCATCTTACTAATACTCACATTCCCTTTAAGTTGGTTGCCCTTAGAAGGTTTAATCTTCAATATTTGCATCACTTGATCCCATATTTGGTGGGAGTTTTGGGGGTGATTAAGGAGATGATGGACTGATTCAACTAAGTTGGCTATGGTCTTTTGCCAAATATAGTGAATATCCTTCCTATCTTGATTAAAAATTTGGTTGTTCCTTTCATTCCAAATATTCCAAAGAAGAATGGTAGAACCCATCCAAACTAACTGCCTAATAAAATGATCAACACCCTCTTGATTAGGCCAATCCCTCCAAAGCTGTTCAAAAGTGAAAAAATTGGACCACTGTAAGCCAAGTAAAGTTGCCATTCTCCTCCATAGCTCAGAGGCTAAAGTACACTCAATAAAAATATGGTTGATATTTTCTACATTCTCTTCACACATTTCACATCTAAAAGGGCCATGAAAACCACGCTTCATAAGTTGCTCACCAACAATCACTCTACGATGCAATAAAAGCCAATTAAAGAACCTCACCTTAGGCCGGAGCTTTTGAGCCCACAATTGAGAAAATATGTCGAAGAATGGTTGGGATTATTATGGCATAAGGTCAAATAACCTTGAGCAACAGAATACTCACCCTTAGTAGTGTCGTTCCATCCAAAACAATCTTTTTCATGGGACCAAGAGAGGGATCTCATATGAAGGATGCCTTGGATATCTTGTCTTTGCCTTTCTGGGATTTGAATAGGCCAGTCCTCAATAGGGATCCAATATCTACCAACCTTTGAATTACCAAGATGGTACCGACAGTAATTAGCCACCTTTATCCAATTAGCTCGGTGAAGCTCCTCCATCCAAGGCCTCCAATCGGGAAACTGAGTTATCAAAGGCTTGTGACCATCCCAAGAATCTGTCCAAAAATTTGCATGTTGACCATTATGAATGATCCAAAATAATTTTTTCTTTATCAAATCCTCACCAGTATTAAGAACTGCTAAAATGGGAGAACCTTTGGTAGGAAGTTGATAGCGAACAAGGTCTTCAGGACTTTTGTTCTCAAGATATTTAGCACGGAGATTATTGGCCCAAAGAGCATTGGGGTTATGCAACATCCTCCAATATAATTTAGCAGCTAAAGCTTTGTTGTTATTAATTGAAGACCGGAATCCTAACCCCCTTCACTCTTAGGAAGACATAAAGTATCCCATTTCACCAAGGCCCATTTTCTTTTCTCCTTAGTACCACTCCAAAGGAAACGATGACCGATTTGATCCAATTCTCGAAGAACAACCTTTGGGATATTCAAAACGGAAGAAACATAAATAGGAATAGCTTGAAGGACTGATTTTACCAAGGTGATTCTACCCCCGTAAGAAAGCCACTTGTTGGTCCACTTTCCAATTTTCTTCTTGACTTTGTCCAACAACCAATTCCAATATTTATTTTTCTGCCTTTGAATATTTATGGGAATACCTAAATAAGTGATTGGAAGAGAGGTCTTCTTATATCTTAATTTATCCAAGACCATGGCTTCCTCGTCTAGCGAGCAGTGAAAGAAAATAACTTTAGATTTGTCTTCATTGATCAACTGCCCAGTAGCCTTAGAAAAACAGCTAATGATTTGCTTAAAATTAGAAGCTTCCTTAACCGTAGCTTTACCTAAAAGGGTAGAGTCATCCACAAATTGAAGATGAGAGATAGGTCTAGCTCCATGAGCAATGGTAACTCCCTCAAGGGTTTTGTTTTCCCTCTTTTTGGTTATAGTCCTACCCAAGCATTAAGGAAGAATGATGAATAAATAAGGGGATAGCGGGTCACCTTGCCCGATACCTCTGGAAGCCGGGAAAGACCGAGAAGGCCTGCCATTGATAAGAACTAAGTAGGAAACTCGAAGAGATACATCCCATAATCCAATCCATCCAATCCTTAGAGAAACCAAATTGCCTCAAAACTTTGATAAGGAAGTGCCAATCCACTCGTCATAAGCTTTGGATAAGTCTAACCGGATGAACATAGAAGGAGAATTTTGCATATCCATGGAATGGATGGCTTCCTGAGCAAGAACTATCTCATCTACTATTTGACGTCCTTCCACATATCCCCCTTGCTCTGGGGAAATAATCTTATGTAAAAGAGGCTTCAACCTTTCTTGCCATGATTTTAGTAATAATTTTGAGAAGAACATTACATAAAGCAATAGGTCTAAAAGCCGAGATATGATCAACCTCTTGAGCTTTTGGAACAAGAGTAATATAAGTTTTATTGATAACCTTCAAAATTTCTTTGGATTTCCTGGCTTCTTCCACCACCTCTAATAAATCAACATGAAGGATATCCCATAACTCTTGGTAGAACTCAATAGGAAAACCATCAGACCTGGGGTTTTCCCTTTTTGCATTTTAAAAACTACTTGTTGAAGCTCATTGATAGTAACAAGAGCAATCAAAATAGAGTTCTCCTCGAAGTGATAAGAGAAGGGATTGCTTGAAGAACATTTTGTTGAGAAGCCGAGTCAAGAGGAGTAGCAAGAAAAATATTGGAAAAGTAATCAACAACAATAGAGTTCATGCCATCCCAAGTATAAACAACATCTCCGTAATCTGATTTTAAGGAAGAAATAAAGTTGTGAGATCTTCGAGCTAGAAGAGATTTGTGGAAGAAATTTGTGTTTCGATCTCCTTCTTTGAGCCATTGAATTCTAGATTTTTGCTTCCATAAGATTTCTTCTCTTTTTTCCCATTCCTCTAACCGAGTTGTGAGTTTAATTTCATCTCGCACTTCTCTTCTCTCGTGAGGCCATCTAAACGGATTTTCTTATTCAAATTTTCAAGATGAGCAATAACTTCATGTTTTTTTTTATGAACATCCCCAAACTCTTTCCAGTTCCAAGTCTTGATTTTGGATTTAATGTATTGCAATCTTTTGGCAAAACAGAACATCTTAGTCCCATGCCTAGGTTTACCTTCCTTCCACCATTGTTGCACACGAGGTCTGAAGGAAATGTCTCTAAGCCACATTAATTGAAAATGAAAAGGAGAGAAACTCACATTGGTTTTCCACATTTCCACCATGACCGGCCAATGATCCGAACCAACATTATTAAGAGTCTTCACTTTAGGAATGTGACCATGGATTAAGAAATTTTCAGAGAGCAAAACCTATCCAATCTCTCCATTATACAAGCTAAGCCTTGCCTTCTGTTAGACCAAGTCATAAGGCCATTATCTCAGTTGGATATCCACAAGATGGAGGTTTGCAATATATTCGCTCATGAGGTCAATGCTTTTGTCCAAATTTCTATTTCCCCCTTTTCTCATCTAGAGAGAGGATGGTATTGAAATCTCCTCCGATCAAGATCCAAGCTTTAGGAAAATGAGAGATAATATGAGTAATATCCTTCCACCTGCCTTCTTTTTTCCTCCAAAGAAGTCGGGGCATAAACAGTAATGCAGAGCATAATCTAGCTGGAATGTCTACTTTGAATAGCTATAGCCAACAAACCCCAACCGCCAACCATATGGTGAATAACTACCTCTTTTGGGTCCCAAAGACAAGCAATGCCACCCGAAGTCCCTTGGGAACCGAGGGAAACCACTTTTCCAACTGCCAAATTTTACCGGCAATTAAGTCCATATCCTCCATTGACATTTTTGTTTCTTGAAGGAAAACAAGATGTGGATGATTTATCCGAATCATTCTTCTAATTTCATTTTGTTTTGAAAGACTCCCTTTGAGTCCTCTAATATTCCAAGTGATGATCTTCATTAATACCAGGGCTAAAAATGTTGGGAAGGGCATTAATCTTACCTTCCTCTACAAGCTTTTCACCTTCTTTTACCATATGATATTGATTGGTCTTGCGACCTACTTTTTGATTAGAATCCATCTTCAATTTTTTTTCCCTGTTTCTTGACTTATTCCAATTGAATCCGAGATGGCTTCTAACCTTGAAGAATGCTCATACACAGCCAAAATTTTACTAGATGGTTCAATGGAGTCTATATTGGGACCTCCATTATTTGAAGTTTTGACATTTGAAATATTGTTTTTCTTGTGTAAATTTTCTCCTTTTTTTTTTTGTTGAAAACCTTTGATTTGTTGGTTTGTCTCTGAGTTCTTTCCTTCATATTTAAACTGTGTTTCTAAGATTTCAGTTTCCATTATTTCCTCTTCCTCACTTGGGACATCATTTGTGGAAAGGATTTCAAACATATTAGCAAATGACTTTGATTGATCCTTCATTACCGGTTTTTTCTCGAGTGTTCTTCTTCTTAGGTATTTGGAAACCTGTCGAGTTTATATCTTCTTTCTTTTGATCAAGAATTTTATTTGGGCAAGCACTGGCCAAATGACCATATTCATGGCAAATTCTACAACGAAAAGGAATGTTCTCATAGTCCACTACTTGCTCCCAAGTGTCTTCCCCAAATTGTAATGTGATCTTTTTAGGTAGGGGTTTGTCAAAATCCATTAAAACACAAATTCGAGCATAAATAATATGTTCAAAATTTTGAGTACAATCAACAATCATCATAAAAGTTCCTAAAGAGTTTCCAATTGAAGAAAAAATAGTAGGATTCCAAAATTCAATAGGGAGGCCAAAGAGTCTAACCCACACGGGAGCTATAGAAGGCATCTCTTCTTCGGCTTTAAATTTAGTATGCCAGGGCTTCATGAAAAGCCCCGCCCTTCCAAAAACCAAGGACCCCCTTGAAAAGTTTTCTCTCTATCTTCATTATTAGCAAATAAAACAAGAAAATAACCATTTGGATAAATAGAGATTTGTAACTCACCTTTAGTTTTCCAGCTTTTTGCAGCCTCAGACTTTGAAAGCGGATAGACTCGGACGAAAACCCACGAACCGACAAATTAGTCCTCTTTTTTCCAAATCTTCAATGCCACCCGAATGTTACCCATATCAAGCTTAACAATAGGAGTTCCATCACTGCTTTAAGACATCCTGACTCCGTTTTCCTGGGATCAATCTTAGGCATTCTTAGAGGTTTATGAGAAGCCCTAGTATTGATATTAGCATTGGGCTGAGGCTGTCCACCACGAAGGGCATCCCTAAAATTCATTTTTGGGACCGAGTCTTCAAAATTCTTACCCTTGACAGGGGTTTTCACAATAGAATTATTTTGTGGGTGCACCTTAGCACCGGATTCACTTGATATATGAGCCATTTTTTGATCAACTCGCTTGAAACTTATTTCGTGGTCTCTTTAATCCTTGCCCTAGACGCCGTGGAAAGGTATGGTTTTCACTTTTCTTTTGTGCAAGCAAATTGGAAGCCGTTGTCACTCAAGTTCACAAGTATGATCTCGTTGAAAGACAAATTTCTAACCCATCTTGTATCCCCCGCAACATTTCTTGCTAAAATATTGAGCATAAACCACAAAAATATTGGCCGCTAGGGCCCGAAGGCCCTAAAAACCAACCTCTGGAGCCTCTTGCACTCAACCCATATGAAACCCTCGCATAGCCGCTTGCCAAATATATCGTTCACACATAGGGATGCGCTAGGATCTGTGTTGCTCCAAATGATATGAAAATTGGTGGAGATGTTCTAGGGTTTTTCAGGCATCTACCCTCAAAATTTCAGCTCAATCCGAGTTCGGATGAGTGAGATATGGCCGAAACGAGTTCGGCAGTTTGGGCAGTCCTACGAAAAACGTCTCTACCATTCAGCTCCGAAATTTCATCCGGAACCGAAATATTTCATGATTGAATCTATACTTGCAAGAGGTTATTTTTTTTTAAATCCGTGTCTTTATCTTTCTTCTTTAAGGTTGGCTTGGAAAACCACATTTCCTTGTGGTTTCTTTTAACATGTATGATTTTTCATGGGTGAAATTTTATATTACCCTTTAAATAAAAAGTTGAACTACTCCTTTGAGAATGAAAAAGAAAATCAATTTTTTTTTAATGAAAGATAATTTTTTAACTCTTTTTTAAAAGTCAAAAATTCATTTATAAAATTTTGAAAAATATAAATTTAATCCATAATACAAATACCTATCATTATCCTCTTCAACTTAATAATATTTTTATTTTAAAAACTTAAAAAAACTCTCTTAATAAATTAATAACATTCACTATTAAAACATGATTTAAATCTCCTCAACAATACTCTTTATATTCTATAATCTCCATAAAAAACTGCTTTAATCCCTCAACAATACTCAAAAAAATCCATTAAAAAAACTACACTATATGACAATTGTACATTAAAAAAACTACACAATTGTATGTATTCCATGCACCCCTAATTAGTGAAGCAAGAATGGAATCAAGTAACAGTTAAAAGCAACAAACAAACAAGTTAATTTAAATTTTTTAAATTGTATAATTTTTTTAATAAATTTTAATGTGATGAGTGAATATAAAATTTAATCAGACTATGTACAAAGCAATAAATAAGTTAATTTAGTTCCCGGAACAGGTTTTAGTTCTTCTTCGGAAAGTCTAAGGTTCAAACCGTAACGTGGATGAGTGTGTGAAAAAGTGAATGTGTATTCATTAAAAAAGGCAAATAAATTAATTTAAATTAATTAGTTCTATTATTGAGAAATACTTCTTATACACATCCATCGTAAAGATTGAACCCAGGTCACATCACATTATGGCGTCCTTACCAATAAACCACAACACGTGAATAATTTTTTATAAATTTTAGTGTGATGGATGAAGATAAAATTTAATCGGATTCTGTACCCAAAAAAAATTAAATGCATACAAGTTAGATGGCAATATGTGCTTGTTTTTTGTTTGGTCAAACTAATTTCTAAAGGTTGTTTTCTACACGAAGGTTTAAAGAATACTATGATTCGCCCCCCTCCCCAAAAAAATCCATGATTAGTAATTTGTGAATTACGGCTAAGGGAGGAAGGATCCGAAGAGTCATAAGAAATTATTGCATTTCACGCAAAAGACTATGAAATTGATCAATGTGTTTTTATTTTTTATATGAAATTGATCAATGTGTTTTTATTTTTTATTTTTATTTTAAAGTAATATTTTTTTTTTTTTGAAAAATTTGAAAAAACTTGTATTAAAAAAAAGATCAATTATAATATGGGAAGAGACTCTTTCCAGCCGAAATTAGAGAGAACACAAGCTTACAATAGTAGAAGAAGATTTGCAATGGAGCCAAATCTCCTGAACCATTAACTAGCTAGCAGGGGGATGGCATGGACAGATGATGCAGCTTGTCACGAAATCGCGACACTATTCTTCTCCTTAGGCCGCGAACATGCAACATGTCGCGATATCGCGACGCCTTTCCCCTTTGGCCGCGAAAAAGCAACATGTCACGATATCGCGACATTTTCCTCTTTTGGCCGAGAAAATTCAACATGTCGTAATATCACGACACTTTTCTCCTTTGGGCACGAAAGTGCAACATGTCCCGATATCGCGACACTTTTTCTCTCTCGACCACGATGAAGCAACATGTCGCGATATCGCGACACCATTTCTCCTTTGGCCGCGAAAATGCAACATGTCGCGATATCGCGACACCTTTTCTCTCTTGGCCGCGAAAATGCAACATGTCGCGATATCGCGACACCTTTTCTCTCTTGGCCGCGAAAATGCAACATGTCGCGATATCGCGACACCTTTCCTCCCTTGGCCGCGAAAATGCAACATGTCGCGATATCGCGACACCTTTCCTCCCTTGGCCGCGAAAATGCAACATGTCGCGATATCGCGACACCTTTCCTCCCTTGGCCGCGAAAATGCAACATGTCGCGATATCGCGACACCTTCCTCCCTTGGCCGCGAAAATGCAACATGTCGCGATATCGCGACACCTTTCCTCCCTTGGCCGCGAAAATGCAGCATGTCGCGATATCGCGACACCTTTCCTCCCTTGGCCGCGACGAAGCAGCATGTCGCGATATCGCGACAACTTTCCACCCCTGGCCGCGACGAAGCGACATGTCGCGATATCGCGACAACTTTCCACCCCTGGCCGCGACGAAGCGACATGTCGCGATATCGCGACAACTTTCCACCCCTGGCCGCGACGAAGCAGCATGTCGCGATATCGCGACAACTTTCCACCCCTGGCCGCGACGAAGCGACATGTCGCGATATCGCGACAACTTTCCACCCCTGGCCGCGACGAAGCGGCATGTCGCGATATCGCGACAACTTTCCTCCCCTGGCCGCGACGAAGCGACATGTCGCGATATCGCGACAACTTTCCTCCCTTGGCCGCGACGAAGCGACATGTCGCGATATCGCGACAACTTTCCTCCCTTGGCCGCGACGACGCAACATGTCGCGATATTGCGACAACTTTCCTCCCTTGGCCGCGACGACGCAACATGTCGCGATATCGCGACAACTTTCCTCCCTTGGCCGCGACGACGCAACATGTCGCGATATTGCGACAACTTTCCTCCAGTGACTGCAACGATGCAACATGTCGCGATATCGCGACAACTTTCCTCCAATGACCGCGACGGCGCAACATGTCGCGATATCGCGACAACTTTCCTCCCTTTGCTTTTTCTTTGATCATTGGGTCAAGGACCTTTCCAGGCCCTGTCTAATCACCTCATCCTCAATATCCATGTCACTGTGTAACTGAACTCCAACCTCCTTTTCCGCACCCATCTTAGCCAGAAAGTCAACCGCTTTGTTCAAATATCTACTCGCATAAACTGGGATCATGTCCTCCAATTCCTTCCATAATTATTTAATTTGGGTAACAAGAGCCCTCAACCTCCAAGCTTTCAGATCAAAGTTCCTCATGCAGTCTAGAGCTCCAACCATTATTTGCGAGTCTGATTCAAGAATAATCCTACGGTGGCCATGTTTCATTGCCAAAACGAACGGACTTGATGGCAATGGCTTCGGCTTCATTGTTAGTGGATCTTCCCGGGCCTTGCAATTCCCAATAGAGCACGGTCCCGGCATGGTTCGGCACACCACTCCAATTCTGTCTCTACCCGGATTGCCTTTTGCAGCTCCATCAGTATTGATTTTAATCCAACCTTCAGGGGGAGGTTTCCAACAATTTTTGTCCTGTCCCTCTTGCAGTTCAAGGGTACGGGAGGGGACTCAAGCTCAGCTCATCATGTATAATGTTCATCGTTGTCGCTTACCCCTTTTAAATTATTAATTTATTATATTCTTTTAAATTATTAATTTATTATATATGGCAGTTATAAATATATACTTATAAATAATATTTTTTTAACAAGTTATTGTTGGAAACAGCCACAGTTTCGGTAACCTTGCTCCAAATGGTCTGCCAAACCTCGTATAGAGCAGTAAAAGTTTCTCTAAAAATTTTGGCATTTCTTTCCAGCCATACTTGCCACCGGATACGACTTAAACCGAGCTCCCACCAAAACGAAGAGCTTTAGATTTGAATCTACCTTTTCGCAATTTTGCCCAGGATATTCATCCGATTCAAGTCACCACTTGAATTTTAAAGTATGCAAACCAACACAACCAAATCTGTCGAGAGAAAGGGCAACCAAACGACAAATGGTCAACGGCTTCCTCGCTCTTGTAGCAAAGTACACATTGAGAAGGGTCGATGATACCTTTTGATCCGAGATTATAAAAAGTGAGGATTCCATTATGCATGCACTGCTAGGCAAAAAAGTTAACTTTCGACTAGCCTTTAGAGTGCCAGATTTTCCTCCGGTCCTCAACCTCGAAAAGTATGAGGGGGGCTGCGGGAGAATGCTTGTCATATCCATCCTTTACTTGTATAGACGCCAAGACTCCCAAAGCCCCGGGCTAATTCATCCTCCACGTCTCCCCTTGTAAGAAATATTTCTGTCAGAATTTTAGTCATGATGGGAGTCAAATCCGGAGGGATTGAAATGGGCCACTCATCCAACTTATTGAACTGCTTAAACTTACACTCCCCCAGATGAGTAGTTGTGAAATAACTTTCAATACGAATCCATCCCTTAGCTTCAATGGCTGCTTTTATTGGCTGTAATTTTGAAAATTCAGCAATGATGGGTGGGAACTGATCCCAAGAATCTGTCTAGAAACGAGCCTTCTCCCCTCTTCCCACTTTCCAAAATAAGCGGTTTTTAACAACTTGAGACCCTAACTTGAGAGCCTGCCAAACTAGGGACCCCGTACCATCCAAGGGGATGCGAGCTACATCAATTGGGTTGGCCTGTCCCAGGTATTTGCTGGTTAGGATTCTACTGAAAAGGGAGGTGGGTTGGGAGATCCATCTCCAGATATGACTTTCCAGCCAAAGCTTTATTATTCGGCTTAGATTTTCTCAAACCCAGACCTCCTTTAACCTTGGGTTGGGTAACTTTGTCCCAGCCCACTAAGGCCCACTTTCTCTCTCCCTTTGCTCCTTCCCATAAAAAATTTCTAGCCATCCTGTCCAACTCTTTCCATATTGTAATCGGGGCAACCAAGATAGAGAATTTGTAAATTGGCATGGCTTGAATGACTGACTGTAAGAACGTTAATCTGCCACCATAACTTAACCACTTGTGAGACCAGTGATTAATTTTGTTCTTGATACACTCTAGCAGATTCCTCCATGTGTCTAATTTTAGCTTCTTAAAGTGCAAGGGGACCCTCAAGTAAACCACTGGGAGAGAAGTCCTTGTGAATCCCAGGATTTCTAAAATTATGTTCTGAAGCCTTTGCTCCAGATTAAAAAAAACCACTTTGGATTTCTTGTCATTAATGACCTATTGAGTAGCCCCGAGATAGACATTAAGAGTATCCCTAATCATTCTTGCTTCCCCGAAACTGGCCACTCCCACCAAACCAGTGTCATCCACAAACTGTAGGTGCATTAAAACTTCGTCACCCACCCTGATACCCAATAATCTACCTTGTTGTCTTCTCCTCAAGAAAAGTCTGCCAAGACCTTAAGCCAAAATGAGAAAAACATAAGGAGAACATGGATCCCCCTGGCGCAGTCCCCGAGTAGCTCCAAATGGTTGCGAAGGAAGACCCTTGATTAGCACAGAGTAAGTCGGGGTAGAGACACAACTCATGACCCACTCTATCCAGATCCTTGATAGAAACCAAAGGCTGCCATCATTTTATCCAGGAAACTCCATTCAACCCTGTCATAAGCCTTTGACATGTCCAGTTTTATGAACATCCCTTTATTACCAGAAGTGTGCATTGAATGGATTGCTTCCTGGGCCACAACCACCCCATCCAGAATTTGTCGTCCCTCAACAAAACGCCCTTGCTCAGAGGAGACAATTTTGTGAAGAAGAGGTTTTAGGCGTTCAGCCATTACCTTTGTGATTATTTTGTACAACACATTACATAAGGCAATAGGCCTATAATCTAAAATATGAACCCCCTCCTCCCCTTTTGGAATTAAGGTAATGAAGGTGTGGTTTATAGCTTTAAGCATTCTCTTATTTTCTCTGGACTCTTCTACAACAACCCTTACATCTTCCTCTAAGTAGTCCCAGAAAGCCTCGAAAAACTCAATTGGAAAGCCGTTTGGACTCGGAGTTTTACCAGTGCTCATTCCAAAGACCACGCTTTTCAATTCATCTCTATCAATGGGTTTGAGGAGGGCCCGATTTTCATCCTCGAAATAACAGCGGGTATGACAAAAATAACTTCATTTTGGGCCTCTACATCTTGTACCACACTTTCCTTAAAAAGCTTAGAAAAATAATCCATAGCATGGGAATGCAAACCTGGAAGTGTATCAAAGGAATGACCGTTCTCATCTTGAAGGGCCTCCATCTTATTCATCTGTCTTCGAGCACAAGCAGTCCGATGAAAGAATTTTATATTTATGTCCCCTTCTAATAACCAGGTGGTTCTTGCTCTCTGCTTCCAATAGGTCTCCTCCTGGTTGTCAATGTCCTCAACCGTTATAGGCAAGGCATCATCCTCAGCTTTGAGCTGGTCTGTAATTACTCCTCTAAACTGTTTTTGGACCTCATCCCATCTGGCCACCAATGGAGCTCTTTGGGCCTGGAAGTCTGTTTTATTAGCATGCCTCCAATACTTCAACTGAGTTTTGACATATTGTAGTTGTTTGTGGATTCTGAACATTGCTCTCCCATAAGTCGGGCGACCTTCTTCCCACCACTGTGGAATTTTCTCCCGAAGTTCTTCTTTTTGAAGCAAAAAATTCTCAAATCTGAAAGGTTTGTGATGCTGCCTCATACTAGTCCTGCCTTCCAACAGAATGAGACAGTGATTTGAAACTGGGCCTTCTAAAATCTAAAAATTTATATTCCATTTTACAAATGCCTCCTCTGAAACCAGAAAACGATCTACCTTAACCTTCCTGCTATGTGGCTCCTGCCTTTTATTAGTCCAAGTGTAGTTAATGCCAGGACATTTAATGTCCACTAAGAGCAAAGCCTGGACTTGGGCAATCATGAAACGGTCCCCTGGGTCCAAAAATGGTGTTCCCCCTTCCTGGTCTCTAGAAGATAATTTAGCGTTAAAGTCCCCCGCTATAATCTAGTCTAGATCTTCCCTTGAGGTTCGCATGTCATGCACAGCCTTCCACTGCCGCCTCTGACCATCTAGGTTTTGAGACCCATAAAAGTTTGTGATTAGAACGTGTTCCAAAGTGACATTATTCCTAAAAAGAGAAGTGAGAACACCCCTCCGGGCAAGATGTTCTATTGCGGACCATTCAAGAGAGTTCCACAGAGTAACAATCCCCCCTTGAGGCACCTTGGGCAGCCACATCCATATGATCAAGCACCCCTCCAAATTCCGTTGACTGTTTTGGACATAAGATCTAATGACATCTTAGTCTCCCGTAAAAGCAAAAAATCGGTATTACGATTCTCTAAAAGTCTTCGAACAACAGATTGATGGGTTCTGTTGTTTAAACCCCTCACATTCCATGATTGTATAATCATTGGTTACCCTGGAAGCAATAAGAGTCTATTGTCCTCACCGATCCTCCCGTGATCAGTTTGTCTCCTTGGGTTGCTAGCAACTCCTTATTGGATCTTCTACCTACTCCCTGAGAATTGCTATTTTTTGATCAGTTTTCTACCTAGGTTATCCCCAAAGTTGGCCTTTCCCTGTTCTTCTCTACTATTCCCATGCTGACATCCTGAGATACTGTCTGCTCCTGGTTATGCACTACTAAAGCCCCTGAACACACTGGTTGTGATACCTCACAAAGTTCAACTACCTGCTGTATGACGAGAGGAGATGAGAGAGGGAGTTGCCCGAGAATATTAGAATTTTCCTTATTACCCTCCATGCCCTCCATAAATTGTTCCTCTTCGTCAACCAGTGACTTAAATATCTCATACCTATTGGTAGGTCTAAGATGGGATTGCTCCTTTCCCTCTTTTTTCTTTGTCCGTCTTTTTCTTCTAGGCTGTTCAAAACCCTCTCTCTGAGCTTCCTTGCCCTGAACGGTGCTATTATAATCTTTATTAAGTGTTGCCTTATCCTCTTTAGGCAGGTTTGGAATTCCTAAAGGGGCCTCCATTTTAGCATTCAAATTATTAAGGCAGAAACGGGCCAAATGTCCATGTTTGTGACAAACCCTACATCTAAAGGGCTGGGCCTCATAGTCCAGTTGTTGAATCTAGGAGAGTCCTGCCAATTCAATTTCCATCTCTATCGGCAAAGGCTGGTTGAGATCCATCTCCACACATATTCTTGCATACACCACCATGCTCCCTTCAATTGTGTCTCTCGGCAACACCCGGATGTCTTCCAATAGAATTGTCAATCCTTGCCAACACCTGCTCACTCCGAAATTCCATTGGAAGAGCATATAGTCGGATCCATACTTGGGACAGAGAGTAGGTTCAACTCGGGGATCGAATCCCACTCTCCATGGTTGAACAAATAGCCCTGTCGGGCCATGATTTTTCTTCTCTGACTCGAAAGCCCTATTTCTATCGGCCAAAGACAAAAAACTAACAATAAAATATCCATTGCTAATAAACCACAATGAATACTCACCGTGAGGCTCCCAGTTTTGGCGGATCCAAGAGTGCAGAAAATTCAGGGAAGGACGTATACCCATGAACTTGCAGATTAAATCGTGATTAGCTCTGTAAATGACTGATTCTTTGACCATACTTAGCTCGATGACAATTTTTGGCCTGGTTTCGGCCTGCGACAAACATCCATTCACACGATGTGTTGTCGACCTATTCCCAGCAGCCGTGAAGAGCATTTTATATGCCATTTTTTTAGCTTCGTCATTCTTTGGAGGAGAATTTTCTTTAAACAAATCTGCATATGAGCTGCTACTCCCTGGAAAAGGAGCCGGAGAAGTCCCCATTGGACCCTCCTGGGGCACCAATCTAGCCTTCAGATCCACCGTACCCCGAAGGCACTTCTGCAATCCAGCTGATGCCCTAGATTTTTCGAAGTTCCAGAAACCCTAGTTCAGAGGAAAAAATCGCCAAAGCTCATTTTTTTCCCGCCCTCCTGATAAATAAAAAATTTTAAAGTAATATTTTTAATACATATTTATCCTGGGATTGAATTTGGGTTATCGATAATGTAAGTGGCATCGTTGTTGGTAGACCACATTTTTTTAATAATTTTTAGTGGTAAAGATAAAGTTAATAGGATTTTTATTTTTTATAAATTAAATCGACAAAGTTTATTAACAAATATTTGAGGGTTTGAGGGTTTGGTTCAACGGTCAAAATGTTTCTATAGATAGATAGTTATTAACATGAACAAAATTTCAATCATGAAATATGTCACTCTACTTGCATCATCGTATTATAGGAGTGCGGAGACCAAGGTTTCAATTCCTCAGATCCTGTAGTACTGGTGGGTGTGTCACGTTAGCATAGTCAATTACATAAAAAATTTATCTGAAGTTATAATGACGACAAGGTGCGAAGTTTGAATCCCCTAAAAAGGCTTAGAAAATTGTAACGTTCTCTAATATAATAATTAAAAAAAAACATTCAACCTATCAACCAATCTATTCTTTTTTGGACATGTCAAAGTTATAATTATCTAGTATAAATATTACAATTTTTTTTTAAGTTAAGAAATTTTAACCTATTAAGATAAATATTATTTAATAATTTGATTGATATGATTGTTTTAATAATATGTTTTTAAAAATAAGTTGAATAAAATATCTAAAATTGTAAGTAGTATTATTAAGTGTTAAGAGGATCTTAATCTTTTTAGGGGTGTAAGGGCTTTGGTTCTTTTTTGAAAGGTCCAAGGTTCAAACAACGGTGTGGACGAGTGGTGGCTTGTGGAATAAGCATAACTCTCAACTTTACAAGGGTCATGGTTATAAAAAACTGCTCAACCGCACATTGATTGTAAAGGTTTCTCACACTAATAAAAAAAGTTAATCTTTTTATAATAAATTATTAAAAATAAAACCTTTAACTTCTTCACAAATAAATTATTAAACAATTCAAACCCTTAAAGTAAACACCTTCATAAATATCTTAAACCACAAAAAAAAATCATCTAAGTGTACGGGAGTGGACTCAAGCTCAGCTCATCATGTATAATGTTCATCGTTGTCGCTTACCCCTTTTAAATTATTAATTTATTATATTCTTTTAAATTATTAATTTATTATATATGGCAGTTATAAATATATACTTATAAATAATATTTTTTTAACAAGTTATTGTTTGTGGAAATGATTTCTTTGATTGGTTGATAAAAAGGATTTTGAAAGGTCTCGAAATATTTTACACAAATGCAGCAAAGATAACTAGTCAGAAGTGAATTAACTTAACTGAAAACAAACAACCCTAGAGGAGAACGAAACAACCAACTTTAAACTAGAAAGAAGGCGCAGACAAAAACAAAAATGAACTAGGCCCTATGTCAGACAAACCATATCCAGCCACTAGGCCCCAAATCAGCCACATCAACACCAACAACCAATTAAAGATTAAGATTTCCACAACCACATAAGGGAAAAAGGAATATGTGCTAACATCCATGTCAGATAAACCATGTCTAGCCACTAGGCCCCAAATCAGCCACATCAACACCAACAACTCCATGTCAAACAAACCATATGTCCAACCACTAGGTCCCAAATCAGTCACATCAGTACCAGTAACTCCATGTTAGACAAACCATGTCCAACTACTAGGCTCCAAATCAGCCACATTAGCATCAAAAACCAGTTAAATATTAAGATTTCCACAGCCGCATAAGGGAAAAGGATAGATGTGCTGGCATCTATGTCAAACAAACCATGTCCAACCATTAGGTCCCAAATCAGCCACATCAACACCAACAACTCCATGGACAAACCATGTCCAGCCACTAGGTTCCAAATCAGCCACAAAAACACCAACAACTCCATATCAAACAAACCATGTCCATCCACTAGGCCCCAACTCAGCCACATCAGCACCAACAACTCCATGTCAAACAAACCATGTCTAGCCACTAGGCTCCAAATCAGCCACATCAGCACCAACAACCAGTTAAAGATTAAGATTTCCACAACCACATAAGGGAAAAGGGGATATTTAATGGCATCCATGTTAGACAAACCATGTCCAACCACTAGGCCCCAAATCAACCACATCAACACCAACAACTCCATGTCAGATAAACCATGTCCAGCCACTAGGCCCCAAATCAGCTACATTAGCACCAGTAACTCCATGTCAGAAAAACCATGTCCAACCACTAGGTCCCAGCCACATCAACACCAAAAACTAGTTAAATATTAATATTTCCACAACCACATAAGGGAAAATAGGATACGTACTGACATCCATGCCAAACAAACCATGTCTAGCCACTAGGTCCCAAATTAGCCACATCAACACCAAAAAATCCATATCATAAAAACCATGTCCAACCACTAGGTTCCAAAATAACCACATCAGCACCAGCAACTCCATGTCAGACAAACCATGTCCAGCCACTAGGCCCTAAATCAGCCACATCGACACCAACAACCAGTTAAAGATTAAGATTTCCATAGCCACATAAGGGAGAAGGGGATATGTGCTGGCATCCATGTTAGACAAACCATGTTCAGCCACTAGGTCCCAAATCAACCACATAAAAACCTGTAACTCCATGTCAGACAAATCATGTCCAGCAACTAGGTCCCAAATCAGCCACATCAGCACCAACAACTCCATGTTAGTGAAACAATATCAGACAAACCATGTCCAACCACTAGGCCCAAAATCAATCACATCAGCATCAACAAGTTAAAGATTAAAATTTCCATAACCACATAAGGGAAAATGAGATATGTGTTGGCATCCATGTCAGACAAACCATGTCCAGCCACTAGGCCCCAAATCAACCACATTAGTACTAGCAACTCCATGTCAGACAAACCATATCCAACCACTAGACCCCAAATCAGCCACATCAGCACCAACAACTCCATGTTAGACAAACCATGTCTAGCCACTAGGCCCCAAATCAGCCACATCAGCACTAGCAACCAATTAAATATTAAGATTTCCAGTCACATAAGGGAAAAGGGATATGTGTTGGCATCAATGTCAGATAAACCATGTTCAGCCACTAGGCCTCAAATCAACCACATCAGCACAAACAACCAGTTAAAGATTAAGATTTTCATTTACATCAATGTGGTCCACAATACATTGAGAGAAATTGTCATACCAGACTTGGAGGTTATCTTGTTCAACTCCTTGATTGGCAAGGAGGTTAGCAGCTTTGTTTCCTTCTCAATAAACATGCTGAATTGTAACATGTCTAATGCCTTCAATTATCTTCAAGCTTTCTTGGATAGTGTTGAACATGCTCCAAGCAAAAAGCTGGTATTTTTGGATGCATTGAACGACGTTCAGATAATCACTCTCTATGATAAGTATTTCAAATCGAAGCCGCTTGTAAATGAGGAGGCCAAGGTATAACACACGGGCTTCAACAAAATTATTGGTTTGACTGACCATGGACTCAACAAACATGCATAGGACTTTACCTTGACTATTTCTGAAGAGACCACCTCCTCCAGCCCTACCAGGGTTTCCCTTTGAGGCTCCGTCAACATTGAGCTTGACCCATCCACAAGGTGGGGGAATCCATTTCACCATTGACCTGTTAGCTTTTGGAGGACCCTAGGGGGGTGCCAATATGAAATTTGAGAGTATTGAAAATGGATAATTCCCATTGGTTCTTGGGCTTTTCAGCTTGGATGAGATTAGCATTCTCAATGGCAAACGATAAAGCTCGAGAGAACACTGATTTGGCATCTTTTGCGACAGAGCCAAAAATTATGTTATTTCTCTCCAACCATACCTGCCACAAAAAATGAAGAAAATAATATGACCAAAAAGCATGAATTTTTGAATTCAAAAACAGATTTGGCCACTAATGGCAGATATCAATAAGGGTGTTTGGGTAAACCCAAGGCATGTTGGTCAGCTTGAAAAAGGAAGACTCAATAAAGATATGGGTCACATATTCCTAGCTATTTTTACAAAGGACACAACGATTAGGGAGGATTAGGCCTCTTTGGATTAGATTGTCAATGGTCAAGATTTTGTTTAAAGAAGCAAGCTAGAAAAAATGGGTAACTTTAGGGATTAGACTTTTCAACCAGACAATCTTAAATTCAGTCCAGGAGTTGACTTCTTTGGTTTGGGTATAGTAGGCTGACTTAACGGTATAAAGCCCATCCTGACAAAGGCACCAGAACAGAGAGTCTAAAGTATTTGGGTTACTAGAAATGATAGTGGTGCACAATAGACCGACAATAATGAAAAAAGCAGAAGACTGGGCAATGCTGATATTGCCAAAGGGAAAGGGCTTCCATCTAGCACCACTATAGATTCTAGAAAATAAATTACATACCTTAGAACCAAACAGATGATCAGTGATTTAGTGCTTAAAATAAATAGTCTTTTATTTAAAACAAATGCTTTTGAGAACTAATGGTGGGAGTAGTGATTTCCACTAATATTATGAACTATGGACATTTCAATGATATGTTATTGATGTTTTATCTCAATGATTTAAATTGCGTGGAGAAAGGCCCTTGTTGCTATGCCTTAAGGGAGTGTGATCCAAATTGTGTCACCTATTATACCTTACATTACTTTAAATAAAAAATTATAATAATTTATTATAAAAATATTGTTAATTATTAGTTTTAAATAAAATTTATTTTATTTTTAAATTAAAATAATATTTAATATAGTTATTTATCTATTTATAATAAATTATTATTAGCTCAATCAATTAAAAACAAATGCTTAAATAAATAGTCTTTCATTAAAAACAAATGCTTCAAGTTAAAATAAGAGAACTAATGGTGTGAGTAGTTTACCAGTATTATTATGAACTGAGGACACTTCAATGATATGTTATTGGTGTTTGATTTAAATCAAGGGGAGAAAGACCCTTGTTGCTATGCTTCAGGGGAGTGTGACCCAAATTCTGTCACATACCTTGCATGAATTTAAAAAAAATTATAATAATTTATTATAAAAATTATTGTTAATTATTAGTTTTAAATTAAAATTTATTTTATTTTTAAATTAAAATAATATTTAATATTATTATTTATTTATAATTAAATATTATTAGCTCAATCAATTAGATTTTTAATTTTCAAGAAAGAACTAAATTCAAATCTTGTGAAATGATATATGTATAAGTGTAACCATGCAACCAAACCATTATAGATATTTTTGTATAATAGTGTAAATTACATCTTGAGGTTACCACATGGAAATCATTTTATCAACTCTCACAATAGTTTCCTCATCTTCAACTTTGAGGACAAAGCTTGTTTTGAAGAGGGAGGTAGTATTAGGACCTCACATCCTAATCCTTTTTATTTTATTGTAATAGTTTAGTTAGTAATGAGTGGGCACTAGGGTGGAGGTAGTAGAACGATTGATTTTCGTTGAGTGTTTGCCAACTTGAGGTCGACGATTCCAATCCCAAGCCCCTCCGAGGTCCCCTTCAATTGGAGTAAAATTTTACTGAGGTGGGGCATGGGTATAATGGTAGCTTTCTAGATTTGAAACCATGTCCACGAGGATAAAATGATGGAGATGTTGTCGATTCCCATGTATAACAAACAAAAAAAGAAGAAGTAATGAGTGGGCACCTCATTTTGAATGTAAAGGTAACCCAAAATCATTAGGGTTAGGGTTAGATAACTTAGATAGCTACTTTTGGTTTAATTTAATTTTGCATTGTAAAATATTTTGGGTAAAGTTATCTTTATATATTGTATTTTAAGAAAGGTGAAGGCATCATGAAGAAATTATATTGTCAAGGAGTATTGATCATAAAAGAGGTTTTCCCCTCAAAGCGACTTGTGATAAATAAAGTTGCTCCCTCAAAGTGGCTTGTGATAAAGGAGGTTGCCCCTCAAAGTGACCTTCGATACCTTGTAGCTCTTCACTGTAATAAATAAAAATATTGTTATTTTTGTGTTCAAGTTGCAACATTGTGTTTCATTGTGAATTTATTTATTATTTTAGTTAATTCATATAAGCAAAATCCTTACACTTGCAAAGGTGAAAGAGTATGTACAGATGATGGAAGTGGAATATTGGATAAAAGAAAATCTAAAGGTTTTACTTATGTACTTGAAAACAAGACCATATATTCCATATGTAGTCTCTTTGGTTTCAAAATTCATAAGTGATCCATCATAAGATCATATGAGAGCATCCAAGATAAATTTCAGATATGTGAAAGGAACTTTAAATTATAGAATCCATTATACTTCATCCAATAAGTTTGAGTTGGTTGGATACAATAATTTAGATTGAGTAGGATTAATTGATGATAGCAAATCTATACCGGAAAATTATTTTTAATTGGGATATGGATTGGTAACCTAGGGTTTGAAAAATAAGCCACAATTACACTTTGAACAACATATGCATAGTATTTAGTAGCTACATTATCAAGCACACAAATAGTATAGTTAAGGGAGATCCTAAAATACTTGGGTGAAAAGCAAGAAATACCAACCACCATTTTTTGTTATAACATGAATGTAATTCATATAACTAAAAATATTGTATTTCATACAAGCTCAAACACACAAAGTTTATGAGACATCATTTTAAAGACTTTGTTCAAAAAATAAATTTGAATCAAAATGCTAATTTAGAAGATTGGTATGCATAGACATTATTACAAAGGTAGTGGTGAAGAATCAATTTATTTCACATAGAGATAGAATGAAAGTTTTACAATTGAATCTCAAGGGGAGGAATGTTGGAAGTTGTGACATTAAACCTAACAAAATTAAAACAAGACAAAATTATAATTGCAACTAAAATTTAAAAAGAAAAAAAGAAAAAATACTCTCAAATTTGGAGACAATGTGAAGCATCAAGAGTCTCTTGAGACAATCAGGAGACATTCTACCTATATACGTAGAATGTATTGTAATGAAGTTGGAAATCAATATTTGAATAGAAAAAAAAAGTGTTTCTTTGGGTGCTTTGTAAAAATTAGCATTCTATTCATTTTCCTATGCTATGTTAATATCAGATTTAGAGTCCCACTACATCTTGTATCTTTCTCTCAAGCATTAAATATCTCATAGCAATATTAAGCTCAGATGCAATCAAATAGTCTAATTAGTTTTTTTTTTTTGTTTAGAAAGAGCACCAACAACCAACTTGTAGATGGTGCAAATATCCATCCTCCTAATATGAGATATAGGTGGACTACTTTGTTAGTCCTTGGTAGGATGATGGCAAGTTAGTTGGTAAAGAAGTTTTATTCTCTTCCAAGTTCCTTGTTTCTTACTTTTTTCCATCTTCTTCTAGCCATTTTGTGCACAAAGAATCCATTAAACACCGAGTCAGAACATAGGCACATTGAGGTCACATGCTAATGCGTCCCCAAGAGCATAGGTCTAAAAAATTAACAATGTCATGATCACCATATTAAATTGTGATTTTAACTATTGCTAAAAAACTAGGATTTTATTCATGTCATTGAAATCCTAGTGTGTTTTCATGCTTGGGGTTAAGAGGATGCATCATATTGATCAATGGTGATGATTTTATAGTCTTAAATTTTTTTAATCTAATTGGTGAATCTAATGTGAAAATATTTTTTTGAATTATTTCTTTATGTTTTTATCCACTAGGATTTGATAGGTTGGTTACCATAGCTACTATTGGCTATTGTAGTTGCCCCCTTCTCTTATGGATCCTCTTTCTTCTTCTATGGGTTTTGGTAGAACAACCAGATCCATGAAGAACCATATCCATGTTAATAATATATTATCCACTTATGTCTCAATGATGACTACCTTAGATGATTCCTTGTTGGGGTAGTAGGAAGCTTAGCAAAGGCAACAAGAATCCATGATCAAAATATGATGCAACTTATCATGATTAGTTCTAATAGGGATCTTGTTGTTAAAACCCTAGTTCCTCCATATCATCCTTGGGATTTTGATGATACACCAACCCCTTATTCTCTAGCCAAACCTAGAAGATAGGTGTCTATAGTCACTATTTAAAATTCTCAATTTCAAACACCATATGTAAAGGCTATTGTCTTGATTAAAGGTGCACACAATCCTTTCTTTGACAATAAAAATCAAATTTATAAGGAATATCATGTCCTTTACTGTTAAGATCTCAAAAAATTATACAACTTAAAAAAGGGCTCCAAACTCATCCATTTGTGAAAGTTATGGCCTTGGGAATTTTTCCCCCTAAAATTGCCCGGGAGGGAGATTTTAGAAAATAATTTTTTTTCCTAAAAAGCCCTCTATTTTTTAATCAAGGAAATAATCATAAAAATTAGGGCCTTCCACAATCCAATTATTTTTTTAAGCCTTAGTTTAATCAAGTTTAAAATCATAGTCAAACATTTTTAGCCAAAAGCCCCAAAGTTATGGATGTTAACTGTAATCTGTGGAACCATAAAATTTTCAATTGCCAAATCACATGTCTCAATTTGACATATATTTCTTCCAAAACTATTATGTGAAATTTTTTATGATTTTCATGTCAATTCTAAGTTTGGTTCTCTTATTATTGATGTCCCCAATATTTGTTTTCTCTCAAAATTTACTTGTCTAGAAAATTCAAGACTATTTGAAAGTGGAAAAAATTGCCATTAAAAGAGATGATTATGGCTATTTTTTTTTTTCTAACTTTGATTTTATTTTATTTTATTTGTTTTTGTTTTGAATTTACATGGTGGAATCGGTAGCCGCCATGAATCCGGGCAGGCTGTCCAGCTTATTATGGCCACCACAGTATTCTGCGCTGTTTGCCCTAGAAGCCGCCATACAGATCTTCGCGCAGTCCGCCCCTATAACCACCATGCCACAATCATTTTAAACCTTTTACGCCGCTGAAAGCACTAGGAAAGGGACAAGCGTTCAGTCTTGCGAACTTTGATTTTATTGAATTTGAGTTTTCTAATAATTATTTGCTTCTAGGCAACTTTAACAAATCACATAAATAATAAAATTCAACATTTTTTCTTTGGACACCAAAATCACCACTAAAAGAGATGACCATGACTAAATTATATTTTACTAATTTTTATGAACCAATTTCTATTATTTATAAGTTTTATAACAACTATATGTTCTCAAGACTATGTTTCAAATTAGATATATAAGATAGTCCGTGGGTCTAGGTGGATTGGTAAGTTGGGGCGCTTACCGAGAGGAGACCTAGGTTCCAATCCCACGGGCTTGCCCATGCACAGACAATAGCCCAGATCTGATTCCTCTGAGTGGTGCGCCGATTGATGACGACGGTGCAACCCCCAGTGCGTCCGGCGGTCCCATCTCACGCCGGTTACCATGTACCGAGACGGTGGAAGTCCTGGGAGCCTTCGTAGATAGTTTGAACCCTACCAGCTGTGCTGGTAGTTACTAAAAATCGTGATTGTAACCATTGCTTCTATATACCAAAAAAAAAAAAAAAAAAAAAAAAAAATTAGATATATAAGATAATTGTAAAAAACTCCATCACATACCACTATCACCACTTAAAGAGGTAATAACAATAACAACTATTTTTTTGTTCATTTTTTATTTGATTGTGATAAATTTGAATCTCTTGATTATAATTTTCTATTCAATATTTTTGTTAAATCTAACATATTAGAAATTCCCATAATCATCCCTTTCCTCATAAAAGTATATAAGCAATTAGAGCCCTATCCTGGTTAACATATTTTTATCCTTTATACTTTTTAGAAGCACTCTAAATCCCTATATTAGTTGAAAGACAAGGGTCACTTAAAAAAATTATTAAAGAGTCATATTAACATGATTGACACCAAAATTTGTATCTCACATTGTGAATATATTGCATCATTATTGGGACATCTGTAGGGACAACCTTTTCTCTTGCATATGGTATTGAAGTTGTCTTGCATCTTGAAATTGAATTGCCTTCTTCGCATGTTTCTTTGAAAATATTTTGATTTATGATGTGTAACATTAGGAGTATCATGAATATCATCTTGCCAAAGTCACCACCATTTATGAGAGGTATATTCATGAACTTGATCACAATTGTGTCTATAAAAATCTTGTTGCTAAGCAATACAATAAAAAAGTTTATCATCATAACTTCAATGATAGGAATCTTGGTTTTATATTTGATAATATGCATGAGAAATGCAAAGAAAAGTTAATGGCTTGATCCACATACCATCAAGAAAATCTATGTAACCATGGCCATGAAAGTATAGACCATGCATGTTGTTAAGTTGTAGATACCCACCAACTCTATGTATATCGAATACCTTTATGAATAGTCTTCTTTCTTGACTTTACTTTATTTTGGTTACTTATTGAACTTGTTGGCTTTGCATAGTTTATTTACTTTATTCATCTTCATTTTGTATTTATATACATCCATCATGTACATTCTTGACCTTTGGTGCATTTTTTATATGTTTCGTGTATGTTTTTTAAAATTTCTTGTATTTATCGAGATCACTTTTTTAAGTGGTAATCTTGATCATTTTAGAAATGTTAGTTCTAAAAAGTGGTGATTTCATCATCCTTTCAAAAAATTTTCTTCTTTTGATTGCTTGTTCATTCTTATTTTTTAGTTGGTGTTTTCTATCATCTTTAGTTAGCATTTATTGTTATAAAATTTATATTATAATTTCCTTCTTCCCTTATGCTTGTTTCTTGTAACGGTAAAGGAAATCACTTTTTATTTAGTCTTCCATTTTGTTTTGTTTGAACTTATATGTCAGTACCAATTGATTTAAGTGCCATAAAACAAATGATCTTAGTTCATGCTCCTTCTATATTCAATATGGTATATGGCATGAACATTGAGGTAATATTTTTAATTTTATGTTTACTAAAAATATCAAAAACAAAAATTCCAATCACTTTCAAAATCCTTTTATGTTGCTCTCCCTCTATGGCAGGGGTATGCTTGTTCAATGAAACACCATGCCCCAAGTATGTTATAATGTGTAATTATTATATTATAGTGGTGGGTATGATTGTATCTCTCTTATTGTGCTTCACATTTAAAGGATATTGTAATGCATAACTTGTATATGTTGTAGTGAGAAGGTCTAGTTCTTTTGATAATTTTTTGCTCCTAATTTGCTCCAATGACCTTAATTGAGATATAGATCACTTTAATTCTATGAAAGTGGTATACTTTTGGTCCCTCCCCACTATAGTGGTGGGAATGTCTAGCTCTCTCTTATAAGAATTCATGCTTAAAGAACACTATAGTGCATATGTTTATGCTATCATGGTGAAGATCTAGTTATTTCAAGGATTACTTGCTCCTGGTATGTTCCAATGACCTTGGTCAACGTATAGATCACTTTCATTTTGTGGAAGTGATATACCTTTGGTCCCTCTCCACTATAATGGTGGGTGTGTGTAGCCAATTATTATGGGATGTCACTCTATTGTCATGGTAAGAAGGGTTAGGTCCTTCAGGAATTTCTTGCTCCTAACATGCTCCAGTGGTTTTTGGCCAAGGTATAGATCACTTGCATTTTATGTTAGTGGTATGCTTTTGGCCCTTCTACCTTCTTCACAAGTTTTAGTAAGAATTTATTTTTGTAGTGATGAACATATTTTGAATATGCCATTCATTCATATTAGATCTAAATCAAATGTTAAGATATTTTATTACATTAATTATTAAATCAAATGATGATCTCTTGAACGAGAGTATCAACCTTCCAACTTTTAACTCTAAAGAATGTATTAAATATGATCTTGCCTCAATGAATAATATTGCTTTTTGCCATCATTCGTATCAGAAAGACAATTCTCCCGTCCCCCGTGATCCAAGTGGTTGCTTGGATGAGATTGTATCATGGAATTTGCATGCATAATTGCTGGTAGACCATGATAAAAGCTTCTCATAGGATGAAGAAGAAGATCAGATATGCTTAAATAGATAAGCAAAAATGGGATCCTTGTGTAACCTTGGATAGATCCCAATTTTATATCTTTGTATTAAACATAAGCTAAAGCTTTGGCTTTGTATTATTCCATGGTAGCCATGGAGGACAAGATGGCTTCATGGAGAAGCAAGAAAAAATAAAAGTAATCATCATGATTGTTGACTTGATAACAACAATGATTCACCTAGAGAAAAGGGTCCAAGGTTGAGAGACTAGGCCACAAGGATGGCGTAATCACATCTAGTTTTAGGATCTCCATATTTACAAAACTTGGCCTGCACGACGAGAATGATGCCATGAATAGGGCACACAAAACCTTATATACCATCCTATAAAATATTATGATAGCACGTGACATTTAGATCAAGAATCCCTAGAAAGAAATATGTTTCATTTTTAGTTTTTCTAGCCATTTTAGTGTACGCCAATAGCTAGTTCTATTGCTAGACCTTAGGTAGAGTGATTTTCCACATAAAAATTGACTATCACCCAGGGAAATTGCTACATAGTCATGATTAGAAACTAGTCTAGACAACAACAATAGTCATAAGAAAAGCACTATAGAGCCAAATCATTCTTTACAGGGTTTTGAACCAATGACCCGTGGTAAGGATTTTTATCTTCTTGAAATTAATAAGGAAGATATTGGCAACCATACATATGGAAGATTTTACTCCAATATTGAATACACAAGATCTAGGCTATTACCTATAACACATCCCTATTTTCCAAGGTTTTCATTTCTAAAATGACCACTCATTATGGAGCATATTCTTTTTCCTGGGTTGTGAGGTTTGTGTTTCGTTCATCTAGAACTTCATTATCAACATTCATGGGAGGAGGATGTCCTTACTATACAAGAAAAATATTTGAAAATGGTAATACTCTATATAATATGGCAACCTATAATACCTTAGTATCAACTCTTGTAGTTTCCATGCACTTGCTAGCGATTGTTTTTATTATAGAAAATTTCTATATTTAGCGATCATTTGGCAAAAAAGCCATGGAATCAAACACACTTGCGTATTCTAATAGATGATCCATTCTCGTATCCAAAAAATATGAATTAGAGTAGGGTCTCATTGTGGCAAATGCTGAAGTGGCCAAAGTGGATGACGTTAATGATCGCTAACACATAGAAAGTGTTAGAATTAAATAATAAAACGTGAGAAATAAATAAACACAAAAATAAAATACAAAAGAATACAATAATACAAGAAACATAGATTTACATGGTTCATCCAATATGGTCTACATCCATAGAGAAAATAACCAGGCCTTTTATTGCATCCAAAAATTGAAGGGATACAACCTACAACAGATTTGCTGTAACTTCCTCTTCGCTTTATTATCGTCAATTACAATACACACACTCTATTCTACTTACAAATTTATTATCCCTTTTGGGGGGTGTTTGAACATTCACCATACAAAAACCCTCATGCAAGTGTTGTTTTATATACCAACAACACAAGAAGGAGTTTTACAATACCATGGCCATAAAACACGGTTTCAAATATATTTATCCATGGGTTCAAATATATTAACCCAAATATATTTATCCATGGGTTCAAATATATTTATCCATGGGTTCAAATATATTAACCCAAATATATTAATCCATGGGTTCAAATATATTAACCCAAAACCCGACCATAATAACATGGAAAATATTCAACACATTTCCAATAATCTCATACTTGTTGAATACTTTTCATAGGGTCTGAAAACTACCATAGTAGTTCAATGTTCCTTCCTTGGATTGGACATATATCTGCTAACTACTCCCACTGCATGTGCAATATCTAAATATATTATCTTCACCTATTACCCTCAACCATATATCGACAAGGTAACAAAATAGTCCATAAAATCTACTTTTGAAAATATTACAAATATTACTAGAGCTAACTCTAAGAACATTACACCAGGAAACCACCACTAGCATCCACACTAGTCTCTTTTTGGCCACAACTACACCAGTTATAGTAGCTTCTTCAAGTACAAGCTACACTAGTTACAGTAGTTAATACTTACCCAAAAACTTGTGGTACAACCAATAAACCATCTTAGACATTTTCTAGCAACTTTGCAATAAGGCCACTAGAACAAGCATTTCCAGCCTTAATATCTAGATCTACCATTTTTGAATCTCACAAGATCTATCACTACCGAATCTCACTAGATCTATCACTACCAAAGCTCACCAGATCTACCGCTATCAAAGCTCACAAGATCTATCACTACCGAAGCTCACTAGATCTACCACTATCGAAGCTCACTAGATCTACCACTATCGAAGCTCACAAGATCTACCACTTTTGAAGCTCATTGGATCTAACACTACCGAAGCTCACCAGATATACCATTGTCGAGAAGCTCACCCGATATACCACTATCGAAGCTTACAAGATCTACCACTACCAAAGCTCATCGGATCTACCACTACTGAAACTCACTAGATCTACCATTATCAAAGCTCACCAAATATACCACTACTAAAGCCCACAAGATCTACCACTACTGAAGCTCATCAGATCTACCACTATCGAAGCTTACCAAATATACCACTATCGAAGCTCACTGGATCTATCACTGTTGAAGCTCATAGACTATACCGTTGTGGGAGCTTACCAACTCTATCATTGTGAGAGCTCACCAACTCTACCATTGCTAGAGCTCACCAACTCTATCACTATCAGATCTCACTAGCTCAACCACTATCGAAACTCACCAGCTCTACCGCTACCAAATCTCACCAACTCTACCACTATCGAAGCTCACCAACTCTATCGATGTTGGAGCTCACTAGCTCCACTACTATCAGAGCTCACTAGCTCTACCATTATAGGAGCTTACCAAATTCATCGCTATTGGAGCTCACTATCTCCACTACTATCAAATCTCACCAGCTTTACCACTACTGGAGCTCACTAGCTCTACCGCTATCAAAGCTCACCAGTTCTACTACTGTGCTTTCTATTATTTTTCTTCACTCAGACTCTTCTACACATTGATTCCACTCAAGAATTGATTTATCCTAGGGTTGAAACCCTTTCTCCTCGAACCAAGCTACAACCTAGCTCTTCCTCTCTCCTTATTCTACCATTGCTCCCACTAGAACCAAAAAACCTTCCTTTCAAGTGCATTTTTCAAACCTTACTCTGATACTAGTTGTTAGGATTAAATGGATGCCTGTGGAAAGCCTTATGTCATCTCTAGACTTTTAGGTGTCTTATCTATAGGGTAGGGTCATAAAAAAGAGAGGAGGTTTTAGCTTTAGCAAGAGTGTGCCAAAATATTAGAGGCCAAACATGAAAATGCATGATTGAATGAACAAATTTGCATGTTTAGATATGAAGAATGAGGATATTCACACAGTATTGTTGGTAGAATAGGAGCCTAAAACATTATAATGCCAATGAAGGGATAAAACAAAAACTACTTGTTTGAGTGTTGCTTGTATACAAAAGATCAATTTGTCATGGCTCAAATTATGTGCCTAGATAGAGCAAGCATGGAAGAACCCACTATCCTTGGGATATTTGGTAGCTTGGAGTATATTATATGTAAATAATGTAGTGGCTGACCTAGAGACAACAAACCTAGAGGCAACAAACCTAGAAATAGACCTAAATATGACTTTAGAGGTGTTTACCCAAGAGCTAGAGTAGCCAGAGCTAAGAGTTAGAGCTAGAGCCAAGACCAAGAGCTAGATATAGAGCTAGAGCCAAGAGCTAGGACTAAGAGCAAGAGCCTAGACTCCTCTAAATTAAGGGAGGATCCTAATATTTCCTAACCTAAATAATGTAATGAGGGGGATGTTAGGATGTTTTATTACATTATTGGATCATGCATTATTAGCTGGAATATTATTTTAATATTTCTTGCATGTAACAATCTCCTAATCAAGAGTATTGATCTTCCAATTTGCAACCTTAAAGCATGTATTAAATAGGATCTTGCCTCAATGAATGATATTGCTTTTTTCCATAAAAAATGATGATTTGAAAAGTTTTAATACGAAATATGTTACACGTAACCAAAATAGCATGTTATTTGAGAAATTAAAAGTCATGATAAATATTCATATGCACAAAAGTAAAGTGATATAATATGACTCATATAAGTAACAAGAAATAACAAAGTAAATCATTTATCAAAAGTACAAGAATAAGGGAGATACAAAAACATATCTTATATATATATATATATATATATATATATATATATATCACAATGAATGCATGTATATCATGTTGGGGTATAAAGTATAGTAGTGGACAATAAGTGTTGTAATCCTAATATACCTTGTAGCCCATGTACATATCCCCATGCCTCAATGCCTAAAGTACATATGTAAGGTGTCATAGTAACTAAAAAGAAGGCTAGTGTATGGATACCAAAATATAATTGTAAAAGTATTTGCATGCCTTTGATTGTATGTCAAGTACCTATACATTAGTGTAGGAGGTCTTGGTGGTATAATGGAAGTATTTACACACAAATATCCATATGCCCATCATATCTTCTTGCATTAAAGCTAGATCTAGTTGCACTTGTGTTAGTTGTTGCTACATTACTTGCCCCTAGGAGTCAGCTTGGTCCTCTACCTTATGTGCCTCAATATTTGATCTCAACTCTAGCTCCCTCTCTCAAAGTTGGTATGTGGTGTAATTTACCATTAAAATATAACAAAATAGAACTAAGATGGCAAGCCTAGATATACAAATTCATATGCTTCTTTGATGGGCTACAAGGGATGTTAAGGTTAGAAGTAGACTGTCAAAGTCAATGAATTATAATAGCATTATCCTATGCAAATGACTAATTAGATCTCTCCATCCTTAGGATATCTCTATAATTAAATACAAAAATAAGTGTCAATCATAATATACATCATAATAACAATTCATCTAGCTATGCATGATAGATAAATAGAATTAAAATAATTAAGCTTAGTATAAATTTGGGGTTATATGTTATATCTGGGTCTTCGACTTCTTGTCTCTCATCCTCCATCTTGTTGTCAAAAGAGTCAACCATCATGTCAAAGTATCAATGTTAATCTTGTAGATATCGATGGTTTCAATCTCCCCCTTTGTATCCTCCTCCTCCTCCTTAGGGAGTGTCCCTCCAATAACACCTATCATTGTGGGCTCCTTCACAATACCATCCTCCTCTAATGATTCTTTTCTATTGCTCTACCTCTAGTCAAGCCACATGATCCTTTTTCTCTATCCCATATAGTGCAATAGGGGGTTAGCCTATGTATATCAATGTAGCATTGGTTAGTTCTTAAATAAGGGAGTTACTATGATAAGTACACCTAGTCCTCTTTGTACCTATGTGAATGACTTATTAGATCTTCCCTCCTATTGGTGGTATATATCCATAGGGATTATACATGATCATGCTAGTGGAGGTCCACTTACCCTAATTTCCTAGGAACTCTCCCCGATATGTGTAGCTTGGCCACAAGTGATGATCTCACAACATGATCATTATTTGCACTACTACTAGCTAGTGTAGGTATGGCAACCTAGTCTAATGTAAGTAGTAGTAGAGAGTTAATAGGATCTAGTATCATGGGATATGCATCATCAATGACACATGTGGTCATGGTTCCCTCTATATGTGTCCACTATTTACCTTGGATCTTCTTAGGATGTGTGTATCAAGGGTTAGTCTTGGTGGCTAATACATGGCAAAGTGCTCATATATAGACCTAGAGTAAGAAAACTAGTTTAATCATCTATGCTTATTGATACTATATCCTATACAAGTCATTATATAGTAGCACTAAATATGCTTGACCCCATGTAAACTCCTTATTTTTTCTCTATGGCCCTACTGTAATGTAAGGTAGGGTGGATATATCAATTATGTAGGGATCATGTTCATATCTTTATGCTAGTAAAAATAAAAAATAGGAGGATCCCTATGCGATGCACTAGTGGTATGCCCATCATATCTTTATAGGTATAAGTGTTAGTCCCTAGTATCCCTTTATAGGTCTAAGTGTTGGTCCCCAATATCCCACTCGACTAGAATGTGAAAGATATATTTATTGGTGGCTATCTAAGGATGGGTAATCCTATTCATAAGTACATATCCTTGAGGTTGATGGTGATCTCTATCACCTCATCTGGTGTTGGCCTCCATAGGAAGGTATTGGTCATTTTGTTTCAAAAGAGCTTTAACTAATAACAAAATTACTTGCAGGACTTGATGGAGGGCATGCCAATGATGATTCCCAATCCAATAACTATTATGAGGCCTCTTAACTCTATTATCAAGTGTTGTTGTATCCACTCATGTAGTTAGAGTGATAATCCATGTCATTATAGATAGTCATCATGTGATGTGTCATTAGAGTTGGCCTTAGTGTTGTGTGATTCTCATCCATATCCTCATCCTTAGCCCCTATCACATCTAGTATAACCTTGTAGGTTTAGTCCTAGAAAGGCTCATTCAATTTTTTATTTGAATTGTATTTTGTATGTTGACCATGTTCATCAATTTTGACTAAGATTGCCAGTCAAGTCAAAATCTCCCCTTTATGCATGGTGACCATGAGCACCAGTTTTATCCATGTTAATAAACTTTGATTTTGATTTTCCTTTTAGGACATGGTCTTTAATTATTGCCAAAGTCACTTCTTTTTTAGTTTTTTTACAATCACAAATTTTTACCATGATCATTACTTGCCAAAATCACAAAAACGTGTTGATATTAGTCTACATGGGATAAAAAATCCCCAGTTTAACAGTTTCAAGATCATTCTAAGTTGTTTTTCCTAGACCATGCTCATCAGTGTTATGTGGTGACACCAATGGCACTTTTTGTGCTACTTTACCTAGTCCCTCACCAACCTAACTAAGTGTTTATTTATTTTTACATGTACATTAATTTTAGTCCAAAAATATAAAAGTTGGATAGGGGGCCTACCTATTTAGCACTACTTCCTTGTCCACTTGCCATAAATGATCTCTGTGTACAAATCTAATCTTTGATGTGTGCATGGTGGTCTCAAGAAGGGAGAGTGTATAGATGGAAATAAAAAAATTATGCCTTTTCGTTTATTTTTTTAAATTATGTAAATGCAAAAAATGATAAAGTTTTGAATTAGGAAAATTATTTTTAAAGTTTTATTTTGGGAATTTTAATAGGAATAAAAAATTATAACCATTATATCAAAAACAGTCTAAGGAAAACTAATTAAAAGGAAGGTATGATGTTTATTAAAATTTTGTGAATTCACTACATCTAAATCCATTCATAAATGATTACTATAAAAATAGTTTTCAAACTACTTTCTTTCATAATGGTTTGTTTTAAATAAAAAAACTTAATTTGATCTAGAAGATAAGTGATTTTTATCCATATTAATTTTAGGAATTTTTTTTACCATTGCCAAAATCAAATTTGTATTTCAAGATTGACATAAATAAATAATTTCAAAATATACCAATGAGATGATCAAATGGATATAACAAATCATTTGAATTCATTGAAATAAAACAACATAAATTAATGAAAAGAGAAACATGCATATATGCCCTTAGATTATAATATGATTCACTAAGATAAAAAGATCAACATTCTTAATAAAATGATTTGTAAACAGAGGTACTTTTGTTCTTTATGATAGATTTTACAAATTCTAATAATGTGACATGTCAATATATTACAGATCTATTAATTGATATATAAATTTATCAAATGAAAATGAACCCATGGACCTTACAAAATATAATAAAATAACATAATTTTTAATCTTGGATGAAGTGAATATTACACATAATCCACCATACCTTAATTTGAAGGGAGTTATGGGGAGGATACATTACTAAGAATCCCCCTAAATGGCAACTCCCTTACAATAATATGATCATGAAGTTTGATTAAGGGGACCTCCAACAAGATATTGGTTAAGATACTCTCTCTCTCTCTCTCTCTCTCTCTACACACACGTGCATACACACAAGTGCACATTTACACATACACATGAACCTGAATATCATTTCAAAAGTATCATACATTTAAATCTCAATTGGTTCATTAATGTTCCATAGATTATGGATAACTTAGATAACAATTTGATTATCGTAATGAAGAGAATTGAAGCCTTTCTAACAAAGACCAAACTATATAAGAAATATGCACAACCAATCAAGATGTGTTCCTATAAGGATGAAGCTACAAAATATAAAGATTTAGTGTTTTGTTTCTTAGAACATGAAGTAGTATATCAAAAACCAAAGTATACAAGTAACTATAAGTATATTTGTAATCATCACGATCACATGTCCATTTTAATTTAAGTATATTTGAAATAAGAGGACTAGTATTTTAATGAATGCAAATATTAAATGTGCCCCCAATGTACAACAAAATTCACTTGATATTCATCCAATGGAACTCATGAGGCATCCATATATACCTCAAATAAATATTTATGATATAGGATTTATCAAGTTTGGTATGACTCATATGAAGAAGGCATCCACCAAAATCATATAAAGGGTAGCATCAATCAAATGAAAAAAACACTTAGCCTCGAGCTTCACTTTCGATTCAATTGAAGTGAAGTTCAACTTACAAAAATCCATGCTTAATCATTATAAAAGATCTAGATTATCTTGTGTTGATAGAAATAAATACCTATAAAATAAAAAATAGTATAAATTCCAAAACAATAATGAAGCAGTCCCAAATATATCATCTGAAAAGAATATTGAAGTCATAGCTTTATCTTTGAATCATGGTAGCAACAATTTTGTAATTATCATATCATCGTAAAATACAATAATGAGAACTTGATGACCAAGATATTTAACATAGATATATTTCTCACACTTACAATGGTAAAGCCACAATAAAGATAGAATTTATGAATCTTCTTATACCATATTCATTATATTTACTTAAGCCCATATAAGGACTTGTTAAGTCTATAAACTAATGGTGTGATTCAATCGTTAACAAAAACTTGTAGTTGCTACATACAAATATCTTCTTCAAGACTCCCATGAAGAAATTCACTCTAACATTTATTGATAAACCTATGATGAAAATATTACTACAATGAATAGAATAATTTCAATGGAATCCATTTATGCAACTAGAGTAAAAGCATAATTAGACCATTACTAGGTCACTTTTTCTAAACATAATTTTTTTTTTTAACTTTAATAAGGTTAAAAATAATATGTTCATTGAGAATTTAAGAAAATTATAATTTGACCAAATGTTTAAAATGGATAAAGATAAGGACCATAACCCCTGATAAAAACCTTTGTAAACTCATTAAAGCTGCAAGCTTATTGTAGTGGTAAGGGCTTTGGCTTCTCTTTGAGAGGTCTAAGGTTCAAACCCCACTAAGTATGAGGGCACTAAGAGCCCTCATAAAAACCCTTGTAAACTCATTGAAAAAAAAAGGATAAGGATAAGGAATTATTTTGTTTTATTAGAAAACTAGTAAAGTTATTTTTTCTTTTTCGGTTAAAATATTTTTAAAGAGATAACAAATATTCATTCTCATATATTTGAAATAAATAATAAGATATATAAAAAAATATGTATACATATTCTACATATAATAAATTTTGGCATAGATATATCTAGATATTTTAATATTAATAGATTTTTGTTGTAAATAAATATTTGTATGACTACTATTTTTCATATGAAGACTTATGAAATTTTTATATGAATAAAACCTAAAATAAGTGCATTTGAGTTTTATTGTAATTAAGATTTCTTTGGATATTATTTATCATATTTTATATTTGCCTAACAAAAAAGAGTTTATTTTTGCTTTCAAACATACTTTTAGTAATAAGTACATGATAAACATATCTATAATAAAACTTAATGAAATATATATATTTAGAATCTACTTTCTAATACCTACCTATTCATAGTTTTTTATTTTTTGGTTGCATAGGGAACCTCTATAAACCCTAGATCGTTGGGTAAAGATGAAGTCAACAAGATCCACGATTGTCTAGAAAATCAAACCAATGCAACCCATTGGCAATCACTCGATTGCTACCAACCGACCTATCCCTTAAGGGTTACTTATTCATAAATTTTCATTATAAAGTGTTGTTACAGGCTATTTGATATAAACATAAAACTTGCAAAAATTAATAATTCTAAATCCTACCATTTCTTATTTTATGATAATAACAACATCAAAAAGATGTGTAGAATGAGAAATGGCAAGTTTAAAAATATATTATAAAAATATCTAAAATATCCAAGATTATAATCCAATCCACTTAGAGACGTAAATGTCTTATGAGCCACTTGAAGAGGGTAAGATATCCTAATGAACATCATATGCCAAATAAGAACAAATAATATAATTGATGATTCACATCATCTTGCACTCCAATTATGCCTAGCTCTAACATGGATCCAAGTAGGAGAAGCGCTTAGGATTTGAGTTTTGAATTATGCACAAGCAAGAGTTTCTTTGGTATGAGCGAGAGAGGTCTGGTTCAGGGAGTAAGGCCATCTGGTGGATGGTTAGGTAGATGAGCTTAAGGGATCTTGGTGCTTTGAATTTGGATGTAGATTCTATCGAGGTTCGAGGTCAGGTGGTGGGTGTTACGGGTGTGGTTGTTAGGTCTTACATCCCCTTGGTGGGTCACGGGTTTCCATATAAAAGAGCGAGAGTTGGGGGTTCACCTATAGGTTCCAAAATATTTCTTAAGCCATTTGTCCCTAGTGGATTGTCTTTCACGTTAGTTGTCTCTAGTATTTTGGGTAAGCATGAGTCTAAGATTTTATTTGATTTATCTCTAGTTTAGAACAAACTTCACATTCTCAAAGATCTTTTGAAGCCTACTATGGGTCAAGGAGCTTTATATATGGTGGGTAAATTTTTGATTGGTTGGCCAGATTTAGATGTGGTTAGAAGGTGAGCTCTCTCCAAGTGGAGATTCTTCAGTCAACTATCCTTTTGAAGGATTTCTTCTTGTTCAACTTGAACTATGAGGATGACTTGGAGCATATCCTAAGCGGTAGCCCATGGGTTTTTGGGAAGAGGGGTCTTTTCCTTCATTGGTGGAGTCTTGATTTCAACCCAAACCTACAAAAAATCAACTCCACTCCCCTCTAGGTTAAGATCCTAGGCTTACCTTCCCAATATTGATACAATGATATTTTGAGAGGGATTGCTAAAGTAGTTGGAGACCTAGTCATAATAGACCCAACTTTGAGGACCAAATCAAGAATACTTTTTGTGTGCATGTGTATAATTATGAACTTGGAAGTAGATATACCATCATATGTTGAACTAAATTTGAGTTTGGGCTCATGGATTGAAACCATCATCTATGAAAACTAGCCAAAATTCTATAACAAGTGCAAAAAGTATGGTCATATCCCAAAACATTTCCCTGTGAGTGAAAAAAGACTGATCATTTTCTAGAAAATTGACTAGGGTTCACCAAAGGGTGTTGGACATAGTCCTTAGGCGCTTATGGAGTTAGATGTAAGCAAACCTCCCTTAGTTTATGGAGTTTGCAGATTGGACAAAGTTGACACCCTTCAGGAAGGTAATGGTTTGGAGCCACCTACTGCTAAAATTATGGGGGTTGTCCAAAATAAAATTACTCAAGTTAGCCCTAGTCACATTTTGACTGAGGTTCTAGTCTCAAAATGAGCTTCTCAAAAATTATTTTGGATGTTTATATTCATCTTATGAATTCCTAGAGGAAGGTCCCTCGAGAGTTGAACAACATGGGGTAGGTGCTTCCCATTTCCCTGAGCTTCAATCAAAATAGTTCTTGGAGAAGAGATTTATTGGACCTAAAATGATAAATAAGGGATCTATAGATGTTGGGGTAGAGCATAGAGTCGAGAAACCACCAGTTAAAACTTTGAGAAAAAGTGGGACAGAGTCAGATATCACTAATGGATCTCAATATTTGTTGAAGATGGATGTTGGAAAGGATTCTGGGATTAAGTAGTTAAAGCTAGAATTTTTTTTGTCAACCTTACCAGCACTTTGCTAGGGGAAAAAGATCCAATTCCAATATTTGTTAATAAAGTTTATTTCATGGAGCATTAGATCCAAGTCCAGGGAATTGAAATTATGTATAGTCTAGATCTAGAAAAAGGGAGGTCCCTACAGTTTATAGAATAGATCTATAATAGCAGAGGTTTGGAAGGAAGGGGTCTATTTATTCTAGGTTTGAGGTGCTAAATTCATGTACAATCCAGATCTAGAACATGAAAGGTTTATGTAGGTTCGTTGCTTCTATATGCAGGAGCATGTTTGGTTTTTTTGGCGCCTTTCAACAATTTTTTGAATTGTCCCAATGGGCAGCAAAGTCATTTTATTCGAAAGTTGATTTTCCTCAAACTAGAGTTATATCGGGTGGGAATGTTGGAATGCATATTAATTTTTATATCCCTCTTCCCGCACTCTAGGTGATAATTTGGGCATGAATTATTGGTTCATTTTAGAATATTCTTGTTCTAGATCCTCTCTTTTGTCAGGGTGACCTTGGAAATATTGAGGCGGGAGTGGATCCTGTTGCAGATACCCTTTTCATAGTATGTGTTTCATGTATCTCAGTTTTCTTTGATTTGTCTTTGATCATTTTATTCCATGTTTAGTTCTATTGGTTATCATTTTAAGGATTGTGCATGTTTCTTGGCTCCCCTAGGTGGTATCACTCCATGTAGGTGTCTCTTAGTTCTTCCTTAGAAGCTTCTGCTTCTAGGTTGTAAAAGGTTCGAGGATCCTTTCAAAACCCCTTATTTCACCCAATAAAAAAAAGGTTGCACTCCAAATTTTTATATCATGAATTATATGCCACTAACCCATTTTTTATGCTCAAGGGTCAAATCAATTGTAACATATGGGCATATAACAATAAAATAAAATATAGTTAATGTAGTTATATCATGGTTATTATGTACCCTTCATAGTTGTAAATATTTATTTGAAAAGACATTTTTTTTTAAGAATATATTTTGGTTTGCATATCCTATACTTCTTTAAAATTTATCCTTCTACATAATCATCAACTCTTGCACCTGTCACTTCCATAAAATCTTATATCACATCTACAACAACTCTTGTACTATCACTTCCACAAGATCTTATGTCACATCTACAACAGTGCTTCGATTTCAAGTTCCATATGTTCTTCTTAACCTAGATATAAAATTATTGATTGGAATTGCACCTTATTCCCTAGAACATATTTAAGACTAAAAACATAAAAAATATAGTTTTTGTTTTTTTTTTTTATGTAGGTAGAAGATCTAATTAGTATTCCACTTCTCTAATTCAATGAAACACTTTATATTGTCCTTAAATTTTTGGGATTAACTTCTATTTTATTTTTTCCTTAAGAGATGCTTATTTGTATGGATCAAGACTAAGGAAAACCATGTTGCCTAACTCAAACTATATTTCTAACCTATCATAATCCATTTGTAACTTCATTTGATTTTTTGCTTGATAAGAATCCTACAATTACCTAAATTTGTTGTACGAGGTTATCTATCTCTTCCACCTTGGAACATCCAAGTAGTTAATCATCCAGTTATGGGGTTTCTTATCCATACAATGACTCAAATATAGATATCTTAGTGGATAAGTGATACAAATTATTATACCTTCATTCAACTAGAGGAAGCCACTTAACCCATTGACAATTCTTATCTTATGGAAAACACCTCAAATAAATTCCTAATTATTTATACATAATTTGTATTTTTTCATCTATTTAAGCATGATAGTTTGAGATAAATTTGGTTTGGATTCTACTTAACATTAAAATTAATCCTCCTATAATTTAGAGAAGACGTGATATCTATAAGAGATAATGAACATAGGCATGTAATGTAATTTAAAAATTTGATCCAAAAATACCTTAGCTAAATTGTTTGTTATGAATGCATGTTGCAATACATGAACATATGTATACTTGAAAAGTTGATATACAACCCCAAAATCATCATTTTTCATTGATTTAGAAGGTCCTTCAATAAAGTCCATAGGTTTTTTTTTTTTTTTAAACTTGGCAACAATTGCAAAAATCATGGGGATAATTTCTCCTTTGTTCCTTTTGTAGATTTCACATTCTTATGCAATTTAAAAAAATCCTTTTCCTTTCCATTCCAAGAAAATTATTACCTTACTATTTAATACATTTTAAGAAACTCAAAATGTTCTACAAATAAATATATTTGAATTCTTGGAGGATCTTATTATTTACTTTTAAGAATTTAATCAAGAAAATTTTGTCCTTTTTTCAAAATATTTCCTTTCCATGAGTAATCTTCGTCTCATGATGTTCCATATTAAAAAATTTAAATATTTTAAGAATTTTTGGCATTAGTCTTCTATTCATCCCTAAATTACTCGATCAACATAAGTATGGAGAAAGAGATGGTATGAACAATAGCCAAATATTCAGAATTTTAAAGAGAGCATATGCTACCAAATTTCCCCTATTTTTATTTTTGACTTTAAAATTATAGCCCAATAATTTCATCACTCACTTGTATTGTTTTGGATAAGATAATTTTTACTTTGAAAAGAAATTGAGGATGTTATCATTAATTTTAATCTTGAAATGTCTACCTATCATATAAGGCTTCTATTTCTCAATTGCATATAATATTATCATCGCTTCCTTTCTCATAAGTTCACTTTCCCAAATCATTCTTAAATATTTTATTGATATCAAAATCTAGACTGCACCTATTATGCATCAATACTACACCAATACCTATTTTTAAAACATTTTACTATAATAAATGGTTTGATAAAGTTTGGAATAACTAAAATTGGATTTGAACACATATTATTTAAGGAATTGATGTAATTCATAGTTTCATCTATCTAAGTAAGTGCATCCTTCTTTGTAAGTGTTGTTAATAGCATTGTCATATTCTTATAATAATCACAATTTTTTTAGAGTACCTGATGAGGCGTAGAAATCCCTTAAGACTCTTAAGGGTTTTCAAAAGAGATCCATCTCACATTACCTTAATTTTATTGGGACCCACTTTCACATCTTCTCTAATCATAGTGTGACCCAAATATTCTACTTCAAAAAGCCTAAAGAAGCATTCAGATGTCTTAAGAAACAATTGTCTCTTTTTGAATATGTGAATCAATTGTTCCATATGTTATTAATGATCTTCCTATATTTTGTTGTGGATTAAAATGTCATAAAAATATGAATATAAATTTTCTTAAAAGTGCAATTCAAAATAAGTTCATGAGAGTATTATAATTTGAACCTTATTTGATAATACCTTGATCTCAAATCTAACTTAGTGCCCTATGAAATTCATCCAATGAACCATCAATAACAAGAACAAAATTTTATCTTTGATTACAAGTTTATTGTGGATATAAAAGTAAGGGCACATCCTCCATGAATCATCCTTTGTCTTGGCCATTATCAATATGAATGGTTGATACTAATGCCTAAGACACATTGTTGCAACAAGTCATGTACTTAACTCACCTAGTTTGGTATTTTATAGTTGTGAACATCTATAAATCCTACCATTTAGTGGATGAATCTATGGAACCAATTATATAGCATTATTATGTGTTCTCTTATTTGGATACCAATGGGTGTTTCAAAAACCTTCTCATATTGTTTGAATATATTTTGTGCATTTATTTCATTGAATTTCACAGAGAAACATTATGCAACTATGCCCTTATCTCCTTTACACAAAAAATTTATCATTTAATATGAACTTACTATTTTAGAAGATGATAAGAACATCCCTTGAAGTTTATTTGTCTTTCTTTTATCAATGTATTGATCATATAGTTTTTAAATATTCATGGTAATATCTTTTAATTGAGCCATCCATTAGCGACCTAAGTCAACATCTACACCTTCTAAATTCAACACAATATCCTAGTACATGTCTAATTTTCTATACTGACCATGATATTGGATGGTTTTGTAATAAGAGATTTGACACAAATAATAAAATACTAGATTTCAAAATAAGATATGTTCTATAAAATATAATTAAGAAACCATAGAAAAAATAGAAACATAACTATTATAATATTAAATAACATATTATTAACTATGATTACATAATAAGAAATTGCAAATCCTAGTAATCTATTAAAAAAATATTACTTTTTACCAATTGTGATGCAATATAAACTCCAAATTCTTCTAATTTATTATCCTACTTTAAAAGCTTTGAGCAAATATTTTTTTTATTAAAGATAAAAGACTTTTAATCAATAAATACTAGATAGAAACTACCTGAAATCAATTTAGGAGAGGGAGACAACTTGGAAAGGTTCATGTTGTTGGTGTTGGAATTTACAATACTTTCTAGAAATTTCAAAAATATTTCACCATGATCATATGCAAAAAAATATAAGAGCAAAACAAAAATATCATAATGAATAAAATAGAGAGGGATTAATGAAATGAAAAAACAATAGATAAAATGAATAAGGGACGGTTGCTTGTAGGCATCCCCATGATCTCACATGTCACTAAATTATCAATAGATTAGTTATTTGGGGGTATTTATAGTGATACCAAATCCTGAATTAAATATAACCTCAAGATAGAACGATTTGACTTAAAGGTTAAATTATAAAATAATTAATGTATTAAAACCTTTAATCAAGGTTAACCATAGGTGATCTAGAAAATATCGCTAAGGGTGAACACATCAAAACTATCCATACATTTAAATAAAATATGCCTGAAGGATTACATGAATGATGTCCAAATTCTTACATAAATTATGCCCATAGGCTTACATGAGGAACACATATAATCTTACATAAATACTCACTTATAGGCTACATCAATAGTGTCTATAGGTGCTTTCTAACACTATTGGCCTTGCCCTAATAAAATCATATTAAATCCTCATAATTTGAGATAAAGGTTCAAGAAGAGGAGACATTAAAGGTAATAACATCCCCCATAATGGATGCTCTAGTGGGCCTCCACTTTGCAATCTTCATCTTCATCTTCTTTATAAGAAAGCTTGTGTCTTGACCTCAAGAATTCTCCTTCAATCTTGTTATGTAGTTTTTGATGGATTGTCCTTTCCTTCTACAATATTCACATAAATTTGATTTCTTTGGAATATTTGACTTTCCCTTGGGTAGCTAAGCCTTAGGTTCCACTAATTTGAAGTGCTTTTGATTGGCCTATATATGATAAGGAGGTCCATAGTTCTTCATAACAACTTCATAATGAAAAAGAAGTTTGAAGAGTCCTTCAAGTGTTATGGGTTGTAGATCCTTTATAATCATAACATTTACATAAAGAACCAATCCAACTATATTAAAAGGTGGAGTAAGATTGGAGGTAATAGAACTTACATATTCTTCACCCCCCTTTACCTTACCTCCTTCTATAGTTAGGTTAGCCTTTTAGAATTTAAAGTGAGATATATAGTCTTCAACATTATCAAATTATAAAATATTAAGAATGTAGAGCTCTTTCTCTATCATGTTAAATTCACTAGCACTTACTTTTCCAATGAGACTCCTCAAAGTTATCCATACCCAAATAGGGTTAGTCCCCTCTCTTATGTAGAAAAGTACATCTAGTTAACATTAATGTTTTTTACATTAAGCTTTTTTTTTATTGAGATGGATGATTTGGATATTTTTCTTGGTTATTCTTGGTTGGATTCTTTGGGTATTTTTAACATTAATGTGTAGAAGAAGTTTATGAAGTTATGGTATAGAAAAAAGAAGATAACACTATAAGATATTTCTTAGCATAAGGAGCAAGGATCTACGGAGAAGCAAGAAGTAATTATGGTAGGGAAATAAGCTAAAAAACTAATAAAAGAATCAAAAGTGAAATCTATAAAAGGTAAATCTAATATTATGTTAGAGGTAAATATAATATTATGATATTTTGTAAACTTGTTATAGGTTTATCCATTTTGGATTAATAGATAACCAATTATATGCATGATAGTGAGTGCCATGCAATGTATGTCAAATGTGCATCAAAGTAGACATGTTGTTAGGTTCACCCTTAATTCCATTTTCTTTATAACCTACCTAGATTTAGCTATCAAGTTTTAAATATTTCTTAGATAATTACTTATTATTATAGATCATATATATTATTTAATAATTTTTAGTCATTATAAATTAGATAATAAATATTATTCTTATTATTTTATTTAGAGGTGATGTGTTTGTGATATTATTTCAAATTGTGAGGGTAGTTAAAATGATAAAATGGATCTCAATCCTTATTTATCCTCATAAGATAAACTTCCTCATAATATCCCTAAATGCTTCTAAAATAAATAGACCAACAAGGGACATCAATTCCACCAATGTATACTTACATGAGAATTTGCATATTCCATATCCCATTGTTTATGCCATATTAACTAGATGATTCAAAAGATTATTTTTAGAATTTCTTACATGGAACAATTTAATAACTCTATAGCATTTGTCTCATTGAATGATATTTTTGATAATGTCTTACATTATTTCAAGTTAATAGCAATGTCTTATAATATTCTTATAAATAAAATTATTTTTCATTATTATTTTTAAATAATATTATTATGAATATAAATTATTTAATCAAGTTGCAATCTTACTACAGTGGTAAGGGCTTAGTTTCAAGTAGCATGGGTGTTTCCCAATTGTATGGTGGACCTTGTGTTGCAATGGGAGTCTCCTTTTTCTAGCAAAATATTGGGCATGTTGTGGATATTTGGCCTTCCTCATTACTTATGGGGTATTTGGATGGAAATAAACCAACACATATTTAAGGAAAAAAGAGAGAGCCTATGATAGTAGTGAACAAAATTGAGGTAACAACATTGGAAAACCTGAGAGGATCACAACCTTGAGATGGTGATTGTTATCCCTTGCTAAATGTGTCCTAAACCCAAAAAATCAATGAAGGCAGTAGGTGAGATGGGAGTCTCCTCTGAAAGGATATTTGAAGCTAAATTTTGATGGGGCTTTATAAGGCAACCTGGGTAAAGCTAGAGCGGGCAGTGTCTTCAGAGATGCTTCAGGACGAGTACTATTAGCTTATTCTAAATCCTTGGGCATCTAATCAAATCATTTTACAGAATCCAAAGTGATTTTTTCAAGAATTCAATAGTTAGAGATGTTGGGTGGAAGGAATCTCATCATCGAAGGGGATTCCCTAAATATAATGAACATGAGGCTAGTTGGTTGATCAAAGACATGATTGAAAGTTGTAGAATGAAAATTAGAACTTTGAACAATTGTTGGATCCAACATGTTTTTAGGGAAGGAAACAAAATCGTGGACTTGATGGCTAATATGGGAGTGTCTCAAGAAAAGCACTTATGTTGGAAAAATTCCCATATCAAATTATAGATTTGGTAGGTCAAGAAAAACATGTGGAAAATATTCATTTTTATCAGGTAGCCAATGATCAGGATGGAAGACAAAGAATGAAGAAGGAGACAATTAACAATCACCTGGACTGAAATATGTGGGATGGTGGTCAGGTTAGAGTACCATGGAATGAGCATTAAATAGGAGTTGAAGTTTGCATGGTGTCTAGTAAAATGGCTAGAGTAGCATTCCTGGAAATGAAGTATGGAGCTGAAGAAAATAAGAACCTGAAGCTTGGTAGTGGTGGTAAGCTCTAAATGATGTGGTGACTGTTTGCTTACTTATAAATGATTATATAGAGTATTTTTTCATTCTATAGGTAGTTGTGTGTCAATTTATTTTGTTAATCGTATGTATTAAGTATGTGCTTATAAGTTTCCTTATACAATATGCTATGACATTTTATGAAGGGTTTGGGACCCTAATCCAATTCTAACCATCTATATATAATATAAATAAAAAAATTCCTATCATAACTCAAAAATCATGTCTAACTCAATTGAGAATAGTAAAGTTAACAAAATAACTCTGGCAATGAATCAATTATTGGGACATCCCTACCATGCTTATTATTTAAAAATGAGATAATTAGAACTACATATCCAAAACAAAACCAATAGTTTTTTGAATAATGACATAGTAAGAGAAAACATAACACTACATAAACATCAACCCAATCTATAACATCCCACATACCCAAATCATGCAGTTATCTCTAAAAAATTAGGATTAATATTTTTATGAAAGCTTATAAATAGACACTCCTTGATACTATTTACAAAACAACTATAAGTGTCTGAAATGAGGCTGAAGATAAAAAATGCTCTCTTATATTATATCCAATACATAATTACATTAGATGTAATTATAAATATATAAACAACCCCTAACCAAATTGAGAAGTTTTTTATAAATATATAAATATATAAAATAAAGATAACCAAACTCAACTTAAAAAAAATATTATAATATTTATATTTATTTAGGCCTTATGGGACAATTTGGTCTAAAAGGCAATAAAAATTATATATTTAGATAAGTTCTTCTCTGGTCTTCTTTGAGTTGATTATAGATCATGCCAGTCATTAGATGTGAGTGAAATTCTATAAGAATAATTTTTAAAAGTCTATTCTTGACTAAATAAAAAATCTTATTTAAATTTAATTAGTGAAATCTTACCAATCCATGTGGTTGAAATTTAATTAGTGAGTTCAGATCGTCAAGGTTCAATACCCATGAGTATCATGAATATATAATTTATATTAATATCAAGATTGTTAAAACACATTTTAATATAGTTATAATATAATACAAGTGGGGTAGTAAGAGTGTTATATCTGGATGAAAAATCACATATACACTTTCAAAATAGGTTTTGGTGAAGGCATAAATAATGTGGAACATTGGAAGACTTTGATATTAATGTTAAGAATGAGAGTGGAACATGGAATAACAAAACTCCAATTTTATGGTGACTCAAAATTGATGGTGGAATGGGCTTCAATATTAGTGAGGATGCAAAAATTTGATACTTAGGCCTTATTATAAGTAGGTGAATTAAATGAGGAAGCATCATTTGTAGAGATCTCTTATATTTATTATGAGGAAACAAATGACCTATCAAAAATTGCATTAGATATTTTAGTTGGTACTTGGTTAAAAGGAATAGTATGTAGGACTATCATTCCACCGCAATTTGCCCTATTTTGATACTTGTTTCTATTTAATAGAAGATGTGGTTTAGGACACTCTTTGTGTTCTTTTTGGATCTCTATTAATAATTAAGGTCATATATATAAGATGATTGATGACCCCTAGGTTGAAGTATCAAAATGACACTTTTGTAAGATGACTGAAGGTTCACACTAGGTTATTTGTAATTTTTTTATGTATTAAATCTCATAGAATTTTCAAAGAAATTTGATATTCTAGAACAACTCTTAATGAAGTTGTTTAATAAGACTTATATAAGGATATAAAATACCCATCTCATTGTAACTTTTTTCAAACTTTGAAATGAAAATCATTGTATTTTTAAGAAAAAAATATAATACAAGTAAAGTTTATTTAAATATCATATAGTATTGAAAATAATAAAATCCCCTTAACTTTCATTTGGATTGAAAAATTCTTTTTTATTTAAAATTTTGAACATTTAAAAGTTGCAAATGAAGGATTTTCTCCTACTTATTCATCAAATATCTATATCAGGCTAGTGCAATGTTTAGCTTACAAATTTCATAAGAATCGATCTTACATCATTTTGTATGTTCCTTGTGAGACACAAACCTAAATATTTGTTAAGTGAACCAAAACATCATATTTTTTTATATTTAGTTAGTGTGAGAAGCCCCTATGACCAGCACGCAGGGTTGAGCAGACTCCTCCCAACAATGACCCCTTGTAAAGCCGAGAGCTATGCTTATCAATAAGGAATTTAACACACAACCACCACACACTCACCCCCTCACACACTCACCCACGCCTCAATTTGAGCCTTGGACCTCTCGAAGAAGAGCCAAAGCCCGAATTGTTGCGCTGCCCCTCCTTACTATATCATCTTTCTAGATCAAAATAATTTTTATTTTTTATTGTCTATATTTTTATCACAACTCTTTGACATATGCATACAATTCTTTAAATTATGAATAAAAGGTTTAAAGTTCAAATCCAATAAGATAAATTTATATACCATATATCATAACCAAAATTTAGTAAAATAAACATATATAAATCTCTCCCCTCACATGTTGCGGATATGTTGTATATAAAAGGTTCCTCATCAAAAAAAAAAAAAATGATTTATAATCTATGATTATTAAAAATAACTTTATTATGTCCCAGGGACAACGTAACAGTTTAAGCTTTGAATTTTATTCAAGAGGTCCAAGGTTCAAACCGTGATGTAGGCGATTGTGTGAAGGGGTGTGTGTATGATTGTGTGTTTGGCTCCTATTGATAAGCTCAACTCTCACCCTTATGAGAGGTCATGGTTGAGATGGTAGTGTTCAATTCTAAACATAGATTGCAAAGGTTTTTCACACTAACTTTATATATATATATAGCTTTGTTGTTTAGAGGTCATGGTTGAGACAAGGGTGTTCAACCCTAAACATCGATCGTAAAGGTTTTCACACTAAATAAATATATATACCTTTGTTGTTTGTCTGTTATGTATGTAGATTTTTTTTGAAAGGGTAAAAATTATATTGATAGAACAAAGGTTTCTCACACTAGCTTAATATATATATATATATATATATATATATATATATATAGCTTTGTTGTTTGTCTGTTTTGTGGATTTCTTTTAAAAAGATAAAAAAATTATATTGATAGAACAAGAATCAAATTAAAGTCATAAGAGTACCATTTTTAGTAAGTCTTAAAGTCTGAATAAGACTCGGATTAACATCTTTGGTTTGCTATGTTGATATCTTTATTTCTTGTTTCCAGTTGATTGGTTGATCCACTTTTATAAAAAGTTTTGAGACACCTTTCAAAACCCTTTTATCCATCCATATATATATATATATATATAATCAATTTCTTAATATTTTTATTCTTACATGCCTCTTGAGAAGACCCTCTAATTTTTAATTGGAATTATGTGGTACATATTCTTCTATACAATGTTTTTAAAGTAACATATTTTTCATTTCTATCCACTTGGATACTTATATCTTTTTTAAAAAAATATTTGAATAATAATTATCTCACATTAGTCCCGAACGACAGCGGTTTGGGCTTTGGTTTTTTTTTTTTTGGAAGTTTAAGGTTCAAACTGCAGCATGGACAAGTGTGTGAGGGGGTGGATGTGTGTGTATTAGTGCGTGTTTAGCCCTTATTGATAAGCTCAATTCTAGTTCTTCTTTGGAAGGTCCAAGGTTCAAACTGCAACATGGACGAGTGTGTGAGGGAGTGAGTGTGTGTATGTTTGTGTGTTTAACCCTTATTAATAAGCTTAGCTCTCAACCTTACAAAAAGTCATGGTTGAGATGAAAATACTCAACCTTAAAGGTTGTTTGTAGGAATTTCTCACACTACCCTAACCAAAAAAAATTATTTCACATTAATTTAATAAAAGATACGATTAGATTAACTTATGATTAGCACCACTATTTGGATTCTTTTTAATGGGCTTTCTTACACATGCAAGCACATAGTATCATGTATATAAGATTTCACATGAACATATCTTTACTTTTAATTAAATCTAAATTTATATAATACTTTTAAAAAAGTTTTTTATATTAATTATTTTAAAATATGGTATTTTTGATATGCTTTTAATTTACTATTTGACGACATCGAATGTTTTTTCAGTTTATAAAGTTTAGATGTCTTTAACATTGAAAATACTTAAAATTATTGACTTTGACACACCGAACAAGATGTTTCATTCCTTTTTCTAGTTATAATTATCTCACCAATAGAATGGCTTTCAAATCAAATACCCTCTTTAAAAAAAAGATTCTCTGGGCTTCTTTGTAATTGTTAAAAAAACAATTATTATTTTAATAATTATTTAAATAAGTGTAACATTGTGCTCGTGTCTGTTCGCTCAGGATATTATATTATCAATTGGAGTTGCGAATGAATAAATAAATAAATATATATATAAAAAATATTTAACATTATACATGAAGGTCACAGAATTTATATATGCTTGTAAATTATGTTTGGAGATAAATATCATAAAGTATATTATTTTGAATTATTATTTTATAATTAAGTCTTATGGGAATGGTTTGAGTTTTGGTTCTTCTTCACGAGGTCTAAGGTAGGTTCAAACTGCGGTGTGGACAAGTGTACGAGCGAGGGGGTGTATGGGTTAAATTCCCTGTTGATAACAATAACTCTCGGTTTTAGGAGGGGTGATGGTTGGGGGAGCCTGCCCAGCCCTATGCATGTGGGGGGGTGTGTGGGGGTTAAATTCCCTATTGATAAGCATAACTCTCGATTTTAGGAGGGGTGATGGTTGGGGGAGCCTGCCCAACCCTATGTGTTGGTCGTAGGAGTTTTTCACATTCACCATTTAAAAAAAAATTATTTTATAATTAAATAAGAGTTAATGCTTATTAAATGATATTTATTTAATTGTTTAATTTTTTTCAATTTTAAAAAAGATTCATCTTATCAAACAAAATTTCACAAGATTTTATATAAAGGTTAATTAGTTAACTAGTTAGTTAAATTCCTCAACTTTAACTATAACAATACCAATTCATCTATGTAACCAAAAAAAAAAAAATCCTCCTCACACACTCACCTATGCCACGGTTTGAACCTTGGACCTCCTAAAGAAGAGCCAAAGCCCAAACCGTTGCACTGTCCTCCCATAACAAAATTCCTCAACTTTTAAGAAGATCTTAGTTGAAATCTTGTCAAATGATAAGTACATCACAACCAAAGTGTTACAATACTACTCATAATGTGGCATTTATGGATTATTATTTTTTATATACATAGGGGAATTGATTACATCCACACTATTTTTAGTAACTGCCAATCACAAGGTCTACTCCTAACAAGCCTATACCATCTCATTATTGTTAATTAGTTAACTAGTTAGTTAAATTCCTCAACTTTTAAGAAGACCTTCGTTTGAAATCTTGTCAAATGATAAGTACATCACAACCAAAGTATTACAATACTACTCATAATGCGGTACTTATGAATTTTTATTTTATTTTTATACATAGGGGAATTGATTACATCCAACTATTTTTAGTATCTGCCAAGTGCAGGGTTCAAACCACAAGGTCTACTCCTAACAAGCCTATACCACCTCATTATTGTTAATTAGTTAACTAGTTAGTTAAATTCCTCAATTTTTAAGAAGACCTTAATTGAAATCTTGTCAAATGATAAGTACATCACAACCAAAGTGTTACAATACTATTCATAATGTGATACTTATGAATTTTTATTTTATATTTGTACATAGGGGAATTGGTTACATCCACACTATTTTTAGTAACTTCGAAGTGTAGGGTTCAAACCACAAGGTCTACTCCTAACAAGCCTATACCACCTCGTTATTGTTGATCAACATGAGGGGGACCACCGGTTACTCGGGATTCATATAGTCATCGTTGGTTTGGTTTGCATTCACATGATTCAAAATAGACTACTACTTTTACAACATGCATACCCCAAGGTTTGAACCTAGGTCTCTTCTTAGTAAGTTCTTGACCAAACAGACAACTACCAATCCACCTAACATTTGGGGGCCTTATGAAACTTATTTTAATCCATATAACTAGTTGATTAGTTAACTTGTTAGTTAAATTCCTAATTTTTTTTTTGTATACAAGCTCATTCACACATGCACACACCCCCACGGTGGTTTGAACCTGGGTCTCCTGAAAGAAAGTCCAAAGCCCTAACCACATGGGTGCCCCACTTTCCTAAAATTTTAAGAAGACCTTCATTGAAATCTTGTCAAATGATAAGTACATCACAACCAAAGTGTTACAATACTACTCATAATGTGGCACTTATGATTTTTTTTTTATACATAAGGGAATTGGTTATATCCACACTACTTTTAGTAACTGCCAAGTGCATGGTTCAAACCACAAGGCCTACTCCTAACAAGCCTATACCACCTCATTATTGTTAATCGGCATGAGGGGGACCATCGGTTCCTTGGGATTCATATCATCATTGTCGGTCTGGTTTGCATTCACATGATTCAAAATAGACTACTACCTTTGTAACATGCATGCCCCCAAGGTTTGAACCTAGGTCTCTTCTTGGTAAGTGCTTGACCAAACAAACAACTACCAATCCACCTAACCTTTGGAGGCCTTATGAAACTTATTTTAATCCATATAACCAATTAAAAATAATTAATGTTTTATTTATTTTTGGATAACATAGGAGAGTTGGTCACAACCACATTATTTTTAGTAATTGAAAAGCATAGGGTTCAAACAATAGGGGTTGCTTGCGTCAAACCTATTCCATCTTGTTATTGTTGACTCGACGTGAAAGGGACCACCAATCACTCAAGATTCGTATCGTCATCGTCGATCTAGCGCACACTCAGAGGATTCAGATCAAACTACTACCTTTGCAAATAGGTTGCCCTTGAGGTTTGAATTTGGGTGTCTTCTAGGTAAATACTTGACCAAACAAGCATTTACCAATCCACCTAGCCCTTGGGAATTAAATATTTTATTTTACTAATGACTACATCATGCCCTTTTAGAACTTGATAAGGCACTTGCATATCATCTAATGCATTCAAAATGCATATAGACTTCTAAAATAAATATGGAAATGTATATTTATATATTTACATGTTGTTCAAAATAAAAGTTAATATAAATGATATGATTCTTAAGTATAAAAAATAGGCAAAGAAGCATGAGTATAAAATAAAACAGCTATTTATATATATGAGATAATGCAACGACTTGGGATTTGTCTCTTTTTTGGGAGGTCCAAGGTTCAAACCGCAATGTGAGCGAGTGTGTGAGGAAGTGGGTGTGTGTATGACTATGTGTTTGATCCCTATTTATAAATTTAACTCTCACCCTTATCAGAGGTCATGGTTGTGATGGGGATGCCCAACCTTGAGTGTTGATCATAGGGGAATCTCACACTAACCTCAATAATAATAAAAAACATGTCACAATGTTTTGAACCCATATCTTTGACCCCTGGCCCCTTCTCTCTATGGAACTGTTAGTTGGATGGTTGTCTCATGATCATCCGAACTTGTTTCGAACCCATTCATCTCATGAATATTAATCTACATCATTTCCATAATAGGTGGGTGCCCTGTCACATAACCCCTAGCATGTTTGGTATCTATGTCCATTGCCACATGATCTATCCGTTTCTCCAAAAAATTTATGATTTTTCAACATCCAAGAGTGCTAGTTCATTCCCAAAGCCTACTAATGTCTCAAACAGAAAGTTTGGGAACAAATCAAAGGATACTTTTTGCAGATATAGTGGAGACATCAACAATGCAAATGGAGGTCTCACTCTTTCCAATTCGAGCGATCCCTGCGACATGTGGAAATATCATTGGCACCAAAATATTTTCAGAGGCATTTATTTGAATATTGGCAAGATTTGCTCTAGGACCGAGATAGAAAATATGATAATGCTGAGAATCATCATTTTTGAAAAAACCAAAAGTCTTGGAACCATCACCGAATGTGATAGGGTGGGAAAAAATTGCTACATTGGAAGCAATTCAGACAATTACTCGCTTCTTCCCAGAATTCTCAAACTTTGGGAGGAGCTAAGAAGAATCCAAAAGTTTCTAGCAAAAAGGTGGACGAACAGAAGGAGGTCATGGGCAGTCCTGATTAGTAGATTGTTGCTCGAATGTTCCTACTGTTTGTTTTGGATAGTGCTCAAGGGGCTTATTTGTTTTTCTTGAGTTCGACTTTCATCTTGTAGTCTTGAAGGATGGGTCCTTTTCTCTGTGTTTACTGTAGTGTTTTTTGCCGATGTAATAGGTGAAGATTTACCTGCTTTTTTGAGGGTTTTGTATACTTCCTCTTGGGCTTAGGCTAATGCCTGTTGTTCCCTGTTGATGTAAAAGGTATTTGGGAGCCTTCATATTTCTCGGTATAATATAATATCAATTAACTTACCAAAAAAAACATGTCACAATGTTATTATAATAAATTAACAATTATACATATATTATCTTTGGTAAAATTCAAATTTAAAAATTTTCCCTTGAAAAAAATGATCAATTAAACTCATATCTTTTAATAACTAATATTATCATATTTATTATAAAGATTAAATTTTTTTATACTAAAAATAAGGAACATGAATTATATATATATATATATTTTTTTTTTGAATTTACATGGTGGAATCGGTAGCCGCCATGAATCCGGCAGGCTGTCCAGCTTTTTATGGCCGCCACAGTATTCTGCACTGTTCGCCCCAGAAGCCGCCATACAAATATTCGTGCAGGAACATGAATTATATTAATTATAATAAAATTATTATTCAAAGTATGCCTTTTATTCTAAATGAAATGAAAACCTTCATTCATACAAATCTTATTTGCTCAATATGCTAATAAGCGTTAGCATTCATAATTTTTTTTTCTTGAGAAAAATGGATTGCTTGTGGGTCCTCCACCCTTGAAAAATCACAAATCTCTTCTTTAGGGCTTGAGAGTTTACAAACAAATTCAATTCTCATCTCAATTGAGTTGCTATAGCTAAATACCTACATATTTTTTCATAAAAAACTGAATTTTTTGTTTTTATATTCTATAGATTTTCTTCAATTTTTTTTGTAAATACAAATATTCTAGAATTCAACATATTTTTTGACATCATGGGAATTTAGGTATTTATACAGTCTAAGATGATTATAATGAACTACTCCCTCCCCCTTGGATGTAGTTGGATGTTCCATGGGATAGAATATGGTTGGCAAAGGGTTAGCCAAAAATCAATTTTTTTGTCTGGCAGGTTATGCATCAGAGCTTCCTTATGCTAACTTACAAAAGAGGGGTTTTATGGCCCCTCTAAATGTATCATGTGCAATATCCAAGAGGAGACAATATATTATTTGCTATTCCAATGTGACTTTACCTTGAAGTTATAGAACTGTTGGGTTGATCTCTTCAAGGCCCATCTCAATCAACAGTTAACAAACTAATATATAAGAGATCTAGAAATAAAGAAGGTTAAAAAATAAATTAGTTCAATTGGGTTGGTCTCTAGATTTGAACTTTATCTAGTGGCATTTATGGCTAGAAAGAAATGGCAAAATTTCTAGAGAGGAATACACTCTAATAGAGCTAGTTTGACAAAAAATATTAAACAAGGTGACATAAACAATAAAAACTCATGTGGGGAGCAAGAAAATCAACAAGGAGAAAATGCTGCCATGAGGCAGATTCATGGGGCTTGGCAAACCCCTCCCCTAGTATGAGAAAATATCAACATAGATGGAGTATCCAAGAATAACCCAGGGACAACATGCATTGGTTTCCTTAGAAGAGACTACAAGGGGAAGGTCCTTCATTAGGATTTGAAAGGGCTAGGAGTAGCAACAAATAATGAAGTGCAGGCTTTGGCAATTAGACATGGCTCTCTCAATGCTTGGGAGAATAGAGTTTGAAAGATCATAGTGGAGTCCAACTCTCAAGTTTTGGTGGGGTTGCTAGATGAGATTAAAAATTTTATATTGAGTGTGTGTTGGATGATGAACATGGTGAGATAGATTAAATCCATTTGGTAGCAATTTGAATATGTCATTTCGATTTATGTAGGTAGAGGAAAGATTGCAGCGACTGATTTTTTGGCTAAAAAGAGAAGTGAGCATCTTGCTAGATACCGGTTGAAATCTGATTAGAACATGGATACTATAGATTGGATGGAGGTGAATAAACAAGTTTTATTACTAGCCAACAATGATTTAGGAAATGAAGTGTGTGGGACCAAGGTAGATGTTTATGATGATTAGCCTTTGGTTTGACATCACGTTGTTGCTTGTAGTGTTCTTAATACCAATTTGGGATAACCCCCAAAGTCATGGTAAGAGAAAGAAGCAATTTCAAGACATTTGGAATAAGTATTAATGAAAATTGTAATTATGATAGGAGTTTTTGCTCTTTGGATCGCACTAAGAAATTTATGGTCCAAGGATATATTAGAGTTAGTTTTATTAGAATCTTAGGATTGGCCAAAAGTGGTAGACCAATTATTGTAACTTAGAGTCTGTGTTTTCAATACAAGTTTCACCTTTAAAAAAAATCATATTGCTTGACATTTTCCTATAGCAACCCTTACAATACCAAGACTCCACCTCTACTGTCTATGCATTGCATATTAATAGATTAATATTTCCAAAACTTTACGCTGTCATAGTTTGCTTTACCATCTCGCTTTACTAGCTCAGGATTGTTACTTTCTTTCCTAAAGCATAAGTACAACCATACAAATTGTAATAAATAGTTTAACAATCTCAAAAGTTGAAAGTTTAGGATTAAATATTATTAAGAAATATATGCACAATAACTAAAATGTGTCTTTATATAATTCAAGTGGAATTCATTTTAATCCCAAATAACTAACTTAAAAAATATTTTATTATTTTCATGAGTGATTAAATGAATCTCATTTATATTATAATAACATTTTGACAAATCATAATGGTATTATTTTAATAAATAGCTTACTGGTCTTAAAAAGTTGAAAGTTCTAATCTATTGTCCCATAATCCAACCAACAACTAACAACTAAAATAACCCATTTAGCCATGAAGTGAATTTGATATTATTATTTTTTACTTCAACATACAAAACTTCTACTCGTTTCACAAAATCATAGTTCACTTTACCAAATCTAGCTTGTTAGTTTTCCGTAATGCATTGATCTATATATGAATCCCCTTAAACATTTTGTAATCCTCTAAAATATTATTTTGCATTTTCTCCTTTTAGATTTTTCATCTTAGCTTCAATTGAACTTATTAATTCCTCTAACCATGGAAAAGAGAACTTAACTTCATGATCCTTTATTAAAACCCCTCTATTGGCTAGTCTATATGCACATTTGGCACGTATGTGTAAACTAGATTTCTTCAAACTCTATAGCAGTGTCTTTATTTCCACAATGATATCTTGTATGTTCCATAAAGCATTTGCTTTCCTAAAAAAATTATTTATTACCGTTAGTGAATCACCTTCCATCCATACTTTGTTCCATTTCATTTGTATGTATATTTTTAATCCTTTCAAAGCGACACAAGCTTCAACTTCATTATTTTTATTAAATAGAATATCAAGAGCGTAATGTGATAATATATCACCCTATTATTTTTGATCAATCCTGCTCATACTGGTCATGGATTTCCTTTACATCAAAATTCAATTAGACCAACTCTTATTTCGATGGTTTTCACTATATTTTTTGCCTTCCTTTTGATTATGTTGTACCCACCATCATAATTTCAATTAATGACTTGACTCCATCTATCAAGGATCTCTACTTCAATATTAGGGATCATATGAGTGGATAGGTCTAGTTTAGACTCTTTTATGGCTAAACAAATATTATTTTTCATTACCTCTAAATTGCTTTTCTTTCCTTTAAATATTATTTTATTCCTTTCTAGCCATATAATACAAAGTATTGTTTTTTATTATACTAGAGGAATCGATAAATCGTTACAATTTTCTACGACTCTTCATGGGTTCGAATCTCGCTCCTTGTCACCACTATAACCTCCAGTTGCATTGGGTAAATATTTTATGTAGTCGGCTACGCTAACGCAACATGCCCACTGGTATTATGGGGTCTAAGGGATTGGAACCCTGGTCTCCGCGCTCCTACAGAAGAGTTTTGACCGTTGAACCAAGTCCTCAAACCCATAATTCAAAGTATTGTATCTTTTGATGTATCTCAAATTTTCTATAACGCCTCACTTTCAAAAGTGCTTTGCCATTGCTTTAACCATTTTTCAATTATACCATTCATCGCCATACATTTACCAAATATATTAAGAATCCATTGCCATAGTTTCCAAACTATTGAATGTCCTAGGAGATGGTCTATACTCTTCTCCTCCTTTTTACATAGAACATAAAGGGACCATGAAAACTCCTTTTCATTATATTAGAATTCACTAATTATGATAATGCAAATAAAGATAATTGGGCAACCTTTCGCTTTGGGTGGGAGGTCATATTTTCAAATTCCTGCTCCCTCCATGGCTCCTTCCGAGGATTTTCAGCTAGATCTCCTATTTTTCTAGGCCTTTCAGGCCTTTCCAGTCTCAACTTGGTGCTTGGAGTGTTGTTCTAGGACATTCTCTACATTTTTCTTGGTTGTTTCAGGAATTTTTTTTGGTGTTCCTACTTTACGGTGCTACCTAGCAAGATATTCCTAGGTTTTCTTTGACGTGGGTTGTTTAGGGGGCTATGTTTCTTTTTTGGTTCAGGAAGTAGGCCAACGGTGCTCTCCCCTACGGTTTTTCTTTTAGCCTTGGGAGGGGGCCATGTGCTTTTTGATCCGCAAGGGTGGTTCTCTGTTCTTTCCCAAGTCTTGCTTCATTTAGGAGTGGGCTTCTATTCTCTCATTCTACTATTGCCTAGAGGATCTTTCTATGTGTTTATTTTTGGTATTTAGGAGGAGACCATGGTTTTATTGCTCACAGATGAGAGGCTCTAGCGGTTGACTCTGCTTTAGGGTTTTAGTGGTGATTCTGGTTCATTTCGACGGTTCCTTTCTCTTCATTCTTCTGGGATTGGAGGAAGGACCCTCTGCTCTATCGTGTTGTAAAAGGGTTTTGCTGATTTCTTCTTGTTCCATGGAAGGGTTGGGCTTCTTGCAAATCTATTGGTGTTTGTTTTTATGGACATGTATACAATTTTTTTCTAATATTGGGGGAGATCATGTACTGATTGTTTGCTATAGTGGAGGGCTTCCTGAAATCTAACATCATGTATGATCTACTTTGTGGTTCAAGGTATCATTTATTAGCCAGAGTTTTCTGTATCTGAATGTGCATCACCTTCTCTACAGATGACCTTGCATCCTATGGTTAGGATTCTTAGAGATCTGCTAGTACTTACTTTGATGGACCTACCTACAATTTTTTTTGATCTTGGGGAGATCATGTGCTTATTGTTTTCCACAGTGGAGAGCTTCCTAAAATATAATACTATGTATGATCTACTTCATGGTTTGGGGGCATCATTTCTTGGCTAGGGTTTTCTAGATCTGGCTATGCATCACTTTCTCTACAGGATGACCTTGTAGCCTATGGATCCTTTCTTGGGTTGTTTCATTTCTAGACCTCCAAAGACCCAATGTGGGTTATCTTTTGGATCCTGTGTTTTACTTACTTTGATCTGCTTGGTGCTGGTATTTAAGTGTTTTTGTGGGTAGAACTATGAAGTGTCTGATCTCTTCTCTAGACTATTTGGTTTTCTCCTGGGTGAAAAAATATTTTTCAAATTTTAGTGTACAGGACTATTAGGTTTTCTCCTAGGGAGGATTTTTTTTTTTCAAATTTTAGTGTATGAGACTGTTTAGTTTTATCCTAGGTGGGAAAACCTTTTTTAAAATTTAAAGTACGGAGAAACCTATCTCCTGATAGAAATAGTGAAACTAGATATGCAAAACATTACTAAAATATCAAGAACTGATTGATTATTCCATGGGATCAACTTTGTATAAATAGCAAAGTTGATCACTGTGAGCCGTTGGATTACAACAACCCAATATATCTAAGCTAATCTTAACTGGGAGTTTACCTACCTCATGCAAGAGTGATAACTCCAGTTAGAATATCCTAGTGGAACTTAAGATTTATTCTAACACCCCCCCTTAAGTGATACTAGGGGTAAGTGGAACAACATGAAAGAAGTGGCATATCCACTAAAATGAGTCCTAACAACAAGGCCTGATAAGGTACTCATGTAAAATATATTGGAACAATAGTAAATAAGTGGTATATCCACTAAAATGAGTCCTGGTAACAAGGCCTGATAAGGTACTCATGTATAATATAGTGTAACATAACTTCTTTTGGAGAGATAAGAAAAAACTATCTTCCAAAAGAGATAGAAGAATAAGAAGAAGAAGAAGAGGATGGAGAGGAAGATGTCCTCATCAACACCCCCCTAGGAAAACTTCCTTACTCCAAGTCTCTCACACAATTGATGATAGTGTGGGGAAGCAAAGGGTTTGGTGAAGATGTCTGCAAATTGAGTCTGTGTCAGAATATACTCCAAGCAAAGATCTCCATCTTGAATGTGCTATCGAATGAAGTACATGTGGATATAAATGTGCTTGGTGTGTTGATTCTCAATGGGATTGTGAGAAATATAAATTGTACTTTGGTTGTCACACCAAAGTACAATAGGTTGATCATGGAAAAAACCAAACTCTCTCAATATCCGATGAAACCAAAGAGCCTCCTGATTGGCCAAAACTGCTGCCCTATACTCTGCCTCTATAGATGATAATGCAATGACCTGTTATTTTTTGCATGACCATGAAATAGGTGAAGAACCAAGACAAAACACATAGCCAGAGGTAAAACATCTATCATCAACTGAACCTACCCAATCCAAATCAGTGTATCCTACAATATTTATAGATCCTCTACCATAGAACAATCCAAAATGTGTGGTACCCTATAGATAGCGAAAAATTTGCTTTGCTGCATACCAATGGCTGAAATGAGGTGTCTGAAAAATCGTGAGATTAAGCCAACAACATAGGAAATGTCAGGGTGTGTATGCGTCAGATACAATTGACTCTCTACTAGCTGTCATAGCATCACATAGAGGGAAAGTGTAGGAAGAAGTTAAAGTGACCCCAGTCTAAAAATACGTTGGAGAAGGCTTGAAATCAACCATCCAAAATTGTTGAAGAAGATCTAGAGTATACTTTTGCTAACATAATGAAATCCTTGAATCTTTTTGAGTGATCTAAAATCCAAGGAAGTAATGAGCCAAACCTAGATCAGCCATCTCGAATCTCTCAGAAAAGGAGTGGTTTACAGTCTGAATGTGACATGTGGAACTACTAGTGAGAAGGAGATCATCAACATAGAGAACAATAATGAGATTCAATATTCTTGGTTTCCAGGTGTGATAGTTATAAGGAGTAAATGGGTCAATTGTATTTAAGGAATTCATTGTTAAAAAAAAAAAAATGCAGTAATAAGACTTTTTTTTAGCAAAGACAACAATAACTCCCCCTTGAACAAGGACAACAATTTGATGCAACAAACAACACCAAGAACCCCCACCTGAATAAAGCCTTATTTTTTTTTATTATGATTTTACAATGAGACCATCTCACTTAGAGTACCTTTATAGAATAGGCATACATAAAGGATATCGAGAGGAGTCCAAGACGAGGACAAAATAATATTACAATAAAACAATGAGGTCTCACAATTCCTTCTATGCAGACCAGAGAACAGAACTTCTAAAATAAGTGGCTTGAGGGACACTCAGATCCATCCCCCCAAAAAAGAAGCCTTATAGTCCGTGCTTGGACACCAACAACAGTTTCAAAATGGTGCGCTTGGCTTTGACATCATGAATGGCTCAGCTTGCTAGCGGACGTTCAGAATAGCAAACGATGGCAGGTCAAGTGCATGTACCTGCAAACAAATGATAGTCAACACAGACGATGAAGCTTTGCTTTTCAAGGCATCTCATAGCTTGTAGAACGCCAAAAAACTACGCTCTATAGAATAGCGTGCCACCCAAACAGTTCATCCTTCGGTGATTTATGGTAGCAAAAAGCTTCTCATCACGACCAGCATACCTCTGTTCACCAGAATCGTACTTGTACTCACTAGCATCATCATCAATATTGCAATGGATTACCAGTGAATATGTCACCTCTCGTTCAAATACTGAAAGATTTATAGAAGTGCAACGGCTCTATCAACGGTTAGTTGCCGATCACTGAGTTGTTATGGCGTGCATGACTCCTCCGAGTCTGTGGTCTTCTACTTGATAGCATTTTTCTATCGCTCCATGAAATATTCTCAACAAACACTTGATGAACCACTCAATAAACACCTTTAGGCCGTTGAGAGGATGTCGCAACGAACAAGATATATAATCAATCAACAACCATGCTATCTCTTACTGTCGATGGATAGAAAACTAAAGTGGAGATATGCGGTGCCAGTCGTTTCGAATAGGCCACCACAACTCTTAAAAATATTTGAATGGCAACAAAGGTTCTTGTGCAAATAAAATCTGAGAGCATTACAACACGCTGCCTACGTGAGCAGGAGAATGTTGTTTATCCTCAATTCCTTCAAAGGGTCATGCGTAGGAGAATGCTGTTTGTCCTCAATTCCTCCAAAAAAACGTAAAAAAGAATTGAATGGCAACAAAGGGTCTTGCGCAAACAAAATCTGAGAGCATTACAACACACTGCCTACGTGAGCAAGGCACCAAATCACCAGTGCCAATATTACCAGCACTATGTCGCTCTTTGCCGTAAATGAGAAGCGCCCGCACTGCAAAGGGTTCAAAGTCTACATAAAAAAATGGATTCCACTGCTGCTACGACCAATGCATAGATGAACGCCGACCTATGATGACATTAATGACAGAGCAGAAAATAGTCCTCCATAAACATGCAGAAACTTTGTCACAAGATAACATGAGTCCTTCACAACATAAGCTTTGATATTAACTTGAATTTTTTTTTTTTAAAATGATCCATCTTTTGTTTGAAGACAAATAGATTCAGTGCATAGGCACGATATGAGGAGACCATAGATAAAAAAAAAATGACTGCCCTACAACTTCCAAATAAGTTGAGTCAGTCGAAAAAAGGCTTATCCAAAATAAGACAAGCTGAACCAGATCTATGAAAAAATTGAATGTTCGTAAAATCTAACGTCACTCTGGTACCATGATAGAAATAGTGAAACTAGGTATGCAAAGCATTACTAAAAGATCAAGAACTCATTGATTATTCTATGTGATCAACTTTGTATAAATAGCAAAGTTAATCACTGTGAGCCATTGGATTACAACAACCTAATAGATCTAAGCTGATATTAACTGGGAGTTTACCTACCTCATGCAAGAGTGATAACTCTAGTCAGAATATACTAGTGGAACTTAAGATTTATTCTAACATCTTCGTAGTTGTGAGGTTTTCCTTCGATGATAATGTTTGTTTCAATTTGTGTGAGGGTGTTTCCTGGTGTGTTAGGAAACTTGCTTTTCAATTCTGTTCTTGTCGAGAGATGGTTCTGAGGAGATCGTCTCTGGGTGTCTTCTTTGGGGATCATATCCCTATCTCTAAGAGGCTATTTCTTTTGTTTTTCCTCATTGTAAAAGGTTATGAGACTATTTAAAAACACCTTTTACCAATTAAAAAAAATGCAAATAAAGCCAATTGAAATAGAATAAACGTATTCCATTCCAATGTAGCATTATTTTCTACCTCAACTATTTTTGACAATTTGAGTGACAATGGAGATTTTGAAACTCTAAAATGAGGTTTATAATTTGAATCCTACTAAAGTAGGGTTGTAACTTTGTTAGTCCTTGGTAGGACAATGGCAAGTTAGTAGGTAAAGAAGCTTTGTTCTCTTCCAAGGTCCTTGTTTCTCAAAATTTTCCATTTTCTTCTAGCTATTTTATGCACAAAGAATCGTAATAACATTGAGTGAGAACATAGGCACAATGAGGGCACATGTTAACATGTGTCCCAAGAGCATAGGTCCAAAAAATCGATAGTGTTATAATCACCATATTAAGTTGTGATCTTGGCTATTGCTAAAAAAATAGGATTTTAGTCATGTCATCAAAACCCTAATGTGCTTACATACTTGGAGTTAAGAGGATGCATTGTCTTGATCAACGATGATGAATTTATAGCCTCAAAAGTTTGTAATCTAAATGTTGACCAAAACATTTTTTCTAAAAATGTCCCCTTTTATTCCTCATTTATCTTCCACTAATCAACAATATTTATTCTATAAAAAAGACAGTATATAGGAGCTACATTATCAAGCATACAATTAGTATGGTTGAGGTAGATCATAAAAGACTTGGGTGAAAAGCAAGAAATACCAACCACCATTTTTTGTGATAACATAAATACAATTCAAATAACTAAAAATATTGCATTTCATACAAGCTCAAACACAAAAAGTTGATGAGACATTATTTTATTAAAGACATAGATAAAAAAAAGGAACTTGAATTAAAATGCTAATTTAGAAGATTGGTATGTGTAGAAATTTTTACAAAGGTAGTGACGAAGAATCAATTTATTTCACATAGAGATAGAATGAAAGTTTTATAGTTCAATATCAAGGAGAGGAATGTTGGAAGTGATGATATTAAATCTAACAAAATTAAAAAAAAAAGACAAAATTAGAATAGGACAAAATAAGAATTGAAACTAAAATTTAAAACTTAAAAAGAAAAATATTCTCTTTTAAATTTAGAGACGATTTGAAGCCTCAAGAGTCTCTTGAGACAATAAAGGGATATTCTACCTATATACATAAAATGTATTGCAATGAAGTTGGAAGGGGATATTTGAATAGCAAAAAAAGTGTTTATTTGGGTATTTTGTGAAAATTAATTTTCTATTCATTTTTCCTATGCTATGTTAATCTTAGATTTAAAGTTCCACTACATCCTATATATTTCTCTCAAGTATTAAACACCTTATAGCAATATTAAGCTCAAATGAAATCAATTAATATAATTAGTATTTTCATTTGGAAAGAACACAAACAACCGATTTGTAGGTGGTGGAGATCTCCATCCTCCTAATATGAGACATGGGTGGACTAAATGTGTTAGTACTTGGTAGGATGAATGAAATTCAGTAGGTAAAGAAGTTTTATTCTCTTCCAAGGTCCTTGTTTATCAAAGTTTTCCATTCCTTCTAGCCATTTTATGCACAAAGAATCGTAAGAACACTGAGTGAGAACATAGGCACAATAAGGGCATATGTTAACATGTGACCCCAAGAGTATAGATCCAAAAAATCAATAGTTTTATGATCACCATATTAAGTTGTGATCTTGGATGTTGCTAAAAAAATTAGGATTTTAGTCATGTCATCAAAACCCTAATGTGCTTACATGCTTAGAGTTAAGAGGACATATCGTCTTGATCAACGATGATGAATTTATAGACTCAAAATTTTGTAATCTAAATGTTGACCAAAATATTTTTCTTTAAATATCCACTTCTATTCCTCATTTATCTTCCACTAATCAACAATATTTATTCTATAAAAAAAACATAGTATATAGGAGCTACATTATCAAGCATACAATTAGTATAGTTGAGGTAGATCCTAAAAGACTTGGGTGAAAAACAAGAAATACCAATCACCATTTTTGTGATAACATGAATGCAATTCAAATAACTAAAAATATTACATTTCATACAAGCTCAAACACAAAATGTTGATGAGACATCAATTTATTAAATACATAGTTCAAAAAAAGGAACTTGAATTAAAATGCTAATTTAGAAGATTGGTATGTGTAGACATTTTTATAAAGGTAGTGACGAATAATCAATTTATTTCACATAGATATAGAATGAAAGTTTATTAAAATGCTAATTTAGAAGATTGGTATGTGTAGACATTTTTACAAAGGTAGTGAGGAAGAATCAATTTATTTCACATAGAGATAGAATGAAATATTTATATTTCAATCTCAAGGGAAGGAATATTTGAAGTTGTGATATTAAATCTAACAAAAAAAGAAGATAAAATTAGAATAGGATAAAATAATAATTGAAACTAAAATTTAAAACTAAAAAAAGGAAAATATTTTCTTTGAAATTTGGAGATGATGTGAAGCCTCAAGAGTCTCTTGAGACAATTAAGAGAAATTCTACCTATATACATAGAATGCATTGCAATGAAGTTGGAAGTGAATATTTGAATAGCAAAAAAAGTGTTTATCTGGGTGTTTTGTGAAAATTAATTTTCTATTCATTTTTCCTATGCTATGTTAATATTAGATCTAAAGTTCCACTACATCCTATATCTTTCTCTCAAGAATTAAACACCTCATAGCAATATTAAGCTCAAATGAAATCAATTAGTCTAATTAGGTTTTCATTTGGAAAGAACACAAACAACCAACTTGTAGGTGGTGGAGAACTCCATCCTCCTAATATGAGACATGGGTGGACTAAATTTGTTAGTCCTTGGTAGGATGATGGCAAGCTAGTAGGTAAATAAGCTTTATTCTCTTCCAAGATTCTTGTTTCTCAAAAATTTCCATTTTCTTCTAGCCATTTTATGCACAAATAATCCTAAGAACAATGAGTGAGAACATAGGCACAACGAGGGAACATGTTAACATGTGTTCCCAAGAGCATAGGTCCAAAAAATCAGTAGTGTTTACCATACTAATTTGTGATCTTGGCTATTGCTAAAAAAATAGGATTTTAGTCATGTCATCAAAACCCTAGTGTGCTTACATGCTTGGAGTTAAGAGGATGCATCATCTCGATCAATGGTGATGAAGTTATAGCATCAAAAGCTTATAATCTAAATGTTGACCAAAATATTTTGCTATAAATATCCCCTCTTATTCCTCATTTATCATCCAATAATAAAAAATATTTATTCTATAAAAAGGGCATTTTATATAGGAGTTACATTATCAAGAATTCAATTAGTATGGTTAAGGTAGATCCTAAAAGACTTGGGTGAAAAGCAAGAAAGGCCAATCACCCATTTTTTGTAATAACATGAATGCAATTCAAATAACTAAAAACATTGAATTTTATACAAGCTCAAACACAAAAAGTTGATGAGACATCATTTTATTAAAAACATAGTTCAAAAAAAGGAACTTGAATTAAAATGCTAATTTAGAAGATTGGTATGTGTAGATATTTTTACAAATGTAGTGACAAAGAATCAATTTATTTGACATAGAGATAGAATGAAATTTTTATTGTTCAATATCAAGGGAAGGAATGTTGGAAGTTGTGATATTAAATCTAACAAAAAATAAAAATAAAACTAGAATAGGACAAAATAAGAATTGAAATTAAAATTTAAAAATAAAAAAAGAAAAATATTCTCTTTCAAATTTGGAGATGATGTGAAGCCTCAAGAGTCTCTTGATACAATCAAGAGACATTCTACCTATATACATAGAATGTATTGCAATTAAGTTGGGAGTGAATATCTGAATAGCAAAAAAGGTGTTTATTTGGGTGTTTTGTGAAAATTAATTTTCTATGATATATTAATCTTAGATTTAAAGTTTCACTACATCCTATATATTTCTCTCAAGCATTAAACACCTCATAGCAATATTAATATAAAAAATATCAATTAATATAATTAGGTTTTTCATTTGGAAAAAACACAAACAACCAACTTGTAGGTGGTGGAGATCTTCATCCTCCTAATATGATACATGGGTGGACTAACTTTGTTAGTCCTTGGTAGGATGATGGCAAGTTAGTAGGTAAATAATCTTTATTCTCTTCCAAGGTCCTTGTTTTTCAAATTTTTACATTTTCTTCTAGCCATTTTATGCACAAATAATCCTAAGAATACTGAGTGAGAACATAGGCACAATGAGGGCACATGTTAACCTGTGTCCCCAAGAGCATAGGTCCAAAAAATTAATAGTATTATGATCACCATATTAAGTTGTGATATTGGCTATTGCTAAAAAAATTAGGATTTTAGTCATGTCATCAAAAACCTAGTGTGCTTACATGTTTGGAGTTAAGAGGATGCATCGTCTTGATCAGATGAATTTATAGCCTCAAAAGTTTGTAATCTTAATTTTGACCATAATTTTTTTTTATAAATGTCCCCTTTTATTCCTCATTTATCATTCACTAATCAATAATATTTATTCTATAAAAAATTTCTTTCTCTTTTGTCATCACATGATGCTTTCATTTCACTCAAACAACTTCTCTATAACTTGTGGGTACCATCCAACTTCTTGATAGCTAGTACAATACCTTCCATCGAAGGAGGACAAAGCACTCCACTAGGAATGAATAGCCAAAGATAGTACTTACCATCAAGAGAATGGTTTCCCAAGCTTCTTGAATCCTTTGCATGATACCAGATACTATCTCCCATTTATATGGTGACATTATATCTAAGGCTTGCTTTGTGAGAGTTGTATTTATCGCTTTGCATTATTTTGGTTTTTGGATCTACTTTATGTCTTAGGAATTAAAATTGGTGAGATCTAGTGTGGAAAGTATTTGCTTTCATTGTTGTTTTATTCTAATATATTTTAGAATATTATTTTCTTTGAATGCTTTACTATTTTAACATACTTAAATTACATTACTTGTACTAGTTCTTGATAGACAGTATAGGTTATGCCATATTTTGTATAATTTGTGAACCTAATGTAAAAATCTCTTTCTGAATTATTTCTTTATGCTTTTATCCACTAGGATTTGATAAGTTGGTTATTGTAGCTACTATTGGCTATTGTAGTTTTCCCCTTCTCTTATGTATCTTCTTTCTTCTTTTATGAGTGCTAGTAGAACAACAAAATCCAAGAAGAACCTTATACATGATAAGAATCTCTTATCCACTTATGTCTTAGTGATGACTACCTTATATGATTCCTTGTCAATGCAATAGGAAGCCTACCAAAGACAACAAGAATCCATGATCAAAATATGAAGCAACTTGTTATGATTAGTTCTAATAGGTATCTTATCTCTAGTTACTCCATCTCATCCTTAGGATTTTTATGATATACCAACCCATCCTTCTCTAGCCGAACCTAGAAGGTAGGTGTCTATAGCCACTATTAAAAATTCTCAATTTCAAACACCATAGGTGAGGTATATTGTCCTAATTAAAGTTTCACAAAATCCTTTTAATGCCAATGAAGATAAAATTTATAAGGAAGATCATGTACTTTATCATTTTGACCTCAAAAAACTATACAATTAAACTAAGGGCTCCAAACTCATCCATATGTGAAAGTTATGGCCTTCAAGATATTTTCTCCCAAATTTCCTAGGAGAGACATTTTTGAAATTGAAAATTCATCCTAAAAATCCCTTCATATTTTATCAAGGAAATAATAAAAAAATTAGGGCCTTACACAATCTAGATTTTTTTATAAGCTTAAATTTAATCAAATTAAAAATCATGGTCAAACCCTTTTAACCAAAACTCCCAAGGATGTGGATATCAATTGCAATATGTGGAACCATAGATCTTTCAATTGACAAAGCACATGACTCAATTTGATAGATATTTCTTCCAAAATTAATATATGGATTTTTTCTATGATTTTTATGTCAATTCTAAGTTTGGTTCTCTTATTATTGATGTTCCTAATGTTTTTTTTCCCTTATAAGTTACTACTTGTCTAGAAAATTCAAGCCTTTATTTGAAAGTGGTAAAATTACCTGTAACATCCCAAAAATTATTCTTATCCCAATGGTGAGATTATTATTTTTGTTTACCCACCTAGAAGTCTAGAGTTTTGTTCAAGGTATTAATGACATTTGATTGACCTAACTATTTCCTCTCCTCAAGGTGCCTCTCATATTTATTATATCAGACACATGGTATATCCATCCCTACAACTTACATACGTCTATCTATACAAGTGTACTAGGTAGAGTGCAATATTAAGCTATCATTCTTATTATTCTGATGAGCTAGCTTATTCCCTTAAATCCATCAAAAGGAACACGCCAATCTCTACACCATACATCAATATTTTTATGTAGGTGTACTAAGTGTGATAGGATAAGGCTATCGATCTCATCTCCATGATGAGCTAGCATTTCCTAGTTAAGTCTTATTCAACATCTAAATATAAGGTCACATATCACCAACTCTCTTTTCATTTCGCTAGGATTCATCATGCGAGATCTTCGATCTAAAGTGTAGTAAATATTACCCATTCATTTTCTCTCTACTACTTATAATGTAGATACTTGATTAAGCATGAGTGTCTCTTAAGTGAATCCTCATCCCATGTATACATTATATGGCCCCTAAAGGATTTGCAATTAAGTTTTATAATTAGAATAATGAAAACATGAGATTTATCTAAGTTCCTTTTTATACCAACGCACAATCCATTTCATTTGCATTATCAAGGTGTGTCAAGAAAGGCTTATAATTGTCCCATGAATTTCTTATCAAGTAATTAATGCATAACAAATAAAAGCATGAACCATATTAAATTATCCATCTTTAAAATAACATAGAGATTTTCCTTAGCCAATCAATCAAATTGCATCCATAGAATAAAAAGTCTCCACACAAAACGACACAACATCTCATATATCCTAACAACCCTCATGGGGAATAAACCCAACCTTAAATTATTCTCTTTATTATCTTAATAAAGTGGTTAATTATTTACATTGAATTAAATACACCCATAATGCCTTTAACTCCTACTAGGGATATTCCAATACCCTAGGATCTCACAATATGAATTATTCATTCAATTCATAAGTACAATTTATCTCCAAGAATTGGAGCAAAGGTATCCCAAGATGCCTTTCCTATTCTCATAAAATCTCCTTACTTTTTACAGTATTACAATATGTATTTTCCCTTCAATACATACATGCAATTCAAGTAAGTTACACTTCATTAAGTTCTATTCAATATAGAAATCAAGACCTGTTGTATCTATCTAATAAGAATAGAAAAACCAAATGGAACCCATCCTTTCTTTGTAGTTTAGTAGGTTCCATGCCTCTCAAGTAAACAATGCAAAAATGCTTTATCTCTTCTTTCAGCGATCTCCCATTACCTTTTATTTAACAAGTGAAAATTTCACAACTAATCAATAGAAGACTTCAAATAAATCACATCTTAAATTCTATGTAGAACAAGATATACACACAATAACCTTTCAAGAACCAATTAATTTGTTAATACTCTTTATCCTGATTTTCAACCAATCCATCTCTCTTATAGACCTAAGGATTTCACATCTTCGGACGTAAGGTGATAAAATAAAGTATGACTACAACTATCTTTATGTTATCATACAATATCAATAAGCTTGGGTATTCTATTTAGGGTCCTCTACATCTTCAACAAAAGACTTTATCTTCCATTCCTGAGGTGAATTCCTTATAGGCATGCCCAACATAGCCTACATCCTTTCTACTATGCCTAGAATGAAACATTCACCTACTTCATTGATTTTTAGTTTAATGGAGTTTCATCTTTAGTGCTATCAATAACATTTATACTAGACATTCATTAGTGCAAATTCGATGGTTATTTCATCTCTAATTGTGTGCCCTCAAACCACGCCCGAGTTTTGTAATATTATTTGAATTTTAAGCTTCAACTAACATGTAAAAATATCCTTTAATAATATAAGACTATCTAATTTTATGGTATTTATTTAAAATAAACTCGACTGTTTGAGTCTATATCCAGGCACATAACATTCTAAGTAAGTTTATAAAAATAGGAAGATAATGAACTTATCAATCAATTCAATTCAACCGTAGAGTTACCTAGCTCCTGGTAATAACAACAAAAAGCACGTCTACCAGTCATTACATATATAGAAGGGTAATTACATTATAACTATAACCAAGAAAACATCCTACTTCTATGGTTTTTATTGACGTCATTATCAATTGGGCTCTCCTGTAACTTTTTGATCGATGGTTTCCCTTCTATTTGTTATCATTTAGTAGAGACAAACATTTTAAAAAAGCTTCAAAATGCAAATATAGGAGAACAAGGAAATAATGTGCATCCTACACTAAGATGTTTCTCTTGGAAATCATAAAATCATTTCAAAATATACCAACAACTCAACAATTCGAACCATGCAGAAAGTGTATCAAATAGTATTAAAGGATTAGACTTTCACCAAAAATATTTTCTTTAGCTGGTGCTACATATTCAATTATTGGATCTTTTATGCAATATCCTATGCCTATCTTCTCAAATAAAAAATTGTATATTTTCTAGAGCCTACTTAGAAATCACAAAGTGAACTCCACAAGGTTACGCAGTTGATCCTTCTAGCTTATCCTGCACTAGTTTTTTTTTTTTCTCTTTTGCCTTTCACCCCGAAGTCCCTCTTTTCCTTCTACACCCTTCTCCAAAGAATCCCTCTCCTATTTTTTTTCTACGCTCCCTAGGAGTTGGTGAGGGTGGTCATTATCCCCGTCCACTACTCATGTTCCTACAAAACAAGATGAAAACCAAAACTAACCAGCCCAAAAAATGATTATATGGATGTACATCTATGTATTTATACACTTTGGAAGCTTCTTCCTAATACAAAGCCAATGATTTATTGTTCTTCATTTTAAAACAAAAATCCATTTGGAAAGAGACTCCATTTAAAGATAGGGTGATAATCCATACAATTAGAAAAAGTCATTACATCCTTGATAAATAAATCCTTTTTCAAGCAATATTTACCTCTTTCATGATGGTGAAAAATAAAGGCTCTTGCTAGAGACTTTAATGAAATACCTTATTCATTTTTTTACTCAAGCAAGCATAAACATAGTCTCACCTTTTTATGCCAACACAACAAGGCTAAATAAAATATGAATTTCTTTACATATTTTTTAAAAGAAACAAATAAACCATAAATTCAAACATCCATTTTTTTCTTCGTACTAAATCTCTAATATCTAATGCCATCTCATTTTAGAAGAAGATTATAAAGAAGCAAACAAGTTCCATCCTAAACTAGATATATTTCCCCCATGCAATTCATGATATGCAACTACGTAAAAAAAGATATTCGTTCATGATACCCAAGCCGTTCGATGAATAAAAAGAACATCACATCATTTCCTCTCTTAAGACATCCCGTTCTTAGTGGATAAGTCTTTCTTCCACCCATGAGAAAGCATATTCCTGTTATGAGTACAAATCCATTAGCAACATCATATTCTTCCATAAAATATATGTTTTGTAGAAATCAAACATAAAACAATTAATCATTCTATTGACAAGATACATCATATTTTTTCATTAACTATAGGTCCTGCAAAAACTAAACATGAAATAGTCAGTCATTCCATCAAAAATATAACATAGCCATCCATGAATCCATAATACTAAAAGTTTTCCAAGAGAGGGTCATGACGTTGCCATTAAAAGAGATTATCATAGCCAAATTTATTTATCTTTATTTTTTTGACCTTGATTTTATTGAATTTGAGTTTTCTAATAATTATTTGCTTCTAGGAAACTTTGGTAAATCACATAAATAATAAAATTCAACATTTTTTCTTTAGATGCCAAAATCACCACTAAAAGAGATGATCATGACTAAGTTAGATTTTATATAATATTTTGAACCAATTTCTATTCTTTATAAGTTTGTTGAAGACTATTTGTTCTCAAGACTATGTTTCAAATAAGATGTATAAGACAATTTAAAAAAAATTATCACATGCCACTACCCAAAGAGGCAATGATTGTAACAATTATTTTATTGTTCAATTTTTGTGTAGTTATGATAAATTTGAATCTCTTGATCATAATTTTTCATTCAACATATTTGTTAAATCTAATATATTAGAAATTTCTATAGTTCTTGCACAAATGCCATGTTTGTCACTTAAAGAGATGATCATGACAACTACAATCAACAAAGTCTAGGGTTTGATAAAAATATCTCTTTCGTTGAGTCTTATTCCATATTATGTTCTAAAATATTTTTTCTATTTAAATGTCTAGTTAGGTGAATAACACAAGTTGTTGATAGATCCTACTTCTTGTTTGTCTAGGCACCTCATTGAGAAAGAGTTTTCTTTAGAATTTAAGGCTAAGATAGTCATAACTTCCCTCATAAAAGTGTATAAGCAATTAAAGCCCTATCCTAGCCCACATATTCCTATCTTTTATACTTTTTAGAAGCACTATAAAACCCTACATTAGTTAAAATGAAAGGGTCACTTAAACAAAATGACTAAAGAGTGATATAAACATGATTGCCGCCAAAACTTGTATCTCTCATTGTGGGTGTATTGCACCATTATTTGGACATCTATAGGGGAAACCTTTTTCTCTGGAATATGCTACTAAAGTTGTCTTTCATATTGAAATTGCATTACCTTCTTCATATGTTTCTTTGAAAATATTTTGATTCATGATGAGTAACATTAGGAGTATCATGAATCTCACCTTGCCAAACTCACTATATTTTATGAGAGGTGTCTTCATGTACTTGAGAACAATTGTGTTTATAAGAGTCTTGTTGCTAAGTAATACAATTAAAAAGTTTATGATTATAACTCCAATTATGGGGATCTTGTCCTCAAAATTGATATTATGCATGAGAAGCACAAACAAAAATTTATCTAAAAATAGCTTAATCCATAGACCATCAATAAAATCTATGGAACTAGAGCCTTGAAAGTATAGACCATGGACGTTGTTCAGCTAGAGGAACCCATCAACTCTATGTATATCAAATGCTTTTATGCATGGTTGTCTTTCTTGGCTTTGTTTTCTATTGTTTTCTTATTGAACTTGTTGGCTTTTTATAGTTTACTTTATTCATTTTAATTATATATATATATATATATATATATATATATATATATATTTGTATCCATCGAGTACATTCTTGATCTTTAGTACATATTTTCTAAGTTTCATGCATGTTTTTTAAAAATTTCTCTATCTATTGAGATCACTTTTAAAGTGGAAATCTTGACTCTTTTGGAACTACCAGTTCTAAAAAGTGGTGATTTCATCATCCTTTGATATTTTTGCTTCTTTTAATTGCTTGATCATTCTTGTTTTTTAGTTACCTAGTGTTTGTTATCATATTTAACTAGCATTTATTGTTATAAAATTTATCTTATAATTTCCTTCTCCTATTATGCTTGTTCCTTGTACCAGTAAAGGGAATCACTTTTTCTTTAGTCTTCTTTTGTTTTGTTTGACCTTCTATGTTAGTACCAATTGTTTTAAACTGCCATAAAACAAATTGTCTTAGTCCATGCCCCTTCTATATTTAATATGATATGTGACATGAATATTGAGGATATATTTTTAATTTCATGTTTACTAAAAATATCAAAAACAAAAATTCCAACCACTCTCAAAATATTCTTATTTTTTTTCTCTATGGAAGGGGGTATGCTTCAATGAAACACCATGCCCTAAGAATGCTATAATATGTGTTTCATATATTATAATGGTGGACATGTTTATCTCTCTCTTATACTACTTCACATTCAAAGGATAATGTAATGCATATCCTTTTTATTGTTGTAGTGAGTAGGTCTAGTTCTTTTGATAATTTGTTGCTCCTAATATGCTCCAATGACTTTAATCAAGGTATAAATCACTTTAATTCTATGGAGGTGGTATACTTTCTGTCCCTTCACACTATATTGGTGGTAAATTTTAGCTCTCTCTTATGAGGCTTCAATATTAACAAACACTATAGTTTATATCTTTATACTATCATGGTCAAGGTCTAGTTCTTTCAGTGATTTATTGCTCTTGGTATGCTCCAAATACCTTGGTCGATGCATGTATCACTTTCATTTTGTGGAAGTAGTATACCTTTGGTCCCTCTCCACTATAATGGTAGGTGTGTGTAGCTCGTTCTTATATGGTATCATTATTTAAAGATATTATAATGCATATATTTTATGTTGTTATGGTGAGAAAGTTTAGTTATTTTAGGGATTTCTTAACCCTAGCATTCTCCACTAGTTGTTGGTCAAGGTATAAATCACTTGCATTTTATGTTAGTGGTTTAATTTTGGCTCTTCTAACTTCACAATTTTTAGTAAAGAATTCTATTTGTAGTGATAAATATCTTTTAAATATGTCATTCATGCATGTTAGATCTATAGTAAAGTGATGATTTGAACTTATTTATTATGAAACATGTTAAATGTGATCAAAGTAACATGTTATACGGTGGTTTTCTTGATGAATCAATCTTGGAACATCAGTTTAATTTTCCTTCAAAGTTTGGGCCTATTGGACCCCCTACTTTGGCCTAGAGAAGCTTAGTTAGATGGTCCCCACCCCCCAATGATTGGGTCAAGCTTAATTTTGATGGTGCCTCAAAGGGGAACCCTGGACTTGCTAGAGCAGGTGGGGTATTAAGGAATGATAAAGGAAAATTATTGGAGGCTTATGTTGAATCTCTTTCAATCCAAAAATCCCACTTTGTGAAAGCTAGAGCCTTGTTCCAAGGCTTATTTTTGGTTGAATATAGGGCTTTCAAAGAATCTTGGTGGAAGGTGATTCACTTAACGTTACCAACTTAATCCTCTCCCCTAGCCCTATTAACTATAGGATCACCGATATGATATCTAAAGCCATCAAAATTTTATAATCTACGGAAGAAGTGCAAATCTAGCATATTTTTAGAGAGAGGAATAAAGTGACAAACTTAATGGCTAATCTTGGTCTCTCCCAACATGGACTCTTAGTTTGGAATTTTAATTTCCCTTAGCATATTCAAATATTGATTGATGATGATAAAGGTTAAGATCTAATGATTGTGGATCGAGAGGTCTGGTGGAAGGTGTATAATTTTTGCTTTGCTTATTCTTCTCCCTCTTTTCGTTTGGTGGCTTGGTGGGTGGATTTCACCAAGGACTAAGACACTCTATTGGTTCGATCGAGTTAATGACCTTTTGGATTTTGAATTCAAAAGACTACTTTTTGGTGCCTTTGCTCTCCACCTTAAGTTTTGGTTTAGCAAAAGGATAGTTGGACTTGTTTAATTTCAAGGCATCTGGCTATCAAATGTCTTTCATATGGAAGATCCTATTTGTCGTCACCACACTTCAAGCTAGCAATTGTTCCCTAGTCTCAATGTCTGGATGAAATGGGTTGGTTGTAATCAGCTTTGGATCAAGGATATTTTCTATTCACATGTTGGTGGGGTCCTTCGACGATGTTGTAACAACTTGGATGGCACAACTAGACCTTTTAGCATGTGTCAATTTTGACCACCTAGACAATGTTGCACCTCCTTTCAGTTCATCTCGATTGCATGCCCATCATACCTAAGTTTTGCTCATGGTATTACCTCACCTCACGTCAAGTTTTAAGGATACTTTTTTGGTAGACTCAATAACAACTATGTGGGCCTTTTTTGGTTTGAAAATTGTCATCTCCTCCTATGGTAATTGTGTGGGAAAGGAAAACTCAGTCCCACTTGGTTAGTGGTAAATGATTTTAAGCTTGAGATATCTTCGTTGATTTGGGAATTATGGAGTGAAACTTGTCAACAGTGTTGTCCTATAATCCTGTCTCTTTTTTGAGGAATCATAGCCCTCAACAATATATTCAATTTCTCATTGAATATTGTAGCTTTGTTATTTGTGGTTTCTCTAGTGATTTCTTTCGATGTAATAGGACAATTCTCTCCTATCGGTACCACGAGAGCATTGTGTTGGTTCTCTTCTCTACTAGTGAGAGGTGGAGTGTAATGGCCCAGAGGTCTGTGCAAAAGAACATGAAGATACCTTTAGAGCCAAGTGTGTTAGAGGTTGATGAGGAAGTTAAGAAAATCCTATGTAAAGGTGGACTATTGGATTACCTTCAATCATTCCATGGGCATCATAGGGCCCTATCCAGAATGTCGGTGCACTCTTGGAGAAAATATTAGGTTCAAGCTGATGGGATTGAGTTCCAATTTTTGGTGGTGCTAATTGGTGAGGTGATTGGCCTTCTAGTTGATAGTATATTTCACAATCATACAAATTATTTCCTTAAGAGGCAACTAGGTTATTTCCTAGATCATGGGGAATATCTATAAAAATTGCATAATGGTTTTTATTCCAAGATGCTCAAAGCTCCCTAGAATCATGTGATTTTAGTGATAATGGACTAATTTACCTTGGATACAAATAGAGAGGTGATTCACAGTTATCATATGATGTTTTGAGTCAATTGAGGAGGAAAAGACTTATGAATATCCCCTCATTTATTTATCACTCTATGGATAAGTCTTTGATAGATGTAAGGGGTGGTAAAGGGCTGGACCCAATACATCAAGGTTTGATTTTATTAATGTTTGAACATGTGGCCAAATATAGAGGTATTGCAGTAGAAGAAGCACTGGTGAAGATTGAATTTTTGAGAATTCCCTCAATATTTGATCCATCACTGACATCTTATGGGTATTCTAGTGATTTTGCTGAATTTGAGTCTAAAGAATTCAAGACTCCATTCTCCTCCTTGAAGGGTAAGGCTCCACCTTCGAGTAAGGTTATAGTTTCTCCTAGTGACATCAAGTGAGGCTAAGTGCATCATTATAAGTGCTTCTCTTTGAAGGCTCTGAAGACTAAAACCTCCCCTATTTCGATGGAGATGATGAAATCAGAAGAAAGCTTACCAATAAAAAAAATCTCTAAGCGATCGATGGATTCAAGGGATACCAAAAAGTTGTCACCCTCATCGAGACCTGAATCCTCTCCTATATTACCCTTCCTGAGAAAAATCGATGAAAAACACAAAGTGTTGTTGGATTCCCTCCAAATTGCAATATCTTTCATTAATGATATTCATGGAATGATGCAACAATAAAAGGACATTTCAGATCCCAAGTAGTTGCTAGGACAGCTCTCCTTTTTTGGGCTTTGATCGTGTGTGGGATTTCAATCCAATTTTGTTTTTTCCTATGGTTCATGTCCAATATTTGTCAGTACTATGTGCTACCCTACTAGCTTTGTTGTTTGATAGCCTTTGTTAGGCATATCTAATTTTATTTGGTGGTATTTTTGGTTGAGCATTGGGGCTTGACCCTGACCTCTTCAAGTCCCATATGTATAAGGTTTGAGAACCATTTCCAAACCCCTTCTTTTACCTAATAAAAAAGAGTAGCATGTTATATGAGAAATTAAAAGTTATGATAAATATTCATGTGCAAAAAGTAAAGTGATATCATATGACTCTTGTAAGTAACAAAAAATAACAAAGTAAATTATTATCAAAAGTACAAGAAAGAGTGAGATCCAAAAAAATATTACATATATATATCAAAATAAATGAATGTACATCATGTTGTGGTATAAAGTACAATAGTGGACACCAAGTGTTGTAATCCTAATATGCCTTGTAGCCCATGTACATAGCCCCATCCCCAATACCTAAAGTACATATCTAAGGTGCCATAGTAGCTATAAAAAGGCTACTACATAGATACACAATATTAATTGTATAATTAGTATTTTCTTACCTTTGATTATATGTCAAGTTCTTATGCATTAGCATGGGAGATCTTAGTGGTAGAATAGAAGCATTTAAATACAAACATCCATAGGCCCATCGTATCTTCTTGAATTCAAGCTAGATCCAACTACACCTGTGTCACTTACCACTATATTGCTTTCCCCTAGGAGTGAGCTTGGTTCTCTACCTTCTATGCCGTAATATTTGATCTCAGCTCTAGCTTTGTATCTCAAATTTGGTAGGTGGTGTGGTTACCCCTTGAAATATATTACAAAATAGAACTAAGGTGGAAATCCTAGATATACAAATTCATATGCTTCTTTAATGGGATTGCAAGGGATGGCGAGTTTTGAAGTAGATTATCAAAATCAATGAATTATACTAGAATAAGCCTATGCAACTACCTAATTAGATCTCTTCATATTTTGGATATCTCTATAATCACATACAAAAGTAGGTGTCATTCATCATATGTATCACAATAAGAAATCATATAGCTATGCCTTATAGATAAAAAGAATTAAAAGAAGTAAACTAAGTATAAATTTGGGTTTATGTGTTATACCTAGGTCTTCAACTTCGTGTCTATCATTCTCCATATCATTATCAAAAGAGTTAATAATCAGGTCAATAGTTTCAATGTCAGTCTCATAGATCTTGATGGTTTAAATATTCTCCTTTATTTCTTCCTCCTCCTTCTTAGGGGTTGTCCTTCTAGTAGCACACTTTATCACTATGGCCTCCCCCATAATATCTTCCTCCTCTAGTGATGCCTTGCTATTTCTCCCTATCTGTAGTCATGTTACATGATCCTTCTCATGCATCCCATATAGGTGTAATAAGGGGTGATCTTATGTCCATCATTGTAGCATTGGTCAATGCTTGGATAAGGGGTTGATACAATAACCACCCCTAGTCCTATTTGTATCTAAGTGGATTACTCCTTAGATATTCCCTCCTATTGGTGGCATCATCCTCCCATGGGGGCTATACATGCTCATGCTATTAGAGGCCCACTTGCTCCATTTTCTTAGGAACCCTATCCATCCTATGCAACTTGGCCACCAATGATAATTTCATAATATGATCATTATTTGCACTACTACTAGCTAGTGTAGGTACAACAACCTAGTTTAGTGCAAGTAGTGGTAGGGAGTTCATAGGACCTAGTGTCATGGGATATGCATCATTGATGGTACGTGTGATCATGATGACCTCTATATGTATGTCCACTATCTAGCTTAGATATGCGTACGATGTGTTTCAAGGGTTAGTCCTAGTGGATAGTACATGAAAAAGTGCTCATATATCTAAGCCTATAGTAAAAACATTATTCTAATAATATATGCTTGTTAATATTGGATCATATACAAGTCATGATATAGAAACATTAAAAGTGCTTGACCCCATATAAACCCCTTATATTCCTTATATGACCCTACTCTAATGTAAGATAGGGTGAGTATATGAGTGATGTAAGAATCATGATCATATATTTATGATAGTAAAACTTGTATATAGGAGGAGGATCCCTATGTGATGCACCACTAGTATGCCTGTCATATCTTTGATCCTCTCAAGAAGGATTGTCTTTTATAGGTCTAAGTGTTGGTCCCTAGTAGCCCACTTTACTAACATGTGAAAGGTGTCTCTATTGGTGTCTATCTAAGAATATGTAATATTATTAATAAGTACATATCTTTGAGGGTGATGGTGATCTCTATCACCTCATCTGGTGTTGGCCTCTATAGGAAGGTATTGGTAACTATGTTCTAAAGAATATTGAAATCATAATAAAAATGACTTGTGGGACTTAATGGAGGGCATGTCAACTAAGTTTGATGGCTTTAGCAGCATTCAACTACAACAAAAGATAGAGATCAAAGCAATAGAACATCTTATTGAATGAATAGAAGTGATACATTCGAGTAGAGATATGAGGCTCTTTATATAGGAATATGGATTCCTTAGCCAACACTCTACCTAGTTGTACAAGGGATAGCTTGCACATATACAACTTGCACATTGACACTTGTGCAGTTATTACATTGCATGAAGTAACTAGATAACTTCCCCTGAAGTAATCTAACATAGCCAAATGATGTAATATATTCTAACACCCCCTGTATTACATTATTTGGTATGAAGTTCTCTTGAATCACATAGATGATCTCTAAATGTTTGAAACTTGATTTTTCCAAGTGCCTTTGTAAAGACGTCTACCAACTGCTCTTTTGTAGGAACATACTTGAGGATGATATGCCTGTTCTAAAAATGTTCCCTGATAAAATGACATTGTGCTTCAATATGTTTTGTTCTTTCATGTATGATTGGATTCTTGATCAGATTTAGTACTCCTTGATTATCACAAAATATCATAGTGGGAGTTTGTTTGATTCCCATGTCAGATAATATGTATTGTAACCATAGAGCTTCATAGGTTGTATCTCTTGCTGCTCGATACTCTGCTTCAGTTGATGATTGTGCTACTGTATGTTGTTTCTTGTTGTGCCAAGATATAGGACCTGATCCGAGATAGAAGACATAGCCTGAGGTGGATTTCCTATCATCAATAGATCCAACATAATCTGAATCTGAATATCCCTGTAGACAAAAATCTTTGACATCCTTCATATAAGTCAATCCATAGTCTGTAGTCTTCTTGATATATTGTAATATTCTTTTTGTAGCTTTCCAATGACTTTCCCTTGGTTCTTGCATGAACCGTGAAAGATAATTTACTACAAATGCTATGTCTGGTTGGCTGTTTGTTAAGTATAGAAGACTTCCAATCAACTGATGATACATTGTAGCTGAGACCAATGGTGTTTTATCATTTTTGGATAATTGAATCCCTTGTTCCATTGGTGTATCTTTAGGCTTGCACTCTATCATTCTATACTTTTCAAGGAGAGCTTTTGCATATTTTGATTGAGTGATAACTATTTTATCCTTTCCTTGATAAATTTCTAAACCAAGGCAGTAGTTCATTAATCCTAGATCTATCATTTCAAATGCCTTTTCTAGATCCTTTTTTATATCACTTATTAACATCTCTGAACTTCCAATAATTACTATGTCATCAACATATACTATGAGGATCAAGATATCATTTCCAATTTTCTTGGTATATAAACTGGGATCTGATGAACTCCTTTTGAAATCATGATGTAGTAGATGATTATTGATCTTTATATTCCATGCTCTGGGAGCTTGTTTCAAGCCATATAGAGATTTATTCAATTTGCATACCTTGCTTTCTTGTCCTTGAATAACAAAGCCTTCAGGTTGTGTCATATAGACTTCTTCTTCTAAGTCACCATTAAGGAATGCACTTTTCACATCCATCTGATGAAGTTTCCACCCTTGATGTGCAGCTAGCGCACAGACTATTTGGATAGTAGTCATTCGAGCTGTTGGTGTGAATGTTTCTTCATAATCAATTCCCTCTATCTGAGTATATCCTTTTGCTACTAGTCGAGCTTTGTATTTGTCAAGTGTCCCATCTGCTTTGTATTTGATTTTGTAAACCCACTTGCATCCCACTACTTTCTTTCCTGGAGGTAGATTTACTAGATTCCATGTCTTATTATTTTTGAGTGATGCATATTCAGTTTCCATAGCTGCTTTCCAATGTGAGTCTTTCAGTGCTTGAGAAGTTGATGTCGATTCTACTGAGTTACTTAGCATTCCTCTATTTATTATGGTCATGCTACGAGTTTGAGGTCCTGTAGAAGTAAGATCTGGCATTATTTCTAGATTTGATTCTCTGAGAGTGTCTCTGAGCCATATTGGTTCTTTTCTAGGCAGTATTGTTGATGCTTCTGTATCTTGTTCTTGAGATTCTGATTCTGAATCTATACTCATTGTGTCTTCTTCAGACAAATTTATGAGGACTTCTGTGTCACCACTAGATTTATCTACATCGATCTTGGCTTTTTCATCAAAGACCACATCTCTACTGATGTAGACTTTCTTTGTAGATGGATCTAGTATTTTGTATCCTGTAGATTCATTGTCATAGCCAACAAATATTCTTGTCATAGTTTTGTCATCTAGTTTAGTCCTCTTTTATTTTGGAACATGCATGTATGCTTTGCATCCAAAGACCTTTAGCTTTTCTATGTTGGGATTTTGTCCTGACCATGCTTCTTCTAGTGTAATATGCTTGAGTACCCTTGTTGGAAGTCTATTTTGTATGTAGACTATTATTTGTACTACTTTAGCCCAAAATTTATGATCAAGGTGTGCTTCTTTTAACATACATCTTACCATTTCCATTATTGATCTATTTCTTCTTTCTGCAATTCCATTATACTGAGGTGAATATGTTGTAGTAAGTTATCTCTTAATTCCATTTTCTTCAAGAAATGAGTCAAATTCTTTGGAAATAAATTCTCCTCCTCTATCTAAGTGAAGTGCTTTTATGGTCTTCCCTGATTCTTTTTCCACTTGAAGTTTGAACTATTTGAAGTGATTGAATGCTTCTGACTTGTACTTCATGAAAGATACCCACATTTTTCTAGTGTGATCATCAACAAATAATTGAAAGTATTTATGTCCTCCAACACTATCAACTTTCATTGGTCCACATAAATCTATATATATTATTTCTAGAGGTTGTTGAGCTCTATGTTGATGAATTTCGAAAGGGATTCTATGTTGTTTTCCTGCTAGACATTCTAGACATACAGTAGTTTTTGGAGAAAAGTTAGGTAGACCTTCTACCATTTGATATCTGAATAATTCCCTCATTGATGTTTCACTGGTATGTCCTAGTCATTTGTGCCATAGTTCTAAAGCATTGGTGGAAAGAGTTGAGTGAATAGTAGTGTCTAGAACAAATAGACCATTTTTATATGATCTTGATGCTATCATTCTTCCCTATCTAGAAATGTGACATTGTTTTCTACTAGTGAGAACCTTGAACTCAATGGTTAAGTCTTGATCCATAAGTTGAGAGACAGAAATAAGATTAGTAGTTAATCCTGGAACATACAATACATTTTTTATCATACCTCTTCCATCCTTAAGATTTATTGGAATATCTCCAATTCCTTTTACTTCATATGTTTTGCTATCTGCTACGACAACTAGTTTTTCATTAATATTTTTCAAATATTTGAACCAATGTATGTTTCCTGTCATATGCTTACTTGCACCTGAATCTATATACCAATAATCCATGATACTATTTTTATACCTTATGTCTCCCAAGTATGTTTTGGATAGTGCTATTGTAATTTGAAGTTCAATGTTTGGTTGATTTTGTAAAGTTTTGTAAATACCAAAAATCAACTTCTAATATCCCTTATTGCTCCTATTGAACTAAGCACTTTTCCCAAATTTTAAAGAGGTTATAATGTTGGATCTTTTGTCTCCTTTTGAGAAGTTTGAGACAATAATTTTATAAATTTCCAACCTTTGAAATACTATGATAAACCTCTCTTTTAAATAACCCTTTGGGAATTAATTTTAAGTGTATCTAATTTCCAATAAATTAATTTGATGTAGTAACCCTTATGACTCCCTAATTTTTGGAAAAATTAGACCACAATAATATTTGCAAAATATTAAATAATCTAACCCAAGTAGAATTCCTTATATCTCCTAGGTTAATTTGCAAATATTATTTTAGCTTGGTAAGTTATCTCCTATGTCTTTTGCTTTCATAATCTCAAAATTTATCCTTGATTTTAAACCTTATATCTCCTTTATTTGAAAGCAATATTAAATGAGATAAATTACTTACCTTAGCTCCTTTATCACCACACTTGAATGGCTCTGATTTTGGCTGGATATAACAGCTGCAATACGTAACTTTTGGTGCTTGAGATGATGAGTGTGGATTGGGCCGACCTTGTCTTCAATGCTGGAGTGAAGAGCACTGTAGATTTGAGAAGGTTTGACCTTCTTTTCTAGGAGCCTTTAATGCTCCTCCTTCCTTCCTTCCATGCTGTGCTTCGAACGTGTTTCACTGTGCTATTCTCTCCTAGATTCCTTTGACTGTGCTATTCTCTCTTCTTCACCCTATGCCACTTCATGTTTAGATGCATTTTAAGGTGGTGAAGGCTTTGACAAGTGTCACTGAGCATTACATATGAGATCTCTCCTTTGTAATGTAACAATCCTTTAGTAATGCTCTGCTAGCTTCTTGGTCACCTTGTAATGCATGAACACTTGTGTGAGTGCTTGTAACTCCTTCGTGAGTTTTCTTGGATGTTAAGAAATGGGATGGCACCTTAGAGAATTCATGCCAAGTGGCTTTCAACATTTCTGCATGGAGTTCTTTCATTGTAATGCTTCCAAGGAGAGTATAACTCCTTTTTGTATGCCTCTTCTTTGCTTGCTACATTTCTTGGAGTGCAAGCAACCTCTTCTCTTGTTGGTCGATCGTTGAGGTGATTTTGGAGCTTCGAATGGTGTTGTAGGTGATTCTTTTGGTGGATAATATTCACCAAGCTAGCAACCTCTGAATATATCACCTGTTCTCCTCATTCCTTGTTCCCTTCAACATGCTCCTTTTACGTTGTTCATCCATGTTGATTGAGGTAGAATTTGTCGCCTTTTTGCTTGTAAAAGAGAGCTCCCTTTCTATCTACGTAAATGCAGGTTGATGATCGACTGATATGTGCATTGCCTTTTGTAGGTTCATCCATCCAATATGTGAAGTGTGAGCCCCTTCGAATGGCTCCTTGTGCTATGGATGAGGAGTGCTTGATGTTCGGCCTTTCTTGGCTGGATTTCCTTATAGTTTTTGTGCCTTTAGTGGCACCTTCAATCTACCCTTTTTCTATGAACAATGTAGTGCAATACTTTGTAATCTTCTATGAGAATAATATGTTCTTATTGCACCCTTTTTGCACTCCTTCTTGTAGGTCTTGTAGTCTGATTTTGTAGTAGATTTTGAATGCACAAATGAGGGTTTTGAGGATGTCCCTTTGGATAGACTCCTTGCCCTCTTTGCTTGGATATTTAATGATAGATCCAAGCTTTACAAATGTTGTAGATAGAAGTTTTTTTCTATTGCACTTAACCCTGTAGTGCTTTGGATTTGAGACTCACCAAGTCTCAATATTTGAAGCTTATTTTGGTTAGTTTTTATTCACTTGTACTAACCAATTTTGGTGGCTTCTATTGGCCACTATGAGTTGCATATTTTTGTGCTTTAAGAGTGTCTTTAGACACTTGATGCAAACTAGATTTTGTACCCTTCTCAAAAGCACAAAACTAATTTCTTTTGAGAGTAATAATAGTGCAAATGAATCTAACAATTTTTACTTTTAATGCACTAACAATTTCACCTTATCACTCCAATCAACTCTAAAAAATAATGCACTTAATCAATTTACTGCAACTAATCAAGAATAATCTGAAATGAATCTTCAAGAATTATTCTGCAATTCTCTTATAAGAAAGGTAGTAGGAGCTAGTCTTCTTTTGCTTTCCAAAGTAGATGATAGGTAGTTGATAGATAGTTTGAAATTCTAAAATCTAATCAAATCCTAAAGTGCAAATGAACCTTAAAGAAACCTTTCTCTTTTTGCACTTTTGAAGACTGTAATTCAATTCTCCTTATTGCAACTTTAATCCAAATTAAGGTGCTTAAACAAATCTGATAAGTAATCCACTTTAATGAATCTACTTGCACCAATAGTTGCTTACCTTTTTTTGAAAGCCCTTTTCACCGCTTCTGTAGAGGATGTAGATCTTGGTGTCTAAGATCACCAAGTTGCTGCCTTGAGTAAGATCTTGCAACTCTTTGTAGGCTGCCCTAAACAACTTCTTCTTCACCAAAATATGGTCTCGAACTCTCTTTCACGAGCCTTAGGATTTTGTGGCTTGTTCTCCTCTTGGGGATTTGGCACTCCTTGCCAAAATCTTCTCCTTTTTGGGCTTGTTGTCGGATGGCGATAATTGTCCCAAATATTTTGCTTATCAAAAACTTCTCTGATCTCCTTATTCTTATCGAGCTCTTCACACGATCTCAAAACAATGGAATTTGCAAGTGGTAGGTCCAAAGGCACATCTGTTTTGCAAAACCCGTAGTAATGACTTTCCCTATTCCTATCTAGGAATGACCATGGCTCTGATACCACTGATGGCTTTAGCAACATTCAACTACAACAAAAGATAGAGATCAAAGCAATAGAACATCTTATTGAATGAATAGAAGTGATACATTCGAGTAGAGATATGAGGCTCTTTATATAGGAATATGGATTCCTTAGCCAACACTCTACCTAGTTGTACAAGGGATAGCTTGCACATATACAACTTGCACATTGACACTTGTGCAGTTATTACATTGCATGAAGTAACTAGATAACTTCCCCTTGAAGTAATCTAACATAGCCAAATGATGTAATATATTCTAATAAAGGTTCACAATCCTATCACTATCAGGATATCCCTCACCTCTACTATCAAGTATTGTTGTATCCACTTGTATAGCTAGAGTGGTTTCCCATATCACTAGAGGTAGCCATCATGAAATGTGTCACCAGAGTTGGCCTTAATATCATGTCATTCTTGGTCGTGTGTCCATCCCTCAGCCCTATCACATCTAGTATCACCTAGTACATTTAGTTCTAGAAAGGTTTAACTATTTTTTATTTGCATTGTATTTTTCATGTTGACCATGAAGATCAATTTTGATTGATATTCCAATCAAGGCCAAAATCTCCCCTTTATGCATGGTGACCATGATTGCTAGTTTTATCCATGATAATCAACTTTGACTGTGATTGCATTTTTAGGACAAGATCATCCTTTTTTGCCAAAGTTAGTCCTTTTTTAGTTTTTTTGAAGTCACTTGTTTTTACCATGGTCATTACTTCCTTCCATAATCACCAAAATATGGTGATTTTGGTCTACATAGGATAACAAATCCCTAGTTTGATAGTTTCATGATCATTTTCAATTGTTCTTCCTAGACCCCACTCATCAGTGTTATGTGGTGACACCAATGGTACTTTTGCACTACTTTACCTAGCCCCTCTCTAGCCTAAGTGTTTATTTATTTTTCTTATTTTTTGGTGTACATTAATTTTAGTCCAAAAATACAAAATTTGGATAGGGGGTCTGCCTACTTAGCATTGCATCCTTGTCCACTTGCTATAAACTATCTTCATGTAGAAATCTAAGCTTTGATGTGTACATGATGGTCTCAAGAAGAGCGAGTATATGCATACAAATAATAAATTTACCCCTTTCCATTTATTTTTCAAATTTATTTAATTGTAAAAATAGTAATGTTTTGAATAAGGGAAATTATTTGTAAAGTTTTCTTTTAGGAATGTTCATAGGAATTAAAAATTATAAGCATGAAATCAAATACAAGCTAAGGAAAACTAGTTAAAAGGAAGGTTAGAGATTCAATATAAAATTATGAATATCTAAATCCATTCATAAGTGATCGCTATAAAAGTGATTTTCAACCTACTTTATTTTACTATGGTTTGTTTTAAATAATAATAATAATTTGATCTAGAAGATAAGTGCTTTTTATCCATATTAATTTTAGGATTTTTTTTCCATTGCCAAAATCAAATTTGTATTTCAAGATTGACATAAATAAATAATTTCAAAATATGTCAATGAGATGATCAAATGGAATTAACAAATCATTTGGATTCATTAAAAATAAAATAACATAAAATAATGAAAATATAAACATGCATATGTGCTCTTAGATTCTAAGATTATTCATTAAGATAAAAGGATCAATATAACTTAATAAAATTATTTGTAAATAGAGGTACTTTTGTCCTTCATGATAGTTTTTCCAAATCCTAATAATATGACATATACATATGTTACAAATCTATTAATTGATACACAAATAAATTTGAAAATATTCCATATTTTATAATTGAAATAGAGGGGGTTTCACGTTAAAATGTCAAGAGTATGTGAAACAAGTCCAGGTGGCTAACCGACTTCCTAGTTTCTTGGTGGTTTTTTTGTTGTAGCCCTTGGGCCTCCTCCCTAGGGGTTGTTGCTCGACTCTACTTCTCTCAACTTGTATTGTCTCCTGCGTGGGACTTTGTTGCTTTCTAGTTTTTAGTTGTTGTTAGTCTTAGCTTTGGTGTGATGATAGTTTTAGTTGGGTTTGTTTATGTTTGGCTTGTATGAAGCTTTGTTGCTTTTCTAATCCTTGGATCCTTTTGGGTTGATATTTTGTCCTCCCTTCCTTATTTTTGAAAGGTTGGATAACCCACTTTTGTAAAATGTTTGGGGTACCTTTCAAAACCCCTTCGTCCATCCGCTAAAAAAAATTATCAAATGAAAATGAACCCATGGACCTTACAAAATATAATCAAATAACATAAATGTTAATCTTGATGAAGTGAATATTACACATAATACACCATACCTTAATTTGAATGGAGTTATGAGAAGTATGTGTTACTAAGAATGCCCCTTAATAGAAACACCCTTACAATAATATGATCATGAAGTTTGACAAAGGGGACCTCCAACAAGAAATTGGTGAAGATAATATCTCTCTACACACACATGCAAGTTCATACACACATAAGAGAACATTCACACACAGACACACACACATGAACCATTGAATGCCATTTCAAAAGTATAATATATTTAAATCTCAATTGGTTCTTTAATGTTTCATTAGATTATGGATCAATTAGATAACACTTTTATTATCATAGTAAAGAGTGTTAAAACCTTTCTAAGAAATACCAAACCATAGAAGAAATATGCACATCCATTCAAGATGTGTTTCTATAAGGATGAGGCTACAAAATATAAATACATAGTGTTTTTTTTCTTAGAACATGAAGCAATAGGTCAAAAACCAAAGTAAAAAAGTAACTATAAGTATATTTGTGATCATCACGATCACATGTCTTTTTTCATTTAAGTATCCTTGAAAGAAGAGGACTAATAGATTAATGAATGCACATATTAAATGTGCCTTCAATGTACAACAAATTCCACTTTAAATTCATCTAATTGCACTCATGAGGCATCCATATATGACTCAAATAAATATTTATGATATAGGATTTAACAAGTTTGGTATGGCTTAAATGAATAAGACCATCCACTAAAGTCATACAAAGGGTAGGTCAAATGAGAAAAATACTTAGCATCGGGCTTTACTTTTTATTCAATTGAAGTGGAATTCAATTTAAAAATATCCATGCTTAATCATTATAAAAGATCTATATGGATTGTTTAAACTATAAGCCCAAGGGTGGACGACGAGCAAACGATGGCACCGATGACATCTATGATTTTGGTGATCAAAGTTTTAGGCATCAACCAACCACCAGTCAAAGAGAGGGCGCGATCGAAAGAAGTCCTCTGTGACTCTCTCAACGAAATTCCTTGAGAGCAGGCGACGTCAGGGCAAGCCTGGATTTCTTCAACCGTCAACCATGGGAGTGTCCGAAGCGATGTTGATCGGGGAAAAGAACCACCCGACAAAGTGGGAGGCTCAGGGAGCCACCAAGATATCCTGTCGTATGCAGACCATCTGCAGAACAACCGCAGACCACCCTCGGATGGGTCAAAAGACTTCGTTACTCAAGGGTTTGATGTTTTGTGCCCCCAAACCCTCATGGAAGGGTACGCCTCACGTGATTCATTCTCCCTTGTGGGAAAATTTGTAGGGGGATGCCCTGACATGGATGCAATTCATCGATGGGCATCTTCAAAATGGAAAATTTTGGGAACTATGAGTCTCTCCGCGATGACCAGAGGTTTATTTATGATCCAACTAAATACTCGGGAGGACGCAGAGCGAATTTTATCTGGGGGTCCGTATTTCTTTGGGAGGTGGAGCTTGTTTCTAAAGAAATGGGAGCCAAGTTTCGATCCTGAATCGCAAAGCATAAATCTCACCCCCATATGGGTTCGGCTCCCCAACCTCTCGATCCATTTTTTCTATGAGGATGCTCTGAGGTCTGGCTAGGGCTTTTGGGGAATTAGTGGCCATTGACCCGGCCACCCATGCAAGAACTCGCCTTACCTAGGCTCGTATTTGTGTTAGTGTGAATTTGGAGTCACAACTACCAGACCACCTCAATCTCATCTACGGGGACTTCAGGTGGGAACAACCACTAATCTTCAAAAACAAACTGACCTTTTTCTTGGACTACAATTCTCAAGGGCACCTCCCTTCTCAATGCCCTAATCGTCAAAACCCTAAGGTCGACCAACAACTAGTGGAGCGCACGGAGATTGTCACCAGGTGGAGAACCACCATCAGCCAAAGGTAAATTTTGAAGAACCAATAGTAGATTCGACCACCTCCAACTCAAAACCTCCAAAAGGCAAGTACCTCGGTAACCACTACAAATAAATTTGATTTACTTATAGATTCTAGAAACAATGAGGAAGTTGAGGAAGGTGAAATCCCTGTCATTCCTGGCCAAGCCCCCAGTGCTCCCTCCCAACCGAGCTCTATCCCCAATTCTACCCAGAAATATCCCTCCCCCCTCACCAGGGACAAATCCCCACTACCGAGGATAGCCCTCAAAGCCCCACCCAAAAACCCCTTCGGACGCCATCCTCCCCAGCCCTGTCACCACCCCATGGTGGGTCCGTCCCTCTTGCCTCCCCAACCAACTCTAGTGCATCTAGTTTCGATAGTGAAGAGGCTGCCCTGGAGTCCCCTGACCATTGGAGCCCCAAACAAACTAGAAGCTTTAGAAAATCCCAAGTTGATGTGGGAGTAGACAGGAAAAAAGGTAGACCTTCAGGCACAGAGAGGAGAAACCGAGACACAACAGAGGATATAGCTAATGGAACGCAGAAAACCCTATTTCAAGAAATCGGTAACACTATTAAGGAAGAAAACCGAAAACCCAAACCCCCATGCAACAAGGCAAGGGGGAAAAAAGCCCTCCAAAAGTTCCAAATGAAAGTCCTCTCCTGGAATGCGAGAGGACTGAATGGTGCAGCCAAACAATGATTGGCCATAGCCATGAGAAAAGACTACAATCCCACTATTTTCTTCATACAAGAAACCAAATTAGATGATCAGTGGTCTCCTAGGGTAGCCAAGATCATTTGGAAAAATTGTGACTTCATCTACTCCTCGACCTCAGGTACTATAGGAGGACTCCTGTGTCTTTGGAACTCAAACAAAATTGAAGGCAGGTTTATCTCAGGTCAGGACAGACTATCCAACATTCTGTTCCATGATCTCAGCTCCCAGACCTCCTGGATTATGTCAAATATTTATGCTCCCAACTCTGTCTAGGGAAGATTGAATTTGTGGAATACCCTCACTCATATGAGACAGGCTTTCATCAATATACCCTGGGTGTTGGCAGGGGACTTCAATTCCCCCTGTACTTTTTTGATAAAAAATGGGGATCTCAATTACCCACAGGAAGACAAATGATCTTAGGCAGTTTGTAGATGCCAATGCTCTCATGGACGTGCCACTGCAGGGATCCAAGTACACCTGGAGTAATAGACGGTTGGGGAATAACCTCATCCAAGAACACCTTGATCGGTTCCTATTATCCCAAGAAGCCCTCCCCCTCTTCGGTGATGCCACTCTGCAGGCTCTCCCGAAGATAGGGTCAGACCATAGCCCACTTCTATTTGAGGTGGTGAGCAAGCCACAGTTCAAGACTCCCTTTCGGTTTGAGTCAATGTGGACCCACCATCCGGATCTCAAAAATCGGGTAGCAGAATGGTGGGAAAAAGTTTTTCTAGGACAGCTCCGAACCAGTTCATGCAAAAACTCAGATGGGTCAAAGAAAATATCAAAGTGTGGAATAGGGAAGTCTTCAAAAATATTTTTGAAGCTAAACAGAACATTAAAACCCATCTAAAGAAAATTGAGGATAGATTCCAGGAAGGTCATGACAATGACAATCTTAGAGCTGAAGAAAGAACGTTGCTCTCTGAGTATCATAACACTTTAGGCAAAGAGGAAACACATTGGCGCCAAAAGTCTAGATAGCTCTGGCTCAGGGAAGGTGACTCCAACACTAAGTACTTTCACATCTCCACCCTCAGGCATAGGGGAGTCAACAGAATTAAAGGCCTCATCAAGCAGGATGGGAACTTCACTTCGGATATCCACCAGATCAGGGACGAAGCTGTGAGCCACTTCAAAAACCTTCTGGCCTCCCCTCCCTCCTCCTCCCCTTCGACCATGGATTCCCTCTTGGAGAACATCCCTCAGACCATCTCCGACGATACCAATAACTTCCTCCTTAGCCCCCTGACCCACAAGGAAATCCATCAAGCCCTCTTCTCCATGAAACCCGATAAAGCCCCTGGGTCGGATGGCTTTTCCCCAGATTCTTCCAATATTTTTGGGACATTGTGGGCCCTGACCTATGTCGTGCCATCACTGACATGCAGAAGTCCAGATGCATTCCTAGAGATATAAATTCTACCTTTCTGGCCCTGATCCCCAAAGGCTCTAACTCCCAGTCCCTCTCTGATTACCACCCTATTAGCCTGTGCAACGTCATCTACAAAGTGCTGACCAAAGCTTTGGCCAACAGGCTCACTGAAATCCTTCCCACAATCATTGATCACTATCAGGGAAGCACAATTAAGGGTCGAAACATCCTTGATGGGGTAATCACCATCCATGAGATGATTCACTCAGCCCATATGTCCAACTCTGCAGCTTTCTTTCTGAAGTTGGACATGAACAAAGCCTTCGATAGAGTGAACCGAGAATTCCTATCCAATATCCTCCTCAAATATGGTTTCCATGAATCTTGGGTGAATCTTATTTCAAATTGTATTTCTTCCTCCTGGTTCTCGGTCCTTGTGAATGGGTCTACTGCTGGTTACTTTCCCAGCACCAAAGGGCTGAGACAGGGGGACCCCTTGTCCCCCATATTATTCATCATTCTGGCTGAAATTTTGGGTCGAGCCATCAAAAATGCATGCTACAAAAATTAGATATCTGGCATCAAGGCAGCTTCTGGGCTTATCCCCTCCACTCACCAAAAATTCATGGATGACACCTTGTTGGCCACTAAAGCTTCAGTTTCTGAAGCCAAAGCCATCAAGATCATCCTAAATCTGTATGAGGAAGTGGTTGGCTAGAAGATCAATTACACTAAAAGTAAGCTCTACTTCATCAACACTCCCATCAGAAGGTAGGCCAAGATTGCAGAGATTCTGGGGTGCACCATTGCGGACTTCCCAACCACCTATTTGGGCCTTCCAATGTTCAAAGGGAAACCTCTCAAAGAGATGTGGAGCAACATCACAAAGAAGATTCATAAGAAGTTGGCAGGATGGAAAGGGGCCCTCCTTTCCAGTGCAGGAAAAACTACTTTGGTAAAGTCAGTCCTCCAAAGTATACCTACCTACTTTCTGTCGGTCTTCAAAATCCCTGCTGTAGTAGGAGAGGCTATTGAGAAGGTGCAAAAATAGTTCCTTTGGTCTGGGAATGATAATCAAAGAAAGTTCCATTTGGTTTCCTGGGAAAAAAATTGCACCCCTAAAGACAGGGGAGGTTTAGGTCTTCACCGCATAAATATCACCAATCAAGCCCTCCTAGCCAAACAGGCTTGGAAAGTGGCCACAGATGCCAAATTGGAGTGGGTGTCGATCATCAAAAGGAAATATTTACAACATCACTCTTTCCTAGACTCTGAGACTCCCCATAATGGTTCCCATTTCTGGAAATCCATCAGCCATACCAAGCAGCTCCTCCAATAGGGTTCTTGGTGGCACCTTGGTGATGGTAAGTCTATCGAATTTTGGAAATATGCATGGGCCAGGAAAGACCCCCTCATCAATGATCTTGATCTGATTCCTATCAAGCATCTCACTGATAGCAAGTATGGAAGCCAGGTTGTTGACTTCATCACTTTCGACCAAGGTGCCCGTAGATGGAAGCAGGTTAAGTTCAGAATCAAGAATGACACCATCAACAAAGGCCTAGCAAATATTCAGGATATTTTCAAAGCAAACTTCATCCCCTAGACTCTGAAGAAGGATGAACGTTGTTGGAAAGGTTCCAGTGATGGTAGCTTCACTGTCAAAGCGGCTTCCCAGATGTTGGAAATCCCTACCAGAGGCCATAAATGAGACAACAGTCAGACCCTTTCCAAAAGCATTTGGCTCAAGTCCCTGATCCTGAAAGTGGCCCATTTCTATTGGTTGGCTGCTCACAACAAAATTTTGACCACTGACAACCTTATCCGAAGAGGAGTAATGGTTCCCAATAGATGCTACCTCTGCTCTCAAGCATGGGAATCTACCCAACACCTTCTACTGGATTGTCCTTTTGCTGTGGGTGTTTTCTCCACCCTGATCAACATTTTCTAGGTCTATTGGACTCGGCCCAAGGTAGTTATGGATACTTTTATTCAATGGCCAACAACTTTCAAAAATCCTAGACTCAGATTCCTCTGGAGTTCCCTCCTCCACCATGTCGCCTGGAAGATATGGCTGGAACGTAATAATCGCATCTTCATGGAGGTCACCAGAAATCCTGAAGTTGTGGCCAACAGAGCTCTATCCTTGGCTATTGAAAATAGCAGCCTCATCCCCTGTGGTGACATCCCCAGATTTGGACTGGAAGCTTCCCTATTTGCTTCCCTCAGAATTCTAGTAGACTGTAGCAAAGTCCAGAATACTTGCAGCATCCACACCATGGCTAAATGGTCCCTCCCTCCGTAGGGATGGCTTAAGGCCAATTTCGATGGTGCCTCCAAAGGAAATCTAGGGTGAGCTGGAGCAGGAGGAGTCATCAGGGATCACACTGGTAGTATAATCAAGGCATTCTCCGAGAATCTTGGGACCCAAACCAATAATTACGTAGAAGCCAGAGCATTGTGGAGAAGCATTGAGATAAGCAAAGCCCTCCCCAAGCCAATCATCTTCGAAGGAGATTCCTCAGTGATCATTGGCCACATCATTAACAAGAGCACTGGGGGGAAGAATATTCAGAACATCATCCAAGACTATCAACTTTCTCTCAGTGGTAACTCTCATAATCAGATCATTCACGTGCTCAGGGAGGCTAATAAGGTGGCTGACATTCTTGCCAACAAAGTAGTTGATCAGACCACCCTGTTCGTATGGGAAGAAGACTTCCCGCATGATATCATCATCCAAGCCAACCAGGATGTTGACTCGTGACTTGCTAGGTAGTTTGTGCTACCTCCATCATGGTATTTTTTCAATACCCAAGGTGGATTGTCACTGCTTCAATCCTTTTAGCAAGGCTACCACCAAAGGTGGCTTTTGCCACCCAAACGGTGTTCGTTCAACACCCAAGGTGTTTCTAAACACCAAGCCCACTGAAGCTTTCTGTATGGTTGTTCGTGCAAAATTTTTGGCTCATGTTTTCCACCAGTGCCTTCCCACCTGGACTCTAACTTCGTAGTCAGTCTGTTTGAGCTGCCTTTTTTCCCCCCTCCACCTCAATCGCCACCCTTTGCGCTCGTCTCTCCACTCTCTTCCGTTGTGACCCTGTCATCTCGAGCCACGCTTGCACCATTTTTCCTATTGTTAGTCTCACGGTTTGGGGATTTTTCTTGAGTCCCCCACCTTTTGCTTCTTTATTTCGATCCAGGCGGTTCTCCCCCTCCCTATTTTTGCTAAGGTCTTTTCTTCCCATTCCTCTGTGCTTGCCAAAATATTTTCCCTAGCAAGCTCCCTTAGCCCTGGTTCGAATTGCTCCATGGCCATTCCAGAGCCTTCCAGCATGCAAATTGAGGGCGGGACCGCTGACCTGCTCGACGCCAAACACTTCATCAATTTCTTCAAGTTGTTCTCTGGCTATGAAGAGGAGGTGACCAGAGCCTTCATCGATTCTTGGAATGAAGGGGAAGTGCAGGTTCGTGGCATCCATTTTGAGGTAAGTGTCCACTCCATTTCTCAGATTTCTGGCATTCCGATTGAAGGCAGAGTGGTTCACCAAGATAGACATAACTTCAAAGAGGAAACTGATCAATTCCCTGATAAGGGAAAGAACCTCATTTGGGAAAATAAGGGAGTAGTTCGTTCTTCCCTGCCTCGCCCGTGGACCACGATAATTGTCCTCGTCCTCCAGTATGTCTCAATTGACAACCCTAACAAGCCCCTCCGAGCTTATAATCTTGCCCTGGTTAACCACCTATGCGATGTTCATCCTGTCAATATCCCGAACTTCCTCTTTCGATCCATCACCCTTGCCATCACCAATTTTAGAGAGAGTAAGTCCCCAAAACCCCCCACCACCAGGGGCTTTTTTTGGTTCTGTACAAGCATGCCCTAGCCCATCAGGTGTCTGGGTCTATGTCTTCTAAGTCCCAGTGCCCCGCTCGATCCTCCAGCTTCGTCCGCGTCGAAGTCTCCCACCACCCGAAGTTCCCCTCGGTTTCCCCTCCCCCGAAGCACTCCCCCCCTGATCAGGGCAAAGAAGGCTCGCCCCCTATCACTACTCCCAAAGAGGAAGGACGCCCTGGTAAACATCCCAGGCCCAAGAAAAAATCAGTTGGCCCCCTAAAAGTGCAGGAAATCCAAAATATTGAAATCCCCCAAGGCGAATGACCAACAACCAGACACTGAATTCATCAGTGATGACGAAGACAAGCATATTGTCAATGCCAAGGAATCGTTGTGGTCCATAGCCATCAAGAAAGCCAGTGACGCTGTCAGCCATCTTCAAGTGGCTGCCAATATCTACAGGGAAGGATGCGCCATGTTGTCCAATGCCATGGAAGAGATCAAAGAGTTCCCAACCCTGATAAAGACTCTCCTCACCTCTGATGATAGTGCACAATAGGGAAAGAACAGGGATTCCCAGTAACCTGGGAAGGTCGTCTGCAGGCAGCAGTGTTGTTGGGTTTTCTTTTGTCAAATATTGTAATAGTTATCTCTTTTCTATTTCGAAAGGCTATGGCCTTGTTTGGATTTTGTTGTATGAGGTTAAACCTCAGTTGGTTTTTGTCTGTAGCCTTGGAAAGGCACAATTGTCACTTTTTGCTACTGATGTAACAGGGACGGGACCCTTTAACCCGTAAAGCAATAAAAAAAATTTACCTACCAAAAAATTTTATAAAAGATCTAGAATATATTGTGTTGATAGAAAAAATACCTTTAAAAGATAAAATAGTATAAATGCCAAAACAATAATGAAGTAGTCCCAAATATATCATCTCAAAAGAACATTTAAGTCATAGCTTCATCTTTGAATCATTGTAGCAACAAATTTATAATAATCATATCATCATAAGAGAACTTGACAGCCAAGATATTTAGTGTAAATATATTTCTCACACTTTCAATGGTAAAATCCACAATCAAGAAAAAAATTACATACCTTCTTATACCATATTCATTATATTTGCTTAAGCCAAAATAAGGACTTGTTAAGTCTAAAAACTAATGGTGTGATTCCATCATGAAAAAAACCGAGTGTTTGTGATACAAATATCTTCTTAAATATTCCCATGAAGAAAATTACTCTTGATATTTATTAGATAAATCTACGATGAAATTATCACTAATGAATAGAATAATGTGAATGGAGTCGATTTATGCAACTAGAAGAAAAGCATAATTAGGCCATTATTGGGCAACTTTTTCTAAACATAAATAAATTTTAACTTTAAGAAGGTAAAAGTAATATATTCATTGAGAATTAAAAAAAAAGTATAATTTGACCAAAAGTTTAAAATGGATGGAAGGTTAAGGACATTTATTTTTATTAGAAAAGTAGCGAAGTTATCTTTATCTTTTTCTTTTTTGGTTAAAATATTTTAAAGAGGTAACAAATATTCATCCTCCCATATTTGAAATAAATAATAAGATATATAAAAAAAATGTATACATATTCTACATACTATAAATTTGAGCATAAATATATTTAGATATTTTAATATTAATAGTTTTATTATTTTTTTATTTTTCAGTACACAATTTTTTTTTAAATATTTGCCTAACTGCTTTTTTATATGAAGACTTATGAAATTTATGAAATTTTTACATGTATAAAACCTAGAAGAAGTAAGCTTGAGTTCTATTGTATTTACAATTTTTTTGGATATCAATTACCATCTTTTACATTTGCCTAACAAAAAAGAGTTTCTTTTTACTTTCAAACAAACTTTTAATAATAAATACATGATAAGCATACCTATAATAAAACTAAATGAAATCTATATTTAGAATCTACTTTCTAATACCTACCTATCCATAATTTTTCATTACAAATCATTTCACTCTATTTGATGTAAACATAAAAATTGTAGAAATTAACAATTCTAAATCCTACCATTTTTTATTTCATGATAATAACAACATAAAAAAGATACGTGTAAAATGAGAATTGGCAAATTCAAAAATAAATTATGAAAATATCCAAAATATCCAAGAGTATAATCCAATACATTTAGATAGTTAAATGTCTCATAATCCACTTAATGAGGGTAAGGTCTCCTAATGAACATCATATGACAAATAAGAAGAGATAACATAATTGATGATTTACATAATGTTGCACTCTAATTGTTTATGTCATGAATAGGCTACTGATCCATTTTTATGATTAAGGGGTAAATCAATTGTAACATATGTACCCATACCAAACAAATAAAATATAGTTATTAAAGTTATATCATGGTTGTTATGTACCCTCCATATTTGTGAAGATTTAATCAAAAAGCTATTTTTTTAAAGAATATATTTTTGTTTGCATGTCCTATGCTTCTTTAGAATTTATCCTTCTATATCATCAACAAATCTTGCAACTATCGCTTCAATAGGATCTTATGTGACATCTACAATATTGTTTCGAGTTCAAACTCCAAATGTCCTCCTTAACCTAGATATAAAATTACTAATTAGGATTGCACCTTATTACCTAGAACCTATTTAAGACTAAAAATATAAAAATATAGTTTATTTTGGATGTAGGTAGAAGATCTAATTGGTATTCCACCTCTCCAATTCAATGAACTACTTTATATTGTCCATAAAATTTTCAGACCAGCTTCTATTTTATCTTTTTATTAAGAGATGCCTATTTTTATAGATAAAGACTAAGGAAAACCATGTTGCCTAACTCAAACTAAATTCCTAACCTATGCTAATCTATTTGTTAGTTTATTTGACTTTAAGCTTATAAAAATTATACCCAATTACTACAATTACCTATATTTGTTGTAGGAGGTTATCTATATCTTTCACCTTGGAACATCCTAGTAGTTAATAATTCAATGATGGGTTTTTTAATCCATATAATGACTCAAATAGGTATATCCTGGTGGAGAAGTGCTACAAATTGTATACCACCATTCAATTAGAGGAAACCACTTAACCCATTGATACTTGGAAAACACCTTAAATAAATTCTTAAACATTTATACATAATATGTATTTGCCCATCTATTTAAGGATGATAGTTTGAGATAAATTTGGTTTGGGTTTGATTAATATGAAAAATCCTTCTATAAGTTAGAGCATATGTGATCTCTATAAGAGATAATGGTCATAGGCATGTAATGTAATTTAAAATTTTGATCCAAAAATACCTTAGCTAACTTGGTTGTTATGAATGGATGTTGAAATACACGAAGATATGTGTACTTGAGAAGTTGATATACAACCCTAAAAACACCATTTTAATTGATTTAGAAGGTTCTTCAACAAAGCCCATAGAAATATTTTTAAAAATCGGTAACATTTGTAAAAATCATGGGGATTTGATAATTTATTCTTTGTTTCTTTTTGTAGATTTTACATTCTTATGCATTTTTTTAAATACTTTTCCATTTTATTCCAAAAGTCTATTATTTTACTATTTAATACATTTAAAAAAACTCAGAATGTCCTACAAATAAATATGCATGAACTCTTGGAGGATATTATCCTTTAACATTAAGGATTTAATCAAGAAAATTTTACCCTCGTTTTAAAAATATTTCCTTCCCATGACTAATTTTGGCCTCATGATATTCCATATTTTGAATTTTTTTTATTTAGTCTTCTATTCGTCCCTAAATTACTCAATCAACATAATTATGGGGAAATATATAGCATGAACAATAGCCAAATATTCATATTTTTAAAAGAGAGCACTGACTACCAAATTTCTCCCTTTTTATATTTGATCCTAAAATCATAGCCCAATAATTTCATTACCCATTTGTATTGTTTTGGATAAGACAATCATTACTCCAAAAATAATTTGAGGATGCTATCATTAATTATAATCTTGAAATATCTACCTATCATATAAGGCTTCTTTTTCTCAATTGCATATAATATTTTCATCACCTCCTTTCTTATAAATTCACTTGTCTAGATTTTTCATAAATAATATTTTGATATCAAAATCCAAATTGTAACTATTATGCATCAATACTGCACCAATGCCTATTTCTGTAACATTACACTCTATGATAAATGGTTTGCTAAAGTTTAGAATAACTAAAGTTGGATTTGAACACAAATTATTTTAAGGAATTGATGTACTTTATAATTTCATCTATCCAAGTGAATGCATCCTTCTTTGTAAGTGTTTTTAATAGCATTGTAATTTTCTTATAATATTCATAACTTTTGATTATATTTTATGAGGTTTAGAAATCTCTTAAGACTCTTAAGGATGTTTAGAAGAGAGAAATATCACATTACCTTAATTTTATTGGGATCCACTTTCACACCTTTCCTAGTCATAATGTGACCCAAATATTCTATTTCAAAAACTCTAAAGAAGCATTCAAACCTCTTAAGAAACAATTACCTCTTTTTGAATATGTGAATTAATTGTTCTACATGTTATAAATGCTCTTCTTATATTTTGTTGTAGATGAAAATGTGTTAGGACCCCATCCTAACACTATGATGTAATAACCCTTACTGAATGTGGGGGACACCCATGATAATGTTTTGTAATATTTTGTAATAGTTGTGGCTCTAGAAGTACCTAGACAAGTGGTGCCATTATATGTAATTGTTATCAAGAATGTAACTATTTTGTAGGTAGAGATTCTAGCTCGGGTGGCATTTTGCATGTAAGCCAACCTTGAGAGTTAGGTGGGAGATGAAATATTTAAAACTATGAGGGGTAGGAATGAATGTATATTTTTGCATAATTGAATGAAAGTATTGAAGGAGGTTGCCCCCTTGAAGTGGCCTATGATCTTGTGTTACTTTGTGAGATTGTTTCATTTCTGCACTTATATTTCGTATTGCAATATCTTGTGTTTCATGCATTTATGTTTTATTGCAATATTTTTGTGATTGTGTTGATTTTAATGAGAAGGTTCCTAACAAGTGGTATCAGAGCACTTTCTAGGGTCGTGTTCTATTGTGACTATGATAGTTTCTGCCATTCTGACTATTAGGTATAAGATTTCATGTTTTTTTTTTTCGCTAGTTTCCTTATTTTTTAAAAACATAAAAAATTTAGCCTTTGTTTTTCTGCATTAGTTTATTAGGTTAGAAACCTTGTGTTGGGGGTTTTAAAATATCATGGAGGAGTTGTCATTATTGGCTAAGCTAGATTACTCGTAAAGCATCTAGTGAAGTGAGGGGCGATCAGGCTCCAATACCTAGGCCTCAAACAACACCCATCTATGAAATTGAGCTCCCACGTATCTTTGGGTATATCGGGAGATCCCCTAGGATTAGGAGAAACCTTTAGCCCTTAGGAATATTTTTGGCCTTGTATTATCCATAGTACACTAGACACAACATCCAAGAAGATCACCCTCCCATACTGATAGAGAGGCAGGTAGTGTGCTCAAGGGTATGCATGGAATCCTCCTTGAGTAGTGGCCTAAAATATTGGTTTGAGCACTATCATTCATCACTACGGTATAACAAAGGGCCTATGGGTAGTACATACACCCTGGCTTAGAATACCCTATTGTGTTGAATATCAAACCTGCAAAAAAAATCATGTTCTATGAATATTGAACCTGTCACCATAACCCTACCATAAAAATTGAGCATACGAAGAAGACATCCCTATTCTAGAATTACTACATGAAAATAGTCAAAAGAAATTATAGAAGAACATAATAGTCAAGATAAAAATTGCTAGAGTAAAAAATAGTGGGAACAGGGTGGTTAGTGTTAGTAACAGTCAGGATATTCAGTTAGTAATAGTCAATACATGATCATCAGTTATCGATGTCAATAATAGTTACCTGTGATAATCAAAATTTAAAATAGACAAGGAATAGCCCATGATAGAGTCAGACTAGATAATTGATAGAATAGTGTCAGGATTGGTTGATAGTATCAGTAGTCAGAGCAAAGTCAGACTAGATAGATGACAACATAATGTTAGGATTGATCAGTAGTCAGAACAAATAGTATAGAGTATCATAAGAGGTTGGTCGACAAAAAACCTATTTTTTGAACCAAGCCTCTAGGAGGAAAACTGACAACACTAGCAACCTTGATAATAAATATATTTTAGGGTGTCCAAAACTAGTGTTGTGGTATATAGCTCATTGTGACCATATTTTTGAGTTGATCATTTTGATATATAGCACCCAAACCACTTTTTGGGCTCCTTACTAAAAATAGTAACCCTTGAAATCAAATTTCTATTTTTAGTAAGAATTAACAATAGGTCATAACTCTTAGAACATGGCTTTAAGTACTCGACAACAAGAATTAGAGGCACAAATTGCTAAGCAAGTGGATCATATGGGCAAACAATTAGGGTCCCAATTAGCCAACAACTTAGAAGAGATAAAGACAACTCAAAATTTCTATGATTCTATGAATTTGGTCACCAAGACACAAAGGGAAATGAAGGTAAAATTGGATAGTCATCTCTCTACTGATTCCCTCTCACAAGATAGATTGGATCATCAGGATCAACAAGATACAAGTACAAGTCACCACCAATGGAATGTACAAAATAATAATGGATTTAAGTTGCCTAAATTAGACTTTCCAAAATTTGATGGAAAAGATCCTGAGGGGTGGATCTGTAAGGCAGAACAATATTTTAGTCTTCATAATGTCCCATGCTACATGCATTTGATAATTGCCTCTTTCAACTTTGAATCAGATGCACTACATTGGTTTTAGTGGCTTAGGAAGGCCAAACCTGATCTTTCTTGGTAGGAATTTGAGCAACATCTACTCACTCGCTTTGGTCCTAGTGAGTTTGAATATTTTATAGGAGCTCTTTCTAAACTTAGACAAACTTCAATCGTTTGAGAGTATCAAACTCAATTTGAAAAATTGGCCAATCATACTACTAGTTTAAATGTCACCTTCTTTCAAAGTTGTTTTGTGAGTGGTTTGAAGGATGACATTAGGGTTGAGGTTAAAATGTTGAGACCCCAAACATTACAATAGGCAATAAATTTGGCTAGATTGGTAGAAGATAAATTCAAGGCCCAAGGATGCACCTCTAAATTTCCTCAATCTCGGCCACCTTTTTTATCCAAGCCTATGATAAGTCCTACCACTAAATCTCCAACCATAAAAAAAATTGACTCACAAAGAGATGGAGACCAGAAGGGCCCAAGGGCTATGCTATAATTGTGATGAAAAGTATTCCCCAGGGCACAAGTGTGTGCAGAAAAAATTGTATCTTCTGGATATGGATGAGACACCAACCGCAGAATATTTAGAGGAAGAAGAGGATCCACAAGAGGTAAAAACCACAGAACAGACCAAAGTTCCAGAGGAATCCCAACCAGAAATATTAGTGCATGCTTTAGCAGGAGTATCAACTCCCCAAATGATGAAAGTCATCGGATACTTCAAGGGACAAAGGGTCATCATTCTTATTGACTCTGGCAGTACACATAACTTTATTGATCCATGTGTGGCCAAATAGGGAAATTATTACATTACTACGTGCAATTCCTTTGAAGTCATGATTGCTAATGGAGGCACCCTACCATGCAAAGGAAAATGTTGTAATGTCAAACTCCAAATTGGGGAATATAATCTCAAGATAGACATGTTTTCCCTACCATTAGGTGGGTGTGATATAGTTTTGGGAGCATAATGGTTGTGGATGTTAGGTCCAATTTTATGGGATTTTTTTGAGCTATGGATGAAGTTTAGTCAAGAAGGAACCAAATATACCTTACATGGCATGACAACTAGTGCAACTCAATTTATTTCTACCCATAAGATGAAAAAGTTATAAAAGTCCTCTCATGGAGTGGTGGCACAAATTTTTGCTATCGATGCTTCCAAGGAAGGGGAAAAGGACCATTCAATGCAACTACAGGGTTTATTGAACAAATATGCTCAATTTTTTGAGGAACCCAAGGGACTACCTCCTCATCACTCTCATGACCATGCCATTCAGATTTTTCTAGTAGTCTTCCACCAAATGTTCATCCCTATAAGTATCCTTATGCTCAAAAGTCTAAAATTGAGAAAATAGTTCAAGAGCTTCATGTTGTCGGGGTTATCTATTCTAGTGTTAGTCCTTATTCTTCTCTATGTTATTAGTATGAAAAAGGATGGCACTTGGTGCTTGTGTGTGGATTATCGAGACCTCAATAAGATCACTATTAAAGATAAATTTCCTATTCCAGTGATTGATGAATTACTTGATGAGTTGCATGGGGCTCAATACTTTTCCAAGTTGGATTTACGATCAAGGTATCATCAAATTTGAATCAAAGATGAGGACATTCCAAAAATAACTTTCAAAACTCATGAAGGGCATTATGAATTCTTGGTTATGCCATTTGGATTAACCAATGCACCTTCTACCTTCCAGAGTTTGATGAACTCCATTTTTTACCCTTTCCTTCACAAATTCATTTTAGTCTTTTTTGATGATATATTGATTTACAGCCATTCATGGGAAGAGCATCTTCAACACTTAGATCAAGCACTCAAATTTTATCTGACAATCAGCTCTATGCAAAGAAGTCCAAATGTTCTTTTGGCCAACAAGAGGTTGAATACTTGGGTCACATCGTCACTAAGGATGGAGTTCATGTTGATCCCAAGAAAATTTAGGTTGTTCAAGATTGGCCTAAGCCTCATACCCTCAAGGGACTTCATGGTTTTTTGGGACTCATTAGATATTACAAGAAATTTGTGAAGAATTATGGAAAGATAGTGGCTCCCTTGACAACCATGCTGAGGAAGAATTCTTTTATGTGGACAAAACCTGCAAAAAAGGCTTTTGTAGATTTGAAGCATGCCATGACCACTACCCTTATGTTAGCAATGCCTGATTTCTCTAAACATTTTGTCATTGAAAGTGATGCATCTAGAAATGGTCTTGGGGAGATTTTAATGCAAGAAGGTAGACCTTTGGCCTTCACTAGCAAAGCACTCTCAGGCAAGAATTTGGGCAAGTCTACTTATGAGAAGGAAATGCTTACCATTTTACATGTGGTCAGTCATTGGTAACCATATCTCATTGGGAGACATTTTTCCATCAAGACTGATCATTAGAGTCTCAAATATTTCTTAGAACAAAGGGTGGCCACACCAGAACAACAAAAATGAGTCTCTAAATTGTTGGGTTATGACTATGACATCACCTATAATAAGGGTAAGGAGAACATGGTGGTGGATGCCTTGTCTCAACTACATGAAGAACAGGAAATGCTCCATGCTATATCCACACCACATCCTCAGTGGATTCATCAACTCCATGAGGAACTGATCAAGGACTCCTCTTTGCAAACTTTCATTCACAAACTTCAAGCAGATCCTCATTCATACCCTAGATATACTTGGGATGGTCAAGATTTATGGTACCATGACCGTCTTGTTGTACCCCATCAATCACAAATAAAGAACCTCATCCTACAAGAGATGCATGCTTCCCTAATAGCTAGCCATTTAGGGTTTCTCAAAACCTATACAAGGACCAAGCATACCTTCTTCTAGAGGGGAATGAAAAAGGATATTCATACTTTTGTGGTTGAATGTGATCATTGCCAATGTATGAAAGGGGAAAATGTGTGTTCCCCTGGTACCCTTCAACCCTTGATTCCTGAACAATTTTGGATAGATATTTCTATGGATTTCATTGAAGGGTTACCTAAATCTAGAGGAAAATTGATTATTTTGGTGGTAGTGGATCGTCTTACGAAGTATGCTCATTTATGTTCCCTATCCCACCCATACACCACCTTCGTTGTTGCTCAAATCTTTCTAGACTCCATCTTTCATCTCCATGGAATGCCTAAATCCATTATCTCTGATAGGGATCCTACCTTCACTAGTCATTTTGGCAAGAATTGTTCAAGTTGCAAGGAACACAACTCAAGATGAGTTCGACCTATCATCCTCAAACTGATGGCCAAACTAAAATTGTGAATAAATGCTTGGAAATATACCTACATTGCTTCACCTCTGAACATCCTACACAATGGGCCAAGTGGCTTCCTTTGGTCGAATGGTGGTATAACACAACATATCACACTGCCACTAAGGTGAGTCCATTTGAAGCAGTCTATGGTTATCCTCCTCCAACACCATATTCTTACATTCTAGGTAGTTCCAAGGTTCAAGTTGTAGATTCCACTCTTTTCCAATGTGATTCCATTATTCACCAACTCAAGGTCAATCTAGACTTGGCTCAGAACCGTATGAAACAACAAGCTGATCAACACCACACTAAATGTAGCTTTGAAGTTGGAGACATGGTTTTTCTTCACCTACAACCATACAAATAGTCCTCACTCCAACTTTGTGGTTGTTGTAGCACAAGGGTGTAGTATTCCTGGAGGGGGAGGTGATTTAGAAGGTGTGGGAATGATTTCCAAGGTTTTGGAACAATCTTACCCAAATCATACAGGGTGTACGGTTTGCTTTGTACGACTTGTCAATCTTGCAAAACTGCTTGTACGATCACCAAATCGTACAGTTGTATGATCCAAATCATACAAAACTGTAGCTTGTATGATTTTCCACTTAGTCAATTCACCAAAAATGGTTTTGTAACCCAAATCGATCAGTTTTGTAATCGATTTCTTCGAAACACCAAAATTTCCATAAATGGCAAGTTTTATCATGCAAGTTTACTTCCAAATTAGGAAAATGATTGGTTGTACGGTCTCTTGTATGATTTGCATAAACCCTTGCTGAATAATTCATTCACTAATTTGGAAATTTACACCACAGATCTCTTCAAGACAAGTTTTGGGATGATTTCCTATTGCAATTGTTAACTTTCCTTCCAACATGCAAACCCTAATTCAATAGCATTGAATTATTATCATCACCAACATTTCCAAAAATCATACAACTGACATATGACATCTCTATACAGCCATAATTCATCATGCAATCATTCCTCACTCTCACATCAGGGTCGTAGGAACATCAGAAGCCATTTCCATTGTAATTCCATCAATCTAACATAGCAATTTAGTCATTCAACACATAATCTACAACATGCAATAATAATAACACACAATGGAATTCACATGCACTCAACAATGGACATCAATGGACTCAACAATGGACATCAACAATGAATACATTCAACAACATGGAAATCCTACCATGAACAACCAAGAACTTATCAATGAATGAAACCTCAATGAACAACCTAAAAAATTGAATGGGGGGCTATATAATGCATGCCTAGGCCATTCCAAAGTGGTTCCTGAGACATCACATTACTTACAACTGCCATCCCGAATTATCTCAAAATAATTAATTACAAGGTTTTACTAAGTCTAATTTGATTTTTATCAAATTCATCCCAAATGCACATTTCACCTAATTTCATTGACATTTCAAGTTGTACATTTGCAACCTTGTACATTTACACCTACTTGTACATTTTGACCACTTGTACATTTTAATCAAAATTGACAAAACTGAGCAAAATTATGCAAATCCAATAATCATTTCTTCTTCTTCTAGGAGGTGGATTTGTTGCCTACATCTACCCTCCCCTTTAAATCAGTCGGTGTCCTCATCGACTCAGTATTCTTGGTCTTGGATGATGGATCTTGTTGGTACTCATCAAGTTGAAGATGAAGAGCAACACACTCATCCTTCAATCGAGCTGCATAGTTACTGACTTCTAGAGCTTTTAACCCATATGTATTGGCCTTCTCTTCTGTAGTAGCCAAAAGTTCAGCTAGCTCCTTCTCTCACTTGGATGCTCCCTTGCATAACTTCTCTATCAACATTGCTTCCATTCTGGATGCTACGGTTAACTCCTCATTATTTTTTGCAATAACCTATAGATTCTAGTGAATATCAGCTTCACAAGCGAAAATGTGCTCATCCTTAGCCCGTAATTGTACCTTATGATCCATGATCATCTCATTGTAACGCTTGGCATCTGTGTCCATCTCTACAATCTTGTGATCTTTCACTTGTAGTTGTTCTATAACCTCCTTCAACTGGTTTTCTTGTTTGGCCAATTGTTCATTTTATGTTACCAATTGTGCTTCTAACTACTTCATATGCTCTTTCACTTGCTGAATCACATGCTACTTTTCCTCCTCTTATGAGCATAGCTTATCTTCATAAGCCTGCTTGATGTCATTCCATTCTGCTTCTACCTTCTTCAATATTTCCTTGGCCTTAGTCTTGCTACATACTAGTTCTTCTTCCATCATAGCCATTTCTTTTTGAGTAGCCTCCACTTCTTCCCTTTGTGCTTCCTTGGCTTGATAAATCTGTTCAAGACCCAAGCTAAGCCACTCAATCCAATATGTCAGGAAATTCAATTTCCTCAAGGTGAAGGCCAATTCTAAAGGTACTCTTCAAAATTTTGTACCCAGTGTATTCAATGGACAAGTCTGACATGTTGCCCTATCCAAGTACATGCGTGGATACTCATGGTAATTTGTCTTCACTCCCTCTAGTAAATCATCTCTTCCTAACATCATAGTTACCTCTCCCCTAGGTAACAACCATGGGTGTTGTGCATGAATCTATGCTATCTACCTGGTATGATCTTCATTGCACACCCACTCCACAATCTTCTCCAATTCAGTGAAGGTTTGCTCCCTCCACTATTTCAACTGTCCAACACCACCAATACAAAATTGCAACCTAGCATTGGTGAACATTTCACTAGCTTGTTGGAAGAAGTGCTCCACCTGTCCATCTATGTCATCTCCATCATTTCCTAGAGTACCGAACTGAGGTACTTCAAACAAGAAGCTTGTATGAAGCCTTACATCCTTCTCCTATGGTGGAGTTTGTTCTTCCTCTTCCTCTTCTTATGGATTTGAACTTCCTCCAACTTCTTTGATCGCACTAGCTACTCTCCCTTCTTGTAGCAGAATGTGTGCTACTATCTTGTTTATCTTCTTCTTCATTAGGTGATCTGATCTCCTCAACATTGATGATCTCCTGTAGAGGTTGTTGCTCTATTACTAGTGCTTGGACTTCCTCTTGTGGGTTAGGTAAGTCCTCCTATTGCATTTCTACCAACCCTTCATCTTGTGGGTTCGGTTGCACTCCCCTTAGTGCTGCAACTATCAGATTTGGATCAAACTCTTCTAGTGGTGGTTGTGTGCTTGCTTGCTCTTATTGACTATTGCCACCTCGCATCACAATATTTATCTGAGGCTTCTTCTTCCCTTAGGATTCATCAAATGGAACTTCCACCACTACTTTTGCTTTTGAGGTTGGTGGTACCATTGTTCTTCCTACCAAATATTTGGATGAATCCAAAAAATTAAAATCCATGGTCTGAAGCAATGTCGGAGATCCCATTACTCCTCCCACTTCTTCCATACTAGGTATATTAAAATTTAGCAAATCCAACCCTTTCGAGTCTGAGTGCCCTTCCTCTGGATTAACTGGCATAGGCTTGGGTTGCTCTTTCTACATGAGATTCTTCACATTCATCTATCTCTCCCATTGCCTACATGTTCAAATATTTACAAGATTAGATTGTCATTCTACTATCTCCTCCTCTTCACAAGATGGTGGTTGCTCCTACAGTTGTTGGTCTAGTGCCTACTATTCCAAGGTAGGTTCCAACTATCTTCATATTTTCCTCCTAGGATGAACATCCTCATCAGATGTAGTCTCAACCTCTTCCTACATCAGAGGTATTATCTACTTTGTAGCTTTCTTCACCTTAGATTTCTCTAGAGTCACCTTCGATAGAGGCATAGTCTTTACCCATCATAGTATGGTAGGTTGATCTAGTGATAATTCTTGAGGTTGTGTCCTACTAGGAAAAGAAATGCCCATTTTAGATACTACATCTAACAAAAGAGCAATGGCATGAAAAGTCATGGTAAAGGTCTTTCTCTTGGTTGTCAATAACTTTTGAATTCATTGCTCCAAATAGGTTCCCCAATCATACTTCACCCCCTTGGAGATACCTTCCACATACTGTGCCATCCAGATCGGCATCTCAAAAGCCTGTGATTCCCCTGACACGCGAGCCATGACAATATTCATTGCACATGCCAATTCATCATTCTTCAACTGACTCTACTTGATTCCATGACTTCCAAAACCAGAAATCTTAGCTACAATAGGTGACTTCATAGATGTGAGTGTCGTAATCAACCTGTGAGCCTCAATTGGATCGACCATCTTCTTCAAAATTAAAATTCCCTCCTTGGGCAATCTGAATGTTCTTCAAAATACCTCCATCAAAAACTCCACCTTAATGTGTCGATTACCTACTCTCACAAAGGTGTGATTCTCAATGGGTTCGTATGACTGAACAATTTGTAACAAGTATTCATTGAAGAATACTTTATCCTGTGGTGGGATTTGCGTGATGATGCTCACTCCAACCTTCTTCAATGTAAGCTTCAATGGATGCTTGTCCTCATTCTTGTCCCACCATTTCTGATAAAATTCTATTATCAACTATCCAAAAGTGATATCATTGATATCCACTTGCTCTTCTTCTACTTCATTGAGCAACTCATCCTATTTTTCTAGGGTAGCTTCCCGATGAATTTCACTATGAAGCTCCCATTAGTGTGCCCTTGGTGGCTCCATATCCTCTCTCCAAAATTGTAGTGGTGCACTACCTCTACCACCATGCCAATATCTCTGACCTCTCCATGGCCTATACCCTCTCCCTCTCCAAGGATGATTACCATGCCTCCCATGTGACTGAAATTATCACCCTTGGTCTTGAATGGGGTAAACTATGTTAGATCGCCTAGGCCATGAATCTCGCTGGTGTAGTGGTCCTGGTGATATTTCCACCCTAGTTGCTACAATGCGATCAAAATGAGCTTGAAACTCTCACCTGGAGCTCATGCTTCTACCATAGTCGAGTTGAAACCACGTTCGCACAATCTCTGGTCAACTTGGTAAATCAAGACAACTCAGCACAAATGGCTCCAAAATCCATACAAATACTTCCAAAATGTACAAAGACTACTAGAAATTATACAATGCCTCTACCAATCATACATGTACATTTTGAAATCGTACAATCAACTACCAATTTGTACAGCTCTACCCGAAACCGTTCAACTGCACCCGATTTCGTACAACTTCACCAAATCGTACAATTGGAGCTCTAAATCATACAATATCACCTATAAATCATACAAGCAACCCCAAATCATACAAGGGTATCTCCCTTCCATACAATCATGTCAGAATCTATACAACTACAAAAAATTCGTATGATTACCTCTGAATTGCACAAATTGGGTCCTTAGAAGCCCTAAAATTGTACAATCTATCCCAAAATCGTACAATCATACCTCCAAATCATACAAACAACCCTAGAAAACTTCACTTGGCTAAAAACACATGTTTTTATCAAACTGGTATGATTTTTGGAATACCCATTTGCTAAAAGTGTGCAATCTTCCTTTTCGATGCAATTCTGATGCAGTTGTGCAATTTCTCCTTCAATCGGTGCAATTTCTCTCCAAGATAAATTTTTTGGACAATATGGCAACATTGTATGACCATCCTTTTATGATTTTCCACACATGCAAAGTCAAAGAAATCATCTTTTGCTTTTATGGTTGATTTCCTGCACTAGGGTTTGCCATTTTACCTCCTAGCAATTCCCGCACTTCAACTATTTTTAAAAAATCAAACCCTAGCCATGATTTTTCTGAAATAAGGGTTTCCTTTGGTGCCTCCCTACTTCAAACCCTTATTTTTACAACAACTTTTCTCCACCTGCAACATGATCTCTGAAATTAACTCAACTTTTCTAGAGTAAAACCCTGTGTTGGCTGCTTTTTCCCAATCTGGTTTGCTTTTTCGAAAACAAAAATTCTTGTGGTGCAAATCTGAAATGGGTCATGAAAAATTGCTAGCAAAGTGGTGAATTTCAAATGCCCATATGGAAAAATTTCTTTGGTTACACCCTTTTTGCTTTCGAATTCTCTGAATTCTAGTGTTGCATGTGTACGATTTGCAAGCGGGAAAAAGAAATTTTGCATGGTGCCTTGCTTTTTATAATTTTTGAAACCCTAACATCTCATTGCATGAAATTTTGCCACCTTAACCTCCCTTGCATGTAAATTTATCCTTTTGTATGGATGATTGACAACTCATCTTCCTTTGTGCATGTGATTTTATCTTTTTCTTATTTTTTGTCCTTTTTCATTTTTATCCTTTTTTATTTTATTTTTTTTTTATTTTTTCAGAAGGGGTCACCATTTCTAGTTTTCAACCATCTTCCATCCTAATTGCATCCCGAGGGATTTTCACAATTAAGATAATTTTCTATTTTTTATATATCCTATCAACTTACCATCGCGAGAATCATACAATGACATTCACTTGTACGATCCCCTCAGTTGACTCATCGGTTGGGGGTCCCACTTCTACATTGTGAGTAATCACATCATTAGGTGCCAACCGATCATTTGAATGATCCCTTCCTACTTGCAGGGTTGTACCATTTACTATCCTCTCATTGCCATGTGTACAATTTGGGATTGTACAATTACAAGTTGTAGGACTTCCTATTGGCAATACTTCATTTCATCATTCAGGTGATTGATCATGAGGTAGGGGTGCTCTTACTGCTCTACTATCATTTGAGTGACTCCTCCACCTATCTCCTCAGATCAAATTAGCTTCCAAACTTGGTGAATGAATCCTTTGTCATCCTTGACTTCCTTCATCTGCAAAGTGTACTCTTCCCCTACTAGCAAGTCCTCTTCCTTGCATATGTCTTCCATGACCTAGTCCTCTCGACACAAGATCTCTTCGAACATTAAATGGGACTTCTCTTCCCTGAAGCAATCCTCTTCCAGCTTCAATTCTTCTTGGTCCTTGTCAGATCAATGGTGGTCATCCAAGTGGGTATCTTCCTATAAGGTTTGATACATACCCTCTCAACCAGGGGATACCTTGCAGATTCCTGGTCCAATTCAAATAGGCCAATGGTGTATCTCTTGACCATCTAGGAGTAGGAGGTCAGATCCTCCCTCATCCTCTACCTCCTCTAGGTGAGACATCCCAATTACTCCTTCCAATATTTAGTGGATGTACTCCTCCTCCATGGCCTCGCTGCTACCTTGGGGATCCTTGTTGGTTCATTCCTCCCCTTTCTCGAGTACCAGGAGTTATATCCACCAATTCTATGTTGGCCAAGTGGCCTTCATTTCTTTGCACTCTGGGTGACAACTATTGTAGTGCTCATATTCGATGATCTACATGTGATAACCGATATGTCCATCATCTTTCCTCAAAGCATCATTGTGGAGATAAGGTTGCCAGGGTTTCCCTATATGCTTCTAAAAATTTAGACTCAGAACTAGAATCATTACGATCATCATCCCTTTGTTCTGACCAATCTATTAGTAAATTCATTATCCTTTGAAGTCTCCTCACTTCCCTTCTTTGTCATCTCAGCTATCGATAGGCTATTGCATAGGTCTCAGGGTCAGGACGAGCATGAGGTTCCTATGGTCACCTTAAGAAGTCATCACCACTACTATCTGGACTATCATCTCTTACTAACCAAGGCATACCTCTATCACTAGATTCACTTGAATCCTCATGTACATTACCTTGTGGTTCAGGTGATGTAATATCTTCTTTGATTTCTCACCAAACTATCTCTGCAACTTCTTCTATTATTGGTGGGTCATTCATCATGCCATGTGGTGTTATCTATAGTCCTCTTCCCTCACTAGTGCTTGCACCCTCATGGTGTGTACCACTTACTTGTGATGTCACCTCATGTTCATCTCCTCTAACTTCTAATTCTCATAACCTAGCTATCCTTTGCTCATCCAACCTTTGCATCATCTCATCCAAATCTTGGATAGTTTATTCATGGAGTCTTGCAGTATGACCTTGCAATATTTCATACTCCTCTTGCAATTATTGGATCTGATATCACATCCTTTGCTGCAATAATCCTATCTAAGCTAACGAAGTAAGTTTGATGAGATCTTCATCCATAGTTTCATTTTCGTTCCTCTCTAGAACTTCCATATCAAAGGTATATATCCTATCTTTATATCATACCATTAGTCATATCCTTCATCGACCTTCTATTTGTTGAGGTAGTTCTCTACGCTCCAACTATGGGTACACAATTCCCTACTCTAATTGGGTTGCTAATGGTACTACTTCTTGGTTCCTTCTCTCATTTGGAGGAATCCATTCTTTATCTTCTTCTTCAATCCATTCAGTCTCGTCTATGAACCTTACATGTACTCGCATCCTTCTTCTCTCACTGGGTCGAGGTACCAATTCTTGTTGTTTGATGATTGGCCTTGTCTCCTCCCCTTCTACAAATAGGCATGCAAGTCCCATGTTAGGGTCCTCCCATAATGGACCTTGAGTTCTTCTCTATGGTTCATCGGACTGAGCTTCCTCCATCTTCTTTCAATTTCCTCTAAAGAAATAAATAGACACTACACTTTATAAGGCTTCAAATTTGAGCCATTCACAGTGTCAAGCACCTCGGTTCCATTCAAATTTTGTAGTTTGACTACCCCATTATCCATCACTTCCATAACTTGAAAGGGACCAAGCCACAAGGTCTTCAACTTCCTTGGCTTGATTTCCCATTTCCCATTAAATTTTAGAACTAAGTCACCTTGCTTAAGTTCTAATTTTTAAAGGTGCTTATCATGCCATAACTTCCTTCTCTTCTAGGCCACTTTGATCACCCACTATGCCATGACTCTTCTCTCATCCAACTTGATTAGTGTCGCTAGTCTTTCCTCTAGACTTTCTTGGTCACCTAAGTGATGCTCCATAACTACCCGTAAACTTGGTACCAAGAACTCCACTAGCACTACTACCTCCTGACCATACATTAACTGAAATGGTGTATGGTCTATCATTGGTTTAAAGGTGGTTCGATATACCCAAAGAATAGATGGTAACCTTTCCTCCCAATCTGCTCCTTCTATCCCATAGGTTTTGTACAAGGTTGACACTAGGACTTTGTTAGTTGCCTCCACCTACCCATTGGCTCTAGGGTAATATGGACTAGACAAAGAATGCAAAATCCTGAAATCAATCATCAACTTTTTGATAATCTCATTCACAAAGTGTCCTCCCCGATCACTTGTTATTTGTAGTGGAATACCGAATCTTGTAATCACTTGTTCATACAAGAATCGAGTTGTACTCTTTGTCGTGTTATCTGGTAGCACTCTTGCTTTGACCCATTTTGTTAGGTATTCAGTAGCTACCATGATGTATCGAAATTTCTACCTATGGGTAGTTTTTAATGGTCCAACAAAGTCCAACCCCCATATTTCAAATAACTCCTAGGGTTGCGATGGATGCAAGGGCATAAAGTCTCATTGTACTGGTTTCCCTTGCTCTTTGGCAAGTATCACATGCTCGTACATATTCTTTTGCATCATTGTACAGCGTGGGCCACCATAATCCTGCTACTAGTACTTTTCGAGTAGTGGTGTCTGGCCCCATGTGTCCTCCTGCCAAACCTTCATGAGCTTCTCTCAATGTCACTTTAACTTCCTCGTCCATCACACATCTTCGTAGGATACCATCAACACCCATTTTGTACAACAATCCAGCTATCAACTGAAAATGTGTTGACTTCATGATTACCTTCTTCTTTTATTGTTGTCAGATCTTGTGGCAACTCACCTGTGGATAAGTATTGACCAATCAACTTGTACCAAGATGGAACAATGTTAATTGCAAATAACTATGCATCAGGGAATTCATCTAGAATCCCCATCCCTGCAGGCTCTCCTGATCGTATTCGAGATAACTGGTCTGCAATCACATGCTTCTTACCAGGTCAAACTACTACTCGAAATACGAATTCTTGTAAAGTGACGAGCCACCTGCTGACCCATCCTTGTATGACTGGCTTATTTATCAGGTACAACAAAGCCTGATGATCTACATAGAAAGCAAAAGGGTTTGCCAATAGGTAATGCCTAAATTTTTGTACGACATATACCATCCCTAAAGCTTCTCACTCTATTGTACTATAATTCCTCTCTACTCGTGACAATAGGTGACTTGCAAAAAAGATAGGCTGATCTAGCCTAAACTATCCTTCTTGAGCTAATGCACATCCAATCACAAAGTTTGAGGTATCGATATGGACATGGAATTCCTTATCCCAATTAGGGAACACCAAAATGGGACTACTGACAAGTTTAGCTTTCAATTCTTCAAAAGCTCCTTGGTGCTCCTCCGTCCATCTGAAAGGAACATTCTTCTTAGTCAAAGAATCCAATGGGTAGGACACATGTGCATAGTTCCTGATGAACCTTCGATAGTATCCCATGGATCCAAGGAAGGTTTTTAATGAGCTCACATCATATGGCTCCTCCATGTGTAATATAACATGAATTTTATCAAGATCAGTCTTCAACCCTTCACTACACACTATATGTCCTAAAAGTTTCCCATAAGGTACCATCAAAAAATACTTTCCAGAATTCAAGGAGATTTGTGCATTCCTACACCTGCTCATACATTCACTGAGACCAGGTAGATGGTCCTTGATCTTACCATAAATGGACCAATCATCCAAAAATACCTTGAAGTTCCCTGTTTCCAATTGATCAAAGATGTATAGAATAATGCACTGAAATGTGGTTGGGGTGTTACATAGCCCAAATGGCATTTGATTGTATGCATAGATGCCATTTTCCACAATAAATGTGGTCTTCAACTTATCTTCCTCGGCTATACTTATCTGATTGTACCTAAAAACTCATCCAAGAATGAATAAATTTCATGTCCTGCGACCTCTTCCAGAATGGAGTCTGTGAAAGGAATTGGGAAGGGATATTTGATCGTCACTACGTTCAAACTCCTAAAATCCATGCATATTTGGATCTTATCCACTTCCTTCTTTAGGGTGACCACAATAGGGGAAACCTAGTCACTAGTAGTGACTCTAAAAATGATGCCTGCATCTAGCATATTTTCTATTTCTGCATTCACCAGTGTGGCATACTTGGGGTTCATCCTATAAGGTCTTCTTCTCATTGGTTGTGCCCCAAGAATTAGCATGATCTTGTGGACACATAACTCTGGTGGTATACCTTTCAGGTCCTTATACGTCCAAGAAAAGACATCCTTGTACTCCAAGAATATCTTGAAAGTTGCTGCTTTCAATACTGGGTCCCAATCATCGCCACAGTGGATCATTCTAGGTTCTTCCTTTATTCCTAGATTTACATCCACTATCTGAGGTCCTTCGTACTTAATGTTCCTAGGATTTATTACCACATTTTCCACATTCATTGGATGCGCTGGTCTTGCATCGATTTCAGCATCTCCCATAGTATATTCTACAAAACTTTTAGGGAATGTCCATTTTTCCTCTTCTTCTTTCTTTGGTTTAGAGCTGACCTTCATCTCATATTGTTTTTTGTGGTCTCCTCTATATTAATATAGAGGCAGGTGGGCTGAAAAACCTCGTACTCCTCCATCTACCAATGAAGGAGTCCACTATCAGATCGAGCTTCATCTTCACTATAGTCATCTAGGTACAACATCCCTTCTTCATTAGGCTCATACTCCTCTTCGCCAAAAGAACTGCCTGACTCATCGGTCATGGCCACATCCTCACTGATCCTCTGGTTATTCAAGTTGATCATGTATTTGTGTTGTCCTTTCTTGAAGGTGATCTGGTCCTTTCCCCAGTTGTGATTAACTTTGGCTATTCGTAGCCATCCTCTTCCTAACAAAGCATCATATGCTGGCTTTTGCATGGTAATCACAATGAAATCCAAGATGAATTCTTGGTCAGCTATTATAACTTGTTGTGTTGTCAAGACACCCTTTGTCTCAATACCGTATTGGTCAGCACCATACAATTGAAAGCTAGGTGCCCATAATGATGGAGCGCCAATCTCTTGCCAAGTCTTCTCAGGTAACACATTAACACTGGATCCTCCATCCATAATGACTTGTGTCAACTTGTGCCCCAAGATCTCCATATGGACTAATGCGGGTTTCTTCCCAACATCAATCATCAATATGGTTGGATCCATAAAATAGTTTTTTTGTTCTGCTTCCTTGTGTAGACACCTAAAAGTCGCACATGCTCATTCCTAGATACTTGTAGATCTGCATAGATAGTTGTAGGTTTGCATAGGTTGTCTTCAACCATCATAGGCCATCGTAGGTCACCATAGGCCATCGTAGGCTGCCATAGGCCATTGTAGGCTGCCATAGTTATCCATACATACAAAACCTATAAAAAACATCCAAAACATCTTCTATCCACAAGAAGGCCACATACTAGCTCCCTAAGGCCACCTAAGCCCTTTCCTACATCTAATTAGGTCCCCCATGGGACCATTCCCCACAAAAAATCCTAATTAGACTAATTAGGATTCTAATTTGTGATTGCCTTTCACTTAAGTTACACTTTAGCATTAAATTAGGTTTAATTAGGGTTAGTGATCAAATTAGTCCTAAACATGTCCTCACACATGCATGCACCCAAGTTGGTTAGGATATTTCCTAGAAATCCTAACTCAACCCTCATCTAACCTAGGAGTTAGCTAAACCTAGTTAACCCTAATCCTTGCTCACACATGTGTGAGGATAGGATATTTCTCTTAAGGCATGTGAGAGGATGACTAAGCTTACCACCTCACAAACCCTAACCTAACTATGCTAGTACTTGACCCTAGGGTGTAGTACACCTAACTACCCTCCCTGACCTTGGTTTTTCCTATAAATAGAGGGTATATTTCCTCATTTTATCTCTCTCACATTTTTATTCAACCTAGCCAGACTCTACCAAAATCACACCAAAATCATCTTCTACCACTTTGCTTTTGACAAACAACATCAAACAACATCTGGAGCCCATCCGAAAATAAAATCTTCATTAGAAGTCAACTATAGTCTAGTTTGCCCCCCAACCTGTTGACCTGGGATTCATTTTGTAGGCTGACCTAAAAATTGATCCTATAATAGATCTACAACATTATATCAGGTATATATTAGTTTAAAGTAGTTTATGTAGTATTTCCAACAATTTTCATCACGTTTGTCTTCACATTTGAGTTGATCTATCTTCATAACTATGAAGCTTGACCAAGGCAAGCCCAAAAAAAAACTAACACCCTTTTGCAGGTCCAAAATAGGTACAAAAGGACACACACACAAGAAGACTACCATTGGCACACGCACACAGAAGCCCACCTTCATTGAGGAGATCTGAAAAAACACCATTAGATGCTTTAGATTTGTGATGAAAATAGGGAATAAAGATCTCCACTGAAAGAGAAAATTATTTTGTAACCCTACTTCTAAATGAATAAAGTAACACTCTGAACATTTTTTTTTAGTTTTAGAATTGTATTTCAATTGCTTCATTCTGGCATGTCTGGTGGAACCACCACAATAGTTGTGTTGGAATAGTTGTTTTCACTAATCTAACTCAATTTCAGGTTTTATTTTGCTATTTCAGACACTTTGAACATAGAACAAAATCCAAAAAAACCCTGACATACACTTTAGATGTTCAAAACATGAGTTTTAGACCTTTAGACTCAGTTCACCCTCTAACCTACAAACCAGCAGTCCAGTTTGCATGCCTCCCTATGAAATCTACTAAACTATTTCAAAAAACCCTAAAACTATAGAGGTTTACAACAGAGACATCAAGTAGTTTATCTGATACCACATGAGTCAGGTATTTCCCTCATAATCTTCTATTTTTGATATTCCTTTACAAAGAAGTTTCACCATCAAATGCATCGATTCACTTTGTGAAATTTCCTTTCAAATGCATAAATTAGGGTTATCATGTTATTTCAAAATCAGTTAGCTTAAATCATCTCAGATATCCTTTATGTATTTTAGATTAAAATTAAATTCCTTTTTCAAGCCATTAAAATATATTTTCATCTATTTCCAAATTTTGCAAATCATTTCTTTCAAATCGTCTTTTCATGCATTAGATAAATATTTAAAATATCTTTCCAAATTTGCATGCAGATCAGAATTTTCACTGTCTCTTTTCAAAAATGCATTTCAAATTTGCATTTAGAATAGGAATTTCAAATTCCTTTCGCATAATTTACATTCTCTTTGCAAAAGGTATTTTAAATCTCTTTTCAAATATGCATTTAGATTAGGGTTTTGCAATCTCTTTCATGTCATTTCAAATTTATTTTTCAAATATATTTTCAAATTTACATTTAGATTAGGGTTTTACAATCTCTTTCATGTCATTTCAAATTTCTTTTCAAATTTACATTTAGATTAGGGTTTTGCAATCTCTTTCATGTCATTTACATTCCTTTTTTTCAAATCTCTTTCCAAAATTGTATTTAGGTTAATTTTTAAAATTCCTTTCGAGTAATTAGGTTTTATAACTTCAAATCTCTTTCCAAAATCCTTAGGGTACATTTCAATTTCTTTCAAATTTTGCAATTCAAATTTCACTTTCCTTTCATGTCATTTAATTAGAACTTCAAATCTCTTTCCAAAATCCTTAGGGTACATTTCAATTTCTTTCAAATTTTGCAAATCACATTTCAATCTCTTTTCATGTCATTAGATTAAGGTTTCTAACCTCTTTCACAAAATTGCATTTAGGTAAATTTTTCAATTTCTTTTCAAGACATTAAACTAGGATTTCACATCTCTTTCCTCTTTGCTTGCCTTTGTGATTTCTAGATTAGATTTCACTTTTTAAAATGCATCTAGGTTAGTTTTCTCTTTTCAAAAATGTATCTAGGATAGTTTTATTTTGAAAAAATATCTAGGATTAGTTTCATTTTGAAAATGTATCTAGTTAGTTGTTTTGCTTTCACCTCAGTGGTAATAAATACACCATCACACACTCACATGGCATACACAATGGTGATATTGGACTTCATGCCCAATCCATTACTCGAGACTGATGATGTTGAAATTTTTATCCTTCCACGAGATCGCCCCTTAGACACCATAGTAGCCCCAAGGAGTGGTTTTATAGACTTCATCACCAGAAAATTCCCTACTCTTGAGACTGGTTTTTGGAATTCATCATCAAAAGAGACCTTCAAAGTAGGATAGGGTTAGACACCTTTGTTCACAAGGCTCATATAATTAGTGAAAAGGTATTTATCATTCTTGACTAAGCCCACCTGAGGGTGAAGTGAAAGCATGGGTATACAGGTAGCAGGTCTTAGACAATACCACCTCTTCTCGTGAGAGTCTTTTGGACTCATCAGAGCATTTTGAGTTCTCCCCTATTTGGTTATTATTTTACTGCACCTTTATATTATGTCATCATTTACCTATTGATACATTGTTCTATTTTGTGCATCCTTGGGTGTTGCAAGAGGTTCTATGCTGACGATATTATTTTTATTCCTAGAGTTTCATTCCACTTCCCAGGATATTTCCTAGAGCATATTTCAACATCAAAATACATAAACAAACAAATATTTATTTTTTATTTATTTTTAGCAATGATTCTAGTTACACTTTGTTTACATGCTCACAAAATTGGTTTAAGCACATTCACCTATTAGTAGCCCATTTATTTGCTGTTAGCAGCCCATATATTGGCTGTTTGCAACCTGACAATTTTGGCTTATTGTCAGATTCATATTCTGATTCTAGTTCACAAGTCAACCTAAAAACTAGCTCCCAGTTTGCATAGTGGCATGCAAACTCTATTTTGATACACAAAAACTTCCTAAAATTCATAGAGTTACTTAAAAATCTCACACAAAGCACACCCAAAACCTCATATTTCTATTTCTAGGTAGTTTTGAGCACCAATTTGATGAAACCAACATCAAGAAGCTTTATAATCTCTTATTTTACCAACAAGGTAATCTTAGGGTGCATATTTCTAAGAATTTTCTTGATAGGTTCATCAAAATGTGAGAAGGTATCCTGCATAGATAATTCTCAATGGATCCGTTGGGGCTAAGATCCCCATAGGGGTTTACCTCACCTCAATTTGGGTGTGACTGATTTAGGATTTGACGGGTTCACTAGAAGTGCTTTAAAGACTCACTGTAAGTCTATGTAGGGGTTTGATGTGCATTTTTACAAACACCAAAGTTTGGCCTTTTGAAACTAGGTTACTAAATAAAAAAAAGCTATCTAACAAAGATGCAAAAATGCAAAATTAATCTAAAATGATTTTTTTCTCTGAATGGCACTAATCCTAGGGTACAAAAATCAAATTTTTTATTTTTTTTAGAAAGGGAACAAGACAATGCACAAATAGGACTAACCTAATGCATACTACATGCAAAATTTGATTTTGAATGCCTAAAGAGAAGATAAACAAATCAAACTAACTAGATTCCTTTTTATCCTTTTTTTTCTTAATTTTGTGTCCAAATAGAAAACAAAAACAAAATACAAAAAAAAAGAGAATAGTTCTGAAAAATAAGAGAAACAAATCAAATTAACTAGATTCCTTGTTGTCCTTTTTTTAAATTTATTTTTTTCTAATTAAAAAAAAATAGAAATAAAACACATAACAATAAGAGAACATATTTGAAAATCAAGATGAACAAATAAAATTAACTAGGTTCCTTTTTGTCCTTTTTTTAATTTGTTTCTAAACAAAAAAATAGAAACAAAACATAGAACAAGAGAACAAATTTGAAAAACAAGATGAACAAATCAAATTAACTAGATTCCTTTTTGTCCTTTTCTTGGTTTATGTCTAAATAAAACTTAAAATAGAAATAAAGCATAGAACAAGAGAACAAATTTGAAAAACAACACCTAAAGGCTAAATAGAACACTTACTTGACTTCTATGGTTGTCCCAATTTTGTGCCCTAGAAATAGAGACCACAAATTTGAGCGAATATCTGCAAAATGAGAAACTCAAAGTTTGGTGTTAGTGTTTGGGAGCCTTCTTAAGCTGTTATAGAGATTGGACTCACAAGAGAGGTAGACAAGCCCTCTAGGTCCTTAAGATGACCAAAACTAAACATAAAATTGACGACCTTTGGTAGCAAGAAATCAGAAAAGATGCAAAAAGGGTAGAAACAGAGAACATAAAGGAAGATGTTCAACAAAAAGTAGGGAAAAATAGAGGGGATAAAAAAGAAGAAAGATAGACTTACCCCAATTCTAGATCCAATTTTGTGGATCTTTTAGACTGACCATAAAATTGCACTGATCGAATTTGTGTCCTATAAGGGCGGACCATAAATTTATGTGAACAACAATATTGAGGCAAAAAGTAAGCTAACTAGAGGTTTTTAAAGGCCTAAATAGTGAAGTTAAAATAAAATACAAGATTAAAAATTAAAATCCAAATAGAAATCTATGATGACAAAAGTGATAAAACAAAAATTATAGTAGGAAGATAGTAGAAAGAAAAGAGAGGTAAAAACCAAGAGGAGTAATCATCTATGATAAGCCTTGGTATACCTCCTAAAATCCTTCCAAAATAGCGATGCAAAACTTGATAACTTAACAAGAATTTCATTAGCTTGAGAGTAATGGTGAGAGCACTTGAGCATGATATTAATTTATCGGTTGTAGAGCTTACATTTAATTTTATCAATCCGAGGGAAATCAAGGTCAGATTTAAAGAGTAACAATCCAGTATAGATTATATCGTAGGAGCTAATACTAATCTTAGCTCAAGTTTCTTTTTTGGATTCACGTGTACAGAAAAGTAAATGAACATAATTAAATTTGTGCAAAAATGGATGATATAGGATATGATGAATGAATGCAATTATGTCTTACTTTTACTGATGAATTTATTTACTAATGCACTTAATTACCGATGAATCAATTTACTGATGCACTTAATTACTGTAAACATGATTTAATTTATTTGTGACGATCCTCATGCAATCTATTTTATTTTATGTAATTTGAAATGCAATTCTAACTAATCCTAACCTAATGCAGGGGTTAGAGCTCAGGGACTGTTTATTAGGAGTGGGCCCTACCTCCTAAAGGGCAGTGTAATACTTTATCCCCTAATTTACCTTATCTCTATAACTAAATTTTATATCACATACTAATATTTATGCATATTATGTGAATGCAGGTAATAAATACACAACTTACAAAATAGAATTCAAACAATCCACAAAATTGATATAGATTACCATATTTGAAGAACAAAGTGTTGTTTTATTACTGGAGCTTCAACTGTACATGCTAGTGTATTTCCTTAGAATTGTAAACTAGAACAAACTATAATGTAATGGTAGATGCAACAGAGAGTAGCGAGTAGAGTCCAACATCCAGACCTCTTTTTAGGTCTTCTATGTAATTTATATTGTAACTAATATAATTCTAAACAGTATTCTCCATGTATTTGGCATGCAGATTTTATGGACTGATAACTGTACATTAATCAAAATAATCTAAAATCTAACATAATACGTAATCCTTCTTAGACTTATAACTATTTTTACTGGTCCAAGTGGCATCCTACACATAATCCTAACAAGAAAACACTTATTTAACTGACTCACAAGATATACATTAGGAATTTTATGTCCTTTATTCTAGGAAATTCTAACAATATTTTGCGTTTATGTCTCAAACTTCCCAAAATAAACTGATTACAATCTTTATGGAACAAATAATAACTTTGTCAACTTGAGATATTCCCGTAGATAGTATGTGAGAAACAAAATGTTTTGAAAAGTAAAAATATTTGTTGTCATCCATTTTGATGTGTCGTCCACTTGATTGTGTCGTCCACGGTCAATAGTAACTGCTGGTAACATTCTTCAGTAACTGTCTCTAGTAATTACCTTCAGTAATTACCTTCAGTAGTTACCTTCAGTAACTACCTTCAGTAATATACTTTAGTAATATGCATCTGTAGCAAGATCAATTACTTGTTGTTCACCAAACTTCTATTGGTTCTTCTTCTCGTTCGAGGTGCATTCCAAAAGCTCTGCAATCTCTTTATCAATCATCCATACTTTTTCCTACATTTTTCTCAGAACTCGGATAAATTTGATATAAATCAAAAACTTATGTTAGATTACTATAATTAGTCATATTTATTAATAAATCACATTTTATTAATAATAATTTATATAAAACATATCAATTAATCATATAAATGAAACAATTATGGTACAGAAATATGTGGCAAATAGCCACTCATCATTCCCCCAAACTGAAGTTCATGCATGTCCTCATGCATACAAAAAAATCAAATGAAAGAGAAAATAATCAGTCCTATGCATGCATCAAATATAGAAAAAAATAACATTATAATCAGAATTCCAATGAATATTTTCATAAAATTTATAAAACATGCACATAAATTTTGTTAGAATTCTTTCAAAGCAGTTTAAATACATATATTTTTAACAGAACTGTACTAAGATTCTTCTGGAAAACTAAACATAATAAAAAAATTCATTTATCAAAAATTACAAATTTCATAAAACTAAGAAACAAAACAATTTATACTAGCAATAATATTTAAAATATTATTTGTACAAATCATATATAAAATAGATATAATACAATCTATATTAGCAAACATATATATATATATATATATATATATATATATATATATATATATATATATATTAGAAAGAAAAGAAAAATTTCTAACCATTGCAAATACTAATTGTACATCAACTTATAAAAATATACAGATAAAAATGTTTCCAATACTGCCTGTACACATGCCATACAAATAAGATATAAAAAATATAAGTCTGAATATTTTAATGAAAATATTTAGTCATTGTTCATTAATTTTGAGCCTGTTGAGATAATATTCGAGAAGATATTTGAGATGATCGTGGTCTTGCTCTCGGTAGTATTCGTTCCTTTTTAACTTTTTGTACCTGCTCCTTAGCCTTCTGATCTGTAGATGCTACGACTGTTGCAACTGGTGTTTCCACCATAACCGTCTTAATATGCTCAACCTCTTGAGCACTTCCTTTCTGCTTTGTATCCTTTGTCTATGAAGGATGAAGTTCCTCATTGTTAATCTTTGGATCAGTCTCTAAAGGCATACCGACATCCAAGACAATATTTTTTAATGCATTTCCTTCCTTTGCGGGTAGATTCGATTTTGTAGATTGTTTTTTTTGCATAATATTAAGAATTTGTTGGAAACTGTCCTCCTCAAGGATATTTGAAAAGTCAATTGGTTTATCAGTGTAAAACTGTTTGCTAAAGTTTACCAATTTTTTAGGCTTTTTACGAGAAGTAGAGCTCTTTGGTGTCTTATCCGTAGAAAGCTACTTAATTAATTCAATCTAAACAACAAGGGCTCTCTAGATAATTTTAGATTGTTTTGTAAAATCCTCTCTTAGCCTATCGATTTTCATTTGTAGCATTGTATTTTGTGCACGAAGGTAGGACAGGGTCTCTACAATAGACTCGTTTACAGGTAGTTCGTGTTCAGGCCCTTGTTCATCTTCTTGTTTGGAATTTTCTATAATTTTCTTTTGCCTTCTGATATTTGGTCAAGATTTAAATTTTCTAGATTTACTTTTTCATTTTGGGCTTTTAGGCTCTTCATCCTGGCTATCAGAATCATGTTCTTCCTCTGTTGACTGTTCTCCCTCAGACTTAGTGGATTTTGAGCACTCAGGTACGTTGGATTCTTCCACGATCTGATCTAAAGACACTTTCATTTCATGAGCCCTTTTCAAAATAATTAATTTAATCAAGCCATGGTGAGCAATCAGGTGTAGCTTAGGTTTTTCCCGAGAACTTCTGGGTTTTACTCTTAAAATAATTGACTTCAAATATTGGAATAGAAAATAAGGGAGGTTGATAACACAATTAGTTTTATCTAGATATTTCAAATTTATTAACATCCAAATGTGATAGGCTGATAAAATAGATATTCGTCCCTCAAGAGTGAAAAATTTAATGATAAGGACAACGACCTCTTGCCATAGAAGGGGGAGTGTAGATATTGAAACTCCCTTTATTGATCCTTCCTTATCTCTTAGGATTGTACACTTCTCACCAAATTTGGTCACTAGATGGGTGATACTTTTTGAATTTTTGTAGAAAGGTAAACCAACCTCAGGTAAACCCAATATTTTAGAAATTAGACTCGGGTTTAATTCTAACTGTAAACCTCCAACATGGGTGAGCATATTATCAGGGTTATAGTTTAAGATAAATTGTCTTTCCACCCCTAAGTAATGGCCTCTAAATTTGGTCAGTGCTTCCCACCATCGAGCATTTTCAAACAGTTCAATTACAGAGTTGCTCGGATTTTGTGTGTCGATGGACGACAACTCACTACATTTTTGGAAGATAGGTTTAGGCATGATGATGACTGAGGGTTGAGTGGAGTTGATTTTTCACCAAGAACCCTACATGTTATATATAAACAGAAGGATTGTTTTAGAATTTGGAAAAACCCTTAAAAATTTATTGTCTTGTTTTTTTAATTTTTTATTTTTTTATTTTTTTATTTACATGGTGGATGGAGCGGGGGGTCTCTTTTTTTGTTTGCTTGGTGCCCCCAATCCCCATCCATGCCACAAAAATTATTAAACCTTTAAAGAGAAAAAGGAAAGAGAAGAGAGTTTTATTTTATTTTATTATTATTATATTTTTAATTATTTAGAATGTTTTCTTTATTTTACCACAAAAATAAAATACAATATATTCATTCTTAAATAGAGAAAAACGTAAATATTGAGCATATATATTTAAACAAACAAAAATGTATAAATTTATAACACACAAGACCTTTTTATTTTTTTTTAAATCCTACTGTTACTAGATCGAAAAATGTAAATCTTATAATATAAAAACATTTTTATTTTAAAACAAAGTCTTACTGTTATAACATCAAAAAACATAAAAATTTAATATACAAAATCCCTAAGTTATACCACGTTCTGGTGTAATTTACCAGACAATCTTCATGATTCGAGAAAATATAAGAGATTTCCTAAGATGAAAGATAATCGCTACAATTTTACCAAATAATTTTAGGGAATTTTTCAAAATAAAATATTTCCTACAAAAAAAAAATTCGGTAACAAGAATCACTACAAATTAATGCAATTTGGCCCTATAATCAAATTGTATCATTTTCCCCAAATTTACCCTAAAATACAGTCTCAAATTTTTGTCGAATTCTATCTTAAAACAAAATTTCACATACTTCCCTGATGTTACCCTAAAATATAGCTTCAAAGTTTTTCCTAATTTTAACTTAGAATGAAATTTCGTGTATTTCCCTACTGTTACCCTAAAACTAATTTTCATAATTATAATCAAATTTCCACCTAATTTCGAAAAAAATTCCTTAATCTCTCCAACTCCAATATTGGCCCTAATTTCTATCTAATTGCAAAATTTTAAAATATTTTATTCGTATGTACAGAGAAAAGGAATCAAAGAAGAGGAAAAGAAAAATAAAAAGGTCTTTACCTATCACTTTCGTTGAAACCTGGCCACCTTTCGACGTCGTCAACACTTTCTTCCTCCAAAAACTGTCTGAATCCAACACTAAAATCTCTCAAAATTACATATTTTTGCCTTTCACTCAAACGATGTCTGCAATTATACAAACCCTCATAATTTTATTACAGTTCACGATGGAATTCGACATGGTGTTTGAATTTTTCCCTCTACATGGGTGCATGTAGTGTTGGCAGATAAAGGTTTTACTCGAAAACAGAAATGTCACCCTAAACTTATCTATGACAGATAGAAAAATTACCCTAACATCATCGATGACAGATAAATGTTGAGAATCTATCGATGACGATGGTATTTACCCTAAAATCTATGATGATTAGGATTTTTAAGTGTCGAGGTAATGTCATTCATCGATCCTATGTTAATCGACGATGGTAATTAAATAGTGCATGCTCATCGCTTGATTGGACAAGAAAGGGGCACGTGTCATTGAGCGATCGCAAACACAATTGCGATACCCGTGTTTTACCTCCTTTCCTCCTCAACCCTTAATCGTGTGTTAATCGATGGCAGAAAAATTTGATCCATGTTATTTCTCCTGATTGGTCGGGCAGAGTCACGTGTCCTGCTAATGTAACACCTCGTATGGCTAGAGTGAGAAAGTGTCATGCTCTGATTGGTTTGGGTGACAGTTTATCATAGATGTCGTGCTTCCTTATGCTGTATTCATGGCGTATGAAAAAGGCCCACATCAATACGTTAAAGTCATATATTGTATCATATAGTTTTAATTTTATTATTAATATTATTATATTATAGCTTAATACATTGTATTATATATATGTTATTATATTTTTATTTATTTTTAATGTTTTAAGGTATATATGGTAAAGTTATAATATATTTATTATTATTATTACAATATATAGTATTATTATATATTACAAGTATTATTATTTATAATATTATTTCGTATTCTAATTTTAAATATATTTTATTTTAATTATTATTATTAATATATATATTTTAATTATTATATAAATATATATATTTTTAGACTTTGCTATTTTTACGGATGATGACTACAAAAGGGTATTATGGAATAGTATTACTGATAATGGTATTACGGAAGCTTGTATAAAAAATATTTACAAAAATTATCTACAAAGATTCTTACGAAAACTGCTTACAGAAACTACTTACGGAAGAATGTTTATTTATGAGCTATATATGCCTATATCTATATTCTTCTCCCAAACTGAGCTATATATGCCTATATCTATATGTTTATTCTTCCCCCAAATTATGAGCTATATATGCCTTTATCTATCCTCCCCCCAAACTGTAATTTTGGCTATATAGCCAAAACAAAAGGAAGAGTGTTTATTTATTTGATAGATAATGTAATAATAATTTTCTATATAGGGGTTTATTTATAAGTTTTGATGAGTATGCTTTTTGTATGTCATTAAGAAATTTCCAAAGATAGAAAAATATGTTATATAAAGTCTGATTTCAGCCTTCTAGGATATCTAAGATTATAGGAAAAAGTGAAATGGATATTAAGATGGATTTCTTCTAAAAGATAAAATGTGATGGACACAAGCCATGATTTTGTAGAAAATATTGAAATCATAGTACTTTCATGAGGATGTACTTTGAACTCTTAGCTGCATATGATGTTTCTAGGGTTATTCTTCAAAGACATCAAACATCCTAGCAATTTTGAACAACATCATTTACTTCTTTCACAAATTAATATAGTGTTAAAGTTGTCCTAGTAGTTTCAAGCCTCTTGCAAGACCAATTGTGTGCAGTGAAGTTCATTTCCCATTATGAGTAAGGATTGAAAAACAACAAATGTTATATATGATTAAAAGCTAGCTGATCTTATAAGCATCTAGAGGTCTTATCCAAACTTACTGCTAATACAAAAGGATACCTTAAAAAAAAGAATACCCCATGGTGTTTTAAATACTAAGAATTCCAAGGATTCAAGCTCTTTTTGCCCTTTTTTATTTATGCTTTATTTGGGATACTTGCTTAGCAAGGGATTTTTAGTGCTTTGTGAGGTTCTTGCTTATTTTGAGAAGCAAGAAAATTTTCTTAACTTTTTGGGGTTCTTGCTTATTTTAAGGAGAAGCAAGAATTTATTAGGATACTTGCTCGATTAGATAAGGAGCAAGGGATTTTTTATTTATTTATTTTTTTTGAAGGGTGAAGGGCGAGCTTGTCCTTTTGCCAATTCATTAGTATTCTAGACCATGCGTAAAAATAGATAAGCAAGGAAAAATTTTCACTTATGGCAAAAATAACACGAGTTAATTTTTCCAAAACTTCACAATGTTTTTAGATATGTATTTGTGCGTGGTCAATAGAGAAACTTGATCAACTAGGGGTCACTTACAACATTTTAAAATATTTGCTTCAGTTCCAATGAAAATTTTGCCCAAAATACTAGATATAGTTTGATTATTTGAAAAATACTCAGATTTCATCAAGCAACAGGGTACTATGTGTCATGTGATAATAATTTTTCTACAAAATTTGAAAGAAAGAATTTTTTTCTTGAGCTATTTTTTAAAAGCTTTAAGACTGAAAATGGAAACAAATATAGATACTTCATGATGAAATAAAGGAAGCATAATCATTTTTATGTTTATAATATATATATATATATATATATATATAATTAAAATTTTTTCTTTTCAAAGAGAGAGTTTATTGAATAGTAATTGATTGCAGTTCAAAAATATACTACAAATCAGTGTGTTGTCTAAACTGATGTATAAATTCTTCCTTAGATAATGGCTTCTTATAAAGTTTAAGCCTATGTCCATTTACTAGTAGTTTCTTTATTGAATTATATATAGGCTTAAGCTTGATTGTACCATTTCCAAATATTTCCTCAATTTCATAGGGTCCTAGCCATCTTGTTCTTAATTTACCTTGAAAATATTGGTAACGAGAGTCAAATAACAAGGCCCAATCTCCTGATTGAAATGTATGTGGTACAATGTATTTATCATGCCATTTATTTCATTGTTGTTGAGTTATTTCAGTTCTATGTAATGCTTCTAATATTTGCTCATCCAGAATATTTAATTTTTCCAACCATTCTTTTTGTGCATTATCCAAATTCATGTTAAGTTGTACCGATGTGCGCAAGGTTTCTATCTCAAATTCAATGGGCATGATGGCTTGTTTTCCATATACCATTTCATATGGTGATAAACCTGTGGTAATTTTCCAAGTTGTATTATATGCCCATACAACTTCTTTTAATCTCTCAGACCAATCACCCCTATTAACAGTTATAATTTTTGTGATAATCTTTTCAAGCTCTCTATTTGTAACTTCTACTTGTCCATTATCCTGAGGGTGATATGGTGAGGTTTTCTTATGTTTTATCTAATAGATGTTGACAAAATGATCAATCACATTGGAATTAAATTGAGGTTCATGATATGAAACTAATTCTCTTGGTGCTCCAAAGTGTTGCATTATGTTTTCATAAATAAAATCAGCTACTGGTTCAGCTTGAGCTCGAGGAAGAGCTTTAACTTTAGCCACATGGTAACATAATATGTACATACTAGTATGTGTTTATTACCATCACTTGGAGGGTCTATTGGTCCAACAAAGTCAATTCCCCATTTTCAAATGGTTCAAGAGCTATCTGTGTAACCAAAGGCATTTCTATAGATAGGTGTAGGCTTGCTAGCACTTTGACAAGCATCACATCTATCAATAAATTGATGAGCATATTTAGTCATAGTAGGCCAAAAGTACCTAGTTTGAAGTATTTTCATAACTGTTATTTGAGTGGCATAATGACCTCCACAAGGTTCTTCATGTACTGCCCTGATAATATCATATACATCATTTTATTGCACACATCTCCTAATGATTTGGTCAAGACATTTTTTAAACAAAATTCCATGAATCCATGTAAAAGGAATACTTTGATGTATTAATTTCCTATGCTTATGCAGTGTAAAATTTTGAGGTATTTTTCCTGTTACTAAATAATTTACAATATTAGCATACCAAGGGGTAAAAATAGAAATAGCAAACAAGTGCTCGTCTAGAAAATTGTCAAGAATTAACTCATTATCATCAAAAATCTGCATGCGAGATAAGTGATCTGCAATAACATTATATTTTCCTACCTTATCTATAATTGTGACATTGAATTCTTGTAGTAAAAGAAGCCATCTAATCACTCTACCACCCACTTTTGCTTTGTTAATTAAGTATCTAATGGCAGAATGATCAGTGTGAACAAATACTTCATACCCTATTATGTAATGTTTAAATTTATTGAGAGAATGAATTACAACTAAAAATTCTTTTTCTATAACAGTGTAGTTAAGCTCAGCTCCATGCAAATTTTTGCTTACATAATAGATAGCATAATGTATTTTGTTTTCTATTTGTTGCAATACTGCTCCTATTGCATAACTCCGAAGCATCACAATGAATGTGAAATGGTAATTCCCAATTTGGTCCTCTCAAGATTGGAGTAGTAGTCAAATTTTCTTTTATTTCTTAAAAGGCTTCTTAACATTCGTTTGTCCAATTGAATTCATTATCTTTAGTTAAGAGCTTAAACATGGGAGTAGCAACTTTACTAAAGTCTTTAATGAACCTACGATAGTATCCTACGTGTCCTAAAAAACTTCTCACCTCTGTTTGTGTTTTTGGAGGTTGAAGGGTTTGAATAACTTGTATCTTTGCAGGGTCTACATTAACACCGTCTTCTGATATATAATGCCCTAGAACAATACCTCCTTTCATCATCATAAAACACTTTTCATGACTTAGAGAGAGGTTTTGATCCTGGCATCTTACCAAAAAATTTTGCAAGCTTGATAATGTTTCTTCAAAGGTAGTATCGTATACTGTGAAGTCATCCATATAAAATTTGATATATTCATTAGTTAAATCAGAAAAGATAGCCAATACAACTCTTTGAAAGGTTGCAGGTGCATTACATAGTCCAAAAGGTAGAACGTTATAAGCATAGGTTCCTGCAGGACATGTGAAGGTTGTTTTTTCTTGATCTTCTTTAGCTATGGAGATTTGATTATATCCACTAAAACCATCTAAAAAGCAGAAATATTTCTTTCCAGCCAATGTATCTAAGACTTGATCATTGAATGGTAAGGGAAAATAATATTTCTTGGTTACTTTATTTAATTCCCTATAATCAACACAAATTCTCCATTTACCATTCTTTTTAGGGACTATCACCAGAGGTGATACCCATTGGCTATCAAAAATTGGGTATATAAATCATGCATTTAAGATTTTAATGATTTCCTCTTTAACTATTTCTTTCATAGTTGGATTCAATCATCTTTGGGGTTGTCTTACTGGATTACAACCTTCTTGAATAAATATGCGATGGGTACAAACATTTGGATGAATACCTGTCATATCCTCATAGTTCCATGCAAATGCGAACTAATGCTTTCTAAGAACATCTACTAACTGAGATTCTTGCATGCCTATGAATTCATTACTAATATTAAGAATTTTTCCTGATATAATATCTATTTGTTTACATTTTTTTGTATTTTCATCTATCCCATTTATCTCATGTTTAAAAATTTTGAAATCATGACCATATGGTTCCATTTGAGATTGGCTTGTGATTACCTCATAAATGGAAGATTGTGATGAACAACTACTATCTTGACCTTGATTCTCTTGTTGATTTTCTAATAATAATGGTAGGGGTCCCTCAACCTCTTTTTCAAGTTGTTCAATTAGAACATTAACTGATAAGGTTTGGATATCATCATATTCATGAGGGAAATCATACCACAACTTCTTTGGAAATTATTTCTCTATTGGTGATTCAGGTAATAAAATAAGATCTTTTGTATCCTTGCCATTAGAAATAGTTATATTTCCTGATATACAACTAATGTAAGCATCAGTTGTTGCAAGCCATGAATGTCCTAGTATTAAGGTATGTCCCCCTAATTTCTTTTTGGGTTGTAAGACTATAAAGTCTACAAGGTATTCCCATGAACTTATTGAGACCATAATGTCTTCTAACTTTCCTTCTGGTTTAATAGTAGATCTATCAACGAGTTGAAGCACAATAGAAGTTAATTTTAGTTTATGCAACCCTAAGGATTCTACAATTTCTTTGGTCATGACATTAATATCGGCTCCTAAATCAATAAAAATATTTTGTAATTTTATGTATCCAATATGCACAATGAGTATAGGTATTCCAGGATCTGTATATTTTGGTAATAACCTATCTCCTATCATTATCTCAGATAATTGTCCAATGACCTAAATAGTTTAAAATTCATTCTTATTTTTCTTTCCTGAACATATATTTTTAATAAGCTTGGAATAGATGGGTATATCCTTGATAGCTTGTAATAAAGGAATTTTAATAGTAACACCTTCTATTTCTTGAAGGAAGTTAAAGGCTAGCTTGGATGGTTCTTTTGGTATTGCCAGTATTTGAGGAAATGGTATTTCTACTTCCTTTCTTATTTGGATTTCTGGTTGCTTTGTTGGAATATTTTCTAGGTTGGTTTTTTGTTTCCTTTTTGTTACTATCTTATTTTTCAACCAAATGTGGAATAGGATCATCAAGTTCTATGAGAGTGATATTATTTTCCAACACCTTTCTTGATCTTAATTGAATATGTTGACATGGTGCTATAGATATAGAACATGTGTCATTGGCCTCATAAACTTGTTGAACATTCTTATTGTTGTTAGGGTTAGGAATTGGTTGATCTGGAAGAGGTGGTTGCTTAGGAGGATTGTTATTATTGTTCGGAGGTGGTAGAAGTCTATTTTGAGGTGGATTTTGAGTGTTTTGTCCCCTAAATTAATTTTGAAGATTTGGTTATTGCATTGTATTTGGGGACCAATTGGTGCCACCTTGATTATATTGGCCACTATTATTCCAACCAGGCATATTTTGATTTTGTGTCCCTTGATTCCATGGGGGTTGTCCTCCATAGGAATTAGCCATAAATTGAGCCCATGGGGGTATGTTCCAGTCTTGGTTGTAAGAATTCTAATTTTTCCAATTTGGTGCATTAGACCATTGATTAGGCCTTTGTTGGTTGGAATAATTAGGGTTTGACCAATTTTGTGGGCCATTAAATGGACCATTTTGTATTTGAGAAACAAAATAAACATATTTTGCTTCTTCTGCTTTAGGTTCTTTTATGGCAGCTTTAACAACGAAGATATACTTACATTTTTTAGTTTTATGATTTTTATCACAAATTTGGCAACAAGCAAAAATATTGGAGATATTTGTTATGTTGAGAGGACATTCTCTTGAGTTGTGCTTTTTCCTACATCTATGGCAGTAAATTTATTCACTATCCTTTGATTTTTTATCCATTAAGTCCAAATATGAGGTCAAATTACTCAACAAATCAGTTTTTAAACCTTCCAACATATTTCCAATTTTAGATCTTGTCACTCCTCCTCCTGTGGATGTATATTTATTGCTTCTTAGAGGTTTGTTTCTTGAATAATTTATGCAAAGGTTTATAATATCCTCAAGTTATATAAGATGAATGTCTCTTTTTTCCATAAGATTTAAAATCTCAAGAACATATTCTTTTAATCCTTTCAGAAAAAATTCTTTTAGGATTTCTTCTTCAAGGTCTATATTTACTCTAGATCCTACAAATTAAAATTTTTCGAGATAATCCTCCAAATATTCTTCTTCTTTTTTATTCATACGAAAAATCTCAGCTTTCTTATCCCTAACTCTACAATAATCTTGATATCTTTCAAGGAATAGTTGTTTTAATACATTTTCACCATCCCAACGATTACAAATTCCTTCTCCTAGACCCATAAACCATATTAAAGCTGCATCTTTAAGAGTATATGGAAATAATTTTAGCTTTTTCTTATTGGTGGTGTAAAATTAAGCTTGACATACTACTTCAAATTCAAAAAGAAAAGCATCAGGATCTTCATAGGTTTTTCCATGAAAGGTAGGCAATATAGAAATATAAACTAATTTTTGGTTCTCTTGTTGTCCCTTCTGTATGTAAGATTGGGAAAGGGAACATTTTTCTTTGTCTGGTTTCTCCCTGATCTCTCTCTTGCCTTTGTCTCCCATCTCCATGGGTTTCTCCTTCCAAACCAATTTGTTCATCAACCATTCCTAAATATAGAATTTCAAGAATTGAATCAGGTATAGGTTAAGAAAATATAGAGGAAGGATCTACGTAGTTGTCAAATTCTGGATTGGGCAATAAATATAAATTGGGATCTTGATCTAGGATTTCAGCTTGATTGGTTGATGTTGTAGCCTTAGTTTTTACTAGTTTATAAATCCTAGGCGTTCTAAAGTCTCTTGGGGATTTTTCTTATATTTTGTTAGTTTTTATGAATCTTCCTTTAGAGTCTCTAGGTCTGCTCATGAATGTTCTAAAATTTCTTGTTTTTTTTTTATAGCAATATGTCTAATATTCTTTTAATAATTTATGAATATCATTGATTGGATCAAGTTTTTCTGGTGTCATAAAATGTTCCTCTTCAAAATTAAAATAGTCTACCAACAATTGAATCAACTGAACAAGGTAAGATTTAGTTGCAATAGGATCAGGAATTCCAAATTATAGCTCGTAACACAACTCTTGCCATAATTCTCTAAAATGTACAGCTCTAGGAATTCTACAGTATCTTTTGTTGTATTGTAGGGCTAATTATTTCCTCTCTATATTTACAAGGAAGTTGTGAACAATGAGAAAATCCTCTAGGTATTGATTCCAATGATAAATTACTGGATTTACTATTGTTCTCCTATCCCACATCCAATTTTCACAACTTACTCCAAGATCTTGATAAGGTGAAGAATGATTTACTCGTAAAGTTCTTGCTATATTTATCCTTTTTTTTTTTCTTTTGTTCATCTGATCTTTCATTGATAGAATCAATGCGTTCACACAATGCTTCCCACTCTGGTTTGGTTGTTCTGTAATCTTGGTCAAGAAGAAGATTAACCTCTTGTTGTATTAGTAATTTTCTAAGTTCTATAAATTCAGTTTGACTACTTTCAACCATTTGGCAATTTTTATTTATTTTCTCTCTTTGATTTTTGTGTTTTTTTTTTATGTTTGGGTTTGGATTTTCTTTTTTGTTTCAATACTACTGTTTGTTAAGCTTAATATAAAATTCAGAAGTTATAAATGCTCTTAACATAGTATAAAATAAATATATTTAAATTACTAAGCAATCCTAATGCTACTAAAATTAGATGCATCATACAACTAATTTCAGCATAATTAGGGAAAAATAAAAGTACTTGGAAAATAAAGTTTTACTAGAAATAAAATTGCTAAAGTAAAAGGTAAATTACTATTGTTCTTTGACTATTAGGAGGGATTTCATTACAGTTGTGTCACTCAACCTAACTACTTTATATAAAATAAAAACAGGGTCTTAAAACAATATTAGGTTGTTTTCAGCGTTCACCTACTTCCTATTTTTTTTCATAGGTCCTAAATCAAATTAACAATAGTAATTACCCAAAGCAAGGAAATTGCAAAAAATAAAATTTACTAGAATTGAAATTTGCACGAAATAAATTTGCAGAAAATAAAATTTTTATCTATGAAAGCAGTAAAAAATGAAACCTTTATGAAAATTGAACCTGGCAACGTCGAAAGGAAGGGCTTTTTGGAACCATATATGGGCCACTCTGACTCGTATGCACACCAAGATCTCGTACGTACCCCTTTTCACATACAAGTAAGTCCTTTCGCTTTGCACTACTAAACAACTTTTCTGACTAACCACTACGATGCCACTCTCCCCAAAAATGGTGCCAAAATGATCGGTTGTAGAGCTTACATTTAATTTTTTCAATCCAAGGGAAATCAAGGTCAGATTTAAAGAGTAAAAATCCAGTATAGATTATATCGTAGGAGTTAATACTAAGCTTAGCTCAAGTTTCTTTTTCAGGCTTCGTGTGTACAGAAAAGTAAATGAACAGAATTAAATTTGTGTAGAAATGAATGATGCAGGATATGATAAATGGGTGCAACTATTTTTTTACTTTTACTATGATTTGATTTACTGATGTATCTAATTTCTTATGAATTTATTTACTAATGTAATTAATTACTGTAAACATAATTTAATTTATTTGTGAGGATCCTCGTGCAATCTATTTTATTTTATGTAATTTGAAATGCAGTTTAACTTAAGGCTAACTAATTCTAACCTAATGTAGAGGTGAGAGCTCAGGTACTATCTATTAGGAGTGGGCCCTACCTCCTAAAGGGCAGTGTAAGACTTTATCTCCTAATTTAACTTATCTTTGTAACTAGATTTTATATCTCATACTAATATTTATTCATATTCTGTGAATGCATGTAACAAATACACAACTTACAAAACAGAATTCAAACAATCCATAGAATTGATACAGATTACCACATTTGAAGAACAAAGTGTTATTTTATTACTGGATCTTCAACTGTACATGCTAGTGTATTTTCTTAGAATTGTAAAGTAGAACAAACTGTAATGTAACAGTATATGCAATAGAGAGTAGTGAGTAGAGTCCAACATCTAGATCTCTTTTCAGGTCTTCTATGTAATTTATATTGTAACTAATATAATTCTAAATAGTACTCTCCACATATTTTTCATGTAGATTTTGTGGACTGATTACTGTACATTAATCAAAATAATCTAAAACCTAACATAATACGTAATCCTTCTTGGAATTATAACTATTTTTACTGGTCCAAGTGGAATCCTGCACAATCCTAATAAGACCACTTATTTAACTGAATCACAAGATATACATTAGGACTTTTATGTCCTTTATTCCAAGAAATTCTAACAATATTTTGCGTTTATGTCTCAAACTTACCAAAATAAACTGAATACAATATTTATGGAACAAATAATAACTTTGTCAACTTGAGATATTCCCACAAATAGTATGCGAGAAATAAAATATTTTGAAAAGTACAAATATTTGTTGTCGTCCATTTTGATGTGTCGTCCACTTGATTGTGTCGTCCACGGTCAACAATAACTGCTGGTAATATTCTTCAGTAACTGTCTCTAATAATTATCTTCAGTAATTACCTTCAGTAGTTACCTTCAGTAGTTACGTTTAGTAACTGCCTTCAGTAATATGCATCTATAGAAAGATCAATTACTTTTTGTTCATCGAACTTCTGTTGGTTCTTCTTCTCGTTCGAGGTGCATTCCAAAAGCTCTACAATCTCTTTATAAATCATCCATACTTTTTCCTACATTTTTCTCAGAACTCGAATAAATTTTATATAAATCAAACACTTATGTTAGGTTACTATAATTAATCATATTTACTAATAAATCATATTTTATTAATAATAATTTATATAAAATATATCAATTAATCATATAGATGAAACAATTATGGTACAAAAATATGTGGTAAATAACCACTCATCATTAATTACGATATTAAATGCGGACCAAAAAAATGGATCCCAATGCCTCTATTTATAGGTATTTGGGGCATGAGAAAAGAGATGCAAAACTATTAGGGTTAGGTTAAAAAAATAATAAAATAAAATTGGAGAGGCAAGTTGGTTTTAGGGCTAGGGTTAAAGAGAACCCCCAAAAACATGATTTTGTAGTCCATATGGGCTGACCACAAAATCACAAAAATAAATTGTTGAGTCACCTCGTTTGGAGGCAAGTTGCAAAATTTTGTAGTCCATCTAGGAGGACCACAAATTTGGAAAAACTAAATAAAATGGCTCAAACTGAGGGTTGATCGGCTGAAAGATTATATTTGGCAATTTTGAGAGGCTTCTAAGGCATCTAAGGGAAAATTGATTCATTTAGCTAGGTCAAGTTTTGGTGTCTATACATGGCAGGGTTGGTTTCTACCAATCCACCCCACTATAGTGAAAAGTGTATTTTTTGGTACTTGGTACTCTTCATATACTCACCTACCTACTTTAGTGGTGTGTATGAAAGGCATGCCATACCATGCATAGTCTATCCTACAATAAGGTAATTTTTGATAACGTATATTATTGAATGCTACACAAATCATACATGTTATCTAATCATAATGCAAAATTTTGAATGCTACACAAATCATACATGCAATTTAATAAATGATGCATTGTATTGTACTATATAAATCTCAAGTATGCATCATCCAATTCTTGAAATGACATGTCATCATGTGTTGTAATATTTTTGTGTTTTGAAATTGTTTAGCATGTCACAACATGTCACATAAAAACTTGCATAGGTTAAAACAAAGTCATTTTTTTTTACTCCCCATCAAAGGTCAAAATCCAAACACCTTAATTAACTCTATTTGTTTGGATTAATTTCCTCAAAATTTCCATCCTTCTTGAAGGGTGTTAAGGCAGGTGCCATTAAATATCTTAGAGAGCACAATCAAAAGTCTTTCAAAACCTACCCCTTTAATTTGCTATATTTTGTTTGGCTTAAAATCCTCAAAATTTTCATCCCTTGCTTTTTTTTGGTAGATAAGATATTATAGCATTAATACCGGGTTTTAGAGGTTGACCCAAAATTTTTTACAAAAATCATCCCAGGGCTGTTGATGAACATGTACTTACTAAGGATCCTATATATGTAAAATCTACATGCCGTAAAAACCATTACATCCGGTAAGGCATATAGCCTGTTATCAAAAAGAAACTTCCCATACAAAATTTTGGGTATACCCCGAGAAAACACACCTGCATCATAATTAAAAAAATAAATAGACATAGATCCCTTCCTTGAAACAGTGGAGAAACAAAAAGCTACAGACACACATAGCAGAGTACTAAAAAAAACTACCACAAGCTCTGTATTGATAATTCCTGTTAACAATTATTTGGTAATTGCTTTCTTTCATATATGACATGCTTTGGGACAACATCTCGTCTTGGCCAATCAGCCTTGGAGAAGTGAACCTGCTGGCTAGATTTATGGTGATGGCTATCTGGTGGTCCACGTGGCTCTGGTTCAAAGTCTTATATTGTCGTTTCTTTCCTGCCCTGTGATTATCAACCAACCTCAAATTACTAAGATGACTAGGAGCCATGTTATATGACATGTGACTGTCCCCATTAGTCTTTGTGGTATTTCCAAGAAACATCCACCAAGACTGACAACTTGGATAATTTTTATTGTGAGTCCATTTCAAAAAAGATATGGGAATACTCATAGCCTTCAAACTTACAGTGACTTCCCTATTGGTAAATTTGACTATCATTCTTGGCATTCTTGTTGAATAAGCTCCTCTACTTCACTCGGGACACCATGTTCCCATTTGAAAAGTCCGTCATCATCGACACCCAAATTGGCCAGCTTATCAGCAACTTTGTTAGCTTCTCGAAAGACATGTTGGGATTTTATGTCCTGTATTCCCTAAAAAATGATCCTAGCCTCTTCAACAATTGTTTTAATCCTCCAAGGAGGTGTTTTCCAATTATTGAGGATATTTATAACATGCATAGAGTCTCCTTCTACAATAAAATTGCCTTCTAAGTCTTGAGTCATTTGAAGGCCTCTCCACATAGCTCTAGCTTTAGCTTCGTTGTTCATCCTTGTTCCCAAATATTTAGAAAATCCAAGCATCATATTCCCATTATGATCTCGCACAATACTACCAGCACCTGCTCTACCAGGATTTTCCTTAGTCGCTCCATCAAAATTAAGCTTAAACCAACCTGTAGGAGGTGGGGACCACTTAACATTGGCTCTGGGGTTGACTACCCTAGGCACAGACTCATATAACAAGGTTAAGCTTAAATATTGAGCAATTGTGGTCTCCTGCAGATGAGGTTTACGGCTATCAAAAGGGATAAGGTTCACATTCTCATTGGCAAAGGATAGGATCTTGACAATGATAGTTTGATGATCATGGATAAACTCATTAAAGACTCTATTGTTCCTTTCTAACCACACCTTCCAAAGATAGTGATTGAGACAAATTTTCCACATGTATCTAAGTCTTTGGCTTGAAAAGGGGCAAGGCCATTGGATGAAAAAATCAAGTATGATGGCTGGTTTAACCCAAGAAATATTAAAGGCCTAAAAAACCCCACTTAGGACAATCAAGGAAAAAGGGCACTCAAGGAAAATGTGATAAATGGTCTCCTAATTAGCCTTGCATAGATAACAATGATTAGTGATACAAATACCTTTACGCATCATATTATCAATGGTTAGAATTCTTCCTTGGATAACCAACCATGAAAAGACTACAATTTTTGGAATTAATTTTTTTATCCAAACTAAGTCCTTTTGGAGGACAAAATCCTCGTCATCAAGTAGAAGCTTGTAAGCTTATTTATTAGTGAACTGCCCATTTTTTGTAGGAGCCCAAGTCACTTGATATTCCTTGGGTCTCATGGGGATAAACTGTTGCCCGAGAATGTTACAAAGATCATTTTATTCCACTTGAAATCCCTAAATCCTTATTTTTTTCCACTTCATTCTGCCTTTATCCTCAACCATATAATCGGAGACTTTTCTACCAATGAGTTCTTCCGTGATATCTCTGATTTGAGCTAAGTTAGGATATTGTGTCAGTGATTCGTCCTTAGCCCACCTGTCATTCCAACAATTTATCCTCTCACCATTGCCTAAAACCCATCTTAAACCTTTTTTGATGATTTCCTTACAATTGAGAATTTCTTTCCAAAAAGTAGAACCTCTGATTGGAACTGAGTCACTTAGAAATTCCATATTTTGAAGATACTTTCGTTTGATGATAGCTAACCATTCATTTTCTTTACCAGAAATGAGGTGCCACTCCTGCTTATCTAGTAAAGCTAAATTCATATGAGTAATTATCCTCAGACCTAAGCCCCCATTTTCCCTGGGTTTGCACACTTTGGTCCATCCTACAAGGTGTATCCTTTTTTTCTCCTCTGATCCAGTCCATAATTTTTTTTTTTTGGAGTTTCTCAATTTTTTGGAAAACCATTACAGGGGCTTTGAAAATGGAGAGGAAATAGATTGGAATTCTCTGAAGAGAGGCCTTAGTGAGGGTCAACTTTCCTGCTTGAGATAGAAGATGACCTTTCCATCCAGCAAGTTTTTTTTGAATTCTTTCAATAACCTTGTCCCACATTGACTCTCTTGGAGAACCAATGAAAAGAGGGAGACCAAGATATGAAGTGGGGAGATTTTCTATATCACACCCTAAAATTTTTGCAATCCTTCCTTGCCTCTGAATGGGGGTGTTCAAGAAATATAACTTACTTTTACTGAAATTAGCTTTCTGACTAGAAGCGTCCTCGTAGAGTTGCAGGATGCATTTAATTCTTTTGGCCTCAACTACCAACGCCTTAGTCAAAATAAGGGTATCATCGATGAATTTTTGGTGAGAAAAAACCATAGTGAGATATGTTGCTTTGATTCTTGATATTATCCTTGAAATATAAGAATTTTTGATGGTTCTACCTAAAGCTTCTGCCACAATGATGAATAACATGGGGCTGATAGGGTCCCTACCGAATTCCTCTATGACTTTGAAAGTAACCAACAGTTGTTCCATTAACCAGAATCAAGAACCATGCTTTAGAAATGCATTCTTTGATAAAATTAACCCATTGGTGGTAAAAACCAAACTTAAGGAGGACAACAATCCAAAAGTCCCAATTTAGCTTGTCAAATGCTTTTTTCATATCAAGCTTGAGGGCAAAAATAGACCTGTTAGTCTTATGAGCAGAGTGCAGAGCTTCATGAACTGTGATAACTCCATCCAAGATTGACCTGCCCTAGACAAAGCTTCCTTGGCATAGATCTATGATGTAGGGTAGAACATCTCTTGTTCTATTTGTAATGGCTTTAGTTAGGATCTTGTAAGAAACATTGCACAAATTGATTGGCCTGAAGTCAGCCATAGATTTAGGGGTTTGCTTCTTAGGAATTAGAGAAATAAAAGTAGAGTTGAGACCTTTTGGGATATTATTTCTTGCTTGGAATTCTATGACAATAGAAATTACATCCTCACTTACGATGTCCCAAAAATCTTGATATAAACAAGGGGGAAAGCCATCGGGTCCCGGGGCTTTTTCTGGCTCCATGCTAAATAAGGCTTCCTTAATTTCATCATCAGAAAATGGAGCTAGAAGCTTAAGGTTTATATCCTCATTTATTATGATAGGAATGGATTGCAAGAGAATATCTTTGGCCTCCTCATTGCATTGCGATTCCTGACCAAGGATAGAATTGAAATAAGTTACTGCCTCCTTTTTTATTTATGTTAAGTCCTGAGTAATAGAACCATCTGCTTTTTTTTTTAATTTTTATCTTGTTATTGCTTATGTTTCTAAGCATGGTGACATGAAAAAACTTAGAATTTGAATCTCCATATTTCAACCAAAGATCCCTTGATTTTTTCCTCCAATAGATTTCCTCATAGGCCAAAATGTTATGAAACTCTGCTAGTTTTGTTCATTCCTCCTGCCTAGTAGTTTCATCAACATCACCATGTTGAATCCTCTGATCAATTATCTTTAAAATTTCAACAACCTATTTTTTATTTTCAAAGAGGTTCCCAAAGACCTCTTTGTTCCAATATCAAAGTTTTTCCTTAAAAAAACTTTACCAACTTTCTCCGTCGTCACTGGAATGATTCGAACATTTGACCACCTAGCACTTAAGCTTGAACAAACATCCAACTCTTCCAAACTATTGGATAAATTTTAAGGTAATGTTGGGTTTTAATCCAACTGTATATCCCCCTTTGCATCATCGAGGTTCGAACTGTGGACCTCCTATTCAACAGGGCCAAGCTCGCTTTCTCCTTGCCACTTGCACTACAAATGCAGATTAATAAGTTCGTTAAACCTTTATATTAAGGAAAATCATTCCCCAGACTAGCCAAGGGGTTTTTTGTATCCGACATGGGTGTTAAGGTAGGTGTCATTAAATATATTAAAGAGAAAATTAAAATTCTTTCATATACTATTTTGAGGGTATACTGCAAAGATAAAGTCATCTTAGTCATATCAATTTGAAACCTTAACCATGGCCATGATCAATAAGTATCTCACTGAGAGCCAACTGCTCAAAGGCTCAAATTATTCAACCTAGAAAACTAAGATGAAAGTCATTTTAACTGTAGAGGAGATGTGGGGAATAGTGGATGGTACTGATTCTAGAACCACATCAGCAGGAGTGGATCAGACATCATATGATAAAAAGGATAAAAGAATTTCCTTATTGATCTTGCTAGCTATTACTGATGACATACAACCTCATATAAGTGAAGCTAAAAATGGTAAGGAGGCATGGAATACCCTAGCAACCATTTTTAAAGGAAAGAATCAATCAACAATTCTTAACCTTCAAACACGGCTTCATACTCTTCATATGAAATCTGGAGAGACAGTACAGTAGAGTCACAGATATAAAAACAAAACTGCAAGCCTTAGGAGAAAAAGTTGAAGAAAATGTCCTAACCTCAATCATTTTAAGGGATCTTCCAGACTCCTATAGAATATTGATCACTTCACTACAAGTCTTTTGGAGGACAATGACTTTTGTAGAGTTGGTAAATTTGCTTCAAACTGAAGAAGCTAATCAAATCCAAAGATATGAGGCATCCAACAATACAATTTTCTCAAACAAGCAAAGTGGAAAGAAAAAGTGCAATCAACAGAAAGGATCTTCTTCTAACAAATACAAGGGTAAAGTCAAAGATATTTAGAAGAAGTAGTATTGTAAAATTTATGATAAAGACACTCATGAAACCAAAAGATGTTGGTTTAATAACAAACTTCCCAATGAACAAGGTCAAAAGAAGGGCAAAGGTAAATCAAAGAACAAGAATAAATAGCAACAGGGACACATTGCCGCTTAAGATTCTAGTTCATAATATGAACGAGCACACAAAGTGATCATGACACATATAGAATCCTCTCACAAGGATACTATTTGGTACATAGATTCAGGTGCTAGTAAACATATGATTGGTGATAAGTTCTAGTTTGAGACATTTGAGGCTCGAGAAGGTAGACCGATAACCATTGCTGATGATCAGACCTATCGAGTTCAGGGAGAAGAAGTGTTTCTGTATCCCTTCCAGATGGAGAATGCAAAATTGAAAAGTTCTTTATGTACCAGGATTGAAAAATAATATCTTGTCAGTTCCACAAATCTTGGACAATAACATGAATGTCAATTTTAAAGTGGACAAAGAAAATAAATGTTGCTTTATCACTCAGAAAGGAAAATATATAGCAACAGGTTCATACAAACATGGTTTGTTTATCTTAGATACAATTACCTCTACACATATTGCAATGGCAGTAACCACAAAAGAGGCTACTTCTCTATGGCATAAGATATTTGGGCATCTAAGCTCAGGGTATTTACTAGAACTCAATAAATATCAAATGGTGAAAGGACTGCCTACTCTTTCATCTACTTTGCCAGTGTGCTCAGATTGCTTTTCAGGAAAGCAACATAGAGTACCTTTTGAACCTAGCTCTTTTTGAGCTAAAGTACCTTTGGAGTTAGTTCATACAGATTTGTGTGGTCCTATGTCTACTAGTTGTGGAGAAAAAAGGTATTTTCAATTTTTTGTAGATGATCACTCACGGAAAATGTGGGTCTTCTTCTTGTAGTTGAATTCTGAAGCATTTGACTATTTTCAGCAGTTCAAGAATCTTTTTGGGAAAGAATTAGGATGTTTCATAAAGACCCTCCATTTAGATCAAGGGGGGAATACACATCAAAAGAATTTTCCTCATTTTTATAGAAACATGGGATAAAAAGACAGTTAACAACAACCTACTCTCCTCAGTAAAATGGAGTTGCTAAGAGAAGAAATCATTTCATTATGAAAATTATTCGATGTATGCTTAAGGGAGCCAATCTTGAGCACATTTACTAGGCTGAAGCTATAAAAACTATAGTATATCTTCTAACTAGGGCACCCACAAAGGCTCTTGAAGTTATGACTCCTAAGGAAGCATGGAGTGGAAGGAAACCCTCCATATCTCATCTACGAGTATTTGGGTGTAAGGCTTTTATGCACATACCTAAGGAGAAAAGAAAGAAGTTAGATGAAAAGACCCTACAGTGTGTTTTTCTTGGATATGATGAATTATCAAAAGGCTATCGGTTGATAGATCCATTCACCAAGAAAATACATGTTAGTAGAGATGTAGTGTTTGATGAAGTTTTCAGATCTAGCACTACATCAGTATACCTGGAAGATGAGGAGCAACAGCCATAGACTCCTCCACAATAGAAAAGCCTCCTAAATGTTATACAAGTACTATGAGAGATTCCAAACTCACTTCACCACCAGATCTCATTCTCAATCATCCTAAGACACGAAGCATGTCTAGATAGAGAAAGGTAAAAGCATCTACTTCAGTTGATGATCTTTGCGCATATTTTCAAGAGCTTTTTGTTGATAGAGATTTATAAAGTGGATATGATATGTAAATTGATGAGGAGAGGGTTTACATGTCTTCATATGATGAAAATGAACCTTCTATAGTTTATGAAGCCCTTAGACAGCCTCAGTGGAAGGTAGCTATGGATGCTAAAGATAACTCCCTCATGAAGAATAAAATATGGAAGCTGGTATATTTACCTAAAGGAAAGAAGCCCATAGGCTGCAAATGGGTTTAAAAAGTCAAATATAAGGTAGATGGTACTATAGACAAGCATAAATCCCGTATTGTAGTGAATGGCTATGCTCAAAAGGAAGGCCTTAATTATGAGGAAACCTTTGCACCCACTACAAGGATGACCACCATTCGTGTTCTTTGTGCTATGACAACATAGTTTGGATGGAAATTACATCAAATGGATGTAAAAAGTGCCTTTCTAAATGGTGACTTAAAATAAGAGGTATACATGACCCAACCTCCAGTATTTGTCAAGGAATACCATGAGCAACAGGTTTGCAAGTTGGTCAAATCATTATACAGGCTCAAACAAGCCCCAAGAGCATGGTACATTAAAATGGATAGTCACCTACTGCAGGATGGATTCAACAGAAGTCCATCTGATGCAAATATATATATCAAGAACACAGGTTCTGAAATAGTGATTCTTGTATTATATGTAGATGATCTGATCATCACTAGAAATTCAGAGATATTGATCAACACCATGAAAAATGACTTGAAAGAGTCATTTTATATGACAGATTTAGGGCTTCTCCACTACTGTCTTGGTCTTGAGATAAAACATAAAAAGAATCATCTTAGGGTGACTCAGAAATAATATACCAAGACTTTAGTAGAAAAATATCATATGAATGATTGCAAGCCCAAGGCAATACCAATGGAATCAGGGCTTCAGTTATCACGGTATGATGACTCACCACAGGTAGATGGCACACTATATAGATAGATGATTGGAAGCCTTATCTATCTGACCAATACTAGACTAGACATTACTTATGCTATAAAATATCTTTCTCGGTTCATGCAGGAACCAAAGGCCTCTCACTAGAAAGAAACTAAGCGTGTTCTTAACTACATTCAAGGTAGTGTAGAATATGGTCTAGAGTATAAGAAGAATAACTCATTCTTCTTACAGAGTTATACTGACTTCGACTATGTTGGATCCCTAGATGATAGAAAATCAACTTCAGGATATGTATTTCATATTGGATCTGGTCCTGTCTCATGGCATAGTAAAAAGCAATAGGTGGTTGCTTTATATTCAACAAAGGCAGAGTATTTTGTTGCATGTGGAGCTGTGTGTGAAGCAATATGGTTAAGTCACATCTTGGCTACCATGGGCCTACAAAAGAAACTTCCTTTTCACATGTTTTGTGACAACTCAGGTGTTTTGAAATTGGTCAAGAATCCATTCCATCATGAATGCACAAAGTATATTAACATGGATTGTCATTTCATTCATGATGAAGTTCCTAAACACTGGATCAAGCTCCAATACATTCCCATCGACGAACAGGTTGTTGACATCTTCACAAAGGCACTTGGACGTGTCAAATTTGAATTGTTTGAAGTAGACTTTGTATATCAAAGTAATGTAATAAAGGGGGGATGTTAGGGTAAAATAGGTAGTATATTGCATTATAATACATAGGTTATTACATTTACTTTTCTACCATAGGAGATATTTACTATTCTATGAATTACCTCCTAGTTAACTAAGGTTAATAACTAAATATCTTATGATATTTAGTTAGGTTGTTAGAATAAATCTATTATTAATCATCGTTAGCGCTTCTAATGCTAAGTGGTTAATAATCCTATTTTGTAACCTACTTAAGCTTCTAAGTTGAATGCAATTCCTAATGTTCGATTGATCATCATTTGCTTAATATTTTCGTGCATTATTGCTTCAATACTAACAAACACTAGGTTTGATATTAGTTTTGTTGTAAGTTATTGTAAGTTGCATTATGTCCATGTTATAGTAGAATATTGCCTAGAATAAACTAAGAATGATCCTTTTTTACTATAGGAGTATAAGGAATTAGATTATGTTGTATCTGTAGATGATAGAAAGTCAACATCTAGATATGTGTTTCATCTAGGATCTAGACCCGTATCATGGCATAGAAAAATATATAGTGTCATTGTCATCCATAGAGGTAGAATATCATGTTGAACAAGGTCTATGTGTGAAGCAATATGGTTGCAAAGCATACCATCAAATATGGGTGTGTGCAAAAGTTTGGTCAATCCTGTTGAATTATGATAATCAAGGTGTTCTAAATTGAACAAGAATCTAGTATTTCATGAAAGGACAAATCATATTGAAGATCAATACCCATTTCATAAAAAAATAAGTTTAGAATCACCAAATATAGCTCAAGTACATTTGCATAGGATATCAGCTTACAAATATTTTCACAAATGTGTTTGAATGTGTCAAATTTGAATTGTTTTGAAATTATCTTTGTACACCAAATAATGTAATAATGGTGGATGCTAGATAATTATTATTACATTATTATGTAATATTTTGAAAGATATAATACAAAGAAATATTATAGTATCTAAATCACCAAGAGTCTCTTGAAAAACCAAGAGATAACTTAATGTATATATATGTAAAGTTGGTTTCCTTGGAAGCTTTAATACAAATTCTCATTTTTTGGTGTTCGATCCATTATGGAGGAGTAATATTTTACTAAAGTTGCTCCCAAATATTTTATTTTACTAACAATAATTTTTTCTCACACTAGGTAGCGTAGGGATAAAATTTTACTATAAATAGGGGTATGGGGTCCTCATTGTAATAATCTATTGATGATGAGAATCTAGAGCTACACTCTCTAAAACCCAAATTGTACTTTATAATAATGAGGTTATAAAAAGTTAACAAGTTCGTAAACATTTTATTAGAGGACCAATCATTATGGTTTTTCAAGTGAACAATGATATTTGCATGACCCTTCTAGTGCATCTTGTCTCTTGCTTATAAATTTTTTAATAGAATGGATGGGTGGATATCGGTGCCATTCAAATTTTCATGTGTTGATTGATCATACACTTTCCTATGGTGTAAAAGTTGTGTTTTCTTAAATCTCTTGTACTCTTAAGCTTTTAAACAATTTTATTTTTGCAATTTACTTTTTATGCATTTTCCCTTTCTATGTTCTACTTTCATGCAAGTTAGTTTAAATTAGTGTAGGGTTTTTATATGAGGATAACAGGGAGTCGACTAAAGTCTAGAGGTCAAGAGAAGCCATTGTAAATCCCATCCAACTTTGCTGAATCTTGAATTGGGTGTGCAAAACCTTAATTAAAATTCAAGATAAATCCCTAGTTCAACATAGTTTTTGGCATGCCTGGTGGGACCACCCTCCGTTTTTCTCAATTTTGTAATAAATTTTGTGATTTTCACGCTAAAATTACATCTATAATTGATAAAACGATCAAATTAAAATTAGAAAATATTTCACTATGTCAAAAATAAAAAATGTTTTTCTCTCAAATATAGAGCGTTTCTCTCCATTTTTTAAAATCACTAAGGTATTAAAAATAAGCAATTCACTTGGAATCTCTAAGCAATTCGCCTTGACCAATGAGAACTTCTCTCAAGAAGGAATGCATTTTCATAGGAAAAATTTAGAATAAATCACTGAGGCCAAGGACTAAAGTTTTTAGTTCTAGTCTCAATTGGACTCAAAAATTTAATCAATTTTTATTTGTGCTCAAATTTTACAAGAAATTTGTAAACGGTGACTCTAACACAAACTTCAAAATTTTAATTTTTTTGCAAAGACAATGACTTCAACATTATTTAAGCAAAATTAAATTTTAAATCTGACATCATATATGCATCTACCATGGGTAGATATTTTTTTATTTTATTTTACATGGTAGAATCGATAGCTGCCATGAATTCGGGCAGGTTGTCCAACTTTTTATGACCACCACAATATTTTGTTCTATCCACCCTGGAAGCCACCACATAGATCTATGTGCATTCCAACCCTATAACCACCATGCCACAATCATTTTAAACCTTTTACGCTGCTGAAAGTACTAGGAAAGGGACAAGCATCTAGTCCGGTGAGGCCTAAGATTTGAACCTCAGACTTTTGCTCCCCTTAGGAGGTTTGTGGGAACATGGGTAGATAACAATTAATATAGCTTTTGATCCATTTTTTGTCAAAGGTTAAAGCAACAAGCAATTTGCTAAAAAAAGTGAGCAATTCATCCCAACATTGCAAAATTTATATAAGATAGATCCAATGATTAATTCACTTGGAGTATGAGAACCAATTCACTAGAAAATATAAGTTTCTTCCTCTCTCTTTTATGGGAAGGCAATTTTCTCTAATCTTGAGGATGGTTGCTTTTGAGAGATTTGCTTAGATATCTTTCCTATAAAATTTTTCTAAATCCAAAATTTGTAAATGAGTCGTTTGTATTTTCTAAGAAAAATGCTCCATTCTTTGAAGTTGTTTTTCTAGCAAATCATACTAAAATTATGAGATATTTTCTCTATTTTTGCAAGCAAATCATTTTATAGCTAGAAATTTAAAATTTTATAATATTTAATCCAAAATTATCCATGTAGGCATATACATGCAAGCCTATGATTACATGATCAAACACTTAAAAAATGAGAAACAATAATCAAATGATGGACCTTTTTTTATACCACCCAATAAACATGAAAGGAAAAAGAAAAGAACAAAATATCATGTGGGTACATCAGGAAGACAAATTCTAAGAAATTTGAATATCCAATACTATCTTATTAAAAGGCAAAATTCCCATGGCTGATCTAGTTATTCAAGGCCTCACACTATCATAAACTAGTTACTTAAGACAACAAATGAGTTATTCATCAACTCTAGCAAATCATACTTGATCTATTCTAGCCCCTACCTTGACTCACATTAACCCTCTATATGGGATATCAATTGACATAAACAACCTTAAAAATAAACCACTCTTCATGAGTCAATTCTACAACCCACTACCAATATTTGGCATGTAAATAATCCCTCCTACAAGTACTCTTTAGCCCAAATTTTACTTGGATATAAATTATTGAATACATCCAATATTCCTTTAGGTCATTCCTTAGCTCACATAGGGTCATTAGGCTTAAATAAAATATTTTTTCAAAAAATACAAGTAATGATGGGGCAAATGGGGTCATAGGTATCCCAAATAATTCCCTTTGGATTAACATATCTATCTAGTTAGGTACACAAAATGTAAGGTTCATCTCCATAAAACCAAAAAATACTACGAATAGGATTGAAATATCCCTTACCACAATAAAATATTCAACCACCTTTGAAGCACCAGTGGATTTACTAGAATGTGCCATCTCAATACCATCCATCTTACTATCCTTTATATCTATATCCTCCATACCATCCCCCTACTTATGCATTGTATCCCCTCCTCAACAAAATAACCTATGAGCACCTCCTCGGCCACAAAAACCATCTTCTTTATTGGTTCTACCAAGGATTGCTAAATCTAGTCATTTATTCTCCTATTCCCCCAACAACTATAAAAACACTACCTACCTTTAATAGAAATGGGAACATGACAACACTAGATCACCTGAATTGTCAGTAATAAAGTCAATTCATTGCATCTATGAAGATGAAATAATGATACACTTACTAATATATTCACTTTATGATAATTTATACATTATGGTATAGGGAATTACCAAAATATTCTATTACAAGTTGGGCATCAATAGTGGATATGTTTATGCATTAATTTAGTAGCATGGAAAATGGTTACTTAGTTTTATTTCAATTGAATACAATTCAAAGACACCATTAAGAAAATATATGTAATTTTAATGATTCTTGAGGATCCTAAACCTAATCCCATAAAATATTATACTAAAATAAGAACAAGCATTATAATATTACAACAAATATTTATAGTCAGACTTAGCTTTAATGGTTTATAATGGTAATAATCTACACTAGTTGTAGCATTGGAAGAAGCAACTCAAGGAGAGGATGTTATCATCCAAGTAAGGATAATACTCCTACTCCACCAATGGACTATATAACTCAAATTTTCTAGAATACATGTATACCAAATTCCATGCCCAACATTTTATTGATCCCTAATCCCTTGATAAATGCTTCTATTTGTATTTCTACATCACCATACATTATTGCTCATCCTAGAAAAAACATGTCAACCACTATAACCTTTCATCCATAACTTTAAAACCTTCATTTTCCATCTAAATCAAGAAATTAGTCCAACAAAATTTTTATAATAAATAAAATTATGGATATGATCATGAATTTGGTAAATCAGAACATGATTATGAAGCAATAGTAGCAATAATTATATAATTGGTAGCCTTGGAGGACTATGTACCTAACCAGATATTAGGTGCCTTAGAAAGGTGCTAATAAAGGAATAAATTAGACTCATAGTCATATGGTCAACACCACTATGAAAATAGAGCTAGCATGGTGTCTTCCTTGTAATGATAGACATGATCCTATAGAATACATCAGAGCTATTAGGTACTCAAATTATTTAGTATACTCAATAATATTAGACTCAATAGGTTGCCATCATAATTTAAACAATCCCCACAATGAATCCAACCATGTGCCAAAAACACCAAGATCCTAGGTTCGAGGTGTAGACCAATTGGTTCATCCAAACCCCATAAGGGGGGTGGAGGTCCAAGGTTCAAATCTCGGGCCTCGTTGGACTAAACGCTTGTCCCTTTCCTGGTGCTTTCAGTGGCGTAAAATGTTTAAAATTATTGTGGAATGGCGGTTATAGGGGCATATTGCACGAAGATCTATGTGGCGGGTTTCGGGGTGGACAACGTAGAATACTATGGTGGCCATAAAAGCTAGATAGCCTGCCCGGATTCATGGCGGCTATCGATTCCACCATGTTAAAAAAAAAAAAAACACCAAGATCCATGATTAACACCTATCCTTCCCAATCCTAATAATTTAATCCTACCAAATTTTAGTTCTATATAAATAGATGAAAAATCAATAATCAAAGATGATGCCATATTCACCAATTAGAAAGGGTTTGAAACTAGAGATAAGATAAAAAATTTAAAGAACATTCAACTAATAAGTAAGTCAAAAATATGAAGGGTATGATGGTCCTTAGAAAATGAAGGCCACCTTTTCGCATGAAAGATAAAAGTCTTAGCATAGAACAATAGGATAAATAAAATGAGAAGGAAAACATAGGAAAAAAAAGTAATCGGTACGTCTACAAAGAGGAAGGAGGAAACACAAAGCAATAAAGACAAAAGGATAGATAAGGGAAAATAACTGATAATAAAAAAATGAAATAAACAACTAATAAATCCACCAAAAAGGAAGGTGGTAAGGGAATGGAATGACTTCAAAAGGAGGCCAAAAGGTGACTAAAATACCCCTCTATCATGATAGGAGGATGACCTACAACTATAAAATAATATCAAATATTCATGATGTGAAAAAAGAGCATTTGTGTCAAATATAAATTCAATGTCACAGAGGAGATGAAGAGAACACCAACCAAGGTTAGCATGCTAGAAGCATTATCCCTACCAAGATAGTAGGATCTACTTCAAGAAGCTCTAAAAGAGAAAGGATAAAGAAATGCTAAGGGTAAGCAACCAGGGTCAACTATAACTAGAATAACAAAATAAAAAAATTTAATGGGAAAATATCTATTAGATATCTAGGTCAAGTGGTTAACTTACAATATGCTCCAAATCCAAAGACCATCCCCATTCTATGTGACACTTAAGATTAAGAACCATAATCTACGAAGGTGCATATTCAATTCAAGTGCAACGGTCACAATTATGCCTAAATCTATTTTCATAGGAACAATTCTTCCTTACACTAATATGTCTAGACATCCAATCCAAATGGATGGAACAAGGATCAATATATCTGGGATACTCAAAGATATAATCATAACTATAGCCAAGTACCAAAATTTTGTAGCAGTAAAAGAAGTGATAGTCATAGATCTACCCCCATAATTTAGGATATTATTATCTAGAGAATGGGTGTATAAGTTTTCAAAGAATGGTTACATAGCAATGAACTATACTCATATGAAAGTGCCCAAAGATGAAAAATAATAAGGATTGAGGACAAACCACTTTGTAACTACATTCTACACAAGCTTGATGATGATACAATGAAATGCAATAAGCTACCAAGATTCGTAGGAAGACGATGAATACCTTGAGGGTGCCTATGATCTAGAGGTTGACTTTATAACTATCATATTACAAGATGATGAAAGACCCTGAGGTTGAATATGAAGATACTGAACTAGGGAACTATCTCAATACTAAAACACCTTCAAATATTCTAACCCTGATAAGTTGAGGAGTAGATAAGTGTTTGTAGAAAAAGGATATATCTAGTATAATTATTCAAATTATTACCATATAAACCAAGATGCTAAAATTAATATAGCAAAGTAGAAAATTAATAGTAAATGTAGTAAGCTATCTAAATCCAAGCATAAATAAATATAAATTTCTAATACAAACTACACTAAAATTTTCTATTATAATCTAACAAGCTAGGGCTAATCCTAATGTAGTGAAAAACAATTACTTGAAACTTAGGGTATCAAGGACCATCCTACTCAAAAAATAAGCAAGCTCATTCATAGCAACATCACCATAGTAAGGAGAGATCACACCCAAGATATTTATAAAGGGTTTGACATGCCTTAGAAACTGGTCCTCAAGTGATAATTAGTGACCTCTAGCTATGAATCCTGGTAGGGCATCCTATCCTACTCCATGAAGGGTAGAAAACTAGTGGTTGATGGCTTTGGTTGTCCTTGTAAGGATAAGAGAGATAAAGAGAGAAGATGCATGATGTGGTAGCAAGAGAGGTAGAAGCCTGAAAAGAGTGTTAGCAATAGTAATCACCAATAGGTGGATTTATATTTTTTTAGGTATAAATAAATGGTAATAAAATAAGAAAGTGGAAGGGGTATTTATAGAATATAACTCTCCCTTTGGAGCCAATGGATGATTTTCATTCTTTTTAGGGTCATAAAATCATAACCATTGGTCCAAACGATACATTATTTAAACCTTAGGTATAAAAACATGCTAGCATCATAACCATGTATCAAAACCCTAAAATTCATTTGACATCCATGCTTATCACTTAAATTAATGACCTTGGAATTATTTATTCTTAGAAAACACACTTTGGGGGACATGTATCATAATGTCCCTTAATATTGACTCTATCCTCATTTTTAGGTTTTAAGGAAAGTTAGAAGGCAAAAACAACATGAAATATGGCAAAAAAAATTCAAAAAAATAACCATTGGGTGAAAAAAGAGAATCAAAATACACCATCCAACATGGCTCATTGTCTTCCTACCTAAGGACTAACAAAGATAGTCCACCACTACCCCATATATAGGAGGATGGGACTCTACATCACCTGCAAAGTCAATTGTTAGTGATATTTTTACAAATACATATTGCTCCCCCATAAGGACCAAAAGTGACACCACAAGGGGTAGCCAATCATGATTCCTTAGAGGAAATAAAGAAAAAGGAGCAATAAGATCGCCAAAGCAATAAAAATGAAAATTCTATGTTTAGAATGAAAGCCATTTTTTTCTAATTTGTTATTCTATTGTCTAAGCAAAAATACAAAAATTTAACCAAAAATGTGAGTATAAGAAAATATACTTGATACTCACCTGTATGTTCCCTAAAAATTTTGGCTGAAAGAAAGTGAATTTTACCTATCCCATGGAATTGAACATGATTATACTCTTAAATATATGCAAAATGCTAAAAATACTAGCTGGGTGCAAAATGTGTAAAAACAAAGTGCAAAAATAAGTCTGGAGCACACCAAAACCCTTACAAGTACTATCCTTTTGCTATTCATGAAAAAAAATTCAAAAAATTAATTTTGTGTAATATGATATTCAAAAATACAAATAGGGCATAAATTTTTTTATTTTATAGTTTAATTTCATGTGCACCCTAAGCCTTCATATAAGCACAATGCTTGCATGACATTCAATTAGAGCACAAAGATATATGATGGTGAGTAGATGTAGGGGTGGTGTGAGAGAGGTCATTTTTTTATCCTTTCTAATTTTCCTTAATATTTTAGCTAAAATGGGCAAAAATTAAGAAAGTAAGAAAAATGAATGATTACGTGATTAGGTTAGCTAAGAAGAAGCTAGGACAACAAAGACAAGATGCCATGTCATCTAGGTGGTGGGACCCCTCCAGGGTAGTAAAAAATGGTTGTTTAGATTCCTTAGGAAGCTCAAAATCTAAGGAAAACTATAATTGTTGCTTTTGAAAAACTAATAATTACAATCAAATAAGTTAGTTTAAGAAAACCAAAAAAATGACAATCACGACACAAAGCAATGATTGAGAGAAAACTAGGCAATCATGGTTATTAAACCAAAAAATTGGACAATCATGGTCAAAACCAATAATGATAGAAAAATGTGATGATCAAGGTGCATGTTAAAAGGGGTGATCACAAGCTTGGCAAGCTAGGGTAAATCATACCCCTAACTAGTGACCATAATCATACTCACTGATTGATATGTCCTATCAGGGTGGAGTCTAAGGTGAATGATATCAAGGCAAGAACTAGTGGAAGCACTAAGATCCCTCCTAGATGTAGGAGTGTATAACACAAGATATGACACCCTAGGTATAGGCAAAGTTATAAGAGGTAGGACTAGAACACATGGTAATGATACCCTACATCCAAACCCACTAGGCATTGTGCTATGATATTATGTTTTTTAGAGCATAGAAATCAGTACCTTCTTATGGAGTCTAGCCCCAGATGAGGTGATCAAGATGATGATCATCCTTGAGGATGCATACTTCATTATGGAACTATCTATTTTGGGGTAGACTTCATGCATTGGAATCACTAAAGAGATTTAACTTTAGATGGTAGAGTAGGCCACAAGAGAGAGGTGGCTAGAATAATAGTGTACTATCATGTAAAAGAGAATTAGGTCAGCTACCACCATTTTATTTGTTGGAAGCATGGGTATCTTTCTCTTATTTACCTACATGTTCTATCACAAGGGCACAAATAGGATCTTGGTGTTATTGATTTATCCATTATATTTGGTTGGAGGGCCACATAAGGCCAAAGAGATAATTTTTCTAAGGTAGAGAACTATTGATTCTCTTATACCATGAATTATATCATATCCAACACCATTAATCTCATACTATTGGCCTAGTATTCTTACTGTAGGTATAGGCGTATGAGTATTTTGTGATGTACAAGCCCCTAGGCCTACCCATGATGTAACACTAGTAGAGATCCAAGCTAGGTAGTGAGGACATATTCTAGGGACTTCACAACCATATGTGCCACCACTAACATGTATTACCTAAGGATAGATTATTTGGACCCCCTACCACCACCTACAATAGTAGATATTGGGACATACAATAGTTAGAAGGGGTATGGTAGGTGATCATATTGTAGAATCATTAGTTGAAGGTCATAAAACCATACAAAGTAGAGAGGATATATGGATAGTTTTGGGACCTACACCAAGTTGGAGACCTCCTACTTCTTGAGCTTTGATAGATACACTCAAGGGAGCAAACAACAAATAGGATGAGTAGGCCACCACCAATATTAGGCCATTGTTTCCTAGAAGAGAGCCATAGGTAGGGCCTATAATGAGGATATCACTATAGATCCAATTTAGAGTGCTTTAGTGAATGTGTGTTTATTAATATTATTTATAACATCAATAAGTCATAAGGGATAGAAGAAGCAGAGTAGACCATCCCAAAGGTGGCATGGAAGGATATGGAACAAAAGGAGGTAGCTAGTGGGGAGGCTATTGATGGTGTGACAACTAAGGAGACTATCAAGAGAGAGAGAGGTGTATTAGAGGAGGAGATAAAGGTATAGGGGCTACATGTGTGTAATATTAGTGTTGATACCATAAACCTTCAATCTCCACCCCCTAGGGAGGGTGATCCTACCCAGTAACTAGATGACAAAAGTAAAATCTCTCTCTACTTCATCAAAATTTTAGTTCACTAGTACTAGAGCTAGATTTAGATGCTTTCCTTATTATAATACATATAAATCATTGCATTGTTGTTTGTTATTATAGAGATATCTAAGAAGTGGTGGGATCTTATTGATAGTTTATAACATATCACTCTAGGTAGGGTCAATGATTTTGATAGCCTACCTCCACCATCATGATCATAGAAAATCCCATTAAAGAGGATAGCTAATTTATACAATAGATATAGATAGATTTATGTACTTTTATCATAGTTACCCAAGGGTGATCACATTGCCTACTAGTTTTATAAGTGAGATTTCAAACTATGGCTATGATAAGAGGTAGCCGAGAGGAAGTAAGCACTATAGTGGTAGGATATATAGACTTAGATTTGGCATAGGTCCAAGGGGAGGTGTAGAATATTGGATGTTAGTATCATAATTATCCTAGACTTACACCTTTCAAACAATGGTACATGCACCTGAAACATAGTCAAAGGAATGTAGAGGTTGATTTTGTAGTCACATCCTTTACCCATTGTATTATATGGAATTCTTTTTTATAGCCACCATGTCACTTGTAGGATGTTCATAGGGTTATTTGGGTGATGGGTCTATGTAATCGAGACATGGCATATTTTAAGATGATGACACTTAGTACCCCATTGTATCATATGTACCCACATGTACTATTTGTCTCTCCTAGAGGAGACCCAGGTTCAATTCATGGGGAGGGTGGCCCTCAATGTACCCCTATATTTTCAACCTCTTAAAAAACACATTTTTGGCAATGGAGTCATAAATTCTCATCCTACCAACAATGTTAATGCTCTGCAAACCTTCAAAAACTCATCCTAAGGAAATATCAATAGCAAAAATCTAAAAGGATGTGTCTCAATTAGAGGAGTCCCTTTCATCCATCCTAAATCAACTCCTTAAATATAAAATGATAGATATTGCTCCCATTATACCTGTAGAACCCAAAAGGGAAAAACCTTCTTGGTTTTGATCCAAAAATAAATGTACCTTCCATCACATTAATGGTATTAATTGACTAACTCATGGGAATAGATAATGCAATCCAAGACCTTATCCATAATGGTTAAATTATTCTCAATGGCATTGATTCTCAACCTTATTCAAATCAAGATTTGGGATTTTTCTAGAATCCTCTTCCTAATCACAATTAGGACTAAAAATTAGCTAAAAATATCAACAATGGGAACATACCACATCTAAACCAAGGTATGGTATGGTATGTATGCTCAATTCTTCTAATCAAGTTCATTATATTTCTCACATTTATGTTGTAACAAGATAGCATAAAAATTATTCATTCGATCAACCTTTAAGATCCCCTTTGCTCCTTCATTCGAAATGAACTTATTCACCCAAAGCACCTCCTTTAATCATATCATATAGGACCAAGGTTAAGGGTGCTTTTAAATTTCTTCAACAACTTGATAATACCTTGACTAATATCTCCCTTCTTAAAATAATTCAGTCTTATCTAACCCATAAATACATCTTGATCAAAATATTGAGTGAACAAATTATTCCTCAAAACCTAAATATTTATGATTCTACCTACCTTGGGATTAATCACACCAATATATAATTATATGAGAATGATATTCCTGAATCCTCTTTGGTTAGAGATCATTCATTTTACATTATAGGCCATATCAATGACAAGTTAATGAAAATAATTTTAGTTGATAATTGGTCTTGTCTAAATATCTATAGTTTGAAGTTAATTATTCATTTTGGGCTAACCAAATAGGATTTATAGAAATATAATCTTGTTATTATGATTCTTGATAAAGGAGAATATGCAGTTAGTGGTACTATAATATTACCCCTCAAATATAGACCTTGCACTTTCAACAATATCTTTTATGTCATGTCATATCTCTCTTCCATGTCATGTCATATGACTTATCATACAACATTCTTCTTGGGAGGACACAGATCCACTAGATGTAGGATATATCTTCAACCCTCCATTAATACCTTAAAAATGAATATAAATACAAGAATTATCACATTCTTGCTGATCCTAGATCTTTTGCATATTGTAAAGTCATTGAGATCAAAACCCCCAAATCTCATCCTTATCCTTATCTGAATTCATCTCTTGAATATCTTGCTTCTTCTCAGTCCTATATCAATGATTCATTAGGGTCCCTCAATCTAAATAATCCACTTAATAATGAACCTAGAACATAAGATACTAATTCAATCATCATTAATACAAAACCTAATCTAGATAATAATTAGTTTATCCTTGATCTAGCCAAGCTTCCTCCATATCCTTAAACCTTAGGCTTGACTCCTAGAAATAAGGGTAAAATAGTATAAATAGGAAGTTGCTCCTTCATTTGTGTTGGTACTTCTAATAATGAGAATATCCATGGTAATGACCCATACCAAGTCGAATCACAATGTGCTTCATGCTTCCTGTCAAACATGTATCCCATCCCTAAGTAGATACTTTCCAATATGAGATATCAAGGTAAAGGACAAGGACTATATAAATAGGGTATCAAAGAAACCTTATAGATCAAAGTCTATCTATGGAATTATGGGATGGGTTATATCCCCAACCATAGTAAACCTTTTCCTTCTTCTATTAGAAAAGGAGAATTTGATCATCTTGATTAGAGTGATAGGGTATCCCATGATGGTATGATTTCTTTAAATGTACTATATTGGGATGAGGATGATGACAATGGGTCATCACTAATCATAGAATCCCATTTCTCTATATTTACTCGATGTATCGATGTAAATTTTCTAATCCTAGATTACGTTGATCTCATTGCTAACAAAGACAACTATAAGCAAGATGACATCATGAACAATCCTTCCCAAGATGGTTCTTAAAATTATCTAGAATAAAAACTTCTATTTTGGTGGATCCTTTTTCAAAATTTCAAATGTGACTATATTAGCAAATCCATAACAATCATCCAATTTTAAATCTTATAGACTTAGAGAACATGTAAGTACTTCTACCCCCCTCAATTAGAAGGTGAATCTTGTATTCTAATTTAGGAAACTATGGACATCAACATTGGGATTCTAGGTGAGCCCAAGATCTCAAACTAGGAAAGTTCTTGATCCAAAATAAACATGAGTACATCAATATTTAAAAGAATTTCAAATAAATATTCCCTTGGTCCTATGCCAAATTCCTAGGCTAGATCCTTCCCTAGGAATCCACCATGTATTTTTCACTCTTGATGCAAAATACATAAAGAAAAAATTATGAAAAACACACCCAAAAGTCACACTTTTATTCAAGTAAGAGCTTTAAAACTCTTGGATGATGGCTTCATTAAATCCATTGAACATTTTGACTGGAACTCTAACATTGTGCTTGTTGCTAAGAAAACAGACAGTGTTAGAGTGTGCACTAACTTTTAGAACATCAAAAAATCATATCCCAAAGACAACTTCTCTCTACCTAATACTGATATGAATGTCAATTTCACTACAAGATGTGGAATGCTATCCTTAATGGATGAATTTTTTGGGTATAGCTAGATCAAGATTACCCTCGAGGGTAACCTTTAACTATCAAGTCATGCCCTTAGAGATAAAAATTTAGGATTTACCTACCAAAGAGCCATGACATAGTTATTTCGTGACATGATACATGATACATGATACACGGTATCATGAAAGATTATATTGATGATCTTCTTGGTCAATATGTAAATTGGAAATATTATATTTAGGATTTAAGACACAAATTTGACAAGCTAAACGAGTACATATTTGAGAAAATAAAGGAGTACATATTTGAGCAACTAAAGGAGTACAAAGTATGTCACCCATCAAACTCTAATACAACATAGAAGTCTCTAAGGCAAAATTTAAGCCATTTATAGGTTCATATCCTAGCTAGAAGAAAAGTGTTAGCTTTTCACCAAGCTCTTGAGGAAGGATGCAGTATTCAAATGGGATGTTGACTATCAATTTGCATTTGTTACTCTCAAATCCTACCTTTTATCCCCTTTCATACTTGTACCACCTAATCCCCTTAGGCCCTTGTTGCTCTATATAGTTACCACAAACTATATTAGGAGATATGTTGGCAAAATATGATGAACAACATAGAGAAAGGACTATATTATGCATTAGTTGAACTTTGAATAATTACAAAGTCAACTATATGCCCTTAGAGAAGTTTTTCCTAGCTATAGTGTTTGATTTCCAAAAGCTTAGAAATTATTTTCTCAACAATAAGACCTCTATAATTACAAGAGTTGATTCCTTGTGATATATTATGTCTAAGCCTCACTTCTCAAAAAGAACCACTAACTAGGTTATTGCATTTGGAAAATTTTATCGAGTCCATCAAATAAAAGTTTGTGAAATATCGGGTCATTGTTGACCAATTAGCAGTTGCACCTTTAGAATCTAGCCAACCCATAGTGGTAGAATTTTTCGACAAGTTAGTTTTCAATCTAGAAGTAGATCAAGTCATCTCTTGGAATTTGTACTTAAAAGGTTCTAGATATGTCAAAATGAGTAGGAGTAAGATTCATCATAATTATTTTTCAACAATTTATCCTTTTGTCCTTCAAGCTTAAGTTTTCCTATATGAACAACATTGTCAAGCATGAGGATTTTATCCTAGGACTAAGTGTAGTTTTGACTCTTTAAGTTATAATCCTATCTATCTTATGGGATTATCAACTAGTACTCAAACAATTAAATGGTAGTCATAAAATTAAATATGATAAACTAAAGCAATACAAGGACATCATCTTGAAGCTAATGTCTGCTTTTGATAAAAATTACTATTAATGGTATTTCTAGGTATAACAACTACCATGTCGAAATTATGTCCTTGATTTCATTCCCATTCCCTTTAGAGCTAGATAACAAAAAATCCATGACTATAATTTATATTAGAGAATCTTCAACCCTAGAGTCTATTCAACTTCCTTTAGAGGACCTTTTTCTTAGAAGCAACCTCAAACACTGTTCCGATAAGCATGTCATCATTGATGATATCTTATATTACCACATCCTTAATGAAATTTTGTTTAGATATTTAGAATATATTGAATCCCAAATAGATATTAAATATGCCCATGATGTATCATGTAGTGGTCACTTTAGCAATGTCACCATTTCCACAAAACTTTTATGGATGGGTTATAATTGTCTCTCTATGGAAAATGAATCTTGAATTTATGTTAAGGAGTGTGATATTTCTTAGAAGCATGATATACTTATCCAAAATTCTTATTAGGACTTTGAATACCTAACCTAATCATGGCCTTTATCCATTTAGAGATTGTAAATCATTGGAAAGATAAACCTTGTTTCATCTAATGGATATAAATTTATCATTATGGCTACTAAATACTTCACCATATGGGTCAATACTATACCTTTAGCTTCAATAAATAGAGTCCAAGTCTCCAAATTTATATTTAACTATATTATTAGATATTATGGTATCTCTCCTATTCTAATCTTGAAAAATGAAACAACTTTCAAGAACAAAAATTGATGGAAGATTTGTGTTAAATACAAATTTTAGCACAAATGGTCCATCCCTTACTATCCCCAAGGAAATGTTCAAGAAGAATACTCCAACAAATTTTTTATCAAAATCTTGATGAAACTTGTCAGTAAAATTAGTAGAGATTGGCATTTGCAAATATATGTTACCCTATAGGCATATCACACTAGTATTAGAACTTCTATTGATATAACACCCTATGCTTTTTTTTATGGAACTAAAGTAGTATTACCTTTCAAGCTTGAAGTTCCCTTGTTTATTTTATTGCAAGATACCTCTATCAAATATGAATATCATCTACCCCATATCAATAAATTGGAACTACTTTATGAAAATAAAATGCATGCATTAGAGTACCTGAGGATATACCAAAAATGGCTTCAACATACCTATAGAAAGAAGTTATGATCTTGATCCTCTGAAGTTGGTGACTTGGTCCTCAAAGAAAATAAAAAATATTAATGTCAAAACTAAGTTCAAAGGAAAATATAAGCCCAATTGGCTAGGTACATATATCATATCTGCTACGTATACTTTAGGTACTTATTGACTCATCACACTTGATGACAAGGAACTTAAAGAACCAATAAAAATAATACATCTTGAAATATACCATGTCTAGATATACATTTTCCACCTATTTTATTTTAACTACCTATCATTCTCTTCTTGTGTTTTTCTAACTTAATATTTGTTTTCATGTGTATGCCTATCTTTGCATGGATTACCTATATCACAGAGAGTTAGGGATCCATGATGATATTTAAATAATGATCCTAGATAGGTCAAATTGTTTTCTTTTGCTAGCTTACTAATGAAAGTGGATTCTTCCTTCTGCCATATTGATAGTTATTCATAACTCCTATCTCAATTATCTTTCTTCCATCACAACTTCTTTTATCTTCATCCCATAATCATCCTACTCTACCACCATCATTTTCATAACCTTTTTGATCTTGTATATTTATACTTGGGTGAACAACCCAACTAGAGTTTATTCCTACTACGTACAAATACTTGAGACTAAAAAGGTTTTAAGGACATAATATTTCACATATCTATTCTTCCATATGATGAATACTATAAGTTTTATAGGTTCTAATGGAAGTATCAATTAATTAATCATCTTTTCCTTCTAGACCTGTGTACACCATTTTGGGTATGGTTTGTTACACTTATTCTCTACTTCTATACAAAAGGGGTGATAGGAATATATTAATATAATTGTTTATCCTAAATAAATTTCTAAAAATCATTTCCATCTTGTCAAATGATGAATACTATGAGTTTTCATACATACTAATAACAAGTAGTATCTCTTCATCTTCATCCTGCCACATAATGAAAACAATTATTTTTATAGGTGCTAATGGAAATGTCTCACATCTATCATATTTTCAAAATCCTAAGCATATTGCTTTTGGACCCACGTAAAATATTATATGGCCTCAATAGAGTATTTCAATTCTTTATGTAGGGTCATCAAAACTACCCCAAACACATAAAGGCATGGGGGAAATATGTATCATATACTTAATGAATTCCTCCATTCAATTGAAGGGAGATAATTGTCTCATCAATTACATAAAAAATACCTCGACAAAATTAATGTAGAGGTAAGTCATCATCATTTGGAACATCTCAAAAGTCCTCTTTAACATCTATTTGTCTACAATTATAAGTCATTTATGACTCTTGTCTAAAAGGAAAATTAGAAATCCTTTTGATACTCATCTCAAGGCAAATCCACCAACATAAGTCCTATATGATATTTATCTATAAGTGAAGCAAAAGCCCTTTTATCACTTGTTTCAAAGACAAAACCATAAGCATAAGGTCTCTATCATATTTGTTTAGAGGTAAGTATTTTTTCTATTTGGAACATCTATAAAATCCTTGCAAATATTTATTTTGAAGTAAATATATTTTTAGAATTCAAGTAAATAAAAAATATGCTCCTTTGACAATTTTTTTGGGGCATTGAAAACAATGTATATTTATCTTGTATCATAACAATGTCTTATGATATTGTCTAAATTCCCCTTGGGAAAATGTTTTTTTGTATCATAGCAATGCCTTATGGCACTTTCTAAAGTCCCCTTGGGCCATCTATTTTTGTATCATAGTTGGCATCATAGCTATGCCTTATAGAATTATCTAAAGTCCACTTCGAAAAATTCTTTTGTATAAACTTGTACTATGCTTGTATCATAGCTATATCAAATTAACCATCCATCTAAAATATGATTATCTATATATCCTTAAATCCATTGCTATTTTCTAAACATCAAATCATAATATATTGATATAATAATAAATTAATAAACACATAATGTCATTTAAATCATCATTATATAATTAAGAATTTATCATATATTAACATAAATTATAAAGCATAAACCATTCATCACATCATACACATAATCATGGCATAATCAAAATCTACTATATATATAAACCAATGTCTATACATCAAGTCATATCATACAATCATATCATATAATGCTCTTCATTTAGTACAATATGATGCAACCAATAGATCCTCAAAATTTATCCTCACAGGAGAATCATAATAGCTAGCTCTATGAAACATTCTCTAGGGATATTGCTTCTTCTCTAGGTGGTAGTAACATCCTCATAAATCACTACAATGACCAAGTCATAAATCATGAGTGGGTTAATGTTGTCCATACCTATAAAATAATGGATGATGGTAGGCAATGATCCACTAGCATGACTCTATGGTATGCCATCCAATAGTAGGTTTATTGCTTGAACTTTTTTGTGATCTCTTCTTGAACCTAAGCCAAAATTGTTGTATGCTACTACTATATGGAATTTGTCTAATCCAAGAGGGTATATAGAACAATTAACTACCATTAGAACCACCTATCATTGTGGCCTTTGTCCTAGCTACATCCCTCTAAATAGTTAGTCTAAGGATTATCTACTACATCATAGAGGTTTGGTGGATCAACCTATACTCCTTTTCCATCCTAGCCAATACCTTTGCCTAAGTTGTATCTCTCTACCTTTGGTGCTGCTAGTGTAGGCTATAATCTAGCCACCTATTGTGCCAGTGCATCCCTATCTATCACAATGGTGTATAAGATGACCAAATAGGCCCTATCTATCCTATCATTATCATCAATATAACTATTATAGGTGTACCTATATATCTTCTATTACTACCCTACCCCATATTTATTGATACTCTTGATATTGTTTGACTAGTGATAGGACTAGTCACTAGTATCCTCATAGTTATCTCCCTAGACACATGTATTCACCTATTCTTAAGCTGACTATTGTAAACCTAAGTGGTAAAATGATCTGGTACAATCCCTAATAGCTGACATTGACTCTATATCATCATATTATAGGTTTGGGATATCTATATTATTGATGTATAGCTTAAGATAGGTATCTAGGTTTAAAAATAATCTCAAAATCTACTCATATGTTGACCATTAATACCATACTAGCCCTAAAGGGATATCCTACCTCTATCCAAACTATCAAACAACATGATCAAAATGGAATATTTCACTCTCCCTATGGTATGACCAGCCATCTAACCCTCATCACCTAGGCTAGCTAGTGTGCATCCCCTACCCACCTTAGGTTGTGTATTTATATATTCCAAGTCACTTGCTTTCTTTATAAGCCATAAGTAAGGCATTACACATGGTCAAAATTGTCTCTATGAGACGTACATTATCTTACCTCTAGGTGATGCATCCATCTATATACTATAGGTTTATTTGGATCCTCAACTTGCCTTGGTGGCTATAACATATCTATATGATTCTAGGACCACTATAGAGTAATATATAATAGGATAAGCCCATGTCTCCCCTATATACCACCTGGTGCAATGAGTGGTATAGCCTAGCTAGTATGATGGGTCCCCAAGCAAACACTACTTGTCACTCTAGCATGTTAGCCACCATATTTCTTCATACATAATTTATAACTCGTCTACTAGTATTGTCAATCAAAACCCTCAACACTAGCATGTACAATAAAGTTTCTTGCCTATCCATATGACCTCTATAATAGTATGCATTAATGTTAATTCCTGATCTAACAACTAGGAAGTGAATATCCCTCATAAATCACCTAGAATCTAATATTATATCTAGCTCATGTAAACTAGATTACCCTTGATGGGAACTTAGAATCCTCTACACATCCTCCATTATGATTGTTATATACCAACATGACAACTGTAATGTGTTAGTATTTAAATACCACCTTTATGCTAGTATCATCAATAGTGCTCGATAAAACTCAATGTTTGGAATTAGGGCTACATGTTATAGCCCCACTTCAACTAGGAGTGCATGGTTTATATAGTATAGGAGGTCCAAGACCATCTCTAGTATGTGCAACCTCATATCTCCATAGTCTAATGTCTACAATATCTTTTACAACCACTAACCTAATACCTTGGTTGACCTTCTCAAAACTCTCAATTTCAAACTTACAAAACCACCACCATAAGGCAAAAATTCCACCTAGAAATGAATGTAACTAGGCAACAAAAGTGTTACTAGGTTGGTGATAGCATCACCAGATGACAAAAACGTTATTATAACATGATACCACTATTGGATAGCAAAAGCATTGGCATAGTAGCATCATCAACACATGAAAGTTCTACCCTTGCTTTAGGCATACTTTTCAAGGCAAATTAGTGTACAAAATATGGGTTTCAAAATTTGTACTTGGATCTAGCCTCTTTCCCCTACTGTTGGTGGTCTCACTTTTTATGCATGATGTATTAGTCTCACTTGCTAAGTCATCAAAGAATCTAGTGCAATTGAGTATCTAGAGCTCCAAATTACAATTTTCTATCAAAAAATGTGTTTTTTTTACCCTCCCTAGCCATTTTACCCTATCATGCCCCTACTAATTTCTCCTTTTTATCATCAATCTTTCATAACTACACCAATATGTACCATGGTCAAGTCGAGTTTCCTCAGTCAAACTTAATTTTCCGTCCAAGACTTGAGGGGGAACACTAGGACACAACAACACTTAATGTTGTTTAAAAGGAAACATTTAGCATCATAAGTAATAAAAAAAATCAAATTCACCAACCATCTTGCATCATGAATCTTAAGCAACATAAAATATTTCTACCTCAATATTAGGGCATGAAGGTCAATTTTTAATGTTTTCATCATTCGATAAATGCATAAAAAAGAGGTAAATATAGACGCCCTATTTTTAGCATATCATATAAAATGCCATTAATTTTCTATCTCAATATTGAGGCATCTAGGTCAATTTTTAATGCTTTTATCATTTGATAAATGCATCAAAAAGAGGTAAATGTAGGCACCCAATTTTGAGCATATCATATCAAATGGAATTAGCTCAACTAATTATATTTCTCAACTTTTGAGGAGAATTATATTTGAATATTTACAAGTAATACATGCATAATTTCCAAGCTATTTTAATACCACTATGTGGTCATGATGTAATATGAGTTAGGACCACCTCAATATTGTATAACCAATTAATATTTTTAGCATATCATCAAGTCCTTGAAACTTACCAACATCTATATCACTTAGACAATAAAAAATCTAAATCAAATCAAGTACCTTAAGCCTTAATATAAGAGCATTCATTGTCCCTAGAGCTGAAGCACCACTTCTAAGGTAGTAGCGCTAGTGGTGCTACTACTCATATAGTAGTGGTTTTGTAAAACTTTCAAATTTCATAATTTCTTGTCCAATAAATCTTTAAATAGTCATTTTTAGCACTAGTTTCAGGATCTTTAGTACCTCCAACACTCTTGATCCTAGTGCTATTGATTGTTAAATACAAAAAAGGTAGGTAGGTAGCAACCACCAATCTAGTGCACCACCTCAACTATACCTTAATTAGAAATCATAATATTGAATTTGTACATCCTATCTCCTATCCTTAGTTTCATGTCAATATTTTTTGAACTTTCCCTCAATCAAATCTATCATCCATGTAATCATACCAACTCTCCAGCTTGCCAATATTGGAAAATTATATAGAGGATCCTCTAAGGGAGCCATGGCTTCTTATAAATACATCCCTTAGAGAAGCCCAAATAATAATTTTTTTAATTTAGCAAATCCCTACCCATTTAAGTATAGAAAATAAATCTTAGCAATCAACAAGAGTTCTTATTTTATTGATGATCGATGATAGCAAGCCTTCATCATGATAAGAGGTATCTATCAAAGCTTCTAAAGCTAGGAGCTTGACTACATCCAATTGGATTATGCTATTTTCATCCCTAAGCTTCTTTTTTCCTCTTTGATTTCATTATTTTTCTACCACTTCATAATTTTAGCCTTTGCATGGTAATTTTATTTTTGGTTATTAAATAGTCTATCTTTCATCTCCATAAGAATACTTGTACCTCCTAGTCAGGGATCCTCATTAAATAATCTAATAGACAAGAATATTTTTATCCAAAGACTCATTTTGATATACTTATAGGTGGATGCATCATAGTATTGTAATCTAAATTGTATTATAGTATCTTTTTTACCACAAAAAATATTGTGACTCCATTTCTAGTAGTTTATTATAGAAATCCTAAGCATTTCTAGTTGGTATAAGTGTCAATGGCACTATCACTCCTCAATGACACTTTTTCCTCTAATTAAATAGTCATCATTGCATGAATTTAGATCTATTCTATCTTGTCTTTATAAATAAGGGTAAAACGTTGATCAAGGGAGCTACGTATATTTTATTCTATCTTATTTTGTAGATTTATAAAAAATAAAAAATAAAAAATAAAAGGTGAAAGCACTAGAAGATACCAAAGGCACCACCAACATGTTTGTTATTAGCTAATACTATGACCACAGAGGTAAAGCTAGGTTAGAGGTTCCATTAATTATATTTGGTATTATAAATAATATATTATAATTATATATTCTATGCCCATGTGCTTGTACTATTCTATTTTCATTCTCTTATCTCTTTAAAGTAAAAAGGAAAGAACAAGTAGCTTATTTTTAGTATCATTAGGAGACTAGCTATAGCATTGCTTATTTGTAGTTGCTTAGGAGTTTTTTAATGCATTACCCTCTTGCACCCTTGTTTTAAAATTAAAATTATCTTATTTATTTCATCATCATAATAGAAAAGCATGTAGTCTATAAGACCTATTTGTTGTATTTTTTGGTGCATTTATAGCCTCGATAGAGTCATATTAAGGTTAGGATATAAATAAAAAAATCTTAGAGAAAACCTAGGTATTTTCAAACTAAATCCATCAAACCTTAGAATAGGCTCACAATTGCTCCTATACTTGAGGTGATACACCATAGATCCAATACCCCAAGGGAATGAGGGAGCTAGTACACCTAGTCTCAAAGGCCCAATTAAGGGCCCTCCATAATTTTCCCCAACTCATAGTACTATTTAAGATGATCCATAAATTGATCTATTTATATTCAATTTAGATTGTGTTGAATCACAATTGGCTAAGTTTTCAATAATTTCCTTTAGATACCATTGACTCATAATAATTGGAGACCAATCTCCCTTATTTGATATTGTTCTTCCTACCAATTTATAAGAAAAATATACAAAATGACCATTTCAGAGACCACCATAAGTGCTTCAACTCCTAGCACCACTTAACATCCCACTACTACCATTTCAATAATGACACTATGAATAATTATTGCACTAGAACATTTGGATTCTAGACCAAAGCTAGACAAAGCCTCCATAATACAAGAGGGAAAATTGGTGAAGGTGTCACCAAAGGAGGTAATTTACACCAATTTTTGTGTATGTCTAATTGAGGGGAACCACATTAATTCCTTTAAGAGCATAAGGGATTGCATATGATTCAAATATTTTAGTATTAAAAGAGCTATAATTTAATTTCATAATGAACTTGTTTATTAGGTTAATCATATGTTTTAGTCCATTAAATATTTGACTTCCTAAAACTAGTGGATAAGTGCTCACTAAACTATGACCAAAGCATGAAGAATATCACAATTAAATAAGGGGAAGTATAACCTCTTTCTAATATTGGGGATGTGTTAAGTCATATGATCATGATCTTAAATATTTAAACCTACAATAAATCATTTGCATTGTTCAAATGTAATGTAACTTCTACAAGAGGAGGTGTAATTGTATTTAGTTTCTTTGGTAACATATGATGTTGAACACATGTAACCATTAAATTTAACCTTTAATATTAGGACATTCAAGTATTGTACCTAGGAAATCATATCAGCATGCACATTCATCATGGGGGATTCCAAGGATAAAATATTAAGAGACTATCACCTAGAAATATTATGTTGTGGAGACATCCCATTCTAAAAACTTGCATAAGTTAGATTATGTTTGTCATATTATAATAGTACTTTAAAATTTTTGGTATGAAGGAGTTTTAAATTATACTTATTTATTATTTTGGCTAATAATATGTCAAAAAATGTCTTTTCCACTATTTAAAAATTGATAAACTCAATGAAGATGGAAATACATACTTGTTATTGACAATATTGGCATGTCAAGGAAATTAAAGAATTAATAAGATATAAAATTAAAACCATATTGGATTCATAAATGCACCATATTATTGGCCTACATACAATGCTATCATGAAATACCCAATTATTAATGTAAGGGGCCAAGGAGGCTTGATTTATGTATGTGAAATTCTAGGTTTTTCATCTAGCTTAATGGGTATACATCCATTATTTTATCCTACAAGTATATGTCCTTGACCACTTTTTCATGTATGAATACACAAAGTAACTTGATCAAATTGATAAAAAATAATATATGGAACAAAAAAAAGAAATTTATTATGCCATGGATGTTAAGTAGATTATAATTGCCCTAAAAATTAAGGTGTTTTACAAGATGGAGGATAGATTTGTAGAATTTGAGTGTTGAAAAAATATTTGTGTCATATGATCTTGAGGATGAATTTGTTGAGAGTTTGGAACTCTACAAATTCAAGACAATATACATTCATAAGTCAAAACAAGAAATTGAAGCCAACAATAATAATGATAAAATGTAGCCAAAGAAAGATAAGATACACACCCTACTAGAGAGGATTCCTATCAAAATATTGCGTGATGAATACTACCTTTGTTCTTCTTCTACAAGATAAACTACAAATGTTACTAAGAGGATAATACTTACAAGAAAAAATATGGAAAATAGAAAATATTCTTGATGATGATGCATGTAAATTGAAATAAAGAATATCTCTACTAAAAAATTTTCACTTGGATATTGAAAAATAGTTTAGTAAGAATTTCCTAAAATTATACCCACTAGGTTAACTAATAAATAAGAGGATGAAAGAGGTAAAACAAGTAGTAAGGATTTCCTAACTAATTCATAACTACAACATAGTCCATAACAATGGTGGCAACCATTTTACCTATAGCAATAGATTTATCCCAGGCAACTCCATCCCCAACTACTAAGATTTTTTTTTAAGGATAAGAGCACTATTGAAAAGAAGGATATATATATCCAAGTTCCCAAGAGTTATAGCTTCTTCTAGTGCCTCCTATCCAAGAATAACTCAACCAAAAACTTTGGTAGCATAATTATTCATGCCATCCAAGAAACCCCAATACCATACCATAATGTATCTATTAGTGCCTATATAGTGAAACACCACATCATCATAATTGATGGATGACCAGGAAGCATAATAATATGCATTAATGGAACTTATAAATACAATTAAGGAGAAATTATTTTCATTTCTATAGGATGCAATCACTAGAGGGTTTGGACCATAGATCCAAGGAATGACTGAGCCCTTAAAAATTTCAACAATAGCTTTAATATGAATAACAACTGATTCTAGTATGGAACCTTTATCAATCAATAAAATAGATTTTATACCCAATTCATTTAAAATATTTTCAACCATGAACTTGAGTACTAGTGAATCTATCAAAAAAAGAGATGTGGACACTTTCATGGTCTAACCTAAATGTCCATAGGCATAAGAGAGAAAATAAAATAAATTATCTATACCGTAACTCTTCTTTACAAAGGAAAAAGGACCAATATGGATGACACTACCAAGTAATACACCACCCTAATGATTATGGCAACTATTAAAGTATTAGGAATAGTAAGTCCTATAGACATGACACAATTGTTGGGATCAAAGTAAAAGAACTGATATTTTATAATCAGCTTGTAAGGATCCTATCACATTTATAGACTAGCTTGAGTTCTCTTAATTTTCCACTCAAATATTTCCTCTACATTTGAGACCTTTTTGAGGTCGATCAAATCCACCTTCAGTCATCAAATAATTTTGTGAACTAGGGTTCCATAATATAACCTTATACAAGTCAACATAGGGTTTTAGATCCTCTTATTTACTTGAAGGATTATCCTTATATCTCAAGTTTTTTATTTATTATGTTTACTAAACTCTATTGAATTTTCTTATACCATAGGTGGTTACCTTGAGTAATGGATCTCACATATACATGTTTATTTAAGATACACTGATACTTACCATGAAATTTTTCTATAATATTCACTCTCCTTGTACTCAAACCATGTCATGCTTGACCTAGATAGTGAGTACAATTACATAATATCATAGAAGAAACTAATAAAATAAACAAATTATACAAATTAATCAAACAAATAAAGAGTCTTGAAATATGAGTAAGGTTCCTTAGACACCAAATAAATAATGAATTAATAAAATAATGATCTCTAATTAATACAATGGAAATATGGAGTGGTGTACAAATATACCTTTGATACTAAGATGTATATCATAATAAATGTTAAAATAACATATTATTGGAATAATAATGCATGGGTTATCAAACAAGGTGTCACATAGGCCCATGGTTCAATATGAAAAAGTATAATATGTAATGTCAATAATGAACAATAAATGAAGATTACACATTCTAACATCCCCAATGAAGATAAACTATAGATATTAGAGAGAATAAATTACTACATATCCCCATTTAATTGGAGCTTTCTCATGCAAATGCACTATGATAATCAAGTGAAGGTAAAATTAATCATAAACTTCATGAATATGTACATGAGATACTATATTGAAGCCATGTATAATAGAAGAAGTTATCCTTAAAAGTGAAGCTCCTTAAAAATAGTAAACCAAACACTACCTTGGAGTTCATGATGTTTAAGAGGCTTGAAAATATAAAAAATTGAAGCCTCCAAAACCTCTTATAAGCAATGATCTATTGAAAGGTTTGAATTAATCAAAGGATGTGATTCCTTCACACAAAAACGCATCCCTATTTTATAAGATTAACAAGTTGCTTCTTTCTTATGAGCAAATCACTCATCATCAGACCAAGTGGGATAAGGAAGCCAACAATAAATTGATATTTTATCATTTTGTGATGCCAAAATCAAGCTAGAAGGCTTTTAAGTGGTTTAGATATGTCTTTGGAGGTATGTAACATTTATTGAAGCAATATTTTTCCAAAGATGCTCCTAAATTAGTAGATTTGCTACAGATAGAAATTTGTTACCCAAGGTAACTCCTGGGTGAATAATTTGATATAAATAAGAGCTAGGGATCCATTGTAAATACATTTTAAATATTAAGGAATAAAATCCACTCTTAGTGGTTACTCCACATTATATTCATGTTCTAATTTTGGAATAATAGAAATACTGTGCATGGCATTTTCTTTCCAAATGTGGTATGTCTCTTTTGGATTATGGAATGCAAAGTGTGTATGGGATTTTTGTTTCACTTTCTATTAGTTCTCTCCTTCTATTGTTTCTAATTTTATACATTTGGAGTGTATATTTTTTATTCAATTTCTTCATGTGTTTATTAGTCATACACTCTCCTTCCTATAGCTATAACCATATTTTACTTCATGAAATTTACTTTAATCTCATACTCATACCTTCATGTTTTTTAAAATTTATTATATTTATTTTATGTATTTAGTTTAGATTAGATTAGATTAGAAAATATATTAGGGATCCAAACTAAATCAAAAGGTTGAAGTGGGCAATTTTTTCCTTTTTCCATTTTATTAAAAAGATAATGAGACACATTCGAAGTTGGATTTTTTGATATTCAATGTATTTTTGGCATGTCCAATGGGATGTAGTATTTTTTTTGTATTTTCAAAACATAATGAACCTGTATTTAAAAATTATTTATGATATGTAGTCTTTGTTTCCTTGCTCTGTTCTTGGGTTCGACATCTAAAGGAGATCCCACTTTGGTTGGTCTTGTTACCTCAACTTGGGGTTTGCTCTCTGCATCTTTCTTGGCCTTGGGGGGCATGGTCTGCAGTTGAGTGGATCCCGTTTGTGGTTGGTATGGGCCTCTAAAGTTGGGTTTGGTGTCTATATTGGGTTTTCTATGGTTCCTCTCCCTGCTGCATCTTTCTGGCCTTTCGGGTGGGGCCCTATGTTTCTCATGCTACTACGGGTGTTGAGGTCCATAGATTTCCTATGGATGGATAATTGGTGGGGCTGATTTGGAGTGCCATGGTGGTTTGATTTTCGGGATTCTCTTGCATGCTGCTACAATATTCTTCTCCTTTGCAGTGATATCTCTGTGCCTGAAGAGATATCTCCTCGTTGCTTGCCCTTTTTTAGGCTGGTCCTCTGCCTTCTTGGATGGGGTTTTTCCTAGTTGTCTCGTTCCTTTTTGGATGGGTTCTTTTTTCTAGGATTGTACTAGTTCTAGCTTCCCCGTGCCTTATTGGATGGGTTATTCCTTTGCTGTCTGTTCCTGTGTCTTCCTATATGGGATTCTCCTTTTGCTGTAGGTTCTAGTTTTTCCCAGGTTGTTTTCTAGGATTTAGTTTTAATCCTGAGTTGTTTGAGTGGGATAGATTTTTCAAATATTTCCAGCTGCCTTTCACTGGTTGTTCCCGTGCCTTCCTGGATGGGCTTCTCCAATTTCTATAGGTTCTAATTTTTCCCAGGTAGTTTTCTGGGATCTGGTTTCATCTCGAGTTGTTTTCCTTTGAGCAGGATGACATTTTCAAAACATGCCAACTGGCATCCTTTTCCTAGGCATTTTTAGGTGGGATGTTGTTTTAAATTTTCAAATGTTTTACCTGTTGTTTGTTTTCCTGTCTCGGATGGGTTTTTCTCCATTTATTATCTCGAGCTTCCACAAGCTGGGTTTCTCAAGTTTTTTCCACTTGACCCGAGATCCATTTAGTCAAGGTTTAAGTCTTGGTATTTTTCTTTGTCCCAAGCTCCCATATGTCGATCTTCCTTTCTTGTGCTGTGTAGGATGATCCCGTTATTCGATTTGTGAAACTGTCCTTTCAAGACTATCTCCTAGATATTTTATGGAGACCCTCTACCTAACCCACTTGTATAAGGTTTTAGGGTCCTTTCAAAACCCAATGATCAATCAAAAAAAAAATTAAGGAATGATGACTCCATTATAAGATTTAGTAAATTTCAAGAATATCATTCTAATCAAATAAGTAAATCAAAACATTTTGTAAATAAGGAGCAAAATTATACCAAAATTATCAATTCACTTCATTTTTGGTTTAAATTTATGATTTGATATTGACAAGGAGAAATTCACCAAATTTCAAGAAACTTTTCCAAGTTTTCATCAAATAAGTGATTCACTCCATCCACCAATCAATTTGCTTGTTTCTCAAGAAAAGTGAATTTTTCTCTAAGTATTGAAGTAGCAAGTCATCTAGTTTCAAAAAGTGAATTTATCTTCCCAAAAAGAGTGTTTAGATCTATTTTCTTGCTCATAATGTTTTCTAAGTATTTTTATTGAAAATGGTTATTTTCCATGAAGGAGCAATTCAATCCTCTTCTAAAAAGGTTGCTTTTCTAACCAATTTTTGTTAATATAGGTATGAAAAATATAAGGCTACACTTATGAATGCATGCTAAAATATACAAGTTTATCAAATAATTATATTTAATTCACCTCATACCATACTAGAGAAATATGCAAAGGGAAAAAAGAAGATGACCATCATGTGTGTGTGTGAGGATGACAAACACATTACAACACCACCAAAAGGAAAGGAGCCAATGGTAAATATAAAAAACCATGGTCAAAATCCTATATCCACACATCTATATTCTTCTTGGTCAATAGAAGTAGGTTTAATTAGTAATATCCTAATTTATGACTTCATTCTACATGATGCTACTCAAGCTTAGGCCTCCACTTGATCTACCATTCCAAACATAATCGTAAATACTTTGTATGGAATATCCAAATGTCACAAGCCTTATCAAACACATCACAATGTACTAACCAGTTATAGTTCCTAGCTAGATAATATACTAATATGACAAAATCTTAAAGTACTCAAACTTTTCAACCATTGGTGTCTTCGAGCTCCCACACTAGGGTGAGTCAACCTTTATTTTCTTTGAATTATCAAAGCAACCATCTAACAAATTCTACTCCTAGGTAGTTATTGCTTGTGTCAATTCAACAATTAAATGTTTCAAATGTGGAAACCCATTTGAATCAACCTCCATCGTAGGGTCATTTTAGCAATGTTTTAGGGAAAATGAACTCACCAATATCAATCCAAGGCATTACATAGGATTAGTAAGATCCACCTATTCAAGTGGGGATACAAGGAATTTATGGTACCACTCTAAATCAAATATTATTTCTAATTATTTAGCTATCAAAAAATCTATAGCAACTTATGCCTCCACCTAACTAAAAGAATTAATTATATAGCTTATATAATTCTCCACCTATGCATAACTTATAGGATATAAATAGTCAAAATCAAACTTACCCAAATCCATTGCTATAAAAATCTAAATTCTCAATTTCTAGCATATATTATGCCATCCTACAAAATCCACTAGATCTCCTATAGTAAAAAATGGTCTAATAGATGCACCTACCTTATGTATATACAACTTCACCTCAAGGGAAAATGCAATATCCATTGTAGTATGGGATAGTTCCTCAATGTTACAAAGAATTCCATGAACTTGACCCTAAAATTAACTTTCTAACTAGGCATACCAAGGACCTCTAAACCTGATAGTGTAGTCTTCCATTCCAACTACCAGTATGAATTCATCATCTACCTTCGGTAGGAATAAAAGTATGATGGATTTGGATCATCTCAACAAGTTATCCAAATTAAAGTCAATACATTATATTAAACAAGAATATGTCATGGTATGGCTACTCATATACTCATTAACAAATAAATTTGCTTTATGGTATAGGATTTTGCTTTATAAGTCAATTACTAGTTGGGATTCCATTATAGAGCATTTCATGAAGAAGCTTGGTAATTTAGGCAAATAATATTTGGTTCTTTTTCAATAAAATACCATGTAGAGACATCCTCAAGAAAATATTCATGATTATAATACTAGGTTGATAAGGAAATTATACTTAATTCTAGAAAATTTAAGCCCTAATAAGGAGTAGGCTATACCATATTACATAAAATTATTACATTAGATTTGGAACTAATTGTTTACAATGTGAATCATGTTACTTTAGCTACATTTTTTGAGGAAGCAACCTACATAGATGATGTGCTTATTAGACTGGGAAAGTTATCTTGACCTATATATGGATTATTCATCCCATATAACTAAAATTCAAAATTCATAAATGTCAAGTCCACCTCCAATCATGGAACCTATTCCAAATACTAAACCATCCTCTAACATGTCCTCGTATTCCACAATCTTACATGGTAACATTCCCTAGGGAAAACACCCCTTCATCTATTTTTATTCCTAGTTATTTGCTTTATGAGCTCCACCATAAAATAATTCTAATATCGGTAATCCATCCTAGAATCAAGATGATGTATTAAAGGGCCAAACAATTGAAATGATGCAAATGATAAAGCATTGGTAAATTACAACAATATAGAGAAAAGAAAAAATAATGGATGGAACTAAACAATGGTTGGAAACAACAAAATATTCTATATATCACAAAGGATCAGCTCCATCAACAAAGTACCAACCAACGAGATAGTTAGTTTAGAATAACATGAACAATGTAAAAATTAAAAATCATTCATTTCTAGTGCTTTTCTTACAAACTAGGTATAATCCTCTTGAATACACTATAGATATAAGAAATAATCATACAAAGTTGTATAATCTATAATGCCAAAAATAATAGGTTGTAAAATTGGGGTAAAACAAATTGTAAACTAATTGTACATAATAAATCTACCAATTTATCAACCACTAGTTCTAGTTTAATAGTGAGTCCCAATCCTACCAAACCCACATAGCATAATGTTTTTTAATTTTGGTTTCTCAAGAGAAGGTAAATATTTCCCTTTGGAGATAATATTGTATGTTTAAACTAACAATAAGGAATTAGAACTAGGAGTAAGAGGAAAGTAACCATTGAGCAAGATCCATCTAAGAAACAAGTAGAACCTAGTATTGTTATCGTATTATTGATAAGGGAATGTCCACCTTTGCACATAAAATACAAAGGGCTAATGCCATGTGAGAAACCCATTAAGTAGAAAGAAGATATAGAAAAGACACCAATAATAATTCTATAAACTAATACTAAATAAAAAAGAAGGAATATAGGAGGTAATGATGACTACTAATCAAAATAAAAAAGGGAAGCTATAGAAGGAAACTAAAAACTAATTGAGGTAGCCATACCTAACTACAGAAGGACTTGTGATCATAATAAGACAATTTAGAAAACTTATGTCATACAATGAAATAAACACTACTAAAATTAGACTCAACACTATTGAATAAATAAAAATAATTGGCTAAGTTTAACATATTAGAAGCTTTAGCCTTTCTAGGGCAAAATGTTTTGTTCAAGTTCTCAAAGAACAAGAGGAAGTTATACTAAAGCTAGAGCTATAACACAAGTGTATCCTAGTCTAGTATATTAATATAATTTATAATAAAATATCCTTTAGACATCTACCTAAACATGAGTAATATATTAAAATACCTAAATCAAAGGTATTAAAGTCATCACCATTCTCTATTACACTAAAGATAGAGAATTACATATTGAGAAGTTATTGTAGTACTTTGGCACCACCTTTGTAAATTTTATGAATTTTTATGTAGAATGTAGTGGTGAAGATCAGGTGATAGAAACACCCAAAAAATCTAAAAATTAGCCTATGGAAAGGGACCAATCTGCTTGTAAAAACTAGTCGATTGTCTTTAAAAATCTAGTTTTCTCACTAAAAAGGAGCTATTAGCTTGAGGGAGCGAAATGGATAATCCACCTATAAATTTAAGTGATTTAATTGCAAAATGTAAGCAATTATTTTGTCAAGCTAGGGCAAATTGCTCAAAAAGTCAAAATTCTAGATTAAAGGTGTAGATCTGAAGGTGAATCTTCTAGAAAGTGATATCTTGGCATATAGTGGTTCACTAACCTATTTTGGAAGCCTTCTAAGCCCATGCAATGGTTCACTAACATTTGGAGTGTTAGATAATAATTATTATGTTTAGGTAATATTCATAAAGAAAGAGTAGAAAGAGACCTACCGATTTTGAAATCACCAAGAGTCTCATGAGAAACTAAGAAACATTAATATATATATATATATATATATATATTGGTGTCCTTGGAATATTGAATGAAAATTATCATATTTTGGTACTTGATACATCGTTGGTATCAGAGCAAGTCAAATCCATTACCATGGGTTGATCGGTGCTCTTGGTTGGTAGAGATGATGATATTCCTATTCTCAGAGAGGTGAAGAAGACAAATTAGCAGTAGTAAATATTGATCAAAAAGTATTTGTAGAGTGCATCAAAAGTACTAGAGGAGAAATTGGAATTAGAAATGTTAATGAGAGTTTGAGATCATGAATTCTAGATTTGAGAGTTTGAAATTTGAGCTATTTCCTTGTGTGAAACTTGAAACTAGCTCTTTTTCTTGGCCAAAACTAAACTAGAACACAAAGGAATGGGCCATGGAGATTAGAAATAGAAAACCTATACAATTGTTATGTGGATATGGAACCTCAAAGTTAATTATATGTGGCAATATTGAGACAAAGAATGGGGGATGATCATATTTGAGGAATATTAAAAAAATGGAGTGTAGTCAAAAGAAAATGCAAAAAAAATAGGCCTCTTTGATTTTTAATGGGTAGGTAAATTTTAGTGTTTGTTGCATTTTTTAAACTAAATTTCAAAGTTTTTTAAAGTATGAAGACAATTGAGAAATAAAATTAAGATATTGGAATTTTTCTATAGTAACTAGGTAGAGTTTTACATGTTGTTGTATAATCCATTTTGAGTAACATAAAATTTAGGGCCAAAATTTATTTGAAGTCAAATTTTTTGAAGTTTTGTGCTCTAGGAAATTTCTAGATTAGTAGATACTAGGGTTGAGGTGGAAATCAACGTAGCTAAAAAATTCTTAGTTTTATTAAATAATTTTGTAATTGTAGTTACTTCTTTTCTTGGTCAAATTTGACACATTTGCACTTGTGAGTTTCATATGGAGTGGTTGTCAAGATATAGATGCACACATCCTTTTCCTATGAGTTCTAATAAGGAAATGTTTGGAACTACAAGGTCTACATATTACAGGATCCTATTCTTGAACAATATGCCTAATGTTATGAAGCTTTGTATTGTAATAGTTTTGAGGAATAATACAATTTTATGCATATGATCAAATTATCATTATTACTTTGGTATTAAGAAAAAAATAACTTTCTGAGAGAGCATTTCCATTTTTTTATAAAAATCATAGAATTTTGAGAAGCAGTTTTCCAACAAGGAAGGTCTCCATAGAACCATGGCTATTACATTAAGGTAATTATGGAGACTCAAAACTTGAAGGTATCAAGTTCAATTCTCTATTTTTACTTTAAATTTACCTCTTTTATTCATAAATTATTAAGTAGAATATTTTGCAATTTAATCCAGAGTAGAAAGCAAAGATCAAAGAATCAAAACTCACAAAGACCATATTTGCATTTTACTACTTTAGGGAGTTTTCTTTTTGCAATTTCCTATAGTATTTATGATAAAATGTATTCAAAATTTAACTATAGTGAATATATTTGCAAAATTAAGGAATAGTAGAATTATTTTGTAAAAGGTGCATTTTAGAAGGTGAATGACACCAATTTGTTTCAAGCTATTTGCTTCAATATTTTTAATACTTTGTAAATATGTGCTTAAGCACACTCATAGTGTTTGCTATAATTGATAATTTTGGCTTACCTTTATAGGTAGAGCTATCACATTAAGCTACTATGTCTATAGCCTAATAAAGTTTCCATAACAACATCTAGGCATCAACCCTATAAATCATCAGGGAGAAATAAGGATATATATTTTTAATTTTTGGTCACTTATTTTCTATCTTATTCGTCACTATCATTAGACATAAATCTTGAAATTAAAAAATTCCAAGTATATAGGGAAGTTGCGCCTATGTACAAGGATTTCTCTTTAAGGTGCCATTAATTAGGTGAATTCCTTTCTATACTACCTTACCACCTTGTATCATTCTCTTTCACATACCTTAAGGTCTCTCTCATGTACAACTGTGTATATCAAGAGGACTAGCTTCTTCCATATATTGACAAGTATATAGGAAGGGTAGGTATATTGAAAGGTTTGGTATATCAAATTGGTGGTATATTGAAAGGGGGACTATTTTGGGAGTCATAAGGAACCCTCACCATAGAGACATTAAAATTATTTCTTACAAAATAAAAACTATTCAAAGGCCCAAATCTTGGACCATGGAAAACCAATATGAGGACTGTCCTAGTTGTTGAGAAACTCTAAGACATTGTCACTAGAAAAATCACTCATTACAAAGAGGATGAAGTGGCTTGATAATAGTTTGATGACATAGCTTCTAAAGCACTAATTATTATCACCCTTGCCATAGTAGTTGTCATTCAAACAAAGACAAGTGAAGCAAATACATCTAAGAAGGCATGAAATACACTTTATACCATATTCAAAAGGAATAATGATAATTATTCACCTCCAGTCTCAAATCCACACATTAAGAGTTCAGTATGGAGAAAGCATTGAGTATTTCTTCATAGAATTATAAAATTGAAAGCAATATTGAATTCCATTAGAGAAATAGTAGAAGATAGGCTCTTAGTACCCATCATACTTAGAGACCTACCAAATTCTATTCAACTACTAATTACTTCTTTGCAAGTATCAAATAGAAAAGTGTATTTTTATGAGTTTATGAGCATGCTTTAATACGAAGAAGCAACCAAGATTACCAATTAATGAACAATTCACTTGTTTCTATAAATAAGCCATAGAAGGGTCCTTACTCTTCATCCTCATCATCATAAAAACAACCTCAAATACAAAGGAGGTACTATCATATCTACAAAAAAGAAGGACATGATACAAAATAATATCAATATAACTCCATGACTTAAGGGGTTCAAGTTCATAATTTTTTAGAAAAATACATATTTTAAACCACACACTAAGCAACAACAAGGGTATGTTGTACATGAAGAACCAAAACCTAATTTTGAATAGGACTTTGAACTGACACATATGGTACTGATATCCAAGGTAATGATAAAATCAAAGGATTAAATTTGGTACATTCATTTTGGTCCTAGCAAGCACATGATTGGAGATAAAGTTTGGTTTGACTCCTTACAAGCCAAAATAATAAATCCATAATTAATGTTGATGATAAGACCTATTATGTTAAAGGAGTGGGAATATTTCCTCTCAATTTGATTGATGGAAAATCTATGAATAAAAATGTACTATATATACTACGATTCGTAAGCAAGTTGCTATCTATATCACAAATTTTAAATTGAGATATGACAATCAAATTTTGGGTTGTTGATGGCAAAATAAGGTGTTCCATCAAAAAAAATGACAAGTTCGTAGCAATTTGTTCCTATGAGAATATCTTGTTTACCCTTGATGTTATATCATCTCCTAATATTGCAAAGTTTGTAGACATGATAGATACTACCTCCCTTTGGCATAGGAGACATGGACATCTAAGTTTTGGATGCTTACTACAACTAAGTATCATATGGTGAAACGTATACCCACACTTTCACCCATATTACTAGTATGCTCAAGTTGTTAGGAAGGAAAAAACAACTCAAAAATCATAGGCAACATGACCATTGGATGTTATATACATCGATCTATGTGGGCCCATGCTAGCTAGTTATAGTGTACATAGGTACTTTTGATTTTTTATCAATGACAACTCATAGAATATATGGGTATATTTCCTAGCACTTAATTCATGCCCTAATGAATTTCTAATTCTTCAAGAAGCTTGTTGAAATAGAAAAGAGACATCATAATCGAGTCCTTCACTTAGATCAAGGGGGAATATACATCCAACCATTGTCAAGGTTTCTCATAAAAATCTGATCAAGCGATAACTTACTACCACCTACACTCTACAAAAAAATGCAGTTTCTAAAAGAAGAAACCTTTCCATCATGGAAATGGTTCATTGCATGATCATAGGAGCTAATCTAGAGCAATACTATTGGGCTAAAGTTATCTCTACTATAGTGTATCCTCAAAATAGAGTGCCCATAAAGGAACTTCAAGGGGTTACACATGAAGAAGCTTGGTATAGGAGGAATCCTTCAATTGTGCATCTCAAAGTCTTTGGAAGTAAGGCATACACACATGTGCCAAAGCAAAAGATGACCAAGTTGGATGCAAAAAATTCTTACATAATTCTTGGCTATGATGAAGCATAAAAATATTATCAATTGATAGATCTAGTCACCAAGAAAATACATATAAGTAGAGATGTGGTGTTTCATGAAGAATTTAAGACAAACACTAAGGATTATAAGGGGTCTAAATATGCCACATCCCTAGTTGTGAGCATTGAGTCAAATGAATAATTTTTAGAAGATGATTTAGTAGTTTCTCCTTCACAACAAAGGAAGACTAAACAATGTCTCATTAATACTGTCATAGATGCTTAACTTGATGCATCATTTGACCTCACTTCCACATGATCACATACTTATAGTAGTACACAAGGAATTAAATCTAGGCTTTATTACTTCTATAAGAATGTAGAACCATTATTAGTAAATAAGCCACTAATTTTAATGAAGAATGAAGTATGGGATCTCATTGATTTACTAGAAGGAAAGAATCCCATAGGTTGCAAATGGGTTTTCAAAATCAACTAAAATATAGATGAATCCATTGAAGGCATGACTCATTTCAAAGGGCTACACATATAAGAAATGAATAGACTATAAAGAGATATTCACACCTATAGCAAAAATATCACCATTCATGCATTATATGCATTGGAAACACAATTTGGTTGGAAAATTCATTAAATGTATGTTAAAATTTCCTTCCCCAATGCTGATATTGAATAAGAAGTATACATGACATAACCCAAAGGTGTTAACAATGGGAAATGCCAAAAATTCTATAAACTAAAAAATTCATTATATGGGTTGAAGCAGGCTCCCAAAGCTTGGTATATCAAAACTAATGATCATGTATCATAGCATGGTTTCACCAAAAGTCCCTTTAATATAAATATCTATGCTAAGAAAATTGGAAATTAGATAGTTATCCTTGTGCTCTATTTTGATTATCTGGTTATTTTTAGTGGTTTAGAAAAATTGGTAAATGATGTGAAGGATGACCTAAAAAAATCATTTAACATGATAGATTTGGAGATTTTGCACTATTGTCTTGGATTGGAAGTTTGGTAAAGAAAGAATCGTATTATGGTGACACAGGTGAAGTATGCCAAGAAACTACTAGAAAAATATAGGACGACATATTGTAAACCTAAGGTGACATCAATGGAGCAAGGGTTGTAAATATTTAGATATTATATATCATCTCAAGTATTTCCTACTCTTTATAGTATATTGATCGAGAGTCTCATATACTTGTTAGGGTAAAATAGGTAGTATATTGCATTATACTACATAGGTTATTACATTTACTTTTCTACCATAGGAGATATTTACTATTCTATGAATTACCTCCTAGTTAACTAAGGTTAATAACTAAATATCTTATGATATTTAGTTAGATTGTTAGAATAAATTTATTATTAATTATCGTTAGCGCTTCTAATGCTAAGTGGTTAGTAATCCTATTTTGTAACCTACTTAAGATTTTAAGTTGAATGCAATTCCTAATGTTTGATTGATCATCATTTGCTTAATCTTTTCGTGCATTATTGCTTCATTGGCATCAAAGCCATTTTTTTTTGCTCGTTCGGAGGACAGATTGGTGTCATTTGGTAGCCATCAAACCCACCTCGATAGACGAGCTCAATGGCAAGAGCAGCTATAGGCCAAATGTTGGCTAGGTCAAGCCAAGACCCATCCCACTTTGGGGTCGATTGACCGATACGATCATTGAGGCGATCACGATCCGATCGATCGCCCGCACGACCAGGCTCTCGACTTTTTTAGGTCGAAGCCTGTCAGCCCACGATCTCATGGTCATCCTTGGCCAATAGGGACCATGCTTAATCCCACAGACCACACGTGGGATCGGCTTGCACTGTCTCCCGCAGTCTACATACAAGATCGTCAGGAGGGCAGGAGTGTCCTACCGATCCCACATGGACATGGCCCTCATAGACTGGGAGAGTTGAGAGGGCAGGAGAGCCCTCCCCTCCCAACTGGATGCACATGCTCTAGACCACATCGAGATATGAGAGGGCAAGTGCACCCTCCTATTCCTGACAACCTCGACATCTGTGAGGGTAGGAGGCCCTCCAATCCGGATAACTCTAGACTACATGCACCTTGAGGTGCTGACCTAGACGTTGACTGGATCGACCACCCGACACAAACATGACACATGGCAGACAACCATAGGATGACCTGACTCGACATGATACATGGCGAACAACCACTAGATGACATGACATGAAAAACCCTTTGGCGCCACATGGCAACGTCCAAAAGGGTATCGGGTTGGACCACAATTGCCCATAGGCAATCACATCCCAAGGGGCGTGCTGCTATTTTTGAAGCCTTCGGCATCCCCTATGGGATGCATGTGGGATAAATCCCACTGCAGTCCCATGGAAGCCCGTAGGATTCTTGAAATACTATGCACCGAAGCTTTTGCTCCAAGCCCTCCGGTAGCTTGGTTGGGCAAGGCGGATGCCGTGGGCCCAGCGGGTCATGCGTGCGAGCCCGCGCGACACCCAAAAATTCTTTTTTGAAGGTTTTAAACTCTATTCTCTCAACTTTTTTTTTCCTAAAGTTTTTTATGCTTGATTTAAATATTTTTTTAGTATTTTTTTTATAATTAAGTATTTTTTTTTGGATTTAATCATCAATTAAAGCAAAATGGTTGATTTTTTTTTCCAAAAATAAGCTTTATTATAAAAATTATTCAACTTTAAAAGATATTTTTTTAGCATTTTTAAGAACTAGGAGATTTTTGAAAGGAGACAAACAACACCTTCATTTTTTTTGCAATAAATTCCTCTAAAGTTCTATAGTTTTCTTCACAATTGTTTGGAGATACAAGACATAGAAACTCAAAATTCTATTGCAAATCAAAGAAATTGAACACATTGGCAAGGACAAAGGTCATTTTTTCTTTGCAACAAAATCCAAAATTTGCTTTTGTTTTCTCCTTCACAATGGAGATATAAGACATAAAATTACACATTTTTTTGTTGTAAAACTTGAGAAATATTTTTTGAACCTATTTGCTCCTTATGCTTGAGTGTTCAAAACAAAAACCAAAGTCGTGTGTTGACTGGTCTAGAAGCATTTCAAACGCGGGTCGTGTGTCGACTTGTCTTGAAAGGAGTGCTCAAATTTTTTTCTCAATTTTGTAAAAATTAAGGGGGGATAGAAGTCATATTTTGTGATTCTATTTTTTGCAAAATTGTAAAGAGAAAGGGGGGATATTTCAAAGTAAGAAAGGTGCATTCTTGATTTTACTCGACACATTTTCTTAAAAAATTGACTATACTAGGTGCATTTTCGATTGCATCTGACACCTATAGTGATAATAATTTGGGTTACTCTCTTGTTTTTATTATTGCACTAACAATAATGTTTTTTGTGTGCAATTAAACAATCATATAAAACAATGAATAAGCATTTCACAATGAACAATCATATAAAACAATGTTAATAGAATCTTCTGAAGTGTCTTCATCTGTAGTCTTCAAAAGTTGATCCAAAAAATTCCTCGGATAAAGTTTAGGGTGTCTATGTCTATAGTCCCTAGAGTAGGTGTCCTTATGGTGACCATCTCATCCCACCAAAATGCATGGATAACCAACTGCTGCATCCACCAGGTTTGTAGAGAAGGTGACTAGGTACAAGGATCACATACAAATTGCCTTGGAAGTGTCGAGTTCAACCGAGAGTGCACTCCAAGGTACAAAAATTTGAGGCTAAAAAATATAGATGAAACAACATCAAAATTATAATTGAACACCACCTGTCAAGAGGAACTGATAAGTGTCAAGAAGGCATAGTGCACATTAAATCTAACAGTTTCTCTCCCTCCACACAAATCCAACATACTTTGATATATGCCATATTTGTCCATATCAAACAAAAACATGTACGATGGGTGCATAATTCATGTGTGATGGTTCAAGAATATTAGTTGCTTTCAATGGTTATGCCTTGATTACTTTGATAACCAAAAGATTGTTTATATGAACTACAAATTATTGTTTGAGAATCTTATGATTATTGTGATGTTGTGAACCAATATATAGAAAACATGTTCATATTTGTTTGGGTTACATAGGAGAGTTGGTCACAACCACACTATTTTTAGTAATGCACAAGTGCAAGGTTCAAACCATAGGGGATGCTTCCACCAAACCTATTCCGCTTCGTTATTTTTGACCCGATGTGAAGGGGACCACCGATCACTCGGGATTTGTATCGTCATCGTCGATCTGGCACGCACTTAGAAGATTCAAATCAGACTACTACCTTTGCAAATAGGCTGCCCTCGAGATTTGAACCTAGGTGTCTTCTTGGTAAATGCTTGGCTAGACAAGCACTTACCAATCCACCTAGCCCTCGGGGGCTAAAACATGTTTATATTTATAACAAGGTATATATGGAACAATTTTATGGACTTGCATTGATTTGTTTTGAAACTTTCAATAGTCAATCATAAATAAGTATACATGCGATACTAGAACTACTTCATAAACTTCAATATGAATGAATTGGTTGTAAACCAATCTAATATGATGAACTTGAGAAAACATGTAGAAATGACTTTGGTACATTATATTGACTTTCAAGTAACTTAGAGATTGAAATATTACACTATGTTGTATTAAAAAACTAAAATCTTATAAGTGTTTATTTATAAATTATGAGTACTAGCTTAACACAGATCTAAATCAAGGTTTATATGAATTATGTTGTTCTATTCTATATTATATTGAACTTCTAATAACTTAGTTAATGTTTATTCAATTAAATTACTATTTAAACTTAGAAGAATTAATATGTTACAAGAGTATTGATGCTTACTTGAATGAAGATAATGAACATATTTTTAAATATAAATTCTTGTGTTCTATGATTCTATATTTTAATACTTATTTTTAAAATCAGTCTAATAAAATAATAGTAATTTGATTTTATTTTATTTTCTTCTAATGGAAATATGATGCTTGCGTTTTCTGAATATTTGGGAACAAGGACGAACAACGAAGCTGAAGCTAGAGCTATGTGGAGAGGCCTTCAAATGACTCAAGACTTAGAAGGCAATTTGATCGTAGAAGGAGACTTTATGCATGTTATAAATCTCCTCAATAATTGGAAAACACCTCCTTGGAGGATTAAAACAATTATTGAAGAGGCTAGGATCCTTTTCCAGGGAAGACAGGATAAAAAATCCCAACATGTCTTTCGAAAAGCTAACAAAGTTGCTGATAAGCTGATCGGGTGATGGAATTTTCAAATGGGAACATGGTGTCCCGAGCGAAGTAGAGGAGCTTATTCAACAAGAATTCCAAGAATGATAGTCAAATTTACCAACAGGGAAGGCACTGTAAGTTCGAAGGTTATGAGTATTCCCGTCTCTTTTTTGAAATGGACTCACAATAAAAATTATTCGAGTTGTCAATCTTGGTGGATGCTGCTTGAAAATACCACAAAGACTAATGGGGACAATCACATGTCAGATAACATGGCTCCTAGTCGTCTTAGTAATTTGAGGTTGGTTGATAATCACAGGGCAAGAAAGAAACGACAATATAAGACTTTGAACCAGAGCCACGTGGACCACCAGATAGCCACCGCCATAAATTTAGCCAGTAGGTTCACTTCTCCAAGGTTGATTGACCAAGATGGGATGTGGTCCCAAAACATGTCATATACGGAAGAAAGCAATTACCAAAGAATTATTAAGAGTAACTGTCAATACACAGCTTGTGGGAGTTTTTTCAGTACTATGCTATGTGTGTCTACAACTTTTTGTTTCTCCATTGTTTCAAAGAAGGGATCTGTGTCTGTTTTTTTTTTTGTAATTATGATGCAGGTGTGTTTTCTCGGGGTATACCCAAAATGTTGTATGAGAAGTTTCTTTTTGATAACAGGTTATGTGTCTTACCGGATGTAATGGCTTTGGCGGCATGTAGATTTTACATATATAAGATCTTTAGTAAGGACATGTTCATCAACAACCCTCGACTAATTTTTGTAAAAGGTTTTGGGTCAACCTGTAAAACCCGGTATTAATACTATAGTATCTTATCTACCAATAAAAAACATATTAAAATTGGAATATATAAAGTATAAGACTCCTTATGTACATAAATTTATTATTAATTAATTTAAAATACTTTATAATAACTTATATTTATAAATAAAACTTGTATTAAATAAAATAAAATACTAAATAAATTTTAAAATCAAATAAACTCTATGTTAAATATAAATATCTTCATTAATATATAAAATTTAAGTACAATATAGTAACAATAAACACACATTCTAGCCAGTTAAAATCTTTTTTTTTTCTGTTTTTTTTCAAAGCTATGCTTCCTTGAGTGAACTTAGAATATATAATAAAATCAACATACTCTTTTAGAAAACATTAGGCTATGCTTGCATCTTAAAAATTTAATTTTTCAAACCTGGAATGAATATGATATTAAGATGAATAAATTTGAGAGGAGATGGATAGAAATCTCGTAAGGGATTATTTAAAATTTGACCCTATGTTCTTTGCTGAGCTTAACGGAAGACGAGGTAGAAAGACAAGTACATCTTATGAACATAAGATTAAAGTTTTATATTAATGTTATGGATATTGTTCTTATAATTAAATAGTTGCCGTGGGCATACAAACTCCAAACCAGCTATGAGAGATAGGAAGCCTGAACTACCCATTTCACAGGTTTATGAAATGGAATTGGGTTTATTATTTATTTATTTATTTTTATGTATGGGAGAGTTGTTTACAATTACATTATTTTTAGTAATTAAGAAGTGTAGGATTCAAATCACAGGGGTTGTTTTCACAAACGTATTTTGTTTTGTTATTATTGACACGATGTAAACAGGAGGACCACCGGTCTCTTGGGATTTGTATCGTCACACTTGAGACTTGTATCATAATCGTTGGTCTGGTGTGCACTCAGGATTCGTACCATCATTGTCGGTCTGCGTGCATTTAGACGCATTTAGAGGATTCAAATCAGACTACTACCTTTGCAAACAGGCTGCTCCCGAGGTTTGAACCTGGATGTTTTCTTGGTAAGGTGGGTGATAAAGTTGATAAGCTATATTTTTTTTTGATACATAGGAAAGTTGGTTACAATCACACTATTTTTTGTAATTGTCAAGCCTTGTCAAGCCCATGGTTCAAGGCTGCTTTCACTAAGCCTATTTCACCTTATTGTTGTTGACCCGACATGCTTTCACTAAACCTATTCCAATATCTATTCTACCTTATTGTTGTTGACCTAACATGAAGGGGATCAGGGTATGAGGGGTCCCTCATCTCTTAGGATTCATATCGGTGCACTCAAAAAATTTAGATTAGACTATTACCTTTGCAAATAGGCTACCCTCAAGATTTGAACTTAGGAGACTTACCATACTATTAAGTCATTAGACCTCTCATCTCTTAGGATTCGTATCGGTGCACTCAAAAAATTTAGACTAGACTATTACCTTTGCAAATAGGCTACCCTCAAGATTTGAACTTAGGAGACTTACCATACTATTAAGTCATTAGACTATTACCTATGGTTAAATAAATACTTTTATAGTTAGGAGACTTACCATACTTAAAAGGCTAGTAAGATTGATTGGACTGTATCCAGATTAGATGGAGAGAACAAGTCATCATGTATTGATGAGATAGAATGAATACTTTGTAATATTTTTTTTATATTGAACATCTCATTCGAGTAAACACAAGAAGAATCGACCTCACAATTACATAAATGATAATAACTAGGCCACTGCCATTACACCAAATACCATGATAATACTTTGTAATATTTAAATATGATACATTAAAAATTTAATAAAATTGGTTTGGTTAACGGACAATATTCATGTCAAGTGGTAGTAGGAAAGTGATGTTTCATTAAAATAAAAATTAGTAAACATAATTCATGTTATTTTTCAACCCTAGTGCAGTATGAGAGCTATAACATCAACTCTAAGGATATAATGAGACTACTAGTGCTGAACTGTTTATATTTGTAATATAACCAAGAAAATGGTGAGAAAGAGGAATATAGAACATTCCAGCGGTGGAAAAGCTAAAATATTGGACCAAATTATGGAACATGGGACATAGTGGCAAGACTAGGAACAACAACATGAATAAAATAAAGAGGATTAAAACCTTCATGATAGTCCTATTTCTCTGCTACTTCTGTCCTAGAGCTTCTCGCTCCGGTTTCTGCATACGGTTCCAGGGCCTGCATCAGTTCCTCGAAAAATGCAGAGCCAGAAACAGAGGCGGGCTGCATCTCTGCCACTTCTGTCTTCGAGCTTCTCGCTTCGGTTTCTGCATACGGTTCCACGGCCTTCATAAACTCACTTTGTGCAGCTCCTGCCATTTTAAAATTAATTCTTTTCTTCTGCATGACTGTCCTAGTAAACCCAAGGAATTATACCCTTCTATGGTGTCTACCAAAATCAGAGTTCAGGAAAAACAACTGCCAAAAATCCTTAAGATCTAAAGGGTAAATGCAAGGAACAGTTGTCCTCCTATGAGACGGACCAAAATAAACCTCCTAAGGAAATTTAACTAAACAACTACCTAAACCTTGACTTTGAGCTCTTTACCGGCGATGCATGTTGCCTTATTTCAGATTGGCCCAAAATCCACAATGCGCAATTCATCGTTGACACGTCGTCGGTTTATTTCCGTCATTTCCACCTTACACGGGGTTTTATTATTTGGTCGGGTTGATGCTCTGCTGGACACGTAATATTGGGCGTGGAACAGACAGACTATGTAATAGACTTCAAAAATTAAAGTTACACTTCACTCCTACATAGTTCAGAGCCTTCTTATACACTTTTAAAAACCATGACAATGAAATTCTAATAATAAAATATATTATTCTTGAAAGATACTTATGTGATTAGGGTTTTGGGCTTTCTTTTGGGAGACCCAGATTCAGGTTTTGGGCTTTCTTTTGGGAGACCCAAGTTCAAACCAATGTGGGGCATGGTGTGTGTGAGTGAGCTTGTGTAAAAAAAAAAAAAAAAAAAACTAGTTAGAAAGCGAAAAGGCCAACCCCTCACACACATGTCCAAACTCGATGTTAATAAAGGGTTAGTCCCCCACACACATGCCCAAACTTGATGTTAGTAGGGGTAAGGGATCCCACATAATGGGACCAAAGACTTCGCTTTAAATCTATTATCCAATTGGAAGAGAGTATGGCAAGTGTTGGTGTTTTTAAACCACTCCAATCCCACAACACAGTTAATGTGGGATTATTCACAAACACACACTACACTAACAAGGTAGACAAGTATTAATGTAGAATAAAATTCCAATAATCACATTAACCGGTTAGAAAGCAAAAGGGCCAAACCCCAACACACATGCCCAAACTTGATGTTAATAGGGGTGAGGAATCCCACAGAGTGGGACCAAGGACTTCAACCTTTAAGCCTGCTACCCCATTGGCAAAGAGTATGGCAAGTGTTGGGGTTTATAAACCACTCAAATCCCACATTGTGGTTAAATTATGTGGACAATAAAAGATTATACGACCTTAACTTTGGCTTGCCATGAAAAGGTGGAGGCTGGAGAGCACTTTTTGGATTATAAAATAGAAGTAGATGGGTTAAATTATGGGATTGGAAGGTGAAATAGGTTTTGTTTGGGGATATTAGTGGTACTAGTGATGTTGTTGTATAGGTGTAAAGTATGGGCTACTAGCACATCAAACTCACAATGGAAGAAAATAAAAGATTAAAAAATGTTTGATTATAAACAACTTCAAAAAAAAATATTTGGTTCAATGTGAAATTTTTCTAGCATAAATAAGTACCATTTCTATAGAGGCAACTACTATGGTTGTTTTCTAGAGTAGCTAAAAAAATGAATAGGTGGATGGAAATAGATGGACTAAAGTTATAATACAAGAAGATCTAAAAAAAATTAAATATCAATTTGGATGTATGCCCAAATAATAAAATATAAAGGCATTTGTTTTTTTTTTTACATGGTGGAATCGGTAGCCGCCACGAATCCGAGCAAGTTGTCCAGCTTTTATGGCCGCCACAGTATTTTGCGTTGTTCGCCCCAGAAGCCGCCACACAGATCTTCACGCAGTCCGCCCCTATAACCGCCATGCCACAATCATTTTAAACCTTTTACACCGCTAAAAGCACCAGGAAAGGGACAAGCATTCAGTCCGGCGAGGCCCAAGATTTGGACCTTGGACCTCCGCCCCCCTTATGGGGTTTGGATGAACCAATTGGTCTACACCTCGGACCTAATATAAAGGCATTTGTTAAAAATAAATTAGAACATCTATTTGGAAAAGAAGTTAGGAAGAAAGAGAACATTATCATGTTGAATTTAACCTTATATACAATCACCACCAAAAGGCCTATATAGGGTTAAACATCAGTTAGAGAACAAAGATGCTCGTGGCCCAACTACTGACCATCTCACACCAACTTAGATGTGAAAATATAGAGATGGAAGAGACCATAAGAGAAATGGGAGAGGATAAGTACCTTTTGTACTTCAAGCATAATTAAGACATAAGTATTTTTATTTGGAATGTAAGACATATAATGAGATTTGAGCTTGCTATGCTGATACTTTAGCAATGGAATCATTGCAAGAATTATTTCAAGAAGAGAAAGTGGAAAATTCATCATCAAAATCAATAGCAAAAAATCAATGTTGTAGAAAGAAAAGTGATTAGGTCAAAATTTGGGATTGGCAACCACAGTTCTTTGTAAAGTTCCTATCCCATGGGCTACTTTTAGCCTTGTGGACATTAAAATTTTTCTATTATATTCTTTATTATTTTTCATTTAAGAGGTGAAAAGTAAGGCATCAATAGGATAAAGTTACATCTATATTAATATTAAGTGTCTAAAAAAGTTAAAAGAAAGTCTTTATTTTTGTATTTTGTATTTATAATTTTTTAAAATTTATTTAATTTAAAAGTTTTTTAATTAGTCAATTAACTTATTTTACAAAAGATGTAAGCTATGGTTTTGATAATATTAGTATATAATTCTTTTACACTTAGTAATACTTTAAAAGTATCAACAAGGGAGTGAGCCTTACCCTTTAGGGTTTCAAGGCAACATAATAAAGAAATGAGTATAGAGGATATCCATGGTAATTTAGGGCTTTAGGGCGACATAAGAAAGTATTTATTATGGAGAATCATCCTTTCACTTTAAATTTCTAGGGAAACATATAGAATAAAGTGTTTCGAGACTATTCTCTGCACTTAGATTCTTCAAGGCAACATAAATCTATAGATGTCAGTCTATTTATGTATGGTCTAGAAAAATTGAAGAGATTGATGAAGATGGAAGTGTTGGTGGAAATGGAAAAAGTGTAGGAATACCCTGCAAGGGTGGTGCTTTGGTGATTGCAAACAACTCCCTCCATTTGAGAGGTCCCAATTTTGAATCCCTATATAGACATGACATATGAGTGGGTATAAAAAATTCTTGTGTGGCTTCCCTCTAGATAGTGGTATACCTAGATGGGACGACATTACCGCCACCTAAGAGTGGCTCTAGAGGTTTCTCTCTACCCAAGATTTTTGTCTTCAAGGGTTGGGTAGATTGGTAAATTCTAGCACTTACCAAGAGGAGACCTAGGTTCAAACCTTGGAGGTATGCCTATTTGGGACATAGATAGTAGTTTGACCTGAATCTACTGAGTGCATGCCATCCTGATGATGGCAGTATCAATCCCAAGTCATCGGTGGTCCCCCTCTAGTCAGGTCATTAACAATGAGGTGGCATTGAGTTATAGGGGGAAGCTCCAAGATTTGAACCTTGGTTGGTAGTAAAATATAAATGGGATGTAACTGATTTCCCTATGTATATATAACAAAAGAATAAAAAGAAAAACAAACAAAGAAATATCAATATGGGAAAATGAAAGCAAATATTGTAATTGTTAACAAGAAGTGGGCTAATTCCATAAGTAAAATAAAAAGTAATGATGAAAATGATATAATAAAACATTAGGAATATAGAAAATACCTCTAAAATTAAGGAATAGCCATGATTATATTTTAATTAATTAAAAACAATGAGAAATGTATGGGTGCATTAAAAAAGATTTAGCATTTTTTTCTATAGGAGATTTTGGAGGTACAACAACAATATAGGACAAGCACAAATGCGTTGGGCAATTGCTAGAAGCAAAAACTAATTAGTTTGTTGGTATTTTTTTTTGAAAGAGTAAAATATAAAAATTGGTGTTATAAATGTTGACTTTTAAGCCTTATTACCATAGAATATCATAGGTCCTAATATAAAGAAGCCACAAGATTAAAGGTCTAAATATTAATAATGATGAGTAGAATAATATAAATGAGCAATTAAATATGTATATCAAGGCCAATATAATAATGAAATAACATTCAATTATAATATCAAATATGAATTTAAATGGCCAAAATCATTCATATATAAGCATGAAGAAAACTTCCAATATTAATTGCTCAAAATTTGTGTACAAGTTTTATTCACTTCTCTATATCTTCCTCTGTACAAATGGATAATCAGATAATCATATACTTTCTCATGGAGCATTATCTCCATAATATAGCCATAGTAATATGACTCTTCAAGTACTTGACTATGACAACTCCCATGACCTTTGGCTTATCATCTTGTCACTTGTATACTAGACTCTTCACTCTCTTCTTACATGCACACTTGACACTATGACACTTGCACACTTCTACATGACTATTTTTCTTTTACATGCACTCCTAATACAAGACACTTGTGCACATCCTCACTTCACATATTTTCATATTTACATACAAGACACTTGTGTACATTCTCTCATTACACTCTTTCACTTTAACTTACATGGTGTTTGTGCATTTCCTGCACATTAACACTTACATAAAAGGGAAATAAAAATCATTCACCTAAACTATAGACTCAACCCTAATCTATTGCATATTTACATTTGTACCATAAATGTACCATGGGAGTATATTAGCATGTACCAAATAATGTAATATTTCTCAACACCCCCTTGTATTACATTATTTGGTTATTGAAGACTTTAATCATCAATTTTGATCTTTGTATTCAATATTCAATCTTCATGTGACCTTGCATTATTCATGAACCTCTGCATAAGATTCATCTTTAGCTTTTTTTCTTGAGTTCTACTCTGAGTTCTCCTTCATCTTTATTCTTTGATTCTTCAAACTTTGTATCTTATTTAACTAATTTATAAACTACTTGAGCTTCTTCTTTGGCCTCATGTTTTCATTTGTTCTGGTTTTCTTATAATCTTGGTATTGTCTTGTATCTTCTAAACATTTATTTAGAGCATCATAATAATTTCCTAAATTTGAAGTTCTTGGAATATTAATATTGCATGAAGAATGTAACATAGTTTTAAGAGATGATTCATTTGGATCATAGTTAACAACTTTTTATTTGTAGAGTTTCAATTAACATTTTTTTCTTTTTTAATTGCTTATATGAGATTGAAATGGGCCCCACCCATACTACATCATCACCACATAGTGGTATTACAACAAATATTGGATATTATCCATATATCACTCAATAAAATTGAAACCTTGGTCTCATCTTTGAATGTTGAGGAATCTAACTATTTGAGCTAATGTCACTTGATTTTTAATGAATTTACACAAGTTTTTATGAGGGGTCCCAATCCCCTCATATTGAGTGGGATTTGAACCTTAGATCTCTCAAAGAGAGGCCAAAGCCCTTACCACTGCAAGTAATATTGCAACTCTTTAGTTTCAATCAACTCTTTTTGCTTTTAATTTTCATTTTTATGAAGTTCAAGTGAAATCAATTCCATATACATTATACTACCTATATCAATAGGTATCATAATATCATCCTTTGAATTATCAATTGCTTCAACAAGCTTTGAATGAAAATAATATTTAAATGTTTCAAAGCTTTCATATAATACTTCTCTATAGATAAATTGTATTGCCATATCTAGTTTACCCTTAGATTTTTCAATCAATTTACCAATGCTAGACTTTATAACTTCTAGTCTTCTCTTTCTAATTATGGACTTCATATTTTCTTCCATGATAAACAATTCAATCAATTCTATGATTTAATTCCTTTGAAGTAGTAAATATTATGTCTTCCAAGTCAAATAATAACACTCTAATATGAAATTTGCGAATTTAAAAATTTTCTAATCCTTTTGATGTAGAAGTCCTTTTAACTCCCTAATAAATTGAATTTGCAAAATTTCAAATTTAAAAAAATCAAAGTTTTTAAAATTTTCAAAATTTCAAAAATACTTAAAAAACTTTCAAATAGCTTTAAACCTTCAAACTTCAAATATATTTTCAAAAACTAAATTCAAATGCTTAACTCCTTTTAACTCCCTATGTCTCTAACTTTTCAAAATTGAAATCCTTAAAAAAGGTTTAATAAATCTCAAACATCATTAAACCTTGTAGCAACCCTTATTACTCCATATCTAATAAATACTTATATGAATTAATCAAAGTGCATTCTACTTTACCCTCCAACGTATTAAATATACACCAAAAATACTATAAGTGTAATGTTTAAGCATTGCCTAATATGTTTTCGACACTTCTCAACATTTCTCCTCACATTCTTCTTAACATTGCTCATTGTTCCTTATTTATCGACTCTTATTTACTTTGATCAATTGTGTTCAAAGCAACTCAACTCTACTTAATTCCACGTGTCAATATTTTCAACTATCTTCTAATGCTCATGTTTGCATGTTTGTGAATAAAACTTACCACTTCCTTTCTCAAGTGTCACTTAATGACCCTTCTTCTCTTCGCTTGCTCGTTCTTTCTCAAGTAATGCCTCTTAGCTCTTCCATGCTTTATTTCATCGATTTTTCTCAAGTGACACTTTTTTATTGTTTGCTCTACGTCTCTTCGTTGTCCTCAAGTGATGTTCTAAGTCTCAAGTGCCTCCTACTAGTTGTTCACTCTATGTATCCTCGTTGTGCTCAAGTGATGTTTTGAGTCTTCTTTGGTGGCTTGCAATATGAGCTTTCACATAGTAGCTCATTGTTATGTGTTTTAGCCTGGTATCTTATTGATAGCTTGCTGGTATATGCACTCACCTAGTAGTTAATTGGTATATAATGGCTCATTGTACATGCTCTTGACTGGTAGATAGTTTGTTGTTATGTGCTCATCCCTGGTAACTTGGTGTATAATGCACTCTTGTTAGCTCGTGATATCTTTTGCTTTAACAATAATGTATTTTGCTCTGGTTACTATATATTTTTCTTTGAAGATAGTGTACTAATGTCCTATTGTAGTATCTCTATTCTACCTAAAAGATAGTGCCTACCTAGCGCTTATGTCTTAAAAATGTTTTTGATATTCTCGAATAGCATCTTCCTAGTGGTAGAGTCCACGATGTGCTCATAAAGTGTCGTCTTAGTAATATTTTCCAAAATGATCTCTAGCCCTCTATATGTAAGTGCACTATTGCACTAATAGCTTTAATGGCTAATATGGCTTCCCTGTTGAATAATGCACCAGTAAATCCTTATCCAAAGCCAAGACTAAAATGTAGGTAATTTCAGTTAGCTTGGTTTTCTAATATTACCTTATCTTGGAAGATTCCTTCTAATCTTCATGCTTTCTTGTTCTTTGTTCTATAGAATCTTAGTATTGTAGAGGCTATGTATTGCTTCTCCTTCTCTAGAAGTCAAGTCCAATCTCCTAGAAGCTTAAATTCTCCTCTAATATTTGGAAGCTTTAAATGCTTCTCTATATCTTAGAAGCTTTAATGCTTCTCTATATGGTCACACCTAAGAACAAAATATGATTACCCTCTTTTATAGAGAACCTAATATCAAACATTAGGGTGACTATGAATGTCCCCAAACGACCAATTTTCTCCTGAGTTTGCTTTCTTACAATCTTCAATAGTGATTCTCCTTTTTTATTTTTTGGAGAATCCAAAATATTATCAGGGTGACTTTGAATGTCCCCAAACTTCCAAATTTCTTCTGATTTGGTTCTCTCAATCTCAATGTCCAACTTTCTTCTAAGTTGGCTATCAATCTCAATGTCCAGATTTCTTCTGAGTTGGCTATCAATCTATCTTAGATGAGTCCTAGTCTTTATTGGTTTTACATCAACCAAGTGGAAATACCCTAGCATCCAAATCAAGGTGATTTATCCTTGTCCCCTCAATCTCTACTCAATTAGACCTTTTAGAAATAGACTTCAAATCTTCACTGCTTTCAAAATGGACAAACTCTCCTATAACTATATTAAGAATGGACAAAGATACATGATGGTGACTAATAAAATAACTTTATAAAAATTAGATAGAGTTAGGTGGTAGCTCTAATACCACTCTTGGCTTTTAAGCCTTACTACCATAGAATATCATAGGTCCTAATATAAAGAAGCCACAATATTAAAGGTCTAAATATTAATAATGAAGAGTAGAATAATATAAATGAGCAATTAAATATGTATATCAAAGCCAATATAATAATAAAATAACATTCACTTATAATATAAAATATGAATATAAATGACCAAAATCATTCATGTTTAAGCATGAATAAAACATACAATATTAATTTCTCAAAATTTGTGTACAAGTTTTATTCACTTCTCTACATCTTTCTCTTTACAAACGGATAATTAGATACTTTCTCATGGAGCATTATCACCATAATATAGCCATAGTAATATGAATCTTCAAGTACTTGACTATGACAACTCCCATGACCTTTGGCTTACCATCTTGCCACTTCTATACTAAATTTTTAACTATCTTCTTACATGAACACTTGACACTATGACACTTGCACACTTCTACATGACTCTTGCTCTTCAACATGTATTCCTAATATAAGACACTTGTGCACATCCTCATTTTACATATTTTTCATATTTACAGAAAATATACTTTTGTACATTCTCTCATTACACTCTTGCACTCTAAATTACATGACACTTGTGCATTTCCTGCATATTGCACTCTTACATGACACTTGTGCTTTACCTGCACATTGACACTTACATAAAACAAAAATAAAAATCACTCACCTAAACTACAAACTCAACCCTAATCTATTACATATTTACATTTGTACCATGAAGGTACCATAGGGATACATTAGCATGTACAAAATAATGTAATATTCCTCAACACCTCCTATATTACATTATTTGTTTATTGAAGACTTTAGTCTTCAATCTTGATTTGTGTCTTCAATCTTCACGTGACCTTGCATTGTTCATGAACCTTTGCATGATATTTATCTTTAGCTTCTTTATTGATTTTTGCTTTGATTTCTCCTTCATCTTTATTCTTTGGTTCTTCAAACTTTGTATCTTATTTAACTGATTCACAAATTACTTAAGCTTCTTACTTGGCCTCAAGTTCATGTTCTTCATTTAATCTAGTTTTCTTATAATCTTGATATTGCTTTGTATCATCTGAATATTTACTTAGAGCATCAAAATAATTTCTTGAATTTGAAGTGCTTGGAATATTATAATTGCATGAAGAATGAAATATAATTTTAAGAGATGATTCATTTGGATCATGGTTGACTATTTTTCTTTTTAGAGTTTCAATCAATCCTTTTTGCTTTTGATTTTCATATTTATGAAGATCAAGTGAAAGCAATGCCATATACATTATACTACCTATATCAATAGGTATCATAATCTCATCCTTTGAATTATTAATTGCTTCAACAATATTTGAATGTAAATAATATTCAAATATTTTAAAGATTTCATCCATAGCTTCTCTATAGATAAATTGTATTTCCATATCTAGTTTACCCTTATATTTTTCAATCAATTTACCAATGCCATACTTTAGAACTTCCAGTATTCTCTTTCTAAATATGGACTTCATATTTTCTTCCATGATAAACAATTCAATCAATTATGTGATTCAATTCCTTTGAAATAGTGAACCTTATGTCTCCCAAGTCAAATAATAACACTCTAATATGAAATTTACAAATTTAAAATAATGTCTACTCCTTTTGATGTAGAAGTCCTTTTCCTCCCTAATAAAATAAATTTGCAAAATTTCAAATCAAAGTTTTTATAGTTTTCAATTTTTCAAAAATACTTTAAAAACTTTCAAATAGCTTTAAACCTTCAAACATCATTTTTAATTTCAAATACTTAACTCATTTTAACTCCCTAAGTCTCTATTTATTCAAAAACTTAGATCCTTAAAAAAAGATCTAATAAATCTCAAACATTATTAAACCTTGTGGCAACCCTTATTACTCCATATCTAATAAATCCTTATATGAATTAATCAAGGTTATTTCTACTTGACTTAAACTAGATTTGAATTTTCCCTCCAAAGTATTAAATATGCACCAAAAAATATGAGCGTAATGTTTAAATGTTACCTAATATATTGTCAGTGCTTCTCAACATTCACTCCTCATATTCTCCTTAACATTGCTCACCATTCCTTAATGTTTGCTCATTGTTCCTTACTGTTCAACTTTGCTTTACTCTGACCAATTCTACTTAAAGCAACTCAACTCTGCTTAACTTTTCTTTACTATGCTTAACTTTGCTTAGCTCCATGTTTTAATCCTTTTAGCTATCTTCTAACATTCGTGTTTGCATGTTTGTGAAGAAAACTTACCACTTCCTTTCCAAAGTATCACTTAATGACCCTTTCACTCTTTGTTTGGTCGTTCTTTCTCAAGCAATGTATGTTGGCTCTTCCACGCTTCACTTCATCGATATTTCTCAGGTGATACCTGTTGGTTGTTTGCTCTATATCTCTTTGTTGTCCTCAAGTGATATTTTGAATCTCAAGTACCTCCTACTAGTTATTCACTCTACATATCCTCATTGTGCTCAGGTGATGTTTTGAGTCTTCTTTGGTGGCTTGCAATATAAGATTTTGTCTAACAACTTGTTATGTGTTTTAGCGTAGTAGCTTGTTGATAACTTGTTGGTATACGTAATAACTTGGTTGCTTGGTGTATAATGACTCAATGTACATACTCTTGATGAGTAGATAGTTTGTTGTTATGTGTTATAACCCAGTAACTTGGTGTATAATGCACTCTTGTTAACGCGCGATGTCTTCTACTCTAACGATAATGTCTTATGCTCTGGTCACTATATCTTCTACCTTGAAGATAGCATACTAATATCCTGTAATAGTATCTCTATTCTACTTGAAAGATAATGCCTACCTAGTGCTTCTATATTAACAACGCTCTTGCTATTCCTTGATAGCACCTTCCTAGCGCTAGAGTCCATGATTGTGCTCTTAAAGTGTTATCATAGTACTATTTTCCAAACTAATATTTAAATCTCTATATGTAAGTGCACTATTGCACTAATGGTTTCAATGGCTAACATAGATTATTTGTTGAATATTTCACTAGTAAAATCTTATACAAATCCAAGACTTAAATGTAGGTATTTTTAGTCAGCTTGATTTTCTAATAGTACCTTATCTTGAAAGTTTCCTCCTAATATTTGTGCTTACTTATTCTATGTTTTGTAGAAGCTTAGTATTGTAGAGGCTATGTATTGCTTCTCCTTCTTTGGAAGTCAATTCTAATCTCCTAGAAGCTTAAATGACCCTCTAATATTTGGAAGATTTAAATGCTTCTCTATAGCTTGGAAGCTTTGATGCTTCTCTATCTTCTAGAATACGACTTTGAAATCTTTTTTCAATGTCTTAGGTCACACCTAAGAACAAAGTATGATTCTTATCTTTTCTATAGAACCCAATATCATATATCAGGGTGACTATGAATGTCCTCGAATGACCAATATTTCTTGCAATCTTCAATAATGATTCTTCTTTTTATTTAGAGAATCTAGATTGCTTCTCTATCTTCTAGACTACAGCTTTGAAATATTTTTTTAATGTCTTAGGTCACACATAAGAACAAAGTATGATTCTTCTCTTTTCTATAGAACCCAATATCAAATATCAAGGTGACTATGAATGTCCTCGAATGACCAATATTCTTGCAGTCTTCAATAATGATTCTCCTTTTTATTTAGAGAATCTAGAATTTTATCATGGTGAATTTGAATACCCCAAACTTCCATCTCTCTTTTGATTTGGTTCTCTCAATATCAATGTTTAAATATCTTCTAATTTGGCTATCAATCTCAATGTCCAAATTTATTCTGAGTTGGTTATCAATCTATCTTAGATGAGTCCTAGTCTTCATTGGTTTTCCTTTAGCTAAGTGGAAAGACCCTAGCATCCAAATCAAGGTGACTTATCCTTGTAACCTCAATCTCTACTCAATTAGACCTTTTAGAAATAGAGTCCAATTCTTCACTACATTCAAACTAGACAAATTCTCCTATAACTCTATCAAGAACGAACAAAGATATGTGATGGTTGATAATAAAAATAACTCCATAAAATGGATAGATTTAGGTGGTAGCTCTAATACCATTATTGGCTTTTAAGCCTTACTACCACATAATATCACAGGTTCCAATATAAAGAATCCACAATATTAAAGGTCTAAATATTAATAATGCTGAGTAGAATAATATAGTCCATGGATCTAGGTGGATTGGTAAGTTGGGGCACTTATCGAGAGGGGACCTAGGTTCCAATCCCATGAGTGTGCCCATGCATAGCCAATAGCCCAATATGACTCCTCTGCATGTTGCACCTGACTTATGATGATGATTTGTTTCTTACTGTTTCCGTGGTCCCCTTCATGCCACGTGTTGAACCAAACCAATGAAGATGGTGTGAACCCTGTGCGTTCGACGGTCCCCATCTCATTATGGGTTACCATTAATGAGACAGTGGGTGTGTTGGAAGCCTTCACTGATAGTTTGAACCCTGCCAGCTGTGCTGGTAGTTACTAAAAATTGTGATCGTAACCAAATCATCTATGTAACAAAAAAAAAAGTAGAATAATATAAATGAGCAATTAAATATGTATATCAATGCCAATATAATAATAAAATTAAATACCACGACCATCCTAGAAACATGGGATAATGACTATGTAACGGTTCATGGGAGGAGTTTTCTTATCGATGTGAACCTCATGTCCACCATCATAGACCAGAAGGTGAAAGGACGATCCATACACCAGGAGAAGCATAACTGGGAAGTAAAGTTGAAGAAATTAAAGGACAACGAGAAAATTTACAAAGAGGTAAAGCAGGGCATTTATAGGAAGGACCTCCTTTCTCCGTGGAATGATGTGATGAAACCAGTGATGGAATTCATCATCATTGATGATCCAAAAAAGGTTTTGTGTAGCTTTCACCTGGCCTTTGTAAACCACTTTTGAGAGGTGAACCCCATTAATATCCCCCAATTCCTTGTCAAATCCATGAACTATACCATTAATTCCTACAAGAAGAAAAAGGGAAATGACCTTCCTTCTCATCAAGGACTCTATAAAGTTATCTACAATTACATATGTTCTAATAGCCCCCAGGTCAACCTTAGTCCCTCCATGAGTAAACCAAGTCTTGCTAGAAAATTTGTTCTCCCCCCTGCCCACATGTCCTTAATGGAAAGGAAGAGGAAGTTGATCAAAGTTATTCACAACTTAAGGGTGAGGAAGTACATCAAATTTGGAAAAGCTGAAGAACCTGTCAAAAAATCATCCTACCTCCAAGAGCAGATTGCAAAGGAGAAGTAGAAAGTGATTGAAATCAAGGTTGACAATGAGGATACTGATACTGACGTCAACATCCTGAAGGAATTTATCATCTCCATAACCATAAATATAATGAAAACAATGGTGAATTCCATCATCGATCTCAGGGAAGCCCTCCACATGTTGTTCTTCGACTAGCAGCTCGGACAAGATGAGTTCGAGGATATCAAGGTCTACTCAGTGGATGAGGACAAGATCGAGGTCAAGGAGGAGCCCAAGGATCATCTAAATATTGAGGACAAGGATGGTGATGAGGAAGTTACTGAGGATTAAATTCCTTTCTAGGAATTATCTTGTTTTTAAGGCTACCCTACGTGGATCTTGATAGTCCTTGAAGTGGTATAGTTTTGCTAGGGCTGTGACCATTATGTTTGTATTTACATCTTGCTTGATGTGTGGGACTGTATCCCTTGTTAGTTTTTGCAAACGTTGGGCTTTGGGATGCATCTCCTGTTGGTGTTTTTTGGACATTTTGAGTAGATGAGTTGTCATTGATGTCAAGAGTGAGTAGTCATTGATGTCAAAAGTCAATTTCAGTGAGCAGTGCAAGGAGAAGCAGTTTCGCAATCAGTAAAAAAAGGAGAATCTGCGTCTAGTTGATCAAATCCGGTTCCAGGTAGTCAGATGTGGTTCAAAATGCAAAGAAGACGCCCAAGAAAATAATATTATAATATTAAAAAGGGAATTTAAATTAATTATAAATTAATTTATTAATTAATTTCATTAACTTCCAAAGTTATTTAAGTTAATTATAATTATTTTATGTTAATTTGAATAACCCTCAAGAGGGTTATAAAAGTTTAATTAAAATCAAATTTGAAATTCAATTTAAAGCGTCGACGTTCTATGGCACGAGGCATTCATATATAAAAGGTGGCAAAAACCTTTACCTTACTTCCAATACACTATCGATCGAATTCCTAAAGCTCCAAAGTATTGTGCGCAAAAAGAGAAAGAGTTTTTTGCGTTTTGAAATATCTCTGGTGGTAGAAGATTAGATAAATAGGAGCGAGGCTCCTCTTACCTCGCACAACACTATGCAACGCAGTTGGCAACAATAGATAGTGCTAAGTCTTGTGGCAGGCAAGGAGTGCAGGGTTCTAATCCCATCAAAGTTTGTTTTGCAAGGAAGAAAAGGTATTTTCATTTTGAGCAACATTGAACAAAGGGAATAAAGGGAGGCTTGCACATTCCCTTCCCCTTGGAAGCGCTTAGCCCACATGGTGGGCTAGCACCTTGATAAGACACTCAGATGGGAGTGATCTTATGTTCGAAATCCACCAAGGCCTTTTCGGGAGTGTTAAAGGTATGCCCTAATGTCATTTGTCTTGGTCGCTTGATTATTTTGGATGTGCTAAGGTTGAAAAGAATAAAATATTTTTGATGGTTTATAAAATTTATTTTTGCCTAAATTAATTTGGATATTGAGTATTTGAGGGAGATAAAAGGGTAGGCAATATTATTTTGAAAGTTTAATTTTTGAAGGTTGATTAATTAAAGTTGGAGATTATAAGGAGCAATTGAGTAATTATTTTTATGTATGATTTGATGATTTCTAATTTCAAGGAGTAATAAGGTGTATTTGAGTTTTATTATTTTTGTAATTGAGAAATAATTTTGAGAGAGTGTTAGTGTGATCTTTTATCATCTAACCATTGAAATTGGCAAAGAAGAAAATTGTGATTGAGACAGATTTTTAAGGGTACTTCTACATCAAACAAAAAGGTATGGGCACATATTCCTAGTGAGTGATAGTTGGATGTTGTGAATACTAAGTTGGAGTGAAAATGATTGTTTAACAAGCATTGTTGAGTTTGATTGTTGAAGGTTTTTCTGAGTAAGAGTTGATGATAAAAACCTTGTTTTATAAGCATTGTTGGAAATATTGAGTAAAGCTTTCATATGCTTAAACTAGGGTTTTTGCAAAGAACATGAGTATCATTGTTATGTGAAGTTGTGAACTATCTTGAACTAGAGTTTGTGAAAGATCATGAGTATCATTATTATGTGAGATTTTTTGATAAGCATTGTTGGAAATAAATGAGTGAGTGTTCATATGTTTGGACTAGGGTTTGCGAGTTAGGATTATTTCATTGAGTGATTTGTTGAGTAGTGTTGGTTGAGCCTAGTCAAGTGGATGTGTTGAAGTGATAGTTCAAGTTCTGTGAAACAAATTGTTCCATATTCTAAATTGATTTGAGAAAGAGGTTGAGTGTTTGTGAATGTGAAACATATTGTCTCTAACAATTCTCTATATGTTTTTGTGGTAAAAAGAGAAATTGAGAGATTGATTGAGCATTGTGGTGAATGTAAAACATATTGAGTCTCTAACAATTCTTTATATGTTTCTATGAGATTGAACAAGTTCTAGTGAGGACTTGTTGAGCAAATTTGAGGTAAGTCTTTGAGAATACTTGTGAACAAATTTGTGTGACCTTTTATGGAAGCTTACAATACAAATTTGAGGGCAAATATTGAGAGTATATTGGACAAGTTCTAGTAAGGACTTGTTGAGAAGATTTGAGATAAGTCTTGGTGAAGACTTGTTGAGCAGATTGGACAAGTCTAGTAAGGACTTGTTGAGCAGATTTTAGGTAAGTCTTGGTGAAGAATTGTTGATGAGTAGATTGAACAAGTTATATAGGGGACTTGTGGAAAGATTAGTGTGAGATTTTGTGGAAGCTTACAAGACAAATTTGAGACAAGTATTTGAGAAGACTTATGAGCAGATTTGATTGGTTGATTTGTTCAAACCTTGAGTTAATATTTGGGGCAGATCCAGCAAAGTTGATTTGTGATTAAGTCAAGCTTTGTGTTAAGGCTTGAGGATAGAGATTGAGGATATATTTGTGCTAGACCGAAGGACTATATTTAGTGTAGATTTGAGGGCAGATTTTGGTGCAAATTTAAGAACAGGTTTGCAGTAGACCAAAAATAGAGATTGAGCAGATTTGTGATAGATCAAAGGACTATGTTTAGTGCATATTTGAGACAGAGCAAAGATCAATATTTGGAGGTGATAGAGTATAAAGGATGACAATATCTAGCGGATGGAGATCCATTAGCTAGGGTAGTGAGGATAGGTCTTCTAATTGAGGATAGGAGTCTTCGGTGGATAGAGATCCATTAGCCAGTGTAGTGGAGGCAACAGTTCTTCTAGAAGATCACCAACTAGAGCATAGGAGAAAGGAGTTTTCCTGTGGATAGAAATCAACGAACTTGATCAAGGGATTTGTGTCTCCTTTGGACAGAGGTCCATAAACATTGTAATAGGGGAAGTATTCTCAAGATATTTATTGAGAAAATATTAGTGAAACATTTTCTCCGTGGAGTAGCCCACATTGGGTGAACCACGTTAAAGTGGTGTCTCTATTGTGTGTGATGATTTGTGCATTGCTTTGATTACTACTGTTGATATTGCTATTGATACATTACATAATATTGATTGGAAAAGAAAATTAAAAAGTGATCTTATGTTGTTCACCCTCCTCTTAGTATAAGCTTGTGTTCTTCAATTGGTATTAGAGCTAGGTTCCTTCAGAAGAGTTTAAAAACTTGAAAAAAAATCTTACAAGAACACAATGGATTCTAAGAATGGATCCTCAGATAATTCAACACTAGTATTTGATGGAAGCGATTATATATTTTGGAGTATGAGAATGAAGGTTCACCTGATGGCACTTGGTAATGAAATATGGAAAGCAATTGAAAATGGATACACACCACCAGCTACTCCACCTATAGATAAAGATGGTAAGATTCTACATAATTACAATTCAAAAGCAATGAATGTAATTTTGAGAGGTTTTCATAGAACAGAGTTCATAAAGGTTATGCATTGCAAATAATAAAAAGGAATTTGGGATAAGTTGCAAAGCATATATGAAGGAGATAAAAGTGTCAAAAAGGCAAAGATACAAAATCTCAAGGACAATTTGAAGAATTAAGAATGAAGAATGAGGAAAACATTAGAGCATATCTACTTCATGTAGACGAGGTTGTTAACGCCATGCAAGGACTTGGACTTGAGATTGAAGAATATGATGTTTGTGATAAGATCTTAAGATATCTCCCAAAAAGGTTTAGTGAAAAGATCTCCACTATAGAGGAATCAAAAGATGGTGATATTTTGACAAGAGATGTATTACTTGGTATTCTTACAAATTTTGAGATGAGAACAAAAGAGGAACCTAATCTATGAAAGGAAGCAGCCTTCAAATCTACTAAGAAAACAAAGGACAAGAAGCCAAATTCAAGCATTGAGTCATCCAGTGATGAAGAAGAAAATTATGGTAGAAGGAATAAGGATCCAAGAAGATTTAAAGATGAAAAATTTGTTAGATGTTTCAACTGTGGAAATTATGGTCACTATGCAACTGATTGTCAAGAAGCTAAAAATAGCAATGATGAAGAAAAATAGGATCATAAGAATAGGGAATAAGAAAAATACAAGTACCAAAAGAAAGGCAAGGATGGACAAGGCAAACAAGGAAAGAATTTCTTTCAAATACAGAAGAGGAGTTACTATGCAGACAAGGCAAGTAAGTACTCAAGTGATAGTGAAAATAGTTTCTTAGATAATTATAGAGATGAAGTTCTATTTCTGATAAAAGAAAAAGAAGTTAAGAAAAGGTCACCAATAATTTTCAAGTTTTTTATATGTGGTAATTTTTGACATCTTGAAGATAGTTGTATAAAGAATGGTTTCATTTTTAGTGATGATGAATATGAAGATACACTTTAAGGACCAGAAGAGAATATTCTAATGGCACTAGAAGAAGGAGGTGATCCTATAGAAGACAAGTTAGAAGAGAATGAAGATGTTTGCAAAGGAAAACAAATAGAGGAAGAATCAGAGAAATAAGAAGTTGATCTTGAGGGAGAGCTTATTTATGCTCTTAAGACATTGAAGAAGGTAAGAAATCAAAATTCCCAACTTAAGATTTAGTTTCAAGAATGTGATGAAGAAAGAGGAAAGCTTATAGAGGATCTAAATAAGTCAATGTCTAAGACAAATAAGTTCAAGGATGAGTTAGAAGCAAAGTTATTATAATGTGAAATATTAGAACAAGAAATAGCTCTACTAAGGGAAGAAGTAGAAAAGTCTAAGGATAAGCTACACAAGTTTAGAAAGAGCTCAAAGATCGTAGATAAGATGATCAAGGTACAAAGAATGTCAACAAACAAAATAGGTCTTGGTTTTGAATAGGTACAAAAGAAACAAGAAGAGGAGTCAACCTCAAGTTCTGAAGAATAAGAAACTTCAGAAGAAGACAATGTAAGAGAAAGTGAGACTTCTGAAGATGAGTTGGACAATAGAAAGTTCAACAAGGAAAAAAACAATGCACAAAAGAGGAACAGATGGAATAGGAACCAGCACAGGGTAAAAGAGACTAAGAGACCAATGAGATCAAGGCAAGGAAATTTCAATGGATTAAGTTTCTCATGTCACAAATTTGGGCACAAGGCTTCACAGTGCATGATACATGAAATATAGGAATATGGGTTTTTCAGAAACAGATAACTTTTTCATGGGTATTGCTACTCATGTAATTAGTTTGGTCATAAGGCAACGAATTGCAGGGTCCATGATAGGAATAGATATGGCTTCACCAGAAGAAATTCTAAGATATTTGCACCTTCAAGGAATAACAATATTAAGTGTTACAAGTGCAATAATTATGGACATACAACAAAGTGGTGTAGAGCAAAAATTCTAGAGATAAGCAGGAACAAGAACAGTCATAGGAATCATAAGGATCAGATGAGAAGGAAAGTGGACAAAGGTAAATATCAGTGCTTGTTGGGAGTAGAGATACTCCCACCCTAGAATTAACCACCTCAAGAGGAGATGGAGGAGGAGCTAAGCTAAGAGTCTCATTCTTAGCCTCGAGCCCCAAAGGTGACCCTTTGCCATTGATGTCAAAGGGGGAGAAAATTGTTTTTGGTAGATTAGATTAAAAATGGGTTTTTATCAAGGATCCCAAAACCTGATTACATTGAAACTTGATTACATCAAAATTAGACAACCAAGGAAATACAATAGGATAGGCTTGAGGAAAGCCAAAAGGAACAAGAATAGGAAAGCACTAGAGGAACTGAAACAAGATCCTATCAAGGATGGCACAAAGGAAGCATTTCAAGACGTGATCCAAGAAACCTGTAGAGGAAATTTGGGCAGGAACAGAAAGCCCGCTAGAAAACTAAAAATGAAACTTTAGGCGCCAAAATAGAAATTTGAAACTTAAAAAAGGTGGGAAAAGGAGCCAAACCACCCAAATAGCCAGAAACAAATTGAAACATCCCATAGGCGGGAAAGGGACATGGGTTCCAAAAATTGAATTTGAATTAGAATTTTGAATCCTCCCAAGGGTGGGAAAACCAGAAACCACCCTTGGGAAACTAGAACCCAAATGAAAACTGCTTTCCATGCTAGGAAAACTATAAATCCTACCAGAACAGGGACGGGAAACACCCAGGGATGGCAAAGAATCACAAAATTTGGAAAAAACCAATCCCTAGAATGCCTGAAAGATGAAGCAGCATGAAGAGGAATTTTGTGGGCAACAAAATCCTCATGCAGTGGAACTCCAGCCTAAAAAATGTTACAACAAAAAAAGGAATTCTTTAGGCAACGAAATACTCATGTAGTGGAACATCAACCTGAAAGATGGTGCAGCTATAGAATAGGAACAAGAGGAACTTCACAGGCTATGAAGTCCTCAAGTAGAAAAAAGGAAGTCTTCAAAAAACAACCCAAAGGAGGAAACAACAACAACGGAACAACACATCTAAAGGAAAAGGTGGGAAAGTGCCACAGGAACCCAAAATGAAGGAGTCATGAGGAGGCACAACTGCAAACAATAGAGCCCAAATCGAAAGGAAGCAACCAGGCATCCTAGACAACCTTCAACACCATAGCTTCAAGGATGTAGAAAAGAAAATCTTGCAAGGATTCAGCAACAAGAAAAGCAGAGGCCAACCCGAAAGCCATGAAAGGAACTAAAAACCTGTAGGACCCACCACCATGAACCCAAAGAGTAGAGTCATAGTAGAAAGCACACGATCCTCTTCCAAAACCAAAAGGATGTTGTGAAAAACTGCTCATGAAGCTAGAATTCCTCAGACCCGCCAATGAACAACTTCAAGGACACATAAGAGGAAGTCCTAAAAGGATTCAACAACAAGAAGAATAGAGGTCGTCCTAAAAGCCATGAAAGAAGTTGAAATCCTGCAAGAGCTACCACCTCGATCCCAAAGAGCAGAGTCATAGTATAAAGTGCGTGGTCCTCCAAACCAAAAGGATTTTGTGCAATACTGCTCATGAAGCCAAAAATACTCAAACCCAACAATCCACAATTGAAGATTTCCTAAGAACAAATGTGAGAAGACTTAAGAAAACAACCTAAGAAAAAAGGAAAATTCAAGGAAAACCCTGAAAGATCCAAAAATCCTAGGGAAAACCTAAACCCATCCCAGAACCCAGGCACCAAAGGAAAAGGGTAGGACAATGAAGTAGAACAATGGAACAATTTTTTTCCCATCATAGGGCAAGGAAAGGGGTAGAACAATGGAACAATGATCTCCCCCCCAAAGGATATTGTCTGCAACACCTTCCAGCCAAAGAGGATGGGAAAAGGAGGTGCCAGGGAAGCTGGAATAGGATCAGGAACCTAGGACAAGGCCAAGGAAGGGATGTAGGAAAGAGGAACATGACTTCCATAGGAAGTCTCCTGTAGAGCCCCCCATAAAGGGGGAGAGATTTGATTTAAGGAGAGCATTAAGTCAGGTGAAGCAGTTTCCCAGGGGGAATAGAACAAAAAAGGTCAACGAAATAGTAAAAGGTAATTGGGTTGCCATTAATGATAAACGGGGAGATTGTTGGACATTTTGAGTAGATGAGTTGTCATTGATGTCAAGAGTTAGTGGTCATTGATGTTAAAATTCAGTTTCAGTGAGCAGTGCAAGGAGAAGCAGTTCCACAATCAATGCAAAAAGGAGAGTCCACTTCCAGTTGGTCAGATCCAGTTCCAGGTAGTCAGATGTGGTCCAAAATGCAAAGAAGAGGCCCAAGAAAATAATATTATAATATTAAAAAGGAAAATTTAAATTAATTATAAATTAATTAATATAATTTTATTATAAATTAATTTAATTAACTTCCAAAGTTATTTAAGTTAATTATAATTTAATTTTAATTTAATTATAAATTAATTTATGTTAATTTGAATAACCCTAAAGAGGGTTATAAAAGTTTAATTAAAATTGAATTTGAAATTCAATTTAAAGCACCGACGTTCTATGGCATGAGGCCTTTGTCTATAAAAGGTGGCAAAAACCTTTGTCTTACTTCCAATACACTATCGATCGAATTCCTAAAGCTCCAAAGTATTGTTAGCAAAAAGAGAAAGAGTTATTCTTATTTTGAAAGGTCTTCGACAGTAGAAGATTAGATAAATAGGATTGAGGCTCCTCTTACCTCGCATAGCATTGTGCAACGCAATTGGCAATGACGGATGGTTCTAAGTCTTGTGGTAGGCAAGGAGTGTAGGGTTCGAATCCTATAAAAAAAAAATTTGCAAGGGAGAAAGGGCATTTTCATTTTGAGCAGCGCCAAACGAAGGGAATAAAGGGAGGCTTGCACCTTCCCTTCCTCATGGAAGCGCTTAGCCCACATGGTGGGATAGCGCCTTGATAAGGCACTCAGCTGGCAGTGGTCTTGCATTCGAAATCCACCAAGGCCTTTTTCAGAGTGTTAAATGTATGTTTATAAAGTTTATTTTTGCCTAAATTAATTTGGATATTGAGTATATGAGGGGGATAAAAGGGTAGGCAATATTATTTTGAAAGTTTAATTTCTGAAGGTTGATTAATTAAAGTTGGAGATTATAAGGAGCAATTGAGTAATTATTTTTATGTATGATTTGATGATTTCTAATTTCAAGAAGGAGTAATAAGGTGTGTTTGAGTTTGATTATTTTTGTAATTGAGAAATTATTTTGAGAGAGTGTTAGTGTGATGTTTTATCATATAACCATTGAAATTGGCAAAGAAGAAAATTGTGATCGAGACAGGTTTTTAAGGGCACTTCTACATCAAACAAAAAGGTATGGGCACATATCCCTGGTGAGTGATAGTTGGATGTTGTGAATACTAAGTTGGAGTGAAAAGGATTGTTTAACAAGCATTCAGTTTGATTGTTGAAGGTTTTTCTGAGTAAGAGTTGATGTTAAAAACCTTGTTTTATAAGCATTTTTAGAAATATTGAGTAAAGCTTTCATATGCTTGAACTAGATTTTGTGCAAAGAACATGAGTATCATTGTTATGTGAAGTTGTGAACTATCTTGAACTAGATTTTATGAAATATCATGAGTATCATTGTTATGTGAGATTGTTTGATAAGCATTTTTGGAAATAAATGAGTGAGTGTTCATATGCTTGGACTAGGGTAAGGGAGCAAGGATTATTTCATTGAGTGATTGGTTGAGTAGAGTTGGTTGAGCCTAGTCAAGTGGATGTGTTGAAGTGATAGTTCAAGTTTTGTGAAACAAATTGTTCCATATTCTAAATTGATTTTAAAAAGAGGTTGAGTGTTTGTGAATTTGAAACATATTGAGTCTCTAACAATTATCTATATGTTTCTATGAGAGTGTACAAGTTCTAGTGAGGACTTGTTGAGCAGATTTGAGGTAAGTCTTTGAGAACACTTGTGAACAGATTTTTGTGAGCTTTTGTGGAAGCTTACAATACAGATTTAAGGAAAAATATTAAGAGTAGATTGGACAAGTTCTAGTAAGGACTTGTTGAGTAGATTTGAGGTAAGTCTTGGTGAAGAATTATTTAGTAGACTGGACAAGTTCTAGTAAGGACTTGTTGAGAAGATTTGAGGTAAGTCTTGGTGAAGACTTGTTGAGCAGATTGGACAAGTTCTAGAGGGAACTTGAGGATAGATTAGTGTGAGCTTTTGTGGAAGCTTACAAGATAGATTTGAGACAATTCTTTGAGAAGATTTGTGAGTAGAGTTGATTTGTTGATTTGTTCAAACCTTGAGTTAAGGTTTGGAGCAGATCTAGTAGATTTGATTTGTGATTAATTCAAGCTTTGTTTTAAGGATTGAGGATAGAGATTGAGGATAGATTTGTGCTAGACTGAAGGACTATGTTTAGTGTATATTTGAGGATATATTTTGGTGTAGATTTGAGGATAGGTTTGTACCCAAAAAAATAGAGATTGAGAAGATTTGTGTTAGACCGAATGACCGTGTTTAGTACAGATTTGAGACAAAGCAAAGAGTAAGCTTTGGAGGTGATAGAGTATAGAGGATGATTGTCTCTAGTGGATAGAGATCCATTAACCAGGGAAGTGAGGATAGGTCTTCTGAGTGAGGATAGGAGTCCTTAATGGATAGAGATCCATTAGCCAGTGTAGTGGAGGTAGCAGTTCTTCTAGAAGATCACCAACTAGAGCAGAGGAGAAAGAAGTTATCTTATGGATAGAGATCCATGAACTTGATTAGGGGATTGGTGTCTCCTTTGGATAGAGGTCCATAAACATTGTAATAGGAAAAGGATTCCCAAGATATTTATTGAGAAAATATTAGTGAAATATTTTCTCCGTGGAGTAGCCCACATTGGGTGAACCACATTAAATTGGTGTCTTTATTGTGTGTGGTGATTTGTGCATTTCTTTTATTACTATTTTTGATATTTCTATTGATACATTCCATAATATTGATTGGGAAAGAAAAGTAAAAAGTGATCTTATACTATTCACCCTCGTCTCAGTATAAGCTTGTGTTCTTCAATTGGTATCAGAGCCAAGTTCCTTTGGAAGAGTTTAACATCATGAAGGAAAAGATTACAAGAACACAATGGATTCTAATAACGGATCCTCAAATAATTCAACACCAATATTTGATGCAAGCGATTATATATTTTGGGAGTATGAGAATGAAGATGTCCACCCGATCTCAGGGCACTTGGTCAATGAAATATGGTGAAGGCATGGGCTAAGTTTGAAAATGGATATACACCACCAGCTACTTGTTGGTCAAAATGACAACACCCGAGGAAATAAAGGTACTTTCCTTATTTTTGAGCAAGCAAAGGAGAAAAAGTCGTGATAGCATGACGTTTTGAAGAGGAGGACCAAGCAAAGGAGAAAAAGTCGTGATAGCATGACGTTTTGAAGAGGAGGACCAAGCGAAGGAGAAAAAGTCATGATAGCACGACATTTTGAAGAGGAGGACCAAGCGAAGGAGAAAAAGTCATGATAGCATGACGTTTTTAAGAGGAGGACCAAGCGAAGGAGAAAAAGTCATGATAGCACGATGTTTTGAAGAGGAGGACCAAGCGAAGGAGAAAAAGTCATGATAGCACGACGTTTTGAAAGGAGGACCAAGCAAAGGAGAAAAATCTGATAGCACGAAGGAGGACCAAGCAAAGGAGAAAAAGTCATGATAGCATGACATTTTGAAGAGGAGGACCAAGCAAAGGAGAAAAAGTCATGATAGCACGACGTTTTCCAAGCTAGAACCAACATATATAAAAGCAAGTGGAGAAGATCTCTGTAACAAGAATATCTTAACCTTTTTAGTTAAAAATTCCATCACTCAAAAGATATCTGTGTAACAAGAAGAGATCTCAATCTCTAACCACTCTGTTGTTAGGATAAGCCTTCGGGCATTCTATTGTAACAACTTTCATTAGTCTGTTATGTAAAACTCTATATAAAGAATGAGCGACCAAAACACAAGGTCGGCTCTTAGGTGTTTACAAGGCTATGTATTCAGACTTCTAAAAGATTAATAGAGATCATCCACCCTAGTTCTGAGCTCATTTGGTGTGCAAGTATGTATGTGATCATTTATTGCTAAAGTTGAATCTATATTGAATATACCATACATTAATTCTTAAACTGAATTTATGTGTTAAATGTTCTATTAGATCTACAATTTACTTCACTGATAAACTGCTTAGGAGTTAAATATTCATCGAGTGATCTTAGTTTATTGTGCGTTGGGTTTTATTATGCTTTTCTACAAAAGGTTGAATCAGCACTATGTTGTTACTTAATCTGTACCAATTTTAATCTTATAGCATTGGCTACGTTTCCCTTATTTAAGCATTCCTTTCTCTCTACCATTTTCCTATAAAAACAAGGAACCAACCTTCTCTAGAGACTGAACCAGGCAAACCTCAGTTTTAGCCTGGTCATTCAATGTTGACGAAGTCTTGGACGCAAATTATAACCTAAGGTGGATTTCATTCCAACAATTTTTGGCACGCCCGATGGGACCCAAATCCCATGCATTATATACAGTCAAAGTCCCGGTGAAGCCTTTGTCCTGTTAACCTTTTTATTATCACCTGGTGACTCCGCATAGGAAAGGAACCCTGAATAAATCCTTACCCAGTATCTGGTTATGAACCATTCTTATGATAACCAGATCTAAAGCAAAAAATTTAGAAGAGCCCATAGAGTTCTTCGAACTACACCTTGGTAGCCTTCGTGCTAACCCGATTTTGGTTGCTAGGATAGTTCTTACTCACAATAGCAATCTCAGGCAAGCAAATACTTCTCATATAGCCTTCTCTAGCACTGCTGCTATCAGAACCCCAACTCTAGTTACTAATCTGACTACGATGGCTGGAAATCTGCCTGAACTACCCTATCCTTTATGGAACCATACGGGCCCTTTGAATCTTGGAATCCAGCACCCAATACCAGTAGCGGCCCTAAAAGCGCTACCCCAGTATGATGGTACTAGAAAAACAACATATGAACATTGCCTGGATGTGGCTGCATTGGCGCCAATATATGACATCTCAAAGGAAGACGTGATGATCAGGCTACTGATTATTTCCTTAAAAGGAAAAATGCTCTACTGGTACAGAGCCCTGGAATACCAATCTATATCTACTTGGGCTCAGCTCACCAAAAAATTAGTGGAAGAATTTAATGAGCATACCGATCCTTTTTTATTACTAAATAAATTTAACACCATTCAGAAGCACCCTCAGGAAGAGATCATGGATTTTAATATCAGGTTCAGTCGAACCTGGAAGAGAGTTCCTGATGGCCTGAGACCATCACAAGAAGGAGCTATATACTACTATTTAAGAGCTTTCAATTCAAAAATAAGTATGGCTATCAGATAGTCCCGAGTAACAACTTTTCCTGAAATCTATCTAGAAGCACAGAAAGCAGAAAAGGACTTGATCGCCATAGGGAGATTCCCTTCCAAGATAATTCCACCTATCTTTCCAAATTTCCCTCAAATTTCAAGTGTTGCTCCTCCAGTTCCCCCTACAAATCCTAATACCGCCCTTCCCAAGTGGAATGGACAGCCGAGCATCCCGCTCCTACCAGCACCCCCTCCCCTTTCGATGCTCCCTCCTATTCCTGCACTTTCCCCAGTAGCAAACACGTCTACTCAAGACACCCAGCTGGCAATCTTGCAAGATTTGCAAGCCTCGTACAAGACTCTATCAAATAAATTCATATCTATGGAGCGAAGAGAAGCGGAAAGAAACTCTCAACCGAGACGTTATCCACAAGTAACAAGAGATCAAGCATCCACTAGTGGAAGAAATTATGAAAAAACCAACATAGTGTATGCCAATGAAGATGTGGGACCCAGTGATGATTCACCTGAATCATCCTTCTGGTGTTCCACATGCAATGATCCTCACGGTGAGACTGCTTGCATGATTCATCAGCACCAGATCCAGAAAGTAGCTATAGAAAAATCAGAAAGGTCCCTTAAGGGTCAGGTAAGCATGATCAGGGAAGACGATCAAAATTTTATGATGCCCTCTCTAGAACAAGTCTCGGTTCTGACTAGATCAGGAAAGAAACCTTTCCAGGTTGATCCTAAAGACCTTAATCCTTTGAAGGTACCTATGCCTACAAGGAGTCCTACTGAAAAGAGACCTCCACAAAATCTAGACCCAAAAGGAGCAGAGATTCGGAAGGAAACACCTTCGGCTAAAGAAACAGAGACTCAGGAGCAAGCCAGGGAAAAGTTGAGGTATCCCTCATTGACTAAATGCCAAAGAGTTGATGCTACTCAGGGGTACAGGAACAGGTTTGATACAACAGTAAAAGAGAAGAGTGTTGATTCTCTCCCATTCAATATTGTTGAAGAAATGAAGAAGACTCCTTCCAAAGCCACTATGTATGAAGCCCTACGGATCCCAGGACAGATAGACCTACTACAGGAATCATTGAAATCTATGAAAAATAAAGATAAAGATCCAATTAAATTAAGCTCTGCCCAAGCAAGTCTTTCTTCCACCTCAGGAAAGAACAGACCTCCCCCCTTTTATTTATCTCTCCAGATGGAAGGATGGGTAGTCCATAATTGTATGATTGACTCTGGGGCCGCGACTACTGTTATGCCCAAAGTGGTGTGTGATATCATGGGGATGGAATATACAAGGAGTGCTCCAGGAGTTTTGCAACTCGATGGAACTCCTATAAAAATAGTAGGTATGATTAAAGATATTCCTATCATCCTTCATAGGCTCCCTCAGCTTACAGTTATACAAGAAGTGGTAGTGGTTGATTTAGAACCTTATTTTGGCATGTGCCTGTCTAGAGAATTTACTGCTAAAATAGGTGGATATCTATCTCTTGACTTTTCACACCTCAAAATTCCATTCAAAGGCAAAAGGGTGAAAATATTCAATGAGAAACCCTCCACCTATCATGTCGAGAGGCTTGGAGAAGAGGAGAAAAACTCTACTACTGTAAATATGATGACCGAAGAACTGACAGACTTGAGTCTAATGGAAGAAGCTCTTAACGAGTTACAAGAAGAAGACCAATTTTCTCTCCTAGATTTCAATGCCATGATCGAGACAGATCTGGGTAGCTATACAATTCAGAAGCCTGAGAAAAGTAAATCTCCTTCTTCCCCACCACCTGATATATCCACTAACCAGTTGTGGAAACTTTTCTTTGATGGAGCCAGATGCAAAAATGGAGCAGGAGCAGGTATTGTCCTAATCGCTCCGATAGGTGAAGAGAAAGTTTTCTCTTACAGGTTGACCTGGAGCTGCACCAATAATGCAGCAGAATACGAAGCGCTCTGTTTGGGCCTCAAGAAGGCTGAGAAGATGGGCATCAAGCAATTGCAAGTTTTTGGTGATTCTGAACTGATAGTAAATCAAGTGACAGGAAAATGTATAAGCAAACAACATTATCTGAAGGCTTATAGAAATAAAGTCTAGGATTTACTAGAATCTTTTGAAGCTCTGAACATGAAAGTGATCCCTAGGGAGAAGAATACACATGCTGATTTGTTGGCTTCAGTTGGAGCAAATTTTTATCCTATAAGCAATGTCATCCAGAAATCAAAGATGGTCAAACTGATATACAGACCTTCTGTACCTGATAGAGATACTTTCTGGCAGGTTTTCAAAAATGATCAACATATAGTAGATTTTCTAGTCCATGAAATGAACTGCTCCAACAATAGGGAAAATGAAGACGAAGAAGAGGCAGTTGTCATCCAGTTAAAAAATAATCACATCCCAAAGGGGCTAGTCACACTTGAGTCCCTATTTGATAACAATGATAGATCAACAGGTCATAAGATGAAAGTTGACAAACACAGGTATAAGGAAGCTACAATAGGACCTGACAAGGCCATCAAAGTAGGTGTGAAAACTACGGACAAGGAATTGGATGAGATCAGAGAATTATGCAAAGAATTTCCAGATACAATTTCCTGGACCTATGGTGATCTAAAGGTGTACTCAAAGGAAACAATCCAACATACAATTGAGCTTCAAGAAGGTGCCAAGCCTTTCCATCAAAAGCAGAGGCCAGTAAATCCAAAAATAGAAGCTTTGATGAAACAAGAATTGTTAAAACTACTAGAGGCTAAGATTGTATATCCGATCAAGCACTCGACGTGGGTTGCTAATTTAGTACCAGTGAGAAAGAAAAATGGAGATATTCGACTATGTGTGGATTTTCGTAATCTGAACAAAGCTTCACTCAAGGATCATTACCCCCTCCCGCAAATCGATCAGATCTTGCACACAGTGGCTGGAGCTGAAATATTTTCTCTATTAGATGGTTTCTCTGGGTATAATCAGGTATGGGTCAAGGATGAAGACCAATTCAAAACAGCATTCACAACCAAATGGGGAACATTTTCTTACCAAAGGATGCCCTTCGGGTTATCAAATGTTGGAGTGACTTTTCAAAGAGCCATGGATGTAGCCTTTGGAGAACTTGTGAACAAAATAATAGTGATATACCTGGATGACATGACTGTTTTCTCTCATAGGAAAGAAGATCATATAACTCACCTCAGGAGAGTACTGGAAAAATATCGAGAGTTTGGTATATCCATAAACCCCAAAAAGTCTATTTTCATCATAGAGGAGGGAATTTTACTTGGCCATGTGGTTTCAAAATCAGGTCTAGCCATAGACCCCAATCGAGTAAAAGCCTTGTTGGAACTTCCCCTCCCCTTAAACAAAAAGGGGTTACAGTCATTTTTTGGTCAGATCAATTTTGTACGTAAATTCATAGCAGACTTTGCACAAATTGTTAAACCTATGACAAAATTGTTGAAGAAGGATGCCATTTTTAAATGGACTGATGCAAGAAAATAGGCTTTTCGATAGATCAAAGAGTAGATAGCTCAAGCTCCCATCCTGGTAAATCCAAACTACTCCAAATATTTTATCTTATATGCGATAGGCGAACAGGGAAGCTACGCCGTTGTGCTCACACAGAAAGGGACTGACAATGAAGAAAGGCCCATCACCTTCTTGAGTCAAAATATGTAGGAACATGAGGAAAAGTACAATTTCATTGAAAAACAAATTTATGCCATCATGAAATCCCTAAAAAAATTTAGGCACTTCTTATCGCAAAGCAAAGTCATCGTATATACAATACACCCTGATGTACGAAGCTTCATTACACAAGGAGAACTCGATGATACTAGAGCAGGTTGGGTAACTAAAATACAAGAATATGATATAGAGATACACCCAACAAAACTAGTCAGGGGTAGAGCTTTGTGCCAGGAACTTGCAAAACAAGCATCTACAGAGTATGTGGCTTGTCAGGCTCAAAAATCCGTATCAGATGAAGAACAACCTTCAGAGCAGCTCGATTGGGCAGATGAATTAACTAGGTATTTTTAGACTGGGATATGTCCAGAAGGCTTGAACGCTTCACAGAGAAGAAGATACAGGATCCAAGCTCTTAAATACACTTTATTTCCCGAAGGATTATACAGAAAAAACTTGGATGGAGTTCTCCTTCGATGTGTGTCAGAAGAGCAGAAACAGAAGATTTTAAAAGAATTTCATGGAGGCCTATCAGGAGGACATTACTCTGGGAGAACTACAACATTGAAAATCATCAGAACTGGGTGTTATTGGCCAATGGTTTTTGCAGATGCATTTAAGATCACAAGAAACTGTGATGAATGTCAAAAATATGTGGGAAGAAATAGGAATGCCCCGCTACCCCTCAAGACCATTCAGGTTGAAGAGCCTTTCCAACAATGGGGTTTAGACTTCATAGGGATCATAGAACCAAATTCATCTGTAGGGCATAAGTACATTCTCACAACCACTGACTACTTCACAAAATGGTCGGAAGCTATACCCACCAAAATAAATGATCAAGAGGTGGTGATCGAGTTTGTGGAAAGCCTGATCACAAGGTTCGACATCCTAGAGGCCTTGGTCATAGACAATGGTTCACATTTTGTGGGAGAAAAAATGATCGACTTTGCAAGTAAATATGGGATATACTTGAAGACATCTTCGAACTATTATCCCTAGGGTAATGGATTAGCTGAGTCCACCAATAAAAATCTACTCAAAATTTTGAAAAGGACCCTCAAGGACAATAAAAGAAGTTGGCATTCTTTGATAAACCAGGCACTTTGGGCTGACAGGATCACGATTAAAAAATCTATCAACACCTCTCCCTATTCTCTGGTTTATGGTAAAGAGGTTGTGCTCCCAATACACATAGAGATACCAGCTCTAAAACTATTGGATTTAACTAGGACTGAAGAAGCGAAACCAATGGAAAATAGGTTGATCCAACTCCTACAGCTAGAAGAACTTAAGGAACAAGCCTATGATCATTACCAAAAACATGCAGTTGTTACCAAAGGATGGTTTGACAAGAAAGCCACTTTAAGGAATTTCAAGGTAGGAGACCTAGTTCTAAAGTGGAATGAAAAGAGGTCAAAACCAGGGAACCATGATAAGTTTGACACATTCTGGGATGGTCCCCTAGAAATCATTGAAGAAAAGCAACATAATTATTTCCAGCTGAAGGATGAATAGGGCCATGTCCTACCCATTCCTGTTAATGGCTTCCACCTGAAGCTATACTATAAGTAATGGATCCTGTCCTATCCTTGTATATATTTGTTTTATGTATATAAGTAACCTTGTACATATGTTATTTTTTGCAAGCTGATCCATTTTAGGAAAAATGTCATGATTTCATGACTTTTTGAGCACTCATGGCATCCTTCAGGAAAAATATCATGATTTCATGACTTTTTGAGCATTCATGGCATCCTTCAGGAAAAATGTCATGATTTCATGACTTTTTGAGCACTCATGGCATCCTTCAAGAAAAATGTCATGATTTCATGACATTTGAGCAAAGAGAGTGTCATTTTCTTTTTGAAAGAAGGAACCATATCAGCACGCCATGTCAGACCTGATGCCTCGAACATCGGAGCACCACATCAAGGGTCTATTGTACAACTGTACACCATGCCAGAATAATCAGGCATCTCAGGAATATGAAAAGCACCACTATTTTAATCAAGATCATATTTTCTAACAAGACCAAAAGAGGACGTCGCCCCATTGGCTCGGTACCATAGCAGAAGTCTCCCATTGGTTTTTATTAAAAATGGCAACTCGAGGTAGTTGGTATCATTAAAAGTTAGCACACAGGTCGAGACTCCCACCAACATTCTAAATCAGCATTGGGATGTATGCCCCCAACCACAATTACTCCATGTTACTTGAACAGTTGGGGCACGAGCATACATAGCCATTTTAATAAACAACTTTTATCAGTTTATCTCCTATTTTCTTGATTATCTGGTTATCTGATTTCTAATAGTCACCCTAAAAGTTCTGTAGTCTCTCGAATACCTAAAATTATAGCAGTATCACAATGTCTACCTCTCCAACCCTAGGTTCTACGTCTGCACCTCCCAAAAATAAAAGGAGTTCAAGCACCAAAGTAGACAACTTTGTCGACCCTGATGGCCACATTACAGACACAAAGCTGACATGGAAGGATCCAGGACAAATCCACAAGGAAATAGTCGCCAGACTAAACGTAGATGCCTCTCCATCAAACCCAAGTAATTTTGCCTACTACTCTATGCTCTACTGGTACGTATGTCCTCAAGTCCACCCCTATCCAGAATTGGTTAGAGCAATGGCGAAGTTGTATGATGTCAAGAGCAGGAGTGTAAAAAATTACAGAGGTGAGACCCTTTTTACAATAGATCCCAAAATAATTAAAGTTGTGTTTGCTTAGGGATGTAAGCCTCCAGTACCTCCTATTTTATTTGAACCAACCAACTCTGCAAAGTTCTATCTCAATACCCCAAACATAAGAGCTTTCCTACAACAAAACCTTGAGAATGAGCTCCCGAAGGGTTCTATTCCCCAATCTCCCATACCCTTGTCCAAGTTCAAAAACAAGCAACTTTTCTCTATGTTAGCCATGGTAGCAGGTATGGAAGATGATACTCAGGTGCATGGGTGGCAAGTTGTTGTGGCACAGTGCATTTCAATTTATAAATTCTATGATAAAGCATGCTTGGACCCAAATAAAGTCCCACTTTTCTTTGATTGGCCATCCTACATAGCTCAACAACTACATGCAGGACTTTCAAAACTACACGTAGAAGCCCCAGATGCTTTTAGGTACTCCTATTTGATTTGGCTTTTCTTCTTTTTTCAATCAAAAAATTTGAAGTCTATATCTGTAATGCAAAAGAACGAAAAGGGAGAAAATATGCCTGTGTGTGAATGGACTCCGCTTCTCTCAAGAGCGAGTTCATATTACCAGTTCAACATGGAATTCCTGGGCCCTGCTATACAAATTGTGCTAGGACCCATGCCGAGGATTCCTAAGGAAGTGGAAGAGACCCTGAGGCGCCCTCATGCAGAAGAAGGAGACTTTTTCATCCTAACTCAAGGAGTGGTTATAAGGCTTTTTGGCTTCACAGAGAAGCCTTTCTTGTTGTCGTACTACGTCACCAAATGGCTCTTTGCCTTAGAATATGTAAGACAACAAGAATTCATAAATTACACATTTGGGATAGGCGCTCAGAAAACCCATACTTGCCTTATGCCTTTCAGTTTTGAAGGGGTGACTATTTCAAAAAAGGGAGATCATCAGAATATTACTCAAGTACTAAGAGGTATGGGGCTGGTAGAACTTCCACAGAGGTGGAAATATGATCCCGAGGATATATTCACAAAAAGGCAGGCCACTCTGAACAAGGCTCCCTTCCAAAAGTTCCACGTCTCTGGGAGAGACATCGAGCAAAGCCAAAATAATAGTGAAGATCATCCTCTGGAATGGCATGTTGAGAAAATGCAACCACTAGCTCCGTGGCATGATTTCTATGAACATCTGATAGATTACACCCAGATTCCTGCCCATCACACAAAATCCCCACCAAGACCTTCAACAAAATGAAGAAAAAGGGAGATGACTAGAATGAGGCCAAAATCTTAGCCTGGTGGCAGATGCGGTGCCACATCAAAACTTTCACAAGGTATGGGCTCAAGATGGATACTAAGTTCTATGCCAAATATGATGAGCATCATCAGAGCTGGTCCGAAACATTGGTCGATAAGGTCTCGATTGGAGTAGGCGATGTTTCCCAAAAGCAATCTGAGAAAGATACTAAAAAGGGAAAAGGAAAAGAAGTAGCAGCTTGACAAGTAGAAACCACAAAAAAGAGATGTCGGATATATATCCCATATTTAGGATCAGATACAGAACTCTGATGACAACACTCCTCTAGAACATAGAAATATGGCAGCTGAGCAAAAGAAGGGGAAAGCAAAGCAAGAGCAAGGAGGAGGTCGAAAGAGAAGAAAAATTCAAGAATCCTCTCCTGAAGAATCAGAAGAAGAAGAACAAGTAAAATTGGGAGAAATAGAGGAACACAAAAAAATAGGGGATAGCAAAGAAGAACAAGTGGCTAAAAATGCCGAAGAGCCCCCTCAAAAGGAGCCACCGAGCCAAGAGCAGACTCCACCGCTAGTGATAGATGGTGCAGATATTTCATGTCTAAAGCATATAGCGGAAGCTTACACAGAACAATCACAAGAAATGGGAGGCTCTAACCCATAGAAGGAATGAGAAATATCTCCAATCAATCTTGATACCCCTTCTTCTTCCCCTCATTCATAGAGGATTTCCTCTCCTTTTCAAAAAGATAAGAATACTTCAAAGCCATCATCACCTCCTAAATCCCCCCATGTTTCGCCTCACCGCACCCCAACAGGATCTCCCTCTCAACCAACGAGCATGGAATCCTCATTACCACCCACTCCTTTTCCACTTTCCATGAATCTATTGAGCCTACAGTCCCTACAAAGTACCTCTTCTTCCAATAATCCCATAGTTGCCAAATTTCAAAAGCTAAAGAAAGCTACAGTAAATGCTGCTACATGGCTGAAGACACAAAGTTCCTCGAGTGCCACTGAGATGGCCCATGTTCGAGAAGGGACAATACTAGACCCAATCAGTATGCAACGCTCTACTATGAAGATGACTCCTTTAGTACAGAAGCCTGAGAAACAAATGACTCTAGATGATTATCAAGCTGAAATCATCACAGAAGACATGACCCAGCTGCCAATGGAAGAAGAGTGGAGCAAGGCTCAGACTCACATGGGGATGATTTATCTTAATGCAGAGCACTTCAAAGAAAAATTCCTCAGAGAAGAACAGGCTCGCAAGTGGCTAGAAGAAGCTTTCAATCAATAGAATATCACTGAGAAAGCTCTTAAAAATGAAGCCAAGAAATGGGAACAAAGGTTCAGTGAAGCCGCATCCTTCCAAGAAAAGGTAGCAAAAGCAGAAGAACAGGTTCAGATCCTACAATAGTAGATAGAAGAGTTGAAACAATAGTTGTCAGCAGTCCCAGATGAGCCTCAAGGGTTCTCTAAAGAAAAGGCAATAGCAGTTCGGAAAGAAAAGCTCGCGAGGTTAAGAAAATTGATCCTGAAAGCTAGACCAACTCTGGTCTACTTATCCAAGGTAAACAACATACTAAATTAGGTAGAGAAATATTTTGAAGCTTCGGTTAAACTCTTGACACCAAGAGTATCTGTAGCCAACAAGATCAAGGTCCTGGCAAGCAGCACGCAAACAATAGTTGGCTATAGAACCCAAGATGAAAACTGGTCTCAAGCTAAATCAGTTGCCAGGGACTTCTTCAAGCAGCATAAGTTGGTGATGACTGCTGTAAAAATTATACAAGAATTAAGGGCAGAAGCAAAGTCAATTTCAAAACATGCTAATATGGTCGAAGATTGTGGTATGCCTAGTTTTTGGGACTCACATTCCAAACTATTGTCAGAGGATGAGACGAAAGTTATTTGGCAGACTTTCTTTGATGATACATCAAAAATTGATAGTTGGGAAGAGCCAGTACAGGAAGATCAAATTTTTAGTATGGCACAAGATATCACTCAAATAAAGTCTAGCCTGAATGAGTTGTACCTTAAGTCTAAAATTCTATCTTATGATAAGGTAGAAGAATTGGAGTACCTATATGCAACTTTCAAAGAAAAGGTGGATACAGATGAAGAGACCTGGAAGAAAGCGTGTACCGCTTATAATGAAGTTGTTCAATCTAGAGACAAATGGGATAAGGAGAAGCAAGAAAAAGCCTAGAAGGCTGCGTCAAGTAGTACAACATTTCTAGGTCAAGAAGGGGCAAAGCAGTCTGAAGAAGAGTCCACGAAAGAATAATCCTCCCTCCCAGGCTTGATTTTTTTTTTTTGAGCTTGGTATCATTCCCTTTCTTTCCCCTCTTTTCTTTATTTTATTTTCTTATTTTTGACTCCATTGCCCAATGGATAAAGGCTCTAAGTTCTGACATTCAGTTAACATAATTACCCCAAGAGGCACCAAGAATGTTGGTCAAAATGACAACACCCAGGGAAATAAAGGTACTTTCCTTATTTTTGAGCAAGCAAAGGAGAAAAAGTCATGATAGCACGACGTTTTGAAGAGGAGGACCAAGCGAAGGAGAAAAGTCATGATAGCATGACGTTTTGAAGAGGAGGACCAAGCAAAGGAGAAAAGTCATGATAGCACAATGTTTTGAAGAGGAGGACCAAGCGAAGGAGAAAAAGTCATGATAGCACGACGTTTTGAAGAGGAGGACCAAGCGAAGGAGAAAAAGTCATGATAGCACGATGTTTTGAAGAGGAGGACCAAGCGAAGGAGAAAAAGTCATGATAGCATGACGTTTTGAAGAGGAGGACCAAGCGAAGGAGAAAAAGTCATGATAGCATGACATTTTGCCAAGGAGGACCAAGCGAAGGAGAAAAAGTCGTGATAGCGTGACGTTTTGCCAGAGGAGGAACCAACATATATAAAAGCGAGTGGAGAAGATCTTTGTAACAAGAATATCTTAACCTTTTTGGTTAAAAGTTCCATCACTCAAAAGATATCTGTGTAACAAGAAGAGATCTCAATCTCTAACCACTCTGTTGTTAGGATAAGCCTTCGGGCATTCTGTTGTAACAACTTTCATTAGTCTGTTATGTAAAACTCTATATAAAGAATGAGCGACCAAAGCACAAGGTCGGCTCTTAGGTGTTTACAAGGCTATGTATTCAGACTTCTGAAAAATTAATAGAGATCATCCACCCTGGTTCTGAGCTCATTTGGTGTGCAAGTATGTATGTGATCGTTTATTGCTAAAGTTGAATCTATATTGAATATACCATACATTAATTCTTAAACTGAATTTTTGTGTTAAATGTTCTATTAGATCTGCAATTTACTTCATTGATAAACTGCTTAGGAGTTAAATATTCATCGAGTGATCTTAGTTTATTGTGCGTTGGGTTTTATTATGCTTTTTGCAAAAGGTTGAATCAACACTATGTTGTTACTTAATCTGTACCAATTTTAATCTCATAGCATTGGCTACGTTTCCCTTCTTTAAGCATTCCTTTCTCTCTACCCTTTTCCTATAAAAACAAGGAACCAACCTTCTCTGGAGACTGAACCAGGCAAACCTCAGTTTTAGCCTGGTCGTTCAATGTTGATGAAGTCTTGGACGCAAATTATAACCTAAGGTGGATTTCATTCCAATACTACACCTACAGATAAATATGGTAAGCTTCTACATCATTACAATTGAAAAGCAATGAATGCAATTTTGAGAGGTTTGCATAGAACAGAGTTGATAAAGGTTATGCATTGCAAATCATCAAAAGGAATTTGGGATAAGTTGCAAAGCATATATGAAGGAGATAAAAGTGTTAAAAAGGTAAAGATACGAAATCTCAAAGGATAATTTGAAGAATTAAGAATTAAGGATGAGGTAAATATTAGTGCATATCTACTTCATGTAGACGAGGTTGTTAACACCATGCAATGACTTGAACTTGAGATTGAAGAATCTGATGTTTGTGATAAGATCTTAAGATCTCTCCCAAAAAGGTTTAGTGAAAAGATCTCTGCTATAGAGGAATCAAAAGATGGTGATATTTTGACAAGAACAAAAGAGGAACCTAATCTCCGGAAGGAAGCAACCTTCAAAGCTACTAAGAAGACAAAGATCAAGAAGTTAGATTCAAGCAATGAGTCATCCAGTGATGAATAAGAAAATTATGGCAAAAGGAATAGGGATCCAAGAATATTTAAAGATGCAAAATTTGTTATATGTTTCAACTATAGAAAGTATGGTCACTATGCAACTGATTTTCAAGAAACTAAAAATAGCAATGATGAAGAAAAACAGGATCATAAGAACAGGAAATTAGAAAAATACAGGTACTAAAAGAAAGGCAAGGATGGACAAGGTAAACAAGAAAAGAAGTTATTTCAAATATAGAAGAGGAGTTACTATGCAGACAAGGCAAGTAAGTACTCAAGTGATAGTGAAAATAGTTTCTCAGATAATGATAAAGATGAAGTTCTATTTCTGATAAAAGAAAAAGAAGAATTTAAGAAAAGATCACTAATAATTCTCAAGTGTCTTAGATGTGGTAATTTTTGACATCTTGAAGATAGTTGTACAAAGAATGGTTTCAATTTCAGTGATTATGAATATGAAGATACACTTGAAGGACCAGAATATAATATTCTAATAGCACTAGAAGAAGAAGGAGGTGATCCTATAGAAGACAAGTCAGAAGATAATGAAGATGTTTTCAAAGGTAAAAAAATAGAGGAAGAATCAGAGGAAGGAGAATTTGATCTTGAGAGAGAGCTTATTTATGCTCTTAACACATTGAAGAAGGTAAGAAAGAAAAATTCCCAACTTAAGATTTAGTTTTAAGAATGTTATGAAGAAAGAGGAAATATAATAGAGGATCTAAATAAGTCAATGGCTAAGACAAAGAAGTTCAAGGCTAAGTTAGAAGCAAAGGTCTTAGAATGTGAAAGATTAGAACAAGAAGTAACTCTACTAAGGGAAGAAATAGAAAAGTCTAAGGATAAGCTACACAAGTTTAGAAAGAGCTCAAAGATATATATAATATGATCAAGGTACAAATAAGGTCAATAAATAAAATACGTCTTGGTTTTGAATAGGTACAAAAGAAACAAGAAGAGGAGTCAACCTCAAGTTCTGAAGAAGAAGAAACTTCAGAAGAAGACAGTGTGGGAGAAAGTGAGACTTCTGAAGATGAGTTGGACAATAGAAAGTTCAACAAGGAAAAGAACAATACACAAAAGAGGAATAGATGGAACAAGAACCAAGACAGGGTAAAAGAGACTAAGAGACCAATGAGGTAAAGGCAAGGAAATTTCAATGGACAATGTTTCTCATGTCACAAATTTGGGCACAAGGATTCACAGTGCAGGACACATGAAAGACAAGAATATGGGAACTTCAGAAACAGACAACTTTTTCATGGGTATTGCTACTCATGTAATCATTTTGGTCACAAGGCAATGAATTGCAGGGTCAATGATAGGAATAGATATGGCTTCACCAGAAGAAATCCCAAGATATTTGCACCTTCAAGGAATAACAATATTAATTGTTACAAGTGCAATAATGATGGACATACAACAAAGTGGTGTAGAGTAGAAATTCTAGAGACAAGCAGGAACAGGAACAGTCAGAGGAATCAGAAGGATTAGATGAGAAGGAAAGTGGGCAAAGGTAAAGATTAGTGCTTTTTGGGAGTAGAGATACTCCCACACCAAAATTAACCACCTTAAGAGGAGGTGGGGGAGGGGCTAATCTAAGAGTATTATTCTTAGCACCAAAGCCCCAAAGGTGACCCTTTGCCATTTATGTCAAAGGAGGAGAGATTTGAGTGGGGGAGATATTTTATTTAAGGAGAGCATTGAGTCAAGGGGAGCAATTTCCTAGGAGGAGTAGAACATAAAAGGTCAAGAAAATGCTAAAAGGTAATTGGGTTGTCATCAATGACAAAGGGGGAGATTGTTGGACATTTTGGGCTAATGAGTTGTCATTGATTTCAAGAGTGAGTGGTCATTGATGTCAAAAGTAAGTTTTAGTGAGCAGTGCAAGGAGAACCAGTTTCGCAATCAGTGCAAAAAGGAGAGTCCGCTTCCATTTGGTCAGATCCGGTTTCAAGTAGTCAGATGTGGTCCAAAATGCAAAGAAGAGGCCCAAGCAAATAATATTATAATATTTTATTATAATATTAAAAATGGAATTTTAATTAATTATAAATTAGTTAATTATAAATTAATTTATGTTAATTTTAATAAACCTAAACAGGGTTATAAAAGTTTAATTAAAATCGAATTTGAAATTTGATTGAAAGCATCGACGTTCTATGGTACGAGGTCTTCGTATATAAAAGGTGGCAAAAACCTTTGCCTTACTTCCAATATGCTATCGATTGAATTCCTAAAGCTCCAAAGTATTGTGCGTAAAAAGAGAAAGAGTTTTTTGCATTTTCAAAGGTCTCTGACAACAAAATATTAGATAAATAGGAGCAAGACTCCTCTTACCTTGCACAGTGTTGTGCAGCACAATTGGCAATGGTGGATGCTGCTAAGTTTTGTGGTAGGCAAGGAGTGCAGGGTTTGAATTTCATCAAAGTTCATTTTGCAAGGAAGAAGGGGCATTTTCATTTTGAGCAGTGTTGAACGAAGGGAATAAACAAAAGCTTGTGCCTTCCCTTCCCCATGGAAGTGCTTAGCCCACATGGTGGGCTACTGCCTTGATAAGTCGCTCTACTGGGAGTGGTCTTGCGTTCGAAACCCATCAAGGCCTTTTAGAGAGTGTTAAAGGTATGTGTTGATGTCATTTGTCTTGGTCGCTTGATTATTTCATATGTGCTAAAGTTGAAAAGAATAAAATATTTTTGATGGTTTATAAAGTTTATTTTTGCCTAAATTAATTTGGATATTGAGTATTTGAAGGAGATCAAATGGTAGGCAATATTATTTTTAAAGTTTGTTTTTTTAAGGTTGATTAATTAAAGTTGGAGATTATAAGGAGCAATTGAGTAATTATTTTTATGTATGATTTGATGATTTCTAATTTCAAGAAGTAATAAGGTGTATTTGAGTTTGATAATTTTTGTAATTGAGACATAATTTTGGGAGAGTGTTAGTATGATATTTTGTCATCTAACCATTGAAATTGGCAAAGAAGAAAATTGTGATTGAGATAGGTTTTTAAGGGCACTTCTACATCAAACAAAAAGGTATGGGCACATATTCCTAGTGAGTGATAGTTGGATGTTGTGAATACTAAGTTGGAGTGAAAATGATTGTTTAACAAGCATTGTTGAGTTTGATTGTTGAAGGTTTTTTTGAGTGAGAGTTGATGATAAAAACCTTGTTTTATAAGCATTATTGGAAATATTGAGTAAAGCTTTCATATGCTTGAACTAGGGTTTGTGCAAATAACATGAGTATCATATGTTTGGACTAGGTTTTGTGAGCAAGGATTATTTCATTGAGCGATTGGTTGAGTAGAGTTGGTTGAGCCTAGTCAAGTGGATGTGTTGAAGTGATAGTTCAATTTCTATGAAAAAATTGTTCCATATCCTAAATTGATTTGAGAAAGAGGTTGAGTGTTTGTGAATGTGAAACATATTGAGTCTCTAACAATTCTCTATATGTTTATGTGGTAAAAAGAGAAATTGAGAGATTGATTGAGCATTGTGTTGAATGTAAAACATATTGAGTCTCTAACAATTCTCTATATGTTTCTATGAGATTGGACAAGTTCTAGTGAGGACTTGTTGAGTAGATTTGAGGTAAGTCTTTGAGAAGACTTGTGAACAGATTTGTGTGAGATTTTGTAGAAGCTTACAATACATATTTGAGGATAAATATTGAGAGAAGATTGGACAAGTTCTAGTAAGGACTTGTTGAGAAGATTTGAGGCAAGTCTTGGTGAATACTTGTTGAGCATATTGGACATGTTATAGAGGGGACTTGTGGATATATTAGCGTGAGCTTTTGTGGAAGCTTACAAGATAGATTTTAGATAAGTCTTTAAGAAGACTTGTGAGTAGATTTGATTGATTGATTTGTTCAAACCTTGAGTTAAGGTTTGGGGCAGATCCAGTAGAGTTGATTTGTGATTAAGTCAAACTTTGTGTTAAGTATTGAGGATAGAGATTGAGGACATATTTATGCTAGGATGAAGGATTGTGTTTAGTTCAGATTTTGAGGACAGGGTTTGGTGCAGATTTGAGGACAGGTTTGTACCAGACCAAAAATAGATATTGAGCAGATTTGTGCTAGAACGAAGGACTAAGTTTAGTGTATATTTGATAAAGAGAAAATAACAAGCTTTGGAGGTGATAGAGTATAGAGGATGATAGTATCTATTGGATACAGATCCATTCGCTATGGCAGTGAGGATAGGTCTTCTGAGTGAGGACAAGAGTCTTCAGTGGATAGATATCCATTAGCCAGTGTAGTGGAGGCATCAGTTCTTCTAAAAGATCACCAGCCAGAATATAGGAGAAAGAAGTTCTCCTATGGATAGAGATCCATGAACTTGATCAGGATATTGGTGTCTCCTTTGTACAGAGATCCATAAACATTGTAATAGGGAAAGTATTCCCAAGAGATTTATTGAGAAAATATTAGTGAAATATTTTCTCCGTGGAGTAACCCACATTGGGTGAACCACGTTAAATTGGTGTCTCTATTGTGTGTGGTTATTTATGCATTGCTTTGATTACTTTTGTTGATATTGCTATTGATACATTGCATAATATTTATTGGGAAAGAAAAGTAAAAAGTGGTATTATACTATTCACCCCTCTCAGTATAGGCTTGTGTTCTTCAGTGTTTTTGTTATCCTTCAATAGATCCTGTTGTTATCTGTATATAGGTTTTGGGATCCTTAAAACCTGGAAGCTAATGAAATCTATCTAATTTACCAAAAAATAATAATGAAATTAAATTCACTTATAATATCAAATATGAATTTAAATGTCCAAATACATTCATGTATAAGCATGAAGAAAACTTACATTATTACTTGCTCAAAATCTATATACAAGCTTAATTCATTTCTATGTATCTTCCTCTTTAAAAATGGATAATCGGATAATAAAATACTTTCTCATGGAGCATTATCTCCATAATATAGCCATAGTAATATGAATTTTTAGGTACTTGACTATGACAACTCCCATGACCTTTGGCTTATCATCTTGCCACTTGTATACTAGACTCTTCACTCTCTTCTTACATGCACACTTGACACTATGACACTTACACACTTCTACATCACTCTTACTCTTCTAAAACAAATCCTAATACAAGACACTTGTGCACATTCTCTCATTACACTCTTGCACTCTACACTCTTACATGACACTTGTGCATTTCCTACACATTGGCACTTACATAAAAGAGAAATATAAATCATTCACCTAAACTATAGACTCAATTCTAATCTATTACATATTTACATTTATACCATGAAGGTACCATAGGGGTACATTAGCATGTACCAAATAATGTAATATTACTCAACAATAAATATATATTTTTCAATTTAGTTATTTCTTGTAAAAAATGTTGAAAGGGCCTCAATTTATTTATATCAAATTCAATGCTAATTCATAGTTGTGATCTATGGATTCTTGGGGGTGACTTCAATATAGTTCTACACCTTTTAGAAAAGAAGGGTGGCTCTACTATATGGTCTAAATCAATAGAATATTGTGATTCCTTTATCAAATCAAATGGCCTCTAGTATTTTATTTCTTCAAGATTTTAATATACACAAGATAATAGATGCATTGAAAAAACTTATATAACAAAAATATTGGATAGATTTGTGTTATCTAAAACATGGTTGCAATAAAAGTATACAATTTATTTAGACATTTTATTACAAACATGATTATATTACAAACACATTCCTTTAATATGTGATCTACTCAATAATGGCCATCTAAAGCCATTTTAATTTTAATCTAAGGCTCCAAAATATTTATTTAGATCCCAGATGGTTATGTTATGGTGGGATGAGGTAAGGTTTGAAGGATAATGTATGTATGGGTTTATTCAAAAGATGAAATATCTAAAGGGGAAATGGATATTTGGAATTCTAAATTTTTTGGTAACATATTTTGAACAAAAGAGGGAATTAAATTCAAGCTCAACAATTTACAAGAGATGGTAGAAATCAATGAAATGGACCAAGCTACTTATGTGTAATAAAAATAATTACTTTATGATTATCATAATGTTAAAAATAGAAATTTATATTATTCCTAAAATTCTAGGTAGAGATGGATTAAGGAAGGGGAAAAAAATATCAATTTTCATGCTACTTCCAATAATTTTATCTGTTTGTTGAATATAAAATATATTAACTCTAGATGCAAGAAGCATCGAGGATGAAGAAGATATTAGGAAAGAAACAATTAATTATCTTAGATAGATTTTGTCAAAATTTAGCAAGATGAGAAGGTTCAAAATAATATTTTGTAAAATATTCTATCAATTATCATACAAAGATAGAATGGAAGCTTAATGACAAACATCTCTACAGAGGAGCTATATGAGATAATTTTTTCATTCCACCCTAACAAGGCATCTATCTTTCATGGATTTTGGCAAGTATCTTTCAAAAAATTAGGATTTATTGAAGAGTGGTGTGTTACTTGTGGTTGAAGAGGCCAGGAAAAGAAGAGATACCATAAGTATGATCAATGCCACCTTTATTGCATTGGTTCCCAAGGAAGGAAAAATAAAATATTTTTATAATTTTCATCTAATAAGACTTTATAATATGATTTATATGATAGTTTAAAAAATTATAGTAAATAGATTGAAAACTATTCTAGATTGTATTATCTCAGAGAAACGAGATGGTTTTGTTTTGGGTAAACAAATCACTAATGGTATAATCATTGTAAAGAGGCCATACCTTATCTTCATTCAATGAAAAAATAAGGTATGCTTATAATATTATACATGAACAAGGCATATGATAAGGTTTGGTACAATTTTACATATGATATTCTAAGAAAATTTGTTCTTGATCAAGATTGATGTGAATGGATTAGATGTTGTTATATCATTCTAAAATATTCTATTTTGATCAATGGATTCCTAGATAGATACTTTAAATCATCTAATGGACTCTTCCAAAATGATCCATCATCTTCTTATCTATTTATTATTATTGTTGAGACATTAGGATTCACAAATTATTATTTATACTATCAACAAAAATAAATATGGGGATTAGATAACAAATAACATTATTGTTGATGTTTATCAACTAATATTAGAGTTATTATTTTGGACATGTGAGCATACATGGAGAAATAAAATGGATAGTAGACAATTTATTTAATCATAGTGTTGATTTTTATATTAACAAAATTTAAAATTTAATATACAATTATCCGAGTGAGGTTTTATCTCTTATTATGACAACATAGTAGTTTGAGAAATATGAAGAATATATTTAGTAGAAATGGAAATTGGAAATATGTTTCTTTAAAAATGCAAGTTGCATATGGTTTTATTGACTTGAAATTAAAATAATATTTTGTTCTTTTGACGTAAGTGGCCCCAATAAAATCTACACATAGCTTATTAAAAAAATTATACTAAATATTAGCTAATAAAAATACATTGAAACCTATCAAATAATATTATCTTAACTAATAGTTCCGAGGTGTAGACCAATTGGTTCCCCCAAACCCCGTAAGGGGGTGGAGATCCAAGGTTCAAATCTCAGGCCTCATAGAACTGAACGCTTGTCCCTTTTATAGTGCTTTTAGCAGCGTAAAAGGTTTAAAATGATCATGGCATGGTGGTTATAGAGGCAGATTATGTGAAGATATGTGTGGCAACTTCTAGGATGGAAAACGTAGAATAATTTGATGGCTATAAAAAAGTCGGAAAACCTACCTGGATTCGTGGTGGCTACCGATTCCACCATGTAAATTAAAAAAAATATATTATCTTTACTAATTAAATTTCTCAACTTTTAAAGAGGAATCTTATCAAGCAATACATGCACAATTGCCAAGCTATTCTAATTTCATTGTGTGGCTATGATATAATAAGGTTGAAGGAGACTAAGGTTAGAATCTTGTCAAGCAATACATGCATAATTGCCAAACTATTCTAACGCCATTGCCAAACTATTCTAACGCCATTGTGTGACCATGATATAATAAGGTTTAAGGATACTAATGATGCAGGAGCATCCGGAGGTAGCCGATCAATCTTGCATCCTTGAAAATTTTCTCGGTTCTCGAAGTATTTTGAAGCTTTTTTGGTTCCAGCTTTTTCCCAAGGGGGGAAGATTTGTGAGGAAATCGGAGAGTTCAAGCTTTGTAAGGAAGTGGGGGAGTCTCGAAGAAGTTTACAAAGTTTGGGCTGGAGTTGGAGTGAGGTCGCGAAATCGCGACCTCAGAAGCTTCGACCTTGGCAGGGGTCAACTTCGTCGCGATATCGCAACGTCGCGATATCGCAACATCGCGATATCGTGACGGTTCGTTATTAAGAAGCAAAGCGGTGAGTTGGGTCGCGATATCACGACGGTTGATAAGAGAAAAGGCGGAGGGAAGTGTGACGTCACGATATCGCGACGTCGCGATATCGCGACGTCACGATATCGTGACTTTAGTCGAAGTGAAGGCAGAAGGAGGAGTGGGGGTCACGAAATCGTGACATGTCACGATTTCACGACCCCAAAGGACTTTGGCTCAGAGGAGGCACCGTTGGTCGCGATATCGCGACATGTCACGATTTCGTGACCTGTCGCGATATCGCGACCAGTGCAAAACTACCACGTGGCATGGTTTCGACAAGTTGAAGACGAAGGTGGAGGGTTCGATCATGGCCATGCAAGGCCAAAATTGACACGCGGTTGCCACGTGTATCATGATAATTTGGAAATATGCATGTACCAAGTATGTTGTGACAAGGAGAAGGGGTGGACAGTTTTGGACATGGTCGGTTACGTGTATAAAGTAAAAAGTGGAGGACACGTATTCAAATTAATGAGAACAGCCATGTGCATTAAAGGGGGAGAACCACCATTTGAAAGTCTTTTCGACAAAATAGTTGTTTCAGAGCATGGCCGGTATGGAGGAGACGACAGTGCAGAGTACGACGGTGGTTGCAGGTCGAGGGAGACCACGAATGCAAACAACAGTGTAGATCGGGCAGAGATTGCCATTAATGACAATTTTGAAAACCCGGGAAGGAGGGAAATTCAAAATTGGAGGTCTTATTTGGTGGAGCATTAATTGCGTGAGAGGGTCGGGGCCTCTATAAAAACCCATTTTATTGTTTTAATCGGGACGGTGGACCGGAGAATACCCTTAGAGTCTAGGAGTGAGGAAGCGGAGAACCGAGCCGAGGGCCGATGATTGTAAGCCTGTGGGGCTGTGATTTTTTTGCATGTATATTTGTAACTGTTTTTAATGAAAAGGCAGGGTTTGTGCAGAAGGGTGTTTTTTTTCGTGCCCCGTCAGTGGTATCAGAGCGGGAGTTCCTGAGTGCGTAAACAGACCACCGGCCGTGAGGCAGTTTGCGCCAGGACCTACGGGAGGGTTTTGAGAAAGAGAGAAAGAGAGAGTTTAGCATCCCCGAGCGTGTTAGCAGACCGTCGGACATGAGGCAGCTACACCGGGATCAGTTAGAGCTTTGTGAGAAGAGCAAAATGTATTCTCGAAGAAGACGGGACAACAAGGAGGAAGACATGGTGTCGGAAGAGGAAGTCAAAGCATTGCAACGACAATTAAAAGCCTTGCAAAAGGAATGGTCCGTAATGAAATTACGGGAGAAAGAAGAACGACAGAAAAGGTGGGAAGAGAGACGGAGAAAGAAAGAAGAGAAGATGAAAGAGGCTGTAGAGGAAGAGAGCAGCAGTACCGAGACCTGCCCGAAAGAAAGCATAGATTTTTCTATGCAAGAAGAGGAAATACCGCAGGCTGCAGCAGAAGTTTGCAGCAATGAGAAAATTAGTCGGGAAGAAGACAGAGGCTGTATGGACCAGGAGCCGGGGTTAGAACAGTCTGCAGAGGATGAGAAGATGTGCAGTAATGCCAGAATTCGTCTGGTAGAGGGCAGAAAATTTTCTTGCCAAGACGCAGAAGTTGAACAAGTTGCAGAGGCAGGTGAAGGTTGGGAAGGGTTACCGAAGGCGGTGACCGAACAGCACCGAAGTGAAGATCACTTCTCTATTTACCGCGGGTGTCTGATGCAGGAGCATCCGAAGGTAGCCGATCAATCTTGCATCCTTGAAAATTTTCTCGGTTCTCGAAGTATTTTGAATCTTTTTTGGTTCCAGCTTTTTCCCAAGGGGGGGAAGATTTGTGAGGAAATCGGAGAGTTCAAGCTTTGTAAGGAAGTGGGGGAGTCTCGGAGAAGTTTACAAAGTTTGGGCTGGAGTTGGAGTGAGGTCGCAAAATCGTGACCTCAGAAGCTTCGACCTTGGCAGGGGTCAACTTCGTCGCGATATCGCGACGTCGCGATATCGCGACGGTTCGTTATTAAGAAGCAAAGCGATGAGTTGGGTCGCGATAGCAAAGCGGTGAGTTGGGTCGCGATAGCAAAGACGTGTCGCGATATCACGACGATTGATAAGAGCAAATGCGGAGGGAAGTGTGATGTCGCGATATCATGACTTTAGTCGAAGTGAAGGCAGAAGGAGGAGTGGGGGTCACGAAATCGTGACATGTCACGATTTCGCGACCCCAAAGGACTTTGGCTCAGAGGAGGCGTCGTTGGTCGCGATATCGCGACATGTTGCGATTTCGTGACCTGTCGCGATATCGCAACCAGTGCAAAACTACCACGTGGCATGGTTTCGACAAGTTGAAGACGAAGGTGGAGGGTTCGGTCACGGCCATGCAAGGCCAAAATTGACACGTGGTTGCCACGTGTATCATGATAATTGGGAAAGACGCATGTACCAAGTATGTTGTGACAAGGAGAAGGGGTGGACAGTTTTGGACACGGTCGGTTACGTGTATGAAGTAAAAAGTGGAGGACACGTATTCAAATTAATGAGAACAGCCATGTGCATTAAAGGGGGAGAACCACCATTTGAAAGTTTTTTCGACAAAACAGCTGTTTCAGAGCATGGCCGATATGGAGGAGACGACAGTGCAGAGTACGGCAGTGGTTGCAGGTCGAGGGAGACCACGAATGCAAACATCAGTGTAGATCGGGCAGAGATTGCCATTAATGACAATTTTGAAAACCTGGGAAGGAGGGAAATTCAAAATTAGAGGTCTTGTTTGGTGGAGCATTAATTGCGTGAGAGGGTCGGGGCCTCTATAAAAACCCATTTTATTGTTTTAATCGGGACGGTGGACCGGAGAATACCCTTAGAGTCTAGGAGTGAGGAAGCGGAGAACCGAGCCGAGGGCCGGTGATTGTAAGCCTGCGGGCTGTGATTTTTTTGCATGTATATTTCTAACTGTTTTTAATGAAAAGGCAGGGTTTGTGCAGAAGGGTGTTTTTTTTTCGTGCCCCGTCAACTAAGGTTAAAATCTTGTCAATAAATACATGCATTATTGCCAATCTATTCTAATATCATTGTGTGACCATGATATAAAAAGGTTGGGACTTGTTTCAATTTCTTAAAACCTATTATAAAATAAAAAATATTAAAATTGTCTTAATAAAATATTAGTGCACATCATCTAAAATGTTGTCTTTGTCTATTATGCTTAATAAATGAGGTATAGTTAAGATACATTCTAAATTAATTTACATATATATTTAGGATTTGTCTTTTAATGCCTTCATTCATTGCAATTTTTAACAAAAATAAATAAATATGAACTTAAATATCATTGCATGAACTTAAATTTAATTATATGGCTTATTCCATTATTTTAAAAAATACCACTCCACCAATATTGTTGTTATAATAAATAAATATATCTATATATTCTTTAAGTAACTTATTACTTATAACTTAGAGAGTTGTAAGTACATTTAGAATAATATCTAATAACATGAAATATTTTATTATCAGATTAAAAAACTAAAAGTTCTTTTGAAAGGGTCATTGATCTATCTTTTAAGGTAACTGCAAAGATATTTCTCTAGTAGGTATCTAATATTTGTTACTCATCTCATCTATTCACCTTAAGTATCACTTGAGGAAAAATAATTTTTAAATAGTATAGAAAAAATATGTTTTTAATTGGAGACTAGAATAGTATTTTCCACTAAAATTGTTATCTTCTTCAAAAATATATAGTGTAATTTATAAAAGATAATTAGTTGATAAAATTCACAATCAAAATTATTTGATCTTAGGAAATATTTTTGGTTTGTCTTTACTTTATTTTATATTTTTGTTAATTTTTATCTCTATTGCATGACATCTAATTCCACTCTTGATTTGATATCCTAATGGTTTTGGTGTAATACTTATAGAATATAATTTTCACAATTGCTTCAATTGTATTAATATAAATTATTTTAATAGAAATTAATAGTATTATCTAAATCATGTCATGGTTTTAACTAAGGTGAATACATTCTTATATATATCACATCAAAATATATATCATGATTCTATAACCCTACTCTAGGGATTTTCAAGTCAGTGATCAAGCTGCACTGGAAGTCCCGATGTGGGTTGAATTTTTTAGTCTTCCTGTTCCCCTTTGGGGTTTTTTATAGACTTTAGCTGCCCCCTTAGGTAAGTTTGTTTATTTTGAGCCAAAAAATTTCTTCTTCGCTCCACCCACTAGAAGGATTTGTATCAAAGTTGACCTTACCAAGGATTTACAGGAGTCTATTAATATCAAGATTGGGGATGAATCTTTTAGGCAAAGAGTTGCATATATCAATTTTTCCAATACCTACTATCGGTGTCAATCTATAGCTCACAAAATTTGGGAGTGCCCTCTTATGGAGTGGAAATATAAGGTAAATCCCTCTCCCATTCCCACGACTCCCGCTAATGGATCACGAGGAAACACTGAAGAATGGAATATTGTTTCTAGCAAGAAAACCCATGGAGCTAAGCAGTAGGAAGCTTTAGTTTCCACTATGCAACCTACCCCTAATCCTTCTCGAGACATGCAAGCTTCTACTGAAGATGTTCAAAATCATGTTGATATGGCCCCTTCGGTTGTTGGCATGCAATCCCCAATTTTTTTGGTGTCTTATCTCTTTGGTCGATCCTTTGTTTTACCTTAATGGTGGTAGATCTAGATAATTCTTCGATGGAGGAGGGTCAGACCTTTATGGTCCACCACTCTTGTAGCCCTGTTCGGAATGACAAATATTGGTAGCTAAACAGTGATGCTTTCCACGTGGTCTCCAACTCTTATGGCTCGCTTGAAGGTTTTGGTGATGTAGAGGATGTCATGGAGATCATGCATCCTGACAAATCCCAATGATTTTTTTCTCATGGAATGTTTGAGTACTGACGAACCCGATCAAAAAATATTGGGTTTGAAATGAGATGTCAAATGTTTCTCGAGTGTAGGGAATCCTCAATTTTTTATGTCTTCAAGAAGTTAATATTTCTAATTTCAATCTACAGTGTGCGTGTGAATTTTTATGGCCATGAAGTGCCTCTTTTGCCACAAAGCATTCCCCAGGAAAATGGGGATCCATAAATATCCTTGCGCATCGATTACAAAAGAATTTTGTGACCTAGGATGTTGACCCATCCAATCAAGTTTTCTAGATTTTTCTTGAGATCTACGAAAAATCATTTGGGGTGGTTAATGTGTATACCTCAAACATAACTTTTGATTGATGTGAGTTGTGGAGATGGCTTACCATGAATCTGCAATTTGTTACTTGGGTGCTCTATGGAGATTTTAATATGGTGGAGAAAGCTTCTGACAAGGTCAGTCATGCCCCGATGTGGTGGTGCTTAGGTGAAAGGGAAGCTTAGTTTTTATGAAAAAAAAGATTTTCCTTTATGATCCTAATTCTCGCTTCTCACCTTTTGACTTCCCTTAGGTTCTTTGGTACACCTGGTCCAAATTCCAGGCTACTTCTTCCAGGGTTTTGGAAATATTGGATAGAGCCATGATTTATGAGTGTGACAACTTTCAGTTCTCTCGTCTTTGCCTTCTTCATCGTATGTGCTGACTTTCCCTGGTACTACACTATCTGATCATTCACCTATTTTATTCTCAATGGGAAAGTTAAACTTTCAACCTAGAGTGAATTCTTTATAGTTTTACCTGAATGTTTCTTTTTGGCATAGCTTTAACATGAAAGCCCATATATGTCGTATTTAAAATTTTATTCCTAGACCTAATGGTATTTATGGAAGGATTGAGTGGTGGAATGTTGTCATTCAACTAACCACTAAGGTGTTGTAGACTCTGGGTGTTGAAGTTGCAAAGCAGTGAAAACAGGCTAAGTCTACCTTGCAGAGTGAGCTATCCAAAGCCTGTCTCAGGCTTGAAGCCTCTCCTTTTAGCTTTCTTACTCAGTCCTAAGTTTCTTCCATTCAGAATAAGCTAAAAGAGTTGATTTGTATGAAGCCAAGGGTGCTCAATTATGTGCTTGAATTCATTGGATCAAAGTGAGGGATAGAGTGACCAAATATTTTTTCAATGCCTCAAACCTCCTGCCCAATATTCCTAGCTTCAAGCCATTCAATTTGATGGGTAGAGATTCACAAACCTTCTAGACATTGTCAAAGCCTTTGTTTCACATTATCAAGGTGTTTTTTCTTCTCAACCCCTTGATGATGCTAGAAGGCAAGCTCTTGTTGATTGTATCATTGTTGTCCCCAATAAGATTTCTCTTAAGCAAATGATATTCTATGACACTCCTCTTTCTCTGGAATATCTAAAAAATACCTTATCACTCATGGCCAATGATAAGGCACATGGTCTTGCTAGATTCCCATGTAAATTATACAAAGAATCCTAGGATATGCTTGGTTTTGATCTCCACAAAGTGTATCTTGAAACCCTCCAATGTGGTTCACTGGGTTCCATTATTAACAAAGGCAATGTTAAATTTATTCCTAAGTCTGGAGACCTTGAGCTCATCACTAATTGGAGGTCGATAACCCTGCTTAATGTGATATATAATATTATTGCAAAATACCTTGCGCTTAAGCTTAAATTTCTCCTACGTTTGATTGTCAGACCTGAACAAACTAGATTTGTTCAGAGAAGATACATTCTTGATAATGTTCATGTTGTTTGGGAAGGTATGGAATGGGTAATAAATTTTGAACAAGATACTTTATTCATTAAGATTTACTTTGAGAAAACCTATGATCAGATGGAGTGGTACTTCATCACTGCCATGCTTTAGGCTTTGGGCTTTGGGCCAGTGTTTGTGAGCACCATTCTTATGTTATTTCAAGATGCTTCAGTTGTTCTTACTTTGAATAATAGTCAATATCAGTCAATTTCTCTTGGTAATTCTGTAAGGCATGGGTGCCCTCTTGCTCCATATCTTTTCATTCTTGTTGCAGAGGCTTTTGGCTATTTTTTGGCCCATAAGGTGGATTAAAGATTAATCAAGGGTATTGATCTACCCAATTTTGACCATCAATTGGTCAATGGTCATTTTGCTGATGATTCTTTTTTAACGCTTCGAGAAGATGAGCAATCCCTTTCCTCAACTATTAGTTTGTTATAGGTGTTCTATTTAGCCTCTGTTTCTTCTATTCAATGGAAAAAAACTCTTGTTTTTGGCAATCAAAATCCCAGCTACCATGTTGGCTGCGTCATTTTTTAATGGACTTGGATTCAATCGGGTGAGGTGTTTAAATTTCTTGGAATTCCTTTTGTGTTTCATGGTTCCTCTACTCAATTGTGGTAGTATGTTATTGAGAAAGTGGACAAGAAGATTTCTTACTGGACTAGTAAGAAACTTTCTTTGGCAAGAAAATTTTAGATTTGTTCTAAGGTTTTAGCCACTACCCATGTCTATTATTCATCTTGTTGGGTTCCATCCAAATCTTGTTATAAAAAGTTGGATAAGCTTTTGAGAGATTTCTTGTGGGCCAAAGACTCTATCAAACAAGATTTTCATCAGGTAGCCTAGAAAATTTATTTTTTGTCGAAGGACTACGGAGGCATGGATTTTTTAGATTTTCACCGAAAAGGTTTTGGTCTTTGTGCTAAATGGATCACCTGATATTTAATTGGGGATGAATGTTGGAAAGTGCTAGTTAGGTATTGAATTTCTTCTAGTTTGCTTCAGGGGAAGAAAATTTGGAAAGGGGTGAGATTGCAATCCATTATTACAGCATGTCCCTATTAAAGTTAAAGGTTCTTTTGTCATTCAGAGTATTTGGAAATCCTGGGAGGCCTTCAAACCCTGGTTCAGTTGGAAAGGAATTTTTCACAAATCAGGTGCCTCTTTACCTTCCATGAATATTTGGTGGTCTCCTGTTATCACTTGGTAGGGCTCTCCCTTGGCTCTAGTGTGCAGTGGGTTAGAGCACAGAGGTTCTATAAGCATGGTATTGCTTCCATTTTTTATTTTTCTCCTGATATACCAGGATTTGGATACCCTGGGAGAGTTTTCATCAAATTCACAATTTAAATCATGGTAATAGAGATACTTATGAGGTGGTTATTGATAGTTTTCCATTTTCTATTTGGTGCAAACTGCATAAGCATTTTCAAAAACCCTGGTGGTCAGATTGGTGTTGGCTTGGGGAGCTTCCTATTTTGCATTATAAAGCTCATCTAGGTTACAAATGGCTCACCCCACAAGCTCCAATGGTTGATAAGCTCACTATGATATGGGACTTAGTCTCTCTTCCCTCCCGATGGAATAAAATGAAGAACACAAGCTTATACCGAGAGGGGGGGTGAACAGTATAAGACCTCTTTTTACTTTTTCCTTTATACTTCAAAACAGTAAAGCAATATACCCAAAATAATATCAAATCAATGCACAATATCATCCACAAAGTGACACCAATTTTAACGTGGTTCACCCGGAATGGTTGGGCTACGTCCACAAAACTTTTCTCTAAAAGTTATCTCAAAGTTCTTTGGGAATCCTTCCCAATTACAATGTTTATGAGCCTCGGCCCAAAGGAGATACCTTCCCCCAATCAGAATTTATGAGCCTCTCGCTCAAAGGAGATACCTTCCCCTCTCGCTCTGGAAATGATCCCTCGGAAGATCAACTGCCTCTACCTCTTGCCAAAGCACGTGGAACTCCTTTCCACCGAAGACCTCCTGTCCTCAATGCTTAGCCTAAGAGACCTCTGCCTTCTATGATCACGTCCACAGCAGCTCAGCAACCTGTACCAAACATAGTCAATCGGTCTAGTACAAGTCTTCCTCTGTCTCGAGATCTGTCCAACTCTTGAACAAATCAATCCTCTGCATACAAGCCTTCTCAAAGACTTGCCAACTGTCCTCAGGTTCTTCTCATAGAACCAATGCACCTCTGTCCTCAAGTTCTCTGATAGAACTATCAAACTCAGCTCACAAGTCCTCTGCTAGGACCTGTCCAAATCTGCTCACAAGTCCCCACCGAACTTGTCCAAAACGCTCACAAGTCCCCACCAACCTGTCCAAAACTGCTCACAAGTCCCCACCGGAACCTCGTCCAAAAACTCAGCAAGCTCACCAAGAAAAACTTTCTTAGTAGGAAATCACAAAGTGAATTGTTAGAGACCCAATGTGATTTGTCAAACTCATAGAAGCATAAAGAGAATTGTTAGAGACTCAATATGTTCTATACTCAAATCCCAATCTCAAAACTCAACTCAAATCAACTCAGCTCAATCTCAATCTCAAATCTGAAAACTCAACTCAATATCTGAAATGGATAGGATAGAATGTTTTCTTTCAAGAACATGAAACCCCAACAATTGCCAACTATGCAAAGAATCACATAACAATGATACTCATGTTCTTTTCACCATCAATTAGGGTTTCAACAACAATGCTCATCAAACAAGGTTTAGTCAACCAACACCATTCAACTCAACATCAACCTTGAAGCATTCAACCAATCATCACAAGAAAAGGAAACAAGTAGAAATCCTTTTCCCTCCAAAGATATTTGAACAAAACAGCCACCAACACAATATCACCAAATGTAAAGAATAACTTGCTCAAATCAACTCAATGGAGTAAGCCCAATATCATGAATCAAGTAAAGCAATAACTTGATCAAACAACCTCTATGGAAGCAACTCAACCATCAAACTCAAAACAGCCAACCAAGGGTTCCACCAACTCAATGCAAGTAGCAAGACTCACAAACATAAACCCTAGTGCACAATGCTTCCACTACCTCAAACCAGAATTATGCATTCACCAAAACTCTCATCAAGGATAACAATGCATAAGAAGTCTTCAACAAACCAGAAAATAGGATTTACACCCAACCAAAGGAAACCTAGTTGAAAACCTTTTCACTCCAACCTTATTTCAGAAAACATACACCAATCATACTCATAAGGAAAATGTGCCCATACCTTTTTGGAGTAGAAGAAAATTGATCCTTAAAGCTGTCACCACACACAACCCTCAAACTTCCAACCAAGTTAGGGTTAGAACCAAGATAAATGAGCATATATAAAAACTTTCCTTAATACACCTTTTAGCTTCTCTTCTTTAAAAACAACCACCAAAGAAGCCAAAAACACAACAACCAAAACTTACACCTTATATCTCCATTTTTAAATTTAGCATAGCAAAAGACTAATCTCAAAAATACAACCAAAGAAATATCCCCTTATTTCTCCTATGTCTTTTAAACAATGCTAAACAATGCCAAAAATCATATCAAGAAAATAATCACACCTTATAATGGCTGCCCTTGAAGAATCCGAAATTCATGGCACAAAACACGTTTTAATAAAAACGTGACTAATCCATGCACAACTCCCTCCATGGGGATCGAAACGCAGACCTCCACCTACGCAAGGCCCAAACGCAGCCTTCGTTGCCACTAGCCCACAAGGGGCTTACGAAGTCCAAGACGGACTTCCTTCCACATAAACGGTCAAGCTTTCCGAAAGCTTTTCAAACCACGAGCTCTCCTCTTTCGCAGCGTAAACAGAACATTCGATCGCAGCCAAACCAATTAATTGCCTTCGATTTTCCAAGAGGGTTTAACCTTAGGAACCTTCTCATATTTATAGTCCATACGTGGACTTTAGAACACGTCGGTTGCAAAGAAAAGTAATTTCGAATTTAATCGAAATTTGCTTTCTAAAGGGTTTAAAAACCCTTAAAGTATTTTTAATAAATTAAAAATAATTTCTCCCTTAATTAATTAAATAATTAATTAATTAAAACCTTGAAGGGTTTTAAATAATAATTAAATAAATAATAAAGAGAACCTCCATTGGTTTTAATAAAAACCATTGCCAATGGAATCTCTCCGGATTCTCTTAAAAATATTCTCTTGGAATCTTCCACCTTTGAAGCCAACACATCCTCTTAACATTAATGTCATTTCCTTTTGACATCAATGACAACTCATAGACAAGAAGCTAGGATCTCAAACCCAAAATTGCCAACAATCTCCCCCTTTGTCATTGATGGCAAACCATGCTTCTCAACAACACAGAAACTCAACATAAACAGCTCCCCCTGTCTTGAGGCTCTCCCCCTTACTCATATCTCTCCCCCTTTGTCATCAATGGCAAAGGGTCACCTTTGGGGCTTGGGACTAAGAATGAGCCTCTTAGCTTAGTCCCTCCCCCACCTCCTGTTGAGGTGTTTAATTCTGGGGTGGGAGTAAAACTCCCAACAGGCACTGATCATCATCAGTGTCTATAGCTGCCTTACCATGTCTTCTCTTGTTCTCCTTGTCCATATTCCTGTTCCTGTTCCTGTCACTATTCCTGTTCTTGTTATCATTCCTATTCTTATCCATGCCTTGATCCTTGGACCTGTTCATACCACTGTTCCTATTCCTGTACCTTGGAAGTTCAGCTCTACACTGTCTAGTTGTGTGACCTTCATTGTTGCACTTATAACAAGTAACAATGTTATTTCTTTTAGGCATACCTGTTCTTTGAATCCACCTATTCTGACTAACCCTGTTCCTCTTATTAGCCTTGCAAAAAATTGCCTTATGCCCAAACTGTTTACAAGAGTAGCAATACCCTTGAAAGAAATTACCACCTCTGAAACTGTCATTTACCTTCCTTACTTGAGTCATGCAATGTGAAGCCATGTGACCAAACCTGTGACAAGCAAAACATCTGCCATTAAACTTTCCTGTAAATGACCTTCTAGGTCCTGTAAACTTTCTCCCCTTTTTTTGTTTCCTATTTTCTATTTCTGTGCATCTATCACTCAAGGACTCTTTCTCTGAAATACTCTCCTCATCAGAACTCTCTTCTTTTTGGAATCTCTTACTAGATTCCCCAACCTGTTCCTTGTGTGGCTTAACAAAACCAAGGCCTGTTTTATCTGTTGTCTTTCTTTGACCTTTGATGAGGGACTTTACCTTTTTGGAGCTATCTTGAAACCTGTAAAGCTTATCCTTGTACTCTTTAGTTTCCTCTTTCAAAGAAGCCATTTTTTGTTCTAACTCATTATACTCAAGAACCTTAGACTCTAACTCATCCTTGAGTTCTTGTGTCTTAGCTATAGAGAAGTCAAGACTTTCTATAAGATCATCTCTCTCCATACAACATTCATCTAACTTATCCTTGAGTCTAGCATTCTTCTTTCTTTCCTTTTCCAAAACACTAAGAGCACTAATAAGTTCACTTTCAAGATCCTTTATTTGTTTGCTTTTTGAATCATCAAAGCCTTTTTCAGATTTCTTATCACTAGAGGTGCTACCCTTTTCAAAAACCATACATGCATCTTCCTTATAGTTTTCTGAAGCATCCTCATACATACTAGAAACCAAATCATTATTTGTGCAATCATCCTCAAGGTGACCAAAATTTCCACATCTAAGACATTTCATGATAATGAATCTATGTTTCGGTTCTTCCTCTTTTTCTGATATGAACAACATCTCATTTTCATTATCACTTGAAGAACTTTCACTATCACTACTAGAACACTTACTTGCTTTGTCTAGGTAGAAACTCTTCTTGTGCTTGTGAGAATACCTCTTTCCTTGATTGTTGTGCTCATATTTGTTTTTCCTGTGATGCTTGTGCTTTTCAGAATCCTTGCTCTTAGAATCCTGTTTATCTTCATCACTTTCATTCTTGGGAACAATACAGTCAGTAGCATAATGACCAAACTTTCCACAATTGAAACATCTTATATTTTTCATACTTTTGTGCTTTCTAGAGAACTTGCCTTTCTTGTTGTAATATGCCTCTTCATCACTAGAAGACTCATCACGAATAGGTGTTGCATTGCCACTTGAATAATCCATTGTGTTCTTTACTAGCTTTTCCTTCAAGCTGTTAAACTTTTCGAAGGCACCTGCTCTGATACCAATTGAAGAACACAAGCTTATACTGAGAGGAGGGGGTGAACAGTATAAGACCTCTTTTTACTTTTTCCTTTATACTTCAAAATAGTAAAGCAATATACCCAAAGCAATATCAAAGCAATGCACAATATCATCCACAAAGTGACACCAATTTTAACGTGGTTCACCCAGAATGGTCGGGCTACGTCCACAAAACTTTTCTCTAAAAGTTATCTCAAAGTTCTTTGGGAATCCTTCCCAATTACAATGTTTATGAGCCTCGGCCCAAAGGAGATACCTTCCCCCAATCAAAATTTATGAGCCTCTGCTCAAAGGAGATACCTTCCCCTCTGCTCTAGAAATGATCCCTTCGAAGATCAACTGCCTCTACCTCTTGCCAAGCACGTGGAACTCCTTTCCACCGAAGACCTCCTATCCTCAATGCTTAGCCTAAGAGACCTCTGCCTTCTATGATCATGTCCACAGTAGCTCAACAACCTGTACCAAACATAGTCAGTCGGTCTAGTACAAGTCTTCCTCTGTCTGTCAGATCTGTCCAACTCTTGAACAAATCAATCCTCTGCATACAAGCCTTCTCAAAGACTTGCCAACTGTCCTCAGGTTCTTCTCATAGAACCAATGCACCTCTGTCCTCAAGTTCTCTGATAGAACTATCAAACTCAGCTCACAAGTCCTCTGCTAGGACCTGTCCAAATCTGCTCACAAGTCCCCACCGAAACCTGTCCAAACTGCTCACAAGTCCCCACCAGAACCTATCCAAAATCGCTCACAAGTCCCCACCGGAACCTGTCCAAAAACTCAAGCAAGCTCACCAAGAAAAACTTTCTTAGTAGGAAATCACAAAGTGAATTGTTAGAGACCCAATGTGATTTGTCAAACTCATAGAAGCATAAAGAGAATTGTTAGAGACTCAATATGTTCTATACTCAAATCCCAATCTCAAAACTCAACTCAAATCAACTCAGCTCAATCTCAATCTCAAATCTGAAAACTCAACTCAATATCTGAAATGGATAGGATAGAATGTTTTCTTTCAAGAACATGAAACCCCAACAATTGCCAACTATGCAAAGAATCACATAACAATGATACTCATGTTCTTTTCACCATCAATTAGGGTTTCAACAACAATGCTCATCAAACAAGGTTTAGTCAACCAACACCATTCAACTCAACATCAACCTTGAAGCATTCAACCAATCATCACAAGAAAAGGAAACAAGTAGAAATCCTTTTCCCTCCAAAGATATTTGAACAAAACAGCCACCAACACAATATCACCAAATGTAAAGAATAACTTGCTCAAATCAACTCAATGGAGTAAGCCCAATATCATGAATCAAGTAAAGCAATAACTTGATCAAACAACCTCTATGGAAGCAACTCAACCATCAAACTCAAAACAGCCAACCAAGGGTTCCACCAACTCAATGCAAGTAGCAAGACTCACAAACATAAACCCTAGTGCACAATGCTTCCACTACCTCAAACCAGAATTATGCATTCACCAAAACTCTCATCAAGGATAACAATGCATAAGAAGTCTTCAACAAACCAGAAAATAGGATTTACACCCAACCAAAGGAAACCTAGTTGAAAACCTTTTCACTCCAACCTTATTTCAGAAAACATACACCAATCATACTCATAAGGAAAATGTGCCCATACCTTTTTGGAGTAGAAGAAAATTGATCCTTAAAGCTGTCACCACACACAACCCTCAAACTTCCAACCAAGTTAGGGTTAGAACCAAGATAAATGAGCATATATAAAAACTTTCCTTAATACACCTTTTAGCTTCTCTTCTTTAAAAACAACCACCAAAGAAGCCAAAAACACAACAACCAAAACTTACACCTTATATCTCCATTTTTAAATTTAGCATAGCAAAAGACTAATCTCAAAAATACAACCAAAGAAATATCCCCTTATTTCTCCTATGTCTTTTAAACAATGCTAAACAATGCCAAAAATCATATCAAGAAAATAATCACACCTTATAATGGCTGCCCTTGAAGAATCCGAAATTCGCGGCACAAAACACGTTTTAATAAAAACGTGACTAATCCATGCACAGCCTCCTCCATGGGGATCGAAACGCAGACCTCCGCCTACGCAAGGCCCAAACGCAGCCTTCGCTGCCACTAGCCCACAAGGGGCTTACGAAGTCCAAGACGGACTTCCTTCCACATAAACGGTCAAGCTTTCCGAAAGCTTTTCAAACCACGAGCTCTCCTCTTTCGCAGCGTAAACAGAACATTCGATCGCAGCCAAACCAATTAATTGCCTTCGATTTTCCAAGAGGGTTTAACCTTAGGAACCTTCTCATATTTATAGTCCATACGTGGACTTTAGAACACGTCGGTTGCAAAGAAAAGTAATTTCGAATTTAATCGAAATTTGCTTTCTAAAGGGTTTAAAAACCCTTAAAGTATTTTTAATAAATTAAAAATAATTTCTCCCTTAATTAATTAAATAATTAATTAATTAAAACCTTGAAGGGTTTTAAATAATAATTAAATAAATAATAAAGAGAACCTCCATTGGTTTTAATAAAAACCATTGCCAATGGAATCTCTCCGGATTCTCTTAAAAATATTCTCTTGGAATCTTCCACCTTTGAAGCCAACACATCCTCTTAACATTAATGTCATTTCCTTTTGACATCAATGACAACTCATAGACAAGAAGCTAGGATCTCAAACCCAAAATTGCCAACAATCTCCCCCTTTGTCATTGATGGCAAACCATGCTTCTCAACAACACAGAAACTCAACATAAACAGATCCCCCTGTCTTGAGGCTCTCCCCCTTACTCATATCTCTCCCCCTTTGTCATCAATGGCAAAGGGTCACCTTTGGGGCTTGGGACTAAGAATGAGCCTCTTAGCTTAGTCCCTCCCCCACCTCCTGTTGAGGTGTTTAATTCCGGGGTGGGAGTAAAACTCCCAACAGGCACTGATCATCATCAGTGTCTATAGCTGCCTTACCATGTCTTCTCTTGTTCTCCTTGTCCATATTCCTGTTCCTGTTCCTGTCATTGTTCCTGTTCCTGTTATCATTCCTGTTCTTATCCATGCCTTGATCCTTGGACCTGTTCATACCACTGTTCCTGTTCCTGTACCTTGGAAGTTCAGCTCTACACTGTCTAGTTGTGTGACCTTCATTGTTGCACTTATAACAAGTAACAATGTTATTTCTTTTAGGCATACCTGTTCTTTGAATCCACCTGTTCTGACTAACCCTGTTCCTGTTATTAGCCTTGCAAAAAATTGCCTTATGCCCAAACTGTTTACAAGAGTAGCAATACCCTTGAAAGAAATTACCACCTCTAAAACTGTCATTTACCTTCCTTACTTGAGTCATGCAATGTGAAGCCATGTGACCAAACCTGTGACAAGCAAAACATCTACCATTAAACTTTCTTGTAAATGACCTTCTAGGTCCTGTAAACTTTCTCCCCTTTTTCTGTTTCCTATTTTCTATTTATGTGCATCTATCACTCAAGGACTCTTTCTCTGAAATACTCTCCTCATCAGAACTCTCTTCTTTTTGGAATCTCTTACTAGATTCCCCAACTTGTTCCTTGTGTTTCTTACCAAAACCAAGGCCTGTTTTATCTGTTGTCTCTTCTTTGATCTTTGATGATGGACTTTACCTTTTTGGAGCTATCTTGAAACCTCGTAAAGCTTATCCTTGTACTCTTTAGTTTCCTCTTTCAAAGAAGCCATTTTTTGTTCTAACTCATTATACTCAAGAACCTTAGACTCTAACTCATCCTTGAGTTCTTGTGTCTTAGCTATAGAGAAGTCAAGACTTTCTATAAGATCATCTCTCTCCATACAACATTCATCTAACTTATCCTTGAGTCTAGCATTCTTCTTTCTTTCCTTTTCCAAAACACTAAGAGCACTAATAAGTTCACTTTCAAGATCCTTTATTTGTTTGCTTTTTGAATCATCAAAGCCTTTTTCAGATTTCTTATCACTAGAGGTGCTACCCTTTTCAAAAACCATACATGCATCTTCCTTATAGTTTTCTGAAGCATCCTCATACATACTAGAAACCAAATCATTATTTGTGCAATCATCCTCAAGGTGACCAAAATTTCCACATCTAAGACATTTCATGATAATGAATCTATGTTTCGGTTCTTCCTCTTTTTCTGATATGAACAACATCTCATTTTCATTATCACTTGAAGAACTTTCACTATCACTACTAGAACACTTACTTGCTTTGTCTAGGTAGAAACTCTTCTTGTGCTTGTGAGAATACCTCTTTCCTTGATTGTTGTGCTCATCTTTGTTTTTCCTGTGATGCTTGTGCTTTTCAGAATCCTTGCTCTTAGAATCCTGTTTATCTTCATCACTTTCATTCTTGGGAACAGTACAATCAGTAGCATAATGACCAAACTTTCCACAATTGAAACATCTTATATTTTTCATACTTTTGTGCTTTCTAGAGAACTTGCCTTTCTTGCTGTAATATGCCTCTTCATCACTAGAAGACTCATCACGAATAGGTGTTGCATTGCCACTTGAATAATCCATTGTGTTCTTTACTAGCTTTTCCTTCAAGCTGTTAAACTTTTCGAAGGCACTCGCTCTGATACCAATTGAAGAACACAAGCTTATACTGAGAGGGGGGTGAACAATATAAGACCTCTTTTTACTTTTTCCTTTATACTTCAAAATAGTAAAGCAATATACCCAAAGCAATATCAAAGCAATGCACAATATCATCCACAAAGTGACACCAATTTTAACGTGGTTCACCCGGAATGGTCGGGCTACGTCCACAAAACTTTTCTCTAAAAGTTATCTCAAAGTTCTTTGGGAATCCTTCCCAATTACAATGTTTATGAGCCTCGGCCCAAAGGAGATACCTTCCCCCAATCAAAATTTATGAGCCTCTGCTCAAAGGAGATACCTTCCCTCTCGCTCTGGAAATGATCCCTCAGAAGATCAATTGCCTCTACCTCTTGCCAACACGTGGAACTCCTTTCCACCGAAGACCTCCTGTCCTCAATGCTTAGCCTAAGAGACCTCTGCCTTCTATGATCACGTCCACAGCAGCTCAGCAACCTGTACCAAACATAGTCAGTCGGTCTAGTACAAGTCTTCCTCTGTCTGTCAGATCTGTCCAACTCTTGAACAAATCAATCCTCTGCATACAAGCCTTCTCAAAGACTTGCCAACTGTCCTCAGGTTCTTCTCATAGAACCAATGCACCTCTGTCCTCAAGTTCTCTGATAGAACTATCAAACTCAGCTCACAAGTCCTCTGCTAGGACCTGTCCAAATCTGCTCACAAGTCCCCACCGAAACCTGTCCAAAATTGCTCACAAGTCCCCACAAAAACCTGTCCAAAACTGCTCACAAGTCCCCACGAACCTGTCCAAAAACTCAGCAAGCTCACCAAGAAAAACTTTCTTAGTAGGAAATCACAAAGTGAATTGTTAGAGACCCAATGTGATTTGTCAAACTCATAGAAGCATAAAGAGAATTGTTAGAGACTCAATATGTTCTATACTCAAATCCCAATCTCAAAACTCAACTCAAATCAACTCAACTCAATCTCAATCTCAAATCTGAAAACTCAACTCTGTATCGCTCCAAATTTTTCACACCCTTACCTTCAAGCTATAGGATCCGTGCCCGGAAGGAGGATGGGAAAAGGATGGTGCGGTACCTCGGACTGAGAGGACTTTGCGAAGGTCCCGCCTCTCAAGGGAGGTGTATTTTGATGATTTTTCGATGGATGGTGGGTTCACCAGGAAACATTTAATGGCGCTTTCCACGCCTAGGTTTGGAATGTGTTTTGATGTGTTCGTTTTTAACCTTAAGCATTCATATCCTAGGTTTGGCCAAATGAATCTAAATTAATCTAAATGAAAGTGCAGATTTAATGAATACAGAAAACAGATTTAAAGACAAAAAACAGAGAAATTACAGAACATTAAAAGCAGAATACCTGATCCGGATGTCTGATGAAGATTCCCGGTGTTTGAAGCAATCGAGATCGTCTAGAATTCGACAGAATCATCTCGAGATCGGACAAGATCGTCTCGAGATCCGACGAATTCGTTGACGAATTCGTCGGAGACCTAGCAAACAAAAAATAGATGCAAAATACAAAGAATACAACAATGATAACAGAGGAAAATGATATAAAATAACAATAGTGTTATCAAACTGAAACTTAGGCACAGAAACAGAAATAAATCATGCTAATTAGATGATAATTAGGATTTAATTATGCACTTAATCTAAATGGGTGAACTCCAAATGCAAAATAGTATAAAATACTAAATAAACTATCTAATTTGCAGAAGAAAACAACAGAGAAAAGGTTGAGAAATGCAAACTTCAGGCACTGATTGCCTCAATGTGGACTGTAGTCGAGATCGTCTCGCATCAGTACGAAATCGTCTCTGATTCGACAAGATCGCCTCCGATCTGAACAGGTTCGTCGACGACGATGTATGCTTGCTCCGACTGAAAAACAAGGTGGTACCTGCAACAAAATTGATATAGAACCAATGCAAAATAGAATTTGAGATGTTTTAACGTGTATACAGTCAGTTTATAGGGAATTTCAGCCAGGGGTTGGGAAGGGAAGGTCCTAGGGACTAAATAGGCTTAGGGGAGTAGTTAGGAGGTTGGAGATCATCCCTATTTGGGAGATCTCCAACAGGGGAGGGTCTCTAACGACGCAGACACGCTTCTGCCCGGATTAGAGGCCCGTTGGAACAGAAGCTAATTTTGCAAAATCAGTTTTGCGACAAGATCGTCCGGACGTCCTAGCCCGACGAAATCGTCAGATCTGGGGCGATATCGTCTGATCGGCGACGATATCGTCAAACGGTCAAAACAACCTCTAAAAATGGCACGAAAAAGGGGGAAACGGATTACCCGACGGTTAACGGGCGGTTTGGGAGGTTAAATTTGAATTTTAAATTATTTACTAAGGTGAATGTAATTATTATAATTTTATTGCGCCAATTTTAGGGTGCTACATTTTGCCCCCTCTTTAGCGAATTTTCTGAAGAAAATGCGTTAAAGATGAGTTCTTCTCGATCTACGAGAAAGCAAAAATTATTCCCATTTTTAGGCGACGATTCTTGGTCGAATCGTACGACGACTTACTATGGTGCCCCCTCCGTGTTTTTACCCAAATCGAACGTTTGAGGTAAAAACGCGAAAAAGCAAAAAATTATTTTTGAATAAAATTAAGAAAAATAGGGTAAAACCCTAATTCATTTTTACTGTTCATTTTCTTGGTTTTTTAGAGCTCTGAAGCAAAAATGGTGGAGACGACGCACAGATCGACAGAGGTCCGACGCGGTCTACGGGTAAGAGTCTAGACTTAACTAGAATGCTTTAATTTGATTTTACATGCTTTGTAGGTAATTTTTAGGTGAATTTTGAGCATCGCGGCCATTTTTGGGCCGTCGACGTCGTCGGGACGAAATCGTCCCGATTTCGATGAAATCGTCTCAATTTCGTCAATTTCGCCCAAGGGCGAAATCGGCGAAAGGGGGACGATTTCGTCAAATTAGAGACGATTTCGGCTGCGAAATCGGAGACGATTCTGCTCAAATTTGGGACGATATCGTCCAATAGTGGGCGATATCATCAATTGCATAAAATTGAATTTTAATTTGCATTATTAATTACTTGAATTGTTTATTAATGATTGTTTGTTGTTTTGTTGTTTATGTTTGCAGAGAGGTTTGCTAAAGAGCAGGGAATGGAAGTATGGAGGGTTGAGAGATGACTTGGCCGCTCTCACACAGGCAGAGCGAGATCAGCTGGCACAGGCCGGCTTGCAGCATGTGGCAGAGATGCCACAGGTGTCCACAGATATGGGGCTTCTAACAGCCCTAGCAGAGAGATGGTATCCGGGTTCCTCATGTTTCTGGCTACCGACAAAGGAGATGACTCCCACTCTAGAGGATGTATGGAGGATTCTAAGAATCCCCATACAAGGACGGTTGATTACTCCTACGGCCAATCAGGGCCACGCTATGGGACGACTGTGTGGTGACCCGAGCTTCACCCTGGAGAAGGGCGAAGTTAATATCGAGGCACTGCGCCAGATGCCTGGGGCATCTAGACTCACACGAGTGCTAGCTGGAGTGGTTGGTGGACTTTTGTTGTGCCACCAGAGCGGGTGCAGGGTGCCGTGGATGCTCGTAGATGTGATCTACGATATGCGGGACCACGGGTACAGGTTCTCTTGGGGCAGCTTTGTACTATGCCGATTGTACAGGATCCTGTATGGGGTCGTGTACAAGGGCGGCCGATGTCTGGTGATGACATCGCTCCTACAGGTTTGGTGCTGGGAGCACATTGCAGTGCGGAGGCCGATAGGGCTTCCTCTGACAGGGGTAGACGGGGAGAGGCCCCGAGTCTTCTACTGGTGGCTCCGAAGAGGGTCACAGCGGCGGATCGACCTCCCTATGTCCCGGAGACTATTGGATGACTTAGTCCCGGACCAGATCACCTGGAGGCCATGGAGGGAGCATCCAGGGTGGGCCGAGGATGGACAGGAGTTGGCTCGCGTCAAGCGAGTCTGCTGGCTACGGATGGAGAGGGGAGAGGTGGAGCTCCACCGCTATGACCGAGTTTTGCGTCAGTTCGGTCTGCAACAGGGGATCCCATCTCTGAGGGATTATGAGTTTTCCTGGACTGTCCGGGATAACACCATAGTTAGCGAGGCGCCAGACATGCAGCGGTTCTGGAGCCAGGATGCGGACGATGCCCCCATCCAGCCAGTGGATGGTGACGACGTAGGGGTAGCCGATGGCTACGATGCCTGGTACGTAGGCATCCGCCCTCCTCGGATGACGAGGGCACAGGGTCCGATTCATGCGGTTGTGCATCGGATAGGGAGGCGGTGCCAGGCAGCGATGGAGGCGGCCCAGGGTCACGATGGGAGAGAGCCGAGGAGGCCACAGGCACAGGAGAGGCCACGGCAGAGGGAGAGGAGGGAGGCGAGACCCCCATCTCCATAGAGGGAGAGGCCACCATCGCCCGATAAGGGCAAGGGCATAGACACAGGAGAGAGTAGCGAGATGGCTACTCTCTAGGCGGAGAGAGATCATCTCCAAGCATAGGTGCAGACTCTACAAGATGAGGCTGCACGCCATCGAGCTGAGGTGGCACAGCTACGAGACGAGATTGCATGCCTCAGGGCACGGGGCGGAGGGGCGAGCTTTGGGGAGCTGACACGGGCTATTGCCCAACTTACATTCTACCAGACATTGTATTATCAGCTGGTGCCAGAGGCGGATAGACTACCCCTGCCAGCCAACATCGCAGATCCGATCAGGATCGGGTCATCGAGGACCACGTCCCGGTCGAGGACTAGGACTACTCAGACTGCGATGGGGCCACCTCGTCCACCTCAGGGCGGGGGAGGAGATGAGGCGGAGAGCTCGAGGGGCTCTCGAGGCTAGAGGGCTGCACTGACATTGTACAGACTGACATTGTATTATTATTATTTTTTTTTTGTTGATAGAGGATTGAGTATGCCGAGGTACAGATTGTGGCATACCAATCCAGTTTTGATGATGTATATATACTGTTGATATATATATGATATGTTTTTTGATCATATGACTTGTATTATGTGTATGCTTATGATGCTTTTATATTTGATTGATTGATTTGATAATTGGATTGAGGATTCATGAAATTATGTCGTTTTGAAAATTTATAATTTTGATGTCATGCTATAATATTTTAAATGAAATAATCTGATGTAACAAATTGATTGTTTGTGATGAAATGTGATAAAAAATAAAAAGAGACTTCTAACAATAATTTCAAAGGACATTGTCGCTATTATAGACCATTTCATGGAGTCGCCGCTCACTCGGTCGTCAAGCTAATCCCAGTATAGAAATATTGTTAAAAGTAAAAGAGTGCTTAAGAAACTGTCTTAAGACTTTGGTGCAATAGTGCAAATGATGATGGTGATGATGGTTTGTTTTCAGATTTTCATGAAAATAGTATGCATGAAATAATGTTAAAATGATTTTTGCTAGGCATAAATTCCTAAGTGTGATAAAATTTTGGATAATTCTTTAGGAATTATACCATCATTGCAAAATTGAAGGTTGACATAATGACATGAAATAATGAAAATGTGTTTGCTTTTTAAAAGCATAATTTGTGTAATAAAATGATTTAAGTCATATGGTTTTCATGATTTTTAATAAATGGGGAATAAAAATTGTTACGATGGTTTGCGCTAGGCATAGAATATGTAGGTATAGACTTATACCATCATCGCGAAAATCCAAAAAAGATAGTTTTATTGCATGGTTGATTTTTTAATAAACAGAAAATATGAAAATGAGGACTTGCGCTAGGCATAAAATTCCAATTTTGGTTTTGGAACTATACCATCGTCGCGAAAGTCAACCAGATATATATGTTTTGATTGTATATTTTGAAAGAAATTTTTGATTTTTCTATTATATAGTTGTCTTTATGGTAAACAACTGTACTTGATTTATTCCAAACAAGTTGCCAAAAATAATATTTCAAAGTATTTTGAAGACAAAAGTTAGATTTATAAGGAATCCCATGTGCATATGTGAATTCATTTCCGATCTTGATTTATCATAATGATACACAAAATCTCTCAAATACAAATGTGTGTGCAATTGCTTTGTGCATTTACCAGTTTTGAGCAAGATAATATGATACAAGTGATTTGAAGAAACCAAATAAGTGTTCATTAACCATGATGTAGATGCATATAACCATACTAGACTACTATGTAGGTCGGATTATCAAGAGCTAGCTAATCCATAAGCGAGACATAGGTTCTGTACAAAAGAAGGTCGCTAATGTGACAGACATATCACCACGCTAGGAGTTACCCAAGGCCAAGCAGATTGGGCACAAACCACCTGTTATGGGGCTTACCTCACAGTTTTCGAATAATTGAGAATTCCAGGGATTCAAGCTCATCAACCCTTCTTTTCTTTTCAAAGGGTAGGGAAAGGGATTTTATTGCTTTCTGCTTTTGCTTTCTTTTGCTTTTTTTTGAACTTTGCTTGTTTTTCTTTTTGTATTTTTTTGCTTGATTTTTGAGATAGTGCTTGAAATATTGTTGTAATGATATAAAATAACATTTTTCTTTTCTCTTTTTTTTTTGAACTTTTCTTTTCTTTTTCTTTGCTAGGGATACTTGCTCGGATTAGCTGTAGAGCAAGGGATTTTTATTCTGGGTAGGGGTGAGCTTGTCCTTTTGCCAATTCTCAAAGATTCTAGACCATGTGCATGATAGGATAGCAGGGGAAACTTTTCGCTCAAGAAATCACATCTACTATGTAGCAAAACATGGAAATTACAAATATAATCATTTTATTGTGAAAAGATGTGCTTGGTTTAAGTAAATAACAAGATCAATTCTCTATGCTCAAACTTTATTTAATTGAATTTTGTGGACTTTGATATAAGAGAGATTAGTAATCATGCCAGATAAAATCAAGATATTTATTTTTGTGAGTGTGCAAGTGAGGGATTCCAAATAAATGCTAATTTATCAAAAATAATTTGAAACATATAACTGCAACATTTGTAAGAAAATATATATAAATACTTTTGAGAAGTTTTGAGAATACTGACTCTCTCTTTCTTCTTTATATTGTTTTGGTTTCGAAAGAGTCAAGCATATTGCTGTTTTTATATTTTTATCATTATTTTGATTTTTGGTTTTATTTTTGTTTTTGAGCAAAAAAATTTAACAAGTGCCATAAATAAATGCAACAAATAGTTTTGAAGATTTTGTGATGTTTATGAATGTTTTTGATGTTTTTGGATTTATAAATTTGAAAGAAATACAAGATAGTGATTTTGAACAAATATATACATGGATGAAATGACCAAATTTATGCATAGTAACGTTTAAGATGCAAAATATTCATGGGTTCTTTAAGTTCTTTACCATCTAAGGTAGATAATTTGTATGCTCCCCGATTCAAATTTGGCAGTAATAATGTATGGTCCAAGCCGATTGGGCTCAAATTTACCTTTAAGGTCCTTAGTTGCATTTGTATTTTTTTTGATTTTCTTTTAAAACAAGGTCGCCGATCTCAAAGGATCGATGACGAACTTTCTTAGCATATGATCTTTTAAGCTTGTTTTGGTAAGCACGGAGATGCTCCAAAGCATTGATGCATTTTTCATCTAGGAGTTCCAGCTGACTGAGTCTGCCAGCTCGATATTCATCTCCTACTTCGGTATCTTGAAGTAGCAGAGCCAAAGAAGGAACTTCCAATTCAAATGGAAAAACTGCTTCAGCACCATAAACCAAAACAAATGGTGAAGTTCCCGTGGGGGTTCGAACACTAGTTCGATAGGCCCACAAGGCTGGGTATAATTGAATGTGCCAGTCACGGCCAGTTTTATTGACTAATATTTTGAGAATTTTGATTAAGGTTTTGTTAGATGCTTCTGCTTGACCATTACCCTGAGGATAATAGGGAGTGGACCAGCGATGTTGAATCTTATATTTTTGGCATAATTTTTTAACATCTTTATTTTTGAAACAAGTTCCATTGTCAGAGATGAGATTTGCAAGAATTTCGAACCTACAAATGATTTGATTAAAAATAAATTTAGAGACTTGTGTGCCAGTGCAGGAAGCTAAAGGCATAGCTTCGACCCACTTCATGAAATACTCAGTGGCAGTTATGATGAACTTGTGTCCATCAGATGACACAGGATTGATTTTGCCAATAATGTCTAAACCCCATTTGGAAAAGGGCCAAGGAGATGAAATAGCCTGCAGCTCTTGTGCAGGCGCATGGACAAGGTCAGCATGTTTCTGGCACTTGTCGCAATGGCGCACATACTCATGTGCATCCGTTTCCATGGTAGGCCAAAAGTATCCTATCCGAAGGAGCTTTTTAGCAATGACACTACCACTAAAGTGTCCTCCACAAGATCCATCGTGGGCTTCACTCAAGGCTGATTTAGACTCTTCTAAGTTTAAACATCTTAATAGGATACCTTCAAAAGATCTCCTATATAAAGTATTGCCAATTATTACAAATCGACTTGCTCGTCGACGTAATAACCGACGCTGGTTTCTATTAGAATTGGCGGGGAAAGTCCCATTTTGGAGAAAATCAAATATGTCCGTATACCAAGGTTCAGGAGTAGTTTCATTGATTAGAAACACATCCAAAGGCTCTAAGCATGACTTATTTGAAGCGGGTTCCTAGAGTCGACGAATAATGATAGTGGCATATTCGTCATCTAACTCCAAGGGCAGGAGAGATGCAACTGCGGCCATAGCATCAACTGCACGGTTGCTAGTTCGAGGAATAGCTTCCAAGGTAACTTGATCAAATAAAGACATTAATTGTAAAACATAGGCCTTATATGGGCGTAGTTTATCATCTCTGGTTTGATAAACTTCATTAATTTGGTTTATAACCAGTTGGGAATCACCAAAAACTAAAAGGTGTTTAATTTTTAGCGCTAGGGCAGCTCGTAATCCAAGGATTAGAGCTTCATACTCAAGCAGTATTGTTGGTGCAAGCAAATGTCAATTTGAAGGACAGAGGAATAAGATGTTTTTGTGGGGATATTAAAATAATACCCGCACCAGCCCCACTCATGCATCGGGCTCCATCAAAGTATAAGGACCATTGTTCAATATGGTCTGCCTCTAATTGAAGGCATTCATCAGGAAATTCGATGATGAGGGGATGAGTAGATTCTAAGGGTGCAGCAGCTAATTGATCTGCTATGATTTGACCCTTAACAGACTTCTGTCCTATGAATGTGAGATCAAACTCGCTTAGAGCAAGAACCCACTTGGCTGTGCGACCCGATAAATAAGGTCGACTCATGAGATACCTCAAGGGATCGTATTTAGCAATGACATAAGTTTTTTGACTAAGCATATAGTGTCGTAATTTTTGCGTAGCAAACACGATGGCTAGACATAGTTTTTCTAATGCTGTGTAGCGGGTTTCATAACTGATGAAGGTTCGGCTAATGTAATAATTAGCACGTTCTCGCTTTTCATCATCAAGTTGAGCTAACATAGCTCCTAAGGCAGAATCTGAAGCTGAAATATATAGGAGAAATGGGCGATCAAGTTTAGGTGGTGAAAGCATAGGTGGATTAAGGAGGTATTGTTTGAGAAGTTCAAAAGCTTCTCTACATTCGGTGTCCCAATTAAAAGGGACATCCTTCTTAAGGAGTTTAAGAAAGGGACCAGTTTTGTCCGCCAGCTTATCAATGAAGCGACGGATAGCTTGAAGTTTACCTTGTAAACTTCGTAACTCAGATATATTAGTAGGTGCGGGCATATCAGTGATGGCCGCAATCTTGAGAGGGTCGATTTCAATACCACGTAAAGAAACTAAAACCCCTAATAGTTTATCGGACTTAACTTCGAATATACATTTTGCTAGATTTAATCGAATAAGATATTCTCGTAATCGATTAAAAACTTTTCTCAAATCATCTAAATGATTATCTTCAATAATAGAGCGAGCTATAATATCATCTACATAATCATGTAGGATATCATGCATCATATCATGAAAAATATAGGTCATAGCTCGTTGATAAGTTGCACCTACGTTCTTTAAGCCAAATGGCATCACTTTCCAAGAAAAGGTACCCCAGGGGGTAATAAAGGTTGTTTTAGCCTGATCTTCAGGAGCTATCCTGATCTGATTATAACCGGAGAATCCATCCATTAAGGACATCATCCCACTCCCGACAGTAAAGTCAATGATTTGATCCATGTTTGGAAGAGGAAAGTCATCTTTAGGGCATGCAACGTTAATATCTCTAAAATCTGTGCAAACCCTAACTTTGGTAGCTTCTTTCTTGGTGACTGGAACTACATTTGAGATCCATTCAGCATAATCAATAGCTTGTATAAAGATAACATTCAGGAGTTTTTCTAACTCCCCTTTGACTAGCAGAGCCACTTTGGGATGCATTTTTCTAAGTTTTTGTTTAACAGGTTTAGCATCCGGATGGACCACTAGATGATGCATGACTACAGAAGGGTCTAGACCTGGCATATCTTCATATGTCCAAGCGAAGACATCTTCATACTCTTTAAGAAATGCAATGTATTGTTCTTGTTTTTCTTGACTTAATTCTGATCCAATATTGATTATGTGAGGATTGTCCTCAGTTCCAATATTAATTTTAATGACGTTTTCTACCTCCATGTGTAGATCTCTTTCAAAATTAGGTGGGGCGGGTGAAACGCCCAATTCTTGTAATTCTTGTAAGGTTAATTTAGATAATTCATCTTGAGGATTAGTGGCCTCAAGTTGGGCTATAGTTGGTATAGAACCATCAAAATAAAATCCATTGTGTAACATCTCTTCAACAGAGACATCATGGAAGATATCTCCTTCCAACTCTTCATCGGGGTCAGCAATCATTTCAGGGTAAGCTATGGATAGCATGTTGCATGAAAACGACTGATTTTTAAGAGGCAAATCAACATGCCTATCCAAATAATCTTGATAACATATGACGTGATCATCATCCTCAAAAGGAAAGGGTTGACCCTTACTAGGAAATAGGCCCACACCACAGCGGGCAGGCCACGGTTCTACCTCGAAAGGTTCTTTCATGCCATTTTGGAAAGGTCCCAAGCCTTTCCCTTTATATCCCATTTTAAGCATCATGGGTTTAGCTTTAATATAATCATTGGTAAAATAACACCGAGCATATCCCTCATGATGAGTTTTGATATTCCGAGGGATTCTTCCCTAGTCATATCCTTTATAAATGAAGGCACAACTCCCGACTTGGTAAGTACTTCCCATAGGTTGTGGGAGGCCCAAAGTACGAGGAGATGGCGGTAAATTATTCAAAAGAATTGAATCTTGCATGAAAGCATTTGTTTTTTCTGATATTAAGGTTGTGGATAAATCTGGTAAAAGTTCATCATAAAGGGCATAAGATGTAGAAGGCTTATTACCTATATCTTGAGATGTGGGAGGAATGATAGATGTGTCTATAGGTTTTGAATTTATAGGGATAGAACTTGAAGGATTGGTTGTAGATTTAAGATCTTTTTGAGGTTCTAAAATGATTTGTTTAGAGGGTTGTTGGTCTATATAGGAGGATGAAATTAATGGAGGGGAAATAGGTGAAGTTATGGGTGTGTGTTTCACAGTTTTAGATGAAAAATAAGAACTAGGATGTGTGGATGACAGAGCAGGGCAAAATTGCACTCCAACGGGTTCTGCCAAAGCACACATATCAAAAGGTCTAGGGTCACCATGGATAGTGACCAACTGATTTTTAAACTCAAATTTAACACATTGGTGTAAGGTTGATGGGACCGCTCGCATGGCGTTGATCCAAGGGCGACCCAAAAGTATATTGTACGATGTTGGGCAATGTACAATAAACACGGTTGTTTCTAGGGTTCTAGGACCAACTTGCAATGGGAGGGTAATAACTCCACACGTTTCTTGTGTTTCGTCATTAAAAGCTTTGATAATCATATCAGTTTTCTTCATTTCATCACTTCTAAAGCCAAATCGTTGGTAGAAGTCAAAAGTGCAAATGTTTAGAGATGAGCCATTATCAATCAAGACTCGTTTGACAGCTACATCTCCAATTAGAGCAATAATGTATAAGGGATTATCCTTATGTAAACCGTGTTGTGGGATATCTTTATCCCGAAAGTCAATACAATCAATCTCTCGAGTGATGATAGTATTGGCCATAGCTTCTAGTTGAATGTTTTGAGGTACCATCATTTGGCTCAATGTAAGCATCAACTCATCCCTATGGGTGGGAGAGGATCTTAATAAATCCAAAAGGGAAATTCTGGCCGTAGTATTGGACAATTGCTCATTAATATTGTAAGGGGGTTTAGGTTGAACAATAGGAGCATGATTCCCTTTATTGGGGTTTTTCAAAACGAATGGAGCCGATCCATCGTTCTGGTTTGGTTCTTGTTGGGAATTTTGAGCTTGTTGTCGGGTGACGACTCCAATGGTACCTACAATGTTATAATGAAGACGCTGAACTGGTCTCGGTTGAGCATTGATGGCTTGTTCATTAGAAAGGAATATATTAGAAGAAGGTCGAGTAGTGACTCTTCTAGGAAATGGTTCTTCTGGAACCATAGCATCCGTGACGGGTTGAATAGGATCTCGATTCATTTTCAGAACTATTCGATTGGTTTGAAGTAATGTCTAGTTCACTTTCACTATCCGATTCTATATCACTAGAATCAGAAGTTTGAAAATTATGTAAGGGCCTCGTCGTAACCAAGGATAAGGTTGTGTCAAATATTTGAGGATCCTGAATAGGTAATTGTCCGCTAATGGTTCCTACATATCGGGTAGGAGGGGGAACATTATGATGTTCGATTTGATTGGCTACCTCTTTACCATGTCGTGGTAAAGGGTGTTGAAATATGTCTAGAGTTTGATTGGCATTTTGATTTTGATTTTGGGGAACGGTCTTTTGAGTATTATTAGGAGGGTTTTGTTTAGGTTGGAAGGCTTGCACTTCCATTTCATTATTGTCAATCAAATCCTGTATTTTATGTTTCAACCTTTTACAAGCGTTGGTAGAATGTCCAGGTCCTCTATGGAAATCACAGTGTAAGTCAGCTCTGTATCCGGGTATAGTTGGATCGAGTTCCCGGATAGTCGGTAATTGGATCAAACCTCTTTCGAGTAATTGAGGTAAAATAGTTGATAAGGGTTGGTTTAATCTAGTGAATTCTCGAGGAGGCTTGTCAAGAGGTTTCAATATAAATTTTTCTGTTGTCTTTGTTGCATTGATATTAGCAACATTTCTACTGTCAGTGACTCCGTCACCAACAACTTGTTTGTTTTTATATTGATTTCTGGATGTTTTCTCATCATCCTTCTTCCTAAGTTGGCCTCTCCTAATGAGGGCATCTTCTACTCTTCGAGCTAAATCTATAGCTTGATCGAAGGTAGTTAAGGTAGCAGTCGATAGCTCATAAGATATTTGTTCTTGTAAATTGTTGATGAAAATGTCCAACATTTCCCTATAAGGTAGCACAAAGTGCAGTTTTCCTGTCAATTGCCTCCATCTAGCTAAGAAATCGGCAAAACATTCATCTTTGTCTTGTTTTAAATTGTATAAATCTTTAATAGTTACATGCCTCTCGATGTAGGCACTAAATTGATGGACAAATGATTCCGCTGTTTCTTCGAAGTTTCTCAAAGAATGAGTGGGCAATTGATAGTACCACTCTAATGCCATTCCACCTAAACTTTTTGGGAACATTTTTAATAATAGCAAGTCATCATGCGATATGTCATGACATGCTATCCTAAACATGCGAAGATGCTCTATGGGATCTTCGGTTCCTTTATATATAGGCAAGATGGGCATGGGAAAATGCTTAGGGTATGGTTGAGCTACAACTATGGGATCCAAAGGTTGACTACATATCTCTCGATAATTATACGAGGGACGGTAGGGATCTATCTCGGTCCATACGCGAAGCTAACTGTTTCACCATGGCTTCCAGATTACTAGTTTGCCCCCCATATTGGTTTGGTAGGGCATTGACATGGGTTTTATGGGCATATGATGGAGGAACATGAAGATTAGATGCCATGTTACTATTGTGCAAATTATTGGTAGGAAAAGTATTATGAAGGAATTTTGAAGTTGTATTATGATGTATTTCGGATTGTTGAAAATTTGTATTTGGCTTCGTTTTAGGTTTTTGTTTACTTGAAGCATATTGCTCAATAGTTTGGCGGAATAAAGTAGTGAAGGAAGGTTTCTTTTGTGTGGGAATGATTTTAGGTTGAATAACAGGTTCCTTAGGAGGTTGGATAGCCTGTTGTTTTGACATGTTTTGAATCATAGTGACCATATCCGTATTGGATGGTCCAGCCTTATCACTTTCTTGATCAATGAAAGATAAGGGATTAATGCGCACATCATACATATGTTCCAAAGCTGCCCGAGTGTCACTAATTTGCCCTTTATCAATATGAATTGCCACATTAAGGTCATCAATGTTATCACCGAGAAATTTCTTGAAATGATCTATGTTGTCAAAAGCAATAGTTCCATTTGGAGCTATTCTAGGGGATGAGGATCCATCCTCTTTAACACTTCCTTCTTGTTCCTTATCTTCACCTAGGTCATCTTCTGGTTGAACTAGAGTTTTTCCTTCCGAAGTTGGATCTTCAAGAAGGACATTTGGGTTTCTAGTTGTATCTTGTAACCAATCTTCTTCTTCTCCTAAAGTTTCTTTACCATTCCTAAGTTTAGGCATGGTGCTAAATTTTGATTTCAGCAAATATATATATATATATATATATATATATATATATATATATGCAACAAATTAAGAGGTATATATTTACTATATACCTACTACAATATTTGAAATGAAATGTTTAAGTTTTTGCTATGTTTTTTAGTTTTTTAGTTTTTCTTTGTTTTTGAAATAATATTGTAAAGACAATCAACACAATAAATGCAAGAAATAAGACTGAAAGTAATAATCTAATTTTCTATAAATAATTTATAAATATCATTAATAGGCTCGAGTTGTTCAGGAGTCATGAAGTGTTCTTCTTCAAATTGAAAGTTTTCTTTTAAAAATTTGATGAAAAGAGCTATAGTGATATTATCTGTCTCAGATGCTGGTTGATAAAAGTAAAGCTCATGGCAATACTCTCGATATAGCACAGCTCGCGGAACTCTATTCCATATTTCCCTATCTGTAAGAACAACCTCTTGGTCTTCTACACAACCTAGGAACTGGTGCACAATGGCTGCGTTCTCGAGGTATTCCTCGAAGGTGAACAATTCTGAAGATACTAGAGCTCTCCTATAAGCTAACCATCTATGGCAGGCTCTCTGAAGTTCATGATAAAAAACTAGTTGATGAGGATCCAGGATTCTATCTAGGACTAGCCTCTTGATTTGCTTAAGTTGTGTGGACCTAGATGAGATGAGACTAAGTCTTCTATCAAGTTCGTTCCACAGAATTGATTTCTACTTGTTTCAGGCACATTAAGCATAGAATTGATTTCTACGGCTGCCAATTGGTTTTCTACATTTATAGTAACTGCTAATATTTTCTTAGGAGCTACCATCTAAACATGATTTTAAACTTTAAATGTTTTAAAAATGCATCTATGTTTTAGTTGTTCTATTTTTTTTTTGTTTTTGTTTTTGTTTTCAAAAGGTTATGATGCATTCACGTCGGGTTCACCAAAATGTATCGCTCCAAATTTTTCACACCCTTACCTTCAGGCTATAGGATCCGTGCCCGAAAGGAGGATGGGAAAAGGATGGTGCGGTACCTCGGACTGAGAGGACTTTGCGAAGGTCCCGCCTCTCAAGGGAGGTGTATTTTGATGATTTTTCGACGGATGGTGGGTTCACCAGGAAACATTTAATGGCAGTTTCCACGCCTAGGTTTGGAATGTGTTTTGATGTGTTCATTTTTAACCTTAAGCATTCATATCCTAGGTTTGGCCAAATGAATCTAAATTAATCTAAATGAAAGTGCAGATTTAATGAATACAAAAAACAGATTTAAAAATAGAAATAGAGAAATTACAGAATATTAAAAGCAGAATACCTGATCCGGATGTCTGATGGAGATTCTGATGTTTGAAGCAGTCAGGATCGTCTGGAATTCGACAGAATCGTCTGAGATCAGACAAGATCATTTGAGATCTGACGAATTCATCATACGAATTCGTTAGAGACCTGCAAACAAAAAAATAGATGCAAAATACAAAGAATACAACAATGATAACAGAGGAAAATGACATAAAATAACAGTAGTATTATCAAACTGAAACTTAGGCACAGAAACAGAAATAAATCATGCTAATTAGATGATAATTAGGATTTAATTATGCACTTAATCTAAATGGGTGAACTCCAAATGCAAAATAGTATAAAATACTGAATAAACTATCTAATTTGTAGAAGAAAACAACAGAGAAAAGGTTGAGAAATGCAAACTTCAGGCACTGATTGCCTCAATGTGGACTGCAGTCGAGATCGTCTCGCATCAGTACGAAATCGTCTCTGATTCGACAGGATCGCCTCCGATCTGAACAGGTTCGTCGACGACGATGTATGCTTGCTCCGGCTGAAAAACAAGGTGGTACCTGCAACAAAATTGATATAGAACCAATGCAAAATAGAATTTGAGATGTTTTAACGTGTATACAGTCAGTTTACAGGGAATTTCAGCCAGGGGTTGGGAAGGGAAGGTCCTAGGGACTAAATAGGCTTAGGGGAGTAGTTAGGAGGTTGGAGATCATCCCTATTTGGGAGATCTCCAACGGGGGAGGGTCTCTAACGGCGCAGACACGTTTCTTCCCGGATTAGAGGCCCGTTGGAACAGAAGCTAATTTTGCAAAATCAGTTTTGCGACAAGATCGTTTGGACGTCCTAGCCCAGACGAAATCGTCAGATCCGGGGCGATATCGTCTGATCGGCGACGATATCGTCAAACGGTCAAAACAACCTCTAAAAATGGCACGAAAAAGGGGGAAACGGATTACCCGACGGTTAACGGGCGGTTTGGGAGGTTAAATTTGAATTTTAAATTATTTACTAAGGTGAATGTAATTATTATAATTTTACTGCGTCAATTTTAGGGTGCTACAAACTCAATATCTGAAATGGATAGGATAGAATGTTTTCTTTCAAGAACATGAAACCCTAATAATTTCCAACTATGCAAAGAATCACATAACAATGATACTCATGTTCTTTTCATCATCAATTAGGGTTTCAACAACAATGCTCATCAAACAAGGTTTAGTCAACCAACACCGTTCAACTCAACATCAACCTTGAAGCATTCAACCAATCATCACAAGAAAAGGAAACAAGTAGAAATCCTTTTCCCTCCAAAGATATTTGAACAAAACAACCACCAACACAATATCACCAAATGTAAAGAATAACTTGCTCAAATCAACTCAATGGAGTAAGCCCAATATCATGAATCAAGTAAAGCAATAACTTGATCAAACAACCTCTATGAAAGCAACTCAACCATCAAACTCAAAATATCCAACCAAGGGTTCCACCAACTCAATGCAAGTAGCAAGACTCACAAACATAAACCCTAGTGCACAATGCTTCCACTACCTCAAACCAGAATTATGCATTCACCAAAACTCTCATCAAGGATAACAATGCATAAGAAGTCTTCAAAAAACTAGAAAATAGGATTTACACCCAACCAAAGGAAACCTAGTTGAAAACCTTTTCACTCCAACCTTATTTCAAAAAACATACACCAATCATACTCATAAGGAAAATGTGCCCATACCTTTTTGGAGTAGAAGAAAATTGATCCTTAAAGTTGTCACCACACACAACCCTCAAACTTCCAAACAAGTTAGGGTTAGAACCAATATAAATGAGCATATATAAAAACTTTCCTTAGACACCTTTTAGCTTCTCTTCTTTAAAAACAACCACCAAAGAAGCCAAAAACATAACAACCAAAACTTACACCTTATATCTCCATTTTTAAATTTAGCATAGCAAAAGACTAATCTCAAAAATACAACCAAAGAAATATCCCCTTATTTCTCCTATGTCTTTTAAACAATGCCAAAAATCATATCAAGAAAATAATCACACCTTATATTGGCTGCCCTTGAAGAATCCGAAATTCGCGGCACAAAACATGTTTTAATAAAAACATGACTAATCCATGCACAACTCCCTCCGTGGGGATTGAAATGTAGACCTCTGCCTATGCAAGGCCCAAACACAGCCTTCGTTGCCACTAGCCCACAAGGGGCTTATGAAGTCCAAGACGGACTTCCTTCCACATAAACGGTCAAGCTTTTCAAAAGTTTTTCAAACCACGAGCTCTCCTCTTTCGCAACGTAAACAGAACATTCGATCGCAGCCAAACCAATTAATTGCCTTCGATTTTCCAAGTCGGTTTAACCTTAGGAACCTTCTCATATTTATAGTCCATACGTGGACTTTAGAACACGTCGGCTACAAAGAAAAGTAATTTCAAATTTAATCGAAATTTGCTTTCTAAAGGGTTTAAAAACCCTTAAAGTATTTTTAATAAATTAAAAATAATTTCTCCCTTAATTAATTAAATAATTAATTAATTAAAACCTTGAAGGGTTTTAAATAATAATTAAATAAATAATAAAGAGAACTTCCATTGGTTTTAATAAAAACCATTGCCAATGGAATCTCTCCGGATTCTCTTAAAAAGATTCTCTTGGAATCTTCCATCTTTGAAGCCAACACATCCTCTTAACATTAATGTAATTTCCTTTTGACATCAATGGCAACTCATAGACAAGAAGCTAGGATCTCAAACCCAAAATTGCCAGCATAAAAGGTTTCAGATTGCTTGGGCTACTTATATTGCACCTAAACAATTTTTTTTTGCTTGGAGCCTCTTGCACCAGGGGTTGCCTATTGGCAATAGGCTCAAGTATCTGGGTGTTCATAATCCCATTTACTTGATTTACGGATAGGTGGAAGATTTATTGCATGTTTTTTGGTTTTGTGATCGTGCTCAGTCGGCTTAGGAGTGGTTTCTTGAATTTTTTAGACTTTTTATGCAAGAGGATTTTACCTGGGTGCATGCTATTTTGGGTGACCCTATTGCTTTTTCCTTCAACTTGGATGTTGTTTAGAATATTTTTAGAATTGGTACCCCATTTTATCTTTGGAATTCCCAAAATAGAGCTATTTTTTCTCAGCAAGATGTTAGGCATGTCTTCTCTATTACTGATAAATATGCTATATTCTTTGATTTTTGGTTACAGATTCAAGTACAGGTTGAAAAAGTACATGTGGAGCTACAATACTTATGTACCCTCATGGATCATTGGGGGAATGCACCCTACGCTATGAGTCTTGTACCTCTTACTTGCCCTTCTAGGGCCTATTGTTGACTCACCATAGGACCTATCACTGGCCATAACCCTTTGCTACCATAAATTGGTCCCAGCCCCACCACAGCGTAAATGTAGAGAATTTGGAGCTGGAGGTCCATCTCGCCCAGCCTCTAGTTGGGATGTTTGACCTCCTGAGCAAGATGATGCCCCTATTTGGGGTGAAATTGTACCAAATGTACAGACTTGTACAGTTAGTGGTACTACTGCTAATGGTTGGGGGGCTCTGACTTCTTCAACAATTGGATGGACTTATGACCTTATGGAGGTAAACTTCAGGCCTTCCACCTGGCAGTGATTTCTCGGCTCCTTTCTTTTTGAATGCATATTTGACACTATTTTAGTGGTTTTTATCTAGATTTTTGTGGATTATTTTGACACTCTTGTGTACTCCTAACCATGGTGGTTAGTGTGTTGTTTTACAGGGTGTGCTAATCCCACCCACCCTTTTTTGTATGATTAGACAAAAATGGATTGCTAATGGGGTAGCCAAAATTGAACTCATAACCTCTCTCCAGGAAGAAAAGGCTCTTGTAGTCTCTTTGGTCTAAACAAAGCAACCTTCTTGGTGAGAGTCATCAAGGGAGATAATTTTTCCATATATTTTGACAATTTTCATATAATTCCCAATGAGACCTAAAAAAACCCTAAGACTCTTAAGAGATTGAGATGTTGGCCAATCTTCTATTGCTTTAATGTTGCTAGGACTTACCTTAATACATCCATGAGATATTATGTGATCCATATATTCTACTTCAAATACCCAAAAAGAACACTTAGATCTCTTAACATATAATTCTTCATACTCAAAAATTTTGAGCACATATTCCATGCGGTGCAAATGAACTTCCCAAGACTTACTATAGACCAAAATATCATAAAAAAGACCAAAATATTTTTTTACAAGATAGGGAAGAATACAAAATTTATTAGACTTTGAAATGTCGAGGGGAATTTGTAAGACAAATGGTATAACTAAAAACTCATGATAATATTTGTTAGTGTAAAAAGCAATTTTAGCAATATCCTCTTCTATAACCCTAATTTGATGAAACATGGAATGCAAGTCTTGCTTGGTAAAATCTAAGCATCATGTAATTCATCCAAAAAATAATCAATGATAGGAATAGGAAACTTGTTGGAATATATTACATTATTTGGTATATTCTAATGTACCACCTTGGGTACATCTTTAGATTAGGAGTGTCTTATATTAGAGTGTGAGTATTTACTTTATGCAATGTAATAAATGTGCAAGTATTATTAGAGTGTGCAAAGTATTTAATGATGTAAATGTGCATAATATTCCATGTGCACATGAGTCCATAGAATAGTAAAGTGAAGAGTCTCAAGAAGAGTGAAGTCCAAGAATACTCCATATGAAGAGTCACATTCCATTCTATATAGGTCTATATGTGAGAGTGAAAGAATATAATGAAGAGACACAATGTAGATTGAGCATATATAAAATATGAAGTATTTGAGATCTCCATCTATATCAAAATACTATTTTTATAAGCATTTTTTAATGACAGTTTTCTGTGTAGTTATAGCAGTTATTCTTGAGTTTTATATGTTTATAATATTGTCATTATCTTATATTTGATATAACATTCTTATTTTAGATCTTGTGATTATTTTTCAATAAGCATTTAGTATCAAAAGCTAATAAACCTTATATTTGATAATAATATTATTGGTTGTTTAAATATTTGTACATATCCATGAAGAATCGTCCTTCTGCTTCACCATGACTATAATAAAATAATAGGGATGGATACTAGGTCAAATAATTTCTTATTGCAACATATCTTGAACTAGCTTCTTAATTTTATTTTTTATAGTTGGGAATAGTGATAAAGAAATACATTAGGTGGTTGAATTCTCATAATCATATGGTTAACATAATCATGTACAAACTTGGAGGAACACCTTTGGGTTCCTCAAAAACCTTAGAATATAAGTTGATAAGGGATTGTATCTCAAGAGAAAGAATAAGAGAGGTTTGCTCAGTGCTCTAGACTTCCATGCAACATATCTCTATGAAGATACCCTTACTACCCTTCTTGAAAATACTTTTTATCTAGTAAGAATTAACCATCTTAGAGGGTGGGGGTTACAACTCCTAGAGATGAATGACCTTTCTATTATCTATTTATTGTATACATAATTATTGTAGATTCAACGTAGCATTTCCCACTTGGGACAATCATTGAGCCTAAAGGAAAACATTTATACTACCTAAATCCATCACATAAAAGCTTCTAGTCTAAGAATAGTTACCCAACATACGTTTAATATTTGAAAATCATCGTACACATACAATATTAACACTATTAAAAATCAAAAACTTAATATTTTTAAAATTATTAATATTATAGACCTAGGATTTAGACCATGTCACAACTAATGAAATTATGAGTGTTGCTAGAATCAATCAAAGTAGTGATCCACAAATTTTTAACAAAACCTTGTACCTTGGTAGTGTGATGGGATTGAACTCCCATTGGGGGAAATGCTATGAGGCCCACTTGGTCTACACGTTGTTTGGTATATTTAGATTCAATTTGTTACTATTGAAGTGGTGTTGTCTATACATCCTAATCTTTAGAATTACCAAGTTCTCAACTACCATGTGGAAGGTCCTTTTTCTCACATACTTGATCATGTTGGTGCTAAGATCTACATCTTAAGTAAGAAAATTATTTGAGGAATATAATCATTGTGGTTTTTGAAGTAAGTCTTATGGGGATTAAAGTCTCACCATGGCTAGAATCTAAACATGCAAGGCTTAGTTTCTACCACCATGGCTAAAAAACTCAACATCGTGGAGGGTGTACATATCATGCATATAGAATTACCATTGTATTTATCTCTTGATCCCATTTCTAAATGTTAGAACCACTAAGGGATCCAAATAATATGTGTAGGTGAAGAGGCTCATCAATTCAATGAAAAACACATCAACAATCCTTGCTTGTTTAGTCTACAATAACATGATCACATAAGAGGAAGAGAGTCCCTTATTAGACTTCATCGACATCTTTTTAAATTCTAACCAAGTGAGAGGATAACCACTATTTATCGATTTGCACAAAAGCCATTGATAAGCACGGGTACCAAGCTAGGAAGTAACATGTGTGACCCTTCACTTTTCAAGAATTTTGTGTAAATATATGAGGTATTCCATTTCATAAATCCTCCCTTTAGGGACCTCTCCATGAAAAGGTGAAATAATAATCCTAAGAAACAAAACATCTTGAGGTCATTCTAGGAGATGAATCGCACCATCAGTTGTAGTATCTAGATTAGAAGTAAAATCCCATTCATTAGCAACATTTATTGAATGATCATATAACAAGTAATGTGTATGTACCTTAGAAAATATAAACTTCACTAGATATTGCTCAAAAGCAACACATAATGCTAAGTGCATACCCAATTTTTAGAAATTTAAGCTTCTACTAGTCATAGTCCTCAAAAGCAAACAACTAAAATCCACTTTCAAGTGCTCACTCAATTTTAGAAATCTTAGACTCCTTTCTATCATTTATTATAGTAGAAATCCTACTCAACCAATTTTTTAAATGATTGTTAACCCCTTATAGTTCATTAAACTTTTGATTAACTATTTGTATGTTACCTTGCACTATTGTAATCTTGTTATCTATTCTAAATTTTAGTCAAACAATGTGTTGAAGAATATTCTCATCTATGTTTGGAGGGTTAATATTCATAGGATGTGTATAGTAGAAATTCACGGTGGAAAGGGATAAATGAGTTTCAGTATTAAAATTATTAATTCCCTCTAGGATGTTGTAATTCTTATTTTTATTCTATGGATGACATTTTTTATAGCTCACGCACTCACTATTGGTCAAATCTATCCATCTCATGCACCCAATATGTCCCCATCCTTTGGAAGTAGAAGGATCTAACAAGCATAAATACAAAATGGCTTTACCCAAAAGTGAGCTCAAGCTCCCAAAAAATGAATACAAGAGATAATATCTTCTTTTGATTAATGTGACAAGACAATCAAAATGGGATAGGTCTCTCGCAAGGATCTCAACAAACCTAATACACTAGTTGGTGTATGTGTCATTAATAGTATTGCCTAAATCATAATATTATGGAAGATATTTGTGCTGGAAGAATGATAGTAAAAAAAATTGGACAAAATTATCCAATTAGTTTATGCAAATTTGGTAAAAGAGATTCTAAAATTGGCTTATTAGCAAGTCCGTTGTCACTTTTTGCCGCCATAGGGCACCAAAATTTTTATTTGGATACCACTTGTAACAAAACAAATTTAAAAAATATAGTAATTTCCATAGTATTCACCAAAAAATTTGTAACATAAACATATGCATATAATGCAAAATAGAAAATCAAAGCTACTTAAATAAGGTAAAGTTTTTTAGCCACTTAGAAAGGGAAAAGTCTCTTATATGCACTAAAGGATGAATTTATAATCCAACTATAATACATCACTTCATATTTATAGTCTATTAAAGTAACAAATCATAATCCTAATACTAAAGGGTCGACTCATCCTAACCTAGGGGTTGCAGTTAATCAAATAAAGATAGCTAACATAGTTACATTAGGGTCTTTATAGTAAATGTGATTTAGTCAAATAGATGTAATATCCTCCATTCAATTTTTTTTAATTCTATTATGTATATATAATGAGTGAGGTATACAATTAATTTTCCTAACTTCAAATAGTTTTCAAGTAAAAGTTTCAACTTAAATCCACTATCACCATGATAATTTTGTGATTCAGTTAAAAATACAAAAACCATAAGTTGAGAAAATAAACATCATATTTATTGAGTTTTGAATAAATGATATATTTTTATAATATTAGAATATATATATATATATATATGTGTGTGTGTGTGTGTGTGTGTGTGTGTGTGTGTGTGTGTGTGTGTGTGTGTGTGTGTGTGGATGAAAAAGCCATTATATTAATAAAATAGGTGGTGTTTCTAAAATTGGTATAGGTGTATTGATTCAACAAGATCATTGTGACTTATAAAAGCAAACAACTTTATGGAAAGAACCTTGGTAAATCTACTTATGAGAAAGAGATGTTAGTTATATTGCATGTCATTAACAAATGGAAACTTTAATTACTAGGTTTACTTTTTTTTTAACTATTCATTGTAGTCTAAAGTGTTTTTTAAATTATATATTTATTTTTTGGAGTAGAAAAAATGGTTGACCAAGCTATTGGGCTATGATTTTGAGATTGAGTATAAGAAAAGGAAGGAAAATGTGGTAGTGGAAGCTTTTTCTCATAAGTATGAAGATTCAAAAAGTTAAAATTATAATATGATTCATGACCAGGAGTTGACATTATGTGATGTATTGGATAGGCCTAAGTGGCATTTAATTTTATAATATATTAATTATTTGTAATATTTTATTATGGAAGCCCCATGGTCCCAAGTTAATGTTGTTATGGTTAAACCCTATTTATGACTTGTAATTAGCCTCAAGCCTTTTTGTTATGTCAAGTTAATTTATACTTTATGATGTAATTAGGGTTTTGGTATTCCTATAAATACTCCCTAACACTCATATAATTATTAGAGTGTTGTGCAATATTATCTATGAATAGTGATAATTTTATGGTGCCTATAGGCACCCACCAAATTCTTTTTTGTTCTATGTATAATATTTGAGTGCATGGTTTGTTTCAATTTGATTTTGGAAAATATTATGAGTTCCAACATGGTATTAGATAAGGAATGGAGTAGCCTCAATTGGTCATGAAAGAAAGATCTTTAAATATTTTATTTGTTATTTCAATTTCAAGAATGAACTTTCTATCCTTTTTTTGTCTTTTCAAAAGTTATTGGCTTAAAAAATCCTCCACTCCCCTGAAAAACATCCAAGAAATTGAACCTTAGTTTTTTGTTGTGAAAACAATTTTTATAATTGGAGATCCAACAAAGAAGAGACACTCCATTATCCAATACGATCATGCACCAATTTTTAAATTCAAACAGATATTTTTTCCTACCTAATCTTGATGTCCTTTGTAGAAGAGGGGCATGATCCTTTTTTTCTATAGAGGAGGGACATGCCAAATACCGTCTATGGATGCCACCATGGTAGCTATAGAAGGAAGGAATAAGGCATTTATATCTCTACATTTTGAGTTTAAATCATGCACCCTCGACTACCTTGGAGGAAGTAATCATTGACTTGCTTAGAAATCATGCAACAATAGGATTTTTTTATCACTTCACTTTTGGCCTAAAGCCACGAATGATGTGGTAGTTCATGTGTTGCATTGGGGGAAACATGACACAGGTTCAATTCATTTCCCTACCTTTTACTTGTTGGATATGAGCTCATGCTCTTCTATGGGAGGTGGCAACTCACCATCGCCTAAAGCCACATAGGCAGACCAATTAGTGAAGCCATTTTTAGAGGGGAATATTATGTGTTCAATTGTTGCACCTTTGCCTTTTACAAGGTAATGAGAAGAATGTAGGTAGTCCAAAACTAACAATTTACCCCTCTTCATGCATCATGCACTATGGAATGTTGGTTAGAGAATATGTCTCATCATGAAGGAGACTCAATTTGAAGCCTCACTAAGAGAATTCAACAATTTTTGCTCACAAGGCATAATTTTTATTGACTCCATTACCAACATGTACCCTATTAATGCCACAATGTTTTTTTTGTATGTACTTAAATATCTATATTCAATCAAAAACAATTGTGTGTCATAGTCAAAGTGGTTCAAGGTGTTAAGGCATAGAATAATCAGTGTATAACTTGATCTAATCATGGATCACCAAGTGGCAATAGGCGGTTGGTTCTCTTTTTTCTAAGGTTTGGAGAATTAATTCTTATTTTTTTAGGTCCATTAGGGAAAATATTCTATAGGTCATATCTTCTACATACAAAGTGTTTTGAGCCATTTTTTTCAAATTGCATGATTTTTCAAGCTCTATGCATTAGTGAAATTAGTCTATGGACCTCTTTTAGTTTTTAAGGGTATATTATATGGAATAGACTTCAAGCTCTATTACCCTAATTTGAAGGGTAAATTTTACTTTTTTAATGTAATCAAAATATCTGGCCTAACTTCTAGGATATTTACATAGATTTGTGATAGTTGTAGTAGATTTTAAATCTTTTGGTGGCTTGTAGAAAAATGATTCAAGATGTGCTTTAGTCAATCCATTTTCCTCCTTTGGGTAATTAATTTAGCTTATCCATGAAGATATAATATTTCATGATCTATTCCTTCTATTCTTTGTCTATGTACTTTAGGAAGTTTTTCACAACTCTTATTTTAAGTAGGTTCATGTAAAGCCTCTTTTTGTGATTGAAATAAAGTGTCCCATCGGCAAGAGAAAATATTATAATAGGGTAATGCATGTTTTGAATGAGAAAGTTATACCTTCAAGACATACCTTATGTGATAATGAAAGAGATTATCTTTAAAGGAGGTGGTTATTTTGACTTATTTTCTTTATTTGATGTCCTAGTAGAAGTGTTTTGTGGTTGTGTATAATAGTGTCTAATAATGATAGTGGTGACTATGGTCTAGCCTAAGGAGACTCTTGTGTAGGAAACATTTTTGTAGTAGTAGATTTTAGATGATGGTGAGTATCCAGATGAGTCTACCTCAAGATGTGGTCCACTAGAAGATCCATTATGGGGGGGTTATATTATTGTTACTAATGTCTCCTCTTCTTGGCCCCTTAGTTTAGATTATAGGGAGTGTTGAATTTATTATCTAATTTATGGCCAAGAGATGACATTGTGCGATGCATTGGATAGGCCTAAGTGGCATTTCATTGTATAACGTATTAATTATTTGTAATATTTTATTATGTAAGTTGTATGGACCCAGGTTAACCTTGTTATAGCTAAACCCTTTTTATGACTTGTGATTAACCTAAATCCTTCGTGTTATGTTGGCTTAGGTTAAACTTTATGATGTAATTAGGGTTTTGGTGTTCCTATAAGAGTCCCCCTCACACTCCTTATTTTATTATCGAAGTTTTGTGCAATATTATCTATGGATAGTGATTATTTGTGGTGATTATAAGCAACTTTTCTCAAGGCTACATGCATTCAAAATCCTATGAAGCAGCAACATGATTTACATTGCTCAAATGACACTTTGAAGTTGGTGATATAATATTTTAAAGGCTTCAACATTATAAGCAATTTTTCTCAAGGCTCCATGCATCCAAATTATATGGTCCTTATAAGGTGTTTTTCTAGATTAGGAAAGTGGCAAATCAATTAGAGCTCCCACATACCTTCAAAAAGATGCAGTTCCAGATAGCAATTTTAGAATTCGATGAAGAAGGTCATGTTGAATTGAATTCAAGGATCTTATTGGAATCATATATGTATAATATACATTATCAACATGTGCAAGAGCTACCCATCAAGTGGTAGGATCTTCCTAACAAATACATGATGTGGAAAGTAGTGACTATTCTCAATAAATTCCTAGCATTGGTGATAAATGATTTTTAAGGGGGGAGGCCATGTAATGGCCCCAATGTAGTTGTGCCAATTATATTTACTTGATTAGTCTAGGACCCTAGTTTAGGATGAGTCAACCCTTTAGCATTCGATTTAGGGCTAATTACTTTGATAGAATATAAATCAGAAGATACTTTGTCCTCTCTAAATGTTTAAGATATTTTTCACTCTCTAAATTGCTTGGATTTTTTTGAGAAATCAATATGAATTTATGATATTTATTGGATTTTTTGTTATGGATTATATGCATATATTTTATTGTAAATGTTCTAGCAAATATTGTAATATTTGTTATTTTCTTAAAGTTGTTTCATTTTTTTTTGCTTGAGAAAAAGGGGTTGTACTCGAGTTTCCCACCCTTGACAAATTATAACTCTCTCCTTTAGAGCTTGAGATTTTACAAACAGATTCAATACTCACTTTAATTGAGTTGCTAAAGCTAGATACCTACATATTTTTTCATAAAAAATCTAAATTCTTGATTTTCATTATATGGATCTTCTTTTATTTTCTTTGTAAATACAAATATTCTAGAATTCAATATCCTTCTTGATATTTTCTTGTAGCATATTTTACAATACCAAAACTCCACCTCTACTGTCTATGCACTACATCTTAGTAGAGTAATATTTTCAAAACTTTGTGTTATCATAATCCACTTTATCAACTTTGGACTGTTAGTTTATTTCTAAGTATAAGTGCAACCACAAGAAATTTAATAAATAGTTTGGCAAAAAAGTTGAAAGTTCATGATTAAATATTATCAAGGAATATATGCATAATAACTAATTTATAGGTCATTATATGTTATTTCCTTACATTTACTATAAATTCATAAGTTATTATTTTAAAATTCATGGGTTTAGATGATTTTAATTTATTCGAGGTTAATTACATTAGTCAAAACATATATAAACCACAGAGCTTGTTTTTTAAAATAGTTTAACATAATTCAAAAGTTGTTATTTGATAATAAATTACATATCACAAGAAATTATCAAATCAATATAATTATAAATAATAAATAATTATACAAATTATGAATGGTTATTATAGTTTCTAATTAATCATTATCTCTTAAAGAATACCAATTTTTTAGAACTTTATTGATATAAAAATTAATGCAGTTGAAATTATATTATCATAACATAATTCATATAAAAAATATAGCAAATTTTGTAAATTCATATATATCCTTATAATCCAATTGGATTATTTCTCTTAACGGTATATAATAGTCTTAATTGCCCTTGAAAGTGTAGTTATAACCAATATATATTTTTTATTAGATAAAAGAAGGGGTTTTGAAAGGACCCCCAAACCTTGTTACAAAATAAAATGAAAGAGCTCAAGGCACAACCCAATAGACTCTAACTCAAAGATCCAATCCAACTAGAAAAACAAACAACCATAACAAAACCATATAGATGCCCAAAACCACCATCAAACTAGAGAACCAAATCTTGCAGGGGAACAAAATAGGATCACCATCCTACACAGAGGGACCTAAGAAAACCCAAGAAGAAAAAATAGCTACACCTTGGGAGACAACTTCCTAGGGTTTCCTCCTTCCTTATGGAGGTTCTCAGAACACTGCGCTGATTTTGAGTCATGCTTTAGATCTACTCAATAAATGAGATAGCCACATGGACTGAACCTTTTAGGACCTGGTGCTTCTCACCTAGCTTACTAAGCAATGACATGAAATTGGAGGACTCAAGCTCTAGCATGGAAGAATCCTCATGAACTTCAGTCGACTCCATCGATAGTTTACCTTCTTTCTTTGTAGGATGCAGGTCCTCAAAATTTGACATCTCCATAGTAACAAGAGAGGATTTAGTATGGTAGACTTTGTGGATAGGTTTTTGGAAAAATTGACACACTCACCTTTGATTCCTCTAGGCGAAAAAGACACCCCACCCCACCCGAATTATTGACCCTTCCTTTGATTGGGATCAAGGGATACTTAAGGGCCTCTGAGTCAGACTCCAAGGAATTACTGGAAGAGGAGTTGGAGGTGATTAAGGGCAGATCAAATATTGGAGGAATCTTCTAGATTTCAATTTTTGATAGAGTCTCATCCACTGCCACCCCTTTGGCCTTAGCAACATGCTCAAAAATTGGTAGTGCTAGGCGCTGGTGAATGGGGTCTAACCCTTCACCAGGGCTATAGCCAATATAAATTTAGTAGTAACCATCTTGTATGAATTATAATTGAAGAGAAATTATACACAAAAGAATTATTTACAAATAAAAATATACCACATATAAAGTCTTTGTATATATAATAAAATATAAACTTTAAAATATTTGATGTGTATATATAATTTTATTAGTTATATGGAATTGAAATGGATTTCATATATATTGAAATAGGTTGCATTTGTATTATATTGTCATCATACAACATTTTTTATAATTATGCATGTATTGTTTGATAAGTTTTGAACTAGGCCTCTCTTTAAAAGTCAAAATATTTAATTGGTTAAAATTATGCTATTTGATTTGACATATATCTTATTATTTTTATAAAATAATAATATATTTTTTATACATCTCAAGTGGTCCTAATGCTTAATACTTTGAAACTTCAGAGAGGAGGTCCAAGGTTCAAATCCCATACAGATAGTGTTGTTTGATAATTCTACTTGCATGCCTTGTTTGAAAAGTTTCAAACTCATACCTTCTCCTTGAATGTTTAAATAATTTAATGGCTTAACTTATGCCATTTGATTTTATGTATATTATTATTATTTTTTTGAATAATACTTCTTATACACATCCGTCGTGGGGATTGAACCCGGGTCACATCACCGATAATGCAATTGGAATTCTTGTTGGTAAACCACACTCACGCTGATATATTATTAATTTTTTAAATTATATTAATATTTATATTTTTACAACTTGAGGGGGCTTAATGTTTAAGACTTTGAAAATTCAAATAAAAGGTCAAGGTTCAAATTCGACAAGGGTAAGATTGCTTTGATGATCAAATTTTATTTGGATAAACACATGTAGTAAAATATATCATTGTATATGGCCTATGACCTTATGGATGTTAAAATTTATTTTATTTTTATTTTTATTTTTATATTAAAAAATATATTTAAATATATTAAATAATATATAAAAATAATTATAATTTTAAATCAACATTAAATAAATATTTTAAGTGATACTTACAATTTAATAATTTATATTTTATAAAATAAATAGCTAGTAAATAAGCTATATGAAATAATAACATAAATATATCTTAAGGCTAAGATACATTTAAATTTAAATAAATATTTTAAGTGATACGTGATTTTTTTTTATTTGGTGGAAGAAGGGGTTTTGAAAGGATCCTTGAACCTTTTACAACAAAGAAGCAAAAGCTTCCAAGGAAGAACCAAGAGAAACCAACAAGGAGTGAACCCACCTAAGGGAGTCAAGAAACAAGCACAAACTTAAACTAAAAACTAGCAACTATTCTAAAAATAGTAGGGACCTCCCTTGTTCTAGCTCTAGGTTGTACACAAATTTAGCACCCCAAACTTGTAAAAAACTTCATCTGTTGTTTAAAGCTCCAGGAAACAAACTACATTAACAAAAATTGGGATTGGATCTCTTTCCCCTAGCAAAGGGTTGAGAAGGTTGACAATTTCCAACATCCATATTCAATAGAGACTGAGAGCCATTAGTGATATCTGACTCTATCCTTTTTCCTCGAAGCTTTAATTGATGGTCTTCCAACATTACGTTCTACCCCAACATCTACAAATCCCTTTTTAAGACTTCTTGGATTAGGACCAAGAAATCCCTTCTCCAAGAAGGGTTTCGAGGGACATTTATGACTTCTAATTTTAGGGCTCGAGGATCCTTTCTCTAGTTTTACCACCCTTTCCACAAGAGTGGATGATGGAGGATTTATTGAATTTGATGAAACATCCAGCCCAAGGAGATTGAGGCAATCAAAGGAGTTCTACAAAAGCAATGGGGTCAATAGAGAAGGGACACTTACCTATTCAAAGTGTTTTTGAATCTTGAATTCAAAAAATATGGAGGTACATCATGGTCTTCAACTAGGGGAGGCATCTCACCCTGAAGGGGAGGCACAACACGACCTTCAACTAGGGGTGGCTTCTCACTTTGAACAACCTTAGAGCTCATAATATCAACTTCCTCAACTTGCTGGAACTCAACAGGCTTAGATTCTTGGCTATCCGTCTTGGTCGCATTCTTTAGGGGCTTATCTTGGCTAGATTTACCTTGTGAATTTATCCTCTTTGAGGGTTCCTCTTGAGAATATTTACCCTTCGAGCTTGTCTATGTCCAAGAACTCAACATCGATTTCTTCAAGGGGCATTGACCCAAAATATGACCAATAGATTTGCAATTGGTACAAAAATTAGGGTGATTTTCATACACAATGGGCTAGGTCTGAGACCCTAAATGGGTTGGATCTAGGACCCTATGTTCGAAGTGAGCTTAATAAAGGATGGAATATTAGCTTTTAGATCCACATTTATGCATATTATTGCATAAATCATTCTCAATTTTGTTCTAGTTGCAACATCGATAGAAATAAGTTCACCCACCACCTTGGCTATACCACACAAAACATCAATGTGCCAATACAGAAAGGATAAGCTGATGAGTCTAACCCAGATAGGGGTCATACTGATTTTCTACGTATCAAGGAAAAAATATGACCTCCACTAACATAGGAAGAGGTCCCACTTCTCGAAGAACCATGAACCTCTATAGAGGACCTACCTAGAATCCTCTTCACAATTGAACTTGAACATGAAAAAATATTTGGGAAAAGCGATGATATCCAAGTGACCCTAAGGTTGCTATTTGGATAAAGCACACCTTATAACATCATCTAGATTAATCCAAAAACCCAAAAAATTGTCCACAAAATTGAAGACCCCATCCTCCATCGTGAGCTTAATTAGGCCCTTCAAAACACAGATGATGTCTTCAACTGGAGAAATATCAAAAACAACATTTGAAAAGCATAAACTTGTATGAGATGAAATTATTACTACAAACAAATATCCAACACCAGGATCAAATTACTTTTGTAGTGAAGCCTCCAGAGGGACCCCATTCATAGCATCATCTGGTAGGGAACCCAAACTCACCAAAGGGTCTACCTCTCCACTTAGCAAAAACACATGATTTTCCATAGGGTCGACAAGACCATCTTTTGATTCACCTTTTAATGCCACCTCCCCAAAATATTCATTCACCATCTTCTCACCCTCCTCGCTACCCTAGTCATCGATATTGCAATTGTAAAATACATCCCTGCTACCTTGCACACCATTCCTACTCAAACACAAGTTCAAAAAATCTTGAGTTCATCGATATTTGAAAGTCTTGATGTCTATCATTGAAAAGAGTTGGAAGTCCTGAGATGTAGTGGAAGACAAGGATGCACTATGGATTTTAGTGTTTAATAGTTGCCCCACTACAACAAACCCTATCTTTAGGGTGAATCATTACCACAATCTCATATTCAGCCCTGCGACAACACCCAACCCCTAGACTCATAGGGGGAATCACTTGATAGCCACCATAACCCCTAGATTCTATAGAAAATAAATTGCTCCCACTGCAAGTGATAGGTGAATTTCAATCATCCATATTTAGAAAATAAAGAGCCAACAAAAAAACCATGAGTCAATAATTACATGTATCTTGAGACCCAATTAAAGTATAATGATTTTGAAAATAATTAGAATACTTGGAGACCATATTTAATAAAACATTACCATAAGTAGGTATGAGGACTAATTGGAAATATTGATTGAACCAATAAAAATGAATTATTTTTCAAAATTTAGTCATTTTTTTAGATGGGTTTTATTTGTATTATATTATGATTATATAGTGGTATTGTAAAAGTTTTATAATTGTGCATGCATTTTTTTGACAAGATTTGAACCTCTATCTCTTCTTTAAAATTGAAAAGTTTAATCGATTAAATTAAATATCATTTAATAAAATTTATTTTAAATATTAAAAACACATTTTATTAAAATTTTAATTATTATGTACTTATTTGACAAGGCATGCTCTTACATAAATAATGGTTAAAAATTTAAAAATAATTGATGTAAAAAGGCATTATATTAAACAATTAGTAGAATACATGTTTACAAACAAAAAAAAAGGAGGCACACGCCACATGGCTAAATCCATCAACTAAAAAACCATCATTGTCAAAACAGAGAAAGAACCCAAGAAAACAATTAACAACTAATCAACATCGCCTTAAAGAACCTATGGACAAAAAAACTAACTGATTACATAATGATGAGACTCATTATGTGGGTTTAGCCACCCTTGGAACTAATTCCCACCCAATAGTAGCATCAATATACTTTGGCACTGAGTCCCTCGTCTCTCCAGAAGTACTAAGAACATCCTCCTAATCATAAGCAAATGGCTCTTAGCTAGCAGCAATCATCGAAGCTCCTAAATTGTCCCAAGCATCAATTTGAGGAGTTGGAGGGAGAGAGGAATAGTCAAGTATCCAATGCCATCTCTATAAGGACCTTGAGCTAGGATATGGGTGCAATTTAGGGGTAAGTGACACTATTGTCTAGATTTGGACCAGCTTTCAGGAGTATCCTTTAAGAAGAAACTTGATTGACTATGCATGGCACATTACCCCAATGATCGATAAGCTCCTGACGATGAATGAGCTTCATGACCACCTTATTGGCCTGAATTGTAATCTAAAATACATAAACAAAATAATATTAGACTTCTCAAAAGAAGAGATGTGCAAAGAGGAAGAACACTTACCAAAGATACAATCATTTCTAGCTCTCCATATGTTGAACATGGTCGCCATACAAAATAAGTGCCACACTTCAAAAAAAATATCTAGAAAGGGTAAGGGGTATCCCAAAATGATATCCTTCCACTTAAATGTGACGAATAAATAGGGTCTAAAAAAGGAAAAAATCCACTCCTAAAGGGAATGAGCATGAGCACAAACCCAAAAAATATGGACAAAGTCTTCAAATTGAATATAAAAAGGGCAAGAAGGGTTAGGGATGCCTAAATGTTGGATATGCTCCCCAACAGGAAGCCCTTGGTGCAAAAGACTCCAGGAAAAATAGGAAAGTTTGGGCTCCAAGAAAGGAGCCCAAGCAGTCTAGAACCTACGCATCCAAATAGGCCGAGGGGAGGAGACCTTCCACCATTGATTGAGCTTATCAATCATGGGGAGGCAAGGAGAGATCCATCCATACCCCAATAGGGTCTTATAGTTTTTTAGTAGAGTATTTGGATACCACTTCAAGTACTTCCACCAAGGTGCCTGCAAAAGCACAATAAGCTTGTGAAACATGGAGTTAGGGAGAGTAGTCTTGAAAACCTCAAAATTATATCTATCAGAGTGACTAAGCCCAAATTTGGCTCTGAAGTCATCCCAAGAGATCCAATCCCTTATAGGATGAGAAAATAAATCAATGATGCATCACATACCTTTGTAAAAGAATCTAAGTGTGTGAACCCAGGGAACCTACACAAGCAGTAATCCCTAGTAGGTGATAACAAAAGACCACAAAATATTCATTTGGTTTATGGAGAGGCCATGCCAAAATCTCTATCCATTCCATATAATCCAAGGCTTAACACTCTCCTAGGCTTTCCAAATTCTCCTAATGATGAAGGATCCTAACACTTTGATAGACACAGAGGCAACAAGGAGGGAAGGGAACCCCATGCCCCTCCAACTCTTATGGCCAAAAGGGGAACCTTCAATAATACAATTTCGGATGAGAATCTTCCAGGCCTCATTACCCATGAGGGCTCTTATGATCCACATAGCACAAAGGGCCCAACCTTGATGCTATGTATTGTGAATGCCAATCCCACCATGGCTTTTGGGAATACATCAATACTCCTAGGCAAGATGGTGGAATCCCAAATAATTATTGGAAGAGGATAATAATATGCCTTGTAGAAGCTTATCATTATTCTTATAGTATTTTTTGGATGAGACCTAGTAGGAATAATAATAAACATGGGTGGTCGCAAGGACTTTTGTGCAAATTTAGAATTTACCAACAAGGGAGAGCTTCTTGGTGGACTAGTAGGTAAGTTTTTGTTCCACCTTGTTAATAACATACTTCCACAACTCTGGTGTTGAACTGTTAAAGGTAAAAGGAATACCTAAAAAATGAAATATTTCCTCCCTCTTGGATGATCTTCCACTGATATTGACTAAGCTAGTGGGGCATTAGGTTGAGAGATTACCTATAACATTGAGTCTTTCTCCATTGAATGGAGGATCTAGAAGCCAAAAAAAACTATCTAGGAAGGCAAGCACCTATTGAATGAAACTTTCTTCCTCTATAAGAGTGAGGAAAGAGTCATCATTAAAATAATGATTGATCAACTAAGTCTCACCTCTGGGGAGAGAAATTTCTTGAATAGACCCTTGAGCGGTGTGGTGAGCTAGTAAATAGTCAAAGCCTTCAACAGTGAGAACATAAAGGGATGGCGGCAATGGGTAGCCTTGTCTAATGGATTGAAAGAGCCTAATGGCTAAGGACTTGTATCTGTTAATGGATAAAATAGTCGAAGCCTCAACAAACAACATCTCTGTAGAACTAATGAAGCAAGGCCCAAAATCAAGATCTTTAAGCATGACTAGAATGAATGACCAATCGATCCTATCATAGGATTTATCAAAGTTAATTTTTATGAACAATGATCATTGGTTGGAATTGCTAGCCCATTTCATGCCTTCCTAGACAACAATAATATTGGCAAGGATGAACCTACCTTGAATGAAGCTAGTTTTATTTCAGCACATGATAATAGGAAGGAGATGGTAGATGCATAAATCTAGGGCTTTGGTAATGATATTATAGAAAATATTAAGAAGAGTAATAGGTCTCCAATTGGTGATGATTTTAGGATCACCAACCTTGGGGATAAATTTAATAATCCCTTGATTAATACTAGGGCCCAAAGAACCCTTAGAGAAGACCTCCTAATAAACTTTGAGAATATCAGGCCCAACAATGTCCCAAAGGGACTTGTAGAATTTATAGGAGAAGCCGTCAAGACCAGGGGACTTATCATCAACCATCTAAGAAATAGCTTCCTCCAGATCCTTCAAAGATAGGGCCTTTTCATAGGCAACTCTTTGAGACTCGGAAAGTCACTTTGGGATGACAAAAAAATAGGATTTAAGATCCTGATCATGTTGAGGGAAGCAAGCCTAAACCGCGAACACAATATGATAGTGTTATTCAAAATTGGAGAGAATACTAGGAAGCTTAGAAACACGCTCTCCATTAATTTTAAGGGATTTAATGCCCAAAAATGGATTGTGAGGATGCAAGCACTGAGAGAAATCCTTGGTCACCTTGTATCCAAATTTGAGCTAGTGCAACCTTACCTTGATTTGTGTCCCTTGGCATCATAGTGGTTTGCCATTAGAAGATGGTGTTTGACCATAGTGAGGTGCCTTTGAAGCTCCTTATTGCAAGGATTGGACTAAATCTGAGTTGATACCACTTCCAATTATTGCTTAAGATAAGCATTGGAGCAATGACAAAGCTTATAAATCTTACACCCAAGTGAGCGTGGGAGGCTAGTAGTGTGTTGATAACAACATTTCACCAATCAATCTAGTATAAGGTCCCTTTTGGTCTAGGGACTAGGTTCCAAATTTTGATAACATAGTCCCTCAACATGGGGTGGTGCAGAATAGAGGTATTAAGGTAGAATTATGATCGAGAAAGATGAGGGGGGCATAAGAAACTAGGATGGAAAAGTAAATGGGAGAATGTTCAAACAAGCGAAGATCAGGGTGGATAGAGATAAAGGGATAAGAAGATGAAGGCCGCTCAAAGGAGAAAATATCAATATGAGAGCATGTCTCTATCCAATGTTTTTAGAAGATCCACCTTGTCATGCGAGAATTCGATCATATTGAAGTCCCTGTAGAGCAACTAGACAACAGGGGGAGAGAGAGCACCACCCACCACAAAAGTGCACAATGATCATTGGTATTGTTAGGTGCATAGATTTTGAGCACACCAAGAATATGATCATAAATCCCCATCACAACCCAGATGACATGATTAGAAGGGTCACAACCCTAAGAGATTAGTCTAGAATGATAAGGTTCTAAAAGGCATATGATTGCCCCTCCTTTAACTATGTCATGCATAGTGTGAAAGGTGTGGCCTCAAGGCTAGTGAAAGGAGAAAGTACTTGATAAAATAAAGTTAATGAATTTGACTTTCTGAAGGTAAAGAATATCAATACTACCAAATTTGATCTTGAAGTCATCTAGACCCTGTGCACAATGTACTTATGCATAGGATCTATCAAACCCCTGATATTCCAAGATATGAACTTCATGAGACATGATCGAGAAGCATATTTATTTTGATGACCTCAAATTCCTTGAAATCTGCCAAAGATTCAAAGGTGTTTGTGAGAAACCTATTATGGTTTTCACAAAAAAAATATGTATGTTATCGCTTCTCCATAGGGATGCCTAAGGCCTCCTTAATTGGACTATGAGAGCAATGAGGGTTTCATGAGGGAACTTCACTAGGAAAATTAGGTGGAGAGACAGGGCATCCGCTTGAGATAACGAACTTTGGCATAGTTGATGACTTAACCAACTGGGAGGCTTGAAGAGTAGGGAAAACTTTTTTGTTATTACTACTAGAGGTACCTACAAGAAGAGAAATAGAAGTTTCTTCTGTAGAGGCTGCATGAGAGCTTCTTAACTGAGAGTTTAGTTGAGACTCCTTTTTACCAGCTTCAACATAAGGTTTTGGTTGGTTTCCTTTACTGTTCTTCTTGGTAGCATATGTCCATTCCTCCCCTCCACTAGTGGGAGGGGTATATTTAACTATGGTTGAAGGCATTGACATCTCTATTGGATATCGATTTTTGAATTGACCCTCCATAAGAGAGTAGTATTTTATATTTTAAGTTGCAAATTGACATCGATAACAGGTATTGGAGAGATTTATATAAATCACCCATTTTTGGAAACAGGTTTCACCAAACTAAATATCAATTGAATCCTTAAGATCATTTGAGAGATCAATTTCAATGCAAATGCATTTGTATGGCCGCACAACGTAGAATTACTCCATGCACACAAAATTGTTTATGGGCATGACAATATGTGGCAAGAATGACCAAAGGGGTAAAGTGAGACCCAATAATTCCATCGAAATAGGGATACACAGGGAAACATCAACAAAAACTATAAAATTATAGTACCAGGGCTGAAGAATTAAAATGGTATTTCTAACATATCAAGGACCTTTGCTCATAACTGCAACGACATGTTGTGGTTTGACAAACAATGTCTTCAAAGAGCAAACATGTGGTAACAACATGTAATTTATTACATACTATAATTTTTTCTAGTGAAATAAAGGTTAAATAATCAAAACCACAAGATTGTTGTGACACCATTGTATTCTTGATCCCCAATGAGTGCACATCTCTATGAACTTCATTAGAGACCTTTCTAAATCAGAGGGTAAAACATTTTTTTTTTTTTTTTATGGATCACCTCTTCAAACATGCCCACTTCTATATCTTACATCACCCATTTATTGCTAGAAAGGTGGCCAAGATACTCCTAGAATCTATTTTAAAATTGCATGGTATGTACAAGTCTATTGTGACTCTATTTTCATTAGCAAATTTGGTAAGAATTTGTTCACCCTCAACAATACCCAAATTAACATGAGCTCCCCCTATAATCCTTATACTGGTAAACAAATAAAAATTGAGAACAAGGGCTTGGGCATATATTTGAGATGCTTTGCCTAAGATAATAAATGTCCATGGGTTAAATAGCTTCCTTAAGTAGAATGGTTTTCCACTGAGATATGCCTAGTTAAATCTTTGTGTGGTTAAAATCCCTCATGTTTGACAAATTGTCATCTAAGGCCCTCTCATGTTGCCCTCGTGGATACCTTCTTCCAATAATGACATCTTATTCTCCAACTTCTTAAGGACAATTTTAGTTAGGCTTAGAATCATATGAAGTAGCAACATGATTTGCTTTACCCAAATGACACTTTAAAGTTGGTGATGTAGTCTTTTAAAGGCTTCATTTTTTCTCAATACTACATGCATTCAAAAGCTTACATCTAAATTATATGGTATTTATAAGGTGTTTTTCCATATTAAGGATGTGTAAAGTAATTGGAGCTCCCAACTATAGTAAAAAAAATGTAGTCCTAGATAGCGATTTTAGAATTGGATGAAGGTGGTCATGTTGAATTGAAGTAAAATATCTAATTGGAGTCATGTGTGTATAATCTACATTATCGACATGTGCAAGAGCTACCCATCAAGTGGTAGGATATTCCTAATAAAGACACAATATGGAAACCAATGACTATTCTCTAGAAATTCCTAGCATTGATGATAAATTGTTCTTAAGGGGGGAAGCCATGTAATATTCCCAATGTAGCTATGTAAACCTATCTTTACTTGATTAGTCTAGGTCCCTAGTTTACGATGAGTGAGAATTAGGGTTATGGTTATTTTGATAGAATATAATTTAGAAGAGGTGTTGTAATTGGATCATAAAATCATAATTCTAACTTCATTCACCTTTTGTGTACATAAAATACTTCACCCTCTCTAAGTGTTTAAGAGATTTTTCCCTCTCTAAATTTACTTGTATTGGTTTTTGAGACATCAATATGAATCTATGATATTTATTGGATTTTTTGTCATATGCATATATTTTTATTGTAAATCTTCTAGTAAATATTGATATTTTCTTAAAGTTGTTTCATTTTTTTGCTTGAGAAAAAGAGGTGTACTCGAGTTCCCCACCCTTGAAAAGTCACCTCTATCTCCTTTAGAGCTTGAGTGTTTACAAATAGATTCAATACTCGTCTCAATTGAGTTGCTATAGCTAGATACCTACATCGTTTTCATAAGAAGTATGGATTCTTTATTTTTATTATATGAATCTTCTTCAATTTTTTTTATAAATACAAATATTCTACAATTCAACATCCTTCTTCTTGACATTTTCCTGCAGCCTTCTTCATAATACCAAAATTCCACCTCTATTGTCTACACTTTGCATCTTAGTAGAGTAACATTTTTAAAACTTTATGTTTTCATATTCCCCTTTACCAACTCTGGATTGTTAGTTTCCTTCCTAAAACATAAGTTCAACCACAATATCTATAATAAATAATTTAGCAGACTCAAAAATTGAAAGTTCATGATTAAATCTTATCAAAGAATATATACATAATAACTAAACTATGGATCATTATACAACTAAACTATGGATCATTATACGTTGTTTCATTAAGTTCACTGTAAATTCCTAAGTTATTATTTTAAAATTCATGGAACTAGTTGGTTTTAATTTATTTGAGGTTGAATTCATTACTATATATATATATATATATATATATATATATATATATATATATATATATATATATATATATATCATAGAGCTTGTTTTTAAAATAGTATAATCTAATTTAAAAATTCTTATTTAATAATAAATAACATACCATATAAAATTATCAAATCAATATAATTATAAATAATAAATAAATATACAAATTATGAATGGTTATTATAGTTTCTCAAGAGCACCAATGTTTTTATAGAACTATACTAATATAAAAAAATAATGTACTTGAAAGTATAGTATCATAACATTTTTTTTGTTTGATAGGAGAGTTGGTTACAACCACACTATTTTTAGTACGTGGAAAGTGTTTGGGTTCAAACCACATGGGTTACATCCACCAAACCTATTACACTTCGTTGTTTTATAGCTCGATGTGAAATATACCATCAAGTGCTCGGGATTTGTACCTTCATCGTCAATCTGGTACACACTTAGAGGATTTAGATTAGACTACTATCTTTGCAACAGGCTTCCCCCAAGGTTTGAACCTGGGTCTCTTCTTGGTAAATGCCCATCCAGACTAACACTTACCAATCCACCTAGCTCTTGGAGATAGTATCATAAATATTAAAAATATAACAACTTTTGTAAATCCTTATATATGCTTATAATATAATTATATTATTTCTCTTAATGGTATATAATAGTCTTAATTTTCACATTATTCTTCTTGCTCCTTGAAAGTGTAGTTATAACCAGTATACAAAATAGTAGTAACCATCTTGTATGAATTATATTTGAAGAGAAATTATAGACAAAAGAATTATTTGCAAAGCCTTCACATATATAATAGAATATAAAATTTAAAGTGTTTGATGTGTATATATAATATTTATTAGTTATATAGAATTCAAATGGGTTTTATCTGTATTAAAATAAGTTTCATTTGTATTATATTGTCATCATTTGTAATATTTTTTATAACTATACAGGTTGTTCGACACGTTTTGAACCAAGTTTCTTCCTTAAAAATCAAAATATTTAATTGGTTAAGATTATTTCACTTGATTTAATGTCCATCTTATTATTTTTAAGAAATAATAATATTTTTCTTTTTACAACTCAAGTGGTCCTAATGCTTAAGCCTTTGAAACTTCATATAAAAGGTCCAAGGTTCAAATCCCATAGGGGTAGTATTGTTTGACAATTTGGCATGCATGTCTTGTTTAACAAGTTTTGAACTTGGACCTTTTATTTGAAAGTCTAAATATTTAATGGTTTAACTCATACTATTTAATTTTATGTATATATTAATTTTTAATAGATAATAATATATATTTTTTATAACTCAAGTGGGCTTAATGGTTAAGACTTTGGAAATTCAATTAAAACTTCCAAAGTTCGAATTTGATAGGGGTAGGATCAACCATGCTTAGATGATCATAGTTTGTGTGGATAAACACATGTAATAAAACATATCATGGTATATGACCTATCATCTTCTCGATGTTCAAATCTACTTTACTTTTAATTTTTAATATCATAAAAAGAAAAAAATTAAATATGTCAAATAGTAAATAAAAATTAATTATTATATTAAATAAACATTAAATAAATATTTTAAGTAATACTTAAAATTTAATAATAATAAGACCCATGAGGGATATCATAGTGGTAAGTCCTTGGGTTTTCATTTAGGGGATTCAAGTTTAAACCCCAGTAAGAGAGACTGGGACCCCTCATAAAACTTATGTAAATTCAATTTTTAGAGGAAGTGTAAGCCGAATTTTAGTCATGGTGAAATATTGAAAGGTTTATTTGAAGTGCATCAATGCTTCAAACGGTTACCACGAATGCACGAAACATTATTTTCAAAAAATTGTTAAAAAAAATGAATGCTGAGAAAAAGAAACGATGAGGGCAATTGTGAGCTAGGAAGGAGTGCAAGTTGGCAGTGAGTGCAAGGCAAACGAGAGTGCAAGCCAAGAGGGAGTGTAAATCAAGAGCGAGCCCCATTAGCTAGTATCAAAGGAAATTCATATTCGAAAGCCTTAATGGAAAGTTAGGATGTCCCAGCTAGAAATCCAGATGCCTTAATTGGAAGTATGGATGCCTAAGTTGGAGATAAGTAGAAGATCGAATACATGGTAAGTTTGATCCATGTAGCAAATGTTACGCCAAAAGTGAGTATAAGGATGAGATGATTGAGCATGATATGATGGTTCTTAAAAGTAGAGGGTTAATATGTAAGTTTCATAGATCATGGCTAGAGTTTTTGGAGATTCAAAATTGGATCAAGTGGAAGTGGAGATTGAATTCAAATTACTTTGACTTTTCTTTCTAAAGGTTTTTTCCTCATTATATTTTCTAGTTTAAAAATTAAGGATGAAATAATGTTTGGTGATCCATGGTTTAGGGGAAGAGATATACTTTATTTGATATCATGAAATTAATTTTTTTCTATTGAGATAGAAACTATTAAGAAGCTTCTAGTGTGGGTTAGGTTTTTTGGACTTCCATATTAACTTATAAATAATGATGTTTTGAAGAATATTGAAAATACCCTAGGGGAATTCATCAAGGAAGGACTAACTACTAAGGAGCAAAAGCATGCTAGATACTTTAATATGTGTTTCTATGGATATTTTAAAACCTTTTCCACAATCCATTAATTATAAAATATTAATCAAGAGAATTGGGTCAACAAGTAGATTATGGAAATATTGCATTTCGTTGCCACAATTTTTATGAGATTGGATATATGGGAAGAGTTTACAAATTAAAAGCTATGAAGAAAGAGACTAAAAATTATATCCATGAGATAAAATTCAAGATAAAGCAATGAAATCATACAACAATAGAAGCTAGATCACATCAAGGATATTCCACTTGAAAGAAGAAACAAAGAAAACCTATCTACAATATCATTTGGTAAGTTTAGAAGGAATTAAAAGTGCGAAAGAAGTTGTGGAGAGAAATTCTAAAACAAAGATGACAAAAGAGGTCAATTTTATTCCAAATAAATCATCTCATTTTTCTCAAGTAGTATAGAATCCTTTCTAATAAAAGTAAAAGTGATGAAGATGTTATCCCTTACACTTTAATTTTTTAAGAGCAACACGAAAAAAAAATGAGGATGGAGAAAACCCATAACAATTTAGGATTTTTAGGGCAGAATAAGAAGGTAATTGCTATAGAAAATCATCCTTGCACCTTAAGGTTTTGAGGGCAACATAAAGAAGATTGTGCTTTTGAGGTTATTCCTTACACTTTATATCCTTTATAGCAAGCTAAACCTAAAGATGATAAATTTTAGTATGAGCAATGTGAGAAGATTAAAGAGATTGATAAAGATGAAAGTATTGTTGGGAATGAAAAAAAAAGGAAGATCCAAGAAGCAAAAACAAAGAAAACAAACCAGATGGATATTAACATGGGAAAACAAAAGCAAATACGACGAGTGTTAACAAGAAGTGTGACTAAACCCACAAATAAATAAAAATAACAAAGAAAACAATATCTTGGAATATTAGGGGAATGAATAAGAATTCTTAAAAAAGGTATTAAGAAATTGTGAGGTTGTTATTAGATATAGAAGTTGGGTAGCAAATATTTTAGCTATTTGTGGTGTTGAATTTTATTGTGATAAAATTTAAATTTTGGAAGGCAACTAAAATAAAAGGAATTGATTCTGAAAACTTAGCAATTTGAGAAAGATGGAGAATATCTTTGATAGAAAGAAAAAGTTGAATATGCTTTAATTAACCTGTCAGAATTGTAATGAGAGCAATGTAATGTTTGGTTTTTGTAATGGGAATGGTTCCCAATAGAAGCCACACATAGTGGATCCATACAACTTTGGTTTAAGTCACACTGGTTTACCATAATCCCTTTACTAAGATCTCTTATAAAAACTCGTGTAGATTTAAATTTTTGTCCTCGAGGGTTAGGTGGATTGGTAAGTGCTTGTTTAGCCAAGAACTTACCAAGAAGACACCTAGGTTCAAACCTCAAAGGAATCATGTTTGCAAAGGTAGTAGTATGATCTAAATCCTCTAAGTGTGTGCCAGATCCACGATGACGGTATGAATCCCGAGTGATCGGTGGTCCCCTTCACCCTAAGTCAACAATAACAAGGCAGAATAGGTTTGGTGGGAGCAGCCCCTGTGGTTTGAACCCTGCATAGTTACTAAAAATAGAACCCTGCACAGTTACTAAAAATAGTGTAGTTGTGACCAACTCTCCTATGTAACCAAAAAAATAAAATTACTTGAGACCAATTGAAAGTATAATGATGTTGAAAATCATTAGAAAATATGGAAAGCATCTTTAATAAAATATTAGCATAAGTAGGTATGAGGATTAATTTGAAATATAGGTTGACCCGTACAAGGGACATCTCAGAGGTATGTAGTTGGATTGTTATCCAAGTTACCCAAGTTTGGGAGGGAGGCTCCTATTGAGCCCCTAGGGAGTGTGGTTCTAGTTGTGCTACCTATTGTACTTTACCTTAAAATATATATGTTGGTTGAACCAATAAAAATGAAAATGAATTTTTTTAGACAGGCCTTATCTATATTATATTATAACTACATGGTGGTATTATTGAAACTTGATAATTGTACTAACATTTAAATCTCAATCTCCTCTTTAAAAATAATTTTTTTATAAATTGAATTAAAATATCACTTAATAAAATTTATTTTAAAATAAATATATAAATATATATAAGTAAATGCTATGCTTGGACCACTTTCGTCATGAAAACAACATATTACATTGTTCTCGTTACATATCCAACTTTATCTTTTTATAAAGATATTCTTCATTTACCCTTCTATCAAAGCTATTCTTCATCTTTCTCAACCTGTTGAATTTCCACAATCAGCTCTTTTTTTATATCAAATGTCTTCAAAAATTTAAATTATGTCAAGATGAAATTCAACCCTACAAATGGTTTAAAGGCTAAAATATTTACTCTCGAGCTTCTATATCCAAAAATATCTTATCTATAACCTCACAACTTCTATATCCAAAAATATCTTATCTATAACCTCACAATTTCTATATCCAAAAATATCTTGATCCTTTCATATTAAATGAAATTTGAAGAGGCTTAAAATTTGATGAACATTTGTTGTTTAGAAAATTACATTGATGGCTAGGGTTTGATGCAAGACTGGCTGTGCATTTTTCGTAAGGGTTTCAATGGGAAAATCCTGTCTGCTACATTAACACTGCCTTGAGGTGGTGTTAATTCACCCTTTTTAATGGTTGTCGCTCATGCACTCCATTTATTCTGAGTATGCTGGAGAGCTCAATGGTATCGGGGAAGCGTTCGTGCAAGTTCATTATGACAATGTATCACAAGGTAAAGGCCCTGTCCTTGAAGTTGTTATTCCTTTGCATGAATTCCATACAGTTTGTGAATGGTTTGAGAGTCATACCCTAGTGGGTTATTTTCTGGGTCGTATCCCATATGATACCCTTATTTGTTCATGGGTCCAGCAAGTTTGGGGCCCATATGGAGTCAAAGTGGAGAATGTACAAAACCTTACAAAAGGGCATTTCCTTTTTTGCTTTTCAGATCCAGCTTAAGCACAGAAGGTTCTGTCTAGGGGTCCATGGACTGTCTGTAATTCTCTGTTGATTTTGCAACCCTACTTTCAAAATTTCCAATTCAGTGATCAAGCTGCACTGGAATTCCCGGTGTGGTTTGAATTCCCTGGTCTTCATGTTCCTCTTTGGGGTTTTTTGCAGACTTTAGTTGCCCCCTTAGGTATGTTTGTTTGCCTTGAGCCAGAAATTTTTTTCTCCGCTCGACCCACTAGAAGGGTTTGTATCAAAGTCGACCTTACTAAGGATTTGCAAGAGTTTATTGATATTAAAATCGGGGACCAATCCATAAGGTAAAGAGTTACCTATATCAATTTACCCAATACCTGTTATCGGTGTCAATCTGTAGCTCACAAAATTTGGGAGTGCCCTTTAATGGAATGGAAATATAAGGCAAATTCGTCGCCCACTCATGCGGCTCCTACTAATGGCTCGCGGGGAAACACTGAAGAATGGACTACTGTCTCTAGCAAGAAATCTCATGGTACTAAGAAACAAAAATCTTTGATTTCTGCTGCACAACCTGCCCCTTCTCCTTCTCAAGACATGCAAGCTTCTGTTGAAGTTCATAATCCTGTTGATACGGCCCCTCCGGTTGTTGACATGCAATCCCCAGTTCCACCAGTGTCTCAACTTATTTGGTCGGGCCCTTCTTTGGCCTCAGTGGTGGTAGCTCTAGATAATTATTCAGTGGAGGAGGGTCGATCCTTGAAGATTCGTCGCTCTCGTAGCCCTATTCGGAATGATAAACGTCAAAAACTAAACAGTGATGCTTTCCATGTGACCTCCAACTATTTTGGCTCACTTATAGGTTTGGGTGATGCAGAGGATGTCATGGAGATCATGCATCCTGACAAATCCCAATGATTTTTTTATCATGGAATGTTCGAGGACTGATGGACCCAGTCAAAAAATATTTGGTTTGAAATGAGATGTCAAATGTTTCTTGAATGCATGGAAGCCTCGATATTTTATGTCTACAAGAAGTTAAGATTTCTTATTTCAATCTGCAGTGTACATGTGATTTTTTGTGGCCACGAAGTACCTCTTTTGCCACAAAGCATTCCCCGAGAAAAGGAGTCGTCACTATCCTTGGGCCTCGATTACAGAAGAATGTTGTGACTTGGGGTGTTGACCCATCCAATCAAGCTGTCTGGATTTTGCTCGAGATTTGTGGAAAACTGCTTTGGGTGGTTAATGTGTATGCCTCAAATGTCGCTTCTAACATATGCAAGTTGTGGAGATGGTTTGCCATGAATCTGCCATTTGCCACTTGGGTGCTCTATGGAGATTTTAATATGGTGGAGAAATCTTCTGATAAGGTCAGTCATGTCCCGATGCGGTGGTGTTTAGGTGAAATAGAAGCTTGGTTTTTTATGAAAAACAAGCTTCGCCTTTATGAACCTAATTCCTGCTTCTCGCCTTCTGACTTCCCGCAGGCTCTTTAGTACACCTGGTCCAATTTTTAGGCTGCTTCTTCTAGGGTTTTGGTAAGATTGGACAGAGCCATGATTTCTAAGTGTGACAACTTTTAGTTCTCTTGTATTTTGCCTTCTTCACCGTATGTGTTGACTTTGCCTGGTACTACACTGTCTGATCATTCACCTATTTTATTCTCGATGGCAATGTTAAAATTTCAACCTAGAGTGCATTCTTCACAGTTTTACCTAAATGTTTCTTTTTTGCATAGCTTTAGCATGAAAGCTCATATATGCCGCATTTGGAATTTGATTCCTAGACCTCATGGTATTTCTGGAAGGATTGAATGGTGGAATGCTACCATTCAACGAACCACTAAGGTGTTGCGAACTCTGGGTGTTGAAGTTGCAAAACGACGAAAACAGACTAAGTCTGCCTTGCAAAGTGAGCTATCCAAAGCCTGTCTCAGGCTTGAAGCCTCTCCTTTCAACTTTGTTGCTCAATCCCAAGTTTCTTCCGTTCGGCATGAGCTAAAAAAGGTTGATTTGTATGAAGCCAAGGGGGATCAATTACGTGCTCGAATGCATTGGCTCAAAGTGGGGGACAGAGTGACCAAAGAATTTTTTCAGCACCTCAGACCTCCTGCTCAACATTCTCAGTTTCAAGCCATTCAAGTTGATGGGCAGAGATTCACAGATCTTTCAGACATTGTCAAAGTATTTGTTTCACATTATCAAGGTGTTTTTTCTTCTCAACCCCTTGATGATGCTAGAAGGCAAGCTCTTGCTGATTGTACCGTTGTTGTCCCCAACAAGCTTTCTCCTGAGAAAATGTTATTTTGTGACACTCCTCTTTCTCGGAAGATCTAAAAACCGCCTTGTCACTTATGGCCAATGATAAGGCACCTGGGCTTGATGGCTTCCCATGTGAATTCTATAAAGAATTTTGGGATATGCTTGGTTCTGATCTCCACAAAGTTTATCTTGAAGCCCTGCAATGTGGTTCACTGGGTTCCATTATTAAGAAAGGCAATGTTAAATTTATTCCTAAGTCTAGAGATCCTGAGCTCATCACCAATTGGAGGCCGATCACCCTGCTTAATGTGAGCTACAAGATTATTGCTAAAGCCCTTGCGCTTAAGCTTAAATCTATTATGCCTTTGATTTTCAGACCTGAACAAATTGGCTTTGTTAAGGGAAGATACATTCTTGATAATGTTCTTACTGTTTGGGAAGGTATGGAGTGGGCAAGAAATTCTGAACAAGATGATTTATTCATTAAGATAGACTTTGAGAAAGCCTATGATAATATGGAGTGGTACTTCATAATCGCCATGCTTCGGGCTCTAGGTTTTGGGCCGTATTTGTGAGCACCATTCTTATGTTATTTCAAGATGCTTCAGCTATTCTTACCTTGAATAATAGTCAATATCAATCAATTTCTCTTGGTCGCTCCGTGAGACAGGGGTGCCCTCTTGCTCCATATATTTTCATTCTTGCTACGGAGGCTTTTGGCTATTTGTTGGCCCATAAGATGGATCAAGGATTAATCAAGGGTATTGCTCTCCCTAATTCTGAGCGTCAGTTGGTCAATGGTCATTTTGCAGATGATTCCTTCTTAACGTTTCAAGAAGATGAGCAATCCCTTCCCCGGCTATTAGTCGCTTAGAGGTGTTCTGTTTAGCCTCTGGTTCTTCTATACAATGGAAAAAAACATCCTATTTTCGGCAATCTCAATCTCAACTGCCACACTGGTTACATCAATTCCAATGGACTTGGATTCATCCAGGTGAGGTGTTTAAATTTATTGGAATTCCTTTTGCATTTCATGGTTCCTCTGCTCAATTGTGGTAGTATGTTATTGATAAAGTGGAAAAGAAGCTTTCTTACTGGACTAGTAAGAAAATTTCTCTGGTAAGAAAATTTCAGATTTGTTCTAAGGTTTTAGCCACTACCCATGTCTATTATTCATCTTGTTGGGTTCCATCCAAATCTTGTTATAAAAAATTGGATAAGCTTTTGAGAGACTTCTTGTGGGCCAAAGACTCTGTCAAGCAAGGTTTTCATTGGGTAGCCTGGGAAATTTGTTGTTTGCCCAAGGATTGTGGAGGCATGGGTTTGTTTGATTGTCACCGACAAGGTCTTGCCCTTTGTGCTAAATGGATCACCCAATATTTAATTGGGGATGAATCTTGGAAAGTGTTGGTCAGGTATTGCATTTCTTCAGGTTTACTTCAAGGGAAGAAAATTTGGAAACGGGTGGGATTGCAATCCATTCTTACTACCCCTATCCCTATTAAAGTTAAAGGTTCTTTTGTCATTCAAAGTATTTGGAAAGCCTGGGAGGCCTTCAAACCTTGACTTAGTTGGAAAGGGAGTTTTCGCAAAGCAGGTGCGTCTTTGTCTTCCATGAATATTTGGTGGTCTCATGTTATCACTTGGCAAGGTTCTCCCTTAGCTATGGTGCAGTGGGTCAGAGCGCAGAGGTTCTATAAGCGTGGTATTGCTTCCATTTTTTATTTCATCTCCAGACATGCCAGGTGTTGGATACCCTAGGAAAGTTTTCGTCAAATTCATAATTTAAATCATGGTGATAGAGACACTTATGAAGTGGTTATTGATAGTATTTCGTTTTCTATTTAGAGCAAACTACATAAGCATTTTCAAAAACCCTGGTGGTCAGATTGGTGTTGGCCTGGGGAACTTCTTGTTTTGCAATATAAAGCTCATCTTGGTTACAAATGGCTCACCCCACAAGTTCCAATGGTTGATAAGCTCACTTTGAGATGGAATTTAGTCTCTCTTCCCTCCCAATGGAATAAGAGGTTTCGGATTGCTTGGGCTACTTATATTGAACCTAAACAGAGTTTTTTTGCTTGGAGTCTATTACATCAAGGGTTACCTGTTGGCGATAGGCTCAAGCATCCGGGTGTTCATAATCTCATTTGCCCGGTTTGTGGACAAGCGAAAGAGTTACTTGCATGTTTTTTGGTCTTGTGATCGGGCTCAGTCAACTTGGGAGTGGCTTCTTGAAATTTTTAGACCTTTTATGCGGGAGGATTTTACTTGGGTGCATGCTATTTTGGATGACCCTATTGCTTTTTCCTTCAACTTGGATGTTGTTTGGAATATTTTTAGAATTGGTACCTTGTTTTATCTATGGAAGTCCCGAAATAGAGTTGTTTTTTCTCAGCAAGATGTCGGACATGTCTTCTCTGTTGCTGATAAATATGATACATTCTTTGATTGCTGGTTACAGATTCAAGTACAAGTTAAAAAAGTACAGGTGGAGCTGCAGTACTTGCGTACCCTCATGGATCATTGGAGGAATGCACCCTGCATTATGAGTCATGTGCACCTTCCTTCCCCTTCCAGGTGGTAGTAATTTCTCGGCTTCTTTCTTTTCGAATGCATATTTAATACTGTTTTGGTAGTTGTTATTGGCAGTTTGACACTCTTGTATACTCTTAACCACAATGGTTAATGTATTGGTTTACGGGGTGTGCTAATCCCACCCACCCTTTTTTGTATGATTAAACATTATTTTATTAATATAATGACTTTTTCATCTAAAAAAAATTGAACCTTAAAATTAATATAAATTGCATTAGCTATTGCTTGAGATAGTTAGTCTTTCATCATAGCAAAGTTCATATTTATATCTCATATCCATAACAACTAAAAATATATAAAAAATTATTTTATATATAAATAACAAAATCATGTCTATATAAAATAAGTTGTTTTAAAATATATATATAATTTTTAAGCAGATGTTGAAACTAAGGACACTGTAAGGTGGAAGGTTTAAAATATTTTTCCTCACAGTCCGTATACCACGGTTGTTTTTTTTTGCAGGCGGACTGCCTCTGGAAATTGTAAACATTGGTATTTGTTTTAATAGATGAAGCAGCACTCTACTCCCAAATGGCAACTCCCACACCTTTAAAAGCCCTCGAAGACAACACCGACTAAGTACTACGCAGTAGTCACCATGAAAAGCCCGCGGCACGGCAGAGACAACAATACGACATCCGCACAGGCCATGAAAAAGAGCGAGGCACGGCAGAGACAACAATACGACACCCGCACAGGCCATGAAAAAGAGCGAGGCACGGCAGAGAAGATTGAAAGTTAAGCAACTATGGTTCATTTGTTTGCCTGTGATGTCTAGTGTGGTAGAGATCGAAAGTGACGCATCATTAAAAGACTTCCAGTCATTGCCATTGGCATGGGTTGGTAGAGGAGGTCCAAGTCCAACTTGGATTGACGAGTAGAAAAGAGGGTACGAGAACAATACAGGATATTTATGGAGCCACATGCGCCGTCTATTCCATCGACGACAACAAGGACATTTATTTGGCTCTTCAAACAAAATTAATAGTGATAAGATATAATTTGCATGTGCGGTTGACAAATAATAAATTATTGGAATTGCTGAGTTGTTGGAATAATTATTGTAGTCAAGAGTATTGTTTTTTTTTTTAAATATATATAAATATTTTTTTAATAGTTTATATGTTGATAGTTATTTATTTTCTTCTTAAATATATATTTTAATCAAAAGTATTATTTGATGTGTTTGTACATGTTCAATTTAATTTGGTTTACATTAATCAAAACGAATTATCAAAGGATTTTTGTCTAATCGGCTCTTGTACTTTAAAAACACAATGTTCTACCATCAAGATTCTTGTATTCCAAAACATGGTATTAAAAAGTTGTTAGGAGTTATTTTAGTGGTATATGAGTTAAAGTGGATACAACTACTACTCACATGATTTAGGAGTTTATGTTAGCTAAGGTTAACTAATGTCCTTACATGGAAACTATCATTCACAAGGATCATAGGTCAAAGTTATTTAGGGGTGGTTGTTATCTTCATAAGGACATGAGTCTAAGTTAGTTGTTGTTCTCATATGGATAGTAATTATACCATATTCGATAATGCTTTTTTCTTAGATATTCATCACTCATAATGCAAACTCATCAAAGATTCAAATGTCATCAATGGTATTAGAGTAGATAGAAGGAAGAGCCATCTCTCCTTTTGAACTTGCTCTTATTTTGATCTAGAGAAGTTGTAAGGTACTTTGTTGAAAAGATCTCAAGGTATAGAATCCTACCAAGGACTACTGATGTAGAACCTCCAAGCAATGGTCTCAAGATAAAAATCTTGCCAAAGACCAATAGGTTGGAAATGAGATCACCAATCCCCTATAGAATTATTTGTTGAAGTTGTCCATTTTAAAATCTTGCACAAACAACATAACATCGTCACTCTATGAATCATTCCTTATAAGAAAGAAAAGCATTTGGAAAAGAATGAGGTGGAAATTATCTCTTCGTAAAGGGAAAAATCGATAGAGTGATTGTTATTAAGGAATTGTTGGAGCTCCTCCTCTACATTCAATTACAAAAAAAAAAATCACAAGCAGATTTGTTTTATTCTTTTTATAAAAACAAAAAATCCTTTTTTAATCGCTAGCCTAAATAACCCATCACTTTGGTAGATGTATTTATTCTTCTCCAATTCTAAGCATTTGGGTCGAGGGGCCACTTGGATGTTCGAGACCGATGTTGGAAGTCAATCTTGGAAAGAGGTAATGTGTACCGAAAAAGATCATTGTTACCCACAAAGGAGAACACAATTCAAGAAATGCACCAGATTGCAATCACCAAAGTAGTACCATACAAAAACTATAGGTATTAATAAATATTAAAAAGTGATATTTTTGGATCAAGCATCGGAGTTTAAATGCTCAAAATATTTGCATTGTGTCCCTTCGAAAATATCCTTGCAAAATACAATAAGAAATTAGAGGTACGAACTCATTTTTGGGGTCCTATTCTAGTTCACAAGATATATAATATTCTCCACTAAGACGTTCTCCAAAGGCATTAGACTAAGTAAAAGGAAATTACCTTCAATGTGTCATAGATAATCAACTTATTTTGTCATAATTCTAGATTGGGAGAAAATGATTGGTGAAACTATAGAAAAGTATTAAAATAGCATAAGAAAGTGATCATCTTGGAAGCATCGATCACCAACATCAAAATCCTTGTCGTTCGATGAAGACAAGTTGAACTTACTATATTTAAATATCTATCACATGCACACACCTCCCCAAAGTGATTAAGAACCAACTCACTACGAATGTAGACCTGAGAAGATTATAAAACCATACTCCGAGTAGATAACTCCAAGTGATTTCTATGTAAGAAAAGTGGCTAAAAAGACTTTTGTAGCTCTAAAAAAGCACTAGAAGGAGGATATATTATTGATCAAAATCAAAAAATCCTCAAGTAGCAAGTCACAACATTATTTAAAGTGAGTTGAGCTTCAAATCGTGTCCAATTACCTTTATAATTTATAAAACCCAAATATTTATGTCAAAGGATAAATTTATTGCCCAAAGAAAATTACAACCACCAGATATTGACATGTGTACATTTAGAAATAAAACAAATTTGCTCAACAAAATTCAACCTTTAATGTCTTTGGTCAAAGTTTGAAAGCACTTCTAATATCCCACATTGAGAGTGGGAAGACTAATTAAAGCTATTATATTATTAGTTTTTCCTTTGGCTAATTATAGGTGAAAGGAAATGTGCTTATAATATTTTAAGGGTATTGGAATATTCTCAAAGATTTCAATTGGAGAAATAAACTCCATCTATAATTTTATGCTTGACAAGACATTGATATCTTACAATTCAAGGCATCAATCAAGATATAAGTATAGGTTTATATATACTCATCGAAAATATTTTTTCAAAAATAATCCATTGGAATTGTAAATTTTCATCTTTGTGAAGGTTTAAAATGACTAGTGGTGAACCAGAGTTCATGTTGCTCGTATCTCAACTATTACAAGGAGATAACTATTCTTCTTGGAAGACCAAACTTAGAGTTCAACTAGAGTTTGAAGAATTTTGGTATGTTTATGAAGGAATCCACTACTAATACTAAAGAATATGAAGAAGAACAAATAAAGTTTGACAAAGCAGATAGAAAAGCCAAGGTTATCATCACGAATGAAGTCCATCTATACATTTTTATTTAACTATAGCTATAAATACATGGATAACCTTCAAATAATATTTGAAACAAAGAACAAGAACCGCATCTTGTTACTCCAAATCCAACTCCATTTCTTGAAGATAAAGAATGGAAAAACATCTAAGCTATTTTCGAGGCAAGTTTCTAAGCTACGAGCATCACTACAAGCCTTGGGAGAAACAATGTTAGATGATATATTAGTCCCCATTATTTTGAGATATCTCCCTTTACAAAATAATGTGTTCATGACAACTTTGAATGTTATAGAATAGACACCAGCATTTGAAAAATGGTGAATCTACTCCAAAAAGTAGAGATATCTCAACTAGCTCAAGATGAAGACCAAGTTCTTATTTCAAATCAAAGAGGAAAGCAACCATTTAGGAAAGACACAAGACCTCGCTTCCAACAAAAAAGGAATAATCCTTGCATGTAAAGGACGTGAATTTTATGGTAAAATGACCACACAATGAAGGAATGTTGGCATAATTCCTTCATAAATGTGTCTTCTTCTCAAGCAAATTCCTAGCAGAAGAAACTCAATGGATGAAAAATAGAAATCAATGAATCAATAACATAACATTGTTATAGAAGACAACAATTTTGGAGGTGAAGAAAAATATCACTCTAGAGAAGAGGAGCAAGTATTTATTGATCAACTAAGTAAATACAATTATGATTGGACATGTCTTTAACATGATGCTTATAATAATTTTTTTAAAAGGAAAAGGCAAGAGTCCATCATCTATACCTTCAATGGCATAGTAAAAACTCAATTATAAACAATAAGGTAAGGTTTGGCTAACTCTTGTCGGTGATGATCAAAACAATATCAGTACCATATCAAATTAGCATCAATTAATTGTCTCAAGTTACTCGAGAACCAACAAGAGAACAAGATAAATAAGTAAACTTAATTGGATAAATTTTAGGTCAAAGAGATATGTTCTAAATGTAATTCCTATTGATCTATAGATTTTAATCTAAATGATCTAGAAATGGAGGCCAACAAGAAGGACTAGGTGTAGACATGGAATTTTGACCCATGTAAAATTGCCCCTTATTCACCCACCTCGTTTTTGTGCCCCTGCATCTGCTTTTCAGCTCACATGTGTTCTTTGCTATTTTTAGCAAATTCGGTAGATTTATGCTGAATTTGCTAAAACAAGGTTGTCACCCTGTTTAGCATCTTTTTGGATTTGATCCAAATTAGGCCAACTATAATATTATGTGAATTCGGTAGAATTCTGCCAAATTCCCTTAGATTGGGAATTTTTCCAATTTGCCTTACTAGGCCCGATCTAATCCATCAAATCTCGCAACTCCTAGCCTAATATTGCACTGAAAAAGTTTTAAAATTGTGATTTACCTCCAAAAATAGGTTAATGGTGATTTGGTTAAAATTCTAAAATCAAGGAAAACTGCATTTTTGAATTGAAAGAACTTGTGATTTGACAAAATTTATTGCACATTGGACATCAAGAATAGTCTTTTGCAGGTCGAGGAATATTTTGGAACCCATATTGCAACAAAAGGACCTCCTTACATTCTCATCAACATAAGATCCAACAAATATGCTTTACCATTTCATCATTATCAACACAACGAGATCAGGTATATCACCATTGTAAGCAAATTTTCTCATTGCATTTTAGTATCGTGCATATCATTTTCATAGCATTTTCAATGAATTTGATAGAAAAGTGTCGAATCCGCTTTAAGGTCCCAAATTTGCATATATAAACGCTGGGAGAAAGCAATTGTTTCTATCTTTATCATTGCATCATACTCTCTGCATTTGGATCATCTTCATAGGCATCACATTTCTCATTTTACATTGTTCATCATTTCTTTTCAAATCATATATGTTTGCAATAAATCTAGAAAATCTATTATTTTGTTCAAGGTTTGCTAAAATAACCCAGGGGATCTGACTACCATGCCATCAAGATCTATTTGATAATGGCCTAAGCAGATCCCCAATCACTGATAGCTATTTCTAGTGTTCTATTTGACAGATTGTAAGTTTTTCATGAATTTGGAATATTTCTGCCGAATTCGCTTGCAGCTGTCAAATTTGTTGGAACCAACCTCAAACTTGCTTGGATCAACCTTTCGAGTGTAGGTAAGTGTTAGATCTAATCCATATTAGCTCTGTCTATATATTATCTATCCATTTCATGCTTTTTTATTCATAGATCATTTGAAAATATAAGAAAATACAAAAAAAGAAAAAGAATCTACAATGCATTTAGTTTATTTTAATTGTTCATTGTTTGTTGCTTTCAAGAAAATTAAATTGCATATAGTTTAGGTTTAGTTGCATTCTATCCTAAAATATAGGTGTTTTTTTATTAAATAATACATTAAACACTTCCCATTGCATAGACGTAGAAACCATCTTTAAATATTTCTTGGTGAACCCACCATAATTTGTCGACAATCACCAAAGAAGGTACGACACTAGTACCTCTCATATCGAGGTGTAGATCTCTTATTTTCCATCCCCCTTCTAGGCACGGATCCATTAGCCTGAAGGAAAGGGGTGCAAAAATTTTGGTCTACATTCTTTGGTGAACCCGACGTGAATCACCACCTTTTTTTTTTTGTTTTCTCAAAAAAAAAAACTAAACAAGACCATTAAAATTTGTGTTCTTAGATTAGAAAATATAAAAAGAAAATTTTAAATTTGATCGATTCACATTTTATTTTTATACACCATTCCCTAAAAAGAACAACATCCGACGCCTTATTCCGCAATCGAGTTTCGTGATAGGACACCACTTTAGTGGTGGGAAATTCGCATTAAAGGTCTTATGAGGTAAAGTTGGTCTAGACATAACGAGAATACATAGTGAAGGGGGTTAGCCATACCCATGAACCTTTGAAAAGGGATTATCCTTTCACCTATGCTTGAAAAACTAAAAACTTTTAATCAAGATTTAAAATTTAGCCGGTCCAACAACCATCATAGCTGTGGAATAGAGCACACATTTCTTTTCAAAGAAGTGTATCATTGACCATAGTGAACTAGGTGAGGACTGGTAGGACTTGGGCTCCATCACGGCTTGGATTTCATCACCAAGTGTCTGTATGTGGGCATCCAGGTGAAGGCCTTAATTCAAGATAAGACAACTATACCTCTCCAACTTCTTCCATAGTTTCAAAAGGGTTTTTATATGGCTTATTTATAGGTGTGATCAATAGAAGAGGAAAATTTTATTTTGTGTGTTATTTATTTCAAAAAATTAAAATTAAAAAAGAGAGTTAAATGAATTGTGGATAATTGCATTAGAGAATCTGCATTCATAGACCTTAGAAAAATATTTATAGAACAAGAAGTCAATCTTATTTTTAGATAAGATAGAGAATAGTGGGTTCATTTGTGGGATAACCTTTATCTCATTAGGAGAAGGTCAGAAGAGTTAAAAAAAATCAAGAGAATCAATATAGCTAAAGCTCTAGGTACAAATTACCATTCACCTTACTTTGATATCAAGAGAAGTTGTGAACGTTGGTTGGCGGATAAAAGAGCAAGTGTCCATTCAATGATATATCCTTGGGAAAGCTACTTTGAGGATTCCCTAACCATTCATAAGTTCTTGGTAGACATAGAAAGCAAAGAGGTGACCTTAGAACATAATAGGAGATACAACAAAGCACCTAGAGTTGTACTTTTCAGGGAATTCTGCCATGATTTACAATTTGAAAGCCCTACCACTATTCAAGGAATATTTTTTATTGTCCATTTAATTCATCTCTTGAGACAAGATTTTACATTCGAGGAAGAACACTATATGACTCTAGAATAGTTGGAACCAATTAATGATATTCATAAACTCTTCAAAGAAGATTGAGTGATACACTTAAGATTGTTGTAGAAGCTTTATGAAGAACTTAGTGAGAAGTTTTAATTAGCAAAAGAACAAAACAAAAAATATATATATATATAAATAAATAAATAAATCCTAAATTTAAAACAAAAATAAAACAATATATATATATAACCATGACCATGACTTTGAGAAATGGTAAGGAGATTGAAGGTCCCTCAGGAGATCAACTTGATAGTGAAAATCCTAATGAGGAAAACATTGAAATAGAAGAAGAAAACAAGGAACAAATTGAAGACAAATGGAACAAAGTGAACAACTTGAATGGGATGGACAATATCACTTTGAGCCTAGGATAGGTCCTAAGGGAGAAGTTCACTTTCAAACCATGGATCATTTTTGGGGCTTCGTGAGCAGTAATCATGCCCCTATTACTCATGCCTTCACAGAAGAAGATCGCCTCACAAGGGGTGAGACTTCAATTGAAACATATTTAGAGGAGGCTTTTGCGCCCCTCTTCATATCAATTTCCCTCTAAACTTATAGGAGCCACTTCGAATAGCTCCGTTCCACCTCATTACTTCACCCATGGTAGTTCTTCTCTTGGTACTACTCAATTTACTCAATCTCAAGATATTCACTCATAGATCAAGGCTCAGGAAGCACTACAACAAAAACCTATTTATGCTACTTCTACTACTATTAATGTCGAAGAAATACCACAAGTTTCCTCAACTAATAATAATTTATTTTCTCATCACTATCATAATATACGTACCCATCAATTCCATAACCCATATTCGTAAGCTTCCACCATTTTTCTTCCAGCTTTTTCTCAACCACTTCCTCCACCAACCTCCAATCTACATTCTTATATATCGATATCTTATTCACAACCTCCTCAATCAACTTCTCAACTAAATTCATATCCATATTCTTACCCACTCCCAAATTCTTCCATTAATATTACATATCCATATTCATTTCCCCATGCTTCTTTTTCTAATCCCATGCACAATAGTATTACTATACCAAATATGAATTCTCATCAAACTACACAATCCAACTACTATCCTCCTCATGGAAATATAGTAGCACCAAGTGTTCACAATGCACAAACACACCATTTGGAAAATATAGTAAAACAATTGGCATCATGATTGGATCATATAGACCCATATCATCCAACATACAGTTACAAAGAAATGTGTAACCAACCTTTAGACCCTCTAGTTGCCACCAAGCCATATCCCAAACATTTTCCAATGCCAGTCCTACCCATCTACAAAGGGACTGAAGATCCTATTGAACATCTTAGGATGTTCAAACAACATGTCATGACATTGCATATGATGACATGTTGTTATTGAAAATATTTCCTAAGAGTCTTGGGGGCATGGCCTTAGAGTGGTACTACCAATTACCAACACATTCCTTGAGGAACTTTGAAGAAACAACTGAATTGTTTGTGCATCAATTTGGGGCATACATTGAAAGACATGTAATAGTCAAAGATTTGTATAATCTCAAACAAGGCAAAGATGAGAGCTTTGCTGAATTTTTAGCAAGATGGAGGAAGATGGTAGGAAAGTTACATTTTTCCTTACCACCTAGGGAGATGTTAGACATCTTTATTGGAAACTTACAAGAACAACTCTCATACGAGTTGGCAACTGCCACTCTAACTTCCTTTGATCAAGCCATTGACTTGGCAAGGAGAGTAGAGGAAGCCCTCATTAGAAGAGGTCAATTGAAAAGAAAAGAAGAAGATAAGACCTCTAAAAACCAATACAAAAATAAGCATGTGGTGGGAGATGGGGTCACAGATAATAGGCCCCCTACAAATGTCAATGTTGCTAATATTGCAAAGAAATTTATATTGAAAGCACCACAAAAACCCCCACCATATAATTTCACAAAATTAAATCAACCATTGTCAATGGTATTGCCACAATTGTTGGAAAGAGGCTTGATAGAATTACCAAAAATTTGACAACCAGATACCACTCAAAACTGGTATAAACCTAACCAACATTGTGATTTTCATCGAGTTGATGGCCATTTGACAAATTCATGCAAGAGATTGAAGCATTTAGTGTAGGATTTAATTGATAATGGTAAGTTGGAGGTAGAAGGTTCTTCTCCAAACCCTAATCCTCCTACAAATACATAAACTCCTGCACAATAGGCATAAAATGTAAATCAAAATTTGGACATTTTCCAAAATCCACTACCCAACCATGGTAAAGAAGTAGTGAATCAAGTGGATTATAAAAATGTACCCCATCCAACACGCTACGTGGGTATGATTAGTAGCATTCCAATATCACAACCTTCACAAAATGCATTCATGCCTACACAATATTTTATTACAATCGAGAGATGTCAAGAGAAAGAATCTCAACCCTTATCTCTTGATTATTCAAAAAGTGAATCAGACTCTGAGATTGATATTAGTTCCCTTCACTCCAATAGTTCAGAGGATGAATCAGGACCTGTGATACCCATCACAAATTTGCTTGTTCCTGAGGAACCCTTTGTGAGATTCTTAACAACTTACCCATCTACACATCAAATGCTCCCCCTAGAGCAAGCAACAACTCATAGACCTCATCATTCAATCATCCCAACTTCTTCACCCATTATTATTCATCCTCTCCCACAATCACATCATAGAGTGGGCATGGTTGGAGCCACAACCAGACAACAAGCTCAAGCCCAAGCATCTCAACCTCAAACATCTTCATCTCAATCAAGTGACCCCATTCAACCACCTTTAATCTTGAAGGTGCCTCATAAAAGTAATAATGTAGTCAAACCTCAACAAAAAATACCTTTTGACATTAAAGAACAATTGGCTAATACAATGACAAAAATTTTGCTTCTAGAACTTCTTCAATCCTCCCCTATCCATAGGGAAGAGCTGATGAATTCCCTAAGCCAGATGATGGTGCCACAAGATATTAATCCTAATTATGTAATCAATGTTGTAGCCTCTCATGGAGTGGATTACATTGATTTCCATGATAAGGATATTCCTCCCCAAAGTCTACACAAAGATAATCCTCTTTACATAACAACATTAATTGGGGATGTTTGTGTTAAAAGGGTGTTGATAGACAATGGGTCATCCTTGAACATTTGCACTTATGAATTTTTCAAAAGGTTTGGATTCAAAAATGAGGACTTAAGAACAATAGATTTGATCATTAAAGCCTTCAATGATGAAACTCAAGAAGCTTGTGGTGTGATGTCCATCCCACTACAAGTTGGCCCTAGAATTTTAAACACATCTATTTATGTTGTACCTTGCCCAACATCATACAATATTCTTCTAGGGCATCCATGGATTAATGCAATGAGGGAAGTCCCCTCTACTTTACATCAATGTGTAAAATTTGAATTTAAAAATCAACTTGTCACCATCCATGGTGACCCTAGGCCTTTTGAGTTATGTGCGATGGTTGAGCCAGTCGATGTTCCTTTCTATCCCTCATTATCATCATCATCACCTCCTACTCATTGTCCACCTTCATCTACATCAAATCTACCCTCTTCATCTACCCCTTCTACATCTATTGATACACATACAATAGATCCCTCCACATCATATTCTCTCACAGATGAGGTGCTAACTGATTTATCCACCATACTATCACCATCTGAACATAAGGATTTTTCCATACAAGATTCTTTCATCTTGTCTCGGCTACCACCATATCCATGTACGATAGGATTACCCCGCAAGAAAGGAGATGTATACCATGTTGGTAGTTGTACATTCATTTCTGTTGGATATTCCATAGATGAGATTATCATTAGCAGAACAAACTTAATCTTTGATGAGAGTAGTTTTGCCCATTGCTATTTTTTAGATAGATATACAATTTCCAAGCAAATCATGTGTGGCATGGGTTATAGGGGTAAAGGCCTAGGTCACTTGGAAAATGGTATACGTGAACCTCTTGATGCTGAAGAATGGCCTGCATGATGTGGTATTGGCTACATCCCCATGAAATGCCAACCTTTCCCCTTCGATGACGATGATCATCTAATCACGTATGATGAATATTTAGAGAATCAACAATACCTGAAATGGATCAAAAAGGATGAAGGACCTCCTTTTTCCTCCAATAATTACTGCAATATGCTTTTAGTGATTCATCCCAAAATGATTGCCACTCCAGATGAATGTGTGGAAGGAGATGTCTTTTATGACATCGCACATGATGAGATCATGCGAAATGGTTTCTTCTTCGATGGATCCATCCCATGTATAGCACACATTCAAATGTCAACTACGTAGGATGAATTAGCAAATTTATCCTTAGAAGAACTTCAAGAAATGGGTGTTTCACCCACTCCTCCCAATTTTGAAAGGGATTTAAACATTGTGATAGAGGACATTTTGAATATTAACATTGGCACTAAAGCCAATCCTCGCATGGTTAAAATAGGAGCTACTTTGAGTGAAGAAAAACAAGCTAAATATATGAGCCTCCTCATAGAATATCCTGATGTCTTTGCATGGACTTATGTGGATATGCCTAGCTTAGATCCATCCGTAGTCATGCATCATTTAGTGGTTCATCCTGATGCCAAACTTGTGAAACAAAAACTTAGAAAAATGCACCCTAAAATCACCTTATTGGTCAAAGAAGAGCTTCAAAAGCTCTTAGATGTGGATTTCATCCAAGCCATCGATTATTCTGATTGGATATCCAATATTGTTCTAGTATCTAAAAAGGAGGCTAAGAAAATTAGGGTATGTACTGATTTTAGGGACATCAATGTCGCATGTCCCAAAGATGATTTTCCCCTTCCCAACATGGATCAAATTATCGATTTTATGATCGGAAGTGGGATGTTATCCCTTATGGATGGTTTCTCAAGATATAACCAAATCCGCATAGCACCAGAAGATCAACCTAAAACTGCTTTTATCACACCATGGGGAACTTTCTGTTGGAAAGTAATACCCTTTGGTTTGAAGAACGTAGGTGCAACCTATCAACGAGCCATGACCTATGTGTTCCATGATATGATGTATGAAATTTTGCATGATTACGTTGATGATATTATTGCACATTCTATTGATGAGGAAGACCACATTCCTGACCTTCGATGGATATTTGATAGACTTTACGAGTACAAAGTCCATCTAAATCTGGACAAGTGTGTTTTTGGAGTCAAATATGGAAAGTTGTTAGGGTTTATCATTTCCATGTGAGGAATAGAGATAGATCCAATTAAGATAGATGCCATTATAAATATGCCACCACCCAAGAATTTGATTGAGCTTCGTAGTTTACAAGGCAAACTCCAATCTATCCATCACTTCATTGACAAGTTAGCAGATAAATGCCAACATTTTCTTAAGCTTCTTAAGAAAGGTACCCCTTTTAATTGGGATGTTGAGTGTCAAGAATCTTTTGAAGCTCTTAAAAAGTACTTGCTTACACCACCTGTGCTTGTCCCTCCTAAACTAGAACAACCCTTTATCTTGTACATCTCTGCTTCGGAGCTCGCATTGGGGGCAATGCTCACCCAACATGATGAGGAAAAGAAAGAGTGAGCAATCTACTACATTAGTAGGACTTTAGTGAGTTATGAAACTCACTACACACCCCTAGAAAATCTCTACCTCATTGTTGTGTTCTCTATGCAAAAATTGTGCCACTACATGCTTAGTCAAAGAACGTTCATCATAGCAAAATTTGATCCACTACATTATTTGATGAGTAGACCTTACTTGTCAGGATGCACAACAAAATGGGTTCTCGCCTTAAGAAAATTTGATTTAACCTTTATTGGTCAAAAGTCTATCAAAGGTCAAGTTATAGCTGACCAACTTGTTGTTGCTCCCCTTGAGTCCACTCATCCTTTAATAATAGAATTCCTAGATGAATGTCTTAACTTAGAGGATGATCATCCAAACTCTTGGTCATTATTCTTTGATGGAGCCCACTGCATGAGTGGTGCAGGTGTAGGCATTATATTGGTGTCTCCACAAAAACAATTGATTCCCTTATCATTTAAGCTCCAATTTGCTTGCACAAATAACACAATAGAGTATGAGGCTTTAATCTTGGGTTTGCATGCAACTTTGGCCTTAAGGATTAAAGTTTTATCTATTTTTGGAGATTCACAACTTGTGGTAAATCAAATTAATAATATATACCAAACCCGAGATGAGAAACTCTATCCTTATAAGGAGTTTGTCCAAAAACTTATGTCTTTTTTTGAAAAGGTCACCATTGAAGCCATTCCCCATTCTAGCAATCATTCTACGGATGCTATGGTAGCAACTGCTTCCCTAATTCCCTTGGAGTTGGATGATGATCAGGCCACTATTATCATTCATCAACTCCAAGAGCCTGCCTCACTAGAATCTAGCCTAACACCTTTGGATGTCTTTGTGATTGGAGATGCATCATCAAAACCTTGGTATGCGGATATCCTCAATTTTCTCCAAAATGGCTCATTTCCAAATGGTTTAGATAGAAACCAGCGTAGACTCCTACGTAAAAGAGTTGTTCACTTTATCATCCTAGGAAATACCCTTTATAGGAGGTCTTTTGAAGGTATTCTTTTAAGATACCTCAATATAGAAGAGTCTCAAAGAGCACTTAGTGAAGTACATGATGGATCTTGTGGTGGTCACTTTAGTGGCAGTGCCATAGCCAAAAAGCTCTTACGGATGGGTTATTATTGGCCTTCCATGGAGAAGGATGCAAATGATTATGTGCATCGATGTGACAAGTGTCAATGACACACAAATCTTGTCCATGCTCCTGCTCAAAATCTTCAAGCCATTTCTTCCCCTTGGCCCTTTTCCAAATGGGGCCTCGATATCATTGGGAAGGTCAATCCAATTTCATCTGATGGCCACAAATTTATAATAACAACAATCAAATATTTTACAAAATGGGTAGAAGCCATGCCATTAGCTTCTTGTACAAGGGCCCAAGTCTCTAAATTCATTTTTAATCAAATTATATGTAGATTTGGGATCCCCTCTACACTTGTTTTAGACAATGGAACTTGTTTCAAAAATAAATATATAAAAAAGCTCTGCATAAAATATAAGATCCAACATAGATGGTCTACTCCCTATTATCCACAAGGCAATGGCCAAGTTGAAGCATCTAACAAAACTTTAATCAAAATCTTAAAGAGGTTGGTTAATAAGTCGGGTCGAGACTGGCACATTCAGTTATATCCAGCCTTATGGGCTTATAGGACCAGTGTACGAACCCCTATAGGTGCTTCCCCTTTTGTCTTGGTCTATGGCACCGAAGTCGTCTTCCCCTTTGAGCTTGAAGTACCTTCTTTAGGGCTTCTGCTTCAAGATGCCAAAGTAGGAGATGAGTATCGTGTTGGATGATTAAGTCAATTAGAATTACTAGATGAGAAGTGCATAAATGCCTTAGAGCATCTTCGCGCCTATCAAGAAAAACTTAAAAGATCATATTCAAAGAAAGTTCATAATAGGTCTTTCGAGGTTGGTGACCTTGTTCTTAAAGAAAATTAAAAAAACACTAATGCTCGAACAGATCTTAAAGGTAAATTTAAACCAAATTGGTTAGGACCATTCATCATAACTACTAAATTTGGATCAGGTGCATATCATTTGGCCACACTAGATGGAAAATATCTTAAGGAGCCAATGAACATAATGCATCTCAAGAAGTACTATGCATAAAATCATGTCTCACCATTGTACATAAACATCTTGCATTTTGTACATAAAGCATTTTGCATTTGTCATCTTACATATAGCCCATTCTATAACTTCACTTATCTTGCATAAATCATCTATCATGTAGATGCATTTTTTTTGCACCTCCCAAAGTTTATTTTAGTCCAATTGCATATGTAAAATGGTCACATCCAATTATTATGTTATTTAAATTTTAGATAGATGCTATCATGTTCATAGTCAATCTTGGTCTTTTTGAATGATTAAGAGTTTATCTCAAACCAATCACATGATTCATATTTTAATAAAATCTTGATTCTTGATATTGATTAAAAATCTCTCTTGAACCAAAGCACACTTCTTCACTAAGAAAAATTTTGAGTTTTGGGAATTGATTTTACCATTTTTGAACCAAACACATATCACACTTATTAATAAAATCTTGCATCAAGAGAAGGATGACACCTTGATTGGATTGAACCTTGAAGCGAAAAGGTCTTCTTGCTTGTCCCATTATGCACATAGTCCAAAAATAAATATAAATATACATCTTTACAAAACTTTACAAAAATGAAAAGAGTGGGTAGTAAGGATAGGATTACATTTCTCGTAAGATGGTTATGTAGTCTGAATCCCCAAAGCTCTACTTCTTTTCACAAAAACAATATCAAAATAATAAAATGAGTAGTAAGGATAGGATTACATTTCCAGTCAGATGGTTATGTAGTATGAATCCCCAAAGCTCTAACTCTTCAAATAAATACACAACAAATAATAATAAGTCTCCAGGTAGTAAGGATAGGGTAAAAATTCTCATCGAACTTGTTGAGAATTTGATTCCCCAAAGCTTGGAGACCCTAATAAAGGACTATGATGCATGGTGACACGTCTCTCTTGAAGAGACCTCTAACCACACATAAGGACAAGCTAGCCTCTTGGTTCCCTCCATGACTGGTTTAATCTCTATCTTACTCAATATTGGTAAATGAATCCATTTTGCACACACAATGGTTCTTAAATTGGCTTGCATCATTACCTTACTCAAAATTGGTAAATGAACTTCACAAGCACACACATTTGGTTCTTGATATATTTGCATCATAATCAAGTTCAAGATGGGAAAAGAACACATGAATCACACACTGGTTCTTGATAAACTTGATTTCATCTCAAAGATAACCAAGATTCTCCTTGAATTTTGATTGGCTAAAGTCACTATATCTTCATGGATCTGTATGACTATTAGCATAAGAAATTGAGGCTAAATCAATAATTAGTCTTGCATTTCATATCCACCACCTTAGTACAATGTATTCTTAGTCATTTGCTTCATCATATTGCATGATTGCTTGCCATACACAAATTTGCATTGTTCATACATAATTGCTTGGTCATGTAGTTGCATAAGGACTTTGCGATGATGGCATGAGATAACTCTAGTTAGGTTTCTTTCATATGCACTTTGTTTCACACTAGGAATCTTATGCCTAACTCAAATCCTCTATAACATCCTTCATGCTCAGTCACTCACATTATCCTTTACACCCTTAATTTTAAATCAAAATTAATTTTAAGGGGATACATTGTTCATCATCACCAATGTCATTTTGACCATTAAGTTCAACCACTTTTGGATCATACCCCTTCGATGTCAGCATAACTCACATTGGATCCACTTCATGACCACACGCGAGGGGTAACCTCCATTTAGGATCACACACAAGCACACATCCTCGAGGTCTATTGTTGAAAGATCACCATCATAAGGGTATATTCCCCAACACACTTTTCTACAAATATCAATTACATTACATCAAATCACATTCCATTCTCCTACAATCGTATCTTAACTAGCATGATAAAAAGTGCATTAGAAATCAAACATGACTATAAGCATCATTATGTAAGATCATCAAAAACAACAAAAATATTTTGCATTTGCATAACACATAAATAAACAAAAATACAATATAATATTATGTATAAAAGTACTTATACATAAAAAAAATACACTATGTAATTTATCAATATAATTTATTATTTTTTTACACAATTTTTTATTTAAAAACATAAATTAATTAATTATATTTAAATAAAATTATTATAAATTACATTGACTATTGCTTGCGAGATCGTTAGTCTTTCATGAAAGCAAAATTCATATTTATATCTCAGATCCATAACAACTAAAATTATATAAAAAATTATATATTTTATTATATTATATATAAAAAACAAAATCATGTTTATCTAATTTTTTTTTTTTGTTTGGTTATATAGGAGACTTGGTCACAACCACATGACTAGCACAGGGTTCAATTCACAAGGACTACTTCTATCAAATCTATTTCAGGGACTACTTTTATCAAATCTATTTCGCTTCGTTATAGAATTTATTTTTATTTTTTTGTTATATAGGAGACTTGGTCACAACCACATGACTAGCGCAGGTTCAAACCACAAGGTTTACTTCTATCAAATATATTCCAGGGATTACTTTCATCAAATCTATTTCGCTTCGTTATTGTTGATCCGGCATGAAGGGAACCATTGGTCGCTTGAGATTCGTACCGTCCTTTCAGGTCTAGCGCACTTAAAGAATTCAGATCAGACTACTACTTTTACAAACAAACTATTTTTTTTTTTTTTTTGGTTATATAGGAGACTTGGTTACAACCAAATGACTAGCGCAGGGTTCAAACCACATGGGTTACTTCTATCAAATCTATTCCAGTGACTACTTTCATCAAATTTATTTCACTTCGTTATTGTTAACCCGACATGAAAGGAACCACTGATCGCTTGAAATTCGCACCGTCATCTTAAATCTAATGCACACTTAAAAAATTCGGATCAAAACTACTTTTATAACTGCTTCGATTGGACTGCCTCTACGCAATGTACGCTGCGGAGGAGCTTGCGGTTTTGTTTGTGCTGACTTTTGACAGGTTTATCACCTATGTTATTCTGGTTATCTCCATTTTGTCTTGCCAATATTATCCTCTGAGCTCGTATAATATGGTTGTTTTTTTTTCAAAAGTGTGATATCAAAGTCAAGCTGTACGCCATGTTATAACTTAATTTTTTTATAAATGGGATAGGAAATATCAAACCTTATAGCACTCTACACTCTCCAATTGTACTAAAACTTTTTTATAAACTGGTAGAAAATAAATGTGGAACAAAATCCTGTTATAAAAATCTTACTATATGGATAGTCAATTTAATATTTTTTATTCGGATAAAAATAAATGTGGAACAAAATTTTATTATAAAAATTTTATTTTTTTTGTTTTTATACATAGAAGAATTCGTAACTACCTTTCCTATTTGAACAATTGGTCAAAGGTCAAGTCATTGCAACTACCTTTCCTGTTTGAACAACTGTTCAAGGGTCAAGTCGCATTACCTCCGATCGTAGCATCAACTCATAGTGCTACCACTTAACCCTTACCTCGCTTCGGTAAATACAATCCAGAGTGAGAGGGACCCTAGTGGCTCGAGGTTGGTCAAGGGTCAAGTCGCATTACCTCCTATCGTCAACTCATGGTGCTACCACTATAACCCTTACCTCGCCTTGGTAAACACAACCCGGAGTGAAAAAGACCCCCAATGGCTCGAGGTTGGTATCGTCGTCATCAAGCTAGAGCACACTCAGCGGACTCAGGTTAGACTCCTACCTTTGCCCTAGATTAGGCATGCTCGCAAGGTTTGAACTTAAGTCTTCTCCTGATAGGTGCCCACCTTCTTACCAGTCCACTAACCTTTATAAACTATACAAATCTTATTACATAAATAAATAATTTAATTTTTTTTAATAAAAAATTCTTTAATTTTTTTTAAATATTAGGTAAATTAAGCAGTGGCCATCTTGTCAAGTAGTTGGGATTAGAAAATAAGTTGAAGTGTAAGAAAGGAATAATTGAGTTGTTGGAATAATTATTGTATTGAAAAGTACTGATTATATATATATATATATAAATATTTTTTTAATAGTTTGTATGTTGATAGTTTTTTATTTTTTTTCAAATATATATTTTAAACAAAAGTATTATTTGATGTGTTTGCACATGTTCAATTTAAATTGGTTTATATTAATAGAAGCAAATTATCAAAGGATTTTTGTCTAATCAGGTTTTGTATTTTAAGAACACAATGTTCTACCATCAAGATTCTTGTGTTCCAATAATTTTTGCAATGGAACTTGGTATTAAAAAATTGTTAGGAGATATTATCATCATAGTATGAATTAAAGTGGATACAACTACCACTCACATGATCTAGGAGTTCATGTTAGTTAAGGTCAACTAATATCCTTACATGGAAACTACCATTCACAAGGACCATAGGTCAAAGTTATTTAGGGGTGGTTGTTATCTTCATAAGTACATGAGTCCAAGTTAGTTGTTGTCCTCACATGGATAGTAATTACACCATATTTGGTAATGTTTTTTACTTAAATATTTATCACTCATAATGCAAACTCATCAAAGCTTCAAATGTCATCAATGGTATTAGAGTAGGTAGAAGGAAGAGCCATCTCTCCTTCCAAACCTACTCTTGCTTTGATCTAAAGAAGTTGTAAAGGCATTTGGTTGAAAAAATCTTAAGGTATAGAACCCTACCAAGGACTGATGATGTAGAACCTCCAAGCAATGGTCTCAAGATAAAAATCTTGTCAAAGACCAATAGGTTGGAAATGAGATCACCAATCCCCTATAGAATTATTTGTTGAAGTTTGTCCATTTTAAAATCTTGCATAAACGACATAACATCATCACTATCTGAATCATTTCTTATAAGAAAGAAAATCATTTGGAAAAGAATGAGGTGGAAATTATCTATTCGTAAAGGGAAAAATCGATAGAGTGATTGTGAAGGTATTAAGGAATTGTTGGAGCTCCTCCTCTGTATTCAATTACAAAAAAAAAATCATAAACAGTTGCTTTATTCCTTCTATGAAATAAAACGTCATTTTTTTATCGCTAGCCTAGATAACCCATCACTTTGGCAGATGTATTTATTCTTCTCCAATTCTAAACATTTGGATCAATCGAGGGACCACTTGGATGTTCAAGACCGATGTTGGAATTCAATATTGGAAAGAGGTAATGTGTAGCTAAAAAAATTATTGTTACCCACAAAGGAGAACACAATTCAAGAAATGCACCAAATTGCAATCACCAAAGCAGTACCATACAAAAACTATAAGCATTAGTAAATATTAAAAAGTGATTTTTGAACCAAGCATCAGAGTTTAATTGATCAAAATATTTGTATTGTGTCCCTTTGGAAATATCCTTGCAAAATACACTAAGAAATTAGAGGTACGAACTCATTTTTTGGGTCCTATATCTAGTTCACAAGATATATAATATTCTTCACTAAGACGTTCTCCAAAGGCATTAGATTAAGTAAAAGGAAATTGTCTTCAATGTGTCGTAGATAATCAACTTATTTTGCCAAAATTCTAGGTTGGGAGAAGATGATTGGTGAAACTATAGGAAAGTATTAAAATAGCATAAGAAAGTGATCATCTTGGAAGCATTGATCACCAACATCAAATCCGTGTCGTTCGATGAAGATGACTTGAATATACTAAATTTAAATATCTATCACATGCACACACCTCCCCAAAGTGATTAAGAACTAACTCACTACGAATGTAGACTTGAGAAGATTATAAAACCATACTCTGAGTAGATAACTCCAAGTGATTTCTACGTAAGAAAAGTGGCTCAAAAGACTTTGTAGCTCTAAAAAAACACTAGAAGGAGGATATATTATTGATCAAAACCGAAAAATCCTCAAGTAGCAAGTCACAACATTATTTAAAGTGAGTTGAGCTTCAAATCGTGTCCAGTTACATTTAAAATTTTTTAAAACCCAAATATTTTTGTCAACGGACAAAGTTATTACCCAAAGAAAAGTACAACCACCAGATACTGACATGTGTACATTTAGAAATAAAACAAATTTGCTTGATAAAATCCAGCCTTTAACGTCTTTGGTCAAAGTTTGAAAGCACTTCTAATATCCCACATTGAGAGTGGGAAGACTAATTAAAGCTAATATATTATTGGTTTTTCCTTTGGCTAATTATAGGTGAAAGGAAAGGTGCTTATAATATTTTAAGGGCATTGGAATATTCTCAAAGATTTCAATTAGAGAAATAAACTCCATCTATAATTTTTTGCCCGACAAGACATTGATTTCTTACAATTCAAGGCATCAATCAAGATACAAGTATAGGCTTATATATACTCTTCGAAAATATTTTTGAAGAACAATCCATTGGAATTATTATTTTTCACTTTTGTGAAGGTTTAAAATGGCTAGTGGTGAACCAAAGTTCTTGTTGCTCGAATCTTAACTATTACAAGGAGATAACTATTATGCTTGGAAGACCAAACTTAGAGTTCTACTAGAGTTTGAAGAAGTTTGGGATGTTTATGAAGGATTCCACTACTAATCCTAAAGAATATGAAGAAGAGCAAATAAAGTTTGACAAAGTAGATAGAAAGGCCAGGGTGATCATCATGAATGAAGTCCATCTATACATTTGTGATTCAACTGTAGCTATGGAGACATGGAATAACCTTCAAATAATATTTGAAATAAAGAACAAGAACCACATCTTGTTCCTCCAAATCCAGCTCCATTGCTTGAAGACAAAGAATGGAGAAAAACTCAAGCTATTTTTTAGGTGAGTTGCTAAGCTACGAGCATAACTACAAGCCTAGGAAGAAACAATGTTAGATGATATATTAGTCCCCATTATTTTGAGATATCTCCCTTTACAATATAATGTGTTCATGGCAACTTTGAAAGTTATAGAATAGACACCAACATTTGAAAAATTGGTGAATCTACTTCAAAAATTAGAGATCTCTCAACTAGCTCAAGATGAAGACCAAGTTCTTATTTCAAATCAAAGAGGAAAAAAACCATTTAGTAGAGACACAAGACGTCACTTCCAAAAAAAAGGAACAATCCTTGCTTGTAAAGGATGTGTGAATTTTATGGCAAAAATTACCATACAGTGAAGAAATGTTGGTATAATCCCTACATAGATGTGTCTTCTTCTCAAGAAAATTCTAAGCAGAAGAAGCAACCCAGGAATTCCAACAAGAAGGACCAGGTGTAGACATACAATTTTGACCCATGTCAAAATTCCATAACCCCTTCAACCCATGTAAAATCACCCCTTGTCTACCCACCTCTTTTTTCCTGCCTCTGCAAAGATAGTCAAGCAACCAAATCTCATGAATTGCAATGCCTAGATATCATGAATATTCTTCATGAGTTTAAATTTGGACTAGAATTTACACATGATGCAAGTAAAGAAGTACCATGAATGGTGCTATAATGTAAAAATGAAACAATATCAAGAATGACACTAAAATAGGGGGTGATGCTAAACCAAGTAACAATGCCTAAATAGGGGAAGGTGCTAGATGGATAGAAAAAGGCACAAAAAGGTGCCAAAATAGTAGGAAGTAGAAATGGTGCTAGAGTAATAAGTAGCGCTAGAGGTGATGCAAGGCCAATAGGAGGAAGCACTAGAGACAATAGTATCAATCAAAAGGGTAGTAGTAGAATTAGTTGAATTAGAGCCATAGTATGTTAATAAAAAGATACAAATTGAACCCCTAGGAGAACTAAGGCTAGTTATAATTGTACCTTCAGGGATGGTAACACTTCATAAAAATAATGCTACACTTGATAAATGGATGAGGCAATGCCATTACCTAGAATAAAAGGTCAAGACCCTCAAATCCCTGAGGAGAAAAATAAAGACTAGACAAAATAATTGAATGGCCTTCAAAGTAAACTTTAGGATTCTTTCCATATTGTAGAATACATTCTCAAATGCTAGAGAACCAACCAGACTCTATAGTTTATTCCTATGGGAGCACTTTTATCATTTATAGGTAATGATTATTAGGTTTGGTATTAATTATAAGTTGTTTTTTGTTGCATAATTTTTTGATGATTTTTTGCATAAACCTATAGAGTGGAAAAAAATATTTTTTGAGTTTTATCTACATAAGTATGCATTGCCTAAGGATGTGTAGTTTCATCCTCATATTTATGTTGAACATATACAAGTATGAGCTTTTGTCTCCACTCTCTATAATCAAATCCATAGGCATGATAGAATATTATAATACATAGTTAGATAAAGGGAAGTTGGGCTATTATTATGGTTTGAGTAACCTAACACAACTACCCTCATTCATCAACATTATACTTTAATGGAGGATGCACATATCATAGGACAATATGGTATTCAAATGAATCAATTCCTATAGGAAGTTAGAGATTGCTATAACAATTATCTGTGTAGGGCTAAGTTAACATGTTGACATAGATGGGATGACTTATCAATGCAACTCAAAAAAAGGAGTCATTTTTTCCTTATGATTTAAGTTGATTCCGACAACAAGCACTAGTAATAATTGATATATTTTTAGTTCTTGACCATAACTATATAGGGTTTAGGTCTATAACACCCACTATCATCAACCTTGTACCTTAATTTAACTATGTTGAATATCGTGACGAAGATTAGTTCAGAGCATGGTTGACTAGACTCAAGTATTTTCAAGGATAGCACCTACAATCAACAAAATTTTAGGTAGAGTTAGATAAATAATTTGATATCAATCATTTATTGGAACAAGGTAATGCATGAGGAAATACCTCCAGATAATCTAGGGTGAGTGATAAGGCCTAAAATATCTCATTTTTGTGAACAAGTAACTCTTTTTTATCTTGTAGGTCAAAATGACTACATCAAGAGAAATTAGGGGATAAGCCTCTAAAAAAAATTTAAGTCTGAAGGTTAGACACGACATCACGATATGAGTTGGTATTGTGGTTGCAAAGACCTAAAAATGCTCAAAGGTAGGAAAGTGTCACAAAATCGTGACATGATTTGGTACTACAATAGCCAAGAATCGAAAAGGCTCGAAGACAGGAAAGTGTCATGAAATTACGACATGAGTCAGTGTCACAGTTTCCAAGACCTGAAGAACCCAAATATGGACAAGTATCATGAAATTATGACTTGTTTCCCTATCATGGCCACGAAGGTCAGAAGAATGACATTGAGTCTCCATCACAGATACCAAGTCCTAAGAAGCTGCAAGGTAGGAAAAAGGGTGCAACATCATGACATGTTCTAATTTCATGGTTGCAGAGATTAGAGAAGCCTAAAGATGAAAAAGAGATATGATATTGTGCATGTCTCTATGTCAAATCATCATAGGTTACAATAAATCAAAATCTCATGTGAATATTTTTAGTCTGCTATGGTCGTTACAATATCAATGGTGATAGGCATTTCCAAAGAATGAAGGATGGACCAGATTTCAAGCTCATCTCCACTACTTGTCCATGTGCATGAAGTATTTAACGGACAGTCAGAAGTTGAGTAATCTATTCCATTTTTGGACTAACAATGTTGCATGATGGATTTATCGACCCGATCACTTGATATATTGTTGTAACGACTTTGAATAAAGCTATTTTTGTATTTTGAATATTGAATCATAGAGGTATTATAAATAAGAGTTATGGCCTCTTATGTAAGGGTCGAGCTCTTAGGCATTTACAAGTTGCATGTGTAAATACTTTTGGAAGAAGCAATACAAAGGAAATCTTTGTTTGGCCTCTGGTTCAACATCTTGCAGAAAATGTATGTATGAATGGATGAATATTTCTATTTAGCTAGATGAATGTGCATGACATCAATTCTGATTTTTAGATTTTCTATGCATGTTTATTCTCTGGTTTTAGAACTTATAGTTTGTTAAACTAAATATTGACTAAGATTGTTCTGCATGAGATAAAAATTGGTTGGTCTATTAGGAGGTTTTAATGGTTGTTTCATTTCATGATCTTTATACATTTCTTATTGTTGTCTAATCTATACCATCTTAAGTTCTAGCTACTTTTATTCTCTTTTAGCACTCTTTTCCTCCCCCCATCATAGTTTTAGCTAGTTAGAACCTCATAGGAGCCAAAATTCTCTAGATATTGACCCAGTTAAGGCTTGTAGCTTGCCTAGTCATTCAATTTTGGCCAAGTCTTGGGCGTAATAATCAACCATAGGTAGATTTTAGACCAACAATTTTTGGCATGCCCGATGGGACCAAATCCCACTACTCACACAGGTTAGAGATTTGGTGTTTGTCTTTGCTCTATTTAAATCTAAATCACCTGGTGACTCCATTCAAAATATCAAACCCAAAAAAGCTTTATATCCACTTATTGTTTAGTCTTGAAATACATGATCACTAGATCAAAGGCTAAAAATTTAGAAGAACCCATAGAGTTTCTAGAGTTGCATCTTGGTAGCCTTAGAGTGCATCATGTTTTATCATCCAGATCTACCCTATCTTCCACTACCACCATAGGCTTTATCAACACTACCAATCCAACTCCCTCAACTTCTCTCATCATAGCCACTAGTGGATCTTCTAATACAACCAATCTTGCTCCTACAACTTATGTCAACACAGTAGCAACAATGGTTGTCAATCCAAACCAGAATGTTCAGCCCTACCCAACATGGAATCATTTAGGTCCCCTAAATATGGCTGTTCAGAATCTCATTCCCCTAGTAACTTTGAAGGCACTACCAATATATGATGGCATAGGCAAGACCGCTTATGAGCACTATCAGGATGTGGCATCATTGGTAGCCATACATAACATCACAGAGGAAAATGTGATGATAAGGTTATTAGTTATATCTTTAAGAGGAAATATGTTGTACTAGTACAAAACTCTCCCAGATCAAACCATAACCACATGGGTAGGGCTTGCAGGTAAACTTGTAGAAGATTTTAATGAGCAAGCAGATCCTTTCTCCTTGCTTACATAGTTTACTGTCATACAAAAACATCCCCAAGAAGAGATAGTTGATTTCAATATCAGATTCAGTCGTACATGGAGGAGAGTGCTTGATGGTCTCAGGACAACAAATGAGCAAGCCATGTATTATTATCTGAGGACCTTCAACTCAGATTTGGGCATGGCAATAAGACAGTCTCAGGTGTTCACCTTCCCATAAATTTTTTAGGAGGCCTTGAAGGTAAAAAATACCTTATTGCTATTGGAAGGTTACCACCTAAAATGATAATGCCTATATTTCCAAATTCTCTTAGGTCCCTAGTGCAAATGCATCATATCCTACTTCTACTCCTATGGTAGATCTCCCAAAATGGCCTAGAGTACCAACTATCCTAGCAATACAAGCTCCCCCTACATTTCTAGCTTTGCCTCTGTAGTACCTGCTTTACCAGTCCCTGATCCTCAACTTGCAGTTCTCCTAGAAATGCAGATGGCTATGAAAAACCTAACCAATGAAATCACTTCAATGAAGAGGCAGGAAGCTGAGAGAAATTTCTAGCCAAGGAGATTCCCACAGGTGGTAAAATATCAAGCTGCTTCAACTAGTAAATATCAAGAAAGATCAGGTACAATGTATGCAAATCAAGATAATGAAGCCTCCACATCCTCAATTGAGTCTGATTACTAGTGTTCCACATGTAATGATCCACATGGTGAGAGCTCTTGCATGATTCACCAACACCATGTACAGAAGGTAGCTATTGAAAAGGTAGAAAGAGCTCAGAAGGGATAGGTTAATATGATTAGAGAGATGGGCCATAATTTCATGATGCCATTTATAGAATAGGTTGCAATCCTAACTAGATCAGGGAAGAAGCCCCTTCAAGTGGATCCCAATGAGCTTAGTCCTCTAAAAGTACCTACAGGAACAAAAAATTAGGCTAAAAAGGGAAATTCTCATGATACTACATCTCAAAATCCAACCCAAAAATAAGGAGTAGAAACAAGCAGGAATGACACTCTATAGAAAGAAGTTGAGACCCAAGAACAAGCAAGGGATAAATTGAGATACCCCTCTTTAACCAAGCATCAAATAATAGAAGCAACCCAAGGGTATAGAAATAGATATGATCCACCTACAAAAGAGAAAGACAAGCAACCTGATACACCTATCTTCAACATAGTGGAGGAATTGAAAAAGACACCTTCAAAGGTAAGCATGTATGATGCATTATTGCTTCCAGGGCAAATTGATTTACTACAAGAGTCTCTCAAATCAATCAAAAATAAAGTCAAGCCTCATCCTCAGTTGAATCTAGCTCAAGCTAGTTCAATACCAGCCATAGGAAAGAATAGGCCTCCTCCATTCTATTTATCCCTACAAATGGAAGGATGGGTAGTACATAATTGCATGATAGATTCAGGTGCAACAACTATAGTGATGCCTAAAGTTGTATGTGATATTATGGGGATGGAATATACTAAAAGTAGCCCAGGAGTACTGTAGTTGGATGGCACTCCAGTCAAGATTATAGGAGTAATCAAAGATATTCCTATAGTATTGCATAGGATACCCTAGATCACAGTTATACAAGAAGTGGTTGTGGTAGACCTAGAGCCTTACTTTGGGATGTGTCTTTCAAGGGAGTTCATAGCCAAGATAGGAGGATATTTATCTCTTGATTACTCACACATGGAGATTCCATATAAAGGTAGAAGGATTAAGATATTCAATGAAAAACCTTCTTCCTTTCATATTGAGAAGATTGAAGAGGATAGCAAGCAGGCTAATAATGTGAATGTGATTACTAAAGAGATTGAGGGGCTAGATCTGATGGAAGAAGTTCTAGAAGAGCTCCAAAATGAGGACCAATTCTCTTTGAAATATTTTAATGCTATGATTGAGACAGGGATTGGGACCTATTCAATCACAAAATCTAAAAAGGTTGAACCCTCTCCTTTGATAAAACAAGACTCCCCCACAAGTCAAATCTGGAAACTCTTCTTCAATGGTGCCAGATGTAAAAATGGGGTTAGAGCAGGTATAGTGCTGATCTCACCAAATAGGGATGAGAAAGTTTTTTCATATAGATTGACATGGAGCTACATAAACAATGTAGTAGAATATGAGGCACTTTGCTTAGGTTTAAGAAAGGTTGAAAAGTTAGGGGTCAAATAATTGTAGATATATGGAGACTCAAAGTTGATAGTGAATCAGGTCACAAAAAAATGTATCAACAAACAACATTACCTCAAGGCCTACCAAAACAAAGTGTGGGATTTATTCAAAGCTTTTGAAGCTCTGAATATCAAGGCTATTCCCAAGGAGCATAATACTCATGCTGATCTATTAGCATCTATGGGAGCCAACTATTGCCCAATAGCCAATGTCATACAAAAATAAAAAATAGTAAGGTTGATATATAGACCTTCAATCCCAGATAAAGATACCTTCTGGTAGGTCTTTGAGAATGATGAACAGGTGTTGGATTTCCTAATACATGAAATGAACTATTCAGGTGATCGAGCCTTAGAAGATGAAGAAGATGAAGGGCTGATCCAACTCAAGAATAATCATATACCAAAAGGCCTAATAACTCTTGAAAGCTTGTTTGATAGCAATGATTGGCCAGTGGACCATAAGATAAAAGTTGATAAGTAAAAATACAAGGAAATGTAGATAGAGCCTAGAAAAGTGCTCAAGGTTGGGGTTCAATGTTTAGAAGAAGAGGTAGACCAAGTTCAAGAATTATGCAAATATTTCAATGATATTATAGCTTGGACGTACGATGACCTCAAGGTGTACAATAAGGAAATAATACAACACACCATTGAACTTGAGCCAGGTTCAAAGCCCTTTCGATAAAAGCAAAGGCCTGTCAACCCAAAGATAGAAGCCCTGATGAAGCAAGAGTTACTAAAGCTACTCAATGCCAAAATAATTTACCCTATCAAACACTCCACATGGGTTGCTAACCTAGTGCCATTAGAAAAATAATGGGGATATCAGATTGTGTGTAGACTTCAAAAATTTGAACAGGACCTCCTTAAAAGATCACTATCCTCTACCTCAAATAGATCAAATACTACATACTATAGTAGGAGCAAAGATATTCTCATTGTTGGATGGATTCTCTAGTTACAATCAGGTTTGGGTCAGAGATGAAGATCAACATAAGACTGCATTCACTACTAAATGGGGAACTTTTGCATATCAATGAATACCTTTTGGTCTATCCAATGCAGGGGCTACTTTTCAAAGGGCAATGGATCTAGATTTTGGAGAACTTGTAAATAAAGTAATAGTCATTTATCTAGATGATATGATAGTATTCTCCCACAAAAAAGAAAAGCATATTGAGCATCTCAGGATGGTTTTTGAAAAGTGCAAAGAATTTGGTATTTCCTTGAACCCAAAGAAATCTATCTTTGCTTTCCAAGAAGGAACTCTATTGGGACATGTTATTTTTAAAGTAGGACTGGCCATTGACCCAGATAGGGTGAAAGCCCTCTTAGATCTTCCCTTACCATTGAATAAAAAGGGTTGCAATCCTTCTTTGGATAGATCAACTTTGTGCAAAAGTTTGTTGTAGACTTTGCACAAATAGTGAAGCCTATGACTGAATTACTAAAGAAAGATGTAGACTTTAGGTGGAAAGATCTAAGGAAATAAGCATTCAAGAAGATCAAAGAGGTAATCTCTTAGGCACCTATGCTAATCAATCCAGATTACTCAAGAGATTTCATTATGTATGTTATTGGTGAACAAGAAAGTTATGTTGCAGTTCTTACTCAAAAGGGAGAAGACAATGAGGAGAGACATATTGCCTTCCTAAGCTAGACTATGCAAGATCATGAGGAAAGGTATAACTTCATTGAGAAATAGGTGTATGCAGTCATGAAGTCCTTAAATAAATTTAGACATTTTCTATCCCAAAGCAAGACCTTGGTGTATGTGGTACATCCTGATGTCAGGAACTTTATAATATAGGGAGAGCTTGGTGAAAAAGAGTAGGATGGGTATAAAAAATATAGGAATATGACGTAGAGATCCACCCAACTAAGCTGGTAAGAGGTAGGGATTTGTGTCAAGAGTTGGCTAAAAGGGGTAGAACAAAATATGTAGCATGTCAAGCACCAAAATCAGTTTAAGAAGATAGACAATCCTCAGAAAGCTCAGATTGGGTGGATGAACTCATAAACTATTTCCAAATAGGGAAATGCCCAATGAACCTGAATGCCTCACAAAGAAGGAGGTATAGGTTGCAAGCCCTAAAATATGTTCTGTTACCTGAAGGCTTGTACAAAAAAAATTTGGATGGTGTTCTTTTGAGATGTATCAAAGATGATAAAAAATAGAAGATCTTGGAAGAGTTCCATGGGGGCTTATTAGGTGGACACTATTCAGGTAGAACAACTACATTGAAAATACTAAGAATAGGTTGTTACTAGCCAACCATCTTCTCTGATGCTTTCAAAATTACAAGGGCATGTGAAAAATATCAAAGATATGTGGGGAGAAACAAAAATGCTTCCTTACCTCTCAAGTCCATCCAAGTGGAAGAACCTTTTCAACAATGGGGTTTGGACTTCATAGGGGTGATAGAACCAAATTCATCAGCAGGGCACAAGTATATTCTGATTGCTATAGACTATTTCACCAAATGGGTTGAAGCAATACCCACAAAGAAAGCTGACCAGGAGGTAGTGATTGAATTTGTTGAAAGCTTGATTACAAGGTTTGGCATACCTGATGCATTGGTTAGTGATAATGGCCCATCCTTCATTGGAGCAAATATGATTGATTTTACTGGTAAATATGGGATCTATTTAAAGACTTCCTCCAATTACTATCCATAGGGAAATGGCCTAGTAGAATCAACCAATAAGAATTTACTTAGGATTCTAAAAATAACTTTGAAGGATAACAAGAGGAGTTGGCATTCACTGATAAATCAAGCATTATGGGCTGATAGAATCACCATTAAGAAGTCCATCAACACATCTCCTTATGCTTTAGTATATGGAAAAGAGGCTATCCTCCCCATACATATGGAAATACCTACTTTGAAATTGCTTGATCAGACTCATACTATAGAAGGTGACCCAGTGGAAGATAGATTGATGCAACTATTGCAGTTAGAGGAACAAAGGGAGTAGGCTTATGTACAATATCAAAAACATCTAGGGGAAACCAAAGGATGGTTTGATAGAAAGGCCACTTTCAAGAAATTCAAAGTTGGAGATCTGGTCCTAAGATGGAATGAAAACAAGGCAAAACCAGGAAATCACCAAAAGTTTGACTCCTTTTGGGAAGGTCCATTCAAAATAATTGCTGAGAAACAACACAATGCTTTTCAACTATAGGATGAATAGGGAAGGATTCAACCTATTCCTATCAATGGTTTCCATTTGAAACTCTATTTTCACTAAAAGGTTCTCACCCTTTGTATTTTATGTATCATATGTATTTTAATGTGTGTTTTGTAGATGCCATGATATCGCGACATGTCCCAAAGTCATGAAGGATAGAAAGAAGTTGTGCAATGTCATGATATGTTAGTAGGTCATGGTAATAAAGAATAAAAGCTTTTGAAAAAGGAAAATTAATGCGACATCATGATGCATCATCATGTCATGGTCAAACAGTCAAAACATCTCCAAATATGCAACACCAAGTTGGATTAGTTCATATTTCATATCCTCCATCCATAGTACCATCCCTTGTTACCTCTTTAGCCTCTGTAGTAGTGCCCATTATAGCTCCCACAAGTGTGGATTCCACTCTTGTAGTAATTCCATTTTCCTCTACTACCCACTTCCCATTATTACAGTATCTACCCACTTCTTCTGTTGAGACTCATCCCACTGCCTCAAAGCTTAAAAATTTCAAGAAAACCACCAAAAATGCTTATGACTAGTGGAGTATAAAAGTTGCTCAATATTCTAAGAATTCTTCTCATTCTACGGATATGATTGCACTAGATACAACCACCCTCCAACAGACCAAAATGACAATCAATCCCTTGGTTGATAAACCAGAGGAGGACATGACTATAGAAGATTACTAGGCCAAAGTAGTGATGGAAGATATCACTTACCTACCAATGTAGGATGAGTTGATGAATACCAAAGCTCATATGGATACCATCTTCTTGCATGAAGATTACTACAAGAATAAGTTTACACAGGCTACAAAGATGATTAATGAGCTTGAGACAAAATTGAGTGAACAAAGGAATGTTGAAAAGGCCCTAAAAAATGAGGCAAAAAAATGGTAGGATAAGTTCCATGAAATGGCCAAATACAAGGAGGCTGTAGATACCAAAAAGTAAAATAAAATTCTGGCTGAACAAGTCAAGGATATTTAATAGTAGATTCAAGAGGAGAGAGCTAAAGCCATAGGGTTCTCTAAGGATAAGGCTAAGCAAGTAAGAAGAGAGATATTTGAATATATTTTAGAAATGAGCCTAAAGGTACAACATGTACTAATTTACATAGAAGATATGAAGGAAGTATTCAACATATCTAAAAATAAATTTAAGAATGGTAAGAAATTTATTCAGCCAATATTACCCACAACAACAAATATCCAAACCTTTGCTGAAAGTAGATATGAGTGGGTAGCAAAAAAATTCCCTAATAGATATGAGTGGGTAGCAAAAAAAGTCCTAGGCCAAGATAGTGGTCAGAACATTTTTCAAGATGCATCGACTAATGACTCAAGGTTGGCAACTCATCCAAGAGCTCAAAGTTGAATCCAAGGGGATATTGAAACATCTAAACCTAGCTGAAAAGTGTGGATTCCTAGGATTATGGGGTGAAAATTATAGCATATTAGGAGAAGAGGATCTCAAAGTCACCCTAAAAGCAACCATACATGATGAGTCTGAAATAAATGAATGGCAAAAACCTATGCAATAGGAACATGTCTTCAAACTTTTGTATAACCTCACTCAGATCAAGTCCTGCTTGTATGAGCTGATCTTGAGGTCCAAAATCTTCTACTATGATAGAGTCTCTAAATTGTAATTTATCTATCAATAATTCACATAATTGTTAGACCCTAATGAGGAAACCTAGAAGCAGGCTTACAGAGACTACAATGACATTGCTAAAAGGCTGCAAGACCAGGTGCTGAGAATATAACCCATGCAGTCAAAGAAGTTGGAGAAGAGATAGAGAGGAAAGTTGAAATAGAAACAGAGGAAGAATTTGGAGGGAATATAGAGGAAGATGAAGGATAAAATGGTGATAGAATCTCCTATGAAAGTTTTTAGTCTGATATGGCCATTACAAGATCAACTATGATAGATATTTCTAGAGAACAAAGGATGGACCAGATTTCAAGCTTGTCTCCACTACTTGTCCATGTGCATAAAGTATTTAATGGGAAGTTAGAAGCCAAGCACTTTGTTTCATTTTTGGACCAACACATGATGGATTTATCGACCTGGTCACCTGGTGTATTGTTGTAATGGATTTGAATAAATCTATTTTTATATTTTGAATATTGAATCATAGAGGTATTATAAATAATATCAATGGCCTCTTGTGTAAAGGTCGGCTCTTAGGCATTTAAAATTTGCATGTGTAAAGACTTTTGGAAGAAAAAATACAAAGGAAATCTTTGTTTGAACTTTGGTTCAACATATTATAGAAAAATATATGTATGAATGGATGAATATTTATATTTAGCTAGATGAATGTGCATACCATCAATTCTAATTTTTGGATTCCTATGCATGTTTTTTCTCTAGTTTTGGAACTTATAGTGTGCTGAACTAAATATTGACTAAGATTGTTCTGCATAAAGTAAAAATTGGTTAGTTTTTATGGTTGTTTCTTTTCATTATCTTTGTGCATTTCTTGCTATTGCCTAATTTTTACCATCTTAAGTTCTAGCTAAATTTATTCTCTTTCAACATTGTTTTCCTCCCCCAATCATGGTTTTAGCTAGTTAGAACCTCACAGGAGCTAGCCTTCTCTAGAGATTGACCTGGTTAAGCCCTACAACTTTCTTGGTCATTCAATGTTGCTTAAGTCTTGGGTGCAATAACCAACCATAGGTATATTATTGACCAACGTGTCTCTATTGATATGGCTATAATAGATAGTTGGCAATGGACTTATATGCAATTTGCATTAATATTCTATTTGAACTTAGTAATTAACGAAATGCTTATAGAATTATTTTGGATAAGTTCTATGTAATTTTAGAAATTTAATCATAAATAATAAATGCTAAACTAACACCCTCCGGATGCTAGTTAGAGAAGGCCTATGATTGTAGGTTTTTGAGAGGATATTTCAACATAATTAAGTGTCAAAAATAGATGAATAATCATACATTGAAAATGTCTACTAAACATGCATGCATCAAAAGTATTCCTAGAATATGTGTGTAACATAAATACCTGCTATGCACATGCATGGTAGAAATATTTTTTTCTTAGGGGGAGGTATCAATTATTTCAAAGGACCCAACATAGTGAGGATCCAACTTGGTTGATTGAATAGAACTTTTCATTGGTATTACCCTTAGGAAAACTCTCTCTTATAGAGAATTCTCTTGGTGATATTTTCAAATCAGCATAGCTTTTTTAGCGATTGACTACTTCCTTGAGCCTAAGCTATATTGCTCTAAGTTATTCCTCCATCTATCATATAGTATCTAGTATGATCATCATCCAATCCTTTGTATTATTCCATGATAGAGGTGTTTTGCATATTTTGCCATACAAGGCTTCAAATGGGATCATCCCTAATGATGCATGGTACCCAATATTATATGTAAATTCAACAAGATGCAAACAGTCCTCCCACTTCGAATTTTGATCCATGTAGTACATGCATAGAACATCTTCTAAAACTTGGTTTACCCTCTCAGTATACCCCCCTCTTTTAGGATGATTTGTAGAACTAATATTTAGCTTAGTGCTCACTACACAGTTTAGAGCCTACCAAAACTTTGATATGAATCTAGAATCCATGTCTGATATGATCACCTCAAGAAACCCATGTAGCCTAAATATTTCTTTGGAATTTTTTTTTACCATCATTAGTTCAACATCCTTGATGTCCCTTAGTATTAAGTGTGCAATTTTAGTCAATTTATCAACCACTATGAAGATCACATAATGTTTATACCTAGTCTTAGGTAAACCCATAATAAAAATCCATAGATATTACCTACCATTTTTGCATAGGTACATCATGTGGGTACAATTTCCCTATTGATTGTCAATGTTTTGCCTTCACTTTCTAGCACTCCAAATATATTGCAATGAAACTAGTGATATATTGCTTCATTTCGGTCCAATAGAAGTTTTTTTCATGTTTTCCCTCATTTTGATCCTCCCAAATGAGCAAAATAGGGAGAATTATGTACCTCTTGCATAATTAATCTTCTTAGATCACTGGTTTTGGATATAACTACCCTATATTTAAAGCATAAAAGTCCATATTTTATGTTGAATTCCTTATTCTCTTCTAGGTTTCCCTTGCTTTTATCTTGAATTTATATGTAATACGAGTCTTGTAGTTGCATTTCATTGACCCTATCCATAAAATATATATGGCTCTCGGTCAATGTACCTATGGGCATTCTCCTACTAAAGGAATTTGTAACCTTATTCTCCTTCCATTTGATATACTCAATACCAAGCCATATTCAGCTAAGAACTCTACCTATCTTCTATGTATTATGTTTAGCATAGGTTGGATAAATATATACCTAAAAATTTAATGGTATTTCCTTAGCTCAAATGGTCTACCCAATGAATAATATCTCTAGAACTTTAGGGCATGCACAACTACTACCAATTCTAAATATATACTTATATTTAATTATTACCTTATTCAATATTCTATAATCTATGCACAGCCTCAAGAAACCATCCTTCTTTATCATACCAAACCACCCCAAGGTGACACACTAGATTTGATCAGACCCTTTTCTAACAAGTCTTGTAGTTGCACCTTTAGCTCTTGCAACTCAATTGGGGTCATCCTATAAGGTGTCCTTGAAATGGGTTCATACCCTTTTATTAACTCAATAGTGAAGTCAAATTCCCACCAAGGGGGTAGACCTAGAAGATCTTTGGGAAATACATCTCAAAACTCATGGAGAATTGAATGTTTCTTGAATACTTCTTCATCTCCCTTTTCTCCAATCTTCCCATTGATCTTTAATACATATAGCATACTACCTCTTTTAATGTATTTATTTAACTGCATAGATAAAAGCAAGTGAGGTTGAAAAGAACCTTACCCACTTTATACGCTCACTCTTCTCTTATCCTTGTCAGTGTAATCCATCCACCTATCTGGGAAGTTGATTAAGGCTCCATACCTATGATAATATCAAAATCATGAAGGGGTTCCACATATAAGTATCATATAGTGGATCCATTAGGTAGAGTTATCTCTACTATAGTTAAAAATTGATCCACTAAGTAAGTTCGACAAGAACCATACTCAACTTTTCACCCTTGTTCCAAAATCCTTAGTATTTTTGGCATATCACTGATAAAACTAGTGAAAATGAAACTAATTGTAGCTCCACTATCTATTAAAACTAAAACCACTTACCAATTAGCAACATCAAAGTTTTATTTCCACTTGGATTCTTGGTAGTCATAAAACCTTGGTAAGGTTGCTCTTCTATTTTGTTACTTGAATAAAAATGTTGAGGACATATTTTAGCATAGTGAGGACCTTCACAAGTGTAGCACCATATCTAGGGCATCTACGTTCTTGTGTTTTCCTTCTTACTGGTCTTAGGTCCTAAATTTTCCCTTTTTTCAGCAATATTTTTCAATATTACTTGATGTTGATCCATTTGACCTTATAGTAATATTACTATAGACATCAACTATGTTGCTTCTCCTTAAAGTATATTTAGTAGAAAAGTATCATTAATCATGCCCTCATCAAAGTCCTTTGACTTTCCAATGTTTTTGCTAGATCCTTCCACTCTCCCAGTTGTTTTATAGATATCTATGGCTCTTCTCTTTCTCTTGTCATAGTCCTCTACCCTAGGCTATTTTGAAGAGCATACTTCAATCTCCTTCTATATATTCAATCCCACATTTTTGGAGGATCTTAATATAGTTGCCATCTCCTATCCATAAAATAAGTTGGATAAGTTACAATTCTCTCTCAATTGTACTTATAATCTGTTAGCTTCATTCACTGCATGAACTAACATAAATATTCAGGGTCAAATTGCCTTATTGCAAGGTGTTAAACCCAAAGTGGCACATCAAGTCAAGGTTCAAACTAGGCACACTCCATGGAAGCTTCTAGCCCTACGAACTAGAGCTCTGATACCAACTATAACAACCCAAATCTACCAATCAATTTTTTTTTAAAAGAATTATTACAAGCAAAGGTTTGCAAGGGGAATAACCTTTTCTTTTTACATATCTCAACATTCAAGGCTTCACCACATTTGAGTTTCTAGTTATTGCAGATGACACTTAGTGGACAGGAGTGGCCAACTTCCATGTTTCTTTGGGGTTCACTTTACTAAATCTACATGTTTAGAAGGATGTCCAAAAGTGGTACCCCCACCTTTCCCATACCCTCATTAACATAGGACCATGTGACGACAACATAGGGATTATCATTTAAGGCCCATAAAACTTAAATGGGACACTTATTTCATAACTCAAAAAAGGGGACACTTATTTCCTAACCAACACTAAAGTCCATCTAGGTAGGTTAATCAAGCGTATATCCTTGGTACTTAGTTTTTTTTTTGAGAAATTTGAAAAAACTTGTATTAAAACAAAGAACATTTACAAGTTGGGATGAGACTTTTCCCAGCCTTAGTCAGAGAGAACACAAGATTACAATAGTAAAAGAAGATTTGCAATGGAGCCAAATCTCTTAAACCATTACCTAGCTAACAGGGGAGTCGACGAATATGACATTCAAGTGTGGAGAGACTCCTTCCCCATTGGCCTAAGGCATGAGCCTACAAGTTTCCATGTTTTCACAATGTGAGATGTTGCCAGGGGGATAATTTTTGTCTGTTAATGCAACTTGTCGTGAAATCGTGACACTTTTTCCTTCTTCTCCTTTGGCCGCGAAAATGCAACATGTCACGATATCGCGACACTTTTCTATTTTGGTCATGAAAATGCAACATGTCGCGATATCGTGACACTTTTTCCTCTTTTGGCCGCAACGTTGCAACATGTCACGATATCGTGACACTTTTTCCTCCTTTGGCCGTGACGATGCAACATGTCGCGATATTGTGACACTTTTTCTCTTTTGGCCGTGATGATGCAACATGTCACAATATCGCAACACTTTTTCTCTTTGGCCGCGACGAAGCAACATGTCGCGGTATCGCAACACTTTTTCCTCCATTGGCCGTGACAATGCAACATGTCGTGATATCGTGACACTTTTTCTCCTTTGGCCGTGACATTGCAACATGTCGCGATATCACGACACCTTTTCCTCCTTTGGCCGCGATGATGCAACATGTCGTGATATTGCGACACTTTTTCTCTTTTGGCCGTGATGATGCAACATGTCGCAATATCATGACACTTTTTCTCCTTTGGCCATGATGATGCAACATGTCACGATATCGTGACATGTTTTCTCCTTTGGCCATCACGATGCAACATGTTGCAATATCGTGACACTTTTTCTCTCTTGGCCGCGACGATGCAACATGTCGTGATATCACAATTTTTTTTTTCTTTTGGCCGCGATGATTCAACATGTCGCGATATTGTGAAACTTTTTATATTTTGGCCGTGACGATGCAACATGTCGCGATATCATGACACTTTTTCTCCTTTGGCCGCAATGATGCAACATGTCGCGATATCACGACACATCTTCTCCTTTGGCCTCGACGATGCAATATGTCGTGATATCACGACACCTTTCCTCCTTTGGCCGTGATGATGCAACATGTCATGATATCGCGACACTTCTTCTCTTCTGGTAGTGACATTGCAACATGTCATGATATCGCAACACTTTCTCTCCTTCGACCGTGATGATGCATCTTGTCGTGATATCGTGACACCTTTTCCTCCTTTGGCTACGACGTTGCAACATGTCACGATATCGTGACACTTTTTCCTCCTTGCTTTATCCCTTTGCTTTGGACTAAAAATGCAACATGTCGTGATATCGCGACACCTATATCCTTGTGGTGTTTTGCTTTTTCTTTGATCTTTAGCTCATGGGCCTCTTCGGTCTTCTTGGAAAACATGCAACAAAAGTCAGTTCTTCTAGTTGGTTCCTCTGGGCGCCTTTACCTTAGGTGGCCCCTACTATTTTTAGGTTGTCTCGATCTGCTACCATTGTTCTTCCCCTTTGGCTATCTCTTCGGAGGCCCATGACTGCTTTGTACAAGGTTCAGGGACCTTTCAACACCCTGCCTAATCACCTCATCCTCAATAGCCATGTCACTATGCCACTGAACCCCTACCTCCTTCTCAACACCCATCTTAGCCAGGAAGTCTGCCACTTTATTTAGATCTCTACTCACATAAACTAGAATCACATCGTCTAATTCCATCCATAATTTCTTAATTTTAGTGACAAGAATCCTCAACCTCCATGTTTTCAAAGCAAAGTTCCTCATGTAATCTAGAGATCCAACCATTATTTGAGAATCTGATTCTAGTATTATCCTCTTGTGGCCTTGTTTTACTACCCAAATAGAAGTAGATTTGATAGCTAAGGCTTCTGCTTCATTGTTTGTGGCTCTTTCCAAGCCTTGCAGTTCCCAATAGAGCACTGTTCCAACATGATTTCGGCAAACCACTCCAATTCTAGCTCTACCCGGATTGCATTTTGCAGCTCCATCAGTATTAATTTTAATCCAACCTTCTGGGGGTGGTTTCCAACTAGCTATGTCCTATACCTCTTGCACTTCAACTTCCTTTTCCATTGCCCCAATAACAACCTAAGTTTCCTCTTTAGCATAGATTGCCACAGTTTCTGTGACTTTGCTCCAAATGACCTGCTAAACTCCATCTAAAGAAGAAAAAGTTTCTCTAAAAATTCTACCATTTCTCTCCAACCACACTTGCCACCAAATAAAGTTTAATCCAATATCCCAACCAATATAAAGAGCTTTAGATTTAAATCTACCCCTCTTCCATATTTCCCAAATATTAATCCGATTCAAATCACCATTAACTTGAATTTTATAATATAAAAACCATCTCTCCCAAATCTGGCGTGTGAATGGGCACTCAAACATCAAGTGATCAGATGTTTCCTCGCTCTTGTAGCATAAAACACATTGATATGGACCAATGATTCCTTTACATATGAGATTATCAAAAGTAAGAATTCCATTATGCATGAACTACCAAGCAAAAAAGTTTACTTTCGGCCAACCCTTGGACTGCCAAATCTTTCTCCAATCCTCAACCTGATATGTATGAGGAGGAGGCTCTGGAAGGATCTTATCATATCCGTCCTTCACTGTGTAGACACCAAGGCTCCCATAGCCCCAAGCTAATTCATCCTCCTCGTCTCTACCTATGAGAAATATTTTTGCCAAGATTTTAGTCATGATGGGTGTCAAATCCGGAGGGATTGAAATTGGCCACTCATCCAACTTCTTAAACTGCTTAAAATTATAATCCCTAGCTGACTAGTGTTGAAATAACTTTCAATTTGAACCCATCCCTTGGTTTCTATGGCTATTTTTATTGGTTGTAATTCAGGAAATTCAACAATGATAGGTGGGTATTGATCCCATGAATCTGTCCAAAATCGTGCCTTCTCCCCTCTCCCCACTTTCCAAAATAATCTATCTTTTACTACCTGAGATCCTAACTTGAGAGCCTCGCCACACTAAGGATCCATTACCATCCAAAGGGAAACGACCCACCTCATTTGGGTTTACATGTCCCAAATATTTACTAGTTAAGATTCTACTGAATAAAGAAGTTGGTTGGGAAATCCACCTCCAATAAAGATTTCTAGCCAAAGCTTTATTATTTAACTTTGATCTTCTCAGTCCCAAACCTCCTTTTACCTTGGGCTAGCTTACTTTATCCCAACCAACTAAGGCCCATTTCCTCTCTCCTTTTACTCCTTCCCATAAAATTTTTCTAGCCATCTTGTCCAACTATTTCCATATAGTATGTGGGGCAGCAAGGATAGAAAATTTATAAATTGGCATGGCCTGAATGACTAACTGTAAAAAAGTTAATCTACCCCCATAGCTTAACCATTTGTGAGACCAATGGTTAATTCTATCCTTGATACAATCCAAAAGATTCCTCCAGATATCTATTTTTAGTTTTTTAAAATGCAAAGGGACCCCCAACTATACCATTGGGAGATAAGTCCTTGTGAATCCCAAGATCTCTAAAACTCTGTCTTGAAGCCTTTGATCAAGATTGAAAAAGACCACTTTGGATTTTTTATCATTGATGACTTGGTTTGTAGCCCTGAGGTAGACATTAAGTGTATCTCTAACTATTCTTGCTTCCCTGAGTCGGCCACTCCCACCAATCCTGTGTCATCCACAAACTGTAGGTGAGTCAAAATTTCCTCATCCACCTTGATACCTGTTAGCAAACCTTGTTGTATTCTCCTCAAGATAAGTCTACCCAATCCTTCAGCCAATATGGGAAAAAGATAGGGAGAGCAAGGATCTCCTTAACGAAGGCCTCAAGTAGCTCCAAACGGTTGCGAGGGAAGACCCTTGATTAACACTGAGTATGTCAGAGTAGAAACACAATTCATGACCCATTCTATCCAATCTCGAGAGAAACCAAAGGCTGCCATCATATTTGACAAGAAGCTTCACTCCACCCTATCATAAGCCTTTGAAATATCTAATTTTATGAGCATTCCTCTATTACCAGATGTTTGCATTGAATGGATTGCCTCCTGAGCTAGAACCACACCATCCAATATCTGCCTACCCTCTACAAAACCCCCTTGCTATGAGGAGATAATGTTATGTAGAAGAGGTTTTAGCCGCTCAACCATTACCTTTGTGATTATTTTATATATGACATTGCATAAGGCAATAGGTCTATAATCTAAAATATGTACCCCCTCCTCCCCTTTTGGAATTAAGGTAATGAAATTATGATTTAATGCTTTAAGCATTCTTTTACTACCTTTGGACTCCTCTATAACAACCATTACATCCTCCTCCAAGTTATCCCAAAAGTCCTAAAAAAAATCAATTGGAAAGCCTTGGTACTTAGTTACCACACCTCCATGGGCTAATTAAGGTCATTGTCACTTTATTAGTAACTAACATTATCACCTGATCCTATACATTCAAGGGATCACCACTATTGACTTGTGAATGATTCCACAAACTTCTAGTTGGGATACACCCAAACCTACTTGTTCAAGGTGCAAAGATTCACAAGATACCTAGATATTGTATTCACACAACTCCTTATAGGTTTATGAGTTCTTAGATATTGCATCCTTGCAACTCCTTCTAAGACTCATATTTACCTGGTTATTGCATCCACACAACTCCTCCCAGGATTGGGCTTTATTATGTTTTGGTTTACAAGAGTATTTCTATCCACCCCTTCCCAAGGTAACAAATATTGCATTGAAACATAATTCTAAAATAAATCATTACATATTACATAATATGAAAGCATTTATAAAGCAACTTCATAATCCAACATGCTGCAATTGATAATAAATATTCATCTTGAAACAAAGCCAAATTGCACATAATACAAATGCTTATCATAAAACTTCAAGGATCCTTTTTTCTAACATACATACTTTAACACAAGAGATCCAATTATCATAACGATGCATTCTAGAAATTTAAATAACTCATTACTATTTATCCATGGCATATATTTTTTAACAAAAATTAAATTTTAAAACCCATAGCATCATTAAAATAATCAATTTGTACAATAATCAAGTATATAAAACTTTTTGAACAAAACATTCCTTTACATAGACTTTGATTCCTTTTCAATAGCTAAATATTTCTAGAGCTTATGAATCCATCTCCCAAGGATCTACAAGTCTTCTAAATATTTGCAACATCTTCTTGATAGGGACTCCACCCATGACTTATGAGAGATACTTAGGGATCAAGAAAAATTTAAATATAATGCAACTCATATCATGTATTTTCTACTATGCAAACAACTATGCATAAAACATAATAATAAGTAAAAATGAATAGAATCCCATACTTATATTTATAATGATCCTTTAACTCACACAAGTATCAAGAATCATTATAATAACTTCTATTTAAAAACCAACATACAAATATTCATCTAACCAAAGAGAATCCCATACTTCTCTTTATAATGATCCTTTAACTCACACAAGTATCAAGAATAATTATAATAACTTCTATTTCAAAACCAATATATAAATCTCCATATTAACAAAGGAGAATACCATACTTCTCTTTATAATGATTCTTTAACTCACACAAGTCTCAAATATCATTATTCTAGTTTCTCTTTCAAAACAAACATACAAATCTCCATCTAACCAAAGATAATCCCATACTTCTCTTTATAATTATCCTTAAACTCACACGAGTCTCAAGGATCATTATTTTAGTTTATACAGCATGCAAGTATCCATTTAACAAAGAGAACCCATACTTATCTTATAATGATCACCTAACCCACAAGAGTCTCAAGATCATCATAAATTTCTCTTTCAAAACCACATTCAACAATTCATTTTATGACTACTATATTAATAAGGTAAAGAACATACATCCCCTTTTATTTTTTCCAAAACAATTCTACAAAATATAAAGTAAACTTAAGCATCTATTAATAAATAAAAATTCCAAAAACTAAACCTGCTTCTTTCTTAATGATCCATAAATCAATGATATATCTCTCATCAAGCCAACATTTATAAAGAAGCAACATTCATAATAGAAGAGTCTCTCATAACCCAAGATTATTTATTTTAAAAATAAAAGAAACCATTTAATATCTAAATGTTCTATTTAACAAAAGGAGGATAAATGAGCACCCAACACCAACATAAATACACAATATGCATGATCAGAACTTAACCCCAAGCAAAATATAGGTAAGCTACAGATCCAAGCATAAGGAGGCAACTCACATAGGCGATCAAATGACTCAAAACAACCAAGATGCAACATAACTAGATCCTAGACAAGATAATCCTGTCAAGTTACAAGCTTATAGGCATGGCCATAGATTAATATAATAGAGTGCATAGGCCAGATGATAGCTTGGATCTACATAGGTAAGGAGAACAAATATGTGTATAAGAGTACTCTAGACCTTACTAAGAAAATCCAAGCATCAATAGGAAACCATAGAAAATAATACCATCTAACCATCAACATCAAAGGAAAAGGACAATCACTCAAAAATCTATGCCAAAGCATAGGCTACGAATAAAATAATGTAGAAAAAATAATTTAAATCAAAGTCAAAGAGACCATCATCAAATAACCAAAGCGTATTGTACAAAAATAATAATGAAAGCACCTAGTTTGCTTACTTCCCTATGTCTCAAAATGGATGTCGCTGCTCTGGAAATAATTTATTTTTCTCATACCTCGGTTTCATACCTACCCCAAACAAGATTTAAGCAAAAATGTATATGCTTACATGGAGGTGAACATGAAAGAAACATCCAAAAAAGTGTTTTCCAAGACTCGAGCCACCTTAAAGAGAAGTGCTCCATAACACAAGTTACCCTAAATATTTTTGAAACTAAATATTTCCTTAATCAAACCAAAAGGGCTGGCATTAATTATTACCCCCTTCCCTTATTTAACATTCAACCAAAAAAATTGCTTAATCAAATTCAAATCCCACATTAGCTTTATTTTTGGTATTTGATATTGATTTTCTTTAAAGCTCAAATGTCAATAATCTATTAAATACTTTACTTATCTAAAGTATTAAAGCCACATTTCATTAACTTAATAATTCAAAAGTATTAATTTTATCCACTAATTAGTACTTAATAAATCTAAAGTATTAATGTTACCATTCTATACTTATTCAACAACAATCTATGCATACCATGAACAAACATAGTTTCACACCATTGTTTTATCCCTAAGTAGGCAGTCTTCTTTAAAATAGTTTAATGCTATAACCAACCTATTAAGGAGACCAATTGCACAAGCAAATTCCTATCCCAATGGTGTGAACACAAAATAAGTAAAATTCATTGCATCTACATGAAGGGTGTTTTGTTACCCTGAGCTATCGATGAGCAAGTCATCACCATCACTTCCCTAAATATCCCTCTTTGTAGGTGGTTCACCCATATGGTCCCACCAAAGAGAGAACCTGGTCTTGCACCCTTAAATATTTCAGTAGTACCATAGTCCATGTTCAGAAGAATGCAATCATTCAACATGAAATGAAGCTATGCCATTAAAATATTCACACCAATATATAGTTCATTGTCTATAAAAGTTCTACCAAGGAGGGCTATTAAATACTCTCCCCATTGGACTAAACATAGTCCTTTGTATTTCCTATAAAAGAGAATCAATTGTTTCATTCAAATAAGTATGGAAATTACTTCGTCATTTCTTGAATATTTTACCATGTTTTATAGTTCTCATAATATTGGTCCAATTGTACCTTACATTGATCTAGGGTTCATTTCCTCAACATATTGGAATGAAACCATAGAATATTAAATGATCTCGCCTTAATGGATGAGGTATATACCATATATAATTTAGAAATATTCCACACGTGAGTAGGAACAACAACATATTTCTTAAGTAGGGATATGTGAAAAGTATTGTGGATCTCTCATAGATTGGGAATTAAAACTAGCCTGTAGGCTACTAGGCTAATATTATCAATGATATCAAAGGGCCCAAAATAGTTAGGATTTAACTTGGTTGACTTGATGGCACTTTTCATGTATCTTATCCTTAGGAAAAATCTATCTCCCATAGAAAATTCTCTTGGTGATTTTTTCTCATCAACATAGATCTTTTGGTGATCAGTTGTTTCCTTGAGCCTAGGTCATATTGCTCTAAGTTGTTCCTCCATCTCTTGGATAGTGTCTGACCTTATCATCAACCAATCATTTAGATTATCCAATGATATAAGTGTTCCACATATTTTGCCATACAAGGCTTCAAATGGGACCATCCCCAATGATGCATGGTACCCATTATTATATGCAAATTCAACAAGATGTAAAAATTTCTCCCACTTGGAATTTTGATTTACTTGGTAGAGTTTATGGGAATATTGAGAGGGTAAAACATGTGTATCATATATTCTAAAACATGGTTTACCCTCTTAATATTCCCATCTATTCTAGGATGATATGTAGAACTAATATTTAACTTAGTGTTCACTGCATGGTGTAGAGCCTACCAAAATTTTTATGTGAATCTATAATCCCTGTTTGATATGATCACCTTAGAAAACCCATGTAGCCTAAATATTTATTTAAAAAATATTTTTTCCACCACCAATACATCATCCTTGATGTTCCCTAGTATGAAGTGTATAACCTTGGTCAACTTGTCAACCACTACCAATATCACATCATGTTGGTACCTATTCTTGGGTAAACCCACAATAAAATCCATAGAGATTACCTATCATTTTTGTATAGGTACATTATGTGGGTACACTTTCCCTATTGGATATTGATGTTATACCTTCACCTTCTAGAACTTCAAATATATTGCAATGAAACTAGTAATATATTACTTTATTTTGGCCCAATAGAAGGTCTTTTTCATGTTTTTTCTCATTTTGACCCTCCTAGATGAGCAGAATAGGGAGAATTATGTGCCTCTTGCATAATAAATCTCCCTAGATCACCAGTTTTAGGTATAATTACCCTATATTTAAAGCATAAAAGTCCATATTTTATGTTGAAAGTCTTATTCTCTTCAAGATATCCCTTAGTTTTATCATGAATGTCTATGCAATATGGGTCTTATAGTTGCACTTCCTTGATCCTATCCATAAAATCTATATGGCTCTGTGTAAATGTAGTTATGTGCCTTCTCCTACTCAAGGCATTTGCAACCTTATTATCCTTCCCTTTGATACACTCAATAACACTCATTTATAGCCTCAAATATAGCCTCACACTTATCTGTCCATTTGAACTCTTCATTTTTTTTTAAATATTGGTGATTGAATAGATAACCTTAGAATAATCTCTCATAAAATACCTATAATATCTAGTGATTCCCATGAAACTCCTAACTTCTATCACACTTTTTGGTAGATGTTAACTTAATATAGCCTCAATTTTCTTTGGGACCACAAAAATTCCCCATACCAAGATGATGTGCCCCAAATACTACACTTGTAAGGTATAAAAATCACACTTGGAAAACTTTCCATATAGCTAGTTCTTACTCAAAACTTCCAACATTAGCCAAATATGGTAGTCATATTCCTATTTAGTTTGATAATATATTAGAATATCATCCACTAATACCAAGACAAACCAATCTAGATATTTTTTGAACACACTACTCGTCAAATTCATAAAATTTGTTGGTACATTTGTTATCCCAAATGGTAGCATTGTGAACTCGTAGTGCCTATATCTAGTGTTAAAGGTTGCCTTAGGAGTATCCTCTTCCCAAATCCTTGGCTGATGATACCCTAATCTTACATCTATCTTTGAGAATATGGTAGCTTCCTTTAGCTAATCAAAGAGGTCATATACCCATGGTAAAGGATACCTATTCTTTATGGTTATATTATTTAGCATTCTATAATCTATGCATAGCCTCAAGGAACCATCCTTATTTTTCAAAAACAATACTGGAACATCCCAAGGTAACACACTTGGTTTTATCAAACCCTTTTATAACAAGTCTTGTAGTTGCATATTCAACTCTAGCAACTCAATTGGGGTCATCCTATAAGGTATCCTTGAAATGGGTTCATCCCCTAGCATTAACTTAATAGTGAAGTCAAATTTCCACCGAGGGGGTAGACCTAGAAGATCTTTAGGAAATACATCTCAAAAATCATGGAGAATTGAATGTTTATTGAATACTTCTTCATATCTCTTTTCTCCAATATTCCCATTGATATTTACTACATATAGCATACCACCTCTTTTAATGGATTTCTTTAATTGCATAGCTAAAATCAAGTGAGGTTGAAAAGAACCTTTCCCACTTTGTACCCTCACTCTCCTCTTATCCTTTTTGGTGTAATCCATCCACATACATTGGAAGTTGATTAAGGCTCCATGAGTCTTCAACCAATCTATCCCTAGGATAATATCAAAAGCATGAAGGGGTGCCACATATAAGTGTCATATAGTGGACCCATTAGGTATATTTATCTTTTTTGTAGGTAAACTTTGATCCACTAAGTAAGTTTGACTAGAACCATACTTGAATTTCCACCCTTGTGCCAAAATCCCCAGTATTTACGATATATCCCCGATAAGACTAGTGGAAATGAAACTATCTATATCTCCACTATCTATTAAAACTAAAACCACTTACCACTTTTCAACATTGGAGTTGTTTGTCCACTTGAATTCCTGACAATTGTAAAACCTTGGTGTGATTGCTCTTCTATTTTGCTACTTGACTAAAAATGTTGAGGGCACCTTTTAGCATAGTTAGGACCTCCAAAGGTATAGCACCCTATCCTGGGCATCTAGGTTCTTATGTTTTCCTTCTTACTGGTCTTAGGTCCTTCTCTTAAATTCTCCTTTTATTCAACAATCCTTTCTAGTATTACTTGATTTTGTTCCATTTGGACTTGTAGTGATCTTACTAAAGACATCAACTGCCTCACTTTTCCATAGTATATTTTATAGAGAAGTATCACTACTCTTGCCCTCATCAAAGTCCTTTGAATTTCCAACATCCTTGTTGGATCCTTTTGCTCTTTTAGTTGTTTTAAGGATATTTATGGATCTTCCATTTCTCTTGTCTAATTCCTCTAACCTAGGATTTTATAGGGAACATACTTCATTTTCCTTCCATATATTTATTCCCACATTTTAGGAGGATCTTAATACATGTCCTATCTATCCACAAAAGGAGTTGGATAAGTTATAATTCTCCCTCAATTGTACTTATAATATGTTAGCTTCATTCACCACATGAACTAATGTAAATATTATCACTAAATTGATAATTGGTGAGGGTCACACTTGCCTTATTGCAAGATATTAAACCCAAAGTGGTATATCAAGTCAAGGCTCAACCTAGGCACACTCCATGAAAGCTTCTAGCCCTAATACCTAGAGCTCTGATACCAACTATAACAACCCAAATCTACCAGACCAATTTTAAAAATAATAATTACAATAAAATGTTTGCAAGAGGAATAAGCTTTTCTTTTGACATATCTCAGAATTCAAGGCTTCACCACATTTGAGCTTCTAGTCACTGTATATGACACTCGATGGATAGGAGTGGCCAAATCCCATATTTTTGGGGGATTCACCTTATTAAACCTATATGTTTAGGACACCCAAAAGTGGTCCCCCCACCTTTCCCATACCCTCATCAACATAGGACCATGTGACCATGATGTAGGGATTATCCTTTAAGACCCATAACACTTAAAGGGAGATGTTTATTCCCTAACCTAACTCTAAGTCCATCTAGACAGGTTAATCAAGCATAGAGTCTTGGTGCTTAGTTACCACACCTCCATGGGCTAACTAAGGTCATTGTAACTTTATCAAAAACTAATATGATCACCCAATCCTACACATTCAAGGGATCACCACTGCTAACTTGTTAATGGTTCCACAAAATTCTAGTTGTGATACACTTGATCCTACTTGTTCAAGGAAAAAATATTCACAAAATACTTGGATATTGTATTCATACAACTCCTTTCAATTTTATGTGTTATTAGATATTGCATCCTCGCAACTCCTTATAAGACTCACATTTACCTAGTTACTGCATCCACGTAACTCCTCCAAGGATTGGGCTTTATTATGATTTAGTTTACAAGAGTATTTCTATCCACCCCTTCCCAAGGTAACAAATCTTGCATTGAAACATAATTCTAAAATAAATCATTACATATTACATAATATAAAAGCATTTATAAAGCAACTTCATAATCCAACATGCTGCAATTGATAATAAATATTCATATTGAAACAAATCCAAATTACACATAATACAAATGCTTATCATAAAACTTCAAGGATCTTTTTTTGCTAAAAAATTTAACACAATAGATCTAATTATTATAATGATGTATTATAGCAATTGAAAGAACTAATTACTATCTATCCATGGTAAATATTGTTAAACACACCTTAAAGTACAAAACCCATAGCATCATTAAAACAACATAATATTTCAATTTGTACAATAATCAAGTTTACAAAACTTTTTGAACAAAGCATTCCTTTACATAGCCTTTGATTCTTTTTCAATAGCTAAACATTTCTAGAGCTTATGAAGCCATCCTCCAAGGATCTCCAAGCCTTATAAATATCTACAACATCTTGATAGGGACTCCACCCATGAATTATGAGAGATACTTAGGGATCAGGACAACTTTAAATGTAATGCAACTTAAATCATGCATTTTCTACTATGCAAACAACCATGCATAAAACATAATAAGAACAAACCAACATGAAGAGAATCTCATACTTCTCTTTATAATGATCCTTTAACTCACACAAGTCTCAAGAATCATTATAATAGCTTCTCTTTCAAAACCAACATACAAATCTCCATCTAACCAAAGAGAATCCCATACTTCTCTTTATAATGATCCTTTAACTCACACAAGTCTCAAGAATCATTATAATAGCTTCTATTTTAAAACCAACATACGAATCTCCATATTAATGAAATAGAATCCCATACTTCTCTTTATAATGATCCTTTAACTCACACGAGTCTCAAGGATCATTATTTTAGTTTCTCTTTCAAAACCAATATACAAATATCCATATAAACAAATATAATACCATACTTCTCTTTATAATGATCCTTTAACTCACACGAGTCTCAAGAATAATTATTTTAGTTTATGTAGCATGAAGTATCCATTTAACAAAGATAACCCATACTTCTCTTATAATGATCACCTAACCCACAAGAGTCTCGGGAATCATCATAAATTCTCTTTCAAAACCACATTCAACAATTCATTTTATGACTACTATATTAATAAGGTAAAAAAATACACCCCCTTTTTATTTTTCCCAAAAAAAGTTCTACAAAAGATAAAGTAAACTTAAGCATCTATTAATAAATAAATTTTCCAAAAACTAAACTCGCTTCTTTATTAATGATCCATAAATCAATAATATATCTCTCATCAAGCCAAAATTTATAAAGAAGCAACATTCATAATAGAAGAGTCTCTCATAACCCAATATTATTTCTTTTAAAAATAAAAGTAACCCTTTAATATCTAAAAATTATCCTACTTTAACAAAAGGAGGATAAATGAGCACCCACCACCAACATAAATACATAGGAGCCATTATTAGCACTTAGCACCAAGAAAAATATATGCAATCTATAGATCCAAGCATAGAGAGGTGACTCACACAAGTGGATGAATGGCTTAAAACAACTGAGATGCAACACAGTCGGGTCCTAGCCAAGACAATCCCTGCCAGGTTACAAGCTTACAAGCATGGCCACATATTAATATAATGAAGTGTTCAAGCTAGATGATATATTGGATCTACACAGGTAAGGAGAACAAATATGTGGATAAGAGTACTTCAAAACTTACTAAGCAAAACCAAGCATTAATAGGAAAATATGCCAAAGGAAATCATCCAACCATCGATGTTAAAGGAAAAGGACAATCACTCAGATGTTTGTGGTAAATAATAGGCTATAGACAAACTAAGGTAGTGAAAAATAAGTTATACCAAAGTCAAAGAGAGCATCATCAAATAACCAAAGCATATTATACAAAAATAATAATAAAAGCCCCTGGTTTGCTAGCTTTCCCTACATCTTAAAATTGACTTTCCTGCTCTAGAAACAATGCCTTCTCCTCACACCTCAGTATTCCTTATTTTGCTTCTAAAAAATAATAAAATTTGCTTCTTGCCTATCCCACACAAGATTTAAGCAAAAAGGTATAAGCTTGCATGGATGAAAACATGAAAGAAATACCAAAGAATGTGTTTTCTAAGACTCAAGCCACCTTAAAGAAAAACACTCCATAACACAAGTTACCCTGAATATTTTTAAAACTAAATATTTCCTTAATCAAACTAAAATTGGTGGCATTAATTATGACCCATTCCCTTATTTAACATTCAACCAAAAAAATTGCTTGATCAAATTCAAATCCCACATTAGTTTTATTTTTTATACTTGACATTGATTGTCTTTAAAGCTCAAATATCAACAATATATAAATACTTTACTTATCTAAAGTATTAAAGCCACATTTCATTAACTTAATAATTCAAAAGTATTAATTTTATCCACTAATTAATACTTAATGAATCTAAAGTATTAATGTTACCATTCAATACTTATTCAACAACAATCTATGCATACCATGAACAAACATAGATTCACACCAATAATATTTCACACCATTGTTTTATCCCTAAGTAGGTAGTCTCATTTAAGATAGTTTAATGTTATCACCAACCTATTAAGGAGACTTGTTGCACAAGCAACTTATAGGACCATTGGTGTGAACATGAAAATAAGTAAAATGCAATGCGTCTACATGAAGGGTGTTTTGTTACCCTGAGTTGTTGATGAGCAAGTCATCACCATCACTTCCCTAAATATATCTCTTTGTAGGTAGTTAATCTATATGGTCCCACTAAAGAAAGCACTTGGTCCTACACCCACAATTTTCTTAGTGTTAGCTTTCTTAATGGATTAACTCACAACAAACTTATTCCAAGACCAAGAATGAAATAAACCAATGCTACTAACAATATCAACAATATCTCATAACTATGAACAACAATATCTTACAGAATACAACTCACATATGCACAATATACAAAGATTACATTAATGATAAAACTTGGTTACAACAAGTGGAGCTTTACCTCCAATACATCCTTTTACATGACTTTTTAGTTCTCAAACTATTACTCTCCTCTTTCATTCAAGAGATGCAACCTTTCATATTACTCTAATAAAGACAAAGCTCTCAAATTACCATTTATCATGTGATTATTCATACTCTCTTGATACTTTGCACTCTTTCTCATATTGCCATATATATTATATAAAATATAAATCACCTATCAAACTAATATTGCAAGGGGTCCAAATAATGTAATATCTCCAACAATCCCTCGTATTACATTATTTGGTAGGAAGGCTTTTTTCCTTCAATCTCTAATTCTTCTTTCTCTTCAATATTTAGCTCTGACTTTGTCAAGGCTGGATAAATAATCTATGTCTACCTCTAGATCAATGTATCTAAGTTACCTCTATATCTCTATATCTGGGTCATAGCCTCTGGGTCACTACCACTCGTTCTACCTCTAGGATAGTGTCTCTAGGTCTCTGCCTCTGGGTCACTACCTTTGTGTCACTCCCACTGGATCATACCTTTGATTCACTACCTCTAGAACTCTGCCTCTGGATCACCTCTAGACAATCATTGTCTTTGGACCATCCACTATAAAAAAATCATATATGTAGGTTCATCACTATAGATGCATTCTCTATAAACCATATTCCAAGCTATGCTTGGGTCTTATTTTTCTCTGTATGCTATGGGACCTCTTCCGTGAGTCTCCTTAATTTTCTTTTCAATTTCTTATAGTATACCTTCTATTCTGAATATATTCTTGGAATAGGTAGACTCAATCTATCTTATACTTTTCCTAAATTGGTTCTTTTTAAAAAAAAAAATTAAAACTTTCTCTTCACTGGTTGTTCTTCAACCTAGTGATATTACTCCTTATCTTCACTAGTTTTCCTTAAATATAGTGGTAATACTTATATTTAACAACTTTCAAGTTTTATGCATGCAAAATTTGATTATACTTGGTTTTCTTCTATAGAAATCATACACCATTCCTTTAATTTTATCCCATTCATCTATACTTATCCATCCACAATCCACTTTATTCTGTAGTCTTTCTTATCTTTTTGTAGATAAAATATTTGTGAATGATTATGTGCTCCAAAAATTTTACAACTATGAAGATTCCAACAATTCTCTATCTTGTATCCATATCTACCACAATGACTACATATATTTTCTATTACAAAATTCTTTTTTCTATTATGTCCATTAATATTGATTCTATTTGTCCCTGTCATATATTTGATGTCATTGTTTCCTATCACAAACTTAGTTTCTTTCTCATTACTGCTAGTCTATCCTATATATTCAAGACCTTCATATTTTGGTCTTATTTCTAGTGCAATTGGTTCTTTTCTTTCCTTGATCATGTTTTCCTAAACTTGTACATTTATATCCCGTTTTCTTCAACTTTGAAACAAATCCTTTAGTATACTTTTCAAAACAACCAAACATATCATTAGACTAATATTTATCAATATCATCACAACTTTGAGCATCACTACCTCTATCATCATTTGAATTCATATCAACATCAATTCTGATAGCATTAGCCTTTTCTAAACAATCACAAACTATATTCAATTCACTTGTATAACATGTAACATCTATTTTTGTAATAGGTTATAATATTTTTGTTATAATTCTAAATAAAAGTGTCATTACTTGCATCACAATATTTCCTTTCATTTTGATAAGAATCATAATTTACATCTTTTTCTTTTTGAAGAATATCACTAGTATCACAACATGCATCTATCATCAATGGATTTAATTCTATAGGATCACAACATGAATCTATCATCATGGGTCTTAAGTCATTTATATCACAAGAAGCATCTTTCATCACTAATTTATTCCCTATTTATTCAACATTTTCTTGTTTTCTCATATTAGAAACATTTACAGTGATAATCCTGAAGAACACAAGCTTATACTAAGAGGGGGGGTGAACAGTATAAGATATTTTTTTACTTCAAAAAAGTAAAGCAATATACCCAAAGAAATATCAAAACAATGCACAATATCATCCACAAAGTGACACCAATTTTAACGTGGTTCACCCAGAATGGCTGGGCTACGTCCACAAAAATTTTCTCTAAAAGTTATCTCAAAATTCTTTGGGAATCCTTCCCAATTACAATGTTTATGATCCTCGTCCCAAAGGAGATACCTTCCCCCAATCAAAATTTATGAGCCTCTGCTCAAAGGATATACCTTCCCCCAATCTGAATTTATGAGCTTCTGCTCAAAGGAGATACCTTCCCCTCTGCTCTAGAAATGATCCCTCAGAAGATCAACCGCCTCTACCTCTTGCCAGCACATGGAACTCCTTTCCATCGAAGACCTCTTGTCCTCAATGCTTAGCTTAAGAGACCTCTGCCTTCTATGATCATGTCCACAGCAGCTCAGCAACCTGTACCAAACACAGTCAGTCGATCTAGTACAAGTCTTCCTTTGTCTATCAGATCTGTCCAACACTTGAAAAAATCAATCCTCTACACACAAGCCTTCTCAAAGACTTGACAAATCTGTCCTCAGGTTCTTCTCAAAGAACCAGTGCACCTCTATCCTCATACAACAACACTCCACGTTCGTCTTTGCCCTATGTGCTCTTTTCGCCCTCTGCTCTCTCTACGCAATCGAAGCCGCACTTGAAACAATTCACCATGACTCTTCACTCACTCTACACACTTCGATCAAATTTCGCACTCTGCTCTCGACGATTGAACTTCTCACTTTGCACTCTATCTGCGAACCATGCAACTAACAAATTTTTTTCAACTCTTCAAAACTGCCTGCCTTTTATAATAACACTTTCAAGATCAAAACCTTAATCTTAGTCAGCTGTAACCCTGATCTTTAGTCGGCTGCACAACACTAAACTTTGTTGGTTGCAAACCCTAATATTCATCGGCTCACATTTAACTTTGTCGGCTTCAACTGCCTCTGTAACTCTTCTGTAGCTTTTGCTGCGAAACTACAAAATGTCGTGATATCACGACACCTTTGAAACTATACACTTTCATTTGGCTTTTGTCGCGATATCATGACATTTCAGCCTTTGTCGACTTCAACTAAGCTCTTGTCGTGATATCGTGACACTTTTGTCTTTGTCAGCATCAACTTTGCTTTTGTCGTGATATCGCGACACTTATCCCTTCATCGACCTCCTTTTTGCTTTTGTCGTGAAATCGCGACACTTCTACCTCTGCAGACTTCGTCTTCACTTCTATCGCGATATCGCGACACTTCTATCTTCATAACCTTCCTCTCTACTTTTGTCACAAAATCACAACACTTCTCCTATAGAAGACCTGCTTTCAGTTTTTGTCACGAAATCGTGACACTTCTGCTTTCGTCTGCTTTCTTTTTTGCCTGTCGCAAAATCGTGACACTTTCTACATCCGTACGCATTCTTTGCGACCCGTCACGAAATCGTGACGCTTTCTGCTGTCATACGCTTTCCTTGTAACCCGTCATGAAATCTTGACGCTATCAACTTTTCGTACATTTTCTTTGCAACCTGTCGCGAAGTCGTGACGCTTTCAGCTTTTGTACATTTTCTTTGCTCTTTGAGTCGCAAAACTGTGACATGTCATGAAATCGTGACACTTTTCTAACTTGCTTTCTCTCTTCTGCTTAAGTCACGAAAATGCGACATGTCGCGATATCTTGACACTTTTCCTCCTTAGCTATTTTATGTTCTTCGGGTCGTGAAAACCCGACATGTCGCGATATCATGACACTTTTCCTCCTTAGCTCTTTTCTGTTCTTCGGGTCGCGAATACTCGACATGTCGCGATATCATGACACTTTTTCTCCTTAGCACTTTTATTTTCTTTGGGTCGTGAAAACCCGACATGTCACGATATCGTGACACTTTTTCTCTGTGAGCTCTTTCTCTCGAACTTGTCAGCTTGGGGTTTGCAAAAGACCTTTGAAACTGTCATGTCGTAACCTTCATCAAAACAAATTATTTGACATCAAATCAAATTCCTTCAAAAGCTTCTTGACATCAATGACAACTTATATACTTTAGAAAATGCAATGTACCCAAAGTACCCAAAATTGCCAACAATATCCCCCTTTGTCATTGATTGCAAACTGTTAAGATCCTGCTATAAAATAAACTCAAATAACACACTCTCACATAATTGCTTGGAAATAAACTCACATAAACATCATATTAATATAACAAAAATTTGCATAAAGAACAATCTCACAATAAGACAGAATCGTAGGCCTCTTCGAGGAGGCAACCTCCTTCAATACTTCATTAATTTGTAAAAAATATGGTTACATTGGTGCCTTTTTGGGTATTTAAGGAGTTTCCTTCCAAGGTTGGCTTACATGCAAAATGCCACATGGATTACATGCATAATTCCACTCGAATTACATGCATAGTGCCACTTTGAATTACATGCACAATGCCACTCGAATTACATGCATAATGCCACACGAATTACATGCACAATGCCACCTATCTATCATGTGTTACATAAAAAGGGTGCCATTTGTCATAGGCACTACCTAAGCTAAAACTTAGAACATTACAAAATATTAATCATGGGTACTACCCACGTTCACTAGGAATTATTACATCGGGGAAGTTATTACATTAAGGGTTAGGATGAGATCCTAACACAAACCTTTACTGAAAACACTTCTCAAGAGCCAAAATCGAAACCAACTGTGCTAACAACTGACAAACTGTACCCACAACTGAGAATCTTCCTTTGAAGTTTTACTCCCCCTGATTTGAAGCTTTCCTCTTCACTTGAAGCTCTCCCCCTTACTTATATCTCTCCCCATTTTTCATCAATGGCAAAGGGCCACCTTTGGGGCTCGGGACTAAGAATGAGCCTCTTAGCTTAGTCCCTCCCCCACCTCTTGATGAGGTGATTAATTCTGGGCTAGGAGTAAAACTCCCATTAGGCATTGATCATCATCAGTGCCTATAACTTCCTTGCTGGGCCTTCTCTTGAACTCTTTTTCCATATTCCTGTTCTTATCATTGTTCTTGTTCTTGTTCTCATCCCTGTTCTTGTTCATGCCTTGATCCTTGGACCCGATCATGCCACTGTTCCTATTCATGTAATCTGGAATTTCAGCTCTACACTGTCTAATTATGTGACCTTCATTGTTGCACTTGAAACACTTGACAATGTTGTTTCTCTGAGGTAAACCTGATCTTTGAATCCACCTGTTTTGACCAAACCTGTTCTGGCCAAACCTGTTCTAACCAAACCTGTTATGACCAAACCTGTTCTTGTTATTTACCTTGTAATAAACTGCCTTGTGCCCAAACTGTTTACAAGAGTAGCAATACCCTTGAAAGAAACTAGCACTTCTGAAATTGTCATTTACCTTCTTCATTTGAGCCATGCAATGTGAAGCCATGTGACCAAACCTGTGACATGCAAAACATCTACCTTGAAATTTTCCTTTATTTGACCTCTTAGGTCCTGAAAACTTCTTCTTCTCATTCTGAATTATGTTTTCTGTTTCTGCACATCTATCATTCAAGGACTCATGATCTGTAATACTTTCCTCATTAGAACTCTCTTCCTTTTGGAGTCTCTTACTAGACTCTCCAACTTGTTCCTTGTGTGGCTTAACAAAACCAAGGCCTGTTTTATCTGTTGTTTTTCTTTGACCTTTGATGAGTGACTTAACCTTTTTGGAGCTATCTTGAAACCTCGTAAAGCTTATCCTTGTACTCTTTAGTTTCTTCTTTCAAAGAAGCCATTTTCTGTTCTAACTCACTATACTCAAGAACCTTAGATTCTAACTCATCCTTGAGTTCTTGTGTCTTAGCTATAGAGAAATCAAGATTTTCTATAAGATCATCTCTCTCCATACAACATTCATCTAACTTATCCTTGAGTCTAGCATTCTTCTTTCTTTCCTTTTTCAAAGCACTAAGAGCACTAATAAGTTCACTTTCAAGATCCTTTATTTGTTTGCTTTCTGAATCATCAAAGCCTTTTTTAGATTTCTTATCACTAGAGGTGCTACCTTTTTCAAAAACCATACAAGCATCTTCCTTATAGTTTTCTGAAGCATCCTCATACATACTGGAAACCAAATCATTATTTGTACAATCATCCTCAAGGTGACCAAAATTTCCACATCTAAGACATTTCATGATAATGAATCTATGTTTCGGTTCTTCCTATTTTTCTGATATGAACAACATCTCATTTTCATTATCACTTGAAGAACTTTCACTATCACTACTAGAACACTTACTTGCTTTGTCTAGATAGAAACTCTTCTTGTGCTTGTGAGAATACCTCTTTCCTTGATTGTTGTGCTCATCTTTGTTCTTTTCGTGATGCTTATGCTTTTCAGAAACCTTGCTCATAGAATCCTATTTATCTTCATCACTTTCATTCTTGGGAATAGTACAGTTAGTAGCATAATGACCAAACTTTCCACAATTGAAACATCTTATATTTTTCATGCTTTTGTGATTTCTAGAGAACTTGCCTTTCTTGCTGTAATATGCCTCTTCATCACTAGAAGACTCATCACTATCTTGAAGTCGTTTACCCTTGGATTTCTTGGTAGCCTTGAAAGCTGCCTCTTTCTTGACATCAACCTTCACTTGAGTTCTCAACTCAAATGCTACAAGTATACTATGGAGCTCATCCATTTTCAACTTATCCAAATCTTTAGCTTCCTCAATAGCAAAAATATTTTCACTAAATCTATTAGGAAGAGATCTTAAAATCTTATCACAAACATCATTTTCAGCAAGCTCAAGACCTAAGTCTTTCATGGAGTTAACAACCTCATCCATACGAAGCATGTAGTCACTAATATTTTCATCATCATTCATCTTGAGTTGTTCAAACATACATTTGAAGTGTCTCAACTTGGCCTTTCTGACATTTGTATCACCTGTATGAACCACCTTCAATCTGTTTCCACATTTCACTAGATGTCTTGCAGTGAATCACTTTGGTGAGATTTGCTTTCTGTAAGCCTTTCAAGATTGCATTCATTGCTTTTGAATTGCTGTGATGTAGGAGCCTTTCTTCTTTAGTATTAGGACCATGTTCAGGAATAGTGTACTCATCTTCAATCACTTCCCATACCTCATTCCCAAGTGCCATTAGATGAACCTTCATCTTTGCACTCCAAATACCAAAATATGACCCATCAAGAATAGGTGTTGCATTGCTACTTGAATGATCCATTGTGTTCTTCACTAGATTTTCCTTCAAGCTGTTAAACTTTTCGAAGGCACCTGCTCTGATACCAATTGAAGAACACAAGCTTATACCGAGAGGGGGGGTGAACAAGTATAAGACCTCTTTTTACTTTTTCCTTTATACTTCAAAATAGTAAAGCAATATACCCAAAGCAATATCAAAACAATGCACAATATCATCCACAAAGTGACACCAATTTTAACGTGGTTCACCCGGAATGGTCGGGCTACGTCCACAAAACTTTTCTCTAAAAGTTATCTCAAAGTTCTTTGGGAATCCTTCCCAATTACAATGTTTATGAGCCTCGGCCCAAAGGAGATACCTTCCCCCAATCAGAATTTATGAGCCTCTGCTCAAAGGAGATACCTTCCCCCAATCTGAATTTATGAGCCTCTCGCTCAAAGGAGATACCTTCCCCTCTGCTCTGGAAATGATCCCTCAGAAGATCAACTGCCTCTACCTCTTGCCAGCACGTGGAACTCCTTTCCACCGAAGACCTCCTCGTCCTCAATGCTTAGCCTAAGAGACCTCTCGCCTTCTATGATCACGTCCACAGTAGCTCAAGAACCTGTACCAAACACAGTCGGTCGGTCTAGTACAAGTCTTCCTCTCGTCTCGCAGATCTGTCCAACACTTGAACAAATCAATCCTCTGCACACAAGCCTTCTCAAAGACTTGCCAAATCTGTCCTCAGGTTCTTCTCAAAGAACCAGTGCACCTCTGTCCTCATACAACAACACTCCACGTTCGTCTTTGCCCTATGTGCTCTCTACGCCCTCTGCTCTCTCTGTGCAATCACAACCGCACTTAGAACAATTCACCATGACTCTTCGCTCACTCTGCACACTTCGATCGAATTTCGCACTCTGCTCTCGATGATCGAACTTCTCACTCTACGCTCTATCTACGAACGTCGCAACTAACAATTCCTCCAACTCTTCAAAATAGCCTGCCTTTTATAATAACACTTTCAAGATCAAAACCTTAATCTTAGTCGGTTGTAACCTTGATCTTTAGTCGACTGCACAACCCTAAACTTTGTCGGTTGCAAACCCTAATCTTCGTCGGCTCACATTTAACTTTGTCGGCTTCAACTGCCTCTGTAACTCTTCTGTAGCTTTTGTCGTGAAACTACAACATGTCGCGATATCGTGACACCTTTGCAACCGTACACTTTCTTTTGGCTTTTGTCATGATATCGTGACACTTCAGCCTTTGTCGACTTCAACTAAGCTCTTGTCGTGATATCGTGACACTTCTATCTTTGTCAGCATCAACTTTGCTTTTGTCGCGATATCGTGACACTTCTCCCTTCGTCGACCTCCTTTCTGCTTTTGTCATGAAATCGTGACACTTCTGCCTCTGTAGACTTTGTCTTCACTTCTGTCGTGATATCGTGACACTTCTGTCTTCATAGCCTTCCTCTCTGCTTTTGTCATGAAATCATGACACTTCTCCTATAGAAGACCTGCTTTCAGTTTTGTCAAAATCATGACACTTCGCTTCTCTGCTTTCTTTTCTGCCTGTCATGAAATCGTGACACTTTTTGCATCCGTACGCATTCTTTGCAACCCATCGTGAAATCGTGACGCTTTCAACTTTCGTACGCTTTCCTTGTAACCCATCGTGAAATCGCGACGCTATCAACTTTTCATACGTTTTCTTTGCAACCTATCATGAAATCGTGACGCTTTCACTTTCTACATTTTCTTTGCTCTTTGAGTCGCAAATTGCGACATGTCACGAAATCGTGACACTTTTCTAACTTGCTTTCTCTCTCCTGCTTAAGTCATAAATGCGACATGTCGCGATATCGTGACACTTTTCCTACTTAGCTTTCTCTCTGCTTAAGTCACGAAAATGCGACATGTCACGATATCATGACACTTTTCCTCCTTAGCTCTTTTCTGTTCTTCGGGTCATGAAAACCCGACATGTCGCGATATCATGACACTTTTTCTCCTTAGCGCTTTTCTTTTCTTTAGGTCATGAAAACCCGACATGTCGTGATATCGCGACACTTTTTCTCCGTGAGCTCTTTCTCTCGAACCTGTCGGCTTGGGGTTTGCAAAAGACCTTTGAAACTGTCATGCCGTAACCTTCATCAAAACAAATTATTTGACATCAAATCAAATTCCTTCAAAAGCTTCTTGACATCAATGACAACTTATATACTTGAGCAAAGGCAATGTACCCAAAGTACCCAAAATTGCCAACAATCTCCCCCTTTGTCATTGATGGCAAACCTTTACTGAAAACACTTCTCAAGAGCCAAAACTGAAACCAACTGTGCTAACAACTGACAAACTATGCCCACAACCGAGAATCTTCCTTTGAAGTTTTGCTCCCCCCGACTTGAAGCTTTCCTCTTCACTTGAAGCTCTCCCCCTTACTCATATCTCTCCCCCTTTGTCATCAATGGCAAAGGGTCACCTTTGGGGCTCGGGACTAAGAATGAGCCTCTTAGCTTAGTCCCTCCCCCACCTCCTGATGAGGTGATTAATTCTGGGGTGGGAGTAAAACTCCCATTAGGCACTGATCATCATCAGCGTCTATAACTTCCTTTTCGGGCCTTCTCTTGAACTCTTTGCCCATATTCCTGTTCTTGTCACTGTTCTTGTTCTTGTTCTCATCCCTGTTCTTGTCCATGCCTTGATCCTTGGACCTGATCATGCCACTGTTCCTGTTCCTGTAATCTAGAATTTTAGCTCTACACTGTCTGATTATGTGACCTTCATTGTTGCACTTGAAACACTTGACGATGTTGTTTCTCTGAGGTAAACCTGATCTTTGAATCCACCTGTTCTGACCAAACCTGTTCTGGCCAAACCTGTTCTGACCAAACCTGTTCTGACCAAACCTGTTCTTGTTATTTACCTTGCAATAAACTGCCTTGTGCCCAAACTATTGACAAGAGTAGCAATACCCTTGAAAGAAACTAGCACTTCTAAAATTGTCATTTACCTTCTTCACTTGAGCCATGCAATGTGAAGCCATGTGACCAAACCTGTGACACGCAAAACATCTGCCTTGAAATTTTCCTTTATTTGACCTCTTGGGTCCTGAAAACTTCTTCTTCTCATTCTGAATTCTGTTTTCTATTTCTGTGCATCTATCATTCAAGGACTCATGATCTGAAATACTTTCCTCATCAGAACTCTCTTCCTTTTGGAGTCTCTTACTAGACTCTCCAACTTGTTCCTTGTGTGGCTTAACAAAACCAAGGCCTGTTTTATCTCGTTGTTTTTCTTTGACCTTTGATGAGTGACTTAACCTTTTTGGAGCTATCTTGAAACCTGTAAAGCTTATCCTTGTACTCTTTAGTTTCCTCTTTCAAAGAAGCCATTTTCTGTTCTAACTCACTATACTCAAGAACCTTAGATTCTAACTCATCCTTGAGTTCTTGTGTCTTAGCTATAGAGAAATCAAGATTTTCTATAAGATCATCTCTCTCCATACAACATTCATCTAACTTATCCTTGAGTCTAGCATTCTTCTTTCTTTCCTTTTTCAAAGCACTAAGAGCACTAATAAGTTCACTTTCAAGATCCTTTATTTGTTTGCTTTCTGAATCATCAAAGCCTTTTTCAGATTTCTTATCACTAGAGGTGCTACCTTTTTCAAAAACCATACAAGCATCTTCCTTATAGTTTTCTGAAGCATCCTCATACATACTAGAAACCAAATCATTATTTGTACAATCATCCTCAAGGTGACCAAAATTTCCACATCTAAGACATTTCATGATAATGAATCTATGTTTCGGTTCTTCCTCTTTTTCTGATATGAACAACATCTCATTTTCATCATCACTTGAAGAACTTTCACTATCACTACTAGAACACTTACTTGCTTTGTCTAGATAGAAACTCTTCTTGTGCTTGTGAGAATACCTCTTTCCTTGATTGTTGTGCTCATCTTTGTTCTTTCCGTGATGCTTGTGCTTTTCAGAATCCTTGCTCATAGAATCCTGTTTATCTTCATCACTTTCATTCTTGGGAACAGTACGATCAGTAGCATAATGACCAAACTTTCCACAATTGAAACATCTTATATTTTTCATGCTTTTGTGCTTTCTAGAGAACTTGCCTTTCTTGTTGTAATATGCCTCTTCATCACTAGAAGACTCATCACTATCTTGAAGCTATTTACCCTTGGATTTCTTGGTAGCCTTGAAAGTTGCCTCTTTCTTGACATCAACCTTCACTTGAGTTCTCAACTCAAATGCTGCAAGTATACTATGGAGCTCATCCTTTTTCAACTTATCCAAATCTTTAGCTTCCTCAATAGCAAAAATATTTTCACTAAATCTATTAGGAAGAGATCTTAAAATCTTATCACAAACATCATTTTCAGCAAGCTCAAGACCTAAGTCTTTCATGGAGTTAACAACCTCATCCATACGAAGCATGTAGTCACTAATATTTTCATCATCATTCATCTTGAGTTGTTCAAACATACCTTTGAAGTGTCTCAACTTGGCCTTTTCGACATTTGTATCACCTGTATGAACCACCTTCAACTGTTTCCACATTTCACTAGTTGTCTTGCAGTGAATCACTTTGGTGAGATCTCGCTTTCTGTAAGCCTTTCGAGGATTGCATTCATTGCTTTTGAATTGCTGTGATGTAGGAGCCTTTCTTCTTTAGTATTAGGACCATGTACAGGAATAGTGTACTCATCTTCAATCACTTCCCATACCTCATTACCAAGTGCCATTAGATGAACCTTCATCCTTGCACTCCAAAGACCAAAATCTGACCCATCAAGAATAGGTGTTGCATTGCTACTTGAATGATCCATTGTGTTCTTTACTAGCTTTTCCTTCAAGTCGTTAAACTTTTCGAAGGCACCTGCTCGATACCAATTGAAGAACACAAGCTTATACCGAGAGGGGGGGTGAACAAGTATAAGACCTATTTTTACTTTTTCCTTTAAACTTCAAAATAGTAAAGCAATATACCCAAAGTAATATCAAAATAATGCACAATATCATCCACAAAGTGACACCAATTTTAACGTGGTTCACCCGAATGGCTGGGCTACGTCCACAAAACTTTTCTCTAAAAGTTATCTCAAAGTTCTTTGGGAATCCTTCCCAATTACAATGTTTATGAGCCTCGGCCCAAAGGAGATACCTTCCCCCAATCAGAATTTATGAGCCTCTGCTCAAAGGAGATACCTTCCCCCAATCTGAATTTATGAGCCTCTACTCAAAGGAGATACCTTCCCCTCTGCTCTGGAAATGATCCCTTAGAAGATCAACTGCCTCTACCTCTTGCCAGCACGTGGAACTCCTTTCCACCGAAGACCTCCTGTCCTCAATGCTTAGCCTAAGAGACCTCTGCCTTCTATGATCACGTCCACAGCAGCTCAACAACCTGTACCAAACACAGTCGATCGGTCTAGTACAAGTCTTCCTCTGTCTGTCAGATCTGTCCAACACTTGAACAAATCAATCCTCTGCACACAAGCCTTCTCAAAGACTTGCCAAATCTGTCCTCAGGTTCTTCTCAAAGAACCAGTGCACCTCTGTCCTCATACAACAGCACTCCGCATTCGTCTTTGCCCTTTGTGCTCTCTTCGCCCTCTGCTCTCTCTATGCAATCACAGCCGCACTTGAAACAATTCACCATGACTCTTCGCTCACTCTGCACACTTCGATCAAATTTTGCACTCTCCTCTCGATGATCGAACTTCTCACTCTACGCTCTATCTACGAACGTCGCAACTAACAACACCACCAACTCTTCAAAATAGCCTACCTTTTATAATAACACTTTCAAGATCAAAACCTTAATCTTAGTCGGCTGTAACCCTGATCTTTAGTCAGCTGCACAACCCTAAACTTCATTGGCTACAAACCCTAATCTTCGTCGGCTCACATTTAACTTTGTCGGCTTCAACTGCCTCTGTAACTCTTCTATAGCTTTTGTCGTGAAACTACAACATGTCGCGATATCACGACACCTTTGCAACCGTACACTTTCTTTTGGCTTTTGTCACGATATCGTGACACTTCAGCCTTTGTCGACTTCAACTAAGCTCTTGTCACGATATCATGACACTTCTGTCTTTGTCAACATCAACTTTGCTTTTGTCATGATATCACGACACTTCTCCCTTCGTCGACCTCCTTTCTACTTTTGTCATGAAATCGTGACACTTCTACCTCTGCAGACTTCGTCTTCACTTCTGTCATGATATCGTGACACTTCTGTCTTCATAGCCTTCCTCTCTACTTTTGTCATGAAATCGTGACACTTCTCCTATAGAAGACCTGCTTTTAGTTTCTGTCGTAAAATCGTGACACTTCTGCTTTCGTCTGCTTTCTTTTCTGCCTGTCATGAAATCGTGACACTTTCTGCATCCGTACGCATTCTTTGCAACCCATCGCAAAATCGTGACGCTTTCAGCTTCCGTACGCTTTCCTTGTAACCCGTCGCGAAATCGCGATGCTATCAACTTTTCGTACATTTTCTTTGCAACCTATCATGAAATCGCGACGCTTTCAGCTTTCGTACATTTTCTTTGCTCTTTGAGTCATGAAATTGTGACATGTCGCGATATCGTGACACTTTTCTAACTTGCTTTCTCTCTCTCTTAAGTCGAAAATGCGACATGTCACGATATTCGCGACACTTTTCCTAACTAGCTTTCTCTCTTCTTAAGTCGCAAAATGCGACATGTCGCGATATCGTGACACTTTTCCTCCTTAGCTCTTTTCTGTTCTTCGGGTCGGAAAACCCGACATGTCGCGATATCGTGACACTTTTTCTCCTTAGCGCTTTTCTTTTCTTCGGGTCACGAAAACCCGACATGTCGCGATATCGCGACACTTTTTCTCTGTGAGCTCTTTCTCTCGAACCTGTCGGCTTGGGGTTTGCAAAAGACCTTTGAAACTGTCATGCCGTAACCTTCATCAAAACAAATTATTTGACATCAAATCAAATTCCTTCAAAAGCTTCTTGACATCAATGACAACTTATATACTTGAGCAAAGGCAATGTACCCAAAGTACCCAAAATTGCCAACAATCTTCCCCTTTGTCATTGATGGCAAACCTTTACTGAAAACACTTCTCAAGAGCCAAAACCGAAACCAACTGTGCTAACAACTGACAAACTGTGCCCACAATCGAGAATCTTCCTTTGAAGTTTTGCTTCCCCTAATTTGAAGCTTTCCTCTTCACTTGAAGCTCTCCCCCTTACTTATATCTCTCCCCCTTTGTCATCAATGGCAAAGGGCAACCTTTGGGGCTCGAGACTAAGAATGAGCCTCTTAGCTTAGTCCCTCCCCCACCTCTTGATGAGGTGATTAATTCTGGGGTGGGAGTAAAACTCCCATTAGGCACTGATCATCATCAGCGTCTATAACTTCCTTGCTAGGCCTTCTCTTGAAATCTTTGTCCATATTCCTGTTCTTGTCACTATTCTTGTTCTTGTTCTCATCCCTGTTCTTGTTCATGCCTTGATCTTTGGACTTGATCATGCCACTGTTCCTGTTCCTGTAATCTAGAATTTCAGCTCTACACTGTCTGATTATGTGACCTTCATTGTTGCACTTGAAACACTTGACGATGTTGTTTCTCTGAGGTAAACCTGATCTTTGAATCCACCTATTCTAACCAAACCTATTTTGGCCAAACCTGTTCTGACCAAACCTGTTTTGACCAAACCTTTATGACCAAACCTGTTCTTGTTATTTACCTTACAATAAACTGCCTTGTGCCCAAACTATTTACAAGAGTAGCAATACCCTTGAAAGAAACTAGCACTTCTAAAATTGTCATTTACCTTCTTCATTTGAGCCATGCAATGTGAAGCCATGTGACCAAACCTGTGACACGCAAAACATCTGCCTTGAAATTTTTCTTTATTTGACCTCTTAGGTCCTGAAAACTTCTTCTTCTCATTCTGAATTCTATTTTCTGTTTTTGTGCATCTATCATTCAAAGACTCATGATCTGAAATATTTTCCTCATCAGAACTCTCTTCCTTTTGGAGTCTCTTAATAGACTCTCTAACTTGTTCCTTGTGTGGCTTAACAAAACCAAGGCCTATTTTATCTGTTGTTTTTCTTTGACCTTTGATGAGTGACTTAACCTTTTTGGAGCTATCTTGAAACTTGTAAAGCTTATCCTTGTACTCTTTAGTTTTTTCTTTCAAAGAAGCCATTTTCTGTTCTAACTCACTATACTCAAGAACCTTAGATTCTAACTCATCCTTGAGTTCTTGTGTCTTAGCTATAGAGAAATCAAGATTTTCTATAAGATCATATTTCTCCATACAACATTCATCTAACTTATCCTTGAGTCTAGCATTCTTCTTTCTTTCCTTTTTCAAAGCACTAAGAGCACTAATAAGTTCACTTTCAAGATTCTTTATTTGTTTGCTTTTTGAATCATCAAAGCCTTTTTCAAATTTCTTATCACTAGAGGTGCTACATTTTTCAAAAACCATACAAGCATCTTCCTTATAGTTTTCTGAAGCATCCTCATACATACTGGAAACCAAATCATTATTTGTACAATCATCCTCAAGGTGACCAAAATTTCCACATCTAAGACATTTCATGATAATGAATCTATGTTTCAGTTCTTCCTCTTTTTATGATATGAACATCTCATTTTCGTTATCACTTGAAGAACTTTCACTATCACTACTTGATGCAGGAGCATCCGGTGACAGTAGAGCAATCTTGCATCTTCCAAAAATGTTTCTAAATTTTCTAAGTACCTTGCATTTGATTTATTTTCGGTATTTTCCAAGGGGGGAAGTTTTGTGGAGCAAAGGGGGTAAGTTTCTTGAAGCATGGGGAGGGGTCGCGAAATCGTGACATGTCGATTTCGACATGTCACGAAATCGCGACCTCAAAAGGCTTGGGCAGGGCTTGGGCCAGTTTTGTCATGATATCGCGACCATAGTTCGGAGCAAAGGTGAGGAGTGAAGTCCCGTCGTGATATCGCGACGTCACGATATCGCGATGATTGTTCAAAGCAAAGGCGGAGGAGAAGGTGCCGTCGTGATATCGTGACGTCGCGATATTGCGACGTCGCGATATCATGACGATTGTTTAAAGCAAAGGCGGAGGGGATGGTGCCATCGCGATATCGCGGCCAGTTAAAGGCCGACACGTGGCATGTGGTCCGACAGCATCAGAAGTTAAAGAAAGTAAACAAGGCAAAGGCAGGGAGTGGGGGTCACGAAATCGTGACATGTCACGATTTCGTGACATGTCACGAAATCGTGACCCCAAAGAGCTTCAGCTAATGAGAGGCGCATTTGGTCGCGATATCGCGACATGTCACGATATCGCAGCCAGGTGGAAACAAGACCAAAAGAGAATAAGCCGACGACCGGGCAAGGCCGAATTTGACGCGTGGACAGCCACGTGTATCAAAAAAGTTGTGAAGGGCACGTGTATCAAATATGTTGCGACATGGAGAAGGCATGGCCAGATTTACACGCGGTCGGCTACGTGTATGAAAACAAAGATGAGGGTCACGTAGATTGATAAGGGAGGTGTCGGCTACGCATTTTTTTTTTTATTATTTCTGGCAACGCAGCAATTACAGGTGATGGCTTTATGGAGGAGACAGCAGTGCAGAGGACAGTCAGAACAAAGCGGCCGGTGCAGGTTAAGGGAGGCCATCAATGCAAGCGTCATGGTGGATCGGGCAGTTGCCCATTTATGGCAAAAATTTTGAAAAACTCGGCTGAAGGGAAAACGGATTTGAAATTTTGGTTAGGCGGGGGCATTAATTGCCTAGAGGATCGAGGCCTCGATAAAAACTCGAGAAAAATGTAAGGGAAGGGGATGGTGAGTTCGGGATTAAGGGGGAAGAAGAAGTATGCCTGGAAATTGTATTAAAAGACTGTATTAAGCAATTTGCAGTGAATTAATTGGAAGTTCTGTTGTGTGAATCTCGGCTTGCCATCAAGTGGTATCAGAGCGGGAGCTCCTGAGCGTGTAACAGATCACCAGAGAGAGGCAGTTACACCAGGATCTGTGGAAGGATTTGAAGGGGAAGAAATAAAGATGCCTCCACGAAGAAACCATGGTGGAGTAGGAAATGTGGTGCCGGTCGAAGACTTTCGAGCCTTGCAGAGACAAGTTCAAGCCCTGCAAGAAGAGTTACGCAGAAGGCACGAGCCCGGAAGGGATGAGGGAAGTGAAGACGAAGTTGAAGAAGAAGACCGATCTGAGGAAGAAGAAGAGGTTGTGGATCCTGCACAAGCCAGGTTGTACAAAGCCATCTCTCAGATTGGAAAGCAACCAAAAATGGAGGTTTCTACATACTCGAGAAACCTAAATCCAGAAGAGGTGATTGATTGGATAAATGATTTAGAAGAATATTTCGAATATGAGGAGGTTGAAGACCCTAATCGGGTCAGATTTGCTAAGACCAAGTTGAAGGGTCATGCCAACATTTGGTGGAGAGGAATACAGTTGGAGAGGAATATAAGAGGGAAGGAGAGAATAACAAGATGGGATAGAATGGTGGAAAAGCTAAAAAGACAGTTTATTTCGGTAGATTACGAGTTGGATCTGCTAAGAAAAATGCAGAGTTTGAGACAGACAAACAAAATTGTCCAAGAATACACCGAGGAGTTTTACAAGATTTCTATTAGAACTGGGCATTTAGAGGCAAACAAAGAAAAGGTAGCCCGTTATATCAATGGGTTGAGACTCGGCATCCAGGAAGAGCTGAGCCTAGTTCGGGTAAGCACCATTGAGGATGCTTACCAGTTTGCCTTAAAGGTGGAAGAAAAACTGAATAGGCGGTTTGAAGGCAAGCAAAGAGGAAGGGGCCATGGTGGAAGAACTGGTGGGAGAACCAGTGGAGAAAAGTATAAAGACCCGAAGAAGACTGGTGAAGCCAGTAGTAACCAGGATCAAAGGGAAGAGGATGTTTATCAGCCCCGAGATCAGAACAGCTACCCAAGAGGACGGGGTGGATCTGGACGAGGGTTTGGAAGAGGAGTATTTCGTGGGACATGTTTCCACTGTGGTGAAGAAGGACATCGAGCATTCGAGTGTCCACAACACCGGGAAAGAACGAACAAGAGGCCTGAGGGTCCGACCAGAGCTGCTGTGGCAGAGGAAGATGCTGAATCTGAACATTCAGAAGAAGCGAGAGAGGGGAGGCAATGATCGTGAGGAGAGTCCTATTGAATGAGGAGAAGGACACGGATCAGAGAAGAAGTTTATTTCACACAAGATGTAAATGTGCGGGCAAGGTTTGCAATATTATTATTGATAATGGTAGCACGGATAACCTGGTTTCAGAAGAAATGGTTACCAAGCTACAGTTAGAGAGGAAGAAGCACCCGCATCCATACCGGGTCGCATGGCTACAGAAAGACCATAGGGCTTTGGTCAATGAGCAGTGCTCCGTTAAATTTAATATTGGGAATTATTGTGATGAGGTCCTATGCGACATCCTACCTATGGATGCTTGCCATATGTTGCTGGGAAGGCCCTGGCAGTTCGATCGGAGTGCAGTGCATGATGGCCGTGCCAACACCTACTCATTGACGAAGAATGGTGTGCGCCACAAGCTGAAGCCCTTAAAGGAAGCGGATGGAAAGGTATGTAACAGCTCCAGAATCTGTTTAGTTGAAGGGAGGAAGTTTTTGGACGGGTTGAAGCATGAACATTTATGTTATGCAATAATTCCTAGAGTTAGGGAGGAGGAATGCCAAGATACCCCGATAGAAGTCCTAGATCTGTTGGAGGAATTTCTAGATATTGTATCAGATAATGTGCCTGAGGGTTTACCCCCAGTAAGGAAGATCAGCCACCATATAGATTTGGTGCCAGGATCGAGCTTGCCAAATAAAGCTGCACATAGAATGACACCTGTAGAGACTGAGGAGTTAAATAGGCAGGTCCAGGAATTATTGGAGAAGGGATTGATTAGGGAAAGTTTGAGCCCATGTGCGAGTGCTGCGAGTACTAGCACCAAAGAAGGATGGAGAATGGAGAATGTGCACAGATTCACGGGCCATCAATAAAATCACTATCAAATACAGATTCCCATTGCCAAGGATGGATGATATCATGGACTATTTAAGTGGGGCTGAGTACTTCACGAAGATTGACCTAAAAAGTGGCTATCATCAGATCCGTATCCGAGAGGGAGATGAGTGGAAGACAGCCTTCAAGACAAGAGAAGGCTTGTATGAGTGGTTGGTCATGCCATTTGGGCTGTCCAATGCACCAAGTACCTTCATGCGGCTGATGAATGAAGTACTGAAAGAGTTTCTGGGAAAGTTTGTCATTGTTTATTTAGATGATATATTGATATTCAGCAGAACCCTGGAGGAACACCTGATGCATATCAGGAGGGTTTTTGAAAAGCTACGGGAGGAGCAGTTATTAATAAATCTGAAAAAGTGTAATTTTGTCAAGAAAGAGTTAGTATACCTGGGGTTTGTAATCTCAGCAGAAGGTCTAAAAATGGACCCAGAGAAGGTGAGAGCCATCATCGAATGGCCTACCCCAAGAAGCACAATAGAAGTAAGATCATTTCATGGTCTAGCCAGCTTTTACAGGAAGTTCATAAAGAACTTCAGCAGCATTTGTGCACCTCTCACGGAAACAATGAGGGGGGATAAAAAAGAGTTCAAGTGGACATTAGGGGCTGAGAGGAGCTTTGATGCATTAAAGAAAAAGGTCACAGAACAACATGTTTTGGCACTCCCAGACTTTGACAAGGTATTTCAGGTGGATTGTGATGCCAGTGGTAGTGCAATAGGGGTTGTCTTGAGTCAAGGAGGCAGACCTGTTGCTTATTTCAGTGAGAAGCTAAATGATGCTCGAAAAAAGTATTCCATTTATGACCAAGAATTTTATGCTATAGTTCAGGCTCTAAAGAAGTGGAGACATTATTTATTGCCAAAGGAGTTTGTTCTATTTACTGATCATCAGGCTTTACAATACATTAATAGTCAAACAAAACTGAATCAAAGGCACATGAAGTGGGTGGAGTTCCTCCAAAGCTATACCTTTGTGCTGAAGCACAGAAGTGGGAAATCAAACAGAGTTGCAGATGCCTTGAGTAGAAGGCAGACTTTACTGATTAAAATGACAGTGGAAGTAGTGGGATTTGAAGAACTGAAGGGTTTGTACCCTGAAGATCCGGATTTTGCAGAAGCCTGGACGGCTTGCTTGACACCTGTTACTGTGGACAGGACAAAATGGTTGGATTTCCTAATCCAAGATGGAATGTTGTTCAAGGGAAGTAAATTATGCATTCCAAGGAGTTCCATGCGGGAAAACTTAATCAAGGAAAAGCACAACGGAGGACTGGCTAGGCATTTTGGTCGGGATAAGACCATTGCCCTGGTGGAGGAAAATTACTACTGGCCGCAACTTCGGCAAGATGTGCGGAAGTTTGTGCAAGGTTGCAGAATATGCCAGATGGCAAAAGGTGTAAGGCAAAACACAGGATTATACCAGCCATTACCTGTACATGAGAGGCCATGGGAGGACATAAGCATGGATTTTATTCTTGGATTGCCGAGAACACGAGAGGGAAATGACTCTGTATTTGTGGTGGTTGACCGATTCTCCAAAATGGCACATTTTATTCCCTACCAGAAGACAAGTGATGCAGTTCACATTGCGGGGTTATTCTTCAAGGAAGTGGTACGACTTCACGGTCTACCAAGAAGCATAGTTTCTGACAGAGATACAAAGTTTGTTGGGTATTTCTGGAGAAATTTGTGGAAGAAGTTGAAGACAGACCTGAAATTCGAGTTCCGCATACCACCCATGAGTCGACGGACGGACAGAGGTGGTGAATAGAAGCCTGGGTAATTTGTTGAGATGCTTGATAGCAGATCAACCCAAGGGATGGGATTTAGTTTTACCGCAGGCGGAGTTTGCGTATAACAGTTCAGTCAATAAGAGCACAAATAAATCTCCATTCCAGATAATATATGGGAACAACCCGAGAAATGTGTCTAAACTGAGAAAGTTGGACAAGAGAGAAAAGTGCAGTGCCGAGGCAGAAGAATTTGCGGAACATATGAAAAGTCTGCATGAAGAAGTAAGGAAACAAATTATAAAAATGAATACTCAATATAAGACAAGGGCAGACCAGAAGCGGCGGTTCAAGGAGTTCGAAGTAGGAGATGAGGTCATGGTGCATCTCAGGAAGGAGAGATTTCCTGCCAAGACTTATAACAAATTGAAGATGAAGAAGTTTGGGCCATGCAGAATACTGGGAAAACGGGAGTCAGGAAATGCATATGAAGTGGAATTGCCAAGTTGGCTTGATATTTCACCTATTTTTAATATTTCAGATCTAGTAGAATATCATGAGGGAGAGAGTACAGAGGTACCAAGTGCAGAATTATGGCAAATTCCAGCATCTACTCCAACCACAGACGAGGTCGAGGAAATATTGGACACTCGTGAAGGCAGAAGCACCAGAAACAAGCAGTATTCTGAGTATTTGATAAAGTGGAAAGGCAGACCGGTTGAAGATGCAACTTGGTTGTCGAAGACGGAGGTTGACCGCCTGGGTCTTCCCCTAACAGAACAGAAGTGAGGGTCACTTTTTTTATTTACCCCGGGTGTCTGATGCAGGAGCATCCGGTGACAGTAGAGCAATCTTGCATCTTCCAAAAATGTTTCTAAATTTTCTAAGTACCTTGCATTTGATTTATTTTCGATATTTTTCCAAGGGGGGAAGTTTTGTGGAGCAAAGGGGGTAAGTTTCTTGAAGCATGGGGAGGGGTCACGAAATCGTGACCTCAAAAGGCTTGGGCAGGGCTTGGGCCGGTTTCGTCACGATATCGCGACGTCGTGATATCCGACGTCACGATATCATGACCATAGTTCGGAGCAAAGGTGAGGAGTGAAGTCCCGTTGCGATATCACGACGTTGCGATATCGTGACGATTGTTCAAAGCAAAGGCGGAGGAGAAGGTGCCGTCGCGATATCGCGATAGGTCGCGATATCGCGATTTTAAAAGGGAAGTCTCGTCGTGATATTGCGGCTAGTTAAAGGCCGACACGTGGCATGTGGTCCGACAGCATCAGAAGTTAAAGAAAGTAAACAAGGCAAAGGTAGGGGGTGGGGGTCACGAAATCGTGACATGTCACGAAATCGTGACCCCAAAGAGCTTCAGCTAATGAGAGGCGCATTTGGTCGCGATATCGTGACATGTCACGATATCGTGACCTGTCGCGATATCGCGGCCAGGTGGAAACAAGACCAAAAGAGAATAAGCCGACGACCGGGCAAGGCCGAATTTGACGCGTGGACAGCCACGTGTATCAAAACAGTTGTGAAGGGTACGTGTATCAAATATGTTGCGACATGGAGAAGGCATGGCCAGATTTACACGCGGTCGGCTACGTGTATGAAAACAAAGATGAGGGTCACGTAGATTGATAAGGGAGGTGTCGGCCACGCATTTTTTTTTTATTATTTCTGGCAACACAACAATTACAGGTGATGGCTTTATGGAGGAGACAACAGTGCAGAGGACAGTCAGAACAAAGCGGCCGATGCAGGTTAAGGGAGGCCATCAATGCAAGCGTCATGGTGGATCGGGCAGTTGCCCATTTATGGCAAAAATTTTGAAAAACTCGGCCGGAGGGAAAACGAACTAGAAATTTTGTTAGGCGGGGCATTAATTGCCTAGAGGATCGAGGCCTCGATAAAAACTCGAGAAAAATGTAAGGGAGGGGGATGGTGAGTTCGGGATTGAGGGGGAAGAAGAAGTATGCCTGGAAATTGTATTAAAAGACTGTATTAAGCAATTTGCAGTGAATTAATTGGAAGTTCTGTTGTGTGAATCTCGGCTTGCCTCACTACTAGAACACTTACTTGTTTTGTCTAGATAGAAACTCTTCTTGTGCTTGTGAGAATACCTCTTTCCTTGATTGCTATGCTCATATTTGTTCTTTTCATGATGCTTATGCTTTTCAGAAACCTTGCTCATAGAATCCTATTTATCTTCATCACTTTCATTCTTGGGAATAGTACAGTCAGTAGCATAATGACCAAACTTTCCACAATTGAAACATCTTATATTTTTCACGCTTTTGTGCTTTCTAGAGAACTTGCCTTTCTTGCTGTAATATGCCTCTTCATCACTAGAAGACTCATCACTATCTTGAAGCTGTTTACCTTGGATTTCTTGGTAGCCTTGAAAGCTTCCTCTTTCTTGACATCAACCTTCACTTGAGTTCTCAACTCAAATGCTGCAAGTATACTATGGAGCTCATCCTTTTTCAACTTATCCAAATCTTTAGCTTCCTCAATAGCAAAAATATTTTCACTAAATCTATTATGAAGAGATCTTAAAATCTTATCACAAACATCATTTTCAGTAAGCTCAAGACCTAAGTCTTTCATGGAGTTAACAACCTCATCCATATGAAGCATGTAGTCACTAATATTTTCATCATCATTCATCTTGAGTTGTTCAAACATACCTTTGAAGTGTCTCAACTTGGCCTTTCTGACATTTGTATCACCCGTATGAACCACCTTCAATCTGTTTCCACATTTCACTAGCTATCTTGCAGGGAATCACTTTGGTGAGATCTCGCTTCTGTAAGCCTTTCAGGATTGCATTCATTGCTTTTGAATTGTTGTGATGTAGGAGCCTTTCTTCTTTAGTATTAGGACCATGTTCAAAAATAGTGTACTCATCTTCAATCACTTCCCAAACCTCATTCCCAAGTGCCATTAGATGAACCTTCATCCTTGCACTCCAAAGACCAAAATATGACCCATCAAGAATACGTGTTGCATTGCTACTTGAATGATCCATTGTGTTCTTTACTGGCTTTTATTTCAAGCTGTTAAACTTTTTGAAGGCACCTGCTCTGATACCAATTGAAGAACACGAGCTTATACTGAGAGGGGGGTGAACAGTATAAGACCTCTTTTTACTTTTTCCTTTATACTTCAAAATAGTAAAGCAATATGCCCAAAGCAATATCAAAATAATGCACAATATCATCCATAAAGTGACACCAATTTTAACGTGGTTCACCCAGAATGGCTAGGCTACGTCCATAAAACTTTTTCTCTAAAATTTATCTCAAAATTCTTTGGGAATCCTTCCCAATTACAATGTTTATGAGCCTCGGCCCAAAGGAGATACCTTCCCCCAATCAGAATTTATGAGCCTCTGCTCAAAGGATACCTTCCCCCAATCTGAATTTATGAGCTTCTGCTCAAAGGAGATACCTTCCCCTCTACTCTGGAAATGATCCCTTAGAAGATCAACTGCCTCTACCTCTTGCCAGCACGTGGAAATCCTTTCCACTGAAGACCTCCTATCCTCAATGCTTAGCCTAAGAGACCTCTGCCTTCTATGATCACGTCCATAGCAGCTCAGCAACCTATACCAAACACAGTCAATCGGTCTAGTACAAGTCTTCCTATGTTTGTCAGATCTATCCAACACTTGAACAAATCAATAATCTACACACAAGCCTTCTCAAAGACTTGCCAAATATGTCCTCAGGTTCTTCTCAAAGAACCAGTGCACCTCTGTCCTCATACAACAACACTCTGCATTCGTCTTTGCCCTATGTGCTCTCTTTGCCATTTGCTCTCTCTATGCAATCACAGCTGCACTTGAAACAATTCACCATGAATTTTCGCTCACTCTGCACACTTCGATCAAATTTTGCACTCTGCTCTCGACGATCGAACTTCTCACTTTGCGCTCTATCTGCGAACCACGCAACTAACAATTTTTTTTCAACTCTTCAAAACTGTCTGCCTTTTATAATAACACTTTCAAGATCAAAACCTTAATCTTAATCGACTGTAACCCTGATATTTAGTCGGCTGCACAACCCTAAACTTCGTTGGTTGCAAACCCTAATCTTTGTCGGCTCACATTTAACTTTGTCGGCTTCAACTGCCTCTGTAACTCTTCTGTAGCTTTTGTCGCGAAACTACAACATGTCGCGATATCGCGACACCTTTGCAATCGTACACTTTCTTTTGGCTTTTGTCATGATATCGCAACACTTCATCCCTTGTTGAATTCAACTAAGCTCTTGTCATGATATCACGACACTTCTATCTTTGTTAGCATCAACTTTGCTTTTGTCGTGATATTGTGACACTTCTCCCTTCATCGACCTCCTTTCTGATTTTGTCATGAAATCATGACACTTCTGCCTCTGCAGACTTCGTCTTCACTTCTGTCATGATATCATGACACTTCTATCTTCATAACCTTCCTCTCTGCTTTTGTCACAAAATCACGACACTTCTCCTATAGAAGACCTGCTTTCAGTTTTTGTCGCAAAATCGTGACACTTCTGCTTTCGTATGCTTTCTTTTCTGCCTGTCGTGAAATCGTGACACTTTTTACATTCGTACACATTCTTTGCAACCCATCGTGAAATTGCGACGCTTTCAGCTTCTGTACGCTTTCCTTGTAACCCATCGCAAAATCTCGACGCTATCAACTTTTCGTACATTTTATTTACAACCTGTCGTGAAATCACGATGCTTTCGGCTTCCATACATTTTCTTTGCTCTTTGAGTAATGAAACTATGACATGTCATGAAATCATGACACTTTTCTAACTTGCTTTCTCTCTCTTGCTTAAGTCGTGAAAATGCGACATGTCGCGATATCGCGATACTTTTCCTCCTTAGCTCTTTTCTGTTCTTCGGGTCGCGAAAACCCGACATGTCGCGATATCGTGACACTTTTCCTCCTTAGCTCGTTTCTATTCTTCGAGTCGTGAAAACCCGACATGTGATATCGTGACACTTTTTCTCCTTAGCACTTTTTTTTCTTCGGGTTGCAAAAACCCGACATGTCGCGATATTGCGACACTTTTTCTCTGCAAGCTCTTTCTCTCGAACCTGTCAGCTTGGGGTTTGCAAAAGACCTTTGAAACTATCATGTCGTAACCTTCATCAAAACAAATTATTTGACATCAAATCAAATTCCTTCAAAAGCTTCTTGACATCAATGACAACTTATATACTTGAGCAAATGCAATGTACCCAAAGTACCCAAAATTGCCAACAAATCCCTTTGTATATTATTCTCCATAGACTAATATGTATAGTAACAAAATCTTTATAACAATCATTGGCATCATTAAGTATACTTTGTATGCATTGTTGGAGTATCGAAAAATATCTTTTTTTTTTCTTCATTGGTAATATCAACAAGCCTATTCTTCAACGTATCATCAATGAACTTGTTTTTCAAATATTTAATCATTTATTTTTGTCTTTAAGGATTTCATGAGAGAAATACCATATACATAAAATTTCATATATCACTAGGTATTGTAAAAACACTTTTCAAATCTTCATATGCATCATTAATCTTTCCATTTAGATATTTACCAAGTATAATGAAATTTTCATCTTTGATATCTCTCAAAATTTATTGTAAGACACTTTTTCACTTATTTATGTATCTTTTTAAATTTATTTAATCATGTGTTGTGTATGGAATTTTAATCTTTCCAACATTTCTAAAATATCTTAAATGTCTAATTGTTTTTCTTGAACACATGTTTTCTTTTTCAAATATTTTTAACAACTCATGTATTTCATTTTTTTGATCATTTGTATTATTTTTCATTTGTTTTTATTTTCCATGTTTCTTTGAAGTAGACTACCTTATATCTCCCTAGTTTTAAATAATTGATCAAACTCTAAATTTTATAAAACTATGTTTTGATGTTGAATACCTTATAGCTCCCAAATTATAAATTTAGAGGTTTTGTAAAAATACATTTACAAATTTAGTAATCCTAATTTGATGTAGGAAACCTTATTTCTCCAAATCTCAAAATATTTGCAAATATTAAAATTCACTTACAAAACTAAATAATTTAATTACAAAATTTGTAATTAATCTCCCAAAACTTCAAATTGACCTTTCAATTAACTTCAAAACTTTCCAAAAATAATTAATTAGGTCTCTAAGGTTTTTATTTTTAGTTTAATACCTTATTCCTCCAATTATCTCATTAATCAAGGTAAAAAATCAATTAATAGAGTTCAACCTTAGATAAATTAAATATCATTCAACCTTATAACTCCAAAATTTATAAAAATCAATAATCAACTTTATAAAAATTACCTCCTTTCTTGATGCATTCGCATTCGATTCTCCCTTGGCTTAATCAACTTTCCTTTGGGTGCATTTAACTCTCCTTTGGCATATTCAAATTTCTCTTTGATTACTCTACCTTAGGTATTGAAATACTATTTGTAATGCTACAATCACTCTATTTTCTACCTTTCTACCTTCCTTACATCAACATGAAAACTCAACAGAATGCATGATAATTTAGGTTGGTATTTGAAAATGATTTCAAAACATTTCAATTTCTTGGTGAGTGAAACATTTGATTGTGCTCCTAACTACTTGGCATTTCTAAAATTGATTACACTGCACCTTACTTGTTTTACATTTGACTTGGTACTTTTCTCATCTAATGTATGGGTTTCTTCTTCCTGGGTGATGTTTTTCTTCCTTAACGTTCATGCTTGGCTCATATGTTGTTAGAATTTCTTCTACCTGGGTGATGTTTTGCTTCCTTGATGTTTGTGCTTCTACTACCCAAGTGACACTTCATTGCTTGATTTCTCTTAGTAATGATGCTTGCTTGATTGCTCTTAGTAATGATGCTTTCTCTGATGTATATTTGATGCTAGCACAATGCTCATGATGATGACTTTACTACCTTAAAATGGCACTTCACTACTTCTCTATGTTTGAATGGTTATTGACACTAGAGCTTCACTACATCTTTAGACTTGTGTTAGTCTTTGACTAATGATTGCACTTGAATATATATTGGCAACGATCCTTGATAGCTTCTACAAGAATTTTATTGATGCTTAGGACATATCTATACTCTAGATTGAATGATGGCCTTCAAACATACGTTCTACCTCCTTACTTGGAAACCTTTTATTTTACATCTAGTGGTTGGCTTTGGAACTTCAAATACCCTAACTATGCTTATTTATGCCTTGAATCCTTTGATATTTTAGTTTTTTCTTTAGCTCAATGGCTATTTATTGTTACTCACTTGGTGGCCCTTTCTAAACTCGACATCTCTTTTTCTTGTGCTTGGATTTAGTGTTGTTTGGCTCTTAGTGCTTCGATGGTTGCCTTGCTTGCTCAGATCTCTGCTTGACTCTATGTTCCATAAATAAGTGTCATTCTATTAAAGTCAACCACCCTATTTCTTTTCAACCAATGGTGCTCCAAATACCCAACCTTGGCTTCTTACTTCAAGTGGTAGCTCTTCCCAAGTTTGCTGACTTTTTATTAAGCTTTCAAATCAATACTTTATTTCCCTTATAACTCCTTTTATTTTGCTATTATATTATGCAAATTCAAGAATGCCAAAGATGCCTCCTTATTTAACTTGAAGAACTTGAACTTAGAACTTTATTTTGCTGCTCTAGAAATTTGAATATGGTGTTTTTAATATTTTTAATAAATCAACTATTTTTCACTTAAACAAAATATACTTTGAGCACCAATTTATCAAACCTTTTTGGTCTTCTTTTGCTCACCAAGATTGCTGCCCAAATTTGTAAAAATGCAGCTCCTTTGCTTCTCAAAATTTCTACCCAAAAAACTACACTTTCTTCTTTCAAATCACTGTCCAAAAAATTGCCTTTAAATCCTTCAATTTGTTGTCATAAATTGTCAAAAACTCTTCAAATGCTTCTCCAAAATTCTGATTTATTATCCTCTATTTTTTTGTCCAAAAAATCTTTAAATTCTACCTCAAAAACCTACAAACTTCTCCTTCAAAAACCAACCTTCAAAAACTTTAATGGTTGCCTTCAAAAATATCAATCTGGTGTCATTTCAATCTTCTTTCTCCTCCTTAGATCTTGTTGAATTCTATCTTTAAATTTGACCTCTTTTCTAGCCTCTTCTTCAAGAATTTGAATGTATTGAAGTCTTTGAAAAATAATATCTCAAAATATAGCAAACATCTTGCCAAATCCTTCCTTATTTTGGGCTTATTGTCAGATGGCAACGATTGTCCCAATACTTTCACTCAGACTCCCCATAGCTCTGATACCATTGTTAGCTTTCTTAATGGATTAACTCACAGTAAAGTTATTCCAAGATCAATAATACAATAAACTAATGCTACTAACAATATCAACAATTAGGTCTGAGGTGTAGACCAATTGGTTCATCCAAACCCCATAAGGGGTGCGGAGGTCCAAGGTTCAAATCTCAAGCCTCGTTGGACTGAACATTTGTCCCTTTCTTGGTGCTTTCAGCGGTGTAAAAGGTTTAAAATTATTGTGGCATGGTAGTTATAGGGGCAAACTGCATGAAGATCTGTGTGGTAGCTTTTGGGGCAGACATTGTAGAATACTGTGGTAGCCATAAAAAGTTGGACAGCTTGCCCGGATTCGTGGCGACTATCGATTCCACTATGTAAATTAAAAAAAAAACAATATCAACAATCTCTCATAAATTTGAATGGAAATATCTTATATTATGCAACTCAAATATTCACAATATACAAATATTACATTAATGATACAACTTGGTCAGAATGGGTGGAGCTTTACCTCCAATATATCCTTTTACATGACTTTTCAGTTCTCAAACTATTGCTCTCCTCTTTCATCTGGGAGATGCAACCTTTCATATTGTTTTAATAAATACAAAGCTCTCAACTTGCCATATATCATGTGACTCTTCATACTCTCTTGACACTTTGCACTCTTTCTCATATTACCATATACATTATATAAAATATAAATCATCTATCAAACTAATATTGCAAGGGGGCCAAATAATGTAATATCTCCAATAGTTAGCAGTACCATATTCCATGCTCAAAATAATGCAATCATTCAACATGAAATGAAGCTATGCCATTAAAACATTCACACCAATACATAGTTTATTGTCTATAAAAATTTCTACCAAGGAGGGTGTTTTACAGTTTATTATGGAGTGCAAATACCCTATTAAAAAGTAGAAAAGGCATCATAAAATTTATTTGATGCAACATATCATCCCATCATGAAGGGGATGAAAGAGAAGGTGCCATGCTTATAAAATGAAGCTTACAGTTCGTTGAAGTTCAAAAATATTCCCAATTAGGACTTCTACCATAAAAATTATAAATCCTTCATTCAACTTTTTAGATTCTTTGTAATGTTTTTTGAGCTACCTACCTTCATCCCTGATTATTTTTTCAATTGAAAATACATGTAGTAGTTGGAATATGTGGACCTAAAGTACTTTAAAGGTCAAAATAAATCTAATTATTATATAACAAAGAAAATATCATGGTGATTACTCCTAAATTGAGAGAGTTCTACTCTATTATTCATGAGAAAATTAAGAACATGGGATTATCCCTCCTTAAGGAATTTTTATCATATAACCCTAAGGTTTGTTTCAAGAAAGATCTAGAATCTAGAGGTCTAAATATATTTTGCATGTATAAATAAAGATATCAGGTTAAGAAAGAGATAAATTTGAATGAGGAACTAGTATTGGATAAGAGAAAGGTGTCTCATGGGTATAAATATGAAATATAGCAATGGTATGAGCACCTTCTCCAGTGGTATGCATTCTATTCTAATGCAAAAAATAAAAATAACTTTGAACCTAACCAAAATATAAATCACCAATTAAGATGTGACTTGTAGAAAAATACTAGCTTGATAAAAACTAAGAGACAAGAAAAAGAATTTGAAATATCCCATACATAGTAGGTTGTTTGATGCTCAATTTTTAAGTATCTAGAGTTGGAAGCACATTAAGGAAATAAAGAGGGTAAGAATAGTTGAACAATATCCCCCTAATCAAAATAATACATTTTTAGTTACTCCATATATGTTAGCACTAGTGAGTAGCACAATTCAAGAAACTACCAATGAGCACATGAAGATGGGACAAAGACACCTAGATAGCTCACTTTTGGATAAAATACTTATATGAATAGAAATGGTTCTAGGTGAGCATCTGAGTAAAGGTACAATGGTGCTTGAGGAAGAACAAATTCTAGTATGAGGTGCTCTTATCCTAATGTACATTTCCAAAGAACGACAAGGATATTCTATACTTTTTTCACCATAACTCAAGGTATATGATGATGTATGTTGAAAGATAAGGTTCTAGGACAAAACCATTATAGAGGATCTATGATGGCTATAATATAAAGGAACATTTATATAAATTTGTAAGAAAGGTCACTATTTCTAAAGCCTAAATTCTTCCTTATGTCTATGCTCCAAAGAATCTCCTCCTTCCTCTTCTCCTCCCACTTGTATTTTTCCATATACTTCTTATGTTCCTACTTCTTCAATACCCAAAATTATTTTTTGCACTCCCTTCCTCTTCTACAACTGTTATTTTTTATTTTTTGAGAAACACAATCTCTCACTAATGGTTAAATCACTAGCATCACCTCTACATCAATGACATCATTTACATCACCCATTGTCAATGTTTTCACAACTTACCCATGAGTTTCATACTTTAAAATTCCATATTCATCTCCACTCACATCACCTCTCTCAACTATGTTGATACAAATTTATGAAGTATCAAGTGCCCATATCCAAATTTCCATACATTTTCACTCAATTCACTCCACCAACCATGTCATATTCTATACCTTATCCATAAAGTATCTTGACCCCAATTTCTCTTGTAGGGATTATGATGCCATAAATATAATATTTCACAATTGAGTCCATTCATACCACCTAGGAACAACAAACTATCCTAGGACCTAGCCAAACATTCATCTAACAACTCATTAATGTATCAAGGATTTGAGACACCAAGCAAGTGTTTTATTGGATGAAACAAAGGGAGAGAGGATCAAAGACACCTAGCATGACATTGGTTCTATAATCACAAATAACAGAGTGGTAATAATATTATTATCACAAAGGCACTCAGAAAGGACCCCTCCATGTCCTACATAACTTTGACCAACTTCATCACCAAGATATTTGAGTGCATTTAAACTACAATAATCCATTCTAGATGATATATTTTATAGGGAAACTACAACTTGGGCCATAATAAAATATACCAAAGTGGTGATGGAGAATGAAAAAACTAAAACAAACACAAGAAAAGCATAAATAGGGACCTAGCTAATAAAAGATAAACAAAAACTCTAGCAAGAAAGGAAATATATAGCCAAGGGATCACAACTAAGAAAATACGTAGGAGAGCTATAAATTTAGCTCATTGAAAGTGAGAAACAAATAAAATATTTTGAGAATCTCCTGATATAGCTTACATAGGGTCAAAATCTACCCAATAAACAATTTGAGTAAGAGTAGAAAGAAGAAGACTTATAGCTGGAGTAAATGCAAGTTGCATCATAAGAAAACAATCAAGAGATTTTACAGCTCCAAAAATAAAAAGAAGAATTAAAAACAGGGGCAATAGAAGAGGGATGGTACATCTTGGATATTAAACAAGTGAAGTCCCTATGGAATGGTATTTTGAATGCCAAGGGCTATTTTTATTTTATTGTTGATGCAAAATCCATCCTAGATTAGACCACAAAAAATATTCAAGTAGATGATGAGCTAGTTGTAAAGGAAAGGTATAAAAATATATTTTAACATTTGGCCATAATTATGGTAGCACATATACAATTATTAGGGATGGTGTATCAAGAGAAAGTAGTCAAGCAACTAAATTTAATCCTTGGTGCTTAGGAAAAGATATATGTAAGGATATTTTGTTGATTTAAAAAATTCCATCTAAAACATGATAGCCAAAATCAAGGGCTGATGAATATTGGAGTAATAGGTGTATTTTATTAATAGAAAAGGCTCCTTAGTGAATAACATCTACAAAACAATATTTAGGTAGGAGAATATCAAAGGTAGGATTGATACCTCTTGGGGTCATATGGACAAGCTAGGATCACTAGTTGAAAGCTAAAGAAGTTGGTAGAGCAGTAAGAGAAACTTTTTAGGAACCCACATAAATATCTTATAGGTGAGATTAAGAATTTTATAAACTTGGCACTATAGGATATGACACATGAAATGTTTTTCTAATAAAATTTCCATGGTGACAAAAAAGATCTAACAATTTTACAATTTTATTGTGAAAGGATCCATATTTTTTAGACACCACACATAGGATAGAAGCAATAATTGGAATTTCTCACCAATCGAAATTAGTTCCCTTGAAGTCACCAGAAACATAGTAGCTTGACTACTATCTTGGCATTTCCTATGCTTAGGAAGCTTATAAAACCAAGAAACTGATCAATTAGAGCCTCCATTACACTTAATTTATAAAGTGGAACCATGAAGTGTGATTTATTTCAAAGATGTGATTGTCTCACGTAGGAGCAAATTATTGTTTTAGGAGTGATTTGCTCTTCATTTTAAATCAAATCATCATCAATGGTCTAATTTAGACAAGGATATATGGATGTTAAGGAAAATAATTTATAAAATAACCTTTTATATTTTTATGGTACCATTATATATTTGGAAGGCTTCTAAGCAAGTTCGAGACGTATTTAGAGGCATGTAATATTTAGAGGTGCATCATTTTGCTAAAAACACCCCAATATAGTAAAATTACTAGAAGTAAAAATTCCTCACCCTAGGTAACTTATGGGTGAACTTTTCCTATAAATAGGAGTCATGGGTTCCATTGTAAGGCACTGAGGAAATGAGAGCTACACTTTATCAGACACACATTGTAAGTGCTCTAATTTTAGAAATAATAAACATATTATGCAAGATTTTTTTTTTTTCAAACTTTCTTTTGGATTATGGGATGCATGGTGATTGTGGGATTGTCCTTTTGCATTCTTTCCATTCCTTGTTATTTTTATTTTCATATACACAAGATCACACTATTGTTATTTAATTTTCCCATGCGTTAATTGATCACACAATCTCATTGCTACATATATGATCGTATTTAAATTTATGCAAAAATTGTTAATCTCTCACACTTACCTTCAAATATTTTAATTTTTACATTTATTTTCTATGATTAGATTAATTCTTTGAGGATAATGGGAAGCTAGCATAAATATGAAGGTTATAGAGGATATGATTTTCCTTTCTTCTAGTATTATTGATATATTTGTGAGGCACATATGAAGTTACACAATTCCCTAATCAATATAGTGATATAAAGTTTCCAAGAAACCCCCACCATTCCATAAGACTCGTCCCACTTGGACCAATATTGATAGGTTTCATAGGAAGCTAGTCATGTAGAATAATAGTATACATGAGAAACCTCCATAATATTACATGCCACCTATATTGTACCATTAAGTGATAAAAATATAATTGATAAACTTCCAAAATAAATTAAAACTTGGATAATACCTAGTATCATATGCCAAGGAAGAAAAATTAAATCCAAAGCGGATTCAATTTTCAAGCCAAAAGAAAATTTATTGATGCTAAAATTGAAGTTTTATTTTATTTATTTAATCCTTATTCTAACAATATTAATGCCAAAGGAAACTACCGAACTAAGGATTAGATAAATAAAATAGGGTTTAAATGTTGGCATAATTAATTTTAAGCTTGACACATGGAAATAGGGTTGTAGTATATCTTGGATTGAGTTTATCAGCTAGAATGTCATTCGTATCTTGTTGACCATTGGAAACAAAATTTGTTTGACAAAATTCCATTTACTTCTACTCTATCAGAAGCATCTTTAAAGATAAACTCAATGTGATAATAGATATTTTAACCAAATCCAATCCATCTAAATATTCTAAATATAAAACCCCAACAAATTCTAATAATGCCCTTGTTAAAATATTTTCTAACTATCACAACATCCTGGCCTAAATCTTGATCCCATTGAGAAGATTCCTAAGCTAGTATTAGATTATCAAGAATGTAGCATCCTTTTATGAAACAATTTTGTTCATGGCTAACAATTTTGGAGGTAATATGTTTGAGATAAATGGATTAGGATTTAATTGAGATTTTAAAGAAAATATTGAGCAACATGATAGGATGCAAATCAAATATATAATTCATATTAGTGTTTTTGAGGATAGTATACCAATTAGAGATGCAATCCCTATTCATATTAACTAGGATAAGTTTAGTTAAACTTTGATTAATGAGTTACACTAGGGTTCCTTTCACAATGACCTATTTATACATTTGGTGTAAGTTTTTTTTTTGGTAATTATTATAAGAAATTAAGAGTTGGTTTTTATAGAGGATCCCAAAACCTTATGTACAGAAGTAGCCAACTTTCTAATGATGCATCATACCTCTTGGCTGTAACAATAAACCTAAATGAAAATAAAAACATCCTAATGCTGTAGACTTGAAAACAACAAAAAAGGCTTTTAGGCCTGGAGACCCAACAACAAAGAAAACATGATAGACCCAAGAGAAACCCAAAAAGAGGCCAAAAAAAAGGAGACAGACACCATGGAATGCTAATCACGATCCTCCTGTCCTCCTGAATTTGGGCGCTTCTGGTTCTGCTTTAGGATAGAAATCATAGAGTTAACAGAATTAAGAATGGAAGTAGCCAAGTCCAAGAGAGAATTACCGTGACTCCCCTTGTCGCTCTCCGTGTCTGACGGGATGTGATACGGATGGACATCCTTCTCCACATTTCTAACTTTTTACAGGCACTGGGAAGATCTACCAAGAATGGACAGTAGCTTCTTTGCCACGCCACCCCAAAACATGTCGAAATGGGCCTTCCAAAAATTGTGCAAGGAAAACATCAGGAAGGGATGTCTACCCTGGCCAACCTTTCCACCTCGGATGGGAAGCAAGACCACCACACAATTGGGCACATGGTTGCGAGCCCTTTATTCTCCATGTGGTCAGCCACGCGATTTCCTTCTCTCAAAATATGATTTGCTTCCCATCTACAGTGATAGGAGAGAAGAGATACAGCCTCGAGGATGATGTTGTAGACTTTCCAAGATGGATTTTTGGTACCAAGAAGGTAATTCACGATGTTGAGCGAGTCACCCTCAATGATAAGATGCCAAGGATCCTCAGAGAGAATTCGAATACCATTCAGAGCACCTCGGGATTCAACATAGTGATTCGTCTAGGAGCCCAAATCTTCACAATAGGCCATCACAATATTCCCGTCATGATCATGGACAACCCCACCAGCGCCAGCGGGCCCAGGATTCCCCTTAGCCACTCCATCAAAGTTTAATTTAATCCACCCCACGGGGGGTTTGGTCTACACAACATTACTTCGATAGGGCCCTTTAACAACCTCCAAAAATAGCCAGAGATTCATCATTTTGAGAATAGCTTATTCGCTCAGAATATGGGGATGGGGACTGGGAACCGCAATAGAATTCTCAATGGCGTAAGATAATGCCCTTTGAGCAATAGAAGGGGGCCCTCTAGAAGCTCTGCCAAAGATTTTGGCATTCCTCTCTAACCAAATTTTCCAAATTAAATGGTGGAATGAGGCCTCAAGGAGGATGCAGAGCTTGGGATTCTTGAAAGGATTAGGCCATTGGTGAAAAGCATCTCTAAGGGATCGGGGAGAGCACCAAAGGATCTAGAAGGAGGATAGGACAATGCTCAGAATAGAGTGGGAAAATGGGCAATGCAAGAATAAATGATCCCTCGTCTCACAATTTGCTAAACACAAGTAACACCTGTTGGGGAAGGCAAAACCTCTCTTGTGAAGGTTGTCAATAGTTAAGGCTTTATTGTGGAAAGCAATGAAGAACACAAGCTTATATTGAGAGGGGGGGTGAACAGTATAAGACCACTTTTAACTTTATCTATCAATACAGCTTTCAAACCATTAACATGCAGAATAAGATAGCAGTAATAACAATAGTAAAACAATGCAAAAAATGCAATCCACAAAGATTACAATTTTTATGAGCCTCAGCTCAAAGGAGACACCTTCCCCTACTTCTGCTTTGCTAGTGATCCTCTAGAAGACCTATATCTCCTTTGCCCTTAGCAATTGGAACTCTATCCACAGAAGACACCTGTCTTCCCCGCTCTGGCTGGAGATCTCTATCCTCAACTCGTCACTGCAAAGCTGGTCCTCTTATCTAAACCAAACATAGTCCTTTGGTCTGGCACAATTGTCCTCTTTCTCTGTTCTTTTTTGCACTTGGTTGAAAACAACTTTTCACTGTCTGCGCAACTACAACAACACAATATTCTCAAATTACAGCAGCACTATCTTCTCAGCTTCTACGAAAACACAGTAGTGCAGTCTTCATAAAATGTAGCAGCACTATCTTCTCAAATTCTATGAAAACATAGTAGTGTAATCTTCGGAAAATGCAGCAGCACTATCTTCTCTACTTAGCTTCTGCTCCATTGCACATCCACCGTAGCGTAGTCTTCGCACACTCTGCTTTCTTTACATAGACTATGTAAATACTGTAGCACTCGATCGCACAGCAACTTATGCGCCTATGTGCAGCCACAACAAAACCCTTTTAGCATAGTCTGCTTCTCCTTGATCGAACTTCTTTCCTACACTTTACTTCTATGAAAGTCGCACTTAGAACGCACACTTCGATTGATTCGATACGACTGCTCTTTGCGCACAGCAGACTTCACTTGCGCAAAACTTGACACGCACATTCAACACTTGAAACTCAAAAATAGTCCTCCTTTTATAGCAATAATTCATGATTAAATTCTTGATCTTAGTCAACTGTAAATCCTTAAAACAATCATCGACTGCACAACCTTACACTTCGTCGACAAAGGTTAACTCCGTCGGCTTCAATCACCTCTGCTGTTCTGTAGCTTTCCTAGCGTGAAACTCAAACATGTCGTGATATTGCTACACCTTTGTCTACCGTACACCTTGTAATACTTGCTGTCGCAAAATCACTATGCCTTCTAACTTTGCTGATGTCATCATGATTCTTGTTGCGAAATCATGATGCTTTATTCTGCAAGGCCTTACTCTCTGCTCTTGTCATGAAATTGTGACACCTTTGCCTCTTACTGACGTCATCTGTAACTTTGTCACGAAATCATGACACTTCTTGCTTCTTCAACCTTTTCTCGGTTTGCACTAGCAAAAATGGAACATGTCACGAAATCACGACGCTTTCGCTGCCTTAAGCTCTTTTTTGCCAACTACTCGCAAAACTGGAACATGTCACGAAATCGCAACGCTTTCGTCGCCTTAAGCACTTTTCTCGCTTAACTCGCTCGCGAAATTGGAACATGTCACGAAATCATGATGCTTTTGTCTGCCTTAAGATCTTTTCTGCCAACTACTCGCGAAACTGGAACATGTCACGAAATCTCGACGCTTTCGTTGCCTTAAGCACTTTTTTGCCAACTTCTCGTGAAACTGGAACATGTCATGAAATCGTGACGCTTTTTGCATCCGTACAACTTCATTGAAACTTGTCACGAAATCGTGACACTTTTGCCTGCTTTGCCTCTGCCTTCTAGCATGTTGCGAAATCATGACAGATTTGCCTAAACTTTCTCTCTCCTAAAACATGTCACGAAATCACGACAGTTTTTCCAACTTTGCCTCTGCCTTCCAAAGCATGTCGCAAAATCATGACAATTTTGCCAGCACTTTCTCTCTCCTAAAACATGTCATGAAATCACGATAGTTTTGCTAGCTTTCCCTCTGCCTTCCAGCATGTCGCGAAATCATGACAGTTTTTCCAGCGCCTGCATACTTCTTCTTACTTGTCTTTTTCTTGATCTTTTTGCAACTAGGCTACTCTGATTTTCTTGGAGACTTACTGACCATCTGAAACCTTCATCAAAACTTAGACAACAAATCAAATTGCTTCAAGAACTCCTTGACATCAAAGACAACAACTACCAAGAGCTCCTTTGACATCAATGACAACAACTATACTTGAGCAAAGGCAATGTACTCAAGGTACCCAAAATTGCCAACAATCTCCCCCTTTGTCATTGATGGCAATCCTTAACTAAAAACATATCTCAAGAGCCAAAACTGAACCAACTGATCCATCAACTAAAAATTCTACAATTGAAGTTTTTTCTCCCCCTGACTTGAAGCTCTTCTCTACACTTGAAGCACTTCCCCTTACACATATCTCTCCCCCTTACTCAAATTTCTCCCCCTTTGTCATCAATGGCAAAGGGTCACCTTTGGGGTTTGGGACTAAGAATGAGTCTCTTAGCTTAATCCCCCTTTTCCTTCAAGATGTTAAACTTTCTGAAGGCACTGGCACTTGAAACTCAAAAATAGTCCTCCTTTTATAGCAATAATTCATGATTAAATTCTTGATCTTAGTCAACTGTAAATCCTTAAAACAATCATCGACTGCACAACCTTACACTTCGTCGACAAAGGTTAACTCCGTCGGCTTCAATCACCTCTGCTGTTCTGTAGCTTTTCTAGCGTGAAACTCAAACATGTCGTGATATTGCTACACCTTTGTCTACCGTACACCTTGTAATACTTGCTGTCGCAAAATCACTATGCCTTCTAACTTTGCTGATGTCATCATGATTCTTGTTGCGAAATCATGATGCTTTATTCTGCAAGGCCTTACTCTCTGCTCTTGTCATGAAATTGTGACACCTTTGCCTCTTACTGACGTCATCTGTAACTTTGTCACGAAATCATGACACTTCTTGCTTCTTCAACCTTTTCTCGGTTTGCACTAGCAAAAATGGAACATGTCACGAAATCACGACGCTTTCGTTGCCTTAAGCTCTTTTTTGCCAACTACTCGCAAAACTGGAACATGTCACGAAATTGCAACGCTTTCACTGCCTTAAGCACTTTTCTGCCAACTGCTCGCGAAATTGGAACATGTCACGAAATCATGATGCTTTTGCTGCCTTAAGATCTTTTCTGCCAACTACTCGCAAAACTGGAACATGTCACGAAATCTCGACGCTTTCGCTGCCTTAAGCACTTTGCTGCCAACTTCTCGTGAAACTGGAACATGTCATGAAATCGTGACGCTTTTTGCATCCGTACAAATTCATTGAAACTTGTCACGAAATCGTGACACTTTTGCCTGCTTTGCCTCTGCCTTCCAGCATGTCGCGAAATCATGACAGATTTGCCTAAACTTTCTCTCTCCTAAAACATGTCACGAAATCACGACAGTTTTTCCAGCTTTGCCTCTGCCTTCCAAAGCATGTCGCAAAATCATGACAATTTTGCCAGCACTTTCTCTCTCCTAAAACATGTCATGAAATCACGATAGTTTTGCTAGCTTTCCCTCTGCCTTCCAGCATGTCGCGAAATCATGACAGTTTTTCCAGCGCCTGCATACTTCTTCTTACTTGTCTTTTTCTTGATCTTTTTGCAACTAGGCTACTCTGATTTTCTTGGAGACTTACTGACCATCTGAAACCTTCATCAAAACTTAGACAACAAATCAAATTGCTTCAAGAACTCCTTGACATCAAAGACAACAACTACCAAGAGCTCCTTTGACATCAATGACAACAACTATACTTGAGCAAAGGCAATGTACTCAAGGTACCCAAAATTGCCAACAATCTCCCCCTTTGTCATTGATGGCAATCCTTAACTAAAAACATATCTCAAGAGCCAAAACTGAACCAACTGATCCATCAACTAAGAATTCTACAATTGAAGTTTTTCTCCCCCTGACTTGAAGCTCTTCTCTACACTTGAAGCACTTCCCCTTACACATATCTCTCCCCCTTACTCAAATTTCTCCCCCTTTGTCATCAATGGCAAAGGGTCACCTTTGGGGTTTGGGACTAAGAATGAGTCTCTTAGCTTAATCCCCCTTTTCCTTCAAGATGTTAAACTTTCTGAAGGCACTGGCTCTGATACCAATTGAAGAACACAAGCTTATACTGAGAGGGTGGGTGAACAGTATAAGACCACTTTTAACTTTATCTATCAATACAACTTTCAAACCATTAACATGCAGAATAAGATAGCAGTAATAACAGCAGTAAAACAATGCACAAAATTCAATCCACAAAGAGACACAATAATTTACGTGGTTCACCCAAGGTGGGCTACTCCACGAATAAAAATTTTCTTCTAAAAGTTGTATCAAAGTCCTCTGGAAATCCTTCCCGATTACAATGTTTATGAGCCTCAACTCAAAGGAGACACCTTCCCCTAATTTTGCTTTTTTGGTGATCCTCTAGAAGACCTCTATCTCCTTTGACATTAGCAAGTGGAACTCTATCCACAGAAGACACCTGTCTTCCTTGCTCTGGCTGGAGATCTCTGTCCTCAACTCTGTCACTGCAAAGCTGGTCCTCTTATCTGCACCAAACACAGTCCTTTAGTCTGGCACAATTGTCCTCTTTCTCTGTTCTTTTCTGCACTTGGTTGAAAACAAATTTTCACTATCTGTGCAACTACAACAGCACAGTCTTCTCAAATTACAGTAGCACTATCTTCTCAGCTTCTACAAAAACATAGTAGTGCAATCTTCACAAAATGAAGCAGCACTATCTTCTCAACTTCTACGAAAACACAGTAGTGTAATCTTCGCAAAATGCAGCAACACTATCTTCTCTACTTAGCTTCTGCTCCATTGCACATCCACTGCAGCGTAGTCCTCGCACACTCTGCTTTCTTTACATAGACTATGTAAATACTATAGCACTCGATCGCACAACAACTTATGCACCTATGTGCAGCCACAACAACACCCTCTTAGCACAGTCTGCTTCTCCTTGATCAAACTTCTTTCCTACACTCTACTTTTATGAAAGTCGCACTTCGAACGCACACTTCGATCGATTCGATACGACTGCTCCTTGCGCACAGCAGACTTCACTTGCGCAAAACTCGACACGCACATTCAACACTTGAAACTCAAAAATAGTCCTTTTATAGCAATAATTCATGATTAAATTCTTGATCTTAGTCGGCTATAAATCCTTAAAACAATCGTCGACTGCACAACCTTACACTTCATCGGCAAAGGTTAACTCTGTCGGCTTCAACCGCCTCTATTGTTCTATAGCTTTCCTAGCATGAAACTCAAACATGTCACGATATCGCTATGCCTTTGTCTGCTGTACACCTTGTAATACTTGTTGTCGCAAAATTGCTCTGACTTTGCTGACATCATCATGATTCTTGTCATGAAATCACAACGCTTTAGTCTGCAAGGCCTTACTCTTTGCTCTTGTCGTGAAATCACAAAACATCTACTTTTGTTGATGTCATCAGTAACTCTGTCGTGAAATCGTGACGCTTTAAACTCCAAAGCCTTCTTCTCAGCTTTTGTCGTGAAATCATGACACCTTTGCCTCTTGTTGATGTCATCTAAAACTTTGTCACGAAATCATGACACTTCTTGCTTCTTCAACCTTTTCTCGGTTTGCACTAGCGAAAATGGAACATGTCACGAAATCATGACGCTTTCACTGCCTTAAGATCTTTTCTGCCAACTGCTCGCGAAACTGGAACATGTCACGAAATCACGATGCTTTCGCTGCCTTAAGCACTTTTCTGCCAACTGCTCGTGAAACTGGAACATGTCACGAAATCACGACACTTTCGCTGCCTTAAGCTCTTTTCTGCCAACTACTCGCAAAACTAGAACATGTCACGAAATTGCGATGCTTTCGCTGCCTTAAGCACTTTTTTGCCAACTGCTCGCGAAACTGGAACATGTCGTGAAATCGCGACGCTTTCTGCATCCGTACAACTTCATTGAAACTTGTCATGAAATCGTGACACTTTTGCCTGCTTTGCCTTTGCCTTCCAGCATGTCACAAAATCACGATATATTTGCCCAAACTTTCTCTCTCCTAAAACATGTCATGAAATCACAACAATTTTGCCAGCTTTGCCTCTGCCTTCCAGCATGTCGTGAAATCATGACAGTTTTGCTAGCACTTTCTCTCTCCTAAAACATGTCACGAAATCATGACAGTTTTGCCAGCTTTGCCTCTGCCTTCCAGCATGTCACGAAATCGTGACAGTTTTGCCAGCGCCTGCATACTTATTCTTACTTGTCTTTTTCTTGATCTTTTTGCAATTGGGCTACTTTGATTTTCTTAGAGACTTACTGACCATCTGAAACCTTCATCAAAACACATACTTAGACAACAAATCAAATTGCTTCAAGAACTCCTTGACATCAAAGACAACAACTACCAAGAGCTCCTTTGACATCAATGACAACAGCTATACTTGAGCAAAGACAATGTACTCAAGGTACCCAAAATTGCCAACAAGCAATCCACATGAAGAAGTTGAAGAAGTTGATTTTAGGAACAACTCCTTTCCTCCAAATAGTATTCCACCTGTAGTCCAGAGCAGTCTTGGTGGTGAGAAGCTCATAAGCTAATTTAATAGAGAAACACCCATCCTCCGTACCACTCCAGATGATCCTATCATTCCTCTTGGTAGAAGGAATTAAAATTGATTGAAGGATATTATCAAGGAAGGTAATCTCATTATTAAACCCCTCCATAATAGGAAGCTTCCACCGAGGGAAACGGGTGCTCCGATCAATGAGATCTGCCACCTTGAGCTAGGCATTAGGGTCGGTCAAGCTTCTCAGTCCAGCGAGGTCCTCCCTCGACCCAAGGGCTTCTTCAGTCGCCCACTTGTCATTCCAAAAGGAAATGCAGTTGCCATCACCCAAAATCCAACGGGCTTCCAGACTGATCAGATGTCGGGTTTGGAGCATAGATTTCCAAAAGATCGATGCCACAAAGGATGTTTTAGCATCCAAGAAGGGGGTGGGGCCAAGATACTTCATTTTAACCAGCGTAACCCACTCCACCGGGTCGCTAGACATAATCCTCCAAGAATGCTTCATGATCAGAGCCAGATTCATAAGTCTTGATCTTCTCAACCCCAGGCCGCCTTGATCTATCCTCAAACACACCTTGTCCCAGGCTACAAGGGGAAGTCTAGATTTCTCTTCATTACCAGACCAAAGAAAGGTCCTCTAAATCTTCTCAATCTTGGAGTGGACTGCACTCGGAAGCATGAACACCGACATGAAGTAGGTCGGGATCCCCTGAAGATAGGCTTTGGTAAGGGTGGCTTTCCCAGCTTGTGATAGGAGTTTGCCCTTCCAAGTGTCATGTTTCCTATGAAGGCGCTCAAGAATTGTGTTCCACATGTCCCCACTGGCCCACCCACTATAAGATAGAGGTACCCTAGATAGGATGTAGGCAGGGAATCAATAGTGCATTCAATAATTCTAGCAATCTGAATTTGTCTGCGCAGAGGAGTGTTAATAAAGTAAATTTTGCTCTTGATGTAATTGACCTTTTTTCCAATAGCTTGCTCATAACGGGATAGGATACTCTTGAGCGACTTGGCTTGAGGAACAGATGCCCTAGTGGAAATAAGGGTGTCATCCACAAATTGTTGATGAGTGACAGGATTAATTCTAGAAGTTGGCAAGATGCCAAAAATCTTGTTCTGCCGAAGAGCCTCTTTCATGGACCAAATCAGAACCTCCGCCAGAAGAATCAACATGATGGGAGAAAGAGGATCGCCCTATCTACGGCATCTGGAGCTTTGGAAATACCCAGCTGGGGACCCATTGACCAAGACAGAAAAAAAGGGAGTGGATATACAGCTGTAGACAAGGTCAATCCAGTGGGGATGAAAGCAAAACTTGAGGAGGACTGCACACAAAAAATTCTGGTCGACACGGTCGAAGGCTTTTTTCATGTCGAGCTTAAGAAAAAGAGCAGCATTCTTAGAGTGGTAAGTGGAATGTAGGGTCTCATGGACAGTGATAACACCATCAAGAATATTTTTGCCTTTGACAGTTCTTCCCTGACAAGGATCAATCAGGAGGGGGAGGACTGTTTTGAGTCTATTGGCTATAGACTTGGTAAGGATCTTGTAAAAAACATTACACAGGCTAATGGGCCGATAGTCAGAGAAAATTTTGTAGGAAGGAGACTTAGGAATGAGCAAGAAAGGTGGAATTGAGTTTCGGGTGGATAGATCTGGATGCTTGGATAACCCGAATAGCATCACACACATCCGGGCCCACGACCTCCCAATGACTTGGAAGAATCATGGAGGGAAACCATCGGGCCCAGGGGCCTTATCTGGTTGCATGGAGAACAATGCTTCCTTAATCTCAGATGAGAAAAAAGGTTCCAGAAGTTTCATGCTTACCTCATGGGTAACTTTAGTCAAAAAATTGGCGAGCATAGATTTCTGGATCTGGAGGTTGCTATCTAGAGGAGTGCCAAGCAAATCCTGAAAGAAATTAACCGCTTCGCTCTTGATTTCCTCAATATCCCTGGTAATGTGCCCATCCTTACAAGTCACTTCTCTGATCTTGTTGGCCCCTCTGTGCCTCATAGTAGATGCATGAAAAAATCTCGTGTTGGAGTCTCCATTCTTCAACCACAGGTCACGAGATTTTTGGTGCCAGAATGTTTCCTCCCTAGTGAGAATAGAATGAAAGTCCACCAAAAGGCTCTGCTCTTCCTCCCTGAGACCCTCAGTGTAACCTTCGATAACCATCCTTTCCTCCATAGCATTTAGGTTCTCAACGATGGATTTTTTTGACTCAAAAATGTTGCCGAAAACCACTTTGTTCCAAATCTTCAGTTTTTATTTGACCATTTTGAGCTTTAAAGCCACCCTCTTAGGAGCGCTTCCTTCCACATTCGATTGCCACCATGCTAAAACCAATCCTTTGAAGTCTTTGTGGGAAATCCACATGGATTCGAATCTGAAAGGGGTCTTAAAAACATGCCCATCATTTGCCTCCAAGAAAATAGGGTTATGGTCAGACCCAATCCTTGGAAGAGCCGAAAGGATAGCCTCGCCAAGGATAGGAATGGTTTCTAGGGAAATGAAGAATCTGTCAAGTTTGACTTAAATCAAACCACCCCCAATCCTTTTGTTACTCCATGTGAAGGAAGCCCCTTTGAGTTTGATGTCAAGCAGGCCATTAGCAGAGACAAAATCTCTGAAATCTTCCAAGTTGCGGCTGGAGTGGTTAGACCCTCCTTTTTTCTTCGAAGTATGAAGGGGACAATTGAAATCACCCCCTAAAACCCAAGGAAAGTTGCTAAAATTATCCCTCATCAGAGAGATAGTTTTCCATATTTCTACTCTTTCTGTGGTAGAATTGGAAGCATAAACATTGGATAGAATCCAAGAAAAATTGGAGGTTTTGGACTGGAACAGTACATTGATGATTCTATTGGAAGTTGACAGCGAGCTGCCCTCAAACCTCGAAGGGTCCCACAGAACCATGAGTCCTCCCGCTATTCCCACCTGCAGGGTTGGACAGACAATTTACCCTGGCCCAAATGGCCTTCGCCACTTTGTCAGAGGAGATAGCATCAAGCTTGGTCTCTTGCAAAATAAGGATAGAAGGGTTAATCCTCCTATGGAGATCAGCCACTAACCTTCTCTTGGCTGCACCGTTCAGTCCTCTCACATTCCATGAGAGGAATTTCATCTAGACAGTTTGAATTTTTTCTTGCCTCCCCTTCCTTGTTGAGGGGGAGGTTTTGATGCATGAGCTTCATTCGACTGTGTGTCACAGTCATCCAAAACCAGCAAACATTGGGTTCTATTTGCAACGTCAGTTGCAGTCTCTTTGTCTCACCTTTCCTTGTTAGGAGGACGGCCCTGCTTCCTCTCACTAACAAAATCCACACTTTGGTTTCGGCTCCTCGTATTTCGGGGGCTAATGTGATCGGATTGTTCACCCCTCCTTCCTAAGAGGTAATCTTCTAGTAGCGTCTGCAACAGACTAAAATTGGGATGACCTGTATCTTGGAGCAGAGGAACAACCTGAGTCAAAACTTGGGAAGGGGTCTGTTCCATCTCTTCCTGTGATTCACTTTCCAAGTGGGAGTCTGCTCCTTGTTGGTTGTCAGCCTCAAGATGCTCAGGGTCCGATTGGAGAGAGGGATTCTCTTTAGGCTGAGATAGTCCACCACAGTCTCTAAAGGGGCATGGGGATACATGGCCCTTTGCATCTAGAAGATTTGGTTGCTTTGCCTGATCTTCCTTGTGCTCCAGGGGGTTGTCGTTTTCACTTTTTTTTTTTCTTAGTTTTTGAAGAGGACATTGGGACTGGAGGTGCCCTTGGGACCGACACTAGGTGCAAAAAGCTGGTCTATTTTCATAGACAATAGCTTGCTTATGAAGAATGGTGCCTCCAAACCAAAGAGTGATGGAAGTTGGGAGTTCTGCCTCCAAATATTCCATAACACAAAATCGGGCCTGGACGAACCTTGTTCGAGCTCGGGTGGGAGGGTCAATGGTGACCAACTCCCCAATGGAACGTGCAATACCTCTTATGACATTTTCATACCAGCCAAAGAGGGGAAGATTCGGGAGCCTAACCCATATTGGGGCAATGTTGATGTTCTGGGTCTCAGGACTGAAATCCATGTCCCAATTCCTGAGAAATAAACTTCTACGGCCCAGAAACCATGGCCCACCATCCAGAATTTTATAGTAATCCTCATTATTGTTCAATCTAATGGCAAAAAAACCCTGGGATAGGGCCGCCAGCTCGAAATGCCTAGAAGTCCTCCATTTGCTTACTGCCCATTTTTGGATAGTTTCCATGTCGGGACGGCCTCCAATGAATTTACCTATTAGGGTAAATTTCTCAAACTCCATGAAGCTTGAAAGAACTTCCACCGGGATGTCTAGCTCATCCCCAACCGAAAACAACTCTTTGGTAAAAAACCCGTTTAGGGTTTCTGAGGCCGCTGCCTAGGCATAAGACTTTTGAGCCCCACCACCCCCTTTGTCTGGTGGGTCCTTACCTTGACCAAAACCATTGCCAGCCCGGTCATCTTCAATGGGCCCGGGCATTTTTTCTCCCTCGAAATCATGATTCCCTCCGATTGCTCCGCTGTGTCCAAGAACCGAACCACCGCCACTCCCGATCTCCCCTATAGACTTCCCACCCATTGACATCCTCTTTCCAACTAGCTCTAATTTTATGTTGAATTTTATGAACATTTGGTGTAAGTTAGGACCAATTATCGACTAGATTTTTTGGTAAAATACCACTATAAAACCATTGATGTAATGGTTTTTTCTATCTCATTTCCCATGAACCTTGCTCTAATTCTTCTAGATACAATGTGCTTTCAAATACCAATGTATAGAAATATGGGAGGAGAAAAGGAATGAAGCCTTCAATACAACTAATAAAAATAGGATACTATTTATCAATTGGATTGATAAGGATAGGCATAGGTTTATTTTTTAAAATTATGTAAATGTGAGCTTCTAATATCATGTGGGATTCTAGATAGCTTGTGTTAGTTGTTAGGCTTAATATAGATATTATAGATGTAATTTATTTTGTGCACCTGTCGATCTTGTATTATTGGTATTCTTAATGTCTTTAATATTATTGGAATCTGAATAAAATATTATCTAGGATTTTTCCCACATTAAGTTGGTATCAGAGCACTTGTACACTCTAATATTTTTTCCAAATTTCTTGTATAAGCATTGGAGTCCAATGCTTCTATGGTAGAGAAGAATGATAAGGATGGGCACAGGTTTATTTTTTAATAAATATAAAATGTGAGCTTCTAATGTCAGGTGGGATTCTAGATAGCTAAGTTGTTAGCTTCTAGATAGCTTTTATTAGTTGTTAGGATTAATTTAGATATTCTAGATATAAATTGTTATTTTCACCTATTGGTCTTGTATTCTTGTCATGCTTAGTGCCTATAAGATCATTGGCTTCTAAATAAAACATTATCTAGGATTTTTTCCACATCATGGATCTTCAATAAATAACTCAGCAAAATGGTTTGAAAATTCATTAGCAATTTGATGCAAATTAGAAATTATAGAGCCATTAGGATTTTTTAGACTAGATATTCTCTCAGCATTGATGCTTTGGAATAGGTAGTTAAAAAATATCTATACCCCTTATCACCATATCCTAGCCAATTAAAATTGTACATAAGTATGCACCATTGGCTTTATAAGTATCAAGTATTCTTATTTCATTTTTATCTTATGTTAAAAAAGGTTGGAGATCAAGTGTATAGTTGTGTTTAACATTATGTCTAAGATCAGTGATCTTTTATTGAAGCTTACTTTACTAGGCATGGTGTTGGAATGTTACTATACAACCATAGGATCTCAAGAAGTAGTCATATAAATGGAAGCTTCCAAATGGTCAACCCACCCTTCATACCTCTTTGGGCATGATCAAGAAATCTAAATTTTGTGTATGAGACTTTAAAAAAAGTTAAACTCAAGATGCAAGATATCTAGTTTGAAAGGAAGCTCCATAATACCACTAAGGTTAGTGGAAAATTTAAAGTAAAGGATACAATATTGTGATCTAAAAGCACAATATATGACATCACAAAGATAATTTGTCATGTCAATTCTTTTTATCAATATATTTTATCAAATACAACTTATCTAATCTAATAGCCATTATATGGAGACCTACCCAACTATTGCACTAGGTAAATCATTTAAAAAAATATATGAATATTTATTAAATAAAGGATCAAACATACATAAAATATTTATATACAAGAGCCAATTAGAGAGATTTATTTCTCAACTTGTCACTTTGCCAACTATGGTCCTGAATATTTCTACCATATTAAAGTCCCATATAACAACCTAATCAATAGTGGGAAAAGTAGTAGATAATCAATTTCAATGTGTAATTCTTCTGGTAGACACCAAAACCTAGGCATACAAAAAATCACATTTGGCACCCCACATCAAATCCTGCATAGTAAAATTATATACCTAAGTCTAGACTTAGGTGTATAAAATTTTGCACATTATCCTATTTTCCATATTTCTTAAATCTATAAAATTAGCTTAGGATACCCTGTATACCCAATAGACATGTGTCCTAGCCACCTCACCAACATCCCTTGCCACATCTCACATCCCCTTTGTCCCTTAACATGGGACATCCCATACACCTGACTCCACTTGCAACCACATCACCCCAGTTAAGTGAGACACCATGGGTGACTCACTCTAACTGCCCCCTCCATTTGGCAGCCCTAGATTACCACTTGGAAATCTTGGCTTGCCACCTCCCATTTCCCTCCAAAACCCTAAGGGGCCTATAAAGGCACCTTCACCTCATAAAACAAAGGAGGCTGATTACACATACTATCAAACTATCAAAATAGTACCAGGTGGTCACATGCATCCCAAGGAAACCTAAGATCTAAATCCCGAAGCCATATTTTAGAGCATTCTATCATTTAGTCTAAACCACCCATCCACAGTTACACAGTCAAAACTGCACTTGCACAGTTTCCCCTACCACCTATGAATGGTTTACCAGTCCACATTGTGCATCCATGGTTTCTAATAAGTGGAAAAATACCATGAACACAATCAGTAAGTTTTTTATTTCAGCAAGGAATTTAGTTTATGTTTATCTATTTTATGCATTGCATGTTTCTTTAGCTAGGATTTGTAGCAATATCTTATATCTTGATTAACAAATGCTACTAGCTTTCGTATAGTTTTTATCTGTGCAAGAAACAAGTTTCTTGGAGAGATGCTGAAGCTAGAGTGGTCCCCTCACTGTATATCAGAAGCCCACTCACCCCTCTGAAGCTATAGTGAAATAATGAAGGACACCAGTCGATTTGCTTGGAGATCCCAACATTGTAGCAAGTTTCTCAAAATTTCAGAAAGAAAACCACATTGACCGATTTACTTAATTTGAGATAATATGATGATGAATCGATCTATAATTTTGGCAACCATTGGAGGGCAGTCATGATCAAATTTCCATTCTCACTCCCTATGATAAATTTATTAGAAAATGGTAAGTGCAAATAAACAAACCATTATCATTCGTCTTAGAATAGGTTACAACATAGGTTAAATAGTTTACATAATAGGAAAATTAACCACTATTCCTATATCCACGCTAACATAGTGCATTCTAGGATATCTAACCCTAAAGCTAGCTAACAACTAACCTACTAATCAACGTAGTCAAAATGACTACAATGACTAACTAGTAAAAGAAATTTACTAGTGGTAAAAAATAAGTATTTACTTTTTACGATGAGGTAAATTATATCTACCTAAATGAGGTAATATTTATAGTTACTAACACAGTAACTCTAACATCCCCCCTTATTACATTATTTTGGTAATACATACATATCCCTCTATATAACAATATTTTGCTAAAGTATATAACTGCCCCAATACAGTGAAGAAGATGTTGATCTACTGGTTCTTTGCTCTATCACAGTGCTCTGGCTACACCTAAGCAAAAAGTGGGTCATTTCTCACTTTGTCTTCACATCAACGAATGTCCTTATGGTAATCACATCATCCAACCGAATTGCATGGGTAACCAGCCACTGCAATCGCTAGGTGTAGTAGAATAAATCACTTCATACAAGGTTCATTCATTTACAATATGAATTTGCAAAAGATAAGGTAGCTAAGGTGTCGGTCGCTGCCAAAAATGCACCCTTATAAGTTCCCCCCTTCTTGTTGCAAAACATAGTGTAATTAATTTCTAAAGGAAGTGTTGTCATTGTTGTCAACACAGTCAGATAGATCAGTTGATGCAGTGGATAGGAGTTCAGAGGTTATTCAGAGTATGTACAGTGATGTTAAATGCTTATGAGGATGTTTTTGATGTTTGGGTGAAGTTGTTACAGGTTGTTTGTGCAAAGTTGAAAAACACAGGTTGTTTGTGCAAAGTTGTTTTTGATATTTTCCAAGAAGACCGAAGTGGCCCATATGCTAAAGATCAAAGAAAAAGCAAAACACCGCAAAGAAAAAAAGTGTCGTGATATCGCGACATGTTGCATTTTCATGGCCAAAAGAGAAGCGAAAAAGCAAGGAGAAAAAAGTGTCACGATATCGTGACATGTTGCATTTTTGCAGCCAAAAGAGAAGCGAAAAAGCAAGGAGAAAAAAGTGTCGTGATATCGCGACATGTTGCATTTTCGTGGCCAAAAGAGAAGCGAAAAAGCAAGGAGAAAAAAGTGTCACAATATCGCGACATGTTGCATTTTTGCGGCCAAAAGAGAAGAGAAAAAGCAAGGAGAAAAAGTGTCGCGATATCGTGACATGTAGCATTTTTGCCATCCAAAGCAAAGACAAAATGCAAGGAGAAAAAAAGTGTCGCGATATCGCGACATGTTGTATTTTCGTGGGCCAAAGCAAAGAGAAAGAGCAAGGAGAAAAAGTGTCGCGATATCGCAACATGTTGTATTTTCGTGGGCCAAAGCAAAGAGAAAGAGCAAGGAGAAAAAAGTGTCACGATATCACGACATGTATTTTCGTGGGCCAAAGCAAAGAGAAAGAGCAAGGAGAAAAAGTGTCGCAATATCACGACATGTATTTTCATGGGCCAAAGCAAAGAGAAAGAGCAAGGAGAAAAAAGTGTTGCGATATCGTGACATGTATTTTTGCGGTCCAAAGCAAAGAGAAAGAGCAAGAAGGAAAAAGTGTCGCGATATCGTGACATGTCACATTTTCATGACTCAAAAAAGGCAGGCAGGCAGAGAAACAAAAGTGTCGCGATATCATGACATGTCACATTTTTGTGACTCAAAAATGGCAGGTAGGCAGAGAAACAAAAGTGTCGCGATATCACGACATGTCACATTTTTGTGACTCAAAAAGGGTAGGCAGGCAGAGAAACAAAAGTGTCACGATATCGTGACATGTCACATTTTCATGACTCAAAAAGGGCAGGCAGGCAGAGAAACAAAAGTGTCACAATATCGCGACATGTTGCATTTTTGCCAAAGGAACAGAGTATTTGACAGTGCATCTGATATTAGTGATGAACACCAGGATGGTGAAACTGAATACTGCATAGTGACATGGACCTATAAGAAATATTTAATGATTTGAAATCATTTAAGATGGTTGTTACACATGGAAAGAAGTGGATGCATGCCCATGTGGAGAAAATAAATAGTCATGGAAGGAGAAAACGAATAGTCATGGAAGGAGAAAATGGACGGTCATGGAAATAAGTGGATGCATGCCCATGTGGAGAAAAAGAATAGTCATGGAAAGAAGTGGATGCATGCCCATGTGGAGAAAAGGAAACGAAGGGCCTCAAAATAGAAACAAAAAGCTTTTTTGGAAACCAAAATGCATGCATGCACAAGGGAAAAGAAAATGAACAGTCATGAAGGAGAAAACGAATAGTCATCAAAGGAGAAAATGAACAGTCATGAAGGAGAAAAGGAACAATCATGGTAGGAGAAAACAAACAGTCATGAAGGAGAAAATGAACAGTCATGGTAGGAGAATATGGTGTCAATTCTTTGCATGTGACGTGTTTGACGAAATGCCTTCTCAATATATACAAAAGAAGGTGTTACAATTGACAAGTGGCATATGAGAATATGAAAGGAGTTACAACTGGAGTTACAAAGAGAAAGGATAGTTATAAAAGGAGTGTTGCTTGGAGAATTTGATGTGTGTATTTTATTTTGTGGAGGGCTGAAAGTGTGTGTGTTTTATGAATTGTGAGAGAGGTTGGGTAAGCAATAGACCAGTCAGGGTCTTGTAAAAGTGAAGGCATTTTTATGTCAATATTCTAGTTTCAAAATTGAAGTCCAACTTGGTGCTTGGCATCAGGGTTTGGTGCTCCTTCTAGTTGGTGCTGGTAAATCAGGGGTTGGTGCTCCTTTCTGTTGGTGCAGATAAATCAGGGGTTGGTGCTCCTTTCTGTTGGTGCAGATAAATTAGGGGTTGGTGCTCCTTCCAGTGGGTGCTGGTAAATTGATTGTAAAGTTGGTGCTTTGCAAAGGTTGGATTTGTATGGGAGTCCAAACAGTCATTTGTGAGGATGTAGCCAAATTGGTGAACCTCGGTACATCTTGTGTTGTGTGATGTTCTCTTGTTATACTTGCTTTATTTGGTTTTAAGTTTTCATTATTTTGGCTTTAAGAGTTGAAGATTTAAGTATAAAAGAGCTACACTGATTCACCCCCCTCTCAGTGTCATTGTGAGACTAACAATTGGTATCAAAGCCAAGTTCTTGAACAAGCTTAACTAGCTAGGGTGATCTTGGAAGTGACACAATGGCAGGTGGTGAAGGCTTCTCATCAAACAAAGCACCATTTTTTGACGGATCTAATTACGCATTTTGGAGACTCAAGATGCAAAAATATCTTTGTGCTTTGGGATACGACATTTGGGATTTAGTAGATAGTGGATAAACAATACCCACCACTTCTCCAACCGATGCTATCGATAAGAAACTATTTGAGAATAATTCAAAAGCAAATAATTCTATCATGTGCATATTAGTGGACAGTGAATTGGTAAAGATTATGAGTTATAAAATGAAAAAATAAATATGGGACAAACTGAGAAGCATTCATGAAAGAGACATTAAGATCAAGGAGGTCAAGTTACAAACACATCGAGCTCAGTTCAAAGTATTAAATATGAATGACGATGAGAACATAGAGGCATATATGCTAAGAGTTAATGAAGTCATTAATGCGATTAGAGGACTCGGCGAGGAAATCGAAGATTCTATCATCGTGAAAAAGGTATTAAGATCTCTTCCCCAAATATTTGATTCTAAAGTTTTAGCTATAGAAGAAGCTAAAGATCTAAATTATTTTAGTATTGATGAGATGCATGGTTCTTTGACTGCATATGAGATGAGAATAGGAAAATCTAAACCCATAGACAGAGAAGTCACTTTTAAAGCCCATAAAAATATGAAAGCAAAACAAGAATTCGAGGAAGAAGAGACATCAGATGAAATGGAAGCAAACTTTGTTTGAAAACTAGAAATGGGAAAAAGAAAATACAGAGGAAAGTTACCATTTAAATGTTTCAATTATGGAGGCATTGGGCATTTTGTAGCTAAATGTCCACTTAATGAGAAGAACAAAAGTGATGAAGGATCGCACCAAGAAAGAAGTGACTGGAAGAAAAAAACAAATTTCAGAAAAGGCAACTTCAAGAAGAAAAGTTTCATATCCAAGAATGTCAGTTCATCAAAAGACAGTTGCGGTGAGATTTCTGAAAAGGAAACAGGTGAAGCTCTTTTCATGGCACTCAAAGAAGAAAAAACAAAAAAATAACAGGAATGTTATGAAGAAGAAATTGATGCAGAAGTAAATTTGAAAGAGGAACTAATTGCAACTCTGGATGAATTGAAGATAGAAAGAAAAAAGAATAAGAAAATTTCAAGAAAGCTTGAGGATGCAAATGAAATCATAACCAGTTTGAAAGTACAGATAGAAGAATCCAAGAAAATATCTGAAGATCTTGAAGTGCAAATAACCATGAAAATAGATTATTGTAGCAAGCTAGAAGAAGAGACTGTTGGTTTAAGGATGCGGATAGAAGAGATGAATCGTAAAATTAGTTGTTATCACAAACGTGAAGAAAGTTCTATGAAGTCGGATAAGATCATAAATAACCAAAAGACTACAGGCATCAAATTTGGTTTGGGATTTGACGAAGGAGAATCATCAAATGGATCAAAGGCCATAAATGAAGAATCCATAAAGAATGAAGATAAGAAACAGGTTGATCAAGAAAAATTGGCTCATGCAAAAGAAAGCATTAATGCAAGGCATATTTTTTTGGTGTAAAAGGTTTAAAATGATTGTGGCATGGTGGTTATAAGGGAAGAATGCACGAAGATCTATGTGGTAGCTTCTAGGGTGGATAGCACAGAATACTGTGGCGGTCATAAAAGCTGGATAGCTTGTCCGAATTCGTGGCGGCTATCGATTCCACCATGTAAATTCAAAAAAATAATAATAATAATAATGCAAGGCACGAAAGGAGAATTGACAATGATGGATTCACCAATGTCACACATCAAAGAAGAAGAAGATTTATGGCTACTACGACAACATGGCAAAGACCATCACCCAGGTTCAATCATCTCTTTTCTGGTTACTGTTTTAAATGCAATGGTTATGGACATAAGATTTTTAGATTACAAGTATAATGTAGGACCAAGGAATTTTACCAGTAGAAATATTTTTTCACCTTTGATGGATTATGCGGTAGAATGTTATAACTGTCATAATTTTGGGTACATTGCAAGAAATTGTTGAAGTACATTTGCATCAAATCAATTTCAGGGAAGAAAATTTCAACCAAATGGAATGAGACAAAATAGAAAATTTCTTGAAAAACATGCACAAGCTACTGAAAAAGAAAAGTCAAAACAAGAGCCCAAAACTATAATCAAACCAGAGTGGAAAGAAAAAGAGTGATCTAAGGAAGAAAAGGAATCCTTGATCGTACAAACAACATTTAAAGCATAGAATAAATTTGCACCATGGATACTTGATAGTGGATGCTCCAGTCATATGACAGGTGACAAACAAAAATTTGAGAAGTTACAGCAATATGAAGGTGGTTCAGTAAAATTTGGAAATAATGATAGAGCCAAGATAGTTGGCAAAGGTTTAGTTAAGATCAATGACGGAAAAATCAAGTCAAAAGAAGTCTTGTTTGTGGTTGGTCTGAAGCATAACTTGTTGAGCGTAAGTCAGATTTGTGATAGAGGTCACGAAGTGATTTTTAAGAAGCAGGGTTGTGAAGTCGAGAAAAGCAAATAGTGGAAAGTTGATAGCAACTGGATTGAGGACATCTGGCAACCTGTACACTCTCTCAGAGATTTCAAAAGGAGCTTGCTTGATTGGACAGGAAGAAGAAAATTGGTTGTTGCACAAGATACAACCACCCAAGAGAAATTTTCAAGTTCACGAAAAGGTTCAAAATAGGGATGTAGTTGAAAAACTCAAGCCCAAGTTCAAGAAAGTTTGGAGAAAGAAAGAAGAAAGGAAATCGTGTCTCCTTGGACTGAAGGAGACTACTCTTCTATTGCACTAAGCAACTCCAGGTAGCACATCCTCAGGGGAAGCAATATTAAAGTTTTATTTTAATGCTCCTATGTATTTTTTTGGTTATATGAGGATGAAAGGCAAGTAGTCAGGGGGAGTTATCGTATAGTTGTCAAAGTGTGTTTCAGTTCATGTAGTTGTTTGTGGAGGTACCGTGAAGGGTGGTGATTAAATTGAGAGTTGTCACCATTGGTAGTATTGCTATATTTTAGTGTTGTACTTTTGATGGTTCTTACTGCCATTGTTCAAAGTTATGGATTATAACAATTCTGATAATTTGGTTTAGTGAAAGAGATGTTAAAAAGTTCATAATGGAGGATTGTAAGCCAGTTAACACTCCCATGACAATAGGTTGCAAGTTGATAAAGGATGACAAATCTCCACATGTCAATCAAACCATGTATAAATCTATGATTAGGAGCTTACTATACTTGATAGCTACCCGACTAGATATTTTGCAGGCAGTATGCATGGTAGCACGATTTCAGGCTAGTCCCAAGGAGACTCATGTGACAGCAGTAAAGAGGATTCTTCAGTACCTCAAGGGTACTATGTGAAGAACACAAGCTTATACTGAGATGTGGGGGTGAAAAGTATAAGATCACTTTTTACTTTTCCTTTATACTTCAAAATAGTAAAGCAACATATCCAAAGCAATATCAAAACAATGCACAAGATCATCCACAAAGTGACACAACAATTTTAACGTGGTTCATCCACAAAACTTTTCTCTAAAAGTTATCTCAAAGTTCTTTGGGAAACCTTCCCAATTACAATGTTTATGAGCCTCGGCTCAAAGGAGATACCTTCCCCCAATCTGAATTTATGAGCCTCTCGCTCAAAGGAGATACCTTCCCCTACCTCTGCTCTGGCTGGTGATCCTCTAGAAGACCTCTACCTCCGCTGCCCTTAGCAAATGGAACTCTATCCATAGAAGACACATGTCTTCCCTGCTCTGGCTGGAGACCTCTATCCTCAACTCTATCACCTCAAAGTTGGTCCTCGAATTTGCACTAAACACAGTCCTTCGATCTAGCACAAATGTCCTCTTCCTATGTCTTTGATCTATACCAAACACAGTCCTTCGATCTGGCACAAATTTGTCCTCAGGTTCTTCTCATAGAACCAATGCACTTCTGTCCTCAAGTTCTCTGATAGAACTATCAAACTCAACTTCACAAGTCCTCTGCTAGGACCTGTCCAAATCTGCTCACAAGTCCCCAAAGGAACCTGTCCAAAACCTACTCACAAGTCCCCATCGAAACCTGTCCAAAACCTACTCACATGTCCCCATCGAAACCTGTCCAAATCTTCTTACAAGTCCCCAACGGAACTTGTCACCTGCTCACAAGTTCATAAAGAAAAGCTTGCTTGGCATGAACCCACAAAGAGAATTGTTAGAGACCCAATGTGATTCATCAACCTCATAGAAGCATAAAGAGAATTGTTAGAGACTCAATATGTTCTATACTTAACTCCCAATCTCAATCTCAACTCAATCTCATCAGAGAATAAGATAGATGTAATATGCTTTTCTCAAGAACATGAAACACAACCCAACAATTGCCAACCATGCAATATCTCATATAACAATGATACTCATGTTCTTTCCAACAACCAATATCTTTTCTCAACCAATTAGGGCTTCAACAAAAATGCTCAAAGACAAGGTTTAACCAACATCATTCAACTCAACACTAACCTTGAAGCATTCAACCAATCATCACAAGAAAAGGAAACAAGTAGAAATCCTTTTCCCTCCAAAGATATTTGAACAAAACAACCACCAACACAATATCACCAAATGCAAAGAATAACCTTGTTCAAATCAACTCAATGGAGTAAGCCCAATATCATGTATCAAGTAAAAGCAATAACTTGATCAACCAACCTCTATGGAAGCAACTCATCCATCACTATCAAAACAGCCATCTAAGGGTTTCACCATCTCAAAGCAAGTAACAAGACTCACAAACATAAACCCTAGTGCACAATGCTTCCACTACCTCAAACCAGAATTATGCATTCACCAAAACTCTCATCAATGATAACAATGCATAAGTAGTCTTCAACAAACCAGAAAATAGGATTTACACCCAACCAAAGGAAACCTTGTTGAATACCTTTTCACTCCAATCTTATTTCAGGAAAACATACACCAATCATACTCATAAGAAGAATGTGCCCATACCTTATTGAAGTGAAGAAACCCCTTTGGAAATCTACCACAATCACAAAATTCTTTTGCCAATCTTCACAAGGGTTAGTAGATCACAAAATAATCAACATTACTCCACTTTTCAATAATCATCACCAAAGCCTTTAATTGCACAACTTCCTTATCTCTCCTAAAACCACTTGTACCATAAAATAAAATAAATCACAACATTGCATAACCTTATATCTCCCTAATACCACAATATCCTTTTAATTAACCAATAGCCATTTAAATCAAATGTCTACCCCTTATATCTCCTAACACCACAATACAATTAATTAAAAACCAATTTTACACAATCCTTATATCTCCCGACTTGCATACCAAGCATAAGAGTTGACGAAACATACCTTATAATTTCCAAGCGCTATGAACCCTCATCAAACTTAAAGTTTATATAATGTACCTCATAAATGAACCTTTATGCTGTATTTCGCACGATTCAAACTCGCATTACTGTCTTGAAGTCGATGTCAGCAAATCTTGTCCGTGATGGTTTGCGTGCTCTCAATACCAATATCCAACGCTTCACGACGTGAGTCGAACTCGCATCTCTAAGAAGCCTAGCATTCTGGGAATGCGAGTCAGCCGTAATTTCTCTCAACCAGAGCTTCTTTCTTGAGGCCAGTAATGCCGCGGATACCACTAAGACTTTGTCTGCTTCGAAAACCGTGTTGTCTCTTATGCTAGAATCGCACAAGGAATTTTCTCCATCAGCACTAGGCACGAACGATATCACAGGAGCACTGATTCTGACTTGATGTCCTCTGTCCTTGGAAAATGCTGAGCATAAGCAATAGTTTTAGCACATCAATTTATTTCGAGAGACATTCATTAATCTTCCTCATACTTTTGACCACGCAATCGCCTGTCTCCCTCCTTCGCTGGCATAGACAATGTCGAAAATGAAATGCACAAAAATTGATATCAAATCCTTCACCTTTCTTAAATGAATTCCATTGCCACATTTTATATGCACTAAGATGCATTGATTAACACGTCGACACTTTTAATTTAATTTAAAATTTTAATTTTAATTTTAAATAAATAAAATTTAAACTAAATATTTAAAATTAAATATCTTCATCACCGGGGCACATTTTTCAACGAAACGAAAAGCCAACTTGGGTTTTAAGAAAAACCCATTTCAAATCTGTTGCCCATGGTTTTAAATAAAACCTTTTATTTTGTCTGCCTTGGTTTTCACAAAAACCCTTCCGCTTCTTGACATCAATGACAACATCAACACTTGAGCAAAGGCAATGTACCCAATGTACCCAAAATTGCCAACAATCTCCCCCTTTGTCATTGATGGCAAAACTTTACTAAAAACACATCTTCAAGAGCCAAAACTGAAATCACTCTCTTTGAAGTTTTGCTCCCCCCGACTTGAAGCTTTCCTCTTCACTTGAAGCTCTCCCCCTTACTCATATCTCTCCCCCTTTGTCATCAATGGCAAAGGGCCACCTTTGGGGCTCGGAACTAAGAATGAGCCTCTTAGCTTAGTCCCTCCCCCACCTCCTATTGAGGTGATTAATTCTAGGGTGGGAGTAAAACTCCCATTAGGCACTGATCATCATCAGCATCTATAACTTCCTTGTCGGGCCTTCTCTTGAACTCTTTGTCCATATTCCCTGTTCCTGTCATTGTTCTTGTTCTTTTTCTTATCCCTGCTTTCAATGCCTTGATCCTTGGACCTTATCATGCCACTTTTCCTATTCCTATATTTTGGAATTTCAGCTCTACATTGTCTGGCTATGTGACCTTCATTGTTGCACTTATAACAAGTAACAATGTTATTTCTTTTAGGCATACCTGTTCTTTGAATCCACAAGTTCTGACCAAACCAGTTCTGACCAAACCTGTTTTGACCAAACCTGTTCTGACCAAACCTATTTTGACCAAGCCTGTTCTGACTAACCCAGTTCCTGATATTTGCCTTGCAAAAAATTGCTTTATGCCCAAACTGATTGCAAGAGTAGCAATACCCATGAAAGAAATTACCACTTCTAAAACTATCATTTACCTTCTTCACTTGAGCCATGCAATGTATAGCCATGTGACCAAATCTGTGACAAGCAAAGCATCGGCCTTGAAACTTTCCTTTATTTGACCTCTTTGGTCCTAAAAAATTCTCCTTCTTCTCATTTTGAATTATGTTTTCTGTTTCTATGCATCTATCATTCAAGGACTCATGATCTGAAATACTTTCCTCATTAGAACTCTCTTCCTTTTGGGGTCTCTTACTAGACTCTCCAACTTGTTTCTTGTGAGGCTTAACAAAACCAAGACCTGTTTTATCTATTGTCTTTCTTTGACCTTTGATAAGAGATTTAACCTTTTTGGAGCTTTCCTGAAATCTGTAGAGCTTATCCTTGTACTCTTTATTTTCCTCTTTCAAAGAAGCCATTTTCTGCTCTAATTCACTATACTCAAGAACCTTAGATTCTAACTCATTCTTGAGTTCTTGTGCCTTAGCCATAGAGACGTCAAGACTTTCTATAAGATCATCTCTCTCCATGCAACATTCATCTAACTTATCCTTGAGTCTAGCATTCTTCTTTCTTTCCTTTTTCAAAACACTAAGAGCATTAGTAAGTTCACATTCAAGATCCTCTATTTGATTGCATTTTGAATCATCAAGGCCTTTTTCAGATTTCTTATCACTAGAGGTGCTACCCTTTTCAAAAACCATACAAGCATCTTCTTTATCAATTTCTAGAGCATCCTCATACATACTAGCAACCAAATCATTATTTGTGCAATCATCCTCAAGGTGACCAAAATTTCCACATTTAAGACATTTCATGATAATGAATCTATGTTTTGGTTCTTCCTTTTTTTTTATATGAACAACATCTCATTTTCATTATCACTTGAAGAACTTTCACTATCACTACTAGAACACTTACTTGCTTTGTCTAGGTAGAAGCTCTTCTTGTGCTTGTGAGAATACCTCTTTCCTTTATAGTTGTGCTCATCTTTGTTCTTCCTTTGATGCCTATGCCTTTCAGAATCCTGTTTATCTTCTTCACTTTCGAACGGATCATCTTCATCTTCACTGCTACTAAACCCATGGCAATGATGATCATTGTGATCGAGTTGACCACAAACAAAACATTCTCTTACTTGTGAGCAATCAGCTGCAAAGTGACCGGTCTTCCCACATCCGGTGCAAATCTTTATTAATCTGACTTGTTCTCCACTATTTGATTCATCTCTTGAATCTATTTCCATTCCCAAAGCAACAACATTGAGATCATCTTCATTTTCTTTCATGACCCTGTGAGATTTCTTTTTCTTGTGTCTAATGGTTTTGCTTTTGCCTTTCCTTGCCATTTGTGTTCTTGTAAGATCTTCCTTCAAGCTGTTTAAACTTTTCGAAGGAACCTGCTCTGATACCAATTGAAGAACACAAGCTTATACTGAGAGGGGGGGTGAACAGTATAAGACCACTTTTTACTTTTCCTTTATACTTCAAAACAGTAAAGCAACATATCCAAAGCAATATCAAAACAATGCACAAGATCATCCACAAAGTGACACAACAATTTTAATGTGGTTCATCCACAAAACTTTTCTCTAAAAGTTATCTCAAAGTTCTTTGGGAAACCTTCCCAATTACAATGTTTATGAGCCTCGACTCAAAGGAGAAACCTTCCCCCAATATGAATTTATGAGCCTCTGCTCAAAGGAGATACCTTCCCCTACCTCTACTCTGGCTGGTGATCCTCTAGAAGACCTCTGCCTCCGCTGCCCTTAGCAAATGGAACTCTATCCACAGAAGACACCTGTCTTCCTTGCTCTGGCTGGAGACCTCTGTCCTCAACTCTATCACCTCAAAGTTGGTCCTCGAATTTGCACTAAACATAGTCCTTCGGTCTAGCACAAATGTCCTCTTCCTCTGTCTTTGATCTGCACCAAACACAGTCCTTCGATCTGGCACAAATCTGTCCTCAGGTTCTTCTCATAGAACCAATGCACCTCTGTCCTCAAGTTCTCTGATAGAACTATCAAACTCAGCTTCACAAGTCCTCTGCTAGGACCTGTCCAAATCTGCTCACAAGTCCCCAAAGGAACCTATCCAAAACCTACTCACAAGTCCCCACCGAACCTATCCAAAACCTGCTCACAAGTCCCCAACGGAACCTGTCCAAATCTTCTTACAAGTACCCAACGGAACCTGTCACCTGCTCACAAGTTCATAAAGAAAAACTTGCTTGGCATGAACCCACAAAGAGAATTGTTAGAGACCCAATGTGATTCATCAACCTCATAGAAGCATAAAGAGAATTGTTAGAGACTCAATATGTTCTATACTTAACTCCCAATCTCAATCTCAACTCAATCTCATAGAAATAAGATAGATGTAATATGCTTTTCTCAAGAACATGAAACACAACCCAACAATTGCCAACCAAGCAATATCTCATATAACAATGATACTCATGTTCTTTCCAACAACCAATATCTTTTCTCAACCAATTAGGGCTTCAACAACAATGCTCAAAGACAAGGTTTAACCAACATCATTCAACTCAACATTAACCTTGAAGCATTCAACCAATCATCACAAGAAAAGGAAACAAGTAGAAATCCTTTTCCCTCCAAAGATATTTGAACAAAACAGCCACCAACACAATATCACCAAATGCAAAGAATAACTTGTTCAAATCAACTCAATGGAGTAAGCCCAATATCATGTATCAAGTAAAAGCACTAACTTGATCAAAACAACCTCTATGGAAGCAACTCAACCATCACTATCAAAACATAGCCATCCAAGGGTTTCACCAACTCAAAGCAAGTATCAAGACTCACAAACATAAACCCTAGTGCACAATGCTTCCACTACCTCAAACCAGAATTATGCATTCACCAAAACTCTCATCAATGATAACAATGCATAAGTAGTCTTCAACAAACCAAAAAATAGGATTTACACCCAACCAAAGGAAACCTTGTTGTATACCTTTTCACTCCAATCTTATTTCAGGAATAACATACACCAATCATACTCATAAGAAGAAAGTGCCCATACCTTATTGAAGTGAAGAAACCCCTTTGGAAATCTGCCACAATCACAAAATTCTTTTGCCAATCTTCACAAGGGTTAGTAGATCACAAAATAATCAACATTACTCCACTTTTCAATAATCATCACCAAAGCCTTTAATTGCACAACTTCCTTATCTCTCCTAAAACCACTTGTACCATAAAATAAAATAAATCACAACATTGCATAACCTTATATCTCCCTAATAACACAATATCCTTTTAATTAACCAATAGCCATTTAAATCAAAAGTCTACCCCTTATATCTCCTAACACCACAATACAATTAATTAAAAACCAATTTTACACAATCCTTATATCTCCCGACTTGCATACCAAGCATAAGAATTGACGAAACATACCTTATAATTTCCAAGCGCTGTGAACCCTCGTCAAACTTAAAGTTTATATAATGTACCTCATAAATGAACCTTTATGCTGTATTTCACGCGATTCAAACTCGCGTTACTGTCCTGAAGACGATGTCAGCAAATCTTGTCCGCGATGGTTTGCATGCTCTCAAAACCAATATCCAACGCTTCACGTCGTGAGTCGAACTCGCATCTCTAGGAAGCCTAGCACTCTAGGAATGTGAGTCAGCCATAATCTCTCTCAACCAGAGCTTCTTTCTTGAGGCCAGTAATGCCGCGAATGCCACCAGGACTTTGTCTGCTTCAAAAATCGTGTTGTCTCTTATGCTAGAATCGCACAAGGAATTTCCTCCATCCATGCTAGGCGTCGAACGATATCACAAGAGCACTGATGCTGAGCATAAGCAATAGTTTTAGCACATCAATTTATTTCGAGAGACATTCATTAATCTTCCTCACACTTTTTGACCATGCAATCGCCTGTCTCGCTCCTTTGCTGGTGCAGACAATGTCGAAAACGAAATGCACAGAAATTGATATCAAATCCTTCACCTTTCTTAAATGAAAACCATTGCCACATTTTATATGCACTAAGATGCATTGATTAACACGTCGGCACTTTTAATTTAATTTAAAATTTTAATTTAAATTTTAAATAAATAAAATTTAAACTAAATATTTAAAATTAAATATCTTCATCACCGGGGCACCTTTTTCAATGAAACGAAAAGCCAACTTGGGTTTTAAGAAAAACCCATTTCAAATCTGTTGCCCATGGTTTTAAATAAAACCTTTTATTTTGTCTACCTTGGTTTTCACAAAAACCCTTCCGCTTCTTGACATCAATGACAACATCAACACTTGAGCAAAGGCAATGTACCCAATGTACCCAAAATTGCCAACACTATGGAGTATGGGTTATGGTATCCAAAAGGTAAGGACTTCACCCTTATTGCGTATTCAAATGCAGATTGGGCAGAATGTGTAGATGATAGAAAGAGTACCAGTGGAGATGCATTCTATCTTGGAGACAGGTTGGTCACGTGGCACAATAAGAAACAAGAGTCAGTCTCCTTATCCACAGTAGAGGCAGAATATATTGTAGCGACAACATGTTGTACACAGGTATTATGGATGAAACAAACCTTGAAAGATCTTGGTATTAACTTCAGTGAGCCAATTTTAGTTAAGTGTGATAACACCAGTGCCATTAACATCTCAAAGAATCCGGTTATGCATTCTCGCACAAAACATATTGCTATTCGATATCACTTTTTGAAGAAGAAAGTTGTAGAAGGTGAGGTTAAGTTGGATTTTGTTCCAACAATAGAGAAAGTAGCAGATATCTTCACAAAACCGTTGCCCAAGGAAGTCTTTGAGTACCTTCGCAATAAATTGGGAGTGGTCACACTTCCCAAGAATTGACTAGCTATCGGGACCACATTCTCAGGGGGAGCATTTGTATATTTGTTTATCTTTTTGCTCATGTTTGTGATTTTTGCTAAGTGTAATAATTTTTTCCTGAGAATGTTGTGCATGGACTCAGGGGGAGTTTATAGCAACCCTTTGATATTGTTGTCAAATGGGGAGAAGAGTTATAGGAAATTGCACGTGTGTTGCCAATAATTCCAAAGGGGGAGATTGGTGAGCAAGGTGCAGCGACAATATTGTCATTGTTGTCAACATAGTCAGATAGATTGGTTAATGCAGTGGATAGGAGTTCAGAGGTTATTCAGAGTATGTATAGTGATGTTAAATTCTTATGAGGATGTTTTTGATGTTTGGGTGAAGTTGTTACAGGTTGTTTGTGCAAAGTTGAAAAACACAGGTTGTTTGTGCAAAGTTGTTTTTGATATTTTCCAAGAAGACCGAAGTGGCCCATATGCTAAAGATCAAAGAAAAAGCAAAACACCGCAAAGAAAAAAAGTGTCGTGATATCGTGACATGTTGCATTTTTGCAGCCAAAAGAGAAGTGAAAAATTAAGGAGAAAAAAGTGTCGCGATCTCGTGACATGTTGCATTTTCGCGGCCAAAAGAGAAGCAAAAAAACAAGGAGAAAAAAGTGTCGCGATATCGCAACATGTTGCATTTTCATGGCCAAAAGAGAAGCGAAAAAGCAAGGAGAAAAAAGTGTCACGATATCGCGACATGTTGCATTTTTGCGGCCAAAAGAGAAGAGAAAAAGCAAGGAGAAAAAAATGTCGTGATATCGCGACATGTAGCATTTTCGTGGTCCAAAGCAAAGAGAAAATGCAAGGAGAAAAAAAGTGTCGCGATATCGTGACATGTTGTATTTTCGTGGGCCAAAGCAAAGAGAAAGAACAAGGAGAAAAAGTGTTGCAATATCGCGACATGTATTTTTGCGGGCCAAAGCAAAGAGAAAGAGCAAGGAGAAAAAAGTGTCGCGATATCGCAACATGTATTTTCGCAGGCCAAAGCAATGAGAAAGAGCAAGGAGAAAAAGTGTCATGATATCGTGACATGTTGTATTTTTGTGGGCCAAAGCAAAGAGAAAGAGCAAGGAGAAAAAAGTGTCGCAATATCACGACATATTGCATATCAGGCAGGCAGAGAAACAAAAGTGTCATGATATCATGACATGTCGCATTTTTGTGACTCAAAAATGGCAGGCATGCAGAGAAACAAAAGTGTCACGATATCATGACATGTTGCATTTTTGCGACTCAAAAGGGGCAGGCAGGCAGAGAAAAAAAGTGTCGCGATATCGCAACATGTCACATTTTCGTGACTTAAAAAGGGCAGGCAGGTAGAGAAACAAAAGTGTTGCGATATTACGACATGTTGCATTTTTGCCAAAGGAACAGAGTAGTTGACAGTGCGTCTAATAGTAGTGATGAACACCAAGATGGTGAAACTGAAGACTGCATAGTGACGTAGACCCATAAGGAATATATAATTATTTGAAATCATTTAATATGGTCATTACACATGGAAAGAAGCGGATGCATGCCCATGTGGATAAAATGAACAGTCATGGAAAGAAGCGGATGCATGCCCATGTGGAGAAAATGAACAGTCATGGAAAGAAGTGGATGCATGCCCATGTGGAGAAAAGGAAACGAAGGGCCTCAAAATAGAAACGAAAATCTTTTTCAAAAAAAAAAATGCATGCATGCACAATGGGAAAGAAAACGAACAGTTATGAAGGAGAAAATGAATAGTCATCGAAGGAGAAAACGAACAGTCATGAAGGAGAAAATGAACAGTCATCGAAGGAGAAAATGAATAGTCATGAAGGAGAAAACGAACAGTCATCGAAGGAGAATATGGTGTCAATTCTTTGCATGTGACGTGTTTGATGAAATGCCTTCTCAATATATACAAAATAAGGTGTTACAATTGACAAGTGGTGTATGAGAATATAAAAGAAGGAGTTACAACTGGAGTTACAAAGAGAAAGGATAGTTATAAAAGGAGTGTTGCTTGGAGAATTTGATGTGTGGATTTTATTTTGTGGAGGGCTAAAAGTGTGTGTGTTTTGTGAATTGTGAGAGAGGTTGGGTAAGCAATAGACCAGTCAGGGTCTTGTAAAAGTGAAGGCATTTTTATGTCAATCTTCTAGTTTCAAAATTGAAGTCCAAGTTGGTGCTTGACATCAGGGTTTGGTGCTCCTTCCAGTTGGTGCTGGTAAATTAGGGGTTGGTGCTCCTTTCTATTGGTGTAGATAAATCAGGGGTTGGTGCCTCCTTTCTATTGGTGCAGATAAATTAGGGGTTGGTGCTCCTTCCAGTGGATGTTGGTAAATTGATTGTAAATTTGGTGCTTTGCAAAGGCTGGATTTGGATGGGAGTCCAAACAATCATTTTTGAGGATGTAGCCAAATCGATGAACCTCGATACATCTTGTGTTGTGTGATGTTCTCTTGTTATACTTGCTTTATTTGGTTTTAAGTTTTCATTGTTTCGACTTTAAGAGTTGAAGATTTAAGTCTAAAAGAGCTACACGGATTCACCCCCTCCTCTCAGTGTCATTGTGAGACTAACATAACTGCCCCAATATAGTGAAGAAGATGTTGATTTGCTGGTTCTTTTTGCTCTGTCACAGTGCTCTGGCTGCACCTAAGCAAAAAGTGGATCATTTCTCACTTTGTCTTCATGTCAACGAATGTCCTTATGGTAATCACATCATCCAACCGAATTGCATGGGTAACCAGTCACTGCAATCGCTAGGTGTAGTAGAATAGATCACTTCATACAAGGTTCATTCATTTACAATATGAATTTGCAAAAGATAATGTAGCTAAGGTGTCGGTCATTGCCGAAAATGCACCCTTATAAGTTCCCCCCTTCTTGTTGCAAAACATAGTGTAATTAATTTTTGAAGGAAGTGTGACTAAGGTGTCGGTCGATGCAAAAAATGCACCCTTATAAGCCATCTTCCCTTTTTACAAAAATTGTGAAGAAAAAAAATTTATATCCCCCCTCAATTGCAAAAAGTGTGCAACACAAGAGTGTTGTGAAGGATTTTACAAATATTGCCTCCTAGACAATTTTACATCACAAAAAGTCGCTCCTCTTGTTACAAGTACTTCAAACACCTAGAATTTTCTATTTATGAAGCCTAAAAGAGGTACAAGCACCCCTTATTGCAAGGTCTTAAAACAAAATACTTATGCTATTTATGAAGCCAAAAAGAGGAGAAAGAGAATATGGTGTTTTTGCCCAAGGGACACATGTGTTTTCCCTCTACAAAATTGTTTTAGCAGTTTAGCACTCCTTGTGATATCTTTGAACCAGAAACAGAATCAGTATGAGACACTTCACTAGAAATATGGCTTTTGTGATGTGCTTTTGCCATTTTAGTTTTTCTTGTTTTGAAACCAACACTGAATGGTTTCATGGTTTTCATTTTTACAAGTTGTGGAAAACTATGCTTTCTAGGCAATTTTATCAAAAAGTTCACCAAATCATCCTTCCTTATTGTAAGAACTTCAAGCATGGTTGCTATAATGAAGTCTAAAAGAAAAGGTATAATTTTTATGACTTCTACTTTTATGATTGCCTTTACAAGTTTTATTTCCCTCTTTTCAAAAATCTATATTTTGAAGGAAGAAAGGAATTATCCCCCCTTAGTGCAAAGGATTGCTACTTTGTAAGGTTCCTTATTTTCAAAAAACTTGTTCTTTCTTTTGATTACCCTAAAAGAGTACCAAAAGGTAATTCAATAAAACAGATATTTAACGGCACCTGCCTTAACACCCTTCAAGAAGGATGAAAAGTTTGAGGAAATTAGGCCAAACAAATAAGAGTGAATTAGGGGTTTTGTTGATTTAGGAGAGAATATCTTGTGTTATTGGCGGTAAATCTATGCATGGATGTACACAAATTTGTGAAATAGTGAGGTATGGATGGTCTTTATTATATGACTTATAGTTGCAAAAAGAATAATGCAACAATCAAACAAGAAATGGCCTCAAAATTATTATCACCTAGTTTGCCAGTTAAGGTGTCGAGTAAAATTGAAAATACACCTTTTAATTTTTGCAACAAAATGTGTGTTTTGTGTTGTGAAAAAAAAAATGATATTTTTATGTCTCCTACTTTGTTTTCCAATTTTGCAAAAGAAGTACAATGTTGTCTTCTCCCCTAAATTTTACAAAATTAACAATTTTGAGCACTCCTTCCAAGACAAGTCGATACACGACCCGCATTTGGAAGGCTTCCAGAACTAGTCGATACATGACTTAGTTTTTGATGGACCCAAGGTTACAATTTCTTCTCAAGTGTGCAAAAAAAATAGATGTGCAATTTTCTTGTCTTTTATCCCTCCTTGGAGAAAACAATTGCACAAATGTTTGTCTTTGAATTTTGCAAAATTTTAAGTCTCCTTTTCAAATTTGCAATAAGGAATCAATTGTTTTGATTTTATCCTTCTTTGAAATGTGCAAAATAAACAAGGTGTTGAGAAGAGAGTACGGGTTTTCTAATTTTCAAAGAAAATATAGGTGCTATTCCTTGTCTTATATCTCCGTTTTGTGGAGAAAACAAAAGCACCTTCTTTGAATTTGATAATTGCAAAAAAAATTGCCCTTAAATTTCAATTTTAATGTATAAATCTAATTATTTCTAGCTTATTTTAAATTAATAATAAAATTAATTTATATAAAAAAAACACTTTTAATAAATAAATTTAAAAAATATATTTTTATATATAAAAATAAATTAAATTATTAAAAAAAATAAACTAAAAACAATTAAAAAAATACAATTTTTTTTTTTACCTTTGCCCCTTTGTTTTGGTGCGTTGGAGCAAAAAAAATATGCCCCCGATGGGGGTCAAACTCCCGACCTGCCCCGTCGGGAGCCTTAGCTCCGGCCGCCCTTGTCGGTTGGGCTACAGGGCCCGACGTGAAGGGAAGGGAATGAAATTCCCTTTCCCTTCTTTCCTCACGTAGGCGGGGAAAAATGTGGGAATTATCCCACATCGCCCGTGCGGGGGAGTTTGTGGGGTATAAAAGGGCTTTCAAGCCCTTAGCCTATTGACTACCTTTGGGCAGTCTCCCCCACCCTCCTTTTGGTTGTCACCACATGGAACGGCTATCAAGCTGCCATGTGTCATAGTTGAGTCGAGTCAGGTGGCACGTGGCAGTCTGCCATGTATCACCCACATGTTAGGTCTAGTGAAACGTGGCTAGTTTGCCATGTATCGTCTCCATATTTGTCTAGTCATCATCCAGTGGATGTCTGCCACATGTCCAGTCTCAGTCCAGTACAGTCAGCAGAGTCTGTCCAATCCAGTAAAGTCGCATCAGTACCTCAATATTTGTGCTCGAGGTCACATTAGCCTACCACGTGTTGTCAATCTGGTTGCTAGATAATGAGGGCGTGCCTGCCCTCACTTTCCAGTCGTCGATGGTGGGACAGTCCGATCAGGTCAGAGTGGTTGTGCCACGTGCCTACTCTAGATTAGCTAGGGTCTCGTGCGGTCTATATGCATCAGATCATGGTTGTCGGATTTGGCAGAGGGCGATCCTGCCCTCGCTGACCAGTTAAAGACATCGAGGATCATGCAGGTGTCAGGTCCCCTAACAGGGGTGTCCCCTTGTTAGTGTTTGTTAGACCTGAGGGTGCTCCTACCCTCGGGTTTGGGTCTGGTCCCCACCTGGGAGGGTGTGCCTGCCCTCTTGGTTGTGCATTGGGCCCATGAGGGCAACACTAGGGGCCATCGATGATCGAAGGGCCTCCTGCCCTCATGGATCCTGATCGTCGATGACCTGCATCCTGGAAGAGGGCGGTCCTACCCTCTGTCACATAGGTGCCACGTGGGTCATTGAATGCTGGTGGGTTTAATAACCCTAGCCTCGAGATCCATGCTCAATGATGCAAGCTTTGGCCTCTCGATCCAGTAGCAGTTCAGCAGGTCTCGTGCAGTGATTACCTTCGCCTTCTCCAGTGGAACGAAGGTATCCTGATGCTCTTGCTCCCTTTGGCTCTGATGCCAATGTTAGAAAATGGTAAGTGCAAATAAACAAACCATTATCATTCGTCTTAGCATAGGTTACAACATAGGTTAAATAGTTTACATGATAGGAAAATTAACCACTATTCCTATATCCACGCTAACATAGCGCATTCTAGGATATCTAACCCTAAAGCTAGCTAACAACTAACCTACTAATCAACGTAGTCAAAATGACTACAATAACTAACTAGTAAAAGAAATTTACTAGTGGTAAAAAATAAGTTATTACTTTTTACCATGAGGTAAATTATATCTACCTAAATGAGGTAATATTTATAGTTACTAACACAATAACTCTAACAAAATTTTTACTGAATATTCATAAAGAGTTGCATTACACCTATCTCTTTGTTGCTATAGTTACAACAATACATAACATTTGAAGAGGCACTTGCCCAAGTCCAGGTAATCGAAGGGATCAAAATTTAAGAGGGTGAGATCAAACCCAACAAGAAATAATGGTAAAATAAGAATCAAAAGGGGAATAACCATGGCCAATACAAAGCTGTTCAGGTTAATCAAGTATCTTGGACCAACCTTCATAGCAAATCCAACAAGCCCAATTCCAAGTACAACAACCCCAACAACAATAACAACAACAACCGCAACAATAGAATTATCAAATATACCACTCCCACAATAGCCATAGAACTAAGATCAACCTATGAAAAGGCAACAATATTATTTCATGCCCAAATGTAATTACACCCCATTACCTAAACCCTATTCATTAATTTTTTTAGAAATTGTATGCGGCAAAGGCTCTCACACTACCAAAAATGAAGCCTGAATATCCAAATAAGCCAAAATCAAAAAGCTACAAAGAGCATTTATACTGCATCTTTCATTGGTAGAAAGGGCATGACATCAAAACTTACATGTTTAAAGTTATTGTGCAAGATTTATTATAAGCGAAGAAGATCAAGATTGACAACTCATTAATCCAACCTAAATAAAACCTTAGGATATATCAGACACCTTTGCCTCATCATGAGGTGAATCAATAAGCAATGGGAGCATCAACTTATATGATTCTCCCCAACCAAGTTAATCATGTATCGTAAATATACCAAGGTTTTTTGGGGGTTATCAGAGTAGTTACCCACAAGAAAAGAAGAACAAATCAAACCCAAGAAATAATAGCTCTTGTAGCACCACCTAGTGTACCCATACAACTAGGCCCAACCATTCCACCTCCAACCATCCATAATCCAAATCATACATATCACCCAATCATTACCCTAAGAAGTTAGTTGATATAGAGCCTAAGAATGGTGTCATCTAAACTGTAAATATATGAGTTGATACAACAATCTCCCCCACATTATGAGGTGTTTATGGAAATACTAAATTCCATCAAAGTGCAAACAAAGGATCCTAATGCCTTCAACACTTTTGTGGAGAGTGTTAAAAAATGCATGTAATCCTCAATAGTATATTATGACTTTGAGAAAAGAGCATATCATCATATTTACCAGATCCTCCATTGCATATAGTCGCTCATATTGATAGAAAATCATTTAAGAGAGTGCTCATTGATACTGGATCCTCCATCAACTTGATCACCACACCAACCATCAAGCATATTAACTTGTCATCATCCCATATCACCACATCCACCTTCACCTTATGGGCCTTTAATGATGCTTTGTGTTCTATTGTGAGGAACTTAGTTCTACCTGTAACAGTGGGGGTGAAGACCATCCATGTACTCTTCCACATCTTGGAAGGGGCTATGTAATATAACATACTTCTTGTACGTCCTTGGATTAGGTAAATAAAGTGTGTGCCCTTGACATTACACCAATGTCTAAAATATGTGCACGAGGGTAAGGTCCATTGCATCCAAGCAGACACTAAGTCTTTTAAGTATTATAACTTGATATCAAGTCCCTATGAGCCATTGATTCCATCCACCCACATTTTAATTTAGTACCTCATCATCTGAACCACCCATACTAACACCACTTCATAAAAATCACCTATCCCAAAGGCCTTGCCAATAGTGGATCATGCTTTTGCATCCAAAAGCACCAAGTCAAATAAACCCTCATCCACCTCATTTCATTTTTCATCCATGTCTGATCATCCTACTAACCAATCATCCACCTTATTAGTCACACCTCCCACTTCACAAACACCTTTCACCTTTGCATCTTGACAAAATATGCCAACCACTAACAATCCCATTAAACCTAACCCACCTCAAGCCTCACCACCTATTGTCTCATAGATAGGGTCACCTATCCAAGAGGAGCCATCGCCAAGTGATCTATCACCCCTATCTGATCCACAAGTCACCATCGAAACATCCACCTCATCACCTAAACCATCCATATCCCAAATGGATCAAGTTGTATTTCATCTCACCAATCCAAGTTTTGATGAGTACATTATTGAGAGTTCACAGTTACACAACCTATCTAGTCAATCAAATATTATGATCACCCGTGCAACCCACCTTTAGCTATAGGTGCAGTGTACACAATGGGTTCCCAACCAAATAAGATCAAATTTATATATGGGAGAATGGATTATTCATCCAATCCATCTCTTCCTAATGAGGAATCCATACAAGAGTTTTGTGCCAATATAGAATATCTATCCAACCCAGATTTCCCTTTGTGATATTTTCATAGGGTTAACTGGTAGGGATTTGGCCTTGGATGACATGATCAAGGTCCACATCATATTATTGAGCTTGAATATCGAGAAGTGCATGATCACTTTGACTTAGGATATAGGCCATATACTTCAAACTCTTCTTTTGAGCATACATTCCAATAACTCACTCTTGATACCGAAGGAGATAATGATGAGAGTGATGATTGTGACGATAGTGATGATGAGAATATAAACCCTAACTTTGTACCTTATCTAAATGAGGATTTTCTAGAGATTACATTACAAATGGCCATGGTCAAACATATTTTTTATGATTATATATTCGATAAGGATTTTAAGAAATTTTAACAGATGCAAGCAAACTAGAATGGCTCATTCACATATTTGATGGTCTTGAAAAATATGTGGCCCCTATAGATCCCATCAAGAGAGATGAGTGTTACACTAAAATGTTTTGCATAGATCACACCATCTTTCACATCGAAAAATAGTGCAAGCACCTTGATCCAGATCCACCACCACCACCTTGGTTGCACTCGTAGAGTTGCCATTCACCCACCTTAGATTAGCTGCAACCTAGAGAGTGTGAATAATCACTCCTCAAATCGTAGCCACCTTATTTCCACCAAGTTAACATGATTTTTGTTGACTTTTTCACCCCACTTTGTAACCCGTACGATTTGGTGAAGCCAATTCTAATCAATGCTAGCCTTATCACCATGGATAAGATTTCATCTCTGTCATCCATCATCGAATTTATACTATCTAAAGAGTTACTACGAGCTTCAAATGCTTATATCCCATAGTAACCTTCACATTCATCTGCTTTAGTTTGTCAAACTGAAGTGGAGGAGGAGTCACTTGAGTCCTTTGAGCATGTGGAGGATGATATCCATATCTTCCTAACTCCACATTAGTTGTAAGAAGGTTCTCATATGCTTATCAAAGAATGCATCAATGTGAACCTTAGCCATGACGCGGATAATCCACAAAACGTGAAAATTATAAAATATTTATTTGTAGAAGAGAAAGAGCGTATGATCAATGTTATAAAAAGGAAAAAAGAGATATTTATTTTGTAATACAAGGACATGTCTAGCCTTGACCTCAATTTGGTGGTCCACAACCTTACCTTAGCTCCTGAAGCTAAGCCATTCAAGCAAAAACTAAAAAAAATTCATCCAACCATAGCATTAATTATTAAGGAAGAGCTACAAAAACTACTAGATGTGGGTTTCATAGTACCCATTGACTATCTAGAGTGTCTCTCTAACATGGTACCCATTCATAAGCCGAATGGGAGGATACGTGTATGCATAGACTTTCAAGATTTAAACAAAGCATACCCTAAGGATGATTTTTTGCTATCGAACATCAATCATCTTGTAGATTCTTGCACAGGCCATGAAATGGTTTCTTTAATGGACGGTTTCTTAGGATGCAATTAGATTTGAATTAATTTTGAGGACCAACACAAAATAGCATTTACCACAACTTGGGAAATTTTTTATTACAAGGTGATGCATTTTGGTATTAATAATGCAAGAGTTACTTATCAACGTGCCATGACGTACATCTTCCATGACTATATGCATAAAATCATTGAAGATTATGTGTATGATCTAATTGCAAAATCTAAAATATATCTTGAGCATATTGAAGTTCTAGAGAAAGTTTTTGATCGATTGATTGAACATAAAGTGAGGTTAAATCCTAATAAGTGCGTGTTTTGAGTCACATCAGGAAAATGTCTAGGATTCATTATCTCCAAGTGAGGAATTGAAGTGGACCTTGGTAAGGTCAAGGCCATTATCAAGATTGCACCTCAAACAAATCCAAAATAGTTTCATAGTTTACAAGGAAATTTTCAATCCATTCGATGATTCATTGCACAACTCTTAGACAGATGCAAGCCTTTCAATCGCTTGCTACAGAAGGGGGGACTTTTTCTTGGACAACCAAATGTCAAGAGGCTTTTGATGACATAAATAAATATGTGGCTTCACCACCAATTTTAATGTTGCCTCATCCAAGAGTCCCTTTTCACCTTTATACCTCTGTAATAGATTTTGCACTAGGGACAATGCTTGCACAGAGAAATGAGAATCACAAGGAGCAAGCAATTTACTACATTAGTAGAACATTGGTGAGTTATGAGACAAGATATGCTTACATTGATAAGTTGTGCTTAGCAGTGGTCCACTAAGAAACTCATACATTATATGCTAAGTAACACTACCTATGTCATAACTAGAGAAAGTCCCCAATGTTACATAATGACTCATACATACAACAACACCCAAGCTGCAAAATGGATAATTCTCTTAATGGAATTCGATCTCAAATTCATTAGCCAAAAATCCATCAAAGGTCAGGTGATAGTCGATCAACTCGTAGAAGCTCCACTTCCAAATGATCAACCACTTCTTATAGAGCTTCCAAATGATTCGGTATTTTTCATCACTGAACAAGAATAACTAGTCCCTCCTGAGGATAATGTTGACATCACTCTCTTCTTTGACGAATCAAAGTATGAAAAATTATAAGGTGCAAGAGTCAAGGAATACCAATTTCTTTATCATTCAAATTGTACTTTTCATGCACAAATAACAATGCAAAGTACGAAGCCTTATTCTTGAGGCTTTATTTAGAACTAGCTATGGGTATTAAATCTATAAGCATATTTGGTGATTCTCAACTTGTCATTTGTCAAGTAAAAGGAACTTACTAGTGCAAAGAACTAGTCTTGAAACAATATCATGAAGTAGCAATGAAGTTGCTAGTAAAATTCAACTGGTATGACATTGGTAACTTACCTCATTCGACTAATAGATTTGTGGATGCAGGGGCTTCTTTGGGATCTTTGATTCCTAATAATAAACATGGAGAAGTCTAACCACTTATCATCACAACAATGTCCAAGTCTACAATAAAACGAGCAGAATATAAAGGTGAGAAGAGTGTTTGTTTGGTCCAAGTGGAGCCATAAAATTTGTGCCTTGATGAAATAAGAAACTTTCTCAAGTTTGGGATCCTCCCATAATAATTGATGCAAACTTCAAAAAGAACAGTAAAAAAAAAAGTAGCTTGTTACACTTTCTTGGGGGATGCATTGTATACACATAGCTATGATGGAATTTTACTTCGATGTCTAGATCTCGTAGAGGCACAAAGAGCAATAATTGAAGCCCATGATGGTACTTGTGGTGGTCACTTTAGTGGAATGGCCATTGCAAAGTGCATCTTGCACATGGGTTATTATTGGCCCACCATGTAAAGTGATTGTTTTCACTATGTCAAGAAATGTCAAAAATATCAATATCACGTCAACTTGACTCATGTACCATCGCAAGCATTACAAACCATTCAAAGCCTTTGGTCCTTTTCATAATGGGGCCTATATTTGATTGGAAAAATTTATCCTACCTCTTCAGGACAATATAATTTTATCATAACTACCATAGAATACTTCATTGAATGGGTCGAAGCAATTTCAATGACCACTACAACTAGACCTCTAATAGCAAAGTTTATACTTCAACATATTATTTATCATTTTGGGATTCCTTTCAAAATCATTTTTAAAAATGGTAATTCTTTTTAAAACAAGTATGTTCAAGTCTTATGCAACAAGTGCAATATCCAACATAGTTTCTCAAATTCTTATTACCCACAAGTAAATGGATAAGCTGAAGCGACCAATAAAACTTTGTAGCCATTCTCAAGAAACTTATCGAATAAAATCATAGAGATTGGTACACTCAACTCCCCTTGGCATTATGGGCTTATCGAACAAGCATTTGAACGTCAATCGGGGCAACACCTTTTTCATTGATCTATAACACCAAAGTAATCATACCTCTTGATCTTGAGATCCCTTCTTTATGAGTTGCATTACAAGATATCATGAATGATGACACAGCTAGACAAGCACGTCTTGACCAACTTACACTCCTTTATGAAATGTGAATCAATGCCTTAGAACATCTACAAGTATATCAAGAGCACATCAAGCGTACCTACAACACAAAAGTCCATCCTCACAAATACCAAGTAGAATATATTGTCCTTAAATAGAATCAATATAACACCAATGTATTGCTACACTTGAGAGATAAATTCATGGCTAATTGGTTAGGTCCATACATTGTTAAGTAGAAGTTGGGTCCAGGAACATATAGACTTGCCAATTTAGAAGGAACATAGGAACCTGAGCCATTGAACATAATACACCTAAAAGAATTTTATGCATAATGTGGTCTATATATATGTACATATACATGGCAAAAAAAAAATGTACATTTCATACATCCATCCATGCATTCCACCTAAATTATATACATGCATTTTAGGCATTTGTTCATACCATTCATCATATTAAGGATCATTTGGTTAATTTGGATGATCGCTAGTCTATTGTGTCTTGTTGTCTTAATCAGGGTCACCTCACATCAAACATCACTCATCAATCCATCAATAGAAATAATTTCCAACTTCCCTTATAATGTTTTTATGGTTAAGGGGTTCACATAAAGTGGGATAGATACTGTATAATTGTTAGAAATCATTATTATGCAAGCACTGACTATTTTGTGTGCACCTTTTAATTTTCAAAAGCTTACAATAAAAGTATCATGAAACCTCATATACCATCAATCCATAAGAAAATTCCAAATGTTTTCAATCACTCAACCATTTCTAGTGTTTTGAGCAACCTCAATTCAAAGCCAAACAATCTTTAGAAGCAATAAGTTGTTCTTGGTCAATCAAGTTTCCTTTTGGACCACACACATCAAAACACATTTAAAACATTGTGAATCTTGGAAAAATGAAATCATAAGTTGTTATTGCAAAAAATTGAAAGGTTTCCCCTATTCATCCAATTATGCGCATGGTCTAGAATGCTACAGAGTTGATAAAAGTACAAGCTCTACCTTCATAGAAAAAAAAAAAAGAAGCAATAATCCCTTGCTCTACCTCAAATTGAGAAAGTATACAAAAAATAAGAAGCATTAATCCTGTGTTCTTATTCAAAACAATCAAGTATCCCAAAAAGTGCCCCAAAGCAATAAAATTCCCCTTGCTTTCTCTCGAAACAAACAAGTTTTCAAAAAAATAAAAAAAAATGCAATTTTCTCCATCAAAAAAATGAGCAAACTCAGAAATAAAATCCCCAAAATCCAATGCAATAAATAAGGAAAATGAGCTTAAATCCTTGGAACTCTCAGTGTATCAAAAATCATGTGTTGATCCTCATTATAGCAATGGGTTGAATAAAACTTTCCTAGAAATAGGGTATCCTTACGTGTAGTGTCATGTCTGTCACATTAGCGACCTTCTTTTGTATAGACCTATTGCTGCTTTCAAATGAGCTAGCATATTGGCATAAGTTACAATTGATTAGTTTGACCTAGCTCATAATAGGAAATGAACATTCATGGCACACATAGTTGGTCATTGAATATCTATGAAAACACTAGGACAACCTTAGCATCATGAAGATTTGTGAGATCATAAATGAGTTTGTTCAAGGTCACTAGGATGTTTGAGTCTTTGCAAAACACCCACATTCATATATCCAAAATATTCATTATCATTTACCTCATTTACATCTCATTATACATTCCATTTCTTAATACCTATTGGCCATTTTGTATTCATTGGAAATTTTGTATAAAGCGATAATATATTTGTCTCTTTTATTTTTGGATAGTTGTAATAAGTTGAAATAATTTTCTGAAATCCAATGCATTTAAATGTATTAATGGAGAGATGTCCTTCAAGGTCCAAAAAATGGAGAGAATGAGTTTCATAAAAATCTTGAGTGAAATCGCCAAAAAATCTTGTGCATTGACGTTCGCCCTTCCTTAGGGGCGAACGTCCCTTGCGCCCTTTCTAAGGGCGAATCAGTTTTGAAAGCAGAATGGCAAAAAATTAAAAAGTGACAAATTGCGTTCGCCCTTCCTTAGGGGCGAACGGGTCGTTCACCCTTTCTAGGGGCGAACGTGCCTTGGCATCGCCTAGAGGGGTCGTGCACCCGAATCAAATTACGTTCGCCCTAGTTGAGGGGCGAACACACCGTTCGCCTCTCCTATGGGTGAACCACTTAGTGTGCGTGCCCGAATCAAATTACGTTCGCCCTAGTCGAGGGGTGAACACACCGTTCGCCTCTCCTATGGGTGAACCACCTAGCGATGGTAGAGAATCACGTTCACCTTCCCTTAGGGGTGAACGTGTCATTCACCCTTGAATTGGGTGAACCTATTTGTATCAAGATCGTACGCGTCTAAAGGGGCGAAGCTAATGCTAGGTGAAGATAAATCGAAAGAATGGAACTTTGGTCAAGATGTTGAATTTGGCATTAAATGAAGGGCACTCTCAGTTACTCCATTTTGTGGATCATGAAGAGGAAGGTGAAGGGAAATGAGCCTTCATGATTTCCAATGTATCAGAGGTGATCCGAAGAATTTAATATTTTCTCCTAACAGGCGCACCTCCGTCCGAAGTTTGAATTTTTAGGAATTTGTTCCCCTAGCGAATGGATTTTCCAAGAACTCAAGGAGGATTTTGCTGATTTTGTCTTTGATTCTCAGACATTCTTCCCTCATATGTATTAAATGAAAGAGGCGAAAACCTCTATAAATACTAGGTAAATTTCATTGTAAAAGGGGGTTAGACATTTTTTGTGAGAGATTCTCTTCAAGCTCTCTGCATTAATAGAAGGCATTCAGACTTCTGAATTTGTGAGCGATCTTGTGTATAATTATTTTCTGTGTAGTGTGCTTCTATTTCCATTCGCCTATCTAATTTGTTATTGAATTTAAATTCTATCGTTGGATTTAAAGTTGCTAAGGAGAAAGTGAATGTTGGAGTACCATTTTGATAGTTATTATGGCAATATTGTGAGCTTGTTCTATTTCGTTTCCTTTCATGAATGCTAATTTGTGCTTGGGTTTTTTCCTACTAGTTAGTCTAACACCAATTCTGCACTTTGGCCTGTGGCCATATTTCCCATCTCTTTCTATTATTTCCAATTTCTTTCCTGCATCCTTAGTCTTTTACCAGTTTTAGAATTAGTTCGAGAACCAGCCCTCTCTAGAGATTGGCATGGAGGACATCTCTTTCCTCCGGCCTTTCAATGTTGGTCGTATCTAGGGTGCATAAACGTAGTGTTTATTGATTAGGCAGATATTTGACCAACAATTTTTGGCACGCCCGGTGGGACATTTAAGGTTCCACTTCCAACAGCATTAGGTTTGGTGTTCGCCTTCCTGCTTGAGATTAGAACATCTGGCGACTCAATTTTTACCCAGAACTCCGTAAGCGTGAGGACGACGAAAGTTGTTTCTCATGAATACAAGATCAAAAGCCAAAAATCTTGATAATCAGATTAGATTTTATGAACTAGACATTCAAAGGCTAGGAGAGCATCCTCAAATAGCCACTTTTTGATGAACATCTTCACTTCCTCATATCTCATCCATACCATCTATTTCATCTTCCCGGTTAGCTGGTGTGTTTTCTGCCCCTGTGAGTCCTGTAAGCACTGCCACCAGTTTCCCTCAACCTCCACCTAGTACAACCGCTAACATCCCGAGGCCTACTCCTCATATTCCCATCCACATGGCCCAGAATCCTCCACCACATCAACAACTTCCAAGGTAGTTTTTGGCTTGGAATAGCTCAAGAGCACTGAATTTGTAGGCGCAAAATCTCGTACCTCAAGTTGCTCTGAAGGCTTTACCCACATATGATGGTACTGGAAAAACTGCCTATGAGCATATCCAAGATGTAGCCTCTCTTGCAACTATTCATGATATAACTGATGAGGATGTGATGATAAAACTTTTGGTCCTATCATTAAGAGGGAAATTGTTGTATTGGTACCGGTCTTTGTAGTCGGGTACCATTACCTCATGGGATCAATTGGCAGAGTTGTTGATTAAGAATTTCCATGAACAAGCTGATCCGTATTCTCTGTTGCACCAGTTCACCTCAATCCAAAGACATCCACAAGAGGAACTTGTAGATTTCAATGTCCGATTTGCATGAAGTTGGCAGAGGGTCCCAGATGGGTTACGACCAACTCATGAGCAAGCAACATTTTATTATCTTCGAGCACTCAGTACCGATATTGGTATGGCGGTGCACCAAGCCAATGTGACTACATTCCTAGATCTCTATACACAAGCTCAAAAGGTCGAGTCAGATTTGATTGTTGTAGGTAGGCTTCCTTCGAAGGCGACAATGCCTATCCTCCCTGATCTGCCATAGTATCTTTACTCTAATGCATTTTCGTAGCCTATGCCATCGATGTATCCTATCCCTTCATGGAATTTGGGCTCTCCTCAAGTAGCTCCTATCCCTATTCCACAGTCATCTGCTATGAGCTTTCCACAATTTCTCATCCCGTCAGTAACATCACAACCTTCAACCATTTCTTTTCCAACACTGCCAGCACCCCCAATGCCCTTACCATTACCTGCACCTCCAATGCCCTTGTCATTGCCAGTGCCAACTCCGTCACCCAATACAGATCCTCTCACGACCTTGTTACAAGAAGTAAAATCCAATAATGCGGCTTTGAGGATGATATCTAATGAGCTTACTACTATGAGGAAGAAGCAGGCTGAGGCTGAGTTTCGATCAAGAAGGTTTCAGACTCCACCCATAACCCGAGAACAAGTATCTATCAGCAAGGGACCTGAGAAAAACACCATGATCCAAGCAAATGATGAGAGTAACGTATCCGAAAGGACATATTGGTGTTCTACATGTAATGATCCTCATGGTGAAGACACATGTATGGTACATCTGAACTATGTTCAGACATTGACAGAAAGTTCTTCGGGCGGGCAAGTCAACATGATTCGAGAGATGGAGTGTAATTGTATGGTGTCATCCCCAGAGCAAGTTTCAGTCCTTACTAGGTCTGGAAAGAAGCCAATGATTGTTGATCCTGCAGACTTGCAACCTTTGAAAGTACCTATGGCTCCAAAAGCATAGGAAGAAAAGTGGGCATCCCCAACAAAGATTCTTGATGCTGACAAATTTAAAAACTCATCACCTGATCAAGCACAAGATAAGGCATAGGTTCAGCCTTCAACTTCGCAACGCATCGCTACTGCTCCATTTCCTAGAGAAACTAAAGAGCAAGCTAAGGAAAGACTCAAGTATCCTTCATTGATGAAAAGGCAAAGAGTCGATGCTACGCAGCAGTATCGAGACAAATATGAGCGGCCTTTAGAAGAAAAGGTCTCACCTGCTCATGGCTATAGTATCATGGAAGAAATGAAGAAAATTCTGGCAAGGATTAGCTTGTTTGATGCATTGCAATTACCTAGGCAGATTGATTTATTGCAAGAATCTCTGAAGACTGCCAAAGATCAAAAGAAAGATCATTTACAAATAGTCTTGGCTCAAGCGCTCCCCACTTCAGCGACAGGTAAGAATCGGCCTCCCCCATTTTACTTATCTTTGAGAATGGAAGGGTGGATCGTGCATAATTGTATGATCGACTCTGGTGCTGCCACTACTGTCATGCCAAAGGCAGTATGCGAAGTAATGGGAATGGAATATACAAGAAGCAGCCCAAGAGTTTTACAATTGGATGGTACGCCAGTTAAGACTGTTGGAGTAATCAAGGATATTCCAATAGTGCTCCATAGCATGCCATAGATTACCATCATCCAGGAAGTGGTGGTTGTTGATTTAGAGCCCTACTTTAGCATGTGCCTTTCAAGAGAATTCATAGCTAAGCTAGGAGGTTATCTTTCCCTAGATTATTCACATCTGGAGATTCTGTTCAAAGGTAGGTGAATTCGCATTCATAATGAGAAGCCCTCCCCTTTTCATATTGAAAAATTTGAGGAGGCAGAACAAGTCCCAGGCGCGATGAATATGATGACCGAAGAATTGGAAGAAGTTGACTTGGTTGAAGAAATACCCTAGGAGCTTGGTCTGGAAGATGAGTTCCTGCTGATAGATTTCAATGCTATGATCAAAATAGATATTGGTTGTTATTCAATTCAGAAGATAGAGAAGTCCCAAGAGCAAGTCCTTGAATCCCCAGAACCTATTTCGCATCAGTTATGGAAGTTGTTCTTTGATGGCGCTCATTGTAAGAATGGTGCAGGAGTAGGGGTTGTGTTGATCTCCCCTGAAGGCATACAAAAAACTTACTCCTACAGATTGACCTGGAGCTGTACAAATAATGCGGCTGAATATGAAGTGCTATGCCTTGGCTTAAAAAAGGCCAAAAAGTTAGGAATCGAACAGCTGCAGATTTTTGGTGATTCTGAGCTTATTGTTAATCAAGTTACAAATAGATGTGTATCAAAGCAACATTACTTGAAGGCTTATCGCAATAGAGTATGGGATCTTTTGGAAGCATTTAAAGCTTTGAATATTCAGGCAATTCCTCGGGAAAAAATAGACATGTTGACATTTTAGCTTCCTTGGGCGCTAATTATTCTCCTGTTGAGCAAGTGGTTCGCAAGCCCAAGATAGTAAGGGTGATTTATAGACCTTCCATTCCTGATAAGAACCTCTATTGGCAGGTGTTTGATAATGATGAGCAAATAGTGAATTTTTTGCTAAAAGAAGCTGCCAGCGTAGAAGATAGGATTCTTGTGGAAGAAGAAAAGGAAGGTATGATTCAGTTAAAAAATAATCACATTCCTCGAGGTTTGATTTCGCTAGAGAGTTTATTTGATCAAAGCGATAGGGCTGATAAGCATAGGATTAAGGTGGATGCTAAGGAATTCAGAGAATTGTAGTTGGAGCCAGGAAAAGTTATCAAGATTGGTACTGATTGTGAACCAGATGAGATTGAGGGCATTAGAAATCTATGCTCCAAATACCTAGATATAGTAGCATGGAGTTATCAAGACTTGAAAGGATACGACAAGAGCGTGATTCAGCACACTATTGAGCTACAAGAAATTAAGCCTTTTTGGTAGAAGCAGTGCCCTGTTAATCCCAAGATCGAGGTTCTCATGAAAGCAGAGTTATTGAAGATGCTTGAGGCAAAGATCATATACCCTATTAAGCATTCCACCTGGGTGGAAAACTTGGTTCCTGTAAGGAAGAAGAATGGGGACATACGTCTATGCATCGATTTTCGAAATTTAAATCAGGCGTCACTCAAAGACCACTATCCTCTACCTTAGATAGACCAGATTCTTCATGTCATGGCTGGTGCTCAGAGATTTTCCTTGTTGGATGGCTTTTTTGGGTACAATAAAATTTGGGTTAAAGATGAAGATCAATACAAGACAATGTTTACAACTAAGTGGGGCACATTTGCTTACCAACGGATGCCCTTTGGACTTTCAAATGTCGGAGCTACTTTTTAGAGAGCCATGGACGTCGCCTTTGGTGAGTTGCTAAATAAAATCATTGTGATTTATCTTGATGATATGACGGTGTTTTCACATTGCAGAACAGATCATGTTTTCCATCTAAGGCAAATATTCAAGAAATGTCAAGAATTTAGGATTTCTATAAATCCGAAGAAATCAATTTTTGTGGTCAAGGAAGGGAAATTGTTGGGACATGTGATTTCATAGGAAGGATTGGCCATAGACCCTACATGAGCTGAAGCGCTTATGAGTTTGTCATTACCAGCTAATAAGAAAGATTTGCAGTCCTTCTTTGGATAGATAAACTTCGTGCATAAGTTTATTGCTGATTTTTCCCAAGTCGTCAAGCCCATGACCGAGCTCTTGAAGAAAAATATGGAATTTAAGTGGACAGAAGCTAGGAAGCGAGCTTTTCAAGAAATCAAAGAGAGAATTACTCAAGCATCGATGTTAATCAACCCTGATTACTCCAAAGACTTTATACTTTATGCAGTGGGTGAGTAGGAGAGCTATGCTATAGTACTAACGCAAAAGCAACATGATGGCGAAGAAAAGCCTATCACTTTTCTAAGCCAGGTTATAGCACCACATCAAGAAAAGTACAACTTTATAGAGAAACAAGTTTATGCAGTGATGAAAGCCTTGAAGAAGTTTTGCCACTTTGTTTCTCAGAGTAAAACTATGGTTTATGTCATTCATCCTGATGTTCGAAACTTCATCATTCAAGGAGAACTGGGTGATAAAAGGGTTGGATGGGTCTCGAAGATCCAGGAGTATGATGTAGAAATTAAACCGATGAAATTGGTTCGTGGACGCGCTCTATGCCAGGAGTTGGCCAAAAGCGTTGTTGTTGAGACAAGTCGCGAAGATGTAATTTGTGCAAATAGTGCAGCAGTCAGCAAGGAATGGACCGAGGAACTCATTGAGTATTTTGTTTCTGGAAGGTGTCCTAGCCACCTTAACTCCTCACAGCGTCGAAGGTTCAGATTACAAGCGCTCAGGTATGTACTATTGCCCAATGGCCTATATTATAAGAATATTGATGGTATACTTCTTAGATGTGTAAAATATTCCGAGAAAGAGAAGATTCTGGAAGAATTCCATTCTAGGCTATCAGGAGGGCATTATGCAGGTAGGCCTATGGCTCTAAAAATTATTCGGGTAGGGTATTATTGGCCCACTCTATTCGTCGATTCACATAAGATAAGCCAGCGGTGTGATAGTTGTCAAAGATATGTGGGTCGAGTTAGGAAAGGAGCATCACCGCTGCATCCAATCCAGGTGGAAGCGCCCTTTCAGCAGTGGGGTCTCGATTTTATAGGAGTTATAGATCCACATTCCTCCATCGAACATAAATATATTATGACCATGATAGACTATTTTACCAGATGGGTAGAAGCTATACCTACCAAAAAGGTAGATCAGACGACTATTATTTCTTTTTTGGAAAGCCTTATTACCCATTTTGGCATACCGGATTCTTTAGTCATCGACAATGGCACTCCCTTCATTGGAGCCAAAATTATAGAATTCGCTAGTAGATATGGAATTTACCTGAAGACCTCTTCCAATTATTACCCATAGGGGAATGGATTGGCTGAGTCAACTAACAAGAATCTGCTCCAGATTTTGAAAAGAATAATGGGTGACAATAAGAAGAGTTGGCATTTGTCATTAAATCAGGCACTTTGGGCTGACCGTATTTCAGTGAAAAAGTCAATAAAGACCTCCCCGTACGCTTTGGTGTATGGGAAAGAAGCTATCCTTCCTACGCATATTGAGCTCCCTGTGCTCCAAGCATTGCAGATGTTTCATGATGATAACGAAGAAAATGATCCAATGGAGGCTAGATTGGTGCAATTGTTGCAATTAGAAGAAGAAAGGGAGCGTGCTTACCATACTTTCATAGAACATGCTGCTGAGATGAAGAAGTGGTTCAAGAAAAAATGACTGATCGAAGCTTCCAGGTGGGCGATTTGGTACTGAAATGGAACGAGAAAAAATCAAAGCCAGGAAAACATCAAAAATTTGATGCAATATGGGAAGGACCTTTTCGAATTTCTGTTGTCACTTCTTCTAATGCATTCCGACTTTGTGACATGGAAGGGTATGAGCTCCCTATCCCAGTGAATGGCCTTCATCTGAAGGCTTATATTTCGTAAGGTTTCAAATCAAAGGTAACATCCTGTATATATGTAAATATTTTCATGCATTTTAAACAATTCTGCATAGGTATAAATATGTTCTAAAAAAAAGAAAAATGATGGTTAAGACGTCATTCGCCCGAAAAAGAAAAAAAAAAAGAAACTCAAATATTGGTAAAGAAGTGATAGAGTTTCGCATGCGCCTATTGAAAGAGGTGAACGTCATGTTCACCTATATTTAGGGTGAACGCACTTTGATGACGTCATTAAGAAAAAAAAAAGTGATAAGAAAAAAAAAAAAAAAAAAGTTTGTTTTTCTCTTTTTAGAAAAAAATCATTTTTTCAGGAGGCGCGCTATGAGATTTTAAAAACACATGCGCCCATGAATTCATAAGCGCGTGAGAGGGTTTTTCTGAAGAAGATATTCCCAAGGAGTACGTGGCGATAATCGGAAGTAGTGGGCGATAAATTCGAGTAATGATTTCCGAACGTGGGAAGCATTCGAATTGAATTTTTCAAGGTAGCAGTCAAAATTAATGATCGAATGAGTAATGGTTGGGTTGGTTTCCCTAACAAGCTTCTAGCGCCAGGGCACATTTTTCTATAATATTGCATAGCGCAGAGGGCACATTTTTTTAGGAGGATCCGACGATGAACCAGAAAAGAAGATTTTCATGCCTTGGAAAGGACATTTGAGCAGTTTTCGAAGAATATTTCTCCTCGAAGGCATGCCTGCATTTAATTCTATAATTACTACAGTAGTTGGTAGTGACTCTATAAATCCTGGGAGGTAAAAGGCTAATTTTTTTTTTTCCCTAATTTTTTAAATATTTTGCTTCTCTGTATCCTGTGCTTTGAAGTGTAGAAGAATTTTTGAGATTTCGGAGTAGGGAATTGTAGAAGAGTCATAATTTTTTGTTTAGAAAAATGGGCAGACACAGTAAAGAACCAATAGAGGCATAGGAGGTCATAGAAGCGAAGCCCGCTAAGAAAAGAGAAAGAAGTTCAAGGGCTAAGAAAGCCCGACAAAATGATTATGTTGGCCTGGATCCTTACGAAGATAATATGGCTGAGATTGGTGATTGTTTGATCATGCATAAAGGAGTTGACCAGTTGAGGGAAGAGGTCAAAGCCATAGTAAATCAGGGAGTTTCCTACAATAGTTGGCTCACAACGCCTCACAATTCATAGCTTTCATGGTATCTTTGTTCGCCTATGCATCCATGCCCCGAGCTTATTCAGTTAACTGCACAATTTTATGACTCCTCTACTAGGGCCATCCGAAATGCCAGACAAGAGATTCTATTCATAATTACACCGGATGAGATCCGAGAGGCTTTCACCTATGGGGTAGGCATGCCGAATTATGTAGTAAACAAAAATATCCATACGGATGAACAAGAGGATAGGTATGTCTCCATAGTTACAATGAGATAATTCATGGAAACTCAGCTTGTCAAAGATCCATAGATGGGGCAGCTACCGAGTTTGCCTAAACTTCTTTCAGAATTCAAGTGCCAGGACATCTATTCCATGCTTGCCTGGATTGTTGGGTTGCCCTCAGATGAAACGGTGCATAAATGGCAGGCAGCTATGGCTCAATGTATTTCCAAGGTGGAGTTTTATTCGCCCGCTGCTATGAGGTAGGGTGGAAATCCGATTTATTTTGATTGGGCCGAATTTATTTCATGGAGAATCAATTCGTAGTTACAGAGATTGCAGGAAGGGAAATCTAGATCATTTCGGTATACTTCGTTGCTAGTATGGTTCTTCTTTTTTTAGATGCAACGACATTTTTCTTTTATCGTTGTTACGCAGATGGACGAAAAGAATGAGCCTCTACCGGTTTATAAGTGGACTCAGGTGTTAACAAAGAAAGAGTCCATCTACAACTTTAATAGCTGGTTTTTGGGCCCCGCCATTGAATTGCTTTGTGGCAGTTGCGACCGAGTGCCTCGCGACTTGAGAGATGCAGTTGTTTCGAAGCAAGAGGGTGACATATTTTTGCTCACTCAGGGCATGGTAGTTCAAATTTTTGGATATACAGGTAAACCATTTTTGTTGCCTTATTTTGCTACTATGCACATTTTTGCAATGGAAGTGGTGCGCCAGATGGATTATATCAATGATATATATGGCTCTGGATGAGGAAAGAAGACAACTTGTACTATGCCCTTCAAGTTTGGAAGTATAGAAGTGAATCAGGTTGGGAAAAATTACCTGCTGACGGTGGCGCTTCAAGACCTAGGTTTAATTGAGTTACCGCAACATTGGCGCTATGACCCACTCGGAAAGTTTTTGGAGTTTATTAAGGCGAAGTCCTTTCATTGTTGCCCATGCCCAGATATTCAGAGGTGGTGAAATAATTTTGATGGGCCAGACATGAACTGGCATATAGAGAAGATGTCCTCCCTTCCTCCATGGCATGATTACTATGAGCAGGAAGTGGAGTATAATCCAAAAAAGAATGCAACACATATTCCTCCTCCGGGTTTGTTCACAACTATCCAAGAAGTGAATCCTGATTGGACGGAGGAGAAAATTATGAATTGGTGGATGATGCGCGTTCATAGGAGGAAGTCGTATAATGCTTATGGGATGAAGCTTGATACCCAATTTTTTGAAGTTTATGATAATTTTGTGAAATCTTATCAGCCCGTTGCTTTTGCCACTATTTTACCATAAAGTTTTCAGCAGTCCGAAAGTGGTGAAAGCGAACTTGAAGAGGAAAATCCTATAGTTGAGGATGACGTCGAGGAAGAAGAAGAAGAAGAAGAAGAACAACAATATGTCTTCAAAAGGTGATCGCAAAGGATGAAGCGCCCTCAGGAGGAGGTTCCCATGCCCAAACAATAGAAACAACCGATGGCACCTCCATTTCCTAAAGCAGCTAAATGGCCTCACACTGGCACAACTACTACTTCCACTATTACAACACCCATGTCCTTGGGTACTATGATTTCTATCATGCCAAGTTCTACAGTCACCTCTATTTTGGTAGCAAAGCCTTCACCCAATGTTGAACTTCCTACTTCTGTAGCACAAATATTTCCAATGGCGCAGCAGGAAGAGGAAGAGCAACTTTCTGAAGATTCTCATGTTGAGATTCTGGATGAGGGGACAACCCTAAATGTTGGTGAACCGAAGGTAAATCAAGAAGAGGAGGCAGTTGCACAACCTCCCCCATCTATAGAACAAGTGGCACCCATACCCCAAGGTACGTCATATTTTCCCTCTTCTTCTCTCTCTCTTATCGAGCACACAACGATTTCTTCTTCGGTCCCATCTGTTACATTTTCATCTCCTCCACTTTCTATCTCTCCACCTTTTGGTAGTCCTTCCATTTCATTTTCTATGGTTTCTTCTTTCGCTTCGACTTCTTCCATTTCTAAAATCGTTGTTGCTCCTTCTTTCATTCCCGCTCCTTCATCTTCCATTTCTTTTAGTTCATATGCATCGAGGGCAAATCCTTTTTTCCATCCCCTTCCCTCAGTCATCACTTCCTCCATTATTACGGTTGTTAGTACCCAAGTTCCATCTAAAATTAGTATAACTATAGCCGCACCTATGTCTTCCACTCCCTCCACCCTTTCTCTTCCTTCCACCATTCCCGTGTCCATTCCTTCATTGCAATCTGTGTCATCCGTGTCCACTGGGCCTGGTCGCCCAGAAGTTTTTGTTCCATTTACACCATTTTTGGAGCTGTAGACTGTCCCAGATGTGCAGGTAGCCCGCAAGCAGCCAGACATTGAAAAATTAAATCGGGCGCATCTGAGCTCTTCCCAATGGTTGAAGAGTATGCGATGAAAGGAGGCTTTGGCACTGGCATGTCCAATCAAGAAGGTGGCTTTCGATCCAATTGCCAAGGAGGCTCATATGACAACATTCACTCCATTGGTTCAGAAACCTCAAGGTGAGTTGTAGCCTGAAGATTATGTTTCTGAGACTATCACTGAAGATCTGATGCGGATTAATCCCATTGAAAAAATGGGTAATATGCAAGTTGATATGAGTTCATTGTATTTGCATGGGGAGCATTATAAAGAGAAATATTTTGAAGTGCAAAATAAGGTGTTGGAGCTTGAAAGCGCCTTGGCCAAGAGCAGGGTGACAGAAGAAAATATGACCACCAAAAATGAATATTTGTGCAATCAAGTCCAGGTGCACTTGAAGGAGCGTGATGCCGCTAGAATTGAAATGCATAATCTTTAGCAGTAGGTCGAAGAACTCAAGAAGCAGTTGGAAGCCAAGGCCGCACCTATTGCAGGATTTTTGCATGATAGTGTAAGAGATATTCGCCTTCGCTCTGTCCAAAATTCTACCAAGTTGGCCGCACAAGCCGTCAAGGTGTTGCAGTACTTATGGGAAGTAGGGATACAAATCCATCTTGGGCAACAAATGATTGATTCAGTGGAGGAGTTGCTTTCGCCCTATATGGAGATAGTTGTGAAGATACAAGCATTGTTGAATACGTCTCTGAACATTCGCCCTCTTAGTGAGATGGATTATGCTTGGTCCCGAGTGCGCGTAACCCTACAGAGCTATTTTTAGTGCATGGACCTTGTAAATGAAGGGTGGGCTGTCCTCAATACTATTGAGCGAGAGCATACTATTTTGATGTCTCATTTTGAGACTATCGATCGGCTAGGTTTCACTACCTTCCTGGATGAATGGGGTGAACCTCTTTCGATGGAGCAATTGCAAGAGCTCTGGAGTGCATTTATTGAAGATACTACGGACATTAACGCCTTGACTGATCCCCTTACTGAAGTGCAAGTGTTGCCTCTGATTGAAAAGTATACACGTTTGGAGCTGTCTCTTTATGAATTAGCCCAGCGTTCGAAGCGCCTCAGCTTGATGGATGTGCAAAATCTTCGCTTCATTTATGAATCTCTCAGCATTCCCTGCTTATTTAATACTGAAGCTTGGCATGAGGTTGTTCGCACCTACGAGGCCCTTTCAGAGGTTATCATAGAGCAAGAAGAGCAAGCAATGATGGATCATGAAGCAATGGCAAAGGCGGTAGAAGAGGTGAAACGTGCGGAAGTACTTCACATTGTAGCCATGGTAGAACAGGAAGAAGCAGAACGTGCATAGCAGGCATCCAAGAAGAAAGCTTCCACAACGAAGAAGGCAGCAACAACTGGCAAAAATAACTCTGCACCCAATGGATAAAGGCCTGGGATCGCTTGCATCCATGCGAGTTGGATACCCCGTGAGTCGCCAAGAAATGTTGGCCATTTTGTATTCATTGGAAATTTTGTATAAAGCGATAATATATTTGTCTCTTTTATTTTTGGATAAGTTGTAATAAGTTGAAATAATTTTCTGAAATCCAATGCATTTAAATGTATTAATGGAGAGATGTCCTTCAAGGTCCAAAAAATGGAGAGAATGAGTTTCATAAAAAAGCTTGAGTGAAATCGCCAGAAAATCTTGTGCATTGACGTTCGCCCTTCCTTAGGGGCGAACGTCCCTTGCACCCTTTCTAAGGGCGAATCAATTTTAAAGGCAAAATGGCAAAAAATTGAAAAGTGACAAATTGTGTTTGCCCTCCCTTAGGGACGAATAGGTCGTTCACCCTTTCTAGGGGTGAACGTGCCTTGGCATCGCCTAGAGGGGTCGCGCACCCGAATCAAATTACGTTCACCCTAGTTGAGGGGTGAACACACCGTTCGCCTCTCCTATGGGTGAACCACTTAGTGCATGCACCCGAATCAAATTACGTTCACCCTAGTCGAGGGGTGAACACACCGTTCACCTCTCCTATGGGTGAACCACCTAGCGATGGTGGAGAATCATGTTCACCTTCCCTTAGGGGTGAACATGTCATTCACCCTTGAATTGGGTGAACCTATTTGTATCAAGATCGTACACATCTGAAGGGGCGAAACTAATGTTGGGCGAAGATAAATCAAAAGAATGGAACTTTAGTCAAGATGTTGAATTTGGCATTAAATGAAGGGCACTCTCAGTTACTCCATTTTGTGGATCACGAAGAGGAAGGTGAAGGGAAATGAGCCTTCATGATTTCCAATGTATCAGAGGTGATCCGAAGAATTTAATATTTTCTCCTAACAAGCGCACCTCCATCCGAAGTTCGAATTTTTAAGAATTTGTTCCCCTGGCGAATGGATTTTCCAAGAACTCAAGGAGGATTTTGCTGATTTTGTCTTTGATTCTCAGACATTCTTCCCTCATATGTATTAAATGAAAGAGGCGAAAACCTCTATAAATACTAGGTAAATTTCATTGTAAAAGGGGGTTAGACATTTTGTGAGAGATCTCCCTTAAGCTCTCTGCATTAATACAAGGCATTCAGACTTCTGAATTTGTGAGCGATCTTGTGTATAATTATTTTCTGTGTAGTGTGCTTCTATTTCCATTCGCCTATCTAATTTGTTGTTGAATTTAAATTCTATCATTGGATTTAAAGTTGCTAAGGAGAAAGCGAATGCTGGAGTACCATTTTGATAGTTATTATGGCAATATTGTGAGCTTGTTCTATTTTGTTTCCTTTCATGAATGCTAATTTGTGCTTGGGTTTTTTCCTGCTAGTTAGTCTAACACCAATTCTGCACTTTGGCCTGTGGCCATATTTCCCATCTCTTTCCGTTATTTCCAATTTCTTTCCTGCATCCTTAGTCTTTTACCAGTTTTAGAATTAGTTCGGGAACCAGCCCTCTCTGGAGATTGGCACGGAGGACATCTCTTTCCTCCGGCCTTTCAATGTTGGTCGTATCTAGGGTGCATAAACACAGTGTTTATTGATTAGGCAGATATTTGACCAACAATTTTTGGCATGCCCGGTGGGACATTTAAGGTTCCACTTCCAGTAGCATTAGGTTTGGTGTTCGCCTTCCTTCTTGAGATTAGAACATCTGGTGACTCAATTTTTACCCAAAACTCCATAAGCGTGAGGACGACGAAAGTTATTTTCTCATGAATACAAGATCAAAAGCCAAAAATCCTGATAATCAGATTAGATTTTATGAACTAGACATTCAAAGGCTAGGAGAGCATCCTCAAATAGCCACTTTTCAATGAACATCTTCACTTCCTCATATCTCATCCATACCATCTGTTTCATCTTCCCGGTTAGTTGGTGTGTTTTCTGCCCCTGTGAGTCCTATAAGCACTGCCACCAGTTTCCCTCAACCTTTGCCTAGTACAACCGCTAACATCCCGAGGCCTACTCCTCATATTCCTATCCACATGGCCCAGAATCCTCCACCACATCAACAACTTCCAAGGCAGTTTTTGGCTTGGAATAGCTCAGGAGCGTTGAATTTGTAGGCGCAAAATCTCGTACCTCAAGTTGCTTTGAAGGCTTTACCCACATATGATGGTACTGGGAAAACTGCCTATGAGCATATCCAAGATGTAGCCTCTCTTGCAACTATTCATGATATAACTGATGAGGATGTGATGATAAAACTTTTGGTCCTGTCATTAAGAGGGAAATTGTTGTATTGGTATCGGTCTTTGCAGTCGGGTACCATTACCTCATGGGATCAATTGGTAGAGTTGTTGATTAAGAATTTCCATGAAAAAGTTGATCCGTATTCTCTATTGCACCAGTTCACCTCAATCCAAAGACATCCATAAGAGGAACTTGTAGATTTCAACGTCCGATTTGCATGAAGTTGGCAGAGGGTCCCAGATGGGTTACGACCAACTCATGAGCAAGCAACATTTTATTATCTTTGAGCACTCAGTACCGATATTGGTATGGCGGTGCACTAGGCCAATGTGACTACATTCCCGGATATCTATACACAAGCTCAAAAGGCCAAGTTAGATTTGATTGTTGTAGGTAGGCTTCCTCCAAAGGCAACGATGCCTATCCTCCCTGATCTGCCATAGTATCTTTACTCTAATGCATTTTTGCAGCCTATGCCATCGATGTATCCTGTTCCTTCATGGAATTTAGGCTCTCCTCAAATAGCTCCTATCCCTGTTCCATAGTCATCTGCTATGAGCTTTCCACAATTTCTTGTCCCGTCAGTAACATCACAGCCTTCAGCCATTTCTTTTCCAACACTGCCAGCACCCCCAACGCCCTTACCATTACCTGCACCACCAACGCCCTTGTCGTTGCTAGTGCCAACTCCGTCACCCAATACAGATCCTCTCATGACCTTGTTACAAGAAGTAAAATTCAATAATGTGGCTTTGAGGACGATATCTAATGAGCTTACTACTATGAGGAAGAAGCAGGCTGAGGCTGAGTTTTGATCAAGAAGGTTTCAGACTCCACCCATAACCCGAGAACAAGTATCTATCAACAAGGGACCTAAGAAAAACACCATGATCCAAGCAAATGATGAGAGTAACGTATCCGAAAGGACATATTGGTGTTCTACATGTAATGATCCTCATGGTGAAGACACATGTATGGTACATCTAAACTATGTTCAGACATTAACAAAAAGTTCTTCGGGTGGGCAAGTCAACATGATTCGAGAGATGGAGTGTAATTGTATGGTGTCGTCTCCAGAGCAAGTTTTAGTCCTTACTAGGTTTGGAAAGAAGCTAGTGACTTTTGATCCTACATACTTGCAACCTTTGAAAGTACCTACGGCTCCAAAAGCGTAGGAAGAAAAGTGGGCATCCCCGACAAATATTCTTGATGCTAAAAATTTTAAAAACTCATTACCTGATCAAGCACAAGATAAGGCGTAGGTTCAGCCTTCAACTTTGCAACGCATCACTACTGCTCCATTTCCTAGCAAAACTAAGGAGCAAGCTAAGGAAAGACTCAAGTATCCTTCATTGACAAAAAGGTAAAGAGTCGACGCTATGCAGCAGTACCGAGATAAATATGAGCGGCCTTTAGAAGAAAAGATCTCACCTGCTCGTGGCTACAATATCATGGAAGAAATGAAGAAAATTCTGGCAAGGATTAGCTTGTTTGATGCATTGTAATTACCCGGGAAGATTGATTTATTGCAAGAATATCTGAAGACTTCCAAAGATCAAAAGAAGGATCATTTACAAACAGTCTTGGCTCAAGCGCTCCCCACTTTAGTGACAGGGAAGAATCGACCTCCCTCATTTTACTTATCTTTGAGAATGGAAGGGTGGATCATGCATAATTGTATGATCGACTCTGGTGCCACCACTACTGTCATGCCAAAGGTAGTGTGTGAAGTAATGGGAATGGAATATACAAGAAGCAGCCCAAGAGTTTTACAATTGGATGGTACTCCAGTTAAGACTGTTGGAGTAATCAAGGATATTCCAATAGTGCTCCATAGCATGCCGTAGATTACCATCATCCAGGAAGTGGTGGTTGTTGATTTAGAGCCCTACTTTAGCATGTGCCTTTCAAGAGAATTCACAGTGAAGCTGGGAGGTTATCTTTCCCTAGATTATTCACATCTGGAGATTCCGTTCAAAGGTAGGCGAATTCACATTCATAATGAGAAGCCCTCCCATTTTCATATTGAAAAAATCGAGGAGGCAGAACAAGTCTCAAGCGCGGTGAATATGATGACCAAAGAATTGGAAGAAGTTGACTTGGTTGAAGAAACACCCCAGGAGCTTGGTCTGGAAGATGAGTTCTTGCTGACATATTTCAATGCTATGATCGAAAGAGATATTGGTTTTTATTCAATTCAGAAGACAGAGAAGTCCCAAGAGCAAGTCCTCGAATCCTCTAGAACCTGTTTTGCATCAGTTATGGAAGTTGTTCTTTGATGGCGCTCATTGTAAGAATGGTGCAAGAGAGTAGGGGTTGTGTTGATTTTCCCTAAAGGTATACAAAAAACTTACTCCTACAGATTGACCTGGAGCTGTACAAATAATGCGGCTGAATATGAAGCGCTATGCCTTGGCTTAAAAAAGGCCAAAAAATTAGGAATCAAATAGCTACAAATTTTTGGTGATTTTGAGCTTATTGTTAATCAAGTTACAAATAGATGTGTATCAAAGCAACATTACTTGAAGGCTTATCGCAATAGAGTATGGGATCTTTTGGAAGCATTTAAAGCTTTGAATATTCAAGCAATTCCTTGGGAACAAAATAGACATGCTGACATTTTAGCTTCCTTGGGCGCTAATTATTCTCCTACTGAGCAAGTGGTTCGCAAGCCCAAGATAGTAAGGGTGATTTATAGACCTTCCATTCCTGATAAGAACCTCTATTGGCAGGTGTTTGATAATGATGAGCAAATAGTGAATTTTCTACTAAAAGAAGCTGCCAGCGTAGAAGATAGGATTCTTGTGGAAGAAGAAAAGGAAGGTATGATTCAATTAAAAAATAATCACATTCCTCGAGGTTTTATTTTGCTAGAAAGTTTATTTGATCAAAGCGATAGGGCTGATAAGCATAGGATTAAGGTGGATGCTAAGGAATTCAGAGAATTGCAGTTGGAGCTAGGAAAAGTTATCAAGATTGGTATTGATAGCAAACCAGATGAGATTGAGGGAATTAGAAATCTGTGCTCTGAATACCCTGATATAGTAGCATGGAGTTATTGATACTTGAAAGGATACGACAAGAGCGTAATTCAACATACTGTTGAGCTACAAGAAGGAGTTAAGCCTTTTTGGTAGAAGTAGTGCCCTGTTAATCCTAAGATTGAGGTTCTCATGAAAGTAGAGTTACTGAAGATGCTTGAGGCAAAGATCATATACCCTATTAAGCATTCCACCTAGGTGGCAAACTTGGTTCCCATAAGGAATAATAATGGGGACATACGTCTATGCATCGATTTTCAAATTTTAAATTAGGTGTCACACAAATACCACTATCCTCTACCTCAGATAGACCAGATTCTTCATGTCGTGGCTGGTGCTCAGATATTTTCCTTGCTAGATGGCTTTTTTGGGTACAATCAAATTTGGGTTAAAGATGAAGATCAATACAAGATGATGTTTACAACTAAGTGGGGCACATTTTCTTACCAACGGATGCCATTTGGATTTTCAAATGCTGGAGGTACTTTTCAGAGAGCCATAGACATTGCCTTTTGTGAGTTGCTAAATAAAATCATTGTGATTTATATTGATTATATGACGGTGTTTTCACATTGCAAAAAATATCATGTTTTCCATGTAAGGCAAATATTTGAGAAATATCGAGAATTTAGGATTTCTATAAATCTGAAGAAATCAATTTTTGCGGTCAAGGAAGGGAAATTGTTGGGACATCTAATTTCGCAAGAAGGATTTGCCATAGACCCTGCACAAGCTGAAGTGCTTATGAGATTGTCATTTCCATCTAATAAGAAATATCTGCAGTCCTTCTTTAGAAAGATAAACTTCATGCGTAAGTTTATTGCTGATTTTGCCCAATTCATCAAGCCCAAGATCGATATTTTGAAGAAAAATGTGGAATTTAAGTGGATAGAAGCTAGGAAGAAGGCTTTTCAACAAATCAAAGAGAGAATTACTCAAGCACCGATGTTAATCAACCCTGATTACTCTAAATACTTTATAATTTATGCAATGGGTGAGCAGGAGAGCTATGTTGTAGTACTAACACAAAATCAAAATGATGGCGAAGAAAAGCCTATTTCTTTTCTAAGCCAAGTTATAGCACCACATCAATAAAAGTACAACTTTATAGAGAAACAAGTTTATGCAGTGATGAAAGCCTTGAAGAAGTTTTGCCACTTTGTTTCTCAGAGTAAAACTATGGTTTATGTCATTCATCCTGATGTTTGGAACTTCATCATTCAAGGAGAAGTGGGTGATAAAAGGTTCGGATGTGTCTCAAAGATCCAAGAGTATGATGTAGAAATTAAACCGATGAAATTGGTTCGTGGACGCACTCTGTGCAAGGAGTTTGCCAAAAGCACTGTTGTTGAGACAAGTCGCGAAGATGTAATTTGTGTAAATAGTGCAGCAGTCAACATGGAATGGACCGAGGAACTCATTGAGTATTTTGTTTTGGAAGGTGTCCTAGCCACCTTAACTCCTCACAGCACCGAAGGTTTAGATTACAAGCGCTCAAGTATGTACTATTGCCCAATGGCCTATATTATAAGAAAATTGATGGTATACTTCTTAGATGTGTAAAATATTTCGAAAAAGAGAAGATTCTGGAAGAATTCCATTCAAGGATATCAGGTGGGCATTATGCAGATAGGTCTATGGCTCTAAAAATCTTTTGGGCAGGGTATTATTAGCCCACTCTATTCGTCGATTCACATAAGGTAAGCCAGTGGTATGATAATTGTCAAAGATATGTGGGTCGAGTCAGGAAAGAAGCATCACCACTGCATCTAATCCAGGTGGAAGCACCCTTTCAGTAGTGGGATCTCGATCTTATAGGAGTTAAAGATCCACATTCCTCCGTCGAACATAAATATATTATAACTGCGATAGACTATTTTACCAGATGGGCAGAAGCTATACCCACCAAAAAGGCAGATCAGACGACTATTATTTCTTTTTTGTAAAGCCTTATTAACCGTTTTGGCATACCAGATTCTTTAGTCACCAACAATGGCACTGCCTTTATTGGAGCCAAAATTATAGAATTCGCTAGTAGATATAGAATCTACCTGAAGACTTCTTCCAACTATTACCCACAGGGAAATGGATTGGCTGAGTCAACTAACAAGAATCTACTCTAGATTTTGAAGAGAATAATGGGCGACAATAAGAAGAGTTGGAATTTGTCATTAAATTAGGCACTTTGGGCTGACCGCATTTCAGTAAAAAATTTGATAAAGACCTCCCTGTATGCTTTGGTATATGGAAAAGAATTTATCCTTCCTATGCATATTGAGCTCCTTGTGCTCCAAGCATTGCAGATGTTTTATGATGATAACGAAGAAAATGATCCAATGGAGGCTAGATTGGTGCAATTGTTGGAATTAGAAGAAGAAATGGAGCGTGCTTACCATACTTTCGTAGAACATGCTTCTGAGATGAAGAAGTGTTTCAAGAAATAAATGACTGATCGAAGCTTCCAGGTGGACGATTTGGTACTGAAATGGAATGAGAAAAAAAATCAAAGCCAGGAAAACATCAAAAATTTGATGCAATATGGGAAGGACCTTTTCAAATTTTTGCTGTCACTTTTTCTAATGCATTCCAACTTTATGACATGGAAGGGTATGAGCTCCCTATCCTATTGAATGGCCTTCGTATGAAGGCTTATTTTTCGTAAGGTTTCAAATCAAAGGTAACATCTTGTATATATGTAAATATTTTCATGCATTTTAAACAATTCTGCATAGGTATAAATACATAAAAAAAAAAAAAACTCAAAGATTGGCAAAGAAGTGATAAAGTTTTGCATGCGCCTATTGAAAGAGGCGAACGTCATGTTCGCTTATCTTTAGGGTGAACGCACTTGGATGACATCATTAAGAGAAAAAAAAGGATAAGAAAGGAAAAAAAAAGTTTATTTTTCTCTTTTTAGAAAAAATGTCATTTTTTTAGGAGGCACGCTATGAGATTTTAAAAACACATGTGCCCATGAATTCATAAGTGTGTGAGAGGTTTTTCATTGAATAAGATATTCCCAAGGAGTACGTGTCAATAATCGGAAGTAGTGGGCGATAAATTTGAGTAATGATTTCCAAATGTGGGAAGCATTCGAATTGAATTTTTCAAAGTAATAGTCAAAATTAATGATCGAATGAGTAATGAGCGGGTTGGTTTCCCTAAAAAGCTTATAGCACCAAAGCACATTTTTCTATAATATTGTGCAGCGCAGAGGGCACATTTTTTCAGGAGGATTCGATGGTGAATCAGAAAAGAAGATTTTCGTGCCTTGGAAAGGATATTTGAGCAGTTTTCAATGAATATTTCTCCTTGAAGGCATGCATGCATTTAATTCTATAATTACTACAACAGTTGGAAGCGACTCTATAAATCCTAGGTAAAAGGCTAATTTTGTTTTTTTTGCCCTAATTTTTTTAAATATTTTGCTTCTTTGTATCCTATGCTTTGAAGTGTAAAAGAATTTTTGAGATTTCAAAGTAGGGAATTGCAGAAGAGTCATAGTTTTTTGTTTGGAAAAATGGGTAGACGTAGTAAAGAACTAGCAAAGGCACAGGAGGTCGCATAATATTACCTTCTATCCTCGTTACCCTGACAATGCTTCTATCACCGAGATGCTTGCTCATCGGTGTCATGCTCATCGCCACTAGTTATATCATCCATAACTTGGCTCAGCCTCCATGGAGGCTATGTTGTAAACCAAGAGTCAGAATCTGTAGTCATCCCTGCATCATCTACATCAGGGATATCAACTACTGCATCATTTTTTGCTTCATCTGTTGTCCAAAATTCTAGAGTTATTGGAAGACTAAACTCATCACCCCACCACTTGTACATCCTGGAAGTATTTGGAACTCCTTGTACAATTCCAAACTACATCATCACCTATGATAATTTTATGAACTTCATATCTTACCCATGTCTCCCAACCACCCACCTACTTTGCCTCACTTGTCGAAGCTATTTTGCATCATCATCCTAAGTTTTACCTCACCAAGATCACCAATAGATATTGTTGCTAGTCAAACCACTTAGACTGTCCCGATACTCCTCAACACTACTATTAGGATGAGTAGGAGAAGTCTCTTAACTGGTCCACCAGTGGAGAGCTCAAGGAAGTGCATGATCCCACTCGCAAGGTAGACCCTTTGGACAACCAACTCTGATGTGCTCCCATACCCACAACTGAAGCATCAAGCTACACCCAAGCCCATTCTACTCCTGTATCTTCACCTCATAAAGCTTTGCATACAACTGACATAGAATAGCAGAAGCCCATGTGCTCCCATGCATAAACCTGAGGCTCAACTACCAAGCATAAAATATTTACCACCTGGTTTCGAGGGAACCTCGAGCTCATAGTGTTTGCCTACTATGTACATCATAAAAGGTCTACATTACACCCAACTTCTCATCCTTATATAGTTGAATATATGGGATCCCACCCTTTTTGTAATCTATATCCCAGTCATCTTCATAGATAGGCCTTAGTATCTTCTCCTTGTCGTGGCCCACCCTGACAGGTGAACCCTTGATAGGAACATGGAAGATGTGGTATACATCCTCTAGGGTGACAATCATCTCCCCTATCAAAAGCTAAAAATAACCCCTATTAGGGTCCCATCTCTCCACTAATGCAAACAACTCCTCATCTGCTCGAACAGTCTCCACTCGCTTGCAACCAACCAACCCCACAATCTCCAGTAGCTTCCAATCATCATCTCTGAGGGATTTTCACACCTTGGATATAATGTAGGGCCATTGATACCATGCAGTAATAAATTTCACTGAAAGCACAAAAAAAAATTAAATCAGTGCATTTTAGAATAAACTTATTTCATGCATTCAATTCCAAAAACAAAAAAAAATACACAAACATTGCATTTACAAAAAAAATACATCATTTAGCATTAACATTTCATTTCCAAAAAAACAAAAACACATAATTTAGCATATACATTTCATAAAAAAAAAACACACACATCATCCACATATTCATGCATTTACCAAAAAATAAAACAAACACATCATTTAGCATATACATTTTAAAAAAAAGGCAAAAATTTCACCTTCCCCTTTTATGCATTTTCAAAAAAAAAAAAATTTAACTTCCCCTTTTATGCATATTCAAAAATAAATAAAATCACCTTCCCTTTTTATGCATTTAAAAAAAAAAAAAACAAAAACTTCACCTTCCCCTTTTATGCATTTTCAAAAAAAAAAATTCACCACCCCCACTTAGTATGTTCAAAAATATATATATTTTACCAGCCCCTCTTAGTGGTTGCAAAAAAAAACATACAAAAACAACAAAATAAAAAAATAAACCTAAACTAGATTTTAGGCCACCTACCTTGGCGTAGCGGACTCCAACTTTCACTCCAACTGAGCCTCCACCACCCGCACCCGCTCCACTCGTCTCACCAGCATTCATCACTCACTCTCACTTCTCAAAATGCCAGACAAATAAAACTGTAATAATGAAAAATAAAAACGTATATCCCTTATTTATAATTGTGTTTTACGGTAGAAACCGTGCACCCACATTTTTTGAAGTGCATGAAACCACACACCCATAGTTGGTGAAGCCAACTAAAAATGGATGGTTATGGGGAGATGAAACCACTCTCATATGATTAAGCAAAAAAAACACCCTATCACCAAAACAAGTCCATCATGTCCATCAGATCACATTATGCATTTTTACAAACATCATCATCATCACTTTGTGCACCTTGTACTTAGTGACTTACCCTATACACCTGGCGGTTGCAGTGACTAGCAATCCATGCAATCTGATCGAATGGGTAGTTCACCATAAGGATAATTATCAACAACATCACTAAAATATTAAATCAACTAGGTCCCTCAATATTTGAGCTTGGATGTGTTCAATCAAATTTATCAAAACCAATCAAATCAACATTTGGTAATAATCAAAATCACTCGAGCATCAACATGTGTTCAATAAAATTTATGAAAATGAATTAGCTAGGTTATCCTTAAGCCTTGTCCATTGGGTACAAAAGCGAAAACCAATCAAATCAATATTTGGTAATAACCACAATCACTCGAGCATCGAGTTCCCAATGCATTGGTTCTGACGGAAAAACTAACAGTAGTAGGGACCCCAAACTCGCAAACATGGTTGATGGTTTTACGATAGTATTTTGCACATCATCGAAACCAAAGGTAAATTTACAACAACACAAACAATCCCAAACTTGGGGTATCAAGTTGATCAAAATGTCATACATTTGCATACACAATTCACATCATTCAATCATCCACCTCCTTTCATCATCCACATTTGATCAATTGGCTCATGGGTTTCATCCTTTACCCATTCACCAATTGAGGGGGTAAGCAAACAAATCAAAATATTATTAAAATTTTCCAAAATCATTCGTTCTTGTGCATAGAGAAGATTTGAGTCCATTCATCCAATAAAAATAGATGTCATTGGTTTTTGCACCGCATAGTGTTTCCCACAACGCGATACAAAAAGGGGTATCTATAGACACCAAAACCTAGCCATCCACAAAATCACATTTTGTACCCCACATCAAATCCTGCATAATAAAATTATATACCTTAGTCTAGACTTAGGTGTATAAAATCTTGGACATTCCTATTTTCCAGATTTATTAAATCTGAAAAATTAGCCTAGGATACCCTGCCTACCCACTAGACATGTGTCCTAGCCACCTCACCAACATCCCTTGCCACATCTCACACATCCTTGTCCCCTTTGTCCCTTCACATGGGACATCCCCTACACCTCACTCCACTTGCAACCACATCATCCCAATTAAGTGAGACACCCTGGGTGACTCACTCTAACTACCCCCTCCATTTGGTAGCCTTGGATTACCACTTGGTAATCTTGGCTTACCACCTCCCATTTCCCTCCAAAACCCTAAGGGGCCTATAAAGGTACCTTCACCTCATCAAACAAAGGAGGTCGAGTACACATATCATCAGGCTACCAGAATAGCACCAGGTATTCACATGCATCCCAAGGAATCTCAAGATCTGAAGCCCAAAGTCATATTTTGGAGCATTCTACCATTTAGTCTAAATTGCTCGTCCATGGTTACACAGTCAAAATTGTACTTGCACGGTTTCTCCCACCACTTATGTACGGTTTACCAGTCCACACTGTGCATCCACTGTTTCTCAAAAGCAAAAAAAACACCACCAATACAATCAGTAAGTTTTTTATTTTAGCAAGGTATTTAGTTTATGTTTCATTATTTTTTGCATCGCATGTTTCTTTAGCTAGGGTTTGTAGCAGTATTTTATATCTTGATCAATATTTGCTACTAACTCTTGTTTGGTTTTGTGTGTGTAGTAAATAGGTATCTTGGAGAGTTGTTGAAGCTGGAATGGTTCCATCACTAGATATTCAGAAGCCCACTCATCCCTTTGAAGCTGTAGCAAAAGAACGAAGAACACACGAGCTTGTGGAATATTTGGAAGACCCATTTTCCATTATCAAAGCATTGTATCTCACAAAGAGAAAGAAATATCATTGAAACGTTGCTTCCAAGACATTGGGGTAATTCAAAAATCATTGTAAAATCAATATATTTAGGCTCCCTTGTATCATTATTAATACAAAAGAGCAATTTTAACAATCTTCTCTCTTTTTGTTTTCTGTAATTTATCTGTATTCATTTATTTTGGCTACACTTCTCATCTGGCCACTAGGGACATAGATGGATCATAGTTCAAACAATTGATTATGAATTAACACAATCACCCATACACTTCTATTTCATGGATCATAGCCAAAATACACTACATCAACAATAAGAGAGGAGGTAAAATAATGATAGCACCCACTTATCACTCCATGTTAAGTAAAAAAAGCATTCCTTTTAGTTTGAAGGTAACATAATATATATAAGGATTCCAAAGATCTTAGCTTCTTGAAGGAAGAAAAAAATCATTTTATATTGTTATAGGGCCTTAAAAACATGGAACTTCTATGACGAGAGGGGAAAGACCTACATGATCCAAGACAATTAGTTATAATTAATTAGAACTCTATAAGAAGGTGTCACTCAACCCCATTAGCCAACATGCTAAATTAGTTCTTTAGAATAGCATATTTGATGTTGGGATAAGGTCAAAAGAGAGTATAACCCACACCTTGAGAAGAAATAGAATGGGGATGATGAGGGGATTGGGGAATTAGAATTTGAGAAAGGGGATGATGGATGGGATAGGGATTGGAATATGTGGACCAATTATTTAATGGATGAACCTCTTTTTCTATGAGATAAATCTTCTAGATCTGTTAATGAGAAACAAACATCCTCTTTTATTGTCCATCCTCATATCATTATCTATTTTATATCAAAAAGAATATTTTTGCTATCAAAATGAGTTTGTGATTTTATTTATTTTTATATTACCATTTTTCCTTGTATTTATCAAAACTTAGGATTGGCACTAATTTGTAAATAAGGGATGGCTATGACCAAATCTCTGGAACTGGAATTTGATTATAGCCTCCTCCAATTGTTTTTGTTTGGCTAACCTCTTAGAATATTTACAAATAAGATAACCTACTTCACAATAATAGAATAAAGCATTAGGTAAATTAAGATAGACGAATGGTTGTGAGGCTAAAAGCCCTAGATCCAAAATATTTATTGCTTGGAGGTATCCATCACAATACAAACCCTAGGATACATTTTGATCCCTAAGTAATATTCCCTGTCACTTCAATTACAAATAAAATAACTAATTTTTTATGCAACCAATGGATTATAATGTAAATTATAAAATAAAAGGGAATTCAATCTAGATGAGGTATTGAGCATAGGAAGGCCCTTGGGATGAAAATCTATAGACCAACTTTAAAGATAGGACACTTGACTACAAGTAAACAAGTTCAATAGTGAAGAGTAGTTTGGTCATAGTCTAGGTTAAATAACATGACTATAAAATAGTCTTTCCCTAGTCCCTTAAGGGATTATATGTGCCAAAATTGAGCCACTTCCAACACTATTTTATCCACATGAAATTTCTAAATAAAATAAAAAAATATCTTAAAAATTATAGTACAATTATTTTACTAGAAAATTCTTACATAACATCTAAAATATCATTAAGAATAACAACTCAAAAGGCTTACTTCATCCCTCAATCTACGAATCTAAAGCTCAATGCTCAATGCCATGTGGGATATGAATTCCTCCTAAAAATGTGCTTCCCTTCATGTTAACATTTGCTACCACGATGACATCCTTAGCAGTGGTGAAATTAATAAGGTTAAAATTTGAGAGGAAACTAAGGTTTTGTGTTAGGAACCTACTATTAAAAATAAGCACACTCACACAAATACTACAAATAAACATAAATGCTCAAAACACAACTATGGAATTATATATGCAAAAATGAAGAATCTCACAAATAACACTAAATCACAGGCCACTTTGAGGAAGAAACCTCCTTCAATACTTTCATTCAATTATGCAAAAATATACCTACAATACTACTCATAGTTTTAAATATTGCATCTACCACCTAGCTCCCAAGGTTGACTTACATGCAAAATTTCACCCAGACTATAATCTCCTACCTACAAAGTAGTTACATTCTTGATAATAATTACATAAAATGGCACTTGTTTGGGCGCTTCTAGATCCACAACTATTATAAAATATTATCATGGGTGTTTCCCATATTTATAAAATATTAACATGGGTATTCCCCATGTTTAACAAGGACTATTACATCATAGTATTAGGATGGGGTCCTAACATGCCCTTCCCCTTCAAAAATCTTTGTCCTTAAAGCTGAAGATGAGGAAACTACTGATGAAGTTTTTGAAGAGTTTCCCACGTCACATATTCTAGTTGTAAGCCATGCCATTGGACCAAAACATCGATAATAACACATTGAAAAATGTTACAGGATCATTAGTCTAGAATGCATTCAGGTTCAAGAATGATGGAACCTTCCTCATCCAACTTTGAAAGTATAGACTACACCTAGACCTTGTTGCCAACAACTTTCTTGAGAGATGATACATGGAAGACTGGATGAAGTTTAGAACTAGCTGGAAGGGCTAATTTATATGTTGGCCTAATTCTTGGCAACACCTAATAAGGACCATAGTATTTGGCGATAAGTTTTTTACAACCACAAATTGGGAGAGGATTATTTATATGGTTGCAAGCGAAGTAAAACCATATCACCAATAGAAAATTTATGTTTTGTATGATGTTGATCAGCTTGTTGATTCATACGGTTCTGAGCCATGTCTAGATTGACCTTGAGTTGGCAAAGAATAGAATCATGTTGGCGGAGAGTGGAATCCACAACTTGAACCTTGGAACAACCTAGTATGTAAGAATTTGGTGTTGGTGGAGGCTAGCCATAGACTACTTCAAATGGAGTCACCTTAGTGGCCATGTGATATGTGGTGTTATACCACCATTCATCCAAAGGAAACCACTTGACCCAATGTGTAGGATGTTTAGAGGTGAAACAAAAAAGGTAGATTTCCAAACATTTATTTATAATTTTTGTTTGACCATCAGTTTGAGGATGATAGGTTGAACTCATCTTGAGTTGTGTTCCTTGCAACTTAAATAATTCCTACCAAAAATAACTGGTGAAGGTAGGATCCCTATCAAAGACAATGGATATAGGCATTCCTTAGATATGAAATATGGAGTCTAGAAATATTTGAACAACAATGGATGTGGTATATAGGTAGGATAGGGAACATAAATGAGCATACTTTGAAAGACAATCCACTATCACTAGAATAATTGATTTACCTCTAGATTTTGGCAACCCTTCAATGAAATCCATAGATATATTTGTCCAAACCTGCTTAAGAATCTACAATATCGGTTCAAGGGTACCAGGAGAATTCATAGTTTTACCTTTCATACAATGGCAACGATCTCATTTGCCCATAAAAGTATGAATGTATTTTTCATTCCTCACCAAAAAAGTATGCTTGGTCTGGGTATATATTTTAACAAAAACCTAAATGACTAGCTAAGGGAGTAGTATAGATTTTTTAAATGAGGAGGTCATTGATTTATGACTGAGAGGGTATAACCAGATGATTATGGAACCGTAAATATTGACCATCCCAAGTATAGATAGGGTATGAATGAGGATTTGCTTAAAGTGTGTAGATGAGGGTTTGTAATGAGAAATACTTGACCAATTCCTCATAGAGATGATGAATCTATTATGGATATGGAAGATATAGCATGTAGTATGGATTTATCTCCATGGATTTGAGACAATGCATCTACCACCATATTTTATTTACCCTTATTATAGAAGATATCATAGTCATAACCAAACAGTTTGGAAATATTTTTTTGTTGTTTTGGAGTGGCCACTCATTCTAAAAAATATTTGAGACTGATGATTAGTTTTTATGGAAAAATATCAGCCAATGAGATATGGGTGCCAATGATTGATTGCATGTAATATGGTAAGCATTTCCTTCTCATAAGTAGACTTGCCTAAATTTTGAGTTGAGAGTGCCTTGCTAGTGAAATCTAATGGTCTAGCTTCTTGTATTAAAACATTCCTAATGCTAGTTCCTAATGCATCACTTTCAATGACAAAATATTTAGAAAAGTTAGGCATTGCCAATATGAGGGTAGTAGTCATAACATACTTCAAATCAACAAAAGCCTTTTCAACTGATTCAATCCACACAAAAGAATTCTTCCTTGGCATGGTTGTCAAGGGAGCTATTATATTGCCATATTTTTTCACAAATTTTTTGTAATATCCTATGAAGCCTAAGAAACCACGAAGGCTCTTTAAGGTGTGAGGTTTAGGCTAATCTTGAACAACTTGGATTTTCTTGGGATCAACCTGAACTCCCTCCTTAGTGATGATAAACCCTAAGTATTCAACCTCTTGCTAGCCAAAATAACATTTGGATTGATTTGCATAAAGCTGATGGTTAGATAAAATTTTAAGTGTTTAATCTAAGTGCTAAAGATGTTCTTCCCGTGTATGGTTGTAAAACAAGATGTCATAAAAAATACTAGCATGGATTTGCAAAGGTAAGGGTGAAAAATAGAATTCATAAAACTATGGAAGGTAGAAGGTGAATTGGTCAAACCGAATGGCATAACTAGAAATTCATAGTGCATTTCATGAGTTTTGAAGGTTGTTTTTGGGAATTCCTCATCCTTGATGTGAATTTGGTGATACCCTGACTGTAGATCTAACTTGGAAAAATATTGAGTCCCATGCAACTCAAGTAATTCATCAATCATAGGAATAGGGAACTTATCCTTAATAGTAATCTTGTTGAGGTCCCTATAATCAACACACAAGTGCCAAGTACCATCCTTTTTTTGTACTAGTAATATCAGTGAAGAATAGGGACTAACACTAGAATGGATAACCCTAGAAACACGAAGCTCTTGCATGATTTTCTCAATATTTAATTTTTGAGCATAAGGACATCGATATGGATGGAAATTAGGGGATAGACTACCCAAAAAAAGTTGTATTGCATGGTCATGTGGGTGATGAGGAGGTAGTCCTTTAGGTTCCTTAAATACATGAGCATACTTATGTAATAGGCCTTGTAATTGTGTTGGATGGTCCATTTCTATTTGTTCAGAGGCATTGATAACAAAAAGTTAGGCCACCACTCCATGAGAAGATATATTTTTTTCCATATTATGATAAGAAATAAATTAAATTGCACCAGCCTTCAACCATGGAAGGTATATTCCTGTCCATTTTGACTAAATTTCATCACAACTCAATAAAATCCCATAAAAATAGTCCATAGCTTGCAACCATTGTGCCCCCAAAACTATATCACATCCACCTAAATCTAGAGCAAACATGTTAGTCTTGAAATTATAATCCTCAATTTTGAGTTTAACATTACAAAATTTTCAAGTCCAAGGTGTAGACCAATTGGTTTGTCCAAACCTGTAAGGGGGGTGGAGGTCCAAGGCTCAAATATCAGAACTCGTCGGACTGAATTCTTGTCCCTTTTTTGGTGCTTTCAGTGGTGTAAAAGTTTTAAAATGATTATGGCATGGTGGTTATAGGGGTGGATTGCACGAAGAACTGTGTGGAAGCTTCTGAGGTGGATAATGCAAAATACTATGACAATCATAAAATCTGGATAGCCTACCCGGATTCGTGGACTACCAATTCCACCATATAAAAAAAAACATTACGATATTTTCCTTTAAATGGTAGGGTGCCTCCATTAGCAATCATGACTTCAAAGGACTTGCATGTAGTAATGTAACAATTTTCGTATTTGGTGATACATGGATCAATGAAGTTATGTGTACTACTACAGTCAATGAGAATGATGACTCATCCTTTGAAGTGGTCAATCACCTTCATTATTTGGAGTGGATACTCCTACTAAAGCATACATAAATATTTTGGGTGGGTATCCTATAGCTCTACTATCTGATCTATATTTTCTTCCTCTTAGGGATCCTCCTCATCCTCCAAAGAATATACGGCCAGTGTCTCATCCATATCTAACAGATACAATTCTTGTTGCACACACTTGTGCCCTTGGGAATACTTTTCATCACAATTATAACATAACCTTTGTGCCCTTCTACTCTCCATCTTTTCACGAGTCAATTTTTTTATAGTTGGAGAGTTAGTGGTAGGATTTGACATAGGCTTGGATAAAAAATATGGATGAGATTGAGGAAATTTAGAGGTGTGTCCAGGAGCCTTGAATTTTTCTTCTACCAATTTAGCCATTTGTATTATTTGTGTTAATGTTTGATGTCTCAATAGTTTAACCTTGGCCCTAATATCATCCTTTAAACCACTCAGAAAACAACTTTGGAAGAAGCTTATAGTTAGATAAATGGTACGATTGGCAAGTTTTTCAAATTGAGTTTGATACTTTCGAACGATTAAAGTTTATCTCAATTTAAAAAGAGTTCTTATAAAATCTTCAAACTCACTAGGACCAAAGCGAGTGAGTAGACGTTGTTCAAGTTCTTTTCAAGAAAGTTCACATTCAACCTTCTAAATCCATAGAAACCAATGTAGTGCATCTAATTCAAAATTAAAAGAGGTAATTACCTACCTAGTACCTATAGCCATGTGCTAAGGGTTATGACCCTTTGGTGGTACTTACTAAAAATAGAAGTGTGAATTCAAGGGTTACTATTTTTAGTAAGGAGCTCAAAAAATGGTTTGGGTGCTATATATCAAAATGATCAGCTCGAGAAGATGATCATAATGAGTTATATGCCACAACATTAGTTTTAGATACCTCATACTTCTTTCTTTCTATTGATTCTACTAGTGTGTTCGGCTTTTTCTCTAGAGGCTTGGTTCAAAACTTATGTACTATGTCGAACAACCCTTTCTGACACTCTACCCTATCTGTTCTGACTACTGACCACTTCTAACACTATACTATTACCTTCCTAGTATGAATTTATAACATGTATATCCTATCTATTTAAATTTTTATTATCATTGTAACTATTTTGACACTGAAAACCTAACAACCTTGTACTGATTGTTATTGACAAAATTTCTTGACTATAACTGACACTGACCCCCCTTATTCCCTGTTTTTGACTTTGGTGGTTTCTATTTGTTTGTTATATTCTTTTGTAATATTTGTATTGACTATTTTACATGCAAAAACTTTGGAATAGGTATGTATTCTTTGTATGTTTAATTTATGTGACAAGGGTATGGTAATAGGTTCAAAATTCACAAAACATGATGTTTGTTGCAGAGATTTTTTGTTGTAGGTTAATTTTTTTTATAGAACCAAGGTATGCTAGGAAAAGGTGTATGCAATAGCCTTAGATCCTTTGTTATACCACAATAACGAATGATAGTGCTTGGACCAATATTTTAGGCCACTAATCAAGGAGGATTCTACACATACCCTTGAGCACACTACCTATCTCTTTGATAGTACTAGAGGGTAATCTTTTTGGATGTTATGTCTAGTGTACTTGGATAATATAAGGTTGATAATATTCCTAGGGCTAAAGGTTTTTTTAATCCTAGGTGGTCTCCTAAGATATCCAAAGATATGTGGGAGCTCAATTTTGTATGTGAGTGTTTTCTGAGGCATGGATATTGGAGTCTAATTGCACCTCACTTCACTAGATGTTTTATGGGCTATTTAGATTAGCTAATAATGATAGCTCCAACACGATATTTTAAAACCCCCTACACAAGGTTTCTAACCTACACAACTACTACAAAAAAAGGACTACATTTTTGCTGGTTTTTTTAAATAAGAAAAACTAGCAAAAAATAGAAACATAGAAATCTTATACCTAATAGTAGGAATGGTAGAAAATATCATAGTCGTAGCAAAACACGATCTTGGAAAGTGCTTTAATACCACTCTTTAGGAACCTACTATTAAAAATAAGCACATATACAAATACTACAAATAAACATAAATGCTCAAAACACAACTATGGAATTATAAATGCAAAAATGAACAATCTCACAAATAACACTAAATCATGGGTCACTTCGAGGGGGCAACCTCCTTCAATAATTTCATTCAATTATGCAAAAAAATACCTACAATATTGCTCCTTATAGTTTTAAACATTTCATCTACCACCTAACTCCCAAGGTTGGCTTATATGTAAAATGTCACCCGGGTTAGAATCTCCTACCTACAAAGTAGTTACATTCTTGATTGCAGTTACATAAAATGGTATCACTTGTCTAGATGCTTCTAGATCCACAACTATTACAAAACATCACAAAATATTATCATGGGTGTTCCCCACGTTTACAAAATATTAGCATGGGTGTTCCCCACATTCAACCACAACTATTACATGATAATGTTAAGATGGGGTCCTAACATTTTGTAATTCAAACAAAGATATATCGACAATTTCATTCAAAATGAAGATGGAGCAAGGATCTTTCATTGGCTTTGAGTGCATACCAAAACCCTCCCTACTCTTTTATACTACTAATTTTTAGGAGTGTAAAGGTGGGGAAGAATATTTAAGGACATAATAGAGAGAGGAAATATGCTCAACTTCGAATTGGTTATCATAGAATTAACTCGAAGGAGAGAATATCAAGGGACTTAAATTCACCTGCTTAAGGTTATTAAATGTAACAATTTTATTCATTTTAGAGGAAATCTCAAATGGAAGAGTCATTAAACACGTGGAGGCAAAAAAGGCATCGACCTCTCCATCCTATAACCAAGAAGTGGCCAACACATGCTTTGCTACATGTGAAATAAATCATAAGTGCAACTTCTAAAAGCGTCAAGAGTATATGAATCATCAAGGCCTATGGAGTACATGCCATCCTAGTGTTATACCCACAAATTGAGGAATAAGCACTAAATAACAAATTGAACAGGAATGAGAGTTAAGTTTTTAGCTACAAATTGAATAAAGATAAGAGCTAAGTTTTCAGCTATAAATTATACATGGATGAGAACTAAGTTTTTAGCTCGTTTCGTATTCACCAAAGTCATTTCCCAAATTTGTTCCTATCTTGCACCTTATGTTCAAGTATTTATGTTTAGTTTTAAAAATCTAAAAGCAATTTTTTCAAAGTTGATATTGAAATATAAAAACATATAAAACAACCATGCCTAAACTATAATATAAACACAAATATAAAAAATTGTTATTTTAATAAGTAATTTAAAAAAAATGTTTATCCATCTTGTAACTTATTTATTATTATCTGGCTAATACATATTAATAATAATACTCATTTATCATCCCATGAATCTATTTAGAAGTTAGCCTTCTATTCATTATGGGTAATTTAGAACACTATTTTATTGATCATATCTTCTCCTATTCTAAATCCCATTAAACTATTTCAAAATTTTCTTCACTTTCTTATAGCTTTAAATGTGTAATGAAAAATAAGAGGAAGAATTAAGTGAGTTATCTATAATAGTTAGATTTAATAAATTGTATAACATTTGCATTTACATATATTATATTGGTGGGTTAAAAAAAAAAAACTTGTAAGTGGACTTCAAAAACTCTTTAACAATCATTTAACTATTAGTTAATATACAAATTTTTAAATTTTTTTAAATCATTTATACAATATAATATATATTATATCAATAACCATATAATAAAACAATTATGTATAGTTGAATCTAAATTTTGTTATAAAATATAAAATTAAACTAATACAATTAAATAGGTAATAGTTCGACTATACTCCAAGGGTATGTATATCGTTGCCGTTTGATATTTCATTGGATGATAAATCTTGTTCGAATCATGACGGGAAAGGCTACTCATTTTTAAGGTTTCATCTAGATAAATTTTCATTCGAATCACAATGAGAAACACCCCTATAAAGAATGTGGCCTCAATCTTATTATTTGTTATATTTAATATTATTTTAAAATATAATAATTAATATACAATTATTACATTTCTTCAAAACAATATTTTTCATTTATACGGCTACCCGTGAGTACTCCCGTGTTCATACTATTGATAGATTCAAAGTTAATTAATTTGTTAACAAGTCGCTTTCTACAATATTAAAATCCTCTTTCTTCCTAACATGAGAATCATTGATTCCATGACAACATGCCATTTTTGTCAATAGTTTATCTTTGTCCAAATCAAATAGATTAGATATAGGTATTATTTTAAGAAAAGGAAAGACAACAGTATTAGGCATGCAATGTACGTTCAACTAGTCAACATTTTACAATAATGTATAAGAAATTATAATAGTTAAGTTTGTTTATTTATTTGTTTTTGTTGTTTAGAGAATTTTTATAATTTTTAGTTTATTGGTTTATTTATTTATTTTTGTTGAGTAGGAAATCTTTATAATTCTTAACTCATTGGATAAAGATGAAGTAAACTGAACTTTAACTAGAACAACCTACCATCAAACACTTCTATTATTTGGGCAAAATGGTTATATGTTTATTAAGAACATTTCATATAGTAAAAATTTGAAGGAAAAATTATAATGATGTTATATATTTTGTTTTGATTAAGATAAGAGTATTTTTATATTAATTTTTTTTAATTTGTTTTATATTAAAAAATAAAGAATATTTCTAGATAATTATTTTTTTTAAGGACAATTTCATATAAAATTTGTGGTGTTACATGCATAGGTTAATAATATTCTGGACTTAAAATGAAGACAAAAAAATATGATTATAAACAAATTCAAAATTAAAATCTTAGTTTTGTATGAGATTTTTATAGCAAAAACATGTACTTCCTTACACTTTTTACAATTTGTCTTCTAGGATATCTGAAAAAAATATAACAAATAATTGTAAATATATAACCTAAGGCTTAAATAAAACAAGTTCTAGACCAAATATCAATTGAAGAGCAAAGATGCTCATGGTCTCTTTAAGTGCTAGCTCACATTAAATTAGATGTGAAACATACATATGAAAGAAATCAAAAGAGAAATCACATCAATTTAGATGTGAAACATTCATGTGGAAGAAATCAAAAGATAAATCACATCAACTTAGATGTGAAACATGCATATGGATGAAACCAAAAGAGAAATCACATCAACTTAGATGTAAAACCAAAAGAAAAATAGAAGGAAATGCAACGCACCTTTTATAAATTAAAAAAACAATTAAAACATATAATAATATTCAAGATAGCTATGTTGATATTGGATGATACTTTGTTAATGAAATTAATGTAAGACTTTTTTTTTTTTAAGAAGAGAAAGTAGTAGAATAAAAATTCAAAATCAATAATAACAGATTAAAAATGTAAAAAGAAAATGGTTAGATGGGAATTTTTCTCTTGGTAGTTATTCTTTGTAAAGTTGTACAGTAGGTTTCTTTTAGCATCATAAAGAGCCTTTTATTTTATTCCCTATTTTTTAATTAAAAAATTAAATAACTCCATATAAACATCAAATTACCATTTTAAAATTTACATATATTAAAATGTAATATATCCATATTATAATTTATTTTTAAAATTCTTTAAATATATATTATAACATTTAAAAAATAAATAAATAATATTCATACTAACACATATGAATAAGGTTCTATGTTATTTAAAATATTAAAACTTTTATGTTCAACTTTTAGTTAAAAATATTCAAACCCTGCATGAAATTATATTACACATCTAGTTGCTTTTAGTCAGCCAAAAAGTGGTACCTAATTTTAATGATATTTCATTCTAATATTTTTTTTATTAATGGTGAAAAACAGGGTTTTGAAAGGTCCTCTAACCCTTTACATAAGAGAAGGCAAAAAAAGATAAGGCTAATTAAACACAGGCCAGCCTCCAAGACCAAAAGAAACATAAATTAAACTAAAACAATCATCCAAAAGCAAATATTAGCCCACCACTCAACAAGGCATAAAGGAGAACATCAAGATGCAGATAACAAAACTCCAAACTCAGAGAGCAAGGATGAAGGCAAAACACCAAGCATATTCCTTGAGAATGGTAACCACTAGGGAGCAAAAGGGTCAGCCCCCCAAAAAAGACCCCCCAAAGAGAGGATCACTAGAACACAACTGAGATCTCATCCAAGCAGAAAGACAATAAAAATACCTACTGGATAGGTAGGCCCAATGCTTCCAAAGCAACAATTGTCAGTAACAGCGAAGGAAAATTGTCTTCCCAAATTTTGAACTGGCCACTATCGACCCTCAAATTGACCATAACATCAACAACCTAGTTACCTTCCCTATAACGATGCTCAATTCTAACTTCTAACATACCTTCCAAGTTCTTTGATGTGTCCTTAATAATATTTAGAATAAAACAATTATCCATATTTCCAACCTACAGATCTCGAATGATGTTCAAGGAGTCACCTTGAATGAGAAGTCTTCTAAAGCCCCTCTAAAAAACCTGATGAACACCCGATAAAAGAGCCTTAGCTTCAACTAGGTGGTTGGTTTGAATTCCGTAATATTTAGTGTAAGCCCAAATGATCTTACCATTATCATTTCTGACCACACACCCTTCACTAGCCCTCCAAGGATTACCTTTGGCAGCCCCATCAAATTTTATAATGACCCACCCTTTAGCTGGTTTATACCATCTAGTAGCCAATATTTTTTGAATAGTGGATATAGAAATAAAATTCTCTAGATTGAGATTCCAACTAACAACAACCTCTTTCTCCACAACTTCCTCCCTACCATTTCCAACATCAAAGATAGTCAAGTTATTCTCAATAGCAGCTTTAATCCTTCTAAAGACAAAGGATTCATCCTTAGTAATCTCCTTGAAAATTATTTTGTTCCTATCCCACCAGATACCCCATAAAAAATAAGGAAGAACCAGATCCCACACCCTAGTGAGGTTGTGACTGATGAAAGGGGACTTCCACTGAGTGAAAATTTCCTTGAAAGTTTAAGGTAAAGTCCATTTGATGGAAAAAGAATCCAATAAAGCATTGAGCACCTTATTTGAAAAATCACAATGGATGAAAACATGATCCACAGATTCAGCATCCTTAGAACAAAAGAGACAAATATTGGGAAGATGGAATCATTTCTTACATAAATGATCAATAGTCGAAATTTTATTTCGTAAACACAGCCCTAAAAAAATGCTATCTTGGGGATCAAATGAGGATACCAAACCTTTTTTGCTGGAAAAGATCCTCCCCTGGACAATGATTGGGCCTCATATGCAATCTTGACAGAAAAAAACCTTTAGGAGAATGAGTCCATAAAAGGAAGTCCCTGTCATTCTGTTGAGGAAGAAAGTATTGTTGCAACAACATGTTCAACCTTGCCAAACTCTGAAGGATCTGAAGATCAGTTGTATATAAAATTAGATGCTTCCAAGTCCTCTTGCCATTAGTGATGATTATATAATCAATTACTTTTTCTCCATATTTCAATGATAAAGGAGCCTTCAACTCATAAAAATTAGGACTAATAAAGAGAGGTTAAGGAAGAATCCAAGTATCCTCCCAAAAGAATACATCCTTACCATTCCCAATCTGCCACCGCATACCCTTTGTAACCAAACTTCTAACCCCCAGCAAACCATTCCAGATCACAGAGCCCTTAAGAGGAGCAGGACTTCTAAAAAAAGGAATGTGAATTTCCAGATACTTACCTCTCATAATATCTTTCCACATATGGTCCTCCTCAAAACATAATCTCCAAGTTGTTTTTGCAATCAATGCCTTATTGAACAACAACAAATTTTTGATCCCAAGACCACCTTCTTTCCTAGAAGAGCAAACCCTATCCTAAGAAACAAGGGACACCCTTTGTTTATCCTCCACCCCAGTCCATAGAAATATCCTAAATATTTGGTCAATCCTCCTCCTAACTTTGAAGGACATTTTGAAAAGAGACATGTAATAGACAGGAATGTTTTGGAGGGTAGCTTGAAGCAATTGCAACTTACTTGCTTGGCTCAAGAGATTACCTTTCCACCCAGCTAACTTACGTTGAATCCTATCCAATATAGGAGACCACAACTCCTTCATCCTCCCAGTAAAAAATGGCATACCTAGATATAAAGAAGGAAGGTTAGCAATACCACAACCAAAAATCCCTGCAATTCTATGTTAAAGCTGCCCAGTATTCACAAAAAATATTTGAATTTTATGAAAGTTAATTTGTTGGTTGGAAGCTTTCTCATACAACTGGAATGCCTTAGCCTCTTTCAAAGTAGCCTCTCCAAGAAGTACAATGTCATCTACAAACTGTTGACAAGAAATTGCCTAATTGTCTAATGCCCTTAATCTTAGAGGACAAGGTAGCAGCAAGAATCAATCTTCTTAAAGCTTCAGCTATTAAAATGAAACGATATGGAGAAATGGATCACCTTGTCTAATACATCTTTGACCCCCAAAAAAACCACTCGAAATTCCATTGATGATGATAAAAAAATTTGGAGAGAAAATACAAACTCTAATCCACTTCTTCCATAAATCTTCAAAACCAAATTTCTGCAACACCTTGTCAAAAAAATTTCTAAAATACCCTAACATAAACTTTAAGAAGCATTTCATTCTAACTTTTATTAACAATTTTTTACCATCTTCTGATAAATTCAAATGATTTCCTAATTTTCCACCAGTTTATTCTTCGTTTAATTCTCAATTTTACAATGTCCTAAAAACCATATTCAGAAGTTTAACTTGCAAGTCATATTAAATTTGTGAAGTCGACGTGTTTTTTTTATATTCATTCCAAAACTCTGAAAATATAAAAAAATATATATTATTCAACCATCATGGTGAGTATTTGATTTACTGAGTAGTTTAAATAAAATATATAACTCACAATTTAAAAACGTTAATAACTATAACTGAAGATTTTAATTTTTCTTTAATGACTACTAAAAAAACTCATATATTTAATCAAATTTCAAATGACAGATTCATAAGCAAATTTTTATTGTTTTTTAATGAAATGTTCTTGGCAAGCAATAGAATGTGTTTTTCTTGGCATAAAGGGTGAGTGGCTAGCCAGTTGAGGTCTGTGTATTCCAAGTTTATTAGACTTCGGTTTAAATCACATTGGCTACCATAAGCCTTTTTTCTGTTGGGGACACTACAACGGTTTGTTTGGGGTTTGGTTTCTTCGGAAGGTCCAAGGTTCAAACTTTGGTTGTGTGTTAATTCTCTATTGATAAGTGTAGCTTTTGGCTTTACTATGGGTCATGGTTGGGAGGAGACTATTCACCCTTATACGTCGGTTGTAGGGGTTTATCACACTACCCATTGTAGGGATTTTTCACACTACCTAAATAAATAAGAAAACCCCCTAAGGTTAAGTCGGTTGTAGGGGTTTATCACACTACCCATTGTAGGGATTTTTCACACTACCTAAATAAATAAGAAAACCCCCTAAGGTTAAGTGGACTGATACAATAAGAAAGCCCCCAAGGGCTAGGTGGACTAATAGTTGTTTTTTTTGGCCAGGCACTTGCCAAGAAGAAACTTAGGTTCAAACCTGGGGGTATATCTATGTAAAAGTAGTAGTCTAATCTAAATATTTTAAGTGCACGCAAGAATGACGAACACAAATCTCAAGATAGTCCTCCTCACATCAGGTCAACAATAACGAGGTGATATAGGCTTGTTGGGAGCAACCCCTATGGTTTGAACACTGCACTCGACCGTTACTAAAAATAGTGTGGATGTAACCAAATCCCCTATGTATTAAAAAAATGTTCTTAGCATATAAATTTGTATTAAAACCGCACTCAAATTAGTCATGTTACTTATAATTGGAGCACATTTAGTCAATGTTATTTGTAAAAATTATTATTATTTAAGTAAGTTTAATGGTAATGGTTTTGCATTTTGAACAAGAGGTTTAAAGTTAAAATCTAAAGATTATGGTTGTACACCGTGCTCATGTTAACACTATTAGATAAATATATATTAAATAAACAATATCTTTCGTAAGGATTGTAACACATGATCTATACAACATCCTAAAAATACATGTTCATACGATCCAATGCATGTTAAACACTACTTTATAATTGAATTTAAAACTTACATATAATAATAATAAGTTTGTCTCCATGGAACAACATATATGTTCGAGGTTTGGCTCTTTTTCAAGAGGTTCAAGGTTCAAACTATGGTGTGTGTGAGGTTGTGTGTTAATCCCCTGTTGATAAGCATAGCTCTCACCCTTACAAGGGGTCCTTGGGAAGGGATCTCTCAGCCCTATGCATTCATAATAAAATAAAATAATAATAATAATAAAATTATAATTAAAAAAAAAAACTTATATGTAATAATTTATTTTAATAAATAAAAATAATTTTTTTATTAATTATTTTAAATTATAATATTATTAATTGTTATGGTGGTATTATATTGTAGCACCAATCTATCATTTAGAATTTTAAGTTAAAAGATAAATTTTTTAATGCTCAAAGGATAAAATTTGATTCACCCTAAAGCTAGGGTTTGTTGCAGTGAGAGAGCGATTGTTTTTTTGTAGAATCTAGGAGTTGTGGTGGTTATCATAGTGATTACTTCTATGAATCTAGAGGTTGGATGTTGTTGTGGGGTCGAATCTAGGGTTGCAACGATGATTCACCCTAAATCTAGGGTTTTCTGCAATAGGGCAATTGTTAAACATTGCAATCCGTAGTGCGTACTTGTCTCCCACTACATCCCATGACTTTCAACTTTGCAACTTTGCTCGATGATAGACATAAAGGCTTTCAAATATTGATGGACTCAAGATTTTTTGAACTTGTCTTTAATCGATCATGGTGTACATGGTAGTGGAGATGGAGTTCAGGATTGCAAGATCTATGACCAGGGTAGCATGAACTATGAGAAGATGGTGGGTGAATATTCTTAGGAGGCAACAAAAAAAATTGAGTCAAAATATGGTCTTGTCGGCCCTATGGTAGATCATGTGTTTTCACCAAGTGGAGAGGTAGGCCCTTTGGTGGGTGTGGGTTCCCTAACATGTGGTGTTGTGAATGGGACCCTTCTGGGGGTTTCACTCCAAAAGCCCTTCGATCCTAGTGTCCGATCTTCATTTGCAACAATAGTTTTATCTCATTTAGGTTTGTGTTTTTTGAACATTGTTTTTTACATTTCTTCGATTGAAGACACCCTATGTGTTCCTAAAGGTTTGATTAAGCTCACAATAGAGAATGGGGCCTTTAATTTGGTGGACAAGTTTCTAGGTGCTTGGTCGAATCTGGACGATGTTAGGAGGTCAATTTTATCCAAATGGCGACCTCAAGGTCACCTGGATATCGTCACTTTCTCAAAGATTTTTTCATGTTCAAGTTCTATTGTGAAGAGGATTCTAGGTAGGTCCTCTATGGAGTTTCATGGTTCTTTGGGAAACGAGGTCTCTTCTTGCATCGATGGAGCCAAGATTTCTGCCCTAATACATAGAAAATCAATACGAGCCCTCTTTGGATCAGACTCCCCAACTTACCCTTTCAATATTGGCACGTTGATGTTTTATGTGGTATAGCCAAGGTGATGGGTGAACTGATTTCTATCGATGCCATAACTAGAGTAAAATTGAGAATGATTTATGCAAGAATGTGCATAAATGTGGATCTAGAAGCTAATATTCCATCCTCTATTAAGCTCACTTCAAGCTTAGGGTCCTAGACCCAGCCCATTGTGTATGAGAATCACCCTAATTTTTGTACCAATTACAAATTTGTTGGTCATATTTTGGGATAGTGTCCATGGAGAAACGGATTTTGAATTCGTGGACAAATACAAGCTCAAAGGGTAAATATGCTCAAGAGAAACCTTCGAAGAAGATAAATCCACTAGGTAAATCTAGCCAAGAGAAGCCCCTAAAGAGGCAACCAATATGGATAGCCAAGAATCTAAACCCGTGGAGTTCCAACAAGTTGAGGAAATTGATATTCCAGGCTTTGAGGTTGTTCAAAGTGAGAAGCCATCCCTGGTTGAAGGTCGTGTTGTGCCTCCCCTTCAGGGTGAGATGTCTCCCTTGGTTGAAGATCATGATGTGTCTCTATCTTTTTTCTAGTTCGAGCTTCAAAAATACTTTGAATAGGTAAGTGTCTCTTCTACATTAGCCTCATTATTTTGGTAGAAATCCTTTGATTACCTCAATATCCTTGGGCTAGATGTTTCATCAAATTCAATAAATACCCCATACACTCCTATGGAAAGGATGGTGAAACTGGAGAAAGGGTCCCCAGGCCCTAAAACTAGAAGTCATGTTCCCAAAAAATATTCTTGGACAAGGAATTTCTTGGCCCTAATCCAAGAAGTCTTAAAAAGGTATTTGTAGATGCTGGGGTAGAGTGTACTGTTGGGAGACCATCAATTAAAGCTTTGAGGAAAAAGGAGACAGAGTCAGAGATCTCCAATGGCTCTCAATCTCTATTGAAGATGGATGTTAGAAATTGTCAACCTTCCCAACCCTTTGCTAGGGGAAATAGATCCAATCCCATTTTTTGTTAATGTAGTTTGTTTCTTGGAGCTTTAAACAACAGATAAAGTTTTTTACAATTTTGGGGTGCTGAATTTGTGTATAGCCTAGAGCCAAAACATGGGAGGTCCCTTCAAAACAGTTGGTTTTTAGTTTAAGTTTGTGCTTATTTCTTGACTCCCCTAGGTGGTTTCACTCCTTGTTATTTTCTCTTGGTTCTTCCTTGGAATCTTCTTCTTCTTTGTTTTAAAAGGTTAAGGGATCCTTCTGAAACCCCTTCTTCCACCAAATTAAAAAAAAGAAGTCATTTTTATGTATAGATATTCATTTGCAGAGTTACATGTATATTTTATTAAGCAATTTTGAATGCAATATTTTTTAGTAGACAAACTTAATATACATTTAAGTGGCATAGTATTACTTTTTATTCTTAATATACAACTATTTTTTCTATATTTTCATTATTCTTCCATGATTTATTTTAACTATGAGTTAGATAGTACTCACAAAAAACTTGAAAGTTAAATTCTTCATAGCTCCATAAAAAAACCAAAATTTTGGATTAAATTCTTTCAATCCTTTCCAAATTCTAGTTAAGATCATATCATCAATTTGTAGGTTGGTATTTCCTTAACAATATTTATCTTAATAGTTGTTGTAGATATTTTATAGGCATATAATTTGTATTATTATTCAACATCTCTACAAGAAAACAATTGTCTAGAACTATATACTTACATCCTATGAAAAAGGCTTATATTTAGATAAGAAACTACAAGAGACATATTCAACATATTCAAGTTCAACTGCTAAGTCTTTTGACACATATTTATACCAAAGAAACCCTCATGTGCCTTATCTGCTATAGGTTCTTATTTTAATAAAGCATATTTTGTTTACATCATTCCAAGCCAAGTTTCAATTCGAGTTAGAGGGTAAGTGTTTTTCCAAATATCATCTAGTGTTGTTGGTTATCTTCAAACTTAGGGAAAACTTTAACTAACATAGTTAATTTAAGATCAAATAATTTTACAATAGTCATACACTTCTAAAATACACATTGTAGACTCTCTAAATAATGGCTTCTCATTTATAATTGTTCTCATATTTAAATTTAGATATCAAGAAAATCCAAATAATTATAAAATAATCATCATTGGGCATAGCTTTTGATATAATGTTAAATGATTATATGAGTACTGCGTAGTCTTTTTTAGTATTTTTCATTGCTTTTTTTTTTTACTGATATTCACTCACTTTCTATGCTTTATTCAAGTGTTTCGCCCTCTCGAAGATTACCTTTGATCATTCACCACTACTTTTGGAAGTGTTGGAGGGGAGAAGAGTTAAAGGTAGACCCTTCATATTTGAGTTAATGTGGATGTCACATCCTTATTTAGCTCAAAATATTTTAGAACAGTGGAACATTGATATTAGGGGATTCAAAATGTTCCAAGTTTCTTAGAAGCTGAAAAATGTTAAGAAAATGTAAAGGTTTGGAACAAGGAGGTTTTTGGTCATTTAAAAGAGAGAAAAAATAATCTAAATGCTAGCTTGGAAGAGGTGGAAGAGAAAATTCAGAATTGGGGGTGCGTGAAGGAATTAGATAGAAAAGAAAAAGTGCTTCTGTCTAATCTCCATACTTTATTAGCCTAGGAAGAAGTTCATTGGATACAAAAATCTAAGGCTTTATGTCTCAAATAAGGAGATCGAAACACCCAGTTTATATATCTCACAATTATTAGACACAGGGTGTATAATAGAATAAGAATATTGAAGATAGAAGAAGGCAAGGAAATAACAGAGGAAGAGGATATTAAAAATGAAGTAGTTTTTTGTTCAAAATCTTCTCAACATGGAAGATGTAACAAATGTTGAATCAGTTAAAAAATTGTTAAAAAATATTCTCCAAGTGGTGAATAGTGAAATAAATCATTTTTTGGATAGTCCTTTCTTAGAGGAGGTGCATAGGGAAGTTTTTAGCATGTAGAAGGATAAAGCCCCAGGTTCGGATGGCTTCCCAAATGGTTTATTTCAGACTTATTGGGAGATTATTAAGAAAGATATGTTAGAGAATTTGCTAGAATTTTAGCGAGAAAAAAATAGTTCTCAAGGAATGAAATTCTACATTCTTGGTTTTGATTTTGAAAAAGCAAGGAGCAAACATGCTAAAATATTTTTGTCCAATCAGCCTGTGCAATTCCATTTATAAAATTTTGATAAATATTCTAGCCAATAGACTAAAGAGTATTTTACCTAAGATTATCTCCCCCCAACAGAGTGGTTTTGTTAAACAAAGTTAGATCTTGGATGGGATAATCATTGTTCATGAGGCTCTACACTCTATGAGGATGAGAGGATTAGAAGGCATGATGTTGAAGCTAGATATGAATAAAATCCTACAACATAGTCTCTTGGGAGTTTTTGGATAAAGTGTTAAAGTATTTTGATTTTGGGACAAATTTAAGACTTTATATTATGGTTTGCATCTCTACTCCTCAGTATTTAGTGATAGTAAATGGAGAACCAATAGGTTTCTTTCCAGGTAAAAGAGGGTTAAGACAAGGTGATCATATATCGCATTATCTATTCATAATAGTGGTTGAGGCTCTAGGAAGGAGCTTAACTACAACAAAAGATGCAACCTTGATTAAAGAAATTTGGCCAGCGTTATTTTGGATATAATTACTTATTTGTAGTTCATTGATGATACCATAATATTATAAGAGTCATTAGTTATAGAAGCTAAGAACATCAGGTAAATTCTCAAAACCTATGAAACAACTTTAGGTCAAAAAATTAACTTCTTGAAAAGTAGGTTGTTCTTTGTTGACACCCCCCAAATTTGAAAGAATAAAATTGCAAGAACTTTTAGTTGTAAAATGGACAACTTCCCTACTATATATCTAGAAATACCCCTTTTTGTAGATATAATGAAAGGAGAATACTGGAATTCAGTGCTTGAGAGATTAAATAGAAAAAATATAGGATGGAAAGGATCTTCCCTTACTCAAGCAAATAAATTATAGCTATTGATGGAAACCCTCCAAAATCTACCTATTAAGGGAAGGAAAAAAATGTGTAGATAGCCTAGCAAATAGAGGGGTTTTAATTGAGGATCATGAAGTTAAAATCTCTTTTCCATGGTTAGAGGAAGTAGTAAGTTTAGTTGAAGATGGAAAGAAAATGATTTCCTGAATCAAATAATGATTAAAATTTACTTTAATATTTTCCATTGGTAATATTTATTTTATTTTAAAAAATTAATGTGTTTTCATATAAACTATTTATTATAATTTTTGTGGTTTCATTTGTGTTTCAAGAAGAAAACTAGCAATCTAGATTTGGTAAAGCAGACTATGATAGTGTGATGTTTTGGAAATATTACTTTACTAAGATGTACTACATAGATAGTAGAGGTGAAGTTTTGGTATTGTGAAGGCTATAGGAAAATTTCAAGAAGGATATTGAATTCTAGAATGTTTGTATTCACAAAGAAAATTGAAAAAATCCAAAAAATTAAAATCAAGAAATTAGACATTTTATGTAAAATAATGTAGGTTTCTAGCTATAGCATCTCAATTGATATTAGAAGTGGATCTATTTGTAAAATTTCAAGCTCTAAAGAAGAGAGTTCCAATTTTCCAATGGTGGGGGACCTGAGGACAACCCCTTGTTATCCAACAAAAAAAGAGTCACCAAATATTTGTATAAACACCTTTAGCAATGTGTTTGAATATGTAATTTAATCAACCATTATTCCCTTGTACCACATTACTATATTTCTTATAAGGTAAAGGCCAACAATTGAACCATGATATCTTCATGTCCAATTTTATGGATTGTATTTAGTATGTTCAAATATTGCAAATATTCATCTACTAGTTTCTTTTCTATTCCATTAAAAGTTGAAAAAGCTTTCATGGCTACAATCAAAATTTGGTGTAGTTTTATGATATTTAATGGGACTTGGTTGTTCTATTATAAGTAGTTTATTTGAGCAATAATTGAGCCATCTCAAACTTGTGTGATGTTGAGGTTGACCTTAACTACCTTCTCCAAAGAAGTGATTAATTGCTTTGGTATGAGAAGGATCTACACCTCATTGATGTTTTAGTTCTAACCAAGGGGGGAGTTCATAAAATATCACTACACCCTTAGCTTGCTTTGCATTACATAACATAATTATGCATTTATAGCTCTATTAGTGGATTTACCTTATAAATTTTTATGATTTATAGAGATAGACATAGATCTAATTTTGTGTCATATTGGTCATACAAAAAAATCGTAATGTTGATCTTCATAAGATTATATGAGTTCACCCCAGATCACAACACAATTTGATGATTGAGGGTGAAGTTGATAAACCTATGAAGAGGTTCAAATCCTTACCTTTTTATTTATTTAAAGGAAAATGGTTAGAAGGAAATGTAGTTTAAATTAAAAAATTAAATAAAAGTATTTTGGTCCACTTCAATTATTATAGGAACATGCTAAAATAGTTATAATCTTATTTGATACATTTAATCATAACAACATATTTCGAGGAATTCATTCATTTAGAAGAGGATTAATAGGTAAGGGAGAGTTAAAAATGAATAATTATAATCCCAATTCTAATTCATATTCATGAGGTACAAAATAAATGTATATAGATAAAAGTAAATTATCAATGCATAGTTTTGAATTTCATTTAAGTTTTGTTGAAAATAATATATAAATACAAAAAAGAGGAGGAATCCAAGTTTAAGGATCATGAAGATGATATATTATAATATTCCATAGTGCTTATTTACAAAATCAAAGTATCTAAAATTATCTGTAAAAACTAAACTCAAAATCTACCTATATGCTATTTCTATTGAAAAGCAATTATTGCAGTGATTGAATATAAAATTTTATTTGACAATGAATCTTCAATTGTCAACCTAATTTAGCATGTTTTATATTTGAATTACATTGTTTCTTATCCTAAAATGGCTACTTTCTTCTAATAGTCTATAATAATCCTTTCTAAAACAAGCCACTTGAGGTCTAACAATACTATTTTTAGCCTCCTCTTTGATGAATCAATTATCCTTTTTTACACATTGATCACCATATGTTCTCTATTCTATAGATTGACCATTGTATACGCTTTGAACTATAGGTCAAATATATATTTTTTACCAAAATTTTATTTTCTAATTCTTCATTTGATTGGTGACCTTTTATTTCACCCTTGGTATTGTCTCCATTGGATTGACTACCTTGAATCTAGAATCATGGATTTCCCTTTGAATCTCCATTTCCTTGATATTCAACTAATTGGAGGGTTCTAATATCATCATCAAGAAATTGATCACCTAAGTGCTTAACACTATGGATTGGTCACTTATTCCTTCTTAATTATTCATCTAGCTATTGTATAGCGAAATAGTAAACTCTTTTGTTAGCTTTGATGCCATCATTAATAAATTAGTGGACTAGTATGACCTTTTCTTCCTTTATCCCAACTAACATCATAGTTATCCTATCATCTTCTACAAATTATTCATAAATGGATAGACCCCCATGAATCGACCCCTTATGGATTGGTTGATTAGTGTTTGAGACCCAATAAACTTTCTAAAAAAATTGATCTTTTTATATCTAGGATCGATCTTTTTATTCCATTTTATTTCTCCAATCCCTTTCTTTTATTGATATTACTTAGTATTTTCTTGGTGACGTCAATTTTAAAATGATCATGTTGGCTTTTTAGCTAGATTATCATGGATCCCAATATCAAGGATCTTGAGTAGTCTGAAATACATGAGCAATCACTATATTAAATGACCAAAATAAAGAACATAAAATTCATAACAATAAAAATATTATGCATTCTTATGTAGTACAATTTTTGTACTCTTCGGTTTAAGTTTTGAAGTGCACTGTTTCGGTTTGTTGTCTTCTTTCGGTTGTAAAAGTTTTTGGGGCTCTTTCAAAACCCTCTTCCCTTAATTTTACCAAAAAAAAAATATTATGAATAAAAGGGTCAAAATCATTCATGCAATAACGTGAAGAAAACTTATAGTATAATTACTCAAAATATGCATACAAGCTTCAATATTATTAATGCTTAAATGTGATCTGAGATACTTTTATAATATAGATCTCTCTTTTTTATTTTTATTATATAGAGATTTGTCCCCATAATATATCCTTCATAGATGACTCTTCAATACTTGACTATTTCTCTCCTCGCATATCTGGAAGATGCATCCTTTCATATTCTATGCATAAGATAAATTCTCTCATGTCTTTTAGCTTCTCATCTTACCACTTGTATACATGACTCTTGACTCTCTATTTGCACACTTTATTATATGACACTTGCACACTTTACTATATGACACATTGCACACTCCTACACATTAATATTGACATAAAGGAAAAATATAAATCACACTTCTAAACTATAGACTCATACCCTAATCTATTACATATTTACAATTGTACCATAAAGGTACCATGGGGTACATTAGCATGTACCAAATAATGTAATATTATCCAACGGATCATCCAATGGGAGTGGTTTTAACCACTACACCTTGTATGAATAACACAATAAATAAGCTATCATGATATGCTAGTGATATTTGATAGGCCAATAATTTTTTATAAAATAGAATTACATATTTTTAGAGAAAATAAATCTATATAATTATTGTTTATTCCATATACAATTTGCTTCTACAACACAAAGTATACTTAGGTTGAACTATAGAAAAATATGATTTTAATATATACATATGTTTCCTTAGTAATATTTAAAGTTAAAAATATAATTTTTAACCAATGCTAAGTTTGTAAATTGTTTTAATGTGACCAATACATGCTTAGAAGGTCATAAACATATACATTACTTATGGTCATGAAAATACAAATGGTTATACAATACATACCATAATTATATAACCTTAGAAATTATTTTAACCATGAAATAGTTCATAAACTTTAGTGGTGCATGCACCAATGAGGTAAAACTTAGTAAGATTGTATGATATAGGTACTAGGAACCTAAAAAAATTCAGAACAATATAATATGATGATAAATATAGTTTTTTCCCTATAATAAATCGTGAATTATTTTAGGAGAAGAGATAACAAGCTTGTTATAAGGATTGTTTAGATAAGAGAAACAAGTATAAATGTGATTTGTGTTGGCTAGTATTATTTTTGCCTTTACCAATACTTTTTTTGTTATAGGAAATGTACTATTGATATGATATGTATAAGGAAAATATTAGAAATAATGCAATTATGTCTAACCAATAGTATATTAGATTTTTTAACATTGTGCATTGTAATTCTAGATAATGTAGAATGTAAAAAATATCATATGTTTAATTATTTGTACTTATCTTAAATAAATTTTTAAGAGTGATATGATTTACAATTGCTTCTCTTTTATGTCTGATAAAAAAATATTTCTAAGATGATTGTTTTTATTTCTAGTGAAATTTGTTGATCTTTAATGGTATTCTATATATTTTTTATTGAATAAAATATTTATTTAATGTCAAATAAATAATTACCATATGACCATGGTTTACATAAATAAAAAGATGGTTTGATGGAACCAATCCACCATGCAAATGAGAAGATACTAAGAGCAACCTAGTGTTAAGCTACATGAACAAAATCATGTACAACCATACTCAATAAAGTCTTGGGGAGATCATCCCCTACTAACATTAATAACTTTTAGATGAAATTTTGTATATGCCACAAGGTCTGTCTGTTAATCATATTTTCTTCAATGTTATAATATAGAAATTAGATAGTTGTTATCATTATTCTAACATCTAGAGGTGGATCATCCTTTGGCATGATTCACATTAAAAAAAAGGCCATTTAGTATCACGTAAACATTACATCCATCATGCACATCCACCTATTATAGATTAGCATTAATCTTAGTTAAAGTATCCTCGTTAATATTTGTATTCTTAGAGATAACACAAAGGCCAATAATAAAAATCTATCAATAGTAACAACTAGCCAACCCCTTCTACTTTATCATGATTTGAGACAACTCATCTAATTTCCAACTAGATGAGCCAATAGTCTAAATAAGGTTAGGCTTGTTACATGAACAATTACAACTTTTACTATAATTTCTTTGGTCATATAAGGTGTCAAGATACCTAGGTTTCTTAGAAGGCATTGACTAATAATGCATGGCCAATTGTCCTCATGAATGACAAGTCCTTCCAAGTGTTCAAACTCTAGAATAAAATTCTTAGTCTTTTTAATTTGAAAGAACATATTAGACACCATATTGGATCTTTTATTACATAAAAATAATATATTAAAATTTTCAAGCTAAGATATTGCTTTATTTTCATCTTTCTAAAACTAGAACAAGATATTTACTTTCAAGACATTCTAAACATTGAGTATGTATTTCAGGTAATGAAAGGTATTCTTGAATAGAACTCTCTCTCTCTACTATAAATGAAATAAGAATCAAATCCAAACCTAGGACCTCTAGGCTTAGAAAAAAATAAGCATGTGCTTAAATGTATCAGACCTATGGTATTTGTATAAGCTGGCAAAACGATTCATGTGTTGTAAATGATTCCAAATTAATACACACTAATATAAACCAAATTTAAGCTTTTTTGTATTCAAGAATCTATTATCAAATTCTCTCAAAGTAGTGGATCCATGTGCTAGGTAATGATTGCATATTCCACTTGTAATTAAGCAGTACGAAGATATCCAATGGCTAAGAAAAAATTCCCTTAAAATAATCTTGATGTGTAATGCTAAAAAGTAACACCCTACATTCCATTACAAATTCCTACACAAATTTATACAAGTGTGTGAGGCCATGCTTGTGCTTGAGGTAATTTCTAGAATGATATACTAGGTATCTACAATGGTTCATATATTCCCCTATGTGGGGTTGAATTTTTATTTTAGTAGAGGAATAATGAAACCACTCCCATCAGGCTTCTAGGTCTTGAAAAATGCTAATGCTTTTAAAAAGTCTAATGGCTTTGAAATTTAACACCGAAGCAAATTATTATTGTAATTGAAAAAGGACCACCATAAAATGTACAAGTTGACGGAAATGCCTATGCAGAATTAGTGACCTACCCATTTAGCAAACGACTCTTCTCTCAGCTTAAATAAGTATGGGCAATATATGTTCTCTATTATTTTCCCTAGCTTTCAACACTCTTGTATAAAGGTATAAAATACTTTTTGGAAATTATAAATTGCTCTTTTCCTTTGTTAAAATATTTTTATCATTGCAAGTGATGTTAAGAAGCTCATGTTATTTTTTTAAATTGGGTATATAGGATTGAAACAGTGCCCCTAGCACATGATGCCCATATTACAATAGTTTGACAATTATACATGTATTGCTTGATGAGATCTAAATTCAGGTCTTCTCCTTAGAAGTTGAGAAATATAATCGATTGAACTAATACAATTTAATATCAACACACTTATATTAAATTATAATATATATATTCTTAATTATAAATTAAAAATACATATTAAAACCATTTTAACATGACTACTAATTTCTTCACACTTTATGGAAATCCTTTGGCTTGCCACAAAGTGGGCCTAATGGTGGAGACTTTAAAACTCTAAATATAAATCCAAGGTTCGACAGGGTTATACATCATTTAAAAGTCCAAGGTTTGAATCTAGGAGAAATATGATTATATACCATGTTTTGATAACCAAAATATAGTTGGATAATTATATATTAATAAAACAATATCCTTTACGAAAATCATCTAATATAACCTATGATGTCATACACATTAAAGTCACCTAATATAATCTATAATATCCTTCACGAAAGTTTACTGCTTCTATGTGCCATCTGTACCATCTCATATTTGTAAGATGTTATTTACATGATTGTTTGTTAATTTTATTTTTCATGCTTTTTTTCCTTGGCTTTAGAGAATTATGAAGTGAAGCTTTGCACGTTTTAAGTGTAGTTGTAGGATGCACAACTGGTTTTTCGTTAACTTATAAACTTAAATTAATCAAAGGTAAATAGTTTTTATTAACCATGTTTTATAAGATAATTTTTAAGATATTATTTAACTAATTTATAGTTATTAAAATATAATTTATAATTCTATCTTCTTGCATTTAAATCATGAATAATGAAACTATGAAAAAATCAGGAGTTTTCTAATTCTTTGACACTGGACAATACTACTTAACATCTTCCAAGAATATAATACTTCAATTATTTGAGATGAAATCTCTATTCACAAACAGTGCCGTGAAAAGCATACGTGTCTCCTCTCTTTAATATTAATAATAAAAGAAAGTGGCTTGGGAGTCTCGTCCATATGTATAATTTGAATTGATAAATACAAACAATCTAATAACTGTCCAACATCTGGTCCCGTAGCTCAGTTGGTTAGAGCGTTGGTCTTATGATATGACTGCGCTAAGTCAGCCGAAGGTCGCGGGTTCGAGCCCCGCCGGGACCAAATGGGTTTTTAACATTTTGCTACACAATAAATAAACCGTGCGTATAATTTATATCGTTTTTAACTGTATTTAAGTCTGATAGAAGTTTTTGCCTTCTCCTCTATTCAAACAAATTTAGAGCATACTCAACTTTCATATTGTTTTATCTAAACAACCTCACTTATTCTTACTTACACTTAACCCCATTAACAATCGGAGTCCATTGTAGATTTCAAATGGTATGTCTAATATTTCACTTTAAAAAGAAAAAGAAAACATTGTTGTGTTACCTTCCTTTGCAATACAAACCCTAAAAGTTATCATCACCTTAAGTGGACCGTTTATTAGTTTGAGTTTATACAAGATGGATGGATTAATTAAGAGTTAAAATAATTTTTGAAGTAAAAATATTATGTTTGATGTATAACAGTGGTAGGGTTTTGTGTTTTTTTTAACTATGGTTTATAATAAAAGTATTTAATGGTATTATTTTATGTATTAAAAATAGATATTACAATTATTTTATTATTAAACAAAATTAAGATAGTAAAAATATTTTTTCCAAATTTGAAAAATGTGAATTAAAAATATTAGGTTTAATCAATTGGATTTTAGTATTTTGGGTGAATCAAGTATGTATACACTCCTTGTTAACCTAGAAAGTTCAAGTTAAAGAAATAAAATCACAATGTTTATTTTTTTAATTATTATAAACAATAGAGAAAAAAACTGAATGAAAAAGTGTTTTAAATTATATTTAATTATGAAAAAATATTGACAAGACGAAGATATATATATATATATATATATATATATATATATATATATATATGAACACACACCCACCCCCTACACACTCATCCAGACCACGGTTTGAACCTTGGACCTCCCCAAAAAGAGCCAAAGTCTCCTGACGAAGGTATTTTTATTTAATAGAATTAGATGAATTATAAAAAATAAATATTTTCTTGAAATTAGAAATCATGAATTAATTTGAAAGGAATTACAATCACAAGTTCTTTTAGTACATTGCATTGAAAATAAAACACAATTATCAAACTAATTAGTATCATTGGAGTAGGAATAAAATATCATAGGGATATAAGAATAAATGAAATATCCTATTTTAAAACCTTGTTATAGAAGCTCATATAGATAGGTATAAAGTTAAACAATGCAATGCTTCGATCCATTCCATAATTAGTAACTCAAGAAAGTGAGATGTTGAAGTCCTTTCTTAGGATGAAGGAGACTGTTTTTTTTGTTGTTTCTTCCAACACTCTATGCACTTAATGAAGAAAGAAAATTTATATGCAATTGAATAATCAAGTTTTGAGAATTTTTTAAAGTTCTTAATATTTCATTTATTACTTCAATTTAAAAAGGATGCAAGACAAGCTATCTAGTTGCTTTGTCCTATTACCTTTTGTAAAAGTATAAGAAATCATCCTCATGAGTGTGGTCTACTGGCAAGGACGCCACTTAAAAAGAAAAATATTCTAGATGTTTGCTAGAGTTCTTTTTATTTCTTAGTCAAGTGAAAAGTAAAATATAACAACCATTTATGAAAAATCTTTAAATATGATTTGCTAGTTTAAAAATGAATGGTTGTCTTTATAGGTAAATTTGTTATGATTCAAGCAATTATTTAAGATAGTTCTAGTCTTGGTTATTGGTATTGTTATCTCCTCTTTATATTACTAAATAGTTGAATATTGTTTTAAGAGCTTTATTCCTAAGTATTTGCTATCAATATTAATAATTAATATTAATATTGTTAAAGGGATGAATACTACTATGAGAGTATTTAATAGGAAAGGAATTAAAATCAAGAAATTTTTTTCGTAATATCGAGAAATACATGTGTCTTCTCTAACAACGTGGAAGGTTTTGGGATTCATAATATTCGCCTTAATAACTTATCTCTAAATGCAAAGATTTACTGATGGTATACTACAAAAGGGGGTTAGAGTTATAGTATTCAACTTCAAAATATATATATAAAAAAAGAAAAGAAAAAAAGACATGAAATGTTTTTCAATGTAAAAACTCTTTAGAATAAGTGAATAATAAGGTACCATATTACATTGGTCCATTTTTTCAATTCTATATTTTGTAAGGTTAGAAATTAGAGAGAATAATTTGGTAATTTTCTTAGATAAATGATCAATCATTATATAGGACAAAGAATCTAAGAATCTAATAAAGGGAGAAACTATCTCAATATTGGAAACATTTGGGAACTACTGGGATATCCAAATATAGTGTATATTGATGAAGTGATTTTGAAGACCTATAGATCAAAACATCTATATTTTAAAAAGTCAAGGAAGACTAGAAAGCATTATTCAAAGGCAAATAACTCTTCAACTTAAATAATTGGACAAGATAAAGTGGAATTTAAAGGGTCTTAAAGAATACATGGTTGAGAGACACATCCAAAAAAGTGATGAGATTTGAAGCTCGTAATTTTGAATAAAATAAATTTTATTTCATTTGAATGGCTAGGAAGAGAATTCTCACCAAGAATCACTCGATCAAAGATGAATAATTGGCCTATAAAAATGAAGTATTTGCAAATATTAATTAAATAGGTTAATAATATTACATGTCATCATTATCATTGATGGAATGTTTGGTGTTTCTTTATTTAAAAGTTTAAACTTATATAGTTTTACCAAAGATATTAAGAAAATTCATTAAGAGTTGAATATTGATTACTGGTTTAGTCACTTATATTTCATATGTTTCAACTATAATTACATATTATATTTCATTGAAATAAAAACAAAGTAATTTTATGGATATGTTACATGTTGGGAATTCCTTTTAGGTCATATAGTAGATAATTTTAAAACTATATAAGGATTCAAATGGAAACTAAAATGGGAGTTATCATGGATAAATTCAAATTCTCCTATATTAGTAAAAATTAAATAAATAGGAGTTAGTGATTAGTGATAAGAGGAAGAAATATAATAATTAAAACAATTGCTTCCAAGGAAGTATAAATTAAACTTCAGGGGGTAGTAAAAAAGCAAACACATAACAAATAAAATCATAGTCAAGCATTGCAGGAAGAGGGTTGTTCGCAACTCGCTCGTTGTACTCAAAGGACATGAGGATGGAATGGAGTGAAAGGGGTGCAAACCCTAGATGTAGTCAAGCATTATGATAATATGTTTGTTCATAGTCCGTTCATTGTACTCAAGAGGACATGAGGATGGAATGAAGCGAAAGGGATGTAAACCCTAGGTGCAGTCAAGCATTGCAAGAAGAGGGTTGTTTGAAGCCTACTTGTTGTACTCAAGAGGACATGAGGATGGAATTGAGTGAAAGGGATGCAAACCCTAGGTGAAATCAAGCATTACAGAAAGAGGGTTGTTCGCAGCCCACTCATTGTACTCAGAAGGATATTAGTCACTCTTTAGTCTATGAGAAAGCCTCTTTGGTTAGAAGAAATGTCTCTCAAGGATATTTGGGTTCGTGGGTGGAGATTTTTGATGAACCTCTGCCCTCTATCAAGATTTTGGAGGATGAATTTGGGTTGGATCTAATTGATCATGAAGCTCAAAACATTATCTACAAACTTAGGGGTAAAATACCAAGCTTGGAGGAGCTCAAAGGATACATTAAACTTTGGTGGTCTAGTAAATTTCAAGTAACTCTACTACCCATTTTTTTCTATTTCTTTTTCTGATTTAACGGATAGAGATAGGGTAATCTATTATATATAATTGGTTTTTTGGATAAAGGGGTGTCTATATACGACCTTGGACTCCTGGTTTCAATCCTCTTACATAAGAAGTTGATGGCTTCCTAGTCTAGGTGAATCTATATGCTCTCCCTATGGAGTTTTGGGGAGAGAAGATATTTACCAAAATTGGTAACACCATTGGTGCATTCCAATATATGGATGACCAAATAGAGGAAAATTTATCTAGTAAAATTAATATAAATAAAGCAAGATTGGTTGTTTGGATGGATTTTTTAGTTCCTTGGCCACAATTCATTACTATCTCCTTAAGCAAAGGGGAATGGATCCAAAATATTGAATATGAAAAATTCTCCCTAAGATGTTATAGCTATCAACAATATGGCCACCTAAATAAGAGATGCTTGATCATTCGATCATGCTTTGATTCCTCATTGGTGGAGGATAAGGCCCTACACATGAATGATCCTAAAACTTCAAACATGCAAGTTCACAAGGAAGAAGCTCATCCTACAATTACACCAATTATCTAGCAAGAATCAAGCGAGCAACAAAATACTCAACCCTAAAAGGAGAATTCAGATAAGATCATTGATAAAACCCAAATAGTTACTAAATACCATCCAATCAGTTCCATGGAAAATATTAGCACCTCAGATAGCATTCTTGAAGCTAATTATGAAACAATCGATGATAGGCAATTTTCTAAAAATGAAGATTATACATAATATATTACAACTAGATATTACATTAGGAGCTTGAAGTGCAAAAATGTATTCTTAGATATTGCCACTCTAAAGGAGGAAGAACCTATGCTATAGTAGAAAAACAATCAAAAGGCCCATCAACTACTAACTTTGTAACACTCCTAATGATTTTGGACTGTTATTTTTGTTATGATTGGGTGCGATATTCTAAGGTTCATCCATAGGAGTAAGTGGATGATAATATTTTGTAAGGCTATTACAATATATTGTACTATCTTACATAGCTTGATGTATAGGTTTGAGGATCCTAAAAGCCTTTTACCCTAATAAAAAATTTAATTTTTTTTATAGTATTGACAAGGACACCGCAAAATAGCCAAAGGATTCTCTTCTTTTTTATTCTCCTCCACATTTGGATTCTATGGCTCATTTATATTGTTTTTCATGGCTCATTTTTCTATTGTATTAAGGTGTATTTTTGACAGATATCAACACCTTCTATATTGAGTTCACCATGAGGGGGGATGATATTCATGGTGAATCTAGTCAGTGACCTATGGGAGGTTACATACCTGGAGGATAACCTGCAAAGGCAACAGACCTAGAAGTGGCTGACCCTGAGGCACACAGGATGACCCTAAGGCACTTAGATGGTTGACCCAGAGGCAACAGATCCAAGGAAGTGGTTGACCCTGTGGTAACAAACCGAGATGTATACATCGTTGATCTAGCATTATTCACAGTTGGAGAGCCAAGCACAAAGAGCACGAGCCTAGACCAAATCAACAATAAAGGAGGATGATAGGGTTCTTTTAGTGAAGTCAACATTAAGGGGGAATGTTACCTAATGTTGACTTGTTTTTTCTATAGTTAGGATAGTGCACATTAAGGAGGAATGTTAGATTTAATGTGCACTATACGTTATTGACACTTGTCAGTTCCTCTTGACACTTGTCATGTTTGTCATATAGGCTTATGCCTATATATTGTAACTTATTTTGTATCAATATTATCTCCTATTTTGTTATTCCTAACAAAATTATCATAATGATTTATTGCCCAACCATAAAATCTTGAAAGATTCCCCCTATTGTTCTTCGTACCTAAAAGAACAGATACTTATGCAAGAAAAGCAAATATAGGACATCATCATAATAGAAAGAGATATTTCTCATAATGCTAATCAATCTACATAAAGCCTATATTAAAACATACAACTTAACATGCAATAAAATCTTATTCTATACACGTGAAGTCTATGATAACTTATGCAAAAGGATGATCATAATAAATATTTTAATCATGGTTTAGCTAATCATTTATTCATACATTCCTACTTGATTTCCACAATTGGGTGTAATTGGTTTCAATTAAATTAAGCAATTATCAATGCTAATTAATCATAGCATGGCATCCCTATGTCCATCCACTTATGACATGTAATATAATATTCTCTACATTACATCTATGGTCACTTTTTCAAACTACCCAACCACACTTTCCTAGAATTTTTTTTTATGTTTCTAATTTCTTATTAGGACAATGTAGAATAGCAAGCAAGGATATTTTCAATACAAATAAACTATTAAATCACATGAAATCAAACCAACTAGTATTCCCAATTACAACAAGAACTAAACAACCAAGAATATATAACTTTATAATGTCATAAAACACGGTATTGAGGCCCCTTAGTAACCTATGGATTTGTTATGCATAATGGGACTATTACTTAAATCTTACTCATGGAGATAATACAACTATCAATCATTAGTCGACCTTCCATATTCATACCTCTACAATACATCGATATACAAAACAATTTATAATAATAGTAAAGAATCACTTGGAATACAAAGGATTATAATAAGGATGATGGCAGGTTCAAGTATGACCATTCAAGGCTTTTAAATCAAGAAGTTTTTAGTGCAAATTTTGTTGCACTAAATTTCAATTATTGAAGGTCATTTAAATGACCCAAAAAAATGTATCATAGAGGGAAAATATTTGAGAAATTTTGTAGAATTTCACATGCAAAGTCTCATCTCTATAATATATTTATATACATATATATATATATATATATATATATATATATATATATATATATATATATATATATATATACCATTTTATGTAATTTTTAAAAAGCATACACAAGGAGCAATTTCTAGATTTCTTGGATGGTTTTTATGTTGTAGATTTTATTGACCGGTATTTCTAGTGTTGTTTTCTTAAACTGGTTATTCTAATGAGGGGATATCCTATTATGTGCTTTGTTGGACAGATTTGTTGACCGTGATGGCAGGATTCTCGTGTTCTCCTTTCATGTTAGGCGGCAAATGCTTCAATTATGGTGGTTTTTATTTGTAAATTTATTTTTAATCGGTACAATTTTTGTTATTCTATTGTTTTTCTCCATTGCTTTAGATTCATAGCACACGATGGTTTGACCATGGGATGATATCTTGTATTTGCTTGATAAAAATCTATGGCTCATTTACTAGAAGGTTGTTTCATTGGATTTTTGGGTTTGATTCATGAAATCCAGCTTAGTCTTTCTTGATATCTTATTGCTATATCTAAGGTTTGGGAGTGTCTTTCAAAACTCTACTTGTAATAGGTTTGGGGACCCTTCTAAAATCCCTTCTACTATCAATCAAAAAAAAAATTATAGTTTTAAAAAATGCAATCCCAAATTTCAAAATTACTATTTCCAAAATTAAAAAATGCAATTATAGATTTTGAACTACAAGTTCTATATTTCAAAAATTAAAATCCATAATTCAAAATATACAAGTATAGATTTCAAAATGCAGCTCCAAAATTCAAAAATACAAATCTAGATTTTGAAATAAAATTTTAATTTTCAAAATACAAACTCCAAAATTCAAAAAATACAATTCTATATTTCAAAATATAAAATAATATCATGCTCAAATTATAAACTCAAGTTTTTATTTCCTTATTAGAAAAAACCAATAAGACCCCCACATTGCATAGAATGCAATGTTTATCTAGGGCTTTTACAAAGTTTGTTGATTTAACAATCAACACAAAATAATTTGGGTATTTTCCACTTAAACTTTCTATAGCATTTTACTTCTACCAAAAGAGGTTTTACCTCCAAATTTAAATTGCTTTAGGAGAATTTACTAAAGGAAATCATAACTCAAAATCTAGATTACAAGTTCAACAATTTCAAACTTTTTAGGTAAAGCATGGGTTTTTGAAAGAGGTCTCGGTCCCCTTGTACCGAGGTTTGAACTTGGGTCTCCTCGATGAAAATCCAAAGACATACCACAATGGTATCCCACACGAGACCCCCAACATTTTCCAAATTGAAAAGAAATAATTTCCTTTTTGATATTTTAAATCAAACTCATATTTTTAAATTTAGAAAGCAATCATTTTAATAGCATTCATTGATGCAAGCATGTACATGATTTCTTTTAAAATTCACAAAGGAAACATAATATTTCACTTTATTATCAATAAAAGGAGCCAAGCAAGTAAAAACTCAACCAAGGGGTAAAAATTCATGTTGGAAGTGTTACATTATTTGGTACCTTAAAATATTTCTTTTTTTGGAAGAGATAGGGGAATCGACAACAATCTCCATCATATTATCCCCGCAGGAATGGTTTGAATATAAAAATCTACCACTATAAACCACACCCGACCTTGGTAATATTTTACTCCAAGTGAGGAGGACCCTAGAGGGGCTCGATATTAGGACCACCGTCCTCAAGCTGATAAACACTCAATGGAAACTGGTTAGTCTACTATCTCAGCCTCTAATTTATACACAAGTTTTTCTGAGGGGTCCTAGTCCCCTCATATAGATTGGGGTTTGAACCTTGATCCTCTCACAGAGAATCCAAATCCCTTACCACTGCAATAAGCGTGCAACTAGTACCTTGAAATATTAATGCAAGTACTATGTAAATAGTTTAGTTTACATTAGGTGTCATGTAAGTGTGGAGTTATGTGAGGTGTCATGTTAGTAAGTGTGGAGTCATGTAAGGGAATGAGGAGTTATATAAGAGTTTGTCATTTTGTATGTGTAATCATGACAGTATTTGTTCATATGTGGATAAATTTATTATTATGTGATATTTCTCATATGAGAAATATGAAGTGTTATATCTCCTGTGTGTTTGAGGAGATGAAAGGTTTGTGTAAGTGTAAAGGTCAAGAGTCTTGTGAATGTGAAGAGTCTCATATCCATGTGTATATATTGAAGACAAAGCATTGTAATATGTGCTCCAAGAAGCTTACAAATAAATTGTATTTGCATTGCTTGAGTAAATAGTTATCAATAATATTTTATATGAGATTGTTATTTCATTGTGTAAATATTTGATATATTATGAGATTTTATGGTAAGAATATTAAATTGCTAACACTTCAACAATATGCAAAAACTAAAGATCTCATTCTCTTTCTAATATAACTCTCCTCAAGGCATCCACATCATTTTAGAAAGAAGAGAAAACAAATAAAGTGATCCCAACTCATACTTTGTTTGGGAAATTCTTCAAATCGGTATAAGCCTCGTCCCAAATAGAATCCAAAGATAAGAATTGCTCAAAAATTGCATAGATGGAAGATTGAATGAGGCTTTATAGAAAATTAATGGATTTATTATTGCCATTTATTGTGGCATCCAATCCTTCTCCTCACCAGCTTCTCTTCTCTCCATGCAACTCAAATTTTAAACATAAAAAATGAGGGGCATTTGAAGGAAAGGAGATTTTGTATGTATGGTTTAGGGATTAGCCATCATATTAGCATGTTACTTTCCCCCAAGTGACATAAGAAAATAAAACTAAAATATAAACTTTTACCAAGGTGTGGGGTGAATTCATACCCTTAGACATAAGGCACGTATCCTCTAATTTTCAACAAAATGAATGTTAACTTGTGCAAGGGATTCCGCTCAAGGTAAATCAATAAGAATATTCTACTTAACTCATAAACCCATAATCTCATGGTCCACATTAGCAGATAATCTCTTACGATTCATATAAAATCATTAATTCAATTATGCCTATTTTAAAAAATCATATCTTTTTATGCATGAACCTATTATGCGTATTTTTTCCTTACAATGAGATCATATACAAAAAAACTTGAATTTAAAGGTAACCACTCAATTGACTTTAATAATCGATTTATGTCTAATTAAATAATGCATATGCAATCCTAGTCATGGTGTGTGCATGAATTTCTCATTTCTTCCATGTTATTGCTCAACATTTATAATTCTCTCACAATCATGTCCTTTCTCATGTGATTGTCAAGAGAACCCTCCCAAAATATTCAAACCATTTTTGTTGTTATTCTTGTTACCAAAATTCATATTTGTAAGACATGCAAATATCATTCCATAAATTGATCATAAAATTAGAAATTAAATCACATAGTGCAACATTAATTATAAATGCCAAATCAACATTGTCACATGTCACATCAATTCTAATGTATAAATCAAATTGTCATAAATAGATTATTTTAAAATCATGACAAACTGTGAAATTAAATACATAAATATAAAGGATAAAAGTAGAGATAAAATTTAACAATTTTAATAAAGCCAAATCATTGTTGAGATGATTTTTTGAGGTTAATTGATCATTTTAGAGCTCTAATTTATATTAATGAATTGAAGGTGTATTTGCACTATACAAGTGAAATAATTCATTTTTTTTTTTTAGCATTTAAATTGTGTGATCAAAGAGAAACTTGAGAGCATATTTACAAGGATTTTGATTTTCATATTTTAAGAAAATGTGTAAGAAATGTGAAGGTAAGAAATTGAGATTCCTTAAGATTAGTGAAAAGGCATAAGACTTATTAGATTTTTCTAATTATCTTGTTCAAGTGAAAAATATACTAGGTAGGTGAAATTGTGAGCTCTTCATTGCTACTTTGACTCGATGTGGAAGTCACTTTTGATGACATTTGAAGTTTTGATGAGTTTGTATTGAGTGATGAATATGTAATTACAAAGCATTGTCAAATATGGCATAACTACTATCAATGTGGGGATAACAACTAACTTGGACTTACAATCCTTGTGAAGATAACGACAACCTCCAAATAACTTTTACCTATGGTCCTTGTGAATGGTAATTCCCATGTGAGAATGTTAGTTGAACTTCATTAACATGAAATAGATTATGTGAGTGGTAGTTGTATCCACTCTAATTCATACACCACTAAACTATGATGATAATAACTCCTAACATTCTCACCTTTATTACGTTATAGTTTAGATATTCTTGGAGAGAAATTTTTTAATTGTCTCAAATTCAATATGTACAAGTGATTTGATGAAGATATTTGCACGTTGTTTTTACGTAGGGAAATTTTTTGAGTTTTAGATCTTGGTTCTTGACTCTTGGCTCTACCTCTTAGCTTTGGCTCTTAGCTTTACCTCTTTGGCTCTGGCTCTTGAATTTGGCTCTACCTCTTGGCTTTGGCTTTGGATCTTGCTCTTAGATCTAGATTTTGACTTCTTTTTTGGACCATAGGAAATTTCCCCTTTTATACATCATTTGATCCAAATATGGATATGGATAAAGAATACTTAAGTAATAGTGGGATTAGCTTCACTTTGCTTATCCAAGGGTATGTACTATTTATTCTATCCATGGTTATACATTATTGTGTCTAGCACTTGTAATTAGGACACATATAATCAATCATAAATTATCAGTAGGATTGGTACTTACTAATTTTCATCTTCCTATGAATGGTAAAAAACATAATCATTCATCTTGAGTGAGGCATAGACCTTCACTTATCCACATATTTGTGAACATTCAATTTTTGGCTTTATTTGCTTCTTCAATTATGAGTGTCCTTATGATAACCTCCTCCTCCTACTAAATTACATGGATAACCAATCACTACAACCATTAGGTGTAATAGAACAGTCACCGCTTACAAGGTTCACTCTATTAATTGTACATCAAACCTTAATTATTATTAGGATCCTTTATCATCTAGTGCTTATCAAATTCAATCTATAAAAATTAATTATTAAGTGTAATGAACATTGGGAAGAATTAATATTTTATCCCTCCCTCAATGTGAACTTTGCACTTATACTATATTAGGAAGTGTCGAGTACCATCAATCATGCACTCTTAGTACATAATAGATTATTCAACATATGTGGCATTTAATTTTACCTTTGTGAATAGGGACCACAACTATTCACAAAGGATGTACCCAGTGTTGTAGGTGAGTTGGAGAGGAGAGGGCAATCCTCCAAGGAGGTCCCAGGTTCGAATCTCCACCCTACCAAAAAGCTAAATTGGGTACCCAAAATCCAATTGATAATGTTGGTGCGGGCAGGGCTGGGTGCAACCCTCGGGTGACTTTGACGGTGTAGAACCCCCTGTTCGTGGTCTCTTAGATCAAGGCGGCCCCACAAGGGGTTTTTCGCTTAAAAAAAAAAAAAAAAAAAAAACTATTCACAAAGGATGAATTCTTTAACCAACTCAAGAAATATATGCCTCCTCTAATGTCTTCATGTGGATTATTTGTATCATGTGCTACCATGCATCCTATGTCGACTATTGAATTGACTGGTCATCAACTTTTATCTTGAATAATTGGTCATCAAGTTTTGTCTTGAATGTTTGTTGTGGTGATTCAAATCACCTCCTAATTTTTCTTTTGAATTTTCACCTTGTTCATATAGCAAATCCTTTGCTTTTGATATGTGATGTATTTGTGCTTCCTTTAACTTATCACATGATGTGATTCTAATGAATGTAGTTGAATGTCAAGTGCCTTATGTGGGGACTCTTGGTCCTTGTTGGCCTCCATTTCTAGATCATTTATATTGAAATATATATACGAAGAGGAATTGCATTCAAAATATATATATTTGGCTTCAAGCTACTCTAATTGAGTTTGCTTATTTTTTTAGTTCTCCTGTTGGTTCTCTAGTGACTTGAGACAGTTAACTAGTAATGATTTGATAATGGTACTAATATTGTTTTGATCATCACCTACAAGAGTTGGCAAAACCTTACCTTATTGTTGGTAGTTGAGTATTCACTATACCATTGAGGGCATAGATAATGGACTCATACCTTTTCCTTTAAAAAATCATGATTATAAGCATCATGTTGAAGACATGTCTAATCATCATTGGATTGACTTAATTGAACAACAAATACATGCTCCTCTTCTCTAGAGTCATTTTTTCTTTACCTCCAAAATTATTATATCATGCAACATTATTATTTTATTTATACATTGCTTTCTAATTTGCTTCATTGATGGCTTTCTTTGCTATGAAATTGCTTGAGAGGATGACCCATTTGTGAAGGGAATATGCCAACATTCCTTCACTTTTTGGCCATTTTGCCACAAATTTTACACATCCTTTACATGCAAAGAGTGTTCCTTTGTTGTTGGAAGCAAGGTCTTGTGTCTCTCTTGAATTGTTGCTTCCATCTTGAATTTGAAATAAGAACTTGCTCTTCATATTGAGTTGGTTGAGAGAACTTTTAAATGTTGGTGTTTGTTCTGTAATACATGAACATATTGTATTGTGAAGGGAGATACATCAAAATAATGGGGACTAAAGTGTCATATGACATTATTTCTCCCAAGCCTTGTAATGATGCTCGTATCTCAACAACTCACCTCAAGAATAGCTTGAAATTTTCTCCATTCTTTATCTTCAAGCAATGGGCTTGGCTCCAAGGGAACAAGATTTGGTTCTTGTTATTTCTTTCAAATATTATTTGAAGTTTATCCTATGCCTATTTAGTTAATATCAAATAACAGTTGTATGGCTGGAATTCATCCACAACACCAAACATGATCAACTTGGGCTTTCTATGTGCTTTATCAAACTTTATTTATTCTTGATCTTCACCTTCTTTAGGATAAGTAGTGGACTCATTCACAACATCTCAAACTTCTTCAAACTCTAGTTTGGTCTTCAAAGTAGAATAGTTATCTCCTCACAATAGATAGGATTCGAGCAATAGGAACTTTGGTGCACCACTACCCATTTTAAACTTTCAAAAAAGTGAAAATTTTCAATTCCAATGGAATATTCTCAAAATTTGATTTTTGATGAGTATATATAAGCCTACACTCACATCTTTATTGATGCCTTGAATTGTAAGAAATCAATGTCATGTTAGGAAAAAATATAGATGGATTTTCTTTCTCGAATTGAAATCTTTGAGAATATTCTACTGCCCTTAAATATTATAAGCAACTTTCCTTTTCACCTGCAAACAAACAAAGGAAAAACCAATAATATATTGGCTTTAATTAGTCTTCCCACTCTCAATGTGGGAAATTAGAAATGTTTTATTCAAACTTCGACCAAAGATATTGAAGGTTGGATTTTACTAAGCAAAGTTGCTTGTTTCTAAATATCCACATATTAGTATCTGATGGTTCTTTTCTTTGGGCAATAGTTTTATCCTTTGACAAAAATATTTTTGTGCCATGCATTTTAAAGGTAATCAAGCACAATTTGAAACTCAAATCACTTTAAATAATGTTGTGACTGCTACTTGAGGATTTTTTTTGTTTAGATCAATAATATCTCCTCCTTCTAGTGCTTGTTTAGAGCCACAATTTTTTTAAGCCACTTTTCTTATGTAGAAATCACTTGGAGTTATCTGCTAGGAGTATGGCTTTATAATCTTTTGAGGTCTACACTTGTAGTGAGTTGGTTCCTAATCATGTTGGGGAGGCATGCACATGTGAAAAATATTTAATTTAGTAAGTCCAAGTCGTCTTCATTCAATGATGGGGATTTTGATGTTGGTGATTGATGCTTCTAAGATGACCACCTCCTATTATTTTAATACTTTCCTCTAATTTCACCAATTGTCTTCTCCTAGCCTATAATTGTGGTAAAATAAGTTGATTCTCTATGATATTTTGAAGGTGATTTCCTTTGACTTAATCTAATGCCTTTAGAGAACGTCTTAGTGGAGAAGATTATATATCTTGTGAACCAATGATAGAACCCAAAAAACAAGTTCATACCTCCAATTTCTTAGTGTATTTTCCAAGGATTCTTCTAGAGGGGCACAATGGAAATATTTTGAGCAATTAAACTCTAATGTTTTATCCAAAAATATCATTTTTTAATTCTTATCAATGCTTTTTATTTGTGTATGTTACTTCTCTAGTGATTGTAAATTGGTACATTTCTTGAATCATGATCTCCTTTGTGGGCGATAGTAATATTTTTGGGTACCCATTGTTTTTTTCCAAGATCGACTTCCAACACTGGTCCCAAACACCCAAGTGGCCTCTCAATCGACCCAAATGCTCATAATCAGAGAAGAAATGCACTTGATGAAGTGATAGGTTATCTAGGCTGGTGATTGAACAAGGATGTTTGGATTTGCAGAAGTAATAAAGCAAACTTGCATATGATTTTTTTTTATAATTGAATATAGAGGAGGAGCTCCAAAAGTTCATTAATATCTTCACAATCACTCTGTTGATTTTTCCTTTTATCAAAAGATAATTTCCATCTCATTCTTTTCCAAATACTTTTCTTGCTTGTAAGGAATAATTCAAAGAATGACAATCTTATGTTGCTTGTACAATATTTTAAAATGGATTACAACTTCAACAAATAATTTTGTAGGGGATTGATGATCTTATTTCCACCCTATTGGTCTTTAGCAAGATTTTTTATCTTAAGACAGTTGCTTGGAGGTTCTACTTCATTGGTCTTGGGTAAGGTTTTGTACCCTGAGATCTTTCCAACAAAATGCCTTTATAGCTTCTCTAGATTGAAGCAAAAGGAGGATCAGAAGGAGAAATGTCTCTTCCTTCTACTTGCTTTAATACCAATAATGACAAATGAAGCTTTGATGAGTTTATATTATGAATGATAAATATTTAAGTATAAAGTATTGCCAAATATGGTATAACTACTATCTATGTGAAAACAACAACTGACTTGGACTCACGTTCTTATAAAAATAACATTTATTGTCCTTGACTAACATAAACTCTTAGATCATGTAAGTAATAGTTATATCCACATTAATTCATATTCTACTAAACTATGATAATAATAACATAACTTTTTAATACCAAGTTCCATTATAAAACTTAGTGGAAGGTATAAATTTTGATGGTAAAACATTTTGTTCTTATGAGCCCTTTCTAATCCCAACTACTTGACAGTCTGGCCACCACATATTTTACCTAATATCTACAAAATGTTAATAAATTTTTTATTAAAAAACATTAAATTACTTATCCGTATAATAAGACGTATATAATAAGAATTTGTTGTCAAGGACGCCACCGACGTGACCCGAATTCAACTCCACTGCGGATATATATATATATATACGAAGTATTTACTCAATAAAAAATAAAAAATAAAAATTTGTTGTACATTTATTTCCTACCCGTTTATTAAGGAATCAAGTACACTTTTAGAGTGCTATAAGGTTTGATATTTCCTATCCCATCTAGGGAAATCGTATGTGATAGCAGGGCGTGCTGCTTGAAAGTGTTTTCTCCCTCCAAGTAGTATTCATTTAGAAGCAGTTAGTTATGTGGTTATGATTCGAAGGGGCCTGATAGTGAAATTAAATGGTTTAAGGCCCGAAACGAAAGCGAAAAAAAAGTGTCCGTTTCGACATCTGCTTAAAAATTTATATATATATTTTAAAATAACCTATAATTTAATTTATATATATATATATATATATATATATATATATATATTTATTTTGGTTATTTATAATTAGACACACCTACCTCCTCACACATTCATTCAAATTATATTTTTTATATATTTAAAAAAATAATTTTATATAAACATAATTTTAATTTTATATTAAAAATTAAGAAAATATATAATATAAGTTTTTATATATTTTTAGTTATTATGTATCTTAGTTTATAGTGAGATATAAGCACAAAACTTTATTTTATGAAAGGTTAATGATTTCAATCAATCGCCAATGTAATTTATAATAATTTTATTTAAATATAATTAATTAATATATATTTTAAAATAAAAAATTATAATACATTATATTGATAAATTATAAATGTCAATTTTAAATATATAGAAGTAAAAGTAAAAATATTAAATAGTTAAAAAAATATTTTTTCTTTATTTTTCTATTTTTTGGGATTATAGGACCAATTTAAATAAAGATCTAATCTATAAAAATATGAAGATGCAAATTTAAAAAGTAAATTATATTGGCTTAGAAACATAAAAATATAAATCAGAGTAGCATTGCAACTAGTTGCTCCAATTGTATTATTTGCTCGTAATAAAGTTTGGTTTGGGTTAAAAGTTAAACTGTGTTCAAAATTGTTGTTCTACCATATGAGTGTCAATATGTTAGTTATCATTATAACAATAATGGAAAGTTTGAATGTAAGTGTGTTCTTTTGAATCTCAAGTTAGCATTACAATTTACCTACAGTTATCTCTACCTTTACATCCATGAGACTAACAAATGACCACAACAGGATATTGTTGGTGCAAAAAACGACATCGAACAAGTGAGAGGCGCGCCTGGAGGTTCTCAACTAGCTTTGAACGGCCACCCGACCGAGGATGGGCAGAATCGGTCAATCTTGGGAATAATTTACCTATTTCGCAAAGGAGAAAGGGGGAAAAGGGAGCAAGAAAAAAAAAAAGGTCGTAATCGAAACTGACAAGGATGGGATGTGATCGCATCAAGATACACTCCTCCATCGTTTTCGATGCAAACAACAACAAATCACCTAACAGATCAACCCGTCCCGCCTATCACTTCTCCTTCGGCTCGACGTGCAGGAGCGAATTCTAGAACCAGTGGAAAGGTGCATGAAATCCAGACAATAAAATTAGAATGCTCCCACCCAACTGGCTTTAGCAGAAATAAACCCCGATGCCCAATGGCGAACGTGAATCCCAAAACCACTCTGTTGAACCCACGAAATCTAGATAACAAACTTAAGCGGACCAACCTAGACAACCATAGCATAAATAAACGTTCACGCAAAGGCAAAAAGAGAATGATAGATAAATTGGGAGACCAAACAGTGATCACTATTATTTACAAGCAACAAAGGATTACACATGAATTGTAAAGGCCATAGGGCCGCCCTTTGGAATGGCAAACATTCCACTATTTATAGAAGATTTTTTAATACATTTAAATTATGGCATTAATGGCATCAGGAGGGAAAATCAGATTTGGAGTGGTTGGAAGATCTCCTAACATTTTTTTTTAAAGGAGAGGCAATCATCCGGTAGGAATTAGGTGCTTCTGCATAAATTTGGGCCCTTGATCATCCCTGCCTAGTTTGTTCGAGCAATAAATTTTACCTACTTTGTCGCCTCGAGCACCTAAGAAGTTTGACTAATTCCCACAAGCTTCACGTACTTCCATTTGTTCCTTGTCAGCTGTGATCATTAATGGCCTAGCTTTGAAGTCGACTTTCTTTTGTTATCAACTTTTGGTCAGGGATGTGCTATCTTCTTGGTCTTCCGCTTATCATATTTCAGAGGTGAAAGATTAGGCTCGGACGTTCAACGTTACCTTCCCAAAGTTTCGTCAAACCTTAGGACGGGTAACTAGGACTTGCAACCTTTGAGCTATAATCCATTTCTTCTATCCGAGAATTTGAGATCCTATTCTCCTATCCAAGCGAGGATTTTGAGTCTCCTTTGAGAATACTTTAGCCCATTCTTCCGTATGATCCATTCTCAAATATTTGTTATGTCGCTCGTCCACCCGATTTTGGAAATCTGCTTACTCCATTAGTGCCTCAAAATTGACCAGCTCTTAAGACACCATCATTCTCAAAAAATAAGAGTGGATGAAGAATTTCACCCACACTTTTGGTGACTTATAGGGGTTTTTCAACTTGTGAAAAAGAAAGAACCCAAAAAAATCAAGAAATATAACACTTAAATGAAGACACGAGGGTAAGGGGAAACAAGGAATAGAAAGCCAAAGGGACACGAAAAATATGGTCAACATAGAGAGTATCATTGCAGACAAGAGCATCAGGAAGACAAGTAGTGGAAACAACAAGCAAATATTTGAGGAGTTTGTTGTAAGACACACACAAGGAGAAAGGGAAGCAAGAAAAAGTAGAACCAATGAAACCTTTGTTACCAATCAAGAGAGTTATAGGAAACAAAGGGGATAAGATGGTGGAGGGGAGGAAATTATGGGGAAACGTGGAGACACGAAGGGCAAAGCAATCCAAAGTCTTTCAAGTGAAACCAATAGAGCATAGACCCTTCTCCATGGGTATTCTTATGAATTGGATCTCCCTAAACGTAACCCACTGAGGACTAGAGATATTCCAAGAGCAGAAATATTATCAATGTTGCTTATCTCTTCTATCCCAAACCTTCTTCTTCACGTGATCCAGCAATGATCCTCTTTTACAAACTATTGTCAACCAAGAAGCCATTCTGCTTCAACCATGATTTGCAGTTTACACTTTGAGGTCTTCATTTGCATCTAATATCAGGGGCAATTTATAGCATACTCACCTTACCTTGTGCTTTTGTTTGTAAGTTTCAAGGCTTGTTGTAGCTCCCAAGGATGAGTTAAGAGGCCTTGGAAATTTTTGAATATATCCCTCAGGCTACAAGATCACGACAACAACAAATAAAGGAACAGAAGACTAGGGAGACAATACAGAGATGAAAAGGGAATGTCATTTTTTCAAGAAAAGTTTTGGGGAATCCTTTCCTAAAACAAAATACCTACAAGTTCTAAAGAGCATGATGACACCTTGCCAATGGCTATACATAGGGCACAACTTTATTTACTTACTGTAAAAATACGACGTACTAGGCATGCTTGATCTTGGGTTGTCTATGCCATTAATCCTCTGTATCTGCAATGGCCAGACCAAATTACACCAAATTTGAGCCTCTGTTGGTATGGACATTGTTTGCATGGGCTCAGAATTATGACAAATTTGCAATTCTTCTTGCTTCGCCTAAGATATTTTATGCTCAAGACCTTAAAATTTAATATGGCAATAACTTCTGCCATCTCATTCCACCTTTTGGGTGGTAACCTATCAGTGAATAGGTTTTCAAGACCAGCTTGCTGCATCAATCCTACAGATGACTTCTTTGGCGGTGCCCCAATTTTTTGATCCAGCATGAGCTCTGAGGAAGAGATACTCGTATAGGGTTGTGATGGTTGTTTCTTTCCTGCTAAAATTTGTTCAACTCTTATGGCTTCCTCATAAAGTTGAGAAATTGTTTCTCCTTAGATTGACAGAGGAGGATTGCCACATCAGGGTTGAAGGTTCAGATGTAGAACAGGTACGCTTGGGCTAAGGATGGGAGTAGTAAGCTTAGAATTTTCTTTCAACTACTATTGAACTAAATGTTAAACTCTGTCACACTTCCAAGAGGGTTCCTCTTGATAAATGTGAACTGAGTTAGTAGCTGGAAGATGTCCTCAAGTTTACCAAATGCATCCAAGAGATCCTTAGCCAAATTTACCCATGTAGAGATGCTTCCAGGCTGTAGGATTTTATACCAGAGCCATGCTCTACCCTAAAGAGAAGCGACTAGCAGCCTGATCATCACATCTTCGTCTATGATATTTTGAATGGTAGCTAGAGAAACCATATTTTCCAGGTGCACCTTCACACATCCATTGACGCCATCATAACTTGGTAAAAATTCCAGTGCAACTTCAGGGATGTCATACAAATGGGAAAGGCAAAGAGGATCTTGATCATTCCAACCAAGGCAACTTGGCTAGGTCATTGAAGCATCAGTATCTCAAAACCTGTAATTTGCACCACAAGATCAGAGTTTCTAGATGAGCATACTATCACCGCTTGTAAGATCAGGGATGCTTTATCAAAACCTTAGTTCCTTTAGGAAATGAGAAATATCATCACAAAAAGGCAACCGATCTCATGATGTGGAGATTCTGCACAGTCAAAGTTGCTAGGTGATTTGCAAAGATCTAGGTAAACCAAAGAATCACCAAACTATGGTTTCCTTAAACATGGAAACTCAATGAGTTCCCCAATAGAGTCACCAAAAACTGTTGGTATGAAAACGACATCAAACGAGCAGGAGGCCCAGAGGTTACCAACCAACATTAAATGACCACCTGGCCCAGGATGGGTAGAATCGATCGATCCTTGGAGAAGGCCGACTCCTGAGGTTCTAGCTACCTACACTGCAAAGGGGAAAAGGAGGAAAAGAGAGCGAGAAAGAAAAAATAAGGTCATAGTCAGAACTGATAAGGATGGGATGTGATTGCATCAAGACACATTCCTCCACCATTGCTAGTGCAAACAACAACAAATCACCTAACAAATCAACCTACCCTACCTATCACTTCTCCTTCGGCTCGATGTGCATGGGTAAATTCCAAAATGAGCGAGAAGGTGCATGAAATACATGCATCAAAATTCGAGCGCTCCCACCCAATTGGCTTTATAAGAAATAAACCTCGATGCCCAATGGCGAATGTGAATTCTAGAACCACCAAGTTGAACCCAGAAAATATAGATAGCAAAATTAAGCGGACCAACTTAGACAACCATATCAAAAATAAACATTCACGCAAAGGTAAAAAGAGAATTACAGATAGATTGGAAGACCAAACAGTGATCACTATTATTTACAAGAAACAAAGGATTACATATGAATTGTAAAGGCCATAGAGCCACTCTTTGGAATGACAAACATTGCACTATTTATAGAATATTTTTCAATACATTCGAATTATGGCATTGATGGTATTAGGTGGGAGAATCAGACTTGGAGCGGTTGAAAGATCTAACAATTTTTCTTGAAAGGAGAGGCAATTGTTTGAAAGGAATTAGGTGCTTCTGCATAAATCTAGGCCCTTGATCATCCCTGTCGGGTTTTTTTTAGCAATAAATTTTACCTACTTTTTCCCCTTGAGTACCTAAGAAGTCTGACTGATTACCATAGGCTCTGCGTATTTCCACTTGCTCCTTGTCAATTGTGATTATTAATGACCTAACTTTGAAGTTACCTTTATTTTGTTATCAATTTTTGATCAGGGGTGTGCTATCTTCTCGGTCTTTCGCTTATCATATTTCAGAGGCAGAAGATTAGGCTCAAACATTCAGTGTTACCTTCCCAAAGTTTCGTCCAACCTTAGGATGGGTAATTGGGACTTGCAACCTTTGAGCTATAATCCATTTCTTCTATCCAGGAATTTGAGATCTTATTCTCCCGTTCACTGGTCAGGGCAGGGATTTTGAGTCTCCCTTTGAGTATACTCTGGCCCATTCTTTCGTTCAATCCATTCTTGAATATTTTCTCTGTCGCTTGTCCATCCAATTTCGAAAATCTACTTACTCCATTAGTGCCTGAAAATTGGCCAGCTCTTAAGACATCATCATTCTCAAAAAAGAAGAGTGGGTGAAGAATTTCACCCACAGATATATGTACCACTCTTTCATGAAAAAATTCAACTCAAACATAAATAAATACTCAAGGAAGGACAACCATATCACCAACCTATGCAAAAATATCTACACCAACATAAACATATTTGTGTCTAGCAAAATGATGCCATTTTTCTAATATCAAGCATATAAGTATTATTCATGTTTAACATAAAGCAATAGAATTTGTTAAACTTCTTTTTTATTTATTAAAGAATGTTTGGATGCCAAGAAGGAAGATGTAAGTACCATTAAAATAAAAGTTTGAGTAAAAAAAGTTTAAATCAGGATATTTGCATTTCTTTTGTTTTAAGAATACCATAGGGATGTCCTGGCATAAATATTCTATAGATATGGTATTGTAAAAGTAAAAATAAAAAATAAAAAGCAAGTGGATTATTATCCAGGCTATCCAGGTTCAAATAAGGGGAGGTAGGCCCTTGTTGTGCCCTTGGGGAGTATGGTCCCTAGTTGTGCCACCCATTGTACTTCGTCTCACTTCAATAATAAAAAAAAAAACTTATTTACAAGAAATGCAACTACTACCAATAAAAAATACTTTATGTTGTAAATAAATAACTAATTAGTATAGTTAGAATAAAACTACGAAAAAATCTGTAAATGTTTGAAAATCTAAAGTAACTTCTCAGGTTCCTAAGGATATTGGAATGGTCCTTTCATCCAAAATTTATGCAAAAAATATATTTTTTATTAAAAAAATCAATGCAAGTAATGAGATAATAGCCCTATACAATTTGTTGAAATAACGAGGACCTTTTTCAATTCCATATAAGCAATTTTAAAAACAAGTCAACAAAAAATATATTTAATAATATTGAAAACCATCTACAAATAATAATATTAGTATTTGTCCCACAAGGACACCTTAATGGTATGTCCTTTGTTGATGGACTATTATCCAGGCTACCCAAGTTCAAGTCACAAGGACGAAGGTCTCGCTGTGCCTTGGGAGTGTGGCTTTCAATTGTTGCACCCATTGTACTTCACGTGAATTTAACCAAAATAATAATAATAATACTAGTATTTGAAGAACTTAAATATAAAGAAATTAGATTTTATATTTGTATATCATATATATATATATATATATATATATGAAAAGGAATGTTAATAGTAACGATTTTATGAAAAAAAAATCTTAATAATAACCATTACATGGAAATGCATTATCCTAGATGAATAATACTGTTTAATGGAACTGTTGTTATCTTTGAATGCACCCATTGGGGATGGGTGTGTGTGCCCCTCACGTAGAGCCAAACAACAGGGAGCACCATGGGTCAAAATGGAAGAACTACATGTGGGGTGACCTCTAGGGTTTTTAATTGAGGTTGGATCTTTTTTGAATTTTAACTCCTTGATGTGCAGTGACCTCCACGAGTTGAGGTCAGGGGGTGGTACCAAAGAATGAATTGCAATGAAGGAAAAAATAAATAATTTGAATATTTACCAAAATAAAATTCTAAGATACAGAGGTGATGCACCAAATAATTAAAAAAGTCTCCCAATTTTCAACTGCAACAAGTGGCAATTGAACACGAAAAATGTTACCTATGGCTAGTGAACACAACCAAGCAAAACACACTAAAAGGAATCAAGAGAATTCATAAGGACAAAATAGCAAAATTAGTCACAACTTCTAGTAACATGCTGAAATGATTACAAGGAAATGAGGCTCGAAGGCCTCAATTCTCCCTAGGCATGAGAAAAGGCTTGAGCTTCCCTTGTTATAGCAGGAAAGAAGAGTGAGAATAAGAGCCTACAATGCCAATTATAGGCATGTACAAACAACTTCCAATACTTTTACAGTAAAATTTAGGCCTATTCATAAATCGAGAGGACAGTGCCTTCCCTTCGAAGTTCTATGTAGAAGGCCCATGGATATATTCTATCTATGCAACCAAGAAATTCTTTGGCAACTTGCATGATAGTAGCTTCGAGGTCTTTGGATCCAAGGCCATAAATGCTGAGAGCTTCTAGATATTTAGATGATATGTTTCGCTAACTAGGCTATCTATTGCTATGTAGGGGTGGTTGCACCATAACTCTTTTGTTTTACTTCTTTTGGGATGCATCACTCTATTGACACGATGGATATGGACTCCCTAACTATTGTAGGTGGATAAGGTAGGCTCATGCATATGGTAATAAGTTATCGTGGTTGACATGTGATTGGCTCTAACAGGATTAGCAACAAAAGTCTAATTTTATGGCCACTAGTAGATGTCTTCCTTAGTGCTTCTTTGTCTGCTCCTCTTCTTGTGCACACGACTACCATGTTGGAAATTTTGAGTATAGTGTTGTCATTGATGTCAAAGTTGATTGTCATTGATGTCAAAGGTGAAAAGATTGAGTTTTGTCTTCAAGGTTGAAACAATAAATGCAAAGGAATTTTCCATGGTTGTAAAAGCAAGCAAAGAGAATTTTTAATAAAATATTATATTATTTAAATTATAATATTTAAATATTATTAAAGGAGATTTGGAAATAACAAGGGCTTCATTTGGTAAATAAAAATGAAAGAGAGATTTTAATTAACAAGGCAAAAGGTTTACTTCTCATTGATGAAAAGATCCAAGACAGAAGGTTTACTTCTCATTAGTGAAAAAGACCCGAGGCAAAAGGTTTAATATATATTTTTTAAATATTATAAAACCTAAGGTTAAAATTGCAAGGCACCAAAAAGAAATCAAATTATTTTTATATAGATTTCAAATGTGGGTCGACATCTAAAACGTGCATGAAAAGCATATTTATACCCTAATATTTTTGAAAATAAAGGTGTGTTTTAATTATACGATCATTCGAGCAATTGTGCAAGTGTGACAATGAATAAGGACAAGAGGATAGCACTGATTTCGAAGTGCTATCTTTTATTTTTATTTTTACAAGAAGAGGGATGGATATAGCATGAACATATTTTGCATTACAATTCACAATATATTCTAGAAATGAACTATAACAAACCATGCACTTAAATATTATACATAAAATAAAAAAGAACAAAAGAAGAATTTGATGGGCAACTATAAGCACCACATATAATCACTATCCATAGATAATATTGCACAACACTCTGGTAATAAAATAAGCATGAGGGGAGAATTTATAGGAATACCAAAACCCTAATTACATCATAAAGTTTATTTTAAGTTAATATAACAATAAGAATTTAGTTAATCATAAGTCATAATAGGGTTTAACTATAACAAGGTTAACATGGCCCCATAGGGCTTATATAATAAAATATTACAAATAATTAATATGTTATACAATGAAATTCCATTTAGACCTATCCAATACATCACATAATGTTAGCTCTTGGTCATGAATTAGATTATAATTTCAACACCCCCCATAATCAAAACTAAGGGAACAAGAAGAGGAGATATTAGTATCAATAATATCACCCCCTTACAATGGATCTTCTTGTGGGCCTCCACATCTTGAGGTAGATTCATTTGGATCATCCCCATCATCTAAATCTACTACTATAAAGATGTTTCGTACACAAAAGTATTCTTAGGCTAGACTATGGTCACCATTATCATTTTTAGACACTCTTATACACAACCATAAAACACTTCTACTAAGATGTTAAATGAAGAAGAAGATTTAAAATAACCACCTATTTTAAATATAATCTCTTTCAATATTTTATTATCGCATAAAATATGTCTTGAAGGTACAACTTTCTCATTCAAGATATGCATTACCCAATTTTAAGACTTCCTCTTGCCTATGGGCCACCTGGTTTCAATCATCAAAGGAGGCTTTACAAAAACCTACTTAATTTTTTTTTTTTGAAAGTACCTAGACAAAGAATAGACGAAGGAAGAGATCATGAAATATTAGATCTTCATGAATAAGTTGAATCAATTGCCCAAAGGAGAAATAGGGATTGACTAAAGCACGTCTTGAATCCTTTTTCTACATGCCTATAAAAGACTCAAAATCTACTACAATTGTCATAGATCCATCTATATCTCCCAAAATATTAGGCCAAAGATTTTTAGTACATTAAAAACGTAAATTTACCCCTTCAAATTAGGGCAATAGGGCTTGAAAACTATTCCATACAATATGGCCTTAAATAATAAAACAATTCCATAGATTGATGTCACAATTGCATAGAGCTTGAAAAATCATGCTATTTTGAAAAAATGGCCTCAAAATACTTTTGTATGTAGAATATACGACCTTTAGAATATTTGCCCCAATGGACCCCAAAAAATAATAATCAATTCTCCAAATCTAAGAGAAAAGGGAACCAATCACCTATTGCCACTTGGTGATCCATGATTTGCTAAAGTTATGAACTAATTGTCTTATGCCTTAGCAGTTTGAACCACTTTGATTGTGATACACAATTGTTCTTAATTGGATATATATATTTAAATACATATAAAAAAATCATGTGGCACTAATAGAGTCCACGTTGACCAAGGAGACAACTAAAATTATACCTTGTGAGAAAAAGGTGTCATATGCTCTCAATGAGGCTTCAATTGGAATCTCCTTCATGCTAAGACATGTTCTCTAACCAACATTCCATAGTGTATGATGTATGAAGAGGGGTAAGTCATTATTTTTGGACTACCCATATTCTCACCATTGCCTTACAAAGGGAGGAGGTGCAAGGTTTGAAAATGTGATTTTCCCTCCCAAAAATGGCTCCAATGACCAATCTCCCTATAAGGCTTTAGGCAAAAGTGAGTTAGCACCTCCCATGGAAACACATGAGCTCAACTCCAACAAGCAAAATGTAAGGACATGAATTAAACTTGTGTCATGTTGCCCCCAATGTAGAGCATGAATTATCATTTATGGCTTTAGGTCAAAGTGAAGTGATCAAAATAATTGTATGGGTTTATTTTTGTAAATTTTTATTTTATATTATATATATTATGGTAAATGAAGGGGTTTTGAAAAGGCACCAAAACGTTTATATTTTTATAGGATAAAATCATTTCCAACACCTACATATTACAAAATTAGGACTAAAAAGGAGCATGTTGCATACTTAGATACAACAATTTTTATTTAACTCTATCCCATTGGGGATTCAGTATTTATTAAATTCAATCCATCTAGTTTCTTTAGAAACTTCAATAGATTTAATCAATTCTCTATTGGCTTCATATCAGATCAGTAATTTTGCCTTGCTTTATTTCCAGTTTCTTGAGATCTTCGAAAGCGTTTTCCTAGTCTTCATTCAAACTGCAATCTTCTTTATTCAACTCCTAAATCTCAATTTAGTTTCCTTGAAAACTAGCCCAATGCTAAAAGATATTTTACAATGATCAATTCCCCTAAGGCTTTGAAAATTCAAAATTAGCAACATTAGAAGAATTTTTCGCTTTCAAAGTTATAATCATCAAATCCTGTGAGAAAACATCATTCTATACCTTGGATCCATCCATATGAACTCTCATGTTTGCCATAACATCAATCGTAACATTACCTTCCCTATAAATGTATTGGACCACAAATGACTCCATGCTTGATAGTATTATTCATTGCATCTTGATTAATACTTTCAATAATCCAACTAGTGGTTTGCTTGGCATTCAAACTATTAATGATGTTCATAGAATCACCTTCCACTATAAGCTTCTCAACATTCATTTTTTTTGCAAGCCTTAATCTTATAATCATGGCTCTCACCTATGCTACATGGTTTGATGCTTAGTCAAATTTCAAGGTATAACAAGAGATCATTACCCTTGAGCTAGATCTTAGAACCCCTCTCCCTCTAGCCTTCCCTGGACTACCTTTAAAGGCTCCATCCACAGCAGCAAAAACTGGTTAATAATTGGAAAATTGTGATTGCGAGGCAATTCAATGATTTGTTGAGTCAAATTGCATCGAATCGTTGAGTCGATGATTTTTGAAAAATCGACGATTTCAAAATTTTCAAAAAATCACAAAAAAATTGGTCATAGTCGCACAGGTAGAGGTTGCGGTCAATTAAGTGAATAATTTTAGTTTTTCACTCATTTTTTCAATGTAAGCTCTTCTAAACATGAAAAATATAATGCCTACCTACTACCACACCGACCCAAACATGCTAGGACATCCTAAGAACAAGTAGATTACAGTTTGAAGGAATTTGGTAGCTAGCAACAACCACCAAGGACAATGCTATACATTATTAATTGATGAAATTCTCCATAAAAATATGTTGAAATATCAATCCAACCTTATTGCTTAATATGCTTGTATATAGGAGTAATATTTAAAACCACAAATGATATACTTGTATGTTTATTTATTAAAAAACCTAGTTTAGATAGTGAAGTGATTAATAGTATTGTCATTGAGGTTTGAGGGTGCAGCCCCTTAACCCCAAAAGGGATGCTTCCCCTTGACTTCGTAAGGGGATCCCACCCCCTTGACCCCTGATATAGGTGGTGACAGATGTTAGCAACCAAGGTACAATAAGAGGTATGGCCACAACAACAAAGAGAGATTAGAAATTTTGTTAGGGAAACGGGTGAAGGCATTCAAAGATCTTGAGACATTGTATTTGTCATGAATCATGACACACAACACATTTTCTAATTTGCACCTTTTTTATATTATAAGTAATACAAGAGTATTTGAATTTTGAAAGCATTAAAATTTCTTTATCTAAGATGTGTTTTACCACTTTCATGTGTAGTTTAAGTCTTTAATTTTGTATAACTTACCACTTTTATGTGTAGTTTAAGCTTATAGTCTTTACATCATTAATATCTGATTTGCATAATTTTAATTCATTGTGATATGCATGAAAAAATATTTTTCAATGAAAACTGTGTGTTCTTCAGTTTTTTTTTTGTCGATTCTTTGTTGATTTTTTTATCGATTCTCAAAATTTTTGAGTCAATCATTTATCGATTCCATGTTGATTTTGATTTTCTCACCTATGGCTCCATCAAAATTTATTTTTACCCACTTTGGAGGGGATTCCATCTCACCTTTCTCCTTGGTTAGCTAATATGATTCCCTATATCTCTCAACAGTCCCTAGTCTCTGTTATTGTTTCTTCCTCCAACTCATTTTCATAGAGTTGGTTGTCCATATTAATAACTACATTTCTAGTAATGGTGGCTTTGATACTCCTAATAATGACCTATACACTATTAGCCTTGTTTTGGAACACTCATTTATTCCTCTCCCTCCATATATACCCAATAAAATGGGTAAAAAAAAGATCCAAATTTTCTTCAATCAAGGGCTATGATAAGGGTTAACCCAACTTTTCCATAAGGCCTCCAAAGACTTTGCTATCATCCACTAAGTTTTAAGCAATTGAAGAAGCGCATACCAAACTTCAAAAATAAAGAGAGCAATGGACAAAAATACGATCAACTGTCTCCTCATCCCCACAACATAAATAACACCTATTAGGAATGATCATCCCTCTTATTCTAATATTTTCCATCGTCAATATCCAATTTTGCAATGCCACCAAAGAAAGAAAGACACCTTTGATAGGAGATCTTTAGTCCAAACTCTATGTGAGGGAAAATTTGATTCTCCTTATCCTTTTCAAAGGCAAAAGCTAAGTTAACAGTAAATATTTATTTAGGATTAGAACCCCAAAAGAACCTTCCTCTCCTATGTTGAGTTGTGGAGAGTAATGATGTAAGCAAATATTGAGAGAGTTAAGCCTACTTTACAAAATTGCATCAACTCCTTCCAACTGTAGCATGTGCCACAATCTACAATTACCTTCCTCCTTGATGTACTCCTAAACCATATTTCCAGATTTTTTACTTTAAAGGTCGAATGATGCACTTCCAATAATCATTAAAAATTAAAGGCCTCTCTATGATCCATGCATCCTCCTAAAAGAGTATCTTATCACCTCTTCTTACTTGTCATATTAAACCTTTCCATAAGATATTTCTTGTTTTGATCAACTCATTCCACAAAGATGATCTTAAAGGTGGATTTAAGCTATAACCAAAGAGGATTATGTTCTCAAGATATTTTGTAGAGAGGATCTAAGCCCAACATTGATCATGTTTAATCATTTATTGACACCCTACTTTAGCCATTAAAGCCTTGTTCATTTGCTTCACTTTGTGATGCCCATACTGCCTTCTCGCTTAGGCTTGTAAACTTTCTCCCATGCAACCAAACAACTCCTTTATTTATCTTCTGCATCAGTCCGAAGAAAGTTCCTCTCCATTCGCCTCCAATTTCTCACCCATAAATACTAGGATTTTAAATAAAAATATCATAAAAATGGGTATTTTTTGGAGGGTTGCCCTCAATATTTGTAATTTCCTTGCTTAAGGGAAGATATTTTCCATCCTCGTAATATTTCTATTGAATCTCTCAAGCACTAAATTCTAGTATTCTCCTTTCATTCTACCTATAAAAAGGGGTATTTCCAAATATACAATGGGGAAGTTGTCCACTCTTCAACTAAAAATTCTTGCAATTTTGTTCTGTCTAAGTTGGGAAGTGTTAACAAAGAACAACCTACTTTTCTAGAAATATTTTTAACCCTATTTTATATTAAATATAACTATTTATGTTTTGACCCTTTGATAAAGCTCATGATAAATGAGGTCATACAAGTTTTTTCTTACTAAAATAAAAAGGAACCATAAAAATAAAAGATGTATGAACTTAATGACAAGTTAAATAAATATTTTTTAATTTTGTACTTCAAAAATTATAATATTTCTAATATACCACTTTAAAATTAGTTATGTGCAAAATCAATTTGATCATATTCAATTGCTCTATATTGAAGAATTAAATTTGTTTTTTAATAAAACATATACATATTTTATATTTTATAATACACATTAAAAAAACACATATTTGTTTGATATCCACCAAGATAGGCTTAATATTAGGATTGAAAATCCCATACCTATCTAAATATATAAATTCAAACATGTAAATGTTAGAAAATGAGTTTTACAAATTTTCATCTTCCTTATTGAAATAAGTGGGTACCATAAAAATAGAAAGTGTATTGATTTAGTTACCACTTAAATAAATCATCTTTACCTTTATACCTAAAAATCATAATATTTTTCATCTAAAGCTATTTTGCTTCTAGTCTAAATGGCTCCATGACCATGATTTTTTCTAAACGATTATGTTATGGTGGGATGAATCAAAATTTGAAGGATCATGTATGTATAGGTTTGTTCAAAATATGAAATATTTAAAGGAGCAAATGAATATTTGGAATATCACATATTTTGGTAACATTTTTAAAGAAAAGAAAGAAATTGAATCTAAGCTCAAAAATTTATAAGAGAGTAGAAATTAACGAAATCGATATTCTTATGTGAAAGAAAAATAATTACTTTCTGATTATCACAATGCATTATAAAAATAGTCATATTGGTTCCAAAAATATAGAGAGAAATAGCTGAAAGAAGAAGATATAAATATGAAAAAACTATGTTATAGCAAAAACAAATTGTTCTTTTCATCACATCAAAACTCTAGACACTACACCAAAAAGGGTCTTTAAGGGTAGTTTTTAACTACCCTTAAAGATATTTAAGGGTGGTTATCCACCTGAAATCTATGAGAGTGTCGTAAAAATTCTATATCATATGATGATGGTTAAAAACCACCTCAAAAAATTGCCCTCATATGAAGTTTTTTGACCCAACACTTTTTCCCGAGAGCACTAAAATCGATTAAAAAATGTATTCATAATTCCATAAAAAATTTAGTGTAAATTCTACTCAATAATGAGTACTCAAAAATTTTATTTCACGGAAAAATACCTACTACAAAAAAAGTTATAAGGTCTACAATGCGTTCTAAAATCTGGGTAGAAAACACTAAAAACCATTTTTCAGAGGTGAAAACTAAGTGCTTAAAATATGTAAAATGGGGCATGTGATATATGGATGAAAATTTATTAGTAATATCTTTCTAATGGTGTATCACGTTAAACAACCGAAGCAACAAAGAAATAAATATTAAGCTCCAAAGTATATTGTTCAAGATTTTTTGTAAAATCTGGACTGCACCATACAAGAAAACACATCAAGCTGGAAAAAAAGGATTTTTCACCTTCAATTCATGTTTTCACACACTCCAAAACTGTACAATGCAATAGTAATTATATTAACCTATCTTGGAACTCAAACCTAAAGAATCTAAGGCAGTTACAAACAAGGTGACAATTCAAGACTATTACAACTGCAATATTCCTACACCTACACTTGTACAAAACTGTTACAAAGTGGTTACATATTATTTTGTATCTTCTAATACAAAAATGCACACATGTCAGTATCATTTTATTACATTCTCCCCCTTGATGCTGAAAGGGATCACAAGACTATTTCTTAGTTTAAGAAATTGAGCTTTAGCAACACCTTTAGTGAAAACATCATCCAACTGATCATAGGTGCTGTAATACCTCAACTCAAATAATCTATTTTACACCATATCATGAATGAAATAGTACTTCATGTCAAAATTCTTAGAACTTCTATGGTGGATAGGGTTCTTTGCCAACTGTATGAAATTGTCACAAAAAATTATAGTAGGACCACTTGGTTTCTCACCTATCTCCTCTAAAACTTTCCTAAGCCATAAGGCCTGAGCACTGGCTGAAGTGACAATAATGTATTCAGCCTCTATTGAAGAGAGTGTTATTGATCCTTGCTTCTTTGAGCTCCACTTGATCAGCCCAGATCCAAGAGAAAAACAATTGTCGGATGTAGACTTTCGATCATCCAAGTTGTTGCCCCGATCTGAGTCACTGAAACCAACTAGCTCCATCTCTTCAGTACGATAGTAATGTATACCAAAGTCAAAAGTACATTCAACATACCTCAAAATTTGCTTTGCAATCTTCAAATAAAAGAGATATGGCTCACTCATATACCTAAAAACAAGTGAGACAACATATGAGATATCTGGTCTGGTATTTGTGAGAAACATTAAGCTCCCAACAATGCTCCTATAATTTTTCACATTCACCTTTTCAACCCAATCATATTTGCATAGCAATTCACCATGAGCAATGAGATTATGGAATGGTTTGCAACTATCCATGCCATACTTTTTTAGCATATCCTTGGCATATTTTATCCTTACTTTGATGCACCTCCATGCCAAGAAAATAGTGCATCAATCCTAAATCCTTTATTTCAAACTCACTCATCATGGTAGCCTTAAATTCATCTTTCAACTTGAAACTACTACCCATATAAATCAAAATATCAACATACAAACAAACAAGCAAAATATCATTACCTTATTTCTTGAAGTATAGGGTAGGTTCACTTTTGCTCCTCTTAAACCCACTCTACTAAAAGTATCCATCAATCCTAGAGTACCATGCTCTAGGTACTTGTTTAAGGCCATACAATGCCTTATTCAACCTGTAGACATATTCTTCTTTACCTTTCACCTCAGGACCTTGAGGTTGATGTACATACACTTCCTCATCTAAGTATCCATTCAAGAAGGCACTTTTTACATCTAAGTGATATACAATTCATTGCTTTTGGGTAGCCAAAGCAAGTACCATCCTTACTGTTTCTTGTCTGGCTACAGAAGGAAAAGTTTCTTCATAGTCAATTCCATACCTTTGTGTGAATAATTTAGCTATAAGTCTAGCCTTGTGTCTTTCAATGTTGTCATCATTGTTATACTTAGTCTTATAGACCCACTTAGAACCCACACGTTTCTTTCCCTTGGGCAGTTCTACAATCTCTCAAGTGTCATTCTTCTCAATGGAATTGATCTCCTCTTGTATTGCTTACATCCAAACACCATTAGTACAAGCTTTTTCATAAAAATAAGGTTCAAAATCAGTCTCAGTCATCAAAGTGTAATTAACATCTCCTTTTGGCTTACCTTCATCTTCATCACCATACATGTGCATATTCTCAAGCCTTTGAACAACTTGGTTAATTTCTTGAGATTGGCTTCTAGTAAGTCTTCTATGGAAATTATTGTCCAAAACCTGAGTAGGAGAATGAATTTGAAGTAACTTTTTCCCCCTTTTTATCTTCATAACATCTGAAAAGATGTTTGGAGAATCATCACTTGAAGAGGGACTAGAACTGCTTTGTTTAGGATTGTTTGTAGAGCTGGTAGGTGGACTTGGTGGGACTATTTTTTTACTGGGCTGCACATTAGAAGAACTAGGCTACACATTAAAAGAACTTCCACTACTTCTGCCATCATCAACATAAAATTTTTGATGGCCATATACTCCCCCTTAATAAAAAATTACATCTCTAAACACCACCACTTTGTGAGTTTTTGGATTATAAATCCTATAGGCCTTAGTATTTTCATAGTAGCCAATAAATATATATGCTTCAATATTAGGATCAAGCTTCTTCCTAAGTTCATAATCCAAACAACCAAAAACTTTAAAGTGGTTAACATTGGGCTTCTTTTCATATCATACCTCATGAGGAGTCATCTTCTCCAATGAGCTAGTGGGACTCCTATTCAGTATGTAAACTATTGTATGGATTGCATCAACCCAATACATATTGGTAAGTTTCTTAGTTTGCAACGTACTTTTTTCCATCTCAATAACTGTTCTATTTTTTCTTTCTACCACTCTATTCTATTGTGGAGTATAGGAAGTTGTGAATTACCTTTTAATGCCAACATTCTTGCAAAATTGTTTAAACTCAGTAGAATGGAATTCACCACCATTTTTTTGTCCTTAAACATTTAATGTTGCCGCCACTCTGATTATCAAAAAAATATTTTAATTACTTAAAATAATCAAATGCTTCATCCTTATGCTTCAAAAAATACACCCAAAAAATTCTAGAAGAATCATCAATAAATGTAAGAAAGTAAGAGTTGTTACCCAGATTTTGGTTTGCATAGGCCCACAAATATTAGAATGGACCAATTGGAGTGGGTATGAGGCCCTCCTTGCTTTCCCTTTAGGAAAATTTTGTCTTACATGCTTACCCATTGTGCACCCCTCACAAACATTTTTATGTTCTTGTAGTTTTGGTAACCCATAAACCATCTCTTGGGAAGTTAATAACTTCAAACTAGTGAAGTTCAAGTGGCCATATCTAAGATGCCACAACCAACTCTTATCTTCTACAAAAAAATTAGCAAGGTTGCTCCATTGACCTCCAAAATTTAAATAAAACAACCTATTGCTGGTCACAGGGACTATTGTAACAATCGTATTGCTATTGTTCTTATCATATATGGTGCATTTTGTATCATCAAAGACTAGCCTGTAGTTCTTTTTACATAGTTGCCCTACACTTAAAACATTATTTTCAAATTTGGTGTGTAATAGATATCATGAACATGTTTCTTACCTTATTTTGTGTTCACTTCCATTACATATTTGGTAGTCACCTCCAAAGCCTTATCATCTCCAAGTTTGATCTAGGACTTGAAGGACTCATCCACGAAAGTAAGAAGCTCCCCATTTCATTTCATATGATTGGAGCAACCATAATCAAGTATCCAAGTCTCTTGAAGATTCTTATCAGCATTATTACATGATAAGAACAGATTTTGAACAATAGACTCTTCTTCATCATAGTGGGTTGTCCTATTTTCTTTTCCAGCCTTCTATCTACATTCTATCTCATAATACCCATACTTGTTACAATGGTAACATTGCACATTCCTATTATCATTTCTGCCTCTACCTCTACCTGCTCCTCCTCCTCTTCTACCACCTCTTCCCCTTGAATAATTTTTATTTTAACCTCTTCCTTGGCCATTTCCATATCCACTAGAGCTTGCTTCATAACCCTTTGAAATTGTAGCTTTAGAAGCAAATGCCTTCTCATCAATTGCAGTAATAGTTTACCATAGCCTCTCCTCATGAGAAATAAGAGATCCTATCAAATTATCAAACTCAATATTAGATAAATATTTACTCTTCTCAATAATAATGGCTACATGATTCTACTTTGGGTAAGTGTTCTCAACACTTTCTTAATAAAAACCACTTTATCCAATGCTTCTCCAAGAGTTGCCATTTTATTGACAGCAACCTTTACCCTTACACAATAATCACCAACACTCTAAACCTCTTGCAATCTCAAATTTTCAACCTCTCTTCTAAGAGTTTACAGCTTCACTTGCTTGACTTGGTCACTCCCTTGGTAACCATCTTGTAAGGCCTTCCATGCATCAACAGTTGTTTTACAACCTACTATTCTTGGAAAATTACTTTTCTCCAATGCATATTGGAGATGGTAAAGAGCCAAGCAATTCTTCTTCTGAGATTCCTTCTTTGTTGTTCTATCTGCTGCTGCAAGTGTGCTCCAATCTGCTGGTTCTATGTACCCATATTCTACAATATCGCATAGATATTTTTCAATCATCAAGGTATTCATCTTAATACTCCAGTATTCATAATTAGCTCCATCAAACTCAAGGATTGACAACGAGTTAGTCCTGTTGGTAATTACACCCAAAAAACATATTAAAAATCTTAAAAACAACTTGATAAACTATTAGCAAGACCACAGGTGACTCTAACCCTCCAACCGAACCTCGCTCTAAAAAATTAGATTTTTCACCTTCAATTCATGTTTTCACACACTTCAAACTTGTACAATGCAAAAGTAATGATATTAATCTATCTTAGAACTCAAATCTAAAGAATCTATGGCAATTATAAACAAGGTAACAGTTCAAGATTGTTACAACTACAATATTTCTACACCTACACTTGTACAAAACTGTTACAAAGTGGTTACATATTCTCTTGTACCTTCTAATCCAAAAATGCACACATGTCAGCATCATTTTCCAACATCATAGGGTATTTTATAAGAGTGCAATTTTAATCTGCCCTCTTAGGTTTACTTTTAAATATATATATATATATATATATATATATATATATATATATATATATATATATATATATAAACCCTAAGAGGGCAATTTAAAATCGCCCTCTTATTATTAATATTTAAAAATATATATATAAAATAATATTTGGAAGAAAACCTATTTCTGACTTCCTATCAAATGATTTCTATCGAGATGAAGTTCTTGTAAATTGTGGTAAGCACTAAGGTAGGCAGGAATTGAACCTTCCAGTTGATTGAAGAATAACAAAAGCTTAGTTAAGCGAGGAAGGCTTCCTAATTGATAGGGGATGTGACCATCAAGGTTGTTTATTGAAAGATTAAGAAGCTTAAGAAAAGAGAGATTGCCAAGAAAAGGAGAGATGGTACCTTCCAAAGCCATGGTAGAGAAATTAAGAAAATTGATTCTCTGTCTACAATGAGAACATTAGATACCTACCCACTTGTAGAAGGAGATATTTTGAATCCAGATGTCTAAGGAATGAAGAGGATTGGCAGTGATTGCAGACTTGAAAGCCAAGAGATCCTCTTCTTTCATTACATTGCTCGTGTGGGGATGGGAATTCAAAACATGGAATGGATAACCGTAGGAAAGACAATGAGAATGAAAATCCAAAGAAATAAAAGAATGAAAATGGTTATTGAGGCCATTTTCCAATGTCGAACAGGACACAACACAACACACACTGCTAAAGCTAGTCTCTCCATTGATGTAAATTTATCATTGTTGAAGTAGAGCAAAAAGATAGGCATGGTCATGTGAAAGCATGACATTGTAGTCAATGAAGAAAGGAAAGGGGTTGATGACAAAAAAAATACGTAAAATATTTAGTTCGAGCTAAGATATTTCATGCATAACAAATATTATTTCTTACCTTGCATGCAGCAGTACAAGGACCCTAACAAAGATGTGGTATAGAAAAAAATAATAGTGTATATATCTCCTCTATTTTTTAGTTGAAAATATAATGAGGATTAACTCATGTGATAAAAGTGAGATTGAAAACCTTTTTTAATGGTAAACTCTTATAAATATGTTGTTTTCTTTGTAGAAAACATAAAAGATAAAAACCCTCTACTAAGCAAACTAAAATACATAAATATGAACATATCAAACCCATGAATTCAGTTTGAGAATTACGAGGTATCATACATCCTTCCAATCTACCTTTGGCCAACCTCTATTTCAATAAAAAAATTAATAAAAATTATGAATTATGTTTTATGCAATATTTCTCTGTTCATTGTATTTCCTAGCAATATTCAGTACAAAAAGTGCTTGGTGTTAGACTTGTGAGGTGTACAATATTTGAAAGTCATGTGAGATGATGTAATGAGTGAAATGCTTTAATGAAGTAGTGAGTAAAACATTTACTCTTAAAAAAAATAAGATTTAAGTTTCCTCTATATTAGAAATTTAAGATTTAAATCTTAAATTTAAGTTTTCTCTATACTAGAATTTTAAGATTTAAAAAGAAGTGGACGGTGCCTTTTTAAGATCTGGTAGTGGTAGTGATTCCGAATTCAAATACCTCACACACATGGGGATGGAGACTTCAATTTATTGGATTTGGCACGAGCACTACAAGTCAAAAGCGATAGGATGTCGCGACGTCAATCCCCATCTTATCAATAAAAACTTGGTTTACAAGTAATAAATTATACATTGTATTCATGCTATAGTCTACAATCCCTCAAATTGTACATGTATTCATGCTATAGCCTACAATCCCTCGACTATCTCAAAAATATTTGTAACATTATATAAATATTAATTGAGATCTCTCTATTAATATGGTTATCTAGTTATGAGCTTTAGGGTGTGCTAGCAAAGATTTGTAATTATTATTTTATCCACCATTATGTAGGGTTTGAAAAACCTCTAGGCCTTCCTATTTGTAAATTAGTACCGAAATGATGTATGGCTTCAGTAGTATTTGCAAATTTCCTAAAATAAATTTGGAAGAAATTTAGAATCAAAACAAAACATTTTTAAACAACAATTCAAATACCTAAATTCACTTTTACTAAATCCATGTAATTGTAATTTCATTTTTCTCTAATAGGATCAGGGACAAGTAAAAAAGAAGTATAAAAGGTCACCAAAGTGAAAGCGATCAAAATTTTGACTCCCACCATCCATCCCAATTGAGCCATGGACCATGTTAGCGATAACACTCCTAAGCCTATCATTGTCGTGATTATATGAGTGCTTGTAGTCCACATGTTTCTTGTACTCCATAATTCAAAAAATATTTAATTCATCTACACAACAATAGTCCAAAAAGAGAAACAAAAATTTCACTTGTAAAAGAAAATCATATGCTTAGATACACAAAAACAGAATCAGTGATCTAACCTGTTCATTTAACACGTCCATTATCATCAATATTCTTTACATCTAGGCTATTTCCATTGGGAGGAAGGTGGTCTATTTCTAAAGGTAAATGCATGTCTCTTGCTCTGTATTCAGTATTCAAGTCTTCTTTATTTGCAGAGAAGTGGTTTGATGCCCCTTCCTTATATAAAACTTTAGAGAGAAATTCCACCAGTTAAATTACATAAATATATATACACCGACACATCTAATTGTAGGTATAACAACCGATTATTATCGAAAATTTACCTAAGGTATGAAAATAGCTCGCGAATCTAAAAAATCAAAAATAAAAAAATCCCACTCGTGAATCTAAAAAAAATCTCGCTCGAATTTCCAAAATTTTAATGCATGAAAATTCAAAAATCCCGCTTGCAAATCTAAAAAATAAAAAATCTTGCTCTAAGAGGGTGATTTTAAATCACCTTCTTAGTTAAGGTCTAAGAAGGCAGTTTAAAACCACCCTCTTAGACCCTAAGAGGATGGTTTTAAACCGTCCTCTTAGACCCTAAGAAGGCAGTTTTAAATCACCCTCTTAGACCCACCCTAAGACGACAGTTTTAAACCGCCCTCTTAGGGTCTAAGAGGGATGTTTTAAACCGCCCTCTTAGACCCCTAAGAGGGTGGTTTAAAATCATCCTCTTAGACCCCTAAGAGGGCAGTTTAAAACCGCTCTCTTAGGTCTATTAGGGTGGTTTTTTACCGTTGTAAAAAACCATCATCTTTTAGGCACCGTTAAAAGCTTTTTTTGGTGAGGGTGGTTTAAAACCACCCTCTTAGGGTCTATTAGGGCAATTTTTTACCACCATAAAAAACCATCGTATTTTAGCCACCCTTAAAAGCATTTTTTGGTGTAGTGAGATGGAAGAAATATTAGGGATGAAGAAGATATAAGGAAGGAAACAATTAATTATTCCAAAAATATTTTGTTAGATACTAGATAAGATAAGGAGGCGCAAGATAAGATTTTGTAAAATATTCCATCAATTACCACACATGGAATAAATGAAATCTTGATGAAGAAGATATCTATAGAGGAGTTTTATGAAGCAATTTTCTCTTTCCATCCTAACAAGGCACCTGGTCTCAATGGATTTCTTGTAATTTTCTTTCAAAATTTTTGGGATTTAGTGAAGAGTGATATGTTAGTTGTAGTTGAAGAGGCTCAAAAAAAGAAGGTTGGAATAAGTGAGATCAATGTCACTTTTATTACATTGGTTCCCAAGAAAGGCAAGACAAAATATTTTGGTAATTTTGTTCAAAAAAGCCTTTTTAATATGATTTATAAAATCATTTCAAAAATTATGGCAAACTCGTTGAATGGCATTCTAGGTTGTGTTATCTTAGAGGAACAATGTGGTTTTGTTCATGGTAAACAAATTCTTGATGGTATAATTATTGCACAGAAGGCCATACATCCTCTTCATTCCATGAAAAAACCAAGTATACTTATGAAATTAGATATGAACAAAGTATATGATATGGTATCCTAGAATTTTTTATATGTTATTCTCAACAAGTTTGGCTTTGATTATAGTTGGTTCGAATGGATTAAATGTCGTTATAGCACTGTAAAAAAAAATATTTTGATCAATGGTTCTCCTATTGGTTACTTCAAGTCAACTTGTGGACTTTGTCAAGGTGATCCACTATCTCCTTATCTATTCATTATTCTTGCAAAAGCATTAGGGAGAGCTTTATCAAAGGTAAAAATGGAAGGAAAAATCAAAGGTATTCAAGTTGCAAAAAATGGTCCCTTCAAATCTCATCTCTAATTTGTTGATGATGCTTTTATTTTGGGTCATTCGTTAGTTAGTGAGTATATAGAGTTTAAATCAATATTATCATGCTATGAGAAGGCTACTGGATAGTTGGTTAATGATACAAAATCTAAGATTTTTTAAATAGAATTGCCTTATATTTACAACAAATTATTGTGAATATTTTAGGGTTTAAAATTGAAAATTATCAATTAACCTACTTGGGTATTCCTTTGTCTCATAAAGGAAATAAAAATGAGCTTTGGATTTAATTTTTGTATAGAATGAAAGCTTGTTTGATAGGTCATAAAGGTAAGATCTTAACTATGGTAAGAAGGTTGCAACTTATAAAGACTACATTGCAATCCATCCCTATTTATATGATGTCACTTTCAAGATTGCTAGCATGTAAAACATCAAAATTTGATAAAATTCAAAAAGACTTTCTATGGAAAGGTTGAGGAAAAATTTAAGTTCACTCCTTGTAAGTGGGATAGGGTTTGTAAAGGAGTGAATATTAAAGGAGTAGGATTGAAAAAATATAAATTTATGAATTTAGAATCAGGGGCAAATCTTGGGTAGATATTATTTAGAGATCAAGGAAAGAATTGGGTAAAAATATTACTTCAAAAATATATAGGTTCTCTTGATGTAATGAAATTATTTAGAAAAATAATCCTACCCAAAGGATTATCAACATGGAACTTCATATCAAATATTTTGCAATTGATAAACATATTATATGGTCAATCAATGAGGAGAATTATGCAATTTTTTGATCTGATGCTCGATTGAAGCCTTATCCTCTTTTATTTGACTCAAAATGGTAACCAGTGGATCAAGCATGCATAGCATGTAAAGGTCCAAATTTGAAAGACTATATTAATATGAGCAATAAATCAAAGTCATGGGTTTCTTTTCATAAGCTGGTTGAAGGAGAGGAAATCAAACAAATTGCAGATGAACTTCAAAATATGCTTCAAGAGTTTTTTTTATCATTTTTTATATGAAAGAATGAGTCGCTTTAGAATTTATCAAAGGATGGTGGATACTCGATAAATTTGGGATATGAGGAATTAGAGCAATCAAATATACTTCTAAATATTTTCCTTGGAAGAATGTTTGGTCATTAGAGGTTCTTCCTGTGGTCTCAACATTCCTTTGGTTAGCAATTCAAAGTAAAATTCTTACAAGAGAGAGTCTATAAATAAGAGGATATTATGGACCTTTTAGACATGCCTTGTGTGATAAGGATTTAGAAATGTTAGACCATTTATTTCTTCATTGTCCCTTTGCTCACAACATTTGGGGTTACTTTTTTAAAAAATATAAAATTATACTAGGTAGCTCCATCAGCATAGAAAGAGTTTATGCAATATTTGGATTAATTATTTCAAAGCTAAAGTATTATGTATTTTGTGGAGGATTAGCCCTCCCATTATTTATTAGAATTTATGGTTTGAAAGGAATAATAGATTTTTTTTAAATAAATCTCAAAATCATGCCCAAGTTTGGAACTCCCTCTTACAAAATATCTACAAATATAATGTTCATCATGGGAAGTCTTAAGTGCAGAAAAAGAGGCACTAATAATTTGGCTACATGATTTGAATATACATGAAAGAGTCATTTATGATAATTGAATTAAAACAAAGGATCTACTTTGATCTAGGGTAAAATAGAAATGTCCAAAAATTGGGTTTATCAAAATTAATTTTGATAGTGATTCTAAAGGAAATCCAGAAAAAGCTGGTGGAGGTGGTGTTTTTAGAAAGAGTGAAGAAAAAATTCTCATCACTTACTCAAAATCGTATGGAACTTCAACTAACAACTATGTAGAGGCTAGGGCACTTCTTATAGGAATTAAAATTGCAATAGAAAAATGATGGAAATATATTTCAATTGAGGGGGATTCACAAATTATCATCAATGCTATTAACAAAAATGGATGTGGAGATTGGATAAAAAATTATATTATTGTTGGCATTCATCACCTATTACTAGAGGTAATCTCTTAGAAGTGTGAACATATTTATAGAGAAGGAAATCAAGCAACATATAATTTAGCCAATTTGGATGTTGATCTTCACCTTGGTGAAATTCAAATTTTAGAAGACAATTGGCCAAGTAAAATATTATATCTTAATCAAAATGATTTTAAAAAGCTCATTTTGGAAACATAGCACTTTGAATAAGTTAAAGAAAATATTTAATAGAAAAATAAACTTAAAAAAAATTATGATAAAAAAACATGGTGAATATAGTTTATTTGACATAACAACCAATATAATATTTTAGTATTTTAATGAAAATGACCCAATAAAAACCACATATTACTTATATAAACAAAAATTTAAAAAAGTTATAATATTTTCTAGTATACCACTTCAAAATCAATTACATGTAAAATCAATTTTAATATATTCAACATCTCTACATTGAAGAATAAAATTCGTCATTCAATAAAACATATGCATGTTTTATGTTTTATAAATCATATTTAAAAGGACATACTTTTTTTTGTATCCACTACTAAGATAGGGTTAAGATTAGGCCTGAAAAGCTTATGCCCACCTACGTACATACAAATTCAAACTTGTAAACAGTAGAATGTGTTTTACAATTTCCTTTCTCATTGATTAGTTTTTTTAATAGATGTGTGAATTATATCACAAATTCATTAAAATAGTTTTAATGAATTTGTAAAATATTTTTAAAGCAATTTGTTTTTTAAATACTATATAACATTTGTTAATATTTTATTTCAATTTATAATTATTCAATTTTAATATTATATCTCTATTTTTTTAGAAAGAAGCACATAATTATTTTTTAGTAACTTTATATTAGGTCAAAAATGTATCTTGTTATTTACACATGTAATTGTTATGCATTCAAAAAATAAAGTAATAATTATGGCCAATAGACTTAAGGTTATCCTTTCAGACATAATAGATCATTGCCAAGGGAGCTCCGTCAAAGGTAGATTCATAATAGATGATATAATTACTATACATGAACTTATTCATTATGTTTCCAAGAGCGGCCTCTTCCTGAAACTTGATATTAGCAAAGCCTTTCACAGAGTTTCTTGGGACTTCATCTTTGCAGTTTTACATAAATTTGGTTTTCATGAGGAGTGGGTCACTTTAATTAAGGAATGCTTAACATTTGTCTGGTTCTCAGTCATTGTTAATGGTTCATCAGTAGGATACTTTAAAAGTTTTAGAGGAATCAAGCAAGGCAACCCTTTGTCACCCTTCCTCTTCATCATCATGGCTAAATCACTTGGCAGATCCCTTAAACAGGTTTTCTCTTTAGGTCTTCTTTCTAGTATCAAGCCCTCATCTATTTCCAGGCCCATTACTCATCAACAATTTGTGGATAATACTATCCTAGCAACTCTATCCTCAATTTTTGAAGCCAAAATAATCAAACTTATTCTAATTTATTTTGAAGAAGTTTTTGGGTAGAAAATTAACTTTGTCAAGAGCATAATCTATTCCCTAAATACTCCCATTTGCAAATAACTTAAGATTGCTAGGATTCTGAGTTATACTATTTCTCAACTTCCTTCTACTTATCTTGGGCTCCCTTTTTTTCATGGCAATCCTTCATAAATATTATGGAGCAATGTCATTGAATGAATCAACAAGAAGTTGGTAGGGTGGAAAAAAACAATGTTAAGCCAAGTGGCTAAGGCTACTCTTGTGCAAGCATACCTCCAAAGTATTCCAATTTTTTTCATGTCAATATTCAAAGTTCCTATTTTTGTTTGCCATAAGATTGAACAAATTCAAAGGAGGTTCCTTTGGGCTAGAAATGAAAATCGAAATAGATTTCCTTTAGTTGCTTGGGATAGAATTTGTAAGAAAAAATACCAAGGAGGGTTAGGCTTTAGGGAAATCCATAAAATGAATCTGGCACTCATGGTAAAGCAAGAATGGAGAATTATCACTGAGGCTCAATCTACTTGGATTGATATAGTAAAAAAGAAATACCTCCAACAAACCTCTTTCATGGATAACCAACCTCTTCCTCAAGGTTCATGCTTTTGGAATTATATCATTCAATGCAAGGACATCATTAGGAAGGGAATGAGATGGAAACTTGGCTGCGATAATTTTATCAGGTTCTGGAAAGATGTTTGTCTTAAGGATCACCCCTTCATTTCTAAGCCAAATTTGGCAATTCTCAAGCCCTTCATAGATCAAACCTTCGAAAGCAGAGTGATTAACTTCATTTCTCAGTCTCCTAACCGATGCCTCTAGAAATCCTTTCCCACCAATGATATAGATTTCAATTCCACATCTGCTACTAGAACCCTTCAAAATTTTATTGTGAGTGTTTGTTATTTTGAATCCTTAGTCAAAATACAACCTCATTTGGAAGCTTAGTGAGGATGGTAAGTTCACGGTTAAATCTTCTTACTATATTAAAGATACCCCTCACCTAGCTTATTTTCCTAGTTTGCATCTCAAAATTGAATTTTAACTATGGATAATTTAATCATTAGAGGCCTTTTTATCCCCAATTGTTGTCATCTTTTGCAAGTCTTATTGAGAATCAACCGTCAATATTTTCATGCAATGATCTTTTTCTCTTTCCATTATGAATTCCCTGTTTGATTTGGTCAACATTGCTTGGGTTCAACCATATTCCATCATCCTTTTTTTTGAGCAATGGCCTAACCCCTTCTTTAATTCCTAGTTAAAATTCTTGTGGTCCACATGCCTACACCACTTCCTTTGACATATTTGGCTGGAATGTAACAATAGAGTTTTCAAAGGAGTTGCCAAAGACTCTCAATCTATCTTCCTTCACATCACTACCTTTACCTCTAAAAATGCCCGCCTTATCTCGTTGAATGGGGCCCCCAAATCTAGTCTCGAATCTCATCTATTTGCAAGTTTCAATCTAACAAATTGTGTTGCAGGAACTCCTCAACTTGTTGTTGACAGATTAGGCATTACATGGATACCTCCTCCTACAAGGTGGATAAAGCTCAACTTCAATGGAGTGGCTAAAGGAAATCCTAGAAGGACTGGGAGCGAAGCCATTATTAGGGATGACAAAGGGAAAATCATTGCAGCCTATCTGAAGAATATCGAAGTTCAAACCAACAACTTTGTTGAGGCAAGAGCTCTTTATCAAGACTTGCTTGTCCTAGAAGGCTTTGGCTCCAACAACTTAATCATTGAAGGATATTCCTTTTTGATCATCAACTATCTCAAATCTTCTCAATCCCCTTCATGGAGCCTTTCCAATATCATTTACGAATGCAGAAGGCTTGTTAGTAGGTACTCTAATATCATTATCCAACACATGTTAAGATAAGGACATAAAGCTACTGAATCACTTGCTAATAGAGGCGTTGAGGAAGAGACCCTTCGGGTTTGGCATGCTAATTTCCCTCAAAACCTTAGGTCTGCCAATCAGGATGATGATATTTATTTACTCTAGATTTCCTTTCAATATTTTTACAATTTTTGGAACTGGTTGCGCTTAGGTTTATTTGGATTTCTTTCCTCTCTCCGTTTGGTTTGAGATGTTGTTTTAGTTACTCCCCTTTTTGTTTCTTCTTAGGTTAATCTTGTTGATTTACCCTATTTCACTTTTATGCTTTATAAAGGGTTTAGGGTCCCTTTCAAAACCCTTTTCCATCAATAAAAAAAAATTGTTTTTAAGATTTTAGTTACGATTACATATATATTTTTTATTTATTTGACTTTAAAATTAATATAAAATAATAAATAATTAAGTATAAAAGTATGAACATCACACTATAAGATAGCTTAAGATATCTTGTGGCTATGTACAAGATAACAATTTAAAATTTCCTCATTTTGATTAGGTACAGACCTAGCCACACTTAAACATATTATTTATTTTTCTATAAAAATTAATAGGATTATAATTTGCTAAAATAGCCTACTTATAATAAAATAGTTAGTTTTTAAGGCCTTATAAATTGTGGTCTTTTGGGTTCAATTGTTTCATCTAGAGTGCTCAAGTCTTCGTTAATTAGACCAACTCATATTGTACATTTGAAATATATCTCTAAGGTTATAGGTCATTTGGGACAATGTGGTTATCCAAATGTTTATCTACACATACCAAAGCATGTGCTATGGTTCCTACATATAGGTATATAGAGATATGATATTATAAATAGTGGGTATGGGCCACACATAATATAAGGCTGATCATATTATAATATTATATTATAATAATGATTAGGACAAGGGTTTAGGAGTCGATTCCCAAAAGTAATATTAGAATATAGGTACATAAAGAAGGGATATTGCCATTGTAATAATCATCCTTCATATTGAGTATTCTCTTATAATCATTTGTGTCCATAAAGTGGTCTCTCATCTTGGGAGATCTTGTGGATTTATTCCTTATGGAATATTATTGGTGTTGCCCTACCATAAGCGACTTATCTATACTTATGTCTCATTTTGTGGATTATCTTTCTGGATTATTATTTATAGATGAAGGATTTAATATTTATGCATATTTGTGAATGATTTTTATTAGTGAGAATAAAGTTTCATAACAAGTGGTATTAGAGCAACAATTCCAACAAAGTTAGCATTGTTTTTTTGTGGATGGTAGAATTTGGACAATATTTTTTCAAAAAATATCTTATTCTTTGGGAGTTGTATATTTATGCAAAGTTATCAAATTTAGACTATTATTGTTCCATTTTATTCAAAATTTGAAGAGTTATAAAACAAGTGGTCATATGAAGAAATTTGAGCAATATTGAGGAAGATATGACCTTGTGAATTTATTCATCTAAAATAGTGGCAATAATGTTTTTTTCAAATCACTTTTTTCTCTAGAAAATAGAATTTGAGATAACTTTTAGTTGGGGTAAGCAAATCATATGGTGTTGTGTTTAAAGGAGATTTTTTGGTCTACATGTTTATGTGGAATTTTAGCTTCAAATCAGTGGGGAGATATAAATTTTATGAAACTCTAGTCTAGTTTGTATTATCATTCTTGTGGGCATGAACTCATGGATTTATAAATGTTTTGTGGAGAGGATGATATTGATGTTAGAGAATGGTGGAAACATTTTAAATCCTTGTATTCTACTATTTATTGTTGGAATGATAACCTTGTTTATCATCTTAGAGAAGAAGATCAATATTGGTATGGTAGTGTTGCTATGGCCTATAATTATAAATGGACTTAGGAAGAAACAAAGGAAGCATTTGATTCAATGTAACCCATTTAAAAAAATAGTTAGTTTGAAAGATACTTTCAATAGTTATACAAAAGAAATGAATAGGCTCTAAAATGAACAAAAGGAATCAAAAAGAGAAAATTTTAAAGTGGAAAAATAAAAATATAAGCATGATAGTATGTAGGCTGAAGGAACCACATCTTTGAAGCCATACAAGCAAGTGGATGATCATAAGATTTTATCTTCATTTAAAAATCTAACTTACAGGTTCATGGATGCATTCAAAATGACAACATTATCATTTTATTAACACAAACATTAGGTATAATTTTATTAACATTTTTTTACTAAGAGGTTGTAGGTTCAAGCAACAAAAGTTAAGGACATGTGACTTGAGCATAAGAATATTCAAATTTTTGAAGATTTGAAGATCACCATGGATAAATATGTTTTATATTTATATTTGCATGCTACTAAAATAAATGATATGGATAACGTTCTTGGTTATCCTTGGTTGGTTTCTTTGGGTAATTTTAACATTAATGTGCAAAAGAAATTCAGGAAGTTATAATACAAAAAAAAAATAACACTACATGATATATCTCAACTTAAGGGGCGAGAATCCAAGGAGAAGCAAGAACCGATTATGGTAGGGGAATAAATTAAAAGGTCAAAAAAGGAATCAAAATATTAGTCTATAGTAGAGGCAACAACAAAGTCCAAGGAGCAAGCAACAGTAAATTCCAAGGAGGCTTTGTTAAAAAAGCACAAGGATGCATCAAAAAAAGGGCACAGAATGAAGAGCATGACAAAGTATTTAAAATAGAGGAACAAAATATTGAAGAATCAAAGGAAGTAGAAAATCAGGTTAAAGTTACTACATATCAAAATCCACACCACCATGAGTGACAACAATCATAGGAGCATGGCATAGGGAATCGATATTATTATAGACCTAGAATGAATAAAAAAGGCATCAAGTATGGCAGTGTTTGGAAAAAAAATTCTAAATTTTTGATGTTGCAATAACATCATGGAACCATAGGAGTAAAATTTTTGAATATCAAAGTAAAGCAGCAGAATCATGGATCAAATATAGAAATTTTAGATATTCAAGTGGCACAATCGTAACTTGGCATCATCAAAGACCATCATCAATCAAGATTTCACTTGGATGGATGGACGATTAAATTTTATACCAATATTCAACATTGCTTAGAAGATCATATTATTTAGTTTCTTCTTGCGTATCAAGGACGTATCATTTGTGAGGGTAGAATGCTATCACTTATGGATAGGTATATTGGAATATCATATCATATTGTATATGGGTACTATGGATAGTGAGCATGGACCACACATAATCAAAGGTTGATTATATTCTAATAATAAGTGGTATATAAAGAAGGAATATTATCATTATAATTATAATCCTTCATATTGAATACTCTCTTATAATTCTCTTTGTCTACAAAGAGACCTCTCATCTTGTGATATCTTATAGAGTTATTCCTTCCTTAAGGAGTATTATTAGTGTTGCCTTACCATAAGGATATTATCTATATTTGTGTCTCATTTTGTAGTCTATATTTGTGGAATATTATTTGTGGATGAATGATTTGATATATTTGCATATTGGTGAATGATTTGTGTTAGTGAGAATAAAGTTTCACAATAGGATAGTGTATAACTCTACCACTTCTTTTTTTATTTGTGGAAAACATCCCAAAAGGGATGCCACTTTCGGGTAAGACCCAAGGAGGCAGGGGTATCCATTCCGCCAAAAATGCCCAGGACTCGGACCTAGCCTACCACCTTTGACATACTCAAGGAGCAAACAAACACACAAAACCAATTTAAAAATAAGTAAATAACAACAAAAATAATAAAATAAAATAAAAACATGCTCCTTGAGTGTGTCAAAAACAAAAGCACAACCAAACACGCACAATAAGAAAAAAGAAACCACAACACAAACCACATAGAAAAACACAAGAACCACATAACAAAACACAAACAAGACAAAAACAACAGAACACTACAAAGACATAACCCAAAAAAACATGAAAAATAAACACAACCAAAACCTAAAAAATAAAATAAAAAATAAAAATAAAAAACAACCAACAACAGACAATAAACAAAAACAAAAAACATAGAAGACACTCACACATAAAAACACGAAATAACACAAACAAAGAGAAACCCAAGAACAAGAACGAAAAAAACACAAGAACAATAACAAAAAACATAAAAAAAAACAAAACAACAAAAACACAAGAACAACGAAAAACAACACAAAGAACACAAAAAAAAACAAAAGAACCCACCCACCTTAAAAAAAACTAAAAAAAAAAACAAAGAAGAAAAAAGAAAAAAAAACAATGAACAAAACAATGACCTATCTAGACCGAAGACTATTAAGGCAAGAATCAACAGAGGAAACAAAATAAAGAATAGAATGAGCTAGGGAACTAAAAAAACTGAATGAACCAAAGAGAAGCAAAAAAAAAAAAACAAGAAGAAACTAGGTACCTTCGAACTCGGAGCCATCCAAAGAAATGATAGAAAGAAGAGCTTCCCTAATTTGAGAAGCCCACCATATAGGAGGGTGGCCATAACAAGTAAGATCACCTTTGTCCAAAGCCCAATTAGCTAAAGCATCAAGCACTCTTGTTTTGATCTCCCGACCACATGATCGTAATCAACTTTCAAAAATCCCATCCTGGATTAACCGAATCTTCTCAATAATTCTTTTTATTCTCCAATCCACCTTATGATTCTTAGAAGGAGTCTTCAAGAGATTAATCATAAGTTGAGAGTCGACTCAACTAACACCTTTTCCCATCCAACCTTAGTAGCCTCCCTGAAGGCCTCTCGAGGATACCATACCCCTCAAGGAAGGTTATTGGAAAGAATACCCAAATTCTCAAGCAAAAGTAAAAACCAGGGAGCCATCTGAAAGTCTACCAATTCCTCCCACACTGGCTTTTCCAGGGTTCCCTCTAGAGGCTCCATCAGGATTGACTTTTCCAAAATCCTTAGGAGGAGGTTGCCAATTTCTAGTCCTATCCATCTTACTAATACTCACATTCCCTTTAAGTTGGTTGCCCTTAGAAGGTTTAATCTTCAATCTTTGCATCACTTGATCCCATCTTTGGTGGGAGTTTTGGGGGTGATTAAGGAGTTGATGGACTGATTCAACTAAGTTGGCTATGGTCTTTTGCCAAATATAGTGAATATCCTTCCTATCTTGATTAAAAATTTGGTTGTTCCTTTCATTCCAAATATTCCAAAGAAGAATGGTAGAACCCATCCAAACTAACTCGCCTAATAAAATGATCAACACCCTCTTGATTAGGCCAATCCCTCCAAAGCTGTTCAAAAGTAAAAAAATTGGACCACCGTAAGCCAAGTAAAGTGGCCATTCTCCTCCATAGCTCAGAGGCTAAAGTACACTCAATAAAAATATGGTTGATATTTTCTACATTCTCTTCACACATTTCACATCTAAAAGGGCCATGAAAACCACGCTTCATAAGTTGCTCACCAAGAAGCACCCTACGATGCAATAAAAGCCAATTAAAGAACCTCACCTTAGGCCAAAGCTTTTGAGCCCACAATTGAGAAAATATGTCAGAAGAATGGTTGGGATTATTATGGCATAAGGTCAAATAACCTTGAGCAACGGAATACTCACCCTTAGTAGTGTTGTTCCATCCAAAACAATCTTTTTCATGGGACCAAGAGAGGGATCTCATATGAAGGATGCCTTGGATATCTTGTCTTTGCCTTTCTGGGATTTGAATAGGCCAGTCCTCAATAGGGATCCAATATCTACCAACCTTTGAATTACCAGCATGGTACCAACAATAATTAGCCACCTTTATCCAATTAGCTCGGTGAAGCTCCTCCATCAAAGGCCTCCAATCGGGAAACTGAGTTATCAAAGGCTTGTGACCATCCCAAGAATCTATCCAAAAATTTGCATGTTGACCATTATGAATGATCCAAAATAATTTTTTCTTTATCAAATCCTCACCAGCCTTAAGAACTCGCTAAAATGGGAGAACCTTTGGTAGGAAGTTGATAGCGAACAAGGTCTTCAGGACTTTTGTTCTCAAGATATTTAGCACGGAGATTATTGGCCCAAAGAGCATTGGGGTTATGCAACATCCTCCAATATAATTTAGCAGCTAAAGCTTTGTTGTTATTAATTGAAGACCGAAATCCTAACCCCCCTTCACTCTTAGGAAGACATAAAGTATCCCATTTCACCAAGGCCCATTTTCTTTTCTCCTTAGTACCACTCCAAAGGAAACGATGACTGATTTGATCCAATTCTCGAAGAACAGCCTTTGGGATATTCAAAATGGAAGAAACATAAATAGGAATAGCTTGAAGGACTGATTTTACCAAGGTGATTCTACCCCCGTAAGAAAGCCACTTGTTGGTCCACTTTCCAATTTTCTTCTTGACTTTGTCCAACAACCAATTCCAATCTTTATTTTTTTGCCTTTGAATATTTATGGGAATACCTAAATAAGTGATTGGAAGAGAGGTCTTCTTATATCTTAATTTATCCAAGACCATGGATTCCTCGTCTAGCAGAGCAGTTAAAGAAAATAACTTTAGATTTATCTTCATTGATCAACCGCCCAGTAGCCTTAGAAAAATAGCTAATTATTTGCTTAATATTAGAAGCTTCCTTAACTCGTAGCTTTACCTAAAAGAGTAGAGTCATCCACAAATTGAAGATGAGAGATAGGTCTAGCTCCATGAGCAATGGTAACTCCCTCAAGGGTTTTGTTTTCCCTCTTTTTGGTTATAGTCCTACCCAAGCATTCAACAAGAATGATGAATAAATAAGGGGATAGCGGGTCACCTTGCCTAATACCTCTGGAAGCTGGGAAAGACCGAGAAGGCCTGCCATTGATAAGAACTAAGTAGGAAACCGAAGAGATACATCCCATAATCCAATCCATCCAATCCTTAGAGAAACCAAATTGCCTCAAAACTTTGATAAGGAAGTGCCAATCCACTCGTCATAAGCTTTGGATAAGTCTAACCGAATGAACATAGAAGGAGAATTTTGCATATCCATGGAATGGATGGCTTCCCGAGCAAGAACTATCTCATCTACTATTTGACGTCCTTCCACATATCCCCCTTGCTCTGGGGAAATAATCTTATGCAAAAGAGGCTTCAACCTTTCTCGCCATGATTTTAGTAATGATTTTGAGAAGAACATTACATAAAGCAATAGGTCTAAAAGCCAAGATATGATCAACCTCTTGAGCTTTTGGAACAAGAGTAATATAAGTTTTATTGATAACCTTCAAAATTTCTTTGGCTTTCCCGGCTTCTTCCACCACCTCTAATAAATCAACATGAAGGATATCCCAGAACTCTTGGTAGAACTCAATAGGAAAACCATCAGGACCTGGGGTTTTCCCTTTTTGCATTTTAAAAACTACTTGTTGAAGCTCATTGATAGTAATAGGAGCAGTCAAAATAGAGTTCTCCTCGTAAGTGATAAGAGAAGGGATTGCTTGAAGAACATTTTGTTGAGAAGTCGAGTCAAGAGGAGTAGCAAAAAAAATATTGGAAAAGTAATCAACAACAATAGAGTTCATGCCATCCCAAGTATAAACAACATCTCCAGTATCTGAATTTAAGGAAGAAATAAAGTTGTGAGATCTTCGAGCTAGAAGAGATTTGTGAAAGAAATTTGTGTTTCGATCTCCTTCTTTGAGCCATTGAATTCTAGATTTTTGCTTCCATAAGATTTCTTCTCTTTTTTCCCATTCCTCTAACTGAGTTGTGAGTTTAATTTCATCTCGCACTTCTCTTCTCCCGTGAGGCCATCTAAACGGATTTTCTTATTCAAATTTTCAAGATGAGCAATAACTTCATGTTTTTTTTTATGAACATCCCCAAACTCTTTCCAGTTCCAAGTCTTGATTTTGGATTTAATGTATTACAGTCTCTTTTGGCAAAACAGAACATCTTAGTCCCATGCCTAGGTTTACCTTCCTTCCACCATTGTTGCACACGAGGTCTGAAGGAAATGTCTCTAAGCCACATTAATTGAAAACGAAAAGGAGAGAAACTCACATTGGTTTTCCACATTTCCACCATGACCGGCCAATGATCCGAACCAAGCATTATTAAGAGTCTTCACTTTAGGAATGTGACCATGGATTAAGAAATTTTTAGAGAGCAAAAACCTATCCAATCTCTCCATTATACAAGCTAAGCCTTGCCTTCTGTTAGACCAAGTCATAAGGCCATTATCTCATTGGATATCCACAAGATGGAGGTTTGCAATATATTCGCTCATGAGGTCAATGCTTTTGTCCAAATTTCTATTTCCCCCACTTTTCTCATCCAGAGAGAGGATGGTATTGAAATCTCCTCCGATCAAGATCCAAGCTTTAGGAAAATGAGAGATAATATGAGTAATATCCTTCCACTGTCTTCTTTTTTCCTCCAAAGAAGTCGGGGCATAAACAAGAATGCAGAGCATAATCTGGTTGGAATGTCTACTTTGAATAGCTATAGCCAACAAACCCCAACTGCCAACCATATGGTGAATAACTACCTCTTTTGGGTCCCAAAGACAAGCAATGCCACCCGAAGTCCCTTGGGAACCGAGGGAAACCACTTTTCCAACCGGCCAAATTTTACCGGCAATTAAGTCCATATCCTCCATTGACATCTTTGTTTCTTGAAGGAAAACAAGATGTGGATGATTTATTTGAATCATTCTTCTAATTTCATTTTGTTTTGAAAGACTCCCTTTGAGTCCTCTAATATTCCAAGTGATGATCTTCATTAATACCAGGGCTAAAAAATTTGGGAAGGGCATTAATCTTACCTTCCTCTACAAGCTTTTCACCTTCTTTTACCATATGATATTGATTGGTCTTGCGACCTATTTTTTGATTGGAATCCATCTTCAATTTTTTTTCCCTGTTTCTTGACTTATTCCAATTGAATCCGAGATGGCTTCTAACCTTGAAGAATGCTCATACACTGCCAAAATTTTACTAGATGGTTCAATGGAGTCTATATTGGGACCTCGCATTATTTGAAGTTTTGACATTTGAAATATTGTTTTTCTTGTGTAAATTTTCTCCTTTTTTTTCTCTATTGAAAACCTTTGATTTGTTGGTTTGTCTCTGAGTTCTTCCCTTCATATTTAAATTGTGTTTCTAAGATTTCAGTTTCCATTATTTCCTCTTCCTCACTTGGGACATCATTTGTGGAAAGTATTTCAAACATATTAGCAAATGACTTTGATTGATCCTTCATAACTATTTTTTTCTGAGTGTTCTTCTTCTTAGGTATTTGGAAACCTCGCCGAGTTTATATCTTCTTTCTTTTGATCGAGAATTTTATTTGGGCAAGCACCGGCCAAATGACCATATTCATGGCAAATTCTACAACGAAAAGGAATGTTCTCATAGTCCACTACTTGCTCCCAAGTGTCTTCCCCAAATTGTAATGTGATATTTTTAGGAAGGGGTTTGTCAAAATCCATTAAAACACAAATTCGAGCATAAATAATATGTTCAAAATTTTGAGTACAATCAGCAGTCATCATAAAAGTTCCTAAAGAGTTTCCAATTGAAGAAAAAATAGTAGGATTCCAAAATTCAATAGGGAGGCCAAAGAGTCTAACCCACACGGGAGCTATAGAAGGCATCTCTTCTTCGGCTTTAAATTTAGTATGCCAGGGCTTCATGAAAAGCCCCCGCCCTCCCAAAAACCAAGGACCCCCTTGAAAAGTTTTCTCTCTATCTTCATTATTAGCAAATAAAACAAGAAAATAACCATTTGGATAAATAGAGATTTGTAACTCACCTTTAGTTTTCCAGCTTTTTGCAGCCCAGACTTTGAAAGCAGATAGACTCGGACGAAAACCCACGAACCGACAAATTAGTCCTCTTTTTTCCAAATCTTCAATGCCGATCCGAATGTTCCCCATATCAAGCTTAACAATAGGAGTTCCATCAACCGCTTTAAGACATCCCGACTCGTTTTCCTGGGATCAATCTTAGGCATTCTTAGAGGTTTATGGGAAGCCCTAATATTGATATTAGCATTGGCCCGAGGCTATCCACCACGAAGGGAAAATCCCTAAAATTTATTTTTGGGACTGAGTCTTCAAAATTCTTACCCTTGACAGGGGTTTTCACAATAGAATTATTTTGTGGGTGCACCTTAGCACCAGATTCACTTGAGATATGAGCCATTTTTTGATCAACTCGCTTGAAACTTGTTTCGAGATCTCTTTAATCCTTGCCCTAGACGCCGTGGAAAGGTATGGTTTTCACTTTTCTTTTGAGCAGCAAATTGGAAGCCGTTGTCACTCAAGTTCACAATATGATCTATTGAAAGACAAATTTCTAACCCATATTGTATCCCCTGCAACATTTCCTGCTAAAATATTGAGCATAAACCACAAAAATATTGGCCGCTAGGGCCCGAAGGCCCTAAAAACCAACCTCTGGAGCCGCTTGCACTCAACCCAGATGAAACCCTCGCATAGCCGCTTGCCAAATATATCGTTCACACATAGGGATGCGCTAGGATCTGTGTTGCTCCAAATGATATGAAAATTGGTGGAGACGTTCTAGGGTTTTTCAGGCATCTACCCTCAAAATTTTAGCTCAATCCGAGTTCGGATGAGTGAGATATGGCCGAAACGAGTTCGGTAGTTTGGGCAGTCCTACGAAAAATGTCCCCACTAGTAATGCCTTGGTATCTAAAATAATTTATAGTGGAAAACACCCCTTTCGAGGTGCCACTTTCAACAGGTTGGGCATAGGAGGAATGGAGCCTTGTCGGCCTCTACCAGCACATAGGACATTCCTAACTATACCATATATCTGCAGGATGGAGACAAGGGGAATGGAACCTGGGTCGGCCTCTACCAACACCCAGGGCATTTACCACTGCACCACAACAAGCAGATTAAAAACTAATTTATAGTGGAAAACACCCCTTTTGAGGTGCCACTTTCAACAGGTTGGGCATAGGAGGAATGGAGCCTTGTCGGCCTCTACCAACACATAGGACATTCCTAACTATACCATATATCTACAGGATGGAGACAAGGGGAATGGAACCTGGGTCGGCCTCTACCAACACCCAGGGCATTTACCACTGCACCACAACAAGCAGATAACTCTACCACTTTTTGTATTCAAACCTTAGACCTCCCATTTAGGGTTCCAAAGTATTAAATATTAGGCCCACTTGAGTTGTACATTTGAAATGTATAACTTCATTTTTCTAAGATATCTTGAATTTGGAGTCCAAATGATATAAATCATTCGTCCAATTTTAAAGTCACCTTAATTTTCAAGATTTTGTGACCCACTTAAGGATCCTCATCTTCTTGCCTATATTTTAGTATGATATTATTCAAGACTACTATATCTTTACATATGGCTTGTCACTAGCATAATTTTAATGCTTATAAATTTGATCATACTTATAGAATTATAATTTAATATAGTTTAATTTTTGGTGGTATTATGTATTTCATCTACCATGAGTATATATTGTCTAATTTAATTGCATATAAAAAATCTTAAGCTTACACAAAAATATTATTTTATCATTTTTAATAAGTCATGTGTTGCTTCTATTGGGGGCCACTCCCATCAAAATAATAAAGCATTATGTTGTTGTCTCGTCAATTAAACTATATCTAATTTACCTTTTTTAGCAATGACTTTCTGCATTTGCCTTTCTATCAAAGAGAATCCTCATTTTTATCAAATTGTTATGTTCCTACGATCAATTCCTTGACATTATTTTTATAAAGAGAAAATCCCATTAATCTAATTACCTTCTAAGATTTGAATTTCATTAAGTGAAAAATCAACACCTTAATTGGCTAAATCATTTACTACTCAATTTTCTTCTCTATAGATATGCTAATATTTCCAAGATACTACCTCTAATAATTGATGGACATAATAAATAATATAATATTTTATCTAATCTCCATGCCCATTTTTCTTGATAACATTAATAATAATTTGTAAAATCCCTTCAAATGAAATATATTTTTCATCTTTTTAATAGTAATATAGTAATTTTGATCCTATAAGAAGTACCTTAACCTATGCATGAATTTGTATGATTCTAAGTAAATGGGGAAAATTTTGCCTTCATTATTTAGGGAAAAAAGCACCTCCACTAGATTTTTCCATATTTCCTTTAGAAACACCATCAAATTTTATTTTGATAAATTCAACTTTTGGACATTTCTATTTTACCATAGATAGAAGAAGATCCTTTGTTTTAACTCCATTTTCATAGATGACCCTTCCTTGTATATTCAAATCCCATAACCAAAAGGTAAGCACTTGTTTTTCCGTGCTTAAGACTTCCCATGATAAGCACCCTAATTTTAAACATTTTATAAGAGAAGCAATAATACAATTCTAGACTTGGACATGATTTTGAGATTTAAAAAAAAATGATTCCTTTTAAGTTATGTATTATAACAAATAATGGCAGAACCAATCCTCCAAAATAATATGTAATTCTTTAGATCTAAAACAATTAATCCAACATTTCATCAAATCTTTGACTGTTGATTGAGATACCCTATAAATTCTTATATATTTTTTAAAAACATCCCTAAATGATGTAAGGAACAATGAAAAATAAACAATATGATGTTTCTAAATCCTTCTAACATAAGGCATAGCTGAAAGGTCCATGATATCCTCTTATTTGTAGGCACTCGCCTATAAGAATATTTCTTTGGATTGATAATCGAAGGAATGTGAATGCCTTAGGGATGGCCTCGAGTGAGCAAACAATATTATAAGGGAAATATTTTAGAGTAAGAAATTTTGATTTTTCTAAAGCATTATATCCCAACTTGATTGAGTATCCACCATATTTTGGTAGTTTCTAGACCAACTCATCCTTCTATGTGAAAATAGGTAAATAGAACTATTGAAGCATGAGTCCTTTAAAGCTCATCCACTAAATTTTTTTGAGGCCCTCTCCTTCAACCAAGTTGCTAATAGAAATACATGATCTAGAGTTGTTGCTCATATTAATATAATTTTTTACTTTGAAACTTTACAAGCTAAATGTGCTTGAGCCAATAATTGCCATTTTGAATTATAAATAAGAGGGTAAGTCTTCAACCACACATCAGAATAAAATTTTATAAAATACCCTTATTGACCAACTATCTAATATGTTTATTAATCAATTGCATACTATCTTATATGAAGTTTTATATTTTTAAGTCTATAAGTAGGGTTTCTTTCTTGAACAATTTTATTGCATTGATATAACTTATATACTTTTTGAAGTAATATTTTTGCCCAACACTTTCCTTGATATTTGAATAATCTCCATCCAATTTTTGCCCTTTTTTCAAACTCATAAATCTATCATTTCACAAGTTTTTCCCTCCAATATTATTTCCTTTGCAAACTCTATCCCACTTACAAAGAGGAAACCTAAATCTCGCATCCCTTCCAAAGAAAACAACTTTTTTTTTATCCATTTTGAATGTCATACCTATTTTCAATATTGAAAGTGATATCATGTAGGAATATTTATAAGTTGTAGATTTATATCCATGGTTAATAAGTTACCTTTCCAACCTTCAAAACAAGATTTTTTTCCATCTAAAATTGAGTCTTGGAACACCTTGTTATTTCCATTATTAGAAAAAGGAAAACCTAGATATGTTGATGGTAATTTTTCAACTTAAAACCCTAAAATCTCCATAATAATGTGTCATAAATATAGGACAATGTTAATGAAAAAGATCTTAGATTTTGTAGTATTAACAAACTATCCAACAACCTTTTCATAGCTTGATAATATTTATTTAAATTCGATGGCCTCTCTAACTAGGATATGATAAAATAAAAAAGTACCTTCAACAAATTAAAGATAATATTGAAAGGGACTATTTGTTGTAACCTGAATACCTTTGAATTTTTCTTTAATTTTTAAATTTAAGAAATCTCTCCCCAATGTCTCAACAAGAATAATAAATAGGTAAGAAGATGGTCATATCGGAATATTCCATGAGATGGTTCAAAATATATAGCTAGAAATTCATTGATCAAAACAAAATGTTTTAGACTGATATAACAACATCTAATCCATTCACATCAATCTTGATCAAAACCAATTTTTTTGAGAATATTATATATAAAAATCTAGAAAACCTTACCATATGTTTTTTTTCATATATAATTTTACAAGTATACCTTATTTTTTCATGGAATGAAGAGAAGGCATGGCCTCTTATATAATGATTATACTATCAAGAATTTATTTACCCAAAACAAAACCATCTTGTTCCTTTGAGATAACACAATCTAGATTATTTTTCAATCTATTTACCATAAGTTTTGAAACTTTCATATAAATCATATTACAAAGGCTTATTAGATGAAAATTATTAAAATATTATATTTCTTCTTTCTTGAGATCCAATGTAATAAAGGTGGCATTGATCATATTTATGGTTGCCTTCTTTTACCTGGCCTCTTCAACCACAAGTAACATGCCACTCTTCAAAAATCTTATTTTGCCAAAAGAAAATTGCCAAACATCCATCAAGGGTAGATGCCTTGTTAGGGCAGAATGAAAAAATTGCCTCATTAGCTCCTTGGTAGAAATCTTCCTCATCAAGCTTCAATTCTATCCTTGTATGATAATTGATGGAATATTTTACAATATATTATCTTGAACCTCCTCATATTGCCTAACTTTCAACAAAATATCTTTGAGATAATTAATTGTTTCTTTTCTAATATCTTATTATTCCTCAACACTTCTTGCATCTAGAGATAAAATATTTTTTATGTAATAAAAATAAAAAAATGAGATGTAGCATAAAAAATTTGGTATTTTTGTCCCCTTCTTTAATCCATCTATATCAAAACAATTTGGGAATAAAATGACTTCCTATTTTAAAACATTATGATAATCATAAAGTAATTATTTTTATTACACATAAGTAGCTTGGTTCATTTCATTGATTTCTACAATATCTTATAAATTGTTGAGCTTGAATTTAATTTTCTCTTCTATTTTAAATGTATTACCAAAATATTTAGAATTCAAATTATTCATTTCCCCTTTATTTATTTCATCTTTTGAATAAACCTATACATACATAATCCTTAAATGCTTGCTTCATACCACCATAACATATTCATCTAGGATCTAAATCAAGGTCTTGGAGCCTTAGGTCTGGGATCTAAATCAAGGTCTAATCATGTTTGTAATAAAATATTTGAAGAGATTGCATACTTTGGTTGCAACCATGTATTAAATAACACATATCTATCCAATATTTTTATTATATAAGTTTTCCCAATGCATCTATTATCCCATGTATATTTGAATCTTGAATAAATAGCATCCTAGAGGCCATTTGATTTGATAAATGAATACAAATAATCTATTGATTTAGACCATATAGGAGTACCACCTATTTTTTCTAAAATATATAGAGTTATATTGAAGTCACCTCCAAGAATCCATATATCACAATTATTTTTTAAATAAATAAACTAAGGCCCCCTCAACATATTTCATAAGAAGCAACTATATTGGAAAAGTACACATTTATAACCCCAACTTTGATATTTTACGCTTTCTTGCAAAAACAACCAATAATCTAATTAGTTTTTGCTTCTAGCAAATTCCCATCTCATTTGTATTTGTCCCATATTGTTGCAATACCTCCTAAAGCTCCTATAGAAAAATTGCTAAATAATTCCGCTTCTTCTAGATCTTTTTGAATACATTCATATATTCCTTACTATTATTTTGTATTAATTAACATACAATTGAGACTATAACAACCTATTAATTCTCTAATAATATTTTTTAGAGGTTTTATTCATATTTTTCTAATGTTTGAGTATATTCTTTTCATCATTACTTCTTATTTTACTTATGGGATTAGCCTACTTCTTGTTAACAATTACAATATTTGTTTTTGTTTTCCTATATTGATATTTCTCTAATTTTTTTTCTCTTTATTCTTATTTTAAGGGTATTCCTATCCTTTTTTCATTTCTACCAACACTTGCATATTTATCAATCTCTTCAATTATTCTAGACTGTTCATAACTAGACTTATCATCTATAGGTTTATGCTACCTAGAATCTAAGTGCAAGGAATAGTCTTAAAACACTTTCTTTTGTATGTTTTCTTAGAAACATAAAGTGAAAGAATGATTCTCCATAATAAATACTTTCTTATATTGCCTTAAAGCCCTAAATTACCATGGATGTCCTCCATACTTATTTATTTATTATGTTGCTTTGAAACCCTAAAGTGCAAGGCATAAACTCTATACTGCTTTCATTTTTATTTCAAGGAAAGGATTTTATACTACTTAAGAAAAATCAAGACATTTTACATGGATTTAACCTGACCTCTCCCACTACTTTATACTTAAATTTGCATCCATATCATCCTTTACTCCTTTAATTCTTTCTAAATTTGAACTTACATATTGTAATTTCTCATCCCTTGTATCCTCTTTATTTCTTCTATTGGTTGATCCAAGTGAATTGTGATGGCCTTTGCCATCTAATTATGCAAAATGGATCATTTTGCAAAAATTTTAAAAGTGGAGATCCCTTTATCTAATTGAGATTCTACTACAATATGATCTTCTTGTTTCGTCTCAAAGTTTATCTATTGATCAAAATTTTATCTCCATTATTTTCACTTTGTAATCTCTTGCCATGTTTCCAATCTTATAACATTTATGACATTAAAATACAATCTTTTCAGAGCCTTCTTATTTATCTCATTATTTTGATTTAGATTTCATCTTAATGGATTATAGGAAAGGTTTTGAAATATTCAAGGCAACACATATTTGGTTATATACATCATGCTTATGATCCTTAGTAGTTGTTCCCTCGTGGATGAACTCTTTTAGAGTATCACCAATAATATTCAATATATCCTTATTGATAAGTTGATATAGAAGTCCAAAAATATTAACCTAAATTGGAAGCCTTATAATAGTTTTTATCTACCATAAAAATAAAAACTTGCCTCATCATCTTTAAAAATAGACATCTTTCCCCCTAAACTATGGGCCATCACCCATTATTTTATCCTTTATTTTTAAACCAAATATGATGATGAGAAAATATTTTTGAAGAAAAATCATGGAGTAATTTGAATTCAATCCCAACTTCTACTTGATCCAATTTTGAATCTATGAAAAGCCTATACACTATCCATAGAACTTACATATTAATCATTTAGTTTTAGAAACCATTATATCATGCTCAATCATCTCATCCTTGATAATAACTTGCACTACAACATATGCTACATAGATATGAAGAACACAAGCTTATACTGAGAGGGGGGTGAACAATATAAGACCACTTTTTACTTTTATTTCCAAATCAATATTAAGAAATGTGTAGATAGCAATATCAATAGTAGTAATCAAAGCAATGCACAAATCACCACACACAATAGAGACACCACAATTTATGTGGTTCACCCAATGTGGGCTACTCCACGAAGAAAATATTTCACTATAATTTTCTCAATCAATATTTTGGGAATCCTTTCCAATTACAATGTTTATGGACCTCTGTCCAAAGGAGACACAAATCCCCTAAATCAAGTTCATGGATCTCTATCCATAGGAGAACTCCTTCTCCTCTACTTTGGCTGGTGATCCTCTAGAAGACTACTACCTCCACTACATTGGCTTGTGGATATCTCTCCACTGAATACTCTTGTCCCCACTCATAATACTTGTCCTCACTGCTCTGGTTGATGGATATCTATCCACTAGAGACCTCTGTCCTCTCTGATCTGTCACCTCCAAAGCTTTGTCTCAAATTTGCACCAAACACAGTCCTTCGATCTAGCACAAATCTACTCAGCAAGTCCACACAGAACTTGCTCAAATATGCTCAAAAATTCCACACATAACTTGCTCAAATCTGCTCAACAAGTCCACATAGAACTTTCTCAAATCTGCTCAACAAGTCCACACAGAACTTGCTCAAATTTTCTCAATAAGTCCACACAGAACTTGCTCAAATCTGCTCAACAAGTCCATAAAGAACTTGCTCAAATCTACTAAATAAGTCCACATAGAACTTGCTCAAATCTGCTCAACAAGTCCACACAGAACTTGCTCAAGTTTGTTCAACAAGTCCACACAGAACTTGCTCAAATCTGCTCAACAAGTCCACACATAACTTATTCAAATCTGCTCAACAAGCTCACTCAGAACTTGTCCAATCTACTCAATAAGTCCACACAAAACTTATTCAAATCTGCTCAACAAGCTCACTCAGAACTTGTCCAATCTCATAGAAACATAAAAAGAATTGTTAGAGACTCAATATGTTCTACACTCAATGCTCAATCACTTTCTTAACTCAATTCAGAATATAGAATAGTTTATTTTATGGAACTTGAACAATCACTTCACACACCCACTTGACTAGGCTCAATCAACTCTACTCAACCAATTACTCAAGAAACAACCCTTGCTCACAAACCCTAGTCCAAGCATGTAAACACCAACTCAAAATGTTTCCAACAATGCTCAACCACAAATCTCACATAACAATGATACTCATGTTCTTTTCAAACCCTAGTTCAAGTTCTTTGCACAACCAATGTCTTCAACAACAATGCTTATACATCAATATTCACATAACAATGATACTCATGTTCTTTTACACAATACTAACTCAAGTTCTTCACACAACCAATGGCTTCAACAACAATGCTTATAAAACAAGGTTTTAACAACAACTCTTTATTCCAGAAAACCTTGAAGCATGAACTCAACACTCTTGAAAAGGAAACCCTAATCAAGTCCTTTTCACTCCAAACTTATTTTCAGAAAACCAATCAATCAACTCAACTAAGGAAGAATTTGCCCATACCTTTTTGCTTGACAAGGTGTAGATCTCATAAATTTTTCACACTCACAATTACTTCTTTGCCAATCTCAATAAGGATTAGAAGATAATAATTTCCTCAACACAACACAATACAAAATGATATCAAACAAAATACACCTTATCACTCCAACTTTAAAATAATACCCAATACCCTCATAATAATCTCTTTGGCAAAAGTCCTTTTACAAATAAAATCAACACTCACTAAAATTCAAAACCTCTTATTACCTTATTACCCCAACTTAAAAAGAATATATTCTCTTTTATAAATCACAATTCAACACATAACAATTTTCTATTCACTCCTTATTTCTCCTAACCACTAATTTTATTGCCTAACTAAAAACCTTTTAAAAACCCCTTATAACTCCTAATGAAGGCTTTAATTAAAAATTTAGGCAATAAAAATTATTTTAAAAATTACCTTTGCCTCTCAACGGTTTTCGAACCCTTGACCTTTGCCTCCGCTAACGCCCTAGCTGCGGGGTCCTCAACCACGTGCGCTTAATGCACGTTGAGAGCTAAAAAGCTCTTTGCGCACTATATTCCTCCTAGCGCCTTAAACGACAAACACGAAAACTCAAACCTTTCCCTTTGCTCACGCACTCCTCGGGATTCGAACGTAGGTTTGTCTCCCCACAAATGCCTTAGCAAAAACGTGCACTGCCAATGGACCACCGTGTCCAACTTGTCTTGGGCACCAACCTTACTCCGCTATAACCCTTGCACATAAGACGAAAAGTCATTCGTCTTCTTCCTCACCCGAAACTTCGAATCGCACATGCAATTTACTTTGTCGCATTAATTAAATTCAATGAGGGATGATTTGCAAGGTCTTTTGGCCTCCCTTTTATACACAAAGCTGCCATTATCTTCAAACGTCGACGCTCCAAATTTTTCGATGACATTAGTGCATTTAACCTTTGTAATTTATAGATTATTTAAATTCCAAGGAATTTAAATTTTATAAATTATAATTATAACCTTTGGTTTAAGACCACCTCTTATTGCACAACTTTGTATTGATGATATTTATTTATAAAATTTAAATTCCTTTTGAATTTAAATATTTTATAAAATAAATATTAGACCTCCTTTGAACTTTGCAAATTGGCCTCCTTAGGTATTTATGAAAACCCTTTTTAACTTATGCTCTCATATAATATTAAAATATTATGGAGCCCTTTTGCCTTTAACTTTTGCACTGTTGAAGCTTCTTCTTGGATATTAGTGACACCTTTGACAACTTTATTTCTTGTTGAATTCCTTGACATTAATGATGACTTCATTTGGTGACATCAATGACAACATTTGACTTAGGGACTCAAAATGTCCAACAAGATAGCACTTCATAGATTAGCTCTTTCTCTTATCCCCAAGTAGGGCATCCTCACATTTAATTAGGGATTTCAAAAATGACTTTTGTTCTATGCTACCTAAATTTTCCTCATAAAAATCCTTTATTTTTATTTTTTCCAAAGATGAAATGACACAAGTGAGGCTCACTCCTTGTTTGCACTTGCTTCAGTTGTGCACTCGTTCCCTACTCTTCCCTAAAAATTATAAACAAAAAAATTTAAGGCTCGCTCCCTAGTTGATACTTTTTAAAGTATTATTGAGTTAAAAAGGAATTATATATTAATATTATCAAAACCACTACTTACATCTTTGTGAAATAAGTTAAATAACTAATTAAAAAAAATTCAAATTAAATAATTTAAATAAAAAATACAAAACATAAAGACTTTCTTTTAACTTTTTTAGACATTTAAAATTAATATAGATGTAGCTTTATCCTATTGATGCCTTATTTTTCACCTCTTTAATGGAAAAATGATATAATAGAACATTTATAATGTCAATAAGGCTAAAAGTAGCCTATGGGATAGGAACCTTATAAATAACTATGGTTGCCAATCCTGACCCAATCATTTTTATTTCTACAACATCGATCTTTTGCTATTGATTTTGTTTATGAATTCTCCTAATTTCTCTTCTTCAAACAATTTTTTCAATGATTCCACAACTAGAGTATCAACATAGCTAGCTCAAATATCATTATATTATTTCATTCCAAATAAAAATACTTTTGTCTTAGTTGTGCTTGAAGTACAAAAGCTTCATATCCTCTCCCATTTCTCTTATGGTCTCTTCCATCAGCCTATTTTCACATCTAAGTTGGTGTGAGATGGTCATTAGTTGGGCCCTAAGCATATTTACTCTCTAATCGATGTTTACCCCTATATAGGCCTTTTGGTGGTGATTGTATATAGAGTTAAATTTAACAAGGTATTGTTCTCTCTTTCTTCTCAACTTATTTTCCCAAATAGATTATCTAAAAAGAAATTAACAAATGTCTTTGTCTTTTTTATTATTTAGGCATTCACCAAATTGATATTCAAATTTTTCATTTGCTTGTTGTTTTGCTTTATCCATGTTTTCTTTATTTTGTTCAAATCTTCTTGTATTACAACTTTAGGCCATCTCTTTTCATCTACCTATTCATTTTTTTAATTACTGTAGAAGATAAACCATAGTATTTGCCTCTATAGGAAAGGTTCTTATTTAAGAATTTCACATGAGACCAAAAGAATTTGTTTATCATCAAACATTTTTTAATCCTTTATTTTCCTCCATTTTGAGTTTGATGTGCTACTAGCCCACACTCTACACCTATACAACAACATTATTGGTACCACTAATATCCCCAAACAAAACCTATTTCATCTTCCAATCCCATAATTCAACCTTTCTGCTTTTATTTTATAATCCAAAAAAATGCTCTCCATCCTCCGAATGTTCTCCTCATTCTACATGTTTTTCAATTGACCTTATTATTAAAGTCTATACCAATATGTTTGTACATTGTTACTTCTTCCAAAAGTCCCACTTCAAAATAAAAGAATAATTGATTCTTTTTACTTTGATTGGAGAAGATCATTATCTTGGTTTTGATGGTATTTATTTGCATGCCAACCTCCTTGCAAAAGTGCTCTAAGGCCCTCTCAAACCTTGTGTTGACCTTACTATCATAATGGAATCACCTACATACAAAAGAAGTCTTAACACATATATCTTCTCATATAAACACCATCCTTTCCATTAAAATTTAGCCATTTTTCTAATTTGTCAATATAAAACAAATAATGTAAGGGATAATGAGCATCTTTGTTTAACCCCTATGTCACTTCTAAAGCATTTTTAAAGGCCTACTTGCATTCTAATTTTAACACAAACATTCTCATGGAGTCTACGCACTAATGCCCTACACATTTATGGTATGTCTAAGTATTCTACTCTACTCCTTAGTTTGCTTTTAGGAACTATGTCAAAAGCTTTCTTGAAGTTCACAAAACAATAATAAGATTCTCCTTTTTCATTCCATATTTTAAAATGGTAATATCTCAAAGTGATAATGTGTCATATTGTAGAGTGTTTTAGTCTCAAATTTGATTGTCTTTTTGCCCTCTTTCTTTTTTCTTCTACCCACGTGGTGATTTTACTCCAACCAGGCTTCCAAACATATTTGTAAAGAAAGAATTGAATGTAATGGTTTGGTACTTTGAAGGGTTATCTACGTCTCCACCCTTAAAAGAGAAGTTTTGTTAGACTTATTGTCCAATCTCTTAAAAATCTATTTTAGATAATATTGTTAATTATCTAAGTCCTCCGCTTCTAATTTTAAATATATTGGCTATAATATATGTGACAGAGCTAGTTTAGTCATTCTGTGCATAAATTAAGCTTGGCGTGCCAAGAAATCAATTCCACCATTTTGATGCAACCCAGAGTTAACGCCATATAATATTTTGTTGCCCACATAGTCCAAGTAAAAAGTCCTCATCATTAAAAGAAATATAAAATAATGTACAACACTTGCTATGTGCACATAATTCATTCTAAAATAAATATCAGGCCTACAATCCCTTTGATTCTTCTCCGTTATGCATATATTTTAGATGGATACCTACCTGGTGCTTGAGAATTACCTAGCCTGAGATTAATAAATATGTTGTCGTGGGCCCACGTAAGCATTTATAAAATAGAGCGTTTAATAATATATAAAATCTAAAGTTCTTTCCTTTCACATGCATCCTATACTTTCACAGGATTAGCTTTTACTTTTGGTTGTGGGTTTTACTTATGCGTGAAGGAAGTTTGGTAGTGAGAGCAAGCAACTTGCACTTTCTCATTAAGTACCCACTGTCTAATCAAGGAGAATAGACAAGACGACGACCATAACCGTTTTAAGTAGGTGTGTATTTACTCCAAAAATATGCGTGAGTGTGAAATGGGTTTGCCAGCTCTCTTAGTTGGTTTGGAGTTTGTATGCCCACCACAATTATTTAGTTTAAGTACAATACCCATAAAGCTTTAAACATACATTCATAAGATATGTTGGACTAAAATTTATTGGTCTGAACAACTCCTTATTCCTTTTAAAATAGTCTTATAAAAAAATAAATTTAATAAGATGTAAGCATAGTCCAATCTTTTTTCAATGAATATGTTAATTTTATTTCATTATTTCAACTTCAGCAAAGAAAACATAGTTTTTTTTTTTTAAGAAAAATATCTAATTTACTCGAGGTCAAGTTAAATTTTAAATATTAATGAATATTAATGAAGGTAGTTATATTTAACATAGAGTTTATTTAACTTTGAAATTCATCTAACATTTTATTCTACCTAATACAAGTTCCATTCATAAATATAGGCCATCATAAAGCATTTTAAATCAACCCACAATAAATTCATATACTGCATAAAGTCTCATACTTTATATACTCCAAGTTTAACTTTAGTATGCAATATAGAAGTAAATAGGATGAAATTAGATCACTATGATTTTATTAGACGAATTTTAATAAGTATTAAAATATAGAATCATAGATCAACACTAGAATTTATATTAGTAATATGTCCATTATGCTCATTCAAACAAGTAATACTTTTGTAACATATTAATCCTTCTAAGATTAAATATTAATTCAATCATTAGAAGTTCAATCTAATATAGAATAGAGCAACCATAATTCATATAAACCTTGCTTTACATCTTTGTTCAACTAGTGCTCATAATTTATAAATCAATACTTATAAGATTCTATAGTTCCTTAATACAACAAAGTATGATATTTCAACCTCTACATTACTTGAAAGTCAATATACACGATATACCGAAGTCATTTCTACATGTTTTCTCAAGTTCATCATATTAGATTGGTTTACAACCAACGCATTCATAATGAAGTTTATGAAGTAGGTCTACTATCACATGTATGCCTATTTATGGTTGATTATTGAAAGTTTCAAAACAAATCAATGCAAGTCCATAAAATAGTTCCATATATACCTTGTTATAAGCATGAACATGTTTTCTATACATTGGTTCATTGCTTAGTCAAAATTAGATAGTAGATCATCACAATAATCATAAGATTCTCATACAATAATTTGTAGTTCATATAAACAATCATTTGGCTATCAAAGTAATCAAGGCATAGCCATTGAAAGCAATTGGTATTCTTGAACCATCACACATGAATAATGCACCCATAGTACATGTTTTGTTTGAGATGGACAAAGAAGACATATATCAGAGTATGTTGGATTTGTGTGGAGGGAGAGAATCATCATAATGATTTATTGTCCAACCATAGAATCTTGAAAGATTCTCCCAATTGTTCTTTTTACCTAAAAAAACGAACCCTTATGCAAGAAAAATAAAAATAGAAGAGATGGCTCTTCCTTCTACTTGCTCTAATACCAATACCAATGATGATGTTTAAAGCTTCTATGAGTGATAAATATTTAAGTATAAAGTATTTCTAAATATGGTGTAACTACTATCTATCAACATACTTGGACTTGCGTCCTTATGAAGATAACAACATCCCCTAAATAACTTTCACCTATGGTCCTTGTGAATGGTAGTTTCCATCTAAGGACATTAGATGACCTTGACTAACATGAACTCCTAGATGGTGTGAGTGGTAGTTATATCCACTTTAATTCATACTCCACTAAACTATGATGATAATAACTCCTAACAACTTTTGATATTAAAGAACACAAGAATTTTGATAGTAAAATATTTTGTTCTTAAAATACAAAAATACTTTCTAATCCCAACAAATATGGTGTAACTACTATCTATCAACACACTTGAACTCAAGTCCTTATGAAGATAAGGACATCCCCTAAATAACTTTCACCTATGGTCCTTGTAAATAGTAGTTTCCATGTAAGGACATTAATTGACCTTGACTAACATGAACTCCTAAATCATGTGAGTGGTAGTGATATCCACTTTAATTCATACTGCACTAAACTATAATAATAATAACCTTTAACAACTTTTGATACCAAAAAACTAAATTACAATGATAATAACTCCTAACAACTTTTGATACCAAACAACCCAAAAAAATTAATAAAAAAAACATTTTATCCTTGAAATACAAGAATCTTTTTTAATCCCAACTACTTGACAGACTGACCACCATATAGTTTACTTAGTATCTACAAAATTTTAATAAATTATTTATTAAAGAACTTAAATTACCAATCCTATAATAAGAATTTTATAATAAGATTTCGTTGCACATTTATTTTCTAACTTTTATAAAAAAAATATTAAGTAGTTCTATAATATTTGATATTTCCTATCCCATCTATAAAAAGTGTATGTTATAGCATGGCTTGCTATTTGACTCTAATATCACACTTTTGAAAGCGTTTTCCCAGTCTGAGTAGTATTGAGTTATCTATTAATTTAATAATCTTAATTTTAAACCGCTCATGCAATTACATCTTATCTTATTAATTTTGTTTAAAATCCTTGTTGTGTTTGATGGAATAGACGGTACATGTGGCTCCATAAATGTCCTGTATTGTTCTCCGTATCCTCTTTTGTACTCGTCAATGCAAGTTGCACTTGGACCTCCTCTACCAACCCATGCCAATGGCAATGGCAGCACCAAGCTTTTTAATGACGCCTCACTTTCTGTGCTTAGACTTCACGGGCACAAAAATGGACCATAATTGCTTAATTTTCAATCTTCTCTTTCAAAAGCAAAAAAAAGAGATGCGGATAACAATCACATGCAGCAAATAAAAAAATAAAAAATTTCGAAACCTTACCGAACAACCTCACCAAGACGCAGTAATTGGGCATTAACCTGTGAGCATTCCACCACTAGGTTTATCTCTTATTATTAAAAATATTGTTTATCTAATATAACATAAAAATTATTACAGTTACACTATTTTTAATAACTGTCAAGCAGATTCAAACTACAGAGGTTGAGGGAAACCAATCATCTTTTGCTTGGGATTCATATTGTCATCATTGGTCTGGCTTGAGCAGACTTCTACCTTTAGAAATTGACACTTCCAAGGTTTGAACCAAAGCAGGGTTCAAACTACAGAGAGTGCTTCCAACAAGTCTAATCTACCTTGTTGTTGTTGACCTAACGTGAGGGAAACCAACCATTAATTGCTTGGGATTCATATTGCTATCATTGCTCTGGCTTGAGCAAACTTCTACACTTCCAAGGTTTGAACCAAAGCAGGGTTCAAACTACATAGGCTGCTTCCAACAAGTCTAATCTACCTTGTTGTTGTTGACAGGCATGAGCGGAACCAACCATTGGTTGCTTGGGATTCATATTGCCATCATTGGTCTAGTTTCGGATTCATATTGCCATCATTGGTCTGGCTTGAGCAGACTTCTCCCTTTAAAAATTGACACTTCTAAGGTTTGAACCAAAGTCTCTCCTTGATAAATGTATGACCATACAAACAATTACCAATCCACGTTGATACATATATCTAATATATAATTATCCAACTATACTTAGTTTTCAAGTCTCCACTCTATTTTATAATTAATTATGTTTTGTGGATTTGACATTATTTCAAAAAAAAATGGACAGAAAAAGGGCGGGTTTCGTCGGAGCACGATATAGCGTTTGTCATTTTAGGGGCATGGTGTTGAATAAGACACAATAAAACTTTATGGAGGTCACGAAAGTCAACAATGCAATTAAAACTTGAAGGTCGGGAGACGAGGCGTAGTTGAATGGGATTCCAATTTGCCAAAGATGGCGGAGCGGTCTGTTTCCTCTACGCGAATTCAACGGAGAAAAGAAAGGAAAAGCGGCTGGCAATGGCGACCCACCGCTCTTTGTGCGGGTGACAGCTATTTCTACTCCGAATTTATAGCGGTCTTGGTCTTCGATCGATCAGATATTTCTGTACACGGGTTGGCGTTCCGTATTGTCCGTGGATATTATTGACCGACTATACACTACACATCTGAAACGACGTTTTTCGAAATTAGTTGGTCTTAATAAATGGAATTTTAATTTTTGTGGAAAGGGTAGAAGCGGGTACGTCTGTGCAGGTGTCGTATTGTCTTCTCTGCCGTGACTCCTGCTTTTTTTTGTGACTACTTAGTAGTTGTCAGTGGTCTTTAATGGTGAATTTGAATTTGTATTAATGTTTATTGGTGATTAAAAGAGGTTAATAGGACTGTAAAGTAGGACATATACAAAGGGACGGAAGAGGGAAGTGCTTAATAATAAAGTAAGAAAAAAAAGTAAAAAATAAATGTTCTTTTGTTGAAGTAGACGACGAGATGATCTTGTTATATCTCTTTGATCACCATAACGCTTCTTGACTTTAAAGGCTGAAAGAATAAAATAAAAAAAATTGGAACATTAACAATTTTGTATAAATAATATAAAATATAATAAGTAGTATAATATAAATAATAAGAAATAATTGGACGGTGAAAAAACCTTCTTGGAACTTTATCCGCTCAAGACTAGATCAAGACTCGTGATGGTATTCTAAACTTAATGATCAACACGTGACAATATTACGAATGACGATGTATTATTCTTCTTATTCTCATTCGTGTGAAAAAATGAATCGCCACTGTTGAACGCCGACCAATTGTGATTTCAGCGACGTGTACGTTTTAAAGCCAATTGGGAGTAGAGTGGAGGTTCATCTGTAAAAACAAATAGTAATGTTTACAATTTCCAGAGGCAGTCTGCCTGCAAAAAAGGCAACAGGATTGTGCGGGCTCAGAGGTAATAATATTGACAAGACTAAAAATGGTGATAACGAGAACAGCACAGGTGATAAAACCGGTCAAATGTCAGCACAAACAAATCCGTAAGCCCCTCCAGAAAACTCCTCCACAGTGTACGTTGCGTAGAGGCAGTCCAATAGAAGCAGTTACGTGGTTATAGTGAAATTAAAAGGTTTAATATTTAATCAAGAGTTTTAAAAAATATTTTAACCCTCCAACTTAGAAGTCGTTGGATTCAACATCTCCTTAAAAATGTATATATTTATATGTATCATGTACTTTAGTGGCAAGTTTTCAAAAAAACCTTAGTTAATCCGAGGGTATACCTTGATGGGACAGGCCCTATGAAACGGAAAGTTGTAGCCCCTAGGGGATAGGGGCAACAGTTTTCCTTAATTAAGATTTAACCAAGAAGATATTTAGGTTCAAACCTTTGGGGAAGGGTTGCAAAGGTAGTCTACTCCCAATCCTCTGAATGCACGTCAAACCGACGACGAGGATACAAACCCAAGCAACTGGTGGTCACATCTCACGCCGGTCACAAGAACGAGACGGATAGGTTTGTTGGGGGTAGTCCTTGTGTGCCTCAACAAGAACGAGACGGATAGGTTTTTTTGAACCCTGCGCTAACCAGTTACTAAAAATAGTGACTAGTACCAACTCTTCCAAACAAAAAAAATACATATATTTTTTAAAATTACATATTTAAAAAATAATAATTTTATATAAACATAATTTTATTTTTTATATCGAGAGGTCCAAGGTTCAAACCGTGGCGTGGGTGAGGGTGTGAGGGGGTGGATGCATGACTCCCTGGTGGAGTTGTTGTAACAGGCTGGGTTGGGGATTCCTGGTCAAAACCTCCATATCTTAATATTAAAAAAAAAATTACTTTTTATATATTAAAAAATAAAATATATTATTTAAATTTTTATGTATTTTTAAAAATAATTTAAAAAGGTTTAAAAAAAATTGTTATTTCTCTTTACGTCAAATTAACCATATTGAATTATATATAATTGATTTGGTGTCTTCAAGATTTGAACCTTGGTATGAGCTACATCATGTCTTAACCTTTGAACCAAAACCTTATTAACTAAGAAATAATTTTATATAATAACAATAAATTTATTTTTGTATATATATATATATATATATATATATATATATATATATATAGGGTTAGTGTGAGAAACCCCTACTACCAAAGCACAACAGTCTCCTCCCAACCATGACCCCTCGTAAAGCTAAGAGCTAGCTAGCTTATCAACAGGGAATAGGGAATTTAACACAACCACATGACCTCTCATAAAGCCAAGAGCTATGCTTATCAATAGGGAATTTAACACACAACCACCTAACCCCTCGTAAAGCCAAGAGCTATGCTTATCAATAGGGAATTTAACACACAACCACCTAACCCCTCGTAAAGCCAAGAGCTATGCTTATCAATAGGGAATTTAACACACAACCACCACAGACCCACCCCCTCACACACTCTTTTTTCGGTTACATAGGAGAGTTGGTCACAACCACACTATTTTTAGTAACAGACAAGCACAGGGTTCGTACCACTAGCTCAAGATTTGTACCATCGTCATCATCGGTCTGGTGCACACCTAGAAGATTGAGGATTCAAATCAGACTACTACCTTTGCAAACAGATTGCCCACGAGGTTTAAGCCTGGGTGTATTCTTGATAAGTGCCTGACCATTGTCATCGTGGGTTTGGCACGCACCTAGAGGATTGAGGATTCAGGTCAGACTACTACCTTTACAAACAGATTGCCCATGAGGTTTAAGCCTGGATGTATTCTTGATAAGTGCCTAACCATTGCACACACTCGCCCACGTTGATTTAAATCTTGGACCTCCTGAAAAAAACCATTATACTATCCCTTGGAACTACTTTTTATTTTTTTAATTGTTATGAATGTTGGAACTACGTTTTTATATTTTTAATTGTTATGAATCTTAGTTTACACGGAGATATAAATGAGAACTTTTTTCCCATGAAAGATTAATTATTTCAATCAATAGTCAATGTAATGTAATTTATAATAGTTTTATTTAAATATAATTAATTAATTTATGTTTTTAATAAATTTTTAATTGGATATATAATAATAAATTAAATTGATGAATTATATAAATATAAAGTAAAAATATCAAATAATTAAAAATGTTTTTTTTTAATTTTTTATTTTTAAGATTATAAAAACAATTTAAATAAATATCTAATCTATTAAAATAAAAAAATACAAATTAAAAAAAAAGAATATAAATAAAAGTAGCATTGCAATTAGTTGTTCTAATTGTATTGTTTGGTCAAAAAACTTCATATGAGGGCAATTTTTTGAGGTGGTTTTTAACCATCATCATATGATATAGAATTTTTACGACACTCTCATAGATTTCAGGTGGATAACCACCCTTAAATATCTTTAAGGGTAGTTAAAAACTACCCTTAAAGACCCTTTTTGGTGTAGTGTCTAGAGTTTTGATGTGATGAAAAGAACAATTTGTTTTTGCTATAACATAGTTTTTTCATATTTATATCTTCTTCTTTCAGCTATTTCTCTCTATATTTTTGGAACCAATATGACTATTTTTATAATGCATTGTGATAATCAGAAAGTAATTATTTTTCTTTCACATAAGAATATCGATTTCGTTAATTTCTACTCTCTTATAAATTTCTGAGCTTAGATTCAATTTCTTTCTTTTCTTTAAAAATGTTACCAAAATATTTGATATTCCAAATATTCATTTGCTCCTTTAAATATTTCATATTTTGAACAAACCTATACATACATGATCCTTCAAATTTTGATTCATCCCACCATAACATAATCGTTTAGAAAAAATCATGGTCATGGAGCCATTTAGACTAGAAGCAAAATAGCTTTAGATGAAAAATATTATGATTTTTAGGTATAAAGGTAAAGATGATTTATTTAAGTGGTAACTAAATCAATACACTTTCTATTTTTATGGTACCCACTTATTTCAATAAGGAAGATGAAAATTTGTAAAACTCATTTTCTAACATTTACATGTTTGAATTTATATATTTAGATAGGTATGGGATTTTCAATCCTAATATTAAGCCTATCTTGGTGGATATCAAACAAATATGTGTTTTTTTAATGTGTATTATAAAATATAAAATATGTATATGTTTTATTAAAAAACAAATTTAATTCTTCAATATAGAGCAATTGAATATGATCAAATTGATTTTGCACATAACTAATTTTAAAGTGGTATATTAGAAATATTATAATTTTTGAAGTACAAAATTAAAAAATATTTATTTAACTTGTCATTAAGTTCATACATCTTTTATTTTTATGGTTCCTTTTTATTTTAGTAAGAAAAAACTTGTATGACCTCATTTATCATGAGCTTTATCAAAGGGTCAAAACATAAATAGTTATATTTAATATAAAATAGGGTTAAAAATATTTCTAGAAAAGTAGGTTGTTCTTTGTTAACACTTCCCAACTTAGACAGAACAAAATTGCAAGAATTTTTGGTTGCACAGTGGACAACTTCCCCACTGTATATTTGGAAATACCCCTTTTTATAGGTAGAATGAAAGGAGAATATTAGAATTTAGTGCTTGAGAGATTCAATAGAAATATTACAGGATGCAAAATCTCTTCCCTTACTCAAGCAAGGAAATTACAGTTATTGAGGGCAACCCTCCAAAACCTGCCCATTTTTATGATATTTTTATTTAAAATCCTAGTATTTATGGCTGAGAAATTGGAGCGAATGGAGAGGAACTTTCTTCGGACTGATGCAGAAGATAAATAAAGGAGTTGTTTGGTTGCATGGGAGAAAGTTTACAAGCCTAAGCGAGAAGGCAGTATGGGCATCACAAAGTGAAGCAAATGAACAAGGCTTTAATGGCTAAAGTAGGGTGTCAATAAATGATTAAACATGATCAATGTTGGGCTTAGATCCTCTCTACAAAATATCTTGAGAACATAATCCTCTTTGGTTATAGCTTAAATCCACCTTTAAGATCATCTTTGTGGAATGAGTTGATCAAAACAAGAAATATCTTATGGAAAGGTTTAATATGACAAGTAAGAAGAGGTGATAAGATACTCTTTTAGGAGGATGCATGGATCATAGAGAGGCCTTTAATTTTTAATGATTATTGGAAGTGCATCATTCGACCTTTAAAGTAAAAAATCTGGAAATATGGTTTAGGAGTACATCAAGGAGGAAGGTAATTGTAGATTGTGGCACATGCTACAGTTGGAAGGAGTTGATGCAATTTTGTAAAGTAGGCTTAACTCTCTCAATATTTGCTTACATCATTACTCTCCACAACTCAACATAGGAGAGGAAGGTTCTTTTGGGGTTCTAATCCTAAATAAATATTTACTGTTAACTTAGCTTTTGCCTTTGAAAAGGATAAGGAGAATCAAATTTTCCCTCACATAGAGTTTGGACTAAAGATCTCCTATCAAAGGTGTCTCTCTTTCTTTGGCTGTCATTGCAAAATTGGATATTGACGATGGAAAATATTAGAATAAGAGGGATGATCATTCCTAATAGGTGTTATTTATGTTGTGGGGATGAGGAGACAGTTGATCATATTTTTGTCCATTGCTCTCTTTATTTTTGAAGTTTGGTATGCGCTTCTTCAATTGCTTAAAACTTAGCGGATGATAGCAAAGTCTTTGGAGGCCTTATGGAAAAGTTGGGTTAACCCTTATCATAGCCCTTGATTGAAGAAAATTTGGATCTTTTTTTTACCCATTTTATTGGGTATATATGGAGGGAGAGGAATAAATGAGTGTTCCAAAACAAGGCTAATAGTGTATAGGTCATTATTAGGAGTATCAAAGCCACCATTACTAGAAATGTAGTTATTAATATGGACAACCAACTCTATGAAAATGAGTTGGAGGAAGAAACAATAACAGACTAGGGACTGTTGAGAGATATAGGGAATCATATTAGCTAACCAAGGAGAAAGGTGAGATGGAATCCCCTCCAAAGTGGGTAAAAATAAATTTTGATGGAGCCATAGGTGAGAAAATCAAAATCAACATGGAATCGATAAATGATTGACTCAAAAATTTTGAGAATCGATAAAAAAATCAACAAAGAATCGACAAAAAAAAAACTGAAGAACACACAGTTTTCATTGAAAAATATTTTTTCATGCATATCACAATGAATTAAAATTATGCAAATCAGATATTAATGATGTAAAGACTATAAGCTTAAACTACACATAAAAGTGGTAAGTTATACAAAATTAAAGACTTAAACTACACATGAAAGTGGTAAAACACATCTTAGATAAAGAAATTTTAATGCTTTCAAAATTCAAATACTCTTGTATTACTTATAATATAAAAAAGGTGCAAATTAGAAAATGTGTTGTGTGTCATGATTCATGACAAATACAATGTCTCAAGATCTTTGAAATGTGTTGTGTTTATTTAGAAAAGGAAATAAACTGGAAGATGCTTTGAGTAGAAGAAGGCATATCAATGCTATGTCACACTTTCAATCTGTTATAATTGATCAAATACGGAAATTGCATATTCAAGATGAATATTCTCATAAATATCGAGAATTGGTTCAACAAGATTTTGATAAAGCAAAGGGATTTAGAATTTGGGAAGATACGTTATTCTTTAAAAATAGGATGGTAGTACCTAATGATCAGGACCTGAGAAATGTGATCCTGCAAGAGGCACATAGCACTTCATATTATGCTCATCCAGGCTATGTAAAGATGTATGAAAATTTTAAAAAAGAGTATTATTGGTCGGGAATGAAAAAGGACATTGTTGAATTTGTGGCTCAATGTTTAGAATGTCAAAAGGTGAAAGCAGAAAATCTACATCCAGTCGGATGCTTATTTTAGCATGAAATTCCATAATACAAATGGCAGGTGGTAACTATGGATTTTATTGTTGGATTGCCTAAGAATTGGTTTCAGCATGATGCCATTATGGTAGTAGTAAAGTGGCACATTTTTTTCCTGGAAATATAAAATATGGAGACCCTGCTGTAGCCCAAAAATTTTCCAGGGAAGTGGTATAGCTGCACGAATTCCCTGAAATAATTATATCAGATAGGGACTCTCAATTCACATCTGATTTTTGGCAGATATTACACTAGGCATGGGGAACAATACTCAATATTGGTACTGCCTATCATCTAGAAATAGGTGGACAAACAAAAAGGGTAAATCAAGTCTTAGAGGATATGCTCTGCATGTATTGTATGGACCATCAGATGAAATAGGACGATTATATTTTTCTAGTTGAGTTTGCTTTTAATAATAGTTATCATACTTATTTAGGTATGGCTCCATTTGAGGCTCTGTACAGGAGGAGGTGCAAAACACCATTATCATGGAGTAATCTAGAGGATTGGGTGATGATTGTGCCGGATATGATCAGAGAAATGGAAGACCAACTCCATGAAATTCTTCAAAGGCTTAAGGAAGCCTCAAATCGACAAAAGAGTTATGCGGACCTAAAGATAACACCAAGGAAATTCATTATGGAAGATAAAGTATTCCTAAGAGTTAAACCTACTAAGAGTTCTATCAAATCCTCTAATCTTAGTCCATAATTTGTAGGGCCTTTTGAAATTATTGATAAACTGAACCCATTCGCCTACAAATTAGACTTGCCACCTAATTTGCCAAAAAATCATGATACATTCCATGTGTCCCTTCTTAAGAAATATGTTCTTGATCCCTCACATGTTTGAAATGTTGATAAATTGCAGATGGACAATCCCCTGCGCATTGAAGTATGACCATTTAAGATCCTTGGATTTTGTACAAAACAGTTGAGGAAGAGGAACATTGAACAGTACAAGGTCCAATGGGACCAATTTTCTAAAAAAAGTGCCACATGAGAAGATGTGGCCATCATGAAAATACATTTTTTGTTTTTATTTGAAGAATGTTTGGACATTGTTAGCATCATGCCATAGTTTTATTTTGACTAAACAACATTATAATCATATCTTGGTTTGTGAAGAATGATACATGTACTTAATATTTATGCATGTTTTAGTAATTAATGATGAATCAAATTTGGAAGAATGTAAATTTGATGATGTGTTGAATTGATTTTCTATTATCATGGCAATATTTTTCTCTTATTTATACTTCAAAATGTAAATGCAAACACAAGGACTGTGTTTAATCGTAGGGGGAAGTATGTAACAACCCTCCAAAAACCTATTTTATTATACGCCTAATTTATCTGCAAGGATGAGATACTGCTAATGTATCTGTAGATGCAGGAGACAGGTATTGTTGCTGGAAGGGCAATGCAAAGGAAGGAGGTCTCCTCAACGGGAAAAATAATTATTCCGATGCAAGGTAAGTCAATGGAGATGATGAGCGATGGTGTATTCGCCAGTTGATAGGGGTAAAGAACCCTATAGGCAATGCATTCGCTAGTGGTCCATGTAGAATGTATATCATGTAGCTGCATTTGTAGGGGTGTTTGATGTTTGATAATTTATGAATTATGATGTTTGAATGGCAATGAAAATGCTTAATGCATAGGAGCCATAGTTTAAAATTAATGAAATAAATATAGAATAAAGATAAGACTAGTAGTGTTTTGAGTTAAAAAAAAAAAAATGTGTTTTTGGGAAATTGATTTATTTAAAATTAATTTATATATACATATATATATATATATATATATATATATATATATATATATATATATATAATATAACTAATTGTATAAATAACAATATATAAGTATATTGAAAATAAATAACACTTAATGTTCTATAAAAACAAGGTAAATAAAATAAATAAATGATTTTAAACAAATGGCATATTAAAATATATATATATAATAAAATAATACGAATACCAAAGAATTATTGTTTGGCATTCTTTGAAAATGATATTTAGGGAATTGTTGGTATTTTTTTGGAGGTTATTATGGTTGTTGAACGTGGAAGAGTGGATACCACTTGGCATTTTTAGAATAGACATATTTGAAACCAACCACCAGTTTTTTTGTGCAAGGAGTGGGGAACCATCTTCTAGATGGAAAACTAAAAGGAGGAGGGTCGACGGTGTGGTATGCATTTTTTTGGCAAAGGGTGACACAGGCATTGGAGGTGAGGAGAGAATAGAGTGCAACGAAAGGAGAGCAAGGTGTTGAAAGCAAGGAAAGAACAAGTAAGTCTACTCTGATAAATAAATTTTAAGAAAAAACAAATGGAAAATAAAATCTGATAGTATGGCTCAAAATAATATGATGATGCTTTGTGTGAGAATTTGGAATAGCATATGCATTATAGAAAAACCAAAATTATTCTGTGTGATATGGTTATTGCATGTGCTCGAAGGATTACTGGAAACATTAAGCTTCAATGTGTTACTGTGTGACTGGATGATTGTGAACTAAGACCGAATTTATTCTATCTGAAATTATTTGATGCATGTTGTGTTAACATTAAACATCAATGTGTTGCTGTGTGACTGGTTGGTTGTGAACCAAATTTACTCTTGCATGTTGTGTTAAAAATACTATGATGTTGTGAGTCGTGTGGGGAAATATTAAATGTTGAATGAAACATGGAAATGATGTATGCATATTAGTATTAGTTGCACTTCATTGTAGATTGACCATTCTGACCCTTGGAAAGTACCGGATAATCGATAAGATGAGGAATAATTCTGATGAACACTGCAAAACATAACGCATACTGTCTTTTAATGGTTCTGATAGCATTCAAACATCAAAAAATTATGTAAAGGGAAGAAAGAGAATTGTTATATATTTTGTACTCGTAAACTTTACTCAGGGGTGTTTCGAAGCTGAAGTTATAAAATAAATGTAGCCAAACCTGTTACATGCATTAGTAAATGATTATGTGGCTCTTGAGATAAACGCAGAGCAAAGTTTGTAAATTTTGTATTGATATTTGGAAATGTAGCTTGGGAAAACATGCACTGTTAAATTCTAGAATCAAGGTGTAAACTACAATCTCAAATGTATAAACTGTTATTTTCTTTCAAAAACGTACTGCTTGATGTGAAGTGCCATTTGTGTCATTTTGCTTTGTGTATAACTTTGTTGCAAGACAAAGAATGATTAAGACTTCTGTTATCACGTGGAGCTTGTATGCAATAGCACTGAGTGTAGTTAATATGGACTATGAAATTTTAAATTTATTATATGGGCATTTGTTTCAGAAAACCTTGATATGCAAAATGTGTTTTTCCTTAATGTGGATCCGTAGCTAAGCGTAGTTATAGGAAACTCTTCTCCTTTAGATATAAACTTAATACCTATTATAAATTTGAATCTTAATATTCACGTGCAAAGAATGTCGTCTCTTTGATTATTTTCTTCAGTACAAATTTTACCCCGATTTGATGATTAATATATTTATTTTTAGCTTGCACCAGCACAGTTTAGATGTAAAATGATATGGCTTAAACACCCTGAATAGTTTAAAAACTTTGTAGTGGATTGAGGAAAAGAGCAATTCGTTATGTATAAAATGGGTCTAAATTTGACATTTAGTTTGAGGTTTTAATAAGTTTATCTTCAAGTTCTGTACATAGTTTAGATTATGGGTTTATGCATTGGAAATGTAGAAAAAATTAATAGAGAAGCCATAACGTAGTAGCAATGATAGCTTTAGTTCTCATATTGAGGAATATCTAACTTAAATCTAGGTCAAATCCGATAATTATTAGGGAAACGTTACTATTGAAACCACTGTGTAGGCTTAAAAGAGACGGTAGTCGGATACGTTAGCATGATAGTTGTATATCATCATTATTTCAAACAAGACAACAAAGGGGTTTGGTGTGTAGTTGTCTTACAAGAATTATGGATGGTGCTATGTTTTCTTATTTAAATCAGAATGAGTTAAACTTATTTTAAAAACTCTTATAGATTAAGCATTATAGAACCATTGTCACAATACATAATTTGGTGTAAGCATACCGTTTAATCTCTTATTATGTAGCATAAATTTTATGGAGTAATATAAGAATAGAAGATGTTCTTTTCAACTTAAATTAGAAGTAACTTCTACTCCATTAGTTAAAAAGAATTAAAAAGGAATTGTAAAACAGAATAGTATTGTAGATTTAAGATTCTTTACTTTGATTGCAATGTATCCAAAATTTAATGATTTCTATTCAGCCCTAGTGATAAACATATAATAGAGAGAGATGGGAACTAGTTGTCTTATGTTACCTTAATAAATCCTAAAACCATTAGGAGATGGTGTTTGTTTTCAAACCTTTTCTTAGTCAAACTCTTTAGACACTTCAAACCATAGTTAAGTTTGAGGAAAGGGAATTTAATATTGTGGAATAGATAATCTTAAAATGCAACCTAAGGTTGTGGGTAGGACAACCTTGATACAAATTCAAGATTGTGGGAAGGACAATCTTGTGAATACAATTTTAATGGTGTTGCGGGTAGGCAATCACCATGGAAAACAAATTTTAATGATGATGCGGGTAGGTAATCATCATGGATCAAGGATCTAACCATACTTCTAAAGGGAAGGGTTGTATGGGTATATCTTCTAGGTTATCCTTGCTAGTGTGAGTGGTGAATTGTGCTTGACTAGGTGTTACCGACAACACGATGGTATGGGATATTGTGTTGGTTAATCAACACAAGACACTAGGTGGTTACCAGGGTATTGGTAAGACCCTAGATGATGCTCCATGGAGAATGGTTGATCGTCTAGCTCGAGCATGTATGCGCTAAGTCTTACATGATATAAATATAAGATAAAATTAGGAAATCATGTTAAGACATGGGAAAGTATGCGTCACACCTCTAGGTGTTATGGGCCCTAGAGGAAAAGAAACCCATTGCCTAAAATTAGGATCTCGGGAGGAGAGTGAAGTTCAAAATGGGAAACTATATGATATTTAGCCAATATCAATATCATGAGCATGTCGACTACAGTGAAATGACACTCATGAAGATAGATTTAACATGCTCAAACTAGAAAATGAATTTGAAAAGAATAAAATAAAGAAAATATTTCTCATATTGAAATATCTAATATTAGAAAACCAAGTGGGAAGACTTGGGGTGATTGGACAACCAAGTGGGAAGACTTGGGGCGTTACATCAATCTTGATCAAAACCAATTTCTTTTGAGAATACCATATATAAAACTCTAGCAAACTTTACTATATGCCTTATTCATATATCATTTTACAAGTATACCTTATTTTTTCACGGAATGAAGAGAAGGTATGGCCTCTTATATGACTAAACTATCAAGAATTTGTTTACCCAAAATAAAAACATCTTGTTCCTCTGAGATAACACAATCTAGATTAGTTTTCAATGTATTGATCATAATTTTTGAAAATAAATCATATTAGAAAGGCTTATTAGATGAAATTTATCAAAATATTTTATTTCTTCTTTCTCAGGATCTAATGCAATAAAGGTCACATTGATCATATTTATGGTAGCCTTCTTTTACCTAGCCTCTTCAACCATAAATAACATGCCATAGTTCAAAAAATCATATTTTACCGAAAAAAAATTGTTAGAGTAATTATCCCATTACTTGGGTAATATCTAGATTTCTATATTGGATAATATCTAGATTTCTATATTGGATAATATCTAGATTTCTATCTTGGGTAATTACCATAGGATGTTAGGTAGAATATGTTATTATATTTATTTTTACCTAGAAGATATTCATTGTCACAAATATCTTATGGTTAGTAGGTTAGCGCTATTTGATTATTGTTAGTGTGATTTCCCAGGCTGTTAGTAGTTAGCAAAAAATCCTAATTTGGTAGATATATTTTATCCCTAGGCTATTTCAAGCCTAAGATCATTGTATAAATCATTACACATTATCAATAAATTTCTCTAATGTTCACGCTCTAATTATTATCATTGGTATCAAAGCGATTGACATACCTAGGTAAGGCAAATTGCTTGCAACTAGATAATGGGGCACAAATACCAAGACAATACCCCCTCCAGCACCCTACTACTTGGAACAAATCCCTAGGTGGATCCTTAGTAGCACACTTCCCTAAGCACCAAGCATGTTTCCCGAGGTGATTCACTGATTGGACTTGTGCAAATTTTTTTGATCTATTTGGTGTAGAATTTCTTGCTGGGTGAGGACCCGGAGTGCTTAGACCTCTACACAATTCTCGAGGATGCAACACATGGTAGACATCTGACCTGAACCTGATGTGCTAGACTATCGACCTGGATATGATGTGGCAGACCACCGACCTAGACTTGACGTGGCGGACCACCGACCTGGACGCGACACGTGGTAGACTGCCACTTGATATTGGACGACAGTCATGACAAGTGGCCATGACGACTGATTACTTGAAGGCAATTGTAAATTAAAAGGGGGGATTTCTTTTTAAAGTAGTAAATTTGTAGCTATATGCTGCATGTGGGACAAATACATCTCAAATTCTTATTTTTGTTTCCACCCAACGGAGGAGGACGAAATATAGCGCACATAGTGTGTTGAAGCTTCCAAGTCGGAAGCTAGCCCGACCGATAGATCGGACCAGCATAAGGCACTAAAGTGCACATGATCATGGGTCGAATCCCGCGTGCCTGCAAAAAAATATATTTGCTATGACAAACGTATAGCAAACACTTTTGAAGATAAAATTTTTATTTTTTTTTCCAATTTTTGGAAGTTTTTTCATTTTTTTTAATAATTTAATATAATTTTGTTTTAAAATCATTTTTTTTTATATATCTAATTGATTTTTTAGCAACATTTATTTTATTATTAATTAAATCATTGATTAACTTTATTTTTTTAAAATCAAATAAAAGAGAAGGTAACCTATTTTTGCTTGAAGTACTTGTAATAAGGGGGTTTTTTTGGTAAAACTTTTTGATTATTTGCCTAGAAGACAAGATTTGTAAACCTCTTTTTAGGCTTCATAACAACAATTTTTTGCTTGAAGTACTTGCAATAAGGGGGGATAATTATTTTCTTCTTTCAAAGAATATTTTGCAACAAAGGGGGAAGACTAGTAAGGGTGCATTTTCGACAGAGACCGACACCTTAGTCAAACTTCTTGCAAAATTACATCAAATAATATTTTGCAAACAAAGGTGGAAAACTTGTAAGGGTGCATTTTCGGCAGTGACCAACACCTTAGTCAAAATTCTTACAAAATTCCTTCAAAAAAAAAAAAAAAATTGCAACAAAGGGGGAAGACTTGTAAGGGTGCATTTTCGGCAATGACCGACAACTTAGTAAAACTTCTTACAAAATCCCATTAAATTAGTGCTTTTGTTTTCTCCAATTGAGGGATGTAACACAAATAATAGCACATTTTTTTGCAAATTAGGGAGATCTAAAACTTTCACAGAACCTTGTTAATTTTGCAAAACAAAAGGGGGGACAAAACCAAGAATTGGATTCTTCTTTTGCAAAATTGTAACACAAGGGGGAAATTGTGAAATATCAAAATTTTTGCAAACACAAAATCAATTTTTTTGCAAAAATTATTGTAATAAGGTGCATTCTCAATAGCATTCGACACCTTTCTAAAATTGGTATTGTAAATTAGGTGCATTTTCGGTGGAATCCGACACCTAAGTGTTAAAAATTTATGGGCACTTTTGATGGTTTATTGCACTTAATTTCCTATTTTCTGCAATTACATATTAATTTAAAATTAAAAGCACTTAAGATCCCAAATTTTACACTCATTTGTGTAATTTATTGCATAGGTAGAGCCAATTTTTACTTTTTGATATTCACTCCATAAAATTCCCTAATTCACTCTTCTTGTTTGGCTTAAATTCCTCAAACTGATCATCCTTCTTTAGAAGGGTTTTTAGGCAGGTGCCATTAAATATCAATTTGAGTGAATTCTCTTTTAGTACTCTTTTAGGGTATATCGAAAGAGAGACCATTTTGGTGAGATAAGGAACCTTCATAATGGCTACTATAAACAAATATCTAAATGATACACAATTGCTTAAAGGTTCCAATTATTCTACATGGAAAACCAAAATAAAGGTCATTCTCACTGTAGAGGAATTGTGGGATATAGTGACAAATACTGTAAAAAGACCCACTACACCAGGTGCAGATCAGAATGCATGGGATAAAAAGGACCAAAGACTTCTCATGCTGATTTTGCTAGCTGCTATTGATGAAATACAGCCTCACATTTGTGATGTTGAACATGGTAAATATGTTTGGGCTACATTATCTACCATTTTTAAAGGGAAGAATAAAACCACAATTCTTAACCTTCAAACCCAACTTCATACTCTCCATATGAAGTCAGGTGAAACAATAGAGTTATTCCTCTATAGAGTGGCATAATTGAATTCAAAACTGAATGCTTTGGGAGAAAAGGTTGAAGATAAGGTCTTGAATTTGGTCATTTTAAGGGCTCTTCCAAATTCCTACAAAATATTAATAACATCCCTTCAAGTGTCTCAAATACAAGTGAGCTTTGTGGAGTTGGTAAATTTACTTCAAATTGAGGAAGCAAATCAACTTCAAAGAGATGAAGTGTCAAACAGTGCACTTTACACAAACAAACAAGGTTCAAAGAAGAAGGGTACCTTTCAAAAGGGAGGGGGGGTCATCTTCCAAAGGTAAAGGCAAGCAACCTCAACAATCACAAAATAAGTATTGCACAAATTGTGATGTGGACAACCATGATACCAACAAGTATTGGTTTAAGAATAAGGGCAAGAACAAATCACAAAAAAATAATAAGAAAAATTAGGACCATGTTGCTATTGAGGACTTAGGTTCTAATTCTAAACAAGCACACAAAGTTCTTATGACCCATATAGCTTCTACACAAAAGGATTATATGTGGTACATTGATTCAGGTGCTAGTCAACACATGATTGGTGACAAACAGTGGTTTGAGATATTTGAGGCAAAGGAAGGCAAACCAGTTACTATAGCTGATGATAAGACCTATCAAGTCCAGGGTGAAGGAAATGTTTCTGTCATCCTTCCAGATGGAAAATATCACATTCAAAATGTCCTTTATGTTCCAAAATTGGCAAACAACTTATTGTCAGTACATCAAATTTTGGATAAAAACATGGTTGTAAACTTCAGAGTTGAGGATGGAAAAAACTGTTACTTTATCACAAAGAAGGGTAAACATATAGCAAATTATTCATACAAGCATGGCTTATTTGAATTAGATGCCTTAAAATTTGAAAAACCTCAAAAAGAGATCCATACTCTCATCAATAGTGACAAATGCCATATTGTTAAAAGCATTGATGAAGATGAAAAATAGGTGTTTTGAAAAACACACTAAAGGCATTGGATCCAAACTGATGAACAAAATGGGATTCAATGGTGAAGGATTAGGTAAACATGGGAAAGGCATTAAAACTTCTATAATACCAAATTTCATGCCACAAAATAAAGGCCTTGGCTATGATGGACAACCAAGTACCAGTGAAACCATGTGTGTAAAACCTAAATCTCCTACAACTCCTACAAAGCATTATTGTAGTCATTATGGAAAAACAGGACATGTAGCAACCAGGTGGTAGAAACTACATCCTTGTGATTCTTGTGGTTGTAATCATCACTCCTCTTCAAATTGTTGGTACAAAGTGAAAATGGCCAACAAGGTTCATATTGATTGTGGATGGACATATCTCACACAATGGACCAAGATGAAAGAAATATTGTATGGCTTCTACAAGAAAGGTAAAACCTATGGTAGATCCAATGGCAGATCCATTGACAAACCGAGTGGTAGACCCAAAGGTAATGACCTAGAGACAGACCTAAAGGTAAACCCAATGACATAAATCCAAAGGTAGACCTATAGGCAGATCCAGATGTGATGCTCCAGTGGTAGTTCAACAGGCAAATCCAATGGTAGTTCCAGAGGTACTATTCTAGAGGTAATCTTAGATCCAGAGCCATAGTCATGAGTCTGAGCCAGAGCCAAAGGTAAAGTCAACACAAAAGCATCTTTCATTTTCTCTCCTTCACATTAAGGGGGGAGTTATCTACATTATCCCAAATAATGGAATAAGGGGGGATGTTAGAGTAATTATCCCATTACTTGGGTAATATCTAGATTCCTATCTTGGATAATATCTAGATTCCTATCTTGGGTAATTACCATAGGATGTTAGGTAGAATATGTTATTACATTTATTTTTACCTAGAAGATATTCATTGTCACGAATATCTTATGGTTAGTAGGTTAGTGCTATTTGATTATTGTTAGCATGATTTCCTAGGTTGTTAGTAGTTAGCGATAAATCCTAATTTGTTAGCTATATTTTATCCCTAGGCTATTTCAAGCCTAAGGTCATTGTATAAATAATTGCACAATATCAATAGATTTTTCTAATGTTCATGCTCTAATTATTATCAAAAATTACCAAAATCCATCAGGGGCAGGTGCCTTGTTAGGGTGTAACGAAAACTGCCTCATGTAGCTCCTCAATAGAAATATTTGTCATCAAGCTTCAATTATATCCATGTATGGTAATTGATGGAATATTTTACAAAATATTATCTGTAACCTCCTCATCTTGCATAACTTTCAACAAAATATCTTTGAGATAATTAATTTCTTCTTTCTTAATATATTCTTCTTCCTTAATAATTCTCGCGTCTGAAGATAAAATATTTTTTATTCAATAAAAAGAAAAATAAATTGGATGTAGCATGAAAAATTTGGTATTTTTGTCCCCTTCCTTAATCCATCTCTATCAAAAAAAACTTGGGAATAAAATTACTTCTTATTTTAAAACATTATAATAATCATAAAGTAATTATTTTTTTTGCACATAAGTAGCTTGGTTCATTTTGTTGATTTCTAGTATCTCTTATAAATTGTTGAGCTTGAATTTAATTTTCTCATCTATTTTAAATGTATTACCAAAATATTTAGAATTCCAAATATGCATTTCCCCTTTAATATTTTATCTTTTGAATAAACATATACATACATGATCCTTAAACCCTTGCTTCATCCCAACATAACATAATCATCTAGGATCTAAATCAAGGTCTTGGAGCCTTAGATTAAATTTAAAATGATTTTAGATGACCATTATTGAGTGGATCATATCTCAAAGGAATGAGTTTGTGATCTAATCATGTTTGTAGTAAAATATTTGAAGATATTGCATACTTTGGTTGCAACCATATATTAAATAACAAATATTTATCCAATCCTTTTGCTATATAAGTCTTCCCAATACATCTATTATCCCATGTATATTAAAATCTTGAAGAAATAGCATCCTAGAGGCCATTTGATTCGATAAATGAATCAAAATAATCTATTTATTTAGACCATATATGAGTACCACTCCTTTTTTTCTAAAAGATATAGAACTATATTGAAGCCACCTTCAAGAATCCATAGATCACAATTATGAATCATCATTGAATTTGATATAAATAAACTAAGGCCCTTTCAACATCTTTCATAAGAAGTAACTATATTGGAAAAGTATGCATTTATACCCCCAACTTTGATATTTTACTCTTTCTTTCAAAAAATACCAACAGTTTAATTACTTTTTGCTTCTAGCAATTTCTCATCTCATTTGTATTTGTCTCATATTGTTGCAACACCTCCTAAAGCACCTACAAGGAAAACTTCTAAATAATCCCCCTTCTTCCAAATCGTTTTGAATACATTCATATATTCCTTACTATTATGTTTGTATTAATTAAAATATAATTGAGACTATAAAAACCTATTAATTCCCTAATAACATCTTTTAGAGAATTTATTCATATTTCTAATATTTTAGTATATCATTTTCATCGTTACTTTTTATTTTACTTGTGGGATTAGCCTACTTCTTGTTAACAATTACAATATTTGTTTTTGTTTTCCCATATTAATATTTCTCTAAGTTTTTTCTCTTTGTTCTTATTTTACGAGTATTCCTATCCTTTTTCCATTTCCAACATCACTTACATCTTTATCAATCTCTTCAATTTTTCTGGATTGTTCATAATTAGACTTATCATTTATAGGTGTATGTTGCCTTGGAGAATCTAAGTGTAAGGAATAGTCTCAAAACACTTTCTTTTGTATGTAATCTTAGAAACCTAAAGTGAAAGGATGATTCTCCATAATAAATATTTTCTTATGTTGCCCTCAAGCCCTAAATTACCATGGATGTCCTCTATACTAATCTATTTATTATGTTGCCTTGAAACCTTAAAGTGCAAAGGATAAACTCTACATTGCTTTGATTTTTATTTCAAGGAAAGGATTTCATACTAAAGAAAAATGAAGACATTTTACATGGATTTAACCTGACCTCTCCCACTCCTTTATTTTAAAATTTGCATCGACATCATCCTTTACACCTTTAATTCCTTCTAAATTTGAACTTGTACATTGTAATTTCTCATCACTTGTATCCTTCTTGGTTTCTTCTATAGGTTTATCCAAGTGAATTGTGATGGCCTTTGCCGTCTAATTATGCAAAAGGGATCATTTTGTAAATTTTTTAAAAGTGGATATCCCTTTATCTCATTGACCTTCTACTACAGTATGATCTCCTTGTTTCATCTCAAAGTTTATCTATTGATCAAAATTTTATCTCCATTGTTTTCACTTTGTAATCTCTTACCAAGTGTTGAATCTTATAACATTTATGACATCAAAATACAATCTTTTCATAACCAAATTATTGATCTCATTCTTTTGATTTATATTTCATCTTAATGGATAATAGCAAAGGTTTTGAAATATTGGCAACACATATTTGGGTATATACATCATGCTTCCGATCCGTAGTAGTCATTCCCTCGTGGATGAACTATTGTAGAGTATTACTAAAAATATTTCAATATATCCTTACAGATAAGTTGATATAGAAGTCCAAAAATATTAACCTACATTGGAATCCTTATAATAGTTTTTATCTCCATAAAAAAATAATAAATAAATAAATAAACTTGACTCGTCATATTTAAAAATAGGCATCTATCCCCCTAAACTATGGGCCACCACCCACTATTTGATCTTTAATTTTTGAACCAAAGATGATGATGAGAAAATCTTTTTGAAGAAAAATCGTGGAGTAATTTGAATTCAATCCCTACTTCCACTTGATCCAATTTTGAATCTATGAAAAGCCTATACAATATCTTTAGAACTTACATATGAATCCTTTAGTTTTAGAAACCTTTATATCATGCTCAATCATCTCATCCTTGATAATAACTTGCATTACAACATATGCTACCTAGATAGTGCTTCATAGATTCACTCTTTCTCTTGTCCCCAATTAGGGCATCCTTACTTTTAATTAGGGATTTCAAAAATGATTTTTGTTCTATGCTACCTAACATTTTCTCATAAAACCATTGTTTGCACTTGCTTCATTTGCACACTTGTTCCCTACTCTTCCCTAAAATTATAAACAGGAAAAGTTAAGGCTTGCTCCCTAGTTGATACATTTTAAAGTACTATTGAGTTAAAAAAGAATTTTATATTAATATTATCAAAACCATTGTTTACATCTTTGTGAATTACTAAACTAACTAGTTAAAAAATATTTCAAATTAAATAAATTTAAAAAAATTAAATAAAAATTACAAAAATAAAGGCTTTCTTTTATTGTTTTAGATACTTAAAACTAATATAGATGTAACTTTATCCTATTGATGCCTTATTTTTCTACTCTTTAATGAAAAAATGATATAATAGAAGGTTTATAATGTCAACAAGGCTAACAGTAGCCTATGGGATTGGAAATTTATAAAGAACCATGACTGCCAATCCCAAATTTTGTTGATGAATTCTCCTACTTTCTCTTCTTCAAACAATTCTTGGAATGATTCCACTACAAAAGTATCAACATAGCTAGCTCATTTATAATTATATGACTTTCATTCTAAATAAAAATGCTTTTGTCTTAGTTGTTCTTGAAGTACAAAAGGTTCATATCCTCTCTCATTTCTCTTATAGTCTAGTCTCTTCCATCTGCCTATTTTTACATCTAAGTTGGTGTGATATGGTCATTAGTTGGGCCATGAGCATCTTTACTCTTTACTTGATGTTTACCCTATATAGGCCTTTTGGTGGTGATTGTATATAGAGTTAAATTCAACAAGACAATATTTTTTTTTTTTTTTTGTAACTTATATTCCCAAATAGATGATCTATTTTTTTTTACAAATTTCTTTGTCTTTTTTGTTATTGAGGCATTCATTCAAATTGATATTCATTTTTTTTATTCGCTTGTTGTTTTGCTTTATCCATGTTTTCTTTCTTTTGTTCAAATATTTTTGTATTACAACTTTAGGCCATCTCTTTGCATTCACCTATTCATTTTTTTTAATTACTCTAGAAGACAAAGCATAGTATTTGCCTCTATAGGAAAGGTACTTATTTATGCTAGAAGAATTTCACATGGAACCAAAAATTATTTTGAACTTGTTTATAATCAAACACTTTTTATACCTTTATTTTCCTCCATTTTGAGTTTGATGTGCTACTAGCCCACACTCTACACCTATACAACAATATTACTAGTACCGCTAATATCCCCAAACAAAACCTATTATATCTTCCAATCTCATAATTCAACCTCTATGCTTTTATTTTGTAATCCAAAAAAATGCTCTACATCCTCTCAATGGTCTCTTCATTCTACATGTTTCCAACTAAGCTTATTATTAAAGTTTATACCAATATGTTTGTACATTGTTACTTCTTCCAAAAGTCTTGCTTCAACATAAAAAAAAATATGGATTATTTTTCTTTTGATTGGAGAAGATCATGATTTTGGTTTTGATGGTATTTATTTGCATACCAACCTCCTTGTAAAAGTGCTCTAAGGCCCTCTCAAACCTTGTGTTGACCTTACTACCACAATGGGATCACCTACACACAAAAGAAGTCTTAACACATATATTCTCATATAAACACCATCATTTCCATTAAAATTTATCCATTCTTTTAATTTGTCAATATAAAACAAATATGTAGAGGATAATAAACATCTTTGTTTAATCCCTATGTCACTTCTAAAGCATTTTTAAAGCCCTACTTGCATTATAATTTTAACACAAACCTTCTTATAGAGTCTATGCATTAATGCCCCACACATTTATGGTATGTTTAAGTATTCTACTCTACTCCTTAGTTTACTTTTAGGAACTATGTCAAAAGCTTTCTTGAAGTTCACAAAACAATAATAAGCTTCTCCTTTTTTCATTCCATTTTTTTAAATGGTATATCCCAAAATGATAATTTGTCATATTGTCAAGTGTTTTAGTATCAAACTTGATTGTCTTTTTGCCTTTTTTTTTTTTCTACCCACTTGGTGATTCTACTCTCAACCAGGCTTCCAAACATGTTCCCAAAGAGGGAATTAATAGTAATAGTTTGGTACTTTCAAGGATTGTATACATCTCCACTCTTAAAAAGAGCTATTAATAAACTTCTCGTCCAATCCCTTGAAAATCTATTTTAGATGATGTCTTTGATTATCTTTTTAATGTGTGATTGTAAGTCCTCTATTTTTTTTTTTTTGATGAAAAAAGCAAATTTATATTAATTTAAGATAACAACCTTTACAATAAAAAATAAATAAATAAATGAGTGGGCTAACACACCCCATAAATCAAACTAACCCTCATTGACAAGGATTAGTAAACTAAGTGCTCTACTTTTAGATTTTAAGTATTTTACCTATAATCCATCCCTATAAGCCTCACTTATTCTTAGGTTAACTAACTAATTTCTTGTCAAACAAAGATTGAATGAGCTCGTTTAGTCAAACGGTGCACAAATTAAGTTTCGTGTGCCTTCCCTAGAAACCAATTCCACCATTTTGTGGCAACCCAGAGTTTAACGCCGTATAATCTTTTGTTGCCCACATAGTCCAAGCAAAAGGTCCTCATCATTGAATGACATATAAAATAATGTACAAAGAAAATACGTACAGCCCTTGCTCTGTGCACATAATTCATTCTAAAAAACTATCAGGCCTACAATCCCTTATATTCTTCTCCAATAATCTAATATTCTAGATAGATACCTAGCTTGTCCTTGAGAATTACCTAGCCTGAGATTAATAAATAAGTTGTTGTGGCCCACGTAAGCATTATAAAATAGAGCGTTTAATATTTATCTAAAATACAAAGTTCTTTCCTTCCACATGCATCCTAATACTTGATATTTCACAGGATCAACTTTCCTTCTTTTTTTTTTCGTTTTTCTTATGCGCGTGTGAAGTTAGTTTGGTATTGAGAGCAAGCAACTTGCACTTTCTCAGAAAGTACCCACTGTCTAATCAAGGAGAATAGTCAGTAAGTGGTTGTGTATATTTACTCCAAAAGAAATCAGAGTACGTTCTGGATTGTTTCTGAATATGGTCAATGCCGTCACAGCCTCCATCGTGCACTGCCTCAAACTTTGAAGAACTTCCAAAGACAAAGCCTAGGAAAGACCAGAGGATTGATAGCTGAACCTTCTTATTATTAAATAATAATAACTATTTTATTTTATTTTGGTTACATAGAGAGTTGGTACAGCCACTATTTTTAGTAACTAGCCAGCTTAGGGTTTAAACCACAGGGATTGCACATAACAAACTTACCCGTCTCGTTATTGTTAACCCGCCGGGATTGCACATAACAAACTTATCCATCTCATTACTGTCACTCAGGATTCGTACCATCATCGTCAGTCTGGCGCGCACTCAGAGGATTCAGAACAAACTACTACCTTTGCTAACTGACATCACCAAAATTTAAACCTAAATTTTTACCCGTATTTTGTTTATGGGTGATAGAAATTCTAACGAACAAAGAATTCTACATATCCCTTAAATGCCTTTCCAAAGTCTAATCACACCTCTTTGCGTGATTTTCTTTTATATCCCTCATTGATTCTGTGAATTAGTGTACTTTGGTGATTTTTTCGTTTTTTACTTTTTTTTCTTTCTTGGATGCATATCCCTGGATTGTGAGCATCAGCTTTGTAGGTTGTTTTTCGGTCCCATTTGATGCATCAGCTTCGTAGGTTGTTTTTCTGTCCCATTTGATGCATCAGCAGTCCTCCTGCAGTGTAATTTCCAGCAAACGGATCAGTGTTAATATGGTAGTCTGCATTGCTAGTGTTATCATTGTCTAGCTCTGCATATTAGATCCAGTTTAGGAGGTGTTTTGTTTGTTCTCCTTATCTGGTTTCATGTGATTGAGTTAACTAGCTTATCAAGTTTACACACCCGACTTTATATGTGAATAAACCCAATTCAACTTTACACACCCGATCCAGCGGCGTAAAAGTTTAAAATGATTGTGGCATGGTGGTTATAGGGGCGGGCTGCGCGAAGATCTGTGTGGCGGCTTTCGTGCTGCACGAAGATCTGTGTGGCAGCTTCCGGGCGGACAACGCAGAATACTGCGGCGGCCATAAAAGCTGGACAGCCTGTCCAGATTCGTGGCGGCTACCGATTCCACCATGTTAAAAAAAATAAATAAAAATAAATGTGAATAAACCCAATTGCGTTTCATAAATATGGATATTTGTGAAATGGGTAGTCAAGGATTCCTAGCTCTCATAGCTGCTTTGGGGTTTGTATGCTTACAATTATTTAATTATTAGTAGACAACCCCAAAAAAATTAATATAAAGCTTTAATCATATATTCTTAAGATGTGTTTGACTAAACCTTATCGGTCTTTCTACCTTGTCTTCCATTAAGCTCAGCGAAGAAAATAAGGTCAATTTTTTTTAAATAATCCCTTAGGAGAGCTATCCATCTCCTCTTAACTTTGTTCATCTTAAAATGATTCCATATCATATTATTCTAGGCTTGAAAATTTAAATTTAATAAGATGCAAGCATTAAATATAAAAAAAAAAAAAAACTTTACACACCCGACTTTATATGTGAATAAACCCAATTGCGTTTCATAAATATGCATATTTGTGAAATGGGTAGTTAAGGATTCCTAGCTCTCATAGCTGCTTTGGGGTTTGTATGCTTACAATTATCATGAAACATACCAGATGGAATTACAGTTGCCCTCAACAATGTTGATAATTTTGTGATAGAATTTGAAATTTGGGCATCAACATTTGCAATGTGGAGTTCTTTCCATATTTTGGGTTGGATTGAAGAGTCTATGAAATCAGCCACCTTTTTGCCTATGAGAGTATCCAACAAAGGTTGCACCACTAAGACTCTGTTGTTCTCATTAAGCGTTTAATTGGAGATCCACCTGTCTGACCAAAAATTTATCATGTTTCCTATTCCAAGCTGCCATCTGGTTCCCCTTTGAATAATAGGTTTGGTTTGGAGGACTGATTTCCAGAAGGTGGACCCAACTTTAGAAATATTTTCATCCATAAAATTCTAGATGTGAGTGTATTTTTTATTGATGATGGAGACCCATTCAAGATTGCGATTGGTAAACACATTCCAAACTTGCTTGACCAATAGTGCCATGTTCATATTACTAATTCTTCTAAGACCCAACCCTCCCTAACTTTTGGGTAAGTAAACCTTTTCCTAGCTAACTAGATGAAACTTTTGTTATCCTCTAAACCTGCCCAAAGGAATCTCTTTTGAATATGTTCAATTTTGTTATATATAGAAATTGGGGCTTTAAAGACTGAAATAAAATAAGCAGGAATACTTTGAATACATGCCATAGTTAGAGTGACTTTGGCTGCTTGGGATAGGAGGACCCCTTTCCAACTTGTAAGATTTTTATCAATTCTTTCAATAACATTGCTCCACATAGACTCTTTGGGGTAATTGGTGAACAGGGGAAGCCCTAAATAGATAGTGGAAAGCTCAGATATGACACACTAAAGAATACGAGCAATCTTGAAATGTCTAGACAGAGGGGTATTGAGAAAGAAAACTTTACTCTTGGCATAGTTTATATTTTGCCTTGCAACCTCTTCGTAGAGATCTAAAATACCTTTAATTGACTTTGCTTCCCAAACTGAAGCATGGGTGGCTAAGATAGTATTATTTTTATAAAATAGTATGTTGATTTTATTCCACTATTCTAAGTTCACCAAGCAAGCATAGTTTTTAAAAATAAAATTTTTTAATTCACTAGACTGTAATCTTTATGTATTTTGGCATTACATTGTATTTTTTCAAGGTCAAGTTAAACTTTATACATTAATAGAAATAGTTATAGAGTTTATTTAACTTTAAAATTTACCTAGCATTTTATTTTTACTTAATGCAAGTTCTAATCATAAATATAGGCCATCATAAAGAATTTTAAATGGACCAACAATAAATTCAATACTACATAAGAAGTCTCATACTTTATATACTCCAACTTTAGTATGCAATATAGAAGTAAATAGAATGAAATCGGATCATTATGATTTTACTAGACTGATTTTAAAAAGAATTATTAAAATATAGAATCATAGATCAACACAAGAATTTATATTAATAATACGTCCATTATGGTCATTCAAGTAAGTATCAATACTCTCGTAACATATTAATCCTTCTAAATTTAAATATTAATTCAATCAAATGAACATTAACCAAGTTATCGGGAGTTCAATATAATATAGAATAGAACAACCATAATTCATATAAACCTTGCTTTACATCTTTGTTCAACTAGTACTCATAATTTATAAATCAACACTTATAAGATTCTATATTTCTTTAATACAACAAAGTGTAATATTTCAACCTCTAAGTTACTTGAAAGTCAATATACATGATATACCAAAGTCATTTCTACATGTTTTCTCAAGTTCATCATATTAGATTGGTTTACAACCAATGCATTCATAATGAAGATTAAGAAGTAGGTCTACTATTACATGTATGCCTATTTATGGTTGATTATTGAAAGTTTCAAAACAAATCAATGCAAGTCCATAAAATTAACTCATATATACGTTGTTATAAACATGAACATGTTTTCTATATATTGGTTCATTGCTTAATCAAAATTAGTTATAAGATTCTCATACAATAATTTGTAGTTCATATAAACAATCATTTGGCTATCAGAGGAATCAAGGCATAACCATTGAAAGCAATTGGTATTCTTGAACCATTACACATGAATTATGCACCCATTGTACATGTTTCTGTTTGAGATGGACAAAAAAGGCATATATTAGAGTATGTTGGATCTGTGTGGAGGGAGAGAATCATCATAATGATTTATTTCCCAACCATAGAATCTTGAAAGATTTCCTCTATTATTCTTTTTACCTAAAAGAAATGATCCTTATGCAAGAAAATCAAATATAGGACATTGTCATAATAGAAAGAGATATTTTTGACAATGCTAATCATACTTTGCTTGGAAAATTCTTCAAATCGGCATAACCCTCATCCATAAGCATTGCTCAAAAATTGTATAGATGGAAGATTTGATGAGGCTTTATAGCAAATCAATGGAGTTATTATTGCCATGGATGGTGGCATCCAATCCTTCTTCTCACCAACTTCTCTTCTCTCCATGCAACTCAAATTTCAAACATAAAAATGAGGGACATTTGAAGGAAAGGGGATTTTGTATGTATGGTTTAGGGATTAGCCGTCATATTAGCATGTTCCTTTACCCCAAGTGACGTAAGAAAATAAAACTAAAATATAAAATTTTACCAAGGTGTGGGGTGAATTCATACCCCTAGACATAAAACACTTATCCTATAATTTTCAACAAAGTGAGTGTTAACTTTTACAAGGGATTCTACTCAAGGTAAATCAATAAGGAGATTCTACTTAACTCATAAACCCATAATCTCATGGTCCACATTAGCAGATAAGATCTCTTACGATTTGTATAATATCATTAGTTCAATTATTGCCTATTTTGAAAAATCCATATCTTTTATGCATGAACCTATTGTGCATATTTTTCCTTACAATGAGAACATTTACAAACAAACTTGAATTGAGAGGTAACCACTCAATCTAATTTAAGAATAAATTATTGTCTAATTTTATAATGCATATGCAATCCTAGTCATGGTGTATGCATGATTGTCAAGGAAACCCTCCCAAAACAGTCAAACCAATTTTGTAGATATTCTTGTTACCAAAATTCATATTTGTAAGACATGCAAATATCATTCCATTAATTGATCATAAAATTAGAAATTAAATCACATAGTGCAACATTAATTATAAATGCCAAATCATCATTGTCACATATCACATCAATTCTATCACATGTATAAATCAAATGATCATAAATAGTTTATTTTAAAATCGGTCATGACAAATTGTGAAATTAAATTCATAAAAATTAAGGACAAAAGTAGAGATAAAATTTAACAAATTTTATAAAGCCAAACCATCATTGAGATGTTTTTTTGAGGTTAATTGATCATTTTAGAGCTCTAAGTTTATATCAATGAATTGAAGATGTATTTGCACTATACAAGTGAAATAATTTTTTTTTTTCTTGAGCATTTAAACTATGTGATCAAAGAGAAACTTGAGAGCATATTTACAAGGATTTTGGTTTTTCTTTTTTAAGGTAAATGTGTAAAAAAGGTGAAGGTAAGCAATCACGATTCCTCAAGATTAGTGAAAAGGCATAAGATTTATTAGATTTTCCTAATTATGTTGTTCAAGTGAAAATGTACTAGGTAGGTGACATTGTAAGCTCTTCATCGCTACTTTGACTTTGTGTGGAAGTCACTTTTGATGGCATTTGAAGCTTTGATGAGTTTATATTATGAGTGATGAATATGTATGTACAAAGCATTACCAAATGTGGCATAACTACTATCAATGTGAGGAAAAAAACTAACTTGGACTCACAATCCTTGTGAAGATAATAATAGATCCTAAATAGCTTTGACCTGTGGTCCTTGTGAATGGTAGTTTCTATGTGAGGACATTAATTGACCTTAACTAATGTGAAATATTAGATCATGCGAGTGGTAGTCTAATTTTTATGCGACTAAACTATGATGATAATAATTGCTAACAATATTGCCCTTATTACATTATAGTTTAGATATTCTCAGAGATGAAATTTTGAAATACCTCAAACTCAATATGTACAAATGACTTGTTGAAGATGTCTGCACGTTATTTTTGAGTAGGGTAAAATTTACAGTTCTAGCTCTTGGCTCCATCTCTTGGATTTGGCTCTTGGATTTGGATCTTTGGCTCTTTCTCTTGGCTTTGGCTTTGGATCTTGGCTTCGGCTTTGGCTTTGGCTCTTGGCTCTAGCTCTTGGATTTGGATTTGGATCTTGCACTTGGATCTAGCTTCTGACGTCTTATTTGGACCATAGGAAAATTTTGCCTTTATACATCATATGATCCAAATATGGATATGGATCAAGAATACTTAAGAAATGGCGGGATTAGCTTAACTTTACTTATCCAAGGATAGGTATGACTTATTATATTCATGGTTATACATTATTGTGTCAAACAATTGTGATTAGGACACATATAATCAATCATAAATTATTAGTAGGATTGGTACTTACTAATTTTCATCTTCTTGTGAATGGTAACAAACATATTCATTCATCTTGAGTGAGGCATAGGCCTTCACTTGTCAACATATTTGTGAACTTTCAATTTTTGGCTTTCTTTTCTTCTTCAACTAAGAGTGTCCTTATGGTAACCTTCTCATCCTATTGGATTGTATGGATAACTAGTCACTACAACCATTAGGTGTAATAGAGTAGATCATTACTACGAGGTTCACTCTATTAATTCTAGATCAAGCCTTCATTCATCTTAGGATTCTTAGTCACCTCATGCTTACCAAATTCAATATGTAAAAGTTAATTATTAAGTGTAATGAACATTGGAATTTGGAAAGAATTAATATTTCCTCTCCTTCAATGTGAACTCTACCCTTGTACAATACTAAGGAATGTCGAGTACCATCGATCATGCATTTCTAGTATATAATATATTATTCATCATATGTGACCTTTAATTTTACCTTTGTGAATAGGAACCACAACTATTCACAAAGGATGGATTCTTGAATGAAGTCAAGAAATATATATCTCCTCCATTGTCTTCATGTAGAGGATTTTTATTATGTGTTACCATGCATCCTTTGTCAACTATTGAATTGATTAGTCCTCAATTTTTGTCTTGAATGTTTGGTGATATTATTCACCTCTTGTTTTTTCTTCAAAATATTGGCTTTGTTCATCTAGCTAATCTTTTGCTTGTGATTGAAACTACCAAAAAGATGCTAAGACATTCATTCAATATCAAAGAATCTACTACATTTGTATTGATAATCATAAAAGGGGTTACAAGAATTGATATCCTTTTACAATATTGCTCTGAATGCTATAATAGGGTCTTCCCTTAGGAAACCCTCTCAGATGTGGTACAAAGACAACAAGATTCATCTTCTTCGGTTCCTCGATGTAGGTGGGCTTCTTGCTCGTGAGCCACCGCTTGTTGGAGATGTTTCTTTATGCCTTACTGGACCTGTAAACCTACAAAATCCTATTAGTGCGTTGGGGGGTCTGCCTCAGTCAAACCCCATAGTTATGAAGACAAAAGACTCATAATAACTATTCAAAACATAAAATAAATTTCTAAAAACAACATAAAATAGTAAACTATGCTATTATTACCTGTCCGAATGATTCGGGTGCCTGTTGTAGAGGTTCGCACTCTTAGGGTGCGAACTAGGTGGTTCGTATGTGTGAGGTGCAAAATGGTCCTTTTTCGATCGTATTGTTCAGGTAGATTCTTTGGATGCTCGGGATTGGTTGTTTTCTTGGAATTTGTCTAGTTTGATCTTCTGAAAGTGCACTCTTGGTAGGATTCTCAACCTATCTCATTCACCAAACAATATTGTGAAGAAGATAAATTGATTGTGATGCTCGTATGATGGATGTGTGATGGATGCAATGGAAGTAATGATTTCGACAGAGTTTCGGTATGCAAAAGTGTGTTGTCCTTAAAAGGTAAAAATGGCCTTCTATTTATAGAGTGGGCCAAGGTGAGAGAAAGGGGATGAGGTGTCCCTTGTGAGGTGGCAGTGGTGAGGTGTCCACCCAAGGGGTGTCCTCTGAGGTATCCTAGGTCATAATTGAGGTTGGGTGAGAGAATCCCTCACCCATCCAAAAGTAATGATGATTTAGCATAAATGTCAATCTATCATTAATATTCAGCTTTATTGAAATATCTTAGTATTAAACAATGATTTTTGTGTGCAAAAATCTCCATCTTGCATTAATGACCCAAGGGGATGTGAGGTGGAGAAATATCTGGGTGGAAAGGTGGCAGGGCTAGGATAGGTTTGGCTAGGTGAGGTGGAAGGCTAGCCTAGTCAAAGTAGACTAGGTGAGGTGGCACATTTAATTAAATCAAGATTAAATCTAATTATGTAATTAGCCATAAAGCATATTTAGACCAAAATGTTGACTCTTTGACCATAAAGTGATTTTTAACCACGGTGAGAGTTTTCAACCTTAGTTGAGTTTGCATAAGGTCGCATGAGGACCTATGGTTAAGCGTAGGAAGGGGATTAGCTAGCCCAAAGGGGCTAATAATGATGAATAGTGATTTTAGCCAATTTATGCAATTTTTGAGGGTTTTGCAAATTGATTGACAGTGGAAATGGGGAGAGGGACAATGTGCAAATTTTTGGTGTCTACATTTTGCTCTTTTTTGTACTAGATTGTGTGAAACACGATTTAGTACAAAAAAATTGATGTGGATTGACGGGATGATTTGGAGGGCAAAGAATTTATGATTGATGAATTATGGATGATTGCGAGAAAGACACATTGATAAAAATAGTTTGTGGATGATTGCTTTTGGAGGAAGGTATATGATTATATTGCATTATGATCAACTATAAATGCTTCGATTTTGAATGAACAAATGTCTTTGCTAATGTTTGCTTTTGATTGATTGATGAGCTCTTTTGACAACATTTGATAGATTGTTGGAGCCATGGGGTAGAACTTTTAGTAGCTTCATTCACGAGTGGTCTTACGACTGCCACTATGAAGATTGGAATCCATGAGGTGTCTACAGTCAGAGGTGTTTTAGAGCCTATCAAACATTGATTTGTTTTTCGATTGGATTTTGATCGAGATGAGAAATTTTTTTGTTTTGTATTTGTCCTAACGAAAGGACTTGAGATAATCTTCAAAAAAAAAATTCTTAGGCATTTGTTCTATCCATGATTGGATGTTTGGTTATTTGACCATATGCAAGGTATATGTGGATGTGTTGGATGATTACCCCCTCAAGCAATGAATTGGCGATGGAAAAAAATGATGGTCGACGATGAGACGGTTGATGAAGATGATGATGAAATTAGTAAAATTGGACATGCAAATAGGTGAAAATGATGATTAGGCAGAGTTTTGGATGTAATTGTGGACAAATGGTAGGTTTTGAGGGTCTTGCAGTAGTTTTGCACGGTTGGCATGCGAACCAGTCGGTTCGCACTACTGGCATGTGAACCGGCGCGCGCAAAGGTTTTTAAGGGGAATTTTTGCAGGTTGACATCATTTTGCGCACGACAACTGTGGTGGAGAGGAGAGAAAGGAGACAGAATAAAGTGTTTTCAGTGGGTGAAACAAATGGGACAGAATGTCAAGCGTATCAGTGAGCAAGAGGTCGGGGGCAAGAATACCCGAGGTAGGCGTATTTTTCTCTCTCGATAACTGTGCTTTGTTGGTAGGGTTTTAAAATGAACCTTTTTGCTTTAAACACCATGAAACGAGGGTGGGGGTAGGAATTGGTTGTAATTCATGCACGTTGTGTAAAAAGGGCCAAATGGGTATCTCGATATGTGTTTTGTTTTTGCGTGCACCTTTTCTATGTGTGGGGAAGCGGGTAAATGATGTGATGTGAAAAATGGAATAAATATAAATGCATGTGAAAACCGATGTGTGGAATGTTTTAATTGGCCAAATGGGTATCCGGATCTAGTTTTGCATGTGTGTTTTGACCTCGTTATTACCACTTTGTGCTGCATGCATGGGTAGGATTTTGCCTTGTTTTTATCGTCGTTTGACATGTGTTTTGTCATTTTCTGCATGAGTGGTTGATACGACCGGAATGTACATGCAATTTTACACCCGACCATGTAATTTGTTTCTTGTTTCAGAGGTTCATATGTGTGGGGTGCAAACCAAGTTTTTGTTGTTTTTGTTTGTTTTTTTTTGTATGTATGTGTGTGCATGTGGAATAGATACAATGAATTAGTAAGCATTTATATACAAAAAAAATAAATATTTTTTGAGTGATGGCAAAAAATAATTAAAATGCATACGTTTATTTTACATTGTTATGTATACTGATTATGTATGAGGATGAAAATGATCTAATATGTAATGTGTGTGTGATGGTAGGTAAAGAAGATATTTACATGCCATCGTCTTCGACGTTGTAGGAAGTCCTTGGAGGATGAGTGGACGACGGATGATGTGGAGTGGTTGAAGGAGGTGGGATTATATGGAGTATGGGTGATGTGCGAGGTTCATGTGAACCACGCCTATATAGCAACACTGTGTGAGAGGTGGGATCCAGACAAGAACACATTTCATTTACCCTAGAGGATATCTATCACATCTATCGATTATCGATAGATGGGATTACGGTGATGAGGGCAGAGAAGGAGGCACACAAGGGAATTTTAGAGTGGAAATTCAGGCAGCGTTGGCAGTAGGTGGAGGTGAGGAAGGGTGTGGATTACATGGCCTATTGGAGGAAGAAGTGGCTCTCCCTCCGTCATGCGATGGTGATGCTATTGATAGCGAGCCATGCGTTACTAGATGCTTCAGGGGTTAAGTTCCCCTGGAATATGATGGGGGTGGTTTGTGATATGGTAGATCGAAGTATTAGATATGCATGGGCACCCGCATTATTGGCACAGGTATATCGGGAGTTGCATAGGTTAGTGAGGACTGATAGGACAGAGTTGAGTGTGAGTCCCCTGCTATAGATATGGGTGTGGGAGCATGTGACCATCTTGAGACCAGTGCAATTACCTTATGAGTCACATGTGCATGAGGAGGATGAGGTTCCTTATGCGATGAGGTGGAGGGCAGATAAGGAGAAGAAGAAGAGGGCCCGTGCAAGTGAGTTGATGTATCACCGAGAGGAGCTAGGATGACTGACTATGGATCATGTCAGGTGGAGGCCATGGCGTGGAGGACTTGAGTGGGATGAGGATGTAGTGCACTTGGCATACATTCGACGTAGTCAGTGGTTGGTGGGGAAGTACACATCGCAGGTTGAGTACTTTCCATTTTCTAGAGTATAGCAGTAGTTTGGGTTGGTGTAGGAGCGGTTGAACCTGCTTGTAGAGATTTACAGGGTAGAGGGTGACATAGGACCACAACCCATAGTGCCACCTCTAGATGTGACTTTTGATGAACCTATTATTGTCCTAGATGTGGACAATGTAGGGACCATATCAGAGTATGATGTGTGGTGGATGAGTGGGTGGAGGCAGCGGGAGCTCTATCCTATGTAGGTCTACCTGGAGGGGCAAGAGCAAGGTCACCAGTGCGGGGTGTGGAGGAGTAGGAAGAGGTGGGATCACAATAGCCAGGTGAGGAGGAGGAGGAGGAGTTAGACCGGTTGGTTAGGCAAGTGAGGCCATGACATGATGACCAGGATAGGTTGGTGAGGATAGTGATGCAGTACCATCAGCTAAGGGTGGTGAGGGGGTGGGGGTTGATGTGGAGGAGAGGGAAGATATTCCCTTGATGGATGTGGATGTAGATGATTGGTTGGTGAGGTCGAAGGTTCCTGTGGCAGACGTGGGGGAGGATGATTTTTATGGGGATTTGATAGCGGTGATCGAGGTTGAGGATGAGTTGGTTTTTTTGAGGAGGGAAGTGAAGAGGCTAAGGGACATGTTGTTTGATAGGGAGACATATTGATTGATTTATCGCTCAGCCTTGGAGGAGGAGAGGAGAGAGGTAGAGGCTGACCTAAGGGCCACCTTGGAGGAGCGATATGAGGTCAGGGTGTGCATGGATCAAATGGCAGAGGATATAGAGGCGCTCAGGATTGAGCAAGATGAGTTTAGGTGCGAGTGTGATACCATACAGGGAGAGCAAGATGAGATGATTGAGGTGGCTGAGTAGGCACAATGATTGGTGGATGAGGCGAGGGCAAAGATAGAGGTCATGAAGGCCTATCATTTAGTGCAGGTGGCAGAGTTGGAGCAGACTATGCAAGAGGCACAACAGGTGAGGGATAGGGTAGAGCAGGAGATTGCTTGGATTGGAGATATAGTGCCACGATTAGAGGCAGCACAGTAGGAGGTGGCACAGTTGCGGGTGGGGCATGAGCGGTTGATGACAGCCAACATGAAGGAGGTTGCCAGGAGGATGAGAGCAAAGAATGAGCTGATGGTGAATGGATTGCCAATTCTAACTTACTCTGGGTCTCTCTCATTGTCACAACATCAAGAGGAGTGGAGTGCATCCTTGGTTGGTGGGATGGGTCGATAGGTGGTGGCACCTGCGATGTCATATGTTTCGATGATGATGGCCCCACCGGGGCCGGTGGGGGCAGTGTAGAGGGTAGAGGCAAGAGAGGCCAAGTCATCACAGGTGACAACGGGACGTGTGCCAGTAGATGAAGGGGAGGGTGAGACTCCTAGAGGGTAGTAGACATGAGGGGCTATAGAGGTATAGCGGCTATCACTTGATTTTTTTTGTATTTTGATGGACGCTCATGATGAGCGAATTCTTTTTTGGGGAGATGTGCCCATGAGGGTACACTCCGTATTATAGTCGTATGGCATTTTTTTTATGGTGATATACACACATTGAGATGTGATGATATACCAGTAAGGGCCCACACATGTTATTGTAGCCTGGTGGCATCAATTTTTGAGATATATATATATATATATATATATATATATATATGAGATTATGTGGCATGTGTGTCTATTTGCATTTTTGCATTTGCTTCTTTCTGCTCATGGTAGTGTATGATTAGCGTAGATGTGGTAATAGATAGTTATATGTGAATGGAATAATGATATGCTTAAATACATATGAACTAAAGTGTGGTATGGTAAGTAAAACAACATGTGTAATATTAAATGATATAAACACTTTGCTTAGGGACAACATTTACATCGTTACAGTACTTAAATGATGTAATCCATTATGTTATTCCAAGGAAGTGGGATATAAGGAATGTCATGAGGAGATTAAAACACTACAATTTGTAAAATCAATCCATTGACTAACTGAGCAAAACTTCTTGAATCACTTGGAGCCTATCCTGGTAAAAAATACCTCTATCCTAGACTTGTGTGTGGAAAGTGAAGTTCATTTCACCATTCTAGGGGGGGGTGAGTTATAATTATATGCCAACTTAGCCTGTATGCTAGCTCATTGGTAAAGACTAGAGGACTACAGGGATTCAAGACGGTGGGCTTTTCCTTTTGTTTTTGGCCCCTTATATGATGTTTTTCTTGTGTGGTGCTCTTTTTCTTTTGTCTTTCTCTTTTCTATTTTCTTCTCTCTTTTTTTGTGGGCGTTGGCTTTTGTTTTCTGCCCTGTTTCCTTTCTTTTTTTTGATAGCTTGTCCTATTGTCATTCCTCCGGTTCAAGAGAAATCATGTGAATGATGTAATGAGCAGAGTGATTTTCGCTAAGCATTAGCTGACATGCAATGTAGTCAGCCCCTTTTCCAAAATGTTATTAGTGTGTAGGACGTGCAGGTAAGTCCAGGAAGGAGAGCAAGGTAACCAAGGGAAGCCTAAAAGTATTGTTGAAATATGCCAACTTTAGATGGTGGTTGATCATGGAACTGTTTGTGGTCGAAGCAATCAAAACATGGCTTTAATCTTGTCTCTTGAAAATGGGTTTTGGACATCACTCTGGTATGTTAGCATGTGTATGTTTAATTCCCTTTGTATGGTATTTACAATGAATATATGCAAATGCCTATATGGGTGTAAAAAGCGAGAATTTATGTACAAGGTTGCCCCAGTGTTATGGATAATGGAATGGAGTATGAGGTGGAGTGATGTGAAAATGTAAAATAGAATAAATAAAAGAGGAGAAAGAAGGATGAGAGGAGAAGAAATGAAACTTATCAAAGGTATGTATCCGCTCGAAGCGTGACCATACAAAATTGATGAGTAACTTAGAAGAGAAGAAGATAAGAAAGAAAGGAAAAGAAAAGAAACCCATCAAAGGTATGTAGCCGCTCGAAGCGTGATCATACAACATTGATGAGTAATTAGAAGAAAATAAGAAGGATAAGAAAGGAAGAAAGAGAGGGGGAAAATGAAAGGTATGAAGCCGCTCGAAGCGTAACCATACAACATTCACTTATAGAAGAAGTAGAGAAGGGAGGAAAAAGATGAAGCAAGAAGATTTAAATGGAAATGCAAGTAAACTTAGTGCCACAAAATATCAAAAATGGTGATATTATTTTTTGTGCTTTTTGTTTTGTTTTGTTGTGTGTTATTTTTTTTTAATTATAAACATTTATATACAAGTGATGATGAGTTCTAATGCCTACAACTAGGCGTAAAATGCTCGCAGATGAATAATGTTAATGGGCTCAAGTTCAGAAATTCCTTCCAATGTGGCCAGATGATATGCCCCAGATCCAAATTTATGAGTAACCATATAAGGGCCTAGCCAATTCGGTGCAAATTTATCGCATATATGGTGAGGTTGTCTAGTAATTTGTTGGTTTTATTTGAGGACTAAGTATCCAAATTGAAATTCATGTTGGTGCACCTCGAAATCATAGGCATGCCGAAGATGATCTTGATAAACTCGCATGTGTTCGATAGCATGAATGCGACGTTCATCCAATAAGGTTAATTGGTCAAGTCGAGCCTAACGGGCGGTATCATCATCAATGAATTATTGCATAGAAACCTATAAGAATGGTATTTCAATTTCCAAGGGCATGATGGCCTTAGTGCCATATACAAGGGAAAATGTGGTTGCCCCAGTCGAAGTGTGAATACTCGTACGATATACCCAGAGTGCTAGTGGCATTTGATTGTGCCAATGCCTTTCTATGAAACGATGAAACCCAAGATTTTTCCAGTTGTGACACCAAAGATGCATTTCTTTGGATTTAATTGAACATTATGTTCCAAGAGGCGATCAAAGATTTAATGCAGGTCTTCAAGGTGCTGACCATGGATTTTGGAGTTGGCGATGAGGTCATCAACGTAGTCTTCAATAGTTTTGTGCATCATATCATGAAATATGTAGGTCATGGCGTGTTGATAGGTTGCCCCAACATTTTTGAGGCCAAATGGCATAACCTTGTAACAAAATGTCCCCTAGGGGGTCGTAAAAGAAGTCTTATGCTGGTTTGGTGGATTGACACGAATTTTATTATAACCTAAAAAACCATCCATGAGTGATAGTATTTTGTGTTCGACTGTAGTATCGACCAAAGTGTCGATATTAGGGAGTGGAAAATTGTCCTTGGGATAAGCTTTGTTAAGATCCCTAAAATTAGTGCAAATGTGGATACCCCCTTTGGGTTTTTTGATAGGAACCATGTTTGAAACCCACTCAAGTTAATCAATAGGTACTATGAAATCGACATCAATAAGTTTTTGTAACTCCTGTTTAACCATAAGTGCAACAGTGGGATGCATGCAACACAACTTTTGTTGGACAGGTTTGGTAGTGTCATCCAAGATAAGGTTGTGCATGACTAATAGTGGGTCAAGTCCAGGCATATCCGTATAGGACCATGCAAACACCTTAATGTAGTACTTGAGGAAATTGGTATAAAGAACACACTCTTCTTTGGATAGACTAGCAGCCAAGTAGATGATGTGAGGGTGTTCTATATCCTTACCAATGTCGACTTCAATGGTGTCCTCGACAAGCTTGTGAGAACCGTCATGAAGTTGGGCGGGTGTAGGAATGAGGTGAAGTTCGTCGATGGACTTAGGAAGCTGGAATTCATTATCTAGATAAATATCTGTATGATTGATACATGGTAAGTGAGGTGGGATGGTAGGTAATGGTGCATTGGCGGAGTGCAGCATGTGTGGGGTTGGGAGAAATTCAGCGACGATGGGGGTTTCGAAGATATCATCAAGAATAATGAAATCCGAGACAGGTGATGGGGTGTATGTGGGATGGTTTGGATATCGTAGCGGAGCATATAAATCAATAGAGATCATATTAAACGAAGTGCTAGATATAGGAGATGTAGGTGATGAGGGTTGGGATGAATCAGAGGAGGATAGCAATGAATCCAAAAAAGGTTTATTTTGATCAGGGTTTAACACCACGGGTGGTGATGGGGAACAAGAGCATGGGCCAGTAGGTGGTGATAAGTCTCGAATGGGGACGAATGGAGTAACGGGTGGCAATGAATAAGGAGTATCTTTGGGCAAATGGGGATCAAGTGATAAGGAGATGAAATGGTGAGCAAGGGTTTCAAATTCATGGGGAGAGAGTGGCATGGGGCTGGGATGGTGGAAATAATGTGGATGGAAGATCAATCATGGAATGTGGGGAAGAATTACGTGTCAGAGGATTATGTTTGAATTCCTCATCAGGCAAGAGGTGGACAAGATCAAGATTCAGGTTTGCGTGGGGGAGGATGAATGTAGGTGCGACACCCCTCTTCATATTTCCCTAGGCCATACCCATGCAAGTTATACATACATAAATAATTTTAGGCAAAATATGGATTGGACATGTGGTCAAGGTTATCGCATAATCAAGTTTGTGGCAGTGGATGTACGGGAGGTTCTATGGATGAGTCAAGTCCTCCATATATAAAGTTTGTGCAATTATCGGGAGACCCTAAAGGGAACACTATCCCAATAGTCAAGGGCATACCATGAGGACATCCAAAATCTTGGGTGGATTGGATGTTGTATGGAAGGACCCGAGCATTGCTTATGTTATACTCACCAAGACCTGGTGTGGTCATGAGTATGGAGACATGAGAAGGGGTCATATGCTTAGGCAGAGGGGAGGACCCCTTGGATGGTGTAGGTGATGATGGAACTGGTGTAGATGGATTGGTAGGAGTAGGGGTGGAAGTGAAAGTATCAGATTGAGCTCACTGGTCATCAAGTTGAGAGGTGCACTGTGTCCACTCATAGCATTTAGCAGGTGTTCCAGTGATAGGATGATTGGCATGGGTGAATTGGGAAGTGGGGATGGAAGCAGTGGTGGGTGAGCTAGAAATTACTCGTGTTCATGCTAAGCGAGGTACAAAGCAACGGGCGGATGTAGGAGGTGTGGGAAGAATTTGTGGATTCCTAGAGGAAGACAGAGTGGAAGGTGTAGCAAAAAATGTAAACGGAGGAAGTGTTGTGAAAGGCGAGGAGGGTCGATGAGAAAATATGGGCATTGGTTGCATGGAGAGAGGTTGAGGTGGATTGGAAGAAGTAGAGGTAATATTTCTTGGATCGAGTGGTGGAGGAAGATATTGTGAAGTGGATGGATACATGTTATCAAGGGACCGACATGGAGTAGGGGCAAATTGGGTGGATGATAAGGGTGGACCAGGTGGAAGAGTGATGATATTGCAAAATTCAAATGGATCACCGTCGGTGGGGATGCAGTGGACTAATACATTATGGACATATTTAATATAATGATGAAGCATGGAGGGAATGCATTGCATGTCTTGAATCCAAGGGTATCCCAATAGGATGTTATATTGCATCTCACCTTCGATAACATGGAAGAGAGTGGAAATGGTTTTGGCACTTGCCTTGATGGGCAAGACAATAGTGGCAAGGGTAGGATGCATGGAGCCATCAAAAGCTCGAAGGTCCATGGATGGAGTGGCAAGATGGGAAGGGGGAAGGCGAAGGTGGTTTAGGATAGCAGTAGAAATGATACTGATGTATGAACCAGTGTCGATGAGAATACGCTTATAGGTGACGACATTGATGGAGGCTTGAATATGTAATGGAGGATCTGCTCCCTCACCTACAACTTCTATGATTTCATGGTCATGGAAGCTGATAGAAGGTTGTAGGCATCTTTGGACATTGCCAACAAAGTTGGCAAAGGCATCTACATCATGGGTCTCAAGATCAATGGAGCGAAGGATAGAATCAAGGGCTTCACGATGAGGTTGGGATTGTTACAGGAGGTCATAAATAGATAACCTTATAGGGGCAGTACAGAGCTAGTAAGAAAGACTGTCACAGATGGTGATGACATTTCATGGAAGGGATGGGGGAATTGGTGGTGTGATTATTGAGGTTGTGGGAGGTGGTGGTTGAGAAGTGGAAGGTTTTTGGTCAGTGAAAAGGAGTGGATAGCGTTGATTGCGAGTGGTGATATTGATCATACCCACAAACCCCTATTGGGAAGGACCTCGATTGACATGATTAACATGGAATGGATCAATTTGAGGTGGATTACCCCCATGCTCGAGTAATGGATTTTGATATATCCCCAAGTTTTGATTTTGCAATGCAAGGGGATTTGAGACTGGAATAGTGCCTCGATCGATAAGGTCTTCCACGACATGGTGAAAGATGCAGTATGAATAAATAGTGTGGCCGTGTTGTCTATGAAAATAACAGAAGGCTTGCAGATTGTAGTCTCATGGGAGAGGACGATTTGGATCGAGAGGTTGGACATTTGATAAAATGATGAGACCTTCGTCAGTTAACCTATGAAATAGAGCGGGCATGGGCTCAGATAAGGGCATCCAATTTTGTGGAGGGCGAGGTGGGCATGGATTGTGACCTTGGTATGGATTAGATTGAGGTGGAGGATTACCTGGTTGTGGAGTGGGAAGAAGTGGGGGATTGGTTTGGTATTGATTTTGAGGAGAGCATGGAGGAGTGGGTTGTCGAGCTTGCATAGATGCCACTTGTGCCGATGGATATTGACAAGAGCCTGATTGGTTTGAAGTGGTCGTGTGGTAGGTGGTACATATGGAGGATGGTTGTAATGATAATTGGTGGCATAAGATGGTTTTTGATGCAACATGATTTTTCCCATGTGGACCTTGATGTCCTTGATGACTTTGGCTTGGGAAATGGCTTCCTAAAATGTCCAACTCTGATGTATCTGCAATGTTTGGAAAATTTGTTTATGACAACTCTTGGCGAAGAGTTTGACAAGCTCTGCAGGTGGGAGAGGGAAGGCTAGATCATGAATGACCACTCTCCATGGGCGATAAAATTGGTAATAGGCTCGTCGTCCCACTGATGCAAAGCATATACATCGGACAAGGTAAGCTTGGTCTTGATGTTAATAAAGAAATGCTCTAGAAATAGATTGGCCAATTGTTCGAATGTAAATAAATTGTGGTGAGGCAAATTATTGTACCAATCTAATGCTTGCCCCCCAAGTGAAAGTGAAAACGTGCGAAGCATAAGGGGGTCACTACCGTGCAACTGGTAACAAGAAAAGCAATAATTATTAAGGTGCTCTCTAGGATCTTCCTTACTTTTAAATTTATCAAATTTAGGGATCTCAAATCTGTAAGTATATGGATGGATAGGAACAGATGGGTGAATTGCTTTATTGCACAACTCATAATATGTGGGTTTTTGAGGCCCATACCTAGTTGTACATAAATCCAATATACGAAGCTCCTCCTGCATAGCTTGAAATTCACTAGAGAGCATCGTGGTAGTATTTGGTGGAGCCAAAAATGGAGGTGATGATGTGGGTGTAGGTAATGGTTGTGATGGGGGTTGCAAATAATCCAGATGTGGTGGATATTGCAACTGTTGTTCCTCCCATGGATGATAGTAAGCAACCTGATGTGGGTCAGGTGCTGACATGGTTTGATATTGTGGGACAAGAACCTGAGATGGATGGGGTGAGATGTATGAAGAATGGTAGGTGGGTGGTTGCTGCTACTGATCATAATACCCATGGACCTTCTGGGTAGGCAGAGGTATCTACTACTGCTGCGCATATGGATAGGTCAGTTTTGCCTTAGAAGTAGTGGTAGAGGACCATGTGTATGGTGAGGTTAAGAGAGCGGGTGGTGTAGAAGTTGAAGGTGGAAGAGATGTCAATGTGGTGAAAGTGGACTGGTGAGAAGATGGAGGTGGAACAGATGAGGATGAAGGAGGTATGGTGGGGATGGTGATAAGGGGCTCAGGTTGAGCTGAATACCGAGGTGGAGGACCTTGATAAGCGGGGTTCAACGATAGTGGATGAAAGTAATGTGGGGGGTAAGTGAAATTATGATGAGGGAGTCGATGGCAATCCATAGGATGATAATGGTGGGTAGCTAGTGGGCGGATAAGAAGTGAACTGTGGTATGAAAGGAGGTGGCTGCAAGGATGAAGAGACTTGATGTGGATGAAGCTGCATTGAAGGATGAGATAGATCAGGCGATGTCAGCTGATAATACTAAGATGGGTGTGAATAGTGTTGTAGTGGGAGTTATGAAGGTGGCTGGGATGAAGGTTGATGACTCGATGAAGCCTGTTGAGATGGTGGGATTTGGGATGAAGGTATGGTAGGAGGATCCATGGATGAAGGGGGTGTGGATATCATGCCAACTGTCTATACAATGGTGATAACATCGGGGATGATTTGGGAAACAACTGGACCAGATTTATCTCCCAAAAGTGGATGAGAGGAATGCTCGAGGAATGGATGGGTAGCGGAAGGTGAGGCTGGTGGAGTGAACTCATCCGCCACCATAACTAGTATGGGGCGGCCAAGAGGGGTAAAGATGACATGTTGGAAGTATGTGGATGGGGGATTAGGAGAGAAGAGATATTCCAAAGGAGGGGTCTCCTCAAAGGTTTCATCCAAGAGGTGAGGTAGAGTGGAATATGCCATGTGGGATGTGGGACTAGCATTAGGGGTGGAAGGCCTAGTCAATAGGTCAAGAGGACCTACAATAGTAACTCAATAAAAATTGAAATATGGGTCAATGGTATGGGAACTAGAAGCATATGTTGTCATGACAGGCCGTTGAGCAACCTTAGTGGCATGATGAAGGGCTTCACGTGTTTGACTACACGTAACTGGCATGGTGATGTGTGTAAAAGGTATGCCAATAGTCAATAGATGTGAAATTTGAAATCAAGAAATGTCTGTGACTAACTGGGAAACTATCTATTTTGAAAAATATAGGTTTGCATAGGTGGGGTGTGAACCACTCAAGATGAAAAATAGATGATAGATATGTGTTGTATAGTGTGTCTGTGTCCTGTGTATGCAATATGGAACCTAAAAAATAGGTTCGTACTCTAGAGGTGCAGACCAAATGGTTCACACTCCAGGGGTGCGAACCACCCAAAATTATGATAAAGAGTGGATTTTGTGTTGTGTATGCCCTCTGTGTGATGTGGAGACATGTAAAATGCAGTTTTGTAGCCTGATAGCTAGATTTTCACATAGGATCATGCAAAATAAGTCTAAGTGTAGGGGAATCACACTGTGGAGTGTAAATATCCTAAAAAATATTATGCAGTGTAAAGCGCGGGGGTGCAATTGTGGGACAACTTGTAAGTGTGTTATAGCACTTTTGATATGCTTGTTGTAACCACTTTGATCGAGACTCAACAATAAGCAAATGTTCTTTCTTTTCGTGTGTTTTGATGAAAGTATGTATCCGCCCTAGGAACAAATCAAGGTAATGGGTGAACTTCTATTTTGAATCAGGTATGTCGTAGCATAGAACCTTTTGCAATGCCCAAAGGTACACAAAATAGAACTATGTTTCCAATGGGTGAGTGGCAACCTAGATGGAATCAAGTACAGTAAAATGGTATCCAAAGGGGGAGAATCAAAATGCTCTAATGAGTTAAATAAACTCTCACGAAGAGAGGTCACGTTGTCAATGTGGTGCTACCGACATACCCATGCTTTCACTTAACCCTCATGTTTAAGGCATCCACAGTAACGATCAGCTGCATCCACTAATTATTTTAAAAGCCCTATGGTAAAGGGGCTTTCTAAAACTACCCACTCTGAAGGTACCTTCCAGTGATGAATTCTGGATAACCAACACTCAAAGTGGGAAGGACCGATCGAGTATTAATATCGAAATGATCCACTTGGGGGGCTACTATGGTGACTAATATGGAGGTGAGCCAGTGGAGAGTAATACTAGACCTCACTGAACTCTGGTGTTGAATTGGTGATGAAATCCAATTCGATCTGGAGATGAAACCCAGCTCCTTACACCGTTAAAATAGACCGTGAGTGTGTGATGTTTGTTTGTTGCGTACAATTTTAGAAGAAAATCTAGTCTAAATGCCTTTTCGAAATAAACTATACTATGATGTCTTTTCAAAGAAAATCTATTTACTTGGTTGTGTGCACAAACAAATTTATTCTATTGATTTTTGAAAGGAAAATCTAATTAGGTGGTTTGTACAAAAACAAAGTTACACTATTGATTTTCAAAAAGGAAATCTAATTAATTACTTTTGAAGGGAAATGACTTGGAAAGAAATTTTTGGAATTGGAAGCTACACTAGAAAACAACTGAAAAGTCTAGCTAAAGCAAACAGGAATGTGCGATGCTTGTGGAATTTGTAGCTCAGTGTGCAATATTAACTTCAAAATAGAGAAAAACTAAAGAATTTCACACAAAACCTACGTCTAGGTGAGTGTAAATATCTCCAATGTGGCCTCTAGTCTGAAACTATGTGGATTTGGGAGGCTTGCACTCCTCGGGTGTGAACCTATCTTCTGCTTAGGAGTTCACACTCCTAAGTTGTGAACCTGGATCCGAAGACTGAGCTAATTGATTTTGGCATCCTAAAGATGATTTTGATGTCTCTGGAGTGTTTTTGGCACATATACCTGCACAAAAGTTCCAAAAACCTAATTTAAGTGCAGCAAGACGACCAAAACTATAAATATTTCGTAAATACCTGAGCTAAATAAATGACATAAGGTAAATGTACTACTGATTTGGTGTCAAAATATACAAGGATTCTTTAACCTTGCATACGCCATGGCAAGAGACAATTTGTGGTCTAGGTATGGGGGCACACAATCCCCGTGAACATGAGGCTCTTAACCTCCCCTAACTTACCTTGTCGTTGGTTGTGGGTGTCTGAACCAATACCTAGGTATCAAGTATCGAGTTTGAGGCAGATTGGGGAATTCACACGCCCAAGTGTGTACTCACTACTCTTTTTGTAAGCTCACCGGTGCACCAGTGAACCTTTTGTGGTTTGGCCTGAGGATTCTTTCAAGGCATTTTTGGTTTGTGGTGTTCCTTAAAGATGACAACTACCTACCATACAAAATAGACCACAATTTTTGTTAGAAGGCAATTAAGCTAATGCTTGGTGGGGGTCCCACTAGGCGTGCCAGAATGAAACTACCAAAAAGATGCTAAGACATTCATTCAATATCAAATAATCTACTACATTTGTATTGATAATCATAAAAGAGGTTACAAGAATTGATATCCTTTTACAATCTTTCCCTGAAGGCTACAATATTCGTCTTCTTGGGTTCCTCGATGTAGGTGGGATTCTTGCTCATGAGCCACCACTTGTTGGAGATGTTTCTTTATGCCTTACTGGACCTGTAAACCTGCAAAATACTATTAGTGCATTGGGAGGTCTACCTCAGTCAAACCTCGTAGTTATGAAGGCCAAAGATTCATAAAAACTATTCAAAACATGAAATAAATTGCTAAAATCAACATAAAACACTAAACTATGCTATTATTACATGTCCAAGTGATTCTAGTACCTATTGTAGAGGTTCGTACTCCTAGAGTACGAACCAGGTGGTTCAGACGTGTGAGGTGCGAATCGGTCCTTTTTTGACCATATTGTTCAGGTAGCTTATCTAGATGCTCAAGATTGGTTTTTTTCTTAGAATTTGTCTGGTTTGATCTTCTGAAAGTGCACTCTTGGCAGGATTCTCAACCTATCTCATTCACCAAACAGTATTATGAAGAAGACAAATTGATTGTGATACTACTATGATGGCTGTGTGATGGATGTGTGATGGATGTAATGGCAGTAATGATTTTGGTAGAGTTTCAGTATGCAAAAGTGTGTTGTCCTTAAAAGGTGAAAATGGCCTTCTATTTATATAGTGGGCCAAGGTGAGAGAAATGGGATGAGGTGTCCCCTGTGAGGTGGAAGTGGTGAGGTGTCCACCAAAGAGGTGTCCTCTGAGGTGTCCCAGGTCATAATTGAGGTTGGGTGAGAGAATCCCTCACCCATCCAAAAGTAATGATGATTTAGCATAAATATCAATTTGTCATTAATATTCATCTTTATTGAAATATCTTAGGATTAAACAATGATTTTTGTATGCAAAAGTCTCCATCTTGCATTAATGACCCAGGGGGATGTGACGTGGAGAAATATCTAGGTGGAAATGTGGCAGGGCTAGGCTAGATTAGGCTAGGTGAGGTGGAAGGCTAGGCTAGTCAAAGTAGACTAGGTGAGGTGACACCTTTAATTAAATCAATATTAGATCTAATTAAGTATGTAATTAGCCATAAAGCATATTTAGACCAAAATGTTGACTCTTTGACCATAAAGTGCTTTTTGACCATGGTGAGAGTTTTCAACCTTAGTTGAGTTTGCATAAGGTCGCATGAGGATCTATAGTTAAGCGTAGGAAGGGGCTTAGCTAGCCCAAAGGGGCTAATGATGATGAATAGTGATTTTGAGTCAATTTATGCAATTTTCAAGGGTTTTGCAAATTAATTAACCATGGAAATGGGAAGAGGGACAATGTGCAACTTTTTGGTGTCTACAGTGATATGTGATGTATTTGTGCTTATTTTGATTTATGGCATGATGTGATTCTAATAAATGTAGTTGGATGTTGAGTGCCATATGTGGGGACTCTCGGTCCTCCTTGTTGGCCTCCATTTCTAGATCATTTATATTGAAATCTATATATGAAGAGGAACTACATTCAGAATGTACCTCTTTGACTTCAAGTTGCTCTAATTGAGTTTGCTTATTTGTCTAGTTCTCTTGTTGGTTCTCTAGTGACTTGAGATAATTAACTAGTACTAATTTGATAATGGTACTAATATTATTTTGATCATCACTTGCAAGAGTTGGCAAAACATTACCTTATTATCTGTAGTTGAGTATTCGCTAAGCCATTGAGGGCATAAATAATGGACTCTTACCTTTACCTTTGAAAAATCATGATTATAAGCATCATGTTGAAGACATGTCCAATCATCATTGGATTGACTTAGTTGAGCAATAAATACATGCTATTCTCTAGAGTGATCTTTTTCTTCATCTCCAAAATTATTATCTTTTGCAACATTGTTATGTTATTGATGCATTGCATTATAATTTGCTTCCATTGATGGCTTCTTTTGCTATAAATTTTCTTGAGAAGAAGACCCATTTGTGAAGGGATTATGCCAACATTCCTTCAATGTATGCCTATTTTCTCCACAAAGTTCACACATCCTTTACATGCAAAGATTATCTCTTTGTTGTTGGAAGCAAAGGTATTATGTCTCTACTAAATGGTTGCTTCCCTCTTTAATTTGAAATAAGAACTTGCTCTTCATCTTGATATGGTTGAGAGAACTTTTCAAATGTTGGTGTTTGTTCTATAACATTCAAATTTCTCATGAATATATTGTATTGTGAAGGGATATATCTCAAAATAATGGGGACTAACGTGTCATCTGACATTATTTCTCCCAAGGCTTGTAGTGATGCTCGTAGCTCAATAACTCACCTCAAGAATAGCTTGAGTCTTCCTCCATTCTTTGTCTTTAAGCAATGGGCTTCGCTCTAGAGGAACAAGATTTGGTTTTTGTTCTTTGTTTCAAATATTTTTTGAAGCTTATCTTATGCATCTTTAGTTGTAGTTAAATCACAATTATATGGTTGGACTTCATCCGCAACACCAAACATGATGATCAACTTGAATTTTCTATTTGCTTTATCAAACTTTGTTTGTTCTTCTTCACCTTCTTGAGGATAAGTACTGGACTTGTTCACAACATCTCAAACTTCTTCAATCTCTAGTTGAATTCTAAGTTTGGTCTTCCAAGCAAAATATTTATCTCCTCACAATAGTCAGGATTTGGGCAACAATAACTTTGGTACACCACTAGCCATTTCAAACCTTCACAAAAGTGAAAATTTTCAATTCCAATGGATTGTTCTCGAAAAATATTTTTTGATGAGTTTATATAAGCCTATACCCATATCTTGATTAATGCCTTGAATTGCAAGAAATCAATGGCCCATTAGGAAATAAAATATAGATGGAGTTTCTTTCTCCAATTGGAATCTTTGAGAATATTCTAATGCCCTTAAAATATTGTAAGCGCATTTCCTCTTCCCTTGCAATCAGACAAAGGAAAAACTAATAATATATTGGCTTTAAGTAGTCTTCCTATTCTCAATGTGGGCTATTAAAAATGCTTTAATCAAAATTCGACCAAATACATCAAAGGTTGGATTTTACTAAGCAGATTTGCTTTGTTTCTAAAACGTCCACATGTTAGTATCTGATGGTACTTTTCTTTGGGTAATAACTTCATCCTTTGACAAAAATATTTTGGTGCCATGCATTTTAAAGGTAATCAAGTACAATTCGAAACTCAAATCACTTTAAATAATGTTGTGACCTGATACTTGAGGATTTTTTTATTTAGATCAATAATATCTTCTCCTATTGTTGTTTAGAGCCACAAAAGTCTTTTACGCCATTTTATTATGTCGAAATCACTTTGAGTTATCTGTTGGGAGTATGGCTTTATTTTCTTTTGAGGTCAGACTACATTTGTAGTGAGTTGGTTCCTAATCACATTGGGAAGGCATGCACATACGACAAATATTTAAATTTAGTAAGTCCAAGTCATTTTCATCCAAAAACGAGGATTTTGATGTTGGTGATTGATGCTTTCGAGATGACCACCTCCTTCTATTATTTTAATACTTTCCTTTGATTTCACCAATAGTCTTCTCCTAGCCTAGAATTGTGGCAAAATAATTTGATTCTCTATGATGTTTTGAAGGTGATTTCCTTTGACCTAATATGGCACCTTTGGATAACGACTTAGCGGAGAAGATTATATATTCCAGGGATTCTTCTAGAGGGACACAATGCAAATATTTTGAGCAATTAAACTCTAATGCTTTGTCCAAAAATGTTGCTTTTTAATATTTATCAATGCTTGTTATTTTTGTATGTTACTTCTTTTGTGATTGCAATTTGGTACATTTCTTGAATCATGTTCTCCTTTGTGGGTGATAGTGATCTTTTTGGCTACCAATTACCTTTGTCCAAGATAGACTTTCAACATTGGTCCCAAACACCCAAGTGGTCTCTCAATCGATCCAAATGCTCATAATTGGAGAAGCATAAATGCACTTGATGAAGTGATAGTTTATTTGGGATGGTGATTGAACAAGGATAATTGGATTTGCAGAAGAAATAAAGCAAACTTGCATATGATTTTATTTTACAATTGAATATAGGGGAGGAGCTCTAACAGTTCCTAAATATCTTCACAACCACTCTGTTTATTTTTCCTTTTATGAAAAGATAATTTCCACCTCGTTCTTTTCCAAATGATTTTCTTGCTTGTAAGGAATGATTCACAGAGTGATGATCTTATGTTGCTTGTGGAATATTTTTAAATAGACTGTAGCTTCAAAAAATAGTTTTGTTGGGGATTGGTAATCTCATTTCCACTCTAGTGGTCTTTTGCGAAACTTTTATCTTGAGATCGTTGCTTGGAGATTCTACCTCATTGGTCCTTGGTAGGGTTATGTACCTTGAGATTTTTCAACAAAGTGCCTTGTATAGCTTCTCTAGATCAAAACAAGAGGAGAAGAGGAGGATAAAAAGGAGAGATTACTCTTCCTTCTACTTGTTTTAATACCAATAATGACGTTTGAAGCTTCAATAAGTTTACATTATGAGTGATAAATATTTAAGTATAAAGTATTGCCAAATATGGTGTAACTACTATCCATCTGAGGACAACAAGTGACTTGGACTCACGTCCTTATGAAGATAACATCCTCTAAATAATTTTGACCTATGGTCCTTATGAATGGTATTTTCCATGTAAAAACATTAGTTAACCTTGACTAACATGAACTTCTAGATCATGTGAGTGGTAGTTATATCAACTCTACTAAACTATGATGATAATAACTCCTAACAACTTTTTGATTTCAAAATCTATTACAAAACTTTTTTTTTAACATAGGGGAGTTGGTTACAGCCACTATTTTTAGTAACTGGTAAGTTCAAGGTTCAAACCACAGGGACTGCTCCCAAGAAGCCTAGTCGTCTCGTTGTTGTTAACCCAACGTAAGATGGAGATCACCGGTCGTTCGGTCTAACACGCACTCAAAGGATTCAGATTAGACTACTTCCTTTGCTAAATGGCACCCCCAAGGTTTGAACCTAAGTCTCTTCTTGGTAAATGCCCCACCACACTAGCACTTGCCAATCCACCTAACCCTTAAAAACTAATTCTGTTACAAAACTTACTTGAACATAAATTTTTTTGATAGTATAACATTTTATCCTTAGAGTACAAAAGCCCTTTCTAATTCCAACTACTTGAGAGCCTTGCCACCACATAGTTTACCTAATATCTATAAAATTTTAATAAATTATTTACTAAAAAAATCATTAAATTACCTATCCGTAAGACATTTATAATAAGATTTTGTTGCACATTTATTTCCCACCCGTCTATTACAAAAAATTAAGTACAATTTTAGAGTGCTAAAAGGTTTGATATTTCCTATCCCATTTATAAAAATTGTATGTTAGAGCATCGCTTGCTGCTTGACTCTGATATCACACTTTTGAAAGTGTTTTCCCACTCCGAGTAGTATTCATTTATTTATTAATTTAATAATCTTAATTTACTAATTATTTACTGATTGTAAACTTCTCATGAAATTACATTTTATTTTATTATTTTTTACTAATTATTTACTGATTGTAAATTTTTTATAAAATTATATTTTATTTTATTATTTTTAAGGGTTAATGGATTGGTAAGTGGAGATATAGTTGGGCATTTATCAAGAGACATATGTTCAAACCTTGAGAAAGTCAACCTTTTACAAAGGTAATAGTCTGTTCGGAATCCTCTAAATACACGCCATACTGACTAGGTATATGAACCCCAACAGTGATCCCCATCTCAAATCTGATATTGGGGCAATCCCTCTAAGTTAAATCCTACGCTAACTTAAATCCCCCTAACTTAAATCCTACGCTACCCAATTAAATGTAATAAAAAAATTAGTTATAATTTAAATCCTGCGCTGACTGTAATAAAAAAAATTAGTGTTTATCTTATTAATTTTATAAAGCCATACAAATGTCCTTGCTGTATTTGACGGAATCGATGGTACACGTGGTTCTATAAATGTCCTTTATTGTTTTCGCACCCTCTTGTCTATTCGTCATGGCAAGTTGGACCTCCTCTACCAACCTATGCCAATGGCAATGGCAGCACCAAGCTTTTTAACGATGCGTCACTTTCTATGTTTAGCACACTAAACTTCACGAGCACACAATTGCTTAGCTTTCAATCTTCTCCTTCAAAAAAAAAAAAAAAGAGATATTGATAAAAATCACATGCAGCAAATAAAAAAGGAAATTTCCTCGAAGCCTACCATACAAGCTCACAATGGGAATCGAAATGCTTGTGAACATTTAATTATTATCTTACCTCTTACTACTAAAGATATTATTCATTTAATATAAAATTGTTTAACTATATTTTATTATCTACTTAAAAATTAAAACTATAGATCATATCATTAATATAATTATTCAATTATATTTCAACTAAAAACATACTTTACTTTCTACAGTCACTATATTTTATAATTAATTATCTTTTAAAAAAGATTTACAAAAAACAAAAAAAACAAAAAGAATTACAGAAAGAGCGGGTTTCGTCGGAGCACGTGGAGACCGACAGAGTAGGGGCACGGTATCCAATAAGACACAAGATAACTTTATGGACGCCACAATAGTCAACAATGCAATTAAAACAAAAAGGTCGGAGACGAGGCGTAGTTGAATGGAATTCCAATTTGCCAAAGACGGTGGAGCCATCTGTTCCTCTACGCGAATTCAACGGAGAAAAGAAAGAAAAGCGGCTGGCCACGGTGACCCAACGCGGTTTGTGCGGATAACAGTTAATTTCTAATCTGACTTCGACTCAGTCTTGGTCTTCGATCGTACCTGATATTTCTGTACACGGGTTGGCGTTCCGTATTGTCTGTGGATATTAATGACCGATTATACGTAAATATCTGAAACGACGTCGTTCGGCAATTACTTTCTTGGTCTTGATAACCCTTAAATGGAATTTCAATTTCTTTTGAAAACGGTGGATGCGGGTACGTCTGTGCAGGTGTCGTATTGTCATCTCTGCCGTGCCTCCTGCTTTTTTCATGGTGACTACTGCAATACAGAAAGAAATATATTCGGTAACCGTTGAGAGAAATTCGATGATTAATTTTTTTAAGTGATACCCGTCATAAATAATAGATAATAGTAAATTCAGATCACCGAAATATATAAATTCAGGTCATTCACACTCGATTAAGACTCCGTGATGGTATTCTAATCTTTATGATCAACACGTGACATATTACGAATTTTCGAAAAGTTCGCCATTAGATTATGTATTATTCTTCTTCTTCTCATCGTGTAAAAACAATGAATCGCCATTTGATGCACGCTGACAAATTGTGATTTCAGTGACGTGTACGTGAGGGCTCTTAAAGGTGTGGGAGTTGCCATTTGGACACTCCTCCACAGTGTACGTTGCGTAGAGGCAGTCCAATAGAAGCAGTCACGTGGTTATGATTCGAAGGGGCCTGATAATGAAATTAAAAGGTTTAATATTTAATCCAAGGGTTTAAAAAATATTTTAAACCTTAGAAACATAAAAATATAAATAAAAGTAGCATTGCATTTAGTTGCTTCAATTGTATTGTTGGCTCATAGTAAAGCTTGGTTTATGGCCGAATTTATTTGGGTTAAATTCGAAATTGTTGTCCTACCACTCTAGTAAAAATGTCAACTAAAGCATGTAAAGTAATCTTCAAGGAAGGACAATCATGTCATCAACCTTCCATATTTCCCAACATAAACATCTTCGTGATTAGTAATGATGCCTTTTCCCTCGAGTTTGATGAGAAGTATAGAAGCATAATTCATGTTTAACACAAACCAGTAGAATTTGTTAAACCTTAATTTTATTTATTAAAGGAGGTTTGGAAGGAAGGAAGATGTAAGCACTATTATAAAGAGTAAATCTAAGAAGAGTTGATTTGTGATTGGATCAAACTTTATGTTAAGGCTTGAGGAAGATTTGAGGATAAAGTTTGGTACAAATTTGTGAGCAGATTTGTGCTAGACCTAAGAAAGAGTTAGGGCAGATATGTACTATACTTGGGATAGAGTTTGGTGTAGATCTAAAATAAAGTTGAGAGAAAGCTTTGGAGGTGATAGAGCAGAGGATAGGATTCTCCAGTGGATAGAGATCCATTAGCCAAGACAATGAAGATAGAGGTATTCTGTGGAGAGAGATCCATTAGCCAAGACAGTGAGATAGAGGTATTCGGTGGAGAGAGATCCACAAGCCAGAGTAGTGGGGACAAAAGTCTTATAGAAGATCATCAGCCAGAGCAAATGGGAAAGAGTTATCCGATGGATAGAGATCCATGAACCAGAGAAAGGGAAAATATTTCTCCTATGGAGTGTGATCCATGAACCAGCTGGGAAGATAAAGTTCTTTTGTCGAGAGAGATCCACGAACCAGTTGAGGAGATAGAGGTCTCCTAGACCAAGTTCCATGAACCAGAGAAATGAGGAAAGAGTTATCCTGTGGAGAGAGATCCACAAATCAAAGCATAGGGGATTGGTGTCTCATTTGGACAGAGGTCCATAAACATTGTAATAGGGAATTAATTTCCAAGAAGATTTGTTGAGAAAATTTAGTAGAAATATTTTCTTTATGGAGTAGCCCACATTGGGTGAACCACGTTAAATTGGTGTCTCTATTGTGTGTGATAATTTGTGCATTTCTTTGATTAATGCTATTGATATTGCCATTGATAATATTGTATAATATTGTTTGGAAAAGAAAAGTAAAAGTTAATCTTATACTATTCACCCCCCCTCTCAGTATAAGCTTGTGTTCTTCAATTGGTATCAGATCCAGGTTCCTTTGAAAGAGTTTAACATCTTGAAGGAAAAGTATACAATAACACATATGGCATCTCAAAGTGGATCTTCAGCAAATAAGGCACCATTGTTCGATGGAATAATTATGCTTTCTGGAACATAATAATGAAGACTTACTTAATGGCACAAGGATATGAGACATGGCAAGCAGTTGAGGATGGATACACACCTCCAGCTAGTCCTCCTACAGATAAATATGGTAAGCTCCTACATCTGTATAATGCAAAGGCAATGAATGTAATCTTAAGTGGTTTACGTGAAGCAAAGTTTGTAAAATTTATGCATTGCACATTAACAAAAGAGATTTGGGAAAAGTTGAAGAAAACATATGAGGGAGACAAAAAGGTCAAGATGGCAAAATTGTAAAATCACAAGAAAAAATTTTAAGACTTGAAGATGAAGGATGAGGAAGACATTGCTACATACTTACTTCATGTGGATGAGGTTGTTAACTCCATGCGATGACTTGGGTTTAAAGTTGAAGAATCAGATGTTTGTCAAAAGGTTTTAAGGTCACTCCTTATGAGGTATAGTGAAAATATTTCAGCCATAGAAGAAACAAAATATACTGAAAATTTGACTATAGATGAGTTGCATGGAAATCTCATAGCTTATGAGATAAGAAAAGGAAAGGATCCTATCCCCAAGAAAGAGGTAGTCTTCAAAGTAGCAAAGAAGACAAAAGATAAGAAGCTAGATTCAAGTGATGAGTCATCCAGTGATGAAGAAGTAAACTATGGCATAAGGAACAAGAAGGACTCAAGAAAGCATAAAGGTACTAAAATAGTTAAGTGTTTCAATTATGGTACATATGGTCACTATGCATCTAATTATCCAGAAGCTGGAAGTAGTAGTAGTGAAGAGAAAAAATATCATAAGAGAAAGGAAACAAGAAAATCTAGGTATGAAAATAAAAACATGTATTGGAAAAAACAAGCATGAAAAGAAGTTTTTCAGAGGCATAAGAAGAGTTTTTATGCGGACAAGACAGACAAGGTTTCAAGTGATAGTGATGAAATATCCTTAGATAGTTAAGAAGAAGAAATTCTCTTCTTGGCAATAGAATATGAAGGAAGTGATCCTATTGAAGATAAATATGAAAGATATGAAGATGCTCTTGAAGATAAAGAAGAAGAGAAAGAATAAAAAAATGAAGAGGAAGGAGTAGTAGATTTAGAAGCTAAACTTATTTCTGCTCTAAAAGAATTGAAAAAGGTCAGAAAGCAAAACCCAAGATTCAAGGCTCAATTTCAAGAATGTGATGAAGAGAAAGGAAAGCTTATACAAGATCTAACAAACTCAATAGCTAAGACAAGGATATTTAAAGAAAATTTAGAAAAAAAAGTCTTAGAATGTGAGAGATTAGAATAAGAGGTAGTATTTCTAAGGAAGGAAATAGAAGAGTCTAAGGAAAAGCTACACAAGTTTTGGAAAAGTTTAAAAAATGTGGATAAAATTATCAATGCATAAATACCTTCATATAACAAAATAGGACTTGGTTTTGAAGAAAGACAAGATAAACAAGAAGAAGGGTCAAGCTCAAGATCCAAAGAGGAAGAAGCTTCAGAAGAAGGGAGTAAAGGAGAAAGTGAGACTTATGTGAATAGAAGTTTCACCAAGAAAGGAAACAATGCATAAACAAGGAACAAAGAACATCACAAGGAAGAAAGGACTAAGAGACCAATGGGTCCAAGAAAATATTTCTTCAAAGGACATTGTTTCTCATGTAATAGGTTTTGTCATAGGGCTATGCATTGCAGGACTCATGAAAAGAAGGAGTATGGTATTACTAATAGGAACTTCAAAGATGGACATTTATTTCAAGGGTATTGCTACTCTTGTAATCGATTTGATCATAAAGCAATTCACTGCAAGGTTCATGACAGAAATAGGTATGGCTTCACCAGGAGGAACTTCAAGATATTTGCACCTTCTAGGAACCACAACATTAAGTTTTATAAGTACAATAATATTGGGCATATGGCCAAGTGGTACAGAACAGAGTTTCCAAAGCTTCCAGAGACAAGCAAGAATAAGGATACTCAAAGGAACCAAAAGGGTATGTTGAAAAAGCAGGTTGACAAAGGAAAAGAGCATTGTATGCTGGGAGTAATTTTACTTCCACCCCAAAATTAATCACCTCAAAGAGAGGAGGTGGGGAGGGGGCTGAGATAAGAGTCTTATATTTAGCTCCAAAGGAGTCCCTTTGCCATTTATGTCAAAGGGGGAGAGATTTGAGGGTAAATCTAAGTAGAGTTGATTTATGATTAGATCAAGATTTGTGTTAAGGCTTGAGGATATATTTGAGGATAGAGTTTGGTACAAATTTATGAGAAAAATTTGTGCTAGACCTGAGAGAGTTAGAGCAGATTTGTACTACACTTAGGATAGATTTTGGTGTAGATTTGAGATAGAGTTGAGAGCAACTTTAAAGGTGATAGAGTAGAGGACAGGAGTATATAGTAGATAGAGATCCATTATTTAAGGTAGTGAGGATAGAGGTCTTCTGTGGATAAATATACACAAGCCAGATTAGTAGGGGTAGAAGTATTTTAGAAGATCATCAACCAAAGCAGAGGGGAAAGAGTTCTGCTATGGATAGAGATCCACAAACCAGAGCAAGGGGAGAGAGTTATGCTATGGATTTTGATCCATGAACCAGATAGGAATATAGATTTCTTCTCTAGAGAGAGATCCATGAACTAGTTGAGGAGATAGAGGTCTCCTAGATCAAGTTCCATGAACCAGAGAAAAGGGGAAAGAGTCCTATGGAGAGAGATCCACAAATAAGAGCATAGGGGATTGGTGTCTCCTTTGGACAGATATCCATAAATATTGTAATAGGGAATTGATTCCCAAGAAGATTTGTTGAGAAAATTTAGTAGAAATATTTTCTCCATGGAGTAGCCCACATTGGGTGAACCACATTAAATTGGTGTCTCTATTGTGTGTGATGATTTATGTATTGCTTTTATTTATTCTATTGATATTTCCATTGATAATACTGAATAATATTATTTGGGAAAGAAAAGTAAATTTTGATCTTATACTGTTCACCCCCCTCTCAGTATAATCTTGTGTTCTTTAAAAACTACCCTCTTAGGACTATAAGGGCATTTTGAACCATCGTTTTAGGACTAAAAGGACAATTATTAATTGCCCTCTTAGGGTTAATCCTCTTAGGTCTAAGAGGGTGGTTCTTACCCACCCTCTAAGGGAGTAATAAGGTGATTATAAACCACCCTATTATGGTCCCATACTAAAAAAAATATATAAAGGAGACGATCCATGTTGGAGGGACTATACCATTAGATAAGTTATGCCATCGATTATAAAGAGCCTATGACTCTTTATTCAACACTCTCTTAGTAGAAACAATTCTATCAATGCATGTTTTAACTCCATGATCAAGGCCCAAGAGTTTGCAAACTTTACAAAGCTACTTGATAATAAACAACATCTCACATATACTGCTAGTTCTTTGAGAATCAATCAAATTATACTCAACAATAGAAAACAATTCTCTTTGTGGTCTCGGCTTGCAAAACACCACCCATGGTGCCTACGACATCAATGTATTGATATGAACTCATCCTCCTGATCAAAGCTCAGAAGCTGCCAAGCAAACATTGTAACATGATTATCAATGAGATCTTGCATGTACTATTAACACCTTGTCTTCCTTATCCAATGGTATTTTATTATCACAATCAATCAACTAAGATGGACTGAGAGTAAATCATAATGATAGTGATGAATGTAGCTTTTTAAATTAAATGTCACTCCTTGTATCTTTTAAAAAAATGTATATTGAGAAAATTCAAACTTTACAAAGCTACTTGATAATAAACAAGATCTCACACATACTACCAGTTCTTTGAGAATCAATCAATTTATACTCAGCAACATAAAACAATTATCTTTGTGGTCTCAGCTTGCAAAACACCACCCACGGTGCCTACGACATCAATGTATTGATATGAACTCATCCTCCTGATCAAAGCTCAAAAGCTGCCAAGTAGACACTATAACATGATTATCAATGAGATCTTGCATGTACTATCAACACCTTGTCTTCCTTATCCAATGGTATTTTATTATCACAATCAATCAACTAAGATGGACTGAGAGTAAATCATAATGACAGTGATGAACGTAGCTTTTTAAATTAAATGTCACTCCTTTTATCTTAAAAAAAAGTATATTGAGAAAATTCAAACTTTACAGATCCTATGCCCTAAAGAACACCCCTATGAGTTAGTAGCCTGTTACCCACATATCATCAGAACCACTTACCATTCATTTCCATGTTAATCACCTCAATCACTTGTCCTAAGATTTTAAGTATATATATCTTTTCCTAGCAGTACGAAACAACTTAGTGTTCATGTTGCCCCAACTTCAAGAAATTTTCATAGAACAACTCTGCAATAGGATTATTGAATTGAGGTCCATCATGATGTGGTGTTACCATAACAATCACCCAGGTTCAAAATGTGACAAGCATCCCCCCATGTTCAATTGGTTGTCCAACTAATACAATCAGGTATATGTGGTAAAAAGTTGACATTTCCATGATTCGAAGATCCTATGGATGTATAAAGAGATGGTTGATTTCTTAACTAACAATAATAGTGCAAAGATAGAGTAGCCCGCCTCCATGGGCATTAAATTTTACAATTAAGGAACTAAACGAAAAAATATCATTCAATAAAAATATTCATAAAGTTCGTATATATGTATATAAAAAAAATGTTGGGGAAGGCCATTGTGGGAATGAAAAGTATGAATAGCTTACCTGTAAGGAGCATTCTCATCCTCAGATGGCATTGTATCTCATGTTGGGCCCTTACTTCCTCCCTATTGTTGAATGCTCCTTCTTCAACCACTTATCCTTTTTAGGTTTGTAAACTCATACATGAAGTACAAACTAGAGTGTGAGGTGAAATTCCATTACACATCTAATGAGTGCTACCTCAACAATTTCAAGATTGTAACCATAAGTTTGTAGGACCTGCTTATGGACATATACTTGTAAAACCTAAAAACATAAAGACTATTATGAAGGGAATGTGAACTAGTCATGTGGAACAAGAACCTACATTGAACAAACACAATTTTACATGATGCAAGGACTTTGCAATCCAGTTTGACTACATCAAAATGGGACTTAGCAAAAGAGTGGAGAATATTACTGTGTCCAAAAGTTGCTAAGAATTGAAATTGATGCTAGTGTTGTGATGATTTTGTATTTATGGCTTGTGTTGGCAAACAAAATGATTGTCTGTTGCAAATTTGAACAAAGATTCATAGGTTCTATTCCTGCCACCTCCACCTGGTTGTATTCAAACTTCAATATTTTACGTGCAAAAAATTTATAATGTAGAAGAATTTAATAGTTTATTCTCTTTTTCAATTAAAATAATAGTTGACATAATTCCCACATAATTGGCTAATAGCCAAAGACAAGAAATTAAAAAAATCATGACAATTCTAGGCAATGTTCTACATTATTATTACCAAAAACAATCTCTTAAAAATGTAAACATAACTATAATAAACAATGATTGTTCACCAAAAGTGGGACCTTTCACTTACATTAAGTTTCCCACTCCTTGTACAAGGAAAAACATGTCCATCACCTCATATGAAGGATAGTCAGTTAAACATTTATGGGGACATATGAAATGAAGGAAAGTGCTTGACACCAATTGCCATATCTTCTCTTCCGTATTCTTTTGCTTATTCAAACCCTTTATTGCCTTCATGTCCTGCCAAACAATAATGACAAGAACGTAGTTAGTTAGTTGTTATATTCAATTTGTACCTAATGAGGCTACCATGAATTTGTGTAATACCCTTTCACTTGACTGGTGTATAGGGCATGGTGTGGAGCATCCTCTAGGTGTTGACTTGAGATATTCCTCAATTGAAGAGGAATTTTGAGGTTTTTTAAAACTAGATTGTTGAATGCTCCTTCTTGCATCAATTAGCGTTATCATAAACTACTTCGATGCAAAAGGTAGAGCCCCAACAATGTATAAACTCTTTTGACCATCATAAGTAGGTAGTCTCTTACCCAAAAGGGTCTCTCTGTAAATGGAACATAGACATTAGTTCTTCAAAAATTTAGAAAAAAACACATGCAACATACTATCCTATTCCAGGATAGAAGCATCTTGGCGAACATCATTTTCTCAAGCCTTTGATTCCCATGAGCCACAATAGTAGTACCAGATCTTGACATATGGTCTACAAGCAGTCCTAAATAAGCAAAAGCAACCGTTGTTCATGTTACCTCAAAGTATATTGACCAGCAGATAGCAAAACAACACATGCTTCAAATTGAAAAAATATAAAGGAGATGATCCATGTTGGAGGGACTAGAAGTTAGGCCAAACAGTAATGTAATTTACAATTATACCACAAACGAGAACATAATAACAAGTCCACAGGCAAGTTTATCAAAAACATAAAAGATAAAAAGACACACTTATAGGGTTTGTTCAATCCATCTACAATAGAACATGATAATTTCTTCTTATGCAAATGCAAAAACATGTCAAAGTTCTTCAAGCCTAAAAACAAATATCTTAAAATTCTGAAATTCTTTGTAAAATTAAATTCTTCTTGCTTCTCATCATTCCATCACCTTGTATGTAGCAGTAAATAAATTTCCATGCCACAAGGCATCCCTATAAAATACTCTCCAGGACTAATACCTTGTAGTGAGGACATAATGTATTAAGAATGAAATAAATATGAAGTTCCAAACAAAATGCAATAATATGCAACCGAATGATCGTGACAATTAGTATCATATATCAAGACTAGGTAACCATATTTTCCTTACAGTGATCAAGAGAACACAAGGGCTATGAACGAGTCACTCATAAAGATAGATGTCAACAACTAAAAGAGGTAACATCAAATATAGAGTAGAAGTGATTTTATCCATAAATAGAATATAAACCCTTTTGAAAAGGGAAGAACAAAACACTAATAAACAACTACATAAACCAAAATCAACTACAAAAACACTCAGTTCAATGCAACCTTAAATGGACAACCTAAGCCCTCCATATAACGAGCAGATGTCTAAACACCCCTACCCACCCCAACCATCAGAGATGAGGTGAGAGGGTATCCTGAGACTTTCGTCAGATACATAAATATCCATCTATACAAATCAAGTACTATTGCTAAGGACTAGGACTAAGAGTCAAACATGAAACATCAATTTCATAACTAACACACACTCAACACAACTTTATCAAATTACCAAATTACCTTCTTGTATCTGATTGGACAACCTCATGCTCAGGATACCTACTCACCTCACTCCTAGCTTGGTTGTCCATTAATTATCTACTAGCATTTTCTAAAAATAGAACAAAAAATGTAACATCAAATATAGAGTAGAAGTGATTTTATCCATAAATAGAATATAAACCCCTTTGAAAAGGGAAGAATAAAACACTAATAATCAACTACAAAAACACTCAGTTCAATGCAACCTTAAATGAAAATAAAATAACAATTAATGCTACAACATGGCATAATTTATTTGTAAACAATGTCCGATATAGGCCAGATGATGAAGGAGCCCACAACATCCTTCATTGTGGCCATTTCATCATTCCTTCTATACAATATTGTTTCCTCTTTATGGGTGATGTGCACATTGACTTTGCAAAAACCTTCACCCAAACGTTGACCATGTATAAGGTCTTCAGGGTTAGTACTGATCATCGTGCCTTCGACCACTACGTTATCATTATGGATCTAAGTCAAGTAGCATTCCCTTCTCTCAGTTTGAGTGATCAGTGTTATTTTTAGTCCCTACATGGAAAATCAACAACCCAGATAAATTCACTACATAGCGTACAATACAAACTAAGTCAACCATTTTATATTTGAAATAATAGTCGTACCATTGATGACTCTGGCCTAGAAGGTATTGAGCAACTGCCTATACCTTGATCACCACCACCAATGTTGTGTCCACTTGTAGGGGTAGCATGTAGTGATGCTACCTATGGAATTATATGCAAGGGATCATTACAACTTTAGGGGTGCAACATGTAAACATTTCAAATATAAAATCATGAAAAAACTAACACACCTCTATCTGTGCAAGCCGTGTCAAAATCTCATCAACCATTTTCTCTCTCTATAAGCTTCTCTTCCATATTTTTTCTCTCTCTACAAGCTTCTCTTCCCACTTTTGCTCTTTCTCTATCATATGCTCTTGCATCTGGTGCAACTTCTATAAGTAACCCTCACTAGCAAATAAAGTAGTTGGCGATACTCCTTTGCCGACACCCCAAACCCGACCTCGATATTTTGGGTCCTAAAACCTTGGTGAGGGCATCATCCTTAATAGATTGATTTATGGAGCTCATAGATGACATTTCATCATCCAATTTTTTTGGCAACATCACATGCATAGTTAACTAGTAACATGTTAAAAAAAACAATCGATATAACAATGGTTTGAAGTTCAACGTATTGCTATTTCCAAGGGAATGTCACTTACAATTGTCTCTACAACTTCTGGTGAAATAGGAGCCCCATCCTTCTTTGTATGAGCTACCATCCACACAGTTGCCCTTGGTAGTGGAGTTTCCACATTTGGTTGGCTCTTCCTCTACAAGATATATAGTTGGAGAGACATGGGGATAAGTCATACATGACAAAACAATATAGCTATATATGTTTGTCACATAATGGATGAGTATGATAGAATACCATTTCATGCTCCAAGTCGAGCATATCCTATTTTACTACAAGTGTGCATGATGGATTGGTGAGATCTATTTTGTTTGTTTCTTTGCCTCACCACCTACAATGCAACAAAAAACCAATATATAATTAATTCATTAGGGAGAGCAAGGTTGGCAAAATTCACATGAACATAACAATGATATGAACTACCATAGCAGATTGGTTGGTACTTGCCTTAAACTCAACATTGCTCCTACCATTCACAAAGGCTTCCCAATATTTTTGTGATACACGAGATGGGGGATTAGCAATTCTATCTTCATCATTATCATACTTATCATAGTGGTTTTTCACAAGTCGATGCTTATGTTCATGCCATTGCTTATCCATGGTCACGAAGACCCATTTCTTCATTGTGTTCAAAATGATATATTTTTGCTACATCTGACCAGTATCTTATTAGATGCAACATTTATATAAGTATTCAAAAAATGGACACTAGCTATGAATTGCATTGGCTAGAAAGTTACCGTAATGAGTGTCCATAACTATTTTTTAACTTCCACTAGGACTGCTCTCCAGTTTGTATGGGTGATAGGGATAATCTCCCTCACAATCACCCCCAAGTAAGATGAAAAATTAATAGAATTTGGACCTATGGGTTGTCCATTTAGATTGCAAATGATCTCCACCCTATCTGTGTTGCTTGACTCTGTTGCACATCTTGTTGGACCTCTCTTTCTATGATATTTAGTGTTCAAAATGTGTGATGACCTGGCATCAACACCTATAACGTCGACACCATCCAAACATCATTATGCCATATAGTATGACAAAAACGAGTAACCCAACATCACGAGCAAATTTCTTGTGTAGTCTACATACCTTCTTCACTAGCCAAAGAATTGTTAGCCTCATTTTGAGTATTCTCGACAATGAATTCATTTATGTTATGAGTCACCTCCTTATCTTCCTTGTTATTATAACGACATAGTTGGTATTGTCTAGTTGTTGCTACAATACACCATAGTCAATGACAAAACCATGATAAATTTGAATATGCCTAGGTCAACCACTATTGAACAACACTATCAAATTTCAAGTACTTACTAGCGTGTGAGGCGTGTGTCATTGACTCCTGATTTATTGTGACAACCTTAGCTGTCTGTGACCTCTTTCTTGGTCTTTTCTTGATCTGTAAAAGAAAAATAAATAGAAAGCACGATTGTAAGAATGCTAAATGAATGGAAAATTATTATTTCAAGTGCAATTCTTATTTATAGATATAGGTGAATGGACAACCTAAGCCCTCCATATAATGGGCAGATGTCTAAACATCCCTACCCACCCCAACCATCAAAGATGAGGTGAGAGGGTATCCAAAGACTTTTATTAGATACATAAATATCCATCTATACAAATCAAGTACTGTTGCTAAGGACTAGGACTAAGTCAAACATGAAACATCAATTTCATAACTAACACACTCAACACAATAAACCTTCATTTCAACACATTACAACATGCATGCATGATTAGACTCTTAATCCTATGCCCTAGAAATACTTGTATTCTCTCTTTTTCTTTATACCAAATTACCTTCTAGTATCTTACTAACCAACCTCATGCTCAGGATACCTACTCACCTCACTCCTAGCTTGGCTACCCATTAATTATCTACTAGCATTTTCTAAAAATAGAACAAAAATGATTGGAACTCAACATCATTATCTTGCAGTTCTTATCCACTCTTTGAGCAATTGTCATTGAATAATCCATATGCGTCATTGACCATTCCAACAATGTCATCTTGAACATATTTGATAATTGGACCCTCATCAGTGGTAGAGCACGTGTTTGATGCATATTTGTCATTCCAATGAGTTTTGCAAAAAAACTCATTTGCATAACCCAATACATGTTTGTTCTGAAACTAGTTATTTTATTTCAATTGACTCTTCTAAGAAAAAATTAGAAGAACCCTTAGCTAAACAAAAACTAGAAGAGTCAGTTGAAAGAAAATAACTGGTTTAAGAATAAAATAAAGAGCCATGGTTAAATTTGTGACTTCCTCAGGCGCTGTCATAAAAGAAAGAGCCATGGTTTAAGAATAAAAGAAAGAGCCATGGTTTGAAAATTATTATTATTTACTTTACAATATGACTTCCTTGAGCATTGTCATAATATTCTCTCTTTTCCCATCATTTGCTAGTCTTTTCACCTATGCTAAAATGTGGAAATGATGTTGTGTTAAGCCTCCAATCCTCATGAATTTGATCAAATGACCTTTTGAAATATTCATGCAAACAAATAGCAGAGGACTTATTGTGAAAATTTACTATTTCTTGTCACACTGGGGTAAGGTAGCCTTAAAAAATTCACCAGACACCATCATATACATAAGCCCCATCTAGGGTAAAGAATGCTTTGAAAAATTAAATGACAAATCAAATCTATGGAAATAATTTAATTCTTAGGAGATGAAAATGGTTCTGTTGGAAAATAATTTTGCAAGGCATCTTGATCCATGGACTTCCAGATGACAACTAGATGTAAGGGTATGTAAAATATCTTGTAATTGTTCTAAATCTACATAAATCGTAGACCTAGAACTTAAACTAACAAAATGAATTTTGTGAACAATTGAGATATAAGTGTTATATTGGTAGACCTAGAACTCAAACTAACAAGTTATTGCCCCTTCATCACAACTCATCAAAACTGATAATAAATATTTTAAACATCCTAAAAATATATTACAATGTACAAAATCATGCAAAGTCTTATAGTTTATTTTTCAAGACTCCATAACATGCTATACTTAAAGAAATATTATTTATAGCTTATTATCATAAATAAGATTTATTTTTTTGTAGTTGATATATTACTTGTATAAATTGTATATATTACTTGTATATCCATAGAGGATTACCAAACATGCATAAGCCTCAAAAAAATAAATTGGTATCTTATTATTAAAAAGTGATTTCCAAAAATGGTGTATACCCAACCTTGATCATATTCAAATAGCAGGTGTATATATAGAAGATGGAAATCTACCTCCCACTGAGATTCTAGCCCTTCCAATATTTAAGAATTATACTCATGGAATTCCAGCTCTTGTTTTTTATATTAAGAACTTGGCAAAATATGTAATTATGGATGACTTACTTTTCGTATTTGGTTCCCTTTTTGAAAGCATGGAGGAATCCAAATTTGGACTTGGTATAAAGTTAATGCAAGAGGACCGGATGAGAGGCCAAGCATTTGTAACTTTCCCATCTACATAACTTGCAGACCATGCATAGAAAATTGTACATCGATAAGTGTTAAAAGGAAACTCAATGATAATCCAGTTTGGGAGAAATCCTTCAATCGATAAAGTGAATTTAGTGGGAAATCTGAGGATAACATAGGCACTCCAAGAGCTTGCTAATATGAAAAACAACTTCAACCAATAGATGGTGAATGGAGATATTTGCTTGTAGCATTGGAGTCATATTGGCTAAGGATTAGGTATACAATGCAACTATATTATTACAATTGTATTTGTCAATCTATTGGAAGTGTAATTTATTTAAGCAAGCAATAATTTTAGAGGTCTTCTAAAGGTCAAATATGCTACACAGGCCCTATACAAAAATATTGATGTTTTGAGTGTCACAAATCACTGTCACAAATGTGTATTACAAATTTGGAGAGCATGTGGAGACAATAGTATGACTGATAAATGTCAATTATTATTTCTATAAATTTTCCCTCTATGGATACCTATGAATATTTTCTCTTTTTTACTTGCCACAAAATCCTTGCTTCTAAGGTAGATTTAGAAACCTAAATAATTATGGCACTTATCTTGATCTTATTCACTTGTGCTGAGTTTAACCTTTTAGCATGAGATTATAATATAAAATAACTATGGCTTCTTTCTCAAAAATTGAATTTTGTGATGTTTTAAAGGTCCTAGTTAAAGAATAATTTTTGATAACATAACCAACTATAAAATGATTCATGCATGGCCTTTGTAAATTGTAACAAGCAAAGAAAATTGATTTCCAACTATTGTGGTCTTTGCCTTATAATGCTACAAGAAGAGAGGTCATATACAATGGACAACTTAAATAATATACCACTACCAACAACAAAGCATACTATATTGCTCTTGTGTAGGGATTGGAAGCAGTAAAATATTTTATTGTGTAGGTGAAAATGTAAGGGTTGTGTCTAGCACATATTACTATTTTTTTTGGAAGTTCTCTAATGAAAACTGTGAGTGCTAATAATTTTCATGTTGTCATTTTGTTGATGAAGGCACCTGAGAGTCTGTTAGGATGGTTTGAGTTTAGTGAGTATTTTAGCATGGAAAGAGAAATGTGAGCCTGAACGCCACAAAAAATATCCATCAAAAGATGATGGAAAGTGTCAATACAGGGAGAGAAATCTACTAGTCTAGAATCTGATAGATTCGATCGCACCAAAATGTAAATGATAAAATAGAGCAATTTCATATCTCACTTTTTATTTTCTCTATCAGTATGTTGGAATTTTCTTCAAGTCTTTCTCATATCATAAGTCCTGGGAGGATTGGATGTAGTGACAAGAGTAGTGGTTTTGAAAACAGTATGTGGATCCTGCATGTAAAATATCAGTGTGTTTACTATATATTACAGTATGTATAATCTGATGGAAGGTTATCCCCATATGCTAAGGATGTATAATTATAGGCTTTTGATCAAGGGTATTGTAAATCTGCAAAGAGTGGGGGTGATTGTGTTCCTGTATGGGATTTTTTTGTTTTGGTTGGGCAACAGTGTTCCCCTGGAGGTCTCTTGATATATAAAGGATTAGTTTATATTGTTCTCTACATCGCAAAAAAATTCCTACCTATTGAAATATCGAGTAATGGTCCTTCCTCTAACTGGCCAACCAAGATCGGATATAGCTGGTTTTCCATGATGGTGTTTCCCCCCCAAACCCACGGGATTCATTTCAAAAGTTTTGGGCTTGGAATAGTATAATGAGCAAGATATATACCTTCATAGTAGTATGCCATCATGGTATATTTTGGAAAAAATATGAATGTAATATTCTTTTGAATTTATTAGGGGTACGCCCCAGTGGATAGCTCCATGTTTTATCAATCCCAAAAAAAATATCGAGTGATGAAATTTCGAAGAGACCTCATGTGTAAACACAACATTAGGGTTTAAATTTTACAAATCTCATGCATAAACACAACATTACAAACTAAAATATTCCAAACCCTAATTTCAAAATACTTGAAATAATACAAAATTCAGTGAACCTAACTAACATCGTCTTCGTCTTCATGCCCCGTTCTGTGCCTTTGGCTTCGGTCATCATCTCTTACTATTTTGGTTAATTAGTAAAAGTTTCAAAGAAATTTCAAGGTAAACCCCAACCAAAAAATGAAAAGCACGAATTGAAGCTCGAGAGTCCTAGAAGTTTCAAGGCAAATCCCAACCAAAAAATGAATAACACAAATTGAAGCTCGGGAGCCCTAGGTTGTATGGATGATATGGAGGTTGTAGTAGCTAAGGCATGGTATGGAGGTTACAGTAGCTAAGGTGCAGCATGGAGGTTGTAGTATCTAAGATGCATTGGTTGTAGTAGCTAAGGCGTAGTGGTTGCAGTAGCTAATATGCGATGATTGTAGCAGTTAAGATGAGGTATGTGGTGTGGAGGTTAGAGTAGTTAAGAAACAAAGTGGAGGTTGCTAAGGCATGATGGACTGGTTGCAGTAGCTAAGGCATGGTAGAGGACTAGTTGTAGTAGCTAAGGCATGACAGACTGTCTAAAGCTTCAAAGAAAAATGATGTCACCCCATGGGGTTTAAGCCCACGTATTAAAAAAACCTAAACCACCTCTATGAAGGTGGTTTATAACCACCCTCTTAAGGATAAGAGGGCAATTTATAACCACCCTCATAGGGGCACCTAAAAAAATTTGGGTTCCCTAATATGGTGGATATAAACCGCCCTCTTATCCCTAAGAGGGCGGTTATAAACCACCCTCTTAGATCACCCTAAGATGGTGGTTTATAACCATTGTCTTAGTTTGACCCCTAAGACAATGGTTTATAACCACCATCTTAGTCCTACAAGGGTGGTTTATAGCCACCCTCTTAGGGTGACCCTAAGAGGGCGGTTATTCTAAGAGGGTGGTTATAAACCACCCTCTTAGGATCTATTAGGGTAGTTTTTTACCACTTTAATTTAGCCATCGTTAAAGCCCTTTTTTGGTGTAGTGTCAATTCTCGAGTATCCTTGCTTAAGAGTCATGGCTAAGCCTTCACAAATATCCATGGCCTCAACAACCATGTTTATGTTTCTCCCAATACCTTGATGGAAGCCAAAAATTATATTTCCTTCATGTGTATGACCCAACCCTCCAATACTTGCCTTCTCTAGATTGCCATGATCAGTACCATTAGTTTTAACCTTAATCCAATCCATCGATGGTGGTTTCTACTTCCCTACCCTATGCAGATTTTTAGGAGGAACCTTCCTTACCCTGAGCTCTAATTCCATAAATATTAGGACTGAACCCACCCAAGGATCACAATCCTAGGAGGATTCAATAACTCCTCATCTCTAGGTACAAGTTGGGAACCATTTATTCCTCTTACAACCTCTTTAATATTGAGCAAAATTTTCAATAGAGTTAACTCTTGGATGAGCACTCATCTAAAAAAATATGATTTTTACTCTCCAACCACACTTACCACAAAGTGAAGGCCTTGAAACAATGGACTAGAAGGGTAAAATGTCCACCTTCCCCCCTAGAGCCCCATAAATCAAAGAACTACTCCAATTAGACATCACCAAGTCAAAGCAAATTAAACATCCTTTCACCTTGCTCCCAGATCCAAACAACTTTTATCAATAGTGGCTCTTGACTATGAGAAGATAATGGCTCCCTTGACAGCCATGCTAAGGAAGATTTCTTTTTTGTGGACATAACCTATTGAAAATTCTTTTGTCAATTTAAAGTATGCCATGACCACTACCCTTGTGTTAGCAATGCTAGATTTCTCTAAAATTTTTATCATTGAAAGTGATGCATCTAGAACTAGCATTGGGGTGATTTTAATGCAAGAATGTAGACCTTTGGCCTTCACTAGTAAGGCACTCTCAGGCAAAAATTTAGGTAACTCTACTTATGAGTAGGAAATGCTTACCATTTTCCATACGGTCAATAATTGGTGACCATATCTCATTGGGATATCAAAACTGATCATCAAAGTCTCAAATATTTCTTAGAACAAAGGGTGGCCAAACCAAAACAACAAATTTAGGGTTTAAAATTGTTGGGTTATGACTATGACGTCACCTATAAGAAGGGTAAGGAGAATGTGGTGGCAGATCCTTTGTCGCAACTACATGAAGAACATATTTGGGTATATACATCATGCTTCTGATCCTTAGTAGTTGTTCCCTCATGGATGAACTCTTGTACAATATTACTAATAATATTCAATATATCCTTACTGATAAGTTGATATAGAAGTCCAAAAATATTAACCTACATTGAAATCCTTATAATAGTTTTTATCTCCATAAATAAATAAATAAAATTTCCTCATCATCTTTAAAAATAGGCATCTATCCCCCTAAACTATGGACCACCACCCACTATTTGATCCTTGATTTTTGAACAAAAAATGATGATGAGAAAATATTTTTGAAGAAAAATCGTGGAGTGATTTGAATTTAATACCTACTTCCACTTGATAATAACTTACATATTAATACTCTAGTTTTAGAAACTTTTATATCATGCTCAATCATTTCATCCTTGATAATAACTTGCACTACAACATATGCTACCTAGATAGTGCTTCATAGATTCACTCTTTCTCTTATCCCAACGAGGACATCCTTACTTTTAATTAGGGATTTAAAAAATAATTTTTTTTGTATGCTACCTAACATTTTCTCATAAAAATCCTTGCTTGCACTTGCTTCATTTGCACACTCATTCCCTACTCTTACCTAAAATTATAAACCATAAAAGTTAAGGTCTGCTCCCTAGTTGATACATTTTAAAGTACTATTGAGTTAAAAAAGAATTATATATTAATATTATCAAAACCATTGCTTACATATTTGTGAAATAATTTAACTAACTAATTAAAAAATCTTTCAAATGAAATAAATTTAAATAAAAATACAAAAATAAAGAATTTCTTTAAATTGTTTTAGATACTTAAAATTAATATAGATGTAACTTTATCCTATTGATGCCTTATTTTTCTACTCTTTAACGAAAAAAGGATATAATATAAGGTTTATAATGTCAACAAGGCTAAAAGTAGCTTATGGGATAGGAACTTTATAAAGAACCATGGCTGCCAATCCCAAAATTTGACCCAATCATTTTTATTTTTATAACATTGATCTTTTGCTTTCCAAATTTTTTGATGAATTCTCCTACTTTCTCTTCTTCAAACAATTCTTGGAATGATTCCACTACAAAAGTATCAACATAGCTAGCTCATTTATAATTATATGATTTTTATTCCAAATAAAAATACTTTTGTCTTAGTTGTGCTTGAAGTACAAAAGGTTCATATCCTCTCCCATTTCTCTTATAGTCTCTTCCATCTGCCTATTTTCACATCTAAGTTGGTGTGAGATGTTCATTTTTTGAAACATGACCATCTTTACTCTTACTTGATGTTTACCCCTATATAGGTCTTTTGGTGGTGATTGTATATAGAGTTAAATTCAACAAAATAATGTTCTCTCTTTTTTTGTAACTTCTTTTCCCAAATAGATGATCTATTTTTTTAACAAATTCATTTGTCTTTTTTGTTATTTAGATATTCATTCAAATTGATATTTAATTTTTTCATTCACTTGTTGTTTTTCTTTATCCATGTTTTCTTTCTTTTGTTCAAATCTTCTTGTATTAGAACTTTAGGTCATCTCTTTGCATTCACCTATTCAATTTTTTTAATTACTCTAGAATTTGCCTATAATAATTACTCTAGAATTTGCCTCTATAGGAAAGGTACTTATTTATGCTAGAAGAATTTCACATGGAACCAAAAAAAATAGTTTGACTTTGTTTATAGTCAAACACTTTTTATACCTTTATTTTCCTCCATTTTGAGTTTGATGTGCTACTAGCCCACACTCTACACCTATACAACAACATTACTGGTACCACTAATATCCCCAAACAAAACCTATTTCATCTTCCAATCCCATAATTCAACCTCTCTACTTTTATTTTGTGATTCAAAAAAATGCTATACATCCTCTAAATGTTCTCTTCATTCTACATGTTTTCCAACTAAGATTATTATTTTAGTCTATACCAATATGTTTGTACATTGTTACTTCTTCCAAAAGTCTTACTTCAAAATAAAAAAATTATTGATTCTTTTTCTTTTGATTGGAGAAGATCATGATCTTGGTTTTGATGGAATTTATTTGCATACCAACCTCCTTGTAGAGGTGCTCTAAGGTCCTCCCAAACCTTGTGTTGACCTTCCTAGCATAATGGAATTACCTACACACAAAAGAAGTCTTAACACATATCTTCTCATATAAACACCATCATTTCCATTAAAATTTAACCATTCTTTTAATTTGTCAGTATAAAACAAATGTGTAGAGGATAATAAGCATATTTTTTTAACCCGTCTCACTTCTAAAGCATTTTTTTTGGTAAGTAGTGTTTGTATTTACAGCGGGTTTTAACAAGGATCCCAAAACCTGATTACATAAGCAATGGGCCTAGGGCATCAATCCCTTGAAACTGAACACCAAAACATAAATCCCGCCTAGCGGTAACAGTAAGCATGAAACAATCCCTCTCAGCGGGAAACAAACAAATAAGAAAGAAAGTAGTTTTGGAGATCCCGCCCAGCGGGGAGTAGCCAAAAACCACCATTGAGAAGATCCCGCCCAGCAGGAAGCAAAGAAAAACTGTTACAATAAAATCCCGCCTCATGGGAAGTAGTCAAAACCACCACAAACAGTCCCGCCTAGCGAGAAGCAACAGGGAAATCCCACCATCCGGAAACCGGCGAGAAAGAAAGGATCCCGCCTCGCGGGAAAACCGACGGATTTGGCGGATCCCGCCCCGTGGAGAAACCGGCCGCCCACGGGAAAACATTCCGTTCGGCGAGAGCCATCCTGCGGGAAGCCAACGACCGGCACGAGAGAGGATCCAACCCATCGGGAAGTGACCGAGAGAGTTGCACCACAAGGAACCCGCCCCGGGAAAACGGGAAGAGGATCCCGAAGAGCGGGGACCAAGAATCCCGTCCAAGCACGGAGCCTCGCGAGGATTCACAAAAAAAAAGGGGAAGCTGTCCAAACCCTAAACCGTCACCTCCACCGCATCGAGAAACGCAGGGGACCAGATCCACGCGAATAACCTGCAAAAAACCCCAGGGGGAAGCCTGAGGGAAAAAGGGAAGGGATCCCCAACCAAATAGGGATCCCTAGGAAGCACCAGTCCGAAAAAACAACCAAGGAAACCCTAGCCGGTTGGGAGGGGCGCAAATAGTGGAGAAGGATCTCCCCCCAGGAGACCATCTGCAAACAACCACTCCTCGGGAGGGATGACCTGAGTTGAGCCAGGGACTGGGCAGGAACCAGGAGCCATGGGAGGGGGAGCAGGGGAGGGACCAGAGCCCTCCCCTCTCTACTTTCTTCCCTCACCATCCACTTCTAAAGCATTTTTAAAGCCCTACTTGCATTATAATTTTAACACAAACCTTTTTATAGAGTCTATGCACTAATGCCCCACATATGTATGGTATTTTTTGTATTCTACTCTACTCCTTAGTTTACTTTTAGGAACTATGTTAAAAGCTTTCTTGAAGTTCCCAAAGCAATAATAAGCTTCTCCTTTTTAATTCCACATTTTTATATTTTTATATGGTATATCCCAAAGTGATAATGTGTCATATTATCAAGTGTTTTAATCTCAAACTTAATTGTCCTTTTGCTTTCTTTTTTTTTTATTTTTTTCTACCCACTTGGTAATTCTACTCTCAACCATTTAAGGATTGTCTACATCTCCACTTTTAAAAAGAGATGTTAATAAATTTGTTGTCCAATCCCTTAAAAATCTATTTTAAATAATATCCTTAATTATCTTTTTAATATGTGATTGTAAGTCCTTTTCATTTTAAATATTTTACCTATAATCAATCCATATTACAAGCCTCACTTATTGTTAGGTTCACTAACTAGTATCTTGTCAAACAAAGATTGAATGAGCTAGTTTAGTCAAACGGTGCACAAATTAAGTTTGGCGTGCCTTGCCAAGAAACCAATTCCACCATTTTGTAGCAACCCAGAGTTAACGCCGTATAATCTTTTTGTTGCCCACATAGTCCAAGCAAAAGGTCCTCATCATTGAATGACATATAAAATAATGTACAAAGAAAATACGCACAACCCTTGCTATATGCAAATAATTCATTCTAAATAACTATCAGGCCTACAATCCCTTATATTCTTCTCCAATAATCTAATATTTTATATAGATACCTACCTTGTCGTTGAGAATTACCAATGCTGAGATTAATAAATATGTTGTTGTGGCCCACGTAAGCATTATAAAATAGAGCGTTTAATATTATCTAAAACACAAAGTTCTTTCCTTTCACCTGCAATACTTAATACTTTCACAAGATTTATTTTTTTGGTTTACTTATGCGTGTGAAGTAAGTTTGGTATTGATAGCAAGCAACTTGCACTTTCTCATAAAGTACCTACTGTCTAATCAAGGAGAATAGACAGTAGTAAGTAGCTGTGTATATTTACTCCAAAAGAAATCAGAGTACGTTCTGGATTGTTTCTCAATATGGTGAATGCCGTGTCACTGCCTCAAACTTTGGAGAACTTCCAGAGACACAGCCTAGGAAAGACTAGAGGATTGATAGCTGAACCTTGTTGCAAACTATAAATATAGGATAAATAATATTAAGGATAATTTTTTTATTTGAATTTTGTGAATGGTGTCAGAGTCAATGATAGTATGAATCCAAGGAAGTAGATAGTATGAATCTGTCCTTTCTATGTCGACTCAACAATAACGAAGGGAATAGGTTTGGTGGAAACAATCCCTGTGGTTTAAACCCACACTTGTAATATAATTGTAACCAACTCTCCTATATAACTTAGGAAACAATAAAAACCATTATATAACTTAAATACAATAAAAACCATTATATAACTTAAATACAATAAAAACCATTTTATCTTTTCTATACGATTCCTATTTTGTCTATGGGTGATAGAAATTCTAACGAACAAAGATTTCTATATATCCCTTAAATGCCTTTCCAAGTCTCATCACACCTCTTTGCGTAATTTTCTTTTATATTCCTCGTTGATTATGTGAATTAGTTTTCCGAATTTTTTGTTTTTAATTTTTTGCTTTCTTGGATGCATATCCGTGGATTGTGAGCATCAGCTTAGTAGGTTGTTTTTATTCATATTATTTCTAATCTTGCCACTCCAAGTTGGTCACTATGTCCCATGTTCCATTTAACAGAGTTAGAATTTGGTCCAACTTTTTAGCTTCTCCAACACTGGAATGTTCTATATTCCTATTTCTCACCATTTTCTTGGTTATAATACAAATATACAGAGTTCAGCACTAATAGTCTCATTATATCCTTAGAGTTGATAATATAGCTCTTATACTGCATGTAACAACCTCCATGCCAGGGGTTTAAAATAACACGAATTATTTTTACTAATTTTATTTTAATGAAACATCACTTTCTTACTACCACTTGACATGAATATTTTTCATTAACAAACCAATTTTATTAATTTTTAATGTATCACATTTAAATATTATAAAGTATTTATTTTATCTAATCAATACATGATCACTTGTTCTCTCCATCGAACATCTAACCTGGATACAGTCTAATCATACAAGCCAATCTTACTAGATGGATACAGTCTAATCATACAAGCCAATCTTACTAGATGGATAAGTATGATAAGTCTGCTAACTCTAAAAATACCCCACTTAATATGTGAATAAACCCAATTGCATTTCATATATATATATGAATATTTGTGAAATGGGTAGTTGAGGTTTCCAAGTAAAGTTTGTATACTTACTACAACTAGCTTAGATATATAAAATATATATATTTATAAACGCCGAGAGTTATAATCTCGTTTGTGGAAAAAATTAGGGTTTAGGAGAGAAGCAAATAATATTAGAAAGTTTGGGCATCATTTTAGTTTAAATAGTTTAAATATTTTTTAAATGTTTAAATCCATCATGTCGGCGGATAATTTTCTTAATGTCTACTTTTTTTAATAAAATACTAATATTCGGCGGATAATTTTCTTAATGTCTACTTTTTTTTAATAAAATATTAATATTGTTTACAACATAGCTGATCTTTCTGACTGCCATTGTAGAACGCCTATCGATATAATTATTTAATTATTAATAGAAGAGCTTTAATCATATATTCACAAGATGTTGGACTAAAACTTATCAGTCTTTCTACCTTGTCTTCCATTAAGCTCAGCGAAGAACATAGGGTCAAATTTTGTTAAAAAATCCCTTAAGTGATTTCTATCCATCTTCTCTTAACTTTATTAATCTTTAAATGGTTTCATATCATACTCATTCTATGTTTGAAAATTTAAATTTAATAAGAACCAAGCATAGCCCAATCTTTCTAATAGAGTACGTTGATTTTATTCCATTATTATAAGTTCACCCAAGGAAGCATAGTTTTTACTAGATTATAAGGTTTATGTTTGTTGTCACTACATTGTACTTTCTCAAGGTCAAGTTAAACTTTATGCATTAATGAAAATAGTTATGTTTAACATAGAGTTTATTTAATTTTAAAATTTACTTAGCATTTTATTCTTTAATGTAAAGGAGTCTCATATTTTATATACTATAACTTTAGTATGTAATATAGTATGTAAAATAGAAGTAAATAGAATGAAATCGGATCAATATGAGTTTATTAGATTGATTTTAAAAATAAGTATTAAAAATCCGCTTATGTAGAGGAGTTGGAGAGCAAGTGAGTAGTTAAAACTCTCGAGTTGAAATCATCGAGAGGCCTTAGGTTCAAATCTCTCCATTATTAAAATATAGAATCATAGATCAACACAAGAATTTACATTAATAATATATCCATTATGGTCATTCAAATAAGTATCGTAACATATTAATTCAATTAAATGAACATTAAATAAGTTATCGGGAGTTTAATATGTTGGAAATTTGAGCATATTTTGTTGTCATTGATGTCAAAAGGTTTGATGTCCAAGTTGGTTGATATGACACATGAGGCATAAGGCGGCAAGGAAAAAAATAACTCCTTTCTATAGTGTTTGACAAAAAAATAATAAGATTATTTGATGAATTTTTGCTAATGTGATGGTGGCAAAAATTTTCCCTTAAAGGCCTAAAAGAGTTTTAATATTTTAAATTGATGAAAGGCCCAAAAATGTTTTTTAAATATTTAAATTATAATATTTAATCCATTAGGATTTAAATAATTATAATTAAATATAATTTAAATTCGAAGCACCTAAGTTTGTTCCCCAAGGCGTCGATATCGTTTATGTCATGAAGTAACACACACACACACACACACACACATATATATATATATTACAAAGACTAAGGTGGAGTTTGAATAAATTGGATTATGCCTTCGCTCGTTCGTTCGAACGATTAAGTTTATGCTCTGTTCACCAATCAATTTGCAACAAGAGATAAAATTTTGGTTCAGTTTTTGAGGCAGGAAAGGGACAAGGACAAGTGGCTTCGCAGTTTGATTTCATCCTGGCAGATAGCCTAGACGATGTTTCCCTTGGTGCTAGGTCGTAGTAGCAAGGAGGTCTCGGGTTCGAGATGTGGCGACAAAAGAAAGTGAAGTTTTGTTTTAAAGAGTTTTGGCGCCAACGAAAGGGACAAAGGAGAGTGGTTTAACAGTGGTCTCGTGTGAGTGCTTAGCTCACACGACGGTTAAGCCGTGACTAAGGCGCAACGGTAGAGGCAACGAGGGTTCAATTTCTACGGGAGGTAGTGCGCAAGGCATTAATTTTTTATTTAATTAATTTGATGCCTAAGGTCCTATGTTACAAGGTATGCGCCTAACTTGGGGGTATAAGGTTTTAAAATTATTTTTATTTTTACCATCAAAAGGGGTTTGAAATAATTTGGCTTTTGATCTAGTGAAGTTGTTAAGTGCCTTGGAATATTATTTTGAATGGTGGTTATATTTCTTTTAGAAATGCATTAATGACAAGTAGGAGATATAAGGTGTAAAGGAAAAATTAATTGTGTAATTTGTGATCTTGTTGGGTTGATTTAATTTGCAAGATTAGGAGTTATAAGGTATAAAATTGGTTTGAATTTTATTGTACCTTTTGCATTATGAAGAAGATTATTTGTGGGATTATGATGAAACTTTAATGCATTTTCCTTGATATCAAAAGAAGGCTTCTAGAGTATATTTTTCAGATATCACTGAGCAAATTTTGGAAGGAATATTTTATGGATGTTTTGAAATAGATTGTTGTTATCTAACCCTTGGAGTGGCACAAGGAGTATTGGTTGGTTATAAGACAGGTTTTGAAGACATATCTCCATAAAAACAAAAGGTATGGGCACATCATATTTGGTTTGAAGTGTTTGTTGGAATGAATGTTGTGAAATATAAGGTGGAGTGAAAATGATTGTTTGATAAGCATTGTTGGAAATATTTGAGTGAGTTTTTATATGCTTCATTGGTGAATGTTGTGAGAACATTTGAGATAGAGATTGAGAATTATTTGAGTTAGGGTTTGAGACCCACATTGTGCTCTTTGTTTGAAGAAGTATAAAAACACTTGTTTAGGGTTTGTGAGCAAGTTGTGTTTCATTAGTTGAGTAATTGAGTGAAACTTCTTGAGCATTGGTTTTGAGTGATATTAAGAGTATATGTGCAAACATTAGAAAATAGATTTGTGAAAGAAAGAGAAAGATAGGTGTCATGTGCTAGATTGAATCTATATTTAAAAGAGCAATAAAAGTAAGACATGTGGAAGTGATAGACTTATTGATTGAGTAGAACATATTGAGTTTTGATAGAGTACATCATTCTCTATATGTTCCATAGGTTAAACGTATTTTGGATAGAATATGTCTAATCTGCTTCAAGTTAAAGAAATTACTTTGAATATTAGACAAAGCATTTGATAGCATTGTGTGCAATATTTGAGATTGATTGAGCATATTTTGTGAGCTATTTTGAGCATGTGTTAGAACAAGTTTGAGCATATGTTAAAGCAGTTTGAAAAAGTTCTTGAGAGGACTTGAAGGCATATTTGAGCAAGTCTTGGTGAAGACTTGAAAGCAGTTTGAGCAAGTTCTTGAGAGGACTTAAAGGCAGATTTGAGAAAGTCTTGGTGAAGACTTAAGAGCAGTTTGAGAAAGTTCTTAAGAGGACTTGAAGGTAGATTTGAGCAAGTATTGTGAAGACTTGAAACAACATTAAGAGCAAAGTTGATTGATTGATTTTTTCAAGCTTTGTGTTAAGGATTAAGGCAGATCTAAGCAGAGTTGATTGATTAATTTTTTCAAGCCTTGTGTTAAGGCTTGGGGTAGATCTAAGTAGAGTTGATTGATTGATTTGTTCAAGATTTGTGTTAAGGCTTGGGGCAGATATGAGCAGAGTTGATTGATGATTTGATCAAGCTTTGTGTTAAGGCTTGAAGATAAATTTGAGATAGAGATTAGTGCAGATTTGTGAGCATATTTGTGAATAAAGTTAGAGAATATTTATACTAGACTTGGGACAAAGTTTGATATAGATTTGAGATAGAATTGGGAGCAAGCTTTTGAGGTGATAGAGTAAAGAGGATAGCAATCTCTAGTGGAAAGAGATCCATTATCCAAGGCAACGAGGACAAAGGTATTCTATAGAGAGAGATCCACAAGCCAAAGCAGTGGGGCCATAAGTCTTCTAGAAGGTCACCATCTAGAGTAGAGGGGAAACAATTCTCCTATGAATAGATTTCCACGAACCAGAGCAGAGGGGAAAGAGTTCTTCTATGGAGTGTGATCTGTGAACTAGTTGGGAAGATAGAGTTCTTCTATGGAGAGATATCCACGAACCAATTGAGGAGATAGAGGTCTCCTAGATCAAGTTCCATGAACTAGAGAAAAGGGGAAAGAGTTCTCCTATGGAGAGATATCCACAAATCAGAGCATAGGGGATTGGTGTATCCTTTGGACAAAGGTCCATAAATATTGTACTAGGGAATTGATACCCAAGAAGATTTGTTGAGAAAATTTAGTAGAAATATTTTCTCCATGGAGTAGCCCACATTGGGTGAACCACGTTAAATTGGTATCTCTATTGTGTGTGATGATTTTTACGTTGCTTTAATTACTGCTATTGATATTGCCATTGACAATATTGGATAATATTGTTTGGGAAAGAAAATTGAAAGTTGATCTTATACTGTTCACCCCCCCTCTTAGTATAAGCTTGTGTTCATAATATAATATAGAATAGAACAACCGTAATTCATATAAACCTTACTTTAAATCTTTGTTCAACTAGTAATCATAATTTATAAATCAACACTTATAAGATTCTATAGTTCTTAAATACAACAAAGTATAATATTTCAACCTCTAAGTTACTTTAAAGTCAATATACATGATATACCAAAGTTATTTCTACATGGTTTCTCAAGTTCATCATATTAGTGTAGATAGAGAAAAATTTCCTCCCGTGTATGATTCTTGGTTGGATTTTTTGGGAGCCAAGGTGAACCACGGGGTGTGTTATATTCTCTACACTTAGGGACACAAAGGAACATGTTCACTAGGAATGGTTTTAGGACTCACTCCAAGTCCGGGGTGGAGATGTTTGATGTATTCAATTTAAACAATCACCTATGTTTGGCCTCTATAAACTAAACTATGAAAATGGAATAACAATGCAAAATACACAAGATGCAAGAAGACAATATCTAGCCCTAGTATGATTCTTTGATTCAATTATTTCTAACCCTAGGTTGCAAGAAATAAAGTCCTTTCTCTTTGAGCAAGGGCACAAGTGAAATGTGCAAACAAGACTAAACCCTAGATGCACACTATATGCTCTTGTTCTTTCAAATGCCTAGAAAGCAATCAAATATTTTTTCTTTTAACTTATGAGCCTAGGTTTTGATCAAAAAGGATAAAAACAAACAATACACAAACCTATAGTCTTATTCATAGCACTTATTTGATCCAAGCTTTATCTTATGTCTAGAATATCCCATAGATTTATATTTGCAAAATAACATCACAAAATTTATATAAAATATAGTCAGAATTTACGGGTCAGCTTAGGCCTCTATAAGACTAAGCTTGGAGGCACAACAGTCAAGCCCCCTTGGTCCTTTTAGTTGATAATTCGTAATAAAAATGAGCTTTGAACTTTGGAACAAATACAACAAAATATGATAGCATGAAATAGTAAATGGAATGCAAAGAGAATGGATGCAAAGCTTGATCAATAATGCAATTTTGAAACTTAGGGTTTGGGAAAAAATAATTGCCCCCAAGCTAATCTAATATGAAATGCAAGTGAAAAAAAATGATTACATTTGAAATCAAAACTCAAGCAAAGATAAAATGGAATGTGCAAGGCACACAAAAAGAAACCTAAAGTTTTTGGGACGAACATTCACCCCAAAACTCAACTAGATAGAATTTGTGCCTTGTATAATACCAAGCACAAATTTGATAATAGCATCAAAATGGATGTAGAGCACCCGACAAGCAAAAGCAAGGCTTTCATCAAATACGTGCCCTATAACAGACAAGACACGAATTCACACAAGAGGATTTTAAAACCCAAAAATGGGGACAAATTGCAAAAAAACAAGAACTAAGATGAAAATATGAACTAATGAATACAAAGAAATAACCTAGTAATCTTGTAGAAGAAGTAAGAGCAAATGTGGAAGATCTTCCCTCCCTCAAGAAGATAAGCTATTGTCAAGGCTTTCTTCACTAGCATATCACAAGGTACACCAATAGTAGAAGATAAAAGTACCAAAAGCACCAAAAGAAGATTGCACAAGAGGACACTTAAGATCACATGAAGATTTCAATTGCTCACTTATGTTGCTTCTAGTTGCAAAAGGGGAATCCAATCATGTATTTATAGAGGAATTTTAGGGCAAGAAGGCAAGCAAAATAAATATTTAATATTGATTGAGCCGATACCCTAAATGGTAAATCCAAAATTTTGGTTTTTCCCATGAAAATACAAATTTGCTGAATCCACGTCCCATAACTTATCTGGCACAAATTCGATCAAGGTTAAAAAATCCAAGGTAAAAATCAAGAAAAAGAGTCAAACTTGTCCCTAGCAAGTTTGAGATCCTCCCAGAGGAACCTAAGGAAAAATGACTTATTTGGGTGGGTCAATTTTTTGTGTTTATGTTTTGCCCCCTCTTTGATGTATTTATGACCTCATAAATGTGTCAAAGAAAGATCTAGATATATATGGGCAAAAAGTACAACAAACGCAAGAGGGAAAAGGGGTGGTCAATTTAGAAGAAAAGGGGGGTGCAAAATGGTATTATCCTAGACACTTTAAATATTTGCATGTAAATCAAGGCATTAGGGACAGTAATGCCTCTTAGGCCAGGGTACTCCCTCGAGTTTTAGAAGGAAAGTAAAATTCCTAAGAAAACTCGAAATGACAGACTTAGAAGAAAAGAGAGCGAAAACGATGAAAAACATGCAAAAATAGGAGAGAGAAAGAAAAAAAGAGGAATAAAAAGGCAAAAGGGAGGAAAACCCTAATTCATTTTTGTCACATAAAGAAACAAAAACGAGCTCTAGAAAAATTAATAAAGTGGTGTTTCCAACACACTAGACGATAGTTGTGAGGGGCAAGGTCAGTGCAATAGTAGATCAAGCATGGGTAAGAGGCATAATCTTAGTTTGAAAATTGATTTTAGTTCATTTTTATATTTATTTTATGAATTTTTAGATATTTTTGATATTTTTTGTGAAAGTTTCCGCACAAGACCCAAGGCAGATTTGATGATTGCTCATGGATCCAATCGGTCCTAGCAGTGACCTAATTCACACCCCATACCATACAAGGTACGAATTCATGAATTTATGTCTTAAAGAACACGAGGTATGGATATGGAAAAAACAACAAAAAATAAAATTAGGTTATTTTTAATATTTTATGTTGATGAATTTTTTTTGATCTTTTTATTGTAGCATGATGTCCTTGAGAGCAGGGAATGGCAATCGAGTACTCTCAAGGAGGCACTATAGGAGCTCATGCCAGTAGAGATATGGATACTAGGGGTAGTGGGGCTTCTACACTTAGTATACAAAGTGCTATGGATAGCATTGGCAAAGTGGTGGTATCCAGAGTCATCCACATTCTAGCTACTGATGAAAGAGATGATCATAATAATGGAGGATGTATGGCACATCTTGAGGATCCTTATCACGAGGAGGATGATATATAGGTCATAGATGCCATAGGCAAAAATAGAGAGATTGATGGGTTACTTGACACATGAGATCTACAAGAGAAAATTACATTTTGATGACTTATCACAGTGACATAGGATTGGGGCACTAACAACTATGCTCTATGGAGTGGTGGCAGGATTGCTAGTGTGCCATACAAATCAACAAATACCTATCATGGGTGATGGTAAGAGTGGTAGTAGATATGTGAGACCAGCAGGTACAATTTGCATGGAGCTCATATATGCTAGCTTGTTTGTACAAGATATTGTACAATATACTGTACAAATAGCATACAAGACTAGTTTTCACGATATTGCTTTAGGTGTGGTGTTACGGGTACATTGCCATTAGGAGGCTAGATGCACTGCCAAGACCACTACCTGATCTAGAGTAGCTAGTAGGGTAAAAGTGGTCCTGAGACCTAGAGTGTACACTGAGGGAGATATGTAGTAGATGAGCTATGAGACCATCAGATCATATGGCAATCATAGCATATACACCCTATGTGGGATGAGGATGGAGAGGAGTTGGCTCAGGTTAGGAGGATTTGGTGGGTCACCATAAAGAGAGATGACATAGAGCTCTATTAGTTTGACCAAGTAGAGTAGTAGTTTAGGATTATCTAGGAGATATAAAACCTTAGGGATTACTAGTATAGGAGGGTGAGGAGGGATCCATCAGGATTTGGAGGGGATCCTAATGTGGCTAGGTTTACGAAGGAGGATCTAGATGATCCCTTATATATCGATCCTGGAGTGGATTATGTCGAGGTAGCCCTCAAATACAAGAGATGGTATGGGGGTATTATTACCCCAAGGATATTCCCACTGATATGAGTGTAGAGGCACCAAGTGATGGATCAGATGGTGCAACTAGCATTCTGAAAGGTAAACTAGCTTGAGATAGAGCAATGAAAGCAAATGCCACAACCTCCTAAGTAGGTTAGGTTATAGGTAAAGGTAGAGGAGGTGACTGCCACAAGTACCACCATCACTCTTTTTGGCATGGAGATAGGAGGAGTAGCCAAGGGTATCCCCATGGTGACACAGACATGACCTAATAGAATGACATGCTAGGGGGACCTGACGAGACTACTAGATAGAGTGATCGTTGTGCAGTAGGAGATAGACACTCTTCAAACACAACTGAGATAGGTTACAATGGAGAGAGATGCAATAAGGAATGAGGTGAGACACCTTAAGGGAGAAGTGGACCGACTAGAGTAAGAGCACCAGTAGGCCTGGGCTGAGGGGATTGTTATTATGATAAGAAACCAACCAAGCGAGAGGATTTACCTCCTACAAAAGCAGTTGTAGAGGGTAGAGGAGAGGCAATATGTAGTGGTATGGAGGGAGACCTTCTACCAGACATTACACTTCTAGGAAGTGCCAAAAGAACATAGAGTACCTCCATAAACCTCCCTTCAATCATATAGTTAGTCACAGTCTCAATCATGGATAGTTATACGGTTCATGAACATACCCCCACTAGGACCATCACTAGTAGGTGGAGAAAAGGAGGTAGGCTCACAGAGCTAGGGGGAGGGCTAGGATCCGGGTGACATGCCAATTTTATATTATGACATGCATCCCTAGGGAGGGGTTGAGTGTGTCGGGCTTGGACTATGGTACATCGACCCAGCTAACATGTATTCTTCATTGATCAATTAATATCATGTTGTGGTTTTATTATGTTGTGTAAAAATATGTGTGCATTAATTTTTGTTAAGTGTTTTAAATGATTTTGTTATGGATGATGATTACAAACATAATGAATGTAATGCATGATGGATGAATGATTCTAAATACAATCTAAAATGAATGCAACATGAAATGCACGAATGAGCGGATGAACAGAAGAAATGAAGGAAAAATAAGAGAAGAAGAAGAAGATGAAGAAAACAAAGCTCTAAAAGGTCAAATCAAAGAAGATAAAAGGAGAAAAATCTAGGAAGGGTGTATGCTTACAAATTATCGAAATAGAGGCTACCCCTCACGTGTGGCCATGAAGCTATATTTTAAAGGGTGTTACACTCCAAGAACATGAACAAGTATGGAGTGATACTTGCTATGGGTGTGGTGCTTGCTAACATGGCTAGAGAGAAAACAAGATATATCCACTAAAATTTATACTCACAAAAGGTTGAATGGAGGCTACCCTCGCTTGTGACCATGAAGCTATCCATTATGAGGTGTTAAAATGATGTGATTGATTTGCCAAAGCGATTACTACCCTATAGGGGTGTGGTATGTGCAAGAAAATATATGGACAAAGTAGGATTGAGTGTAACAAGATGTGAGTGTGTATGTGTGTGCTAGAATAATAAGAGAAGGAGAACGTATATCCTTGTCATGACAAAGAGAAGAAAGAAAAACAAGTAAAATACAAGGACATACTAGAAAAATAATTGTATCCCTTGACTTGGAGAGATAGAAGCAATGAAAAATTTTCAAGGTCAAGGGATACAAGAGAAGAAGAGAGAAGAGAATATGGGATGGGTGAACACAATGATGAAGATGCACAAAAATGAACCCTAGTTTGGGGATTCACTAGACATCAAAGCCTTAGTGTGAGTGCAATGCATATGAGCAACAACCTAACTAGGTGCCATCACTTGCCATTGTTGTAGAATCCCAAAGAATCTATATGATCAAGCAGTCATGCAAATATGAACAAGCAACAATGCAATTGATATGACAAGCAAAATGCAAGTGGAATAGATGGTCAATCAAACATGCAAGATATGAGAGGCAATCATGCAGTATAAATCAAGCAAACCGAATACAAACTAAGCTATATGGAAATGCAAGGTCATGCATTTTAAGTATTTATGATTATTGTTATTTTATGATTTTGTTTTAAAATATTAGTGTTTTAAGTTCTTAAAGTCGACACAAATTTTGATTGTACTTCCTACTTAAAAAAATAATGGTAATGCAAGGAACTGATCCATCAAAGAAAGGGCTATGATGGAGGATACCTTCGTGAATCCTATCAGGAAGAGGACCATCCATAGCATATTCTTTGGGAGTTGCATGAAAATAATTACAAAATTTGACTGTACCATCCTTCTTGATGAAAGGGAGAGAGATTCCCAACTTTGCAAGGTCTTTATGAGATAGAGGAATAGGGTTTCTTTGAGAACAAAAAGACTCGATATATGCCACACAAGGTATAGACCCATTAAAGAAGAAAATGTTTTGAAGGATATCCTCATGATTCATATCATAAGGGGTGTTCCTCATAGCATACTCCTTTGGGGTCACATTGAACCTAGGATGCACCAAAGTTACCATATTGTAAAATAGGATACTTGAGGGATAAGGCAGACCCTCATCCTCATCACTCCACTCCAAGCCTTGATTATCTAAATGTTTAGAATAATTAATAAGGTGATCATCATTATCAAATGGTAAAAAATGGTTTTTGTTGAGTATGTAGCCTACGCCACATCTCCTAGGTCAAATATTAGCATCAAAAGGCTCTTGAATGCCTTTCTATTGTGGCCCTAAATCTTTATCTATATATCTCATGCTAGACAAGATTTGTTTTGGGAGTGGTTAATCATTGGATAGGTAATAATGGGAAAAATAATGCTCTATAGGACAAGTGTTGCTACCACATATCTTATCTTCAAGGGTTGTACCCATAAATATAAAGGTACACGTGCCAATGTGTAGAACTTTACCCTTCTTACGAGGTAAACCCATAATCCTTGGTGAAGGTGGTAGCTTGGAAAGATCTAGAAGAGGCTCTAAAAAATGATTAACTTGATCTCATGATGAGACATTAATTATTGGTTCCTCCCTCACATTTAAATTTTCAAGTTATTTGGTTATGTGAGATGAGGAAACTGATGGATATAGTGGTGTAAACTCAGCTATAAGAGACCAACAAAATGGACTCCAATCATATAATACAAATGCAATAATGGAAGAAAACTGCAAATTGATATTCTTCTCATTCTTGAATTCACATCCCTTCTACAAAATATTACAATCCATCATATAGCAACCGAAAACCAAAGAAACCCTAAAAACGTCTTTTTTCTAAAACTGCTAAAAATAGATCTTCTTTCTAAAAACTTCTAAAAATAGAAATGAGTCGAATTGCACCCAAATTCGGTGCACACATATCTCTTACAATAATAAACCTTACTTTAAAATATTGCGTCTCAAATTAAGGTATAACAAAACATAATAAACTTCTAACAACCAAAAAACCTAAAAAAACTGGGAACCTATTCTAAAAGCTAATTTTAGGACACTAGATGGAGGATTTAGGTCCCTGTATCGCTCCAAATTTTTCGCACCCTTACCTTCAGGCTATAGGATCTATGCAAGAAAGGGGGATGCGAGAAGGATGGGACAATACCTTAGACTAAGAGGCCCTTTGAAGGTCTTGCCTCTCGGGGGAGGTGTATAAGGGTGAATTTTCGACGGATGGTGGGTTCACTAGGAAACTTTTGAATGGCAGTTTCCATGCCTAGGTTGATAATGTGTTTGATGTGTTCATTTTTATGCTTGATCATTCAATTCCTAGGTTTGGCCAAATGAATCTAAACTGTTCTATATGAAATGCTGATTATATGAATACAAAAAACAAAATTAAACAAAAAATACAAGAAATATACTAGATTAGAAAAGCCATACCTGATCCGGATGTCTGATGGAGGTTCTAATTTTTGAAGCAGTCCAGATCGTCTGGAATTTGACAGGATCGTCTCTGATCTGACAGGATCATCCCTGATCTATTGATCTGACAAGATCGTCTCTAATATGATAAGATCGTCTCTAATCTGACGAAATCGTCTCTAATCCATCTTGTCTGACGAAATTGTCTGACGATTTTGACAGAGACCTACAATTACATAAATGGATACCAAGAACAAAAAATACAATTGCAAAAGCAAGGGAAAATGATAGAAATGAAAGTATGAATGCTAGAATGACAATTTTAGATAACAAATTAAGTAAAATGCATTGTTTTAATGACTAACTTTGACTTTATTATGCATCTATGCTACGTGAGGTGAACTCCAAGATGCAAAATAGAAATAAATCTAACTAATGCAAAGCAAAACAGTAGATAATGGACAGATAACGCAAACTTAGGGCATGGGTTTGCCCCAAACGTTGGCTGCAGTCGAAATCCTCTACAAAATACATAATCATCTTGAATTGTGGCGTGATCGTTCGAGATCGTACAGGATCGTCTGCGACAATCTGAGCTTGCTCCGGATGAAGAATGACAAAGTTCCTGCAAGAAAATTTGAAAAGAGACAAAGGCAAACAGTAGTCTAAGACATTCTAATACATGTAAAACTCGAAGTGCGGTAAAATTCAGCCAGGGGAATGTCAAGGGGAGGGCCTAAGATTAAATAGGCATAGGAAGGAGGTTGGGAGGTTGGAGATCATCCCAATTTGGGAGATCTCCAACAGGGGAAGTCTCTAACCGTGTAGACACGCTTTTGCTCCGGTTAGAGACGTCATTGAAACATAAGCTAATTATGAAAAATCAGTTTTAGGACGAAATCGTCTAGACGTTCTTCTCTAGACGAATTCGTCCGATCTGAGGCAATATCGTCTGATCGGCGAAGATATCGTCCAATGGTCACAACAAATCTTAAAAATGGTGCAAAAAACGGTGAGAGCGGTTTAACAGGCGGTTAACGAGCGGTTCGAGGTTAAAATTCAAATTTAAATATTTACCAAGGTTTTACTGCGCTAATTTTAGGGTGCTACATTTTGCCCCCTCTTTAGCGAATTTTCTGAAGAAAATGCGTTAAAGATGAGTTCTTCTCGATCTATGATAAAGCAAAAATTTATTCCCATTTTTAGGCGACGATTGTAGGTCGAATCGTACGACAGCTTACTATGGTGCCCCCTTCATGTTTTTACCCAAATTGAACGTTTGAGGTAAAAACACGAAAAAGAAAAATTTAAAAATGTTGTTAATTGTTTTGAATAAAATTAAGAAAAATAGGGTAAAACCCTAATTCATTTTTACTATTCATTTTCTCTGATGATTTTTGATGATATGACTTGTGTATATGTTTTATGATGCTTTAATGTTTTGACTTGTTTGCTTATTGGATTGAGGATTCATGTAATTATGTTGTTTTGAAATATTATAATTTTGATGTCATGTTGTAAGATTTTAAATGAAATAATCTGATGTAAACAATTGGTGGTTGTGGTGTGATTTGATAAAAAATAAAAGGGACTTCTAACAATAATTTCAAAGGACATTGTCGCTATTATAGACCATTTCATGGAGTCACCGCTCACTCGGTCTTCAAGCTAATCCCAGTATAGAAATATTGTTAAAAGTAAAAGAGTGCTTAAGAGACTGTCTTAAGACTTTGTGTTGTAATGATGGAGATAATGATGGTTTGATGATTTGTTTTTAGATTTTCATAAAAATAGTATGCATGAAAATATGATGTTGCTAGGCATAAATTCCTAAGTGTGATAAAATTTTGAACAATTCCTTTAGAATTTATACCATGGGTGCAATATTGAATTTTTAACATAATGGCATGAAATAGAATAGGTGTTTGTTTGTTTGTAAAGCATAATTGTGTAACATAATGATGCAAGTCACATGTTTTGATGAATTTTGTTTTAAAATACATGGAAAAGAAAATTAGAATGATGGTTTACGCTAGGCATAGAATTATAGGTATAGAATTATACCATCATCGCGAAATCCAAAGAAGAAAATAGATTGTTGGTTTTATTGCAAGATGCATTTTGGACCTTTGATAAACAGAAAATTAATAATATGAAAATGTTGTTTGACATTATTTTTGAGATTTTGTGAGAAGATGTATGTAATTGCTTTTATACAAAACAAGAATTCTGAAAATAAAAGGAGAAAATCATTTCGAAAAGAGTTACAGAAATATTTTTAAATTATCTCAAAGAGAAATGTAGATTTTATAAGGAATCCTCATGTGCAAATGTGAATTCATTACCAATCTTGATTTATCATAATGATACAAAATCTCTCAAATACAAATGTGTGTGCGATTGTATTGTTCATTTACAAATTTTGAGCAAGATAATTTGATACAAGTAATTTGCCTTGACCAAATAAATGTTTATTGACCATGATTTATATGCATGTAATCGTACCAAGCTATTATGTAAGTTAGGTTATCAAGAGCTAGCTAATCCATAAGCTGACAGATCTGTACAAAAGAAGGTCGCTAATGTGACAGACATATCGCCACTCTAGGATTTACCCAAGGCCAAGCGGGTTGGGCACAAACCACCTGTTATGGGGCTTACCTCATAGTTTTTGAATAATTGAGAATTCCAAGGATTCAAGATCATTCACCCTTCTTTTCTTTTCAAGGGGTAAGGAAAGGGATTTTATTGCTTTTGTTTTTGTTTTTCTTATTTTTTTGTACTTTTGTATTTTTGAGATAATGCTAAAATATTGCTGTGATGATTCAAAATAACCTTTTTATTTTTCTATTTTTCTTGAACTTTTCTTTTCTTCCTATGCTAGAGATACTTGCTCGGATTAGCTGTAGAGCAAGGGATTTTTATTCTAGGTAGGGTTGAGCTTGTCCTTTTGTCAATTCTCAAAGATTCTTGACCATGTGCATGATAGGATAGCAGAGGAAACTTTTTGCTCAGGAAACCATTTCTACTACGTAGCATCATATCGAATGTGCAAATGAAATCATTTTAATGTGAAGAGATATACTTGGTTCAAGTAAATAACAAGATCAGTTCTCTATGCTCAAAATTTTATTTAATGCCGATGTGGACTTTGATATAAGAGAGATTAATAATCATAACAAATAAAATCAAGAGATTTATTCATGTGAATGTGAAAGTGCGGGATTCCAAATAAATACTAATTTATCCAAAATAACTGAAAATATAACTGCAATACTTCACAAATTGACAGATATAAAAATAAAAGATGTTTTTGAAGGTTTTGATGATTTGGATGTTTTTGGTGTTTTTATATTTTAATTGATGAATTGAAAGAACTACAATGTGATTGTTTTTTTTGAAACTTTTATATTTTTATATGAATTTTTAGATGATGGAATTGGTGGTATATAGAAGATGATCTATATACACTATACAAGGTTATTTGAGTATAGCATGTCTAAGGTTGCTTCAAAATCAAAGGAGGTTTTGAAGGATAATTTGGTTGTGTTGAAGGTAAGAACAAAAGGTGATGAACAAAAGGTAGCGATAACAAAAGCTTTGTTATAATGTAGAATAATGTAGCAAAAGATATGACTTTTATATGTGTAAAATTGATCATATTAAAAAATAAAATGTCAGAAGGATAAGAAGGTTCTTCATTCTTATCACTATATTCCAAGTCTTGATAAGATGGAGGGAGCATATATAAAATATATGCATGGGTGTTATTTGGAAAACAAGGATGATCATATATGAATGAAGAAAAGTGATGGATAAAAAAGAATTGTGACAATGGAGAATGTATAGAACTTGATGTTTCAACCGTTAAATATTCTTCAAATGGTGTTGGGTCACCATGTATGGTAACACTTTTATTTGCAAGTTCAAACTTCAAACATTGGTGAAGAGTGGAAGGGACAACCCTCATCGTATGAATCCAAGGATTTCTGAGAAGTAGGTTGTAAGGTGAAGGGCAATATGCTACATAAAACAAAGTATCCAGAATATTGGGTCCAATATTAAGGGGAAAAATTATAGTACCTTGAGCTTCTTGAATTTCATTGTTAAAAGATTTTATAATAACATTTGATTCATTAAGATCTTCTTCCTTTAATTTGAGTTTTTGGAATAATTGATAAGTGCATAAATTAAGAGAGGAGCCATTATCTACCATGATAGTTTTAACAGGTGTTTCTTTACTAGATCCTGTAATGTAAAGATAGTAGTCTTCTTGTGGAGTAGAGGAAGGAATCTTCTCATCATAGAATGAAATATGGTTATCCTCAAGAAGGTTTACACCATTAATTATGTTCTTAGAGAAAATATGATGAGAAACAAATTGTTGGCTAGGTATTTTGAACAAAATTTCCTTGTGATAACTTTGTAATACTTTTAAAAGGGATATATTTGCTTAAGGATTAATCACTTGTTGTTGGCTATCAAAAGGGACTTCAGATTGAAATTTTGATTCTAAATATGAGCTTTCTATGCTTACATTCCATTTTGTATCATTCTCTAGAGCCAAAGATAGTTTTGAAGGTTGGTCAAATGAGGAATCCATATCTTGAATATCGGATTGAGTTGATTGAACTTGAGGTTGCTCATTTGTAGTTTATGTTACAATATTAGTAATATCATCATGATGGGACACATTAACATGCAATATTTGATTGGTTTCCTGTTGTTGATAATTGAATAGGGGTTCTTGGGAGATCTCCATGTCTTGATTGATTATTGGTATTTTTTGTGTAGGAGTTTGATAGTTTAACTGAAGATTTATAAACAGTTGTAGATTGTAATTATTTTATATTAAAAAGACCCTCATCAATAAAATCTTGAATTGCACATCTTAAATCTTTACAATTTTGTGTCATATGTCCATCTACTCTATGATATTCACAATGTAGCTCAGGTTTAAACCAATCTGTTGTGGCATCAGGTTGTCTTATGGAAGGGAGTTCAATCCTATTTGTGTCAAGTAAATACTTGAGAATTATATCCGTTGGTTGATTGATCTTAGTAAATTTACGTGATGAAGGTTTTCGAGAGGTTTTTGATACGTGCCTTAGGAATTCAGTCATAAAAGGGCCTAATGGTTTCTCACCTCTACTTTGTTTATTATGGTTAGAATGATGACAGGAAGATTGCGAAGTAGAAGGTGAGTGCATGGTCGGATTGGAAGAATAAGTATTTTCTTGTTGAAATGGATGTGTTGTATTGAAAGAAGAATATTGAAAGGGTGGATCGTTTAGAATTTGATAGGATCATCTCTGATCTGACAGGATCGTCCTTGATCTACTGATCTGACAAGATCGTCTCTAATCTGACGAGATCGTCTCTAATATGACGAGATCATCTCTAATCTGACGAAATTGTCTGACGATTTTGTCAGAGACCTGCAACTACAGAAATGGATACCAAGAACAAAAAATACAATTGCAAAAGCAAGGGAAAATGATAGAAATGAAAGTATGAATGCTAGAATGACAACTTTAGATAACAAATTAAGTAAAATGCATTGTTTTAATGACTAACTTTGACTTTATTATGCATCTATGCTACGTGAGGTGAACTCCAAGATGCAAAATAGAAATAAATCTAACTAATGCAAAGCAAAACAGTAGATAATGGACAGAGAACGCAAACTCAGGGCATGGATTTGCCCCCAACGTTGGCTGTAGTCGAAATCGTCTACAAAATACATAATCGTCTTGAATTGTGGCATGATCGTCCGAGATCGTACAGGATCATCTGCGACGATCTGAGCTTGCTTCGGCTGAAGAATGACAAAGTTCTTGCAAGAAAATTTGAAAAGGGACAAAGGCAAACAATAGTCTAAGACATTCTAATGCATGTAAAACTCGAAGTGCAGTAAAATTCAGCCAGGGGAATGTCAAGGGGAGGGCCTAAGATTAAATAGGCATAGGAAGGAGGTTGGGAGGTTGGAGATCATCCCAATTTGGGAGATCTCCAACGGGGGAAGTCTCTAACTGCGCAGACACGCTTTTGCCCCGGTTAGAGACGTCGTTGAAACATAAGCTAATTATGAAAAATTAGTTTTGGGACGAAATCGTCTGGACGTTCTTCTCCAGACGAATTCGTCCGATCTGAGGCGATATCGTCTGATCGGCGACGATATCGTCCAACGGTCACAACAAATCCTAAAAATGGCATGAAAAATGGGGAGAGCGGTTTAACAGGCGGTTAATGGGTGGTTCGGGGTTAAAATTCAAATTTAAATTATTTACTAAGGTTTTACTGCACCAATTTTAGGGTGCTACATTTTGCCCCCTCTTTAGCGAATTTTCGAAAATTAAAATCCCCCTTTCGGGGAAAAATTTTTTTTTTTTTTTCGGCCCCGCCCCCCCCCCCCCCCCCCTCCGAATGTTTGAGGTAAAAACACAGAAAAGCAAAATTTAAAAATGTTGTTAATTGTTTTGAATAAAATTAAGAAAAATAGGGTAAAACCCTAATTCATTTTTACTATTTATTTTGTGTGATGATATTTTTTATGATATGACTTGTGTATATGTTTTATGATGCTTTAATGTTTTGAATTATTTGCTGATTGGATTGAGGATTCATATAATTATGTCGTTTTGAAATATTATAATTTTGATGTCATGCTGTAAGATTTTAAATGAAATAATCTGATGTAAAAAATTGGTGGTTGTGGTGTGATTTGATAAAAAATAAAAGGGACTTCTAACAATAATTTCAAAGGACATTGTCGCTATTATAGACCATTTCATGGAGTCGCCGCTCACTCGGTCGTCAAGCTAATCCCAGTATAGAAATATTGTTAAAAGTAAAAGAGTGCTTAAGAGACTGTCTTAAGACTTTGTGTTGTAATGATGGAGATAATGATGGTTTGATGATTTGTTTTCAGATTTTCATAAAAATAGTATGCATGAAAAATATGATGTTGCTAGGCATAAATTCCTAAGTGTGATAAAATTTTGAACAATTCCTTAGAATTTATACCATGGTTGCAAAAACTGAATTTGAACATAATGTCATGAAATAGAATAAGTGTTTGTTTGTTTGTAAAGCATAATTGTGTAACATAATGATGCAAGTCACATGTTTTGATGAATTTTGTTTTTAAAATAAATGGAAAAGAAAATTAGAACGATGGTTTGCGCTAGGCATAGAATTATAGGTATAGACTTATACCATCATCGCGAAATCCAAAGAAGAAAATAGATTGTTGGTTTTATTGCAAGATGCATTTTTGACCTTTGATAAACAGAAAAATAATAATATGAAAATGTTGTTTGACATTATTTTTGAGATTTTGTGAGAAGATGTATGTAATTGCTTTTATACAAAACAAGAATTCTGAAATAAAAGGAGAAAATCATTCCGAAAAGAGTTACAGAGATATTTTAAATTATCTCAAAGAGAAATGTAGATTTATAAGGAATCCTCATGTGCAAATGTGAATTCATTACCGATCTTGATTTATCATAATGATACAAAATCTCTCAAATACAAATGTGTGTGCGATTGTATTGTTCATTTACCAATTTTGAGCAAGATAATTTGATACAAGTAATTTGCCTTGACCAAATAAATGTTTATTGACCATGATTTATATGCATGTAACCGTACCAAGCTACTATGTAAGTTAGGTTATCAAGAGCTAGCTAATCCATAAGCTGACAGAGGTCTATACAAAAGAAGGTCGCTAATGTGATAGACATATCGCCACGCTAGGATTTACCCAAGGCCAAGCGGGTTGGGCACAAACCACCTGTTATGGGGCTTACCTCACGGTTTTTGAATAATTGAGAATTCCAGGGATTCAAGCTCATTCACCCTTCTTTTCTTTTCAAGGGGTAGGGAAAGGAGTTTATTGCTTTTGCTTTTGCTTTTCTTTTCTCTTTTTTTTTTTTGTACTTTTGTATTTTTGAGATAATGCTGAAATATTTGTGATGATTCAAAATAACCTTTTTTTTTTTTCTCTTTTTCTTGAACTTTTCTTTTCTTCCTATTTTCTTCCTATGCTAGGGATACTTGCTCGGATTAGTTGTAGAGCAAGGGATTTTTATTCTGGGTAGGGGTGAGCTTGTCCTTTTGTCAATTCTCAAATATTCTAGACCATGTGCATGATAGGATAGCAGGGGAAACTTTTCGCTCAGGAAACCATTTCTACTATGTAGCATCATATCGAATGTGCAATGAAATCATTTTAATGTGAAGAGATATACTTGGTTCAAGTAAATAACAAGATCAGTTCTCTATGCTCAAAAATTTATTTAATGCCGATGTGGACTTTGATATAAGAGAGATTAATAATCATAACAAATAAAATCAAGAGATTTATTCATGTGAATGTGAAAGTGCGGGATTCCAAATAAATACTAATTTATCCAAAATAATTGAAAATATAACTGCAATACTTCACAAATTGAGAGGTACAAAGATAAAAGATGTTTTTGAAGATTTTGATGATTTGGATGTTTTTGGTGTTTTTATATTTTAATTGATGAATTGAAAGAAATACAATGTGATTGTTTTTTTTGAAACTTTTATATTTTTATATGAATTTTTAGATGATGGAATTGGTGGTATATACAAGATGATCTATATACACTATACAAGGTTATTTGAGTATAGCATGTCTAAGGTTGCTTCAAAATCAAAGGAGGTTTTGAAGGATAATTTGGTTGTGTTGAAGGTAAGAACAAAAGGTGATGAACAAAAGGTAGCGATAACAAAAGCTTTGTTATAATGTAGAATAATGTAGCAAAAGATTTGACTTTTATATGTGTAAAATTGATCATGTTACAAAATAAAATGTCAGAAGGATAAGAAGGTTCTTCATTCTTATCACTATCTTCCAAGTCTTGATAAGATGGAGGGAGCATATATAAAATATATGCATGGGTGTTATTTGGTAAACAAGGATGATCATATATGGATGAAGAAAAGTGATGGATAGAAGATAATTGTGACAATGGAGAATGTATAGAACTTGATGTTTCAACCGTTAAATATTCTTCAAATGGTGTTGGGTCACCATGTATGGTAACAATTTTATTTGCAAGTTCAAACTTCAAACATTGGTGAAGAGTGGAAGGGACAACCCTCATCGTATGAATCCAAGGACTTCGAGAAGTAGGTTGTAAGGTGAAGGGCAATATGCTACATAAAACAAAGTATCCAGGATCTTGGATCCAATATTAAGGGGAAGAATTATAGTACCTTGAGCTTCTTGAATTTCATTGTTAAAAGATTTTATAATAACATTTGATTCATTAAGATCTTCTTCCTTTAATTTGAGTTTTTGGAATAATTGATAAGTGCATAAATTAAGAGAGGAGCCATTATCTACCATGATAGTTTTAACAGGTGTTTCTTTACTAGATCTTGTAATGTAAAGATAGTAGTCTTCTTGTGGAGTAGAGGAAGGAATCTCCTCATCATAGAATGAAATATGGTTAACCTCAAGAGGGTTTACACCATTAATTATGTTCTTAGAGAAAATATGATGAGGAAAAAATTGTTGGCTAGGTATTTTGAACAAAATTTCCTTGTGAGAACTTTGTAATACTTCTAAAAGGGATATCTTTGCTTGAGGATTAATCACTTGTTGTTGGCTATCAAAGGGGATTTCAGATTGAAATTTTGATTCTAAATATGAGCTTTCTATGCTTACATTCCATTTTGGATCATTCTCTAGAGCCAAAGATAGTTTTGAAGGTTGGTCAAATGAGGAATCCATATCTTGAAATCGACATTGAGTTGATTGAACTTGAGGTTGTTCATTTGTAGTTTTTGTTACAATATTAGTAATATCATCATGATGGGACACATTAACATGCAATATTTGATTGGTTTCTTGTTGTTGATAATTGAATAGGGGTTCTTGGGAGATCCCCATGTCTTGATTGATTATTGGTATTTTTTGTGTAGGAGTTTGATAGTTTACTGAAGATTTATAATCAGTTGTAGATTGTAATTCTTTTATATTAAAAAGACCCTCATCAATCAAATCTTGAATTGCACATCTTAAATCTTTACAATTTTGTGTCATATGTCCATCTACTCTATGATATTCACAATGTAGCTCAGGTTTAAACCAATCTGTTGTGGTATCAAGTTGTCTTATGGAAGGGAGTTCAATCTTATTTGTATCAAGTAAATGCTTGAGAATTATATCCATTGGTTGATTGAGCTTAGTAAATTTACGTGATGAAGGTTTTCGAGAGGTTTTTGATACGTGCCTTAGGAATTCAGTCATAAAAGGACCTAATGGTTTCTCACCTCTACTTTCTTTATTATGGGTAGAATGATGATAGGAAGATTGCGAAGTAGGAGGTGAGTGCATGGTCGGATTGGAAGAATAAGTATTTTCTTGTTGAAATGGATGTGTTGTATTGAAAGAAGAATATTGAAAGGGTGGAGGAGGATTATATGTGGATTGATAGACATAATATGGATATATGGGAGAATAGATAATATCGTTATGAAGAGGATTGGAAAAGGGATTGTCCTGTTGGGGTAAGGATGAAAAATGAGAAAAGTGTGATGGAGGTGGTGTTGAATAGGGATGAGGTTGGTCATAATCAACAAATGTATTTGGCTGAATTCTTCCAACATTACTGATGGGCTCATATTGATTTGAGTAAAAACTCATGGTTTCTTTAGTACTTCTAAAAGTAATATTTAGTATCTACTATTTAGAATTGAATCTAAAACATACAAACTTGAAATGATGATTTTGTTACTTTTTTTTTTTTGTATACATATATATATATATATATATATATATATATATGTTATTTTTATTATTTTTGAATCAGAAAGATGCCTATGTCGTCGGGTTCACCAAAATGTATCGCTCCAAATTTTTTGCACCCTTACCTTCGAGGCTATAGGATCCGTGCCCGGAAGGGGGATGTGAAAAGGATGGGACAATACCTCGGACTGAGAGGCCCTTTGAAGGTCCCGCCTCTCGGGGGAGGTGTATAAGGGTGAATTTTCGATGGATGGTGGGTTCACCAGGAAACTTTTGAATGGCAGTTTCCATGCCTAGGTTGATAGTGTGTTTGATGTGTTCATTTTTATGCTTGATCATTCAACTCCTAGGTTTGGCCAAATGAATCTAAGCTGTTCTATATGAAATGCTGATTATATGAATACAGAAAATAGAATTAAACAGAAAATACAGGAAATATACTAGATTAGAAAAGCCATACCTGATCCGGATGTCTGATGGAGGTTCTAATTTTTGAAGCAGTCCAGATCGTCTGGAATTTGACAGGATCGTCTCTGATCTGACAGGATCGTCCCTGATCTACTGATCTGACAAGATCGTCTCTAATCTGACAAGATCATCTCTAATCTGACGAAATCGTCTCTAATCTGACGAGATCGTCTCTAATCTGACAAACTAGTTTGACGATTTCATCAGAGACCTGCAACTACAGAAATGGATACCAAGAACAAAAAATACAATTGCAAAAGCAAGGGAAAATGATAGAAATGAAAGTATGAATGTTAGAATGACAACTTTAGATAACAAATTAAGTAAAATGCATTGTTTTAATGACTAACTTTGACTCTATCATGCATCTATGCTACGTGAGGTGAACTCCAAGATGCAAAATAGAAATAAATCTAACTAATGCAAAGCAAAACAGTAGATAATGGATAGAGAACGCAAACTCAGGGCATGGATTTTCCCCCAACGTTGGCTGTAGTCGAAATCGTCTACAAAATACATAATCATCTTGAATTGTGGCGTGATCGTCCGAGATCGTACAGGATCGTCTGCGACGATCTGAGCTTGCTCCGGCTGAAGAATGACAAAGTTCCTGCAAGAAAATTCGAAAAGGGACAAAGGCAAACAATAGTCTAAGACATTCTAATGCATGTAAAACTCGAAGTGCAGTAAAATTCAGCCAGGGGAATGTCAAGGGGAGGGCCTAAGATTAAATAGGCATAGGAAGGAGGTTGGGAGGTTGGAGATCATCCCAATTTGGGAGATCTCCAACGGGGAAGTCTCTAATCGGGTAGACACGCTTTTACCCCGGTTAGAGACGCCGTTGAAACAAAAGCTAATTATGAAAAATTAGTTTTGGGATGAAATCGTTTGGACGTTCTTCTCCAGATGAATTCGTCTGATCTGAGGCGATATCGTTTGATCGGCGACGATATCGTCCAACGGTCACAACAAATCCTAAAAATGGCACGAAAAATGGGGAGAGCGGTTTAACGGGCGGTTAACGGGCGGTTAACGGGTTAAAATTCAAATTTAAATTATTTACTAAGGTTTTAATCGTGCCAATTTTAGGGTGCTACATTTTGCCCCCTCTTTAGCGAATTTTTTGAAGAAAATGCGTTAAAGACGAGTTCTTCTCGATTTACGAGAAAGCAAAAATTTATTCCCATTTTTAGGCGACGATTCTAGGTCGAATCGTACGACGACTTACTATGGTGCCCCCTCCGTGTTTTTACCCAAATCGAACGTTTGAGGTAAAAACACGAAAAAGCAAAATTTAAAAATGTTGTTAATTGTTTTTGAATAAAATTAAGAAAAATAGGGTAAAACCCTAATTCATTTTTACTATTCATTTTCTCTTATGATATTTTTTATGATATGACTTGTGTATATTTTTTATGATGCTTTAATGTTTTGAATTGTTTGCTTATTGGATTGAGGATTCATGTAATTATGTCATTTTGAAATATTATAATTTTGATGTCATGTTGTAAGATTTTAAATGAAATAATCTGATGTAAACAATTGGTGGTTGTGGTGTGATTTGATAAAAAATAAAAGGGACTTCTAACAATAATTTCAAAGGACATTGTCGCTATTATAGACCATTTCATGGAGTCGCCGCTCACTCGGTCGTCAAGCTAATCCCAATATAGAAATATTGTTAAAAGTAAAAGAGTGCTTAAGAGAGCTGTCTTAAGACTTTGTGTTGTAATGATGGAGATAATGATGGTTTGATGATTTGTTTTCAGATTTTCATAAAAATAGTATGCATGAAAATATGATGTTGCTAGGCATAAATTCCTAAGTGTGATAAAATTTTGAACAATTCCTTTAGAATTTATACCATGGTTGCAAAAACTGAATTTTGAACATAATGTCATGAAATAGAATAAGTGTTTGTTTGTTTGTAAAGCATAATTGTGTAACATAATGATGCAAGTCACATGTTTTGATGAATTTTGTTTTTAAAATAAATGGAAAAGAAAATTAGAACGATGGTTTGCGCTAGGCATAGAATTATAGGTATAGACTTATACCATCATCGCGAAATCCAAAGAAGAAAATAGATTGTTGGTTTTATTGCAAGATGCATTTTTGACCTTTGATAAACAGAAAAATAATAATATGAAAATGTTGTTTGACATTATTTTTGAGATTTTGTGAGAAGATGTATGTAATTGCTTTTATACAAAACAAGAATTCTGAAAATAAAAGGAGAAAATCATTCCGAAAAGAGTTACAGAAATATTTTTAAATTATCTCAAAGAGAAATGTAGATTTATAAGGAATCCTCATGTGCAAATGTGAATTCATTACCAATCTTGATTTATCATAATGATACAAAATCTCTCAAATACAAATGTGTGTGCGATTGTATTGTTCATTTACCAATTTTGAGCAAGATAATTTGATACAAGTAATTTGCCTTGACCAAATAAATGTTCATTGACCATGATTTATATGCATGTAACCGTACCAAGCTACTATGTAAGTTAGGTTATCAAGAGCTAGCTAATCCATAAGTTGACAGAGGTCTGTACAAAAGAAGGTCGCTAATGTGACGGACATATCGCCACGCTAGGATTTACCCAAGGCCAAGCGGGTTGGGCACAAACCACCTGTTATGGGGCTTACCTCACAGTTTTCGAATAATTGAGAATTCCAGGGATTCAAGCTCATTCACCCTTCTTTTCTTTTCAAGGGGTAGGGAAAGGGATTTTATTTGCTTTTCTTTTTTTTTTGTACTTTTGTATTTTTGCTATTTGAGATAATGCTGAAATATTGCTTGTGATGATTCGAAATAACCTTTTTCTTTTTCTCTTTTTCTTGAACTTTTTTTTTCTTCCTATGCTAGGGATACTTGCTCGGATTAGCTGTAGAGCAAGGGATTTTTATTCTGGGTAGGGGTGAGCTTGTCCTTTTGTCAATTCTCAAAGATTCTAGACCATGTGCATGATAGGATAGCAGGGGAAACTTTTCGCTCAGGAAACCATTTCTACTATGTAGCATCATATCGAATGTGCAATGAAATCATTTTAATGTGAAGAGATATACTTGGTTCAAGTAAATAACAAGATCAGTTCTCTATGCTCAAAACTTTATTTAATGCCGATGTGGACTTTGATATAAGAGAGATTAATAATCATAACAAATAAAATCAAGAGATTTATTCATGTGAATGTGAAAGTGCGGGATTCCAAATAAATACTAATTTATCCAAAATAATTGAAAATATAACTGCAATACTTCACAAATTGAGAGGTACAAAGATAAAATATGTTTTTGAAGATTTTGATGATTTGGATGTTTTTGGTGTTTTTATATTTTAATTGATGAATTGAAAGAAATACAATGTGATTGTTTTTTTTTGAAATTTTTATATTTTTATATGAATTTTTAGATGATGGAATTGGTGGTATATACAAGATGATCTATATACACTATACAAGGTTATTTGAGTATAGCATGTCTAAGGTTGCTTCAAAATCAAAGGAGGTTTTGAAGGATAATTTGGTTGTGTTGAAGGTAAGAACAAAAGGTGATGAATAAAAGGTAGTGATAACAAAAGCTTTGTTATAATGTAGAATAATGTAGCAAAAGATTTGACTTTTATATGTGTAAAATTGATCATGTTACAAAATAAAATGTCAGAAGGATAAGAAGGTTCTTCATTCTTATCACTATCTTCCAAGTCTTGATAAGATGGAGGGAGTATATATGAAATATATGCATGGGTGTTATTTGGTAAACAAGGATGATCATATATGGATGAAGAAAAGTGATGGATAGAAGATAATTGTGACAATGGAGAATGTATAGAACTTGATGTTTCAACCGTTAAATATTCTTCAAATGGTGTTGGGTCACCATGTATGGTAACACTTTTATTTGCAAGTTCAAACTTCAAACATTGGTGAAGAGTGGAAGGGACAACCCTCATCGTATGAATCCAAGGACTTGAGAAGTAGGTTGTAAGGTGAAGGGCAATATGCTACATAAAACAAAGTATCCAATCTTGGATCCAATATTAAGGGAAGAATTATAGTACCTTGAGCTTCTTGAATTTCATTGTTAAAAGATTTTATAATAACATTTGATTCATTAAGATCTTCTTCCTTTAATTTGAGTTTTTGGAATAATTGATAAGTGCATAAATTAAGAGAGGAGCCATTATCTACCATGATAGTTTTAACAAGTGTTTCTTTACTAGATCCTGTAATGTAAAGATAGTAGTCTTCTTGTGGAGTAGAGGAAGGAATCTCCTCATCATAGAATGAAATATGGTTAACCTCAAGAAGGTTTACACCATTAATTATGTTCTTAGAGAAAATATGATGAGGAACAAATTGTTGGCTAGGTATTTTGAACAAAATTTCCTTATGAGAACTTTGTAATACTTCTAAAAGGGATATCTTTGCTTGAGGATTAATCACTTGTTGTTGGCTATCAAAGGGGATTTCAGATTGAGATTTTGATTCTAAATATGAGCTTTCTATGCTTACATTCCATTTTGGATCATTCTCTAGAGCCAAAGATAGTTTTGAAGGTTGGTCAAATGAGGAATCCATATCTTGAATATCAGATTGAGTTGATTGAACTTGAGGTTGCTCATTTGTAGTTTTTGTTACAATATTAGTAATATCATCATGATGGGACACATTAACATGCAATATTTGATTGGTTTCTTGTTGTTGATAATTGAATAGGGGTTCTTGGGAGATCCCCATGTCTTGATTGATTATTGGTATTTGTTGTGTAGGAGTTTGATAGTTTACTTGGAGATTTATAATCAATTGTAGATTGTAATTCATTTATATTAAAAAGACCCTTATCAATCAAATATTGAATTGCACATCTTAAATCTTTACAATTTTGTGTCATATGTCCATCTACTCTATGATATTCACAATGTAGCTCGAGGTTTAAACCAATCTGTTGTGGTATCAAGTTGTCTTATGGAAGGGAGTTCAATCTTATTTGTATCAAGTAAATGCTTGAGAATTATATCCATTGGTTGATTGAGCTTAGTAAATTTACGTGATGAAGGTTTTCGAGAGGTTTTTGATACGTGCCTTAGGAATTCAGTCATAAAAGGACCTAATGGTTTCTCACCTCTACTTTCTTTATTATGGGTAGAATGATGATAGGAAGATTGCGAAGTATGAGGTGAGTGCATGGTAGAATTGGAAGAATAAGTATTTTCTTGTTGAAATGGATGTGTTGTATTGAAAGAAGAATATTGAAAGGGTGGAGGAGGATTATATGTGGATTGATAGACATAATATGGATATATGGGAGAATAGATAATATCGTTATGAAGAGGATTGGAAAAGGGATTGTCCTGTTGGGGTAAGGATGAAAAATGAGAAAAGTGTGATGGAGGTGGTGTTGAATAGGGATGAGGTTGGTCATAATCAACAAATGTATTTGGCTGAATTCTTCCAACATTACTGATGGGCTCATATTGATTTGAGTAAAAACTCATGGTTTCTTTAGTACTTCTAAAAGTAATATTTAGTATCTACTATTTAGAATTGAATCTAAAACATACAAACTTGAAATGATGATTTTGTTACTTTTTTTTTTTGTATACTATATATATATATATATATATATATATATATATATATATATATATATATATATATATATATTGTTTTTTTATATTTTTGAATCAGAAAGATGCCTATGTTATTCACGTCGGGTTCACCAAAATGTATCGCTCCAAATTTTTTGCACCCTTACCTTCAGGCTATAGGATCCGTGCCCGAAAGGGGGATGTGAAAAGGATGGGACAATACCTCGGACTGAGAGGCCCTTTGAAGGTCCCGCCTCTCGGGGGAGGTGTATAAGGGTGAATTTTCGACGGATGGTGGGTTCACCAGGAAAATTTTGAATGGCAGTTTCCACGCCTAGGTTGATAGTGTGTTTGATGTGTTCATTTTTATGCTTGATCATTCAACTCCTAGGTTTGGCCAAATGAATCTAAGCTATTCTATATGAAATGCTGATTATATGAATACAAAAAATAGAATTAAACAGAAAATACAAGAAATATACTAGATTAGAAAAGCCATACCTGATCCGGATGTCTGATGGAGGTTCTAATTTTTGAAGCAATCCAGATCGTTTGGAATTTGACAGGATCGTCTCTGATCTGACAAGATCGTCCCTGATCTACTGATTTGACAAGATCGTCTCTAATCTGACAAGATCGTCTCTAATCTGACGAAATCGTCTCTAATCTGACGAGATCGTCTCTAATCTGAGGAAATAGTCCGACGATTTTCGACGAGACCTGCAACTACAGAAATGGATACCAAGAACAAAAAATACAATTGCAAAAGCAAGGGAAAATGATAGAAATGAAAGTATGAATGTTAGAATGACAACTTTAGATAACAAATTAAGTAAAATGCATTGTTTTAATGACTAACTTTGACTCTATCATGCATCTATGCTACGTGAGGTGAACTCCAAGATGCAAAATAGAAATAAATCTAACTAATGCAAAGCAAAACAGTAGATAATGGACAGAGAACGCAAACTCAGGGCATGGATTTGCCCCCAATGTTGGTTGTAGTCGAAATCGTCTACAAAATACATAATCGTCTTGAATTGTGGCGTGATCGTCCGAGATCGTACAGGATCATCTACGATGATCTGAGCTTGCTCCAGCTGAAGAATGACAAAGTTCCTACAAGAAAATTCGAAAAGGGACAAAGGCAAACAGTAGTCTAAGACATTCTAATGCATGTAAAACTCGAAGTGCAGTAAAATTCAGCCAGGGGAATGTCAAGGGGAGGGCCTAAGATTAAATAGGCATAGGAAGGAGGTTGGGAGGTTGGAGATCATCCCAATTTGGGAGATCTCCAACGGGGGAAGTCTCTAACCGCGCAGACACGCTTTTGCCCCGGTTAGAGACGCCGTTGAAACAGAAGCTAATTATGAAAAATTAGTTTTGGGACGAAATCGTCTGGACGTTCTTCTCCAGACGAATTCGTCCGATCTGAGGCGATATCGTCTGATCGGCGATGATATCGTCCAACGGTCACAACAAATCCTAAAAATGGCATGGAAAATGGGGAGAGCGGTTTAACAGGTGGTTAACGGGCGGTTCGGGGTTAAAATTCAAATTTAAATATTTACTAAGGTTTTACTATGCCAATTTTAGGGTGCTACATTTTGCCCCCTCTTTAGCGAATTTTTTGAAGAAAATGCGTTAAAGACGAGTTCTTCTCGATTTACGAGAAAGCAAAAATTTATTCCCATTTTTAGGCGACGATTCTAGGTCGAATCGTACGACAACTTACTATGGTGCCCCCTCCGTGTTTTTACCCAAATCGAACGTTTGAGGTAAAAACACGAAAAAGCAAAATTTAAAAATGTTGTTAATTTTTTTGAATAAAATTAAGAAAAATAGGGTAAAACCCTAATTCATTTTTACTATTCATTTTATCTGATGATATTTTTTTTGATGATATGACTTGTGTATATGTTTTTATGATGCTTTAATGTTTTGAATTGTTTGCTTATTGGATTGAGGATTCATGTAATTATGTCGTTTTGAAATATTATAATTTTGATGTCATGCTGTAAGATTTTAAATGAAATAATCTGATGTAAACAATTGGTGGTTGTGGTGTGATTTGATAAAAAATAAAAGGGACTTCTAACAATAATTTCAAAGGACATTGTCGCTATTATAGACCATTTCATGGAGTCGCCGCTCACTCGGTCGTCAAGCTAATCCCAGTATAGAAATATTGTTAAAAGTAAAAGAGTGCTTAAGAGACTGTCTTAAGACTTTGTGTTGTAATGATGGAGATAATGATGGTTTGATGATTTGTTTTCAGATTTTCATAAAAATAGTATGCATGAATAAATATGATGTTGCTAGGCATAAATTCCTAAGTGTGATAAAATTTTGAACAATTCCTTTAGAATTTATACCATGGTTGCAAAAATTGAATTTTGAACATAATGTCATGAAATAGAATAAGTGTTTGTTTGTTTGTAAAGCATAATTGTGTAACATAATGATGCAAGTCACATGTTTTGATGAATTTTGTTTTTAAAATAAATGGAAAAGAAAATTAGAACGATGGTTTGCGCTAGGCATAGAATTATAGGTATAGACTTATACCATCATCGTGAAATCCAAAGAAGAAAATAGATTGTTGGTTTTATTGCAAGATGCATTTTTGATCTTTGATAAACAGAAAAATAATAATATGAAAATTTTGTTTGAAATTATTTTTGAGATTTTATGAGAAGATGTATGTAATTGCTTTTATACAAAACAAGAATTCTGAAATAAAAGGAGAAAATCATTCCGAAAAGAGTTACAGAAATATTTTTAAATTATCTCAAAGAGAAATGTAGATTTTATAAGGAATCCTCATGTGCAAATGTGAATTCATTACCGATCTTGATTTATCATAATGATACAAAATCTCTCAAATACAAATGTGTGTGCGATTGTATTGTTCATTTACCAATTTTGAGCAAGATAATTTGATACAAGTAATTTGCCTTGACCAAATAAATGTTTATTGACCATGATTTATATGCATGTAACCGTACCAAGCTACTATGTAAGTTAGGTTATCAAGAGCTAGCTAATCCATAAGCCGACAGAGGTCTCGTACAAAAGAAGGTCGCTAATGTGACGGACATATCGCCACGCTAGGATTTACCCAAGGCCAAGCGGGTTGGGCACAAACCACCTGTTATGGGGCTTACCTCACAGTTTTCGAATAATTGAGAATTCCAGGGATTCAAGCTCATTCACCCTTCTTTTCTTTTCAAGGGGTAGGGAAAGGGAGTTTATTGTATTTTGCTTTTGCTTTTCACTTTTTCTTTTTTTTTTTCTTTTCTTTTTTGTATTTTTGCTTATATTTGAGATAATGCTGAAATATTGTTGTGATGATTCAAATAACCTTTTTCTTTTTCTCTTTTTCTTGAACTTTTCTTTTCTTCCTATGCTAGGGATACTTGCTCGGATTATCTGTAGAGCAAGGGATTTTTATTCTGGGTAGGGGTGAGCTTGTCCTTTTGTCAATTCTCAAAGATTCTAGACCATGTGCATGATAGGATAGCAGGGGAAACTTTTCGCTCGAGAAACCATTTCTACTATGTAGCATCATATCGAATGTGCAATGAAATCATTTTAATGTGAAGAGATATACTTGGTTCAAGTAAATAACAAGATCGGTTCTCTATGCTCAAAACTTTATTTAATGCCGATGTGGACTTTGATATAAGAGAGATTAATAATCATAACAAATAAAATCAAGAGATTTATTCATGTGAATGTGAAAGTGCGGGATTCCAAATAAATACTAATTTATCCAAAATAATTGAAAATATAACTGCAATACTTCACGAATTGACAGGTACAAAAATAAAATATGTTTTTGAAGATTTTGATGATTTGGATGTTTTTGGTGTTTTTATATTTTAATTTATGAATTGAAAGAAATACAATGTGATTGTTTTTTTTTGAAAATTTTATATTTTTATATGAATTTTTAGATGATGGAATTGGTGGTATATACAAGATGATCTATATACACTATACAAGGTTATTTGAGTATAGCATGTCTAAGGTTGCTTCAAAATCAAAGGAGGTTTTGAAGGATAATTTGGTTGTGTTGAAGGTAAGAACAAAAGGTGATGAACAAAAGGTAGCGATAACAAAAGCTTTGTTATAATGTAGAATAATGTAGCAAAAGATTTGACTTTTATATGTGTAAAATTGATCATGTTACAAAATAAAATGTCAGAAGGATAAGAAGGTTCTTCATTCTTATCACTATCTTCCAAGTCTTGATAAGATGGAGGGAGCATATATGAAATATATGCATGGGTGTTATTTGGTAAACAAGGATGATCATATATGGATGAAGAAAAGTGATGGATAGAAGATAATTGTGACAATGGAGAATGTATAGAACTTGATGTTTCACCAACGTTAAATATTCTTCAAATGGTGTTGGGTCACCATGTATGGTAACAACTTTTATTTGCAAGTTCAAAACTTCAAACATTGGTGAAGAGTGGAAGGGACAACCCTCATCGTATGAATCCAAGGACTTCGAGAAGTAGGTTGTAAGGTGAAGGGCAATATGCCACATAAAACAGAGTATCCAGGATCTTGGATCCAATATTAAGGAGGAAGAATTATAGTACCTTGAGCTTCTTGAATTTCATTGTTAAAAGATTTTATAATAACATTTGATTCATTAAGATCTTCTTCCTTTAATTTGAGTTTTTGGAATAATTGATAAGTGCATAAATTAAGAGAGGAGCCATTATCTACCATGATAGTTTTAACAGGTGTTTCTTTACTAGATCCTGTAATGTAAAGATAGTAGTCTTCTTGTGGAGTAGAGGAAGGAATCTCCTCATCATAGAATGAAATATGGTTAACCTCAAGAGGGTTTACACCATTAATTATGTTCTTAGAGAAAATATGATGAGGAACAAATTGTTGGCTAGGTATTTTGAACAAAATTTCCTTATGAGAACTTTGTAATACTTCTAAAAGGGATATCTTTGCTTGAGGATTAATCACTTGTTGTTGGCTATCAAAGGGGATTTCAGATTGAGATTTTGATTCTAAAGATGAGCTTTCTATGCTTACATTCCATTTTGGATCATTCTCTAGAGCCAAAGATAGTTTTGAAGGTTGGTCAAATGAGGAATCCATATCTTGAATATCAGATTGAGTTGATTGAACTTGAGGTTGCTCATTTGTAGTTTTTGTTACAATATTAGTAATATCATCATGATGGGACACATTAACATGCAATATTTGATTGGTTTCTTGTTGTTGATAATTGAATAGGGGTTCTTGGGAGATCCCCATGTCTTGATTGATTATTGGTATTTGTTGTGTAGGAGTTTGATTGTTTACTGGAGATTTATAATCGGTTGTAGATTGTAATTCCTTTATATTAAAAAGACCCTCATCAATCAAATCTTGAATTGCACATCTTAAATCTTTACAATTTTGTGTCATATGTCCATCTACTCTATGATATTCACAATGTAGCTCGGGTTTAAACCAATCTGTTGTGGCATCAGAGTTGTCTTATGGAAGGGAGTTCAATCTTATTTGTATCAAGTAAATGCTTGAGAATTATATCCATTGGTTGATTGAGCTTAGTAAATTTACGTGATGAAGGTTTTCGAGAGGTTTTTGATACGTGCCTTAGGAATTCAGTCATAAAAGGACCTAATGGTTTCTCACCTCTACTTTCTTTATTATGGGTAGAATGATGATAGGAAGATTGCGAAGTATGAGGTGAGTGCATGGTAGAATTGGAAGAATAAGTATTTTCTTGTTGAAATGGATGTGTTGTATTGAAAGAAGAATATTGAAAGGGTGGAGGAGGATTATATGTGGATTGATAGACATAATATGGATATATGGGAGAATAGATAATATCGTTATGAAGAGGATTGGAAAAGGGATTGTCCTATTGGGGTAAGGATGAAAAATGAGAAAAGTGTGATGGAGGTGGTGTTGAATAGGGATGAGGTTGGTCATAATCAACAAATGTATTTAGCTGAATTCTTCCAACATTACTGATGGGCTCATATTGATTTGAGTAAAAACTCATGGTTTCTTTAGTACTTCTAAAAGTAATATTTAGTATCTACTATTTAGAATTGAATCTAAAACATACAAACTTGAAATGATGATTTTGTTACTTTTTTTTTTTTTGTATACATATATATATATATATATTTTTGTTTTTTTATATTTTTGAATCAGAAAGATGCCTATGTTATTCACGTCGGGTTCACCAAAATGTATCGCTCCAAATTTTTTGCACCCTTACCTTCAGGCTATAGGATCCATGCCCGGAAGGGGGATGTGAAAAGGATGGGACAATACCTCGGACTGAGAGGCCCTTTGAAGGTCCCGCCTCTCGGGGGAGGTGTATAAGGGTGAATTTTTGATGGATGGTGGGTTCACCAGGAAACTTTTGAATGGCAGTTTCCATGCCTAGGTTGATAGTGTGTTTGATGTGTTCATTTTTATGCTTGATCATTCAAATCCTAGGTTTGGCCAAATGAATCTAAACTGTTCTATATGAAATGCTGATTATATGAATACAAAAAATAGAATTAAACAGAAAATACAAGAAATATACTAGATTAGAAAAGCCATACCTGATCCGGATGTCTGATGGAGGTTCTGATTTTTGAAGTAGTCCAGATCATCTAGAATTTGACAAGATCATCTCTGATCTGACAGGATCGTCCCTGATCTACTGATCTGACAAGATCGTCTCTAATCTGACAAGATCGTCTCTAATCTGATGAAATCGTCTCTAATCTGACGAGATCATCTCTAATTTGACGAAATCATCTGACGATTTTGTCAGAGACCTGCAACTACAGAAATGGATACCAAGAACAAAAAATACAATTGCAAAAGCAAGGGAAAATGATAGAAATGAAAGTATGAATGTTAGAATGACAACTTTAGATAACAAATTAAGTAAAATGCATTGTTTTAATGACTAACTTTGACTCTATCATGCATCTATGCTACGTGAGGTGAACTCCAAGATGCAAAATAGAAATAAATCTAACTAATGCAAAGCAAAACAGTAGATAATGGACAGAGAACGCAAACTCAGGGCATGGATTTGCCCCCAACGTTGGTTGCAGTCGAAATCATCTACAAAATACATAATCATCTTGAATTGTGGCGTGATCGTCCGAGATCGTACAAGATCGTCTACGATGATCTGAGCTTGCTCGATTGAAGAATGACAAAGTTCCTGCAAGAAAATTCGAAAAGGGACAAAGGCAAACAGTAGTCTAAGACATTCTAATGCATGTAAAACTCGAAGTGCAATAAAATTCAGCCAGGGGAATGTCAAGGGGAGGGCCTAAGATTAAATAGGCATAGGAAGGAGGTTGGAGATCATCCCAATTTGGGAGATCTCCAATGGGGGAAGTCTCTAACCGTGCAGACACGCTTTTGCCCCGGTTAGAGACGTCGTTGAAACAGAAGCTAATTATGAAAAATCAGTTTTGGGATGAAATCGTCTAGACGTTCTTCTCTAGACGAATTCGTCCGATCTGAGGTGATATCATTTGATCGATGACGATATCATCCAACGGTCACAACAAATCCTAAAAATGGCATGAAAAAAAGGAGAGCGGTTTAACAGGCGGTTAACGGGCGGTTCGGGGTTAAAATTCAAATTTAAATATTTACTAAGGTTTTATTGTGCCAATTTTAGGGTGCTACATTTTGCCCCCTCTTTAGCGAATTTTTCGAAGAAAATGCGTTAAAGATGAGTTCTTCTCGATTTACGAGAAAGCAAAAATTTATTCCCATTTTTAGGTGACGATTCTAGGTCGAATCGTACGACAACTTACTATGGTGCCCCCTCCGTGTTTTTACCCAAATCGAACGTTTGAGGTAAAAACACGGAAAAGCAAAATTTAAAAATGTTGTTAATTGTTTTTGAATAAAATTAAGAAAAATAGGGTAAAACCCTAATTCATTTTTACTATTCATTTTATATGATGATATTTTTGATGATATGACTTGTGTATATGTTTTATGATGCTTTAATGTTTTGAATTGTTTGCTTATTGGATTGAGGATTCATGTAATTATGTCGTTTTGAAATATTATAATTTTGATGTCATGCTGTAAGATTTTAAATGAAATAATCTGATGTAAACAATTGGTGGTTGTGGTGTGATTTGATAAAAAATAAAAGGGACTTCTAACAATAATTTCAAAGGACATTGTCGCTATTATAGACCATTTCATGGAGTCGCCGCTCACTCGGTCGTCAAGCTAATCCCTAGTATAGAAATATTGTTAAAAGTAAAAGAGTGCTTAAGAGACTGTCTTAAGACTTTGTGTTGTAATGATGGAGATAATGATGGTTTGATGATTTGTTTTCAGATTTTCATAAAAATAGTATGCATGAAATATTAAAGAAATATGATGTTGCTAGGCATAAATTCCTAAGTGTGATAAAATTTTGAACAATTCCTTTAGAATTTATACCATGGTTGCAAAAACTGAATTTGAACATAATGTCATGAAATAGAATAAGTGTTTGTTTGTTTGTAAAGCATAATTGTGTAACATAATGATGCAAGTCACATGTTTTGATGAATTTTGTTTTTAAAATAAATGGAAAAGAAAATTAGAACGATGGTTTGTGCTAGGCATAGAATTATAGGTATAGACTTATACCATCATCGTGAAATCCAAAGAAGAAAATAGATTGTTGGTTTTATTGCAAGATGCATTTTTGACCTTTGATAAACAGAAAAATAATAATATGAAAATTTTGTTTGACATTATTTTTGAGATTTTGTGAGAAGATGTATGTAATTGCTTTTATACAAAACAAGAATTCTGAAATAAAAGGAGAAAATCATTCCGAAAAGAGTTACAAAAATATTTTTAAATTATCTCAAAGAGAAATGTAGATTTTATAAGGAATCCTCATGTGCAAATGTGAATTCATTACCGATCTTGATTTATCATAATGATACAAAATCTCTCAAATACAAATGTGTGTGCGATTGTATTGTTCATTTACCAATTTTGAGCAAGATAATTTGATACAAGTAATTTGCCTTGACCAAATAAATGTTTATTGACCATGATTTATATGCATGTAACCATACCAAGCTACTATGTAAGTTAGGTTATCAAGAGCTAGCTAATCCATAAGCTGACGGAGGTCTATACAAAAGAAGGTCGCTAATGTGATAGACATATCGCCATGCTAGGAATTACCCAAGGACAAGCGGGTTGGGCACAAACCACCTGTTATGGGGCTTACCTCACGGTTTTCGAATAATTGAGAATTCCGGGGATTCAAGCTCATTCACCCTTCTTTTCTTTTCAAGGGGTAGGGAAAGGAGTTTATTTTATTTTGCTTTTGCTTTTCCTTTTGCTGTCTTTTTTTTTTTTGTACTTTTGTATTTTTGAGATAATGCTGAAATATTGTTGTGATGATTCAAAATAACCTTTTTCTTTTTCTCTTTTTCTTGAACTTTTCTTTTCTTCCTATGCTAGGGATACTTGCTCGGATTAGCTATAGAGCAAGGGATTTTTATTCTGGGTAGGGGTGAGCTTGTCCTTTTGTCAATTCTCAAAGATTCTAGACCATGTGCATGATAGGATAGCAGGGGAAACTTTTCGCTCAAGAAACCATTTCTACTATGTAGCATCATATCGAATGTGCAAATGAAATCATTTTAATGTGAAGAGATATACTTGGTTCAAGTAAATAACAAGATCAGTTCTCTATGCTCAAAACTTTATTTAATGCCGATGTGGACTTTGATATAAGAGAGATTAATAATCATAACAAATAAAATCAAGAGATTTATTCATGTGAATGTGAAAGTGCGGGATTCCAAATAAATACTAATTTATCCAAAATAATTGAAAATATAACTGCAATACTTCACAAATTGAGAGGTACAAAGATAAAAGATGGTTTTGAAGATTTTGATGATTTGGATGTTTTTGGTGTTTTTATATTTTAATTGATGAATTGAAAGAAATACAATGTGATTGTTTTTTTTTGAAATTTTTATATTTTTATATGAATTTTTAGATGATGGAATTGGTGGTATATACAAGATGATCTATATACACTATACAAGGTTATTTGAGTATAGCATGTCTAAGGTTGCTTCAAAATCAAAGGAGGTTTTGAAGGATAATTTGGTTGTGTTGAAGGTAAGAACAAAAGGTGATGAACAAAAGGTAGCGATAACAAAAGCTTTGTTATAATGTAGAATAATGTAGCAAAATATTTGACTTTTATATGTGTAAAATTGATCATGTTACAAAATAAAATGTCGGAAGGATAAGAAGGTTCTTCATTCTTATCACTATCTTCCAAGTCTTGATAAGATGGAGGGAGCATATATGAAAGATATGCATGGGTGTTATTTGGTAAACAAGGATGATCATATATGGATGAAGAAAAGTGATGGATAGAAGATAATTGTGACAATGGAGAATGTATAGAACTTGATGTTTCAACCGTTAAATATTCTTCAAATGGTGTTGGGTCACCATGTATGGTAACAACTTTTATTTGCAAGTTCAAACTTCAAACATTGGTGAAGAGTGGAAGGGACAACCCTCATCGTATGAATCCAAGGAATTTTGAGAAGTAGGTTGTAAGGTGAAGGGCAATATGCTACATAAAACAAAGTATCCAGGATCTTGGATCCAATATTAAGGGGAAGAATTATAGTACCTTGAGCTTCTTGAATTTCATTGTTAAAATATTTTATAATAACATTTGATTCATTAAGATCTTCTTCCTTTAATTTGAGTTTTTGGAATAATTGATAAGTGCATAAATTAAGAGAGGAGCCATTATCTACCATGATAGTTTTAACAAGTGTTTCTTTACTAGATCCTGTAATGTAAAGATAGTAGTCTTCTTGTGGAGTAGAGGAAGGAATCTCCTCATCATAGAATGAAATATGGTTAACCTCAAGAGGGTTTACACCATTAATTATGTTCTTAGAGAAAATATGATGAGGAACAAATTGTTGGCTAGGTATTTTGAACAAAATTTCCTTATGAGAACTTTGTAATACTTCTAAAAGGGATATCTTTGCTTGAGGATTAATCACTTGTTGTTGGCTATCAAAGTGGATTTCAGATTGAGATTTTGATTCTAAATATGAGCTTTCTATGCTTACATTCCATTTTGGATCATTCTCTAGAGCCAAAGATAGTTTTGAAGGTTGGTCAAATGAGGAATCCATATCTTGAATATCAGATTGAGTTGATTGAACTTGAGGTTGCTCATTTGTAGTTTCTGTTACAATATTAGTAATATCATCATGATGGGACACATTAACATGCAATATTTGATTGGTTTCCTGTTGTTGATAATTGAATAGGGGTTCTTGGGAGATCCCCATGTCTTGATTGATTATTGGTATTTGTTGTGTAGGAGTTTGATAGTTTACTTGAGATTTATAATCAGTTGTAGATTGTAATTCCTTTATATTAAAAAGACCCTCATCAATCAAATCTTGAATTGCACATCTTAAATCTTTACAATTTTGTGTCATATGTCCATCTACTCTATGATATTCACAATGTAGCTCAGGTTTAAACCAATCTGTTGTGGTATCAAGTTGTCTTATGGAAGGGAGTTCAATCTTATTTGTATCAAGTAAATGCTTGAGAATTATATCCATTGGTTGATTGAGCTTAGTAAATTTACGTGATGAAGGTTTTCGAGAGGTTTTTGATACGTGCCTTAGGAATTCAGTCATAAAAGGACCTAATGGTTTCTCACCTCTACTTTCTTTATTATGGGTAGAATGATGATAGGAAGATTGCGAAGTAGGAGGTGAGTGCATGGTCGGATTGGAAGAATAAGTATTTTCTTGTTGAAATGGATGTGTTGTATTGAAAGAAGAATATTGAAAGGGTGGAGGAGGATTATATGTGGATTGATAGACATAATATGGATATATGGGAGAATAGATAATATCGTTATGAAGAGGATTGGAAAAGGGATTGTCCTGTTGGGTTATGGATGAAAAATGAGAAAAGTGTGATGGAGGTGGTGTTGAATAGGGATGAGGTTGGTCATAATCAACAAATGTATTTGGCTGAATTCTTCCAACATTACTGATGGGCTCATATTGATTTGAGTAAAAACTCATGGTTTCTTTAGTACTTCTAAAAGTAATATTTAGTATCTACTATTTAGAATTGAATCTAAAACATGCAAACTTGAAATGATGATTTTGTTACTTTTTTTTTTGTATACATATATATATATATATATATATATATATATATATATATATATATATTATATATTGTTTTTTTATATTTTTGAATCAGAAATATGCCTATGTTATTCACGTCGGGTTCACCAAAATGTATCGCTCCAAATTTTTTGCACCCTTACCTTCAGGCTATAGGATCCATGCCCGGAAGGGGGATGTGAGAAGGATGGGACAATACCTCGGACTGAGAGGCCCTTTGAAGGTCCCGCCTCTCGGGGGAGGTGTATAAGGGTGAATTTTCGATGGATGGTGGGTTCACCAGGAAACTTTTGAATGGCAGTTTCCACGCCTAGGTTGATAATGTGTTTGATGTGTTCATTTTTATGCTTGATCATTCAATTCCTAGGTTTTTTTTTGGTATAAGGTAGGGGTGGTTATAAGGTCCACAAACCTTTTACAAAGTCAAAATGGGATGGTTCTAGCATCAAGCCCGTATAATCAAAATACAAAATGGATCTTTCTAAGACTCACATTAAGCCATACTTAGAGTCCACGGTCCTATACTTGTCGCTTGACTATTCGGGATAAAACAAAAACCAAAAAACACCTAGCACTTACTAACACTAGGTTGCTGTACTGTACACTTGTCACCTCCCAGGCCCCAGCAAATGGGATGGATTTTCTGCCTAATTCCATCTGTCGGATTACTCATCATCAGCCCCTCTGATCTCTTGATGCTCTAATAGGTTTGATCTTAGCTCTTCTCTAGCAGCCAAAACCAATAGTTCTTGAGGGAAGTTATCCTTCCAAATTTGCATCTCCCCAACAAAAATTGCAATATTTGCCATTAGATCCACCGCTTGGTTCCCTTCTCTGAAGGTGTGTTGGATTCGGGCATTAACCAAATGATATTTATGAATCTTTTCTTCTAGGATAAGCTCCAATATGGTCCAGCTGGGGTCTTTATCCTCCTTAATTGCCTTGATTATATTAAGCGAATCCCCTTCAAATATAACTTCCTTATAACCCTCAAGTCTGGCAATTCTCATTGCCACGTACGAGCTCGGGCCTCGCAAAATGATTTGTTTGAGTTCCCAAAGGCTCTGCAAAGGCAAGGACCACTTTTCCTTCCTCATTTCTCAAAACTCCTCCTGCTCCTGCAGCCCCCGATTTCCTTTAGCTGCCCTGTCAAAATTAAACTTAACCCACTTTTGTGTGGGGGGTATCCACTTGACACCATCCCGTGGGTTGGTTGTAATGTCTAGGTCTGGAAGTTCCTCTCCCCAGTTCCGCAAAATCCTCCTTTCCCTTAGAGACATGGTCTCATTTTTGAAGAAGAAAGTTTTCCAGTTTTCTTTCAAAGCTCTGATTATTTTATTACCACATAACCTGGGGATCTTTCTTACGTCCTTTAAATACTCTCTTATTTCTCTCATTCCATATCCCCCATAAAAAATGGGGTAAGTCTGAGCTTCCGAGTCAAGTCAAAAGATTTTCCCGGAAGGGGGAAGCCCATTGTATGCAGAAGTCAGACATGCTATTTGGACAGACCCAATCTATATGAAATTTGGACAGGATCATTTGGAAGACTGTACAAGAAAAATCACAAGTTAGAAATATATGACTTACAGATTCTATTGCTTTCTCACACAAGATACATCGATTGATGAATTGGAAACCTCTCCTTTGCAGATTATCTGTTGTCAGGATCTTATTTTGAACTGCCAACCAAAATAAGAAAGCTATTTTTGGGGTTAAATTATTTAACCAAATAACAGAAGTCGGAGTCCAGCCATTGAATCCTGAGTGGATTAACTTATAGGCAGTTTTTACTGAATAGATCCCACTTGTAGTTTTGCCCCAAATCGCCTTGTCTCTTCCTCCCCCAGGAATGATCGGGAACACCCTTAAAGCATCATTGAGTTTTGTTAGGGCCACCTTCTCTTGCTCTGACAGATTATGAACTGTGATTTTCTTCCAAGAAGAAGTTTCCTATGCTACAGCAATAAAATCCCCTACTTTTCCTCCCATTTCCTTTGAAAGTTTATGTTGGAGGACCTGAAGGTCTAAGTTATCTTTCAGAGGGGCCTCTTCCAACCACGGGTCTTTCCAAAATTCCACTTGTCTTCCATTACCAATTCTCCATATGATGCCTTTCCTGACTACCTCCCGACATTCGAGCAAACAATTCCAAAAATAGGATCCTCTAGGAAGATTATCAGCTTTCAGGAAGTCCTGATTATTTTTGATATATTTTGCCTTAAGAAGTTTTACCCATCCCAATTGATCATTATTGATAAATATCCATACTCGTTTGCCAATCAGAGATTGATTCATTTCTTTCATTCTCTTTAACCCCAGGCCCCCCGATCCTTGCTTGCACACACCTGATTCCATGCTACCAACGAAATTGTCTTTCTCTCCTCTGAACCTGACCACAAGAAGTTGCGTTGAATTAGCTCCAATGTAGCTCGGACCTTTGCAGGCATTCTAAATAGAGACATGCAGTAAATTGGAATGCTCTATAAAGTAGTTTGAACTAATAAGGCTTTTCCTGCGGAGCTGAGAAGGCTGCCCTTCCACCCTGCTAACTTTTTGGAGATCCTGTCAATGACTGAGTTCCACAAAGTAGCCTTCATTCTTCCTTCGAACATAGGCATGCCTAGATAAGTTGTTGGTAGAAGCTCCTTTCCACAACCGAAGAGGTTAGCTATTCTTTCCTCCCTCCCACCAGGCGTGTTAAATAAATAGATGCTACTCTTATTATAGTTTATGTAATGTCCTGCTTCTGTCTCATACTTGGTTAGAATTCTCTTCAACTTCCTAGCTTGAGGCACCGAGGCTTTGGACACAATGATTGTATCATCCACAAACTGTTTGTGAGACACTGGCTCTGCTGTTGAGGCTGGTTTAAAACCTTCCAATTGAGCATCTGCCACCGCTGTTGAAATGTTCCTACCCAATGCTTCCGCTAAAATAATAAACAAGTATGGAGACAAAGGATCTCCTTGTCGCAACCCCCTTTCACTCTTAAAGTAACCGGAGGGTGACCCATTCAGCATGACAAAAAATATTGTAGTAGAGATACAACTAAAAATCAACTTAATCCACTGGGACGAGAAACCAAACTTACCCAAAATCTTGGTGAGGAACCGCCATGAGACCCGGTCGTAGGCTTTATTCATATCAAGCTTTAGTAACATACCTGCTTCCTTACTAGTCACCATTGAATGAATAACCTCATGAATTGTGATGATACCATCCAATATTTGTCGCCCTTTCACAAAACCACCTTGGTTCATATCAATGATGAAAGGAAGGATAACCTTTAGCCTATTGGCGATTGTTTTTGTGAGAATCTTCATCAGAGTGTTACATAAACTGATAGGGCGAAAAATGGAAAATTCCATTGCTCCCACTAGTTTAGGGATGAGGACTAAAAAAGTAGCATTAACTCCTTCTGGGATTTCCATGTCCTTTTGAGCCTCAATTATAGCTTCCACTACATCATTGCCTAGGATATCCCAAAACTTCTGGAAGAAAGCCGCAGGGAAGCCATCCGGTCCTGGGGAGCTGTTACCATCCATGTCAAAAACGACCTTCTTGATTTCCTCCTTTGTGAAAGGACTAAGTAAGAATCCATTAATATTATCAGTTACGAGGGGTGGAATGGCTGCCAACAGAGAGTCCTCTTCTTCAATAGTTGGATTTACATCTTCTAGCAACGATTTAAAGTACTCAACCGCTTCCCTCCTTATGTCTTCCATATCTTTGGTGTTAGACCCATCGGCCATCTTGATCTCCTTAATTTTGTTAGTACTCCTGTGGCGAAGAGTAGAGACATGGAAGAACTTTGTATTTATGTCACCCTCCTTTAACCAACGTAGTCCGGATTTCTCGCCTCCAAAAGGTTTCTTCAAATCCTAGCATCGTGTGGTATTAGGCTAACAGCTCCCTCTCCTGGTTACTCAGATCCTCTGTAAGCTGCTCTGACTTTAGCTTCTCCTGTAGTTCATTGATCTTGTCTTTTAGTTCTGCATTTTTAACAAAAATATTGCCAAAGGAAGTTTTGTTCCACTCTCTAATGTTAGCCTTCACATTCCGTATTTTACATGCCACTTGGGCCAGTTTCGAACCATTATACTTTTTGTCCCACCATTGGGCAACCAGATCCTTGAGATCCCAATGTTGGAACCACATAAGTTCGAATCGAAAGGGTCTGATGTATCTTTTCTTAGAGTCCTCCCCTGTTTCCCATAGAATTGGGTTGTGATCAGACCCGATTCTTAGGAGTGCCGATAATGAAGAGTCCCCAAACCTCTCCAGGCATTCTTGAGAAAGAAGAAACCTATCTAATCTTATCTGAATTTGGTTTTCCTTCAATATTTTGTTAGACCATGTATAGGAGAATCTACGCGAGTCCACATCCATCGACTCATGTTGCTCAAAAAAATCTCTAAACTCATAGATATCAGCGAGTTATTCTTTGAGAGCCCCCCAATTTATCTACAGGATTAAGGTAGCAATTGAAATCCCCCACCACAATCCAAGGGTAGTTGGGGACCTGTCTCCCTCAATTCAGCTAGCTGACTCCAAAGAACCCTTCTCAGTCCCTGTCTAACTGGAGCATATACATTCGTTAAGATCCACTCTTCCTGCGTGGTTTTATCCACACATAAGAGACAAATAAACCAACTAGACATCGGAATCACTCTACTATCAATCACATTTTTGTTCCACATAACCAGTAACCCTCCTGCTGTTCCAGTGGCCTCTTGGCCTACTACTTCAGCTTCTCGCCAAGTCCTATTCTTAAAAGGAATAACTCTACTCTCCTCCATTTTAGTTTCTTGCAATAAAATCATATCCGGTTTGTGTTCTTGTCTAAGAGCATACAAAGCTCTTATTTTTGTAGGATTACTCCCACGAATATTCCATGAAATAATCTTCATTTATGGGCTTTGGATCCTCGAGCCTTCGCCCCAAAGAGCAATACTGCTTGAGTGCCATCAGCCACTCCTCGCTCTGCTTCTTTCTGCCTTAAGGCGCATTGCTAGGTTTCCCTCTTCCTACCGAACCATATCCCCATACATCCGCTCTAGGTTGAAGTTCCTTGGGATTCACTTGGCTTCTAGTAACCATCTTGGGTAGGTCAGTCTTGGTCTTTGGGGTAACAATCTGGCTTTCCAGGTTAACTGGTCTTTTTGACAGTGGAGATGATTTCGTGCTCTTAGCTTCTTGATTAGTAGATTCTTTTTTCCCTGCTTTGGGGTTACACTGATCTTGGTGGTTCACCTCTTCCTCCTGAGTATCCTTGCCTGTATTATTAGTTTCCTTCTCCTTCCTCTAATTTTTCTCCTCTAAATCCTTCTCTTGAGTCTCCTCTACCTCAGATTCCACTTCTTGGCTGTCCATCTGATCTCCCTTCAAATGATTTAATGCATCAAAACTGTTCTCCACTGGGATGTTGATATCCTTGGAATTTCTTCCCATAAATTCCTCTGCAGTACATGGGACCACTTCCACCGAGCCTCCATAGGCCTCCCGTATCACCCAATCAAACTTACTTGCCCCAGGGTGTTGATCTATGGGGTTCTTTCCTTTGTGATTTGGCTCTGAGGCTTGCTGTATCATCTTAGGAGCAGGTTGAGCTTGAGGGTTCCCATCAAAGGGACCAGCTCCCCTATGAGAGGGTTTCGGGGCATAGGAATTTTTGGGAGGAGGGTTAAAACGTTGCCTCTTGCTTACAATAGGGTGAACAGGGTCTCTGATATTCGGATTTCGAGCTCCACATCCTTGAGGCCCAGGTTGGGTGGGAATGGAGATCTGCGGGGGAGGGATATTATTCTGGGTTTGAGGATTAGAATTTTGGAGTGGGGGCTGGTTCTTGGAAATGCAGTGGATACCCTGGTACCCTACCTTCCCACAAACACTACATTTAAAAGACATATTTTCATATTCAAAGACCTGAGTATGAAGGCCAAACATAGATGACAAAATAATGGATTTAGGGAGCTCTTTACTCAGGTCCGCCAACACACACATGCGAGCAGATAGGAGTCTTGTTTTGCTCAAGGTCGCAGGATCAATAGCTATTAGTTCTCCAATATCTGTAGCTATCCCAACCAAGATTTGTTCGTTCCAGAAAGCAGAGGTAATCCCGGCATCTTAACCCAAATAGGAGCCAAATCCAGCACCTGAGTCTGGGGGTTGAAATCGGGGGACCAATGCTTCAGATACAAGCCCCTTTTCCCAAAAAACCAAGGACCTCCTTGGAGAGTCCTTTCCATGTCCTGTTCACATTGAAATGTCACCAAAAGAAAACTCTTGGGTAAAGCCTTAATCATCATACCGGCCCTTGGCTGCCATTTTTGGATGGCCCATCTCCTTATGACTTCCATGTCTGGCCTCACCCCCATAAATTTAGCCACCAGAGATGTTCTGCCCTCCATAGCCACATGTTGAGCTAAGGAATTCGAGACGTGCAACCTACCATTGATAGATTTTAGATTAAAACAAGAGTCGGATAATTTTTGCTTACCGCGAAGAGCATTAAGATATGAAGGTCTCCAGTTGCTAGGTTTCTCTTTGTCTCCTTCTTGGGTCTTCCTTTGATCCTGATGCATAGAGTCCTGGTCCCCCTCAGAGAAATCTTCAACCGCATCCGCCCAACGCCCTTGGACTGGTTCCAATAGAACTTCCTTGTCCACATCCTCCGCCTGGGGGCCTGCTATCTCGCCAGAGCCCCCACCTACCGTGTCTGCTGATCTGCCCTCTTAAGTCCCACACCTAGGGTTTGATGCCCCTAGACCTCTCGCTCCTCCTCCTTGCTGCTCCATCCGTCATAACTTGTTGCCTCCAAAATCTGCCATTTTTTTTTTTTTTTTTTTTAGGGCCAAAATTTTTGTGACCGCTACCGTGCACGGACTGCTAAAGGGCGGCTGCTACAGTATGCAGGCTTCTACAGTGTCGGCTACTACAGTGGCAAATTTGATGGGAGACTGTTGCTCCCCTCTCCTACTGATGGTGGCTGCTGCTTCTGCTGCCGACTGCAACCTGTGCTACGAGTGGGATGTTGTTAATGCGATGTTCATGCTCATCAATTCCTAGATTTGGCAAAATGAATATAAACTGTTTTATATGAAATGCTGATTATATGAATACAGAAATAGAATTAAACAAAAAATATAGAAAATATACTAGATTAGAAAAGCCATACCTGATCCGGATGTCTGATGGAGGTTCTAATTTTTGAAGCAGTCCAGATCGTCTAGAATTTGACAGGATTGTCTCTGATCTGACAGGATCATCCCTGATGTACTGATCTGACAAGATCGTCTCTAATCTGACAAGATCGTCTCTAATCTGACGAAATCGTCTCTAATCTGACGAGAACGTCTCTAATCTGATGATTTTGACAGAGACCTACAATTACAGAAATGGATACCAAGAACAAAAAATACAATTGCAAAAGCAAGGGAAAATGATAGAAATGAAAGTATGAATGCTAGAATGACAACTTTAGATAACAAATTAAGTAAAATGCATTGTTTTAATGACTAACTTTGAATTTATTATGCATCTATGCTATGTGAGGTGAACTCCAAGATGCAAAATAGAAATAAATCTAACTAATGCAAAGCAAAACAGTAGATAATGGACAGAGAACGCAAACTCAGGGCATGGATTTTCCCCCAACGTTGGCTGCAGTCGAAATCATCTACAAAATACATAATCGTCTTGAATTGTGACATGATCGTTCGAGATTGTACAGGATCGTCTACGACAATCTGAGCTTGCTCCGGCTGAAGAATGACAAATTTCCCACAAGAAAATTTGAAAAGGGACAAAGGCAAACAATAGTCGAAGACATTCTAATGCATGTAAAACTCGAAGTGCAGTAAAATTCAGCCAGGGGAATGTCAAGGGGAGGGCCTAAGATTAAATAGGCATAGGAATGAGGTTGGGAGGTTGGAGATCATCTCAATTTGGGAGATCTCCAACGGGGAAAGACACTAACAGCATAGACAAGCTTTTGCCCCGGTTAGAGACGTCGTTGAAACAAAAGCTAATTATGAAAAATTAGTTTTGGGACGAAATCATCTGGACGTTCTTCTCCAGACGAATTCGTCCAATTTGAGGCGATATCATTTGATCGGCGACGATATCGTCCAACGGTCACAACAAATCCTAAAAATGGCATGAAAAATAGGGAGAGCGGTTTAACAGGTGGTTAACGGGCGGTTCGGGGTTAAAATTCAAATTTAAATATTTACCAAGGTTTTACTGTGCCAATTTTAGGGTGCTACATTTTGCCCCCTCTTTAGCGAAATTTTTGAAGAAAATGCGTTAAAGATGAGTTCTTCTCAATCTACAAGAAAGCAAAAATTTATTCCCATTTTTAGGCAACGATTCTAGGTCGAATCGTACGACAACATACTATGGTGCCCCCTTCGTGTTTTTACCCAAATCGAACGTTTGAGGTAAAAACACGGAAAAGCAAAATTTAAAAATGTTGTTAATTATTTTGAATAAAATTAAGAAAAATAGGGTAAAACCCTAATTCATTTTTACTATTCATTTTCTCTGATGATATTTTTGATGATATGACTTGTGTATATGTTTTATGATGCTTTAATGTTTTGACTTGTTTGCTTATTGGATTGAGGATTCATGTAATTATGTCGTTTTGAAATATTATAATTTTTATGTCATGCTGTAAGATTTTAAATGAAATAATCTGATGTAAACAATTGGTGGTTGTGGTGTGATTTGATAAAAAATAAAAGGGACTTCTAACAATAATTTCAAAGGACATTGTCACTATTATAGACCATTTCATGGAGTCACCGCTCACTCGGTCGTCAAGCTAATCCCAGTATAGAAATATTGTTAAAAGTAAAAGAGTGCTTAAGAGACTGTCTTAAGACTTTGTGTTGTAATGATGAAGATAATGATGGTTTGATGATTTGTTTTCAGATTTTCATAAAAATAGTATGCATGAAAATATGATGTTGCTAGGCATAAATTCCTAAGTGTGATAAAATTTTGAACAATTCCTTTAGAATTTATACCATAGGTGCAATATTGAATTTTGAACATAATGGCAAGAAATAGAATAGGTGTTTGTTTGTTTGTAAAGCATAATTGTGTAACATAATGATGCAAGTCACATGTTTTGATGAATTTTGTTTTAAAATACATGGAAAAGAAAATTAGAACGATGGTTTACGCTAGGCATAGAATTATAGGTATAGACTTATACCATCATCGTGAAATCCAAAGAAGAAAATAGATTGTTGGTTTTATTGCAAGATGCATTTTGGACCTTTGATAAACAGAAAAATAATAATATGAAAATGTTGTTTGACATTATTTTTGAGATTTTGTGAGAAGATGTATGTAATTGCTTTTATACAAAACAAGAATTCTGAAAATAAAAGGAGAAAATCATTCCGAAAAGAGTTATAGAAATATTTTTAAATTATCTCAAAGAGAAATGTAGATTTTATAAGGAATCCTCATGTGCAAATGTGAATTCATTACCGATCTTGATTTATCATAATGATACAAAATCTCTTAAATACAAATGTGTGTGCGATTGTATTGTTCATTTACCAATTTTGAGCAAGATAATTTGATACAAGTAATTTGCCTTGACCAAATAAATGTTTATTGACCATGATTTATATGCATGTAACCGTACCAAGCTACTATGTAAGTTAGGTTATCAAGAGCTAGCTAATCCATAAGTGTGACAGAGGTCTGTACAAAAGGTCGCTAATGTGACAAACATATCCCCACACTAGGATTTACCCAAGGCCAAGCGGGTTGGGCACAAACCACCTGTTATGGGGCTAACCTCACAGTTTTTGAATAATTGAGAATTTCAGGGATTCAAGCTCATTCACCCTTCTTTTCTTTTCAAGGGGTAAGGAAAGGGATTTTATTGCTTTTGTTTTTGCTTTTGTTTTTCTTTTTTTTTTCTTTTCTTTTTTGTACTTTTGTATTTTTGAGATAATGCTGAAATATTGCTGTGATGATTCAAAATAACCTTTTTCTTTTTCTCTTTTTCTTGAACTTTTCTTTTCTTCCTATGCTAGGGATACTTGCTCGGATTAGCTTGTAGAGCAAGGGATTTTTATTCTGGGTAGGGGTGAGATTGTCCTTTTGTCAATTCTCAAATATTCTAGACAATGTGCATGATAGGATAGTAGGGGAAACTTTTCGCTCAGGAAACCATTTCTACTACGTAGCATCATATCGAATGTGCAAATGAAATCATTTTAATGTGAAGAGATATACTTGGTTCAAGTAAATAACAAGATCAGTTCTCTATGCTCAAAACTTTATTTAAATTCGATGTGGACTTTGATATAAGAGAGATTAATAATCATAATAAATAAAATCAAGAGATTTATTCATGTGAATGTGAAAGTGTGGGATTCCAAATACATACTAATTTATCCAAAATAACTGAAAATATAACTGCAATACTTCACAAATTGACAAATATAAAAATAAAAGATATTTTTGAAGGTTTTGATGATTTGGATGTTTTTGGTGTTTTTATATTTTAATTGATGAATTGAAAGAACTACAATGTGATTGTTTTTTTTGAAACTTTTATATTTTTATATGAATTTTTAGATGATGGAATTGGTGGTATATACAAGATGATCTATATACACTATACAAGGTTATTTGAGTATAGCATGTCTAAAGTTGCTTCAAAATCAAAGGAGGTTTTGAAGGATAATTTGGTTGTGTTGAAGGTAAGAACAAAAGGTGATGAACAAAAGGTAGCGATAACAAAATATTTGTTACAATGTAGAATAATGTAGCAAAATATTTGACTTTTATATGTGTAAAATTGATCATATTACAAAATAAAATTTTAGAAGGATAAGAAGGTTCTTCATTCTTATCACTATCTTCCAAGTCTTGATAAGATGGAGGGAGCATATATAAAATATATGCATGGGTGTTATTTGGCAAACAAGGATGATCATATATGAATGAAGAAAAGTGATGGATAAAAAATAATTGTGACAATGGAGAATGTATAGAACTTGATGTTTCAACCGTTAAATATTCTTCAAATGGTGTTGGGTCACCATGTATGGTAACACTTTTATTTGCAAGTTCAAACTTCAAACATTGGTGAAGAGTGGAAGGGACAACCCTCATCGTATGAATCCAAGGATTTCTGAGAAGTAGGTTGTAAGGTGAAGGGCAATATGCTACATAAAAGAAAGTATCCAGAATATTGGGTCCAATATTAAGGGGAAAAATTATAGTACCTTGAGCTTCTTGAATTTCATTGTTAAAATATTTTATAATAACATTTGATTCATTAAGATCTTCTTCATTTAATTTGAGTTTTTGGAATAATTGATAAGTGCATAAATTAAGAGAGGAGCCATTATCTACCATGATAGTTTTAACAGGTGTTTCTTTACTAGATCCTGTAATGTAAAGATAGTAGTCTTCTTGTGGAGTAGAGGAAGGAATCTCTTCATCATAGAATGAAATATGGTTATCCTCAAGAAGGTTTACACCATTAATTATGTTCTTAGAGAAAATATGATGAGGAACAAATTGTTGGCTAGGTATTTTGAACAAAATTTCCTTGTGATAACTTTGTAATACTTCTAAAAGGGATATCTTTGCTTGAGGATTAATCACTTGTTGTTGGCTATCAAAGGGGATTTCAGATTGAAATTTTGATTCTAAATATGAGCTTTCTATGCTTACATTCCATTTTGTATCATTCTCTAGAGCCAAAGATAGTTTTGAAGGTTGGTCAAATGAGGAATCCATATCTTGAATATCGGATTGAGTTGATTGAACTTGAGGTTGCTCATTTGTGGTTTCTGTTACAATATTAGTAATATCATCATGATGGGACACATTAACATGCAATATTTGATTGGTTTCCTGTTATTGATAATTGAATAGGGGTTCTTGGGAGATCTCCATGTCTTGATTGATTATTGGTATTTTTTGTGTAGGAGTTTGATAGTTTACTGAAGATTTATAATCAGTTGTAGATTGTAATTCTTTTATATTAAAAAGACCCTTATCAATAAAATCTTGAATTGCACATCTTAAATCTTTACAATTTTGTGTCATATGTCCATCTACTCTATGATATTCACAATGTAGCTCAGGTTTAAAACAATCTGTTGTGGCATCAGGTTGTCTTATGGAAGGGAGTTCAATCCTATTTGTGTCAAGTAAATACTTGAGAATTATATCCATTGGTTTATTGAGCTTAGTAAATTTACGTGATGAAGGTTTTCGAGAGGTTTTTGATACGTGCCTCAGGAATTCAATCATAAAAGGGCCTAATGGTTACTCACATCTACTTTGTTTATTATGGGTAGAATGATGACAGGAAGATTGCGAAGTAGGAGATGAGTGCATGGTCGGATTGGAAGAATAAGTATTTTCTTGTTGAATGGATGTGTTGTATTGAAAGAAGAATATTGAAAGGGTGGAGGAGGATTATATGTGGATTGATAGACATAATATGGATATATGGGAGAATAGATAATATCGTTATGGAGAGGATTGGAAAAGGGATTGTCCTGTTGGGTTATGGATGAAAAATGAGAAAAGCGTGATGGAGGTGATGTTGAATAGGGATGAGGTTGGTCATAATCAACAAATGTATTTGGCTGAATTCTTCCAACATTACTAATGGGCTCATATTGATTTGAGTAAAAACTCATGGTTTTTTTAGTACTTCTAAAAGTAATATCTAGCATCTACTATTTAGAATTGAATCTAAAACATGCAAACTTGAACTGATGATGCAAACTTGAACTGAATTGTCTTGTTTTAATGACTAACTTTGACTTTATTATGCATCTATGCTACGTGAGGTGAACTCCAAGATGCAAAATAGAAATAAATCTAACTAATGCAAAGCAAAACAGTAGATAATGGACAGAGAACACAAACTCAGGGCATGGATTTGCCCCCAACGTTGGCTGTAGTCGAAATCGTCTACAAAATACATAATCGTCTTGAATTATGGCGTGATCGTCCGAGATCGTACTCCGGCTGAAGAATGACAAAGTTCCTGTAATAAAATTTGAAAAAGGACAAAGGCAAACAATAGTCTAAGACATTCTAATGCATGTAAAACTTGAAGTGCAGTAAAATTCAGCCAGGGGAATGTCAAGGGGAGGGCCTAAGATTAAATAGGCATAGGAAGGAAGTTGGGAGGTTGGAGATCATTCCAATTTGAGAGATCTCCAACGATGGAAGTCTCTAACCACGTAGAAACGCTTTTGCCCCGGTTAGAGACGTCGTTGAAATAGAAGCTAATTATGAAAAATTAGTTTTGGGACGAAATTGTTTGGATGTTCTTCTCTAGAAAAATTCGTCTGATCTGAGGTGATATCGTCTGATTGATGACGATATCATTGAACGGTCACAACAAATCCTAAAAATGGCATGAAAAACGAGGAGAGCGGTTTAACAGGCGGTTAACGGGCGGTTCGGGGTTAAAATTCAAATTTAAATATTTACCAAGGTTTTACTGCGCCAATTTTAGGGTGCTATATTTTGCCCTCTAGCGAATTTTCTAAAGAAAATGTGTTAAATATGAGTTCTTATCGATCTACGAGAAAACAAAATTTATTCCCATTTTTAGGCGATGATTCTAGGTCAAATTGTACGACAGCTTACTATGGTGCCCCCTCCGTGTTTTTACCCAAATCGAACGTTTGAGGTAAAAACACAAAAAACCAAATTTAAAAATGTTGTTAATTGTTTTGAATAAAATTAAGAAAAATAGGGTAAAACCCTAATTCATTTTTACTATTCATTTTCTCTGATTTTTGAAGTAGTCCAGATCATATTGAATTTGACAGGATCGTCTCTGATCTGACAGGATCATCCCTGATCTACTGATCTAACAAGATCATCTCTAATCTGACAAGATTGTCTCTAATCTGACGAAATCGTCTCTAATATGACGAGATCATCTCTAATCTGACGAAATCATCTGACGATTTCGACAGAGACCTACAATTACAAAAATAGATACCAAGAACAAAAAATACAATTGCAAAAGCAAGGGAAAATGATATAAATGAAAGTATGAATGCTAGAATGACAACTTTAGATAACAAATTAAGTAAAATGCATTGTTTTAATGACTAACTTTGAATTTATTATGCATCTATGCTACGTGAGGTGAACTCCAAGATGCAAAATAGAAATAAATATAACTAATGCAAAGCAAAACATCAGATAATGGACAAAGAACACAAACTCAGGGCATGGATTTGCCCCCAACGTTGGCTGCAATCGAAATCATCTACAAAATACATAATCGTCTTGAATTGTGGCGTGATCATCCGAGATCGTACAGGATCATTTGCGACGATCTGAGCTTGCTCCGGCTGAATAATGACAAAGTTCCTGCAATAAAATTTGAAAAGGGACAAAGGCAAACAGTAGTCTAAGACATTCTAATGCATGTAAAACTCAAAGTGCAGTAAAATTCAGCCAGGGGAATGTCAAGGGGAGGGCCTAAGATTAAATAGGCATAGGAAGGAGGTTGGGAGGTTGGAGATCATACCAATTTGGGAGATCTCCAACGGGGGAAGTCTCTAACCGTGTAGACACACTTTTGCCCCGGTTAGAGACATTGTTGAAACAAAAGATAATTATGAAAAATTGGTTTTGGGATGAAATCGTCTGGACGTTCTTCTCCAGACTAATTCATCTGATCTAAGTCGATATCGTTTGATCGAAGACGATATCGTCCAACGGTCACAACAAATCCTAAAAATGGTATGGAAAACAGGGAGAGCGGTTTAATAGGCGGTTAACGAGTGGTTTGGGGTTAAAATTCAAATTTAAATATTTACCAAGGTTTTACTGCACCAATTTTAGGGTGCTACAGTCCCAAAAACAATTTTTTGGAGAGTCAGGCCAATAAGAGATTCTACTGATGTAGAACACACACACAAAACCACCTATTAAATTTCAAGGCCAACAGGCGTACGGTTCACAAGTTATGGCTCCGGCAAGGTGCATCATTCTCCTTTGGTGAAAAAGAACTCAACTCCTGTGAGTTCATTTGAATTGAAATCCTGTAGCTTCTAGTTATCAATTTTCTTTAGCTCTGACTCTGAAACCCAAGTGTTATCTGACTATGGTAATCCTTACCACCGAACCAAGAATTATTTGTAGCTCCCATGTCTGGTGGTGATCACCTTATTATCGAGCACATGTGCAACTCTATATTTTTTCTTCTTAGGCATATGTCATGCCCAATTTACTGTGTCTTGTAATTCACCATCCCCGAAAGTACCAAGATACTAAAATAATTCAAAAAAATTAAAAATGGGTGAAATATCAAATTCATTAGGCAGCTCCACTTTATAGGCATTATCATTGATCTTCTTCAAAATCCTACATGGCCCAATTTTCTTAAGTTTTAGTTTGTTATACGTCCCCTTAGGAAATATTTATTTCCTAAGATGAACCATGACCATATCACCCTCTTCAAACACTTTCACCCTTCTGTGTGCATCAGTAGACTCTTTGTAGTGAGCATTACTACTTTGCAATTTTCCCTCACTGATTCTTGCACTTTCTGGATATGCTCAGCAAATGCTTCTGCATCATCACTAACTTGTTCCCCAATTGGTAACTCAACCAAATCTAATACACCTCTAGGATTTTAACCATAAATAATTTGAAAAGGAGATTTACCTGTCGACATTTTCATTGAATTGTTGTATGCAAATTTGGCTTGTGATAAGGCTAAATCCCATTATTTTGGTTTTTTCCCACTATGCATTGTAAGAGGTTTCCCAAGCTTCTGTTCACTACCTCTGTTTGTCCATCAGTCTGTGGGTGGTAAGCACTACTGAAATGCAGCCTAGTGTTCAAATTTTTCCACAATGTCCTCCAAAAGTGACTCAAGAACTTAGTATCTCGATCAGAAGTAATAGTCTTTGGAACACAATGCAACCGCATAATTTCATCAAATAATAGGACTACAGTCCTAGTTGCATCATTAGTTTTCTGGCAAGCAATGAAATGCACCATTTTTGAAAATCTATCTACCACAACAAAAACTGAATCCTTACCCCTCTGTGTCTTGGACAACCCCAATACAAAATCCATACTCAAATCGGTCCATGGTCCTGTAGGAACTGGCAGTGACATATACAACCCTGTATTTTGCATATGGCCCTTAGCCATTTGACATACTTTGCATCTAGAGACAAACTTGATTATGTCTCTCTTCACTTTTGGCCAATAGTACTTCTCCTCTACAAGAGTGGTAGTTTTGGCTACTCCAAAATGACCAGCCAAACCCCCACTATGTAATTTTCTCAAGATGTTCTCTCTCATAGAGCCATTGGGAATGCATAATCGATTACCCTTAAACAAGTAACCATTCTAAAAAAATACTCCTAAAAAATAGTACAGGACTCTCCCCCTACCGCAATTTTGCACTGTTGCACAATATTCCCAAAATCCGCATCAAATTCATATAGATATTTAATCCCCTCAAATCCTACCACTTCATTCTCCATAGTGGTCAACAACAAGACTCTCCTACTCAATGCATCAACAACCTTATTATGTTTTCCTGACTTGTGTTTTAGAATAAATGTATACTATTGCAAAAATGAAACCCATTTGGCAAGCCTGCTATTTAACTTTTTTTGAGAATTTACATACCTCAATGCTTCATGATCAATAAACAACACAAACTCCTTTGATATTAAGTAGTGCCTCCAATGTTGCAATGCTTGCACAATTGCATAAAATTCCACATCATATGTAGAATAATTCTTCCTTGTGTCATTCAACTTCTCACTAAAAAATGCTATAGGTCGGCCCTCTTGACTTAAGACACCACCAATCCCAACAAATGAGGCATCACAATCAACCTCAAAAACCTTACTAAAATCTGGTAACACTAGAATAGGGGCTTCCGACACTTTCTTCTTCAAGAGTTCAAAACTCTCTGTTGCTGTCATAGTCCATACAAACTCTTTCCCCTTCGTGCACTCATTTATAGGGGCAACAATACTACTAAAGTTCCTGATTAACTTGATGAGCAAGGTGCAACCAAAGTATTGTCATTGTTGTCAACACAGTCAGGTTGATCAGTTGATGCAATGGATTGGAGTTGATTGATGAGCAAGGTGATGGATAGGAGTTGATTGATGAGCAAGGTGCAGCCAAAGTATTGTCATTGTTGTCAACATAGACAGAGGATCGGTTGATGCAATGGACAGGAGTGTAGAAGTCATTAGATAGATCGGTTGATGAAGTGAACAAGAGTTCAGAGATCATACAGAGCATGTACAATGAATTTCCAAGAAGACAGAAGTGGCCCAGATTCAAAGGATCAAAGAAAAAGACAAGTAAGAAAACTGTCGCGATATCGCGACATGTTTTTTGTCGTGATTTCGCGACATAACGGAGGAGAGAGAAAAAGCTGGAAAAGCTGTCATGATTTCATGACATATCGAAGGAGAGAGAAAAAGTTGGAAAAGCTGTCACGATTTCATGACATATGAGAAAAAATAAAATCATTTTCACATGGTAAAAAAAAATCCATAAAGAAAAAAAGATACATAAAGAAAAAACTGTCACGATATCACGACATGTTAGAAGAGAGAGAAAAGTAGAAAACTGTCGTGATTTCATGACATGTTGGAAGCAAAGAAGGCAAGTAGAAAAACTGTCACGATTTCGTGACATGTTGGCAGAGAAAAAGCCAAGTGGAAAAACTGTCATGATTTCGTGACATGTTTGGAAAGAAGGCGCAAGCAAAGAAAACTATCACGATTTCATGACATGTTTGGAGAGAAGGCGCAGACAAAAAAACTGTCACGATTTCATGACATGTTTGGAGAGAAGGCTTGAAAGAAAAGTGTCGCAATTTCATGACAATCTGAAAGAGAGGAAGAAAGAAAACTGTCATGATTTCGTGACATGTTTGAGAGAAAGAGCTTGCAAGGAAAAGTGTCATGATTTCATGACAATTTGCAAGAGGAAGCGCTAAGGAGAAAAAGTGTCACGATATCGTGACATGTCAGGTTTTCGTGATCCGATGTCAAGAGAAAGCGCTAAGGAGAAAAAGTGTCACGATTTCATGACATATTGCAGGAGAGAGAAGGCAAGATAAAAAGTGTCACGATTTTACGACATATTGCAAGAGGAAGAGCTCGAGAGAAAAAGTGTCATGATATCGTGACATGTCGCATTTTTGCAACAGCAGAAGAGAGGAAGGCTCCAAAGGATGAAGTGTCACGATTTCGTGACAGAAGCAAAATGAAAGAGCAAGGAAGCAGAAGCGTCGCGATTTCATGACAAAGTCAAGGAGGAAGTGTAAGGCAGAAATTGTCACGATTTTGTGACATGTTTCATTTTCTTGGTGCATGCAAAAAGAATGTAACGAGAAAGTGTCACGATTTCATGACATGTCCATTTTCCTAGTGCATGAAGAAGAAGGTAGCGAGAAGTGTCACGATTTCATGACATGTCATGTTTTCGATAGTGCATGCAGAGAAGAGTGTACGAAGTAAAAGATGTCACGATTTCATGACATGTCAGGTTTTCGCTAGTGCAAGCAGAGAAGAGTGCAAGGAAGCGAAAGTGTCACGATTTCGTGACATGTTCCATTTTTGCGGGCAAGAGATAGAGAAGAGTTCAAGGTAGCGAAAGTGTCACGATTTCATGACAGGTTGTGTTTTCATGGGTGCAAGCCGAATAATGAAGCAAGAAGGCGAAAGTGTCGCGATATCGTGACATGTCTTGTTTTCACGGTCAAACGCCAAGAAAAGTCAAAGGGGCAAAAATGTCATGATTTCGTGACAAGTCGCATTGGCGTGATGGAAGAAGAAGAACCCAACCGAAGTAAAGTTAACTAGAGTCGAACTACAGTTATAAGGGTGTTGCAAAGAAAGTCATGCAGAAAATATAAAGAAGAGTTAACTGAGTCAGAATTGCAGTTACAGGGGGTAGTTACAGAATAAATTTATACAGCTAAAATTAGAACAGTGCTTTAAAGACAGAACGGCTGTTACAGGGCCGTGACGTAGTGAAACTGTCAGAGTGATGGCCATACTGAGAATCCCAAATAAAGAGACAAACCTATTAATAGGTTGCATGTAAGAACAGTGTGTCAGAAAGGAGTTATTTACAGGAATGGCTATTAAGAGGCTGCATGAGGGATTATGGCAGTTACAGAAGACCTAGGGTTTCAAAATGAAATATATTGTTTTAAAATGGTAGTTGCATGGCAAAGAAAAAAGCCGCTCAGAATTGAAAAATGTGTAGCCATAAAGAGGGAAGGTGTCGTTGATAAGAATGTAAGAGCGTCGAAATACGTAGATAAGGCTATCGAGCACGAGAAGGTCATTAGAGCGTAAGCAAATCAGAAGTTTAGCATAAGAAGCTGTCAGAGCGCAGTAAGCAGAGCGATAAGAGTGATCCATTAGGTTGAGATCTACGTGGGTAGAGATATATTAAAAAAAAAATCCAAAGAAAGTATCATGTTGGAAAAGTGGAGATAGAGCACTAAAGAGAAGAGAGAAGTGTGTTGCTCAGTAGGAAAGAGTGCTGCTGTATAGAGGGATAGTGATGTGGGCTGTTACAAAGTTGAAGAATGTTGTAAGAAGTACAGAGCTATGAGAGCTGCAAGAGTAAGCCATAAGAAAGGGTTGTAAGTGTGCATAAGGTAGAGCTATAAAAGAGTGTATGCTTTGTGGACAGGGAGTTGAGATTGAGAGTAAGAAATAGAATATATTGAGTCTCTAACAATTCTCCTTATGCTTCCATGAGATTGATTTGAGTTAAGATAGACCAGTGAGGGTCTTGTAACACAGAAGGCATTTTTATGTCAATCAAGATTTAAAATAGAAATCCAAGTTGGTGCTTGGAATCAGGGGTTGGTGCTCCTTCCAGTTGGTGCTTGGTAAATTAGGGGTTGGTGCTCCTTCCAGTGGATGCTGGTAAATTGATTGTAAAGTTGGTGCTTTGCAATGGCTGGATTTGGATGGGAGTCCAAGCAGTCTATTTTGAGGAGTAGCCAAAACTGGTGAACCTCGTTACATCTTGTGTTATGTGATGCTCTCTTGTGGTACTTGCTGTTTCTGGTTTTAAGCTTTCATTGTTTTGGCTTTAAGAGTTAAAGTTTTAAGTTTTAAATAGCTGCACTGATTCACCCCCCTCTCGTAGTGCCATTGTAAGACTAACAATTGGTATCAGAGCCAAGTTCCAAGTTTTGGCTAAATCGATCAGGGTTGATCTTGGATTAGTACAATGGCTAAAAAGAATAGATCCTCCTCCAAAAAGGCATCTCAGCCAGTTTCAGTTCTTGTGGAAGAGAAAACTGAACTAGAGAAGGTAGAAGAAGTGGATTCTGAAGTATGCAATGAAAACCTAGAGATTGAAGTAGATCTAGAAGGTGAGTTGATAGCTGCACTTGAAGAGTTGAGTATAGAAAAGAAAAAGAACAAAAGAATGTCCAAGAAGTTAGAAGAATATGGGGATGAGATTGAAGATCTCTTCCTACAAGTTCAAAAGGCCAAGAAATCAGAAGAAGCCTTGAAGACACACCTGGATGATGAGGATGATGTATGCAACACAAGTGAAGAGGAATCTAACAAAGTTATTGTTGATCTAAAGCTGCAAGTAGAACAGTACAAAAGGATTGAAGATATTCTCAGGTCTCAAATCAATGAGAAAGAGACTGTTTGCTGCCAACAAGAAGAAGAGATTGTTTCATTGAAGAAACAACTAGAAGAGGCCAATATAAATCTCAAATTTGAGAAGAGCACAGAGTTGCTAGATACAATGATAAAGCAACAAAGAAGCTCCATGGCTAAGTTTGGTCTTGGATATGAAGCTGAACAACCTTCATCTTCCAAATCTATAGAAAAGAAGAAGTCCACTGCTGAAGGATCGAAGCAAGAAAAGTCTGAAGCTGAATCCTCAAAAGGAAGAAAATATCAAAGAAGATCTACAACAAAGCAACCACAGCAAAAGAGGTTCTCTCACTCTCACTCTTTTAATAATAATGCTTTTAATGGCTATTGTTCTAAATGCAACCACTTTGGTCACAAGGCAATTTATTGTGGACTGAACAATAGATCAAAAAGTTATGCTGATAAAAACACATCTGCTTTCCTGAGTGAACACCCTATGCAATGTTTTAAATGTAATGGCCATGGGCACATAGCAAGGTTTTGTCCAAGCACTTCTGTATCCAATCTAAGGCAAGACCATAGATTTCATCATACACACAGAATGCAATATAGACAGGGAATAAAACATGTGCAATGTTTTAAATGTAATGGTCAAGGGCACATAGCAAGGTTCTGTCCAAGCACTTCTGTATCTAATCTAAGGCAAAACCCTAGATTTCATCAGACACAAAGAGGGCAACACAGACAGAGAACATATCATGTGCATAAAAGAAAGGAAAATAATCATCCATCAAGAATGCACAAGAAACAACCCCGCAAGAGAAATGTTCAAGTTCACGAAAAGGGGCAAAATAGGGATGTAGTTGAAAAACTCAAGCCCAAGTTCAAGAAAGTCTGGAGAAAGACAGAAGAAAGGGAATCGTGTCTCCTTGGACTGAAGGAGACTACTCCGCTATTGCACTAAGCCACTCCAGGTGGCACATCCTCAGGGGGAGCAATATTAAAATCTTATTTTAATGCTCCTATGTATTTGTTTGGTTATCTGAGGATGAAAGGCAAGTAGTCGGGATATTGTCGTATAGTTGTTAAAGTGTGTTTTTCAGTTTATGTAGTGGTTTGTGGAAGTGCCGTGAAGTGTGGTGATTAATTTGAGAGTTGTCACCATTGGTAGTTTTGAGATATGTCATTGTTGTACTGTTGATGATTCTTACTGCCACTGTTCATAGCTATGGATTATAACAGTTCAGATAAGTTGGTTGAGTGGAAAGAATGCTTGCCCTAGCTGCGTATATGTGTTTCGATAAAAGCAGCGTGTATTTGTTTTACACTTTGATGTAAATATTGTTAGATCTTTCATGATGCCTTGGTGAATATTATTTAATTCACAGACAGTTTCATTTTAACTGTTGATAAAATATCAATCCGAGGTTAAGAAGTATGAGGTTGAGTAAGGGGCACTATGGTTGGCTGTAAAGTGTTTGACAAAATGTCTTCTCCTGATTTGCACAGTTGAAAGTAAGGTGTGATCTGTAGTAACTATAGAAAACCTAGATCAGGTTGTAAATATAAAAAGGAATTTGGTTGTACTGCAGTACAGTATTTGATGCTTGCACAGAGTTGGCAGTAAAATTGCAAAGTTGGTACAAGTGTGAGTCACTTGTCAATTTTGTTGAAAGATGTGAAACCAACATGTTGAATGGGAAGACTGAAGAAGAGGTTTATAATGAGCAGCCAGATGATTTCCAGCCTGGTGATGAATAGTTGAGTTGCTTTCATAGAGGTTGTTTTGATCAAGTTAATGCTTTACTTGATACATGATTTGGGCTTACTCCATTGAGATTGATTTGAGCAAGTTATTCTTTGCATTGGTGATTTATGTTGGTGGTTGTCTTGTTCAAATACCTTTGGAAGGAAAAGGATGTCTACTAGTTTCCTTTTCATGTAGTGATTGGTTGAATGCTTCAAGGTTAATCTTGAGTTGAATGATGTTGATTAAACCTTGTCTATAAGCATTGTTGTTAAAGCCCTAATTGGTTGAGAAGAAGAAAATTGGTTGTGGCTGGGTGGATTGAGGTAGTCTGCTGGATTCTCACTGCAGAGAGAGACAAACAACTATCATTAGGTTCAAGCTTGTTGAGAATATCCAAGATGCATGGTGGAGATGTATGCAGATGCTACTGGCATTGCAGAACAAAAAGTTGGCTATATAAGATTATTGTATGCCTTCACTAATAGTGGACAAGTTTGAGTTTGCAAAGCAACAGAGGGTAGTTGCATAGAAGACAGTGGTCCAGTCATGTTCTTACACATGTTATATTGGTGAAGTTGACGGTGATGGTGTCATTCACTGGTTATTGTTGCTACTCACATTATTGATATTGTTGATGCCTATTATGCTTATCATGATGTTGTCAATCAGTGAAATGAAGTGGTCTTGGACTCAGGGGGAGCATTTATGCATTTGTTTATCATATTGCTCATGTTTATGATTTTTGCTAACAGTAATAATTTTTGCCTGAGAATGTTGTGCATGGACTCAGGGGAGTTTTGCAACTGCCCTTTGGTATTATTGTCAAAGGGGGAGAAGAATTACAAGTAATTGCACGCAATTACGTGTGTTGCCAACAATTCCAAAGGGGGAGATTGATGAGCAAGGTGCAACCAAAGTATTGTCATTGTTGTCAACACAGTCAGGTTGATCAGTTGATGCAATGGATTGGAGTTGATTGATGAGCAAGGTGATGGACAGGAGTTGATTGATGAGCAAGGTGCAGCCAAAGTATTGTCATTGTTGTCAACACAGATAGAGGATCGGTTGATGCAATGGACAGGAGTGCAGAAGTCATTAGATAGATCGGTTGATGAAGTGAACAAGAGTTCAGAGATCATAGAGCATGTACAATGAATTTCCAAGAAGACAGAAGTGGCCCAGATGCAAAAGCTCAAAGAAAAAGACAAGTAAGAAAATTGTCGCGATATCGCGACATGTTTTATCAGTCGACATAAGAGAAGAAAAGAAAACTATCACGATTTCATGACATATCAGAGGAGAGAGAAAATGTTGGAAAATTGTCATGATTTCGTGACATATCGAAGGAGAGAGAAAAAGTTGGAAAACTGTCACGATTTCGCGACATGTTTCTTTTCATTAGAAGAAAGAAAGAGAAAACGTCATGATTTCATGACATGTTGGTAGAGAAAAATCCAAGTAAGAAAACTGTCACGATTTCATGACATGTTGGGAAAGAAGGCATAGGCAAAGAAAACTGTCACGATTTCATGACATGTTTGGAGAGAAGGTGCAGAAAGAAAACTGTCATGATTTCATGACATGTTTGGAGAGAAGGCGAGAAAGAAAACTGTCATGATTTCATGACATGTTTGGAGAAGAAGCGCAAGAAAGAAAAGTGTCACGATTTCGTGACAATTTGCAAGAAGGATGGTATGAATGAAAAAGTGTCACGATTTCATGACAGGTTTGAGAGAAAGAGCTTGCAAGGAAAAGTGTCACGATTTCATGACAATTTGCAAGAGGAAGTGCTAAGGAGAAAAAGTGTCACGATTTCATGACATGTCGGGTTTTCATGATCCGATGTCAAGAGAAAGTGCTAAGGAGAAAAAGTGTCACGATTTCATGACATATTGCAGGAGAGAGAAGGCAAGATAAAAAGTGTCACGATTTCATGACATATTGCAAAAGGAAGAGCTCAAGAGAAAAAGTGTCACGATATCGTGACATGTCACATTTTCATGACAGCAGCAGAGAGGAAGGCTCCAAAGGATGAAGTGTCATGATTTCACGATAGAAGCAAAACGAAAGAGCAAGGAAGCAGAAGCGTCACGATTTCATGACAAAGTCAAGGAGGAAGTGCTAAAGGCAGCGAAAGTGTCACGATTTCATGACATGTTTCATTTTCTTGGTGCATGCAAAGAAGAATGTACGAAGTGAGAAGTGTCACGATTTTCATGACATGTCATGTTTTCGCTGGTGCATGCAAAAAGAAGTGTACGGTAGTGAAAGGTGTCACGATTTCGTGACATGTCATGTTTTCGCTGGTGCATGCAAAGAGAAGTGTACGAAAGCGAAAGGTGTCACGATTTCATGACATGTCATGTTTTCGCTAGTGCAAGCAGAGAAGAGTGCAAGGAAGCGAAAGTGTCATGATTTCATGACATGTTTCCATTTTGTGGGCAAGAGACAGAGAAGAGTTCAAGGCAGCGAAAGTGTCACGATTTCATGACAGGTTGTGTTTTCATGGGTGCAAGCCGAATAATGAAGCAAGAAGGCGAAAGTGTCACGATATCACGACATGTCTTGTTTTCACGGTCAAACGCCAAGAAAATTCAAAGGGGTAGAAATGTCACGATTTCATGACAGGTCGCATTGGCATGATGGAAGAAGAAGAACCAACAAGTAAAGTTAACTAGAGTCGAACTGCAGTTACAGGGGTGTTGCAAAGAAAATCATGCAAGAAAAATAAAGAAGAGTTAACTGGAGTCAGAACTATAGTTACAAGGGGCAGTTACAAATAAATTTATACAACTAAAATTAGAACAGTGCTTTAAAGACGAACATTGTTACGGCCGTGACGTAGTGAAACTGTCGAGTGATGGCCATACTGAGAATCCCAAATAAAGAGACAAACCTATTAATAGGGTGCATGTAAGAACAGTGTCAGAAAGGAGTTATTTACAGGAATGGCTATTAAGAGGCTGCATGAGGGATTATGGCAGTTACAGAAGACCTAGGGTTTCAAAATGAAATATATTGTTTTAAAATGGCAGTTGCATGGCGAAGAAAGATAGCCACTCAGAATTGAAAAATGTGTAGCCATAAAGAGGGAAGGTGTCGCTGATAAGAATGTAAGAGCGTCAAAATACGTAGATAAGGCTGTCAGAGCACAGAGAAGGCTGTCGAGCGCAGTAAGCGATAAAGCGGTAAGAGTGATCCGTTAGGTTGAGCTCTAGTGGGGAGAGATAAAGAAAAGTATGTGTTGGAAAAGTGGAGATAGAGCATTGAAGAGAAGAGAGAAGAGTGGTGAGGAAAGAGTGCTGCTATATAGAGGGATAGTGTTGTGGGCTATTACAAAGCTGGAAGTATGTTGTAAGAAGTACAGAGTTGTGAGAGCTGCAAGAGCAAGCCATAAGAAAGGGCTGTAAGTGTGCAGTAGGTAGAGCTGTAAAAGAGTGTATGCTTTGTGGATAGGGAGTTGAGATTGAGAGTCAGAAAAAGAATATATTGAGTCTCTAACAATTCTCCTTATGCTTCCATGAGATTGATTTGAGTTAAGATAGACCAGTGAGGGTCTTGTAACACAGAAGGCATTTTTATGTCAATCAAGATTTAAAATAGAAATCCAAGTTGGTGCTTGGAATCAGGGGTTGGTGCTCCTTCCAGTTGGTGCTGGTAAATTAGGGGTTGGTGCTCCTTCCAGGTGGTGTTGGTAAATTGATTGTAAAGTTGGTGCTTTGCAATGGCTGGATTTGGATGGGAGTCCAAGCAGTCTATTTTGAGGAGTAGCCAAAACTGGTGAACCTCGTTACATCTTGTGTTATGTGATGCTCTCTTGTGGTACTTGTTGTTTCTGGTTTTAAGCTTTCATTGTTTTGGCTTTAAGAGTTAAAGTTTTAAGTTTTAAATAGCTGCACTGATTCACCCCCCTCTCAGTGCCATTGTAAGACTAACAAAACTTCTTGTAAAAGGTAGCTAGTCCATGAAAGCTCCTTACTTCTGTTATAGATCGTGGAAGAGGCCATCCTATAATCACCTTCACTTTCTCATCATCTATCCTCATGCCATCTCTCAAGATTACAAATCCCAAAAACACTAAACTATCTTGAAGAAATCTACATTTCTTTAGGTTGACATACAATTTCTCCTTCCTAAGAACTTCTAACATTAATTTCAGGTGTAACAAATGCTCTTCTTCACTTTTACTATAAATCAAAATATCATCAAAATACACAACCACAAACTTACCATTATATTCCCGTAGTACTTTATTCATCAACAACATAAATGTACTGGGTGCATTAGACAACCAAAATGGCATCACCATCCACTCGTACAATCCATATTTTATATTAAAAGTTGTCTTCCATTCATCCCCTTCTCAAATTTTGATCTGGTAGTAGCCACTCCGCAGATCCATTTTACTGAAGTATTTAGCTCCAGCCAATCCATCCATCATATCATCCACTCTCAGCATAGGATACTAATACTTTATTGTGATCTTGTTTATGGCTCTACTATCCACACACATCCGCTAGTCACCATATTTCTTCGGGGTCAGCAATGCTAGAGTCGCACATGGACTCATACTCTCCCTAACTAATCCCTTCTTTATCAACTCTATCACTTGCCTACTCAACTCTACATTTTGTGTTGGGTTCAATCGATAAGCTGCCTGATTTGGGAGCACTGATCCTGGAATAAAATCCATGTGATGCTGGATATCCCTTTTTGGTGGTAGCCCATATGGTAAATCCTCTGGTGTAACATATTTATATTCACTTAGAAACTTAGCTACTACTGTAGGCATAACCACTTCCTCTGTTTCTAGCTTCCTAGCTGTTAAGGCATAACAGAAGCTAGCATCCCTGATCTCTGGAAGAAACTCCATTGTAAACAAGCTCTCACTAGGCCCATCCTCCTTTAGAGGTACAAGAACTACCTTTACACCTTCCTTCCAAAATGTGTAAGTGTTCTTTCTACCATTATGGTTAGTATCCCTATCATACTGCCAAGGTCTTCCCAATAGAATGTGATATGCATCCATCGAGATCACATCACACCACACTTCATCCTTGTAAGTGCTCCCAATTGAAAATTTAATTAAACACCTCTGATCTACCGTTACCTCATTCCCCTTATTAACCCATGATATGCGATATGGATAAGGATATTTTCCACATTTCAGGTGCATTTTTTCAACCATGACATTTGACATCATATTCTCACAACTACCACCATCACTGACAATGTTACATACCTTCCCTCCTGATGTACACATTTTTTTGAAATATGTTCATTCATAGCCAAGAATATTTACCATCTATGGTCTACCCATTTGCTTTGTTTTGCACCATATCTTTCATAGGAGTAATCAACATCCTCCTTATCATAAGGGCTTCCCCCATGTCAGCAACAACTTCATCCTTATCCTGCTCTTCCATATCAACCAGATTGACCCTTCCTTGTCCTCCTTGAACCCTTTCTTGGACATCACATTGGGGACACTCAAATGCTCTGTGCCCCTCCTCACCACATCCATAATAGGTATACAACCTCCTCGGATCATTCCCATTGCATCCACCACCGTAACCTCTACCTTATTGGTATCCTCTTCATCTTAGATTTTGCCCATATTCTTCTTGTTTAGCAAGTATTGAGGATTCTCCCTTGAGAAAATTAGATCCACTTCAACCTCGACCTAAAGAGGGTGTGAATCCCTTCTTACCTCTTCTATTAATCCTTTTCAATTTCTCCTCTGCCTTGAGGGCCATTTGATACACATCCTCCACTATAAGAGTGTGATGCATGCTCATATCATATTGAACAACAAAACTTAGGCCATTTACATACCTGGCAGCCTTATGGTCCTTTGTCTTATTGTGCTCCACTAGAATGGATAACTTGTAGAATTCATTAGTATAGTCCTCAATGCTTTGATCCATCTGTCGGAGATTATAAAATCTACAAAATAGGGTTTGGGAGTAGTCTAGAGGTATAAATATTTCTTGTAACTTATTCCCAATCCTTGATCTTTTCCTTTCCATTCCTCTATCGTGTAGTCTATAAATGATCCCACCAAATAAATTCATGTCCCTTCAAATTTGTGCATGCGAGCTTAACCTTCTTCTCTTCAACAAGGTTACTCCATTCAAAATATTTTCCTAGACTATTGATCCAATCGATCAACTTCTATGGTTTCAACCCACCAGCATATTCGGGAACCTCAATCTTAATCCCATCTAGATTCCCCTTAAGCCCCTCTAGAGCTCGTATCAGTCAATTTTCAAAATTGTGCCCTTCTTTCTTTGGGCCCTCTGGTTCTACTTCTGCATGGACCTCAGATACAGTTCCTCAGGTATGTTTTCATCATCAGATCCTTGATCTGCACGTGCCCTAGGACATCTCTCTCCCATGCGATCAATCACACATGTCAGTCATGCTATTTTTGCATTCAGATCCTCGATCTACCTATTCATCTGGGCATATATTCTAGGTGGCATCCTTCCTTTACTAGCGAGATCACACCCACTCTGATACCAAATGGTGTAAACTCGGCTACAAGAGACCAACAAAATGGACTCCAATCACATAACACAAATGCAATAATGGAAGAAATTTGCAAATTGATATCCTTCTCATTCCTGAATTCACACTCCTTATACAAAATATTACAATCTATCATATAGCAATCGAAAACCAAAGAAACCCTAAAAATGTTTTTTTTCTAAAACTGCTAAAAATAGATCTTCTTTCTAAAAACTTGTAAAAATAGAAATGAGTCGGATTGCACCCAAATTCGATGCACACATCCCTATTACAATAACAAACCTTATTTTAAAATATTATGTCTCAAATTAAGGTATAACAAAATATAATAAACTTCTAACAGCCAAAAAAACCCAAAAAACTCGGGAACCTATTCTAAATTCTAATTTTGGGACACTAGATGAAGGATTTAGGTCCTGAAAACACTTTTTTTGGAGATTTAGGTCAATCAAAGATTCTACTGATGCAGAACACACACACAAAACCACCTGTTAAATTTCAAGGCCAACGGGCGTATGATTCACAAGTTATGGCTCCGGCAAGGTGCATCATATATATTGAGATTATATTGAGCTTGTTCAACCACTAAACAATATTGGAATGGATGAGGGTCATCCAAAATGATGACAAGTTGATCAATAAGTTCAAACATTAGACATTGATGAAGAGTGGAAGGGACAACCCTCATTTAATGAATCCAAGGGCATCCAAGAAAAAGATTAAAATATGCAGGGCAAGATACCATATAGAACAAGGTATCTAAGATCTTAGGTTTAACCCTAATGTAGAGAGATATGATGTCGCAAGCTTCTCAGGATTCATTGTTGAAAGCTTTGATGATAACATTGTATTTGGTTATGTCTTCTTCTTTTAATCCAAAACTTTTGGAAGAATTGATAAGTGCAAAAATTGAGGGAATAACCATTTTCAATCAGAATTTGCTTGATAAAATTTTCTCCAATAAATGCAGTGATGTAGAGGGAAGAATCCCCTCATAAATATGAGAAAGGTATATCATCGTTTGATAATGTGATATGATGTATCCTAAGAGAACTTACAATATTAGCTATAGCACTAGGGAAAATGTCTTGGGGAACCAAATTATTGTCTTAGAAGCTTCAACAAGGCTTTCCTATGAATATGAGAAGTTTACAAAAGTTCTAAGAGGGAAATCTTGGTTGGGGTACTAGTTAACTATTGTTGAATATAAAAGGAGACTTTAGGTTGGGGTTTCTACTCTCGTGCTCCTTTTTGTGGTATTCTTCAAAACTAAGGTTGGTTTTGAATGTTAGTTGGATGTAGAACTCATCTCTTGCTAATAATGTTGAGTCGATTGAATCTGTGCTTATTTTCTTGTGGTTAATACTATCATACCAACCTTATTATCATAGGGAGGTGACACATTTCGATATGAAACTTGATTAGTTTTCTATTGCCCATGCTTAGGGAGGGGGTATTGGAAGATCCCCATATCTTGATTTATTGTAGGTGCTTGTTGAGTAGGAGGTTGATTGTTTGTTGGAGGATTGGGTCAAGAACCTTCTATAACAAGGCATCCTTCATAAATCAAGTCTTGGACCATGTGTTTCAACCTATTACATGAGTTTGTCATATGTCCCTCTACTCTATGATATTCACAACGTTGACCAAGTGTATACAAATCAATTATGGTATCAGGTTACCTTATGGAAGGTAACTTAATCATTTAGCTTCCAAAAGTTGTTGTAGGACCACATTCATAGGCATATTGAGTCTTGTAAAATTTCTTGGTGGGGGTTTTTAATGCTGGTGAAGCACCATATTTTATAGGGTGTTAACAATACTGTTAATAAACCTACTATCCATTACCCCATCACCAACTTCATGCTTGTTATTATACTACATTTTTGTGGTCCTATCATATTTTACTTTAAGCTGACCTCTAATCATAAGGGCTTGCTCTACCCTTCTTTCCATATCTATAGCTTGGTCAAAGGATGTGATAGTTGTCATTTCCAATGCATAAGATATTTGTTCTTGTAAATTCCCAATAAATATCTCAATCATGTCCCAAGGAGGTAAAGTATATCTCATGCAACCAACTAGACTCCTCCAACAAGATATAAATTCTGAAAAAAATTTCATCCTTACCTTGTTTTAACATATAGACATATTTCATAGTCACAATATTTTCAACATAAGTCCTAAACTGTTGAACAAATATTTTAGCTATCTCTTCAAAATTTCTTAGAGAATTATTGGGCAACTGATAATGTAAGGAGGGAAAACTTATGGGATATATTTTATTGATAAATGGTTACAATATATAGGCATAAGCCTATATTCAACACATGACACTTGTCAAGAGAAACTGACAAGTGTCAAGGTGAAGGCATAGTGCACTTTAACTCTAACATTCCCCCTTAAAGTGCACTATCCTAACTAAAGAAGAAAAAAAACAAGTCAACATTAGGTAACATTCCCCCTTAATGTTGACTTTTGGAAAACAACCTATCATCCTCTCTTATTGCTGATTTGGTCTAGGCTCGTGCTCTTTGCGCTTGGCTCTCCAACTGTGAATAATACTAGATTCACTATGTATACATCTCGGTTTGTTGCCTCAGGTTCAGCCACTTCCACGGGTCTGTTGCCACTGGGTCAGCCTTCTAAGTGCCTCGGGGTCATCATGGGTGCCTCAGGGTCAGCCACTTCTAGGTCTGTTGCCTTTGCAGGTCATCCTCAGAGGATGTTGCCTCTCGTAGGTCACTGACTAGATTCACCACGTGGTGAACTCAATCTAGAAGGTGTCGGTCTCTGTCGAAAATGCACCTAATACAAAGGAAAAATGAGCCATATAAGAGTGTTGGTCTCTGTCGAAAATGCACTCAATACAATAAAATGAGCCATAGATCAAAATAAGAGGAGAGAAGAAGAAAAGAAGAGAATCTTCTGAAGTGTCTTTGTCTGTAGTCTTCAGAAGTAGATCCAAAAAAACCTTTGATAGAGTCTAGGGTGTCTTTGTCTGTAGTCCCTAGTATAAGTGTCCTTATGGTGACCAAGTCATCCCATCGAAATGCATGGGTAACCAGCCGCTGCTTTCACCAAGTGTATAGAAAAGATCACTAGGTACAAGGATCACATATGAAATTACCTTGGGAGTGTCGGGTACAACCAAAAGTGCACTCCAAGGTAGAAAAAACTTTTGAGGAAAAAAAAAACTCATTTGAAACAGCCTCAAAATTAGAATATGACACCACCATTGTGTCTGTCACAAAAAAATGTTTCCAATGACTATAAATACCCCTATATTCCACCATCAAAGGGGCCTTCATCATGTGGAAAAAACATCATGCCTATCTAAGGCAGAAAATAGACAACATTGCTCAATGGCGGCATCACTCTCAGGCAAAAAAATAGCATCAATTTCCCTCATAGGAAAATTACATGGGCCATTTAGGCTTTCCACTTCCACTTTCACTCTTGGATGTTGAAAAACATTAAAAATGGCCAATATGACCATACTAACGGCCATAGGCATGGACACCTCTAATAAATTCTTCATATTCCATGACGTTCACTTCCACTTTACATGTGGAATAAAGTGCACTATGCCTTCACCTTGAAACTTGTCAGTTTCTCTTGACAAGTGTCATGTGTTGAATATAGGCTTATGCCTATATATTGTAACCATTTATCAATAAAATATATCCCATAATTTTTCCCTCCTTACAGATAATACCACTCTAAAGCCATATCACCAAGTCTCTTAGGAAATATCTTTAATAAAAATAGGTCATCATATATGATATCATGGCATGTTATCCTAAACAAATGCTCAATTGGACCTCTGTTCCCTTATAGATAGGTAAAACCAACACTAAAAAATTCTTAGGATAGGGCCTAAAGGCAATGATAGGGTCTAAGGTTTGATTGTACATTTCTCTGTACTTGTAGGTGAAACTAGGTAGCTAAATCATATCCACTCTCAAAATTAATTGTTTTACCACGTTAGTTAAACTTTACATCTCGAGATTGTTGTTGTGCAATACCCTTAGGTTCCCTAGGGGAGGGGTATAGATAGGTTGTTGAAAGGGTACTTGGCCTATGTTGGAGGTATTGATACTGTTATGTTATGGGTTGTGATATGTGGTATCTTGTTGTGAAGGATAAGGAGGAAATTGAACATAATATTGATATAAACTACTAGTTGGAGGGACTTGCAAAACCCTTCCAACGTTGGTGGTCATAGTAGTAGCATATGTTGGTTTATGTGAAGGCTTACCATGATGTAAATATTCAAATACGGGGTTATCATGAGCCATTCTAGGAGAGATAGTTGGAGTAGGGGAAGTATCACCCATTTTACGCTGAGCTTCTCACTCCATAACTTTGAGCAAATCCACCCTATGGAATTTCGTGAAACCCCAAACATGATCAAACGATGTAAAAGTGAATCCACCATTATACCCCTTAAGGGGATCATAGTTTGTATTAGTTTTAACATGTTATTGCTCTACTACATCAAGGTTAGTATTCTCTCTATCAACCTGATAATCTTCTTGAGGAATTTGATCAATTTCCAGATGCATTCGCTGACTCCTAAGGAACAAATCCATTAGGAGAAACAAAAGGATAGAGGAGAAAACCAAGGAAAGACACACAAGAATATTATTAATATGTTTTTTATATTAAATTATCTAAACAAACATAATTAGTGGTCTTGTTTAAAATTTTCAAGAAAAAATAAAGGGATATGTTTCCTATCTTGGCCATTAAGACGTGTTTTCACATCAAGTTCACCAAATATGTAGAGAGGAAAAATTTTCCTACCGTGTATGATTCTCGACTAGATCCGTTGGGATCCAAGGTGAACCACGAGGGTGTGTTATATTCTCTGCACTCAAAGAACAAAAGGAAAACGGGTTCACCAAGAACAATTTTAGGACTCGCTCCAAGTATGGGGTGGAGATGTTTGATGTATTCAATTTAAAAAATCACCTATGTTTGGCCTCTATAAACTAAACTATGAAAATGTTATAAAAATACAAAATACACAAGATACAAGAAGACAATATCTAGACCTAGTATATTTCTTTGATTCAATGATTTCTAACCTTAGATTACAAGAAATAAAGTCATTTCTCTTTGAACAAGGACACAAGTGAAATGTAAAAACAAGACTAAACCCTAGATGCACACTATATGCTCTTGTTATTTCAAATACCTAGAAAGCAATCAAATATTTTTCCTTTTAACTTATGAGCCTAGGTTTTGATCAAAAAGGATAAAAATAAACAACACACAAGCCTACAATTTTATTTAGATAACTTATCTAATCCGGTGTTTGATCCAAGCTTTATCTTGTGTCCATAATATCCCACAACTTTAAATTTACAAAATAGCTTTACAAAAATTCTTGAAAATATGGTCAACATTTAGGGGCCTACTTAGGTTGCTATAAAACTGAAGAACATAAGCTTATACTGAGAGGGGGGGGGTTGAATAGTATAAGACCTCTTTTTACTTTATCCTTTATACTTCAAAACAGTAAAGCAATATACCCAAAGCAATATCAAAGCAATGCACAAAATCATCCACAAAGTGACACCAATTTTAACGTGGTTCACCCAGAATGGCTGGGCTACGTCCACAAAACTTTTCTCTAAAAGTTATCTCAAAGTTCTTTGGGAAACCTTCCCAATTACAATGTTTATGAGCCTCGGCTCAAAGGAGATACCTTCCCCCAATCTAAATTTATGAGCCTCTGCTCAAAGGAGATACCTTCCCCCAATCTAAATTTATGAGCCTCTGCCCAAAGGAGAAACCTTCCCCCAATCTGAATTTATGAGCCTCTGCTCAAAGGAGATACCTTCCCCTCTGCTCCGGATATGATCCCTCGGAAGATCAACTATCTCTACCTCTTGCCGGCATGTGGAACTCCTTTCCACCGAAGACCTCCTGTCCTCAATGCTTAGCCTAAGAGACCTCTGCCTTCTATGATCACGTCCACAGCGGCTCAGCAACCTATACCAAACATAGTCAGTCGGTCTAGTACAAGTCTTCCTCTATCTGTCAAGATCTGTCCAACTCTTGAACAAATCAATCCACTATCCACAAGCCTTCTCAAAGACTTGCCAAATCTGTCCTCGGGTTCTCGATAGAACCAATGTACCTCTGTCCTCAAGTTCTCTATTAGAACTATCAATCTCAGCTCACAAGTCCTCTGCTAGGACCTATCCAAATCTGCTCACAAGTCCCCACCATAACCTATCCAAAACCTGCTCACAAGTCCCCAACAGAACCTGTTCAAAACCTGCTCACAAGTCCCCAATGAAACCTGTCCAAAACAACTCACAAGTTCACCAAGAAAAAAATTGCTTAGCATGAACCCACAAAGAGAATTGTTAGAGACCCAATGTGATTCATCAACCTCATAGAAGCATAAAGAGAATTGTTAGAGACTCAATATGTTCTATACTTAACTCCCAATCTCAATCTCAAATCTCATAGAAACATAAAGAGAATTGTTAGAGACTCAATATGATCTATAATTAACTCCCAATATCAATCTCAACTCAATCTCAATCTCAAAAGAATAAGATAGATGTAGTATGCTTTTCTCAAGAACATGAAACACAACCCAAAAATTGCCAAACATGCAATATCTCATATAACAATGCTACTCATGTTCTTTCCACAACCAATATCTTTTCTCAACCAATTAGGGCTTTAACAACAATGCTTATAGACAAGGTTTAACCAACATCATTCAACTCAACATTAACCTTGAAGCATTCAACCAATCATCACAAGAAAAGGAAACAAGTAGAAATCCTTTTCCCTCCAAAGATATTTGAACAAAACAACCACCAACACAATATCACCAAATGCAAAGAATAACTTGCTCAAATCAACTCAATGGAGTAAGCCCAATATCATGAATCAAGTAAAGCAATAACTTGATCAAACAACCTCTATGGAAGCAACTCAACCATCAAACTCAAAATAGCCAACCAAGGGTTCCACCAACTCAATGCAAGTAGCTTGACTCACAAATACAAACCCTAGTGCACAAAGCTTCCACTATCTCAAACCAAAAATTATGCATTCATCAAAAACTCTCCTTAAGGATAACAATGCATAAGTAGTCTTCAACAAACCAGAAAATAGGATTTACACCCAATCAAAGAAAACCTAGTTGAAAACCTTTTCACTCCAACCTTATTTCAGAAAACATACACCAATCATACTCATAAGAAGAATGTGCCCATACCTTATTGGAGTAGAAGAAAATTGATCCTTAAAGTTGTCACCACACAACCCTCAAAATTCCAACCAAGTTAGGGTTAGAACCAAGATAAATGAGCATATATAAAAACTTTCCTTAGTACACCTTTTAGCTTCTCTTCTTTTGAAAACAACCACCAAAGAAGTCAAAAACACAACAACCAAAACTTACACCTTATATCTCCATTTTAAACTTTAGCATAGCAAAAGACTAATCTCAAAAATACAACCAAAGAAATATCCCCTTATTTCTCCTATGTCTTTTAAACAATGCTAAACAATGCCAAAAATTATATCAAGAAATTAATCACACCTTAGAATGGCTGCCCTTGAAGAATCTAAAAATCATGGAATGGCTGCCCTTGACAAATCCGAAAATCATGGAATGGCTGCCTTTGACGAATCCGAAAAACGCGGCACAAAATACGTTTTAACAAAAACGTGACTTAATCCATGCACAGCTCCATCTATGGGAATCGAAACGTAGACCTCCGCCTATGCAAATCCCAAACGCAGCCTATGCTGCCACTAGCCCACAAGGGGCTAACGAAGTCTAAGACAGACTTCCTACCACTTCAACGAACAAGCACTTCATAAGTTTTTCAAACGCGAGCTCTCTTCTTCTGTGGCGTCAACAGAGCATCGATCGCAACCAAAAATTAATGCATTCAAAATTCTCAAGAGGGGTTAAACCTTAGGATCCTTCCCATATTTATAGTCCAATCGTGGACTTTAGAACACGTCGACGACAGAGAAACGTAATTTCGAATTTAATCGAAATTGCTTTCTAAAGGGTTTAAAAACCCTTAATTAATTTTAATAAATTAAGAATAAAAAAGGTTTAAAAACCTTTAAGTATTTTTAATAAATTAAAAATAATTTTCTCCCTTAATTAATTAAATAATTAATTAATTAAAACCTTGAAGGGTTTTAAATAATAATTAAATAATAAAGAGAACCTCCATTGGTTTTAATAAAAACCCTATCCAAAAACCTTATCCAATGGAATCTCTCCGGATTCTCTTAAGAATATTCTCTTGGAATCTTTCACCTTTGAAGCCAACACATCCTCTTAACATTAATGTCATTTCCTTTTGACATCAATGACAACTCATAGACAAGGAGCTAGGATCTCAAACCCAAAATTGCCAACAATCTCCCCCTTTGTCATTGATGGCAAACCATGCTTCTCAACAACAAAAAACTCAACATAAATAGCTCCCCCTATCTTGAGGCTCTCCCCCTTACTCAAATCTCTCCCCCTTTGTCATCAATGGCAAAGGGTCACCTTTGGGGCTCGAGACTAAGAATGAGCCTCTTAGCTTAGTCCCTCCCCCACCTCTTGATGAGGTGATTAATTTTGGGGTGGGAGTAAAACTCCCATTAGGCACTGATCATCATCATCGTCTATAACTTCCTTGTTGGGCCTTCTCTTGAACTCTTTGTCCATATTCTTGTTACTGTTCTTGCTCTTGTTCTCATCCCTGTTCTTGTCCATGCCTTGATCCTTGGACATGATCATGCCACTGTTCTTGTTCCTGTATTCTAGAATTTTAGCTCTACCTTTGTCTAGCTATGTGACCTTTATTGTTGCACTTATAAAAAGTAACAATGTTATTTCTCTGCGGTAAACTTGATCTTTGAATCCACCAGTTTTGACCAAACCTGTTTTGGCCAACCCTATTCTGACCAAACCTGTTCTGACCAAACCTGTTCTGACCAAATCTGTTCTCGTTATTTGCCTTGCAATAAACTGCCTTGTGCCCAAACTATTGACAAGAGTAGCAATACCCTTGAAAGTAACTAGCACTTCTAAAACTATCATTTACCTTCTTCACTTGAGCCATGCAATGTGAAGCCATGTGACCAAACCTGTGACAAGCAAAACATCTGCCTTGAAACTTTCCTTTATTTGACCTCTTGGGTCCTAAAAACTTCTTCTTCTTCTCATTCTAAATTCTGTTTTTTGTTTTTGTGCATCTATCATTCAAGGACTCATGATCTGAAATACTTTCCTCATCAGAACTCTCTTCCTTTTGGAGTCTCTTACTAGACTCTCCAACTTGTTCCTTGTGTGACTTAACAAAACCAAGGCCTGTTTTATCTGTTGTCTTTCTTTGACCTTTGATGAGTGACTTAACCTTTTTGGAGCTATCTTGAAACCTGTAAAGCTTATCCTTGTACTCTTTAGTTTCCTCTTTCAAAGAAGCCATTTTCTGTTCTAACTCACTATACTCAAGAACCTTAGACTCTAACTCATCCTTGAGTTCTTGTGTCTTAGCTATAGAGAAATCAAGATTTTCAATAAGATCATCTCTCTCCATACAACATTCATCTAACTTATCCTTGAGTCTAGCATTCTTCTTTCTTTCCTTTTTCAAAGCACTAAGAGCACTAATAAGTTCACTCTCAAGATCCTTTATTTGATTTCCTTTTGAATCATCAAAGCCATTTTCAGATTTCTTATCACTAGAGGTGCTACCCTTTTCAAAAACCATACATGCATCTTCCTTATAGTTTTATGAAGCATCCTCATACATACTAGAAACCAAATCATTATTTGTGCAATCATCCTCAAGGTGACCAAAATTTCCACATCTAAGACATTTCATGATAATGAATCTATGTTTCGGTTCTTCCTCTTTTTATGATATGAACAACATCTCATTTTCATTATCACTTGAAGAACTTTCACTATCACTACTAGAACACTTACTTGCTTTGTCTAGGTAGAAACTCTTCTTGTGCTTGTGAGAATACCTCTTTCCTTGATTGCTGTGCTCATATTTGTTTTTCCTGTGATGCTTGTGCTTTTCAGAATCCTTGCTCTTAGAATCCTGTTTATCTTCATCACTTTCATCCTTGGCAACAGTACAGTCAGTAGCATAATGGCCAAACTTTCCACAATTGAAGCATCTTACATTTTTCATACTTTTGTGCTTTCTAGAGAACTTGCCTTTCTTGTCGTAATATGCCTCTTCATCACTAGAAGACTCATCACTATCTTGAAGTTGTTTACCCTTGGATTTCTTTGTAGCCTTGAAAGCTGCCTCTTTCTTGACATCAACCTTCACTTGAGTTCTCAACTCAAATGCTTGCAAGTATACTATGGAGCTCATCCTTTTTCAATTTATCCAAATCTTTAGCTTCCTCAATAGCAGAAATATTTTCACTAAATCTATTAGGAAGAGATCTTAAAATCTTATCACAAACATCATTTTTAGCAAGCTCAAGACCTAAGTCTTTCATGGAGTTAACAACCTCATCCATACGAAGCATGTAGTCACTAATATTTTCATCATCATTCATCTTGAGTTGTTCAAACATACCTTTGAAGTGTCTCAACTTGGCCTTTACGACATTTGTATCACCTGTATGAACCACCTTCAAGCTGATTCCACATTTCACTAGTTGTCTTGCGGTGAATCACTTTGGTGAGATCTACTTTACGTAAGCCTTTCGGGATTGCATTCATTGCTTTTGAATTGTTGTGATGTAGGAGCCTTTCTTCTTTAGTATTAGGACCATGTTCGGGAATAGTGTACTCATCTTCAATCACTTCCCAAACCTCATTCCCAAGTGCCATTAGATGAACCTTCATCCTTGCACTCCAAAGACCAAAATCGACCCATCAAGAATAGGTGTTGCATTGCCACTTGAATGATCCATTGTGTTCTTTACTAGCTTTTCCTTCAAGTTGTTAAACTTTTTGAAGGCACCCGCTACGATACCAATTGAAGAACACAAGCTTATCCTGAGAGGGGGGGTGAACAGTATAAGACCTCTTTTTACTTTTTCCTTTATACTTCAAAATAGTAAAGCAATATACCCAAAGCAATATCAAAGCAATGCACAAAATCATCCACAAAGTGACACCAATTTTAACGTGGTTCACCCAGAATGGCTGGGCTACGTCCACAAAAATTTTCTCTAAAAGTTATCTCAAAGTTCTTTGGGAAACCTTCCCAATTACAATGTTTATGAGCCTCGGCTCAAAGGAGATACCTTCCCCCAATCTGAATTTATGAGCCTCTGCTCAAAGGAGATACCTTCCCCCAATCTAAATTTATGAGCCTCTGCCCAAAGGAGAAACCTTCCCCCAATATGAATTTATGAGCCTCTTCTCAAAGGAGATACCTTCCCCTCTGCTCTGGATATGATCCCTCAGAAGATCAACTGTCTCTACCTCTTGCCGGCATGTGGAACTCCTTTCCACCGAAGACCTCCTGTCCTCAATGCTTAGCCTAAGAGACCTCTGCCTTCTATGATCACGTCCACAGCGGCTCGACAACTCTGTACCAAACATAGTCGGTCGGTCTAGTACAAGTCTTCCTTTATCTGTCAGATCTGTCCAACTCTTGAACAAATCAATCCTCTATCCACAAGCCTTCTCAAAGACTTGCCAAATCTATCCTTAGGTTCTCTGATAGAACCAATGTACCTCTGTCCTCAAGTTCTCTAATAGAACTATCAATCTCAGCTCACAAGTCCTCTGCTAGGACCTGTCCAAATCTGCTCACAAGTCCCCACCGAAACCTGTCCAAAACCTGCTCACAAGTCCCCAACGGAACCTATTCAAAACCTGCTCACAAGTCCCCAACGGAACCTGTCCAAAACAACTCACAAGTTCACCAAGAAAAAACTTGCTTAGCATGAACCCACAAAGAGAATTGTTAGAGACCCAATGTGATTCATCAACCTCATAGAAGCATAAAGAGAATTGTTAGAGACTCAATATGTTCTATACTTAACTCCCAATCTCAATCTCAAATCTCATAGAAACATAAAGAGAATTGTTAGAGACTCAATATGATCTATACTTAACTCCCAATATCAATCTCAACTCAATCTCAATCTCAAAAGAATAAGATAGATGTAGTATGCTTTTCTCAAGAACATGAAACACAACCCAAAAATTGCCAAACATGCAATATCTCATATAACAATGCTACTCATGTTCTTTCCACAACCAATATCTTTTCTCAACCAATTAGGGCTTTAACAACAATGCTTATAGACAAGGTTTAACCAACATCATTCAACTCAACATTAACCTTGAAGCATTCAACCAATCATCACAAGAAAAGGAAACAAGTAGAAATCCTTTTCCCTCCAAAGATATTTGAACAAAACAACCACCAACACAATATCACCAAATGCAAAGAATAACTTGCTCAAATCAACTCAATGGAGTAAGCCCAATATCATGAATCAAGTAAAGCAATAACTTGATCAAACAACCTCTATGGAAGCAACTCAACCATCAAACTCAAAACAACCAACCAAGGGTTCCACCAACTCAATGCAAGTAGCTTGACTCACAAATACAAACCCTAGTGCACAAAGCTTCCACTATCTCAAACCAAAAATTATGCATTCATCAAAAACTCTCCTTAAGGATAACAATGCATAAGTAGTCTTCAACAAACCAGAAAATAGGATTTACACCCAATCAAAGAAAACCTAGTTGAAAACCTTTTCACTCCAACCTTATTTTAGAAAACATACACCAATCATACTCATAAGAAGAATGTGCCCATACCTTATTGGAGTAGAAGAAAATTGATCCTTAAAGTTGTCACCACACACAACCCTCAAACTTCCAACCAAGTTAGGGTTAGAACCAAGATAAATGAGCATATATAAAAACTTTCCTTAGTACACCTTTTAGCTTCTCTTCTTTTGAAAACAACCACCAAAGAAGTCAAAAACACAACCAAAACTTACACCTTATATCTCCATTTTAAACTTTAGCATAGCAAAAGACTAATCTCAAAAATACAACCAAAGAAATATCCCCTTATTTCTCCTATGTCTTTTAAACAATGCTAAACAATGCCAAAAATTATATCAAGAAATTAATCACACCTTAGAATGGCTGCCCTTGAAGAAATCGAAAATCGTGGAATGGCTACCCTTGACAAATCCTAAAATTGCGGAATGGCTGCCTTTGACGAATCTAAAAAATGCGGCACAAAATACGTTTTAACAAAAACGTGACTTAATCCATGCACAGCTCCCTCCACGGGAATCGAAATGCAGACCTCCGCCTACGCAAATCCCAAATGTAGCCTATGCTGCCACTAGCCCACAAGGGGCTAACGAAGTCTAAGACAGACTTCCTACCACTTCAACAAACAAGCACTTCATAAGTTTTTCAAACGCGAGCTCTCTTCTTCCACGACATCAACAGAGCATCGATCGCAGCCAAAAATTAATGCATTCGAAATTCTCAAGAGGAATTAAACCTTAGGATCCTTCCCATATTTATAGTCCAATCGTGGACTTTAGAACACGTTAGCGACAGAGAAACGTAATTTCGAATTTAATCGAAATTGCTTTCTAAAGGGTTTAAAAACCCTTAATTAATTTTAATAAATTAAGAATAAAAAAGGTTTAAAAACCTTTAAATATTTTTAATAAATTAAAAATAATTTTCTCCCTTAATTAATTAATTAAAACCTTGAAGGGTTTTAAATAATAATTAAATAATAAAGAGAACCTCCATTGGTTTTAATAAAAACCATTTAACTTGGTTTTAATAAAAACCCTATCCAAAAACCTTATCCAATGGAATCTCTCCGGATTCTCTTAAGAATATTCTCTTGGAATCTTTCACCTTTGAAGCCAACACATCCTCTTAACATTAATGCCATTTCCTTTTGACATCAATGACAACTCATAGACAAGGAGCTAGGATCTCAAACCCAAAATTGCCAACAAAAACTAAGCTTGGAGGTGTAGCAGTCAAGCCCCCTTGGTCCTTTTAGTTGACCTTTCATAATAAAAATGAGCTTTGACCTTTGGAACAAACACAACAAAATATGATAGCATAAAATAGTAAATGGAATGCAAAGAGAATGGATGCAAAGCTTGATCAATAATGCAGTTTTTGAACTTAGGGTTTGGGAATAAGTAATTGTCCCCAAGCTAATATAATATGAAATGAAAGTGAAATAGAATGATTATAGTTGAAAAAAACACAAACATAGATAAAATGGAATGCAGAGGGCATGCAAAATGAAACCTAAAGTTTTTGGTATGAAAAATTACCCCAAAAATCATTTAGACCAAATTCGTGCCTTGTAGGATATTGAGCGTGAATTTGGTAACAAAGTCAAAATGGATGTAGAGCACCCAATAGACAAAAGCAAGGCTTTTGCCGAATTCGTGTCTTGTAGTAAATGGGGTGCAAATTCACATAAGAGCATTTTAAAATCCAAAAACAGAGACAAAATGCAACATAACTAGAACTAAGATGAAAATATGAACTAATGAATGCAAAGAAACAACCTGGTGACTCGTAGAAGAAGCAAGAGCAAAGGTGGAAGACATTTTTCCCTCAATAAGACAAACTATTGTCAAGGCTTTCTCCACTAGAAGATCACAAGGCACACCAAAAATAGAACACAAAAGCACCAGAAGAAGATTGCACAAGAGGACACTTAATATCGCATGAATATTTCAATTGCTCACTTATGTTACTTCTAATTTCAAAATGGAAATCCAATCCTATATTTATAGAGGAATTGGAGGGCAAAAGGCAGGCAAAATAAAGATTTAACCTTTATTGAGCCGATGCCTTAAAGGGTTGATCCAAAATTTAGGTTTTTTCTATAAAAACCCTAAATTTTCCGAATCTGCACCCTGTAACTTACTGGGAACAAATTCGATCAAGGTCAAAAAATCCTAGGCAAAAATCAAGAAAAAGAGGCTAAACTTGTTCCTAGCAAGTTTGAGAGCCTCCTAGAGGAACCTAAGGAAAAATTACTCACTTGGGTGGATCAATTTTCTATTTATACAATTAGATTGATTTACAACCAATGCATTCATAATAAAGTCTAAGAAGTAGGTCTACTATTACATGTATGCCCATTTATGGTTGATTATTGAAAGTTTCAAAAAAATCAATGCAAGTTTATAAAATTATCCCATATATACATTGTTATAAACATGAACATATTTTTATATATTGGTTCATTGCTTAATCAAAATTAGGTAGTAGATCATCACAATAATCATAAGATTCTCATACAATAATTTATAGTTCATATAAACAATCATTTGGCTATCAGAGAAATTAAGGCATAACCATTGAAAGCAACTGGTATTCTTGAACCATCACACATGAATTATGCACCCAACATACATATTTCTATTTTTTATGGAAAAAGAAGGTATATATCTGAGTATGTTAGATCTGTGTGGAGGGAGATAATCATCATAATGATTTATTGCCAAGCCATAGAATATTTAAATATTCCCTCTATTTTTCTTTTTACCTAAAAGAAATTATCCTTATGCAAGAAAATCAAATATAGGACATCATCATAATAGAAAGAGATATTTCTCACAATGCTAATCAATCTACATAAAGCCTATCTTAAAGCATACAACTTAACATGCATATTCTACACACATGAAGTCTATGATAACTTATGCAAAGTATGATCATGATAAATATTTTAATCATGGCTTAGCTAATCATTTATTCATACATTCTTACTTGATTTGCATAATTGGGTGTAATTGGTTTCAATTAAATTAAGCAATTATCAGTGCTAATTAATAAGAGCATGTCATCCCTATATCCATCCACTTATGGCATGTAATATAATATTCTTTACATTACATCGATGGCCACTCTTTCAAACTACCCAACCACACACTTTCCAGATAATTTTTTTATGTTTATAATTTCTTATCAGGATAATGTAGAATAGCAAGCAAGGATATTTTCAATACAAATAAACTATTAACTCAGATGCAATCAAACCAGCTAGTATTCCCAATTATAAGAAAAACCAAACAACCAAGAGTATACAACTTTATAATGTCATGAAACACGGTATTGAGACACCTTAATAACCTATGGGTTTGTTATACATAATTGAACTTTAAACAAATCTTACTCATGGAGATAATACAACTATCAATCATTAGTCAACCTTCCATATTCATACCTCTACAATACATCGATATACAAACAATTTTTAATAATAGTAAAGAATCACTTGGAATACAAAGGATTATAATAAGGATGATGGCAAGTTCAATTTTGACCACTCAAGGCTTATAAATAAAGTTTTTACTACGAATTTTGTTGCACTAAAGTTCAATTATTGAAGGTCATTTAAATGACCCAAAATAATGTATCATGGAGATAAATTTTTAGACAAATCTTATAGAATTTCACATGCAAAGTCCCATCTCTATACAACAATAGAGATAAAAATGAAATGTATAGTTTTAAAAAATGCAATCCCAAGTTTCAAAATAGTTATTTCCAAAATTAAAAAATGCAATTATAGATTTTGAACTGCAAGTTCTAGATTTCTAAAATTAAAATCCATAATTCAAAATATACAAGTATAGATTTCAAAATGCAACTCCAAAATTCAACTATACAAATCTAGATTTTTAAATAAAATTTTAGTTTTCAAAATACAAACTCCAAAATTCAAAAAATGTAATTCTATATTTCAACATGTAAAATAATATCATGTTCAATTTTAAACCTGGGTTTTTATTTCCTTATTAGAAAAAACCAATAAGACCCCCACATTGCATAAAATGCAAGGTTTATCCAAGATTTTAACAAAGTTTGTTGATTTGACAATAGAAATAAAATAATTTGGGTCAGGGTTATGCGTAAGGGGTTGGCTCTAAAATGTATTTATAAAAACGGGGTGAATCAATTTTGAAATCCAAAATTTTTTATAACTTCAAGGTGAAAAATCCTCTATTATTAGGGGTAATATTGGATATTTAAACTTAAAATGTTCCAAATATTATAATATTGGGACAAATCTACCCAAAAAAAATTAATACCCAATTTTTTTGGCTAATGGGCCCAGTCAAGGGTCCCCATATTAGCTAATTCTAAATTTCAAAAATCAAAATATTCGTTAATTAATGATGATTAGCCACTATGCATAACCTTGATTTGAGTATTTCCCTCTTAAACTTTCTATAGCATTTTACTTATACTAAAAGGGGTTTTGCCTCTAAATTTAAATTGCTTTAGGAGAATTTATTAAAGGAAAGAAACAATTTATCATAACTCAAAATGTAGAAGACAAGTTAAACATTTTTCAAATATTTTAAATTAGTACGGATTTTTGAAAGGGGTCCTGGTCCCCTTGTACTAGGGTTTGAACTTGGGTATCTTGGATGAAAACCCAAAGACATACCACTATGGTGTACCATACGGGACCCCAACATTTTCCAAAATAAAAAGAAAAAAAATTCCTTTTTGATATTGCAAACCAAACTCATAGTTTTAAATTTAGAAATCAATCATTTTAATAACATTCATTGATGCAAAATTTGAACAAGATCTAAGCAGAGGAGCAAGATCTGAACGGATCTAAGTAGAGGAGTTAAATCTAAATGAGTTCTCAACAAAGTGGGATCTGAATGAAATCTGAGCAAAGGAACAAGATCTAAGCAAGATATGAGTAGAAGAGCAAGATCTAAGTGGGATTTGAATGGGATCTATATTATGAAATAAATATTTAAAGGAGATGATGATAAAGAAGTAATAGAGGTATCTTGTTTAAAAATTTATTAAATGAATGCAAGTGGAAATTTTTAATTTTTTTTGTAAATACTGTTGATGGAAGGAGAGGGGGTGGCACCCTAGGACCACCCGAGTTTGAAATTTAAGGGTGTAGTTGTGATTTCTTAAGGGTTTAGCCTTGATAGAGTTCGTAAAGTGTACAATTACCTAAAGAAGGCTTGGGATGGTACAACGGGTTCAACGTCGATGAGTGGTGACAAAAATGTGAACGATTGCCTTCATCGCAAGGAGTGACCATGAACTAAGGTGCAACCCGAAGTGGTGGTAAATGAGATAAGTTTCTTACAATGCAAGGCCCTCATTTATAGATTCATTGGAATTAGGGTGTACCTAAGAAGGAATAAGGGATGGACAATGCTATACTTGAAAACTAAAGGTAAATATGACATTGTTCTTTTTGCAAATGAGTATTTTTTAGCTATTTTTGATGAGGAGAATCAAAATAACATTTTCAAGTATGGTCCTTATTTCATGGGGTAAGCGATACTATACATGAAACTATGGCATGCAGGCTTCAATCCAATAGAGGAACTGCTTTCACTTGTCCTAATGTGGACCAGACTTCATTATTTGCCTTTGGAGCTTTAGAAGGAGGAAATTTTTAAAGATATTGGTGAGGTAATAGGGACCTTTGTTTTGATCTTTGATCTTACAAAGAGAAGGAAGTTTACTACTTATGCTAGGATTTGTGTGGAGTTGGATATATCTAGTCCTCTCTCATATTCTATTGAAATCTAGATTAGGGAGTTGGTAAGGGTTCATGCTCTTGACTATGAGGTAATCCCATTCAAGTGTAAGCATTTTCTTTATGGTCACCTGGAAAGGGATTACCCCAATATTACTAAGATGAAGTAGGAGGAGGATCCCCATCAATGGAAATATGTGGAATGGGGGAGGAGGATGGTTTTTGTGTAGTTATAAATAGAAAAAGATCAAAGATTGGTGGTCGAAAGGGTAAGGAACATTTGGAATTTCCTTTCAAAAATAATTTTGATGTTCTAGGATCCAAGTCTAGTGAGGTGGATGTGGATGTTATAGAGGGGGAATTATCCCTCTCATGAGCAGGTTGTTCATGAAGATTTTGTATCATTTCCTTGGAGCAGGGGTGAGGCCCCATTAGAGATGTGCACTCAAGAAGACTTTGGAACTCAGAAGGAGGAGGTTGGGATCTTGGAGGAGTTGATTCTAGTGAAAGCCATGGATGCAATTGATGATAACACAGAGAGGGAGGAAAGAAATATTGAGATTGAGGGGGATTGGAGAAGAGAAATGAGAAGCAATATCTTAGGGACTACATAAAGTGCCCCAAGAAAGCATCGAGGAGGAAAAAAACATGTGGCTAGAGGAAAATTAGAAAAAGACAAGTAAAATAAGGAAGGGAAGCATTCAGTGGAAGCAAGGATTATGTGAACTATTGATTCACATTTCAATTCTTTCTCCAAATGAAAATTATTTCTTGGAATGTGAGAGGCTTAGGGGAAAAACCCAGGAAATTTTTTGTGAAGTGTTTGATTAGACAAAATTTTCCTTATTTGTTGTTGACTCAGAAATCTAAACTAGGTTTAGATGGAAGTTCAACAATTTGCAAGAGAAATTGGAAGAAAGTGTTGAGTTTAGCGATTGCTTTCAAGGGTAATTTTGGAGGATTGATTTGTATATGGGATCCTAGAAAGATAAAGGTATTGGATGCAGTGGTAACTATAAAAATTCTGGATATAAAAGGGTATCTTCTTTCAAATGCATCTCCCTTTCAAGTAGTTAAATTTTATGCCATGACCAATATAAAAGAAAAGGTAGAGTAGTGGAGGGCAATGGAGGTAATTTTAAAAAAAGAGAAAGAGATGTTTCAAATAGTTGGATGATATTTTAATGATATTGCTTCATTAGCAGAAAAGCAAGGATGCTCTAGAGTCATGGATACAGAGAGTCATTTGTTCATTGACCAAATGGATATGATAGGTTAGGTCTTAGAGATGTGATTACAAAAGGTTTATTGTTCACATAGAGTAATAGGAGACTAAACTTGGACCATATCAAGGAAATATTAGATTGTTTTCTAGTTGATGACTCCTAGGTAACTAGAGGAATATTGTTATGCTCAAATATTCTCTCTTTTGTGGGGTCTGATCATTGGCCAATCTCTCTTGAAATATTGAGTTGATTTAAACTAAGGAATAGCTCTTTTTAGTTTCAACTTGTCTAGCTTGACCATGAGGGTTTCAAGAATCTTATCCTTATATGGTTGATGGAGGGATGCTGAAGATTTGGAACTGTGATGTTTATATTATTTAAAAGACTATAGTATGTGAAAGAGAGGCTAAAAGAATGGAACTATCTAGTTTTTGGAAATATTGAGTGAGAGTCCCAAGAGGCAGTGCAAGATCTTGTGCAAATGGTTGAGAGGATTAATTTGAAAGGTCTTTCTCAAGAGCTCTTGACCTAGGAGACAGAGGCGATGATGAAGGTAGAATAATGGGATTTAAAGGAGGAGGTTTTTTAGAAATAGAAGTGTAGAATCACCTAGCTGAGGGAGGGGGTAGAAATATAATTTTTTCCATTGGTAAAAAATGGCTAGAAGGGAGTTTTATTTCATAAAGTCTCTAACCTGTAGAAGAGGGCAAATCGTAAGGACATGGTGTGAGATGTAGGGATGAGGAAGGAGGTATTTCTTTAATATTTTTTTGAAGGTTTCTCTAGATGATGAAGCATAGTGGGAGATCTTGAAGTCGATTCCTCCCTGTATTATGGCCAAGTAGAATTTATTTCTAGCTAGAAAGATGTCTTTGGAGGAAGTGCAAAGGTTAGCCTTTGAGATGAAAAAAGGTAAAACTCCAGGACTAAATGATTTTCCAATTGAATTATTTTAATTTATGTGGGAGGAGTTAGGGGAGGAAATCCTACAAGTAGTTGAAGAGGCTAGAAGATCTAAATTTTTCTTAAGATCTATGAACTATACTTTTATTGATATTATTCCAAAAAAGGATGGGGTCTCCTTGTTGGATGAGTTTTAAACTATTTTCCTCTTTAATTATATATAATATTATTTCTAAGGTGTTGTAAAAGCATTGAATGTGGTTTTATCAACCATTATATCTAAGGAATATGATGGATTTATGCTAGGGAGACCAATCATGGACCGTATTATATTGGCACAGGAAGTTACTCACTCCATGAGACTCGGTAAGGAAGGTAATATGTTTATTAAATTAGATATATCCAAAGCCTATGACCAAGTTGATTGGAGTTTTTTATTAAGGTTTTACAAAAGTTTGGGTTTGAGGATAGGTGGATCATTTTGGTGGCAAATTGCTTTTCCAATCCTACTTTCTCGGTCTTGATAAATGATGTCTTGTCGGAGTAGTTTAAGGCAAGTAGAGGCCTAATATAAGGAGACTCTTTATCTCCTTACTTATTTATTATTCAAGTGAAAGCTCTAGATAGTACTATCCATAAAGATAGGGAATCCTAGGAAATAAAAGGTTTTCTAGTGTCTAGGGGGTCGTGCCTGTAACACATTTGAAGTTTTTGGATGATTCTACTTTTATGGGGATAACAAAAATTAAGGAGACCAATGAGTTTTAGAAGATGTTTAGATCTATACAAAAGAGATTCGGGTCAAGTTATCAATGAAGATAAGTTTAAGGTTTTCTTTTTCAATGTTGATAATAGGGTGAAAATCCGTATCCTTAATAGTTTAAATTTCAAGAAAGGCTTGGTCCCATTTGAATATTTTGGGCTTCGAGCAACAAGAAGACATCTTGGAAAGGAATCCTAGAGGACTCTTACAGATAACATTTGATGTAAGATAAATAATTGGACCCACCATTGGCTCTCATTAGGGGAAATATTAACTATGATTCAATCAATGTTGTAGGCTATTTTGTTCTTTCAATTTACTACTATGATTGATCTTGCACACTGTATTAAGGATACTGACACACTTTTAAGGGACTCTATTTGAGGAGGGTCAGAATTGAAACAAAATAGAGTTTGTTAAAGTGGGATTTGGTCTACCTCCTACTAAATAAATGGGGGTTGGGTATCCGTAGATTGGCTGATTAGAACTTGGCTTTATCAACTAAATTGTTGTTCAATTGGATTCTGGACCAATATAGCCTTAAGCCAAAGGTTCTATCTATGAAGTATAGGGATGAGGTGGAATTGATTTATAGCCTCCTTTTTAATGGGAGGTTTATCATTTGGACTACAATTAAAAAGGCTAGTACTATTATTACTACAAGGTTGTTCTAGAAAGTCAAAAATGAGAGAAAGGTAAAATTTTGGGATAATGCATGGGATCAATATAAACCAATTAGTTCCCAGTTCTTGAACCTAGGTAATGCTACAAAGATATGTAAGAATGCAAATTGGGTCTATTTTCAGGACTTCTAGGAGGAAGATAAAGGGGGAGTGGCTTTAAGGAGGTGGAAAGATCTCTCGATTTGAATACAGATAGCTAAAGAAGATGGGGATAGTTTGAGGGTTAATTTGGATCAAAGGTAGTGCTTGTGGTCAGAAGAGGACTCTTTGGAATGGGGAGACAAAAAAATTGATGGTATTTCATTAATAATGGATATGACCATATCATAGAGGGATTAGGTATGTAGAGGATAATTTGGAAGGTGGTGTGGAATTCAATTATCTAGTCAAAAGTCAACATTTTCATTTGGTTAACCATTCAAAATATGATTTTGACTTAGGATAATCTTTGTAAGAGGGGCTTGGTTGGCCTAAAATGGCGTGTGATCTATTATGGGATGGGATAATCTATTGATCACCTTCTAATTTGATGTCCCTTTTTTGGTTGGATCTAAGATCAAGGTGAAAGGTTGTTTAATCTGCCTCAAATTGGCAATGTCTCATTGGAGTAGTTATTTGATATATGGGACTCTAGGGGGGTGGGTGGATAGTATACCCTTCTAGTTCATTGTTTCAAGGCCTTAAATTTGTGGTAAGTGTAGCTAGAGTGAAAAAAACATATTTTTGTGATGAATGCTAATCAAGGGAGTCAATTCTCTTGATAATTTTGATCAATATTAGAGATGTTGTAAGAGGAATCAAAGGTTCTTAGCTTATGCCTAGAGATGAGGAGTTAGTGGATCTTCTTGGGATTGTGATTCATGGGTGGGTCCAATCCCAATCATTATGGAATTGGAGCTCGAGAAAAAGGAAGGATCCTCCTAAAAATTTGGATAGGGGAGGGAAGTGGAAGCCTTTGTTGATGGATTGGGTTAAGGTTAAGACCAATGGTGTTCATAGAAATAAGGGGGAGATGGGTATTGGAAGTGTGGATCATAAACACAAAGGGATGATGGTTTTTGGCTTCCATCGAGGCATTGGAAGGAACAAAAACATGGTGGCAAAGACCATGGTCATTTGTGAAGGCTTAGCCATGGATCTTAAGCAAGGATACTCAATAATTGAGGTGGATTTTGACTCTCAAGACTTAATCAATAGGTTGAACAAGTAGGAGGAGGGGGGAAAATGGAATGGAGGGTCTAGCAAGTCTTGGATAATATTTTGAGTTTAAATAATAAAGTGCAAATAAAATAGAGTTGCAGATGGATTGGATAGAAAGAGGTTAATGATGGGGAAGGGGTAAGTAACAACGTGGAAACTCCTATGTTTCATGATTAGGAATTGTTCGAATTATTGTGTACATAGGAAGGTGGAGATGGGATAGACAAATAATAGTGGAGAATAATAGGATGAGCAGGTGAAGCTATAGAAATTTGCAATTGCCACTAGAAATTAAGATATCTTTAATGTAGTTTTGAGAGGATATGCAGTATACAAGAAAATAAACTAATGGTTTCCTCTGAGGAGTCCTACTCTGATATGTTGTTCAATGATTTGGTGTAACAATACTTTTCTATGCAATTTTTCTATTCTCTAATTAGGCATTTAGCCTTCATAGGATTATAGGCATGTATATCTGGAGGTACTTCTAGGTTGTGGCCCATGTATGGAAGGCCTTGTGACTATGTAATCTGGTTTCTATTTAATAAAATTTAGTTTTTTTTGTCGAAAAAAATATTCATTGATGCAAATCATGTACATGATTTCTTTCAACATTCATAAAGGAAACATAATATTTCACTTTACTATCAAGAAAAGGATCCAAGAAAGTACAAACTCAACCAAGGGGTAAAACATCATGTTGGAAGTGTTATATTATTTGGTACCTTGAAATATTAATGCAAGTACTATGTAAATAGTTTATTTTAGGGTGTGATTAATATTTGAGTATATAGTAAGTGTCATGTAATTAAGTGTGTAGTTATGTGAGGTATCATGTTAGTAAGTGTGGAGTAAGTGAGTGAGGAGTTATATAAGAGTTTATCATTTTGTATGTGCAATCATGAGAGTCTTTGTTCATATGTGGAGAAATTTATTATGTGATATTTTCTCATATGAGAAATATGAAGTGTTATATCTCTCATGTGTTTGAGAAGATGAAAGGTTTGTGTATCGCTCCAAATTTTTCGCATCCTTACCTTCAGGCTATAGGATCCACGCCCGAAAGGGGGATGCGAGAAGGATGGGACAATACCTCGGACTGAGAGGCCCTTTGAAGGTCACGCCTCTTGGGGGAGGGGTATAAGGGTGAATTTTCGATGGATGGTGGGTTCACCAAGAAAATTTGAGTGGCAGTTTCCATGCTAGGTTGAGAATGGGTTTGATGTGTTCATTTTTATATTCAATCATTCAATTCCTAGGTTTGGCCAAGATGAACCTAAGCTATTCTATATGCCAATGCTGATTTATATGGATACAGAAAGCATGAATAAGTGCTAAACACGGAAAGTGTGATAAATAAGATAGAATGTACCCGATTCGGATGCCCGATGAAGATTACGAGGTTTGTAGAAGTCCAGGATCATCTCAAATCTTACATGATCGTCTGTAATTGCATAGAATCGTCTCAGATCATAGTCGGTCGTCTGAGATCAGACGAGATCGTCGTCGACCTGACGAATTTTTCAGAAACCTGCAATCACAGAAATAGATACCAAAGACCAAAAATGCAACTGCAAAAGCAAGGGGAAATGATAGAAATAACGATAAACCTGCCTAAATGATAAATCCGGATAACAATTAAAGGAAATGCATTAATTTAATAATTTATTTTAACTTTATCATGCATCTATGCTAAATGAGGTGAACTCCGAATGCGAGAAATAGAATAAAATAAGTTAATGCATAAGGAAATGAAGAGAGAAAATAAAAAAATACAAACTCTGAGCTCTGATTGCCCCCAATCTGGAATGCAGTCGAGATCGCCTCCAATATTACGAGATCATCGTCTATCTATGACAGGATCATCCAAAATCGTCTGGAATCGCCAGCGACGATCCGAGCTTGCTCCAGCTAAAAAACAGTAAAATTCCTGCAAGAAAAACTTGAAATACACAATGCAAATGATGGTGTGAAGGTTTTCTAATGCACGAGAAACTAAAGTTGTAGGGAAAATCAGCCAAGGAATCATGGGATCAGCCAACCAAGGGGATAAACTGAGAAAATCCCAGTTTATATAGGATTAGGGAGAGGTTAGGAGGTTGGAGATCACCCCAATTTGGGAGATATCCAATGGGGGAGACTCTAACCATGTAGACACGCTTTCTACCCAAGTTAGAGAAGCTGTTGAAACAAAAGCTAATTATGACAATTCAGTTTTGGGACGAAATCGTCTGGACGTTACGTTCCCGAGGGAATTCGTTAGATCTGGGACGATTTCGTCTGATCATCGATGATATCGTCCAAAAGTAAAAAAAAATCCTAAAAATAGCATGAAAAACGAGGGGAGCGGGTAACAGGCGGTTAACGGACGGTTTTGGGGTTAAAATTCAAATTTTTATCTTTTTACTAAGGGTTTAACTGTGCCAATTTTAGGGTGCTATAGTTTGTGTAAGTGTAAATGTCAAGTCTTGTGAATGGGAAGAGTCTCATATCCATGTGTATATATTGAAGACAAAGCATTGTAATATGTTCTCAAAGAATCTTGCAAATACATTGTATTTGCATTGCTTGAGTTAATAGTTATCAATAATATTTTATGTGAGATTGTTATTTCATTGTGTAAATATTTGATATATTGTGAGATCCTATGGTAAGAATATTAAATTACTAACACTTCAACAACATGCAAAAAATAAATATCCCATTCTCTTTATAATAGAATTCTCCTCAAGGCATCCATATCCTTTTAGAAAGAAGGGTAAAAATATAAAGTGATCCCAACTCATACTTTGCTTGGGAAATTATTTAATTCAGCATAACCCTCATCCCAAATGGAATCTAAAGATAAGAAATGCTCAATAAATTACATAGATGGAAGATTTGATGAGGCTTTGTAGCAAATCAATGGAGTTATTATTGCCATGGATGGTGGCATCCAATCCTTCTCCTCACTAGCTACTCTTCTCTCCATGCAACTAAAATTTCAAACATAAAAAACAAGGGATATTTGAAGGAAAGAGGATTTTATATGTATGGTTTAGGGATTATCTATCATATTAGCATGTTCCTTTCCCACAAGTGACATAAGAGAATAAAACTAAAATATAAAATTTTACCGAGGTGTGCAGTGAATTCATACCCCTAGACATAAAACACTTATCTTCTAATTTTTAACAAAATGAATATTAACTTGTGCAAGATATTCCACTCAAGGTAAATCAATACGGAGATTTTACTTAACTCATAAACCCATAATCTCATGGATCTTATCTGGATTTACGATTCATATAGTATCATTAATTCAATTATTTCCTATTTTGAAAAATACATATCTTTATATGCATGAACCTATTATGCATATTTTTTTCCTTACAATGAGATCATTTATAAAAAAACTTGAATTGAGAGGTAACCACTCAGTTGAATTTAATAATAAATTAATGTCTAATTTTATAATGCATATGCAATCCTAGTCATGGTATGTACATGAATTTCTCATTTCTTCCCTGTTATTGTTCAACATTTTCAATTCTTTCACAATCATGCCCTTTCTCATGTGATTGTCAAGGAAGCCCTTCCAAAACATTGAAACCATTTTTGTAGTTATTCTTGTTACCATAATTTATATTTGTAAGATATGCAAATATCATTCCATAAATTGATCATAAAATTAGAAATTAAATCACATGGTGCAACATTAATTGTAAATTCCCAATCAACATTGCCACATGTCACATCAATTCTTTCACATGTATAAATAAAATTGTCATAAATAGTTTATTTAAAAATTGGTCAAAACAAATTGTGAAATTAAATTCATAAAAATTAAGGACAAAAGTAGAGATAAAATTTAACAAATTTTATAAAGCCAAACCATCATTGACATGATTTTTTGAGGTTAATTCATCATTTTAGAGATCTAAGTTTATATTAATGAATTGAAGGTGTATTTACACTATACAAGTGAAATAATTCATTTTTTCCTTGAGCATTTAAACTGTGATCAAAGAGCATATTTACAAGGATTTTGATATTTATCTTTTAAGATAAATGTGTAAGAAATGTGAAGGTAAGCAATCAATATTGTAACCTTCTCATCCTACTAGATTGTATGGATAACTAGTCACTACAACCATTAGGTTTAATAGAGTAGATAATTGCTTACGAGGTTCACTCTATTAATTCTATATCAAGCTTGCATTCGTCTTAGGATCCTTAGTCGCCTCATGCTTACCAAATTCAATATGTAAAAATTAATTATTACGTGTAATGAACATTGAAAAGAGTTAATATTTCCTCTCTTCTTCAATGTGAATTCTACACTTGTACAATATTGAGTGTTGAGTACCATCTATCATGCACTCCTAGTATATAATAGATTATTCATCACATGTGGCCTTTAATTTTACCCGTGTGAATAGGGACCACAACTATTCACAAAGGATGAATTCTTGAATCAATTCAAGAAATATGTGCCTCCTCTAATGTCTTCATGTGGAGGATTTTTGTCATGTGCTACCATGCATCCTTTGTCAACTATTGAATAGATTGGTTGCCAATTTTTGTCTTGAATGTTTGTTGTGGTGATATTATTCACCTCTTGGTTTTTCTTTTGAATCTTGGCATTTTTTATCTAGCTAATCCTTTGCTTGTGATATGTGATGTATTCATGCTTCTTTTAATTTATGGCATGATGTGCTTCTAATAAATGTAGTTGAATGTTGAGTGCCTTATGTGGGGACTCTTGGTCCTCCTTGTTGGCCTGCATTTCTAGATTATTTATACTGAAATCTATATATGAAGAGGAATTGCATTAAAAATGTACCTATTTGAATTCAAGTTGCTCTAATTGAGTTTGCTTATTTGTCTAGTTCTCTAGTGACTTGAGACAATTAATTAGTACTAATTTGATAATGGTAATAATATTATTTTGATCATCACCTACAAGAGTTGGTGAAACCTTACCTTATTATCTATGGTTGAGTATTCACTATGCCATTGAGGGCATAGATAATGGACTCTTATATTTACCTTTGAAAAATCATGAATATAAGCATCATATTGAAGACATATCCAATCATCATTGGATTGACTTAGTTGAGCAATAAATACATTCTCTTCTTCTCTAGAGTGATCTTTTTCTTCACCTTCAAAATTATTATCTTTTGCAACATTGTTATGTTATTGATGTATTACTTTTTAATTTGCTTTCATTGGTGGCTTCTTCTGCTATGAATTTGCTTGAGAAGAAGACCCATTTGTGAAGGGATTATGCCAACATTCCTTCAATGTATGGTCATTTTTGCCACAAATTTCACACATCCTTTACATGAAAATATTATTCCTTTGTTTTTGGAAGAAAGGTCTTATGTCTCTACTAAATGGTTGCTTCCCTCTTTGATTTGAAATAAGAACATGCTCTTCATCTTGAATTGGTTGAGATAAATTTTCAAATGTTGGTGTTTGTTCAATAACATTCAAAGTTGTCATGTATATATTGTATTGCAAAGGGAGATATCTCAAAATATTGGGGACTAATGTGTCATCTAATATCATTTCTCCAAGGCTTGTAGTGATGCTTGTAGCTCAACAACTCGCCTTAAGAATAGCTTGAGTTTTTCTCCATTCTTTATCTTCAAGCAATGGGCTTGGCTCTAGAGGAACAAGATTTAGTTTATGTTCTTTGTTTCAAATATTTTTTGAAGCTTTTCCTATACCTCTTTAGTTGTAGTTAAATCATAATTGTATGGTTGGAATTCATCCACAACACCAAACATGATGATCAACTTGACATTTCTATTTGCTTTATCAAACTTTGTTTGTTCTTCTTCAGCTTCTTTAGGATAAGTATTGGACTCGTTCACAACATCCCAAACTTCTTCAATTTTTAGTTGAATTCTAAGTTTGGTCTTCCAACCAAAATAGTTCTCTTCATAATAGTTGGGATTTGGGCAATAGGAACTTTGGTGCACCACTAGCCATTTTAAACCTTCACAAAAGTGGAAATTTTCAATTCCAAAGGATTGTTCTCGAAAAATATTTTTGATGAGTTTATATAAGCCTATACTCATATCTTGATTAATGCCTTGAATTGCAAGAAATCAATATCATGCTAGGAAATAATATAGATGGAGTTTCTTTCTCCAATAAGAATATTGTAATGCCCTTAAAATCTTATAAGTGCATTTTCTTTTCACCTACAATAAAACATAGGAAAATCCAATAACATATTGGCTTTAATTAGTGTTCCCACTCTCAATGTGGGATATTAGAAATGCTTTAATCAGACTTTGACCAAAGACATCAAAGGCTGGATTTTACCAAGTAGATTTACTTTATTTTTAAACACCCACATGTCAGTATCTGATAATACTTTAATTTTTTTTTAAGCGAAAAACCCCTTGCGGGGCCGCCTTGGTCTAAGAGACCACGAACAGGAAGTTCTACACCGTCAAAGTCACCCGGGAGTCGCACCCAACCCTGCCCACACCAACATTATCAATTGGATTTTGGATACCCAATTCAACTTTTTGGTAGGGTGGAGATTTGAACTTGGGACCTCCCTTGGAGGATTACCCTCTCCTCTCCAAATCACCTACAACACCTGGGTATACTTTAATTTGGGCAATAACTTCATCCTTTGAAAAAAATATTTTGGTGATATGCATTTTAAAGGTAATCAAGCACAATTCGAAACTCAAATCATTTTAAATAATGTTGTGACCTGCTACTTGAGGATTTTTTTGTTTAGATCAATAATATCTCCTCCTTCTAGTGCTCGTTTAGAGCCACAAAAGTCTTTTACGCCACTTTTATTATGTAGAAATCACTTGGAGTTTTCTATTAATAGTATGGATTTATAATATTTTGAGGTCTACATTTGTAGTGAGTTGATTCCTAATCAGGTTGGGGAGGCATGCACATATGGAAAATATTTAAATTTAGTAAGTCTAAGTCATATTCATCCAACGACAAGGATTTTGATGTTGGTGACTTATGCTTTTGAGATGATCACCTCCTGTTATTTTAATACTTTCCTTTGATTTCACCAACAGTCTTCTCCTACCCTAGAATTGTGGCAAAATACTTTGATTCTCTATGATTTTTTGAAGGTGATTTTATTTGACTTAATTTGACGCCTTTGGAGAATGTCTTAGTGGAGAAGATTATATATCTTGTGAACCAGAGAGAGGACCCAAAAAACAAGTTCATACCTCCAATTTCTTAGTGTATTTTCCTGGGATTCTTCTAGAGGATCACAATGTAAATATTTGAGTAATTAAACTCTAATGCTTTGTCCAAAAATATCGTTTTTTAATGCTTGTTATTTTGTGTATGTTACTTCTTTGGTGATTGCAATCTGGTGCATTTCTTGAATCATGTTCTCCTTTGTGGGTGATAGTGATCTTTGTGGCTACCTACTGCCTTTGTCCAAGATCGACTTCCAACAATAGTCCCAAACACCTAAGCGACCTCTCAATCAACCCAAATGCTCATAATTGGATAACATAAATGCACCGGACGAAGTGATAGGTTATCTAGGTTGGTGGTCGAACAAGGACATTCAAATTTGTAAAAGGAATAAGGCAAACTTGCTAATGATTTTTTTTTCAATTGAATATAGATGAGGAGCTCCAACAGTTTCTTAATACCTTCACAATCGCTCTGCTGATTTTTCCCTTTGTGAAGATATAATTTCCACCTTGTTCTTTTTCAAATATATTTCTTGCTTGTAAGGAATGATTCAGAGAGTGATGATCTTATGTTGCTTGTGGAATATTTTAAATAGATTGTAGCTTCAACAAAATTTTTATAGGGGATTGGTGATCTCATTTCCATTCTATTTGGTCTTTGGCAAGACTTTTATCTTGAGACCGTTGCTTGGAGGTTCTACCTCCTTGGTCCTTGGCAGGATTATGTACCTTGAGATATTTTCAACAAAGTGTCTTTATAGCTTTGCTAGATCAAAATAAAAGGAGGATCAAAAGGAGAGATGACTCTTCCTTCTACCAGCTCTGATACCAATGTTGATATTTGAAGCTTCGATGAGTTTACATTATAAGTGATAAATATGTAAGTATAAAGTATTGTCAAATATGATGTAACTACTATCCATTTGAGGACAACAACTGATTTGGATTCACGTCTTTATAAAGATAACATCCCCTAAATAACTGTGATCTATGGTCCTTATGAATGGTAGTTTCCATGTAAGGACATTAGTTAACCTTGACCAACATGAACTCCTAAATCATGTGAGTGGTAGTTATATCCACTTTAATTCATCGTCTACTAAACTATGATGAAAATAGTTCTTAACAACTTTTTGATACTAAATTTCATTACAAAACTTACTGAAATGCAAAAATCTTGATGGTAAAACATTTTGTTCAAAGTACAATACTCCTTTTTAATCCCAACTACTTGACAGGCGGGCCATCACGTAGTTTACCTAATATCTATAAAATTTTATTAAATTATTTATTAAAAAACCATTAAATTACCTATCCGTATAATAAGACTATTATAATAAGATTTTGTTGCACATTTATTTCCTACCTGTCTATAAAAAAATTACAATTTTAGAGCGCTATAAGGTTTGATATTTCCTATCCCATCTATAAAAATTGTATGTTACAGCATGGCTTGCTACTCTACTTGATGTCACACTTTTGAAAGTGTTTTCCCACTCCAAGCAGTATTCATTTATTTATTAATTTAATAATCTTAATTTACTAGCTATTTAGTGATTGTAAACCGTTTATGCAATTACATCTCATTTTATTTTTTTAAATGTCAGGTGGACTGGTAAGTGCAGGTGTGGTTGGACACTTACCAAGAAGAGACCTAAGTTTATAAAAAAAAAAACTAAGTTTAAACCTCCTCTTTGCAAAGGTAGTAGTCTGCTCCGAATCTTCTGAGTGCACGCCAGACTGACAACAGTATAAACCTAGAGTGACTGGTGGTCCCAACCCCATCTTATACTGGATCATCAAAAAAGTGCTGGATAAATTTATTGGAAACAATCCCTATAATTTAAAACTTATACTAACTAATTACTAAAAAATAAAATGGTGGCAACCAACTCTCTAAATAATTTAAATTACATGTTATCCTATTAATTTTGTTTTAAAAGCCATACAAATGTCCTTTCAATCTTCACGGGCACACAATTGCTTAACTTTCAATCTTCTCTTTCAAAAGGAAAAAAAAAGAGATATTGATAACAATCACATGCAGCAAATAAAAAAGGAAATTTCCTCGAAGCCTACCGGACAACCTCACAATGGAATCGAAATGCGTGTTAAAGATATTATTCATTTAATATAAAAGTGTTTAACTATATTTTATTATCTACTTAAAAATTAAAACTATAGATCATATAATTAATATAATTATTCAATTATATTTCAACTAAAAACATACTTTACTTTCTACAGTCACTATATTTTATAATTAATTATCTTTTAAAAAAGATTTACAGAAAACAAAAAAACAAAAAGATTTACAGAAAGAGCGGGTTTCGTCGGAGCACGTGGAGACCGACAGAGTAGGGGCACGGTATCCAATAAGACACAAGATAACTTTATGGAAGCCACAATAGTCAACAATGCAATTAAAACAAAAAGGTTGGAAGACGAGGCGTAGTTGAATGGAATTCCAATTAGCCAATACGGTGGAGCCATCTGTTCCTCTATCGAATTCAATGGAGAAAAGAAATGGATAGCGTCAGGCCACGGCAACCCAACGCGCTTTGTGCGGAAAACAGTTATTTCTACTCCGACTTTGTCTCGGTCTTGGTCTTCGATCGAACCTGATATTTCTGTACGCGGGTTGGCGTTCCGTATTGTCTGTGGATATTAATGACCGATTATACGACGTTGTTAGGCAATTACTTACACTTAATGGAATTTCAATTAAACGGTGGATTTCAATTTTTGTTAGTTGTCGGTGGTGTTTAAGCAATGTATGGCGAATGCTGAAATAAATCCAATTCCTAACCGTGGAGGGAATTTAGATCATATTAAGTACAAAAGCTGGATTAATGAGACTTCCTCCCATAATTCAAACTCAGTTGTGGAAATGAATTCAGGTTGTTATCCGCTGAATATTCGATCAAGACTCCGTGATGGTATTCTAAGCTTAATTATCAACACGTGACATATTACGACTTTTCACAATGTTCGCCATGAGATAATATACGTAAAGTTATGACCATGTATTATTCTTCTTCTTCTCATCCGTGTAAAAGAGTGTTGCACGCCGACAAATTGTGATTTCAGTGACGTGTACGTGAGGGCTTTTAAAGGTGTGGGAGTTGCCATTTGGAGTACAGTGCTAATTTCATCTATAAACCAGAACAACATAGATGGAAGTCAGCACAAACAAAACCGCAAGCCCCTCCAGAAAACTCCTCCACAGTGTACATTGCGTAGAGGCAGTCCAATAGAAGCAGTTACGTGGTTATGATTCGAAGGGGCCTAAAGTTTAATATTTAATCAAGGTAAACATAAAAATATAAATAAAAGTAGCTTATGGTCAAGTTTATTTGGGTTAAAAGTTGAAATGTGTTTGAAATTGTTGTTGAAAATATGTCAACTAAAGTATGTAAAGTAAATCCTCAAGGAAGGATAATCATGTCATCAACCTTTCATATTTCATATGCAATTTTTTTATGCCAACATAAACAATCTTTGTGACTAGTAATGATATCTTTCCCCTCAAGTTTGATGAGAAGTATAGAAGCATAATTCATGTTTAACACAAAGCTGTTAAATCTTATTTTATTTATTAAAGAAGGTTTGGATGCCAAGGAAGATGTGCGCACCATTAAAAGAGACTTTAAGTAAAAAATATCTAAATAACAATATTTGCATTTATTAGATCTTAAGAAAACCATATGATTGTGGTTATATGCATCTTCTATAAATCTTGTATTGTAAAGATAAAAATAAAAAATAAAATCATGCAAAAAAGCCTATTTACCAGAAATACAACTATTACCAATAGAAAATATTATAGTTTGTAAATAAATCACCAATTAGTATAGTTAGAATTCAATTATGAAATAATCTTTAAATGTTTGAAAATCTAAACTAACTTTTAGGGCTTTTAGGGATATTGGAATGGTCTTTTCATCCAAAAATTTATGCAATTTTTTTTTTAATTAAAAAAAAAAACAAAAGTAATTATAATTTTTATTTTTTATTAGGGTGGAAGGGGTTTTAGGATCCCCAAACCTATACATTAAGTTGTAAACAGATTTTTAATAGATCTAACCGCTTGTTCAAAAAGAAAAAAAATACATCGACTAAACCATAAAATTCTACGAGACAAAACTAAGATAACACACTAACGACCAACTGAAATTAAAACAATACCACAAAACCAAACCAACCAAAGATAGAAACACCACAAACATAGAATTACTGCACACAATCTAGGTACTGCAGAAAGTGCAATGCCTCCTTGGACTCAATGGAGCTTCACTTACTATGAGTTTCTTCAAGGAAATTTCCTACTATGAGAGGATCTTCGCGTAAACTTAGCTAGTTACGTCACTGTGATAGAAGATTTAGACTAGACCATCTAATATGTTCTCAACCTATTTCTCTAACAGGTATTCTTCCTTCCTTTTCTATCTTAACTAGTTCCGTGACCAGGAGGAAAGTTAACTTGCCAATCTGTAATCCTTGGAGCCCCACTCCCAAGTTCACCATCTAATTTACACCTTGATTGCCTTCGTGATAAATATATTGTATCTTGACATGTTCAAGCTTCTCTAGGTTTAATCTACTCTCCATGATCAATTTTGTAATTGTCCAACTTGCTTTGTGCTCCTGTTTAATTGCCTTGATGATGTTAAGGGAGTCCCCTTCTATTATCACCTTCCTAGCTCCTAATTGAAGTACATATTTAGTTCCTAACATTAAGAACTTGGCATTTGCAAAATGGTTAGATTGCTTGTCCAAAGGCTCAAAAAAGGCTAGTAGAATGGCCCCAGTCGAATCACGAAGAACACCTCTAGCCCTAGCCATCCCAAGATTGTCCTTAGCAACTCTATAAAAATTTAGTTTGATCTAATATGTTGGGGAGTGATCCCAACAAACCTTGGTCTTGCATGATTTATCACAAAGATGGGGGACCAACATCTATGTCCTAGGCTTTAAAAATATTCTGTTCTTGAGAAAAAATTAGTTCCTAGTGGTTTTTAAAGATCTTTCAATTCTCCATTATTGCACTCCTAATGTGGGTTTCAATTAATTTTGCATTCCTTTTATTTTCCTTGAAAATTTGACTCTTGTGCTCACACCATATACCCCAAAGGAAGTGAGGGAGGCATAATCACCAAAGGAGACTGAGCCATTTAGATTTAAATGGGGAGGACCATTGAAGGTAAACATTCACCATGTTTTCTGGGAGGGCCCAAGAGATTCTAAACTTGGAAAGAAGAAAACTTAAAACTTCATGAGCAAAATTATAGCCAAGAAAAAGGTGGTATACAAATTCCAATTCCTTTTCACATAGGGCACATCTATTGATGAGATTGAACCCTCTTTTAACTAAATTATCTATGGTCAAAATTTTATTCTTCACCACAAGCCAAAAGAAAATGGTGATTTTAGGAATTAGGTTCTTGATCCATATCTTATTCATAGGGAGCCATCCCAAACTCTCTTTATCAATCAATGAGTACCTAGTCTTAATAGTGTAGAGGCCCTTGCTATCCTTACTCTATATTAAAGAATCATTATCTCCAACAGGGTTATTAGGAAATACCATCATCAAGTTTGCCAATGCCTTTTGGGCTTTAGCTTGGGCTTCTAAGAGATCTGGTATATTCAAACTTTTCCAATGCCAACTATCGTCTCTAAAGACAAGAAAGTCTTTGAATTTGCTTTCAATGGATTTTAATAATAGTTGTCTAAGAGGGAGCAATGAAGAATCACTTTTAAGAGGGCAATCAATTAACAAAGCATCTTTCCAAAAATATGCTTTTTTACCATTTTTTGTATGCCATTTGATCCCTTTTTTCAATAGGGATTTGCAGTTTAGCAAGCTATTCTAGAAAGAAGAGCCTCTAGGGTGGATATTTGAGTTGAGAAAATCTTAATTATCACACCTATACTTAGCCTTAACAATTTTAACCTAGCATAACTGGTCATTCTTTAATAGCTTCTATCCCATTTTACTAATCAGGCTCTTGTTCATCATTTTTAAACACTTGAAACCTAGACTCCTAAACTCCTTTCTAGAACAAAATTGGTCCCAAGACACAAGTGGTAGACTCTTCTTTTCCTTTGATCTAGACCATAAGAATGACCTTTGAATTTGTTCCAATCTATTCTTGATCTTGGCTAGGAGTTTAAAAACTAACATGAAGTATATTAGAATAATTTGAAGGGTGGACTGAATAAATTGGGCTTTTCCAGTATGGCTTAGGAGAAAACCCTTCCAACCTATCAATTTCTTTGAGAAATGATCAATAACCAAGTTCCACATATCGGTCTTCATTCATCCCTTGAAAAGTGGCATTCCCATATTAGAAGCTGGAAGGTCCCCTATTGCATAGCCAAAAATTTGTGAGATGATTCATTGCTTGACCTTAGGAGTATTGATAAAGTAAATTTTGCTCTTAGTAAATTTAACTTTCTATCCTACTTCCTCTTCATATTTATTTAGAATGATTTTGATTTCACACGGTTGGAGAAAAAAATATTTGGAGATAATTATTGTGTTGTCAATAAATTATTGATGAGATATCAGGTCAGCAGTTGAGGCTGACTTAAAATCTCTTAATCGACCATTGTATACTACTGAAGAGATGCTCCAACTGAATGCTTCTGCTAAGATTATGAATAAATAGGGTGACAAAGGGTCACCTTATATCAAACCCATCTTGCTTCCAAATTAGCCTATTGTTGCACCATTAACCAACATAGAAAAATTGGTTGTGGAGATGCACCTAGTAACTAGAGCCACACATTCCTGATTAAATATAAATTTATATAGTATCTTAGCAAAATAATCCTAGGAGATCTGGTCATAGGCCTTATTCATGTCAAGCTTTAGTAGCATACCAACATCCTCACTTTTATCCATCAAGTGGATTACCTCATGAATGGTGATGATCCTATCTAAAATTTTCCTACCTTTTACAAAACCACCCTGGTTAACATCAATTATGAAAGGAAGAACAAATTTGACCTGGTTAGCAATGGACTTTGTTAGGACTTGAAGAAGAGTATTACACAAGCTGATGGGATGAAACTACTTAAAATCTCTTGCACCAACTAATTTGGGAATCAAGACAAAAAACATGGAGTTAACATCCAAGGGGATATAGTGGGTTACCTACGCTTCTTGAATTGCAGCCACCACATCAGGCCTTAAATATACCAAAAATGCTGAAAGAAGGCATCCTAGAATTCAATTATGAAATAATATTTAAATGTTTGAAAATATAAACTAACTTCTAGGGCTTTTAGGGATATTGGAATGGTCCTTTCATCCAAAAATTTATGCAAAGTTTTTTTTAATTAAAAAATAAAACAAAAGTAATTATAATTTTTATTATTTATTAGGGTGGAAGGGGTTTTAGGGTCCCCAAACCTATACATTAATCTGTAAACATATTTTCAATATATCCAACCGCTTGTTCAAAAATAAAAAAACACATCGACTAAACCATAAGATTCTGCGAGACAAAACTAAGACAACACACTAACGACCAACTAAAATTAAAACACTACCACAAAACCAAACCAACCAAATATAGAAACACCATAAACATAGAATTATTGAACTCAATCTAGGTACTGCAAAAAGTGCAGTGCCTCATTGGATCCAATGGAGATTTACTTACTACGAGTGTCTTCAAGAAAAGTTCCTACTACGAGAGGACCTTTGTGTGAACTTAGCTAACTGCGTCACTGTGATAGAAGATTTAGACTGCACCATCTAACATGTTCTCAACATGTCACTCTAATAGGTATTCTTCCTTCCTTTTTCTTCTTAGCCAGTTCCATGTGAGCAGGAGGAAAGTCAATTTGTGAATTTTGTAATCCTTTGGAGCCCCACTCCCAAGTTTACCATCTAGTTTGCAACTTGATTGCATTCTGATAAATATGTTGTATCTTGACATGTTCAAGCTTCTCTAGGTTTAATCTACTCTCCATGATCAATTTTGTAATTATCCAGCTTGCTTCATGCTCCTTTTTAATTGCCTTAATGATGTTAAGGGAGTCCCCTTCTATTATCACCTTCCAAGCTCCTAATTGAAGTATATATTTAATTCCTAACATTAAGACCTTGGCATTTGCAAAATGGTTAGATTGCTTGTCCAAAGGCTCAAAAAAGGCTAGGAGAATGACCCTAGTCAAATCACGAAGAACACCTCCAGCCCTAGCCATCCCAAGATTGTCCTTAGCAACTCCATCAAAATTTAGTTTGATTCAATATGTTGGGGGGTGATTCCAACGAACCTCGGTATTGCATGATGGAGACCAAAATCTATATCCTAGGCTATAAAAATATCTTGTTCTTGAGAAAAAATTAGTTCCTAGTGGTTTTTATAGATCTTCCAATTCTCCACTAGCACACTCCTAATGTGGGTTTCAATTAATCTTGCATTCCTGTTCTTGTCCTTGAAAATTTGACTCTTGCGCTCACACCATATCCCCCAAAGGAAGTGAGGAAGGCATAATCACCAAAGGAGACTGAGCCATTTAGATTTAAATGGGGAGGACCATTGAAGGCAACCATTCACCATGTTGTCTGGGAGGGCCCAAAAGATTCTAAACTTGGAAAGAAGAAAACTTAAAACTTCATGAGCAAAACTATAGCCAATAAAAATGTGTCATACAAATTCCAATTCCTTTTCACATAGAGCACATCTATTGATGAGATTGAAACCTCTTTTAACTAAATTGTATATGGTCAAAATTTTATTCTACATCACAAGCCAGAAGAAATGGTGATTTTAGGAATTAGGTTCTTGATCCATATCTTATTCATAGGGAGCCACCCCAAACTCTCTTTATGAATCAATGAGTACCTAGTCTAAACAGTGTATAGGCCCTTGCTATCCTTACTCCATATTAAAGAATCATTAACTCCAACAGGGTTATTAGGAAATACCGTCATCAAGTTTACCAATGCCTTTTAGGCTTTAGCTTGGGCTTCTAAGAGAACTGGTAGATTCAAACTTTTCCAATGCCAGCTATCGTCTCTAAAGACAAGAAAATATTTGAATTTTCTTTCAATGGATTTTAATAATAGTTGTCTAAGAGGGAGCAATGAAGAATCACTTTTAAGAGGGCAATCAATTAACCAAGCATATTTCCAAAAATCATGTCATCAACCTTCCATATTTTATATGCAATATTTTTAGACCAACATGAACATCTTTGTGATTAGTAATGATGTCTTTTTGAAGCATAATTCATGTTGAACACAAAGCAATAGAATTTGTTAAACCTTAATTTTATTTATTAAAGAAGGTTTGGATGCGAAAGGAAGACGTAAACACTAAAAAAATATCTAAATAATAATATTTACATTTATTTTATCTTAAGAAAACCATATGGATGTGGTCATATACATCTTCTATAAATCTTGTATTGTAAAGATAAAAATAAAAAATAAAATCATGGCAAAAAGAAGGCTTATTTACAAGAAATATAACTATTACCAATAGAAAATACTTTATGTTGTAAATAAATCACGAATTAGTATAGTTAGAATTTAATTATAAAACAATTTTTAAATGTTTGAAAATATAAACTAATTTCTAGGGCTCTTAGGGATATTGGAAAATAATTTTTAAATGTTTGAAAATCTAAACTAATTTTTAGGGCTCTTAGGGATATTGGAATGGTCCTTTCATCCAAAATCTATGCAAAAGTTTTTTTAATTAAAAAATAAAATAAAAGTAATTATAATTTTTTCTAATTTATAAGGACGGAAGGGGTTTTAGGGTCCCCAAACCTATACATTAGGTTGTAAATATATTTTCAATAGATTTAATCGCTTGTTCAAAAGGAAAAAAACACATAGACTAAACCATAAGATTCTACGAGACAAAACTAAGACAACACACTAACGACCAATTAAAATTAAAACAATACCACAAAACCAAACCAACCAAAGATAGAAACACCATAAACATAGAATTACTACACACAATCTAGGTACTATAGAAAGTGCAGTGTCTCCTTGGACCCAATGGAGCTCAACTTACTACAAGTGTCTTCAAGGAAAGTCCCTACTACAAGAGGACCTTCATGTGAACTTAGCTAGCTACGTCACTGTGATAGAAGATTTAGAATGGGCCATCTAACCTATTCTTAACATGTCGCTCTAACATGTATTCTTCCTTTCTTTTCCTTCTTAGCCAATTCCATGTAAGCAAGAGGAAAGTCAATTTGCCAATTATGTAATCCTTGGAGCCCCACTCCCAAGTTTACCATCTAGTTTGCAACTTGTGTAATAACCCTCCAAAAACCTATTCTATTATATGCATAATTTGTCTACAAGGATGAGATACTACTAATGTATCTGTGGATGTAGGGGACAGGTATTGTTACTGGCGGGGATAATGCAAAGGAAGGAGGTCTCCTCAATGGGCAGAAGGATTATCCGGTGCAAGGTAAGTCAAGGGAAATGATGAGCGGTGGTGTATTCACTGGTTGATAGGGACGAAGAACCCTATAGGCAATGCATTCGCCAGTGGTCCATGTAGACGCATATCATGTAGTTGCATTTTTAGGAATGTTTGATGTTTGTCAGATTGTGAATTTATGATGTTTGGTTGGCAATGAAAATGCTTACATGCATGGGAGCCATAGTTTAAAATGTTGGTTGGCAATAAAAATGCTTAAATGCATGGAAGCCATAGTTTTAAATATTGGGATGAATGTAGAATAATGGTAATATTATTATTGTTTTAAGAGCTGAAAGAGAAAATAAGGAAAAAAAGGTAAAGTAAAATAATTAATAATTATAAACATATACATATTAATGAGTTTCTTTTTAAGGAACTTATTTATTTAAAAATAATATATATTCATATACAACCATATAGATAAAAGTATAAATATATGAAGGAATTAAAAACAAATGGTAATTATTTATTTTATAATAAGATAAATTAAGTATTATAAACAATAATATATATATATATATATATTAAAGTATATGATAGTAAAATGGATATTAGAGAACCCAGGTGTTGTAGGTGAGTTGGAGAGGAGAGGACAATCCTCCAAGGGAGGTCCCAGCTTCAAATCTCCACCCTACCAAAAATCTAAATTGGGTACCCAAAATCCAATTGATAATGTTGGTGCGGGCAGGGCTGGGTGCGACTCTCGGGTAACTTTGACGGTGTAGAACCCCCCGTTCGTGGTCTCTCAGACCAAGGTGGCCCCACAAGGGGTTTTCGCTTAAAAAAAAAAATGATATTAGAGAGTCTTGGCATTGCATTAGTTAAAATGAATAAATCTGAAATCATCCGTATTTTTAGGGAAATTATTATTTAATTTGAGTATTATTGAACGTGGGGAAAGTGGATTCCACACGACACATTTGGGAGAGAAGGATTTCAAAAAAACCGTGAGTTGCAAGAATAAAAAGGGGAATGATCTTATAAATGAGAGTATAGAAGATGAAGATGGGCATAGTTGGGAGGATCTGCATAGTTTCGACAAAGCAAGGCGAAATCAACGAAGAGAGAGAGAAGGACATTGAAACAAAGAAAGAACTCAAATTTTATATGTAAGTCTGTTATGGTAGAATTTAAATGATAAGATAAATGGGAAAATATAGTTGATCAAATGCATTGTTTGTGATGTTCTGTGTGTAAAAATCTTATTGAAATTTATATTGCATATTGAAGAGAAAATTGAGAATTTCATGTAAAAATCTGATTGAAATTTGCATTGCATATTGAAGAGAAAACTAAGAATTTTTGTGTAAAAATCTAATTGATATTTGCATTGCATATTGAGAATTTTCTAGTGCATATGTGGGAAAAATTTGATACATGTTGTATGTGTTCAAAGGGATTGTTTGAAATATAATAATTTATGTTGGTTGAGAACCTGTGACCAAATTAAACCCGTATTGGAACTTTATTTATGATGCATGTTGTGCTAAGGTATAATGTGATAAATGCATGTCGTGTTGGGAAGCTTATGAAGTGTTGGGAAGTTTATAATATTTTTGCATGCTATGCTAGAAGTGTAAATATTGTAGGTATGATAGGACTAGCTGCATGTCATGGTAGTTTGACCACTTTGACCCTTGAGAAACCACCAGAAATCCACGTCATGAAACCGAAGAACTCTAAAAGAACATTGTAAAGTTATTTTACTTATTATCTAATGGTTGTTTTGTTTGCATCAGGCGTCAAGAGTTACGTCTAAGCTGGAGAAGAATTATTATCATTTTGTAGATGCTTGTGAATAGCACACAAAGGAATGATGAGATTTGGGTGTTTAGAAAGTTAAAACAAATGTTGACATTGTTTGTATTTGAATTTTTATAAACGTAGACCATGAGTATTTACATGGCAATATTCCACGAATATTTTGATGAAATGAAATTAATTCCATTGTGTATCTTTAAAAAATGAGGAATAAGACATACATTCAGGAATATTTTGGTGTTTCATACATACGCTATTTTAAATGATGCTTGCAATTGATATGGAAACCAGATTGTGGATTAAAAATTATTAATATATGCTTTTCTTTACGAAATAATGTTTTTCTATTTCGTATGCTTCCATGTTCTACATGTATTTAGTATTTTTGAGAGCAAATGGAAATGGATGAGAATAATCCCAAAGACGTAGATCTGGGTAAACTGTCCAAGGAAACTTCAGAATTTTATGACCAAAATTTCTATGTTTCAAATCGATAGTTGTTTGGTGAACGTACTAGTTAATGAGAACCACTACAAACGAAATTTATAATTTCATATTTTATTTACAAATCTGAATCCATTCTTTTGTATACAGTCGAACTTGCAATGTATAATCCTATGTTTAAGTTATAGGATTGCAGAAGAGATGATGCTTTAAAAACATAAGGGTTTCTAGACACACCAACATGATATGGATGAATAAGGTATTAGCTAGGTTAACCTGATTTGATAAGAATCATCATGACGACATGGTGATATAACGAACTTGAATATCTTATTTAGTATGAGATTTATTTATATTCAATTTTGCTTTCGAACAAAGTCTATACATTAGATAGATGCAATAGAAAGTGTAGAAAAGTAATTGGGGAATTTAATGTTAAAGCAATGATAGCATTGTTCCAAACCAGGGAATGAAAGAGTCAGTGTAAAATCAAAACCAGAATTAGAACACAAATGATTTGCTATTATTATAATTCCATGCGCATAAGTTGAAAAGTGATAAGGGATTTATGTTTAAAATGTAAGTCACTTTCGTATGTAATGAGATATCAAAATTACATAAAATAGGCATGCATGATGACATAGGTAATATGGAGTGAGGGTGCTTTATAAAATTTTCCTAAGTAGTATTACTTACCTTAATTAAAAACATTGCGAATAAAAAGTCTTTTTAAAACACATTTAGATTATATATTAGAATTTAAACAATAAAGCAATTGAATCCATACTTAACTTATAAAAATAGTCCGCTCTATTTCATGATTATGTAGAAGAATTCTATAGTGTAATATAGAAAAAGGATGTGTTTTACGAATAAATTTTAGAGTATCACCTACTTCAATAGATAGATAAATAAAAAGGATCTTAAATAAAATTATTATAGTAAGTTTTAAGTTTCTTTAGTTTCAGTCATAATGTTTCCATAAATCCTTTGTCATTTATTCTCTCTTAATAACAAACATATAGTAGACATATGGAAACTAGAAATATTATAAAATATAGTATAATTCATGATTGATTAGGAAGTTGTAATTGTTTGCAAATCATTGCATAGCTAAAATTTTCTAAATAATTCAAACCTTAATTAAGCCTTTGTTTAAGATATTCTAATATTGTGAGAAAGATAATCTTAACTCGTAACCTAAGGTTATGGGCAGGACAACCTTATCTCTTTCAATATTGTGGGAAGGATAATCTTGTGAAGAGAATTATTAATGATGCTTACGGGTAGGCAACCATCCTAATTTAGGGCTCTAACTGTACTTATGATGGGAAAAGGTCAGAACGGGAGGTACTTCTAGGTTATCCCTGCTAGTAATGAGTGGTGAATTGTGCTTGACTAGGTAATACCGACAACATGATGGTATGAGATATCATGTTGGTTAATCAACACAAAACATCGGGTGGTTACTAGGATATTGGTAAGACCCTAGATGATGCTCCATGGAGATTGGATGATCGTCTAGCTCGAGCATGTATGCGCTAAGTCTTACGATGTAAGTATAAGATATAAGTTCATGAGTTCATGTCAAGACATGGAAAAGTTATGTGTCACACCTCTAGGTGTTATGGGCCATAGAGGAAAAGAAAATCACTGCCTGAAATTAAGATCTCAAGTGGAGAGTGAATTTTAAAATGGGCAACTATACGAGATTTGGCCAATCTCAATCTCATGAGTATTTCAACTATAGTGGAATGACACTCATGAATATGGATCTAACATGCTCATACTAGAAAATAAATTAGAAAATATTAAAATAGAGAGAAATTTTTCTCTTACTGTAATCTCTAATGATGGACAACCAAGTGGGTAGACTTGGGGTTTTTAGACAACCAAGTGGGCAAAACTTGGGTTGTTACATTTGGTATCAGAGCAAGGTTGCAAATATTTAGACAATAAATTTTAGAAAACCTATGTCAAATCTAATTTATGTTACCAATGTGTTCACCTAAACTTGAAAATTTGACAAGGCTCTTTGTTTTTCTAGGTAGGCCATTTCATTCAGACAAAAAGCAGTTCCTCAAAAAGATCTATGGTAGTTCAACGGGGAGGGCTGACCGAACATCCTAAAAGGGTCTTTCAAAAAGTTATGAAGATCAAGGCTATAGAGGAAGTTGCAAAACGTCCTTAGGAAAAGAGGAAGGAAAAATAATTAGCTGTTAAAGAGGATAAAATGGTCTGGATGGTGCAATTATTGCAAGAGCAAATGAGCCAACAACAAGAACAAATGGAGCAACGAAATGCTCAAATGGTTGAACACATAGCTAAAAAAAATACTCAAATGTTAGAGCATATGGAGCAACAGAAAGCTCAGCTGGCTCAAAAACAAGAGATGATTTCCCATCAATAGAAAACAATAGAAAATTTATCTAAAGGAAAAAAAATGGTAATAGTTGAGGATGAGATAACTATTGACCCAGGAAGAAAATAAGTAGGTTTTGAGTTGGACAAGGATATGTGAAGGCTTCATATAGCCAAATTTGATGGCAAAGGTGATGGGGAAGAGGATGAGAGATGGTTGAGTAGTGTGGAGGTATACTTTGCGGTTAGAACCCTTTCATCCAAATCAGAACCTCATGGGTAGTTTTTCGTCTGACTGGAGCTACTGTTAACTGGTGGGATACCTATAGAAAAACTCACAATGTGGAGGCTACCAATGTTCATTGGGATATATTTGTATTAGCATTCAAAGATATATTTCTAACACCATAATTTTACCTTGAAAGGACTGCAGAATTTTCAAGGTTAATGAAGGGTAATATATCCGTAATCGAGTATTATTAGCGATTTATGCAATTGCTCAAATTCATACCCGAATAAAAGCAACGAAATGAGATAAAAATTTAGAAATTTCTTCTAGGGTTACATCCAAAAATTGGACACTTGATTCTTATGTTGAAACCTGCTACCTTAACTGCTGCCTATGACTTGGCTCGACAGTAAGAGGATAATTTTAAGGCCAAGAAAGCTTATTATCAACAATCCTCTGAAAAGGAAGAACCACAAAAAAAAGAAAAATGTGGGTCCAAAAAAAGGAGATAGGAATTGGAACAAGAATCATGGTAATAGGAACAAAAACAGGTTTGACAAGAATAAGAATAGGTACTAAGGAAATAGGGGAAATCCAAACTATCGGGGTGGCCAAAGAAATATTAGGGGTAGGTATGATTAAAGAACTAATGCACCAAGAGTAGTATTAAAGAAGATAATGAGGTAAATAAGAAAGAGAGGGCACCAAGTAGTGGTTGCTGGATTTGTCAAGAACCTCATTATGCTGACAAATGTCCTTTGCGAGCCGATAAGAGAAAAAAACTTGTGGAACCTACTCATAAGATATATGCAGCAACAGGTAATTTGATGCAGAGGCATCCGACAACAATAGAGCAATCCTGCATCAACCAAAATTTTCTAAGTGTTGCCAAAATTTGGTTTTGTTTCGAAGTATTTAGCAGAAAAAAGGCAAAAGTTAGAGGGTCGTGAAATCGTGACATAAACGCAGAGTACAGGCTCACAGCCAAAAATGGTCACGATATCGCGACGCGTGATATCACGACAGAAATGCGGAACGAAGGTCGAGGGCAAAAGTGGTCGCGATATCGCGACGCGCGATATCGTGATAGAAAATCAAAAGCAAGGATCAAAGGCAGAAAACATAAGGCATGGGCTCGAAGGCGGAAGGCAGCAAGGCAAATTTTTCTAAGTGTTTTATTGGCCGTTCTATCAAGGCAAAAGTCGGTCGTGATATCGCGACGTCGCGATATCGCGACATAAAACAAAGCAGAGGAGTCAGAGGTGAAACGAGCAACGTCGCGACGTCGCGACGTCGCGACATCGCGACGTCACGATATCGCGATAGGAAACTGAGCAGACGAGTCGGAGGTGAAACGGTCGTGACGTCGCGATATCGTGACAGGAAATTGAGCAGAGGAGTCGAAGGTGAAACGGTCATGACGTCGCGATATCGTGATAGGAAATAGAGCAGAGGAGTCAGGGGTGAAACGGTCACGACGTCGCGATATCGCGACGTCGTGATATCACGACAAAAATTTGAGCAAGGGACTCGGGGGTGAAACGGTCGCGATGTTGCGACATCGCGATATCGCGACATCGTGATATCGCGACATAAATTAGAAACGGACGACGCAGTGAAATTACGTCGTGATATCGCGACATGTCGCGATATCGCGGCCAGAAGGAAACAGACGAGAAATAAACACGCGGTCGGAAGAAAACAAATAAAAAATGGACACGTGGGCGGCCATGCGCATGGGAAAAGAGGCAACAGTCATAGGTGGACAGTCTGACAAAATAGCGGTTGTAGGTCAAGGGCCTATTGAATGCGTGCTTTCATGGCGGATCAGGGAGTTGGCCAATTACAAAGGGAAAATTGAAGACTCGACGGGGAAAGCCGATTTTTGCAGGTTTTGATTATTTTTTTTCGTGCAGGTGGGTCATTAATGATCTAGAGGGCCGAGACCTCGATAAAAACTCAAAATTTTGTAATAGATGGGGTGGCGAATTAGAGCAAAGGGAAGACAGAGTGCAGGGGAGAAGACGAAGCCGAGCTTGGCCATTGTAAAGCCTGCGGGCTGTTTTATTTTTATGTATGTATTTATTTTCAGAACAATGGAATGAAAAATTCAAATTTGAGAAGGTGTAAACTCTTGTTTGCCATCAGTGGTATCAGAGCCAGAAGTTACTGAGTGTGTAACAGATCGTCGGACGTGAGGCAGTTACACCAGGATCTGTGGGAAGGCTCGTGAAAAGTGAGTAGAATGCCTCCGAGAAGAAACCCTATTGGTGGGGGAGGCATGATGGCAGCAGCAGATTTTCAAGCTTTGCAGCGGCAAGTTCAGGCCCTACAAGAAGAACTGCGCAGAGGACACGAACCAAGAAGAGATACAGACAGTGAAGACAAAGTAGATGAAGAAGAAAATTTAATCTGAAGAAGAAGAGGAGGCTATAGATCCGGCATAAGCCAGAATGTACAAAGCCATATCCCAGATTGGGAAGAGGCCGAAGATGGAAGTTTCCACGTATTTTGGGAACTTGGATCCGGAGGAATTGATCGACTAGATCAATGATCTGGAAGAATACTTCGAGTATGAAGAAGTTGAAGATCCCGAGAGGGTCAGATTTTCCAAGACCAAACTGAAAGGTCATGCCAGCATATGGTGGAAGGGGGTACAGCTGGAACGAAATCGAAGAGGAAAAGAACGGATAACAAGATGGGAACGAACGATAGAAAAATTAAAAATACAGTTTATTTCGACAGATTACGAGTTGGATCTGCTAAGAAAAATGTAGAGTTTGAGACAGATGAATAAAACTGTCCAAGAATACACGGAGGAGTTTTATAAAATCTCCATCAAAACTGGCCATTTAGAATCAAGCAAGGAGAAGGTGGCCCGTTATATCAATGGGCTGAGACCTAGTATCCAGGAAGAGTTGAGCTTAGTTCGGGTGAGCACCATTGAAGATGCTTACCAGTTTGCTCTAAAGGTTGAAGAGAAACTGAACAGAAGGTTTGAGAGCAAGCAAAGAGGAAGAGAGCACAGAGGAAAGATTGGTGGAAGAAAAGAGGAAGGAAAGGAGGAGAAGAAAGAAGAGGTTAGCAGCAGTCGGGATCAGAAGGAAGATGAGGAACCCAAACCCCAAGTTTAGAACAATGGCTACCCAAGAGGAAGAGGTAGATCTGGACGTGGGTATGGAAGAGGAGTGTTTCGGGGAACCTGTTTCCACTGTGGAGAAGAGGGACATCGGGCATATGAGTGTCCCCAGCACCCCAAGAGAGTGAACAAGAAACAAGTGGGTCCTGCCAGAGCTGTTGTGGCAGAGGAAGATGCTGAATCAGAACATTCTAAAGAAGCTGAGAAAAGAGAAGCAATGATCATGAGGAGAACCATGCTGAGTGAGGAAGACAAACCAGAGCAGAGAAGAAGCCTATTTTGCACATGGTGCAAAAGTGCAGGCAAAGTCTGTAATGTTATTATAGACAATGGGAGTACAGATAACTTAGTCTTCGAGGAGATGGTTGCTAAGTTATAGCTGGAGAGGAGGAGACACCCGCATCCATACCGTATTGCGTGGTTACGAAAGTACCATAGAGCATGGGTCCATGAATAGTGCTTAGTCACGTTCCAGATTGGGAGATACCAGGATGAGGTCCTGTGTGATGTTTTCCCCATGGATGCTTGCCATTTGCTGTTAGGAAGGCCATGGCAGTTTGATCGAAGTGCAATGCATGATGGTCGTGCAAATACGTACTCCTTGACGAAAGGTGGAGTGCGCCACAAATTAAAGCCAATACAGGAAGTGGACGAGAAGGTGTGTAGCAGTGCCATAATTTGTCTGGTAGAAGGCAAAAAATATTCTTGCCAGGAGACGGGGTTTAAGCGGGCTGCAGAGGCAGGTGCACATTTGGAGCTAATACAAGAGATGCGGACCGAACAACACAGAAGTGAAGGTCACTTCTCCATTTACCCCGGGTGTCTGATGCAGGGGCATCCGACAGCAGCAGAGCAATCTTGCATCAACCAAATTTTTCTAAGTGTTGCCAAAATTTGGTTCTGTTTCGAAGTATTTCGCAGAAAAAAGACAAAATTTGGAGGGCGAAATCACGACATAAACGTGGAGTACAGGCTCACAGCCAAAAATGGTCGCGATATCATGACAGAAACACGGAACGAAGGCCGAGGGCAAAAGTGGTCGCGATATCGCGACGCGCGATATCGCAACAGAAAATCAAAAGCAAGGAACAAAGGCAGAAAACATAAGGCATGGGCTCGAAGGCGGAAGGCAGCAAGGCAAATTTTTCTAAGTGTTTTATTGGCTGTTCTATTAAGGCAAAAGTCGGTCGTGATATCGCGACGTCGCGATATCGTGACATAAAACAGAGCAGAGGAGTCAGAGGTGAAACGGTCGTGACGTCGCGATATCGTGACGTCACGATATCATGACAGGAAACTGAGCAGAGGAGTCGGAGGTGAAATGGTCATGATGTCGTGATATTACGACGTCGCGATATCGCGACAGGAAACTGAGTAGAGGAGTCGAAGGTGAAACGGTCGCAATGTCGTGATATCGCGACGTCGCGATATCACAACAGGAAACAGAGCAGAGGAGTTAGGGGTGAAACGGTCACGACGTCGCGATATCGCGACGTCGCAATATCGCGATGTCGTGATATCATAACAAAAATTTGAGCAAGGGACTCGGGGGAAAAATGGTCATGATGTCATGACGTCGCGATATTGCGCGTCACGATATCACGATAGAAATCAGAAATGAATGACACAGTGAAATTACATCGCGATATCACGGCCAAAAGGAAACATACGAGAAATAAACACGCGATCGAAAGAAAACAAATCAGAAATGGACACGTGGGCAGCCATGCGCACGGGAAAAGAGGCAACAGTCACAGGTGGACAGTCTGAAAAAATAGTGGTTGTAGGTCAAGGACCTATTGAATGCGTGCTTTCATGGTGGATCAGGGAGTTGGCCAATTACGGAGGGAAAATTGAAGACTCGACAGGGAAAGCCGATTTTTGTAGGTTTTGATTATTTTTTTTCATGCAGGTGGGTCATTAATGATCTAGAGGGCCGAGACCTCGATAAAAACTTAGAATTTTGTAATAGATGGGGGTTGGCGGATTAGAGCAAAGGGAAGATAGAGTGCAGGGGAGAAGACGAAGCCGAGCTTGGCCATTGTAAAGCCTGCGAGCTGTTTTATTTTTATGTATGTATTTATTTTCAGAACAATGGAATGAAAAGTCAAATTTGAGAAGGTGTAAACTCTTGTCCGCCATCATAATTCCAAACTCAATGGTCAAGCAACACCTTTCCTGTTGAAAGGTAAAATTTATAATAGAAATGTTTATATTTTGGTTGATTTTGGAGCAACTGATAGCTTTATTTCATCGAATATTTTGAGGGACATACCGAAAGTACCTGGATTTATGGCTAATGGGTGGAAAGTCGAGTATGGGTCTGGGAAAACCTATACCATTAATCAATGTCTATTTGACCCTCAAATAATGCTACCTCAAGGGCAAACCCGATGGCATTTATATGTAGCTCCATTACATGCCTTCGACATAATTTTAGGTATTGATTGGCTTAAGGCACATAAAGCATTGTTAAACTTTGAGGAAAGATGGATGGAATTCACTGATGACACCAAGCAAAGGATTCGTATTTTCTATGGACGTGAATTAGTGGAACCACATATTTTGATAGCAATGCAAGTTAAAAGAGCAGTGAAAATGGTAGTAGAGTCTTTGTGGTCAAAATTAATAAAAAGGAAGAAAACGAGATAGGAGCAAGTCTTTTCCAAACCTATCCAATGTTGAATGATTTTCGAGATGTCTTTCTTGAGGAATTACCGGGTCTTCCACCCCAAAGAGAATTTGATTTTACTATAGAAATTTTACCAGGAGCAACTCCTATAGCTCGAGCACCATATAGGATGACTACAATAGAGTTGCAAGAACTTAAGACTCAACTTCAAGAACTTTTAGAAAAAATATATATTAAACCTAGTGTTTCACCATGAAGTGCACCAATTTTATTTGTGAAAAAGAAGGATGGATCACTAAGACTATGTATTGACTACAGAATGCTAAACAAGATGACTATTAAGAATAAGTACTCTCTACCCAAAATAGATGATTTGTTTGATCAACTAAAAGGAGCCACAATTTTCTCCAAAATTGATCTCAGATCTGGTTATCATCAGTTGAGGATTCAAGAAGAAGATACCCATAAAACTACTTTCTAAACTAGATATGGCCACTATGAATTTATAGTGTTGCCATTTGGATTGACCAATGCTCCAGCTACTTTTATGAATCTAATGAATAGTGTGTTTTGAGAGCAACTAGATCGGTTTGTGTTGATATTCCTAGATGATATATTGATCTACTCCAAGAGCAAAGAAGAGCATGATCTTCATATGAGAATTGTTCTTGAAATACTTAGAAAGAATCAATTGTATGGAAAAATGTCCAAATGTGAGTTTTACGCAACCCAGGTACAATATTTGGGTCATGTCATTTCTGCTGAAGGGGTGTCTATTGATCCAAAGAAAATTGAGGCTATTATTGATTGGCCTGCTCCAACAAATGTTTTTGAAGTGCAAATTTTTATGGGGATGGCTGGGTATTATCGTCGTTTTATCCAAAATTTCTCTAAGATATCTTATCCAATAACTAATCTCCAAAATAAAGGAAAATCTTTTAAATGGACAGAACGATGTGAAGAAGATTTTAAAACTCTTAAAGAAAATCTCACATCAGCACCTATTCTTCGAATAGCAGATCCCAAACAACCATTTATTGTATGTACTGATGCTTCCATGGAAGGATTAGGTGGGGTCCTTATGCAAGAGGATGGTGTTATCGCTTATGAGTCATGAAAACTTAAGAAAAATGAATTAAACTATGCCACATGATTTGGAATTGGTTGTAGTAGTGCATGCTCTTAAAATGTGGCATCATTACCTACTTGGTAAATATTTTGAGCTTAGAACAAATCATCAAAGCTTAAGATATATCTTTACTCAACCAATGCTCAATGCTAGATAGAGGCACTAGATGGAATTTCTAGTAGAATATGATTTTGGTATAGAGTATATAAAGGGAAAAGAAAATAAATTAGCAGATGCTTTAAGTAGAAGAAGGCATATCAATGCTATGTCACACTGTCAATATGATATAATTGATCAAATAAGAAAACTACAGATTCAAGATGAATATTCTCAAAAGTATCGGGAACTGGTTCAATAAGATTCTGATAAAGCAAAGGAATTTAGAATCTGGGAAGATACATTATTCTTCAAAAATAGAATGGTAGTGCCTAATAATCAGGACCTAAGAAATATGATACTGCAAGAGGCACATAGTGCTCCTTATTCCACTCATCCAGGCTATGTAAATATGTATGAAAATATGAGAAAAGAGTATTATTGGCCAGGAATAAAAAAGGATATCGCTGAATTTATGGCTAGATGTTTAGAATGTCAAAAGGTGAAGGTGAAACATCTACATCTAGCTAGATGCTTATTTTTGCATGACATTCCACAATACAAATGGTAGGTTGTGACTATGGATTTTATTGTTGGATTGCCTAAAAATCATTTTCAGCATGATGCCATTCTGGTAGTAGTTGATAAATTGACTAAAGTGGCACATTTTTTTCCTGGAAATATTAAATATGGAGCTCCCACTGTAGCTCACAAATTTTCCAGGGAAGTGGTACGACTACATGAATTTCTTGAAACAATTATATCAAATAGGGATTCTCGATTCACATCCAAGTTTTGGTAGATATTGCATCAGGCATGGGAAACAAAGCTCAATATTAGTACTACTTATCATCTTGAGACATATGGACAAACAGAAAGGGTGAATCAAGTCTTAGAGGATATGCTCCACATGTATTGTATGGATCATCAAACGAAATGGGAAGATTATCTTTTTCTAGTAGAATTTGCTTATAATAATAGTTACCATACTTCTTTAGGTATGGCTCCATTTGAGGCTCTGTACGGGAGGAGGTGTAGAATACCATTATCATGGAGTAATCCGGAGGATCGGGTGATGATCGGGCCGAATATGGTCAGAGAAATGGAAGACCAACTCAATGAAATTTGTTAGAGGCTCAAAGAAGCCTCAGATCGATAAAAGAGTTATGCAGATCTTAAGAGAACACCCAAGGAATTCATTGTGGGAGACAGAGTATTCCTAAGAGTTAAACCTACCAAAATTTCTATCAAATCCTCTAAGCTTAGTCCACGATTTGTAGGGCCTTTTGAAATTGTTGATAAACTGAACCCGGTCGCCTACAAATTAGACTTGCCACCCAATTTGTCAAAAATTCATGATACATTCCATGTGTCCCTTCTCAAGAGATATGTTCCTGACCCCTCACATGTTTGGAATGTTGATCAATTGCAGATGGACGATCCCTTACGCATTGAAGTATGACCTATTAAGATCCTTGGATATCGAACAAAACAGTTAAGAAAGCGAAATATTGAGTAGTGTAAGGTCTAATGGGACCAATTCTCTGAGAATAGTGCCACGTGGGAGGATGTGGCCATCATGAAAAGACAATTTTCATTTTTGTTTGAATAGTGTTATCATCATATCATAGTTTCATTTTTTTGAATAGTGATATAATCATATCTTGGTTTGTGAAGTATGATAAATATATTTGATGTTTGTGCATGTTTAGTATTTACAATAAATGATGAATTAGTTTTGAAAAAAATGTAAACTTGTTGATGTATTGCATTGATTTTCTATTATCCATGGCAATATTATTTATATGCTTCAATGGGAAATGCAAACATAGGGACTGTGTTTAATCTTAGGGGAGGAAGTATGTAATATCCCACTAGAAACTTAATTCATGGTATGCATAACTTATCTGCAAGGATGAGGTACTACTAATGTATCTATGGATGAGGAGACAGGTATTCTTACTAGCGAGAATAATGCAAAGGAAGTATATCTCCTCAGTGGGCAGAAGGATTATTTGGTGTAAGGTATGTCAAGGGAAATGATGAGCGGTGGTGTAATCACTGGTTGATAGGGGTAAAGAACCATATAGGTAATGCATCCACTAGCAGTCCATGTAGATGCATATCATGTAGTTGCATTCATAGGAATATTTTATGCTTATCAAATTGTGAATTTATAATGTTTTATTGGTAATGAAAATGCTTAAATGCATGGGAGCCATAGTTTAAAATGTTGGTTGGCAATAAAAATGCTTAAATGCATGGGAGCCATAGTTTTAAATATTGGGATGAATGTAGAATAATGGTAATATTATTATTGTTTTAAGAGCTAAAAGGGAAAATAAGGAAAAAGGGGTAAAGTAAAATAATTAATAATTATAAACATATACATATTAATGAGTTTCTTTTTAAGGAACTTATTTATTTAAAAATAGTATATATTCATATACAACTATATAGATAAAAGTATAAATATATGAAGGCATTAAAAACAAATGATATTTGTTTGTTTTATAATAAGATAAATGAAGTATTATAAACAATAATATATATGTATTAAAGTATATAATAATAAAATGGATATTAGAGAGTCTTGGCATTGCATTAGTTAAAATGAACAAATCTGAAATCGTCGATATTTTTAGGGAAATTATTATTTAGTTTGAGTATTGTTGAACGTGGGGAAAGTGGATTCCACATGACACATTTGGGAGAGAAGGATTTCAAAACAACCACGAGTTGCAAGTGGAAAAATGGGAACGATATTCTAAATGAGAGTATGGAAGACGAATATGGGCATGGTTGGGAGGATTTGCATGGTTTTAGGCAAAGCAAGGCGAAAGCGACGAAGAGAGAGAAGGGCGTTGAAACAAAGAAAGAACTCAGCTTTTATCCGTAAGTCTGTTCTGGCAGAATTTATATGATAAGATAAATGGGAAAATATAGTTGATCAAATGCATTGTTTGTGTCGTTTTGTGTGTAAAAATTTGATTGAAATTTGCATTGCATATTGAAGAGAAAACTGAGAATTTTCTAGTGCATATGTGGGAAAAATTTGATACATGTTGCATGCGTTCAAAGGGATTGTTTGAAATATAAGAATTTATGTTTGGTTGTGAACCTGTGACCAAATTAAACCCATATTGAAACTTTATTTATGATGCATGTTGTGCTGAGGTATAATGTGATAAATGCATGCCGTGTTGGGAAGCTTATGAAGTGTTGGGAAGTTTATAATATTTTTGCATGTTGTGCTAGAAGTGTAAATACTGTAGACATGATAGGACTAGTTGCATGTCATGGTAGTTGACCGCTCTGACCCTTGAGAAACCACCAAAAATTCATTGAAGAACTCTCCAAAGTTATTTGCTTGCTATCTATTGGTTGTTTTGTCTGCATCAGGCATCAAGAGCTGCATCTAAGCGGGAGAAAAATTATTATCATTTTGTAGATGCTTGTAAATAGCACTCAGTGGAATGACAAAATCTAGGTTTTTAGAAAGTTAAAATAAATGTTGACATTGTATGTATATGTATTTTTGATAAACGTAGACCCTGAGGAATTTGCATGGCAGTATTCCATGAATCTTTTGATGAAATGAAAGCAATTCCATTGTGTATCTTTAAAAAATATGAGGAATAAGACATACATTCAGGAAGAGTCTGACATTTCATACATACGTTGTTTTAAAATGATGCATGCAATTGATATGGAAACCAGATTGTGGATTAAAAATTATTAATATATGCTTTTCTTTACGAAATAATGTTTTTCTATTTTGTATGCTTCCATGTTCTGCATGTATTTAGTATTTTTGAGAGCAATTGGAAATGGATGAGAATAATCCCAAAGACGTAGATCTAGGTAAACTGTCCAAGGAAACTTCAGAATTTTATGACCAAAATTTCTATGTTTCAAATCGATAGTTGTTTGGTGAACATACTGGTTGATGAGAACCACTGCAAATGAAATTTATAATTTCATATTTTCTTTACGAATCTGAATCCATTATTTTGTATACATCTGAATTTGCAATGTATAATCCTTTGTTTAAGTTATAGGATTGCAGAAGAGATGATGCTTTAAAAACATAAGGTTTTCTAGACAAACCAGCATGATATGGTTGTATAAGGTATTAGCTAGGTTAACCCGATTTGATAAGAATCATCACAACGATAGGGTGATATAACGAACTTGAATATCTTATTCAGTATGAGATTTATTTATATTCAATTTTATTTTCTAATAGAGCCTATACGTTAGATAGATGCAATAGAAAGTGTAGAAAACTAAATGGGGAATCTAATGTTAAAGCAATGATAGCATTGTTCCAAACCAGGGAATGAAAGAGTCGGTGTAAAATCGAAACCAGAATTAGAACACTTAGATGATTTGTTATTATTATAATTCCCTACGCATAAGTTGAAAAGAGATAAGGGATTGATGTTTAAAATGTAAGTCACTTTCGTATGTAATGAGATATCATAATTATATAAAATAGGTGTGCAGGATGACATAGGTAATATGGAGTGAGGGTGCTTTATAAAAATTGCCTGAGTAGTATTACTTACCTTAATTAAAAACATTGTGAATCAAAAGTCTTTTTAAAACACATTTAGATTATATATTAGACTTTAAACAATAGAGTAATTGCATCCATACTTAACTTATAAAAATAGTCTACTCTATTTCATGATTATGTAGTAGAATTCTATAGTGTAATATAGAAAAAGGATGTGTTTTACGAATAAATTTTAGAGTAGCACCTACTTCAATAGATAGATAAATAAAAGGGATCTTAAATAAAATTATTATAGTAAGTTTTAAGTTTCTTTAGTTTCAGTTGTAATGTTTCCATAAATCCTCTGTCTTTTATTCTCTCTTAATAACAAACATATAGTAGACATATGGAAACTAGAAATCTTATAAAATATAGTATAATTTATGATTGATTAGGAAGTTGTAATTGTTTGCAAACCATTGCATAGTTAGACTTTTCTAAACAATTCAAACCTTAATTAAGCCTTTGTTTAAGAGATTCTAAGATTGTGGGAAAGACAATCTTAACTCGCAACCTAAGGTTGTGGGCAGGACAACCTTATCTTTTTCAAGATTGTGGGAAGGACAATCTTGTGAAGAGAATTATTAATGATGCTTACGGGTAGGCAACCATCCTAATTCAGGGCTCTAACTGTACTTATGATGGGAAAAGGTCAGAATGGGAGGTAATGAAGAGTTGTATGGGCATCTCTTCTAGGTTATCCCTACTAGTGATGAGTGGTGAATTGTGCTTGACTAGGTAATACCGACAACACGATGGTATGGGACATCGTGTTGGTTAATCAACACAAAACACTGGGTGGTTACCAGGGTATTGGTAAGACCCTAGACGATGCTCCATGGAGATTGGATGATCGTCTAGCTCGAGCATGTATGCGCTAAGTCTTACATGATGTAAGTACAAGATATAAGTTCATGAGTTCATGTTAAGACATGGGAAAGTTATGCGTCACACCTCTAGGTGTTATGGGCCCTAGAGGAAAAGAAACCCACTACCTGAACTTAGGATCTTGGGTGGAGAGTGAAGTTCAAAATGGGAAACTATACGAGATTTGGCCAATCTTGATCTCATGAGTATTTCGACTGCAACGGAATGGCACTCATGAAGATGGATCTAACATGCTCATACTAGAAAATGAATTAAATAATATTGAAATAGAAGAAATTTTTTCTCTTACTGTAAACTCTGATGTCGGACAACCAAGTGGGTAGACTTGGGGTGTTTAGACAACCAAGTGGGCAGAACTTGGGTTGTTATAACTTGATTTCATTTTTGATAAATATGTTGTATCTTGACATGTTAAATCTTCTCTAGGTTTAATATACTCTTTGTGATCAATTTTGTAATTGTCCAGCTTGATTCATACTCCTTTTTAATTGTCTTGATGTTGTTAAGGGAGTCCCCTTCTATTATCGCCTTCCAAGCTCCTACTTGAAGTATTTATTTATTCCTAATAAAATTGGCCTTGGCCTCTGCAAAATGGTTAGATTTCTTACCCAAAGGCTCAACAAAGGCTAGTAGGATATCTCCAGTCAAATCACAAAGAACACCTCTAGCCCTAGCCATCCCAGGATTGCCTTTAGTGGCTCCATCAAAATTTAGTTTGATCCAATATGTTGGGGGTGATCCCAACAAACCTTGATCTTGCATAGTTTCTCACAAAGAGGGGGGACCAACATCTATGTCCCAGGATTTAAATATATCTTGTTCTTGAGAAAAAATTGGCTCCTAGTGGTTTTTAAAGATCTTCCAATTCTCCACTAGCGCACTTCTAATGTGGGTACCAATTTATATTGCATTCCTTTTATTGTCCTTGAAAATTTGACTCTTGTGCTCACACCATATCCCCCAAAGGAAGTGAAAGAGGCATAATCACCAAAGGAGGCTGAGCCATTTATATTTAAATTGGGAGGACCATTGAAGGTAAACATAGACCATGGTGTCTGAGAGGGCCCTAGAGATTCTAAAATTGGAAAGAAGAAAACTTAAAACTTCATGAGCAAAATTATAGCCAAGAAAAGGTGGCATACAGATTCCAATTTCTTTTCACACAGAGTACATCTATTGATGAGATTGAAACCTCTTTTAACTATATTGTATATGGTCAAAATTTTATTCTGCACCACAAGCCAGAAGAAAACAGTGATTTTAGGAATTAGGTTCTTGATCCATATCTTATTCATAGGGAGCCACCCCAAAATCTCTTTATGAATCAATGAGTACATAGTATAAAAAGTGTAGAGGCCCTTGCTATCCTTAATCTATATCAAAGAATCATTACCTCAAATAGGGTTAATAAGAAAGACCCTCATCAAGTCTGCCAATGCCTTTTAGGCTTTAGCTTTGGATTTTAAGATTCCTGGTAGATTTGGACTTTTCCAATGCTAGCTATTGTCTCTAAAGACAAGAAAGTATTTGACTTTGCTTTCAATGACTTTTAATAATAGTTGTCTAAGAGGGAGCAACAAAGAATCACTTTTAAGAGGGAAATCAATCAACCAAGCATCTTTTCAAAAATCTACTTTTTCACCATTTTCTATATGCCATTTGATCCCTTTTCTCAATAGGGATTTGTAGTTTAGCAAGTTGTTCTAGAAAGAAGAGCCTCTAGGATGGATCTTTGAGTTGAGGAAGTCTTGATTATCATGCATATACTTAGCCTTAAGAATTTTAACCTAGCATAACTGGTCATTATTCAATAGCTTCCATCCCATTTTACAAATCAGACCCTTGTTCATTATTTTTAAACACTTGAAGCCTCGACCCCTAAAATCCTTTCTAGAACATAATTGGTCCCAAGCCAGAAGTGGTAGACTCTTCTTTTCCTTCGATCTTAGACAATAGGAAGGACCTTTGAATTTGTTCCAATCTATTCTTGATCTTTGCTAGGAGTTTAAAAAATGACATGAAGTATATTGGAATAATATGAAGCATGGACTGAACCAACTGGGATTTTCCAGTGTAGCTTAGGAGGAAACCCCTACAACCTATCAATTTCTTGGAGAAATGATCAATAACCAAGTTCCACATATCGACCTTAATTTATCTCTTGAAAAGTATTATTCCCATATTAGAAGTTGGAAGGTCACCTATTACATAGCCAAAATTTGTGAGATGATTCGTTGATTGACCTTAGGAGTATTGATAAAGTAAATTTTGCTCTTAGTAAATTTAAATTTCTACCCTACTTCCTCTTCATACTTATTTAGAATGATTTTGATTTTACATGCTTGGAGAACAAAATATTTGGAGATAATTATTTTGTCGTCAATAAATTATTGATGAGATATCGGGTTAGTAGTTGAGACTGACTTAAAATACCCTAACCGACCATTGGATACTACTGAAGAGATGCTTCCATTGAGTGCTTATGCTAATATTATGAACAAATAGGGTGACAAAGAGTCACCTTATCTCAAACCCATCTTACTTCCAAAGTAGCCTATTGTTGCACCATTAACAAACATTGGAAACCTAGTTGTGGAGATGCACCTAGTAACCAGAGCCATCCATTCCTGATTAAATCCAAATTTATATAGGATCTTAGCAAAAAATCCTAGGAGACTCGGTCATAGGCCTTGTTCATGTCAATATTTAGTAGCATACCAGCCTCCCATCAAGTGGATTACCTCATGGATGGTGATGATCCCATATAAAAGTTTCCTACCTTTTACTAAACCACCCTGGTTAACATCAATTATGAAAGGAAGAACAAATTTGAGTTGGTTAGAAATGGAATTTGTCAAGACTTGAAGAAGAGTATTACACAAGCTGATGGGATGAAACTACTTGAAGTCTCTTGCACCAACTAATAGGGGAATCAAGGCCAAAAACATGGAGTTAAAATCCAAGGGGATATAGTGGGTTACTTGCACTTCAAGAATGGCAGCCACCACATTAGGCTTTAAAATATGCCAAAAATGTTGAAAGAAGACATCCTAGAAGTTGTTTGGCCCTTGATCCCTATCCCCCTAAATTGAATGCAACCTTCTTGATTTCCTCCTCTATGAAGGGGCTAAGGAGGTACAAATTAAGGTCTTTAATGACTTGGGTAGGAATGACTCTTAGAAGAGAGTCCTCTTCAACTAGGTGTTTAGTATCTAACTCTCCCCAAATATCCTTAAAGTACTCAAAAAATTCTTTTATAATCTCATCAAGATTATCCATTAGGGATCCATATCTTTTAAACATTTATCTGATCTTATTGCAGCTTTGATGATGGGGGGTAGAGATATGAAAGAAGTTAGTATTCCTGTCCTCCTTCAACCATATAATTATAGATTTTTGACGCCAAATATGTTTCCTCATATTATAGGATATTATAGTACTTTGAGACAAGTTCCCTCTATTTCATTCTGATTTCCTCTATCATACATCCTTTTGTAATTTTTATTCAATGTCATGAACCTTAGCTAATTCGTTTTTTTTTTTAACATGTTACCAAAAGTGATCTTATTCTAGTCCTTCAGGTTTTACTTTATATGTCTCAATTTTCTAGTAATTTGGCTCAATTTGGGACCTTCAAAGGATTTCACCCACCATTCTTCAATATTTGAAGATAAATCTTCATGTTTGAGCCACATCAGTTCAAACCTAAATGGGCTATTATATTTTCTCCTATTTTTAACTACCTCTTAAACAATTAGGTTGTGTTCAAAGCTGATTTTGGGTAAGGCCTTGAATGGGGAATCACCAAATATTGTGAAGCCCTCTTGGGAGACCAAAAACCTATCAAGTCAAATTTGGATCAACTAGTCTCCCAACCACCTATTACTCCATGTATAGTGAAATATTCTTAGGTCAATATCCATGAGATCATTGGAATTAAGAAATGATCAAAAGTCCTGCATACTCTCTAAAGGGATAGGAGATCCCTCTTTCTTGTTGAAAGGATTAAGAGAGGTGTTGAAATTCCCTACTAAAATCCATGGAATTCCTCTGAACATGGATCTCATTTTGTTCAGGTTCTCCCAAAGTTACCTTCTCCCAGATGATGTGTTTGAATATGGATCTCATTTTGTTTAGGTTCTCCAAAATTTGCCTTGTTTAGGTTCACCCAAAGTTGCCTTCTCCCAAAATATAGATATCTATTGTCTCTTTCTACAAAACTACTGTCGTAGAAGTCTTGCCAAGTTTACCCTTCAAATCAACATCTACTAAAGTTTTTGAATGAATATGAGTGACAATTTTTGGCACCTTGAAACCCTTCCCTATGGGTTCTTATTTTGTCGGCTGAATTCTACCAAAACCAAAGACTCTAAATGAGAGAGCCCCATAGCAAGACCCTCTTACCCTAGGTTTTTACTCAAAGGTATAGTTAAATATTGATACAGGCTAAGCAAACACTACAAATTCTCTATGATCAAATTTAGACAAGAAAAGAAATTTGAAAGGGGAATCACACCTTATTTAAATAGGATTATACCTTGGGAATTTGCCTCCATGGTACCTAGGATGAATTTTTCTTCTTCTCACTCTTTCGCATACTACGATATTGGTTCTTGCCCCTTACTAGTCCCTTTCGTAGGCTCCATATTTCCTTCTTTCCTTGACTAAGGGTTTATATAATTTTAGAGTTATACCCACCTCTGGTTGTTCTAGGGGGTATTCCTTCGATTAGTGTAATGATAACTTTGATACCCCATCTTGTTACAAAGACCACATTTCACAACCATATTTTCATATTCAAAACTTTGGGTCCAAGACCCATACTTGGAAGTTAGCTTAATCAATTCAAGGAGCTATTGACTTAAGTTCACATACACGTAGAAGTGTGTAGGTAACATGTGTGTCTGGTTCAACGTAGCAAGGTCCACCACCACCAGCTAACCTATATTCCTAGTAATCCCAAAGAGGATTTCCTCATGCCAAAAGTGAATCGGGAGCCCTAGGAGGTGCACCCAAATGGGCGCCATAATGATACCTTGAGTGTAAGGATAAAAATATGAGCTTAATATCTTTAGGAAGAGGCCTCAACAACTAAATAACTATGGCCCTCCCTATAGAATTTGTTCATTATCCTCTAGGCAACTGTGTTTAACCCATAAAAATATCTTCATTAAAGTGATGATCTTCATATGACTAATGGACCTCCATTTCTTCCATGCCCATTTTTGGATGGCATTAAGTTATGGTATCATACCAATAAAATTTTCAACTAAAGACATCTTACCCTAATCAACCACTAGATCTGCTTAGACATTTAGAATCACCAACTTACCATATATCAACTACAAGTTGAAACACCCCTCATATAGGTTCTATTTTCATTTGAGAATATTGAATTAGGAATGGGCTTTTGGGTCAAAAGGGTGAGGAGATCTCTTGTCTATTTTTTCCACCTAGGTCCCATTCGATTGTTGTGTCTCGACTGCCACCTTGACAGCTAGCCAAACCTTGCAAACTTATCTTGCCTCCATGAATCATGTTCTCCATATTTAAACTTGGTTTCAAATCCTTCAGAGTTACCACCACTTGACTCAGTTGTGGATGTTGATACAGATTCAAACCCAACTTAAAAGTCTTTAGAGCCATCATCATTGACTTAGTTATGGATGTTGATACAGATTCAAATCCAACTTTAAACCCTTCAAAAATATCATCTCCTGACTCAACAATGGATGTTGATATGAGTTCAAATTCAAATTATAATTTTTTATTTAGATCAAATCCGATTTCATACCCTTCAAAGCCGCCATAACTCTACTCAATTGTGGATGTTGATACAAATTCAAATCCTTCAGAATCATCATCGCTAAACTTAGCTGAAGACGTTGATATAGATTCAAACCATTTAGAGCCACCGTCACCTGACTCAACTATGGATGTTGATACAGAGCCAAACCTAACTTTAAACCCTTCAAAGCTATTGTCACCTAACTTAGCTATGGATGTTGATATAAATTCAAATCCAAATTGGAATTTTTTATTCAAATAAAACCCGACTTCAAATCCTTCAGAGCCATTGTCACTTGACTTAACTATGGATTTTGATATGGATTCAAACCCAAATTCAAACCCCTCAGAGTCACTGCTTGAATCAATTTTGGATTTTGATACAAATTCAAATCTAAATTAGAATTGTTTATTCATAACAAATCCGGCTTCAAACCCTTTAGAGCCATCGCCTCTTGACTTAGATGTGGATGTTGATATGGATTCGAGTTTAGCTTAAGATCCTTTAAAATACACCTGACTCAACTCACTATTTATAAAAGTAATTTTAAATATCACTATATAATTTGTTGAAATAACAAGGACTCATTTCAATTCCATATAAACAATTTTAAAACAAGCAAAAAAAAAAATATTGAATAATAATAAAAAGCCATCTACAAATAATAATTTTAGTATTTGAAGAATTTAAATATTAACCTAAATTCTATATTTTTATGTCATATATATATATATATATATATATATATATATGTATATATGTCAATAGTAATGATCTCATGAAAATAAAAATTCTATGCTTAATGTTTGATCAAACATTAGATTTCAAATAAATTTACTAACAAGTAAAAATACATCAAATTTATTGTTTTTTTCTTAGTAAACTCTAAGACTATAAAAAATACAACTATCTTGTATACATTGTTTACAAAAGTATTTTAAAAATATTTTTTTAATATTTTAATCACATAAAAAATATTGGTAAGAGTTTTGGCTTCTTTTTGGGAGGTTCAAGGTTCAAATCCTATTCAGTATAAAAGGACTAAGAGGACAACACAACAGATAGGCTTTGGTTCTTCTTTAGGAGATTCAAAGTTAAAACCATGACATGTGTGATTGTGTGTTAAATTCCCTATTGATAAGCTCAACTTTCTCCCTTATAAAAGGTCATGGTGGAATAAAGATGCCAACTTATAAGATTTCTCACACTAACCAAATAAAATAATAATAATAATAATAATAATAAATAAATAAATAAATAAAATATTATATATCAATATTTAATTCCTAAACTTTATTTATATACATCTAACATTTAAGATGTACATAAGTACAATAATTTTTTTTCGTTACATTAAAAAGTTGATCACAACCACACTACAACAATTAAAAAATACAACTTATCCTAACTATTCATGGTAGTAAGCATGACGAAGGTGAAGGCATGATAGTGGAAAACTCACTTAATAGAATAGAAAGAGCAAAACAAGGGTCCACCTAGAAAGAGATATTTATCAACAATAACATTTTACAGAATAAAATGTTTGTTTTTTTTGAATTGATCGATATGAAAGGTCAAATTTAATTCTAAATTGATTAATTTTGTCAAGATGGGAATGTTCTTGGTCTAAGTTTTAAAATAGCTATAAAATTAAATGGACATGACTAAAAAAATCAAAACTTACCTTTTTAACTATCAGTTGTGGAAGAGCATAAATTATGCTTTGCCAAATAGGTACATATCAATTAAAATGTTAGTAAAAACTATTTTTAATATTTAAAATAAATTTTACTAAATGATATTTAATTTAATTAATTAAATTTTTTAATTTTAAAAAAGAGATTGAGATTCAAATCTCATAAATAAGATAATATAAATATAGTATAATTAATTAATTATCATGCTTTTACAATATATTATATAGTTATAATGTAATATAAATAAGATCGATCTAAAAAATAATAAATTTCAAAAAATAAGTTTTAACAGCGAAATACATTTTGTATTCAAAGAGGCTCTGCTAGGGTTTCGCTCGCATGTTGTTGCTGCCTGTTTGTTCTTCCATCGGCCGCCATACCGTTTGTGCCCTTCTGAGATCTGCACACACTGTGCCATTCTTAGTTACTACTCCGCCTTGGGTGGGGGGCTCCATCCCTTTCAATGGCTGCCTCTCAGGCCACTATTTCACTGGTTAGTGAAGTTGCAGTTGTTGAGAGCCATGGCACTAGTAAAATGACCCAAGAAGTTTATCCTGAAGGTAGTTCCTCAGTGTCGGACATATCCCTGCAAATGCAGGATGTTGATAATGCTTGCAAATGGCTTGAAAGTCACACCCTGGTAGGGTACTTTCTGGGGAGGATTCCCAGTGACTCGCTAATCTGACAATGGATTCAGTAAGTCTGGCAGCCATATGGCATAAAAGTTGATCATATTCAAAACCTTACTAAAGGTTTTTTTCATTTTTAGTTTGTTGATCTGCAACATGTCATTACAGTTATGAGCAAAGGGCCTTGGTATATTAGAAATACCCTTTTAATTCTTCAGCCCTGGCATCATAATTTTATAGTTTTTGTTGATGTTTCCTTGCGTGTCCCCATTTGGGTGGAATTCCTAGGTCTCCCTTTGCCCCTTTGGCCATTCTTGCCACAACTTGTCACACCCATTGGCAAGTTTGTGTGCATGGAGCCATATAAATTCTATGTTGTGCGGCCATACAAATGCATTTGCATTGAAATTGATCTATCAAAGGATCTTAAGGATTCTATTAATATTCAGGTTGGGGAGACCTATTTTCAACAATGGGTGGTTTATATCAATCTCCCCAATACCTATTATCGGTGTCAATATGCTACCCACAAGATAAAATATTGTCCTCTTATGGAGGGTCGATTCAAAAATTGGGCTTCAATAGAGACACCTTCAAACACAAATAAATCTGCCCCTCCCACTAATGGAGGGGAGGAATGGACTTCTATCACCAGGAAGAACAACAAAGGAAATCGACCACAAACTTCTGTGGGAGCTGGTAAAAAGGAGTCTCAACCGAGCTCTCAATCAGGGGTTTCTCATGCAACCTCTATAGAAGGAACTTATGTTTCTCTTCCTATAGGTACCTCTTCTGGTAATAACAAAAAAAATTCCCCAATTATTCAAGCCTCCCAGTCAGATAAGCCATCAACTATGCCAGTGCCTACTCCCTCAAGCGAATGCCAGGTTTCTCCACCTAATCTACCTAGTGAAGTTCCCTCATGAAACCCTCATCGCTCTCATAGTCCAGTTAGGGATACCTCAGGCATCCCTTTGGAGAAGCGATGACAGACAATTTTTTTTGTGAAAACCATAATAGGTTTCTCACAAATACCTTTGAATCCTTAGCAGATTTTGAGGACTCTGAGGTCCTCGAAGGAAATATGCTCCTCGATCATGTCTCATGAAGTGCTTATCTTGGAATATCAGGGGTTTGATAGATCCTATGCGCAAGTACATAGTGCGTCAGGGTCTAGATGACTTCAAGTTAAAAAATGGTAATATTGATATCCTTTGCCTTCAGGAAGTCAAAGTCACTAATTTTATGTTGTCAAGTACTTGCTCCTTTCTCTAGCCTCGAGGCCACACCTTTCATACTATGCATGACATGGGTAAAGGAGGGGCAATAATTTATCTTTCAGAATCATATCATTCTAAAATGATCTCTTGGGGTTGTGACCCTTCTAATCATGTTGTTTGGGTTGTGATGGAGATTGATGGCCATCTTCTTGGTGTGCTCAACATCTATGCTCCTAACGATGCCAATGATCATTGTGTGTTGTGGTGGTGGGCAACACTCTCTCTTCCCCCTACTGTTTGGTTGCTCTATGGGGACTTCAATATGATCGAATTCCCACATGATAAAGTGGGTCTTCTTCCCATGAGGTGGGCCACAAGGGAAAGAGAAGCATGGCTTTTCATGAAAGAAAAGTTGGGGCTCTCTGATCCCAATAGCTACTTTTTACCCTCTTCATTCCCAGCTAGTGCTTGGTTCACATGGTCTAACAATCAACAAGGTGAGAATCATGTTTTGAAAATATTGGATAGAGCCATGCTCTCAGATTCTGATATTTTCTCCTTCGAGTAGCCCTCATCTTCTTCTCCCTTTATCTCTATCCATCCTGAGCTTTTCTTGTCTGACCATTCCCCCATTTCCTTTTCCATCTTGGTTTCTTCTACTCCCCCTCCTCTTTCTCATTCACAATTTTACCTTAATACCTCCATTTTGCACCACCCCATGTTGAGGGCCTATGTTATCAAAATTTGGAATCTTATCCCTAGACCGAAAGGGGCCTCAGGATGGATTGATTGGTGGAATGTTGCTATCCAATGCACTACCCACTTTCTACGCTCGCTTGGGCGTAAGATTGCTAAGTTTCATCATCGCTCCAATGCTGCTCTTAAGCGAGAGTTGGAAGTGACCTCTTCTCAACTTCAGTCCAATCCTTTCAATGAGGAGCTTCAGAGACACCTCGCTATGGTTAAACACCAACTTCTTCTGGCAGAGCACTATGATGCCAAAGGAGCTCAAATCAAGGTGAGGTTGCATTGGCTCAAATTTGGAGATAGGGTTACCAAGGAGTTCTTTCAGTGCTTGCATCCTCGTAATCAATTTTTGGGTATTAAAGCCCTTAACATTAATGGAGAGCATGTTTCTAATCTTCCTAGTATTCTCTCTACTTTTGAAGAGCATTACCAATCTGTATTTGTGGCTCAGGCCCGCTCCCCACAACATGATGAGGCCCTTAAATCCTACCTTTCTGTGGTTCTAGAATGACTTTTTGAGTCTCAAAGAGTTACCTATGATAAGGCCCTATCTTTGAAGGATCTGGAGGAAGCTCTTTCTCATATGGCCAATGATAAATCCCCTAGTCTTGATGGCTTCCCTTATGAATTCTACAAATCCCTTTGGGACACTGTAGGGCCTGATCTTCTCAAAGTCTATCAAGAGGCCTTCTCTAAGGGTTCGTTGGGCCCTAATATTAATCAAGGGATTATTAAATTTATCCCCAAGGCTGGTGATCCTAAAATCATCACCAATTGGAGACCTATTACTCTCCTTAATGTCTCTTATAAGATCATTGCCAAAGCCCTAGCTTTACGCATCCACCATCTCCTTCCTATTATCATGCGCCCAGAGCAAACTAGCTTCATTCGGGGTAGATACATCCTTGACAATATTATTGTTGTCTGGGAAGGTATGGAGTGGGCTCATAATTCTAACCAACAATCTGTGTTCATCAAAATTGACTTTGAGAAAGCATATGATAGGATTGATTGGTCCTTCATTCTAGCCATGCTTAAAGCTCTTGGTTTTGGGCCCTACTTCATTAGTTCTATGGAAATATTGTTTGTTGAGGCTTCGACTATTTTATCCATTAACAGACACAAGTCCTCAGCCATTGGTCTCTTTCGATCCATTAGACAAGGTTACCCTTTAGCTCCTTCCCTTTATGTCCTTGCTACTGAAGGGTTTGGCTATTTACTAGCTCATCACACTGCTCAGGGTTCTATTCGAGGAATTTCTCTCCCCGAAGGTGAGACTCAATTGATCAATGGTCATTTTGTTGATGACTCTTTCCTCACTCTTATTGAGGAAGAAGGTGTCATTCAACAAGCGCTTGCTTGCCTGGACACTTTTTTCTAGCTTCTAGATCCTCCATTCAATGGAGAAAGACCCAATGTTATAGGTAGTCTCTCGACCCAATGCCCCATTAGCTTAATCAATATCAATGGAAGATCATCCAAGAGGGGAAATTTTTTCATTTTTTAGGTATTCCTTTTGCCTTTAATGGGTCATTTCCAGAGTTATGGAAGTATGTTGTTAACAGGGTGGAACAGAAACTTACCTACTGGTCCACCAAGAAACTCTCCCTTGCTGGTAAATTTCAAATTTGCACTAAAGTCCTTGTGGCCACCCATGTTTATTATTCTTCCTACTGGGTCCCATCCAAAAATTGTTATAAGAAGCTTGATAAGCTTCTGCGAGACTTCTTATGGTCCTCCTCCAATAATGCTTTAGGATTCCATCATGTTGCCTGGGAGTATTGTTGTCTTCCCAGAAGCCATGGTGGACTTGGCATTCTTAATACCCAACGTCAAGGTTGGGCCCTTTGTGTTAAGTGGGTCATCAGAGCCCTCACAGGCAATGAGGCCTAGAAGATTCTCATCCGACACTATATTAGTGAAGGTTCCCCTTTTGGGCGTAAGAGTTGGAAGGGCATGGGGTTCCCTTCCCTCCTTGTTGCCCTTGTGTCTATCAAAGTGTCAGGATCCTTCATCATTAGGAGCATTTGGAAAGCTTGGGAGAGTGTTAAACCTTGGCTTAGATGGAATGGATAGAGCTTTTGGCATGGCCTCTCCATCAACCAAATGAATGTTTGGTGGTCACCTGTTATCACCTACCAGGGTTCCTCGCTTGCGCAGGTTCCTTGGGTTCATGCGTTGAGATTCTTTCGCAAAGGTGTGTGATGCATCACTGATTTATTTTCTTATCCTACCAGGGATTGGCTCCCTTGGGATGATTTTAGAGATAAATTTGGGCTTAATCACTCTGACAAGGATACCTTTGAGGTTGTCAAGGTTGCTCTCCCTGACTCCATGTTACACAAGATTTTTGTGCTTTCTCAGCGACCTTGGTGGAAGGACTGGAAGTGGTATCCAGACACTCCATTACGGAATTATAAGGCCTGATTGGGGTATGGATGGCTCTCTCCTTGCCTCCCCATGATTGAGAAGCTCAATCAATGATGGAAGGTCTCCTCCCCTCGACCTATTTGGTTGCGCAGGTTCCAGACCGCTTGGGCTCCTTTCTTGGAGCCCAAAATTTCTTGTTTTGCTTGGAGTCTTTTGCACCAAGGGCTTCCTGTTGGGGAGCGTCTACAACATTTAGGCATCCCCAACCCTTCTTGCCCTTTCTGTCTTCAATCTGAAGACTTTGTCCATATTTTTTGGGTTTGTGCTCGTGCTCATTCCCTTTGGGAGTGGTTTTTTTCCTTTTTTAGACCCTATTCCTTTGCCATGTTTGAGTGGAAGCATATCATTTTGGGAGATCCCCCACCATTACCAACTATTTTTTTTGAAGTGTGGCACTTGTTTCGTATGGCGACCATGTTCAGTTTATGGAGAGCTAGAAATGATTGTATCTTTGGTAAGTGTACTTCCTCTTTGCACATCTCTGCTTTTGAGAAGTCTAATATTATTTCTTCTATGTATTTTCAGATTACAGTTCAGGCCAATAAGGTGGCCATGGAGCTCACTCATCTTCAAGAGCTTATTAAACAGTGGGGGAACGCACCGTGCTCAGTAATTCAGGATACTCCTCGTAGCAGATCCAGGTCCACACAATAGTGTCGCTCGCTCTCAAACTGCACTCCTATCCCAGTTCAAGGTGCTTATAGAGATGGTCGTGGCTATGTGACTGTTCCTCTCTCCCCAACTCCTCGACTTGATGCCTGGGACAACTTAAGAGTTTATGGCTGGGTTTATGTTCCCGACACTTCTAGACAGGGGAGGGACTCATTTTCATTCTAGGTGGGAAACTTATCAGTTTACCATCGGAAAAACCCAAATTATGTAAACGTTATCGGATTCAATCAGTTATGTAAACTGTTATCAGTTTATTCTGTCCATCAGTTATGTAAACTGTAGATTGTTCTCTTGGATTCCCACTCTATTTTGATAGGGATAGTTTTTTTGGCTGATGGCGTTAGCCACGTGGCGTGTTTATCCACCTATTTTTTTTGTTTGTAAAAATGTATTTTGTTAATTCTTTAATATAATACTTTTTTACATAAAAATAATTATTTTTAATTATTTTAATCAATATTTCTAATTAGTCTTTAGAAATAATTTATTTTTATTAATTCAATCAATATTTCCAATTAATCTTCTTTATTTTATTTTTTAATATTTAATATAAATTTTATCAAACGATATTTAATTCAATTAATTAAACTTTTTAATTTTTTTTATTTGGTTAGTGTGAAAAACCCTTATGACCAACACACATGATGAACATTCTCCTCCTAACCATGACCCCTCGTAAAACTGAGAGGAGAGCTATGGTTATCAATAGAGAATTTAACACACAACCACCACACATCGACCCCCTTACACACTTGCCCACATTGCGGTTTAAACCTTGGACCTCCCGAAGAAGAACCAAATCTCGAACCGTTGCGTTGTCCTCCATGAAACAACTAAATTTTTTAATTTTAAAGAGGAGATTGAGATTCAAATCTCATTAAAAAATACATAAAAAATTATCATGCTTTTACAATACACTATGTAGTTATAATGTAAAACAAATAAGATCCATCTAAAAATAATAAATTTCCAAAAAATAATTATCTTTTATTAATTCAATAAATATTTCTAATTTACCCTCGAACCTCCTCATGCTAATGTTTTGTTAAAAATTCTCTTCACTTCTAATGATTTTCAACATCATTATACTTTCACTTGGTCCCAAGATACATGTAATTAATTTTATTTTTTCAATTTGGATAGCGTGAGAAACCCCTACAACCAATGCTTAGGGCTGAGCATTCCTAGTGTGAGAAACCCCTACAACCAATACTTAAAATAATTATCTTTTATTAATTCAATCAATATTTCCAATTTATCCTCGAACCTCCACATGCTAATGTTTTATTAAAAATGCTCTTCACTTCTAATGAATTTATACATCATTATACTTTCACTTGGTCCCAATATACATGTAATTATTTTTATTTTTTCGATTTGGATAATGTGAGAAAACCCTACAACTGAGCAATCCTAGTGTGAGAAATCCCTACAACCAACACTTAGGATTGAGCATTCCAATCTTAACCATGATCTCTTGTAAGACTGAGAGCTAAGCTTATCAATAAACATGTAGTTATTTGACTTGATTTTTTAGGTTCTTTTTCTTTTTAATTGAGATTATTATCAGAAAACCCTATGGCTGACGCTCAAGGTTGATCATCTCCATGCCAACCATGACCTCTAATAAAAATGAGAGTTGAGGTTATCAATAGATATCAAACACATAGCCATACACACACCCACCCCTCACGCACTCACCATGTATCTTAGTTTTATGATATATTTATATTATTTTTTTGATTGAGGAAGGGTGAGAGCTGAGCTTATAAATAGGGACCAAACACACAACCATACACACACCCACTCCCTCACACACTCTGCCATGTATCTTAGTTTTATGATATATTTATATTATTTTTTATTGATATTATTGTGAGAAACCCCTACACTAAAGCTCAGGGCTGGGCATCCCCATCCCAACCATGACCTCTGATAAGGTTAAGATTTGAGCTTATCAATAAGGTCCAAACACACATCCATAAACACACCCACCCCCTCACACACTCACCCATGCAACGGTTTGAACCGTGGACCTCCGAAAGAAGAGCCAAAGCCTGAACCATTGCCCTGTCCCCCTTGAACAATATATTTATATTATTGATTCATTGCCCTGTCCCCCTTATTTTTTAAATATATATTATTAAATTTTAAGTCACTTAAAATATTATTAATATTTAATATATTTTTAATTGGTTATATTAAATTGAAATGGGTTTCACTTATATTACATCATTACATAGTGTTATTACAACAAAGCTTGGATATTGTTAGTAAAAATGTTTACATTCTAGCTATTTATTTATATTTTTATCTTGATTACATTTTTGCACTACACAACATTGCATTTCATACATTACATTTTACATATTGCACTGCACAACATTGCATTTCACACATTACATTTTACATATTGCACTACACAACATTGCATTTCACACATTATATTTTTGCATTGCACAACATTGCATTTCACACATTACATTTTACATATTACACTGCACAACATTGCATTTCACACATTACATTTTACATATTGCACTGCACAACATTGCATTTCACATATTACATTTTTGCACTACACAACATTGCATTTCACACATTACATTTTACATATTGCATTGCACAACATTGTATTTCACACATTACATTTTACAAATTGCACTGCACAACATTTCATTTTACATATTGTACTGCGCAACATTGCATTTCATACATTACATTTTACATATTGCACTGCACAATGCATTTTACACATTATATTTTTTACACCGCACAATATTGTACTGCATAACATTGCATTTCACACATTACATTTTACATATTGCACTACACAATATTGCACTGCACAACATTGTACTGCATAATATTGCATTTCACACATTTCATTTTATATATTGCACTGCACAACATTGTATTTCACACATCGTATTTTACATATTACATTGCACACATTACATTTCACAAATTGTATTTCACACATTACATTCACACCATCATCTTCATACATTATATTTCATATTAGGGGGTCATTTACTCAGTTTAGATAATAATTGATCCAATAAAATCATGTTGCCTTAATCAAGGGCACCCTCACATCATCATACATTTCATTGCACCATTCCATAAAGTCAAATTATCATTTGCAAACCCACATGTCCATAATACCTAGGTGTTTTTAGTCACTCAACCACTCCTAGTGTTTCTAGCAACCTTATTTAGAACCAAGACACATTTTCACTAATAAAATATTGAGTTCTAGGAATTGACTTCAACATTCTTGAACTAAAAATAATCACACATTTTAAAAACATCTTGTGTCAAAGAGCGATAACACCATGTTTGGGTTGAACCTCGAAGTAAAAAGGGTATTCCTTGCTTGTCCCATTATGCACATAGTCCAAAAAAAATAGTGGTTTTCACTACTTTAAAAAATTTACAAATAAAATAAAGAGTAGGGTAAAATATCCAAAACTCTAAATATTTTAAACATCATACACCAAATATCCTCAAGTTTTAAGGATAGAACTATATTTCCAGTCAAACGATTAGGTAGTCCAAATCCCCAAAGCTTAGAGATCAAGTTCTTGGACTATGGAGCAAATATCCATCAGGGCTATAGATGCTTGACTAGTAGTGGAGTAAGCTCATGTGTGGCGACACATCTCTTTTAAAAGAGACCTCTAACCGCACATAAGGACAATCTAGATTCTTGGTCTTCTCCATAACATGTTTCATCTCAATTTACTCAATATGGGTTAATGAACTTATTTGCACACACATTGGTTATTGATTACCTCTAGTCATTACCATACTCATGATTCGGTAAATGAATTCACTACACACACATTTTATCTTAAAGAAAATTAGACAGAATTTAGTGAGTTTGTTTGATATCACTAGTATGTCTAAGTCTCTGCAAAACAGTCAATTTTCCATATCAACATCCATATCTTCTTTTATATCAACATCCATATCTTCTTCAATGTCAACATCCATATCATTACATGAGTCTTCCATTTCACATGCCACCATTTTTGTGCCCCTGATTAATCAACAATGCTATAACATGGTCAAGAAAAATCTAAACTATGAATGGTCATTAGAGCATTAATTCATTTGCATTCATACACATTAGCATTGCATTGTCATCCATAACATATATACACATGCATTCACATAAAAAAATAAAAACAAACACCATGTGTGTGTGTTATATATATATATATATATATATATATATATATATATATATATATATATATAATTTGCATATGTAAATATCGCTAGAAAGTTCTATACAATAGCACAACTTGAGATGTTCAAGGTATCACACCTTCCCCCAATCAAACAAACAAACACATAACTTGAAAGTGTTCAAGGTATCACACCTTTCCCAAATCAAACAAACAAGCACACAACTTATGTGCAATCAGAGGTCTCTTTAAAAGAGATGTGTTACCACGTATGAGCGTACTCCACTACCAATCAAGTGTCTATATCCCTGGTGGATATTAGCTCCATAGTCAAATAATTTGATCTCTAAGCTTTGGGGATTCGGACTACCTAACCGTCTGACTAGAAATGTAGTTGTATCCTTATATCGTATTTAGAGTTTTGGGATTTTTCCCTACTCTTGATTTTATTTTGAATTTGTGATAGTAGTGAAAACCAATGTTTTTTTTGGACTATGTGCATAATGGGATAAGCAAAGGAATACCCTTTTTACCTCAAGGTTCAACTCAAATACGATATCATCCCTCTTTGAAATAAGATGTTTTGAATATGTGTGATTGTGTTTGGTTCAAGAGTGTTAGAGTCAATTCCCAGAACTCAAGATTTTCTTAGTGAAAATGGGTCTTGGTCATAAATAAAACTCGACATGTATTGGAGATTGTTAAAAACACTAGGAGTGGATCAGTGATCGAAAACACCTAGGGATTTATGGACATGTGGTTTGCAAATGACCATTTGACTTTATGGAATGGTGCAATGAAATAGATGATGATGTGAGGGTGCCCCCGATTAAGGCAACATGATTTTATTGGATCAATTATTATCTAAACTGAGTAAATGACCCCCTGATATGAAATGTAAAATGTGTGAATGTGGATGTGAATGCAATGTATGAAATGCAATTTGTGAAATGAAATATGTGCAATTCAATGTGTGAAATGTAATATGTAAAATACAATGTGTTAAATGAAATGTATGCAATGCAATGTGTAAAATGTGATGTGTGAAATACAATTTTGTTTTTGTGTATTAGCCATGTATACATATATATAAATCACATTAAGCATAGAATGATCTCAAGTATATGATGTTCAATGGTTGGGGTTCTTCTACTCCCCCTAGCCTTATCTATATTGTGCAATCTTGTGTTAATTTATTTTCTTTTGAGTATTTTATCTTGTTTATTGGTGTTGCTTAATTTTAGTTTACAAAATGGCGATCACGGTCATTTTGTAAATAAAAAACATGCAACACCAATAGATAAAATAAAATGTACAAAAAGCACAATATAACTCCACAAAAATGCACACAAAGTGAATAATATTTATTATCAATATATTTTCAAGTTATACAAATGAATATGCCCCAATATGGGGTTTTTATAGTGCTTTTGATACAAATTGTTACAAATAGTAGGGTTTTCGAAGCCCTAGTTCATTGAAATAGCTAGTGTCTTCTTCGCTCATATTCGATCCAAATGAGGTTGCGGGTGGGCTTGTGTATCCTAAAAGGGCCACCCTAGCTTCAATAACTTCTAGATATATGATCTTGTACCTATAAATAGAGACAACAACAAAAAGGATATTAGCAACACCTACGAGGGCTCCACTATGTGAGGCCCTCAGAAAGATAAACAACTAAAAACCCTAGATGCTGAATGTAATACTAAAAATAGAAAAGCAAGAACATGAAATAAATACAAATAAATTTCTTACCTTATCACTTGAAATATTTTCTTCTATCATTGATGGTTGCGAGGACACTTGAACGATGCCCGAGGGTCATAGGATTGCATATCTACTGCGAGAAACACCCAAAGGTATTCTGTGATGGTAGTAGATGCACCAGGGCATTCTATGATGGTAGTAGATGCACATCCAGGGACATTATAGTGGCTCTAGGAGGTGTTTAGGGGCTAAGGAAGGTGTTGCAGAACTAGATTTGGTTTACGCGGGATGGGCAGTAGCAGAAGCGGGGGGATGCGAACGATGGTAGTGAGGGGCGAGGATGAAAGCGATGGGGATAGGGTTTAGATCTTCTAAGAATTATTTGTAAATTTTCATCGTAGAATTCAAATTCAAAAAAATTAAGGACCAAGTAAGCAGATCTTAATTCATAAAAATGAATCACATTTTATAATCTAACCTTAGACGTGTAAAGGTTTTGATGACACCAAATTTGTCGCCAAGATTAAAACATGAAGAAGGGTGGAGATTAAATTTGGGTAAGTGGCATGGATTAAGGTGTATGGATAACTGAGATTAAAATGTGGTGAAGGGATAGGATTAATTTATATAAATACATATATATTTATTATATATATAAATATAATATATAAAATATTAATATTTAAATATATATTAATTAAATACATACACACACACACACATATATATAATATGTAAATATAAATAATGGGTGTTTGTGATTGGAGGACATGGATAGATGACAAGTGGCTAGATTTTGGTGTCTAGAGATGCCTCTTTTTGTATCACATTCCGTGAAACACAATGTGGTGCAAAATACGAGACACCCAGTTTTTGGCCTGATGAAGAAGCAACTATCTTTCCTTAGAATGCAAATATGAACTTGAAGACAAAAGAATTTGTACGTGTAGCTTACCTCCTCAATTGGTGAATGAGTGAAGGATGAGACTCATAAGCCAATTGATAGAATTATACGATGAAAATTGTAATTGAATGGTGTAAGTGCAAATGTATGGTGTAAATGTGAGTGAATGATGTAAATGTAGATGATATGAATGATGTAAATGGATACCATTTTTGCCCCAATGGAGAAAGGAGGTTTTTACCAAGTGTAGATGCCATGATCATGTAAGATGTATCACGCTATGGGAAATAAAAATCAAATGTGGTTGCCCCAAGTTTGGGGTGATTCCATTTTGTTGAAGAAAGTGCCTTTTGGTGTCATTGAAATGTAAATATGCACGTTCAATAAAAAAGAGAAATATTCTATCCTCAGGACCACTCATGATTGTAGCTAATTTCCACATGAAATTCCTAAACGATTGCTCAATCACTTTACCTAACCTGTATCCTCAGAGATTGATGTAATTGCAAGGAAAATGATGAAAGTTTATCCATGTTGGGGACCCCATGGAAAAGGGCATCAATGACAGCTGTGGAGCAAATTGGTCTTGGCATAGTCTCACTCAAAATATGAGGGACAAAAAGTTATTTTTTTGAACAAGGATATATTGGGTTATCAAGATGACCAAGTGTCCTTATGGTGATTTACTCATCTTCCCAAATTGCATGGACAACCAATCACTGCAATCGCCAAGGAGATATATTAGACCATTAGATACGAGGTTCACCTAAAATTGTAGGTGAAATTAGAAAAAAATTGAATGCAAATGCAATTTTTGATGGATTTGATGGTGTTGAAATGCAAATGTTGAATGAAGGTGTAATGATGAATGAAATGGATGATGTTAAATGCGGATGATATGAATGATGTAAATTGATTTTTGTAAAATGCAAGTGGTTGATTCTATTTTTGCCCCAATAGATAAGGGGTTTGTGAAAATGTAAGTGATTGAATCTATTTTTGTCCCAATAGATGAAAGGGTTTTTGACATGGGAAAATGCAATGACTATGAAAAGTGCAATGATTGATTTTGTTTTTGCCCCAACAGAAAATGGGTTTTTGAAAATGTGGATGATTGATTCTATTTTTGCCCCAACAAAAAGGGGTTTTTTGACATGTGTGATGATTGATTATGTTTTTATGCTAATAGAAAAAGGGTTTTGTGAAAATGTAAGTGTCCTTATGATTATCTATCCATCCTACCAAATTGCATGGATAACCATTCACTGCAATCACCAAGCAACTAGGATAAACCATTAAATACAAGGTTCACTTATACTTGCAAATGTACTTGGAAAATGTTGAATGAAGGTGTAATGATGAATGAAATTGATGATGTTGAATGCAGATATATGCATAATACAAGGAATTATCTATTTTTGCCCCAACAGATGAAGGGGTTTTTGACATGGGAAAATGTGATGACTGTGAAAAGTGTAATAATTAATTTTGCCCCAACAAGAAAAAGGGGTTTACGATTGGGGAAGACGCAATGACAGCAAATGGTGCAATGATCGATTATATTTTTGCCTTAAAATAAAAGGGGTTTGTGAAAATGTAAGCGAATGAGTTTATTTTTTCCCCCAAAAATGAAGGGGTTTTATTAAAATGCAAGTGATTAGGTCTATTTTTGTCCTACCGTGATCACCATTTTGTAAACCAAAATCAAGCAACACCAATATACAAGATAAAATACTCAAAAGCACAGAAAGAACACAAGATTGCACAAGATATATAAGCTTTTATTAATACGGGTGGATCTCAAACTAATACAATCAATGTACCCCAAATGTGGGGGTTTATAATAATTTTTTTGTAAAACATATTTTACAATTGCTAGGATTCTCCAAAGCCCTAGCTCAAAATAATAGTTGGTATCTTTGTGCTTGTCTTCAATCCAAATGAGGTTTTGGGTGGGCTTGTGTATCCTAAAAGGGCCACCCTAGCTTCAACAGCTTCCAAAAATATAATCCTTATACCTACAAACAACAAAAAACACAAAGAGTTAGTAATACCTGTGAGGGCTCCACTATGTGAGATCCTTAGAAGAATAAAAATTACTAAACCCTAGATGCTATAGAATAAAAGTTGTAAACAGAACATAAGAATGTAAAATAAATGCACATAAAACTATTTACCTTGTCACTTGAGATTTTCTATTTCTATTTCAATCAGTGATGGCTGCGAGGACGTCTGAATGGTGCTCGAGGGTTAGAGAATTGCAAATTTTTTGTGATAAAAACCCAAATGTATTCTTTGATGATGATAAATGCATCGGGGTATTCTGTGATGGTGACAGATGCACCGGGTCATTTTGTGATGACAACCGATGCATCGAGCTGTTTGGGGGCTAATGAGAATATTGTAGAACCAGATATTGTTCTACGCGGGTTATGCGGTGATGGATGTGAACAATGTGAGGGCGATGATGGAGGGTAAGAGTAATGGCGATATGGCTAGGGCAAAAGGGCTTGAATATTTATCAAGCACTTAAGGAAATAGATCTTCTGATAATTCTTTGTGAATGTTTGTTGATAGAATTCAACCTCAAAAGAAATAAGGACCAAGGATTAAGGGAGAGATTAGGATTTTGATTTGTCAAAATGACTCCTCTTTATAGTCTTCCCTTGAACATGTTAGGGTTTCGACAACACAAAATGAGTGATCAAGATTAAAATATGAGGGAGGGTAGAGATTAAATCTGGGTAACTGGCATGGATTAAGGTGGATGGATGGCTAAGATTAATCTTACATTTTACTCAATGTTATTTTTATTTTTATTGTTTTTTTCCCACCGTGTTCGCCATTTTGTAAACCGAAATCAAGCAAAACTAATACACAAGATAAAATACTCAAAAAAATATAAATAACACAAGATTACACAAGATAGATAAGCTTTTATTAATGGAGATGGATCTCAAATGATACAATCAATGTGTCCCAATATGGAGTTTTACAATATTTCTAGTTACTAGGGTTCTCCGACACCCTAGTTCAAAATAATAGCTGGTGTCTTCACACTTGTATTCAATACAAATGAGGTTACAAGTGGGCTTGTGTATCCTAAAAAGTCCACCATAGCTTCAACAACTTCCAAATATATGATCTTGTACCTGCAAATAAAAAAATAACAAAATAGATTAACACCTATGAGGGCTGCACAATGTGAGGTCCTCAGAAAGATAAATCAACTAAACTCCAGATGTTGAATGTAATATTAAAAAAAAAAGTGCAAGAACATGAAACAAATACAAATAAATTTTTTACCTTGTCAACATAGTGATTTTTGTTTCTGCTTCAACCAGTCATAGGAATGCCCAAACAGTTCTCGAGGATCGTAGGAGTGCAGATCTGTTGTAGAAAATACGCAGAGATGTTTTGTGATGGTAGAAGATGCACCAGGGCATTCTGATAAAAGTGTCACAAAACTATATTTGGTTCATGCAGGATGACCGGCTATAGAAACGAGGGATGCGAATGACAGTGATGAGGGATGAAAGTGATGGCAAAGTGAACTAAGAATATTTAGGTATTAAGGAATTAAGGGCTTCCAAGCGTTATGATAATTCTTTGCGAATGTTCATCGACAAAATTCACAATTGGAAAAATTAGGGACCTTGATTCATAAAAATGAATCACTTTTTATAATCTACCCTTAAATATGTTAGGATTTTGACGACACAAAATGGGCGACCGAGATTAAAACATAAATAAGGGTGGAGATTAAATTTAGGTAAGTGGCATGGATTAAGGTGGATGGATGGCTGAGATGAAAACGTGGCTGAGGGCTATTAATTTATATAAATACATATATATTTATTAAATATATATAAATATAATATATAAAATATTAATATTTAAATATATATTAAACAAATACACACATATATAAATAATGGGTGGCTTATGATTGGAGACACGGATGGATGACAAGTGGCTAGATTTTGGTGTCTATAGATACCCCTTTTTGTATCGGGTTGTGTGAAACACAATGTGGTGCAAAAATACGAGACACCTAGTTTTTGGCCTAATGAATAAGTAGCTTTCTTTCAATGGAATGTAAAGATGATCTTGAAGATAAAATAATTTGAATATGTAGCTTACCCCCTCAATTGGAAAATGAGTGAAGAATGAGACTCACAAGCCAATTGATAGAATTGTGCAGTGAAAAATGTAATTGAATGGTGTAAGTGCAAATGTATGGTGTAAATGTGAGTGAATGATGTAAATACGGATGATATGAATGATGTAAATGGATACCATTTTTCCCCAACAGAGAAAGGGTATTTTTGCCAAGTGTAAATGCCATGATCATGTAAAATGTATCCCACTATGGGAAATAAAAATCAAATGTGGTTGCACCAAGTTTGGGGTGATTCCATGTTGTTGAAGAAAGTGCCTTTGGTCGTCATTGAAATACAAATATGCACATGCATAAAAAAGAGAAAATAGTATGACCTTGGGGCCACTCATGATTGCAGCTAATTCCCACATGAAATTCCTAAATGGTTGCTCAATCACTTTACTCGACCTATATCCTCGAAGACTGGTGTAATTGCAAAGGAAATTATAAAAGTTATCCATGTTGGGAACCCCATGGAAAAGGGTATCAATGACAACTGTTGAGAAAATTGGTCTTGGTATAGTCTCACTCAAAGGATGAGGGACAAAAAGTGATTTTAATTTTGAACAAGGAAATATTGGATGATGAAGATGGCCAAGTGTCCTTATGGTGATTTACTCATCTTATCGAATTGCATGGACAACCAATCACTGCAATCACCAAGGAGATAAAATAGATCACTAGATACAAGGTTCACTTGAAATTGTATGTGAACTTGGAAAATGTTGAATGCAAATGCAATTGTTGATGGATTTGATGGTGTTGAAATGCAAATATTGAATGAAGGTGTAATGATGAATGAAATTGATGATGTTGAATGCTGATGTATGGATAATGCATGGAATGATTCTAATTTTTCCTCAACAGATAAAGGGATTTCATGAAAATGTAAGTGATTGAGTTTGTTTTTGCCCCAACAGATAAAGAAGTTTTTAAAAATGAAAAAATACAATGACTATAAAAAGTGCAATGATTAATTTTGTTGTTGCCCCAACATAAAAGGGGTTTTTGAAAATATGGATGATTGATTATCTTTTTTCCCCAAAAAATGAAGGGGTTTGTAAAAATGCAAATTATTGAGTCTATTTTTGCCCCAACAGATGAAGGGATTTTTTACATGTGTAAGATGATTGATTCTATTTTTGCCCTAACAAAAAAAGGGGTTTTGTAAAAATGTAAGATGGTTGATTGTATTTTTGCCCCAACAGATGAAGGGGTTTTGTGAAAATGTAAGTGTCCTTATGGTTATCTATCCATCCTACCAAATTGCATGGATAATCAGTCGTTGCAATCACTAGGTGACTAGGATAAACCACTAAATACAAGGTTCACTTGTAATTGCAAATATATTTGGAAAATGTTGAATGAAGGTGTAATGATGAATGAAATTGATGATGTTGAATGCTGATGTATGGATAATGCAAGGAATGATTCTATTTTTGCCCCAAAAGATAAATGGATTTCATGAAAATGTAAGTGATTGAGTTTGTTTTTGCCCCAATAGATAAAGGAGTTTTTAAAAATTAAAAAATGCAACGACTGTAAAAAGTGCAATGATTAATTTTGTTTTTGCCCCAACATAAAAGGGGTTTTTGAAAATATGGATGATTGATTATCTTTTTTCCCCAACAAATGAAGGGGTTTTTGAAAATGCAAATTATTGAGTCTATTTTTGCCCCAACAGATGAAGGGATTTTTTACATGTGTAAGATGATTGATTCTATTTTTGCCCTAACAAAAAAAAGGGTTTTGTAAAAATGTAAGATGGTTGATTGTATTTTTTCCCCAATCGATGAAGGGGTTTTGTGAAAATGTAAGTGTCATTATGGTGATCTATACATCCTACAAAATTGCATGGATAATCAGTCGCTGCAATCACTAGGTGACTAAGATAAACCCCTAAATACAAGGTTCACTTGTACTTGCAAATATATTTGGAAAATGTTGAATGGAGGTGTAATGATGAATGAAATTGATGATGTTGAATGCAGATGTATGGATAATGTAAGGAATGATTTTATTTATGCCCTAATAGATGAAGGAATTTTTGACATGGGAAAATGCAATGAGTGTGAAAAATACAATGATTAATTCAGTTTTGCCCTGACAGAAAAAAAGGGGTTTGTGATTGGGGAAGATGCAATGAAAGTGAATGGTGCAATTATCGATTATGCTTTTACCCCTAATAGAAAAGAGGTTTGTGAAAATGCAAGTGATTGAGTATGTTCTTACCCCAATAGAGAAGGGGTTTGTGATATGGGAAAATACAATGACTGTGAAAAGTGTAATGATTGATTCTATTTTTACCCCAACAGATGAAGGAGTTTGTGAAAATACAAATGATTGAGTTTGTTTTTACCCTAACATATGAAGGGTTTTATGAAAATGCAAGTGATTGGATCTATTTTTGCCCCCAAAAAAAAGGGGTTTTGTGAAAATGTAAGTGTCCTTATGGTGATCTACCCATCCTATTGAATTGCATGGATAACCAGTCGCTACAATCGCCAGGTGACTAGGATAAACCACTAAATACAAGGTTCACTTGTACTTGCAAATGTACTTGGAAAATGTTGAATGAAGGTGTAATGATGAATGAAATTGATGATGTTGAATGTTCTTTTATGGATAATGCAAGGAATGATTCTATTTTTTTTGTCCCAATATATGAAGGGTTGTTGACATAAAAAAATGCAATGATTGTAAAAAGTGTAATGATTGATTCTATTTTTGCCCCAACAGAAGATGTGTTTGTAAAAATGCAAGTGACTGAGTCTATTTTTGCCCCAACAAAAAAGGGGTTTTGTGAAAATGTAAGATGATTGATTTTGTTTTGCCTCAACAGAAAAGGGGTTTGTGAAAATGCAAGTGATTGAGTCTATTTTTTCCCCAACAGATGAAGGGTTTTGTGAAAATGTAATAATATTGATTTTGTTTTTGCCCCAACAGATGAAGGGGTTTTTGACATGTGTATGATTGATTCTATTTTTTCCCTAACAAAAAAGGATTTTTTGAAAAAACAGATGATTGATTCTATTTTTGCCCCAACAGAAAAGGGTTTTGTGAAAATGCATGTGATTGGATCTATTTTTGCCCCAACAGATAAAGGGATTTTGTAAAAATGCAAATGATTGAGTTTATTTTTGCCCTAACAGAGAATGGGTTTGTGAAATGGGAAAATGCAATGACTATGAAAAGTGTAATGATTGATTTTGTTTTTACCCTAATAAATGAAGGGGTTTGTGAAATTACAAATGATTGAGTTTGTCTTTGCCCCAAAACCAAAATCATTTTTATTAATGTATTATTGTGCTTATTGTCATTAATATGCAAGTCTAGTGGTATATTTCATGATTGGAATTTTGTTCCACGTTAATACCTATCTATCCATCTATCTATATGTATAGTTTGACAGGATTTGAACCATGATCTCTTTCTTGAATGCTGAGGAATCTAACCAATTAAGCCAATGCCATTTAATATTTATTTAATGTCAATTGAGTTAATGTTGGATATTTATTTAATTTCTATTTAAAATTATAATTATTTATTATTTGACATATTTAGATTATTATTATTATTATTATTTTTAATATAAAGAACAAACCATGAGGTCATAGGCCATATATGATAATATGTTTTACTACTTGTGTTTTTCCAACCAAACTTTGATCATTAGAAGTATGGTTGATGATCCTACCCTATTGAATTCAAACCTTGTATCTTCTATTTAAATTTTCAAAGTCTTAATCATTAAGCCCCCTCAATTTATAAAAAAAAATATTATTATCTATTATAAATTAATGATATACATAAAATCAAATGACATGAGCTAAACTATTAAATATTTATCCTTTCAAGAAGAAGGTCCGAGTTCAAAACTTGTTAAACAAGGCATCACACAACACTACCCCTATGGGATTTGAACCTTAGACCTCTTATATAAAGTTCTAAAGTCTTAAGCATTAATACCACTTGAGTTGTACAAAAAAAGATATTTTTATTTCTTGAAAATAATAAGATATGCTTTAAATCAAATGGCATAATCTTAACCAATTAAATGTTTTAATTTGTGAGGAAACTTTGTTCAAAACTTGTCAAACAATAGTTGTAAAAAATATTGTATAAGATGACAATATCATATAAATGAAACCTATTTCAATACATATAAAACTCATTTCAATTCTATATAACTAATAAAAATTATATATACACATCAAACATTTTAAAGTTTATATTCTATAATATATGCGAAGACTTTATATATGATAGGTTTTTATTTACAAATAAATATTTTGTCTATAATTTCTCTTCAAATATAATTCATACAAGATGGTTTTTACTAAATTCATATTGGTTATAACTACACTTTCAAGGATCATGAAGAATCATAATATGTGATAATTAAGACTACTATATACCATTAAGATAAATAATCTAATTGGATTATAAGGATATATATGGATTTATAAAAGTTGTTATATTTTTAATATTAATTATGTTAACTAATATAATTTTTTTGATTTGGTCGAAGAAGGGGTTTTGAAAGGAACCACAAACCTATTACAAAATGGATCCACATAACTTTGAGAGATTAAGGGAGGCCCATAGACCACCAAAAGAGAAACCAGGATCTAGAGATCCAATAGGATCGAACCCAAACAAAGCTACCAAAATAGTTCCATACATACTCCTAAAATTTTGAGATAGCCTAAGGTAGCTCAATCCCACGTAGGGGATAGCAAATGCCATGGCCGAGCTAACTAGACTAAAAAAATAAAAAGGACAGGATAAAAAATATTCCCAACAAACCACCCGAAATCGAAACCTAGTTCTTGGTTCTACTGGGTCCAACTTCCTTCCCTAGCTCTTCATCCTTCGGTTCCCACTCTTCCCACCCCATCAGGACTAGGATCTCCTCTTTTTTAAATTAAAAAAAATATAGTTTTTGAAATTTAAAAAGTACCACGAAATTCCCCTTGAATGGAGCCAAACTCTGGTCACCAAATAAGCAGCAAGTAAATTACCTTTTTCTGACATCAATATCTAGCTGGATTAAGCCTTCTAGAAACTCCATGTTCCAAACTGTGATGTCGTTTTGAGAGGTACCTAGGTTAGCCAAAAAATTGGCCGAATTGTTACCCTCCCTAAACACATGTTGGTATTGGACATTTTCAATATAATATAATTTCAAGTGCATTAACTTTTATATTAGTATTGTTCTAGGAAATTTGGTACTCCTAATTAATTATAAATTATAATAACCTTTTATGATTTATAATTAGATTGATTTTATAATTCCATAGGGTATGCAATTTATTGTCAAATAAGAACTTTTAAATTATATTATACTATTTAAAAATAAAAATTATATGGTTTATATGTGTCTAGTAATGAATTTAACCTCATATAAATTAAAAGCATCTAGTCTTATAAATTTTAAAATAATAACTTACGAATTTATAGTAAAAATAATAAAATGTCATATAATGACTTATAGTTTAGTTATTATGCATATATTTGTGGATAAAATTTAATCATGAAATTTTATTTTTTTTAGTCTACTAAACTATTGATTATGGTTCTTGTGGTTGCACTTATGCTTTATGAAGGAAACTAAAAGTCCAAAGCTGGTACAGCAGACAATGATAACACAAAGTTTTAGAAATATTACTCTACTAAAATGTAGTGCGTAGACAATAAAGATGGAGTTTTGGTATAATGAAGGCTACAGGATGCTAAATTTTGGAATGTTTGTCTTCACAAAGAAAATTAAAAGAATATTCAAAAAATGAGAATTTCAAACATTTTATGAAAAAATATGTAGGTATGTAGTTATAGCACCTCAATTGAGACGAGTATTGAATTTATTTGTAAAATCTCAAGCTCTAAAGGAGAGAGTTGTGATTTGTCAAGGGTTGTGGTCTCGAGTACAACCTTTTTTTCTCAAGCAAAAAAAAAAGAAACAACTTTAAGAAAATAACACTTTTTACAATATTTACTAGAAATTTTACAATTAAAATATATGTATAAAATCCATAACAACAAATCAAATAAATATCATAATTTCATGTTGACATCTCGAAAAACAAACCAAACAATTTAGAGAGGGGAAAAATCTTATATACTTAGAGAGGGCAAAGTCTCATACACACACCAAGGGTGATTGAAGTTAAAATTATGATTTGATGATCCAACTACAACACCTCTTCTGATTTATATTCTATCAAAGTAATAAACCCTAACCCTAATGCTCAAGGGTCGACTCATCCTAAATAGGGCCCTAGGCCAATCAAGTAAATATTTTTGGTATAGTTAGAGTGGGGCTTTTATATGGCTTCCCCCCTTAGAAAAATTTTATTATCAATGCTAGGAATTTCTATATAATAGTCAATAGTTTTGACATCATGTATTTGTCAAAAAAGATCCTGCCACTTGATGGGTAGCTCTTGTGTATTTCAATAATGTATTTTATATACATATGATTCCAATAAAATCTTTGACTTCAATTCAACATGACCTTCTTCATCGAATTCTAAAATTACTATCTAGGACTACACCTTTTTTGAATTTCAGTGAGAGCTCCAATTGATTTGCAATATTCCCAATCTAGCAAAATACCTTATAAGGATCATATAATTTGAATGTAAGTTTTTGAATGTATATAGCCTTGAGCCAATTTTATTATAATAATGGTCTTTAAAATACTATATCACCAACTTAAAAGTGTCATTTGAGCAATGCAAATCATGTTGCTACTTCATATAATTTTGAGCCTAACTAAAATTATCCTTATAAATTTGGAGAAGAAAATGTCATTATTAGAAGAAACATGCCCACTAGGGCAACATGAGAGGACCCTATAAGGTAGTCTATCAAACATAAGATATTTTAACCATACAAACATATAACTAGGGATATCTTAGTGGAAAACCATTATACTTAAGGAAGCCATTTAACCCATTGATATTTCTTATCTTGGGCAAAGCATCTCAAATATATGCCAAAGCACTTGTTCACAATTTTCTTTTGTTTGTTAATCTAAGGATTATAGGAGGAGCTCATGTTAATTTGGATATTATTAAGGGCGAACAACTCCTTCCAAAAGTTGCTTATGAAAATAGGGTCACAATAGACTTGGGCATACCATGCAATTTGAAAATAGTGTCTAGGAGTACCTTGGACACCTTTCTAGTAGAAAATGGATGATGTAAGGCATAGAATTGGACATACTTGAAGATAAAATATACAAAAGAAACAAATGTTTTACCATCTCATTTAGAATGGCCTTCAATGAAGTCCATAGATATGTGCACCCATTGGAATTCATGAATAGGTTGGTGTCACAACAACCTTGTAGTCTTGATTATTTCACCTTTATTCCACTAGCACACTTCACATTATATAATAAATTGTTTGAAATCAGATTTCACTCCTTTCCAAACATCTTCTTGACACTATTATAAGTTTTGAGAAACTTAGATTTTCCTACTAAATGAGAGGCATGCAATTATTGAAGGATATTATTCTTGACCTAAGAGGATTATATTAGATAAATGTAATCATTCTTTCATAAAATCCCACTATACCAAATAAACACTGGATTGTACAAGATAGATCACTCAAGATTAAAAATTAGGTGGAAAGTATTAAGATACTATCATTCCTCATGAAATGATCGAAAGAGTAAGAGGGATGGATTTAGCATGAACAAATATCGTGTTGTAATTCATAATATTTTCTAAAAATAAACTAAAATTAACCATACACTCAAATATTATACATAGAATAAAAAAATAAGGATGATAGAATAATTTTATGGTCACCTATAGGGACCAAAAATAATCACTATCCAAAGATAATATTACACAACACTTCGATAATAAAATGAGGAGTATGACGGGGGTATTTATATGAATACCAAAATCCTAATTACATAATAAAGTTTAACCTAAGTTGATATAACAAGAGGGATTTAGGTTAATTACAAGTCATAAATAGGGTTTAACTATAACAAGGTTAACTTGGGCTAATAGGGCTTATATAATAAAATATTACAAATAATTAATACATTGTACAATGAAATGCCACTTAGGCATTGTCCAATGCATCACATAATGTTGGCTCTTGGCCATGAATCAAATTCTAATTTCAACACACTCCCATAATCTAAATTGATGGGACAAGGAGAGGAGACATTAGTAACAATAATATCACCCCCCATAATGGATGCTCTAGTGGACCTCCACATTTTGAGGTAGATTCATCTAGATCCTCCCCATCATTAGAAATCTACTACTACAAAAATATTTCCTACACAAAGTCTCCTTAGGTTGTATTGTAGTCACCACTATCATTATTAGACACTTGTACACAACCATAAAACACTTATGCTAGGATTCCAAATGAAGAAGAAGAGTCAAAATAACCAACTCCTTCAAATATAAGCTCTTTCAGTCTTTCACTATTGCATAAGGTATGTCTTGAAGGTACAACTTTCTCATTCAAGACATGCATTACCCTATTTTAAGACTTCCTCTTGCCCATGGGCCATATAATTTCAATCACCAAAAGACAATTCAAGTGAACCTACTTAAAATAAGAGTTGTGACAAACTTCCAAAAGTAATTGGACAAAGAATAGAAGGAAGAGATATTGAAATATTAGATCTTCATGAATAAGCTTAATCAATTTCCCAAATAAGGAAGAGGGATTGGCTAAACCACATCCTAAGTCCTTTTCCTACAAGCCTCTAAAATAACCAAAATCTACTACAACTATTATAAATACATATATATCTCCCAAAAAATTAGGCCAAAGATTCTAATTACATTAAAAAATAAATTTACCCTTTCAAATTAGGTCAATAGATCTTGAGGACTATTCCATATAATCTAGCCCTAAACACTAAAATGGGTCAATAGATTCACATCACTAATGCATAGCGCTTAAAAAATCACGTGATTTAAAAAAAGGGCTCAAAATGCTTTCACATGTAGAAAATATGGACTCTAGAAGTTTTGCCCTAATGGATCCCAAATATTAATAATTAATTCTCCAAACCTTAGAAAAAGAGAACCAACCACATGCTACCACATGGTGATCCATGATTTTTTGAAGTTGTTTACTAATTTTTTTATGCCTCAACACCTTGAACCAATTTGACTACAACACATGATTTTTGTTGATTGGAGATAGATCTTTAAATACATAGAAAATTTCTTGTGTCACTAATAGAGTCCACAATGGCCAATGAGTTAGTCGAATGCTCTCAGCAAGTCTTCAATCTAAGTCTCCTTCATGTTGAGACCCATGCTCTAACCAACATTCCATAATACATGATGCCTAAATAGGGGCAAGTCATTAGTTTTGTACTATTGATATTCTTACCATTGCCTTCCAAAAAGTGGAGGTGTAGGGGTTGAACACATAATATCTTCTCCTAAAAATGACTCCATTGACTAGTCTACCTATGTACCATTAGGTAAATATGAATGGACACACCACATATAAGAGCACAAACTCAACTTCAATAAGTAAAATTTAGGGATATGAATTGAATATATGTAATGTTACCCCCAATAAAGAGAATGAATTTCTACACCATTTGTGGCTTCAGGTCAAAAGTGAAGTGATAAAAAATATTATTGTTGCAATATTTTCAAGTAGGTCAAGGATTGCCTTCCTCCAAGGTAGTCAAGGGTGTACAATTCAAACTCAAAATGTAGATACACAAATGCCTTAATTCGTTCTTCCATAGCTGCAATGGTGCCATCCATAGATGGCATTTGACGTGTTCCTCCTCCATAGGAAAAGGGATCATGCCCTCTGCTACAAAATGTGGTGCATGATCCTATTGGATAATGGAGCACCCCTTCTTTCCTAGATCTCCAAATCTAAAATTTGATTGCACAATGAATATTTAAGGTTTAATTTCTTGGAATATTTTTAGGAGAGTGGAGGATTTTTTAAGCACTTAATTTTTGAAAAGATAAAAAAGGATAGAAAATTCATCCTAGAAATTGGAAGAAAAATTGAAAGCTCTAAATTTTATTCTTTCATGACCAAGTGAGGCTACTTAATTCCTTCTCTCATACCATGCTATAATTCACAATATTTTTCAAAATCAAACTAAAACAAACCATGCACTTAAATATTATATATAGAACCAAAAACCCAAAAAAGAATTGGTGGGCACATATAGGCACCATAAATAACCACTATTTATAGATAATATTGTACATCACTTTGATAACAAAATGAGGAGTGTGAGGGTGTATTTATAGGAATACCAAAACCCCAAATACATCAAAAAGTATAACATAAGATAACATAAAAAGAAGGGTTTAGGTTAATTACAAGTCATAAATAGGGTTTAATCATAACAGTGTTAACTTGGGCCTATAGGGCTTACATAATAAAATATTACAAATACTTAATACATTGTAAAATTAAATACCACTTAGGCCTATCCAATACATCACACAATGTAGACTCTTGGCCATGAATCAAATTATAATTTCAAAATTTTAAAATATTCATACTTATGAGAAAAGGATTCTACTATCACATTTTCATTCCTTTTCTTATACTCAATATCAAAATCATAACCTGATAGCTTGATAAACCATTTGTTCTACTCTAGATAATAAAAATATAATCTAAAAATTACTGTAGACTACACTGAATAATTTCAAAAAAGAAATGTCAACTTAGTAACTAAAGCTTCCATTTTCTAATGACATGCAAGATAACTAACATTTGTTTCTCATGAGTAGATTTAACAAGGTTCTTTCCACAAAGTTGTTTTCTTTCATAATTCATGATGATCTTCTTGCATCAAGACAACACCTATACCAATTTTAGAAGCATCATATTTGATGAAAAATATATTGCTAAAATAAAGGAATAACCAAACTTTAAGTGGAACAAATAGCCTCTTTCAAGGTAGAAAATACTCTTGTAGTCTCTTTGGTCCAAACAAAGTAACCTTCCTGGTGAGAGTCATCAAGGAAAATATAATTTTTCCATAATTTTTGACAATTTTATATGATTCCCAATGAGACCTAAAAAATCCCTAAGAATATTAAGAGATTTATATGTTGGCCAATCTTGCATTGCTTTAATTTTTCTAGGATTAAACTTGATACATTCATGAGATAAAATATGATCCATATATTCTGCTTCAAATACCCAAAATAATACTTTGATCTCTTAACATATAATTTTTCCTACTTCAAAATTTTGAGCACATATTCCACATGATGCAAATGAACTTCCCAAGACTTATTATAGACCAAAATGTCATTAAAAAGACCAATATATTTTTTTTCAAGAGAGGGAAGAATACAAAATTATTAAACTTTGAAAGGTCAAGGGGGATTTGTAATACCAAATGGAATGACCAAAAAATCATTATAATCTTTGTTAGTATAAAAAGAAGTTTTAGCAATGTCCTCTTATCTAACCCTAATTTGATGAAATTTGGAATGCAATTCCAACTTAGTAAAATCTAAGCACAATGTAATTCATCCAACAAATAATAAATTACAAGAATAAGAAACTTATCTTATTTTTTTGATTATATGGAAAGAGGGGGTTTTGAAAGGGTCCCCAAACCTTTTACATAATCACAATGGAAGAACTAAGCAAGTTTTAAGAGAAACCATCCAAGAAGGAACAAAAAGGCAAAAAACCAAATATTAGTATAAAATAACCGGGAGAGAAAATAGGGCAACAAGCCAACAAGGGTGGAAACCCCAACCACAAGATAAGAATTGAATTAGCAAAGCTAGAGAGAGAAACAACTGGTGAATTCCTAGAAAACCAAACATTAGGCCTGAACAAGGTACACCATACCCCTATCACAACTACTCTGGTTATTAGAGGAATTCATTACCCAGGAAATATCTTCCACATACATTGCTGACATATTCACAATACACAAGCTGCAAAAAAGATCAAGAGCCATCCACAAATCTAGAAAAGTCTTTCCTAGCAATAGGAAATATTCCCCTTTAGATGAGTAAATTATCCTATTGAAATCCTAAAGTGGCCATGAAATCAATTGCCATGTTTGCTTCTCTTTAAATGTGATGGCATTGACTATTCTCAAAGGTACTTAGGATTCATTCAGAATTAGCCATTAGCTTTGCAATATTTTAGCTAGGATTATGGATGCCTTTAAGGGATTTGATTAAGTTTAGGGAATCTTCCTCTATCATAACCTTCTCAAACCTTGGGGATTCCAACAAAACAAGACATTGGAAGAGGTTCTTGGCCTCAACAAAGTGTCTGGATTGAATTCTAAGGTTCTCAGCATAAGCTAGAATAATATCTCCTTTATTATTTCTAATAATTCCTTATGCTCCTACCAGACCTTGATTTCCTTTTGAGGCTCCATAAAAGTTTAATTTAATCCATCCATGCAGAGGACATATCCACTTGGCTTGTAGTCTTCTTGAGTCAACCTGAATAGGGCCTTGCTCAAGCCTAGGTAGGCTCAACTTATCAACCAACATGACTTATTCTTGAGTGTTAATGCCAAGAGAAAATGGGATATTGTAAATATTTTCAGAAAGAAAGTTCAAAATTCTAGCTCCTACTAAAGGTGGGTCTCTAGAGCAATTTTTAAAGCCCTAATATTCCTCTCCTTCCAAACTTCCCAAAGGTAATATGGAAGGCTAAATTTCTAAAGAGTGTGCCATATAGGACTAGAGAAGAGGGAGGAAGACCATTGCTCAACCAGTTCCATAAAGAGCAATTATCAAAGGATTTGCCCATGTCTAGGCTTTTACCGTTTCTAAATTTTATATTATCAGGTAAAACTTCCAGTAGGAGGGGGTTATGATTGGAGTCTATTTTGGAAAAGGAATTAATAGAAGTGTATCCCAACAACCTTAGAGCATATTTGGAAACCAAAAATTTGTCAAGTCTGATTTGAATTAGAAGCTCTCATGCTCTCCTCTTACTCCAAGTATATTTACTGCCTCTTAAATATAGGTCCAACAATTCAAAATGGTTGATAAAATTGGAAAAATCCTCCATGTCTTTCGTCAGAGATGAATTACCCCCTTTTTATCCGAGGGGTAGAGCGAATATTGGAAATATCCAGCTAACATCCAATATTCATTCAAAAAATATTCTCTCATATGACCAAGAACAGACCAAAAGTTATTCCTTTTAACCACAGAGTTAGGGATGTAAATATCAGACAAGATTCATATTCTATTGTACTGCTTACAATAAAATAAGATATTTATAATTTTTCTCGAAGAGGAAATAAAAAATCCATCCACTCTCTACGGGTCCTATAAAACAACAATCCTCCTAAGGATCCTTGGGCATGACTCACTATAAAATATACTTCCTTCCATAGAGAATTCTTAATTTTAAATAAATTCTCTTCATCCATCTTAGTTTCTTGCAAAAGTAAAATTTGAGAAGCTATATCCTTTATCATCAAGGCCAAAAGTATTTTTTGTAATGATTGTTGAGGCCTCTCACATTTGAAGATAAAATTTTCATTTTCTATTCTTGGAGTTGTTCTTCTCCCCCCACCTACATGAGTCAAAGAATGGGGTTTGGAGCTTTGAGTAATCTCTATAAGAGTCTCCTACTCATTGTTAGCTTCTTGTTTCATGGTTGTTTGGTATCCACTAGCAATGTCAATCCTAGTGGCCCTTTTCTTGATCTCTATATTTGAGGGTTTGCCCACTTTTATTTCAACTGCTACATCCACAACTTATTTCTTTTGGGTTCTTGTTATAGGACCTAGGGTCCCCAACATTAGTCCCAAAAGGTTCTTCCTTTTGGAGGGAGAGTTTACATCATTTTCCAAAATGATCAGCTTGCTCAATACCTCTCCTTTGGACGATGATCCAATTAACACTGTGGAGGATGAGCTTGAGAAATTTTGAGTTTGATAATAAACTAATATTGTTTCCTTTTGAAGAGGAATTTAGGATCCTTATTGAGTCTAAATAATTTCCATAAACTAAAAATTCCAAATTATTTCCCTTAGAAGGAGATTATTGCCCAATAAAAGAGTCTTCCAGAAAGTTGCCAAAGACCATTATAGGGTTTGTTTCAACAAATAGGGTAGGATAAGTCATGGAATATAACTTTGGGGTGGCATTTACCTCAATATTAGAAGGTGGTTTAGCCACAATACATCCAAAAGGGTTGGCCTTTAGTGGACTACCAGAATGAGAAACAAGGTCTAGGTCTGGAACACATACCTAAACCAATGGGTCCATTAGGGATTCAAGCTATTGTACCACAAATCTAGGAGTTATCACCATAGAGGGTTCTTCCAAAGCCTTTGAGGATTTTTCTTTTAGGGACCTAGAATCTTGAGGTCCCTTATTCTTTGCCCACACTTGTTTTTTTAAAGGGGCTTCTTTATTAGGGCAACAGTTGGTCGAATGACCACTCATTTTACAAGTTAGATAGAAAACCGGTCTATTTTAATATTCCAAAGGCTACTTCATGGTGCCAAAATCTGTAATGATGTCTATTGACTCAAGAATATTGATGAGAGGTCCACATTGATGCATATCATGGAAAACACCATTCTAGATTTAGATCTAGTGGCCACATCAATAAGCATTAAATATCCCATTATTTTGGCTATACCTTGCAAAATATCTTTGTTATAGAATTGAAATAGGAGACCAAGGAGTCTAACCCAAAGAGGAGCCAAATTGATATTTTCAGTATCCAGATTAAAATCCAAACCCCACTGTATGAGGAAAAGGCTTCTTCGATCAAAAAAGCAAGGATAACCACCTAGGATCCACACTCAATCTTCCTATTGATTAACCTTAATAAGTAATAATCCCTTAGGGAGGGCTACAATTTCTAGAATTCCTCTTAGAGCCTATTTGATAGAATCCCATTTTTTAATGGAGTCAATATTTGAATGAGCTCCAACAAATTTATCAACCAAATGGAAGGCTCCTTCCTCCACGATGAGATCCAACAGAATGTGCATGATTCTTAGTGAACTATACATAGGTAATATATCGAAGACACCAATAGGAGGGTCAAATTTTTTGGAGGACTTCAAAACCAAGCTTGTGAACGGCCTTGCCCTAGGATTAGAAGAAAAAGCCAAACCTAGAAGGCTCTAAGGGGGTCTACATATCTAGGTGGGAGAGTAGGGCCCCTAGGGGGAATCAAGGATATCTAGGGGATATTGAATAATCCACATTAGTCTACTTCTTAAATACTAAGTCATCACTAGAAACCTTCTTGAATGTTGCATCACCACCAGACACCTTCTTGGTCATCGCCATTTCCAAAAGTTGTATTTTGGATCTATAAATTCATTTAGTTTACACAGGTTTTTATGAGGGTTTCATGGTCTCCTCATACTTAAAATATTTTAGTAATAGAGTTTTAAGAGGTATCCTGGTTCTCTCATACTGAGTGGGGTTTGAACCTTGGACCTCTCAAAAAGAGGCCAAAGCTCTTACCACTGTAGTAATCTTGCAACTCTTTAAATAGGAAAGTTATCTTTGATAATAATATTATTGGTTGGTTTAAAATTTGGACACATACACTAATAATCATCCTTCTATTTCACCATGACTATAGGGAAATAATAAGGATTGGTACTAGGTCAAATAATCCCTTATTGCAACATATCTTGAACTAGCTTATCAATTTTTATTTTTTTACAACGGGGATAGTGATAAAAAAATACATTAGGTGGTTAAATTCTTAGAATAAAATGGATAGCACAATCATGTACAAACTTGGAGGGAACACCTTTGGGTTCCTATAAATCATATCATATATGTTGATGAGGGATTATCTCTAAAGAGAAAAATAAGAGGGGTTTGCTCAATGCTCTAGACTTCCATGCAACAAATCTCTATGAAGATACCCTTACTACCCTTCCTCAAAATATTTTTCATATAGTAATAACTAACCACCTTGGAGGGTGGGGGTCACAACTCTAAGAGAGGAATGACCCTTCGATTATCCATCCATTGTACATATAATTATTGTAGATTCAAAGTAACATATAATTAAGCCTATAGGAAAACATTTACACTAACCAAATCCATCACATAAAGGCTTCTAGTCTAAGAATAGTTACCCAACATATGTTTAATATTATACAATCATCCCAAACATACAACATTACCACTATTAACAATCAAAATAATCAATATTTTTAAAATTATTAATATTTTAGACCTAGAATTTTGATCATGTCACAACTAATGGAATTATGATTATGGCTAGAATAAATCAAAGTAGTGATCCACCAATTTTTGACAAAACCTTATACCTTGGTGGTATGATGGGATTTAAGTCCCATTAGGTAAAATGATAATAGGCCCACTATTTTTGAACATTATTTGGTCTCTTTAGGTTCAATTTATTACTCTTGAAGTGATGTATAAACATCCTTATTTTTAAAATTACCAAGTCCTCAACTACCATGTGGAAGGTCCTCTTTTTTTGACATGCTTGATTGTGTGGGTGCTAATATCTACATATAAAATAAAAAAATATCTTTTATGGATACAATAATTATGGTTTTTGAAGTAAGTCTTATGGTGATTAAAGTATCACCATGGCTAGAATCTAAACATGCAAGGCTTTTTTTCTACCACCATGGCTAAATACTCAACATCATGGATGGCGTCAAGATAATGCATATAGACTTACCATTGGATTTCTTTCTTGATACCATTTATAAATGTTAAAACAACTATGAAGGGGTCCAAGTGATATGTGTAGGTGAAGAGGCTCATCAATTCAATGAAAAACTCATCAACAATCCTTATTTATTTAGTCTATAGTAATTTGATCACATAAGAGGAATATATTCCCTTATTGACTTTCATTAATATCTTATTAAATTCTATCCAAGTGAGAGGATAACCCCTATGCCTCAATTCACACAAAAACCATTGATAAACATGGGTACCAAGCAAGGAGGTAATGTGTGTGATCCAACCTTTTTCAAGAACTTTGTGTAAATATATAAGGTATTCCATTTTAGAAGTTCGCACTTTAGAGTCCTCTCTATGAAAAGGTGAAATAATAATCCTAAGGAAAAAACATCTTGAGGCCATTCTAGGAGATAAGTCACAATATTAGTTGTAGTATCTAAATCAGAAGTAAAACTTGATTTATTTGCAATATTTATTGAATGATCATATAAGAAGGGATGTATATGTACCTTAGGAAAGATAGATTTTACTAGATCCTACTCAAAAGCAACACATTGTACCTCCCTTCTAAGTGCATACCCAATTTTTAAAGTATGGACACTTATTAGTCATAGTCCTCAAAAGCAACCCATTAAAAATCACTTTCAAGTGATCATTCAATTTTAAAAATCTTAGACTCCTTGCTATCATTGATTATAGTAGAAATCCTACTCATCTAATTTTTTACATGATTGTCAATCCCTTTTAATTTATCAAGCTTCTGATTAAATATGTGTATGCTATCATTATCATTCACTATTGTAATATTGTTATCTATTCTAGATTTTAGTCAAATAATGTATTGCAAAATATTCTTGTCTATATTTGGATGATTATTCTTCATAGGAGGGGTGTAGAAGAAAATCATGGTGGCAAGGGCTAAATAAGTTTGAGGATTGAAACTATTAATTCTTTCTAGTATGTTGTAATTCTTATATTTATTATATATAGCTCGTGCACTCACCATTAGTGAAATCTATCCATCCCATATGCCCAATTTGTCCTCATTCTTTGGAAATATAAGGATCTAAGGAGCATAAACACAAAATGGAATTGGTCAAAAGTTTGGTTACTACCTTAAAATGGCTATAAAATATAATATCTTCTTTTGATACACTTGAAAAGACAATCAAAATGGGATAGGTCTCTTGCAAGAATGTCAACAAACCCAATACTCTATTTTGGGTGTGTGTGTGTCATGAATAGTATTTCCTAAATCACAATCGTATGAAAGGTATTTGTTATAGAAGAATGATAATAGAAAAAATTGGACAAAAAATATCCAATTAGTCTATGCAAATTTGGCAAAAGACACTCTAAAATTGGCTCGTTAGCAAGCATGTTGTCACTTATTGTTGTCATAAGGCACCAAAATTATCACTTTGATACTACTTGTAACAAAACAACTTTAAGAAAAATAATAATTTCCATTATATTCACCACAATACATGTAACATAAACATATTCATATAATTCAAAATAACAAGTCTAGTAAATATCATATATTTAGACTAATATCTCAAAAAACAATCCATGCTACTTAAAGAAGGTAAATTTTTTAGCCATTTAGAAAGAGCAAAGTCTCTTATGCGCACTAGAGGATGAGTTGATAATCCAATTACAATACATCTATTCATATTTAAAGTCTATCAAAGCAACAAATCCTAATCCTAATACTCAACGGTTGACTCATCCTAACCTAGGGATTGTAATTATTCAATTAAAGATTGCCAACATGGCTACATTAGGGTATTTATAGTAAATATGATTTAGTCAAATATATGTAAGATCCTTCATTAAGTTTTTTAATTCTTTTATGTATCTATAATGAGTGAGGTATACAATTAATTTTTCTAACTTCAAATAATTTTCAAGTGAAAGTGCCTAGGGGAAAGAAATCTAATTCCAAATTCTATAAATGAAGTACCTCTCTTCGAATGTTAAGGGTGTGAATGGGCTTTCTAAACAATAGGTGGTCACTTCCTTGCGTAAAGAAATTTTTCCTGATATTTTTTCTTACAAGAAACCAAGTTGGATGGTCAGGATATAGAAGCTATTAGAAGAAGGATTTGGAAAGAAGCCCATTTTTTTGCAAGCCTAGCCAATGGTTCCTCTAATGACTCCTTTATGACAACAAGTTTGAGGGCTCTATAATTTCTTCCTTGGATAGGATTATTAATATTCTCTCTCGCAACAGAGAAAGGAATAAAAGGTGGGTTATAACTAATGTGTATGCACTAAAATCTAGGCATAATAAAAACTTGTTGTGGTAAACTCTAAGTTCCATGATAAGGATTTTTTCTCAAGAAGCTTGGTGCCTAGAAGGGGATTTTAATTCTCCTCTATTTTTTTTAGATAAAAAAGGAGGGAACTCCCCAATCTCAAAAAACATGGAAGAGTTTGCAAATTTTGTGAATGGCAATGAACTATTGGATGTTGAGTTGATGAGTTCAAGGTATACTTGGAGCAATAGGAGAGTGGGTAACCAAATCATCCAAATAAGTTTAGACAAGGTTCTTATCTCCAAGGAGTACCTTCCATTGTTTGGGAATTTGTCTCTCTGTTCTCTACCTAAAATTAGCTCTGACCATAACCCCTTATGTTTTGAAGTGGACTAGGAAGAAATCAGATTCCCTAGACCATTTAGGTTTGAGGTAATATGGTGCCTTCATCCTCATTTGGAAGCTAAAATAAAAAATTGGTGGTCAACAAGGGTTCAAGGCTTTGGCATTTTCAAAATTGCAACAAAGCTTAGAGTTGTTAAAAGTAGCCTTAAAGAATGGAATAAAAGGGTTTTGGGGAATATTTTACAAAAGAAGAAAGACCTAAAAAGTCAATTGAAAGCTATTGAATTTGAGATAGAACTTGGAAATCAATCTCAAGAGATCATATATAAAGAAAATGAGGTGTTGGCCAAATTTCATAACACTATTGACAACGAGGAAATTTTGTGGAAATAGAAGTCCATGGCACTTTGGCTAAAGGAGGGAGATAAAATTTCAAGTTTTTTCACATCATGACCAATAGGATTACAGAAGTTAAAAAGGCTGATGGATAGCACAAAAGCACCAATAGGATTACAGAAGTTAATAAGGCTGATGGATCCAGTGCTACTCACATTAAGGATATAAGAAATGAGGTTGTGGATTTTTTTAGAAATCTCATCAGGTTTGTAATGAGGAAGCCCAAAATAAGTTGCTTGTCTCCCCCTTTAGCGATGAGGAAGTCAAAGCTATTATATTTACAATGGAAGGAATGAAGGCTTTGGGTCCTGATGGTTTCCCCCCTCTTTTTCTAGAAGTATTGGCATATTATGGGGAAGGATATTGTTGATGCCCTTCAAGAGGTCCAAACCACCAATCATATCTTATTTGGAGTGAATTCTACTTTTTTAACTTTGATTCAAAAGATTGTTGGTGCAAAGGACTTAGGTGCCTTTAGACCCATCAATTTATGTAATATTGGTTATAAAATTTTGACAAAGGTCCTTTTTAGCATATAAAAACCTTTTCTTCTAGCCTTGGTTGATTCAACCCAAAGTGGATTCATGCCAGGGAGACAAATCTTAGACAATATCATAGTTATCCATGAAATCCTTCATTTAGCTAATAAAAGTGGCAGAGTTAGTCTCCTCCTCAAATTAGACATGAAAAAGGCTTATGAAAAGGTTTCATGGGAGTTTTTGTTAAAGGTTTTGGGAAAATTTAGTTTTTTCCAAAGTTGGATAAAACTTGTCCATGCTTGTATCTCTTCTACCAAGTTTTTGATCTTAATAAATGAATTCTAGCAGGTTATTTTTCAAGTCTGAGAGGTATTCACCAAGGGGACCCCTTGTGCCCTTACCTCTATATCTTAGTGGTGGAAGCTTTGGATAGGACTATGAATTTAGAACCCTTTGTCGAAGGTATCAAAGCCCCTTTGTCGATGGATCCTATTTCTCATCACCAATTTGCAGATGATGTTTTGCTCTTCCTCCTTGCTTTAGATCACCAAGTAAAGGTGCTAAAAAGAATCTTGGAGGTATTTGAAATTACAATTGGGAAAAATATAAATGATATAAAAAGCAAAATATTCTTTCTGAATACCCCTTTAGCAAGGCAGAGGATAATTGATCGCATGTTGGGTTGTGATTTGGCTAGCCTCCCATCTATTTATCTTGGAATGTATTTTTTTAAAGGCAGGATTTGGGATTCACTTTGGGAACCTATGGTGGAAAGATTTTAGAGGGAGTTTATTTGGTAAAAAGGATTCCTCCTTAGTCAATCCAGAAAGGATATCTTGGTAAAGTCTACTCTTCAAAGCATTCAAACCTTTTTCTTATCTATGTTTAGAATTCCTAACAAGATTTTATTGAAGATTGAACATATTCAAAAGTTATTTCTTTGGTCTAGGTCTGATGAGAAGAAATTTTTTACTTAGTTGATTGAGACCAAGTCTACAGAACTAAAAAGGATGGTATATTAGGTCTTAATAACATTAACTAGATGAATAAGGCTCTGGTTGCAAAACATGGGTGGAATTTGGAAAATCAAACTAAAACTAGCTGGGTCAACATTGTGTCGATCAAATACTTAAGACAAGATATCTTTTCTTGTTGATCCTCTATTGACCTTTGGTCCAACATTTTGGTTGAGTTTACAAAATTCAAAGGTGCTAGTCTCTAAATGTTGCAGGTGGAGTAAGGGTGATGGACTCAATATTTATTTCTAGAAATATATTTGGTTTTTGGACCAACCCCTTGCACAGATTCCAAATCTAGCGTGTTTGGAGCCTAAGACCATATTGGTATTTAGGTCTAAGATGGCTAAATTTATCGAGGTGGTCAATGGGTTGAAGGTTTGAAAATTATTAGACCAATCTATTCTCAACAATGCTAAAATTGAAGCTTGGATTCTAATTGCTAATAAGTTGAATTTTTAGGTCATTAAATAGAGAAATGAAGAGGATGAGATCTTCTGGGTAAGGTAAAATAACAAATCCTTTTCAATCAAGTCCACCTACAATTTATTGGTTGTTAGGACTCCTCCATGGGTCCCACCTTTCAAAGTATGGCTTAAGGGTCTAACACCAAAGGTGAATATCTTTTTTGGTTCGCAACGTAGAATAAAATTTTGACCATTAAAAATCTAAAAAAAAAGAGGTTATTCGATACCAAACGAATGTTGCCTTTGTGATGCTAATGAGGAATAGACAAGCCATTTATTATTTCAATGCTTGTTCTTTGTGGAAGTTCTTAACTCTATTTTTAATTTTTTGGGATTGAGTTGGGTGGTGTCAAGTTTTCTTGTTGATGTTTACGCTTAATAATCATCTCATTTTTACTCTCCAAGGCTGAAATATTTTTGGAACTTCTATTTGTAGTATCTTTTTTGGTAGGTGTGGAAGGAGAGGAATAGTAGAATTTTTAAAAACTTCAAAAGAGATCCTACCTCTGTTTATGCCAAAGCCTTGGCTTTAATCCTGGAGAATGTGTCCTCTTTGGCTTTGGAGGAGGGTATATTTGATGAGGTTGAGCTCGAAAGGAAAATTAGATTTCAATGGAGTAATAGGGTTGTTGGTCTTCCTGGTCCTAATCCCTAGGACCTTGTGAGGTGTGGACCTCCTTCTTTAGGCTAGGTTAAACTAAAATTTGATGGACCTTCAAAAGATAATCCTGCTAATGCTAGCACTAGTGGGGTGTTTAGGGATGATAGTGGTGGGATTTTATTGGTGTATACCAAATTATTAGATATCCAGACTTGCCATGATGCGGAGGCCATAACCTTTTACCAAGGTATCAATGCTTGTGGAGAAGATGGGGTACCAAAAATTTGCATTGAATGAGACTCACTTAATATTATAAACTTGGTTAAATATGATTCAATCCTCAGTTGGAATATTGAGGCTATGATTATGAATCTAGGTGGATTCTTTAATCTAGAGAGGATAAGGAGATAAAGGATATCTCAAGAGACGAAAACTACCATGTTGACTTTATAGCAAACTTGGGTATAAGTCTCAATGATATGTCTATTTGGAGAGATAATTTTCTTGAAGGCCTTCTTCAATTGGATTTAGCAATGCACTATTATTGAAGCTCTATAAGCTTTTAGTATTTATGAAGAAAGGTTTTGTGCAGAGCTATGTGGGAGTTTTGGTTGGCTGGGGGCTCACTAGAGTTGTTTTAATTTTATTTCTTGTATCAAGTTGTAGCTAGTTCACTTGGTGATGGATGGCTAGTTGTAGTGCTTTATAGTTTTTCTTGTCCATGTATTGTTGGTCTTAGGTCAAGTTTTGTAGGGCTTCTCCTATTGTAAAAGGTTTGGGGACCCTTTCAAAATCCCTTCTATATCTAAGTGAAAGTTTCAACTTAAATCCAGTATCACTATGGCAATTTTTTCATTCAGTTAAAAATACAAAAAATATAAGTTGATATAGTAAACATCATATTTATAGAGTTTTGAACAAATGTTATATTTTTATAATATTAGAATACATTTTAATATGGTATATATAAGAATGTATTAACCTTAGAAACATGATATGATTTAGATAATACTATGAATTTATATTAAAATAATTTATGTTAATACAATTGAATCAATTGTATTTTATATGTATTATACCAAAAACTTGGGGATATCAAATGGAGAGTGGAATTAGATGTCATGCAATAGAGATAAAAACTGACATAGCACATGATAAAGTAAAAAAAACCAAAAATATTTCCTTAGATCAAATAATTTTGATTTTAATTTTTATCAACTAATTATCGTTTATAAATTATACTATATAGTTTTGAATAAGAAAATAATTTTAGTGGAGAATACTATTCTTGTCTCTAATTGAAAATTTATTTTTTATAACCTTTAAAAAATTATTTTTATCTATAAAATATAAGTTTTTAGCTCAAGTAAGACTAAAGGTGAATAGATGAGATGAGTGGCAAATACTAGATATCTACTAGAGAAATATTTTTGTAATGATCTTGAAAAATAGATCATTGACCCTTTCAAAAGAGCTTTTAATTTTTAATTTGACAATAAATATTTTCATGGTATTAGCTATTATCCTGAAAGTACATCTATATATATATATATATATATATATATATATATATATATACATTGACAACATTGGTGAAGCAGTATTTTTAAAGTATCAAAATAAGACTTATAATTAGATTTAAGTTCATGCAATGATATTTAAGTTTATATTTATTTTACTTTATTTTTATAAAAATTTCAATGAGGGCATTAATAGACAACTCCTAAATGTATATATCGATTTATTTAGAATGCATCTTAACTATACCTCATATATTAAGTATAACAAAGATATTATATTTCACATTATGTGTACTAATATTTCATTAAAAAAGTGTCAATGTATTTTCTTTTTTAATAGGTTATAGGAAATTGAAACAAGTTCCAACTTTATTATGTCATGGTTGCACAATGATATTAGAATAGCTTGACAATTATATGTATTGCTTGGCAAGATTATAATCTCAGGTTCCTTCAACCTTATTATATGATGGTCACACAATGATATTAGAATAGCTTGACAATTATCTATGTATTGCTCGACAAGATTTAAACCTTAGTCTCATTTTTAAAAGTTGATTTTTTTTTTTTGGTAATTTTGGTGTTTCTATTAAATGGGTTTTGGCTGGGTCCCAATCCCAGAAGTACATAGAACCTTAAAATATCTAGAGAAAATATTGCTGCACAATCCCATTTCAGGGATGGTAGATATAAAACCACTTAAACAATCCCATGCAGGGGAGGAAAGATTCAAAATTCCCACGCAGGGGATAGTAGCACCGGTACTGAGAGCAAACCTGCCCACGTAGGGGCAACTGATCACAGACAAAAGGGGACCTAGCCAGACACTGAAATACTAAGGGAAACTAGCCAGTACCCACGCAGGGGTCACCTCCGAGGCAAAAATTAACAGACATAAATATGGGAAGATGAAGCAATTCTATTAGAAACAAAACCAATTTAGACAAACCAGAAGAAACATAAACCTGGCCCCGGAAGCGAGCTCAGAGAGGTTCAACTTTTAAGGATTCCTCCTTGGTGTTTGTTGCATTTTGCTGGAGGTACTATTTCATGGCTGAACTGGCACTCTCGAAGGCAGCGATGAAACTCTTGAGGAACATTCTAGAGATCCTGCTAGAAATCCAAATGTCAGGGATCGAATTCCCATTGGTGTCCTCAGAGACTTTGATCGGAGAATTCTGGCTCGATTTCGCTTTGACCTTTTTTGCTCTAGACGATCTTCAAACTTGGGTGGGAGTTTCTTCGACTTTGGTCTTGCGCTTAGCCAACGCTAGTTTCTTGCCGCTAGTAGGAAGGGGTTTAGAGGGAGTGGCTGTAGACGGGGAGCCTTTTTTGGAAGTAGGAGTTTGGAATTCAGGGGCTTCTTCACTCTCCAAAGGTTCGTTGGAGAGGGAATGGGTAGGACTGTGAGTGGGGGGGGGGATGGGGGGTTGGATTGGAGGGGGTGGCCAAGATGGGTGGAGGATTGGAGGTGGTAACATGGAGGAAAAGGATGGCAAATAGTCCCTGATGAGTGGGAGTCGAGTGCTTCTTGTGGGTGCCACACACAGAGAGGCGAATGGACCGGTGGAGAAACGTAAGGATGTTCATGGGCTTAAAACCATGAAGGTGGTTGATGAGCGCAAGATGAAAGCTCGACATGGGTTTAGAAGGGTCATCACAAGCCAAGTATTGCATCAACGGAACAGAGATGATGGGCCACGGGGAAGGGAGGGATTCTCACTCCAAAGAAACTCCTGACCATTTAAAATCTTGGTAATTTGGGAACCCCTCCAGCTCTGGGTCCCAATTGTGTTTGTCATGCCGAACTAGGCATCCAGAGAGGGGTAGGCCAGACACCTCAGCAATGAGAGTAGGGGTAACTTTGAAATGGATGTGCCGCACAGTGACATGGTCATTCGACCAAGTTCTAACAAAGTCAGTCGTAATGTCTAGCTCTGCACCCTTGAATTTTGATAGAAAGGGGATGAGCTTACAGGCTTGCAGAAAAGAGGCCGAAAGGGGGTCAAGTTGCAGGTTGTTCGGCTCAAGATAAGCCATGGTGGTGGGAGCAGAGGGGTGATGGAAGGTGGCGGGGGACTCGGGCAGTGGTTGGGGTGGCGGGGATGGAGTACGTTGGTCTGCATGGTGCCTGGAATCCATCTTAAATAGGCAATAGGTAAACCAAAGGTCATGCCGAAATGCAAGGGATGATGACAAGTGGAAAGGCGGTGGGGAGGGGAGAGCGACTGGGGATTGGTGCAAGTTCTTGAAACAATATCCACATGGGTGGATTTGAAAAGCTGGAGAGCCTTGGTGACAGCTAGGTTAGGTGGAAAATCATGTGGGAGAGCAGCGGAGCACTCATAGGTGGGACTGTGCAACAAGCTTTGGAAACCGGCGTTGTTTGAAACAAGGATCCACTCTCGAGCATCATGATTGAAAGGGCCAGCTGAGTGGCCAATCATGTGATGGTGAAGGGGTGCATGAAATGGAGAGGTCACCTAGGGATAATCACAAATTATGACCTGCAAGACCTTGGTTAGCAAAAACATGGATTAAGGTGGAGAAAATTAAAAGCACCTGGCCTGCCAATCCGCAGCCGCTAGGTGGGAGACACTTGGCGGAGTTGAGTTGTGCCAAACCGAAATAGTCGATTGGGTGATGCCCAAGTTGGTGAGCCCATCAACAAGCCTATTGGCTTCGCGATACACGTGGGCAGCTTCCACCTATTTTTGTTGACCAATGATGTTTTTGCTTTCTTGGATCAGGGATCTGATATTCCATGGGGGGATTTTGTCATTGTTGATGTAGCCGATGATGTTGAGGGAATCCCCTTCGATTTGGAGGTTGATCCTGGAATCCCTGATGAGATACATGCTTCACCAAAGTACCCACGCCTCAGCTACATTGTTAGTTTGATGATCCAAATTCTCAGAGAAGGCGAGAATAACTTTACCTTTATGGTTCCTAAAAACCCCGCCTACCCCTGCTAAACCTGGATTCCCTTTGGAAGCGCCATCAAAGTTGAGCTTCAGCCAACCCTCCAAGGGAGGATTCCAATGAGCCTTCACTCTAGGATGGGGTATGGGAGGGGATAGAATGGGAAGAATGGGGATGTTCAGGGATTGGAGGATCTCAAGTTCTACACTGCAAGAGGGGGAATGAGAGCACGGGAAAAGTTGGGAATTCTCGGTAGCATAGGAGATAGCTTTGGCAGCTGTGGATGTTGGGTCACTTGAAGTCATTGAAAAAATTTTACGATTTCGCTCAAGCCAAATTTTCTAGATGAAGTGGTGGAGGCAGACCTTCCATAGAAAGGAGACTCTGGGATTCTTGAACGGGGCAGGCCATTGAGTGAAGAGGTCCAGAAGGGATTTGGGGTGGGCCCATTGGATCTAAAAAGTAGTCAGCAAGTGACTCAACCCTTCTTTGGTGAAGTCGCAATCCACTAAAAGGTGGTGGATAGATTCCCAACTGGATAGGCACAGGTGACACCTGTTCGGGATAGGGATGCCTCTTTTCATAAGATTGTCGGTAGTGAGGGCTTTGTTTTGAATAGTTGTCCAGGAGAAGAACCCTATCTTAGGGATGAGGCACTTGACCCACACTAAGCTAAAGGGAATAGTGGGGATTTGAGAGTTGAGCAAGAGGGAGTAAGCTGACTTGACGGAGAAATCCCCACTGTCATTCCCTTTCCAAACGGGGTAGTCTAGGGTGGCTATGGTTGGAATGATAGTGGTTCGGAGAAAGCGGGATAAGAGGTTTCCTGCTCTGGTGATTTGGCCACCTTCATTGGTGGGAATAGTTTTCCATTTGCCCTGGTTGTCAATGTAGTCCATGACCTTGCTCCCCCACCTCCTTTCAAAAATGGGTCTGAGAATGGAGATTTCAGGGATTTCTGCAAGAGGTTTGTCTTTCAACCACGTGTCATCCCAAAAATTGATCTTAGATCCGCTGCCTAGCTACCACCGGGTGCCTTTGATGATGAGGGATTTGGCCTGAATCACCACCCACCAAAAGGCAGATCCATTAGTAGGGACATTGTCCTCCATCAGGGATATGTGTTGGAGATATTTGCTCTGAATGATGGAGACCCATTCCGCTTTGTAGTTGGTGAATATTTTCCATGCCTGCTTGGCAAGGAGGGCGAGGTTCATGTGTGCTGATCTCCTGAGGCTGAGGTCTCCTTGGGATTTAGGTTGGCAAACTCTATCCCAGCTGACAAGGTGAAATATCTTCTTTTCCTCTGGGCCTGACCACAGAAAATTCTTTTGGATCTACTCAATCTTAGAGTGAATGGAAGCAGGGGCCTTGAACACCGACATGAAGTAGACCGGGATACTTTGGAGGATAGCCATGGTGAGGGTTGCTTTGGCTGCCTGGGATAGGAGGGAACCCTTCCATCCTGTGAGTTTGCATTTGATCCTCTCAATGACATTATCCCACATAGATTCTTTTGGGCTTTTGGTGAACAGGGGAAGGCCCAGGTAAGAAGTAGGGAGATCAGCTATGCAACACTGAAGGATACGAGCAATCTTGCATTGTCTGCTACCAGGGGTGTTGAGGAAAAAACATTTGCTCTTTAGGTAGTTGATTTCTTGCCCAGCTGCTAAAGCATAGGTGTCAAGGATAACCTTTATGGATTTAGCTTGAAGAATAGAGGCTAGAGTGGCGATAATAGTATCGTCTACAAACTACTGGTGGGACAGGGGAGAGGAATTGGATGATGCCTTGAGCCCGGAGACACACCCTGTGGCATAGGCATATTTGAAGGCTCTTTCGAGGGATTCAACAAGAATGATGAAGAGGAAGGGGGATAGGGGATCTCCCTGTCTAATGCCTCTGTAGCTGGGAAAATAGCCTGCAGTAGATCCATTAACTAATATAGAGAACCAAGGGGAGGTGATGCAGCCTCTGATGAGATCGATCCAATCTTTGTGAAACCCAAACCTGGATAGGACTTTTAGGAGGAAATCCTTGTCTACCCTGTCAAAGGCTTTGCTGATATCCAACTTCAGGAACATGGCCACCTTTTTGTTACACAGGGTTGAGTGGAGAGTTTCATGAAGAGAGATGATGTTGTCGATGATGGATCTGCCTTCCACTGAACTACCTTGATAGGGATCTATGATCGCGGAAAGAATCTTCTTAAGTCTTAATGCTAAATATTTGGTTAGAATCTTGTAGATGATGTTGCATAAGCTTATTGGCCTGAAGTCCGTCATGGATCTGCATTGAGGGGTTTTGGGGACCAAGGCAATGAAAGTGGAGTTCATCCCTCTCAGAATGATCTTGGTTCGTTGGAGCTCAATGATGGCGTTGTAGATATCTTCCTCCAGAATATCCCAAAAGGTTTGAAAAAACTAGGGGGAAACCCATCTGGCCCAGGGGCCTTGTCAGCTTGCATGGAAAATAGAGCAAGCTTGATCTCTTTTTTGTTGAGGGGTTGGATCAGGGAGGAATTCATCTCAAGGGTGACCAAGGGGGAATATTCTGCAGGAGGGCCTCTTGGGCTTCAAGGTGTTCAGGGGGTGAGGTTCCCATCATGTTGCTGAAGTAGGATGAAGCTTCATCTCTAATTTTGAAGATATCTCGTGAGACTGTGCCATCGGATAGAGTGAGCTCTTTGATCTTGTTTGTGCTTCTATTTCGCAAAGTAGAGGCATGAAAGAACTTAGTGTTTGCATCCCCATATTTTAGCCATAGGGCTCAGGATTTTTGGTGCCAGTAGGTCTCTTCTTTGGCTAGAATGTTATGGTACTCTGACAGGAGTTGCCTCTCCTCCTCCCATAGCTGGGGAGTCCACTGATCATGTTGAATTTGTTGCTCGAAGGTTTTGAGCTTGCTTAGGATCTGCTCTTTGTTCTCAAAAATATTCCCAAACACTTCCCTGTTCCAAAGTTTGAGGTTTTCCTTGACTATTTTCAGCTTTTGGGACACTCGGGAGATGGCAGATCCTAGGCAAGGGAGCCCCCACCATTCAAAAATTCTCTGCCTTAGATCCGTGTGTTGGATCCACATGTTCTCAAATCTGAAGGGAGTTTTGAAGGATGGGGCTCTATTGGATTCAAGGAGAAGGGGGGAATGATCAGAGTCGATCCTGGGGAGAGAGGTGAGAGAGGTATCATCGAATATGGGAATGGCCTACTGGGAAAGGAAGAATCGATCCAGTTTGACCTGTATGTGCTCGGGGCCTACTCTTTTGTTGCTCCAAGTGAATTGGCAGCCTTTAATCTGAATGTCCATTAGTTCATTTTCCGTGATAAAATCCTGGAAATCTAGGATGCTTTTGGAGGGAATAGAAACACCACCTTTCTTATCAGAGGGAAAGAGGGGGGAATTGAAGTCACCTGCTAACATCCAGGGGAGGTTGGAGAAGGCATCCTTCATGAGAGATAGGGATCTCCAGAGAGCAGCTCTTTCAAGAGGATTGTTGGGGGCGTAGATGTTGGATAACACCCAAGTGAATTGGTTTTCCTTGCAATAAAAAACCATATTCAACGTTCTGTCAGAGGAGGATATCACCCTGCCTTCAACTTTTTCTGGATCCCAGAAACATAGGAGGCCCCTAGATGATCCATCAATAGGGGAGGAAGCCCATTGATAGTTCTTCCACACTGACTGGGCTATGTTGTGGGTTCTAGAGGCATCAACTTTCATTTCTTGCAACATGAGAATGGTAGGCTTGATGTCCTTCCTGATAGTCCGAGCTAATATTTGTTTGCTCATACTGTTGAGACCTCTGATGTTCCAAGAGAGGATCTTCATCTGGAAACTTTGGTGGGTTTCTTGCCTCCCTTGCTCGGTAAAGGGGGAGGTTTGGGATTTTTTGCTTCATCCTTGGTCTGGTTGAATAGATCTGGGAAAAGGGTTGTCTGCACCCCATTGGCAACTTGATTATCAGTGTCTTTTTTTATTTTCTCAGATATGGTGGGTCTGCCCCTTTTATTTTCACTTTCGATGTCAACAGGGCCTCTTTTGCTTCTGGTGATGATGGAACTTTGATCCGTTCTGAGGTGGGTGGGACTTGAAGCATCCTCCATGGATTCAGCACAAGATTTGGTTGGGGATGGGGATTCATCCGAGGGGGAAAATGGGGAACATCACCTCGAAGGGGAGGGTTTGCAACTTGAATCAGGGGTTCCGAGGTGGGAATGAAAGGGGGAGGGGGCGCAAGTGGGGGGGAAAGGATGGTCCCGATTTGGATGGGGAGTGGTGGGGATGAGGGAGAGGGGATGGGGGGCGGAGAGGGGCAGATTCAGGGAAAAGGACTTCATCATTGGTGATAGATAACGGTCCAAATCTATTAGGGAAAGCAAACATGGAACATACCTGGTCTGAGATTGATGAGGGATGGCTGAGGAGCGGCTCCTGGTGGGTGACTTGCTTCCCTTTGACCTCTTTCTCCTACCTGTTGCCATAGGGGGCTTTGGGTCTTTCTTTGCGTATTCCCATTTGGGTGTTCTGATTCTGGGGAGGGGGGAAATTAGTGCTTGGTGCTTCTTTTTGGGGTCTGAGGGATGGGCATTGGGACTTGAGATGTCCTTGAGATTGGCATTCGATGCAAAATATCGGCTTGTTTTCATACTCGATTGCCTGGCACCATTGAAAATCCCCATAGCTGAGGTTAATGTGGGTTGGGAGCTGGGAAGCCAAGTTAGCATTGACACATATTCTGGCATGAGCCATGCGTGATCGGGCCTTCATTGTAGGGTCGATGGCCACAACATCCCCGATGTATCCTCCAATCCCACGTAGGATATCTTTGTGATAGAACTGAATGGGAATATCCGGGAGGTGAACCCAGATAGGCGTGAAATTGATGTCTTAGGTTTGGGGGTTGAAATATTCCCCCCATTTTTTGAGGAATAAACTCTTTCTGCCATAAAACCATGGCCCTCCTGTGAGGATTCGGGCATAGTCATTCTGGTTGTTTAACTGGATCAAAAAAACCCTCTGGATAGGGCCACCAACTGGAGGCTTCCTGTTGTTCGCCATTTGAACCCAACCCATTTTCTTATAGATTCCATGTTGGGTCTACCCCCTACAAATTTCCCAACAAGGGAGAGGGATTCGATAGCCAGTTTCTCTGCCATAACTAAAATTGGGATAACGAGGTTTCCCCCAGAGGCGATCAGAGGGGGATGGGTCTTAGTCCCAGAAGAGCTAGGATTTGGAGTGTCTGTCACCTTCTCAAGGTAAGTTTATGGAGCTGCATCCTTCGAAGGAGGATTGTTGTTTGGGAGGGGGGAACAAAACCCTTTTCCCATGGTCGATCATTGTTCAGGCTCTCCTTCCCGCCAGGGTCCGGGTCGGGGCCTTTTGGGTCATCCACCTTGGTAGCTGCGTCCGAAGGGGGGATCTCCCCTTGTTCCAGGTCAGAATCCCCTACCAGGGAAATCCTGCCTGATACCGCTAGAGTTGTTGGGGTCATTGTTGTTGTCACCATCAATCCACCTTAAAAGTTGAGAAATTTAACTAGTTAAGATAATAGTATTTAATAGGTTTCATTGTATTTTCATTAGCTAATATTTAGCATAATTATTTTTAATAAGCTTTGTGTAGATTCTATTGGGGCCACTCAACTCAAAATAACACAATATTATTTTCATGTTAGGTCAATTAAAGCATATGCAAGTTACATTTTTAAACAAGCATATTCCTATCTACCTTTGTAGCACAAGTAGAGAAGATGAGTCTGGCCCCATTGAATGGGAGATCCATAATTCTAACCTCTATGATGCAAAGAGAGACACAAAAATATCTCTTGTGGCTTCCCTCTAGATAGTGGTATACATGGATGGGATGATATTATAAACCACCTAAGAGTGGCTCTTGATGTTTATTTCTAAACTAAATATTCGTTCACCTCTGTAGTGCAAGTGGAGAAGGTAAGCTTGGCATCATTGAAGGGGAGGTCCACATTTCAAATATCTATGATGCTTAGGGGGACACAAAAAAATACCTTATGGATTCCCTCTAGATAGTGGTATACCTGAATGGGACGAAATTGCCAGCCACCTAAGAGTGGCTCTCGAGGTTTATTTCTAACCCAATTTTTTTTTGTTTGCATTTGTAGTGTAAGTGGAGAAGGTAAGCCTAGCCCCATTGAATGTGAGGTCCACGGTTTGAACCTCTACGATATGAAGGGGGACACAAAAATCTCTTGTGGCTTCCCTCTAGATAGTGGTATACCCAGATGGGATGACATTACCGACCACCTAAGAGTAGCTCTCGAGGTTTCTTTCTAATATAAAAATTTTGTTCACCTTTGTAGCACAAGTGGATAAGGTGAGTTTGACCTCGTTGAATAGAAGGTCCATGGTTTTAACCTCTACAATGCGAAGGGGAACACAAAAAAATATCTTATGGCTTCCCTCTAGATAGTGGTATAATCATATGGGTTGACATTATTGGCCACCTAAAAGTGTCTCTTGAGGTTTCTTTCTAGCCTAAAATTTTTGTTCACCTTTGTAGCACAAGTGGACAAGGCGGGTTTAGCCCTATTGAACAGGAGATCCACGGTTTGAACCTCTGTGATGCAAAGGGGGACATAAAAAAATATCTTGTGGCTTCCATCTAAATAGTGGTATACCCTGATGGGATGACACTATCAACCACCTAAGAGCAGCTCTAGAGGTTTTCTCTCTACCCTAAATATTTTATGTCATTCAAGGATTAGAGTTTTATTTCTAAGTAAAGCAGTGGCAGTGGTAACCCTAGTAGAGTGGAGCTAGAAATTTTGATGTATCTTGAATTAGGTGTGTGCGAGAGTGTGGAGAAGTTACAAGAGCAAGGGAGAGAGGTGGTGGAGATGAACAGATTGAGAATGAAGAAGGTTTTTGTTGGTCTACAGGATTCCAAGTCTAGTGGTGTTCCTTGTGTTGGTTCCCTGGTTTCTTTGGGGGTCAAGGGTCATTGAAAGTTAAATATGAGTGTAGGGTCCCTAACCAAGGCTACAAAAATATTATTAGACCTTTCGATATTGATAACTCATTTGTTGTCATGGCATATAATGGTATTCATTCTCTTGGCTCCAAAGTTTTGTTTGACCTCTCTCTAGTAAATAATGAGATTTGCATTTTGAGAGATCTTATCCAAATCACTATGGATGAAGGCAATTGTAATCTTATGGGAGATTCGAGGTAGAAGGCCAGATCTAGATTCAATTAGAAGGTGGGCCTTGGAAAAATGGAAACCTCTAGGATCTATGGAAATTGTAGTGGTTCCCAAATATTTCTTTATAATCAAGTTGAATTGTGTGGAAGATTTGAACCACATCTTAGGGGGAGACCCCTAGTTTTATGGAAAAATGAGTCTATTCCTTTGAAAATGGGAGCCTAATTTTAACCCACATATTGAGAAGGTAAAATTGGTAACTCTTTGGATCTGATTCTTTGGCCTCTCTTTTCATCTATGGCATGATGATATTCTAAGAGGGGTGGTGAAGGTAGTGGGGGATCTTATTCATATTGATTCAGCTACTAGATCAAAGTCTAGAATGGTTTTTGTGAGGATGTGCATCTTGGCAGATCTAGAGTTGGATCTTCCCTCTTCTATTAAGCTTACCTTGTATCTGGGCTCTTGGATCCAACACATTGTCTATGAAAATAGACCCTCAGTTTGCTCTAGGTGCAAAAAATTTGGCCATAACCTAGATTAGTGCCTATCAAGGATAAATCAAGAGGGTAATGAAAGGCATAAAAGGGTAATGAAAAATATTCAAAAGGAAAGTGCTATTACCCTAGATGCTCAAAAGGAGTCTGGTAGAGAGTCATCAAAGTCTAGGGATATTGGTGACTAGCTTCAGTTGGAAAACCCTCTAGTATTAGAGAAGTCTTCCAACCTATTAGATGGTTCAACACAAATTGAGGAGAATTCAAAGGAGATTAAAGCTCTGGCAAGTTGTGAAGCCCCTTCGATTCTTGTGAAAGAGGTAAGTCCGTTAGATCTTCTAACTGATATTCTAGTTTTAGAAGACCTTCAAAATTCCTTTGGTTGCTTAGGGTTAGATTTTTCTCTAGAGGAGCCTATTGTCCAAATGGTGGCCCATGTGAATGAGTCCTTGATTGGCTCCCCAAAGTCCTACATGGAGAAAGGATCCTTGGGTCCTAAAACTCATAGTCAGAGAAAGGGTCCTATTGATGTGGGGGTCAAAAAAAAAGTGGGGAAGCCCCCAATTAAAACTTTGAGAAGAAGGAAAACTAAATTTGAAATTGCAAATGGATCTCAATATTTGCTCAAGGTTGAAGAAGGAAAGGTGAAGGTTGATAGTGGAAAAAAAGAGAGTAGAGTCTTGAACCAAGTTGTTGGTAGAAATGATATTAAAACATTTGAGTGGTAAAATCTGTTTGAAAGGTGGTTGGAGCCAGGATGCAAATGCCCAAGATGCAGGATGTAGGATTCAAAAGAGGAGCCAAGATGCAAGATGTAAGATTTGAAAGAGGACTGTATGAACACCCAAAAGACTAAAAATGCTAGTAAAAGGTATTGCTTACCTAACAAAGAGAGCAAGGCCTCAAACCATGCCAATGATCCCTCCTCGGATAGCAATATTCTTGCTTACATGAATAAAAACTTAAGACAAGGAAGGAAAACATAAGGTGGGCTTCTTGCTTCTAACTATTGCTAGTGGAATTCAACGATGATGAATTTTTGGGTTCCCCTACTGGTTTTGAAGCTAACTTATTCTCCTAGATTTTCCTCTACTACTATTTCCTTTACCTTATGTTGTTGTAATGTTTTTAGCCTCTAACTCTTTTTGTTCATTAGTTTTTAGGCTTGGTTTTTATTGTCAATGTTTCCTTTAATGGTTTGATTTATGTTCTTTTTAGGGTTTTCCCCTATTTTCTTGTGTTTCTTGGTAACCCTTGAGTGGTTGGCCTATTGGGCCCTCTCCTTGTGGGTTTCTCCTTTTGTCAAAAGGTTTGAGGGACCCTTTCAAAACCCCTTCCAATCAACTAATTTAAAAAAAAAGATAAATATATTCCCTCTTTACATTTTTATTAAATATATTTTTCATCTTCTTTAAACTACTATGTTTTCTTAATAAGAGATAAAACCTCACTTGGCTAATTGTCTTTTAAAATTAATTTTTTTTCAAAATAAATATTTACACTACAATTAAATAAATTATCTACTACCTAGTTTATTTTATTGTATACATGCTCACATGTCCAAAAGACTACATCCAATAATATTTGATAAACATCAACAATAATGCTATTTTATATGTAATCCCTATATTCATTTTTGTTGATAACATAAATAATAATTTGTGACTCCTTCTTAGTTGAAATAATTTTCATCATTTATTAAATGCAATTTTGGCCCTTATAAGAAGTATCATAAATTCTACATGATTGTTATTTGGAGTTCCATATGATTATAAATGAGGATAATTTTACTTTCATTATTTATAAAGCACCACATCCAATAGTATTCCCTATATTTACTTTGGAAGGACCATTGAAATTAATTTTGGTTAAACCAAATTTTGGACACTTCTATTTTACCATAGATTGAAGAAGGTCCTTTGTGTTAACTCCATTGTCACATGATCCTTTCATATATATTCAAATATGGTAACCATAAGCCTAACACCTCTTTTTTGCACGTAGGACTTCCCATGATGATGAGCACCACGTCTGTAAGCATTTTCCAAGAGAGACAATAAGATAGTTCTAAAACTAGGCATCATCATGAGATTTAGTTTTAATAAATCTATTATTTCTTTCAAGCCATGATTTCTAAAAAATAATGATAATATTGATCCTTCATAGAATGTATAATAATTTAACTTTTAACAACTAATCATATATTTCATCACCTCTTTCTCTAGTACATGTTATTAAAAAAGAGAAACATAACAATTATTTGTTATTCCCTAATATATTATCCATCATAAAACAAAGTATCATTAATTGCCCAATGAGTTTAGGGCAAGTAGTGGAAGCAAGGAGTTTCACATTAGAAGCCAAGATTTTAATATCATTGATGGACCTTAACATTCTTGTTCATTAAGCTAAGCTCAAATGGTTAAACAAGTTGTCTTCCAATAAGCAAACTCAAATTCAAGTATCAGTAGACATGGTGACCTAGTGTGCAAGTGGTACGTTCTTGACCCCAACTAAGTTACATGTGTGTGCTTTTTATTTGCAAATAGTAATTATATATATATATATATAGGATCATAATTATTTATAAAATTTTATGATTAAGTAAACATGTTATTATATAGGATCATAATTTGACTCTTTTAATATCTTTATGCATATAATATAAAAATATATAAAATTTTGACCCATGAGTGATACCATAGTGGTAAGTCCTTGGGTTTTCATCTAGGAGACCCAAGTTCAAACCTCGATAAAGAGGGTACTGGTACCCCTATAAAGACCCATGTAAACTCATTTTAAAGTTACAACCTTACTACAGTGGTAAGGGCTTTGGACTCTCTTTGATAGGTTCAAGGTTTAAACCCCACTCAATATGAGAGGATCAGGACCCATCTTAAAAACCTATATAAACTCATTGAAAAAAAGTAAAAGTTTGCTTATATTTAAAAACAATCACAATTACAAGTCCATGAACAATATTTATATGCACATATTTCTACAAATAATAAAATTAATATTGAATGGAAGTTGTTTTGATGTGTGACTTCTAGTAAGGATCATTCCCATAAAAATAACAAAACATTACATTTGTTGTTAGGACAAGTAGACCATATATAGTTTACCTTTTAATAATAGATATTCTTCATCTTACTCAAATTATCACATTTCACTTGAGGAGCCTAATGGTGGAGAGTTTAGAAATCTAAATAGAGGTTTAAGTTTCAAAGCCTATAAGGTGGCTAGCATTTACACCATGCTTTGGTAATCGGAGTATGGTTGAATAACCATAAATTAGGTAAATACCATCCTCCATGAAGGTTGTCTCATATGGCCTATGGCCACACACATATATTAAAAACTATTTTATCCTTTACCCTTTACTATTAACTCCTTGAGATAGAATCTATCTTGACTATTTGCCTTCTAACTTTTATATTTTGCCAATATGAAGATCAACAACATAATTAGATAAATTATTTGATATCATATTTTGTTCTCTATAGATATATTGACATTTCCAATATACCTCCTCTAAAAAGAGTTGATGGACATTGAAAATAATGCTTGTTTATCCAGTTTTCATCCATTTTTGTGATAACACTAATAATAATGTATGAATCCCCCTCAAGTTGAAATATATCTCCATCCTTTTTCAATGGCAATTTTGATCCCTACTAGAAGTGCCTTAGTCTTTGCATGGATGTTAGCTAAAGCTCCATATGAATCTAAATAAGTGAAGAATTTTCCTTCATTATTCTAAAAATACCATCTTTACCATCTTTATTGTCATGGGAATGACCATCAAAATTAATTATATTTATCCAACTTTTAAACAATTATATTTTACCATTGATTGATATATATCCTTTGTGTCAACTTCATAATGAAATATGACCTCTATATGTATATTCAAATCTTGTAGCCAAGAGGCTAACATATTTTCCATACTTAAGACTTCACATAATTAACACCATGCCTCTAAATTTTTTTCAAGAGAGACAAAACACACACATATAATTATAATTCTATCATTCCTTTCTTAAATTACAATAAAAAATGACAAAACCAATTCTCCATAAAATTCATAATGCTTTAGCATTAAAACAATTAATCCAACATTTTATCAACTCTTTAATTATTGTACTATTTGGAAGGTTTTATTTTAGAGATAATTATATATCATATATTAATCATTTGGTCTTTAAATAATTATAATTTAAAATTATTTAATTATGTTTATGCCTACAAGATAATAAGAAGAACATAGTAATCTCAATGATGATTAGAATCTGTATAAGTTTAATTTTGTAAGTATTAATTTTATATTAAATATCACTATATGGGTTTTGACACTTTAATCAATCTCATGATAAATCAAACATGTAAATGGTAGAATTTGTTTCACAATTGTTTAATATTTCTTTGATTTCTTTTTCATAAATGTTTGAATTATTCTACAAATTCATTAAAATGGTTTTTAAGATTATTATTTTTTTAAATATAACATTTGTTTATATTCTATTTCATTTACAAATATTCAAATATGTATTTAATTCAAATGATTCAAATTATTCTTGTGCCATTTTATTCAAAATTTAAAGAGCTTCAAAACAAGTTGTCATATGAAGAAATTCAAGTAGTATCGAGGAAGATACAACCTTGTGATATCATTCATCTAGAATAAAGGCAATGATATATTTCAAATCACCTTTTTTCTAGAAAATGGAATTTGAGATAACTTTTAGTTGGAGTAAGAAACATCTATTGTTTTGTGTTTAAAGGAGATTTTTTTGGTCTACTTGTATATGTGGAATTTTAGCTTCAAAAAAGTGGGGAGATGTATATTTTTATGAAACCCTAGCCTAGTTTGTATTATCATTTTTGTGGGCATGAACTCGTGGAGTTATAAATATTTTGTGGAGAAGATGATATTTATGTTAGCGAATGGTGGAAGAATTTTAAATACTTGTATTCTCCTATTTTTTATTAGAATGATAAGCTTATATATTATCTTAGAGGAGAAGCTTGATTTTGGTATGGTAGTTTTGATATGTCTTATAATTATAAGCAAACTTAGAAACAAATAGAGAAAGCATTCTTGAATCAATAAAACCCATATAAAAATATAACTAGTTTGAAAGATACCTTCAATAGCTATACAGAAGAAACAAATAAGCTCTACAATGAAAAAAAGGAACTAAAAATAGAGTTCAAAAATTTCAAGAAAGTGGAAGAAGGAAAAGATAAAGATGATAGTATGTAGGCTAAAGGAACCACACATTTGAAACCATACAAGCAAGTGGATGGTCATAAGATTTTATCTTTATCTAAAAAATCTATTTTATAGATTTTTGGATGCATTCAAGATGACAAGGTTATAATTTTTAGTAATGCAAGTAGTAAGTATAATTTTATTAACATTGTTTTGGCTAAGAGGTGTAGGTTCAAGCAATAAAAGTTAAAGACATACAACTTGAGCATAAAAATGTTCAAATTATTGAAGATTTGGAGATCACCATGGATAAATATGTTTAGCATTTATATCTTCATGCTATTAAAATTGATGATGTGGATATTGTTCTTGGTTATCCTTGGTTGGATTCTTTAGGTACTGTTAACATTAATGTGCAAAAGAAGTTCATGAAGTTATAGTACAAAAAAATATAAAACAGTAGGATATTTCTCAACTTAAGGGGTAAGGATCCAAGGAGAAGAAATAAGAAATTAAGGTAGGGAAATAAGTTAAAAAAACATGCAGAGGAATCAAAATATTTGTTTGTAATTGAGGCAATAACAAATTTTGGAAGGAAGCATCAATAAAGTCCAAGGAATCTTTGTTAAAAGTGCTTAAGGATGCATCAAGCAAAGAGCACATGAGCAAAGAGCATGAGGAAGAATTTAAAATAGAGGGAAAAAATGTTAAATAATCCAAGGAATTAGAACATCATATTAAGGTTACAACATATCAACACCCACACCACCATGAGCGACAATAATTACAGGGGTATGCCATAGGCATTAATATTATTATAGACCTAGTATGGGAGTGCTTAGTAAAATAAATGTAGTGATTATATATTTTTTGATTTTCCAACAACATCATGAAACCATATGAGTAATCATTTTGAATAACAAATCAAAGCAACAGAATCATGGATCCAACGAAGCAATTCTGGATATTCAAGTGGTATAATGTTAACATGGCATCATCAAAGACCAATACCATTTAAGATTTTACTTGGATGGATGGATGATCAAGATTAATATCAATTGTTAAAATTTGCAAGCAGGGTGGAATGTTATGGTACCCAGGGATAGGTATATTGGGATATGATATTATATTGCATATGTGTATTATGGACAATGGGATTGGGGCACACATTTTCCAAGGTTTATTATATTATAATAATGAGTTTTATATAAAGAAGGAATATTATCATTACAATAACCATCCTTCATATTGAGTATTCTCTTATAATTGTCTTTATTTGTAGAGTGGCCTCTCATCTTGGGATATCTTGTAGAGTTTTTACTTTATAAAGGAGTATTATTGGTTTTGGCTTACCATAAGGGTATTATCTATATATGCATCTCGTTTTGTGGATGATCGTTGTGGAATATCATTTGTGGATGAATGAGTTCATAGTCTTACTTATTGGTGAATGATTTGTGTTAATGAGAATAAAGTTTCATAATAAGATGGTGTAGAAATCTACCTATTTTTGTATTTTAGACCTTAGACCTCCCATTTAGAGTTCCAAAGTCTTAACCATTCGGTCTACTCGAGCTATACATTTGAAATTTTAAACTTCATCTTTCTAAGATATCTTGAATTTGAAGTCCAAATGACATAAATCATTATTCGAAGTTAAAATTCACCTTAATTTTTAATATTTTGTGGCCCATCTAAGGACCTATTTTGGACCCTCATATTCTTGCACCTATCTTTTTGTAGGATATATTCAAGACTACTATAGTATTACATATGGCTTGTCACTAGCATAAGTTTATTGCTTATTATTTTGATCACACTTATAGAATTGAAATTTAATATAGTTTAATTTTTGGTTGTATTATGTGTTTCATCTACCATGACTAATATATTATCTAATTTAATTGCATATAAAAAATAAACTTAAACTTGCACAAAAACATTGTTTTATCATTTTTCTAATAATTTATGTGTGGCTTCTATTGGGGGTCACTCCCATAAAAATAACAAAATATTATGTGTCAATTAAACTATCCAATTTTCCGTTTTTAGCAATGAATTTATTCATTTACCTTTCTACTAGAGATATTTCTCATTTTTCTTAATTTGTTATGTTTTTGCAATTAGTTCCTTGGCATTATTCTTATTAAGAGAAAATCTCATTCATCAAACTACCTTCTAAAATTTGAATTTCACTAAGTTATAAATCAACACCTTAATTGGCTAAATTATTTACTACTCAATTTTATTCTCTCTATATATGCTAATATTTCAAAGATACTACCTCCAAGAATAATTGATAAAAATAAAAATTAATATAATGTTTGATCCAATCTCCATCCCCATTTTTATTAATAGCATTAATAATAAATTACAAATTTCCTTTGATTGAAATATATTTTCACCATAATTTTGATCCTATAAGAAGTGCCCTAACCTATGCATGAATTTCTATGTGATTCTAAGTAAGTGGAGAGAAATTTGCCTACATTATTTACGAAAAAAAACACCTCCACTAGAGTTTTCCATATTTTCTTTAGAAACACCATCAAAATTTAATTTTATAAAACCAACTTTTGGAAATTTCTATTTTAATATTGATACAAGAAGATCCTTTGTTTTAACTCCATTTTCATAGATGATACTTCCATGTATATTCAAATCCTATAACCAAAAGGTTAGCACTTATTTTTCCATGCTTGAGACTTCCGATGATAAGCACCCCATTTTTAAACATTTTATAAGAGAAGAAATAATACAACTCTATACTTGGAAATCATTTTGAGATTTAAAAAAAAATCTATTATTCCTTTTAAGACATGTATTCTACCAAATAATTACAAAATCAATCCTCCAATAGAATACACATTTCTTAAGATTTGAAACAATAATCTGACATTTCATCAAATCTTTCAATGTTGATTAAGCTACCCCATGAATTTTCATATTTTTGAAAAAACATCCCTAAATGATGTAAGTAAAGGGACAATGAAGAAGTAAGTGATATGATGTTTCTAAATCCTTCTCACATAATGCACGTCTGAAATATCCATGATATCCTTATATTTGTAGACACTCACCTATAATATTATTCCTTTCGATTGATAACCAGAGGAATGTGGATGTCTTAGGGATGGCCTCTAGTGATGAAACAATCTTCTAAGGAAAAATATTTTAGAGTAGGAACTTTTTATTTTTCCAAAGCATTATATCCCAACTTGATTGAGTATCCACCATTTTTTGATAGTTTCTAGACTAACTCATCCTTCTATGTACAAATAGGTAAATAGAAATCTTGAAGCACAAGTACTTTGAATCTCATCCACTATTTTTTTGAGGACATCTTCTTCAATCAACTTGCTAATAGAAATCCATGATCTAGAGTTGTTGCTCATATTAATATAAATTTTTACTTTGAACCTTTACAAGCTAAATATGCTTGAGCCAATAATTATCATTTTGAATTATATATAAGAGGGTAAGGCTTCAACCAAGCATCAAACCAAAAATTTATAGAATACCCTTATTAACCAACCATCTAATATAAATTTTTATATTTTTGAGCCTATAAGTAGGGTTTTTTTCTTGAACAACTTTATTGCATTGATATAACTTATAAATGTTTTAAAGTAATATTTTTGCCCAACACTTTCCTTTGGAAAAATATCCAACCAAAATTTGACCTTATTTCCAAACTCATAAATCTATAAGTTCACAAGTTCATCTTCCCAATATTATTTCCTTTGAAAACTCTATTCCACTTACAAAGAGGAAACTTAAAATTTTCTCACATCCCTTCCAAAGAAAACAACTTCAAATTTAATCAAATTTGAATGTGATACTTGTTGTCAATCTTGCAAGTGATATCATATAGGAATATTTATGAGTTGTAGCTTTCTAACCATGGTTAATAACTTACCTTTCCAACCTTCCAAACAAGATTTCATTATATCTAAAATTGAGACTTGGAGCTTCTTATTCTTTCCTATATTAGATAAAGGAACATCTAGATATGTTGATAGAAAATTTCCAACTTAAAATCCTTAAATATCCATTATAATTTATCATACTATAGGGTAATGTTAATGAAAAAGTTCATAGATTTTGTAGTATTATCAAACTATACAACCTTTTCATAGCATGATAATATAGATTTAAATTCCATGGCCTCTCTAGCTAAGAGATGATCGAAAATAAAAGTATCATCAACAAATTAGAGATAAGATTTAAAGGGACTATTTGTTGTAACTTGAATACCTTTGACTTTTCCTTTAATTTTTGTTTTTAAAAAATATCTCCCTAATGTCTCAGCAAGAATAATAAATAGATAAGAATATGATGGGTCATCTAGGAGGAGTCCATGATATGATTCAAAGTATCTAGCTAAGAATCCATTGATTAAAATATAATGTTTGATAGTGCTATAGCAATATCTAATCCATTGACATCCATCTTGATCAAGACCCATTTGTTTTAGAATATCATATGTAAAACTCTAGCAAACCTTATCATATGTCTTGTTCATACATAATTTTACAAGAAAACCTTATTTTTTCATGGATTGAAAAGAAGATATGGCCTCTGGTACAATGATTATACCATTAATAATTTGTTTACCCAAAATAAAACCATCGTATTCCTCTAAGATAACACAATCTAAAATATTTTTTAATCTATTTACCATAATTTTAAAAATATCATATAAATTCTATTACAAAGTATTATTAGATGAAAATTATCAAAATATTTTATCTCCTTTGTTGAAAACCAACACAATAAAGGTGGCATTGATCATATTTATGATAGCCTTATTTTTTTTGGTCTTTTCAACAACAAGTAACATTGCAATCTTCAATAAATCCTAAATTTTTGAAGTAAAATTGCCAAATGTCCATGAGGGGTAGATGCCTTGTTAGGATGGAATAAAACAATTACCTCCTCATTTAGCTCCTATATATAGATCTTCATCATCAAGCTTCCATTCTATCCTTGTATGATAATTGATGGAAAACTTTGTAAAATATTATTTTGAACTTCCTCATCTTGCCTAACTTTTGACAAAATATATTTGAGATAATCAATTTATTCTTTTCTAATATCTTCTTCTTCTTCAATACTTCTTGCATCTAGAGTTAACATATTTTTTATTCAACAAAAATATAAACATATTGAATATAGCTTAAAAAAATATGTATTTTTGTCCCCTTCCTTAATCCATCTCTATCTAGAATTTTAAGAAAAATATAACTTTCTATTTTAAAAAATTATTATAATCACAAAGTAATTATTTTGATTACACATAAGTAGCTTGGTCCATTTCATTGATTTATACTATCTCTTGTAAATTTTTTAGCTTGAATTTAATTTCCTCTTTTGTTTTAATTATATTAAATAAATATTTAGAATTCTAAATGTTCATTTCCCATTTAGATATTCAATATTTTGAATAAATCTATATTTACATGATCCTTAAAACCGAGCTTCACACCACCATAACATAACCATCTAGGATCTAAATCAAGGTCTTTGAGCCTTAGATTAATAATAAAATGGCTTTTGATGGCCATTATTGAGTAGATCACATCTCAAAGAAATGGGTTTGTAATCTAATCATGTTTGTAATAAAATGTCTAAAGAGATTGTATACTTTAGTTGCAACCATTTATTATATAATACAATTATATCCAACCTTTCTACTATATAAGTTTTTCCAATGCATATATTATCTCATGTATACTAAAATCTTGAAGAAAAAGCATCCTAGAGTCCATTTGATTTGATAAATGAATCAAAATACTCTACTGATTCAGACCATCTAGTAAAGCCACCCTTATTTTCTAAAATATGTAGAACTATATTGAAGTCACCCCAAGAATACATAGATCACATCTATGAATTATCATTGAATTTGATATAAATAAACTGAGGCCCTTTCAACATCTTTTACAAGAAGTAACTATATTGGAGAAATATATATTTATAACCCGAAGTTTGATATTTTACTCTTTCTAGAAAAAATACCAATAGTCTAACTACTTTTTTCTTCTAGAAATTTTCCATATGCTTGTTCTATATTATAGCAATATCTCCTAAAGCAATAATAAAAAAACTGCTAAATAATCCTACTTTTTCCAAATCATTTTTAATGCATCCACACATTCCTCATCATTTTTTTATTTAATTAAAATAGAATTAGGACCATAAAAACCTATTAATTCCCTAATAACATTTTTTAGAGGTATTATTCATATTTCAAATATTTTTATATACCATTTTCATCATTACTTTTTATTTTACTTATAGGATTAGCTCACTTTTTGTTAACAATTACAATATTTATTTTTGTTTTCCTATATTAATATTTCTCTGAGTTTTTTTCTCTTTGTTCTTACTTTAGGGATATTCCTATTCTTTTTCCAATTCCACAAACACTTGCATCTTCATTAATCTCTTCAATTTTTTCAAATTGTACATAATTAGACTTACATCTATAGGTTTATGTTACCTCGAATCAATTTTCTCTTTATGTATGTTTCTATAAAAACCTAAAGTGAAAGGATGATTCTCCATAAAAAATAAATTTTTATATTGTCCTAAAGCCCTAAATTGCCATGGATATCCTCTATACTTAGATCTTTGTTATGTTGGCTTGAAAGCCTAAGTGTAAGGTTCACTCCTTGGTCGATACTTTTTAAAGTATAATTTAGTTAAAAAATTATATATTAATATTATCAAAACCATTGCTTACATCTTTGTGAAATAATTAAACAAACTTTCAAATTAAATAAAATTTAAAAATATATAAATAAAAAATACAAAAATAAAGACTTTCTTTTAACTTTTTAGACACTTAATATTAATAGAGATGTAACTTTATCCTATTAATGCCTTATTTTTCACCTCTTAAATAAATAAATAAATAAATAAATAAAAATATAATAGAAGGGTTATAATGTCCATAAGGCTGAAAGTAGTCTATATGATATGAACTTTACAAAGAACCATGACTGCCTATCCCAAATTTTAACCCAATAATTTTCTTTCTACAACATGCTAGTTTTTGATGCTTAATACTTAAAGCAAAATAACCACAAGATCTAAATTAAATTTTCTATAAGAAATATAAGTCAATAGAAATGTTCTAAACATATAAAACTCATAAATAACTTCTGCAACAACTCATAAAAATACCATTAATAAATGCTCACAAAAATAATATCTTGATAGAATAAAGATCTCCAATACACCATACTTTCACACACTCTCACTCCACATTATATCACTCACACACACACACATATATAATGGAATGTGACTCTTCATATGGATTACTCTTGGCCTTCACTCTTCTTGAGACTCTTCACTTTCCTACTCTATGGACGCATGTGCACATAGAGTATTATGCACATTTACATTATTAAATACTTTGCACACTCTAATAATACTTATGCATTTATTATATTGCATAAAGTAAATACTCACACTCTAATATAAGACACACTTCCAATCTAAATATGTACCAAGGTGGTACATTAGCATTTAAAAAATAATGTAATATTCTCCAACACACCGCTGTATTAAATTATTTGGGTATTGAAGACTTTAGTCTTCAATATAATCTGCATCCTGGTTCTTAAACTTGTGCTCTTCTTTTCTACTTTCTTCATTTTGTTCTCTATTTGTATCTTGGTCAAGTATATTATTAGTATATTAATAGAATACTATATTTACTGAAAAATCTTTAACTTCATGTTCTTTTGTAGGTTCTTCCAATTCTTCAATTTCCTAAATATCTTGAGCTAAGTACACCTTTTGATTTCCTTCTCTTTATTGTAGCTAAGGTTGATTTTACTAATTCTTAAATTGGTGCTAATGTGGTCTATATTGATTCTAATATTGTTTTGGTTTAAATGATATAATTTATTGGCTTCTAAAATTTGTTTGATTACCTTGATACTGATTTCTTGGATTAAATTTACAATAATTTGTACTATGTCCTCTTTTTCTACATACTTGAAAATATCTATTATTCCATTTTGATCTATTCCTTGAGAATGAAGAAACACTTCCTTGTGGATTATCTTTTGAGACTAAGGCATTGTTAGTCATTTCATCTTTGACTAAATTCTCCACCTCATACTCTTGTAGTATATTGACTAACTCATCAAAAAATGTATCTTTACTTAGAATTTGTAAAGATGTGACTAGATGCTTGTAGCTTTTTGGAAGTGCTCTTAGAATCACTTGAACAAGAAACTTTTCTTCTATATTTTCTCCTAAGGTTAATAATTTTTCTTTTATATCTGCCACTTTTCTTAGAAACAATTCTATACTTTCACCACTATTAAATTTTAGAGAATGCAATTAGGTTTGAAGATTCAAGATAGTGGCTTTATTTTTCTCTTCAAATATCTTGGCTAAAGTATTCCAAGCTTCTATAGAAGTTACTATTGAACTAATGTATGGTTGTATATCATATGTAATTGCAAATATTATTATCATGAGTGATTTTGCTTCATCTTCCTCATAATTTTGAATTTTCCTAGAATCTTTGGTAGGTTTAGGTTTTTCTCCTTTAACAATATCCCAAATATTTTCTACTATCAATATTGATCTCACTTTGTTTTTCATGAAGTGTAATTAGGACCTTTAAGAAGTTCAGATTTTGAAAGAAAGAATTTATTTTTTGTCATGATAACACTTGTAGACTACCTTATATCTCCCTAATGTTTTAATGATAAATCCAATATAAGTTTCAACTTCTATTATTCAACTCATGTAGTATACCTTGTATTTCATAATGTTTGGATAATTATCAAACAATAGTTTTGCCAAAGGTTTCAATTCTTCAAATCTCTAGGTTGAATTTATTTTATCTCCTATGTTTCAATTATATAATTTCTCAATTCTAAATTTTACAAAACTATGTTGGTGTTGAATTCCTTATAACTCCCCAATTAGAAATTTAGAAAACAAAGGCATGCAGAAATTAAAAATTCCTATTTTGATGTAGAAATCCTTATTCCTCCAAGTTAAACTATTTGTAAATATTTCTATGCAACTTGAATTTCAAAATAGAATAAAGTAATTTCAAAACCTTTCAAATTAAACATTTCTCACTTCAACAATATTATAAATCATTCAATAGAACTTCTAATGTTATAATTCATCAATTCATTACCTTATTTCTCCATTCATTCAATTAATCTCAAGTACAATATATTAATTAACCTTAACCTTAATAATATTATTCCTTATAACCCCTTAATCTTTGTAAAGGGTTAAATCAGTTCAAATATTCTATACCTCCTTGTATATGGTGCACTAAATTTGGGTCTTCAAATATTTGACCTCCTTCTATGTATTCATTAGTCTCTTTGTCCTCCAATATTGGGTCTTCAAGCCTTTGACCTCCTACATATTCGTTGGCCTATCTATCCTCTAGGTATTATTTACTTTATTATGTGCTTCACGTTCTTCAAGAACATTGAAATCTATCATACTAAGCTTGGATATCATACATTAATGGTGCACAAGAAATGTGTCCTTCTCCCATGAAGGTGGTTGGCATTCCTTCTGCAATGTGACATGCAGTAAATAATATCTTCACTTATAATGTTGTTACCAAGTGGTGCTCAATATTTGAACATTACAATTTTTACTCTTTTTGCCTTAATGCTACGTATGACCCTTGCAACTTCTTGTGCTCAATTTTTTATCGATGATGATGGCATTTTACCTCTTCTACAATAATTGTTCAACCAATGCTCTTCACTGGTTCTCTCTTCAATGCAAGTATTTTCTCCACTTTATGGTAGTTACATACACAAAACTCTCGATCATTACATGCTCAAATGATTCAACCTCCTTTCATGCTTATTTCAACGTATCTTCTAAATCCTAATGATGTCTCCTTGAATATTGGCACTTAAACTTATGTAAATGGTGATTCAACTCCTTCTTTAAATGTTTATGCTTCTTACTCCTTACTTGGTGGCTCTAAATTTCAAGGTCAGTGGCTCTTCTTCCTTACACGGGGGCTCTTCTCCCTTACATGATGGCTCTTCTCCTTTGCACGGTGGCTCTTCCTAGGAAACTCTTGGATGCTTATCCCCATGTGCTACAATTGTTTGAATTTGTTCTAATGGCATCTTGGCTTCTATTCAGTGGTGATCAAACTTCACTTTTTGATGGCCCTTCCTTGTTTGATAGTCTTTCTATCCACCGATGGTGTTTTAGCTTCATTTTTCTCCTACCTCCAATGTTTGGTTTGCTTCTCTCTAGACTGCTCTTTTCCTTGCTCTATAACCTTGTTATTTGGTTATTATTTCACCATGCTTATACTCCTTTCTTTTTACTCTTTCTAACTCTTCCTTTTGTTACAAATTCTAAGGTGGTGAAGATGCTTGATTTCAAATCTTATTCGTTGCCTTCAACATTGCAATATGTTGCTTCCAAATCTTGCTATAAACAAACTCTTTAATGCTTAAAAAAAATACCTTTTAGAACACTAATTTGCAGTCCTCTTTTAATATTCTTACTTGCTTACTTGCTTTCTTCTTTGTTGTCCAAAGTCACTATCTACAAACTTAAAAAATTGCAGCTTTACTTCCTTTTAATTTGCTACTCCAAAATAACTTCATGTTGTTTGAAATCAGCCTTATTTATATTCAACTTATATAGTTTTTTTAGTTCCAAAATATTACCTTCTTTCTATCCAAAATATCTGCAATTTGTAGCTTCAATTGCTGCCAAATATTCCTTCACTTTGCTATCCAAATCTCTCTCAAATCTACTTTGAATATATTAAAAATGACACTCTAATATCTCCTTCTAATGATGCCCAATTTTATAGTCCTAAAACTCTTCAATAACTGCTTACAAAAACTGATTTCTCCTCATGTATCTTGCTATCCAAAAAAATAGTCTCTAACTCCTCCAATATGCTGCCTTAGTTTGTTGTCAAATTCTCCTTCAATTTTTGCTCAAGGGCACTATAAAATCTACCCAAATTTTATCCAATTTGTATCTCTATCTCAACTTCAATTTTCTATCATGTGATCCTTCAACATCTACCTCAAAAATCAGCAAACTTCTTCTTTACAAATCAGCCTTCAAAATCTTAATGGTTGTCTTCAAACTTCTCAATTTGATGGTATCTTCTATCCTCTTTCTCCTCCTTAGCTCTCTCTAAATTATGTCTTCAAATTTGACCTCTTTTTTGGCATCTTCTTCAAGAATCTGAATGACAACAATTTTTCCAAATTTAATGTAATTACCTATTTTTAGGAGTTTCTTCTTCTAGCAATCTTCTTCCTCAAACTTTCTTCAAATATTTCTCAATGGCCACTTATTCAACTTTCTCAAAAGGGCTTCTCTAGCCTTCTTCTTACTCCTTACAAATTCACTTGAAACCTCTTCTATTGGGTTTCCAAATTTCTTTAATATTTTATCTCCTTTTTTCTAATGGCATCTTGTCTTCTATCCTATGGTGCTCAAACTTCACTTTTTTGTGGCTCTTCCTTGTTTGATAGGCTTTCTATCCACCGATGGTGTTTTAGATTCATTTTTCTTCTACCTCCAATGCTTGGTTAGCTTCTCTCTAGACTGCTCTTTTTCTTGCTCTGTAACCTTGATGTTTGGTTATTACTTCACCATGCTTATACTAGTTTATTTTTACTCTTTATAAATCTTCATTTTGTTGCAAATTCTAAGGTGGTGAAGATGCTTAATTTCAACTCTTATCCGTTGCCCTCAACATTGCAATATGGTGCTTCCAAATATTGCTATAAAAAAACTCTTTAATGCTTAAAAAAATACCTTTTAGAACACTAATTTGCAGTCCTCTTTTAATATTCTTACTTGCTTACTTGCTTTCTTCTTTGTTATCCAAAGTCACTATCTACAAACTTAAAAAATTACAGCTTTACTTCCTTTTAATTTGCTACTCCAAAATAACTTCATGTTGTTTGAAATCAACCTTATTTATATTCAGCTTATATAGTTTTTTTAGTTCCAAAATATTACCTTCTTTCTATCCAAAATATCTGCAATTTGTAGCTTCAATTGCTGCCAAATCTTCCTTCACTTTGCTATCCAAAGCTCTCTCAAATCTACTTCGAATATATTAAAAATGAAACTTTACTATCTCCTTCTAATGATGCCCAATTTTACAGTCCTAAAACTCTTCAATCACTGCTTACAAAAACTGATTTCTCCTCATGTATCTTGCTATCCAAAAAAATAGTCTCTAACTCCTCCAATATGCTACCTTAGTTTGTTGTCAAATTCTCCTTCAATTTCTGCTCAAGGGAACTATAAAATCTACCCAAATTTTCTCCAATTTGTATCTCTATCTCACCTTCAATTTTCTATCATGTGATCCTTCAACATCTACCTCGAAAATCAGCAAACTTCTTCTTTAAAAATCAGCCTTCAAAATCTTAATGGTTGTCTTCAAACTTCTCAATTTGATGGTATCTTCTATCCTCTTTCTCCTCATTAGCTCTCTCTAAATTATATCTTCAAATTTGACATCTTTTTTGGCATCTTCTTCAAGAATCTGAATGTCTTGAAGTCTACAAAAAATACATCCTGAAATTTGGAAAACATCTTACCAAAATTCTTCTCCTTGAATCAATTTCATAAATCCTTTTGGGCTTGTTGTTGAATGACAACAATTTTACCAAATTTAATGTAATTACCTATTTTTAGGAGTTTCTTCTTCTAGCAATCTTCTTCCTCAAACTTTCTTAAAATCTTCTTCAATGTCCACTTCTTCAACTTTCTCAATAGGGCTTCTCTAGCCTTCTTCTTACTCCTTACAAATTCACTTGAAACCTCTTCTATTGGGTTTCCAAATTTCTTTAATATTTTATCTCCTTTTTTCTAATGGCATCTTGTCTTCTATCCTATGGTGCTCAAACTTCACTTTTTCGTGGCCCTTCCTTGTTTGATAGGCTTTCTATCCATCGATGATGTTTTAGATTCATTTTTCTCCTACCTCCAATGTTTGGTTTGCTTCTCTCTAGATTGCTCTTTTTCTTGCTCTGTAACCTTGATGTTTGGTTATTATTTCACCATGCTTATACTCCTTTATTTTTACTCTTTCTAAATCTTCCTTTTGTTGCAAATTCTAAGGTGGTGAAGATGCTTGATTTCAACTCTTATTCATTGCCTTCAACATTGCAATATGGTGCTTCCAAATATTGCTATAAAAAAACTCTTTAATGCTTAAACAAAATACTTTTTAGAACACTAATTTGTAGTCCTCTTTTAATATTCTTACTTGCTTACTTGCTTACTTTATTGCTTTTTTGTTGTCCAAAGTCACTATCCACAAAATTTAAAAATTGCAATTTACTTCATTTTACTTTCCTAATGCAAAAAAAACTTCTACCTTCTTCGAAGTATGTTGTTTGAAATCAGCCTTCTTAATATTCAACTTATCTAGCTTTTTTAGTTCCAAAATATTACCTTATTTCTGTCCAAAATATCTATAATTTGTAGCTTCAATTGCTGCACTTTTCTGTCCAAAGCTCTCTCAAATATGATTTGAATATCTTCAAAATGCAACTCTACTATATCCTTCTAATGCTGCCCAATTTTATAGTCCTGAAAATCTTCAATCACTGCTCACAAAAACTGATTTCTCCTCCTGTATCTTGCTATCCAAAAATAGTCTCTAACTCCTCCAATATGCTGCCTTAGTTTGTTGTAAAATTCTCCTTCAATTGCTACTCAAGGGCACTATAAAATCTACCCAAAATTTCTCCAATTTGTAGCTCTGTCTCACCTTCAATTTTATATCCTGTGATCCTTCAACATCTGCCTTGAAAATCAGCAAACTTCTTCTTTACAAATCAGCCTTCAAAATCTTAATGGTTGTCTTCAAACTTCTCAATTTGGTGGCATATTCTATCCTCTGTATCCTCCTTAGCTCTCACTAAATTATGTCTTCGAATTTGACCTCTTTGTTGGCCTCTTATTCAAGAATATGAATGTCTTGAAGTCTGCAAAAAATACATCCTGATATTTGGAAAACTTCTTACCAAAAAACTTCTCCTTGAATCAATTTCATAAATCCTTTTGGGATTGTTGTTGAATGACAACAATTTTTCCAAATTTAATGTAATTACCTCTGTTTAGGAGTTTCTTATTCTAGCAATCTTCTTCCTCAAAATTTCTTCAAATCTTCTTCAATGGCTACTTCTTCAACTTTTTTAATAGGGCTTCTCTAGCCTTAATCTTACTCCTTCCAAATTCACTTGAAACCTCTTCTCTTGGGTTTCCAAATTTCTTCAATATTTTATCTCCTTTGTTTTAATTGCATATTGGCTTCTACCCTATGATGCTAAAACTTCACTTTTTGGTGGCCCTTCCTTGTTTGATAGGCTTTCTATCCACCGATGGTGTTTTAGATTTATTTTTCTTGTACCTCCAATGTTTGGTTTGCTTCTCTCTAGACTGCTCTTTTTCTTGCTCTGTAACCTTGATGTTTGGTAATTACTTCGCCATGTTTATACTCCTTTATTTTTACTCTTTCTAACTCTCCATTTTTTTGCAAATTCTAAGGTGTTTAAGATTCTTGATTTCAACTCTTATTCATTGCCTTCAACATTGCAATATGGTGCTTCCAAATCTTGCTATAAACAAACTCTTTAATGCTTAAAAAAAATACTTTTTAGAACACTAATTTGCAGTCCTATTTTAATATTCTTACTTGCTTACTTGCTTGCTTCTTTGTTGTCCAAAGTCACTATCCACAAACTTAAAAAATTGTAGCTTTACTTCCTTTTACTTTGCTATTCCAAAAAAAAACTTATACCTTCTTCGAAGTATGTTTTTTGAAATCAGCCTTGTTTATATTCAACTTATCTAGTTTTTTTAGTTCCAAAATATTACCTTATATCTGTCAAAAATATTTGCAATTTGTATCTTAAATTGCTACCAAATATTCCTTCACTTTGTTGTCCAAAGCTCTATGAAATCTACTTAAAAATATCTTCAAAATGCAAATACTATCTCCTTCTAATTCTACCGAATTTTATAGTCCTGAAACTCTTCAATCACTACTTACAAAAACTGATTTCTCCTCATGTATCTTGCTATCCAAAAAATAGTCTCTAACTCCTCCAAAATGCTTCCTTAGTTTATTTTCAAATTCTCCTTCAATTGCTGCTCAAGGACACTATAACATCTACCCAAATTTTCTCCAATTTGTAGCTCTATCTCATCTTCAATTTTCTATCATGTGATCCTTCAACATCTGCCTCAAAAATCAGCAAACTTCTTCTTTACAAATCAACCTTAAAAATCTTAATGGCTGTCTTCAAACTTCTCAATTTGGTGGAATCTTCTATCCTCTTTCTCCTCCTTAGATCTCACTAAATTATGTCTTTAAATTTGACCTCTTTGTTGGCCTCTTCTTCAAGAATCTGAATGTCTTGAAGTTTGCAAAAAATACATCCTCAAATTTGGAAAACTTCTTGTCAAAAATATTCTCCTTGAATCAATTTCATAAATCCTTTTGGGCTTGTTGTTGAATGACAAATTTTTTTCCAAATTTAACATAATTACCTCTTTTTAGGAGTTTATTCTTCTAGAAATATTCTTCCTCAAACTTTATTCAAATCTTCTTCAATGGCCACTTCTTCAACTTTCTCAATAGGCCTTCTCTAGCCTTCTTATTACTTCTTCCAAATTTGCTTGAAACCTCTTATCTTGGGTTTCCAAATTTCTTCAATACCTTATCTCCTTTGTTCTAATGGCATCTTGGCTTCTATCATATGGTTCTCAAAATTTACTTTTGGGTGGCCCTTCCTTGTTTGATAGGATTTCTATCCACCGATGGTGTTTTAGATTTATTTTTCTTGTACCTCCAATGTTTGGTTTGCTTCTCTCTAGACTGCTTTTTTTCTTTCTCTGTAACCTTTATGTTTGGTTATTACTTCACCATGATTATACTCATTTATTTTTACTCTTTCTAACTCTTCTTTTTTTTGGCAAATTCTAAGGTGGTGAAGATGCTTGATTTCAACTCTTATTCGTTGCCTTCAACATTGCAATATGGTGCTTCCAAATCTTGCTATAAACAAACTCTTTAATGCTTAAATAAAATACCTTTTAGAACACTAATTTGTAGTACTCTTTTAATCTTCTTACTTGCTTACTTGCTTTCTTCTTTGTTGTCCAAAGTCACTATCCACAAACTTCAAAAATTGCAGCTTTACTTCCTTTTACTTTGCTACTCCAAAAACAACTTCTACCTTCTTCAAAGTATGTTGTTTAAAATCAACCTTATTTATATTCAATTTATCTAGTTTTTTTTATTTCCAAAATATTGCCTTCTTTCTATCCAAAATATCTGCAATTTATAGCTTCAATTGCTACCAAATATTCCTTCACTTTGTTGTCCAAAGCTCTCTCGAATATGCTTCGAATATCTTCAAAATGCAACTCTACTATCTCCTTCTAATGCTGCCCAATTTTATAGTCCTGAAACTCTTCAATCACTGCTTACAAAAACTGATTTCTCCTCCTGTATCTTGCTATCCAAAAAAATAGTCTCTAACTCCTCCAATATGCTGCCTTAGTTTATTGTCAAAATCTCCTTCAATTGCTGCTCAAGGGCACTATAAAATCTACCCACATTTTCTCCAATTTGTATCTCTATCTCATCTTCAATTTTATATCATGTGATCCTTCAAAATCTGTCATGAAAATCAGAAAACTTCCTCTTTACAAATCATCCTTAAAAATCTTAATGGTTGTCTTCAAAATTCTCAATTTGGTTGCATCTTCTATCCTCTTTCTCCTCCTTAGTTGTCGCTGAATTATATATTCAAATTTGACCTCTTTGTTGGCATTTTCTTCAAGAATCTGAATGTCTTGAAGTCTACAAAAAAAACATTGTCAAATTTGGAAAAATTTACCAAATTTCTTCTCCTTGAATCAATTTCATAAATCCTTTTGGGCTTGTTGTTGAATAACAACATTTTTCCCAAATTTAATGTAATTACCTCTTTTTACGAGTTTCTTCTTCTAGCAATATTCTTCCTCAAACTTTCTTCAAATTTTATTCAATGGCCACTTATTCAAATTTCTAAATAGGACTTCTCTAGCCTTCTTCTTACTCCTTCCAAATTCGCTTGAAACCTCTTCTCTTGGGTTTCTAAATTTCTTCAAAATTTTATATCCTTTCTCAAATCTGTAATAAGGAATCCTCTCGAGTCTCCTCTTTCTTCAATATTCAATAGATATTCACTCACCTCTTTCTATCTTCTTCCTTTAATTTACTATGGATACCTCTGTCTGGAGTCTCCTCAATCTTCAATATTCAATGGGACCTCTTTCTTGGACCTCCTTAATCTTCAATGTATACTCTTTTGTTGCAACTCAAAACTAATCCTTGCACAAGGAAAAAACATAGAATTTTAGGCAAACGAAGGTGAAATTTTTCTCTATATGTTGTAGAAAGCTTCTCAACTTATAAGAACTAATTTTTTGTAACAAAAACTTAGACAGTATCAACCAAATACATCTAAATATACAAAATTCTAAAATTAATAAACTTCACTAGTTATCCTCTTATCTAGTGGAAAGAAATTTATGTTGAGTCCTAGTCTTCATGAGTTCTTTTGCAATCCTATGGAAATACTCTAGCCAACCTGTAACTTTCAAATTTTGCAAATGAAATCTCCTTATCTCCTCTCAATATCACTTGTGAATCAAATACCATTGTTAGATTTTGATGCTTAATACTTAAAGAAAAATATCCATAAGATCTAAAATAAAGTTTTTGTAAGAAATATAAGTCAATGATAATATTCTAAACATAAGAAATACAAGACAGTTTTGCACATTTACTCAGCCTACATGTGCACTCTAAATTACATGACACTTGTGTATGTTCTACACATTCACACTTACATAAAGAGGGAAATATAAATCAGACACTAGACTATTGACTCAACCCTAATATGCTATTTACAAATGTACCATGAAGGTATCATGGGGGTACATTAGCATATACCAAATAATGTAACATTCTTCAACATCCCCTTGTATTAAATTATTTGATTATTAAAGACTTTAGTCTTCAATCATGGTCTTCATATTTGTCTTCAATCTTCAAGTGACCTTGCATTATTCATGAACCTTTGCTTCTCTTGAATCTGCTTCATCATCATGAACCTTGGGTTCACCTAATACCTATATTTTTGAGAAGAATTTGGACTATGCTACATTCAATTCATTGTATCCTATATTTTTGAACAATCAGATAATTTAACATCATCTTGATCTTGAGATAGACATTTAATAAATTCTTAATAAAAACCAATTAAATATATGGTATATATTCTATTTTTTATTGATCTTTTAGCTTCTGTTATATTTTGATTCTTGATGGTGCATTTGTTATTTGTTATTTGTTCATTGATATATTTGAATTCAATTGATCTTCCATTTTCAACCAATTCAGTAACTGAAATAAGATTGGTTGATAGTCCTGAAACTTATAAAATATTTTATAGCAAAATATATGAAAAAGGTATGCTAGGAATTACCCTACGAGTTCCATGAACTAGATATCTCTTATCATCTGCAATCTTTAGAGAAATTATTTTTGACTTCTAAATACTCAAACCAATATAAGTCACCAATCATATGATGACTAGCTCCTGAGTCTATATAGAAAATATTTGTTTATATTTGAACCCTTTGATTAGACTCACATGATATTATCTTGCATCTTTGATAAGAGTTTTGAAGAATGCTTTTATGATGTTGCCCATTGAATTAAAAAAAAAAATTGATATAGATTTTATTTTTGAACTTTTTCTATAATAAAGTATGGTTTTGCATTTTGATAATGACTTTTATGTTGAAAAGTTCCTCTTGACCATTTATCCATTTTTATGAAATTTGCAATTTTTATTCCAATGTAGTAATCCTTAACTCCAAAATTCATAAATTAATCAAATATAAATTTTGCAAATTTTTATTTTCTAACCTTTGATGTTGAAAACCTTTTAACTCCCTAGATTAATTTGCAAAATTTAAAAACTTCAAAAACTTTTAAATTTTTAAAAAATCTTTAAATAATACTAAACAACACTCAACACCTTATATCTCCAAAAATCTATAAAAACTTTACTAAACCGAATATTAATTTCTTATGTCTCCTTATCTTTAAATGACTTAGAAATAAATAAAAACTTTAAAAACATAACCTTATACATCCCAAAAATTAATTAAAGTGCCTAACTCAAATAATATTCAAAAATATAAGTGAACACTTATTACCAGGAAACAATAATTCACAATAGCTATTGAATCGTTTAACTAGAGTAAGATTTGGATGTTATATTTGCATGACATAAATCCACCTCTTCAATGTATTGTTTTTCTCAAACAATGCCTTTGCTCACATCAAATGCTTCCACTAGCTCCTTTATGTACATTGTGATGCTACTAAGTATTAGTATTGGTGAAAAATGGGTTGTTGGACCTATCATGGAGTTGTGCGAAAGTGGGCTAAGTATTAGTTATGGCAGAGAATTGAACATCCTTTAGAATTTGAATGGGTTCCAAAAGCCCATCACAAAAGCACATGGTAGAAATAAGGGTAGTCATTGGACCCCGAGCGGGTCCCAAAAACCTGTTACGAAGGAATGATAGAGCTACCTGGTGAAAAAGCAGACTTTGAAGTAGTACCAAGGGCCCATCATCATATATGCAAAAAATGGCCAAGTATCAAGCTTGGTAAAAAAGTGGGCATCCTCCAGACTCCAGATGGGTCCCGAAGGTCCACCATGGATAGAAAATATGGATGGTTTCCAAATTTCCATCAATATCAATGGAGCCTAAAAACCCATCATGGAGGGACTTGGTAGAGAACTGGGTTTCTACTAAACTCTAGATGGGTTTCGAAAGTCTGCCATAGATAGAAAATATGTATGAGCCCCAAATTCTTGTCAATATCAATGGAGCTCAAATTCTATCCATGTTGATGAACCTTGAAAGTCTACCATACTGAAAATATCACTTTTTCAAAAAGGTCATAGATCCCACCAAGGAAAGAGAATCTAGGATCTAAGTATCAAAATAATCCTAGCTTACAACGTCTGACTAGTGAAAGGAGCCCAAAATTCAATCGGTAGGATATGGAGGATATTTTAGCATTGAAGGAGTGGTTAAAAACATGGTTTAGGTTACACAATTTAACAACCCAGTATCTACAAAAGCAGATAGGCAGACATCATGAAGTGATAGAATTGTTAGATGCATTATATGAATCAAGTGATCACATGCATCTAGTGCAACCCACTCCCATTTATCATGTGTATTCAATTGCAATGTGCATGATGACAGGTGGGAATATATAGTTTGACCACTCCCTTGACACAAGAGGATTTCACAATGAAATTCATTGTTAAAACTATATATATTAGAATGTTGAGCATTCAAAAGGATCGGCTCTTAGGCCTTTACAATTTGCATGTATGAAGAACATTGCTTATTGAAAAATATAAATGGATTTTTGTTTAAACTCTGGCTCTACCTTGTTGCAGAACATGTATGTATAGAGGATTTTTTATGTCTAATTTACACTAGTTGAATGCTCATGATATGAATTTTGTTGTTTGGATTTTTTTTCATAATTCATTTTTTGGTTTTGAAATTCGCAATCTGAAATCTATATAGTAAATCAATGAGTGATTTGTGATCGGTGGGAGCTAATTGGTCTATTAGAGAATTTACTTATTTTATCAATTGCAAGGTATATGTACCATTATAAGTTCTAGCTTCATTTATATTTGCTTCTTTTAGCACACTTTTCCCCTCATTTTATTTATGGTTAGCTAATACTTCCAAGGAACCAACCTTCTCTATATATTGATCCAAAAAGCCTAATGGCTCCAAAGGTCTTTCTATGTTGGTTGAGGTCTGTGGGTGCACAAACCTTTCCTTAGATAGATTTTTGACCAATAATTTTTGGCACACTTAGTGGGACCAAAGGTCTTACAGTTTGGATAAATTAGGATTTTGTGATACCTTGTTTTATCAGCTTTCATTGTAATCACCTGATGACTTTGCTTGAGTGCAAAACCTAGATTCGTGATAGGTTACCTTTGAAATTTAGTACTGCATATGCCATAAAAATCATAATCCCACCATTCTACCAATAGTTTTTGGCATGCCAAGTGGGATCGAAGCTCCCATAGTTTGGATAAACCATGGTTTGATAATACCTTGGTTTAAGTAATTTATTTTTTGTAATCACCTGGCGACTCTGTTGTAAGTGCAATCCATATCAATGCTGAAGCAAAAATTTCAAAGAAGAAGGTACAATAAGGGAATGACAAAGAAAAAATAGGCAATCAAACCTCAAACTCAGTCATGCCTATGTTTCGTAGTGACCTTTAAATTGAGGAAGCTAGTAATCATTATCAGCAAGAAAGGAGATGCCCTATGATGAAAAACATAATGGCTTGTAGTACAATGCAAAAGTATAAATAATGGAAGGACATATACCTAATGATATCTCAACTGAAGGTATATGCAAAGGGTGTTGTCCTTTCCCCACCATTAAAAGGTGTTAATGCGAGAGGGAATGCTTTCACAATATTCTCCCTCATAAAGCTCATTACTATGCCTGAAAAGGCTAGAGGTATATAAAAAGTTGTACTTTATGGCTATCAATGTTGAGTAGAGGGTAGAAAGGATAGAACAATTTCATAGCTTATTCAAGAATTTTGTCCTTGTTCCAACAGGACTGAGAAAAGATTTATTGGTATGAAAAAAGGTGGATCTAATTGATGATTCTATTGGGAAATCACCAAATATTAATGGTACATATGCACCAACAAAAAAATATCTCCTCAATTCTCCTAAATGTCATTCTTCTTCGTTATACCTATATCTTTCATTAGAAAAGCATATATTATATAATTGTGTGGTGGACTCAAAGGCCTAGGTATTTGTCAATCCAGCAAAAATTTGCAAAATTTTAGGGCTAAACAAAAGCTAAAGGTGCTGCATTGGAGGGGAAAGAATTTAAAGAAGGTAGGGGCACTACACAAGATCCCAATGCTAATATGTGGGCACCTAGATTTGCCTATCATACAAGATATATAAAATATTGAGGTACCTCCATTGTTCAGGATATATTTATCCCTAAATTGTTTGAAAAATATGGGAGGGTGTATAACCTAGGAGCATGATCAGATATTAATTCTATTAGCTAGGAAAATAATCATGGTATCGAATCAAGGATTGCATCCTTTTTGCATTGAAGGATATGAAAAGCAAAATACTAGCCCTATTGAGGAGCCAATATGTAAAACAAGGGTAAACTTAGGCAGTCAATCAAATAAGTTACAAACTTAGGCAGTCGATCTTAGATTCTAAGAAGGCATTTTATAAACACCCTCTTAGGGATAGGAGGGCAGCTAGAACATCCCTCTTAGGTCTAAGAGGGTCGATAAAAACCACCCTCTTAGGGTTCAGACCTCAGGCCTAAGAGGGTAGTTTATAACCACCCTCTTAGACCCTAAGAGGGCATTTATAAACCACCCTCTTAGGTAACCCTAAAAGGGCAGTTATAAACTACCCTCCTAGGTCACCCTAAGATGGCAGTTTAAAACCATCATCTTAGGTCTAATAGGATGGTTTAAAATCGTATTCTTAGCGTCTCAACCTAAAAATATATATAAATGATGCCTTAGCTAAAACAACATAGCACTTAGTAGTGGTTTGTTGTTTCTATTAAGGTGTCATTTATTTCTCATGGTCATTTCATATCCATCACAAGGGTAGTTTTAGTTGGAAGAACAAACAACAACATATATTCTTTTGACCCTATAAAAATAAATAAAACAATATAAATATTTTCTCCCTTAACAAATTCTACCCGACAAACATAGCAACCAAGACCATTCTTCACTGGTTTTTCTTTTCTAAAGTGTGAAATATAATGACAGATGCCATGATCATTTGTGTCCAACTATGTATAGCAATTTAAGACTCATACAAATGATTTCAACAAATTATTATTCAGCTATGAAAAACGATATTCATTGCCTTCTTATTATAAACTAAACTAACTTCCTTCAGGCATATTATTATTTTTTCTTAAATAAAAGCTTTGGTTTTCAAATAGTCACATGCAACTCCAAAACTAAATTTTGGTACATCCCTCATACATAGTCAAAGGTGTCTAGTTCTCTTTTGATTTTAAAATAAATAAAAACATGACAATTTATGTTAAAAACTTCCTAAGTTAACTTTTAAACAATAGTAAAAATTTAAACATTAATGTTTATTGAACCAAACCAGTATTATGGAAACATAATATAACATCTATGGTTGGAATATTACAACACTCACTATGGTTGCCAAATTTTTCATCCAAGCTACATTCCAAAGTTTTCTATTCTTTTATAAAAGAAATAAATCATTGTAATATGGATTCTTACTAAAGGATAAGAAATTAAACTTGTTGATAAGGATTCTATCACCAAGTACTTCTCTATTAAGTCAGTTGTCTCCTATCCGACAGTTAGGGAAGAAAGCATTCCATTGGACTACTACATTTTCCATTTAAGTAAGAAAAACATAGAATAGAAGCAATATTTCCCAACCATGGAAAGAAAAGAGTAACATTATAAGACAAACATAAGCATTAAAATAACATTTCAAATCAAATAACTTATACAGACTTTGCACACAGACTTCATGGTTTACCTCCTAAAGCACTCCTATGTCTTATGGTGCTTTACCACCCTTTCTTATTTTCTAGATTACCTTTTCACTACTTTCATGTGTGTGTCTTCTTCCTCAAGAACATCTCAAGAAGAAGAAGACCATTCGCTTCCAACCATAATTTCCAATTTCTCCCCTTTATTCCAATCTTCTTTGCCCTTTTTTTAATTCTTATTACTTCCGTAGGATAGTTTCCATCCCATGTAACCAATTTAGAAAAAAAAAAGGTTTAAATGCCCATACCTTCTATTCCATGATATCCATTCCAAAATTTACTACTAAAGCCATCTCACCTTAAAACGGAACCTCAAATTTGTAAAAATCCTTTTTAGATTCCCAAGGCTGCAAGCTTATTAGACTTTGTTACAATGTCATTGTTAACCAATTTTTAAATAAAATTAGATTTTGTTTCATTCTAGACATGTATAAAGAATTTCTAATCATAAAAGTAAATATGATTTGTTGGTTACAGCTAATCCAACACACCTCTCAGATGTATGAGCAGAGAAAAGTTTTCATTTCAGCTTATATTGTTAGTTCAATAGTGTATCTTTATGGGTTTCAACCCTTTAATCAGGCTCATTATAAATCATGTGTCTTGCCAATCCCTCTAAGCATTTCTAGTCCTCCTTACTTTACGGTTATTCAATTTTACTTCAATTTCAATTTTACCTTTCATTGCATATATTCTATTATCACCAAAACAATTTATATATTAACCAACTTTGCTTTTGTATCATTTGCTTCATGACCTAAATCAATATACCAATTATCTAAATGTATTTATCTTTGTAAGCTATAATAAATAACTAATTGGGGATACTATGATAACTGACAACCCATCACTAACAAAATTACTTCATTGGTTTTTGCCTCCCTTCTACCTTGAGTTTTTTTGCCTTTGGTCTTTTCCTAATATATTAGTGTTCTTTTATCATGCCCACTCTTGGAGCATTATTGGCTCCAAGATCTTCTTGGAGCATTCATTCCTTGCTCAACTTAAGCATCTTGTTGCCTACCAAGTGAGATATTCAATGATATATTCTGAAGGTATCCTACATAGGACAAAGAACTCCATGCCATGTCCCTAGCATGTTGTTAGTGAAAACATTATATTTTGAGCAATGAGAGAATCATACATATTGATTATAGACCCTTGCAATTCCTGTAGATAGAAAGCAAAGTCTAAAATGAATGTCATCAAAAGAGCTCAATATACTTGCAATAGTTCCACCTAAGCATCAAATATAAGAAGGTAGTACAAATCTGGTTGTTGATGGCTTGAATTAAGATCTTCTTGGAGCGTTCATTATCATTTTTACTCTTGTGTCCATTTGAGTTCCACTTGTCAGTGATTATACAAGAGCAGCCCTATCTTCATAAATGCATGCCAGACACTACTCATAATGAAACAAACAATTAACTACCATCTACATGAAACTTGCACTTGAATACGATTATACCAGTTGAGGGTATTCATGTGTCCATGTAGTTTCAATAGGAAGTTTGTAAGAGGCTTTGGATGGCTTGCAACCCCTCTTATTGATCTTAAAAAAAGATCAAATTCATTAGATAGAGGCAATGGGGGTTACATTGAACTCATGAAAAAATAATAATATCCAACTCAGTTTTAACACTTGTAGATTCTTTTTTCCCTCTTCTTTGTGGTTCAATATGATCCTTCAAGTACAAGCATAAGGGCATTTCTTATGCAAAATGGGAAACCTATTCCTTTTAGAAGAAGAAAGTGGACAAGTAAAGAACTTGAGCTTGTATAATAAGGAAAATTTGGTTTAAATGCATGCAATCTACAACTACCAAGGCTACCATCAAAATATTGACAAATTGGATCTTGAAGCTTAGCATTACACAGTTTATTTTGAATAATATATGGAATATTTTCTCTTAGATTGTTGGATGAAAACCAAGTTATTATTTACGAACAACAATGATCTATTGCACCTCTTACATGTACAAAAGCAAGAAATAAAGAAATTATATTATGTCCAAGAGTGACCAAAGGAGGTAAATGAAATTCAAAGACCACATCCGGTTAGAATATTTAAGTACTAGGGCAAAAAGAACCCAAGGAGCTCAAGAAGTGACTAAGAGATAAAATAATATGAATATATATAAATGGAAAATTCTTATTTCAAGTGCAATTCTTATTTACAGATATAGGTGAATGGACAACTTGAGCCCTCCATATAATGGGTAGATGTCTAAACATCCCTACCCACCCCAACCATCAAATATGAGGTGAGAGGGTATCCTGATTGGCCAACCTCATGCTCAGGATACCTACTCGCCTCACTCCTAGCTTGGTTGCCCATTATTTGTAAACAATGTTTGATTTAGGCTAGGCAATGAAGGAGCCCACAACATCCTTCATTGTGTCCATCTCATTATTCCTTCTAAACAAGATTGTTTCCTCTTTATGGGTGACATGCACATTGACTTTCCAATAACCTTCACCCAAATATTGACCATGTATAAGGTCTTCAGGGTCAGTACTGATCACCATGCCTTCGACCACTACGTTATCCTTATGGATCTGAGTCAAGTAGAAATCCCTTCTCTCAGTTTGAGTGATCGGTGTCATTTTCAATCCCTACATGGAAAATCAATAGCCCAGATAAATTCATTGCATAGCATACAATACAAACTAAGTCAACCATTTTATATTTGAAATAATAGTCATACCATTGATGACTCTGGCCTAGAAGGTATTGAGCTAGATGCTATGTGCCTTGATCACCACCACCAATGTTGTGTCCACTTGTAGGGGTAGCATGTAGTGATGCTGCCTATGGAATTATATGCAAGGGATCATTACAACTTTAGGGGTGCAACATGTAAACATTTCAAATATGAAATCATGAAAAAATTGACACACCTCTATCTATGCAAGTCATGTCAAAATCTCTTCAATATTTTTATCTTTCTCTGCAAGCTTCTCTTCCATATTTTTTCATTCTCTACAAGCTTCTCTTCCCACTTTTTCTCTTTCTCTACCGTATGCTCTTGCATCTAGTGCAACTTCTGTATGTAACCCTCACTAGAAAATAGAGCAGTTGGTGATACTCCTTTGTTGACACCCCAAACCCAACCCAGTATTTTGGGTCCTAAAACCTTGGTGAGGGCATCATCCTTAATAGATTGATTTATGGAGCTCACAGATGATATTTCATCATCCAAAATTTTTTTAGCAACATCACATGCATAGTTAACTAGTAACATGTTAAAAAATAATCGATATAACAATGGTTTGAAGTTCAATGTATTGCTATTTCCAAGGGAATATCACTTACGATTGTCTTCACAACTTTTGGTGAAATAGGAGCCCCATCCTTCTTTGTATGAGCTACCATCCACACAGTTGCCCTTGGTAGTGGAGTTTTTGCATTTGGTTGGCTCTTCCTCTACAAGATATATAGTTGGAGAGACATGGGGATAAGTCATATGACAAAATAATATAGCTATGTTTGTCACATATAATGGATGAGTATGATAGAATACCATTTCATGCTCCAATCGAGCATATCCTGTTTGACTGCAAGTGTGCATGATGGATTGGTGAGATCTATTTTGTTTGTTCCTTTGCCTCACCGCCTACAATGCAATGAAGAAACCAATATATAAATTCATTAGGGAGAGCAAGATCGAAAAAATTCACATGAACATAACAATGATATGAACTACCATAGCAGATTGGTTGGTACTTGCCTTAAAGTTAGTGTTGCTCCTACCATTCACAAAGGCTTCCCAATATTTTTGTGATACATGAGGTGGGGGATTAGCAATTCTATCTTCATCATTATCATACTTATCATAGTGGTTTTTCACAAGTCGATGCTTATGTTCATGCCATTGCTTGTCCATGGTCGCAAAGACCCATTTCTTCATTATGTCCAAAATGATATATTTTTGTTGCATCAAACCAGTATCTTATTAGATGCAACATTTATATAAGTATTCAAAAATGGACACTATGAACTCCATTGGCTAGAAAGTTATCGTAATGAGTGTCCATAACTAGTTTTTAACTTCCACTAGGATTGCTCTCCAGTATGTATGGGTGATAGGGACAATCTCCCTCACAATCACCCCCAAGTAAGATGTAAACTTAATAGAATTTTTTCCTACGAGCTATCCATTTAGATTGCAAATGATCTCCACCTTATCTATGTTGCTTGACTCTACTGCACATCTTTTTGGACCTCTCTTTCTATGATATTCAGTGTTTGAAGTGTGTGATGACCTGGCATCAACACCTATAATGCTGACACCATCCAAACATCATTATGCCATATAGTATGACAACAACGAGTAACCCAACATCATGAGCAAATTTCTTGTGCGGTCTATGTACCTTCTTCATTAGCCAAAGCATTGTCAACCTCATTTCAAGTATTCTCACCATCGGATTCATTTATGTTATGGGTCACCTCCTTATCTTCCTCGTTAACGGAACTTCGTAGCTGGTATCCTCCACTAATTGCTACAATACACCATAGTCGATGATAAAACCATGATCAATTCTAATATGCCTAGGTCAACCACTATTGAACAACACTATCAAATTTCAAGTACTTACTAGCATGCGAGGTATGTGTCACTGACTCCTGATTTATTATGATAGCCTTAGGTACCCATGGTGTCTTTCTTGGTCTTTTTTGTTCATATTGACTATGTTTGTTCTAAAACCAGTTCTTTTATTTCAACTAACTCTTCTAAGACAAAAAGTAGAAGAAGTTACTACAAAACAAAAGGAAGAACCCTTAGCTAAACAAAAACTAGAAGAGTCAGTTGAAAGAAAAGAATTGGTTTCAGAACAAAAGAAAGAGACATGGTTAAATCTATCTCCATTAGCATTAGTTGTTGTTACATCAATACAAGATATGGAGAAGATATAATAAGAACATATGTTTATCAAGAAAATATTATCACAAATTAAATATAATCGTTAATATGATTGGGTTGCTATACTCATTCTTACTTGATTATGTTATTTTCACTTACTCTGCATTTTATTCAATACATGCAGAAACAAAACACTCCTAGATTCTAAAATGCAATGGTCAGGCCTAGTTAAATTTAAGCTTGGTCACTTGTTTGATTCCTGTGGGGTAGGGTAGGTGTGTCCCTCCAAGGGGTCTCAGACTAGAGCATTTAACCTACCTTCATAAGGAAAAACCCCTCAAGAGGAAAACCATATTTGCAAAACCAAGAACTAACTCGCATGAACTACATGGTGAAACCCCTAGATAGATCCACCCACAAAAACCTTGGGAAATAGAATTTGCAAAAGTATTAAGTAGAGAATGAAACAAAATTCATTTCCACTTGCAAGTTATATGATGATATAACTAACAAATAAATAGATATTTATAATTACAGACTATTGTATGAAACCTTGAATAAAAAAATCAACACAATCAAACAAAGCTTGGAAATTTTATTTTAGAATTGGAATGATAGGAGAGATCATCTAAACAAGTAGGGGAGAAGACAAGTATTGTATCATCTCTAGAGATATAACACTAAAATAATTTTGTAGACATGAAATCAAACCATCAAAAGTAACCAATATAGCCTTTAAAACAACAATAGATATGCAAGTAGAATATTTGGTGTTATAAGAATCATCAAAGCAAAAGTAAAATCAATAGTAGTCATTGAAAGGACAATAATAATAAAAACCAAATATTTGGTATTATAAGAATATCAAAAAACCTAAACTAGAGCATTTTTCCTACCTTCATAAGGCAAAAACCCTCAAGAAGAAAACCATATTTGCAAAACCAAGAACTAACTTGCATGAACTACATGGTGAAACCCCTAGATAGATCCACCCACAAAAACCTTGGGAAATAGAATTTGCAAAAGTATTAAGTAGAGAATGAAACAAACTTCATTTCCACTTGCAAGTTATATGATGATATAACTAACAAATAAATAGATATTTATAATTATAGACTATTGTATGAAACCTTGAATAAAAAAATCAACACAATCAAACAAAGCTTGGAAATTTTATTTCAGAACTGGAATGATAGGAGAGATCATCTAAACAAGTAGGGGAGAAGAGCCAATAGTTAAAAACCCTATGGTAGCACATGTGCCAAGATCATATAATGCCATTTTAGCTCATGAAAATTTATGAGTAGCATGTTTATCACATTGTCATATTATATATTTCATTTCAGCATTGTCAAATCATGATAGATGTCTTTCTAAATAGATATTTTCAAAGGTGTCAACATTATATATAAAATATGGTTGGACCATTTCTTAACAAGTGTATTCTCCACTCATGCAATGTACATAGAGAGATGTATAACTCAGCGTAGGTGCTTTGTTGGAACTCAAAACCTTGCCAATGTTTCTTTTTTTCTTTTTGTAGTAAAAAAGTTTCCAAGAACTCAAAACATTCGAAGTTTATTATTTCTCAGGAAATCCTTGTTTATGTGGGTTTCCACTCAATGTCAAATGTGGAAGAAAGAACACCAAATGAAGCTCTAAAATGAAAATAGAAGGAAGCCACTGTGGGTTTTCATATTGGTATTAATAAAACTGAAAATCGAAGGAAGACCAAACGAAGCTCTAAAATGAAAATAGAAGGAAGCCATTGTGGGTTTTCATATTGGTTATGACATATGGGTGACATAGCTCATATCAAGGTTCAAATCCCAATGACACCAAATAGGCCATATAACTTGATATGACTAAGTTGATATAAAAGGAAAAAGGAAACCCTTTCAAAAACCTTACCTTAAAATAAATAAATAAAAATGTATTAAGAGATTGCCATAAAGCTCACCATTTCAAGCACCATGTATCTTAAGATAAGAAAGAAACCATGGAGATTCATATATATTTACAACGTCAACCTACAATATAAACTTGAAATGTACTCCCTACTCCAATTTTTTTATCAGAGTTATTTGTAATAGAATCTCAAATTTAGAAGTAAATGATCATGTATTCCTTTGTTTAAACGTGTTAAGAGCTTGCCATGAAGCTCATCATTTTGAGCACCATGTATCTTAAGATAACTATGTTAAAGTCATCTATGTATCACAAACTTTGTAAAAAATATGCATTTCAAATAGAGTTGCTTGAAGGCATCCAACATATTGTTGTGCCAACTAAACCTAATGCAGATTTGAATCGTTTAAACCACAAAGTAGAACACTCCTAGGGGTAGTTCAATGTCTTGTTATGAATAAATAATATTTAAATTAAAGAGTGGTTCTTACAACCCTTTAATATACAAATCATTGTATAAATCTATGTCAATATATATGACATCTGACTCACAATAACATGCTGGAGATAACACTTTATTTAAGTTGAAGATTCACTTTTGTATTAATGTTCAGAATCCCTATATATTTACCTTATATTTAATTATCTTAAAGAAGTTTAATTTGCCAATTATTGTTCTTGACTTGTTAATCTACTAATATTCAAAACTATTTAGTTATTTTAAGGGAGATCTTTAATTTTCCACTTATTGTATCTACTATGTGATCTAATAATCCTCAATACTATGACACCTGCAAAGTAAGCAAATTATCTTATCACTTCAATTTGAACATCAAATTCTACAGACTCTTCAAAATAGCCTACTAGATAAATCTATGTATTCTACCAATTATTGTATTATGGATAAAATAGCTTACTATATCTACTATGTGATCTAATAATCCTCAATACTATGACACCTGCAAAGTAAGAAAATTATCTTATCACTTCAATTTGAACATCAAATTGTAAACTCTTCAAAATAGCCTACTAGATAAATCTATGTATTCTACCAATTATTGTATTCTAGATAAAATAGCTTATTGTATCTACTGGATAAATCTATGTATTCTGGATAAAATAGCTTACTGTATCTACTATGTGATCTAATAATCCTCAATACTATGACACCTACAAAGTAAGCAAATTATCTTATCACTTCAATTTGAACATCAAATTATGTAGACTCTTCAAAATCATTGTATAAATCATTGTATCACTTCAATGATTTAATATACAAATCATTGTATAAATCTATGTCAATATATATGACATCTGACTCACAATAACATGCTAGAGATAACACTTTATTTAAGTTGAAGATTCACTTTTGTATTAATGTTCAGAATCCCTATATATTTACCTTATATTTAATTATCTTAAAGAAGTTTAATTTACCAATTATTGTTCTTGACTTGTTAATCTACTAATCTTCAAAACTATTTAGTTATTTTAAGGGAGATATTTAATTTTCCACTTATTGTATCTACTATGTGATCTAATAATCCTCAATACTATGACACCTACAAAGTAAGCAAATTATCTTATCACTTCAATTTGAACATCAAATTCTATAGACTCTTCAAAATAGCCTACTGGATCAGTAGATTAATTAAAAGTTGATTCAAGAAATCACTAACTTTTAACTTGTAAAATATTTTATGAAAGTGAAATGAACTTTCAAGGGATATACCCCTAAATTATGTCCTTGTCTTATGTTGGTCAGGAGGACATATCAACTAGCATAGACCTGTATAAGTTCAGCTATGAGAAGATAGCAACAAACAATTCAAAGGGACCTAAGACATAACACCAAATAAACGTTTCCAACATAGTTGAGATGAGGAAATAGAAAGGCAAAAGAGGTGAAGGGCAAGCCACATTTCTCATCCAAAATAGGATTAGATAGAGTGGCATGTTTATAATCCCAGGTGAAATTTTTGATGATTAAAGTTCAAGCAACATGATAGTTGTCAATTCCATGTTTGCCCAATAGATAAACAACATGGCATCCTGTATTACCCATCTCTTCATCTAGAAGACTACCATAAAAATAGCATGTAAATAAACACTAAAAATAAAAATGCATGCCATGCAATATCATAGCCTTCTATATTGAAGCGAATAAAACTGAAAATCGAAGGAAGACCAAACGAAGCTCTAAAATGAAAATAGAAGGAAGCCACTATGGGTTTTCATATTGGTATTAATAAAACTAAAAATTGAAGGAAGACCAAACGAAGCTCTAAAATGAAAATAGAAGGAAGCCATTGTGGGTTTTCATATTGGTATTAATAAAACTAAAAATCGAAGGAAGACCAAACAAAGCTCTAAAATGAAAACAGAAGGAAGCCACTATGGGTTTTCATATTGGTATTAATAAAACTGAAAATCGAAGGAAGACCAAATGAAGCTCTAAAATGAAAATAGAAGGAAGCCACTATGGGTTTTCATATTGGTTATGACATATGGGTGACATAGCTCATATCAAGGTTCAAATCTCGATGACACCAAATAGGCCATATAACTTGATATGACTAAGTTGATATAAAAGGAAAAAGGAAACCCTTTCAAAAACCTTACCTTAAAATAAATAAATAAATAAAAATGTATTAAGAGATTGCCATAAATATCACCATTTCAAGCACCATGTATCTTAATATAAGAAATAAACCATGGAGATTCATATATATTTACAATGTCAACCTACAATATAAACTTGAAATGTACTCCCTACTCCAATTTTTTTATCAGAGTTATTTGTAATAGAAATTTTAGAAGTAAATGATCATGTATTCCTTTGTTTAAATATGTTAAGAGCTTGCTATGAAGCTCATCATTTCGAGCACCATGTATCTTATGAGCACCATGTATCTTAAGATAACTATGTTAAAGTCATCTATGTATCACAAACTTTGTAAAAAACATGCATTTCAAATAGAGTTGCTTGAAGGCATCCAACATATTGTTGTGCCAACTAAACCTAATGTGACTTTGAATCATTTAAACCACAAAGTAGAACACTCCTAGGGGTAGTTCAATGTCTTGTTATGAATAAATAATATTTAAATTAAAGAGTGGTTCTTGAAGCCCTTTAATATATAAATCATTGTATAAATATATGTCAATATATATGACATCTGAATCACAATAACATGTTGGAGATAACACTTTATTTAAGTTGAAGATTCAATTTTGTATTAATGTTCAGAATCCCTATATATTTACCTTATATTTAATTATCTTAAAGAAGTTTAATTTACCAATTATTGTTCTTGACTTGTTAATCTACTAATCTTCAAAACTATTTAGTTATTTTAAGGGAGATCTTTAATTTTCCACTTACTATATCTACTATGTGATCTAATAATCCTCAATACTATGACACTTGCAAAGTAAGTAAATTATCTTATCACTTAAATTTGAACATCAAATTCTATATACTCTTCAAAATAGCCTACTGGATCGATAGATTAATTAAAAGTTGATTCAAGAAATCAACAATTTTTAAGTTTAAATTTTGCGTACCAAAATATACAAGTTTATATTCAAATATCCAAGCCCTAGATATTCCTTCATCATGTGTTGTTGAAATTCTCAAATCCCTAGCTCTGCCTCCATTGCGCACTACCAAAATTCTCAAATCTCGATATCTACCTCCATTAGACATTGTCAAAATGCTCAAAGCCCTAACTCTCCCTTCATAACGTGTTGCAAAATATTGCTCAAAGCCCTAGCTCTACCTTCATCATGCACTATGAAAATGTTGCTCAAAGCCCTAGATATGCATCCATTGCATGTTGTGAAATGTTGCTCAAGGCCCTAGCTCTAACCCCATCGTGCGTTGTGAAATGCTCAATTGAAATGTTGCTCAAAGCCCTAGCTCTACCTTCATCTTGCAGTACAAAATATTTAATTAAAATGTTGCTCAAAGCCCTAGATCTACCTCCATTGTACAATGTGAAATATTCAACTAAAATGTTGCTCAAATCCTTAGCTCTACCTTCGTTGTGTGCTAAGAAATGCTCAACCAAAATGCGACCTAGGATTTTCCTATGATCTTTATAATTTTTTTCAATGAGACCCTAAGAGGGTGGTTATAAATAACCCTCTTAGGGTTACCTAAGCCACCCTCTTAGACCTAATATGGTGGTTTATAGATGCCCTCTTAGGTCACCCTAAGAGGGTGGTTATAAACTTCCCTCTTAGGGTGATCCCAAGAGGGTGGTTATTCTAAGAGGGCACTTTTTAACCACCCTATTAGACCTAAGAGAGTGGTTTATAACCACCCTATTAGGGTGATACCAAGAGGGTGGTTATTCTAAGAGGACAATTTTTAATTGCCCTATTAGGTTTTTTTACCACCGTAAAAAATCATCTTACTTTAGCCATCGTTAAAGCCCTTTTTTAGTGTAGTGATAGATGCTCTTGGTTGATGTGTTCTTTGATAGAATGTTGATGCTTTTGGCTAAAAACAATCCACTTTTATATACTATATCTTTGATGCTCTAACACATTACTTGCATATGTTCTTAATTCTCAATCATGCAAGAGAATTTTTGGATGCTTGCTGGACTATGAGTGCAAGCCCGAAGATAATATTGCTATCTTTGAATTGATTTTACTCTTTTCTCACTTTTCCTTTCATAGTCTTATCAAAGCTTTCCTTTGTATATTGTTGTAATTAGGCCATAGTGTCTTTATTCTCTTCTAATATATTGAATGGTTACTATCCTTTCTCAAATAGGCCAAATGGTCCTTTTTCTTTTTTGGTTAACTAAATTGCCACTATCCTTTTTTTGGTTGGATAAATGACCTCTATTCTTTATCTGGTTGGTCAAATGGCCTCTATACACTTCTGCTCTAGTTTAACCAAATGACTTTTCTTCTCTATCTAGATAGTCACCTTATCTTACGTTGGCATAGATAGTCACTTTAGCTTATGCTAGCAAAATGACCACTTCCTTGCTTATGTTGACCTATAGGGCACTCACTTTTTATGTTGGTCTGGATGGCCACTTTCTAGCTGTACTATTCCTTTACACTATTCAAATAAATGACCACTATTTTATCTTTGTTGATTAATTGAATACCCAATATACTCTACTTATATTAACAGAATAAATGGCCAATATTCTCTTCTTATGTTGGCTAAATAAATGACCAATATTTTCTTCTTATGTTGGCCAAATGAATGACCAATCTTCTCTTATTCACTTATGATAGCTAATGGTAAATTTTTTGTCCTTATGTTGACTGAATTAATTCTCAAATATCTCAAGCCTTTATTTACATCATAGGCCATTTTTGCAATATGATATCCTTCTTGACTCCTCTATGATATTGGCTTTTTGAGCCTATGTCAAGATCTGAACATTCTAAAAATATATTTTCTCTTATAGATTTTTGTATGCTTCTTTATCCTTCTCCAAGACTGGTATATCTATCTTATTTTTGCTACAACTCTATCTTTTTTCTTCTTATCTTTCTTATTTCTCTATTTTTATTTATATTCAGTAATATTCAATGTTGGGGTGGCTTCAACCCTGAATGACCAACTTTCTTTGAGTTGGTTTTGCCTAATATTTCAATATCAAGGGTTGTATTTTTCTTGAATTATCAACTTTCTCAAATTTGATTCGCCTTTCAATATTTAATCTACAAAAAGCTGAAGAACACAAGCTTATACTAAGAGGGGGGTGAACAGTATAATATAAAACATTTTACTTTCCAAAGTAGTAATATCCAATATCATCAATTGTAATAATGAAACAATGCACATATCATAACACACATAAGAGATACATATTTAATGTTCTTCATCCAATGTGGGCTACGTCCACGAAGAAAATATTTCTTATACATTTTCTCAAAAAATATCTTGGGAACCAATTCCCTATTACAATGTTTATGGGCACCAACCCAAAGGAGACACCAATCCCCTATCAATTTCATGGACACCACTCAACAGTAGCTACCAATCCCATCTACTTCAGGTTTTGTGGACCTCTATCCATAGGAGACACCAAACCCCTCTCAATTTTGTGGACACCACTCCATAGGAGACACCAATCCCCTCTACTTCAAGTTTTGTGGACACCACTCCATAGGAGATACAAATCCCCTCTACTTCAAATTTTGTGGACCTTTATCCACATGAGAAACCAATACCCTACCAAGTTCATGGACAATACTCCATAGAAGACACCAATCCCCTCTGCTTCAATTTTTGTGTACACCACTCCATAGGAGACACCAATACCCTTTGCTTCAGATTTTGTGGATATCAATCCATAGGAGGCACCAATACCCTTTGCTCTGGTTCATGTACCTCTATCTACATGAGACACCAATCCCATTTGCTTTAGTTCATGGACCTCTATCCATAGGAGACACCAATTCCCTTTGCTCTGGTTCATGGACCTCTATACACAAGAGACACCAATCCCCTTTTCTTTGGTTCTAGGAACTCTATTCATAGGAGACACTAATCCACTTTTCTTTGTTTTGAGAACCTCTATCTATAGGAGACACCAATATCATTTGCTCTAGTCTACTCTAAGCCTACCCACAAGGCTTGCTCAAACCTAATCCAAGCCTACACAAGGCTTACTTAAACTTGCTCCAAGCCTACACACAACTCTACTTAAATCTACTCCATGCCTACACACAAGGCTTGCTCAAATATTCTCATCAAAACCTACTTAAATCTGCTTCAAGCCTTCACACAAGGCTTGGTCAAATATGCTCCAAGCCTACTTATAAGGCTTACTCAAATCTGCTCCAAGCCTACACACAAGGCTTGCTCAAATTTGCTCATAAAAACCTGCTCAAATCTACTTCAAGCCTTCACACAAGGCTTGCTCAAATCTGCTCCAATCCTACTCACAAGGCTTGCTTAAATCTACTCATAAATATGGTCAAATATCCTCCTAAACCTGCTCATAAAACTTACTCAACTCTGTTCCAAACATTGTATACAAAAATTATTTATCTATCTTGCATAATGATGTCATCAAGTGTTTTATCTATTCTTCAATGTGCTTTCCTCAACTAAAGCAATTTAGACATATTCTACCCAAAATTCATTTAACCTCTTGAACATATAGAGAATTATATGCACTAACAAATGCTCAATATGTTCTTCACATTCATTAAGTTTATCGCTTTTACATGTCTCACATTTATTACATTTTAAAGGTAGCTCTAGTATAGAACTTGACAAATGACCTAGTATTTGTTGATTTGCAGCTTCACTCCAAAACCAATCATAATGCACAAGTCCTTAACATCTACTCACAAAATCAATCATGAATATTGCACAAGTTTGTCCTTTTATATACTCCCAAAATCAATCATGATGATGCACAAATTGGCTTCATAAATCTGATCTATAACTCTTGCATTTTTATTTCATATATCACTCAAAACAACATACACTTATGTTCTTAAACACTTTTCACTTTTATTCCCAATTTCATTCAACACTAGCGAATATGTTTTCAATTTCATTCAATAATGATGCACAACTTTGTTCTCAAAACCTAGCACATGTGTTTTCAATTTCATTCAACAATGATGCACAACTTTGTTTTCACAATCTAGCACAAATATTTCCAACAATGCATATAAATTAATCCTTATATCTCCACCTTATAACTTAAAACTATTTTCTTCAAACAAAACCACTTTGAGTAGGAGTTAAAACACCATAACTCTAAAACAACCTTGATGAAGATTTTCCCTCAAAAACCTATCTCAAAATAACTCCCTTTCTTTGGCCACTTCAAAACAAGTTAGCAAAACACCTTTTCAAATATTCCACATAAAATTCTTTCAAAAATATGTACACAAGAATACTTGAAAATAATGCTCTATAACTCCTTTTTGGTTTCACAAGATAAAGCCCTTAATATTGAACCAAAACCCTCAAAATATCAAGCAAGAACACAATAAAAAAAAATACCACAATACACCTTATGTCTCCTTTCTAATGTGCCCAAAATACAATTCAATATAAACCAAAATACACCTTATATCTCCTAATTAAACATGTAGAATCACAACTTTCAAATAAGACCCAAATAACCTTATTACAATATCAAATAATATTTTTTACACCTTATGACTCCCTCTAGATCAAATTCAAAATAAAATATTTTGCCCCCTTAATGCACAGCCAATGGAGTACCTTTGCAAAACAACTTATAATAAAAAATTATTTATACCTTTCATAAGCGCAGAAAATATTCTCTTTTGCCTTGCAAAAAATATTTCGTAGCGATTTTATCCTGCAACCTCTTGGTCCACAGTGCCCTAGTGCTAGCTAGGTATCCAAATAGGCTACACCAGCGGATAGCAATAGTAGTGTACAACTTAACTCTAAAACCTTTTTTCTACCATGCAAAATGATATTTTTAGCACCAAAACAACACCCGCGTGAATTGAACCTGTTACCACATCTCTCACAGTGCCTTAGCACTACCCAAATAACTAGCTTTGCTATCCTACCAGCTAAAACCAAATGTGCAACCCTTTGTCCTAATCTTCACTATGCCCTCTACCAAAATTTGTACCCCTTATCTGTGATTCATCGTTTCAAAAAATGTAAGTGAATATCGAAATGCACACAATCAAAACCTTAGCATTGCATTGGATTAATGTTTGATTTACAAAACCTCTTACCTCCATGCTCACACGACGTCGATGCTAAAGAATTTAAATCATGCTTTTTAAATGTTTGCGCTATGCTTGTAACTTTATATTATAATATTTAAAAATATTATAATATTACTTTTTTAAACTTAGGCCTTCAAAACTTTGTCCCAACTGATTTTAATTAAACCTCCTCTTTAAAATTTAAACTTTTGGTCTTCTTTTAATATTTAAACTTAGCCTTCTCCTTTAAACCTTTGCTTTGCTTTCTCTTTTAAAACTTGTCCCTCTGTATAATATTTAAAAAATAAATATTATAAACCTTTTCTTTTTACCAATTTTCCTTGCCTTGCATAATTGTCCAACCATACAACCTTTTGACATCAATGATAACTCTTGATATCAATCCTTTGACATCAATGACAACTCAATATGCTCAATATTTCCAACAAAAACTTCAAATAAATGTCAAGGGTTGGCTTTATCTCTGAATGAACAAATAATCTTGAGTTGGATCAATATAGTTTATTCCTAGTCTTCACTGGTTATTCTTCAACTATAGACTGATCCTAGCCTCTCTACTTAATAAGACCTTCAAATATATATTTTGAGTCTCACTACCTTCAAAGTGGACAAACTCTTAATTGAATTTATCAAATATGGATAAAATAAATTAATAATAGTGGCTAATAAATTGAACTCTATCAACTAGACAGAGTTTTGGTAGCTTTGATACCACTAATGGCTTTTTAAGCCTTATACTAACATAAAACATCATAGGTTATATCACATAGGTCCCAATATAAAATAATGTAATAAAGGTCAAAATAATAATGTGAGTGGAATAATAGGAGCAAATTAATATGTATATCAAGGTTTATATAAATTAAAATAACATTCATTTATATATTGAAATATGAATGTAAATATCCTGAATCATTCATGTACTATACATGAAATATAACTTACAATATGAATTTTCTCAAAATGTAAACAAGTTTTATTGCTCCTCTTCTATTACAACTTCAACTTGCAATGTTTGATACTTTATTTAATTAATTATATTCTATGGAGCATTATCTCCATAATATAACAATAGTAATGTGACTCTTTGGATACTTGACTATTGCTTTCCATATGCCAAGTCTCATGACTCTTGGCTTATCTACTTGACACTTGCATACTTGATGAACACTTGACTCTATAATACTTGCACACCTTTACATGACTCTTACACTTCTACTACTTACACACCTAATCTAGGACACTTGTACACATATTTACATTACATATTTGTTCTCATACATACAATATACTTGTGCACATTTACTCAACCTACACTTGCACTCTAACTTACATGACACTTGTGCATTTCCTACACATTCACACTTACATAAAGAGGTAAATATAAATCACACACTAAACTATCACTTACATAAAGAGGGAAATATAAATCACACACTAAACTACTGATTCAACCCTTATGTACTATTTACAAGTGTACCATGAAGGTACCATGGGGGTACATTAGCATATATCAAATAATGTAATATTCTCCAATAGTAATGTCTATGTTTGTTGTCACTACAAATTACATTGTACTTTCTCAAGGTCAAGTTAAACTTCATACATTAATGGAGATAGTTATATTTAACATAGGGTTTATGTAAATTTGAAATTCACCTAACATTTTATTCTACTTAGTGCAAGTTCCATTCATAAATATAGGCCATCATAAAGCATTTTAAGTCAACCAACAATAAATCCATGTACTACATAAGGAGTATCATACTTTATATACTCCAAATTTAGTATGTAATATAGAAGTAAATAGGATGAAATGAGATCACTATGATTTTACTAGGAAAATTTTTAAAAGAATTTTTAAAATATAGAATCATAGATCAACACAAGAAGTTATATTAATAATATATTATGCTCATTCAAGTAAGTATCAATACTCTCGTAACATATTAATCCTTCTAAGTTTAAATATTAATTCAATCATATGAACATTAACTAAGTTATCGGGAGTTCAATATAATATAGAATAGAACAATCATAATTCATATAATTCATATTATTCTTTTTACCTAAAATAAACAACCCTTATGTAAGAAAAGCAAATATAGGACATCATCATAATAGAAAGAGATATTTTTGATAATGCTAATCAATCTACATAAAGCCTATATTAAAACATACAACTTAACATGCGATAAAATATTATTCTATACATATGAAGTCTATGATAACTTATGCAGAAGTAAGATCATAATAGAAAATAAAATCATAGCTTAGCTAATCATTTATTCATATATTCCTACTTGATTTGCACAATTGGGTGTAATTGGTTTCAATTAAATTAAGCAATTATCAATATCGATTAATCAAAGCATGACATCCTATGTCCATCCAATTATGGCATGTAATATAATATTCTCTAGATTACATCTATGGACACTCTTTCAAACTACCCAACCATACTTTCCTAGCATTTTTTTTTATGTTTTTAATTTCTTATTAGGACAATGTAGAATAGCAAGGAAGGATATTTTCAATACAAATAAACTATTAACTTACGTGCAATCAAACTAGCTAGTATCCCGAATTACAACAAGAACCAAACAACCAAGAATATACAACTTTGTAATGTTACAAAACACGGTATTCAGACACCTTAATAACCTATGGGTTTGTTATACATAACTGAACTATTACTCAAATCTTACTCATCAAGATAATACACCTATCAATCATTAGTCGACCTTCCATATTCATGCCTCTACAATACATCGATATACAAAAAAATTATAAATAATAGTTAAAAATCACTTGGAATACAAAGGATTATAATAAGGATGGTGGCAAGTTCAATTTTGACCATTCAAGGCTTATAAATCAACAGGTTTTTATTGTGGAGTTTGTTGCACTAAATTTCAATTATTGAAGGTCATTTAAATGACCCAAAAGAATGTATCATGGAGAGAAATTTTGAAAAATATTGTAGAATTTTACATGCAAAGTCCCATCTCTATACAACAATAGAGACGTATATATATATCATTTTATGTAATTTTTAAAAATCATAAACACAAGGAGCAATTTCTAGATTTTAAATACAATTTCTAGATCTTAAAAATGAATTTATAGTTTTAATCAATACAATCCCAAATTTCAAAATTACTATTTCTAAAATTAAAAAATGCAATTATAGATTTTGAATTGCAAATTTTAGATTTCAAAAAATAAAATCCATATTTCAAAATATACAAGTATAGCTTTCAAAATGCAACTCCTAAATTCAAAAAATAAATCTAGATTTTGAAATAAAAATTTTGTTTTCAAAATACAAACTCCAAAATTCAAAAAATACAATTCTATATTTCAATATGTTAAATAATATAATGTTCAAATTTTAAACTCGCATTTTTTTTCCTTATTAGAAAAAACAAATAAGACCCCCACATTGCATAAAATGCAAGGTTGATCTAGGGTTTTAAAAAAGTTCGTTGATTCAAAAATATGCATAAAATAATTTGGGTATTTCCCTCTTAAAATTTATATAGCATTTTACTTCTACCAAAAGGGGTTTTGACTCCGAATTCAAATTAATTTAGGAGAATTTACTAAAAGAAAGCAACAATTTATCATAACTCAAAATGTAGCAAGTTCAACATTTAAAAAAAATATTAGGTAAATCATAGGTTTTTGAAAGGGGTCCTAATCCCCTTATACTAGGGTTTGAACTTGGGTCTCCTAGATGAAATCCCAAAGATATACCAATATGGTATCCCACATGGGACCCCAAAATTTTCCAAATTTAAAAGAAATAATTTTCCTTTTTTCATATTTTAAACCAAACTCATGTTTTTAAATTTATAAATCAATCATTTTAATAAAATTCATTGATGCAATCATGTACATGATTTATTTCAACATTCACAAAGGAAACATAATATTTCACTTTACTATTAAGAAAAGGATCCAAGCAAGTACAAACTCAACCAAGGGGCAAAACTTCATGTTGGAAGTGTTACATTATTTGGTACCTTGAAATATTAATGCACGTACTATGTAAATAGTTTAGTTTAGAGTGTGATTAATATTTGAGGATATAGTAGGTGTCATGTAAGTGTGGAGTTTTGTGAGGAGTCATGTTAGTAAGTGTAGATTCATGTAAGTGAGTTATAATTTATATAAGAGTTTTTCATTTCGTATGTGCAATCATAAGAGTCTTTGTTCATATGTGGAGAAATTTATTATTATGTGATATTTCTCATGTGAGAAATATGAAGTGTTATATCTCTCGTGTGCTTGAGGAGATGAAATATTTGTGTATATATCTATGTGAAGTGTAAATTTCAAGAGTCTTATGAATGTGAAGAGTCTCATATCTATGTGTATATATTGATGATAAAGTATTATAATATGTGCTTGAAGAAGCTTACAAATACATTGTATTTGCATTGCTTGAGTTAATAGTTATCAATAATATTTTGTGAGATTATTATTTCATTGTGTAAATATTTGATATATTGTGAGATATTGTGGTAAGTTTATTATATTGCTAACACTTCAAAAATATGCAAAAACTAAATATCTCATTCTCTTTCTAATAAAATCTCCTCAAGGCACCCACATCATTTTAGAAAGAAGGGTAAAAATATAAAGTTATCCCAACTCATACTTTGCTTGGGAAATTCTTCAAATTGGCATAACCCTCGTCCCAAATGAAATCCTAAGATAAGCATTTCTCAAAAATTGCATAGATGGAATATTGGATGAGGATTTATAGTGAATCAATGGAGTTACTATTACCATGAATGGTGGCATCCAATTCTTCTCCTCACCAGCTTCTCTTCTCTCCATGCAACTCAAATTTCAAACATAAAAAATGAGGAGCATTTTAAGGAAAGGGGATTTTGTATGTATGGTTTAGGGATTAGTTGTCATATTAGAATGTTCCTTTCCCCCAAGTGATGTAATAAATTAAAACTAAAATATAAACTTTTACCAAGGTGTGGGATGAATTCATACCCTTGGACATAAAACGGTTCGCAAAATTTTACCCACGGTTGACCCACGGTTCGCAAACTTTAGGAAAAAATTATCAAATTTTTAATTTTTCTAAGGTTTAATAGGCAAATAATGTCATTTAATGCATTTTTTACTTGTCTAAGTGACATTTTTTTATTTTTATGATTGCATGATGACATGTTTTTATAATTTTATCAATTTTTAGATGTTTTTGATGATTTTTATGTCATTTTTAAATGTTTTTGCTTTTTTTATGCTTTTATTTCAAAGGTTGACCTCTAGAGCTCGAGAGCCCAACATCCTTAAGAATATTCATGGAGAGCTCACTCCCAAGGAGCGGAGATGGTTCAGAACCATCAGCTTTGGTTACGTCCTAGATCTACCCACGATTAGGGTAGATCAAGCCTACTTGACTGCATTTGCTCGGCATTGGAATGCATGGACCAACACATTTCACCTGCCTACAAGTGAAATTATGGTGACCTTAGAGGACGTATACAGGATCTTTAGGATCCCCATTGATGGTGAGGCCATCGTCTCTTCTACTTATAAGGCCAAAGGGCCCATTTTTTATGCTATTTTTGGCGATCGAAGCCAGGAGGCTCAGCGTAGTATCGATCATGAAGGAGTCCACATCGGATACCGATAGGGGAAGAACATCTTCTTTGTATGCGAGGTCGTATTTATGCACCTAGTGGTGCAAGTTATTCTTCTAGATTCCTTGGGTGTGAGGATTCCATGGAATCTCCTAGCCACTATTCGTAAAGTGGTTTAGAGATCAGCAACTCAGTCGCTGTGACTGGCCTGGGTGAGTACCCTACTCTGTCAATTGTATAGAGAGTTGTATCAGATCACATACTAGAGCCATCAGGGCATTAGTTACAGGATAATTTTTTAGATTTGGGTTTGGTAGCACATCAGGATAGAGCATCCGGGAGAGCTACCCCTATGCATCACAGATATTGATGATGCTCACCAGTGTTATATCACTTGTTAACCTCGAGAGGAGGGGTTCAGGATCATGACCCATGCTGGTGATGTCTAGCATTATATCACATGGTTCGGATCACTCGGACCCAATGATATTGAGTTGCTATCATACATGGATTTCCCAACATGGGCTGAGGCGAGTGAGTGGCTTCGACAGGCTCACAAAGATAGGTGGCTACTCATCTAAAAGGCCGATATTAGAGAGTATCAGTTATACTCTCACATCTTGCATTAGTTTATCATGGTGCAGGACATCTTGGAGACCCCATTTCCATATCGGTGCTTGGTATTAGAGCGAGATCTGCCATGGATTCGACCTCTGACTCTAGGAAATGAGCTAGATGACTTCCAGGAGACTAGATTTGATAGGGTTGTTACCACCCTAGCATATGACAGATGGTGGTCCATGCTCTGGTGGCATAGATCGATGCCTCTGGGTAGAGTTCCCAACTAGGCATAGGCAAAGGTGGATCTTGACGGTCATAAGGTGCACTAGCGGACAAAGGGCATATGGGGCACAAAAGCCACCATCGAGGAGGCTCCTGAGGTTGACCCTGATGATGAGGCTCCAGAGGAGGGTGAGGTCCCTCCTGATAGCATAGAGGGGCTGCTCCTGTCTCAGGTTACTGACTTGTAGAGTCAGCTTGGCCTATATGTCACACAATAGATGGAGCGAGACACCACTATTACTACTCTATGGGCACAAATGATTGATAGGGACCATAGACTAACTGAGGCAGCACAACAGATCACTAGCCTAAATACACGAGCTACAACAGTAGAGGGGAGGGTCTAGGATCTCACTAGTATGTATGATCTGGTAGAGGTGTGACTGGCTATAGCTATAGTAGAGAGTAACTTGGTCTTGGAATAGAGGGGAGATCCTTCATCTTCCTGTGTTGTCATGGCACCACCTGCATCATCAATACTAGTGCTTCCTGGTGGCCACAATATCATGTCAGATATTTGGCATTGACAGGTCCTCCTAGAGAAGGGCAATGAAAGACATACTAGTAGGGTATCCCGTATAGACCAACTGAAGGACTACATTAGGTTGATTGGTGGCACGATCCTGAAGGATTCTCATGCTACAGGGTCTCAACAGACTAGGTCTAGGACTACGGGGTAGTCCACAGCTAGCTCTAGCCAGCGGACCCACAAGACATAGAGGATGGATAGGTCCTCTCGCACACATGGTGGTAGCTCACATAGGAGCCACAAGGATACAGGCGGGACCTCTAGCCATAGGACTAGCTGCCTAGACATACCAGTATCTCGTGTGCTAGGATTCCTCAGGCTAGATGGTACATAGGGCCCTTAGTAGGGCGCACAGTAGGGGCCAGATATAACTACAGAGTAGGCTCCAAGTCATAGGTCTAAGGGAGGTGGTGAGAGTTCTAGTTCAGGGGGAGCTGGCCAGAGCTAGATCTCTTGTCAGATCGCAGCTACATTTTTGCACATGTATCATTTTTGGTGTAAGGTCGAGGACCTACATGATTGTAGCCTATGAGTATTTTGTACTCATCTAATGTACTTTGAGACACACACACACACACACACACACACACACACACACACACACACACACATATATATATATATATATATATATATATATATAAGTCATAGGTCTAAGGGAGGTGGTGAGAGTTCTAGTTCGAGGGGAGCGGCCGAGCTAGATCTCTTGTCGGATCGTCACTACATTTTTGCACATGTATCATTTTTGGTGTAAGGTCGAGGACCTACATGATTGTAGCCTGCAAGTATTTTGTACTCATCTAATGTACTTTGAGACACACACACACACACACACACACACATATATATATATATATATGATCATTTATGGCTCATTATGTGTACTTGATTTATATGTTTTAATTTTATATTTATTTGATGCACATGGATGCAATGCTTATGTTAATTTGATGCTATATGATGTGAAGTATGGATGGCATGCACTAGATATCTATTTACTTTATGATGATGGTATGCAGTGATCTAGATGTTTAGATATGTGATTTATGATGGATACATATGGATGCAATGTTTTCTCTTAACGCATATTTGATATTGCTTTATTGTATTCATTAATGTATGTAATGATTCATTTACATGATGGTAATCTAATGTAAATGCACCTATATGCTTAAATCACTTAAAACATAAGTAATGAATGCAAATATGTTTATCAATCTAATGGATGACACCACCGAATGTATAAAAATCATGAATGCAATTGAAAATCCTTAAGATAATAATTTAATCAATTAATCACACATATATGAAATGCAATGGTATGCAGTGTTATGATGCGAATGATATAATGTGTCATTCTATTTTCCTTTGCAAATTTGAAAAATATACACAATATAGTCAGTGGTCATCTAAATATTATTTCTAATATCCATCTGGTATCTATCCTATATCTTGATTGTGCACTATATGACGATGTATCATGGACTCAATACTTTGCAATTTGATGATTTTATATGGTTTGCGATATTCGATATTTTGTTGCTATGAGAGAAATTTTTGATATTTTCCATGAGACTCAAACACCCTAATAGACTTATCAACAGTTGCATACTAACCACACTAGAATTTTGAGATACAAGGCTTTTTCTAGGATAGGTCCTAACTGTTCATTATCCCTATCTATGCACATGATTATTTTAAGATAAGAAACGAGCATTCCCCGATGTTAGGTGAGATTATTTCAGCCCATTTCTAAGATAAGGGTTCCACAAATGTCTTATATAATCCCAAGTTTAGATTTTAGTTGGACTAGGCCACTAGGCAATGCAGGACACCTGAAGCTAGCTCCTCCACATTCAAACATTGGTTTTCCCACAAGTGAGATGTAAGTGTATCAGACATATCATCATGCGTAAGGTACAATAGTGCCGACAATTCCAGGGATTCAGGCTCATTCCTTTCTATCCTTCAATTTTTGGGATACTTGCTCATATGTAGTGAAGCAAGGGAGCCAATTCCATCTTCATTCTGAATTGTCTTTGGATCTTCATTTGATCTCTTTTCAAACTGGATTTTGGATATTCATTTGATCTCTCTTCAAATTGGATTTTGTATCTTCATTTGATATCCACTCGAACTTTGATTTATGATCTTCATTTGATCTTCACTTTTCGGCATTTACATTTGATAATTTTCTTCAAAAAATTTCCTTTGGGGGGATTTACTTGGGAAAACTATTTTTGGTATATCGATTGAGAATATCGATCTTATGATATCAATATGGGATATCAATCTGGGAAGTCGATCTATGATATCGATCTAGGGTATCAATCATGAGGATTGATGTGGGATATTACTCTGGGATATAGCTCATTTTATCATAAGCAAGGGATTCTAAATAGGGAACTAGCCTGTCATTTTGCTAACTACCAATATTTCCCATATCGTCTGCATAGAGGGATAAGCAAGAATAACTCTTTTCGCTTCAGGATACCCGGTCCTGCTTCACGAATTTCATCTTCCCCTAGTCCTTGTTAGGATTGTTTAATTTGTTGATTAGTGATAAGCTTCTGATATGCTAAGGGCTATATTAACTAAACCTTATCTACAAAATCAAAGCAAGCTTTCTACCAACTCTTGATAAGACCATTAGGTATGGTTGAGTGACCGAAAAACCCTAGTATGTATCCATAGCAACATTATATGTTGTGTTGAAAATCACAATTACTCACATGAATTATGGATCATGATAAATGCAGAGATGCATGATTTAAACACAAACATGGTATCATTTGTAAGACTGACAAACATAATCCCTCCTACTACGAAATGCAACGAATGACAAATGCCTATTTGCAATGCAGTAATGCAGCGAATGCATGTGTGAATGTAAAATGACAATGCAAAATGCAAATATTTTTGGATTTTATGCTTTACCATATTTGTTTTGGATTATATTTATTTTATAATTTTTATGAGTTTTGATCCTCATATCTGACCAAATGGCGAGTACATGCCTCTGGATCCTTTAGATTGACCAAGCGATTTTTAAGAATCCTTAGAGTTTTTAGGATTGACCAAAGGGATTATGGGTACCTTTGGGGCATTTTGGGATGACCAAGTGATTTTGAGAATCCTTGGAGCCTTTGGGTTGACCAAGTAGTTTTTCAGAAACTCTTGGTGCCTTTTGAGTTTGACCAAAGGGCTTACAGATGCCTTTGGAGATTTTTAGGATGACTAAGCGATTATAAGCAAATCCTCAAGGCTTTTAACTGACATGACCAAGCGGTTTCAGGAATCCTTAGAGCCTTTTTGGGATGACCAAGTGATCTTTTAAGAATCCATGGAGCTTTTGGGTTGACCAAGTAGTTTTTCATAAACTCTTGGTACCTTTTTATTGACCAAACTACTCATAGGTGAGCTTGGAGCTTTTTAGAATGACCGAGTGATTATAAGAAAACCCTTAGGACCTTTTATTAACATGACCAAGTGGTTTCAGGTACCCTTGGAGCCTTTTAGGATGACTGAGCGGTTATAAACAAACCCTCAAAGCTTTTGACTGACATGACCAAGTGGTTTTAGGAACCCTTGGAGCCTTTTGGGAAGGGCATGATGCCCTATATACCCCTAATGAGTGTGTCATTCGACGACGGTGAGGGAGGTGCAATACCTCTAGATTACTCATTTTTCCTTATTGAATTTGGCGTGGCTGGTGGAAAAGGTATGCTACCTTGAAGACCCCCAGCGTGCATGCTATTTACTAAAAAGTAATCAACTTGTTTAGGAAGAGTGATAGAAATTGACTCCCCCAGGTGAATATTGGACCTCACCGGTGTGCCTATGCTTTGGCACGGGTGAACGAGAGAACCATCCTCATGGATCTCATCCTATTCTACTAGGTCTTCGATGACCCTCTTAAATGACTAGCAACTCCGAATGTTGTGTCCATGCGCTCGATGATACACACAAAAGGGACCCCTATTAGGTGACCCAATCTCGGATGCCCTATGCTTTATTTTGGGTAATATGAATACCTATGCCTTGTGTAACTTTTGGAACAAAGTTAGAGTGGTCATCTGAAATGAAACTACCTACTGCATTGTCCAATTGGGCCTACAAGGTGACTGACGACTCTGAGGTCGCTCTTGAGGAGGTGTGGCCTCCACGTCAACATGTTGGGGTACTCTGAGAGAACCATCTACATGATATACCCCATTATCTATCATATTTTGCACCACACTCTTAAATTCATGACAATATCGAATGCCATGACCCTTTATTCGGTGATAGAGATAGTAGTGATGCTCCTTGTAACTCGTAGGTTTAATTCTATTTGGGTTTAGAGGGATGACATTAGGCAAGGTGATGACCATAGCCTCTTGCAACTTCTAAAAGATGTCATACATAGACTCTTGTAATGGAGTCCCACTATGTTATGCCTATTTTGGGCTCTTACCCTGCATTGGTTTGCTTTGAGAATCCAATGGTTGGGTTAGCCGCATGGGCTTTTGCTTTTGTTGAGGCTTTTCCTATACTTGCACAGGAAACGATTCGGCCTTAGACATGGGTTGCTTTTGTAATTCCAAGTTTTCAATCTAGTTCTTGATAAAATGTAATGCCTTATCTTGTTCATCCATTCGGTGCTTCATCCATTCTAGACAACTTAAAATAGATCACAGTATTGACAAAGAATTCATATGTATTTCCAATGACTGATTCGAAATACCTTTGTCATTTGAAGGAAATAGAAAAGTGGGTGCTATGGATCCATTAGGTAATTGCAAATCACCTATTTCCTTCACTTGAGTTGATGTGGATGCTTCTTTATGACACACTTCATCAGTGCTATCCACATGCTCATGCATATGACTTAGCTCAAGCTCTTGTTTCACTTTGTTGTGTTGAAGTGTGTCACTTTTGATACCCTAATCTGATGTAAGGAACCTACTTATTTGTGCTCTCAATATGGTGCCATCAGAAAAGTTTTGGCCCTAGAAATGTAGGAGCACTACTGTATTGCCCCATATCTGGCTCTATGTGATTAAGAATCACTTGATTATCTGGCCTAATGTCGACCATTCCCACATACTCATGAGAAAACTCCACAATTGCTTGCATCATAGGTAATTCGTCAACATGTTGAGGTTGTTCTATTTCAGTCATGATAACTAAACCTTCCTCATTCTCATACGATATCTCCAGGATGGGATCTATAGGTAGAGACTTAATGAAAAATTGACTTAGATCCTTAGTGGACTCTATGGTGGGCATCATCGTAATACTGGCCTCTATAAGCTCTCCATATTCCCCATCATCCTCATGAGAACTATCTGGTGACATGATGTATGAAGAGGTTGTGATACACTGAGGTGCATCCATGACCATGCTAGGTTCTTCCTCCTTGATAGGAGTGTGAATATCCTCTAATGATACCTCTAGAGCGGTTGTAAGCAACTCCGTAAGGGCATTCGTCATTCCTTCCCTTCTAAGAAATTTTGAGAGTGTAGGGGTTGTAGGTGACTCCACAGGTGATAGCGGTGGGGATGGTAACTCCACCACAGTATGTGAGGCTGCATCCACACTTTGGATAGACTCATCTAATTTAACTTGCAGATGCATAGGCACCTCACCAGGTTCTTACGGATTATCCTCAGGCTTATAATACTTGAAGGCATCTGGGTTTGCTTCAACTACATGAACATCACCTCCATGGGTGTACTTAATGCATTGATGCACTATTGATAGTATTCACTCCATGGCACTTATCCATGATCTTCCAAGCAGCATATTACACTATCTTGATCCCTCTACAATGTAGCACAATGTAGGAATAATATTTTGTCCCACCTCGATGGGGAGGACTATTGTGCCTACTATAGGGGATTCCACATTGTTAAAGGCTTGCAATATGAAATTTGTTTCCTTGATGTGGGACGATGGAATTTTGAGATGTTTGAATGCTGAGGTGGTGATGATATTAATCGAAGATCCTGTATCCACCAACACTCGCTTATACGCAATTTGTTGTATCCTCACTATGATATGCAATGGAGGATCATATTCCCTAACAGGGAGAGGTTTGACTTCCTATTTATGAAAGGTAATAATAGGTTCCTTATATTGTGGAATAGACTGTATATACCCCAAATATTGTGATGACTTTCGAGCGTTGACACTGATCACCTGTCGGACTTGACTATTTTTGACCTCATGCTTATGCATGGGATCCCTAGACGTATCTTTCTAATGCTCTTCAATAACCCTAGGTATGTCTATCTGTCTAGGTGAATGGCTATCTACTTTCTTAAGTGGCAACTCTTGACGATACACTGGGTGCATTGCATTGACTTGTTGCCTAAGCACTCTAGGTATGAGCTTCTTGTTGAGAGTTACCTCACATGATTTTTCTTCACGTACTTTATTTTGGTAAATCCTCTATTCACACCATTGGAGTTCATTCAACCTTTGTTGATGCGCTCTCTTTCTCTCTGTGGACTCACGCTTTAGGTGCTTATGCTAATGACCCCCTCCTCCAATTGGTCTTGGAGTATTCGCCTCTCATGGGTTGCATGAGACTCAGATTCCCTATAGGACTGAATCATGGTGTACAATCCACAACTCTCTATCTCACCAGGCAGAGACCTAATGAATTGGGTTCTCACCATATGTGAATAAACCCCATGATCTATATGGGTGAACCCCCTGCGTGATGAAGGGAGCTCATGACGACTCTCAGAATGTCACACTAGGAGGATTGGATCCTCAGGTGCATGATGAGTGCAATGCCTAGCAAGGAGGCATACGAGGTTTGAAATATCCTTAGGAGAACATCGAGAGTGTTCAAAGCCCCTCCATGAACTCTCTGACTCATTAGCTCGTGATTGATCTCTATCATGCCTAGTCGTCATGATGAACCGACTAAACAAGACTTGAGAGGTTTCCTCTCTTACTAAAAATTATGGCCTCAAGGAGGGCCTTATCTTGATGAATTAAGCAATAAAGAAGCATACAAAGTAAAAAATGTGATTATCTCCTTTACATTTTAAAAGTTGAGCCCTAAAATTTTTGATGTGTTTCAATGATGTGTTGTATCAGTGTAGAAACTCTTATTGTGTTTTGCAAAACTTGTTGGATTTTATTCTTAATTTAATGGCTTTCACCTGTACGCTCATAGATCGAAAACTTGGCTATGAACTCCAAGTCGTATAATCCAACCTATAATATGTGGTAATTAAGACCACACATGGTCAGGGAGCACAGGTCCTCCTAGATCCTCACCCATTTTCCCCCAATCAGTGTTATACCTCTGAAGAGAATACATGCAAATTTTCTAGGGTACGAAAGGTTCTCGGATACGATATTGGTCTAGTATCCAAAAGGTTCATGATATTTGGGCCAACGGATGGAAGTTACACCCATCGTCGTTGAACCCTACTAGTGGTTGGATGTCAAGCCCAACTCACTAGCGTTTAAGTGCCAAGTGGTGTGTGTGGTTCATTTTAATGTACATAAAAGAAATGCATCATATAGAATTCATGCTCATTTTCTAAATGCTATGCAAATGAAAGAAAATTTAAAATTCAAAAAATGCAAGCTATTCTAGATGCTCCTTGAGACCATGCACATTACGATGATAATTGGCCACTAATTGGGCCTCACACATGCAAACCAATCACACAAATTCTATCAAGCACGTTGGATTCTAGGGCGGATTAAAATTAGAGATCCGTTGTTCCTAGCAGTGCCTTTCTAACGACACGAAAGATAAATGTAAACTAAGACCTAATTCATTTCTTTTTCTTTCTTAATTTCTTAATTGCATTCCAAATTTGACTTTCTATAAAAACACAGAGAGAAAAAATTACAGAGTGAGAAGTAGGGCCTACCTCAGGTCCACATTCGAATGAGCTTTATCCCTCTGCTATCTGTTGTGTCTGTTGGAAACCGTAGGTCTAGGCTATGGTTTTGACTGTGGCCCGTGGGTTGAACCTGCGGTTCAATTGTTAGCCCGTAGCTGGTAGCTGTGATCTATACTTGTAAGTCACAAAAACCAAAAACACACAGTCAGATGCTAGAATTGAGGTGTTCTACTGTGATCGCCTTCTGATCTATCCAAAATCATGCACCCATCTACTGTATTATGTCGTATTCATTCATTCAAAGTATAAAAATGACAATATTTCATAGATTCTACAAAATAAGTGTTTCTTGTATTAATATTTGTAAAGAATCTCGATTACAATTATGCCCCTCTTAGGGTCACCCAAATGACGATACAATTAATACAATGCCAAAGCCCTCAATAGGGTAGGTGCAAAAGGTTGCTTTTCAACTAGTCACAAACTACTCTAGGGTGGAGTTGCCCTCTTCTTCACGTTGAGGAAGGAAGTTGATAGTTGAATATCCTTTGAATCTATTCCCTGTGATCAAGAAACAACATAAGAGTGTCAAAAATATAGGCAGCCTCTCATGATGAGGCCCTTTTAGGAAAAATGCATGAAGATACCATTAAGCATGTATAATCAAGAAAGCATGGAAAACACTTCTAAACTATGTTAATTGCATCAAGATTTATAGAATTGCATAAAGAAAGATAACAACTACACTATGCATGGACCAATTATGTGAAATAAAGCATGAAAGTGCATAAAGAATCCATTATTATCCTATTTGATGCTTAACACAAAGAAACTATTCTAACCTAGTTCTACCAGTCAAAAATCTGCTAAACTACAATTGAACCATAAAAATAGCTAAACTAATATAATTAGTTGAACATAAATGAAAAAGGCGGTGATACCTCTACTACAAACCGTAGCTCTGGTGAGGCTGAAAGCCGTAGTTAGCAATATGATAGGTTTACCCTCAATTTCAAGGACAATGGGCTTGACCTCCTTGTCCAAATTGATGTTCAAGGGTCGCCTTCAGTGTCCTTAGACTGATTTGGTGGTTGATTCACTGTGAAGGGCCTTCATTTGTCTGAATATGTGCTTCTTGGCTCTCTTAGGATCCTAGGGCATCCATAATGCAATTCATCATAAATCTTGGAAAGTAGGTAGGGGATAAGTGCAATAGCTCTCTCTTAGTATACTCGGTTGAGTGTACAATTCAATAGGGCTTCACTGCTCAAATATCCAATGCTCTCTCTGATAGTTTGCCCTAATTCTGAGGGGTACTTATAGGACTACCCAAGGGCTAGGGGTGGATTCATGGAGAAGCCAAGATCAAGAAGGGGTGGTTAGAACAATTGGATTGGAAGCTTCCATCATCTAACCACCTTCTTCTAGATCAAATGGTCATTCAAACCGATTTGGATTGGATGAATGCCAATTGAACTTCAGTTAAGATCATAGGTCACAGCTATGGTCTAGACTGTAAACCACAGGTCTAAGACGTAGTTCAGCCTGTAAACCGTAGGTCTGGGTTGCGGTTCAAACTGATTTGGCCAAGGAGCCCAAACTAAGTGGTTATAACTACTGCTTTATCTTGGAGTTTGTCCAATATCCTCCATATGGTCTTGTAGTATGTCCATATGAGTAGTCACCGTTGACATGATGTGTTTTAGGTGTCTACAAAGTGTAATTAACATTAGAAAGTGTAGACACCTAAAACACATCATGTTTAGGAGACTACTCATATGGGCACATCCACAGACCATATGACTGATCTTGGACCTCTCCAAGAGCTAGCAGTGGTTCTAACCACTCACTAGGGGTAGTTCTGACCTATTCAGGTGCATAGCCACTATCGACCAGAGTGGCTTCCATCATCGACCACTAAAGCTCAGAGCGGCTACAACTAGCCACTATTGTGGACAATGGCTAGCACTAAAACAAAATTGGCCATAAATGCGGGCCCGAATCATGCATGATAACTAAACTTGCATTGGATTCGAGTGGTTTTGGGTGTGAATCTCCCAGAGTTCCTCCTAACTACCACTCCCATGCAAGTCTGGAACTGGGCCTTTCCCTCCAATGACTAGTTTCATGCAGATCTGGATCTTGGCTTCTCCAAGAAGCCAAGATCTAGAATTTGGGAGGCCTACATATGCACCCTCCCAGGAACAAGTATGGATCCAAAATTTTATGCAGTGAAGCCCTATCCGAGTGAGTAGCAAGTTGACAACCCTTGAGGAGAGTCGAAGTGCTACCCATTTTGTAGATTGTCGAGCCTACAACCAACCATGGAGCTTTTGAAGGACTGAGAAGCATACATCACAAATTCACACCAATCTAATATGAATCCCCATGATTTTCATCACCAATCCATCTCTGGACATGAAGGTGACCCTTGAACATCAATTCGGATGAAGAATTGAGTGTCGCAACCCCTGGTTTTTGAGGTAAAATATCATAGTTAGCGATCGTTGTCTTCGATAGTGGCTTATAGGCACGACCGCTCTGAGCGATAGTAGCTAGGGTTTGAGTCACCATTTCTTGAGTTCTTAGCATAGATTTCCTATTACTTCTACTTTATCAGCTTAGATTAGAGTAGATCTATCCTTTCCATTACATTTGTATGGTGATTTCCTAGTTATTCATGCATCTTTGCTTATCTTTGCATCTTTTATGCTTTTATCATGCTTTCATATCATATTTCATGCAAATATTTGAAAAGAGCCTCATCATGAGAGGCCTCATATGCTACTAATTATTCTATGTTGTTTCTTTGAATGCATGGTGATAGGTTCTAAAAAAACCATATCCAAGGATCTTTGGCATAAATCCTCCAAACAAGTGAGAAGAAGGCACCATAATAAGCCCTTGATCAAGTTTGTGTTCGAATCTAGGAGATATATGAATTACACCATCCCCATTTAGGGGCTTTTCATATTTGTAATCATTGTATCAATCATTTGGTATCCCTAAGAGGGACCTATATGTAATCGAATTTTAATATGAATTAATAAAAGAGATCTCATATTTTGTTAATTCATTATATTCATGCTTTCATGATTTTATGCTTGATATAATGATGCAAATAGCTTAGGTGTATGTTTTTAGGATCATACAGATGGTGATCATGATGGGGACACCCAAATTTTATGTTGATTTGCTTATATTTTATATTTTTGTATGTAGGTGTAACCACTCTAGTTGACAATAGCTAGAAGATCTTAGCCACTTTTGAAGACAATGGCTAATCATAGCTACCCTGAGTGATAATGATCGATAGAAAACATGCAACAATAGATATCCTGAGCAACAACAGACTTGGATTCCAGGTTGGTGGGATTCTCTATAATTTTTTACTTCTCTATCTATGTTTAATTTCTAGAATGCAGTAGGTGAAATTTTATTTAATTAGAAAACATAGAGAAAGTTTAAGGAAAAATGATTAAATTCTCTTAGGTTTTCTACTAGTCATTGCTAGGAACAATAGACTTTTGATTTCAATCCGCCCTAGTCTCCAATGGTCTAGATTGTTTGTAGAGATTGCATGCTTGGGGCCCAACTAGAGGCCATTGCTTCATAAGTAATATTGCATTCTCTAAAAATCATGTAGTTGTTTAGACGTGCATTTTCTTAAAGTGAAATGTTTCTTTTTAGGCATATAGGAAAAGCATGAGTGCTTCATGATGCATCTATTTATTTATGCAAATTTAAAAAGAACAATCACACACCACATCTCATTTAAATGCTAGTGAGTTGGACTTCATCACCAACCACTAGTAGAGTTCAATGATGGTGGGTTTCATCTCCATCCATTGGCTCAAATCCCATGAACCCATTCTATTTGGCCAATACTGGATCCAAGAACTGATGTAGCCTAGAAAATTTGCATGTACTTCTCTTTAGAGGGTATGACATTGACCAAGTGAGTACTAGGTGAGGATCTAGTAGGACCTATGCTCCCTGACCAGGTATGGGTTTCATATCCACACTTTGGTGGGTTTACATGACCATGAATTTCATTATCGATTGTCGAGCTATGAGCATACAGGTGAAATCCACTTAAACAATATAAGTATATCATCAACAAAATGCAAAACATGATGAGAGTTAGATTATAGTTTTCAACAAATCTGAAACACACAAGACCAATTTTAGGAACACCAAGAACATTTAAAAGAGATAAACATTTTATCTACTTTGTTTGTATGTCTTAAAATTTACACAAAATATAATTTCACATTGTCATGGTCTTCACATGGAGCAACCACCCTCGGTCCAACACCGAGGTGAAAACTAACACTCCACCCAACCACAATCACAACAACAATGATGTTGAGCCACCCACACAGAATACCATTGAATGAAGTTCAATGAGCCTCAGGGGGGATAACTCAACCCATGGGGGTACTCCTCGAGAAACCCTAGCTAGAGAACCATATCCAGGTTCTTCTCATGATAGACATGAGGGAGCTTCAAGGCCCCAATATTCACATGATAGACATAGGCTAGATCAGCCCACTAAGGGGTAGAACACAAGGGTTGCATCCAATCACAGACCCACCATAGCTCCTAGCCACTCTGAAGTTGGTAGGATAGCAATAGACCTCAATCTCATTGGTGCCAATGGAACTCCATGAGATCAGTCATGGAAATCCAGATAGCTTGATGAGTTGGATCAGGTTTTCTTAAGACCAAATCAGAGAAGCAATGCTACTATGCACTCCATTTCTAGGAGTTCACATAGCCAACAAATAATGAGGCACACTAATGAGCAAGGGGAAGCTTCAAAGCACCCCCATAGCATGCACACTACTTTTGATCATGGGGATGCTGAACATAGGTCATTGTACACTGACCATGTTGCCCTGATAGACAAAGGCAAAAGTATAGTAGGAGCTCCTCCAAAGGGCCTCTCCATAAGGACTCCTCATACGAAGTTATAGAGTCATAGACCTTCAGTAGTAGATCAATATGACCATGTGCATAGGTTATATGAAGATGCACAATATCAAAAAAATTACTCCAAGACAAGGAGGAGGTATTACGTGTAGAACAAGAGCACTTAGACATCCTCAAATAGGAGGAAGCATGAAGGAAAAGGTATTTACACCTAAATGAGTAGTACTTGAGAGAGGAACAAATAGAGCATGAAGAACAAGCAAATAGGTTGGCTCGAGCCAACTTACACATGGGTAGTGAGTATTACCAATCCGATAGATATATCATTTCTCAACATGAGAGACACACTAAACAAGGAGATGAATGCACTCACCACACATCACATCATGCTTCAAAACACCAATAATACCTAGATCTAGAATAGGTACAACATGAACAAGAATAAGTAAAAATGGAGGATCAAGAATAGACATATCTTGAACCCTCATCCATAGTCATGGGAGACGAATATAGATGCCCAGAGCAGGAAAATGTAGAGTTACCTCCCTCGACCACCCTAAGTAAACCTTCGAGAACAAGAGATCATCTCTTCGAAGGCATACAAGATACTCATCGAGAGAGTCAAGTCTCTCGAGAAATAAGACACGGTTGGGTAGAAGCCAACCCTAAGCAAGATACACAATCAACCTTTGTGCCCTTTGGTACCAAGTCCTACTTATCCTAGACACTTCGAGATGCCTAGGTTAGATAAATTCAAGGGAGAGGAAGATGTACAAGAGCATGTGACCAATTTCATGAATGTATGCTTCTAGCTAGAACACAATGATGCCCTGATGTTAAGAATATTTATCATGACATTATTAGGTGCAACAACTGAGTGGTTTAATCAACTACCCAAGCATAGCATCATCAATTTTGAGTAGTTGGTGAATGCATTCCTTGAATACTTTTCTTTTGGCATCAAGAAGAAAGTAAACTTGTCTGAATTGGCTAATCTAAAGCAATATGATGATGAGTCGATCATGGACTATGGGAATATATGGAGAAAAATAATGGTAAAACTACCATTTTTTGTTCCCACTACTGAGCTCACCCAAATGTTCACTAAGAGTTGCGCTAAGCACATCTCGTTACTCTTGTAGCTACAATAATATGAAACATTCGAGGAAGCCTTGGCACAAGCCAAGTTGATAGAGGATATCAAAGTTGAAGAAGGAGATCTTAAGCTCCACAACAAGAAATATTGGAACAACAACTACAACAACCAAAATCAACAAAAGTAGGCCAAGCCTACTCTAGTCAATCAAGTTGTACTAAATGTGCCAAAGGGAGGAAATAGCTAGCAACCATAGAATTACTAGGCTCAACCTCCCTAACCAACTACAATCAAAATAACAACCAAGGTCAAAATAAGCAACGTCGACCACCTCACTACTTCACACCTTTGTCAGAATCGATGCAATCGATATTCAATCAATTGAGTGAGGCACAGAGACTCAGATTACCTAAGGTACAACTTATTGACCCTAACCATCCCAAGCCCAAGGGATATAGGGATGATCATTATTACCCATACCATAGACAACAAGGGCATGATATCGAAGTGTGCATCAATTTCAAAAATATTGTACAAAATATGATCGAGAAGGGTGAACTACAAGTTGATAATCCACTAGCACCCAACAATAGAGATATGGGCATATTTAGAAACCTATTTCCAAACCATGAAGCCCCTAGAAATTAGGGCACTCAAGTAAATCAAATCCAAGTTGAACCTCCCACCCAGGGATTCATTGGAATGGTCAAAATAGTCAATGTGGCTACAAGAAACTAGTGATACAACCAACCAGAGCCTCTAATGGCTCCTATTCATATCTCGACTACACCTCAATAGAGGCCAATGCAAAATCATCCTCCAGGTCCACCAGCATGACCTATGATAACTATCCAAAATAGACTTATGTAGAATCTCCAAATAACATCGACTAAGTTATCAATATATGAGCTCATTCAATAATCTCCTAGACATAGGGAGACCCTAATGGAAATCTTAAAATCAATTGAGCTACAACCCTAGAACCCTGATGCATTTACAAACTTTGTGGGGCAAGTACAATAGTGTCAAGAGCCCATGATTCATTTTTATGATCATAAAATAAAGGTAGTCCCTACTACCATAGCAGACCCACCTCTACACATCATCACATGTATCAATGACATACCTTTCAAGTAGGTTTTAATCGACATAGGCTCATCGATTAACATAATAACAACCAAGGCTATAGGGCACTTGAATATTCCTAGGTCAAACATCATCCCTACCTCCTACACATTGAGAGCCTTCAATGATGCATTATGCTCCATAGTGGGTACAATCATCCTACCTATGCAGGTGGGGCATAAGACCATCCCTATGATGTGTCATGTATTGGAGGGGGCCATGCAGTATAATATCCTCCTAGGGCATCCCTAGATAAGGGACATGTAGTGTGTTCCCTCGATCTTGCATCAATGTATTAAATATGTGCATGAGGGATAGGTACATGTGGTACCATCGGATGAAGAGCCATTCAAATATGTTCATCAGGTTGACTTATCGAGGGATTTTGTCCTTCCATCCATGCACCTATACATTAGGCCATCATCCCCTACCACACATCTAGGAAGCAAATCCAAATCAGTGCGAGGTGACCCATCCACATCGGTGCCACCTCTAGCTTCTAAAGCTACTAGCACTTCTGAGAAACCAACAACGTCTAAGGCAAAAGACTCTCAAAAACTAAAAGCACCCTTGGTGGAGGAAAGACCTAAGGAAGTCCCAACCATAGCAATAGTAGAAATTCCAAATCCCATGGAGGAGGAATATTCCCAAGACATAGTCGAGGAGGTGCCTCAACCTGCCTCACCTGCATCATCATCAACATCATCTGCACCATAGGTGATAGTTCACCTAGCTAATACAGGACTAGGTGAATATCTTGTGTAGAATGTTACTTTCACTCCAATTATCGAGTCTGCACAAGACATGGGATGACCAAGAGTCCCAAACTTACCCATAGGGATAGTGGTACCATTGGGGATCCCCCCTAACCAGACCAATTTCATTTATGTTGGGTTGGATTGTGTCCATGATGCTTCAGATATTGAAGAGGATGAGGATGAGTCATTCACCATGAATGTTCATTACTTGTCCAATCCTGAGTTTGCTCTAAGATACTTTGAATGCAACCATTGGCATGGCTATGGTTTAGGTCTATATGAGCAAGGGTGACGAAACCCAGTTGAACCATGATATCAATTACCTACTGATAGGTCTAGCCTAGGATATCATATCCAAAGCTATGATGATTCATTAGTAGCATCTCTAGATAGGCTAAGCTTAGGGTTCAGGGAAGACATTGAATGGAATCCCTATCACCCAAACATAAGCTACATGGATGATAGGTTGGTGACCATGGTCACTATAGAACCACCTACTGTGTATCATCCAAATTTCTCTCTCGAGGCAAGCCCATCAAGACTTATCCTATGGGAGGATGAACCAGGCTATGGTTATGAGTGAGAAGAGAATGAGTACATCACATATCATAGTGATTATGAGGATGAGACTGAATTGGCCTACCTTGGGCCTCAACATTTACATCACCTCACAGAGCCAATTAATATGGAGAGTGGATACATCATAGATGATAGTGACTATGAGTCAGAATATTCGACTGAATTGGCCTACCTAGGGCCTCGACATTCACATCACCTCACAATGCTAGTGGGTATGAATGATGGATTCTTCATAGATGATAGTGATTATGAAGATGAAACTGAGAGGGCCTACCTTGGACCTCACTACTTACATCATCACAATGAACCATTTGACATAGATGAGATGTATCATAGAGTATATCTTAGCCCTCACCTCAGGGGAAGACCGACCAATTTAGATGTAATCCATCATATGGTTTTCCTTGATCCTCCTACATTTAGAGAGCTACTTCAGCCAAATGATCCCATCTTCCCATCTATTCATAGACCGGATCCTGAGATCCCCATACCCCTAGAGCCTCATCTTGGGTATGGAAGGTAAATCAATAATGCAGAGTTACACCCATGTGGTCCTAGAGATTCCATCCCATCCATCAACATGATCTCCATTGATTTGACCACTCCACTCCACAACCTAGATGATCCTTCTAAACCATTGTGTCTTAACTTAGATGCTATTGATTGGGATCATGTTGATTCACCCTTAGAGCCTAAATATTTCTTCCCCAATGAAGAAATGCTACAACCATTTCATTTTGCACCAGGATATGCACATGATGTTTATCATGTTGGTTTTGACCCTGATTCAGTTGAACCTTTAAACCCAATGGATGACATCCACTTGATCCCCACTCCTCACCAACTTGAGGAGGGGTCACACATGTCAATAGAGGAAACTTTCGAAGTGGACATCAATGATGATCCTTCTGATCCAAAGAAAGTTAAGTTCGGAGAAAGCTTATCTCTAGAAGAATAGGCCACCATCATACCTCTATTGAAAGAGAGACCTAATCTCTTTGCTTGGACCTACAAGGATATGCTGGGTTTAGATCCAAAATTGGTTGTCCACAACCTTTCGCTAGATCCCACAAAGAAATTGATCAAGCAAAAACTCAAGAAGATGCATCCAACCATCACCTTGATGGTAAAGAATGAGCTGCAGAAGCTATTGGATGTAGTCTTTATTACCCCCATCGACTATCCAGAATGGGTATCAAACATGGTGCCTATAGGAAAACCTGATGGAAGGATCCATATTTGCATGGATTTTAGAGATCTCAATAAGGCAACATCAAAGGATTCATTCCTATTGCCCAACATAGATGCTCTTGTAGATGCAACTGTAGGTCATGAGATGCTCTCCCTCATGGATGGTTTTTGGTTACAATCAGATTCAAATTAAACTCAAAGACCAACACAAAACCATATTCACCACTCCATGGGGGACATTTTGTTACAAAGTAATGCCATTTGGTCTTAAAAATGTTGGTGCCACATATCAATGGGCCATGACATATATTTTCCATGACTACATGCATAAGATCCTAGAATATTATATCGATGACTTACTAGCCAAGTCATTGCTACATGAAGAGCATGTCGAGGTCCTAAGAAAGGTCTTCGATCACCTGATAGAGCACAATGTCAGGTTGAATCCCAAGAAATGCATCTTTGGCGTAACTTTAGGAAAACTCTTGGGATTCATCATTTCTAAATGAGGGATCAAATTCAACCCAACAAAGGTAAAGGCTATCCTAGAAATGGCCCCACCCACTAACATCAAAGAGCTGAGAAGCCTACAGGGCAAAGTAGCATCCATAAAGTGTTTCATCATACAACTATCAGATAAATGTCGACCCATGAATCGACTACTACACAAGGGGGTCCCATTCCACTAGGATGAAGAATGTCAGCAAGCCTTTGCTGAGATCAAGAAATACCTAGAAACACCACCAGTACTAGCTCCACCAAGGCCAGACATGCCATTTTTACTTTATATATCTGCTACCAATTTTTCTTTGGGCACCATGTTGGCTCAAAAGAATGTGCAAGACAAAGAACAAGTAATATACTATATCAACCGCACCTTGGTGAGTTACGAGCTAGGGTACGCATACATAGAGAAGTTATGCTTAGAAGTGGTCTTTACGACTAAGAAGTTGTGCCACTACATGTTGAGCCATACAATGTATGTGATATCAAAACAAAATCCTTTGTAGTATATGATGAGCAAGACATATCATAATACACGTACTACAAAGTGGATCATGCTACTGATAGAATTTGATTTGGAATTCATAAGCCAAAATTCCATCAAGGGACAAGTCATAGTTGATCAACTGGTAGAGGTACCTCTTCAGGATAATAGGCCTCTCATCATAGAACTTCTCGATGATGTAATCTTTGCATTATCAGAAGCACCCAAACCCAAAGAACCTGATAATAAAGCTGACATGACTTTGTTCTTTGATGGTTCAAAGTGTGAGCAAGGGGGTGGTGCAGGGATTATGTTTTTCATACCGCAAGGTGCTCCAATGCCCTTGTCATTTAAGCTAGACTTCCCTTGCACAAATAACAATGTTGAATATGAGGCCCTAATCTTGGGTCTCCAAACAACAATCACTATGAAGATTAAAAAGCTAAATATCTTTGGTGACTCCCTTCTCATCATTAACCAAGTTAAGGGATTATTTCAATGTAGGTGTCCAATCCTGAAAGCTTACAAAGAGCTTGTTGACACTTATCTAGCCCAACTAGAATGGTATGACATCGAGGCAATCCCTCGCACATCCAATAGATTTGTAGACACTATGGCATCTTTGGGATCCTTGATCCCTCAAAATCCATCTACTGATTTCACTACCATTCATGTGAAGACACTCTTGCAATCAGTGATGCAACATGAGGCTTTTGACAACAAAGAATCAGTCAACATGATTCATATAGAACCAAACCATGAGTGGTTCTATAAATCCAGAGACTTTCTAAAGAAGGTACCTTGGGGGTCTTTGATCTCGTAGGGTCCTACAAAGAATGGTACCATCATTCACCACAAGGTTATTTCTCAATATGCATTTGTGCATATCGAATCATAGAGAGAACAAGTCATCTTATCTATTGAGGTTGTAGCTTATCAAGATTGGCTATCCCAATTACAAGATTTCCTTAAGCTTGGAATCATCCCATAGGGATTATCATAGGCCACAAAATGAGCATTTAAACAAAAAGTGACAAGATATGTCTTTCTAGGAGATATATTGTATCATCAAAACTATGATGGAGTCCTCCTTCATTGTCTTGAGCCCCAAGAATTAGCTTGGGTGATTTCACAAGCTCATGATGGTACATGTGATGGCCATTTTAATGGCATGGCCATCATCAAGCGCATCCTTCGAATGGGTTATTATTGGCCCACCATGGAAAAGGATTGTTATGAGTATGTCAGGAAGTGCATTAAGTGTCAGCATCATGCAAATCTGATGCACCTACCATCGTAGGCCTTACAGCCCATTCAAGTGGCTTGGCCATTTTCTCAATGGGGTTTCGATCTAATTGGAAATATCTCTCCCCCATATTTAAGCTGACACACATTTATCTTAACGACCACTGAGTACTTCACCAAATGGGTGGAAGTGGTCCCCTTAACATCAATGATAGGACCAAGAATTATGGAGTTCATACTTCACAATATCATCTATCACTTTGGGATCCCATTCAAGATAATTTTGGATAATGGTCCTTCATTTAAGAACAAAAATGTGTGGGCTTTAACATCCAAATATAACATTCAACATAGTTTTGTGACACCATATTATCCACAAGAAAATGGGCAAGCAGAAGCCTCAAACAAAATAATCGTAGCCATATTAAAGAAGATGGTAAAAGAAAATCATAAGGATTGGCATCTATAGTTACCTCTTGCATTATGGGCTTATAGAACTAGCATGTGGATGCCCACTAGGGCAACACCATTTTTACTTGTATATGGCACTGAGGCCATTATGCCCTTGGAGTTAGAAATTCCAACATTGCATCGCATTGAAAGAGTTTATCGATGATGACACTACGCGACAAGCTCACCTTGATCAATTGACCCTTCTTGATGAATGTCACATCAATGCTCTTGAGCATCTCCACATTTACCAAGATCATCTAACATGAGCTTATAACAATAAAGTCCACCTGAGAGACTTTAAGGTTGGGGATCTCATGCTCAAAGAGAACCAACAGAATTCAAACCTACCACCACACCTACGAGACAAATTTATAACCAACTGGATAGGTCCTTATATCATCTCAGAAAATATTGGACCTAGGACATATCACCTAACATCGTTAGAAGGTGTTGAAGAGCCTGAGCCTCTCAAAATTCTTCATATAAAGGTATTTTACACATAAAAGCAACAAAATCCAAAAACAATACATAAAATTCAAAAACATTCAAAATAATCAAAATTTCAAAAACATTTGAAAATCATAAAATTCCAAACAAATCAGAAAACATCAAAATCAAAAAGCTCCAAAGGCATCATAAGCCCTTTGGTCAACTCAACAAAAGCATCTAAGCCCTTTGTCAAAAAGCCCCAAAGGCATCATAAGCCCTTTGGTCAACTCACAAAAATATCCAAAGGCATTATAAGCCTTTGTACCCCAAAGTTCTCACAAAAGAGCCCCAAAGGCATCATAAGCCCTTTGGTCAACTCACAAAAAGCCCCAAAGGCATCATAAGCCCTTTGGTCAACTCACAAAAGGCCCCAAAGGCATCATAAGCCCTTTGGTCAACTCACAAAAGGCTCCAAAGGTATTTAAGCCCTTTGGTCAAAAACACAAAAACATAAAAACAATTAAAAACATTAAAATACAAAAATATTTGCATCTTACATTTTGCATTTGCATTCATGTAATTGCATTGCATTAGGCATGTTGCATCCATTGCATTCACATTAGGATAGACTATGTTTTCAATCTTACAAATGGCACCACATTTGTATGCCAATCATGCATCTTCAAATCATCATTCATCCATAACCCATGTGAGTAACTGTGTTTTTCAACACAACCCCTTCTTATTGCTATAAGGAATATACTAAGGTTTTTCGATCATTCAACCATACCTAGTGATCTTCTCAGATTTTGTAGAAAGCTATCTTTGCTTTTGTAGATGAGGTCTAGTTTTGATAGCACCTAGCATATATCAAAATCCTATCACTAATCAAAACACTAAAATCCTAGTTGGAACAAGGGAAATATGAACACTACAAAGTGGTACTAGGCATCCTAAGCGAAAGGTTTTTACTTGCTCATCTTGTGATGTGCATGGTCTAGAGTATTGATCATTGAAAAAAGGACAAGCTCCCCCTACCCAAAGAAACCCCTTGCTTTATCAAAATGAGAAAAATCCCAAAATCAAATCAAATCCCTTGCTCAAAAAAAAGAAAACAAAAATCAAAATAAACAGTGATTTTCATCACTAAGCATGAGCAAGTATCCCAATAAATAAAAATAAAATAAGGGGGTGAAGAGCTTGAATCCCTAGAATGGTCACTACTTGAAACCATAGAGTGATCCCCAATACAACAATGGGCTGAATGAATCCCACCTGGCATTGGGGTAGTTCTAAGCAATTTGTAAAAAGAGCTAGCTTTAGGTGTCCTGTATCACCTAATGGTCTAATCCAACTGAGTCCAACTTAGGATCATGATGAGCATTTGGTGATCCCCAATACAACAATGGGCTGAATGAATCCCACATAGCATTGGGGTAGGCTTATGTTTCATCTAATATATTCATTTACACACATAGGGATAATGAATATCTTGGTCTTCATAACAAAAACTTTTATCTTTCAAAAGTCTTGTATGGTCATTATACAACTTTTGATTAATCAACTAGGGTGTTTGAGTCTCATGGAAAACCTCAAAAATCCCCTCATAGCAACAAATCATTTCATCAATCAAATCATCAACTTTATTTATAAGGTTTTGTTCATTAAAGGGTGTTCATAAAATAGGATAGATACCAGATAAATATCAACAATGATATTTAGATGACCACTAACTATTTTATACATATATTTTAATTTACAAACTTATAAAGAAAGCACATACATATCATATCATCTCATATCACATATGGATGCTTAAATGATTAATTCTTATGATAAGAGTTATCATTTACATTCATAATTTTTATACATTCTGTGGTGTCATCCATTAGTTTGTAAACACATATTAAATTCATTCCTTATGTTTTAAGTGATTAAAGCATACAGGTTCATTTACATTAGATCATTCCTCATATAAATAATGCATTACATTATACATCATACATCATATCATATCACATAAATTAAATGCATAAACAATTAAAATAAATTAAACATGCATTTAATAAACATCCATATATATGCATACATAGTAGTCTATCTACACATCATCAAATCATACATCTATCATCTAGCTAGTGCATATCATCAATACATTGCATCATCATATAGCATAAGATCATAAGCATTGCATCCATTTTGCATCACATAAAAATAAAACAATAAAATGATACACATAATGAACCTCAAAAGATAATATCATATATATATATATGTTAATAAGTACATAGAGGTACAAAAATACCCATAGGCTACAATAGTGTAGGTCCTCAGACCTTACACTCAAAAATGATACAAAGCCATCATGGCTATCATACTAGGCCTACACCCCTAAGCTCACCTCCACCCTTAGCTCCATCTCTATGAGTCTATCTAGAGCTAGTCCCTATAGTCCTCTCTATTTGGGTCACCTATCCTATGGCTGGGCCACATTGAATACTACCCTGACTCACTCCATCCACTTCGATGTGAGCCCCCTATTATAGACCTCTCTCGAGGAGTACCACCTAGCCTCCTAATCTAGAGCTATAGAGAGACAATATACCCAACATATACTAACATCTGAGCCTCATACTCCTCTAAGAGCCCCTATAGGCATCTAATCTCTACCATTGGATCTAAACCTATTAGCCCCTAAGTAGCTAGAGCAATTGGTACAACCTATCCCAAGAAACCCAACCTATGATCATACAACATCTCTCTCTATAGTAAGCTGCTCTATCCTAAGTTACACTAAGTCAACCTATGCCTAGAGGGTGGTCCTCTCCTCCTCAAAACCCCTCCATATAGTCTAGCCTACCAAAATTTATGCCTATAATGTGCTAACCTGAGTCTAGAGCATCGCTATAGAGGTGTCTCATTGCAAGATCTATAGATGAGCTATATGAAGCTCAACCTCAACACTGTGTAGCTGAGCCCAGAGGGGAGACTCCTACTCCTCAAGAGAAACATCCTCCTCCTCCTCCGGATGCTACTCTGCTCCTCTATAGCCTAACCCCACTCCTTATTCTAGCTTCGCACCCATCTCGCATCAGGATGCTCCTCATGTGCCTCATCCCTATCTTGTCCTAGGTTGTTGCCACCCTACCATAGCCACATCACCCACCACTGGGTATACGCCTCTATAGTACCAACATCTGCTATACCAACATAAACTACAAGAGGATCTACCTCCTCTATAAGAACTATAACATGTGGTACTAGGAGATCCCTCTCTACCTAGATCCACTAGTACAAAACTAGATCCAATGGGATATCCTACTAGATCCCAAACTACCTAGTCACCAAGAGAACTAGAAGAACTCTCTAATCCCTACCTTATGATCGATGACCCATCGATCGTGCCTCATCTGCATCAAGTATCTATCTACCTCCTCCTAAGTAGGGCAATCCACATAGGGCCTCCAAATGATATCTTGAGCTCGTATACAAATCAAAGAACACATAGTGTGCCAAATCCCCTACATGATGATGACTTCATCGCTCCTCTACAACTCATGGCCACCTAGACCCATAGCACTGTACCTCCGTAGCTATATCAGTAATATCCTGGGGTAATCTAGTTGGGTGATCTATCCTAATATGCTCCCAACCCCAGATCTATAGGAGCAAGTCTGCAACCAACTCCAACCACCACTGAATCTTGTACAACTCATCATAGAGCTACTAACAATGTACCCCCAAGCCATAATGATAGGTACAGCGTTGTCCAAAAGGTCCTGAACCATCGCTAGGAGGTTCCATAGGAACCTCACTCTTGAAGTATCAGGGAGAAGCATATTACAGATAACATACATCAACATGGCCTAGCACCATGAGAAAACTCGCTCATGATACCAATGAGCAACAGGGACTCCTCCATGATGAATATCTCCCAAAGCTTCCCATTCCCGGGCACCAAATACTCTATCAAAAACTACTAGCCTATGATCAATAGGGGATGAAATGATGGCCCATCCATCAAATGGGATCCTAAAGATCCTATAGACATCCTCAGGAGTAATGGTCATCTCACCAATCAGGAGATGGAAGGTGTTGGTTTGACAATCCCATCTATGGGCCAATGCAGTGAGGTAAGCCTGGTCCGACATAATAGTCGATAATATAGCAGCATACATCAGGCCTCAAGCATCGAACCACTCCCAATATGCCTATGTCATGAGTGGTAGTAGTGCTCCAAGTAAATTAGGCTCTCGAGCCCACATAGACAAGAGCTAAAAGTGCAAAATAAATGCCTAATTAAATGCACTTAAACTAAAAAATCAAAAAAAAATCAAAATATGGTGTAAAAATAACCCAAAATCAAGCAAGGGTACAAACACAATAATAAAATACACCAAAACATGCAAAAAAATCAAAATTTACACTTGAAAATTTCAAAAAAATCAATTAAAATCATCAAAATAACAAAAAAATCAAATAAAATCAAAATATCAAATGCACCTCATACCTAGTTATTTACCCTATACACTTGGCGGTTGCAGTGACTTGTGCTCCATGCAATATAGAAAGATGAGTAAATTACCATAAGGTCATTTGAGCCAAATTAATCATCGTTGAATTGCAATGCTTCACTTCAATCTTGAAGAAGGCCATGGCGACCGGACTACCCCACAGGAATGAGGTATTCATTTCATTTCTTCCATGATATTTTTAGTAGATCATCGAGTGATTCAACACAAGATTCAATGGAATTGCTATCATCTTGATTCCCTAAGAAGTCCATTGCGGTCAGACTGCTCCATGGGATAAAAATGTATAATTACTATTATTGGTTGAAATCACACCTGTAATAGGACCTGCCATATAACAACAAAAGTATTCATCTTAAATTATCCAAATCAATCATCTTGGTCAAGCGACTCATTGCTTTATTCATTGTCCTTCCCTCATCGACTCGTCACTTGAGGGGGTAGTCATAATATCAACAATCATAATCAAAATCAACAAAGGATCACTCGATCATGTCAAATTGTGTTTGTCTTACGAATCATTGCTAACAACTATCATAAGCTTACCCTTTGTTGGGGCAAAAATCAAATATGATAGTTAAATCTTGAAGCTCTCCACCTATTGGACCAATTGTAGCATTGATGCTACCCGATCATCATTGGACTTGTGAAAGCTTTTGTAAATTTAAGCCTTCCATCCTATTGGAAGCAATGATTCTAAGATGTGCACCTTTCTCATGATTGGGGCATCTAATGTTGATCATATCAATGATCATCATACACCCTACAATATGGCCCTAGGTGGTCTATTTTTGCTCAACATTGTGTTTTCCCACAATGCATCACAAAAAGGGACATCTATAGACACCTAAAACACATCATGTTTAGGAGACTACTCATATGGGCACATATGCAGACCATATGACTGATCTTGGACCTCTCCAAGAGCTAGCAATGGTTCTAACCACTCACTAGGGGTAGTTATGACCTATTCAGGCATAGCCGCTATCGACCAGAGTGGTTGCCATCATCGGTCGCTGAAGCTCAGAGTGGTTATAGCTAGCCACTATTGTGGACAATGACTAGCACTGAAACAAAATTAGTCGTAAATACGAGCAAAAATCATGCATGATACCTGAACTTGCATTGGATTTGAGTGGTTTTGGGCATGAATCTCCCAGAGTTCCTCCTAACTGCCACTCCCATGCAAGTCTGGAACTAGGCCTTTCCCTCCAATGACCAGTTTCATGCAGATCTGGATCTTGGCTTCTCCAAGAAGCCAAGATCTAGAATTTGGGAGGCCTACATATGCACCCTCCCAGGAACAAGTATGGATCCAAAATTTTATGCAATGAAGCCCTGTCCGAGTGAGCAATGAGTTGAAAACCCTTGAGGAGAGTCGAAGTGCTGCCCATTTTGTATATTGTTGAGCCTGCAACCAACCATGGAGCTTTCAAAGGACTAAGAAGCATACATCACAAATTCACACCGATATGATGTGAATCCCCATGATTTTCACCACCAATCCATCTCTGGACATGAAGGTGACCCTTGAACATCAATTTAGATGAATAATTGAGTGTCGCAACCCCTAGTTTTTGAGGTAAAATGTCATAGTTCATGGTCATTATCTTCAAGGGTGACCTGCAAGTACGGCCACTCTGAGCGATAGTGGCTAGGGTTTGAGTCACCATTTCTTGAGTTCTTAGCATATATTTCCTATTACTTCTACTTTATCAGCTTAGATTAGAGTAGATCTATCCTTTCCATTGCATTTGTATGGTGATTTCCTAGTTATTTATGCATTTTTGCTTATCTTTGCACCTTTATGCTTTTATCATGCTTTCATGTCATTTCATGCAAAATATTTGAAACAAACCTCATCATGAGAGGTTGCATATGCTATTGATGTGTTTTGTGGTTTCTTTGTGCACAGGTGACAGGATCTATGAAGGGAAAAACCATATCCAAGGACCTTTCCTCTAGACAAGAGAGAAGGAGGCACCAAGAATAAGCCCTCAATCAATTCGTATCGATCTAGGGTACATTTGAAACACACCACCCCCGTTTAGGGGTTGCATATCACTTATATCCCTAAGAGGGATGTATATCAAAGTTTGGTATCCCTAAGAGGGATGTATATGTAACTAGATTTTATCATGAATTAATAAAAGGATCCTTTGTATTTTTGTTAGTTCATTATTAGTACATGTTCTCTTGATTTATCTTTGATATTATGATGCAAGTAGCTTAGGTGCATGTTTTTTGGCATCGTATAGAAAGAATTAATATTTCCTCCCTTCCTCAATGTGAACTCTACACTTGCACAATATTAAGGAGTGTCGAGTGCCATCAATCATGCACTCCTAGTACATAACAGATTATTCATCATATGTAGCCTTTGATTTTACCTTTGTGAATAGGGACCACAACTATTCACAACGAATGAATTTTTGAATCAAATCAATAAATATATACCTCCTCTAATATATTTATGTGGAGGATTTGCATCATGTGCTACCATACATCCTATGTTGACTATTGAATTGACTGGTGACCAATTTTTCTTGAATGTTTGTTGTGGTGATATCAATCACCTCCTATTTTTTCTTTTGAATCTTGGCCTTGTTCATCTAACTAAGATTTTACTTGTGATATGTGATGTATTTATGCTTCCTTTTATTTATGGTATAATGTGCTTCTAATGAATGTAGTTGAATGTCGAGTTCCTTATGTAGGGACTTCTAATCCTTCTTGTTGGTCTCAATTTCTAGATCATTTATATTGAAATCTATATATGAAGAGGAATTGCATTTAGAATGTACCTCTTTAACTTCAAGTTGCTCTAATTAAGTTTACTTATTTGTCTAGTTCTCCTGTTGGTTTTCTAATTATTTGAGATAAATAACTAGTACTATTTTGATAATGGTACTAATATTGTTTTGATCATCACTTACAAGAGTTGGCAAAACCTTACCTTATTATAGATAGTTGAGTATTCACTATGCCATTAAGGGTATAGACAATGGACTTTTACCTTTTCCTTTGAAGAATCATGATTATAAGCATCATGTTGAAGATATGTCCAACCATCATTAGATTGACTTAGCTGAGCAATAAATACATGTTCCTCTTCTCTAGAGTGATCTTTTTCTTCACCTCCAAAATTATTAAAATTATTATATTCTGCAAAATTTTTATGTTATTGATACATTGCTTTCTAATTTGCTTCCATTTATGGCTTCTTTTGTTGTGAATTTGCTTGAGAAGAAGACATATTTGTGAAGATATTATGCAATCATTCCTTCATTGTGTGGCCATTTTTGCACAAAGTTCACACATCCTTTACATGAAAAGATTTTTCCTTTGTTGTTGGAATCAAGGTCTTGTGTCTCTACTGAATTGTTGCTTCCCTCTTTAATTTAAAATAAGAACTTGCTCTTCATCTTGAGCTGGTTGAGAGAAATTTTGAAATTTTGGTGTTTGTTCTATATCATTCAAAATTGTCAAGAACATATTGTATTTTTAAGGGAGATATCTCAAAATAATGGGGACTAATGTGTCATCTGACATTGTTTATCCCAATGCTTGTAGTGATTCTCATAGCTCATCAATTCACCTCTGAATAGCTTGAGTTTTTCTCCATTCTTTCTCTTCAAGCAATAGGTTTAGCTTTGGAGGAAAAATATTTGATTCTTATTCTTTGTGTTAAAATATTGTTTAAAGCTTATCCTATGCCTCTAAAGTTATAGTCGAATCACAACTATATGGTTGTACTTCATCCAAAAAACTAAACATGATAATCAACTTGGTCTTTCTATTTGCTTTATCAAACTTTGTTTGTTCTTCTTCACCTTCTTTAGGATAAGTACTAGACTCGTTCACAACATCCCAAACTTCTTCAAACTCTAGTTTTGTCTTCCAAGAAAAATAGTAACCTCCTCACAATAGCTGGGATTCGGGCAACACGAACTTTGGTGCACCACTAGCCAATTTAAACCTTCACAAAAGTGGAAATTTTCAATTCCAATGGTCTATTATCAAAAAATGCTTTTCGGTGAGTATATATATAAGCATATGCTCATATCTTGATTGATGACTTGAATTGCAAGAAATCAATGTCTTGTTAGGAAAAAAATTATAGATGGAGTTTCTTTATCCAATTGGAATCTTTGAGAATATTCTAATGCCCTTACAATATTATAAGAGTCTTTCATTTTCACCTGTAATAAAAAAAAGGAAAAAACAATAATATATTGGCTTTAACTAGTCTTCCCACTCTCAATGTGGGATATTAGAAATGCTTTAATCAAACTTCGACCAAAGATATCGAAGACTAGATTTTACCAAGCAGATTTGCTTTGTTTGTAAATATCCAAATGTTAGTATCTAATGGTACTTTTCTTTGGGCAATAACTTTATCCTTTGACAAATGTGTTTTGGTGCCATGCATTTTAAAGGTAATCAGGCACAATTTGAAACTCAAATCACTTTAAATAATTTTACAACTTGCTATAGGATTTTTTGTTTAATTGAATAATATCTTATCCTAGTGCTTGTTCAGAGACACAAAAGTCTTTTGAGCCACTTTTCTTATATAGAAATCACTTGGAGTTATCTACTAGGAGTATGAGTTTTTAATATTTTGAGGTCTACGTTTGTAGTGAGTTGGTTCCTAATCATGTTGTGGAGACATGCACATGCGAAAAACATTTAAATTTAGTAAGTCCAAGTCATCTTCATCCAACGATAAGGATTTTGATGTTGGTGATGGATGCTTCTAAAATGACCACCTCCTGCTATTTTAAAAAATTTCCTCTAATTTCATCAATTGTGTTCTCCTAGCCTAGAATTGTGGCAAAATAAGTTGATTATCTATGATGTTTTGAAGGTGATTTTCTTTGACTTAATCTAACGCCTTTAGAGAACGTCTTAGTAGAGAAGATTATATATTTTGTGATCTAGAGATAGGACACAAAAAAAATAAGTTTATACATTCAATTTTTTTGTGTATTTTTTAGGGATTCTTCTAGAGGGGCGCAATGCAAATATTCTAAGCAATTAAAATCTAATGCTTTATCCAAAAATATCGTTTTTTAATTTTATCAATGCTTGTTTTTTTGTATGTTACTTCCCTAGTGATTACAATTTGGTGCATTTCTTGGATCATGTTCTCCTTTGTGGGTGATAGTGATATTATTGGCTACCCATTGCCTTTGTCTAGGATCGACTTCCAACACTAGTCCCAAACACCCAAGTGGCCTCTTAATCGACCCAAATGCTCATAATTGGAGAAGCATAAATGCACCTAACGAAGCGATAGGTTATCTGGGTTGGTGATTGAACAAGGGCATTCAAATTTGTAGAAGGAATAAAGCAAACTTGCTTATGATTTTTTTTGTAATTGAATACAGTGGAGGTGCTCTAGCAGTTCCTTAATATCTTCAAATTGCTCTGCTAATTTTTCCCTTTATGAAGAGATAATTTTCACCTTGTTTTTTCGAAATATTTTTCTTGCTTATAAGAAATGATTTATGGAGTGATGATCTTATGTTTCTTGTGCAATATTTTTAAATGGATTACAAATTCAATAAATAGTTTTGTAGGGGATTGGTGATCTCATTTCCACCCTATTGGTCTTTGGCAAGACTTTTATCTTGAGACTGTTGCTTGGAGATTCTACCTCATTAGTCCTTGGCATAGTTATGTACCCTAAGATCTTTTCAACAAAGTGCCTTTATAGCTTCTCTAGATTGAAGCAAGAAGAGGATTGGAAGGAGAGATGACTCTTCCCTCTACCTGCTTTAATACCAATGATGACGTTTGAAGCTTCCATGGGTTTGCATTATGAATGATGAATATTTAAATATAAAGTATTACCAAATATGGTATAACTACTATCCATATAAGAACAACAATTGCTTGAAACACGTCCTTATGAAGATAACAACCTCCCCTAATTAACTTTGACTTATGGTCCTTGCTGACGGTAATTTCCATGTAAGGACATTAATTGAACTTGACTAACATGAACTCTTAAATCATGTGTCGGGTAGTTGTATCCACTTTAATTTATACTCTACTAAACTATTAAACTAGGATGATAATAACTCCTAACAACTTTTTGACACAGATTCCATTGCAAACGCAAAAATCGTGATGATAAAATATTTTATTTTTAAAATAAAAAACCCTTTCTAATCCCAACTACTTGACAGTCTAGCTACCACATAATTTATCTAATATCTAAAATAAATAAATAAATAAATAAATTATTTATTAAAAATATCTCTCCCCTCACATGTTGAGAATATGTTATATATAAAAAGTTCATTATCAAAAAAAATATTAAATTACCTTTCTTATCCTATTAATTTTGTTTGAAGAGCCAAATAAATGTCCTTGTAGTCGTTGATGGAATAGACGGTACATGTGGCTCCATAAATGTCCTGTATTGTTCTCGTACCCTCTTTTGTACTCGTCAATGCAAGTTGGACTTGGACCTCCTCTACCAACCCAAGCTAATGGCAATCCCTGGAAGTCTTTTAATGATGCGTCACTTTCGATCTCTACCACACTAGACATCACAGACACACAAATGGACCATACTAGCTTAACTTTCAATCTTCCCTTTCAAAAGCAAAGCAGAGGTGTCATAACAATCACATGCAGAAAAGGAAAATAAAAAAAGAATCCTCGAAGCTTACCGAACAACCTCAATTTTCTCTACCAAACACATAATCAAAATGAATAGGTAGTACTTGGCCACTTGATGTTATTTATCTAATATAAAATATTTTAATTACTAAATATAACCTTATCTATTTAAAATTTAAAACTATAAATTATATACTTAATATATAATTATTTAACCATATTTCAACTATAAAACATAAAATAAAATTTTACCTTCTATTTTTCTAAGTAAAAACTTAAAATTATATTATGAAAATGTTACAATAATAAAATGCTAACATCATCATTAAAAATATTTTTAAAAAATTAATAAAATTTAAATTTATTATAAAATATAATGATTTGAATATTTTTTCGATGAAAAGGCCATTGTATTAATAAAAATAATGTCTAATCATACTAAAAAAGGTGGGTGGGATTAGCACACCCAGTAAACCAATACACTAACCATTGTGGTTAGGAATATACAAGAGTGTCAAAAACAATTCACAAACTGTCAAATAATAACTATATGAGGGCGAAGGTGGGGAGTAACTACAGCCAGAGCTGGCTGTAGGTACTCCCCATAGTATTAAATATACATTCAAAAAAAAAAAAGCCAAGAAATCAGTGTCACCTGAAAAAAAGAAGGAAGAGGCACATGACTCATAACGCAGGGTACATTCCTCCAATGATCCTCAGGGTGTATTCCCCCAATTATCCATGAAGTTAAAACTCTAAGTATCTTAGCTATAGTTTTCTTTTTTTAATTTTAATTGTTGATTCAAAGTTCTAAAGTCTCCACCGAAACTATATTTTATAATTAATTATGTTTTATGAATTTGACATTATTTAAAAAACGATGGATATTTTAAAACTTCAAGTACCTTGGCTATAGTTTCTTCTTAAAATTTTAACTTCTAAGATTGATTCAAAGTTCTAAAGTCTCCAAGGCCACTGTATTTTATAATTAATTATGTTTTATGAATTTGACATTATTTAAAAAAATAAATAACAAAAAACTATAATGAAGGTGGATATTTCAAAACTCTAAATACCGCACCTATAGTTTCTTCTTAAATTTTAACCTTTAAAGTTGATTCAAAGTTCTAAAGTCTCCACCGCCACTATATTATATAATTAATTAATTATGTAGTGTGGATTTGACATTATTTAAAAGAAAATTGACAGAAAAAGGGCGGGTTTCGTCGGAGCACGTGGAGGCCGACATATTGGTTGTCAGTTTAGGGGCACGGTATTGAATAAGACACAAGATAACTTTATGCAGAAGTCAACAAATCCAATTAAAACAAAAAGGTTGGAAGACGAGGCGTAGTTGAATGGAATTCCAATTTGCCAAAGACGGTGGAGCCATCTGTTTCTCTATGCGAATTCAATGGAGAGAAGAAATGGAAAGCGTCAGGCCACGGCGGTCCAACGCGCTTTGTGCGGGTGACGGGTATTTCTACTCCGACTTTGTCTCGGTCTTGGTCTTCGACCGACCTCATATTTCTGTACACAGGTTGGCGTTCCGTAATGTCTGTGGATATTATTGACCGATTATACGACGTTGTTAGGCAATTACTTGCACTTAATGGAATTTCAATTAAACGGTGGATTTCAATTTTTGTTAATTGTCGGTGGTCTTTAAGCAATGTATGGCGAATGCTGAAATAAAACCAATTCCTAACCGTGGAGGGTATTTAGATCATATTAAGTACAAAGGCTGGATTAATGGAATCACACAAAGAGACTTCCTCCCATAATTATAACTCAGTTGTGGAAATGAATTCAGGTTGTTAGCCGCTGAATACTCGATCAAGACTCCGTGATGGTATTCTAAGCTTAATTATCAACACGTGACATATTACGACTTTTCGCAATGTTCGCCATGAGATAATATACGTAAAGTTATGACCATGTATTATTCTTCTTCTTCTCATCCGTGTAAAAGAAATGAATCGCCAGTGTTGCACGCCGACAAATTGTGATTTCAGTGACGTGGAGGTAATGTCTTCGAGAGCTTTTAAAGGTGTGGGAGTTGCCATTTGGGAGTAGAGTGCTGCTTCATCTATTAAAACAAATACTAATGTTTACAATTTCCAGAGGCAGTCCGCCTGCAAAAAAAAAATTATATCATAACTACAAAATGTTTAACCAGCAAAAAAAATAAATTAAAAAAATCAAATTTTAATTCTTAACTTGTGCAAGAGCATTGGCTGTCAAATTGATACATATCAATTAAAATGTTAGTAAATTATATTTTTAATATTTAAAATAAATTTAATTTATTAAAATAAATTTTATTAAATAAAATTCATCTAAACTATATTATTATTTTTAATTCAATCAGAATTTCCAATTAATCCTCGCACCTACTTATGCAAATGATTTTCAACATTATTATAGTTTCATTGGTCCCAAGATACATGTAATTATTTGACTCATGTCTTTTTTATGTTAGCTCTTTATTTTCTGTATATAGATTATTGAATTCGACCTTTTAAAATTAAATGAATTTTAGTTTTGGGATATATTTATATTATTGATTTTATGTTAGCTCTTTATTTTCTGTATATGGATTATTGAATTCGATCTTTTAAAATTAAATGAATTTTAGTTTTAGGATATATTTATATTATTGATTCATGTAATTTTTTTTAATTTGGTTATTGTGAAAAACTTCTTATGATAGACGTAAAAGGTTGAACAGTCTCTTTCCAACCATGATTTTTATTAAAGTTAAGTTGAGAGCTATACTTATCAATAGGAAATTTAACACAAAGCCACCACATACCCACCCCCTCACACACTCACCCATGTCGTGGTTTGAACCTTCAACCTACAGAAGAAGAGCCAAAGCCCGACCTTTTATTTTTAAAATATAAATTATTAAATTTTAAGTATTATTTAAAATATTTTTTTATTTGATTATATGGGATTGAAGCATGATTTATTAGTATTATATTATTAGTATTATATTATTACTACATAGTACTATTACAACAAAGCTTGGATATTTTTTATTTATAGTTTGGTAAGATTTGAACCTTGGTCTCCTTCTTGAATGTTGAAGAATCTAATCAATTTAGCAAATGCCATTTAATTTTTATTTATTTATTTAATGTCTTTAAAATTATAATTATTTTTTTATTTTTATTTATTATTTAACATATTTAAATACATATATTTTTTTAATATAAAATAAACCATAAGGTCATAGAAGATATGTTTTACTATATGTGTTTATACAACTAAAATTCAATCTCCAAGCATGATTAATGATCCTACCATATTGAATTTGAACCTTGAACCTTTTATTTGAATTTTCAAAGTCTTAACCAATAAACCCCCTCACATTAATTAATTAATTAATTAATTATTTATTTATATATATATATATATATATATATATATATATATATATATATTAAAATTTAATAATAAATAAAATCAAATGACATGAGTTAAACTATTAAATATTTAAATATTTAGACTTTCAAGGAGAAGGTCCGAAACTCTTCAAACAAAGCATGCATGCAAAATTATCAAACAACACTACCTTTTAGGATTTGAACCTTAGACCTCCTATGTGAATTTCTAAAGTCTTATATATATATATATATATATATATATATATATATATATATATATATATATATATATATATATATATATATATATATTAACCATAGGAGTTGAATGGTGACTTCATCGCCGATAATGCAAGTGGTATCCTTATCATTAGAGCAAATATATTTTTATTTGTTAAAAATAATAAGATATATATTATATCAAATAACATAATTTTAACCAGTTAAAAATTTAATTTTTAAGAAGGAAACTTGGTTCAAACAATACATACATGATTGTCAAAAATGTTGAAAATGATAATAGTATAATACATATAAAACTCTTTTCAACTTCATATAACTAATAAAAATTATATATACACATCAAACATTCTAAAATTTATATTATCTTATAAACTTTATATATGATATATTTTTATATACAAATAATTCTTCTATCTATAATTTCTCTTCAAATATAATTCATACAATATGGTTACTACTAAATTCATATTGGTTATAACTACACTTTCAATGAGCAAGAAGAATCATAAGATGTGACAATTAAATACCATCAAGAGAAATAATTTAATTGGATTATAAAGTTGTATTTTTAATATTAATTATGTTATGATTATTGTGTATTAATTTTTTATATTAATATTGTTCTATGAAAATTGGTGTTTTCAAAAAAAAATTAATTAGAAATTATAATAACATTTGTATATTTTTATGATTATTTATAATCAGATTGATGATAATTTCATATTTCATATGGTATGTGATTTATTATCAAAGAACTATAAAATTATATTATAAAATTAAAAAAACTTTATGGTTTATATATATTTTTAGTAATGATTTTTTTTAAAGGAGAGTTGGTTACAATCACATTTTTTTAGTAGTTGTCAAGTACAAGGTTCAAACCACATGGGTTGCATTAACCAAACCTAAGTGCACGGTTCAAACCACAGGGGTTGCATTAACCAAATCTAAGTGCAGGGTTCAAACCACAGGGGTTGCATTAACCAAACCTATTCCACCTCACTGTTTTATAGTTCGGTGTGAAATGGATCATCGAGTGCTCAAGATTCGTATTGTCATTATCAGTTTGCGCACACTCAAAGGATTCATATTAGACTACTACCTTTGCAATAGGCTTCCCCCAAGGTTTGAACCTGGGTCTCTTCTTGGTAAGTGCCCAACCAGACTAACACTTACCAATCCACCTAGCCCTTGGGGGTATTTTTAGTAATGAATTTAACCTCAAATAAATTAAAAGTATCTAGTCCCATAAATTTTAAAATAATAACTTATAGTAAATGTAATGACTTATAGTTTAGTTATTATGCGTATATTCCTAGATAATATTTAATCATAAACTTTCAAATTTTTGAGTCTACTAAACTATTAATTATAATTCTTGTGGTTTACGACGAAGGAAAATAACAATCCAAAGCTAGTAAAGCAGACTATGATAGCATAAATTTTTGGAAATATTACTCTACTAAGATGCAATGCATAAACAATAGATGTGGATTTTTATTATTGTGAAGGTTGCTACAAAAAAATGTCAACAAGAAGTATGGAATGTTTGAATTTACAAATAAAACTAAAGAGGATCCAAAAAATAAAATCAATAATTCAAATATTTTATAAAAAATATGTAGATATCTAGCTATAGAAACTCAATTGAGATGAGTATTGAGTTTATTTGTAAATTTTCAAGCTCTAAAGTAGAGAGTTGTGATTTTTCAAGGGTGGGGACTCGCGTACAACCCCTTTTTCTCAAGAAAAAAATTAATGAAACAACTTTAAGAAAATAATAATTTTTACAATATTTACTAGGAATTTTACAATAATATATATATGTATATAATTCATAACAATAAATTCAATAATACATATTTATATCTCAATAAACAAACCAAACAATTTAGAGAGGTAAAAATATCTTAAACACTTAGATAGGGCAAAGTCTTTTATGTACACTAAAGATAACTAAAGTTAAAATTATGATATGATGATCCAACTACAACACCTCTTTTGATTTATATTCTATCAAAGTAATAAACCCTTTATCCTAATGCTCAAGGGTCGACTCATCCTAAACTAGGGGCCGATACCAATCAAGTAAAGATAGTTGGCATAGCTATAGTGGGGCTATTACATGGCCTCCCCCCTTAAAAAATATTTATCATTAATGATAGGAGTTTCTAGAGATAGTCATTAGTTTCTACATCATGTCTTTGTTAGGAAGATCCTACCACTTGATGGGTAGCTCTTGCACATGTCCATAATGTAGATTATACATATATGATTCCAATAAGATATTTTACTTCAATTCAATATGATATTCTTCATATAATTCTAAAATTGCTATCTGGGACTGCACTTTTTTTTAATATCAATGGGAGCTCCAATTGATTTTCCATGTTCCCAATTTAGCCAAACACCTTATAAGACCATATAATTTGGATGTAATTTTTTAAATGTATGTAGCCTTGAGAAAAGTTTCTTATAATGTTGAAGCCTTTAAAAGATTATATCACCAACTTAAAAGTGTCATTTGAGCAATGTAAATTAGGTTGCTACTTTATATGATTTTGAGCCTAACTATGATTATCCTTAAGAAGTTGGATAATATGTTATCATTAGTAGAAGAAGATATCCAAAGAGGACCCTAGAAGATATTATCTCAAACATAAGGGATTTTAACCATAGAAATATTTAACTAGGGATATCTTAGTGGAAAAGCATTCTACTTAAAGAATCCATTTATCCCATTGATAATTTTTATCTTGGGCAAAGCATCTCAAATGTATGCTCAAAAACTTATTCATAATTTCTATTTATTTGTCAATTTAAGGATTATAGGAGGAGCTCATGTTAATTTGGGTATTTTTGAGGTTGAACAACTCCTTCCAAATGTTGCTTATGAAAATAGGGTTACAATAGACTTGGGCACACCATGAAATTTGAAAATAGAGTTCAAGAGTACATTGGCCACATTTCCATTAGTAAATGGGTGATGTAAGGCATAGAATTGGGTATACTTGAAGAGGTAATATACAAAAGAAAAGAAAAAAGTTTCACCCTTTAATTTAGGAAGGCCTTCAATGAAATTCATAATATTATGCAAGGTAGCTGACTCAAGATTAAGATTCGAGTGGAAAGTATTAATATCATACTATAATTCCTCATGAAATGATCCAAAGAGGAAGAGGGATGAATTTACCATGAAATTTTTTTGTGTTGGAGTTCACAATATTTTCTAGAAATGATTTGAAATGAACCATGCACTCAAATATTATGCATAGAATAAAGGATGAGAGAAGAATTTGATGAGAATTTTTAGGCACCACAAATAATGACTATCCATAGATAATATTTTACAACACTCTAATGATAAAATTAGAAGTATGAAGGGAGTATTCATAAGAATACCAAAACCCCAATTAGATCATAAAGTTTAACCTAAGTTGATATAACAAGAAGGATTTAGGTTAATCACAAGTCATAAATATGGTTTAACTATAACAACGTTAACCTGGGACAATAGGGCTTATCTAATAAAATATTACAAATAATTAATAAATTGTACAATGAAATACCACTTAGGCATGTCCAATGCATTGCACAATGTAGACTCTTGGTCATGAATCATGTTATAATTTCAACACCCCCTCATAATCTAAATTGAGGGGCCAGGGAGAGGAGATATTAGTAATAATAATATCATCCGCCATAATGGATCTTCTAGTAGGTCTACACATCTTAAGGTAGATTCATGTAGATCCTCCCCATCATCAAAAATCTACTACTGTAAAAATATCTCCTACACAAAATTCTTCTTAGGTTGGATCGTAGTCACCACTATCATTATTAGACACTCTTGTACGCAATCATAAAACACTTATGCTAAGATATCAAATGAATAAGAAGAGGTAAAATAACCACCTATTTTAAAGATAAGCTCTTTCACTATTGAACAGGGTATGTCTTGAAGGTACAACTTTCTCATTCATGACATGCAATTACCCTATTTTAAGTCTTCCTCTTGCCCATGGACCACCTAATTTCAATCACCATAATAGGTTTTATGTGAACCTACTTAAAATAAGAGTTGTGACAAACTTAAAAAAGTACTTGGACAAAGAATAGAAGAAGGAAGAGATCATAAAATATTAGATCTTCATGAATAAGTTGAATCAATTGCCCAAATGAGAAAGAGGGATTGACTAAAGTACATCTTGAGTCCTTTTCCTACAAGCCTTTAAAATATTAATAATCTACAACTATCACAAATTCATCTATATAATTAGGCCATATATTATAATTACATTAAAAAAGTAAAGTTTCCATTTCAAATTAGGTCAATAGGGCTTGAGGACTATGCAATATAATCTAACCCTAAACACTAAAATAGGCCAATAGATCGATGTCATTGATGCATAGATTTTTAAAAATCATGTTATTTGAAATAAAAATGCTCAAAATACTTTAGTATGTAGAAGATATGATCTCTAGAATATTTGCCCTAACATAACCCAAAAAATATTAATAAATTCTCCAAGCCTTAGAAAAAGGAAACCAATCGCCTTGTGCCACTTGGTGATCCATAATTTTCTAAAGTTGTTTACTAAGTTTTTTTATTTCATAACACCTTGAACCAATTTGAATACAACACCGATTTTTCTTGATTGGAGATAGACATTTAAATACATATAAAAAAAATCTTATGTTACCAATAAAGTCCACATTAGGCAACAAGTCAGTCAAAATTCTATCTTTTGAGAAAAAGGTGTCAAATGCTCTCAGTGAGACTTCAACCTAAGTCTCCTTGATGTTGAGATCCATGCTCTAACCAATATTTCATAGTGCATTTTGCTTGAAGAGGGGTACATCATTAGTTTTGGACTATCAAAATTCTCACCATTGCCTTCCAAAAAGTGGAGGTGTAGGGGTTGAACACACAATATTCCCTTCCAAAAATATCTCCATTGATTGGTTTGCTTATGTACCTTTAGGCAACAATGAGTTGGCACATCTCGTAGAAGAGTACAAGCTTAGTTTCAATACATAAAATTTAGGGACACTAATTGAATTGGTGTAATGGTACCCCCAATATAAAGCATGAACCTCCACGCCATCTGTGGCTTGAGATCAAAAGTGAAGTGGTCAAAAAATATTTTTTTTGCAAGATTTTCAAATAGGTTAAGGATTGCCTTCCTCTAAGGTAGTCGGGGGTGCATAATTCAAACTCCAATTATAAAGATACAAATTTCATAATCCTTCCTTCCATAGCTACCATGGTGCCATCCATAGATGGCATTTTATGTGTCCCTCCTTCATAAAAAAGGGATCATGCCCTTTGCTACAAACGATGTTGAGGCCAATTAGAAAAAAGTGCTTGCTTAAATTCCAAAAATGGTGCACAATCCTGTTGGATAATGGAGCACCCCTTCCTTGTTGGATCTCCAATTCTAAAAGTTGATTTCACAATAAAAATTTAAGGTTCAATTTATTTGGAATATTTTCAGGAGAGTGGAGGATTTTTTAATCCAATAACTTTTGAAAAGTCAAAAGAAAAGGATAGAAACTTCATTCTAGAAATTAGAAGAAAAATTAAAAGCTCTATATATCATTCTTTCATGACCAAGTGAGGCTACTCCATTCCTTCGTTGATACCATGCTAGAATTCACAATATTTTTCAAAATCAAACTAAAACAAACTGAACACTTAAATATTATACATAGAATAAAAAAACTAAATAAAAAATTGGTGGGAACCTATAAGCACCACAAATAATCACTATTTGTAAATAATATTGCACAACACTCTAATAATAAAATGAGTGTGAGTAGGTATTTAAAGGAATACAAAAACCCTTATTAAATCACAAAAGTATAACCTAAGCCAACATAACAAGAAATTTTTAGGTTAATTACAAGTCATAAATAGGGTTTAACCATAACAATATTAACTTGGGCTCATGGGGCTTACATAATAAAATATTACAAATAATTAATACATTGTAAAATGAAATGCCACTTAGGCCTATCCAATACATCACACAATGTAGACACTTGTTCATGAATAAAATAATAATTTCAACATTTTGAATCTTCATACTTATGAGAAAAGACTTCTAATACCACATTTTTCTTCCTTTTCTTATACTCAATCTCAAAATCATAATCTAATAGCTTGATAAACCATTTGTTCTGCATGTAATCTAAAAGACACTTTAGAATATAGTGAATAATTTCAAAAAATAAATGTCAAATTAGTAATTAAAGCTTCCATTTTTTAATGACATGCAACATAACTAACATCTCTTTCTCATAAGTAGACTTACCTAGGCTCTTTCCAAGAAGTTGTTTGCTTTCATAAGTCATGATAATATTCTTGCATCAATACAACACCTATACCAATTTTAAAAGCATCACATTTGATAAAAAATGGATTGCTAAAATAAGGGATAGCCAAAATTGAAGTGGAACTCATAGTCTCTTTCAAGGTAAAAAATGCGCTTGTAGTCTCTTTGGTCCAAACAAAGTAACCTTCTTGGTGAGAGTCATCAAGGGAGATATATTGTGTCCATTATTTTTTACAATTCCCTTATATTCCTAGTGAGACCTAAAAAACCCTAAGACTCTTAAGAGATTTAGATGTTGGCCAATATTGCATTGCTTTAATGTTGCTAGGATTCACTTTGATATATTTATGAGACATAATGTGATCCATATATTTTGCTTCAAATACCAAAAAGACCACTTTGATCTCTTCAGATAATTTTTTTCTTAATTCAAAATTTTAAGCACATGTTCCACATGGTGCAAATGAACTTCCCAAGATGTACTATAGACCAAAATGCCATAAAAAATACCAATATAAGTTTTTGTAAGATAGGAAAAATACAAAATTTATTAAAATTTTAAAAGGTCAAGGGGGATTTGTAATACCAAATGGAATGACCAAAAACACATAATAATCTTTGTAAGTGTAAAAAGAAGTTTTAGCAATGTCCTCTTCTCTAACCCTAATTTGATGAAACTTGGAATGCAAGTCCAACTTAGTAAAATCTAGGCACCTTGTAATTCATCCAACAAATCATCAATTATAGGAATAGGAAACTTATCTTTGATATAATATTATTGGTTGGTTGAAAATTTGGATACATGCAACAAGAATCATCCTTCTATTTCACCATGACTATAGGGAAAGAATAAATATTGATACTTAGGTCAAATAATTTCTTATTACAACATATTTTGTACTAGCTTCTCAATTTTTATGTTTTAAGTTGGAGATAGTGATAAAGAAAAATATTAGGTGGTTGACTTCTTAGAATCAAATGGACAACATAATCATGTACAAAATTTGGGGAACATCTTTGGGATCCTAAAATCGTTAGCATATAGGTTGAGGGATTAAGAGAGGTTTTCTTAGTGCTCTATAATTCCATGCAAAAAATATCATTGAAGATACCATTACTACCCTTCCCCAAAATACATTTCATCTATTAAGAACTAACCACCTTGAAGGGTGGGGGTCACATTTCTTAGAGATGAATGACCCTTCTATTATCTATCCATTGCACATATACTTATTATAGATTCAAAGTAACATTTTCCAATTGGAACAATCATTGTGCCTAAAGGAAAATATTTACACTATCCAAATCCATCACATAAAGACTTCTAGTCTAAGAATACTTACCCAACATATGTTTAATATTAGAAAATCATCCCACACATATAATATTACCACTATAGACCATCAAAATAATCAATATTTTTAAAATTATTAATATTATAGACCTAGGATTTTGATTAATGACATAACTAATGAAATTATGAGTATTGCTAGAATCAATCAAAGTAGTGATCCACCAATTTTTGACAAAAAATCTTGTACTTTTGTGGTGTGATAGGATTTAACTCCCATTAGGTAAAAGGATAAGAGGCCCACTTGGTCTGCATATTGTTTAGTCTCTTTAGGTTCATTTTATTACTCTTGAAGTGGTGATATCTGCATATCCTTATATTTAAAAATACCAAGTCCTCAACTACCATGTGGAAGGTCCTCTTTTTTCACATGCTTGATCATGTGGGTGCTAAGATCTACATCTAAAATAGAAATTTTTTTTATGGATATAATCATTATGGGAATTAAAGTCTCACTATGACTAGAATCTAAATATGCAAGGCTTATTTTATACCACCATGGCTAAATACTCAACATTGTGTATGGTGTGCAAATAATGCATATAGACTTCCCATTGGATTTATTTCTTTATGTCATTTCTAAATGTTAAAACAACCATGGAGGGGTCCAAGTGATATGTGTAGGTGAAGAGGCTCATCAATTCAATGAAAAAATCATCAACAGTCCTTGTTTGTTTAGTCTATAGTAACTTGATCACATAAGAGGAAGAGAATCACTTATTGAATTTTATCATCTTCTTAAATTCTATCCAAGTGAGAGGATATCATCTATGCCTCAATTCACACAAAAGCCATTGTTAAACATGGGTAGCAAGCTAGGAGGTCACATGTATGACACTTCCCTTTTTAAGAACTTTGTATAAATATATGAGGTATTTTAATTTAGAAGTCCACCCTTTAGATTCCTCTCCATGAAAAGGTAAAGCAATATTCCTAAGGAACAAAACACCTTGAGGCCATTATAGGAGATAAGTCGCAACATAAATTGTATTATCTAAATCAGAAGTAAAACCCCATTCAATGGAAATATTTCTTGAATTATCATATAACAAGGGATAAGCATGCACCTTAGCAAATATAGAGTTCACTAGATCCTACTCAAAATCAACACATTGTAACTCCCTTGTAAGTGCGTACCCAATTTTTAGAAATTTGGGCTCCTACTAGTCATAGTCCTACTCAAAAGCAACCCATTAAAAGTCACTTTCAAGTTAGATTCCTTGCTATCATTGATTATAGTATAGATATTACTCATATAATTTTGTACTTGATTGCTAACCCCTTATACTTTGTTAATCTTATGATTAATTATTTGTATGCTATCATTCACTATTGTAAGTTTGTTATCTATTCTATATTTTAGTCAAACAATGTATTGAAGAATATTCTTGTCTATATTTAGAGGGTTATTATTCATAGGAGGGGTGTAGAAGGAACTAATGGTAGTAATTTCTAAATGATTTTGATGATTGAAACTATTAATTCCCTCTAGTATATTGTAATGCTTATCTTTATTCTATGGATGACATTTTGTATAGCTCGTGCAATCACCATTGGTGAAATATATCCATGTCATGTGCCCTAGAAGGATCTAAAAAGCATAAATACAAGTTGGAATTCCAAAACGTGAGCTTAATATACCCAAAAACAGGCTACAATAGATAATATCTTCTTTTGATCAACTCAATCAAAGTGTGATAGGTCTCTTGCAAGAATCTCAGCAAACCCAAAACTTTATTTTGGGTGTGTGTGTGTGTCATGAATAGTATTTCCTAAATAACAATACTATGGAAGGAATTTGTTTTGAAAGAATAATAGTAGAGAAAAAATAGAAAAACTAGAAAAAATTATCAAAATAGTTTATGCAAATTTGGCAAAAGATATTCTAAAATTGGCTCGTTAGCAAGCATGTTATCACTTTTTCCTGCCATAGAGCACCAAAATTATCACTTTGATACCACTTGTACCAAAAAACTTTAAGAAACAAATAATTTCCATAATATTTATAGCACAAACATATGCATATAATGTAAAATAGCAATTCTAGTAAACATATGTTTTAATATCTCAAAAAGCAATCTATGCTTCTTGAAGAGGGTAAATATTTTTAGCAATTTATATAGGGCAAAGTCCCTTATGCGCACTAGAGGATGAATTGATAATCCAACTACAACACATCTCTTCATATTTATAATCTATTAAAGCAACAAACCCTAATCCTAATACTCAAGGGCCGACTCATCCTAACCTAGGGGTTGCAATTAATTAATTAAAGATAGCCAACATGGCTACATTAGTGTCTTTATAGTAAATATGATTTAGTCAAATAGATGTAAGATCCTTAATTAATTCTTTTATGTATCTATAATGAGTGAGGTATACAATTACTTTTTATAACTTTAAACAATTTTCAAATGAAAGTTTTAGCTTAAATCCACCATCACTATGGTCATTTTATGATTCGGTTAAAAATACAAAAACCATAAATTGAGATAATAAACATCATATTTGTAAATTTTTGAACAAATGTTATATTTTTATAATATTATAATACATTTTAATGTGGTATATATAATAATGTATTCACCTTAGCTAGAAACATTCTATGATTTTTTTGACCAAAAATTAAATTTTAGTAAACATGATCCAGATTACATAATCGTGAGGTCTTCCATATATGGACCATAGCCTAGAAGTGCCTCCATATATACATTCCTATAATCCGATGAAGGCTAAATGTCCAATTAGATAATAGATAAAATTTGCACAAAAAACCATTGCTACACCAAATTACTGAATGACATATCATAATAAGACTCCTTATAATTGCAATAAGATAAAACCATCAATTTATTTTCCTTGTATATTGCATATCCTCTTGAAACCACATTCGAGAGGTCTTCATTTCTAGTGGTGATTGTAAATTCCTACAACTCCACCAACTCATCCTACTAATCTCCATTGTTATTTGTTTATCCTATATCCACCTTCCCACATACATAGTGATTTGAACAATTCCTAATCATGAAACATCGAGGCCTTCAATATCCTTATGTGAAAATCCTCCCTCCTCCCAAGAGTTGCCACACTATTACTTATTCCTTCTCCATCATTGGGGTAATTATATTAAAGCAAAACCTGCAAGTCCATATAATATTTCTCCAAGTTTTACCCCCTACCATAATCCCATCAATGATGACTTCTCTCTATTCCCCAATTAGCCAATCTATTTGCAAATCTATTCTTTTCCCTCACCACGTAGAGAAATTTTATTCGTGCTCTAACTTTAAACCCATAATATTATCCAAGACCTCTTAGACCATCCATTCCATTCTCACCCTTCCTCCTGCTTGTTCAACCTATTGATTAAGACCTGAGAGTCAAACTCCACCTCAATTATTGAGTATACTTGGTTAAGATCCATGGTTAAGCCTTCACAAATGGCCATGACCTCCACCACCATGTTTTTGTTCCTCCCAATATCCTGATATAAATTGAAAACCATCATCCCTTCATGCATATGATCCACCCCTCCAATATCTACCTCCTTTGGATTGCTATGAGTAGCACCATCTATGTTAACCTTAATCAAATTCATTGACAATGACTTCCACTTCCCTCCCCTGTCTAGATTTTTAGAAGGAGGATCCTTCCTTATTCTTGAGCTCTAATTCGATAACAATTGGAATTGAACCCACCCAAGGATCACAATCCAAGAAGATCCACTAACTCCTCTTCTTTCTAAAAACCTTTGATTCCTATTAAAACCTCTCTAATAATGAGTAAAAATATCAAAATAATTGAGTCCCTGGATGAGTGCTCATCACAAAAATATGTCTATTGCACTCCATCCACACCTATCACAAAGTGAATATCATGAAACAATGGACTAGAAGGGCAAAATTTCCACCCACCCCCTAGAGCCCCATAGATCAAAGAATCCCTCCAACAAGACATCACCAAGCTGGGTCAAATTAAACATTTTTTTCTTACTTCCATATCCAACCAACAAATGGACATTAAACTAGAATGTGGTTAATAGATTCTCCCACCCCATAATAGAGCATACACCATTTTGAGCCTACCAAACCCCTCTTATGAAGATTATCCTAAGTCAAAATCCTATTATGAATGGCTAACCAAATGAAAGTATGGACTTTCAACCAGATACTTAAACTCCACATATTCTTTCAAATTACCCTCTCCCTATCTAATCCCTCTATGAGTGAGTCATATCCATTATTGATGAAATATCATCTATTTACTTTGCCTCCCCATCTCAAAGAGTCATTATATTTCGACCATGAGCATTGCCTTTGATCCAAAATAGCCATCAAACTATCCATGTTTCTTCATCTATCTATCTCTAAACCAAGAGGTCTTTCCACCTCCTCAAACCCACTCCCCCTTCATATTCCTCCTAGAAGTCCTTAACATAGATCCAATTTGTGTTCTTAAAAATCTTTGTAGCATTACCCAAGTTCAGGAACTAGGAAGTAATTGGCTAGTATTGATCCCATGCATCATCCCAAAATTTTACCTTTCTCCTATTTTTAACTTTTTAGAATTCCCTTGCAATAAAAACATTACTAGCCCTTTTAATTATAGTCCAAATGATGAACCTCTTTTTAAAGGGGAGGCTATAAAATAGTTCCACCTCATCCCCATACTTCGTAGATAGATACTTTGACTTAAGGCTAGACTGGTCTAGAATCCAAGTCCACAACAATTTAGTCAATAAAGCCAAGTTTTGATTAGCCAATCTACAAATACTCAACCCCCTTTATTTAGCGGGAGGCAGGCCAAATATCACTTTGCCAAACTCCATAATTTTTTCAATTTTGAGTCCCCCCAAAGAAATTTCATCAAAAGTCTATCAATATCCTTAACACAGTGCCTAGGACCAATTATAGTCATAAATTGAAAGACCAAAATAACCTGCAACACTAATTTTTTTAGAGTCAATCTATAAGAGTCCTCCAATATTCCTTTCCAAGATGTCTTCCGACCACTGGAATCCCAATGTATTTAAATGGGACTAAGCCTTTCTTGAAATTTAAAATATTAAGAATACATGTTTGCATTCTATTATGAACATGAGAAAGAAAAACTTAGACTTATTTTCATTAATAACTTGATCCGATGCTCTATTTTATAGATCCAAACATGAAACATCTTCTGAACCCCTTGGCATCCTTGATCTTTGCTATCCCCATACAAGTAGAATCATCCACAAACTACAAATGCATCAGGGTATGCCCCCCTTGACACTATAAAGCCTTTTATTTCTTGGGATTCCATATATTTGTGGATAGTCCTACCCAAGCCTTATGCCTTAATAATGAACAAGCAAGGAGACTAAGGTTCTCCCTATCTCAAGTCTCTACTTACCCCAAACTGCTCCGATAGGACACCATTTATCAAGGCCAAAAAAGTAGGATTGGAAAAGCAAGCTGCCACATAATCGATCCACCTATCCTCGAACCCAAACTATTGTAGAACCTTAATCAGAAAACTCCAATCAACTTGATCATCAACTTTGAACATATCTAATTTAATAAATATATTACCTTCCTTACTAAGTCTCATGGAGTAACTTTCTATGCCAATATAATCTAGTCTGTGATTTTTCTTCCTTGCGCAAATCCACCCTATACCTTAGATATAATGGTTGGTAAAACCACCCTCAAATGCTCTACCAACACCTTAGAAATAATCTTATATATATAGTTAGATAGGTAAATAGGCTAAAACTCATCCAATGAGGAGACCCCATCCTTTTTAGAATAAGAGCAATAAAAGTATAGTTCATAGCTCTTAAGACATATTTAGAACTTCTAGCCTCTTCAACTAATTGTAGGATTTTCTCCCCAAACTCTTCCCACATAAATTGAAATAATTCAATTAGAAAACCATCTAATCTTGAAGTTTTATCTTTTTTCATATCAAATAATACCCTTTGCACTTCCAAAAAAGACACCTCTAAGGCTAGGAACAAATTCTGCTTGGCTAAGATACAGGGAGGAGTCGAATCTAAGATCTCTCGTTGTGCCTTGTCATCTAGAGAAACCTTCAAAAAAGTATTAGAGAAGTACCTCCTTGCATCCCCTTGCATCTCACACCATGTCCTTACGACTTGCCCCCTTCCACAGGTTAGAGACTTACTAAAATTAAACTCCCTTCTAGCCATTATTGATCGATGAAAAAATAATTTTCTTATCCCCATCCCTAAACCAGGTGATTCTAGACTTTTGTTTCTAGAACATCTCCTCCTTTCACTCTCATTCCTCCACCTTCATCACTGCCTCCGTCTCTTGGATCAAGAGCTCCCAAGAAATATGTTCTAAATGAATCCTATCAGTCACCTACTTAACAACTCATATTACCTCATGGGACTCGCTCAATATTTCCAAAAACAATATGGTTCCATTCTTTTAGTCTATATTTCACATACTATAATATTTTAAAAAATATAAACATCATAGTTCCAAATATTGAGCATCCCTTCATCCACCATCTAAGTATTAAATCCTTGAAACCCTCATGATCAAGCGAGGCAAGTTGAAGCCGAAAACGACTACTCCCTTGTTTAATATAACTCAGTATGTCAAGAGAGTTTGGCTAATTATTAGACCCTGCAAAAAAAATATTTGAGTGCGGCACTATTCCTCTAGCCACCTAAGAGTCATCAACTAGAAAACAATTTAATATTTCCTAGATATAGTCTAATTTTAGTCTCCTATTACTCCAGGTGAATATGTAGCCTTTCAAAACCACATCTCTAAGACATAACCTATCCATTTGGTCAATGAACAAATGACTCTCCACATCTAGAACTCTGGAGCCTCCCTGTTTTTCCTCTAAAAAAGTAATAGCGGTAAAACCCCCTCCAATTATTTGAAACATATCCTTCCCCTTTTTTAAAATTACCTCAAATTTTCTCCACTACTCGACCTTTTCTTTTATATTAGCTAGAGCATAAAAGTTAACTACCTAAAAGGTAGCCATATTTGAAAGTAAATACCCTTTTATCTCCAAATTCCTGTAGTTGCCACTACATCCACAACCTTTATCTTCCTAGGATCCCACATGCAAAGCAATCCTCTATGTTTACCCTTGAAAGTAATTGTAAACTCAACTTCCTTCCAATTTCTCTTGTAAATTGTTGAGCTTCCATCTAAACTCAATTTGAATTCTTGACTCAACAAAAAATAAGGATGATACTATCTAATCAAACACTACAACATTATGCTTGGGTTTTTTCCCGATACCCTAACATTCTAAGAAATAATCTTCATTTGGAGAAATAATTGAAATTCTAATCAATAGTTCGCATAACCCTCGTTTCCACCAAGTGCTTCCCTTCCTTATCTTGCTTGTCCTTTTTTTATTTTTTTCCAGTGGCATGTTGTTTTTCTCCTCGATGATTCCTTAGGGTGCTTGATGTAATTCCTTAGAGATTACTTCTCATTCCTCTCCTCCCACTCTTTGAATCTTGACAACTATTTCCTCCCTCTCCATATCATCTTCAACTACATCCTTGGCCTTCACTATATTTGAATCATCCAAGGGCCCAACCTCCTCCTTCTAGGTTTTAAAGTCTTCTTGAGTGCACATATTTGTCATGGCCTATTCCCCGCTACAAGAAAATAGAACTAAATCATCCTAAACAACCTACTTATGAGAGGTAAAATCCCTCCCATAGCATCCACATCCACCTCATTGGACCCAAATCCCAAAACATCAAACTAATTTTTGAAAGGAACGTCCAAATGTTCCTTACCCTTTTGACCACCAACCTTTGATATTTTCCTATTTATAACCATATGAAAACCATCCCCCCCCACCACTTCTACATATTTCCCTTAATGGGGCTCCTCCTCCTTCTAATTCATCTTAATATTCTTGGGGTAATCCCTTTCCAGGTGACCATAAATATGACAATATCTACACCTGAAGAGGATCGCCTCATAGTCAAGAGCCTAAACTTGTACCACCTCTCCAATCTGGATATCAATAAAATCTGAGAGAGGACTAGATATATCCAAATCCACACAAATTCTTGCATAAGTAGTAAAATTCCTTCTCTCAAGATTAGAGACCAAAACAAACGTCCCTATGGGCTTGCTAATATCTCTAAAAATCTCCTCCTTCCAAAGCTCCAAAGGTAAACAATGAAGTTTGATCCACACTAGGAAAACTAAAGGTAGTTCCTCTGTAGGATTGAATCTTGCATGCCATTTTTTCATGTATAGCCCTAATTTTCCCATGAAATAAGTGTCACCCTCAAAAAATTTTATTTCGATCCTCCTTATCAAAAATAGCTAAAAACTACCCATTTGCAAAAAGAACAATGTGATACTTGCCTTCAATTTTCTAGTATCAACTTGTCCATCCTTCAATCCTTATTAGGTTTACCCTAATTCTAATGAATTTTCAAATGAGGGTCTTGGATTGTAATAAAATTACCTCATTTACCACCACTTCAGGATACACCTTAATCCATGGTCACTCCTCCTTATGATGAAGGAAACCATTCATATTTATGCCACCACCCATCAATATTGAACCCACTGCACTAGCCCAAGTCTTCATTTACAAACTCTATCAGGGCTAAACCCCAAATAACCCATAACCACCCATTTAAATTTCAAACTCGTGTGGCCTTGGGGGGCCACCCCCTCTCCCTCCATCAACAATCTTCATAGAAAATTTGAAAATTTCTTCCTATATTTGTTTGTTAAATTTTAAAACAAGACACCTCCATTACTTATTTATTCATCATCTCCTTTCAATATTCATATCACAATATAGATCTCGCTCCTCTACTCTACTTTATTCAATTCATAGTAAGGGTAGCCCCTGATATGCACCCGCTTTTCAACCTCTTCAAAAAAATGATATGCTTTAGATAATACTATGAATTTCTATTAAAATAATTTCTGTTAATATTATTGAATCAATTGTGAAAATTGTATTTCATATGTATTACACCAAAAATATGAGGATATCAAATTGAGAGTGGAATTAGATGTCATGCAATAGAGATAAAAACTAACAAAGCACAAAATAAAGTAAAACAAAAAAGACAATATTTCCTTAGATCAAATAATTTTGATTTTGAATTTGATAATCGTCTTTTATAAGCTATACTATATATTTTTAAATAAGATAATAATTTTAATGGATATTACTATTCTAATCTCCAATTAATTTTTTTTTATAACCTTCAAAAAATTTCTTTTTATTTATAAAATATAAGTTTTTAGCTCAAGTGAGACTAAAGGTGAATAGATGAGATGAGTAGCAAACATTAGATACCTACTAGAGAAATATTCATATAGTTACCTTGAAAGATAGATCAATGACCCATTCAAAAAAAACTTTTAATTTTTTTAATTTGATATTAATATTCATGGTATTCGGTATTATACTAAAGTATATATATATATATATATATATATATATATATATATATATATATATATAACGACAACATTGAGGAAGTGGTCTTTTTAAAAAGTTTTTGGAATAAGCCATATAATTAGATTTAAGTTCATACAATGATGTTTATGTTCATATTTATTTTATTTTATTTTTCTAAAAATTCAAATGAGGGCATTACTAGACAACTCCTAAATGTATATGTCAATTTATTTAGAAATTATCTTAACTATACATCATATATTAAGCATAAAAAAGACAACATTCACATGATGTGCGCTAATATTTCATTAAAAAAATTTCAATGTATTTTCTTTTGTAATAGCCTAATAGGTTATAGAAATTTGAAAAAAGTTGCAACTTTATTATATCATGGTTACACAATGATATTAGAATAGCTTGACGATTATGCATGTATTGCTTGGCAACATTCTAACCTTGATCTCCTTCAACCATGTATTTTTTTTTTAAATAGGTTATATGTGGCTTCTATTAGGGGCCATTCCCATCACAATATTAAAATATTACATTTTTTTGTAGCATACATTTTTATGAGGACTTTTTCATTTCTTTTTTCTCTTAAATATATTCTTCAACTTTCTTAAAGTATTGTTTCCACAATCAACTCCTTGACATCATTTTTATTAAGACATAAAATCTCACTTGGCCAATTTCCTTCTAAATTTTGAATTTCATAGGGATGAAGATCAACACCATAATTAGCTAATTTATTTTCTATTTGATTTCCTTCTCTATAAATATGCTCACACTGCCAGGAGATTGCCTTTAGTAATAGACAATGAACATCAACAATAGTACTATTTTATCCAGTCTCCACATCCATTTTTGTTAATAGCATTGATGATAATTTGTGACTCCCCCTAAATTGAAATATATTTCTATCCTTTTTTTGTTGCAATTTTAATCCCCGTAAGAAGTGCCCTAGCCTCTCCATAGTTGTTAGTTGAAGTTCCATATGATTCTAAATAAGTGAGAAGAATTTTGCCTTCACTAATTCTAAGAACACAACCTCCACCAACTTTGCCTGGATTTCTTTTAGAAGCACCATCAAAAATTATTTTGATAAACCCGATTTTTGGACATTTCCATTTTACCATAGATCGAAGTAGATCCTTTGTTTTAATTTTGTTGTCGTAGATGACTCTTCCAAATATGTTCAAATCATGTAGCCAATTTTTAGCACCTCTTTTTATTTTTCTGCAATTGAGACTTTTCTACAAGAGACACTAATACGGTTCCAAACTTGGGCATGATTTTGATATTTATTTTTAAAAATTCTATTATTCCTTTCAAGCCATAAATTTCAAAAAATAATGGAAGGGCCAATACTCCAAAGAATACATAATGCTTTAGCTTTATTATAATTTATCCAACATTTTATCAACTCTTTCAATGTTGATGGAACTACCCAATCTAATTTCATATATTTTTAAAAATAACATCAAATGGTGTGAGAAAATGGAAAATGAAGAAGTAAAATGATCTGACATTTCTAAATCCTTCTCACACAAGGCACGTCTGAAGGGTCCATAATATCCTCTTCTTTGTAGACTCTCTCCGATAGGAATCTTACATTGAACTATTAACCAAAGAAATATTGAGGCTTTAGGGAGAGCCTTTAATGATCAAACGTTCTTCCAAGGAAAATTATTGGGAGAAGTAAATTTTGATTGTTCCAAATCCTCATATCCCAACTTGACTAAGTAACCACCATCCTTTGATAAATTCCAAATCAACTCATCCTTTCGTGTAAAAATTGGCAAATAAAACTCTCGAAGTATATTCTAAAGTTCATTTGCAATTCGTTTGAGTTCCTCTCCTTCAACTAGGTTACTAAAAGAAATCCATGTTCTGGAGTTTTTGCTCATAATAATATAATCTTTGACCTTTTGACCTTTACATGCTACAAACACTTGAGCCAATAGTTTCCATTTTGAGTCAGAGATAAGAGGATAAGGCTTCAACCAAGCATTAGACCAAAAAATTGCATAACCCCCATCATTGACTAATCATCTAAAATATTTCTTTATCAAATGCAAACTCTCTGATATGAATTTCCATGTTGAAAATCCTTTGGGTAGAGTTTTTTCATAAACAATTTCATTACATCAAGAGAACCTATATATATATTTTTTTGAAAAAATTAAAAAAACTTGTAATAAAACAAAGATCAGTTACAAATGGGAGTAAACACATCCCAGCCAAGAACAAAGAAGCAATATTACAAGGCACAAAAACGTGGCACTTTCCACCGCAGACCGCAAAAAGTCAACAAGGCACGAAAATGTGACATGTCACAAAATCGCGACATGTCGCGATATCGTGACAAGCAAACCATCCATGGCCGCGCCAGAGCAACAAGCCGCAAAATCGTGACATGTCGCGATATCGCGATAGCCAATCCCCACGACGCCTATTCACCAAAAGTGTCACGAAATCACGATGGCTTTTCCCCTTGGCGCCCAAACACCAAAAGTGTCGCGATATCGCGACGAGTTTTCCCAATGGCGCCTATTCTCCAAAAGTGTCACGATATCGTGACGAGTTTTCCCCTTGGCGCCCAATCTTCAAAAGTGTCACGATATCGCGATGAGTTTTCCCCTTGGCACCCAATCTTCAAAAGTGTCGCGATATCGTGAGGACTTTTCCAAATGGTGCTTCTTCTCCAGAAGTGTCGCGAAATCGTGACGAGTTTTCCCCTCGGCAACAATTCTTCAAAAGTGTCGTGATATCGCGACGAGTTTTCCACTTGGCGCCCATTCTTCAAAAGTGTCGCGATATCGCGACGATTTTTCCCCATGGTGCCTATTTGCCAAAAATGTTGCGAAATCGTGACGAGTTTTCCCCTTGGCGCTCATTCTTCAAAAGTGTCGTGAAATCACGACGAGTTATCCCCTTGGTGTCCGTTCTTCAAAAGTGTCGCGATACCACGACGGCTTTTCCCCTTGGTGCCAATTCTCCAAAAATGTCGTGATATCGCGATAACTTTTCCCCTTGGCACCCAATCACCAAAAGTGTCACGAAATCGGGACGACTTTTCCCCTTGGCGCTCATTCTCCAAAAGTGTCACGATATCGTGACGTCTGTTCCCCAAGGCGCTAATACTCCAAAAGTGTCACGATATCACGACAATTTTTCCCTTTGGCGCCCATTCTTCAAAAGTGTCACGAAATCGTGACGGCTTATCCCCTTGGCTCCTATTCTCCAAAAACATCGTGATATCGTGACGATTATCCCCCTCGGTGCCCATTCTCCAAAAGTGTCACGAAATCGCGATAGCTTCCAGCCAAAGGCCGCGACGACGCACTAGGTCATGAAATCGTGACAGCTTCCCTCCAAAGGTCGTGACGGTGCACCAGGTCACGAAATCGTGATAGCTTCTCTCCAAGGGCCGCGACGGCGCAACATGTCGCGATGTTGCGACAGCTTCCCTCTAGAGGCCGCGATGCCATAGCATGTCATGATATCGCAACAACTTCCCTCCAAAATCCGTGACGGTGCAACAGGTCACGATATCATGACAAAAACCACCCTTAGCATTATCTTTGCTCATTGTCTCAAGGATCGTTCAAGACCCTGCCTAATCACTTCATCCTCCAAAGGCATGTCACTGTGCAGCTGCACCCCTACCTCTTTCTCAGCACCCATCTTCGCAAGGAAATCGACCGCTTTATTTAATTCTCTACTCACATAGACGGGGATCACATCATCTAATTCCCTCCAGAGTTCCTTAATTTGAGAGACCAGAATCCGCAACCTCCATGCTTTCGAAGCAAAGTTCCTCATGCAGTCTAGAGCGCCAACCAGAATTTGGGAATCAGACTCGAGAATTATCCTCCTGTGACCCTAATTAACAGCCCAGATGGAAGCAAATTTGATAGCAATGGCTTCTGCTTCATTGTTTGTGGCTCTTCCCAGACCTTGCAGTTCCCAATAGAGCACTGAACCAGCATGATCCCGGCAGACTACACCAATTTTGGCACTACCCGGATTGCCTTTTGTAGCTCCATCAGTATTGATTTTGATCCAACCTTCTGGGGGAGGTTTCCAGTTAGCTCTGTCCTATCTCTCTTGCTCTTCAGCTCCCTCTTCCAATGGCCCAGGACCAACCTTATTTTCCTCTTCAGCATAGATGGCAACCGTTTCTGTGACTTTCCTCCAGATGACTTGCCAAACTCCATCTAGCGAGGAGAAAGTTTCTCTAAAAATACGAGCATTTCTCTCCAACCACACCTGCCACCAGATGAAAAGTAAGCCAAGCTCCCAACCAATTCGAAGAGCTTTAGATTTAAATCTACCTCTCTTCCATCTTTCCCAAATATTGGTCCGAGTCAGATCACCATTAGCCTGGAGTTTATAGTGAGAGAACCAACGCTTCCAAATCTGGCACGTGAAATGGCATTCAAACATCAGATGATCAGCTGTTTCCTCGTTCTTGTGGCATAATACACACTGAGATGGACCGATGATTCCTCTACTTCGAGATTATCAAAAGTGAGAATTCCATTATGCATAAACTGCCAGGCAAAGAAATTCACTTTCGGCCAGCCCTTGGAATGCCATATCTTCCTCCAATCTTGAACCGAAAATGAATGTGGGGGAGGCTCTGGGAGGATCTTATCATATCCGTCCTTCACTGTATATACCCCAAGGTTCCCATAGCCCCAAGCTAATTCATCCTCCTCGTCTCTCCTTGTGAGAAACCTTTCTATCAAGATTTTGGTCAAGATGGGTGCCAGCTCCGGAGGGATTGTAATTGGCCACTCCTCCAACCTCTTAAACTTCTTGAACTTATACTCCCCCATTTGGCTAGTGTTGAAATAACTTTCAATTTGGACCTAGCCTTTGGCTTCTATGGCAGATTTAATTGGTTGCAATTTGGGAAACTCAGCAATGATGGGTGGGTACTGGTCCCATGAATCAATCCAAAAACGTGCCTTCTCCCCTCTCCCCACTTTCCAAAACAATTGGTCTTTAATAACCTGAGATCCAAGCTTGAGAGCTTGCCACACTAAGGATCCAGTACCATCCAGAGGGAAACGACCCACTTCATTGGGGTGAACATGACCCAAGTATTTACTGGTTAGGATTCTACTGAATAAGGATGTTGGTTGGGAAATCCACCTCCAGTATAGTTTTCCAGCCAAAGCTTTGTTATTAAGCTTGGAGCTTCTCAGTCCCAGCCCTCCTTTTTCCTTGGGATGGGTAACTTTATCCCAACCAACCAAGGCCCATTTCTTCTCTCCTTTTGCTCCTTCCCATAAAAATCTTCTGGCCATTTTGTCCAGCTCTTTCCAAATAGTATGTGGGGCAGCCAAGATAGAAAATTTATAAATAGGCATGGCCTGAATAACTGACTATAAGAAAGTTAATCTGCCTACATAGCTTAACCATTTATGAGACCAATGATTCATTCTATCTTTGATACCATCCAGAAGATCCTTCCAGATATCTATTTTTAATTTTTTGAAATGCAAAGGAACCCCCAAGTAAACTACTGGAAGAGAGGTCCTAGTGAATCCCAAGATCTCTATAACTCTATCCTGTAGCCTTTGGTCAAGATTGAAGAAGACCACTTTGGATTTTTTATCATTGATGACTTGGTTTGAGGCCCTAAGGTAGACATTAAGAGTATCTCTGATTCCTCTAGCTTCCCTGAAGCTGGCCACTCCAACCAGTCCAGTATCATCCACAAACTATAGGTGAGTCAAAATTTCCTCACCCACCTTGATACCTATTATCAGGCCTTGATGTCTTCTCCTCAAGAAGAGTCTACCTAATCCTTCAGCCAAAATGAGGAAAAGATAGGGAGAGCAAGGATCCCCTTGACGAAGACCACGTGTGGCTCCAAAAGGTTGCGAAGGAAGACCTTTGATTAGAACAGAATAAGAAGGCGTAGAAACACAACTCATGACCCAATCTATCCAGTCCTGAGAGAAACCAAAGGCAGCCAACATCTTTGACAAGAAACCCCACTCCACCCTATCATAAGCCTTGGACATATCCAGTTTAATGAACATTCCTTTATTACCAGATTTTTGCATTGAATGTATTGCCTCTTGGGCGAGAACCACCCCATCCAAGATCTGTCTACCCTCTACAAAACCCCCTTGCTCTGAGGAAATGATGTTATGAAGGATAGGTTTTAGCCGTTCAGCCATTATCTTTGTGATTATTTTATAAATCACGTTGCATAAGGCAATAGGTCTAAAATCAGAGATATGAGTCCCCTCCTCCCATTTTGGAATTAAAGTGATGAAGGTATGATTTATTGCCTTAAGCATTCTTTTATTAGTTCTGGACTCCTCTGTGACAACCAAAACATCCTCCTCCAAGGTATCCCAAAAGGCCTGAAAAAACTCAATAGGAAAACCATCTGGACCTGGAGATTTGCTAGTGCTCATTCCAAAGACCACATTCTTCAGTTCATCTCTATCAATGGGTCTAAGAAGGGCCTGATTTTCTTCTTCAGAGATAACAGAGGGTATGACATCAATTACTTCATTTTGAGCCTCTACATCTTGCTCCATACTTTCCTTAAAAAGTTTAGAAAAGTAATCCATTGAATGGGAATGCATACCAGGAAGAGTATCAAAGGAGTGTCCATTCTCATCTTGAAGGACTTCCATGTTATTCATCTGTCTCCTAGCACAGGCTGATCGATGGAAAAATTTTGTATTTCTATCTCCTTCTAATAACCAAGTGTTTCTTGCTCTTTGTTTCCAGTAAGTCTCCTCTTGGTTATCAATGTCCTCAACCGCTTTGCGCAAGGCATCATCCTCGGTTTTGAGCTGCTCAATAATTGTTCCTTCCCTGAAGTGTTTTTGAACCTCTTCCCATCTGGCCACCAAGGGAGCTCTTTGGAGCTGGAAATCTGACTTATTAGCTTGCCTCCACTGTTTCAGTTTAACTTTGACAAAATGAAGTTGTTTGTGGAATCGAAACATTGCTGTCCCAAAAGGTAGACGACCTTCTTCCCACCACTGCGGAATTTTCTTTCGAAGATCCTCCTTTTGTAACCAAAAATTCTCAAATTTAAACGGTTTGTGATGTTGCCTTGTCATAGTCCCTCCCTCCAACAAAATGGGAAAGTGATCTGAAACTGGGCCCTCCAAAATCTGAAATTTAATATTCCACTTTACAAATGCCTCCTCTGAGACCATAAAACGGTCTAGCTTTACCTTCCTGCTGTGTGGCTCCCTCCTCTTGTTAGTCCAAGTAAAGTAGGTTCCAGGGCCTGGACCTGGGCAATCAGAAGCCGGTCCCCTGGATCCAAAACTGGGGTTCCACCTTCCTGATCACGAGCAGATAATTTAGCATTAAAATCCCCAGCAATAATCCAGTCTAAATCTTCCCTTGAGGACCTCATGTTGTGTACAACTTTCCATTGGAGCCTCTGGCCTTCAAGGTTTTGAGCCCCATAAAAATTTGTAATTAAAACATGTTCAGCTATGACATTATTCCTAAAATGAGATGTGAGAACACCCCTCCAAGCTATATGTTCTATTGCAGTCCATTCCAGAGGGTTCCAAAGAGTAACAATCCCCCCTGAGGCACCTTGGGCAGCCACATCCATATGGCCAGCACCCCTCCAGATTCTACTAACTGTTTTACACATAAGATCTAAAGACATTTTTGTCTCCTGGAGGAGCAAAAAGTCTGTTTTACATTTTCCTAAGAGTCTCTGAACAGTAGATTGATGGGTTCTACTGTTTAAACCCCTAACATTCCAAGATTGAATAATCATTGAAAACCTTGAGAGCAGTAAGAATCAATTGTCCTCACCGATCCTCCAAAACTCATCTCCTTGAACCCTCATTTCCTAGATTTACTCTCGCTCCTTGAGAGTTACTATTTTTGGATCTCTTTTCCACCTGAGTTATCCCTAGGGTTGGCCTTTCTCTGTTCTTTTTTTTAGTTCCCATGCTGACATCCTTAATTACTGGCTGCGCTTGGGAGTGCACTATCAGTGCCCCTACATTCTCTGGTTGTGGTAACTCAGTGGACTCAATCACCTGTTCTAAGAAAGGGGGGATGAAGGAGAAGCATGAGTGTGGATGTTATTATCCTCAATATTCCCATCCACTCCTTCCATGACTTGATCCTCTTGATCCACTAGTGTCTTAAAAATTTCATACCTATTTGCTGGCTTGAGTTGTGATTGCTCCTTACCATTTTTCTTTTGCTTTCTCCTTCTTTTGGCCTATTCAAAGCCATATTTCTGGACATCATTACCCTAAGGAGTATTGGATGGTTCTTTGACAAGAGTAGACTTACCCTCTCTGGGGTGATTTGGCATTCCAAGCGGAGCCTCCGCTTTTGTGTTCACAATATTTGGACAAAACCGTGCCAAATGGCCATGTTTATGGCAAACTCTGCATCTGAAGGGCAGAGCCTCATAATCTAACTGTTGGATCCAAGATAGTCCTGCCAGTTCAAGTTCCACCTCTGCCGAGAGAGGCTGGCTAATATCCATTTCCATGCAAATTCTTGCAAAGACAGCTGTGTTACCTTCTATGGTGTCCTTGGAGATGCCCAGATGTCTATCGAGGGAGTTACCGATCATTTCTAGAACCTGCTCACCCCAAAACTCCATCGGAAGAGCATACAACCGGATCCAAACCGGGACAGCCATGGGTTCAATACGAGGATCGAAACCCACTCTCCAAGGTTGAACAAATAACCCTGCCGGACCGTGGTTCCTCTTTTCTGATTCAAACGCCCTGTTTCTATCGGCTAGAGAAGAAAAACTCACAATGAAATACCCATTGCTGATAAACCATAAGGAGTACTCACCGTGAGGCTCCCAGTTCTGTCTGACCCAGGTATGCAAGAAATTCAGGGTAGGTCGGATACCCATGAATTTACAAATCAGATCATGGTTAGCTTTGTATATGATTGTGTCTTCGACCATCTTTGGTTCGATGACAATCTTGGGTCTTGAGGTGGATTGTGGGAGGCATCCATTAAATCGATGTGTTGTTGAGCTCTTTCCAGCATTCTTGAAGAGCGTATGAAGAGCATTCCTCTGAGCTTCATCATTGGCAGACGAAGAATTTTCTTTTAGCAAATCAGCATATGAGCTCTTTCTCCCAGAGAGAGGATCTGGAGGAGACCCCATTGGGCCCTCCTGGGGCAGCAGACATTCCTTCAGATCCACAGTAACCAGAGTAACACTACGTCAACCCACCAATTGCCCTAGCTTTTCCTTCACTCCACAAACCCTAGAGCATCGCCTGTCGCCTGCACAAAAATTTTCCCGCCAGTTCGCCAGAGCTCGAAAATTTTTCCCCGAATAGAACCTATATATTTTTGAAGTAATATTTTTACCCAATTATTTCTTTGATCTCTGAATAGTCTCCACTCAAGCTTTGCTCCTAATGCCAAATTCATAAGTCTGCAATTTTGCAAGCCTACTCCTCCAATATTATTTCCTTTGCAAACCCTATCCCACTTACAAAGATGAAACCTAAATTTTTCCTCACAACCTTTCCATAGAAAGTCTCTTTGAATTTTATCCATTTCTGATGCAATACCTGTTAGCAGTCTTGAAAGTGACATCATATAAATATGAATGAATTGTAAAGTAGTCTTTATGAGTTGTAGTCTTCCTACCATGGTTAAGAACTTACCTTTCCAACCTGCCAAGCAAGCTTTCATTCTATCCAAAAAAAAGATCCAAAGCTCCTTTTTATTACGTTTATCAGACAAATGAATACCCAAGTAGCTTGATGGAAATTTTTCAATTTTAAACCCTAAAATATTCACAATAATTTGTTGTAAATCTAGGGTAGTATTAATGAAAAAGATCCTAGATTTTGAATTATTTATCAACTGTCCAGAAGCCTTCTCATAACATGATAATATTGATTTGAACTCCATGGCCTCATTGATTGAGGGATGGCCCAAAAAAAAAGTATCATAAAAAAAATGGAGATGAGATCCGAAGGGACCATTTTTTGCAACTTGAATACCCTTGATTTTTCTTTTCATTTTTGTTTTTGAAAAGGCTCTCCCTAATGCTTCTACAAGAATAATGAATAGATAAGAATAAATATGATCACCTTGGCAAAGTCCACAAGATGACTTGAAGTACCCAACAAGAGAACCATTGATCAAAATAGAAATTTTTGCAGTGCTATAACAAAATTTAATCCACTCGCTCCAACTATAATCAAATCCAAACTTTCTGAGAATAGCATGTAGAAAATTCCAAGAAACCCTATCATATGCTTTGTTCATATCTAATTTCAAAAGCATACCTGGTTTTTCATAGAATGAAGAGAATGTATGGCCTCTTGTGCAATAATTATACCATCAAGAATTTGTTTACCTTGAACAAATCCACCTTGTTCATCTGAGATAAGACACCCTAGAATGCCCTTTAACTTGTTTGCCATAATTTTTGAAATGATCTTATAAATCATATTACAAAGGCTTATTGGATAAAAGTTATCAAAATATTTTGTCATCTTTCTTAGGAACCAAGGTAATAAAAGTAGCATTGATCTCACTTATTATAGCCTTTCTTTTTTGGGCCTCTTCAACCGCATCTAACATATCACTCTTCAATAAATACCAAAAATTTTGAAAGAAAATTGTAGGAAATCTGTTGGGGCCAGGTGCCTTGTTAGGATGGAAAGAGAAAACTACTTCATGGAGCTCCTCCATAGAAATCTTCTTCATCAAGCTTTCATTTTGTCCCTCAGTGATAAGTGATGGAATATTTTGTAGAAGTTTTTCTTGTGCCTCCTTATCTTACCTAGAATATGAGAAAATATTTTTGAAATAATTTATTGCTTCCTTCCTTATATCTTCTTCTTCCTCAATATTTCTTTCATCTGGAGTTATAATATTTTTTATATGATGAACAATTTTTTTTTTTACGTAGCATGAAAAAATTTTGTATTTGTATCTCCTTCCTTAAGCCATTTCTCTCTAGATTTTTGGAACCAATATGACTCCTCCTTCAATGCATTATGATAATCATAAAGTAATTATTTTTCTTTCACATAAGAATCTTGGTCCATTCCATTAATTTCTACTATCTCTTGTAAATGTTTGAGCTTGGATTCAATTTCTTTCTTTTCTTTAAAAATGTTATCAAAATATTTGGCATTCCATATCTTCATTTGCTCCTTTAAATATTTCAAATTTTGAACAAACCTTTACATACATGATCCTTCAAATTTTGACTCATCCCACCATAACATAATCATCTGAAAAAATTAGGGTCTTGGAGCCACATAGGCTGGAAACGAAATGACTTTGGATGACCATTGTTAGGTGACTCACAAGTCAAAAGAATGGGTTTGTGATCTGATTTGCTCACAATAAAATATCTTAAAATATTGTATACTTTATTTGCAACCATTTATTGGATAACAAAAATCTATCTAGTCTTTTGGCTATATGATTTTTTCCCCCATGTTAATTGACAGCTTGAGGGACTAACATCCCAAAGATCATTTGAATTGACAAATGAAGCAAAATCTTGCATTGATTTAGACCATCCTAGAATGCCACCCTTATTTTCCAAAGGAGATATAATATTATTAAAATCACCCCCAAGAATCCATAGATTACAAGGAATCATTATTGTATTTGATAAAAATATACTAAGGTCCTTGCAACATCTTTCAGGAGGAGTAACTATAGTCGGAGCATATACATTTATAACCTCAAATTTGATGTTTTTCTCTTTTTTGCAAAATAATCCAGCAACCCAATTACTTTTTGCTTCTAATAGTTGTCCATATCATTTGCATTTATCCCATATTATTGCAATACCACTTGAAGCTCCTGTAGAAGAAACTGCTAAACAATCACTTGTCTTTCAAATCTTCTTAAAAGCATCCTTACATTCCTCATTGTGTAATTTTATTTCTTGTATTAAAATAAACTCAGGACTATAACAACCTATTAATTCCTTAATAACTCTTTTTTTAGAGGTTTTATTCATACCCCTAATATTCCATGATATCATTTTCATCATAAACACTTTTTATTTTTATTAGTGGGCTTAACCCCACTTCTTGTTAACACCTATGATATTTTTATTTGGCTTTCTAGATCAATATCTTTTTTATTTTCTTTTTCTCTTTTTTCCTTCTATGATAGCCTTCCTATCCTTCTTCCATTATTGCCACCACTCTCATCTTCATCAATCTCTTCCATTTTTTCATATTGTTCAAAATGTGACTTATCTTCTAAAGATTTATGTTGCCCTAAAGAGTCGAAAGTGCAAGAAATAGCCTCAATAACATTTTTTTATTTATGTTGCCCTGAAAACTCTAAACTGCATAGATGATCCTCCATAGTCATCACTTTCTTATGTTGTACTTGAAATACCTAAATTTCCTTGGATATCCTCTAAAATATTTTCTTTACTATAATGCTCTTGAAATCCTAAAGTGCAAGGAAGATACTCTGTACTACTTTCATTTTTTTGTAAGGTGAATATTTTAAGCTACTTGAGGATAATAAAGGTGATTTACCTAGATTAAAATTTATCTTCTTTTCATCATTTGCTTTAAAATTTGTCTCCCCATATTCCTTTGTATTAAAATTTGTCTTTCCCTCTTCCTTCACACCTATAGCTCATTTTATATTTGAACTTGTGCATTGTACTTCCTCATATCCCATATCATTTTTTTCCTTCTAATTACTGATTTGAGTGAACTATAATAGCCTTTGTCATCTTATGATGTAGAGGGATTTTTCTAGCCACTTTCTTAGGAGTGGAAAATCCTTGATTTGACCTAGCTTCTCCTGTGATATGATCTCCTTGTTTCAAATTGAAACTATCCTCGTGCCTAAAAAAATTCATCTCTTCCTCTATTTTCACTTTGCAGTCTCTTGCCATGTGCCCAGTTTCATGATATTTACGACATCAGAATGCAATATTTTCATAATCCACTTGATGATTCTATTCTCTTGATTCAAATTTATTCCTAATCGACTACGGTAAAGGATTATAAATATTCATGGCAACACATATTCGAGTGTATTTCTTCAACCGTATTATATCATGGTCACACAATAATATTAGAATAGCTTGACATTTGTTTTTTTTTAGCGAAAAACCCCTTGCGGGGCCACCTTGGTCTGAGAGACCACGAGCAGGGGGTTCTACACCATCAAAGTCACCTGGTATTCGCACCCGACCCTGCCCGCACGAACATTATCAATTGGATTTTGGATACCCAATTTAGCTTTTTGGTAGGGTGGAAATTTGAACCTGGGACCTCCCTTGGAGGATTGCCCTCTCCTCTCCAACTCACCTACAACACCTGGGTAGAATAGCTTGACAATTATGAATGTATTGCTAGACAAACTTTTAACCTTTGTCTCCATTTTAAAAGTTGAGAAATTTAACTAGTTAAGATCATAACATTTGATAGGTTTTAATGTATTTTCATTAGCTACTAATTAGCATAATTGATTTTAATAATCTATGTGTAGATTCTATTGGGGTCACTCAAATCAAATGAACAAAACATTATTTTGATGTCAGGTCAATAAAAGCATATGCAACTTGCATTTTTAAACAAACATATTTCCCATTTATGTTTTTATTAAATATATTTTTTATCTTATTTAAACTATTATGTTTTCATAATAAGATATAAAACCTCGCTCAGCTAATTGTCTTTTAAAATTTAAAATTTGTCAAAATAAAGATCAAAACTATAATTAAATAAATGATCTACTACCTAGTTTCTTTCTTTTTATACATGCTTACATTTCCAAAAGACTACCTCCAATAATAGTTGATAAACATCATCAATAATGTTATTTTTTTATGTAATCACATATTCATTTTTGTTGATGATATAAATAATAATTTATGAATCCTTCTCAATTGTAATTTTGGCCCCTATAAGAAGTATTCTAACTTTTGCATGATTGTTAGTTGAAGTTCCATATGATTCTAAGTGAGGAGAATGTTGCCTTCATTATTTTACAAAACATCATCTCCACTAGTTTTCTTTAAATTTCATTTGGAATAACCATTGAAATTAATAAAACCAATTTTTGGACATTTCTATCTTACCATAGATTGAAGAATATCCTTTGTGTTAACTCCATTGTCACATGATCCTTTCATATATATTTAAATATGGTAATCATAAGCTTAACACCTCTTTTTTTGCACACAAGACTTCCTATGAGGATGAGCACCATGTCTATAAACATTTTTATAGAGAGACAATAAGATAGTTCTAAAATTGGGCATCATTGTGAGATTTAGTTTTAAAAATTCTATTATTTCTTTCAAGCCATAATTTCTAACAAATAATGACCATACTGGTACTCCATAGAATGTATAACTTTAAAACAATTAATCCAATAGTTCACCACCTCTTTTGCTAGTGCATATTATTAAAAAAGAGAAAAATGTAATAATTATTTGCTATTCACTAATATATTATCCATCATAAAACAAAGCATTATGAATTGCCCAATGGATTTGGAGCAAGTGGTGGAAGCAAGGAGTTTCACATCATAATCCAAGGTTTTAATCTCATTGATGGACCTTGACTTTTTTGTTCATTAAGCTAAGCTCAAATGGTTTAAACAAGTTGTCTTCCAATAAGCAGACTCAAGTTCAAGTATTAGTAGATATGGTGACCTAGTGTGCAAGTGGTAGGTGCTTGACCCTAAGTACGTTATATGTGTGTTACTTTTTTCTTCGTAAGTAGTAATTTTGTATATACAATAAGTCTTAAATTATTTTTAATATTTTATGATTAAGTAATATGTTATTATACAGGGTCATAATTTGACGCTTTTAATCTCTGTATGCATATAATATTAAAAAAATGTAAAAGTTTGATTAGATGTAAAAACAATCATAATTACAAGCCCATGAGCAACTTTTTATATGCACATATTTCTACAAATAATAAATTACTATTGAATGGAAATTGTTTTGACGTGTGACTTTCATTGAGGCCTATTCCCATCAAAATAACAAAACATTACATTTGTTGTTAGGACAAGTAGACCATATATAGTTTACCTTTTAATTAAAGATATTCTTCATCTTCCTCAAATTTTCATGTTTCTACAACTTGAGTGGTCTAATAGTGGAGACTTTAAAAATCTAAATAGAGGTCTAAGGTTCAAATCCTATAAGGGGGTTAGTGTTTTACACCATGCTTTGGTAACGGGTATGGTTGAATAACCATATATTAGGTAAACAACATCCTCCATGAATGTCGTCTCATATGACATATGGCCACATGGACATTAAAAACTACTTTACCCTTTACACATCACAATTAACTAGTTGACTTCTAACTTTTGAATTTTGCCAAGATGAAGATCAACACCGTAATTAGATAAGTTATTTTCTATCCTATTGTGTTCTCTATAGATATATTAACATTTCTAATATACCTCCTCCAACAAGAATTGATGGAAATTGAAAATAATGCTTTTTAATCCCGTCCTCATCTATTTTCGTGATAGCATTAATAATAATGTACGAATCCCCCTCAAGTTGAAATATATCTCCATCCTCCAGGATTGCTCGCATTCTAAGATTCCAGGTCGGGACTCCCCCTTCATTTATCTTGGGATTTTGATTTCATCTCATCCTCTGTCTAGATCTTTTTGGCAGTCTATACTTGATAAGTTTAGAAGGAAGGTAAATCACTGGACTGTCAGATGGCTATCCTCTGCAGGTAGAGTATTGCTTTTAAAATCTGTTATTCAAGCCTTACCCATTTACAGATGTTTTGTGCAAACAACTCCTTGTTTCATCAAGGATATGGATGCTTTGTCAAGATATTTTTTGTGGTCTAGCAAACTTGATCAATCTAAATGGAGTTTGGTTAGATGGGATTCCATTTGTAGGCTAGTTCAAGAGGGAGGCCTTGGGTTGCGATAGGCAACTCTTTCTGGGCAGGCTTTGGCTGCGAAACTTTATTGGAGATGGTGTACCTCTCAAGATCATATTTGGGCTAAAATATTATCTTATAAATACTTGAGAGGTATTTTTGAGGTAGATATCCCTAGAGCTAGTTTGGTTGGGAAAGGTTCTGTTATCTGGGACACTCTGAAAAGAGGAGCTAATTTAATTAAGCAGGGTTTGTTCTGGATTTGCAATCGAGGATCAGATGTTATTTTTTGGGAGGATTCTTGGGATGGCCACCCTCCTATATTGACTCAATATCCCAGGTTACATTCCCTAAGCATTTGTTTCTTGGAAGCGAGCTGGTCTCATGTGGAGGACTTTAAAAAAATCTAGTATTTTGGAAATATGGAGATGTACAGATGGAAATATCCACAGGAATGGCCCCAAGGGGGATTGGCCGAGGATAGAGATGTGCTTGCTCTTATTCTTGCGGGGAGATACTGTTCTTCATTGAGGGATAAAGACATTATGGCTTGGAACCCTAATCCCAAGGGAACCTACTCTGTAGCCTATGGTTATCAAGTTCTTGATAAGCAAAAGTTTGGGAGTCTCCCTGTCACATGGTGGAAAAAGGTGTGGAATAGATTTGCTTGGCCGAAATGTAACTTTTTTCTCTCGCTGGTAGCTCGTAATAAATGCCTCACTTGGGATAACTTGATGAAGAGGGGATTTCAGGGTTCCTCTTTATGTGTCTTTTGTGGTAAGAATGAGGATGACTCTTCTCATTTATTTTTCCAATGCTCCCTTGCCAGAGACATTTGGCACTGTTGGTGGAGTGCCTGGAACCATCCTTGTTTTCATGTGCTCTCCCTGGTGGAGTTTTGGAGTAGTCTGGGCAGACCTCCAGCCAAGGCTTCCTTCCTCCAAGTGGCTTGGAATTTGGGCCCTTCCTGCATCATCTGGCAAATTTGGCTCGAATGAAACTGTCACATTTTTTAGGGAAGTCATTTGGCTGTTCAACAGATCTGGCAAAGGATCTTGTGTATGGTTCAAGAAACTATCCATAGTAAATGTGATGTGGACCCCCATTTGGACTCTAGGGAGGAGAAGGTACGATAGGCCCTTGGTTTGTTTGGGGTTGGTGTGAATTCTTCTAGCCCTAGTAGGATTCCTCAGCTTAGAAAGAAGGTTAGGAGAAAGGGTAGATGGAGACTGCCCCCTAGAGGAGTTTTAAAAATTAATACTGATGGGTCGTCCAGGGGCAATCCTGGACATGCTGGAATTGGTGGTGTTGGGAGAGATTATGCTGGCATGGTCAGTTTTTTCTTTTCCATTTATAAAGGTGTTCACTCCAACAATCTTATGGAAGCTCTGGCGATACTTGAGGCCTTGCAAAGGGGGTTTTCTCTTGGCTGGCGCAAGATTCTTTGCAAGTCCGACTCTCAAATTTTGGTTAATATTTTAAACAAAAAAAGAGTGGAGGATGTTAATTGGCAGTTGGCTTCTATGACCATTCAGATTCTTAGAATGAGTGAGGAGTTCGAATTTATATCCTTTGTGCACATTCCAAGGGAATGGAATGGGGTTGTTGATTACCTGGCCAAAAGGGCTTCTGAGCTATTGGATACTCAGAGTATTGATAACTGGGAGAGTCTCCCGTCCGGGGATTCTCAAAACCTACGGGAGTTGATCCATAAGGATGTTCGGACTTAATGTGGTTTGTTTTTTTTGGTTTTCCTGGGGAGTTGACCTTGTCTGGTGATTTAGCCTGTCTTGTTGCTTATTTGAGTCGTGGTTGGGGGCTCAATTGTACTTTGTAATCTAGACTTTTTATCAATAAATTTTTACCCCTTTATTTAAAAATAAATATATCTCCATCCTTTTTTAATGGTAATTTTGATCCCCACAAAAAGTGTCTTAGCCTTTGCATAGTTGTTAGTTGAAGCTCCATATGATTCTAAATAAGTGAGGATTTTTCCTTATTATTCTAAAAACACCACCTTTACCATCTTTTTCTAGATTTTCATGGAAACCACCATCAAAATTAATTATAATTATCCAAATTTTGAACAATTATATTTTACCATTAATTGATATATCCTTTGTATTAACTTCATCATGATAGACGACCTTTGCATGTATACTCCGATCTTGTTGTAGCCAAAAGGCTAGCATATTTTCGATATTTAAGACTTCCCATGATTAATCATAATGCTTTAGTTTTAAAACAATTAATCTAATATTTCATCAACTCTTTAATTATTGTGCTAAATAAAAGGTTTTATGTAAAGTTAATTATATATCCTATATTAAAACTTCCCATGATTAATCATAATGCTTTAGTTTTAAAACAATTAATCTAATATTTCATCAACTCTTTAATTATTGTGCTAAATAAAAGGTTTTATGTAAAGATAATTATATATCCTATATTAATCATTTGATCTTTAAATAATTACAATTTTAAATAATTTAATTATTTTTATACCTACAAAATAATAAAAGCATAGTAATAGTAATCTCAATGGAGCACCTGGGGTATCCAAGTGTTGTAGGTGAGTTGGAGAGGAGAGGGTAATCCTCCAAGGGAGGTCCCAAGTTCGAATCTCCACCCTACCCAAAAGCTGAATTGGGTACCCAAAATCCAATTGATAATGTTGGTGCGTGCAAGGCTAGGTGCGATCCCGGGTGACTTTGACGGTGTAGAAACCCCTGTTTGTGGTCTCTTAGACCAAGGCGGCCCCGCAAGGGGTTTTCTCTTATAAAAAAAAATGGAGCACCTGGGATGCAGCGCAATGGTTCGGGATTTGGCTCTTCTTTGGGAGGTTCAAGGTTCAAACCAGCGACGTGGACGAGTGTGTGAGGGGTGGGTGTGTGGTGGCTTTGTGTTAAATTTCCTTCAACTTTAAGAGGGGTCATAGTTGGAAGAAGACTACTCAATCCTGTAGTCATAGAGGATATCTCATAATAACCAAATCAAAAAAAAATCATCTCAATGATAATTAGAATTTATATATTTTTGTAAATATTAATTTTATATTAAATATCACTATATGGGTTTTGACCCATGATATATGAGGTCACACAATTATTTTCGTACTAAAATAAAAATAAATCATAAAAACAAAAGGTGTATTAATTTAATGACAAGTTAAATAATTTTTTTAACTTTTATACCTAAAAATTATTATAATATTTCTAACACACCACTTTAGAATCAGTTATATGCAAAATCAATTTTATCCTATTCAATATCTATATTGAAGAATAAGATTTGTCGTTTATTTAAACGTATGCCTCCTTTATATTTTATAGTGCACATTAAAAAGGACATATTTGTTTGATATCTACCAAGATAGGCTTAAGATTAGGATTGAAAATCTCATGCCTATCCAAATATACAGAAATTTAAACCTGTAAATGATAGAATATGAGTTTTACAATATTTCATCCTCCTTAGAATATGAGTTTTACAATTATTTCATCCTCCTTATTGAAATAAGTTTCTAATATACCACTTGTAAAATCAATTTTATTATATTCAACATCACTCTACATTGCAAAATCAAATTCTTATTTAAAAAAACATATATATGTTTGGTGTTATAGTACATATTAAAAAGCATGTATTTTTTTATAACCACTAAGATAGGGTTAAGATTAGGCTTGAAAAGCTCATGCTCTCCTAAATACATACAAATTCAAACATATATATGGTAAAGTATGTGTTTCACAATTTTTTTAGCTTGTGCTTGTGTACAAGATAACAATTCAAAAAATTATCGTTTTAATTACCTAAGGACCTAGCCACACTTTAATATTTATTTTATTACTTTAATATTTATTTTATTGAAAAATAACATGTATAGTTTGTTAAAATAGCTTACTTATAATAAAATGATTAGTTTTTAAGGGTTTATAAATTATGGTTTTTTCGGGTTTAAATATTGGACTCTTATCAAAAGTATCAAGTTTTTTTGTTGGTATATTAATTCAAGTTGTATATTTGAAATATATTCATAAGGGTATAGGTCATTTGGGACAATGTGGTCATCCAAATGTTTATCCTCCCATATCAATACCTAGGGATTGGTATATGGGGATATGGTATGATGTTGTATATGGTATTATGGATAGTGGGTATGGGCCACACATAACACAAGGTTGATTATATTATAATAATTAATGAGATAAGGTTTTGGGAGTTGATTTCCTAAAATTGCATTATAAGATAGGGTTATGCATAAGCGCGAAATATCGTAAATTGGTTCTATTTAAGATTTTTAAAATTTTGAAAAGGCTAATTTTGGATCCTTTCACTAGGGCTCATTCGCCCAAAATTTACAGGGTGGAAGTTTTTTTGGGGTAAATTCATCCGTCATTGATAATCATGAACCTAACTTTATTTTAATTCATCGACCTCAAATTACAGATGATTTTGATTTTCCCGCATAATTCACCTTCAAATTATAAATGATTTTATATTTCCCGCTCAAATCACCTTCAAATTATAAATGATTTTATTTTTCCTGCCCAAATCGCCTCATATACTACCCGTATATATATTGTATTGGGTACCGATAAACATACATAAAAAATACTCTAACTCAAAAATAACTCTAAAACAATAAAAAACTTGAGAAGGTTGCAGAGGAGTATCTATCAAAATAAACCGATCGGTTGTAGTGGAGTGTCGATTGGTGCAAGACGATCGGTTATAGAGTCGCATCTATCAGTATAAGATGATCGGTTGTAGATCTGTGTTTGTTGGCGTAAGTTGATCAGTTGTAAAGCCATGTCTATCGACATAAGTTGATCGATTGCAAAGCCGTGTCTGTCGGTATAAGCCGATCGATTGCAGAGTTGTGTCTATCAACATAAGCCAATCGGTTGTAGAGTCGTGTCTATCAGTATAAGCCTATCGATTGCAAGGATTATCGATCAACATTTGTCTATCGATTGCAGAAGTGTCGATTGATATTAGTTAGTCAGTTGAAGAACCGTGTCGATCGACATTAGTCATGCCAAAAACTGATCGTCATGCCTACAGCCTATCGTCATACCTGCATCCACTTGTCATACCTACAGTCGATCGGTATTCCTACAGTCGATCGACATGCTTGTTGCCAATCATCATGCTTGCAGCCTATCATCATACCTACAGTCGATTGTCATGCCTGCAACCGATCATCATGTCTGCAGTCGATCATCATGTCTGCAGTCGATCGTCATGCCTACAACCGATCGACATGTCTATAGTCGATTGTTATACCTGCAGTCGATCGACATGCTTGCAGTCGATCGTCATTCCTACATCCACTCATCATACCTGCAGTTGATTGTCATGCCTATAGTCGATCGATATTCTTATAGCTGATCGACATACCTGTAATCTATCAGTATTCCTGCAGCCGATCGACATACCTGCAATCGATCATCATGCCTGTAGATGATCGATATTCCTACAGTCGATCGCCATGCCTGCAGCCGATCATCATGCTATTAGTCGTCATGTCGGCCTAAAGTCTTTCATATTGACCTAAAGCTTTTAAGTATGTCGTACATTTTTTAGATTTTGCAAACCGATATTCATAGCCCCAACACAAAAAAAATTCTCACGATTTGAAATTTTTTGGAGACAAATTAATGAAATTTTCCACGGTTTAAATTTTTTTGGAAATAAATAAATGCAATTCGCCATGTATACTTCTACAAATATCTTCAAGATTCCAAGACAATTCGCCTTGATTTTATAAATAGATTTCGGGGCCGACCTCTTATGCATAACCCTGTTATAAGATAAGTACATAAAGAAAAGATATTGTCATTGTCATAATCATCCTTCTTATTAAGTATTCTCTTGTAATCGTCTTTGTCCAAAGAGTGGCCTCTCATCTTGAGAGATCTTATGAAGTTATTCTTTCTTTAAGGAATACTATTGGTATTGCCCTACAATAAGGGTTTTATCTATATATGTGTCTTATTTTGTGGAATATTATTTATGGATGAAATATTTGTTATTTATGCATATTGGTGAATGATTTTTATTAGTGAGAATAAAGTTTCATAACAAGTGGTATTAAAGCAACACTTGTGGCAAAGTGAGGATTGTTTTTTGTGGATTGTAGATTTAAACATTGATTTTTTTATAATCTTATTCTTTGGGGTTTGTATCTTTATGCATAGTTGTCTTGTGCCATTTTGTTCAAAATCTAAGGAGCTTCAAAACAAGTTATCATGTGAAGAAACTCGAGTAGTATTGAGGAAGATACAACCTTGTGAAGTCAGTCATCTAAAACAAAGGCAATGATGTTTTTCCAAAACATCTTTTTTCTAGAAAATAGAATTTGAGATAACTTTTAGTTAGAGTAAGAATCATTTGTTGTTGTGTTTAAAAGATATTTTTTTGACCTACTCATTTATGTAGAATTTTAGCTTCAAATCAATGGGGAGATGCATATTTTTATGAAACCCTAGCCTAATTTGTATTATCATTTTTGTGGGCATGAACTCATGGAGTTATAAATATTTTGTGGAGAAGATGATATTGATGTTATAGAATGGTGAAAACGTTTTAAATCCTTGTATTCTACTAGTTTTTGTTGGAATGATAAGCTTACCTATTATCTTGGAGGAGAAGCTCAGTGTTGGTATGGTAGTATTGCTATGGCCCATAATTATAAATAGACTTAGGAATAAATAGATAAAGCATTCTTGATTCAACAGAATCCATATAAAAAATAGCTAGTATGTCTTGATAGGGTTTATGATGAACAAAAGGAATTAAAAGGAGAGTCAGAAAAAATCAAAGAAGTGGAAGAAGGAAAAGAGAAGGATGATAGTATGTAGGCTAAAGGAACCACAACTTTGAAGCCATAAAAGCAAGTGGATGGTCATAATATTTTATCTTTATCTAAAAAATCTATTTGATAGATTCATGGATGCATAAAGTAATTATTTTTACTACACATAAGTAGCTTGGTCCATTTCGTTGATTTCTACTATTTCTTGTAAATTGTTGAGCTTGAATTTAATTTTTTCTTTTGTTTTAAATATATTACATATATATTTGGAACTCCAAATATTCATTTCCCCTTTAGATATTTCATATTTTGAATAGAGCTATATATACATGACCCTTAAACCCTTGCTTCATCCCACCCCAACATAACCATCTAAGATCTAAATCAAGGTCTTGGAGCCTTAGATTAAAATGGCTTTAGATGGCCATTATTGAGTAGATCACATCTCAAAGAAATGAGTTTTAAATCTAAAACATCTAAAGAGATTGTATACTTTGGTTGCAAACATGTATTAGATAACACAAATCTATCCAATCTTTCTACTATATAAGTGTTTCCAATGCACCTATTATCTCATGTATATTAAAATCTTGAAGAAATAGCATCGTGGAAGCCATTTGATATGATAAATGAATCAAAACACTCTTCTTATTTAGACCATCTAGTAGATCCACCCTTATTTTCTGAAAGATGTGGAACTATATTGAAGTCACCCCAAGAATTCATAGATCACAACTATGAATTATCATTGAATTTGATATAAATAAGTTGAGTCCCTTTCAACATCTTTTATAAGAAGTAACTATATTGGAAAAATATATATTTATAACCCTAAGTTTGTTAATTTACTCTTTCCAACAAAAAATACCAATAGTTTAATTGTTTTTAGCTTCTAGCAATTGCCCATCTCATTTGTGCTTGTCCCATATTGTTGTAATACCTCCTAAAGCTCCTATAGAAAAAAAAATTGCTAGATTATCTCCTTCTTTTCCAAATCCTTTTATATGCACCCATACATTCCTCACTGTTTTTTTTATTATTTAAAATAGAATCAGGACTATGACAACCTATTAATTACCTAATAATATTTTTAAGAGGTATTATCTATATTCCTAAGTTTTAATATACCATTTTCATCATTACTTTTTATTTTACTTATGGGATTAGCCCACTTCTTGTTAACAATTGCAATATTTGTTTTACAATACAAAAATAGACTTTATTTTAATTTTTTACACTTAATATTAATATAGATGTAACTTTATCCTATTGGAGCCTTATTTTTCACCTCTCAATAAATAAATAAATAAATAAATAAATAAATATATATATATATATATATATATATATATATATATATATATATATATATATATATATATATATATATATATTATTGTCCACAAAGCTAAAAGTAGCCTATGGGATATGAACTTTACAAAGAACTATGGTTGTCGATCCTAAAATTTTACCCAATCATTTTTCTTTCTACAACATTGATCTTTTGCTATTGATTTTGATGATGAATTCTCCTACTTTCTCTTCTTCAAACAATTCTTGCAGTGATTCCACTGCTAAAGTATTAACATAGCTATCTCAAATCTCATTATATGCCTTGCATTCCAAATAAGAATACATTTTTCCCTTAATTGTGTTGAAGTACAAAAGGTACATATCCTCTCCCATTTCTTTTTTGGTCTCTTCCATTTGCGTATTTTCACATCTAAGTTGGTGTGATATGGTCAGTAGTTGGACTATGAACATATTTACTCTCTAATTGATGTTTACTCCTATATAGGCCTTTTGGTGGTAATTGTATATATGGTTAAATTCAACAAGATAATATTCTCTTTCTTCCTAACTTATTTTCCCGAATAGATGATCTAATTTTTTTCTTAAAAAATGTCTTTATGTTTTTTTTTTTATTTGGGCATTCATCCAAATTGATATTCAACCATCTATTCAATTTTTTTAGCTACTGTAGAATACAAACCATAGTAGTTACCCCTATAGAAAAGGTACTTATTTATGCTGGAATAATTTCACATGGAACCCAATTTTTTATTTTGAATTTTTTTATAATCAAACATTTATAAATCCTCTATTTTCCTCCATTTTAAGTTTGATGTGCTACTAGCCCATATTCTACACCTATACAACATCACTAGTATTACTAATATCCCTAAATAAAACATATTTCATCTTCCAATCCTATAATTCAACCTCTTTGCTTCTATTTTGTAATCAAAAAGTGCTCTCCATCCTCCGAATGTTCTCTTCATTCTACATGTTTTCTAGCTAAGATTATTAATGAAGTCTAAACCAATATGTTTGTACAATGTTACTTCTTCCAGAAGATCCACTTCAAAATAAAAATTTAATTAGTTTTTTTCTTTTGATTGGAGAAGATCATGATCTTGGTTTTGTTGGTATTTACTTGCATGCCTACCTCCTTGCAAAAGTGCTTTAAGGCCTTTAAATGCTCTCTCAAACCTTGTGTTGACCTTGTAATCAAAATGAGATCATCCACATACAAAAGAAGTCTCACCACATATCTTCCCAAATAAACACCATCTCTTCCATTCAAATTTAATCATTATTCTAATTTATCAATATAAAACAAATGATGTAGGGGATAATAGGTATCCTTGTCTAACTCCTATGTCACTTCTAAAACACTTTTAAAGGTCTACTTGCAGTCTGACTTTAACACGAACCTTCCCATAGAGTCTATGCACTACTACTCTACACATTTATAGTATGTCTAAGTATTATACTCTACTTCATAGTTCACTCCTAAGAATTGTGTCAAAAAATTTCTTGAAGTTCCCAAAACAATGATGGGCTTCTCCTTTTTCATTCCATATTCTTCAATGATATATCTCAAAGTGATGTGTTGTCTTATTATCGAGTGTTTTGGTCTCAAACTTGATTGTTCTTTTGCCCTCTTTCTTTTTCATTCTACCCACTTGGTGATTCTACTCTCAACCAAGCTTTTAAACATATTCGCAAATAAAAAATTAACCGTAATGATTTGGTACTTTGAAGGGTTGTCTAGATCTCCACTCTTAAAAAGAAGTATTAATAAACTTGTTATCCAATCCCTTAAAAATCCATTTTAAATGATGTTATTGATTATCCTCTTTATGTGTATTTTCCTTTATCACACAGCCTCACTTGTTTTTAGGTTAACTAACTGATATGATGTCCAACAAAGATTGAATGAGCTAGTTTAGTTATACGGTGCACACATCAAGCTTGGCGTGCCTTCCCAAGAAATCAATTCCACCATTTTTTAGGCAACCTAGAGTTAACGCCGTATAGTCTTTTGTTGCCCACATAGTCCAAGCAAAAAGTCCTCATCATTGAATGGCATATAAAATAATGCACAAACAAAATAACGTACCAACACTTGCTATGTGCACATAATTCATTCTCAAAAATATCAGGCCTACAATCCCTTAGATTCTTCTCCATCATCCTTATCTTAGATATAGATACCTACCTTGTGCTTGAGAATCACCTAGCCTCATATTAATTAAAAAATATATGTTGTTGTGGGCCCACGTAAGCACTATAAAATAGAGCGTTTAATAATATATAAAACACAAAGTTCTTTCCTTTCGCATGCATCCCTATTACTTAATACTTTCCCAGGATCTACTTTTCCTTTTCCTTTCGCGTGTGAAGTAAGTTTGGTATTGACAGCAAGCAACTTGCACTTTCTCTTAAAGTAGCCACTGTCCTAAACAACGACATTAGATAACAACACGTCCATAACCGTATCAAGTTGTTGTGTATTTACTCTAAAGAAAAAAACAAAAGTTACCACACGAAATCAGAGTATCTTCTGGATTGTTCCTCAATATGGTCCATGCCCCGTCACAACCCCTACCTAAAACTTTGGAGAGCTTCCTAAAAAAAATAATACACTTCTACTTCGATTGGCCTAGGAAACACTAGAGGGATCAATAGCTGAACCTTCTTACAAATTACAAATATAAGGTAAATAACAAGGAGTAGGCACCATTTTACCTTTGTATATAGGAGCCGTATTTTGCTTAGGGGTGATAGAAATTCTAACGAACAAATAATTTTATATATCCCTTAAATGCTTTTCCAAGTCCCATCAGACCTCTTTCCGTAATTTTCTTTTATATTGTTAGATGGTTGTATACAACTCATCATTATCAGCGCAAAGATGTTTAATGGACCCCTCCCTTTGTGGGTGGTCGTTAGGTTTCACATTGGCAACCCTCAAACCTTCTTTTAATGAGAAAATTTAAAAGTGATTTATGTTAAAGTCTAAATTTTAATTTATCCAAAGGATATTTGGCTATACTTTTCTTTAAAAGTTTGAAATTGAGGCATTGTATAAGCAATTCCTAGTGGCTTGTCAATCTTTTTAATTTAGAAAAGATTATAAGCTATTCTATGCTTTATAAGTATTTTAAATTGAAGAGCAAAGTTTATTAAGCGAAGACTTTGGAATAATTTGACCATCTTCACTAATTAAAAAAATAATAAGTGGAGGTCACACGCAAAGAGGGCATCCGTGAAATGGCTGCTAAAAGAAGAATAATAGAAGCTAGTGTAGTGTGGTCGTTCGTCCCTGAATAATACAAAACGTGTGCCCACGGCAGCGCCACGTCAGTTACTCGGATAGAGATGTACAGGTCAAACTGGTGTTCCACGACCAATAATACGTGTCGAGCGGAGCATTAACGCGACCTAATTATAAACCGCGTAAGCGTGGAAATGACGGAAATAAAACGGCGACGTGTCGATTACGAATTGGGTATAGTGTTTTATGGGCCAATCTGAAAATGAGGCAACCTGCCGCCGGCTTTTGCATCGCCGGTAAAGAGCTCAAAGACAAAGCTTGGAAAAAGATCGGAGTGTGATAATCATGTTTTAGACTGAAGTTTAAATTAATATAAGGGAGTTAATTTTTGGCCTTTGGTGGCCGAAAAGACAGAAAGGAGAGGGGGGGGGGCGGTGAGGGCTATAAGAGGCTTGGGATGAAGAGAAAATTATTCATCTGGTGAGGAAGAGAGTGAACGGAGTCCCTTGATGCGTGTGCGTCCCCCCCTGGTCTCTGCCTCCCGCTTCTTGCTATCCCATTCTTCATGATTTATGATTTCTATGCAATTTTTCTGTGTATTGGGTTTCTTCTTCTATTCTTGATCTCAATATTCTATATCCCTCTAATTGATTCTGTGAATTAGTTTCCTTTGGTGATTTTTTTTTTTTTGGTTTTTTGGGATTTTTTTTGTTTTTTTTGGATTGTGGGCATCAGCTTCGTGGGTTGTTTTTCTGTCCCATTTGATGCTCCTGCAGTCCTCCTGCACTCAGTGTTCATATGGTAGTCTGCATTGCTAGTGTTATCATTTTCTAGCTCTGCATATTAGATCCAGTCTAGGAGTTGTTTTGTTTGTTCTCCTTGATCTGGTTTCAGAGAAGGGAAAGAGGTTGGTTTTTGAAGGCCTCCCCTGTCCTTTGAAAGTGTAGTCTTTCTTTCTCCCTCTTTTGCTTAGGTAGTTGTTTAGTTCAATTTCCTTAGGAGGTTTATTTTGGTGGACTGTTCCTTGCATTTACCCTTTAGATCTTGAGGATTTTTTGCAGTTGTTTTTCCTGAACTCTGATTTTGGTAGGATTCGTTGGGTTTACTAGGATAGTTTTGCAGAAGAGAAGAATTCTTTGTTGAAATGGCAGGAGCTACACAAAGTGAGTTTCCCTCCCACGTTCCTAGCATGAATGCTCGGTTTTTCTACGATCCTCTGAACGAGGAACTGATGAAGGCCTTGGAACCTTATGCAGAAACTGGAGCGAGAAGCTCGATTACAGAAGTAGCAGAGATGCAGCAGGCCGCCTCTGTTTCTGGCTCTACATCTTGCCACTCGTGGCTAGATCAAGACCAGACGATGATGTTCCAGACAAGTTACTCAGATTGTTATGGTTCTGTTAACAAACCCAGAGAGATGTCTGTATCTGAATCTGCATCTGCTTCTCCCTCTGTACCCACAGTCTCAGATTCCTGGTTTGAATTGCTGATGAGCGCAAGCGACAATGCTGGAGATTTGGCCTGGGGCCCGAGTTTTCAAGGGCTAGACGGCGGAAACACTAATCTACAGCAGTTTGCCTTCGTTCCGGGCCGGGATATGCAAGTGGGTACGGGTACGGGTATGGGTATGCAGACAATGATGCCGGTTTCTCAACTGGGTGGTGGTGGTGGTGGTTCTGGTTCTTCTCCCCCAAGTTTTTCTCAGGCGAGTTCTTTTCAAACTCAACCGTTAAGCATGCATGAAATATACCAACAGATTCAGAGAGAACAGCAGATGAAACAACTGCAGTTAAGTTTTCTTTTGGCACAGCAGCAGCAGCAGCAGCAATTGCTGGGGGCTTCGGCTCACCAGAAACAGCTGAGAGAGATGAAAAATCCTCTGGCTCCGAGGGGTCAGCCCATGAAGCTCTCCTCCGACAAAACCGAACCAAAATTGGTCGTGGCCAAGCCCAACAAGCTCTACCGAGGGGTGAGGCAGCGCCACTGGGGAAAATGGGTGGCAGAGATTCGGTTGCCTCGAAATAGAACGAGGCTCTGGCTTGGAACCTTCGACACCGCAGAAGAAGCAGCCTTTGCCTATGACAGGGCGGCCTACAACCTGCGCGGCGAGTACGCGAGGCTCAATTTTCCCAATCACAAGTATCTCTTGCAGGCGGAGCCAGGAAACTGGCAATCGCCGCCGGGGAGCGCGTTGTCTATGTTGCAGTCTTCTGTCGATGCCAAGGTTCACGCCATATGCCAGCGTCTGGCTCAGAGCAACAACCAGAATTCTTCTCCGCCACCTGAAAATCATTTTACTGCGGAGGACAGCATGAAAGGCGAGGGCCCTGCGAGCAGCAGCAATAATTCCACGATTACAGCGCCAAATTCCGAGGGAGATTCCGTTGTGGCATCCTCTTCACCGTACAAAAGTGATGAGGATTCCACGACTCTGCAGAGCGCGCCTTCCTTCTCAATTTTCAATGATCTGGACGAGTGCCTCACCAAGATGCCTTCTTTAGACCTCGAAATAATCCAGGACGTCATGACCTCTCTGTAGTTTAAGATAATATTTATGGAACTAGGGCTCTCTGGGCCGAACCAATGATTCACGTTTTGTAGCTGCATCACTGGTCCATTTTACTCTGCTTTGTATATCATAATGATAGGAATAGTAGTTCAAGTGTTTAGAGTCTAGAGAATAGTTTCAGTTCAATTGCAGGCTGGAAGAGTCATTACATGCCAGTTTTTTTGCGCATCCAGCAACCTGCAACCAATAATTTAGATGTCCCATGTCTATCTACTACTTCAAATGTGTTTGTATATCTTGTGGCAGAAATAGATACTTCATATTATATATGGTTATTGTGGTGTTATCAATATCTTGTCTTGTATTTTTTTTTCTTATTGCTTCTGATGATGCATAAAATTATTGAAATACACAGCCACACCAACCTTTGTATTTTATACATATAGGTGGGTATGGTTAACAAACAAAATGTGATGGACAAATTCTTCACAACATATGATTTTGTATTTATCTTGCCCAGCAGATACATAATTTGTAAGATATATAATTTTGTCAATTGTGGAGGGGGTAGAAGGTTAAGATATGAGGTGGCTACAACAAAGCTGAAAGAGAAATCTGCAACATATTCGAATATGGCATTTCTGTGCAAATTATTAAAAGACAAGGACTCTTGGCCCTCATCATACACTCAAGCAATCTTTATGATATAGACGCCGGATCTCATCTAGAATCTTAAGGAAAATGTTATAAAATTTTCTTTCCCAAGCTACCAAATTCCACTTTGTCAATTTATCCTTCCCAAAGCATTGCTATTAATTTCCTTGCCTTCTAAGGCTCGAAAAGAGAAAAGCTTCTAAATAAGTTATGGAAGAGGAGTCAGATCTGTCGTACTGAATTATATCTATATTTATATATATATGCCGGTTCAGTATGAAATCTCTTATGTTCTTCTTTTTAAGAAATAAATACTATTGACCAGAAATAAAACTCTGGGCAACTTACTGGAAGAAGAATCTCCTTTGGTTTATTTCGACATAAAACAACACATTACAATATTGGGAAACGATGTTTCCATGAATATGCAAAAAGTGCAAGCTACTTGATAAATTAAAGTGAATTGCAAGCTAGGTTTCTCCTTTTCTCAGTCTGATTTCTAAGAAAGATATACGTTTCATCTCTTGAATTTGTGAAAATATTATTAAAGGTATCTTAACACAAAATCTTAGTTGCAACAACAAATTTATACCGTTTCTCCCAAGTAATGTTAAATTAAAAATTTGTCAAACAGTGGAAGGTATTGATTGGCCTATGAATGTCATAAAGTCATGGTTACTACCCGTCCAATTAACCCTAGAAAACAATGGAGTTGGAAAAGGAAATGGAGGGAGAGGTGTCAGCTGTTCTTTCCTGTGAATTATTCAGATGACAGTCTAACCACTGAAAGTTGATCATTATCTGCCAGGTGTCAGCCTCCACGTAAACACTAGCAACTAGAAACGACCCAGAGCCTCTGCTTATAATGTGAAAGCATAGTGGGAGCCGTGAATTTTAAAGCTTATTACGTCATAGTTTATGTCATGGTTGTTTTATTGAAATTGATTTTTACTATTTTCTTTCATAGTGTCAAATTGAGCGGTATACCTTATTCTTTAAGTAAGGTTAAAATTTTGACCGGTTTTTGGTCGTGGAATAATCCCACTTGCTGTATTATTGTTAAGAGATATGTATAAAAGATATTGACAAAAAATAAAACTTTGAAGTGACAACAACACATTTTTATGATTCCAATACAAACACAGTGCATGTTCCCTCGGTTAAAAAATATATATATAAAATATAAAAAATGGACATTATTTTGTTGGAGGAGGTGGTGCGCATGGCCTTAAGGTCAAAAAAAAGTGTACGTACAGAGATGCCAAAGCTTGTGAACAGTGAAACTGAAAGGACAAATGACAAAAATATGTCATTTGCAAGTGGGCGATCTTTTCATATCAATGAAAACTCATTTCCATTAAAGAAAGCAAGAATTATTCGTTTCTTTTCAGATGAGGCAACTCAGCCCCTTTCAGCTTTAATCAAATGGAAGAAAATACCTAAGAAAGTATGATGCATGTTCCAAAAGAATGAAAAGCAATGCTTTAAGTAAATTTAAGGAGTATTTTTCCCTCCTCTCTTAAAAAAATCCATATCTTATAAGGTTAAACTTGGTAAGTTTTGACTAAGAATAGTACCTATTGCACAAAATTTAGTATTACGAAGCATACTATATATTTAATTTGAGAAAACTCCTTAGGAGAGGATCTAATTCAACTCTGCGTTGAAAACCATACCATATATATTTATTGCCTGTGGAGGGCTATCTTCATGGACCCCACATATAAGGAAGACCATAATGACACAAAGCAAACACATTGTAAAACTATTCAATTTTTTTCTCCAAAAACATATTCAAATGGTTTGAATTTGACTGAAAAATCAAAGTTATATTATTGCAATGTTTTAGACAAGTTTTAGATTATGTCCAGAATACTTAGCAATTTTTTTTAAATATGCAAAATAATTGGTAACATTTTTATTATTTTATTTTGATAAATGTGATTCAAAGTAAAATAATTTATAATTAAATTTATTTAATAATAGATCGGTGGATGAACCATTCGAGTATTAGTTCGAGTATAGTGCTATTATTCTTAGTAATATAGAATGGTGAAATAAAATAATAAAGGGGATTTTCCTTAGAAATGTCTCTATTACTAAACATTGGGATGGAGCTAAGAAGGGATAGAAAAGGAGATAGATAAATGTTAGAACTTGGAAGCTCAAGTTGGTGTTGACCCTATCTTGAAGAAGAATATTAGAAAGAATACCAAATGGAAGGTTCTTGAGGAAGGTTGGGTGAAACTTAACTTTGACAAGGCCTCGAAAGGTAACCTAGGAAATTCTAGGGGTGGAGGTGTAGTTAGAACTTTAAAAGGGGTCTTGATCGGTTCCTACTGGGAGCATTATGGTATACAAACCAACCTTGTGGCAGAAGCAAGGGCTCTTCTTTCTAGAATAAAGCTTTTGTCCTTGCTTAATTTTTTGAAGTTTGTAGTGGAAGGGGACTCCCAGAACATGATTAACTACTTAATTGGGAAGGGAGAACCAAGCTGGATAGTGGAAGAAATATTAAGGGATAACAAGTCCTTGTTATAGTCCTTCCAAGAGGTGAAAATCATGGGAACAGTAAGAGAAGAAAACAAAGTTGTTGACTTCATGGTCAACCAAGGAGTTAGTAGCAGCTCAAATAATCTTTGGATGGACTCAGTTCCTCCTGACATGATCTTCTCTTTAGGTCTTGATGGTCATTCCAGCTTTGGTAATGTGAAAATTTTGTAGGTTGTGCTTTATCATGGATATGTTTCCTTCAAGGACTATTTATATTTTCTTGAGCAATGTTCTTAGCACTAATTATAGGGAATGGAAATGGAACCATCTCAATGATTTTGATTTTATGACCAAGGCTAAATTTTAGTTGTATAAGTTTACTTGAATTTACTGTGGAAGGTAGGTCTTATTGTGGATCATTCTTTAGGGGGCAGCCAACCTATTCGTAGGAAGAAGAGTGTCAATACCTAGATGAGAGATAATTTTTCGAAGAGAGATACCCAAAATTTGTACATTATAACATACATGGGGCCCATGTTGAGGAGGACCTTCTATATTAGCTTACCTTCTACCATAAGAATCATCCTCTTCAGGATACTCAGGTGTTGAAGAACTCCTGGAAAGTGCTGAAGGTCCAGTTGCAGATTAAGAAGAATGAAGACTTAGAGGTCGATGACAACCTGTCAAAATATTACTTAGTCATTCTGCTCTATTGTTATATTTGCAGTCTTTTATTGTTGGTCTCTTGCATTAGTTTTTTATGTTCTTTGATCTAATCTTTTTATGTAGTTGTTCCTTTTTTGCCTTGGGCTTTTGTCCCTGCTGGAAGTTTCGTTGGCCTATTTAAAAGGGTTGGAACCCTTCCAAAAACCCTTGTTTTCACCATTAATCATGACTATATATATATATATATATATATTTAATAACTCTATTTCCAATTCAATCACATATAAATTCCAATTTAACCACCATAAGTTGATCTGAATTAGAGAAGGCATCTCAAATTATTTTGTTTGAAACTTATTCTCCCTTTCATCATCAATTCTTATCAAGGTAGTTTTGTTCCAGGGGGGCTAATTACTGACAACATAATTACAATCCATGAGCTTATACATTATGTTTCTAAAAGTGACAAATCTGGCATTTTCCTCAAATTGGACATGAACAAGGCTTTTGATAGAGTGTCTTGGAGTTTCCTCTTCTCTGTCTTGTCCAGATTTGGTTTTTATCCTAATTGGATCAACCTATTCAAGGCATGCATCTCAGGAGCTAGCTTATCTATCTTAGTCAATGACTCCACTGCTAGTTATTTCCAAAGCGCTAAAGGTCTGAGACAGGGTGACCCTTTGTCCCCTTTTATGTTTATCATTATGACGAAAGACCTAGGAAGAACTATGCGGTCTTATTATTCCAAAGGAGAAAATTTTGGCATTGAACCTGCCTTGTCTCTCATGCCCATATCCCACCAGTAGTTTGTGTATGACACTATTTTGGCCACTCATGCCTCTATTCCCCAAGCCAAAATCATCAAGTCCATTCTTATTTTCTTTGAGTTTGTTGCTAGCCAAAAAGTCAACTTCTCCAAAAGTAAATTGTATTTTCTCAATACGTCCCCCAGATGGTAAACCAACATAGCTAATATCCTTGGTTGTACCATTGCTACCATTTTTCTACCTACCTAGGTTTTCCACTTTTTGTTGGTTCTACCAAAATATTTTTGGTTTCCACTCATTGAGAGAATTCACAAAACATTGGCAGGATGGAAAGAAGGGCTCCTTAGTCAGGTGAGAAAAACCACCTTAGTCAAAGCCACTCTCTAGAGCATCCTTGTTTTATTTTTATCCATATTTCATATTTTGGTTGAAGTTTATAACAATATTGAACAAATCTAGAGGAATTTTCTATGGTCAGGCTCAGGATACAAATAAAGATTCCATTTAGTTATGTGGGACCATGTCTGCTCCATGAAAGAATATGGTGGTATTGGGCTTAGGAAGGTCATACAGATGAACCTAACCCTTATTTCCAAGTAAGGATGGCTAAATTCCTCATCAAGGCTAAATACCTCTAGCATCAACTAGATTTTTTTGGATGACCCTTCACCTATTCAATATTCTACCACCTAAAATTCCATCTTGTGTATGAGAGAGATCATAAACAAAGGAATCCATTGGAAACTTGGTGATGGTTAGAAGATACGATTTTGGGAGGACAAGTGGTTGGGTAACAACCCTCTTTAGAACCATCTTGATTTGATCTGCCTCAAATTTGTGATCGACATGTTGTTTGGTACATAGGTGTGCAAATTTATTAATGTTGGTAGGAAGCACTGGAAAACCATTTCTCATAGTAATATGAACGAATACCAAAAAAGAGCTAATCTTGTTTTATCTAACATGTTGTATCTTTGTGTTATTTCGAACTGTTCCATTGAAGATAAGCTCTTATGGGAACCCAGTGAAAACGAGCTTTTCTCTATCAAAACCACCTATTTTCTTAATGAAAATCTTGGTCAGCCATGGTTCCCTTATAATATCATTTGGAAGAAGTACCTCATTCCCAAAGTTTGTTTCTTCTTTTGTCTTGTTGTTCAGACTAAAATCCTCTCCATTCTAAATCTCTAGATTCGAGGACTCCCCATTCCCAACTGTTGTTACCTTTACAAATAGGAGTGCAAATCCATCCAACATATTTTCCTGTCTTGTCCTTTCTTCCTCAAATTTCTATGCTCCCTATTCTACTTTGTGGGTATTGCCTAGGTTCTTCCCTTTTTTTGAATAACCTCTGTTTAAAATGGCCTAATCCCTTTAAAATTTTTTATGTCAAAACCTTTTGGACCTTCTGTCTTCCCCATTTCATGTGAAAAGTTTGGCATAAACAAAATTCTAGAGCCTTCAATAACTCCATCTATGATTTCAACTGTCTTCTTTCCACAATTATCCACATGATAGCTGAAAATCTCTCTATTATCTAGGGCATTGGGTGGTCGAAGTCCCTAAGTGAAGCTCAGTTAGCTAAGTCCCTCTAGATCCCTTCTTGTAATATTTTCTCTCCCTCTTATGTGGTTGATCTCTCGATTATCAAGTGGTCTCCTCCACCTTTGGGATGAATCAAGTATAATTTTTATGGTGCTTCCAAGGGCAACCCGGGATCGACTGGAGTAGGAGGTATCTTTTGAGATCATACAGGGAAGATATTATTGGCCTTTGCAAAAAATCTCGACATCCAAACCAACCATTTTGTTGAAGCTCGAGCCCTCTTCCAAGGTTTGTCTCTCTTGTCTAGAATAAATTACCCTAACCTTATTATCGAAGGTGACTCTGAATATTATTAGAAGCATTGTAGGCACCGAGTCAGCATATTGGAATATCTCCAGTTTAATCTCTAAGGCAAAGTTTGTTTTCTATCTCTTCCCCTAATGTCACTATCTAACATGTCTTTGGGGAAGGAAGCCAAGCCATTGAATTTCTAGCTAACTTGGAGTTTTCTTTGCCTAAGCTCACCATTTGGAATGAAAGTTCTCCTCCCTCTGTTCGATGGAAATCCCACGCCTGTATATCTTTTGTGAGTTTTCCCAAGATTCGAGTTTCTTGGGTAGCCAAATATTCTCCATGTGATGGAAATCCTTCTTAGATTGGATAGCATTTTAAGGACACATCATTGGAGGTTTCATCAATCCGTGAAATTTTTCTAAGTCCACAGGATCTATTTTCAACATACACTTTCATGTGTGGCTTCGCCTTGACAAAATGAATGTTCGGAGTATGTGAAGCTTGTGGTTTAACATGGAGAATATCTTTGTGAGCATATGTGGAGACATTGTACTGCACCATCTTCAATGAATACCTCCTGCAGGTTTTTTGTTGCATGATAGATGATTAAATGAAGCTATCTATTGTTTTATCCAGACATGTGAGCAGGCTCTACGTGAACATGTTGAGGCTTCCTCTTTTGCCCCTGTGAGGGTTTCTTTGTCTTTTTTTGTCTTTCTTCTTGGTTGTTTTGAAGAAGGTGCTTCCTTTTTGTTTCAGATGGTTGGGAGAATTTTTCCTAACTAGAACTTTTCGATAAAAGGTTACGAGATCCTTTCAAAAACCCTCTTATTAATAATAAAAATTATTTTAAATTTTCATAAGTATTTTTTAGGTAGACCTTAAGGTGAAAGAACTGAACATGGCAATAAATAAGTGTGTTATTATCAAAATAGTATACTTTTTTTTTGGAAATGGATTATATAGGATTAAAATAGATCTCATTTATGTGACATTATAACTACAATTATATTTGTATTTTTTTCCAATATTTAAACCTTGGTCTCCTCTTAAAAGTCAAGGAATCTATTTTGTTGAACTAATACCATTTGATGAAATAGTTATAAGTATTCTTAAACAAATAAGAATGAAATGTATTAAATGTTAATGCACAATAGAATACAAGTCAATATGATAAAAAATAAGGAATGGAGAAGTTGGAAAGCTAATTATGTCAAAGTATTGGACTTAATAAAGTATGAATAATTAGTTTTTGGATTTAAAATTTTCTCATCAAAATAATAAATGTTAGTTATTTTTTGTTCTAAAAGAGATGATATTATATTAAATGAAATGAGTTTAAGTGGTTAAATACATTGATTGTAAAAAAAAGATCAAAATTAAAATCTTCTTAAGCTATAAATATGTATAATTGTCAAAATGTTATTGTAATACCACTATGTAGTTTGTTAAAAAATCATAGTGATGTAGTCATGATGTAATATATGTAAGGCTCATTTTAATACTACATAACCAATTAAAGAAAGAATATGAGGAGAATCATGATTGTGAAAGTTTCAGTATGATGTGGATTTCTCTAATAAAGTTGGTTGATTCTATTATTTTCCTCATTTAAGTAACATATTTTGTTAAAGTTTGTATAACAACCATGTTAGCAATCAAATCATTTCACGTGGCCTCATATATGGAATATATAGCCCAACCAAGTCAAGGAGAATTATTATTCTAAAAATAATCCCATTCATTTCTTAAAGAAGAATATCAAGCCCTTTACCAAATGACCAAACAAAGTGTTCCATTGAATACAATTTGTTTTGTAAAGGGTTATATTTAGGATGGTTTGACTAAAGTGAGATGCATGTATGCACAAGATATTTTAGAGGATCATGATTGACAATACAAGGTGTATTATCCCAATACTTGGTTAAATCCTTTCAATGCTAAAGCTCTAGATAAAAATCATCCATTTGAAATTGAATCTAATTTTTGCTCATTTGAGTACAATTTTTTGGTAAATTTTGCATAATCATAATAGCAATTGGATCATTTTTGTCATTTCATATATAGAAGATATAGCATAACCAAGTCAAAATTTATCATTCTAAAAAGAGTCCATCAATTTTGTGAATAATAATGTCAATCCCCTTGCAAATTGACCAATAAAAGGGTTAGAAGGTTCACTTTTAAGTTAAGGCTTCAAAAGCTTTTGATTTTAAGGCGCTGGCTTTTGAAAGCATAAATGACCTATTATTGAAAGCTTCAAGGTGGTCGCTTAAAATAGGGTGTTTATATAGTACTTATCTTTTTTGTATGTCTAATTGACATGAGGTTGGGTAGATGTTGGGCGACATGAAACATAGAAGATTCACAAGAAGAACCATTCCATATTATTTCATACTTGGTAGGAGCATATCCAGTCCATTCATAAATTGGATCATAGCAAACTGTTGGTTGATTACAACTTGGTTGTGTTTAAGTATCTTGACTAGAATGAGATGCATGTATGGATGAGAAAATTTGAAATGACATGATTGAAAATAATATTCCTTTACTTATCCTTGCAATAGAGTATCAAAAAAATTAATATCCTTTCCTATGGATCCATTTTATATTTTTTAATTGCACCTCAAAACTAAGCATGAAAAATTATGCAAAATATAAATCTTAGCATTTAAATTGGCATATCATACTTCAATGCAAGATTTCTTGAAGCTAACTTTACAATAATAAATATTAAGGACAAATACTACATCTATACATCTCTCTTTCTAATTATTGCACTTGTAGCTCACATACACAATGACCAAGCTCTTACCTTTCAACTCCAGTGTCGTAATATCCAACAATACTTGCTTGGAGTGACAAAGCTTTCCTTCTTCCTTTTCTCTTTTTTCCTTTCCTAAAAAATAATGATCTCTTGTTATCTTTTATTTTAGCTCATATATAGTTATGATATAACTAAAAAAGAATACTCCAATATGGACTTGACATGTATCCCTTAGATCTCTATTTAGGAGGGTGTAGGGACTTATTTGCTCATAATTAATTTATTCTAATAATTCTAAAATTTTCATTTCAAGTAAGTTCTTCATAATATTACTTTATTAAAACTTGACTAATGCTCGTAAGCTTCTAATAGAACACATATGAGCCCTATATCACATTTAAATATAATGCTCATACACTTCTAATACAACACATGTTAACCCTATATTTACATTTAAATGTAAAAAATCTAACATATTAACTAGATACCATTGTAAATGATTTGTTTTTTAACCAAAATATAATTGTATGAGTTGTTCTTATCATAACATGTATAATTCCAAGGTCCAAATACTAATATCCAACTTTTAATCATAGCTCAAACCATGTAAAATCCATATATTAATGATGTTTAGCTAATTTCTAATACAAGTTTATATAATAAAATATAAATGCATAAATATTGATCCATAATAAAGGTCTAAATAATATTTAAATTCATAACCAAGGAGGTGCATCCATTTCTTTAATAAAGGTAACACAATACAACATGAAATCCTTTACCCTATAAAACTTCCTCGTAGAATTTCACCTAATCAGGTGGGGGTATCTATCTCTAATCAAGGATTTGTCCTCTAAAGTAGCACAATACTCACTCTAGTGATCTCAAAGAATTCTAACTTGGTACAGAACATGTTCCCTCAACTACTTGGTATGATAATCCAACACCTAAACATGTTTCACATGAATACCCCCTTCTATGGTTACATGTAATTTAGTCTAATATAAAATATGAGGACTCGAGATACATATATATAGTAGAAAACTTGATATGCATCATGGGTTCATGCTATATTAGGTGGAAAGGACAACTTGTAGGCCATCAACCCAAACTTCTTAAGGATATTTAAGTGTCCTAGAAAACTAGGAGCCAATTTGAAACCCTTGCCAAAGAGAATATGGATCTTATTAGGTTTGAATCTAAGATCCTATATCTCACTATATAACTTTGATCAATATGCTTGACATCTAACAATCTACTTTGGTGATTTTATTCTTCTTGGAATTTTTTCCTAATCAAGGGTAATTGGTCTTCCATCTCTCTCAAAATATCTACACTGTTCATTTCTCTATCCTCCAACTAGCCCCAACTCAAGGGACTTGCACATGGACATTCATATGATTCATAAGGATCCATCCAAACAGAAAAGTAAAAATTGTTATTATATTAAAACTCTACCAAATAGATATACTCCTATTTGTTATGACACTTTATCACATGCATCCTTAACATGTCCTCCAAGACATGATTTACTCTCTTTGTTTACCCATTGGCCTGAGGGTGATAAGACATACTAAAATTAATTTGGTACCAAATCCATCTTAGAACATGGTCTATAATTGAGATGTAAAATGAGGATCCATATTTGAAACAGATATTTGTAATCCCATTTAGTCTTACAATCTCATTAAAATTACCATGTAACATTGATGGCATCATACATGGTTGTAGTCAAGCAATAATGAGCTACCTTGGTCAACTTATCCACAACTACCATAATGACATGATGGTGGTAAACAAACATAGGTAACCTCATGATTAATTCATTGAGATAATATCCCAATTCCAAACAATATTATCATGTTTGCATAACAAACAATAGGAAGTTTTTTTATTGTTGGTGAACAAGGATTTTGAAAGGATCCCGTAACATTTTACAAGAAGATGATGATTGAGAGAAGAACTCCCAACCAATCTACAATAAAAGTAGTATACCCTCTATGGGCCATAGATATAAACTGTTAAAACTAAGAGGAGAAGCCCACGCAAGGGCATGAGAGAAAGCCTCATCGAGCGAGAAGAGAAGCCCTCCTAGGGCAAAAAGAAATGTCACTCGTGCTGAAATAGATCTTCCATACATGGCATTGGGTAATATCTGTGAATTCCACACTATAATAGGTCCTCCATATGGGGCAACTATTATCTCCTTTGATACCCGCATTGTGGTGGATCAAAACTAGGTATTGAATGACACCTATGAGATCTTCATTGATACACATATTCCCCATGAACCTAGGAATAAGAATAGACATAGTTCAAAAAAATATTTACACACCAATGACCTAAAAAAGTTGGATATGCACCATAAAACCTTCCATAGGAACATAAAAACTTCATGCTACAACAAAGATGTGGATGATGGTAATGTTGGCTAAGCCCCATAAAAGGAAAACAAAATCCCTCCTACCCTTTGGGGAAATATCACTTAAAATAAATAGATAGAAAATTTCCATTGAGCAGTGCAGGAGGATATTCTCAGTACAAATTTTAAGTTTGGGCTTAGAGATACCCAAATTGGCTAACTGATCAGTAGTTTGGTTACCTTCTTAATAGACATACTGAATGGTAACATTGCTTGATAAGCTTAGGAGGGTTTTGGCTTCAAAAATTAGGTTGGAGATGTTCCAATAAATAGATTGAGTCCCTACAAGTATTTTAATGATGTTCATCGAATCACCTTCAACCATTAAGTTAGGATAATGTAAGCAGGGCAAAATAGATAGACATTGAAAAAGAGATCGTGCTTCAAAAAAATGAATAGTTTGGACCCCAAGGTTTTTGCAAAGGCTAGAATGATCTTCCCTTCATGATTTCTAAAAATGCTTGATATTCACATTCTCATATGCTAAGCAGCATATGACATAGTTAGTGATGTCATGTTTCATGTGAAATCAAATTTAAAGACATCTCAAGTTTACATACATCATTTTATCTATAGGTTATAATAAATATGTGGTCCTATACCCTCTTCCATAATCAATATACTTAGTGATATGGGGATATAAATTTACTTATAGAAGCAAAGTAGTCCTTCTCTCTCAAAATTATAGCCCATATATTTGTTACCATTTTTTTTTACCAAGGATATTAACTAAAGTAATAATTGATACCATTCCTCCGTAGGTAATTACTCAATTATATGACTCCTCATGTCTACTTGAGCTAGCATAGATGAACACATATGTCACATTTGATTGAGAGCATCAACCTATTTATTCTCTATCTTTGTTATATGTGATATTAAAGTCATATTCACATAGAGAAGTTTTGACCATATTTTTTGTCAAGCATTTAGATTTGGTTAAGTGAAAAGACAGTGTAAAATCTAATTATCTATCCTTATTTGAACTATCATCCCAATAAAAAATGAAACTACATCTTGAAGGAATATACGACTATTGTTAATTCCATGTCATATGTAGGGTAGTTAAGCTCATGGTTCTTTATATTTATGCTTTTATAAGCAGTGAGTTATCCATCCAATAATAGGTGAGCTAAAAATTGCACTAGCCATCAGATCTTCCATCTATGACTAGTGCTCCATGACTGCCTTAATCAATCCAGTAAGGATACCAAGGCCCATAGAATATTGATTTCAATCCAACAGCCCATGCGGCTCTTATGACTAAAGAGGTGCTAGCAAAGAAGAAAGGGCTTCAACTGAAGCCAAGGATACATGTGACAACTAGTCAAAATCCATGAGAGGAAAGAACCAACACCTAAGGTGAAAGCCCACCATTGGTCGAAGGAGATTCCATCCCATCTAAGGTCATGTGGTAGTCGCACATGCAAACGAAGAAGCAGGTAAGAGGGCATTAAAGGAAACATCCACCAATGGTCACAAAGCTTGAATTTTGTGTCTAAGCCTATTAGAACCAATCATATGCAACCATGAACACTACCAATTATATGCATGAGCCTACCCTGTCCACCTACACCAACCAAGGAGGTCATGTCTGTTGTGTCAACAGAGTGATGCATTTTAGAAGAAGCATAATGAAAGAGTTATGGTGTAGCCACACCAATGTAACAAAATATATTCCAATCATCTACATCGATTATCTAAAGGGTCTAAAATGTTTAGCATTTATAGCCCTAGATCTAGAGATATCAAAGCTACCATTACACCAAATGTAGAAGGGTTTTTGGTTGTATAAACAAAGGACATCTATAGAACTTCTACATAAATATTTGAAGGGAAGGCACCCTCCTATAAGCCTATAAATAAGTCCACTTTTATTTTAAATGGCATCAGAATTTGTTTGCTTATACCTAACACCCAAACTTGTAGGCTTTTCCTTTCACCCTTATTTTCTACTATAAAGGGAATTTCGAGCCTTTTTTGTGCCTAGGGAGCATTGAACCCTCTGGGCCTCATTGTATTGTATTCATTTCAATAGGTTAATGGAAGTTGTGATTTATTTCTATCATTTTAATTTGTCATGATTCTTGGTAGTGTGTTTTTCTTGGTTGTATTAACTCTCCATGGATGATGTTTTTTGTATTCAATTGGCACTTGTTGCAGTAAAAATATGGGGTTATTTTTAATTATTTGGTGCATCACATTTGTAGCTTAAAGCTTAAATTTTCTACACATTTAATTTATTATTTATTTGCTTTCATTGCAATTTTCTTTTTTGGTTACCCACACCCGGAACTCAACTTATGGAGGTCAATGCATGTTGAGGAGTTAAAATTTGAAAAGGAGACCACCTTGATTAAAAACCCTAGAGATTGTCCTTTAGGTGGTCCTTCCAATTTGCCTTGCAGTGCTTCCTATTTTTTGATATAGATGAGGCGTAGTCGTAACACCCCCCCTTTTTCTATGTTCATCTTGCTAAGATGGAAGAAAATTCAATCATGATCCCGATGAAGGTCAATATTTCTACTTGAAGAGAAGCACCCAAAAAATTCATCTAGTGACTTTGCTCATTGAATCAAATTCAAAAGACAAAATTTTAAAAGTCATCCGACAAAAGATAAATCAATATTTGGATGAGGGTCTCTGTCTCATTAGCTTGTTGAAGCAAAATCTCCCTATCTAGAAACTTTGTTCTTAGAGGAAAGACCTAGAGTTATATGAGCATAAGGCCTATGACCAAAGCCTTCGCAAAAACTAATCAACAAGAGCTTGTACCACCTTTGAATTGGAGTCAAAGAAGGAGGAACCTCAATGCAATGAGACAACCATGTCCCATCAGCCTCCCAAAAGTCTTTTGACATGGAATGACAAAGGTCCCCTGATTCTACTAGTTCCACTCAACACATGGGACCTGATTCCTGTCTTGATGCTCAAATATCTACCATACTTGAGAGAAGATGTTGTCACTTTGAAATAACATTTACAACACATGGTAAACTCATGCATTGTACATTTTTTTGAAAAGCAAGATATAATATTGAGTCTATTGGAAACTTATTTCTGAAGGATAGCTCGAGAATGGTACCTCAATCTTAACCCATAATCAATTGAAAGTTGGGACCAATTGATGGAGCTTATAGTAAAGCATTTCAGGGAAGAGGAAGATGGAGCATACCTCCTAGAACAACTCACAACCACCAAGAGGGTATTTGTAGAGACAATGGTCAATTTCAACATTTTATTCCACAAGACTTGGCAAAGGATCCTTAAGGAGATCTAACCACCTCTGGGTATGGCATTTATTTACCTCCTAAAAAAATTTGATTTTGAAATTGCCATTATGGTCAAGTTCAAGGGTGGTAATTTAGTACTAAAGGCCTATGAGATATCCATCCAAGCTAAGAAATACTTGATCCAAATATGAAGGCTATCTCCTAGACCACCTCTTCCATTGTTTTCCTCTATCAAACATCCCTTCTATTACTCTTTGACCATACAACCTACCACCACTCTGACTCGTCCTCTCGCATATCAAAAGTAAAACTAAGCCTTCTCTCCCATAGAAACTAAGATGGATAAAATATCCAAATCTATGAGAACCCTATCTACTGATATAACAACCCTCAAAATGCAAGTGAACATCCAAAGGTTTTCCTACCAAAATTATCCAAAAACTCCCTTTTAAGAAGGGAGCCACAGTTTTCATTCACCCCTTGTTGGATATCACAATCCCCCATTCTTAGCCAATAAGAATCTTGGTCATCCCTATACCTTGACTCAATAGATAGTATTTGTGTCATTTCCAACTCACCAAATGCCTACAAGCTTAGTTAGGGACTTGGTCATCACCTAGAATAACTATGTTAAAGATCCTAGTGGTTGCTACTATCCCACTCATTATCCTCCCTTTAATTGTTTTATTATAATGAACACTTAGGACATCAAGACTTCTTCTTTTGACCACCAAGATGCCTATATATTATGGTAAAAAATCCTAACACCAAGTCAAGAATCCATCACCTAATATTTGACCATACCATCAGTTATACACTCATCAACTTTGGAGCAGACTTTCATTGGCTAGGATGAAGAGAAAGTATACATTGCGTTAGACAAAGTAGGCCCCTCAAATGGGAGGCCATAATTCTAATTAGGCTATAATACATAGGCCAAGAAAAATGTTGTGGAGGAGTAGGGAATGCCTATCCAAACTAAGGCTAGGCCTCAAAGGAGATAAGTAGAAATTTGAAGGACTCCTCTAGCACGAGTTGTACCACAAAAATAAAATTGAGCAGTCTCAATGGCAAGAGTTTCCCTTAACCACCAAGGCAACCCATTGTAATTCTATCAAGATCACCTTTGATGGTAGAAAGGACTATGATCTTGACAACATCAACCATTTTGAGAATCACTTCTATCAAAACCTTCAACATGGTGGAGCACCTAAGGAAGTCCATCATACCAATACCTCTTTGGGAGATACTCTTTATTTCTAAATATATGAAGAATCTAGAAGAGACCCTAAATATCCACAAGGAGATGAGTGCATAGGGAATACCCACTAAGATACATATTTTATAACCCAACAGGCCCAAGCCTATGCCATTTTGTTTGACCTTGATGTGTGGAGATCAATTGATACAAAAATACATAGTTGACTCAGGTTCTAGCACTTTTGTCATGCCAAGAAGGGTGAAAAGAACACCCAGCTTACCATTATAACATGCCAATAACAAGGTGGTCTAGTTATACGACACTTTAGTGCCAGTTTTTAGACTCATTCAAGGCCTTATTTTGGCACTCCAAGAATACATCGACTTGATGGTTCATTAGGACATAGCGGTGATTGATCTCTTGACTTTATTTAGAATATGCATTTCGAGAGACTTCATTGCTAGATCAAAAGATACTTGTCACTTAATTGGATCCAAATGCTACTCCAAATTAGATATGAGACTAGTTCAAAGTTTCATGAGAACTCCCCCACATGTACTACGTAGAGAAAATCCTTTTAGGAGGGGTAAAAAAGAGCAGGCATATCTATCAGAAAAAGAATTATCATACTTTGACTACTTCATCGATGATATGCATCCCTACTTTCTCGATGAATCCTTAGAAGATTGGGCATCTGAGACATGGAGACTGGATCTTGAAAAAAAATCTAATCCAAATGATATGGGGTAATTTTTCACCATGTATTTTCCAATGTACATAGCAAAAGGAAAAAAAAGGTGTATTTATATAGAATAAGACTTTGGGAGGATCAAGAAATATTTTGATGCTATGGGATTGAAGGTTTCAAAATTTTAAGCTTCCCGAAAGTCTTGATTATGCACTCGATCAAAATATTGTGAATCTACATTACCTTAGAGGATGACAACAAGAAAAATTCACCCTTCCATGACCCATTCATAAGGTACTACCCTAGCCTTGAACCTGACGTCAAATGATAGGCTTAGGATGTGCCCTTTGGAAACTTCACCTTGACTTGATAAATCCTAGAGTAGATATTTAGCATGAAGGCACATGTACCAAGTCCAGTAGTGGTAAATATCTTTGATAATAGGACAAAAATGGTCCATAGGTGTCAGGTCCGAAGGAGTATCGTGCACCATGTAAGCTGATTGCAGCCACCTAAGATCATCATGCCTTTGTAGATGTACCTTTTTGGGAGTACTAAGTCCTGCCAAAGGTATTATGAAGTATGCAATATTTTGAAGAACAAGAGGAGTCTATATAAAGAAGACCCACCTTATAATGCCTCAAAAAACTTTGAGTCATAACTCGAGATAAATTATATTCAAAAGGATGAGGGTGCTCATAACCCTTCTAATAGATGTAAAGGAGGTTCCAAAAGAGCCAACAAAGGGGGTATTTCAAAAGAGGTTGTTGGCCAACCTAAATCTCCCTACATAGTGAAGCCATCCATACCCCTTTAATAAAGGCTTGCATCCTTATTGGTGGTAGCTAAGCTCAATATGTTATGGATAAAATCCATGAAGTTTTGCTAGTATTATATAGACGTATATTATCCATAGAAAGGCCCTTTCTTATCCCATGGTTGTGGACCTTCCTACCAATCCACAAAGATAGGGACATAACCAAGCTTTGCTCTCATTGATAACTATTTCTCCCATTCCCTAGGGCTATTACCAAGGCCACATTAGTAATACCCCAAGGAAGAGAAGAATTACAAGCATATGAAAGGACAAGAGGGGCCCAAGGTGACCAAGCAAAGGATTGGTGTCATCTAGGGAGGCTTTCAAACATTTTAAAATATGGACACCTAAAGGACTAGGTGGAAATTTTCCACTAATTGTATGACTATAGAATCACTCTTATTGTAAAAGACATCAAAAGTTGTTTGCTCATGTTCAACACCCAATCTTGCAGGCTCTTCCTTTCACCATTCTTTCCTATCATAACAAGGGGATCTCAAGATTTCTTTCATGCCTAGGGAGCATCAAACCCTCCAAGAATCATTGTATTGAAACCATTTCAACATGTTAATGGAAATTGTAATTCATTTATGTCCTCCTATTGATTTGTATCCATTCTTAGTGGTGTGTTTTGCTTGGTGTTGTTCACTAGCCATAGGTGATGTTTTTCATGTTTAATCACAACTTGTTGCACTAAAAAATAGGGGGTTATTTTTAATTATTTGGTGCATTTCCTTCATAGCTTAGGGATTTAATTTTATGCACATTCAATTTATTATTTATTTACTTTTATTGCAATTCCCTTTTTCTAGCTATTCACACCCCAACCTCAAATCGTGGAGGTCACTATATGTCAAGGAGTTAAAATTTGATAAGAAGCCCATCTCAATTAAAAGTATCAAAGGTTACCCCATAGGTGGTCCTTCCTATCTACCCCATGGCACTTCCTACTCTTTTTCTCCATGAGAGGTGTAGTCACAACACTATCCCCTCCTTTTTGGGATGATCCGATGAGGTGCACTCAAAGACAACAATTCCCATAAGATCTCTTATTTCATTTTCACTTTTATTTTCTATCTCTTGAACTTCTTGAGCTAAGTTTCCTTTTTTATTTTATTTTTTGGTCATTGTTGTTGCACATATTGATATCGAGTCTAATATTGTCTTAGCTAGAACCTTTGAAAAGGTCTACTCATTTGCTTTATTTTATTCAAATAATTATATCTACAATATCTTGTAGTATGACCTTCTATGTTTCATAAGTGATAATATTTTCTTCTCCATTCAGGTTAAGATTGTGATGATGCTGCAATATTATTTGATGTATTTTTATTTGATATCAGAGAATTATTAGTCATTTCATCTTTGACTAGTTTTTCTACTTCATATTATTGAATAAAATTAACTAATTCATTAAAGGATATGGTTTTGTTTAGCACTTGAAGAGAAGTGAGTAGATTTTTAATGTTTCTGGGAGCACTCTTAATGTAACTTGAACAAGAAACTTGTCTTCCACATTTTCTCCCATAGTTAATAACTTGGATTTTAATTATGTTATTCTTCAAAGAAAAAGTTTTTACTTTCACTGCTATGAACCTTTAAAGAATATAATTGTGATTCCAAGTGCAAAATAGTTGCTTCATTCTTTCCTTCAAATATTTTGCATAATTTTGTCCAAGCACTTATGAACCTTTAAAGAATATAATTGTGATTCCAAGTGCAATATATATGGCTGAATTTCATCTATTGTACCAAATGTAATTGTCATAAGATCTCTTACATCATAATCCTTATATTTTTGTTTTACAATTTCATCATCTAGCATATCCTTTGTTTCATTTACTATATCCCAAAGTTTTTCAACAATGAGAATTAATTTCATTTTATTTTTCCATGATGTAAAATTTTGTCCTTTTACAAGTTGTGATTCATAAAGGAAACTTTTATTATTTGCCATGATAGAAATATATATAGTATTAAATTTCTAATTTTAATTAATTTCAATTAATTTTTATTCTTTTTATAACTCCCAAATTTTAATTTCAAATTCATCCCTCCTTTTTCAAATTACATCTTTTAAAGATATCAATTTCATCAATCAATATTCAAATTTTAATTCATTATTCATCAATTTTTAAATTTAATTATTTAATATTCTTATGTCTTTCAAATTCATAATTTTAATTTTCACAAACAATCTTCAAATATCAATAACCAATTTCAAAAACAATCAAAATTAAGTTTCTTCTTATATCTCGTAAAAATTTAATTCACTTTACCTCCCATTCATAAATTCATTCCTTTTAGATCTCAAGTTTAAATTTTATTTAACAATATTTTATAATTCTTGAATTTATTATCAAATCCTTATACCTCCAGAAAGAAATGATCTTCTTTTAAATAAAGCACCATAAGAAGCTCATAAATTAAACTTTACCTTAGTCTCAGCGACATCTTAAAGGGCATTTGAAATAAGTGTTATGTCTAGCAAGTGTTACTTATACTATTATAGTCCAAAAAATCTACATCCCAAAATGCAGTCCAATTCTTCTAAATTTTGCTATGCTAATCCTTTACTATGGTTAGATTCATCTAACAAATTCTTCTAGATTCACCATATTCAAATTATTCCTCTGGCTTCACTGCTCTAAAGTCTAGAATATTCTTCGACTTCAATGTTCATGCTTAAAATCAAGTCCTTCAACTTCACTTTTCTTTAACTCAATTTATAGCTTTTGCTCATTCTCAAGTCCGTGTCCTTTGTCTTCACTATATTCACATTGAACATACTATGTATCCTTGATCTCACACTTATTATCTCTAACAACTTGTTCTCTTATAATCATAAATATCTAACGTATAATAACAAACACTCTCATCTTCAAAACCACTCAAATTAATATTTTCTTCCTCTAGTAATCATCCTCCAATGTTCTTCAAATATTTCTATTCTTAGTAATATCTTCAATAATATCTCTTTCCTCTCAAATGTTCTCTCTTCAAATCTTCTTCTCTAAATCTCTTCCTCCAGTATTTCCTCTCCAACAATCCTTCTTCATATATCTCTTCAATAGCTCCTAGCAATAACACATCCAAAAATCTCTTCACTAGCATAGCTATGAGCCTAGATGGATTTCACCAAGGTCACTTTTGAACCAAGATGGCTCTGATACCATTGTTGGAAAATATGCCTAAAGATATCACATGTAAATATTTCTTGGATCAAGAATCACTCACACATAATATCATATTCAATAATAACACAAGTATTGACCAATAAACAACTTTCTCTATTACATTCATAAATCAAAATTTCTTATATTCATTTGATTACATAACCTGGAGCTTTGTCTCTAATATATAACTTTACATAATAAACTCTTCAATACTCCCGACTATTGCTCTCATCAAACTCATAGGAGATACAATATTTCACATGCCTCACATATTAACACAACTTCTCATGATTACATAATATCCTACTTCACATATTGACACGTCTCACATGACTCTTCACTTCCACACTTGACACCTATTATTTATGACTCTTCACTTGCACACTTGACACCTTTTACACTTTATTACATAACACAAACACTCTTTACATCTTGACACACACACATCCTAATATAAATATTTACAATAGTACTCAATGGTACTTCAGTGATCCTCAATGGTACCAAATAATGTAATACCACCAACTAATAAATGCTTCTTATGATCCTCTATAGATAAAGAATAAACCAAGATATCACCTAAGAAAATTAGTATAAACCTATCCATATATTGCTTGAATACACAATTCATCAATATTATAAGAAATCCAACGTGTTGGTCAAGCCAAATGCTACACTATGAACTAATAATACCCAAATCTAGTTTTGAATATAGTCTTAAGAATAACTTACTCACAAATGCAAATTTTATAATACTTTAACCTTAAGTTAATCTTAAAGAATACTTTAGGTTCCTTTCATTGGATTAAGTAAATCATCGATTCAAGGAAGATGATATCAATTCTTAATGGTCATCTTGTTAAACTACTTATAATTAATATATAACATCATATAATTATCCTTCTTCACAAATATAATTGATGCTTCTTATGGAGAAACACTTATATGGCTCAATCCTTGGTCTAAAATCTCTTCCAATTGCATCACTTGTCATGTAACTCTATATTAGTTATTCCATAGGGTATTTTAGAGAATAGTTTTGCACCTAGAACAAGCACAATGGTAAATTCTATCTCCCTCCTAGGACAATCCAAGTAGGTATTCTAGAAAAATATTCCAAAGCTTCTTGAGGACTAAATAGGTATCAATTATTTATAGTTATCCTCTTATTACTTGACCTCTATATCCTCCATAGTGATGACATACAACTGATATCTCTTTCTAAAATACTTCATTTGCATGGAATAAGAGGAAGTAAAGAGAAATAAGTTTCTTAATCCCACTAATAAGGAACTTGACACCTTCATCATCCACACATTCTAATTTTTCAAATACATTCTATCTTATCTCAATGATTAAAGAGTTAATCCATCCCCAATATCACATCATAGGAACCTAAAAGAAGAACTTGAAGATTTATACTAGTAGTAAAGCTCCTTAGATCAAGGGGACAATCTCTAACAAAGGTTTGCATGAAGCATTTAGCCCCTATGGCCATATTGATTCTCCATTAGTCGGTACATGGTTCTACTAATAACCTATGCCTATAGACAACATATGGTAAAAATAAAAGAATCAATAACTATAAGATCAAATAAGACAAAAATACTAGAGCCATAAAGTTTACCTAAAATATTTATCATCAAGAACTAATGCTCTTCCTAATGGTGATCTAGTACTACATAAATATGATATGCTCATCACTTATCATCAATTATGAGTGCTACTTCTTGGGATCTCCAATGGGGTCACTCACTCTTATAACAAGATCCTCCATAAATGAAACATACTCTAATAGGTTATCTCCCTAAATATGAGCCTTGATTCCTAGACTACTATCCTAATCTCTTAATAATCACTAAGGAACCTTAATTTTGTGTGCATCCTTCATGAGAATAGGGCTAAATGATAACCTTATTAGGATTCTCTATACCTTTTATCTATACTTAGGTCCCTTGGACCTATTGTTCTAGTTGTGTAGATGAAGATCTATGTGCTAGGGTTATTGTGATGACTAAGACTATCTTGTTGTTGAGGAGGTGGTATCCTAGAGGATTCTCCCCTAGGAAAGGTTTTTAACCTTAAGTATGTGATATTGTTCACCTAACATGTTAATTTTTTTTAAGTTTTCATATGGTTATGTTGTGATTTGGGTTTGTGGTGACATTGCATGTTTTTATTTTCCAAATTTTAACATTCTAAGTCCACTTACTACAGCTATCCTCAAGAAATTTTTTTCTTTGAATACCCAGGAAGGGTAATATGGATTTATCTTTTACATATATAGAAAACCATGTATACATAACTCCATATATATTTACAACTTCTTCAAATTTGGTAAGGTTATTAAAATTATTATGAAAATACGAAGATTGCTTAATACTCTAATATAATCTGTATATCTCAAAATAGAATCCTATGTTGGTAGACATAGAAGAAGGTCAATTCAATTACCTATTGGTAATGTGATGAATTATGGAATTCTATGAGTTACACAACCTAAGGTATTTGTATTTAGATTATTTTTTTGCTTTTCAATTTCTACTACTTCCCACTTTAACCTTTAGGAAGTTTCCCTCCTTTGCAAAACTATTTATGTATTCTAGGCACACATGATGCCTTATACTGTATAAGTATTCAATGATAATATATTTAGAAATTTAGATATGTTATATATCCACTTTATGTTCTTTAATCCTTATTTATATTAACTTACTATTTTAACTATATATGCACTACCATAAGAGCAATTGTAGACACCAAAATCTAGGCATTTGCATTACACATCATAATTCTGCATAATAATATATGCCTAAGTATAAACTTAGGCATATAATTCCTGCACATTCACTGCAACTACCCAGGATAGGTGGCTACCCAGTCCTTGCCACTTGGCAACCCTGACTTTCCACCTATCCTTCCCTCCAAAACCCTCAAAGGCCTATAAAGGTACCATCACATGACCAAGAAAAAAAAGAAGAGAGGAATGCTAATGTTATGTCGCCCAGATTCTGCCATGTAATCCATATGAATTATTCATATTCTTCTATATTCATCTTACATTAGTCATTTTATTTATATTTTATCATTATTCATTTGACAAGTGCTACTAAATCCTTGTCCATTTCCATGTGTGCAAATTTCAGGTTCAACAAGCTCAAAGTCCAACACGGTGGTCACGACAAACCCACCTCCAATATTGTTGTAGCATGAAGGAAATGAAAGACACCATGTTTATTGTAAAAGGGGATCACCCCCTTCAAGAATTTGTATTGTGAAAGCACCCTACAAAGGGGATTATTGTATCACAAAACTCATTTTACGAAATATAATGTAATGCTTCATTTTTAATTCAATGGCGTTTTTCTTTATGTATACAACAATAAATGAGATAGATGCCCTTGTTAATTCTAGGTTCTAATTTATTTTATATTGTTGTCTAATATCCCTCCAAGAATGTTTAAATTATTAAAGGTGTCTTTTATATTAAAAGTTTATAGAATCTTGACAAAAAATTTTGATGGACCCTATGCTTAAAAGGTTGATTGTGGAGATGCTAGTCATGTGGAAGCATGTATGTGTCATATATTCAAGAAGAGAGTGAATATTATAGTATATAAATGAAAACATGATAAGCCAAATATCATGGGAGTTTTCATATGGAGAGCAATAGTCAAGCACATGAAGAGTCAATTTATATGTCTATATTATGGAGATAAAGCTTCATACAATGTAAGGAAAAACAGTCTATAGAAATCACCACATAACAAGCATTGATAATAAAGCTTGTATACAAATTTAGAGCAATTTATATTGTAAGTATTCTTCATCTATGTACACAAATTATTTTGGCCATTTACATTCATATTTGATATTATAAGTGAATGTTATTTTATTATTATATTGGCATATATATTTGATTGCTCACATATATAATTCTACTCTTGATTATTGATATTTTGACCTATAATATTATGGCTTATTTATATTAGGACCTATGATATTTTGAGATAGTAAGGCTTAAAAGCCAATAGTGGTATCAGAGCTACCACTTAAATCTATTCATTTTTGATAGAGTAATTTTATTAGCCACCATTATATTGGATTTTGTCCACTTTGAAAGTAGTGAAGACTTGGACTCTATTTTTGAAGGTTTGATTGAGTAGATATTGAGGGGACAAGGATAAGTCACCCTGATTTGGATGCTAGGATATTTCCACTTGCCTTAAGGAAAACATTGAATACTAGGACTCAACTTGAATTTGATTAAGGGCTAACTCAGAAAAAGTTGGATGTTTAGGGACATTCAAAGTCACCCTGATAATATTTTGGATTCTCTAAAAAAAAAGATAATCACTATTGAAAATTGAGAGAGCTAAATTAGGAGAAATTTGGACGTGTAGGGACATTCATAGTCACCTTGATATTGATTTTGGATTCTCTATAAAGAGGAGAATCATATTTTGTTCTTAGGTTGACCTAAGACATTGAAGATAGAGAAAATATTGAAAAGCATCTAAGATTCCTAAGTATAGATATAGAGAAGAGATTAAGAATCATTTAAGATTACTGAGTACAGATATAGAGAAGAGATTGAGAAGCATATAAACTTCATGAGAACAAATATAGAGAAGATATTTAGAAGCATCTAAACTTTTTGAGTATAGAGATAGGGAAGGAATAGAGAAGCATCTAAGCTTCCTGAGATCGAAAAGAAATATAAGCCTCCTATGAATAGATAAAAGTAGTACTGAGAAGTACAAAGAAGAAGCCTATAGAGATAAGGTATATAGGGGCATAGAGAAAAACTAGAGTTATGGTTAATTAGATAACCAAAAAGATAAGGCTAATTAGAAATCATACATATATTTTATTCTTGGCCTTAGGATCAATATTCTTGAAAGTATAAGAACATGTTTAGCTATTAAATGAGCCATTAAGATAAGCAAGAAGCTATCAAAGAATGATAATAACTATCAAGGAGAGTTATCATTAAAAATCTATTAGATAACTATTAGTTCTATCAAGGAGTACTATCATTCTAAGTGAGAAAAAAGCTAAGAGCCATTACAAATACTATCATTCTAGAGCTACCAAAAAAAAGAATTGGACAAGAAATCAAGCACTATTATAAGCACCAAGAATAGGATTTAAGCGCTATTCTAAGTGCCATTAGTAGAAGGACTCGAGTATCATTCTAAGCACAACTAACATAAGGACCCAAGCACTATTATAAGTAGAGAACTGAACAAACATTCATAGTGAGAATTAGATGAATATTCATAATGGAAATCAAATAAACATTTGAGTGCTATTCATAATGAAGTGGGTGAACAGTTTAGTGCTATTCATAGTAAGAATTGACCATGGATTTAAGTGCTTTTTAGAGTGCTAATTACAAAAAAATTTAGACATAGACTTGAGCAATCTAGAATGATATCCACAAGATTTGAATATATAAGCATTAGCTCCTAAGATGAGCATTCAGACATGCAAGTATTACCACCTAAGATGAGCATTTGGATGTGAAGCATTATGATGTATAGCACCTAAGGTGAGCACTTGAATGTGTAGGCATTAGAACTTGAGATGAGGATTCAAAATTGCATGTAAAGTCACCTGAGAGCAGACGTAGAACAAAATGGATGGATAAGTACAAGGAATTCCAAGCGTTAACCTTGGAGGAATGAAATTTTAGCCTTGGAGGATTGGAATGTTAGCTTGGCATGAGAATCATTGTAGTGTTAATTCAATTGAACAACATAGAGGTAACGTTCTACATTACATTTCCAAACTTGGTGTGTTATTTACTTTTTGGTGGGAAAATAAATTTGATTTTATTTAAAAACATTAAGGGGAGTTATAAGGTTTTCCACTTTAGAGTTTATTGAAATTTATTCATGCACCTTGGTTAATTTTTCAAAAGTTACTTTTTGAAAAATTGAATTTATATTTTTAAAGTTATGGAGTGATAAGGATTACTAATAAGATTAATATTTATATAAGGTTTAAAAGTATAATAGTTCTTTTGGATTTTGAAGGTTAGAAGACTTAAGATTTGATATTTTTAGTTTTTGAGGGTTTAAATATTTGAGGGGTTAAAAGGATTTAACATTTGAATTTTTTAGTTTTTGAATATTTTTGAAGAAATTTAGTTTAAAGTTATTTGAAGTTTTTAAAAATATTTCATTTTGAAAATTTGCAAATTTAATGTATTAGGGAGTTCAAAGAATTTCTACTCTAAAAGATTTAGAAATGTTAAAATTTGCAAATTTCTTATTTGAGTAATTTTTTAACTATGGAGTTATAAGGATTACAACTTCAAAGGAATTGAATTGCAAACTTTGATTATTATGGAATAAATTATTAGAACTTAATTCAATGAGGATAGTGAAGAAATAGTGAACAAATTAAAGGTTTATTCTCAAAACTTGATAGATTATTTTAAAGGGAAGAAGAAAATACCAAAATTGCATAGAGATACACTAGAGGACTCAAAGCTAGATCTTATTACTACAAAATCACAAACTGGCAATTTAACAAGAATAAATTCTATAACATAATCTACAACTACTCAGAGTGCCATGGATTCCGAAAACATGTAACTTATTTATAAATAAAATAAAGGAAGAATGGCCTTAATAGTGCATCAATGGTTACATTGTTTTCTTAAGAAAAAAATGAACACAAAATATTAGCATGGAAGCATAGATCAAAGAAAGGACATTGTACTCAATTGAAGTAAAATTATTGCAATAGAATTGGGTATGAAGAAGCTAATTGTTGGAATATTTATCTATGTAAAATTTTGTGGAAGAAAATCTTATTCTCCAAAATTTTGTTAGTATAATAAGAAATATTATGGGAGATTTGAAAGAATTCTATTATTCAGATTAGACTAATTTCTTCAAAAGCTTATTTCTAAAGCAACTCCTAAAAATAGAGCAAAATGTTCTAATTTTGAATTGCAGAACAAAGTTGAAAAAAAACAAATTAAAGGAAAAGTATTTGATCTTATTAATAATGAAGTATTTATTTTTTCAAAAAATAAGAAATAGGGAAATGGATCAAATATGGTCCAAATTTATCTTGCAAAGTAATCAAGAAAGAAGTATATGAACCAGAGACCAAAGACAAAGTTCAAGCTATTCATGAACAAACATTAGACGCAAATAAATTAAAATAAAAAAGGAAGCTCAAGCTATCTATGAACAAGTTAATGAAAATACAAAGAATGAAGATGAAAAAGAACTCAGAATAGAACTCAAGGATGAAGCTAAAGATAAAGCTCAAATAGAGGTTCATGAGAAATGCAAGGTAATTTGAAGATTGAAGACCAAATATCAAAGATAAAGATTAAAGACTAAAGTCTTCAATAACAAAATAATGTAATACAAGGGGATGTTGAAGAGTATTACATTATTTGATACATGCAAATGTACATCCATTGTACCTTCATGGTACAAATGTAAATATGTAATAGATTAAGGTTTGTGTCTATAGTTTAGATGAGTTATTTATATTTCCTCTTTATGTAAGTGTTTATGTGCAAGATATGCACAAGTGTCATGTAAGAGTGCAATGTGTAGGATATGCACAAGTGTCATGTAAGTAAGAGTGCAAGTGTATATTGAGAGAATGTGCACAAGTGTCATGTATGTAAGTGTGCAAATATTTAATGTGAGGATGTGCACAAGCATATTATATTAGGAGTGCACGTAGGAGAGTAAGAGTCATGTGGAAGTGTGCAAGTGTCATAGAGTCAAGAAGAGAGTGAAGAGTCTAGTATAAAAGTGGCAAGATGATAAACCAAATCTCCTAGGAGTTGTCATATGGAGAGCAATATTCAAGCACATGAAGAGTCACTTTCTATGTCTTGGAGACAAAGCTCCATACAATGTAAGAAAAAATGATTTGTATCGATAACCACATAGCAAGCATTAATAATAAAGCTTGTATACTTATTTTAAGCAATTTATATTGTAAGTATTATTCATGCATGTACATGAATGGTTTTGGCCATTTACCTTCATATTATATATTATAAGTGAATGCTATTTCATTCTTATATATATATATATATATATATTTGATTGCTCACATTTATAATTCAACTCTTGATTATTGATATTTTGACCAATAATATTGTGGCTAATTTATAGTGGGACTTGTGATATTTTGAGATAGTAAGGCTTAACAACCAACAATAATCTATTACTAAACAAAGGAACAACAAACTAGAAATTTTAAGTGGAGGAAAATAAAAAACTATGCAAATAGAACATAAACTTCATTTATGCATGGTAGAGATGTAAAACTAATGTCAAAATTATAGACATTGAACAAAAAAGTTGAAAATAGTACTAAGTTTTTATATACAATACCTATATGCTAAAGTATCCATCCTTTTATGCTCTCATGTTGAGCATTTGAGGTTCAAGGCGATTACATGCTTCATATGTGAAATGGAATGTGAAGAGATAGTGGAATAAATAATGGTTTTTCTTGTATAATTATAATATGTTGGGTCAAATTAGTATGATACTTTCTTTGGTGCTTAAAGTAAGGCTTGTTGCCTCTTTAATAACATGATCTAGAGTGAAGGCCAACTACTTCTAGTGCTAGATCCATTAATACTTGTCAGTGGATATGTTGGTATTCATGATGCCACTTTTGACAACTAGTAAGGAGATCTAGTACTTACCAAAATCTTTGTTTAGAATAATAGTCTACCCTAAAAGAGAAATAGATCTCATTGCTCCATAAATCAAATACAAAAATTAGTTCTCCATCTATCAATTTTCTTGGTGAATAGCTTGATAAAAATTACAATACTTCAAGAAGAAAAATTAAATCAATGTCACTAAAATAAAATAAAAATAACTTTATGTAGTATAAAAGAAATTAATAGAAAAAAATATATTTGAAATGGTTTCCTTAGTCATAGAAAATATTAATGATTAATATAATTATCTCTAACTGATGTACAAATAAATGTATTCTTGGGAGTACAAGCACCCACTAAATAATGCATATACTCCAATAAAGTTAAACCAAAATATTATTGGGTCATAAAATAATACATGGATTGCCCCTCAAGTTAAACATAAACCTGTTGGAACCCAGGTGTTGTAGGTGAGTTGGAGAGGAGAGGGCAATCCTCCAAGGGAGGTCCCAGGTTCAAATCTCCACCCTACCAAAAAACTAAATTGGGTATCCAAAATCCAATTGATAATGTTGGTGCGGGCAGGGTCAGGTGTGACCCCGGGTGACTTTGACGGTGTAGAACCCCCTGTTCATGGTCTCTCAAACCAAGGCGGCTCCGCAAGGGGTTTTTTTCTTAAAAAAAAACATAAACCTGTTGGTCAAATAATGATACATTATAAGTACAATGTTGGCCATTGCTAAAAGTAAAAGTTTAGTACATTTTAACATCCTTGCTTAAGCTAAATAGGATCCATAGATAAACAACATTATTGAACATTTCCCTTAATAAAATCTATTTCATGCAACTTGATCTTTTAACTAGGTGATATTTGTGAAATATATTCATGCGTTGATCTACACAAGTCATGTGTACAACACAAGCTAATTTTGAGAATAGAGATGATGAAACTAGAAGCTTAATGTGTTTGATTAACCACTAATGTTGAACTATATTATGAACTAAGTGAAGGGTACTTGTGTCATCGCAATGTAGACATGGGGTCTTCTTGAGTAAGACCCATTTGCTTAAGAAATATCTATATCCACTCAAAATATTTCTTGGAATGGACTGCATTATAATATTTTTCTCCCATGGAATACAAATATATGGTAGCCCATTTCTTGGAACTCTAAGAAAATGGTCCAAATCCTAGAGAAAAAACCCTAAAATAAAATTTTGCTCATCCATATCATTAGTTCAATCTATATTTGAGTACCCTTCTAAAAAAATGGAAGTATATACTACATAATGAATGCCCCATAATACCGGTGCCTATGATATGAGAAAAAAATTGCTAAGCATGCTTCTAGTAACTTGTAACAAATTAACTTCTAGAAAATGATAATTACAACAATAAATTTAGAATATATCAATAGAAAACAACATATACTAGAAAATTCATAATGAAATCATATTCTAGCACAACAAATCCAATAAAGCATCAGAGATCCAGATTATAAGAATAAAAAATCAATCCAAGACATAGAGAAAAGATAGTCTCCTAGCCACTTAGAGAGGGTGAACTCTCTTAGGCACACTAGAGGCAATCAAAGTTAGATGAATAAATTATTATTCAACTACATCATATTCTTTCGTATTTATAGTTAATCAAAATAACAAAACATATCTCTAATCCTCAAGAATTGACTATCCTATCCTAAGGGATCAAGCCAACAAATAAAGATAATTGATGTGTCTACATTGAGGTCATTACATGGCTCTCCCTAAAAATCCCTTGTCCTCAAAGTTAAAAATCTATGTAGTATGGTTGATGGTTCCCACACTGCATTATCTTCAATAATATCTTACCCTTTGATGAGTAGCTCTCATAGTTGGTGAGACCATAGATTATGGACCCTCTAACATTGCTTTTGGATTGAGGTCAACCTATTCATTTGCATCCAAATCTAGAAGCTCCATTTAGGACTACATCTTATAACCAAGTACTTGCTTAAGACAAGAAATTTGAAAAATAAGGTGTATTATAGAGGTAGGGGAAAGCTCCAACTAACTCTCATATTTGGAAAATCACTTTGTATAGACCACAAAATTTGGGTACAATATTTTGGATAAACTTAATCTTCAAATAAAGCTTCTTATACAACTAAAACTATAAAAGACCATATCACCCACCTTAAATTATCATTTAGAGAAGTGTAAATTCCAATTATGTATTGTACAATTATGGGCCTAATAAGATTATCCTTTGGAAGTTGGACAATCTAACATTGTTCAAGGAAATTATCTACTTAAGCAACATGAGAAGAATATAGAAGATATTCTTCAAAGGATGGGGTTTCTTCCCATACAATGGCTTAAATGGGGACATCTTAGTGGAAATATGATAAGCAGTATTGTATTGATATTCTACTAATGAAAGCTATTTAACCCACTTATACTATTGATATTGAGTTTAACATCTCAAATACATACCTAGGGAATTGTTCACAATTTTTGTTTGGTCATTTGACTAAGGTGATAGAAAAAGTTCATATTAAGTTGAGTGTCATTGAGAGCAAACAACTCCTTCCAAACATTATAGGTGAAAATAATATCACGATCACAAATAATAGACTTCAGTATACCATGTAGGTTGAAAAAATAATCAAGGAATATTTTGGACACTTTTTTGGTAATGGATAAATGCTACAAGGCACAAAAAGGGGTATACTTGAAGAGGTGATCCACCATTGCAAAAATCATTATTTTTCCCTCTGACTTTGGAAGACTTGCAATAAAGTCCATAGATATGTGTTCCTAATGTCAATATAAACTAGGAATGGTTTAAAACAATCCCAAAGACTTAACTATTATACCCTTATTCCTCTTGCACACTTCAAATTCTACCATGAATTGTTTGATATTAAATTTCGTTCCTTTCCCAAAAAAATATTGTTTAACCTGCTAGTAAGCTTTAAGAAATCTAGAATGTCCTACCAAGGGAGAAGCATGCACTTCTTGAAGGATGTTGATCTTGAATTGAAGGATGTCCTACCACTACACTCTCCTTCCCTTTCTTATACTCAATCTCAAGGTCATAATGCAAAAACTTGGTCAACCATTTGTTTTACTTTGAACAAGAGAGACACTATTGCAAAAGGTGCTTAATAATACTATAATCTATGTTAATAGTAAAATGTCAATCCAACAAGAAAAACACTACTCCAAAAGGTGCTTAAAAATACTATGATCCATTTTAATAGTAAAATGTCAATCCAACTAGTAAGGCTTCCATTTGTTCATCACATGCAAATTGACTTCCATCTTCTTATTATAAGTAGAATGACCTAAATTCTTGTGTTTGCTTTCATAAGCTAGGGAATGTCATTCTTGTATAAAAACAACACCAATACTCATTCTAAAAGCATCACATTCAATGATTTTTTTTTTTCTTTATACATAGGAAAATTGGTAACATTATTGGATGCTGGCTTTTTGAGGCATAAAAAAATAGAAAAATAGGTATGCTGCTTCTATAAAAACCTTCTAGCACGTTGAGTATGATAAAGTCAATAGAACTTCCACTCCTAGAACAAGAATTGGGGTAGTCATCTAACAAACACTCGACTGCTACCATCCAACCTATCCCCTTCTATATATGCTTTGGACCTTAAATCTCAAGAAAAAAAAAAACAAAACCCAAACCAGAACGTGGTGTGCTAAGGTGACTAATGATAAAAGACTTTAACAAGTGTAGAGTCCGCGAGGCTCAATCTTCAGAATCGCAGGTACCTCTTGCACGCGGAGCCGGAAACCGGCCGTCCGTCGCCTCCGGGAAGTGCGCTGTCTCTGTTGCAGTCTTCTGTGGACGTCAAGGTCCACGCGATATGCCAGCGTCTGGCTCAGGGGAACAACCAGAATTCTTCTTCGCCTGAAAATCATTTTACTGCCGACGAGAACATGAAAGGCGAGGGCCCTGCGAGCAGCAATAATTCCACGATTACAGCACCAAATTCCGAGGGATATAAGACAATGACTCTTGGCCCTCATCATCCACTTGAGCAATCTTTATGATATAGACGCCGGATCTCATCTAGACCCTTCAAAAAACTTTAGTAGGATAAAAGTTATTAAATTTTCTTTCCCAAGCTGCCAACTTGCACATTGTTAATTTTTCATTCCCAAAACATTGTTTTTAATTTCCTTGCCTAAAAGAGAAAAGCTCCTAAATAAGTTATGGAAGAGGAGCCAGATCTATAGTAATAAATTATATCAATATATATGCCGGTTCAGTATGAAATCTGTTATGTTCTTCTTTTTTAAGAAAATAATACTATTGACCAGAAATAAAACTCTGGGCAACCTACTGAAACAAGAATCTCCTTTGGTTTATGTCGACATAAAACAACACATTACAATATTGGGGAACGATGTTTCCATGAATATGCAAAAAGTGCAAGATACGCTGAAGTGAATTCCACCGGGTTTCCTCTTTTCTCAGTCTGATTTATGAGAAAAGAAATGCTTTTCATCATTTGAATTTGTGGAAAAATCATGGTCTACGAAGAGAGTATCTTAAGACAAAATCTGAGTTGCAACTTGATAAAATGTCATCGGTTGATTTCTACATTAATATACTAACAAATTTATACCGTCTCTCCCAAGTGATGTGAAATTAAAAATTTGTCAAACAATGGAAGGTATTGATTGGGCTATGAATGTCATAAAGTCATGGTTAGTGTCTGTCCAATTAACCCTAGAAAACAATGGAGTTGGAAAAGGAAATGGAGGGAGAGGTGTCGGCCATTCTTTCCTCTGAATTATTCAGATGACAGTCTAACCTCCAAAAGTTGATCATTATCTGCCAGGTGTCAGCCTCCACGTAAACAGTAGCAACTAGAAACGATCCAGAGTCTCTGCTTATAATGTGAAAGGCATAGTGGCAACCGTGAATTTTAAAGCTTATTGCGTCATAGTTGATGTCATGGTTGTATAATTAAAATTGTTTTTTTTTAATAATGTTAATTGAGTACCATATTTTATTTTGTAAGTAATGCATAGGGACCCACATTTTACCTGGCATAAGAATGGAGAGTTTTTAATGATTCAAATTAAGATCAATAAATATATTTTTAAAATTTAATACATACATATTTCTTCCCTTAATTTTTTATTTTTAATGATACAAATTAAGATCACCAAATATATTTTTTAAATCTAATACATACATATTCCTCCGGTTAATATATATATAAAATATAAAATATAAAGTGGAAGGTGTGCGCATGGCCTTAAGGTCAAAAAGTGTACGTACAGAGATGCCAAAGCTTGTGAACAGTGAAATTGAAAGGACAAATGACAAAATATGTCATTTGCAAGTGGGCGATCTTTTCATATCAAAGAAAACTCATTTCCGGAAAGAAAAAAATATTCGTTTCTTTTCAGATGAGGCAACTCAGCCCCTTTCAGCTATAATCAAATGTAAGATAATACCTAAGAAAGTATGATGCAGGTTCCAAAAAGAATGAAAAGCAATGATTTAAGTAATCCTAAGGAGTGTTTTTCCCTCCTCTCTTAAAAGTTAATGTCTTATAAGGTTAAACTTGGGTAAGTTTTGGACTAAGAATAGTATATATTGCACAAATTTTGAGCATTACCAAGCAAACTATTTATATTTAATTTGAGAAAACTCCTCGGGATAGGATCTAATTCAACTCTCCATCGAAAACCACACCATAGATATTTATTGTTTGCGGAGGGCTATGTTCATGGACTCCTTGAGATAGGATCTAATTCAAAAATGGAAAACCATACCATATTATTTATTGTTTGTGGAAGACTATCTTCATGGACTTCTTGGGATAGAAACATATATATTTATATATATATTTTTAATTTAATTATATATAAATTTTAATTGAATCATCATAAGAGAAAGCATACTTATAGTTATTCAAATTACTTTGTTGTAAATTATTATATAGTATATATATATTTTTTGGAAATGGGTTATATGAGATTGAAACAGACCTCATGTATGTACTATTATAATCATAATTAATCTAAAAAAAATATATCGTAACCACAATTATGTATGTATTTGTCTACGTTGAACTAAGAATGAAATGTATTAAATGTTAATGCATAATAGAAGGCAAGTTAATATGGTAACAAGCAAGGAATGGATTAAAGAAGTTGAAAAACTAATTATGTCGTAATTAAATGTTAGTTATTTTTTGGTAGGTGATAGAAATTATATTATATGGGTTTTAACTGGTGCCCAAAACCAGAAACATAAGCATATGCCGAAATGTACCTAGAGAAGCACAAAACAGGGTGTCTACACCCTACTCGCTCCATGAACCAGACCAAAGAAAAACAAACCCATGCAGGGGTTGTTTAATAGAAAAACAAAGATCGAAAGAGAGAGCCCACATAGGGACTAAGGAGAACATAAATTAAAATCAAACCAGTGCCCACACAGGGGTCAAAATATTAGTACCAAAATTCCCACATATGGGAACAAAGCTGAAAAGACAAAACAAACCAACTCTAATCATCGAAAATATTTTTAGCTATAGAACTCTTTTGGCCATGTTTCTTGACCAGCAGTTTCATGGAGGCGCTGATGCTATCCATACCACTGATGGTGCTACTGAGGATGGTGTTGTGGATCGAGTTGAATATGGTCGTCAAAGAAGTAGTTTTGTCACTCCCATCATCAGATTTTTTGAGGCGAGCATACCTCTCAAGGCTGGTTGTGCATTTCCAAGTCAACAACAATAGCATTAAGAACATTTTGAGGAAAATTTTGGTGTTAGATGAACATATTCCTATGACTAACCCCAATATTGGTGAGAAAATCAGCAGACTTGTCAGCTTCACGATACACATGGCAGGTTGTAGTGTTATAAAAATTTTGCATCAAGACCATAGCTTCCTGAATAATAGTGCATACATTCAATGAAGGAATTTTGTTGTCGATGATAGAGTTTGTAACATTCATGGAATCACCTTCAATTTGTAAATTTCTTGTGTAATCTTTGAGAACTTCTAGCCCTCTTCACAATTCATGAGATTCAAAATAGTGGTTTGTTTGGATGCCTAGAAACTCTTCATAGACCACTATTATTCATCCATTGTGATCCTTGACCAGAACTCCAACACCTGCTGCACCTGGATTTCCTTTAGAAGCACCATTATAGTTAAGTTTAAGCCATACTACAGGAGGAGGAGTCCAATGAGCACCATTTCTAGGATGGGAATTAGGAGTAGACCTAGGACTATGGGGAATACTGAGAGAATGAAAAAGAGTGGACTCAAGGGTAGATTAAGGTGGTTTGGTGCAAGGGAAAAGCTTAGAATTTTCAACAACAAAGGTGATGGATTTTTTGACAACAGAGATAGAGTCCTTTAGGGTGTTTGAAAAGATTCTACTGTTTCTTTCGGGCCAGATCTATCACAGGAGATGATGGAGATCAAATTTCCACAAAGAAGACAACCTAGAATTTTTGAAAGGCATGGGCTGCTAGGAGAAACAAAAGCCAGGGAGTTGGGCTGGGCCCAGGATATGTGAAATGTGGACAAGAGATGATCCATGGTAGAGTGGAAATAAATGTTAGTTATTATTGGTTCTAATAAGATGAGATTATATGAAATGAAATGATTTTAAATGGTTAAATACATTGCTTTTAAAAACAAAGACCAAAATTCAAATCTTCTTAAGCTATATATATATATATACATAATTGTCTAAATATCATTATAATACCACTATGTGGTTTGTTAAAATATTGTAGTGATGCAGTCATGAGATATAATATATGTAAGGTTTATTTTGATATTGTATAGCCAATTAAAGAAAGAATATGAGGAGGATCATGATTGTAAAAATTTCAATAGGATGTGGGCTTCTTTAACATCGTTTGTTGATTTTATTATTTTGCTCAAGTTTGTATAGCAATCAAATAATTTCTTATGGCCTCATACATAAAAGATATAGCCCAACCAAGTCGAGGAAATTTATTATTCTTAAGAAAATTCCATTCGTTTCTTAAAGAATAATGTCAAGCCCTTTGCCAAATGACCAACCAAAGGATTCCATTGAATACAACTTGTTTGTAAATGGTCATGTTTTGTATGGTTTGACTAAAGCAAGATGCATGAGATACTTTAGAAGAGCATGATTGACAATACAAGGTGTATTATCCCAAAACTTGGTTAAACCCTTTAAATGCTAAAGCCCTAGATAAACATTTGCCCATTTGACATTGAATCTAATTTTTGTTCATTTGAATTTTTTTCTTTGGTAAAGTTTGCATAAAAATCATATTAGCAACCAAATCATTTCTTGTCATCTCATATATAGAAGATATAGCCCAACTAAGTAAAAATTTATCATTCTAAAAAATTCCATTTTTTGAAGAAGAATGTCAATCCCCTTCCAAAACGACCAACAAAAGGGTTAGAAAGGTCACTTTTAAGTTAAGGTTTTGAATTTTTTTTATTTTAAGGCGCTAGTTATTGAAAGAATAAATTAGTTATTATCAAAGGCTTCAAGGTGGTCGCTTAAAAGCAAGGTGGTTAGGTAGGATTTATTTCTCTTTTTGGTATGCAAAATTGATATGAGGTTGGGAAAAGATTGGACAACATGAAGCATAGCAGATTGATGACAAGGTCCATCTCATATTATTTCATACTTGGTAGGATCATTTCGGGGCCACCCAAAAATTGGATCATAGCAAATTCACTTTTAAGTTAAGGTTTTAAAAGTTTTTATTTTAAGGCATTGGCTTTTGAAAGAATAAATTAAATATTATCAAAATCTTCAAGGTGGTCATTTAAAAATGGGGTGGTCAGGTAGGATTTAGTTCTCTTTTTGGTATGCCAAATGGATATGAGGTTGGACGACATGAAAAATAGAAAATTCATGAGAAGACCCATTCCATATTCTTTAATACTTGGTAGGAGCATGTCAGGCCCACCCAAAAACTGTGTTATAGCAAAATAGTAGTTGAACACAACTTGGTTGTGTTTAAGTATCTTGATTGGAGTGATATGTGTGTATGGATGTCCAAATATTGAGGGACATGATTGATAATAATATTTCTTTCCTTAACCCTTCAATAGAGTACCAAAAAAATGAAATTTCTTTCCTATGGATCACTTTCATATATTTAATTACACCTCAAAACTAAGCATGAAAATTTATACAAAATATAAATCTTAGCATTTAAATTGACATATTACACTTCAATGCAAAAATTCTTGAAGCTAAATTTACAATAATAAATATTAAGTACAAATATTACCTGTATTCATGTTTTCTCTCTTTCTAATTATTGCACACGTAGCTCACACACACAATGACCAAGATCTTACCTTTCACCTCAATGGTGTAACCTCTGACAATACTTGCTTGGAATAGTAGGGTTTCCTTCCTCCTTTTCTCTAAATCCTTTTCCCTTTTCAAAAAAATAACGATCTCTCATTGTCTTTATTTTAGCATGTATATGGTTATCATATAACTAAAAGAGAATCCTCTAATAGGGACTTGACATGTATCTCTGGATCTTTGTTTAGGATGGCATAGGGACTTATTTTCTCATAATTAATTCATTCTAATAAGTCTAAGGTTTTCATTTTAAGTAAGTTCTTCAAATTATTATTTTATTAAAATTTGACTAGTGCCATAAGCTTCAAATAGAACACATATTACCCCTATATTCACATTTAAATTATTATTTCTTGTTTGGTTCAAGTACTACTAGGATAGGTACATTAGTGAGAAGATCCTTCAACTTTTGCAATGCAATATCAAGATTATCAATCCACTCAAATTTATTCCTTTTTCTTTGAAGGGAATTCACTCAATGGGTAATCTTGCAAAACCCAAAAGATAAATATTTGATAATACCCTGCTTGTCCTATAAAACTTTGAGCTTTGACAACATTGGTCGATGTTAACCTCGTCATTCTCACTTTGATCTTAGAAAGGGTAATAGAGATACTTTCACTGAGTACTATTTGTCCCATATATTGAATATTAATTAAGTAGAAGGAGCATTTAGAGAGTTTACCACATCACTTGTGCTCATATAGACACTATAATATTAATTGTAAATGCTTCTTATGTTCCTCTATAGTGAGATAATAAATAAAAATATCACCTAAGAAAACGGGTATAAACTTATCTAGATATTGCCAAAACATAGGTTCATCAGTATTATTAAAATTCCAAGATGTTGGTCAAGCCAAATTCTACCACTGTGAACTCATAATACCTAGATCTAGTTTTGAATATAGTCTTAAGAATATCTTTCTCACTAATGCAAAGTTGATAATACTTAAGTTAATCTTAAAGAACACCTTGGCTTCCTTTCATTGGATTAAGTAAATCATTGATTCAAGAAATACGATATCAAATTCTTAATGGTCATTTTTTTCAACTACCTATAAGTAATGTATAACCTCATAGAATTATCCTCCTTCACAAATATAATTAGAGAAACACTTAGATGAGTCAATCCTTGATCTAAAAGCTCTTCCAATTTTATTGCTTATCATGTAACTTTAGATTAGTCATTGATGAGGCAGAACATTGCCTCATACAAAGACTGCTTTTGATAACTTTTTAAACTATTTGGAACCACTTATGATATGATTTTGTACTAATTTTAGTGATACTATGCATTATATGATGATGTTTGCATATTGGAATGATAAAGTGCATATGACCTATTTTGACTATTTATCTATGTTTTATAATCTGTTTCAGTTGTATTATTTAGTATATTTTGCATTAAATTAATGTTGTAATATTAAGGTGCTGCTATCTATTTGGTTTTATGCTTCTTTCACAAGATTTTCCCACCGTCTACTCACTTTGAATAACCAAAAAGGTGCCAAGAACTTTGTCAATAGTTGACTGTGTAGAAAACATGAATTTTTCCATACAAATTCCAGCCAGTTGTACATATACAACATGGCTTGGAATTTGTCCACTCTAGCTGGTGCACAAGATGGAATTAGTCTTTTGGGCACTCTTGGAGATTATTTCCACCATCACAACTGTTCGCATGCGCTTCTGGTGCAAGAATTGTTGCAAACCCTGTTCTACTGCCTAATATTCTGGAGCAGCTCCGGAATGAGCGTAGAAACAATAGTTTTGGTCAAAAGTACCTTTAAATGCAACAAACGGGTAGTAAATGGTGGTTACAACTATTTAAAGGATATCCCTATCCTTTCCAACACTTGTCCTTCAACGGATGCATTCCAGCAGATGAAATGGATAAGGAGTAATGGATCATATCCCTGCATTCTGGAAACAATTTTGCCATAGTTGTAACAGTCCTATATTGTAGCACAAAACCTTATCAATAATGTACCCTACTTGTATAAATAAAATGCTCCCATTTGGTTGAGCATATAGGAGGATATAGGAGCTAGAGGATAGATTAGTAGAAGTTTAAGTGTTGTAGCCTTGTATTGTAGCAGAACAGTATTCTGTAGGATTTTCCCCTGCACTATTGTTATGTTACTGCAAATTGAATAAAGGTGCAGTTTTATCATTCATGTTTGCTTCTGAGTTCAGTGTGAGGATTTTATAGTGTAGAGCAAGTAATTTTTCCCTCTTTTGGTTCAGGAAGCAAGGGCCACTTCCAGGCCCAGAAGAGGGATTATTCCTGCTAGAGTTTTGCTAATTTCTTGCTACAGTAGGTCAACAGGAATCTGACAGCTTTTTGCATGGTTAATATTGAATTAAACTTCATCTAACATGTGGCACATGAATGCATTATAGTTAAGTCATCTAGAATAGATTTTATAGCATAACATTTTCTATTTTAGCTTCAACATTTCTAGTCTATATTTTCAATTTGCATCAGAGAATTTCTTGTTAATTCAGTTTGCTCCAGATTTGCAATATTTGCTTACCAACCTTTGAATTTCATCATTGTCTTAGGTTTCATTTTCTGCAGGTGTGAAGTTTCAATTCTAAAAAAGTTTCATTTGTTGTTATAGTTAATTCTGTGATTTCAATTTTGTTATTTTAAATTTTGTCAACTGAATTCTATCATTTTCAATAGTTCAGATTTGCTTTTCTACAACTGTGTGAATTTCAATTATGCAAGGATAAGTAGGCACTCAGTTTTAGTTTCTAGGAGATTAAAAGGGACACCTGACACCCCCAAACACTAACTATTCCATGAATAAGGCCATGATCTAGATGAACTAAAAATCAGTCTGTTAACCCCTACTTTCGTATATAGCCTTGGACACCACCCTGGATTGACACATAATGATTAAATGATGAAGAGTTGATGACACTCATAATTTTTGGTACCATTTTCAGGGATACTTAGGTGTTGTTAGGAGAGGTCTAGCAGTCCAGAAACTATCCTATTTTAGGAAACAATTTTTGGAAACCAGAGGTTTAGTTCATTTAGTAAATAGGCATGAATGCATAGGCCAAGAGATGAAAGAGGAAGGTTTATCAAAACTGGCTCTTTTCCACCAAGGCGTTCTTCATGATCGGGTGAAGATCTGCCTGTGTATGAACTTCCTGAAAGACTTAAAAGAGAATCATCTTCTTCATCAACTAAAATTGTAGGATCTTTGCAAGAAGAGCTCTTAGAGGCACTTGCTTCTAGACATACCCATAGGGCTGATCCATATGAACCAGTTGAACAAATTAAAATTGAAGAAGCACCTATGGAAGAACAAGGAGAACATGATAGGGACATTGTTGGTCATGATGCTGACAATCCTCCTGTTAGAACTTTTGAATACCCTATTCATATGAATCCTACTCAGAATGCTCCTATGAAAACAATTTCACCCTCAGTATTGCCAATATTTAGGGGAGTTGTTTCTGAAGATCCTGATCAATTTCTATTTGAATTCAAAGTTCTATGTCAGACTTATGACTATGTCAATGACAACCAGAAATTGAAGTTATTTCCCTCTACACTCAAAGATGCAGCCTTACGATGGTTTATGAGCCTTGAACCAGATTCAATCCGCACTTGGGATCAAATGGAAACTACATTTTTGGATAAGTATCAGGAGTATTGTAGAGTGAGAAATAGGAAGGATGAGTTATTTCAGATTAGACAAGAAGAGGATGAAAACTTAGAGGATTATCTTGATAGATTTACCTTTATCCAAAAGAGATGTGGTCCTATGGAAACTGACTTATTAAAAACTATATTTTTGAGAGGTTTGCAGGATGATTCTAGAGAAGTATTAGACTTAATGGGAAAAGGAGATATAAACCAACTTGATATTAATGATATTGTAGAGTTGTGCAGAAATTATTCCCGCACTAGGCAAAGAAGAAGGAAAAGGAATCCTGGTAATACTTGATATAAAATATTTGATGGAGGAAATGGCTAACATGAAAACTGATATTCTTGTTCAATTAAATACTGCATTAGGGGAAAGGAATGCAAAATCCAATTCTTCACCACCCCTAGCTATCTATTGTCCTAGATGCAGGAATAAGCATGCCCTACATGATTATCCTTTGGATAGAACCTCTATCTCAACTATTTGTGGCATTTTTTCAAAAGAGCATAACACTGATAAGTGCCATCTCCTACCTCACCTTAAAAATGTTTTGCAAACCCAAACTAAAGAACTTAATGTTATTGGGCAGAGGCCAGGAGGTAACTTTTCACAATACCAGAATGCCCCTCGTTTTCCTACAATTTGGGGATAAAATCCTTGGAATATGCCTTGGGGATATTCAGAACCACCTTCACAACCATGGAATCAATCTTGGTCAGCCCCTCAAGACTGGTCACATTCTAGTTGGAATCAACCATGGAATCCTATTAATCCACCTTGGACACAAAATCAACAATCTAGGAAGATATGGGGGCCACAATACCCATCATATCAAGGGCAACAGAGGTATCAAGGACAGACTCAAAACCTGCTGCCAACTCCTAATAATAACTTTCAAGGAAGAATGCCACCACAACAATCACAACCAGTTAAGCAACCTCCACTTCCAGCTCAGCCTGTGGCTAACCCCAATAACAATAGACAAGCAACCCCTATTTATGGAGCTGAGTCTGAAGAGACTGATGCAGTCCATGTCCTTGACTGTAGTAACATCCAGTTACATTTAGGGAAGGTTTTACCTGACCCTGCACCACCCACTATTGAAGAAATTGATGGAAAGCAAGAATTTTCAAGTCCAAAAAAACCACAAACAGAGCAAAAAGAAGGAAAAACAGAAAGTTTACAAGGAAAAATTGAACCTGCCTTAGCAGACCTTTCGTATCCTGAAAGGTTTGACCACACTATCACTCCTCCTGAATCAGAATTAATCACAGAATTGAGGAAAATGTCTATCTCACTCCCTTTGTTGCAGGCAATAAAGGATGTACCTCTGATTAAGAAAACCATTCAGGAGTTGTGCATTAGGAAACCTGGCAGGAAGAAGAAAGCCTTTCCTAAGACTGTGCAAGTAGAAGGTAAGTTGGCTGACCTGCTCTCTGGAAAACTAGTACCCCCCAAATATGGTGATCCAGGGAGTCCAGTAGTTACAATTACTGTTGGGTTAGTTCAAATTCCAAATGTACTTATTGATTTAGGAGCTGCAATCAACGTGATGACTAAGGAAACCATGCAAAAATTGTAGCTCAATAATCTTAGTCCTACTACCACAATTTTGGAAATGGCGAGATAGGTCAATGGCCAAACCGAAAGGAATTCTAGAGGATGTTGCCATTGAAGTGTCTTCTTGGGAATATCCTATAGATTTCTTAGTATTGCAGCCTAGAAACTCAGCTAATGGCTATCCTATTATTCTAGGATGACCTTGGCTTGCCATTGCAGCTGCATTTATAGACTACAGGTCAGGTGAGATGACTATTTCAAATGGTGTAGACCTAAAAAATATTTCCTTGTATCCACCAGCCCAACCTTCAGCCAAATTTTTTGGACAGATATGGTATCCTCAGTCTGATGAAGAACAGGAAACTATTGTCACCTTGGCCACCATTGTAGTAAAGGAACATATTGAAGAACTTAATTCACCAGAAAGAGAAATCTTTGAACATGAAACAATTTTGGTGAAAACATTGCAAGAAGAAGGCCTTAGGGATGATCAAATTCTTGTCCATCATTTGTTATGGAAATATGAAGAACAAACTGCTGAACATCTGTCATCTATTCCACTACAAGAAAGCTCCTTCACATTGCCACATGGATGGCATCATCATCTTCTGACTTCTTTCACCTGTCCTATGCAAATGATCCCATCAGGTATCACATTTACACCCGAATCAAGAGTATTTCATACTCTGCAGCCACATCATTGTCCCTTAAATGCTTTAATCAGTAAATATGAGGTTGTCAACTCTGTTTATCCAGGGATTAAGCAGATTGAGATACAACCAGGAAAATTTTTGAACATTAATAGTTGGTTGACTAATGAGCAAGAAGCCAAATTATTTGTTGTTTTGCAGAGACATGTTCAAGCTTTTGCTTGGAGTTATAAGGACATGACTGGCATTCACCCTGATGTGTGTACACATAGAATATACACTGAAGATGTTAAACCTGTGAGACAACCTCAAAGACGTTTGAACCCTGCTTTGAAAGATATTGTCAAGGAAGAAATTGAAAAGCTTTTAGATGTAGGATTCATCTATCCAATATCAGACAGTAGATGGGTTTCTCCATTAGTCATTGTTCCAAAGAAAAATGGGAAAATGAGAGTGTGTGTGGATTATAGAGAGTTAAATAAGGTAACACATAAGGACCATTTCCCATTACCTTTCATAGACCAAGTATTAGACACCCTTGCTGGCAAGAAATTTTTCTGTTTTCTTGATGGATTCAATGGTTATAATCAGATACAAGTTGCACCTGAAGACCAAGAGAAAACTACTTTCACATGTCCTTGGGGAACCTTTGCTTATAGGGTTCTACCTTTTGGTTTATGTAATGCTCCAACAACATTTCAAAGATCTATTTTGGCCATATTCTCTGATTTGACAAATGAGAGTGTAGAAATTTACATGGATGATTTCACAGAATTTGGGGATAGTTTTGAATATACTTTGGAACAACTTGAAAAAGTTTTAATACGTTGTGAAACATACCATTTGTCTCTTAATCCTGAGAAATGCTTCTTAATGATGGAGGAAGGGATTGTCCTTGGTCATCATATCTCCTCTTATGGGATCAAGGTTGATCCTAAAAAGGTGGAAGTCATCAAAAACCTTCCTCCTCCAAAAACTCAAACTGATGTGAGGAGTTTCTTGGGACACATTGGTTTCTACCGTAGATTTATTGCCAATTTTAGTACCATAGCCAATCCAATGTTTGCATTACTAATGAAAAATTCTGAATTTTCTTGGTCTACTGAGTGTCAAAAGTCTTTTGAGGAATTAAAAGAAAAGTTAACAACTCCCCCTGTATTGAGAGGACCTAATTGGGAATTGCCCTTCCATATTCAAACTGATGCTTCCAATACTGCTATTGGAGCTGCATTAGGGAAAATTGACAATGGGGAGCATTATGCCATTTATTACATCAGTAAAAACTTGACAAGAGCTGAAAAGAACTACACTACTACTGAGAAGGAATTCTTAGTTGTAGTATATGCTATTAATAAGTTTCGACACTATATCATAGGATATCAGGTATTCATTCATACAGATCATGTTGCCATTAAATACCTGATGAATAAACCTCTGGTTAGTGCAAGAATTATTCGTTGGTTAATACTATTGCAAGAATTTGATATCACTATAGTTAATAAACCAGGGAAAGCTAATGTAGTTGCAGATTTTCTATCAAGATTGCCAAATGAAGATACAGGAGAGTTGGTTGAAGATGCATTTCCTGATGAGAAACTATTTGCTATTTCTATGCAGTCTCCATGGTTTGCAGATATAGCTAATTATTTGGCTACAGGAAAAATTCCTCTTCACTTTACTCCTAAACAAAGGAAATAGTTAATCAAGCAAAGTTCTTCTTTTAAATGGATAGGAGGTTTACTTTTCAAATGCAGTCCTGACCATGTTTTGCGTAGGTGCATCCACAAGGATGAGGTATATGATATCCTATGGGCATGTCATGATGAACCTTCAGGAGGACACTATTCAGTCAAGAGTACAATTCGAAAGATCTTGGGTACTGGTTATTACTGGCCATCTTTGCATAAAGATGTGAAAAATTATGTTAGACATTGTGATGCATGCCAAAGGATGGGAAAACCTACCTTCACTAGTGAAATGCCATTACAACCTCAAGTAGGAACATAACCATTTGAGAGGTGGGGGTTAGATTTTGTAGGACCCATTGACCCTCCTTCCCAAGGGAAAGTGCATATCTTGGTATGTACTGACTATGTAACCAAATGGGTAGAAGCCCGTGCTTTTAAGCATGCTCGAGAAGAAAAAGTTGTTGATTTCCTATATTCATAGATTTTCCTACGTTTTGGGGCCCCACAATCCATCACCACAGATCAGGGACCTCAGTTTACCTCAAGAGTTGTTGAAGCCTTCACTCAACTATATGAAATCAAGCACAAGAAATCCTCACCTTACCATCCACAAGCCAATGGCCAAGTTGAAGTGACAAATAGGGAATTAGAGAGGATCTTAACCAAAACCATAGCAGCCCATAGGAGGAATTGGGTGGAGAAGTTACCTGAAGCAATTTGGGCTTATAACACCACTTGGAAATCCACTACTGGATTTACTCCCTATGAATTGGTTTATGGTAAAAAGCCTCTTTTGCCTATTGAGTTTGAATTACTAACTCTTCGAACTGCTTTGGAAGTTGGTATTGATTTGTCACAGGCACAAACGGACCGGATTCTATAGCTCAATGCATTGGATGAGCTAAGGAGGGATGCATTGCACCAGACCGAGGTGATCCAAGCACAACAAAAATTGTGGCATGATAGTCACATTCAACAGAAGAAATTTCAACAAGGTGATTGGGCTTTGTTGTTTGACTCATGATATGAAGACTATCCTGGCAAGTTGCAGACTCGGTGGCTCGGACCTTATCAGGTTGAGGAGGTATTTGCAAATGGAGTTGTACGTCTTTCACCAATAGATGATTCAAGAAGGAAGATGGTGGTTAACGGTCATCGTCTTCGGATATATCACAAACCATTAACCAAGGAGGAGTTTCTCAAGCAAGTAGGAAACTTGGATGTATCAGTATTGGAAGAAACCACTTCTTCCAAGATGGACTCAATCAAGTGACATGAACCAAAATATATAAAAAATAAAAAAAAAATATATATATATATATATATAAAATAATAATAATTCAGAATGTGAAAACCTCTTTGAGGCGCATCTGAATTGGGCTTACATGAAAACCAATTTTTTTGGCATGTTTGCCTCATGGACCCACCACCATTCCATTCATTCTCACCATACCATTCCATCCATTCTCACCATTGTTTCACTATTTACCATTCCATTCATTCTCACCTCTGTTTCACTATTTTTCAGATTGCACCTATTACACTCTATGAGGAGTCAATTTAAAATCAGTAGAAAACAACATTTGTACAAAATATAGATAGAATGGTTTCTTCAGGTATGTGCCTTTTTCTATTTTAATATTGTAAATATTTATTATGTAGTGTATGATATCCCTAGTTAGTATAAAGCATACATAAGGTCTGGTTCCAGAAAGTTATCAAGGTAGTCTAAGGCAGAAAAGGCTCTTCAAATGCTCTTGAAAGGTACTGCTCTGGAATGAACTTGCTGCACATAACAAGTTTTCGAATGAAGAAGCTTTAGAATTAGCTTTAGAATGAAAAGGGTATATGCTCTGGAATGGACTATGTGATAAAACCGATTGGAATGAATTAACAAAAAGGTTAATTCATTAATCTCCGGAATCACGTGGCTAAAAAGTCAAATAAATTAAATTTTTTGAAGGTTTTGTGCCAATTGGGTTGGAAATAGTATTTGGAACGCAGGTTTCAAATTCGAGTTCCAAAGCAAATATTTGAGGGGGCATGGAGTTTCAAAAATTATTGCATGTGACCAGTATGGCACATGATTCAAAGCCTATTGAAAAGGGGGACTCTCATAAAAATTTAATTATCCCATATCACTCTCGACAGCTGCAATTATACGATGACACATAGTAACATCCGGTTGATGATAACTTCTGCATGCAATGAATTGCCACCACGTGCCAAGTTCACGTTACCTAGCATGTTTGGAAGTTATTCTGGTGCTGCACTCATTTACTCTTCACCCTCGAGCATTACTCTTTATAGACTCAAGTATTCCAAAGTTGAGAAAAACCTGCAGTAAAATTTTTAGGCCTAAGATACGCAGAACACCAATCATTGATAATGGGAGGACAGAAGAATAAAATTGAGCCAGATAACATAGAATATTTGTAGAAATATGGGGAATGCATGCAAATTTTTACTGAAGGGGGATTTATGCCCTTCTTGCGCAAGTTCGATGGGTATTCAGAAGGGTTGGCTACTGAGTTCGCACGTACCTTCCACAACAACCAAATTCATATCAGCGGCATGACCATCCAGGTAAGCCCCAAAATTCTCAGCCAAGTTATTGAATTATCATTGCATGGGGTTCAAATTGGAAAATCAAGGAAAAATACTTTAGTTGAACTTGTAAATCAGTTCAGGGGAAATGAGGATAGGCCCACTGAGTTTATATTGAGTAATAATATCTGCAAGGGGGTCAAAAGAACAAGTTTACAACCTCCTTGGGATGAAGTTGCAGTATGGGTCATTAGGTTTTTGACCTACGATGGGCAATTCCATTTTTTTTCTGGACATCACATGAGAATTCTGACCCATATTCACCATGGCAACTCAAACCCTGAGCTTAGGGTAAACCTTCCTCTATATTTATATCAAGAGCTGGTAAATATGGCCAAAAAGTACCAAGCAAGAAAAGGGTCTCCCAAACACCATGGCCTAATCAAGATTATATGCAGACATCACTTCAAGGGAAACCCTAGAAGCTTTGATAGGTTTTTTCATGCATGGAATGAGTTGATTGAGGAAGAGGCAATTGAAAGCCCTAGATCTGAAGAAGAGTTAGAGGTTGAAGGACCTGAATCTGAAGCAGAAATAGAAATTGAAAGTTCTGAACATGAAATTGAAACTGAATCCTCTAAAAAAGAAATTCCCTCCTCACCACAGGGACCTCCATCCTCCAGGACGAGGAAGCAAAGAGAGAAACAATCTAAGATTGATCCTATAGGAAAGAGGAGAAAGGTTACATTTTCTAAAAATGTAACTATTTTTCCCACTCAGTCCACTGAGCAATTTGGAAGTTCAAGCAGGGAAGGGCAGATGGAGAAGGGAACACCTGAAGCAGACCCTACCCTAGGATTGACAAGCCCTATTTCACAATCTAAAAAGAAACAAAAGCAATCAACTTCGGGATTGAGAAGGTCTTCAAGACTTCAGAAATCCACCAACATAGGTGATGTGGAAAAGGAAGAAGGAACTGCACATGTTGATACCCTGCAGGTGGAAGAAACTATGGAGAAAGTTGAAGATATAAGTACCAAGGGCATGGATAGTGCAACAGATATGGCTATGCCTACAATGTCCCTCAATTACCCACCAGATTCAGAAGATAGAACCATAACAGAGGAAGTAGAGGGACACACCACTATTGCAGAAATGTCTGCACCACTTGTGGATTATTCAGATTTTGAGGAAGAATCTGAGGCAGTTGAGGAAGGGAAAGATGATTTGAGCACTGAAGAGGAAGAAGAAATAGACATAAAGACTCAGTTGCATGCAGCTAGGAGTGTCATAAAAACTCAGACAGGATGGATTGAAAAGAGTGAAGCTTCCTTGAAAGAAAAAGATGATATTATTGCTAAGTTATGGCAAGAGATAGAGGCTGTAAAGGCTAGACTCACACTTCTAGAGTAGCAACCTCCTCAGACTAATTTAGGGGATGAATTAGCTAGTCTATTGCTGAACTTAGTAGGAAATCTAGAAAGAAACTCACCTGGAAGAATTGCAATAGAAGAAGAAGAAGTTGCACAAGAAGTACAATAGAGTCCAGGGGATGAGCATCCAAGGACTAACAACAGATAATTGAATCAATAACACCTACATAGGGAGAAATAACAGTACAAGAAGAGGTAATTCCATAGTCTCCTCAAAATCTTGTTAATTTGAATGCACCTGAGATTGAACTAGTAGAAATTGGAACACAGACAGAGCCCCCTATAATTGAAAAGGTGGATGTAGGCATCCAAGTTAATATCATTCCACAAATGCAACCAATAGTTAGGTCACCAGAAATAATTACATTAGCAAAATATAATGAATATGTGGCATATTGGATGGCAATATGTCATCAATTAGAAGGAAAGGTCTCATCATTATAGACCTTAACAAAAGAGTTAGAACAAAAAAATTTAGAAATTGAAAAATTGAAGGAACAAGTGCAGGATGTATGCCAGATTGTAGAATGTATGGTTCAGTGTCGGAGGCCAGCCAGATTCTATAGCTTAATGTTAAAGGAGAGATACCTCCATTGGCAAACGATGAGGGTCACTTCTGGTCTCTCTCACAAATTGGAAACACCTAGTGAGTTTCTGGAAGCTTTTTGGAAAAGTTATGTAGAACACCAGAATTTGCTATGTGAATTATTCCTGCATAATTTATTTTTGCCAACAGAAGTTATCTTCCTTCCCCATATCTTCACTGGTGATCTTCAACTTAGGGCTTTTCAGTCTACACTCTAGAATCAAATATATTGGGAGCAGGAAAAGAAAACTAGCAAAGCCATGGAATTACAGGTAGTTTTGCTCATTAGGCCTGTTCACCTGAACCATAGGACCTCCACCAATGAGCACTATACTCTAATGAGGGATGACAGAGTAAGAAAAATGTATCTAGGGAACTTGCAGAAATGCATAGATGGTTTTCAAACTTTTTGTGCAACATCATTTGTTGATGCTTTATCAGCTTGCAAAAGCAGATGGGGAGAGCTACCTATATCACTATAGAAAAGAGAACCCATCTCTCCAAATAACCTGATGTGGTCTAGAAGAAGGGCAGAATGTATAATCCAGACCATATTTGAGGTAAAGGAGCAATGGATAGGTCTCAGGTACAGGAATCCAACAATCATCACCCCTGTTCCATATTTCTTTGATAATGACCCTCAATCAGACGATCAATTCCAGGAGTGGCTCAGGGAGATCAAAGAGCACAAAGGATATTACAAAGTTGGAAGTAGACTATGGAAATATGTTGAGTGCTATCTTGACATAGATCTTTGTGTTGTTGTAGCAGAACAGAATGCATGAGGACATGCATTATAATAAGTTGGGGGAAATGATGAGGCAGAACATTACCTCATACAAAGACTGCTTTTGATAACTTTTTAAACTATTTGGAACCACTTATGATATGATTTTGTACTAATTTTAGTGATACTATGCATTATATGATGATGTTTGCATATTGGAATGATAAAGTGCATATGACCTATTTTGACTGTTTATCTATGTTTTATAATCTGTTTCAGTTGTATTATTTAGTATATTTTGCATTAAATTAATGTTGTAATATTAAGGTGCTGCTATCTATTTGGTTTTATGCTTCTTTCACAAGATTTTCCCACCATCTACTCACTTTGAATAACCAAAAAGGTGCCAAGAACTTTGTCAACAGTTGACTGTGCAGAAAACAAGAATTTTTCCATACAAATTCCAGCCAACTGTACATATACAACATGGCTTGGAATTTGTCCACTCTAGCTGGTGCACAAGATGGAATTAGTCTTCTAGGCACTCTTGGAGATTATTTCCACCATCACAACTATTCGCATGTGCTTTTGGTGCAAGAATTGTTGCAAACCCTATTCTGCTGCCTAATATTCTGGAGCAGCTCCGGAATGAGCGTAGAAACAACAATTTTGGTCAAAAGTGCCTTTAAATGCAACAAACGGGTAGTAAATGGTGGTTACAACTATTTAAAGGATATCCCTATCCTTTCCAACACTTGTCCTTCAACGGATGCATTCCAGCAGATGAAATGGATAAGGAGTAATGGATCATATCCCTGCATTCTGGAAACAGTTTTGCCACAGTTGTAACAGTCCTATATTGTAGCACAAAACCTTATCAATAATGTACCCTACTTGTATAAATAAAATGCTCCCATTTGGTTGAGCATATAGGAGGATATAGGATCTAGAGGATAGATATTAGTAGAAGTTTAAGTGTTGTAGCCTTGTATTGTAGCAGAACGATATTCTGCAAGATTTTCCCTTGCACTATTGTTATGTTACTAAAATTGAATAAAGGTGCAGTTTTATCATTCATGTTTGCTTCTGAGTTCAGTGTGAGGATTTGATAGTGTAGAGCAAGTACTTTTTCCCTCTTTTGGTTCAGGAAGCAAGGGCCACTTCCAGGCCTAGAAGAGGGATTATTCCTGCCAGAGTTCTGCTAATTTCTTGCTACAGCAGGTCAACAAGAATCTGATAGCTTTTTGCATGGTTAATATTGAATTAAACTTCATCTAACATGTGGCACATGAATGCATTATAGTTAAGTCATCTAGAATAGATTTTATAGCATAACATTTTCTATTTCAGCTTCAGCATTCCTAGTCTGTATTTCTAGTTTGCATTAGAGAATTTCTTGTTAATTCAGTTTGCTCCAGATTTGCAATATTTGCTTACCAACCTTTGAATTTCATCATTGTCTTAGGTTTCATTTTTTGCAGGTGTGAAGTTTCAATTCTAAAAAAGTTTCATTGTTGTTATAGTTAATTCTATGATTTCAATTTTGTTATTTTAAATTTTGTCAACTGAATTCTATCATTTTCAATAGTTCAGATTTGCTTTTTTTGCAACTGTGTGAATTTCAATTATGCAAGGATAAGTAGGCACTCAGTTTTAGTTTCTAGGAGATTAAAAGGGACACTTGACACCCCCAAACACTAACTGTTCCATGAATAAGGCCATGATCTAGATGAACTAAAAATCAGTCTGTTAACCCTTGCTTTCGTATATAGCCTTGGACACCGCCCTGGATTGACACATAATGATTAAATGATGAAGAGTTGATGACACTCATCAGTCATCCCATAGGGTGTTTTTGACAATAGTTTTACACCTAGAAAAAGCACAATAGTGAATTATATCTCCCTATTAGGAGCTAATCCAAGTAAGTATTATAGAAAAATATTCCAAATCTTCTTGAGGACCAAAATGTATAGATAATAGACACCTATCCTCATTGTCCTTGATCTCTATATCCTCCATAGTGATGGTATAAAGTTGATATCTCTTTCTAAAATACTTCATTTGCATTGAAGAAGAGGAAGTAAATATAAATAAATTTCTTAATCCCACCGAAAAGGAACTTGACACCTTCATCGTCCACACATTCTACTATTTTCAAATAATATTCTATCTTAGCTCAATGAGTAAAGAGTTAATCCATCCCTAATACCACATCATAGGACGCTAAAGGAAGAACATTGAGATTTATACTAGTAGTAAAGTTCTTTAGATCAAGGGGATAATCTCTAACAAAGGTTTACATGCAGTATTTAGCCCCTATGGCCATCTTGATTCTCTATTAGTAGGTACATGGTTCTACTACTGACATATGCCTATCCACAACATATGACAAAAATAAAAGAATCAATAGCTTCAATATTAAATAAAATAAAAATATTAATGCCATAAAGTTTACTTAGAATCTTTATCACCAAGGCCTAACGCTCTTCCTAATGGTGACCTAGTGCTACATAAATATGATATGCTCACTATATATCATCAGTTATGAGTGCTACATCATGGGGTCTCTAGTGGGGTCACTCACTCTTATAGTAGGATCCTCTTTAAATGAAACATCCTCCAATAGGTTATCTCCCTAAATATGAGCCTTTCTGCCTAGACTACTATCCTAATCTCTCAATAGTCACTAAGGAACCTTAATTGTGTGTGCATCCTTCTCAAAAATAGGGTTAAATGAAACCCTTATTAGGAGTCTCTATACATTTTATCTATACTTAGGTTCCTTAGACCTATTTTTCTAGTTGTGTAGATTGGATCTAGGTGCTAAGGTTATTGTGATGAATAAGACTATGTTGTTGTTGAGGAGGTGGTATCCTAGGGGTTCTCTCTTAGGAAATGTTTTTAGCCTTAAGGATGTGATATTTTTCATCTAACATGTTAATATTTTTATTTTTTCATATTGTTATGTTGTGATATGGATTTATGATGATATTGCATAGTGTTCTTTTGCAATTTTTAACATTTTAAGTCCACTTACTACACCTATCCTCAAGAAATTTCTTTGAATATCCAAGAAGGGTAATATGGATTTATATTTTACATATATAGAAAAAATTGTATAGATAAATCCTTTTATATTTACATGTTTGTCAATTTTGTTAAGGTTATTAAAACTATTACATAAATATAAAGATTGCTTAATATTCTAAACTAATCTATATCTCTCAAAATAGAATCCTATTATGGTAGACATTGAGGAAGGTGAATTCAATTATGTATTGGTAATGTGATGGATGAGGGTATTATATGAGTTACTCAACCTAAGGTGTTTGTATTTAGATTATTTTGTTGCTTTTCAATTTTTACGACTTCCCACTTTATGCTTTAGGAAGTTTCCCTCCTTCGCAAAACTATTTATGTATTCTAGGCACACATGATGTCTTATACTTCGTAAGTATTCAATGATAATGGATTTAGATATTTTGATATGTTCTATATCCAATTTATTTTCTTTAAGCCTTATTTCTATAAACTTACTATTTTAGCTCTATATGCTCTACCATAAGAGCAAGAAATTAGATAGATGCCTTTATTAATTCTAGGTTCTACTTTATTTTATATTGTATATAATATTACTTCATGAGTGTTTAAAGGATTAAAGGAGTTTTTTATGTTAATTTTTTCTTAGGGCTCTTGACAAGATTTTTTTGATGGACCCTTTACTTAAAAGGTTGATTGTGGAGATGCTAGCTTATAATCTATTACTACACAAAGGAAAAAAAAACTAGAAATGTTAAGTGGAGAAAAGTAAAAGACTATGTAGATAGAAATTAAACTTCATTTACTCATGGTAGAGATATAAAATAAGTGTAAAAATTAGAGACACGAATTATAAAAGTTGGCAACAATACCAAGTTTTTGTATACAATTCCTATATGCTCATGTCTCCATCCTTTTATGTTCTTGTGTTGAGCATTTGAGGTTCAAGGTGATTATATGCTTCATATGTGAAATGGAATGTGAAGAGATAGTGGAATAAATAATGGTTTTTCTTGGTCAAATTAGTATGATACTTTATTTGGTGCTTAAAGTAAAGCTTGTTGACTCTTGGATAACATGATCTAGAGTGAAGGCCAACTAGTGCTAGTGCTAGATCCATTAAAACTTGTTAGTGGATATGTTGGTATTCATGATGTCACTTTTGAAAACTAGTAAGGAGATCTAGTACTTACCAAAACCTTTGTTTAGAATAATAGTCTACCCTCAAAGAGAAATAGATCTCATTAGTCCATAAATCAAATGCAAAAATTAATTCTCCATCTAAATTTGACTATATCAATTTCCTTGGTGAATAGCTTGATAAAAATTTATAATACTTCGAGAAGAAAAATAAATCAACATGTCACTAAAATAAAATAAAAATAACTTTAGAGTGTAAAAGAAAATAATAGAACAAAATATATTCGAAATGGTTCCCCTTAGCTACAAAAAAATATTAATTATCAATAAAATGATCTCTAATTGATGTAAAAATAAATGCATACTTGGGAGTACAAGTACCCACCAAATACAATGCATATACTTCAATAATAGTTGAACCAAAATATAATTGGGTCACAATATAATACATGGATCACCTCTCAAGTTAAACATAAACCTGATGGTCACATAATAATACATTACAAGTATAATGTTGGCCATGGACAAAGTAAAAGTTTAGTACATTTTAAGATCCTTGCTTAAGCTAAATATGATCCATAGATAGACAACATTATTGAACATTCCCCTTAATGAAATTTATTTCATGCAACTTACTCCTTATACTAGGTGATCTTTGTGAAAGATATCCACGAGTTGATCTACAAAAACCATGTGTACAACACAAGCTAATCTTGAGAATAAAGATGTTGATACTAGAAGCTTAGTGTGTTTTACTAATGTTGCACTATATTATGACCTAAGTGAAGGACACTTGTGCCATCACAATGTAGACATGGGGCCTTGTTGAGGAAGATACAATTGCTTAAGAAATATCTATATCCACTCAAAATGTTTCTTGGAATGGACTGCATTACAATATTTTGCTCCCATTGAATACAAATATATGGTAGTCCATTTCTTGGAACTCTAAGAAAATGGTCCACATCCAAGAGAAAAATATACCCTAATTTTTTGTTTTCCTCATCCATATAATTAGTTCAATCTATATTTGAGTACCCCTCTAAACAAATGGAAGTATCTACTACATAATGAATACCCCATAACATCGATGCCTATAATATGAGGAAAAATTGCTAAACATGCTTCTAGTAACTTGTAACAAATTATCTTCTAAAAATTGATAATACAATAGTAAGTTTAGAATAATATCAATAGAAACAACATATACTAGAATATTCACAACCAAATCATATTCTAGATCAACAAATTCAATCAAGTATCACAGAGTATAAAAAACAATCCAAGACATGGAGAAAGAACAAAGTCTCCTAGCCACTTAGAGAGGGTGAAATCTCTTAGGCACACTACAGGCAATCAAAGTTAGATAAATGAATTATGATTCAACTACATCACATTCTTTGTTATTTATAGTTAATCAAAGTAACAAAACACAATCCTAATTCTCAAGTATTGACTATCCTATCCTAAGAGATCAAGCCAACAAATAAAAATAGTTGATGTCTATATTAGAGTCATTACATAGCTCTCCTTAAAAAAAACTTCGTTCTCAAGAAGATGGTTGCTAGTTCCCACATTACATTGTCTTCCAAAAGATCTTACCACTCCATAGATTATGGACCCTTTAACACAGCTTTTGGATTAAGGTTAACCTATCCTTTTCCATCCAACTCTAAAAACTTCATCTGGGACTACACCTTATAACCAAATGCTTACTTAAAACAAGAAAGATAAAAAACAAGGTGTATTATGGAGGTAGAAAAAAGCTCCAATTGACATGTCATATCACCTATTTGGCAAATCACTTTGTATGGACCACAAAATCTGGGTACAATATTTTGAATAGACTTGATCTTTAGAAAAGGCTTCTTACATGGGACCATATTTGAATAGACTTGATCTTTAGAAAAGGCTTCTTACATGGGACCTTATCACCCACTCTAAAGTGTCATTTAGAGAAGTGTAAATCTTAATACTGCCTTGTACAATTATGGGCCTAATATAGATTAATTGTACAATCTAACATTGTTGGAAGAATTCATCCACTTGAGCAACATGCGAAGAATATAGATGATGACAGCGCAGGGGAGTGCGCTGTCTCTGTTGTTGCAGTCTTCTGTGGACGCCCAGGTCCATGCGATATGCCACCGTCTCGCTTAGGGGAACAACCAGGGTTCTTCTTCGCCTGAAAATCATTTTACCGACGACGAGAGCATGGAAGACGAGGGCCCTGCGAGCAGCAATAATTCCACTCTTACAGTGCCAAATTCCGCGGGAGATTCGGCTGTGCCATTCTCTTGACCGTGCAAAAGCTATGATTATTCTACGACTCTGCAGAGCGCGCCTTCCTTCTCAATTTTCAATGATCTGGAATCTGGATGAGTGCCTCACCAAGATGCCTTGCTTAGACCCCGAAGTAATCATGGAGGTCATTATCTCTCAAGTCCAAGATAATATTATGCTGTAGGAAGGAACTAGGGCTCTCTGGGCCAAACCAATGATTCCCGTTTTGTAGCTGTCACTTGTCAATATTTACTCTACTTTGTATATCATAATGATAGGAATAAGTGTTGAGAGAATAGTTTTAGTTCAATTGCAGGCTGGAAGAGTCACTATATGCCAGTTTTTTTTGCGCATCCAGATGCAACCTCCACTAATAATTTAAATGTCTATGTTTATCTACTTGAAATGAGTTTGTATATCTGGGTGCAGCAATAGATTTTTTAATGGTTTAGATTCAAACCATATTGTTGTTGATTTGACCTGAGATGAAGATTATCGGTACTATTATTCTTAGTTTGGTGCGCACTCAAAGGATTCAGCATGGACTACCACCTTTACTAAAGCTGCCAGCCTCAAAAGTTTGAACCTAGGTTTCTTCTTGATAAATACTTGACCAATCAAACTTTTACCAATCCACTAACCCTTCCAACAATACTTCAGATTATATGTTTACTGTAGAGTTATCTATTTCTTATCTTGAATTTATTTTTTTATTTTTTTATAGTTTCTGATCTGATAGATGCATAAAATTACTAATATACACAGCCACATCTAACCTGAATATTTTGTACATATATTTATTTAATTTACGTTTAGGTAGGTACGGTTAACAAACAAGATGTGATGGACAATTCCTTCGACACATGATTTTGTATACATCCTGGGGAGGCATGAAGCATAACCCAGAAGATAAATATTTGTCATATGTGGGGGTACATGGTTAGTAAGATATGAGCTGGTTACAACAAAGCTGAAATGAGAGAAATCCGCAACTTATCCGAATATGGCTTTTCTGTGCAAATTATTAAAAGACAACGACATATGCAAATTGCGATGTCAATGCCAAGCTCTTGGCCCTCATCATACACTTGAGCAATCTTTATGACATTGACGCCGGATCTTATCTAGAACCTTCAAAAACTTTAATTGGAAGTTTCCTTCCCAAAACATTGTTATTAATTTCGTAAATAAGTCAAGGAAGAGGAGTCAGATCTGTCGTATTGAATTATATCAATATAGAAATAAAACTTTGGGCAACCTGCTGAAATAAGAATCTCCTTTGGTATATTTCGACATAAAACAACACATAACAATATTGGGATGCTTCCATGAATATGCAAAAAGTGCAAGCTAGGCTAAAGTGAATTACAGCAGGTTTCTCCTTTTCTCAGTCTGATTTATAAGAAAAGAAATACGTTTCATCACTTGAATTTGTGAAGAGGGTATCTTAAGACAAAATCTGAGTTGCAACTTCATAAAATGCCAGGGGCTGATATCTACATTAATATGCTAACAAAATTTTACCGTTTCTCCCAAGTAATGTTAAATTAAAAAATTGTCAAACAATGGAAGGTAGTGATTGGCTGATGAATGTCATAAAGTCATGGTTAGTATCTGTCCAATTTCCTCTAACATTAGGAAACAATGGAGAGGGAAAAGGAAATGCAGGGGAGAGGGGTCCGCCGTTCTTTCCTCTGAATTATTAACATGACAGTCTAACCTCTGAAAGTTGCTCATTATCTGCCAGCTGTCAGCCTCCACATAAACAGTAGCAACTAGAAATGATTCACAGTGTCTGCTTATAATAATGTGAAAGGCATATTGTAGCCGTGAATTTTAAAGCCTTATTGCGTCATAGTTGATGTCATCGTTGTTTTATTGAATTTGATTTTTTATTTTTGATTATTCTTTAATTATTATTTTTAAAGTAATTTGGAGTACAATTGGGGTACATTCTTCTGGGGGCTTTAGTTCAGGAGATAGCGTAATTGTTTTGATTTTGGTTTTTTATTTTTTATTTATTTTTTATTAAGAAGTTTAAGGTTTGTGTGAGTGTGTTAATTTTTTTTTGATAAGTTTAGTCTCCTCTTTTGAGAGGTCATAATGGGATGAGCATACCCAACACTAAACATAATTACAAAAAATTTCTCACACTAACCAAATAAAAAAAAATATATTCAATTAGTTCAAAAACTTTTTTTTATCAATACACTGTACATATATTCCCTAGACTCACAAAAATATATATAAAATATAAAATAAATAAATAAATAATTCACTTAAATTTGTGGTGGGAAAACGAGAAGAAGAAAGGTGGAGGAAAAGATTGTAATTGAGGGAGAAGAAAGACAAAGGAAAAGATGAAAAGACGATGCTTTCTTTTATCGTACAATTATTCCCTGGAAAAATGGTCGAAAAAACCGTTCTCCCCACATTCACGTTAACACTGACATTGGAAGGCTGTGATGTCGGGTCAGATTTGTTGGAGGGTGGTGTGCCCATTAGTGTACGTACAGAGATGCCAAAGCTTGTGCAGAGTGAAACTGAAAGAAAGTGGGCGATCTTTTCATATTAATGAAAACTCATTTCCATTAAAGAAAGAGGATATTATTAGTTTCTTTTCAGATTGGGCAACTCAGCTCCTTTCAGCTTTAATCAAATGTAAGATAATACCGAAGAAAGTATGATGCATGTTCCAGAAATAATGAAAAGTAATGAATAAGTAAACTTCAGGAGAGGGAGGTTAAACTTTGAATTTGAAACAAATTTTGTCATTAACATTATAACCTTGGAAAAACAAACAAGATTTCTAGAAGTCTTAACCAGCTGTTTACATTTTCTATATCATGTCTATAATTAAACACATCAATTTGTTTCTCAAACTCAAGTTTAAAAAGTAAATTGATCATAAAATGACAACATGCAGGTCAAAAATTTAGAACAAAGTTATAAAAGGCTTTTTTAGACAATAGTGATCATTTAAGAATGTAAAGGCACTACTAACTTCAGCAAACTAATTCCAAGAGAATTGTCGTCATTGAAAGTTTTTGAGGTGGAAAGATAAAAAACAGCAATAAAGCAATTCTATCTCCCTCTTAGGAGGTAATCCAAGTAAGTATTGTAGAAAAATATTCCAAAGCTTCTTGAGGACCAAAAAGGTATAGATTATAGACACATATCCTCCTTGTCCTTGACCTCTATATCCTCCATAGTGATGGCATAAAGTTGATATCTCTTTCTAATATACTTCATTTGCACGGAAGAAGAGAAAATAAATATAAATAAATTTCTTAATCCCACCGAGAAAGAACTTGACACCTTCATTGTCCGCACATTCTACTATTTTCAAATAATATTCTATCTTAGCTCAATGAGTAAAGAGTTAATCCATCCCTAATATCACATCATAGGATCCTAAAGGAAGAACATGGAGATTTATACTAGTACTAAAGTTCCTTAGATCAAGGGGATAATCTCTAACAAAGGTTTGCATGTAGTGTGTAGCCCCTATGGCCATCTTGATTTTCTATTAGTAGGTACATGGTTCTACTACTAATCTATGCCTATCCACAACATATGACAAAAATAAAAGAATCAATAGCTTCAAGATTAAATAAAAACAAAAATATTAATGCCATAAAGTTTACCTAGAATCTTTATCACCAAGGCCAAACGCTCTTCCTAATGGTGACCTAGTGCTACATAAATATGATATGCTCACTATATATCATTAGTTATGAGTGCTACATCATGGGATCTCTAGTGGGGTCACTCACTCTTATAGTGGGATCCTTCTTAAATGAAACATCCTCCAATAGGTTATCTCCCTAAAGATGAGCCTTTATGCCTAGACTAATATCCTAATCTATCAACAGTCACTAAGGAACCTTAATTGTACGTGCATCCTTCTCAAAAATAGGGCTAAATGAAACCCTTATTAGGAGTCTCTATACATTTTATCTATACTTAGGTTCCTTAGACCTATTTTTCTAGTTGTGTAGATTGGATCTAGGTGCTAAGGTTATTGTGATGAATAAGACTATGTTGTTGTTGAGGAGGTGGTATCCTAGGGGTTCTCTCTTAGGAAATGTTTTTAGCCTTAAGGATGTGATATTTTTCATCTAACATGTTAATATTTTTATTTTTTCATATTGTTATGTTGTGATATGGATTTATGATGATATTGCATAGTGTTCTTTTGCAATTTTTAACATTTTAAGTCCACTTACTACACCTATCCTCAAGAAATTTCTTTGAATATCCAAGAAGGGTAATATGGATTTATATTTTACATATATAGAAAAAATTGTATAGATAAATCCTTTTATATTTACATGTTTGTCAATTTTGTTAAGGTTATTAAAACTATTACATAAATATAAAGATTGCTTAATATTCTAAACTAATCTATATCTCTCAAAATAGAATCCTATAATGGTAGACACCGAGGAATGTAAATTCAATTACGTGTTGGTAATGTGATGGATGAGGGGATTATACGAGTTACTCAACCTAAGGCATTTGTATATAGATTATTTTGTTGCTTTTCAATTTCTACTTCCCACTTTATGCTTTAGGAAGTTTCCCTCCTTCGCAAAACTATTTATGTATTCTAGGCACACATGATGTATTATACTTCATAAGTATTCAATGATAATAGATTTAGAAATTTTGATATATTCTATATCTACTTCTTTAAGCCTTATTTCTATAAACTTACTATTTTAACTATATACCCTCTACCATAAGAGCAAGAAATTAGATAGATGCATTTATTAATTCTAGTTTCTACTTTATTTTATATTGTATATAATATTCCTCCACGAGTTTTTAAAGGATTAAATGAGTCTTTTATATTAATTTTTCTTAGGGATCTTGAGAAGATTCTTTGATGGACCCTCCACTTAAAAGGTTGTTTGTGGAGATGCTAGCTTATAATCTATACTACACAAAGGAACAACAAACTAGAAATGTTAAGTGGAGAAAAATAAAATACTATATAGATAGAAATTAAACTTCATTTGTTTATGGTAGAGATATTAAATAAGTTTAAAAATTAGAAACACGAAGTAGAAAAGTTGGCAACAATACCAAGTTTCTGTATACAATTCCTATATGCTCAAGTCTCCATCCTTTTATGTTCTCATGTTGAGCATTTAAGGTTCAAGGTGATTATATGCTTCATATGTGATATGGAATGTGAAGAGATAATGGAATAAATAATGGTTTTTCTTGGTCAAATTAGTATGATACTTTCTTTGGTGCTTAAAGTAAAGCTTGTTGACTCTTTGATAACATGATCTAGAGTGAAGGACAACTAGTGCTAGTGCTAGATCCATTAAAACTTGTTAGTGGATATGTTGGTAATCATGATGCCACTTTTGACAACTAGTAAGGAGATCTAGTACTTACCAAAAACCTTATTTAGAATAATAGTCTACCCTCAAAGAAAAATAGATCTCGTTAGTTCATAAATCAAATGCAAAAAATAATTCTCCATCTAACTTTGAGTATATCAATTTCTTTGGTGATTAGCTTGATAAAAATTTACAATACTTGAAGAAGAAAAAATAAATGAACATATCACTAAAATAAAATAAAAATAACTTTACAGTGTAAAAGAAAATAATAAAACAAAATATATTTAAAATAGCTCCCTTTAACCACAAAAAATATTAATGATCAATAAAATGATCTCTAATTAATGTATAAATAAATGTGTACGTGGGAGTACAAGTATCCACCATATACAATGTATATACTTCAATAATAATTAAACCAAAATATTATTGGGTGACAATATACAATATAATACATGGATCACCCCTCAAGTTAAACATAAACCTAATGGTCACATAATAATATATTACAAGTCCAATGTTGGCCATGACCAAAAGTAAAAGTTTAGTATATTTTAACATCCTTGCTTAGGCTAAATAGGATCCATAGATAGACAATATTATTGAACATTCTCCATTCGGTAAACATTTGACCACTACCATTCAACTTATCCTTTTGTAGGTATTGGTGGTTTGAACCTTAAATCTCCTAAAGAGATGTGGTTTCAACCTCCCCATCCAACTTATCCCTTTATAGGTTTCCATGGTTTGAACCTTAAACCTCCCAAAGAGAAGTCGTGGTTTGAACCTTAAACCTTCAGGAAAAAAAAAATAAAAATAAAAAAACTAATGAGAATATTTTATTCATATATTTATTTAATTTAGGTTTAGGTAGATCCGATTAACAAACAAGATGTGTCGAAGGATTTCTTCGACACATGATTTTGTATATATCTTGGGGAGACATGAAGCATAACCCGGAAGATAAATATTTGTCATATGTGGGGTACATGGTTAGCAAGATATGAGCTGGCTACAACAAAGCTGAAATTAGAGAAATCCGCAACTTATCCGAATATGGCTTTTCTGTGCAAATTATTAAAAGACAACGACATATGCAAATTCCGATGTCAATGCCAAGCTCTTGGCCCTCATCATACACTTTATGACATAGACGCCGGATCTTATCTAGAACCTTCAAAAACTTCAATAGGAAAAATGTTAATAAATTTTCCTCCCAAAACATTGTTATTAATTTCTTAAATTAGTTATGGAAGAGGAGTCAGATCTGTCGTACTGAATCATATCAATATATATATGCCGGTTCAGTATGAAATCTCTTATGTTCTTTTTAAAAAATAAATAAAACTTTGGGCAGCCTACTGAAATAAGAATCTCCTTTGGTTTATTTCGACATAAAACAATACATTACAATATTGGGATGCTTCCATGAATATGCAAAAAGTGCAAGCTAGGCTAAAGTGAATTCCAGTAGGTTTCTCCTTTTCTCAGTCTGATTTATAAGAAAAGAAATACGTTTCATCACTTGAATTTGTGAAGAGGGTATCTTAAGACAAAATCTGAGTTGCAACTTGATAAAATGCCAGGGGCTGATATCTACATTAATATACACTAACAAAATTTTACCTTTTTTCTCCCAAGTAATGTTAAATTTAAAAATTGTCAAGCAATGGAAGGGAGTGATTGGCTGATGAATGTCATAAAGTCATGGTTAGTATCTGTCCAATTTCCTTTAACATTAGAAAACAATGGAGAGGGAAAAGGAAATGCAGGGGAGAGGGGTCCGCCGTTCTTTCCTCTGAATTATTAACATGACAGTCTAACCTCTGAAAGTTGCTCATTATCTGCCAGCTGTCATCCTCCACATAAACAGTAGCAACTAGAAATGATCCAGAGTCTCTGCTTATAATGTGAAAGGCATATTGTAGCCGTGAATTTTAAAGCCTTATTGCGTCATAGTTGATGTCATCGTTGTTTTATTGGAACTTTTTTTTTTACTATTTTTTAAATTATTTTTTTAAAAGTAATTTGGAGTATAATTGGGTTACATTCTTTTCGAGTATTATAGTAGGGGTTTCAGTTTAGGAGATTGCGCAATTGTTTTGGTTTTGGTGTTTTAGAGAAGTTTAAGGTTTGCGTGGCTATGTGTTAAATTCTTTATTGATAAGTTTAGCTTTTTTTTTTTGAGAGATCATAATAGGATGAACATGCCCAACATTAAATATAATTATAAAAATTTCTCACACTAATCAAATAAAAAATATATTTTCAACTAGTTCATAAACTTTTTCTTTTGATAAATACACTGTACATGTTCCCTCGGCTCACAAAAATATGTATAAAATATTAAAATAAATAAATAAATAATTCACTTAGATTTGTGGTGGGAAAACGAGAAGAAGAAAGGCGGAGGAAAAGATTGTAATTTGAGGGAGAGGAAAGACAAAGGAAAAGATGAAAAGACGATGCTTTCTTTTATCGTACAAGTATTCCCTGGAAAAATGGTCGAAAAAACCGTCCTCCCCAAATTCACGTTAACACTTAACACTGACATTGGAAGGCTGTGATGTTTGTCTGTGACCAAAATTTCAAACTACGTCGGAGACATTTTTTTTTTTTTTAATTTTTTTTGTTGGGTTGGTGTGCGCATGAGAGATGTCAAAGCTTGTGCAGAGTGAAACTGAAAGAAAGTGGGCGATCTTTTCATATCAATGAAAACTCATTTCCATTAAAGAAAGAGGATATTATTAGTTTCTTTTTCAGATTGGGCGACTCAGCTCCTTTCAGCTTTAATCGAATGTAAGATAATACAGAAGAAAGTATGATGCATGTCCCAGAAATAATGAAAAGTAATGATTAAGTAAACTTCAGGAGTATTTTTCTATGATGCATGTTCCAGAAATAATGAAAAGTAATGATTAAGTAAACTTCAGGAGTATTTTTCCCTCCTCTCATATGAGGTTAAACTTCGGTAAGTCTTGGATTAAGAATAGTACCTATTTCACAAACTTTGAGCATCACAGAGCAAACTATTTGGGATAGGATCTAATTCAAGTCTGCATTGAAAACCATACCATATATGTTTATTGTTTGTAGAGGGCTATCTTGATGACCCCACATATAAGGGAGACCATAATGACAAAACAAACGCATTGTACTCGTGTTTTTTTATTTTTGTTAGACATGTTTACACTTTTGTTAGTTTTTACATTAAACTTTTGTGGTTTGAATTTGAAATTTTACATAAAAATATCTAACATTGAACATATTTTAGACTATACCCAAATAAAAGTTATAATTAAATTCATCCAATAACACTGCGGGTAGGTGAACCATCCCGAGTATTAGTGTATGGTGTTAGTTACTTGTTAATTCTCAGTAATCCATAGTGGTGAAATAAAATAATTAAATATTATTAATTATTTATTTTATATATAAATTTAATAAGTATATTTTTAATTTAGTCACATTCAATTAAATCATTATAAGTTGACTTGAGTTAGAAAAATTATACTTATAGCTACTTTAATTATTTTGTTTGAAAGTTTATTATTTTACTTTAAATTATCATAAGTATTTATTTTTTTGGAAATAGGTTATATGGGATTGAAATGGGTTTTATTTATGTGACATCATGACGACAACTATGTATGTATCCTTTGGCAAGATTCATAACTTGGTCTCCTCAAAAGCCAAGAAATTTAAATGGTTGATCTAATACTATTTGATGAAATAATCATAAGTACTCTTAACCAAATAAGAATGAAATGTGTAGTGAAATCTCACAACAACCTGTCTAAAAAGGGGTGACTACAACCATAGCCAACTTGAAGCCTCAAATAAAATGAAGAGCCCTAAATTTTTTGTTGACCATCAAAAGGCCTATGTCAAAGAATCACCAGAAGAGGAATATCACAAGGTGTGGACGAGTTGATTTCATATTCAACAACCCACAACAAACTCCTCACAAGACCTTTCGGTGATAACTAAACCAAGCCTGGTTATTGGTAGCAATCCATGAGCTTTTCGATGATAATTGAAATAACTCTACCAATGATAGAGTTTGGACCCATACATTAGCTACGGGTAAGCTAGTAGACCTAGATATCATCCATATTTGTTTGGGTTTGTTGTCCTTGACTCCCCATCCATCATCTCTCCACCACATGCATGGGACACATATGTTGGGGAGAGGCACTTGAGGGAAAAACAACATTAGAAGGAAGTGGAGGAAGACTCACAAGAGCTTATCATCAAGAAATATTTTGAGATATCTACTTTTCCTACATTTAGTCAAAGAGATTGTCTCATTAAGCATCTTTGCATCTTTAGCGAAGAGAACATCATAAAGTAGCAAAGTTGAGAAAGACATAAGGAGCACTTCAAGTCGGTAATCATGCAGGGGGACTAAATGTGATTAATTGTAGTTTGCATTTATTTGAAAGAAAGAATTCAAGCTTTACCAAAAGAAATAAAAGGATGAAAATAATTATGGCAAAGTTGATGGAAAACAAGAGAATTGAAGCTAAAAGGAGAATTTAAGGGCTTTGACTAAAATAAGGCCAGCACTCAGATGAGTCTTGCACTAGAAAATTGAAACATAACAAAGCCTCGATAAAGGCAGAAGAATAATAAAATATGAGAGTATCAAAACTTTTAAAAGTTTTGACAAGAAGGAATTAAAGAAAAGTTTCAAGATCGCAACCAAAGAAGAAACATCAATATTTGAAGGACTAGATAAAAGTATCTCCTTAGATGGTTTACAAGGAGAAACAAAAATTTTGACAAGCAAGTCATCTGAAGGGTAAGAGATCATCAAGGCGCAAAGCAATAGTAATGGCACACGAACACCAAGGAAGGACAAGTAGATAAAATTAATGGGCCACTAGTAAAAATAGTAAGAATCACCTACTACGATCATTTTAGTTTGGTAGCGTGAAGAAAGGTAGATGGTCCATTAAAAATTAGGATATAGCACTTGCAACAACAACAATCTCTAAGTTGACAAGAGTAATGGTAGAAGGTACCTCCAATAATTTTTTAGAATCCCCAAAAAGGAGTAGCTAAGATTGTTAAATCATCCTACAATTTTTGAAGGGAAACTCTCCTTGATTGTAATCTAGAAATAGTAGTTAGTTAACATTGCAAGGGATCAACAACTTTATATAAGATTTCCCTTCATTTTCCTTTGTATAATAGTATACAGATCTTTGGGTGATCTTACGGGCAACTTGAACTCTTGCTCTTGGCATAATTCTTGTATATATACTGGAGGTCTACGCATCTATTTGCTTCCAAATATATTTGGTTCTCAAACCCCAACCCATCTCCTTTGTGTATGTGTGTTTGAATTTTTAATTTGTGCTTACACATATCGAGGGGAGGAGGTGTTCACGTTGGCATATTAGAGTTAGAGCTACTATGTGGGGGATCTTATTTGATATTTGGTTCATTGCCACCTTGTTAGCTTGGGTTTTTTTCCTTTACACTATCTTTGTTTTTCTTTCTCTTACCCTTTTTATTTTAAATTGTTAGATTAGGAAGTGTGTGCTTGAGATAACATCTTATAAAAAAATAACTTTTATTAAAATCCTAGGGGCCCCTGATTGAGCCAAACCCCACACTCTCAGTAAAGGCCCTACTATTTTACTTTGCATAAGGTATGATATTTCCAATCACCTGTTTCATGCCATGTCCAACGATTGGGACAATTAGAGAGGAAAATAATTTAATGGCACACCTAGTGGGACCCCATTGATTTATTATTGGTATTGTAATAATAAGAACAAATTAGGCTTAGACTTTGGTGAGCATATTTGCCTATTTTTTGCCTATTGAAGCATCTTTTATTCACCTAGTGACTCAACTCCAATGAATATCCAGAAGAAGCCACTTTAAGGAAACTAGATTGAGGTTCTAATGAAGGCCTTAGTCTATCTACTTCGAGAGCACAAACCACATTCACTTTGAGACTCCACCCTAACAAAAGGACTCAAGTGTATGAATGGGAGACCTACCACTAGGTCCTTTCTTTCTAAAAATCTACAAGAGTTGCTCCATCTACTCGACACCATTTAATGAAGAAAAATAGCTAGGTACCAAAACAAGGCTACTCGACCACCACCCATAACATTCCCTATCTGGAATAATAGAGTGTTAGAAATAGAGTATATTGCATCATTTGGGTCATGTAAATGTATCTTTCAAGGTACATACTTAGGACATTATATTACTTTAGGGGGAATTTATCTAGTTACTTCATGCAATGTAATAAATGCACAAGTGTCAATATGCAAGTTGTATATGTGCAAGTTATCCCTTGCACAACTAGGTAAAGTGTTGGCCAAGGAACCTATTTTATCTATATAAGAAAGACCTCATTGTAATATAATATAGGCACATAGAGAGAGTCGGGGACATAGTAGCTTAGAGGTTAGTATAGTTCTGTGTGGATCACCATCTAGTGGTGATGGGTGCAATGTAGTTCAATAAATTTCTTAATGGAGTGTTCATTTCCTCCATAGCTACATTGTATTCAATGATATTATTTATATTTATTGCATATCTCAATCATCTAGTAGATTTAATTTCTTTCATATTATTTTGCATCTTATGATTATTATCTCCCTATGGCCATTACATCAAAAGCTAACAGTGGTATCAGAGCTATAGTAGATCTAGTATATGTAGATCAATAAGGAAACAACCATTATCATTGAGTCTGAGTATTTTGTCAACCTAATGCATCACTAGACCAATCATTGTCAAAAGATCTCAAAAAATTCTAGGTGGTAGGATTAGGGAGAGTGACAAGTGAGGACTGAAAGAAATCTCAGTTCCAAAACTGAGATTGCATTTGACTAGACTCTTTCCACAGAGTTATAAAAAAAATGTGAAGACCAGGACTCAGCATTCAATCCACTAGATTGATAGATCATCTAGTGAATATCTAGGATATCTGTAACTTGCTAAATATTACCCAAAGTTTATTTTTTTGCATATAATTAATTTTTATAGGATTGGTACTCATCCTATAATAAAAATGTAAGAGACTACAACTTCATTGCCTAAAGGTCAGCACACCCTCATAATTGTAGAGATTAGTTCCTTGTGCAAGAGAAGAACACTACAAAAGAAGACTTCTAGAGAAGAGTTGTGGTGAAGTTAGAAGACTGAAGATCTCCATTTCTAGATTTAAGAACTTCAAGTTTAAGAATAGGCCATATAAGCCTTGATAGAAAAAGTTCATAGTAGCCTTGAAGAAAAGGCCATAGAAGCCTTGAAGAAGAAGCCATAGAAGTCTTGATACTAAAAAGGCCACAAAAGCCTTAATATTGAAAAGGCCACAAAATCCTTGATACTGAAAAGGCCACAAAAGCCTTGATACTGAAAAGGCCACAAAATCCTTAGTACTGAAAAAATCCACATAATCCTTGATACTGAAAGAAAGGCCACGTCAAACTTGATCTTGAAGAAGACTTTGGAAGAGAATATCTGATTTAGAAGTAGATTAATATTTTAGTACTAATATTTTTGTTGTAGGAAAAGAAGATTTAGTGAGTTGGGAAACTTCCTACAAGAAATTTAGGAAGAGTATCTTCTTCAAAATCAATTCGAACTTGAAGCAAAAGAGAGCAGGACAAGATCTCATTGAAGTACTTCCAAAATTAAAGAAGAGCAAGGACTAGGAGAGTCCTGCTCGAATCCAAAAGTAGATCTCACTACCAATACTTTAAGAAGAAGAAGGTTGAAGAGGTATCAATGGAATACCAATAGAAGCTGCAAGATCAAAGAGTTTGGGAAGGTCTCATTGAGCATCCAATAGAAGGCTAGGAGAGCCTTACTAAAGAAATAATCAAAGGAGAACTCACTGGATAAATACACTTCCAAGGAGAAGCTCTTGATAGTGAAGGACTTGGAACAATTATCGCCATCCAAAAACAAGCCCAAGAGAAGGAGAATTTGGCAAGGAGTGTCAAATACCAAAAGAAGAATCCAGTGAAAGACCTTAAGACATTCATAATATTAAGAAGAAGATCCTTCTTAAAGTTAGAATTTGACAAGAAGAATTGAAGAAAAAATAATCTCACCAAATCCAAGAGATTTGAGGATTACCTCTCACAGTAAGAAGGCACCTATTTAGAGATAAAGACTTCTCCAAATCTACATCAAAAGGATGATATCACAAGAGGAGGACAAGACACCAAATATTAGGCTCATGAAAGAAAGTTTGAGACCACATTTTGGTGAAGAAGGAGTTGTTCAAGACAATCTACAAAATATTGCAAGATACTACTCAAAGAAACAACTTGGTGATATTAGACACCAAGATCCACATCCTCTACATAAGTGGTAAAAGAGCTACAGAAGCTTTTAAAAAAGGTATGCAACTATTGGTGCTAGCTTTCTCATTAATTGGATTACTTATCAGATTAATTAGATCACCTTGTTTATATTAAAGTTGCAATAAGGGAAAGCAAAATTACAGCATTCAAAAGTGCAAAAAGAAAGGGTTTATTTTAAGGTTCATTTGCACATTAGGGGTTGATTATATTATAGAGTTATCTATCAACTACCTATATTCTACTTTGAAAAAAAGAGAAAAAGAAGACTTGATTCTACAACTGTGTTTGTAGTGAAATATGCATGTGTTCATTCCCGATTATGCTTGAAAGGTTGCAGTGAAATTATTAAGTGCATTTTTAAGATATTAGTGGAGCAATAAGGTGAGATTATTGTTACCATTAAAATGTGTATTATTAAGAACTATACTAGTTTATTTCTTAACTAGTTATCTCAATTAATTTATGTTGTTGAGAGCATAAAAATTAGCACAAATTTTGCAACATTTTCATGGCCTATAGAAGCCACCATTGGAAGCAAAAGGTGAAGAAGAAAACCACCATTGAAGTCCTTGAAGGAAGCCTCAAATTGAGACCTTGGAAGTCTCAATATTCAAGGAAATTATAAGGGGTTCATTTTAGTACAGAAAGCAGGAATTCCTATTCAAAATTAGCATTAGCTTGATTCATCTAGCATCCAAGAAAAAGAAAAAATATTACATAAAAATCTCTTCATTTTGGTGTAAAAACTATATATTACAGAAGCACCACTTTCATTCTTTTGGAAGGATAAAAGTATTGTCAACAAGGGGCTGCAAGGACATTTTATCCAGCAAAATAAATGAGCCATCGAATATCCCATACATTCAAGGATTCAAGGTGTTTACAAACACCTATTTTCAATCTTCAAATCAAGCCCTAGAAGAGTACGTATCACCTGCAACATGGGAAGCACAACAAGGAGCTAAAAATCAGCCAGATATTACATAGAAGGTAAGCCTACAAGAAAGAAAATACCTATGTAAAAGGAGCATTATCAAAATCAAGCAAAAGGGAAGCAATCAACTACTGTGAAAATGAACCAACAACAAAGGAAAAGAACATGGTATATCCAAGGAGAACGTTTACCATTGAAGACTACAAGGAGATACCCTAGGACCACCGTGAAGGAGCACCTAAGATCCAAGAGTCAATACATAGAAGTAACCAGGGATATTGGGAGATTACTTGCATTTCAAGAAACAAGGCAAATTTACATAGAATTCAAGATAGAGGCTCCAAGAAACATTACAATGGAGGCTCGCATGCATAAGCCTCAAGTGCCACTTGGTATAGATGCTCTATACTCTCCAACGTATGTGAAGACTAAAGCACTCACCAAGAAGATATTACACATGCTTGAAATATGTTACACATGCTTGGAAGGAGTTACACATGCTTGGGAGGAGTTAAAAACCTTGCCATTGCAAGGTTTACATTGAAGGCATCTATAAAAAATAGTTTAGGTGACACTTGTCACCAAGTGCAAGAAACTCATCCTATTTAAGGCACCGAGGAGGTCAAACAAGCAAGAAAAAAGGCAATACGTAGCTCACTTGGAAGGAGAAGACTACTTTCCAGCCATACACCATTCGAAGGTGTAAGAAGTGCATTTAAAGCATTGTCATAAACTAATGCTATAATTTAGAGCGTGAAAGCACATTTCAAGGAGGAGCAATAGAATCATACAAGAGAGAAGAAAGTGCAGGTCAAAGGAGACTTTGACTTCCAAAGCATCTACATTCAACATTGAAGATAAATAATCTCCATTGATTCTAGTGTTGAAGGTAACCAAATATAGTTGTTATATCCAACCAAAAAGAGCATCGAACAGTGAGGAGATTTAGCATCCAAAGGTAAGGTTTAATACCATTTTATTATTGCTTTCATTTTTGGAGATATAAGTTTTTTAATCTAAGGTTGAAACTTAGATTTTGAAAGAAAAATATATAAGGGACAACTTATCAAATTGAAATAATATTTACAATTTAACCTAGGAGAAATAAGGAATTCTACATGGATTATATTCTTTAATACTTTGCAAATATTATTAATTTTCTAATTTTCCAAATTTGGGAGTGATAAGGGTTACAACATCAAACTAGGTTATTGGAAATTAGAAATACTTGAATCCTAAGGGTTGCAAAAGAGGTTATTAAAATTTATTTGTTAGGGTTGGAAATTTATAATTTACTTGTCTCAAAATTTCTAAAAAGAGAAAAGAAATCCAACATTAAAACCTCTTCAAAATTGGAAAAGTTCTTAGTTCAATTAGGAGTAATAAGGTGTTAGAAAAATTGATTTTTGACCTTTGCAAAATTGTACAAGAACTTTATTTTACAAAAGCACTATATCATATTCCAAAACATTAGGGAAACATAAGGAAGCCTACAAATCTAAGGTTTGATATCAGGAAGATTTAAATGGTATCAAAAAAATTCTTCCTAGAAGAATCTCAACTACTCAAGGGTCCTAATTATTTCTCTTGGAAAAATAAAGTGAAAGTAATCTTAGTATATGAAAAAATTTGGGATGTTGTCAAAGGGAAAACATAGAGACCTGCCACAGGTGAAACTAAAATCCTAAAGTTTGAAGAAAATAATTCAAAAGCTCTAATGATAATAACATTTGCTATCACTGATGAGATTCAACCTTATATTAGTTCAAGAAAAACATCTTCAAATGCATGGACAAGCCTAGAGGAAATATTTGAAGGAAATAATAAGGTAATTATTCTTCATCTCCAAACTCAACTTCACTCATTAAAAATGAATAGTGGAGAAAGCATAGAACTGCTCCTAAGGAAGGTAACAGATATTAAAGGGAAATTGTTGACCTTAGGAGAAGAAGTTAAGGATGAAATTCTTACTCAAGTAACCATGAGAGCACTTCCAGACATCTATAAGCATTTGGTAACATCTTTACAGGTCAAGTAAATATACTTTTTTTGATGACCTAGTCAATATACTTCAAGAATATGAAGTGGAAAACACTTTGAAATATGAGATGGCTAACACTAAATTGGCATCAAAAGATAATCCATAGGGAAATATCGCTTCATTAGCAAGAGGATGGAAAACATGGTATTTTTTTATATGAAAAAAGAAAGGTCATAATACCAACTATTACAGATATAATCCCAAAAATTGAAACCAGGAAAATTATATGAATAATAGGAATAAGTTTTAGCCTCAACAATACCAAAGGAACCCTCATCAGTAGTAATTTTAGTGACAAACCAATTATCCTCAACTGAAATATTAGAAGAGAAATCAGAAAGGTCACCTGGTTCAGAAGATTGAAGAAATTGAAGATCTGGAAGAACCCGTAGAGGACTAGGAGGTGAAATATTTGTCAACAAATATGACATATTACAAAGACACTAACTATTTTATTGAATAGGTTACAAAGAATGCAGAAGAAGAATACAATGCTCAAGATGAAGAAAAAGAAGAAGATCCATATTGAAGACTAAATTCTTCAATACCCAAATAATAGAATACAAGGGGGTGTTAGAAATAGAGTATATTACATCATTCGGGTCATGTAAATGTATCTTCCAAGGTACATACTTAGGATATTAAATTACTTTAGGGGTAAGTTATCTAGTTACTTCATGCAAAGTAATAAATGCATAAGTGTCAATGTGCAAGCTGTATATGTGCAAGTTATCCCTTGCACAACTAGGTAGAGTGTTGGCCAAGGAACCTATTTTATCTATATAAGAAAGGTCTCATTGTAATAAAAATATAGACACATAGAGAGAGTCGGGAACATAGTAACATAGAGGTTAGTATAGTTCTATGTGGATAACCATCCAATGGTGATGGGTGTAATGTAGTTCAGTAGCTTTATTAATGGTGTGTTCATTTCATCCATAGCTATATTGTATTCATTTATATCATTTCTATTTATTACATATCTCAATCATCTAGCATATTTAATTTCTTTCATATTATTTTGCATCTCGTGATTGTTATCTCCCTGTGGCCATTACATAAAAAGCTAACATAGAGGTCTCTTGGAATTTCTTGCTTTTCATGAAGTATGGAAGGAGATACCAACATTTTTTCTTAAATCTCTCTCTTCATGAGGGAGGATTTGATTACTCCTATTGAGCATCTAAACCACATGGTAAGCTTGTGTATGCTTCATAACATATCATAGCAAAACATGACATTGAGATTGGTGTCTACTTTGTTTAAAAAAAGAGCTCAAGAATGGTATCTTACACTTTAACCTATCTCGATAGCTAACTAGGACTATCTTGTCACTTTATTCATTAAAATATTTATAAAAAAGGTAGATGAAGTATCTCTCCTAAAGCAATTATCATCTATCAAGAGTGCCCACATGGATACAGTAGATGATTTCAACCTTATATTTCACAAATCATGGCATACAATACCTAAATAACTTTGTCCTATTCTAGGTATGGCATTTATATACTATCTGAAAGCCTTAGATTTTAAAATATTATTAATGATCAAGGCTTGAGGGGGAAACTCTATACCAGATACTTACAATATAGCTATCCATGCTAAACATGATCTGATTTAGATTTAAATACTAGCACATAGACCTCCCATGCCTTTGTATCCTAGTATGCAACCTCATTACTAGTCTCCTCTAGTTGTTAAACCAACAACCTTCCATCCAACCCCAGTATCACCTATAGTTACTCTACCCCCACCTACTTTAATGTCCCCTACTCATATGGGGTTCACTTAGTTGAAAGCCTTCAAAACACATGCATTCATGGGCTTCTTAAAAATCCTCTATTTTTAAAATTTACCATCTCCCCTTCTAATTTATTAAAACCCTAGTGGTAAAGCCCTATCGAATAAATAATAATTCATTTTCAAAACTTACCATTTTACAAAAAATATTTGAATCAATTTTTAATATTCCTTGGTAGGTTTACCATTTTATCAATGTATATCAATTGAGCATGTTTGACTCCATAAAACTATCAAGTATTTATGAGCATAACAAAAAATTAGTGGTTTGAGCTCTAACTTGAATTAAAAATATGTATATTCTTAGTATTCACACATTTAATTTAACCAGTAATATACAATAACAAGTTTTGATTATATTCTAGGTCTCTCACTCTTGGAGGGAGGACCCCGTTTCAAAATTTCTTACTTCCCCCTACTCCTGTCTTGTTGATCTCTAGCTGGGTAGATCTTCTTGGGATCTCCTGTTGCATTTACAAGACCTCCAAGGATCCTTCTGTGCTTATCAAGATGTGTTATCCTGTTTTTGATGTGACTATGGTGGTTTGGTTGGATTGACCTAAAGATTCTTTCCATGGTGGCCTTTGGTGCTAGTTGGATTTCAGATGGATTGGCTTTGGAGTTGTAAATGCAAAGCCTTTCCTGATGGAATTTTTTGGTCTTCGAGAGGACCCCATGCTTTATTATTCTTGAAACTCAAGGATGCCTCTATGTATCTTTGAACTTTTAGGTCTCTCTACACTTATTGTATTTGGAAATGAGATATTCAACAATGTTTTCAGATAGTTTCAAATAAGAAAAACGGAAATTTCTTTATATACGTTAAATATCAATATATTTATGCCATATCTCAAACTTGATGTCAAACTCAAAAAATATTTTTATGCACTGAATAACATTTTCCAACTCTAGGCTTACTAAATTTAAACTTGAATACTAATATTCTCACTAAATACCTCAATGCAATAGACCATAACTCACATGAAACTTGAAAGAGTATAATATTTTGTGATTGCATCATTGTATAACTATATTAATATTCCCCCATGGATTCCATCAATCACAAAAATTTTGCATAAATTACATGATCGAAGCCACTGTCTACTAACTCTCTCAAATTCCTTATTAAACTAGCAATTCTTAGACAAACCAAAAACTGAACAACTTAATCTAGATGTTGTTGGTTATTATTTGATGCTTATTACCAAAGTAAAATTTCTCTACCAAGCCCATATTTTTTTGGAAAATTACAAGCAAATGATAAACCGTAAAGCAACCAATAAAATTCTAGGACACATTTTGTTGTTTGGTTGACAATTAACTACCTTAGGAAGATGAGCATTCACTCATTGACATAGAATATTTGAGGAATAGGCTTGATTAATAGATTTTAAAAAAATTCTTGATATTTATTATGTTTACTTATCACAGGTGTCCATGCTTCTTATAAGATAAAAGAACTTCCTCACCTATTGCTAGGAATAGAGACTTCATGGATCAGGAAAGGCCTCAATTTTTGGAAAAGGGTATGAGAAGCATATTCTGTCAACAAAAATGGGCCCACATAAAAACCCACAATTGGGTGCATGTTAGGAACAACTTGACCAAACCACAACTCCAAAATTCACCCTAGGGATGTGAGGGTTCTGCAAGAAGGGTCCTATAACATTTCTCTTTAGTTTTACTTTTCTCAAAATCTTACTTGTTAGAGCAAAACTTGCCTTGGCCCTTTTGAAGTTTATATATGCTCCTTTAAGTATTGTCAAATTTGACTTTGAAATAAATTTTATCATTAACATTATAACCTTGGAAAAACAAACAAGATTTCCAGAAGTCTCAACCAGCTGTTTACATTTTCTATATCATACCTATAATTAAACACATCAATTTGTTGCTCAAGCTCAAGTTTAAAAAGTAAATTGACCATAGAATGACAACATGCAGGTCAAAAATTTAGAAAAAATATCTACAAGTTTTATTTAGGCAATAGTGATCATTTAATAATGTAAAGGCACTACTAACTTCAGCAAACTAACTCCAAGAGAATCGTCGTCATTGAAAGTTCTTGAGGTGGAGAGATAAAAAAATAACAATAAAGCAATTCTGATCTAAGACAAAAAGAACATTAATGGAGCATGGATATCACCCAAAAATGATTCAGGAGTGTTTAGTGACTAAGCTAAACCAATTATGAATGCCAAATGATGAAATATCCTTAGCCAAAAGCTCCAATTTTAGCAAACTATGTTGCTGGTCCAAACCAAAAATCTTGATCTATAATTAAAAAAAGGGCACAAATATAAAATTTAAAAAAGCTCCACAATTGTGCACATTGAAATATTCTTGTTCTTCTCTAATTCAAAAATATTCCAATTACAAAATATATAATGATCAATCAGCCTTGATCATGCAAAAAATATAAATAAGTTAAAAACTAGTTTTTTTTAAAATAACTTTTATCATGCCACTTTGCATGCTATTTTTTATTTTTTTAAAATTAAATAAAAATATTAATTTGCATGAATAAAGCACTCTATTTAATATATTTTTCATGTGCTTTATTTTACAACTCACATATTAATTTAATAATTATGGGTGACTTTTGACATCACCCTCGACAGTTATAATATCTTAGGCCCCAGATCATGGCATGAGGCAGTTTGTAATTAAGGTATATTATTTTTAGTTGGCTAACATGGGAAGAGTCTTACAGTGATGCAATTGCCTTCTAGTATGAACCATATCTACTTTATTTCCAACCAGGGTTATGAATAGTGGTGAATATTCACAAATTGGGAAAATATTAGGATTTCCAAAATTGAAAATTGGCGAATATGAGGACCCTCAACATCGGTCCATTCGCCTAAAATTTTTAAGACCAATTTTTTTTAGGGTCAATTTGCCACAATATATATCCAAACATAGGCATATTTGTACTCGTTGGAAAGCTCTTTTCAATATTGATCTAATGGTGGTGTTTTTATGAAGTTATAATATGATTTAATAGGTAAAAAGTAGACCCAAAGTTGACCTTACATTTTAGGACTTCAAATACCCCAAATTTTGGTATGAAGATGCTCGATTTAATTTGCTTAGGATTATCCATGATTCACATTGATTTTGATTAGGATTCACCATTTTTTTACAAGTACATTTTGAGTCCAACCCCTTATGCATAACCCTATTTCCAATAGGTATAACTTTAAACAAATTGATAGATTTACACAAAAGAACGATATAAATAAGATGTCCATTCATAGATTCTGAGTACATTCACTTTAAGGATTTTTCATTAACATAGAATTCATGAGTAAGTGGAGCTAAGCCACAGATTCTTGGGCCAAAAACCCTGAAAGAAAAATAGTAAATTGTCTTAAAAGAGGCATATCTATTTCCACAGGCACTTAACTACCTAAAACCCACCCTATTGGAAAGGTTGTTCCAAAATATTTTTAAATATATATAAGGTGACACTTTAGATCAAAATTGACAGACTTATGGTTGCTTATATTTGACTAGCTTTGTAGTTGATTTGACATATGCCTTGCAAATTTTGCACCTGGCTCATTTTTCTTAAAGAAAACAAACAAGTTGGATCCTAATCGTCAAGCTAGAAAACCACAAGATTGATGGGACAAGAAAAAATAAAATGCAATCAATAAACACAAAAATTGATTTCATGCAGTTGTTAGAGAGCATTAAAGATAGATTCAAAGGGATTGATATTACAATTGAAGAATCCAAGAATTACCCCTAAAAAACCCATGAATATAGCAAGCTTTAGCATTCAAGTTTTTCATATTGTTACATCGTTGATTTGAGGTTGAATTTTGCAGGATAGCATATTTTCTAGTCAATAGTGTGTGCAACTATATTTACATGTGGCAACAATCAACTAGGTGGAAAAGGAGTTTGCTCACTTGCTTACCCTCTTTTGACACCAAGGTGTTGTATTTCATTAGTGAGATAAATCAAATACCATAGACTCAAGGGGCTAGAGTACACCCCTTGCCCATCCAGTAGACTAGCATAGGAGTTCATTGAATAACAATGTTAACTGGGTACTTCAATGGACATATTAAAGATATTATATTTGGTTTCAGCTGGCTATTACTTCCTAGAGGTCTTTTATTGAGTGTCTTGGAGATCTATGAAACCTTAAAGGAGCTAATGAAACTATCTAATGGCTCAAGGAATAACAATATTTAAAATAAAATAACACATTATTCTTTGTAATTAGCAGTGCATCTGAGGCATCATAAAATGATGCCAACAAGATATATGCATCAACTAAATATTATTAGAGCATAATGTCGATGTGTTACCATGTATTACACACATCCATAATAGAACACACACACACACACACACACACACACACATACATATATATATACAGTCGACAAAAAAAAAGGTAAAAAGCCTAATAGATTTTGATGGTTGCAACCTAATGTACCATACATAGTGTTTTTTACTCTTATTGATTATTCAACTATATTTGAAATGCTCATTGCAACTATGGTTGCATTCTATGCCAAAGGAACACAAAAATCAAAGTAAGAATTAGCTCAACAATCTCAGGAATTCCAACACGTCCTCTACACCCTACCATTGTTACTGTAATTAGACATATTCAATTTCAAAATTCTCATCTTAAATGAGAAAGCAGAGGACCACACCTATAAAACATACAAACAACATGAAATTCTAGAATTTTATAGTAAATAACAAACCAAATTTCAAGTTGGAATTCCACGATAATAATCCCTCTTGGTTTGTATGAGTTGTTTGTTCAAATCATTCATAAAATTTTTAAGATAAATATGTTAAAGTTTTCATTATCACCAATTATTTTCATACCTCTTTGGGAAAAATAAGGAGAATGGATGCACACTAAACCTATAATAGTAAAAAGTCTTCTATAACATGCTTTCAGATTCTACTATATTAAATAAACCTTACAAAACCAACATATCACTATTTAATATATCCCAAAATTTTTGAAAGAAAATTACAAGAAATCCATCGGGACCTCATTTAGCTCCTATATAGATATCTTCATCAAGCTTTCATTTTGTTCCTATGTGATAGTTGATGGAATATTTTTCAAAATCTTACCTTGAGTCTCTTTATCTTGCCCAACATATGACAAAATATCTTTGAAATAATTAATTGCTTCCTAATATAATTCTTAATTATAATTTTCTGAAACGAAAATCTGATTTTTCTAAGCTAAAACTTTACTTATGAGCTCTAACCCAGTAATCATTATCCAATTCTCAAAAATTGCTATTTCAACTGAAACAATAAAACTGAAATATGAAACTTTGAAACAGACTGAATATTGAAATCTAATCTGAAGCAAGAAACCATCTAAAATTATCTTTGAAAAACTTAGCAATAAGTTCAAAAACAACAACTATATTATTTCTAGCAAATAACTCAAAACAATACATAACATAACAAAATTTTTTTCAGAAGATATGGATGACAACTCAGGCACAAATCCAAGAAAAGAGTGGATGTTGCCTAGGATAAAACATAGATTCAACTTGTGCACAAAATTTCTTCTGACAAAGAGTTGTCCTCCTCTAAAAGCAACATCCTATTTAAGCATTTCCTACATTAGCTCCTTTTGTGGGGCACATACGAGATTATTAGGTTACATGGAAAATTAGTGACAAAGGACTAACTAGGCTACACAAACCACTTAGATGAAAAATATTCATATGAAATTTAGTATAGAGAAGGTGGGTTGGTCCCACCTATCTAATATTTTCACAGAATAAGAAAAGGTTCATAACAATTTCCTCTCCTTGAATTGCTTTCTCCCCAAAGCAATTGCAGTGTTGAATCATGATTTCTTCTTGCCTCTATCATATGCTAGACCATGTGGTATGTCCCAATATTTATCTGCAAAATCATCAATATTGTGCCTTTGAAGGATTTTTTGGGTATTAGTGTGAGAACTCTCAACTTGAAGAATGTCTACTAGCAATTTCTCATACTCAACCTGCAATCTTTGAGATGCAGTCCTATCAGCAACTACAATACCAAGAACCTAACCAACCATTGACCCATAGGCTACAAATTATGATGCAAACTTCTCATCGTTTGTGATAAATTCAATTCTAATATCTAGGGATATCTGTTGGTGTGAAAAACCCTTCAAAACTAAGAAAATATTTGTCAGCTAAGTCATCAATAAGACAACAATGCAAAGGTGGCCTTTTGTTGAAGACTAATGCAACACATAAAATGGTTAGAGGAATCAATAAATTACTAGTATATCTTGCTTAACCAATAACTCAGAGCTTCCTTGAGAGACACACAAGAGGAAACCCAATGGACATGCCCTTTTTAAGACTTTCATAGATCCAAACTTCATAAGGAGTTTCCTTCCATATGAATCCATTGTAGACTTTAAGAACCAAGGAAACCCTACAAGACAGCAATGGCAAGTCCAATGTTGTCATCTCTTTGGTATGCTTGCTTAAACCCCTTTGCAAAGTCACCCACACCTTCTTGGACTAAACTATTTGCATCCTTTGTCACTTTGTTAAGTTCCAATAACCACTTTTCTTTTGATCTGCTTTATAAAGCTCAACATATTATGGAAATAAGAGGTCTTTAGGGTCCTAAAGTGCTCTTATATGTTATGTTCCAAATATAACATGAAATATGAAACTACAACTTAGCAGAATTTTCCCAAATAATGGGTTATGGTAGCATTGTTGCATTCTAGATCTGGAAACTTAAAAGCTAAATTAGGTGGTTATGAACAATCTAAAATTTTTTCAAATCATAAACTAGGCAAGTTCTATTTTGGAATTTGGAATTGGAAAATTCAATTCTGAAATCTGAAATATCTAAGATGTTCCTTCTTTTTTAATTATAAAGCTAAAAACCCTAAAAATCTAGCCATTTAGCCATGCCGGAATCAAAAACTCCTGGAAACTACTGAAGTAGAATATTAAAGTTGCAAAAATAACTTACATGATATCCTTGAGGATTCTGAACACTTAAGTTTTTTAAAGAATCTGGAAAGAGAACATGACATTACCATTATAAAAAATAACTGACAAAATACATAAGTAGCTAAAAGAAACTTTCCTGTAAGGATATGAGCACCAACTCAACCCCAAACCCAAAAACAATGTGGTCACTACCTTGGCTAGAACACAACTTCAAACTGTGCACAGAAACTTTCTTCTACCAAAAACTGACCTCCAATAGTTCAATCTATATATAAGCATTTCCCACTTTAGCTCTTTTCACGGTGCATGTTGGATTACTAGCTCACATTGAATAAGTGCCCATAGTGACCAAAAAAACTAGCTGAACCCCACAAAAATCTTACATATAGATATTTCTAGTGGACTAAATTGTACACAAAAGTGGGATGGGCCCAACTATCTAATATTTCCATAGGATAAGAAAAATTTCCATAACATTATCCCTATCTGTTATAGTTAGTATTAGGGTTTTCTAGGTCCTACCAAGGTGGGTAGTCATAGAGCCACCTTCAAGAATAGATAATATTTTATCAAGCCAAATAATGTTGTAAGTTGACAAATCACTGGAAAAAGTTTATAATTATGGTCCAGTTTTATGTGCAACAAGAAATCAGTATGGTCCAATTTTTTTACCATCAATTTGAGAGGGTCATACCTGTATGCTTTTCGGTTGTGCTTCTGGTTTATTCTCCCACTTTTTGGTTGTGCTTCTAGTTTATTCTCCCACTTTCCCCTCTCTCTGAGAATCCCTTCCAAAAAGTGATCCTCCCTTTTTAATTTTTTTTAAATATATCCTCCTTGTCTTTTCATGAACCCCCAAAACATCAAGGTTTTCTAGGTCCTACCAAGGTGGGTAGTCACAAAGCCACCTTCAAGAATAAATATTTTATCAAGCCAAATAATGTTGTAAGTTGACAAATCACTGGAAAAAGTTTATAATTATGGTCCAATTTTATGTGCAACAAGAAACCATGGCTTCAATGCATGTGTTTGTTATCGTCTAGTTTGCTTAAGGGACACAATTTATAAGTTTTTAAATGTCTATAGCTTGGTTTGGTGAAGCATTGATATTTTCATACTTGCAACTCCCAATAAAATATATAATCCTATTCCATTAATTTCTTTTTAAAGTTTCATCATTTTTACTCACTTAATTCCAAAGTGATCCAAAATTTTGCACTGTACCTATTATGTCATTTGCCCAATAGGCTTTAGAGTCAAGTTTCTCCTTCTTTGGTCTGCTTAGGGGATGTCCACAGGACACACACCTCTCCATGGTGCGACGACATGCCCGTACCGTGCAGGAGCTCTTCAGGGGTGTATTTTTTTTTATAGTTGTGACACGTGTAAGATATGATAGTCGGGAAGGTCTTATTGTGATGTTTTTTATAGTCATTTGTATTTTTTTTTGGTTTATTGTGAAGGTAGTTGGTTTGTTGTGATGTTTTACTTGTAATATTTTTAATGCAAGTTTTTTTATTGATAAGAGTTATTATAAAATTTCATTCTACATTACTATATTTATTTTATATAGGTTTTAGATCATAAATGTGATATTTTATTATTTAAATAAATTTTATTTTATTTATTGGTTAATAAAAGTTAAAAAGTTATTTGAAAATTATATAATAGTATTCATAAGAAAAAAATTATTAATGCCACCACAAATCTATAATTTTTTAAAATTATTATTATTTTTTAATGGGTTATATGGAATTGAAACGACTTCACCCCCTATCAATGCCACCACAAATCTATACTTTTTTAAAATTATTATTATTATTTTTTAATGGTTATATGGAATTGAAACGGTCCCTCCCATATTACATCATGATTGCATAGTAGTATTACAATAGCTTGGTAATTATGCATGTATCATTTGGCAAGATTTGAACCTTGGTCTCTTTCTTGAAATATGAGGAATCTAACCAACTGAACTAACACCATTTGATACCACAAATCTATACTTATAAAAATAACCTTCCAAAACTCACTTTAATATTTTATTTATAGAGCTTGTACAAAAATAAAAAAAAGATACTCACTTTAATTATGGTTATAATTTTTATTTAATCTATGGTTATAAATTCACTTTAATTATGCATGTAATTATTTTTATTTTAGTCCTTGTAAGAAGTGTCCTAAAATATTTATAAATATTTGGTATGTAACTCAAATATAACCCCCACCCCCTCTTCTCTAGCCCCCTTATTTTACTAGTAGAATCTATATTTAGGTATGCATAAATTTTAAACACCCATCCCCTATAAGATACTTACCAATTTACCGATGGTTCAACTTGATATTAAAAATACCCCATGTATGCACTCACGTGGTATTTACCATTTCCTTAGAGTGACCCTCCTGTTTTCCTACTCTAGAAGACTCAAAAAAGAAAGAAATACAAAAGTTGCTCACATTGGTGGTCAAAGAGGTCCTAACCATGAAAAGTGAGTGTAATACCCATAGGTACCATTATAAAAATAATTTAATACCTCCTTTCCCATAAGGGAATCAGGGTAACAAAGATCCATATAATGGTTACCCTAGATCTCAATTCTAAACCAATCAAGAGAATGGTCAAGCCCAAGGCCAAAATTAATAAATCATGTTAGGGAGATAGTGCCCATCCAAAAAAATTACGCAAAGGCATCTAATTCATGGTATTGTCCATCAATAGATAATAATATTACTAAGGTTGAATTTGGAGCCTTTTCCTAGCTTCTCATGGCCATGCCAAATGAGGTAATTCTTTCCCAAGCATCCACCTCCTACTTGGGAGCAAGAGCATAGATAGAAAGTCAGTCTACCCCCATATAATCCCTTCCTAGGTCATATTGCACTCCTTAAGAACAAGTTTTGGTGATTTGGAATGAGTATGAGATTTATGCGATGTCCCATAGTATGAACTCCAATCGGTCATAGGTTGGTCAGACTATATTATAAGGTCTAAAAAAGGGGTAATGGAAGAGGAATGAGAGTAGTCTAAAATTCTCTCGTAGTCAACATAGACTAGTCGAAGTAATATGGCAACCACCTACCATGGTAACTCTAGATACAAGTACATATGTGCCTCCTACTAGTTCTAGATAAATCCACCAAGTGGCATCAACCTGTCAGATTCGAGTGGATGATACCATCCCTAGTGTTTAAACAATAAAATCCCTAAAATTTATAGAACCCACAACAACCACCAAAAAAATAACCCTAGAGATCCTGAAGCTACAAGCACCATAGTTGGAGCTAGCTAGAGCCATTTAGTTGATCAAAGAAAATTTATGATTCACTCCATCACATACAACTTAGAATGATATCTCCCTAGGATATTTCAATGTAGTGGACCATCAAAACCAGTCCATGGTACTAGTGTTTATTTGGGATATCCTGGCCATTCCAAGGTAGAATGAGCATATGAGAAAAGCCCTTAAAGACAAAAAAAGTAGATAAGAGCAGTAAAAGACATCTAAAGTTCTGAAATCTAAACCCCTAAATTAAGCAGACCTAAGCCCCCCTTTTATCTATCTATCATCTATAAGCATAAAGTAATCCATAATTGTATGGAAGATTTAGGGGAAAGCACAACTGTAATGCCTAAAGGAGTCATAGATGCATTAGGGATGAAATATCAACCTACTAACAAAAGAGTGATGCAGCTATATGGAAGTATAGTCCAAGACTTGGAGAAAATAAAAGAACTTTTGTTGGGCTTGAATGTGTGTCCATGTGTGACCATCACATAGGACATCTCAATAATTTATCTCCTAGATTCATTTGACCTTTTCTTTTCCAAGGATTTTATTGGTAAGCTAGGGGTATATATGTTTGGATTGGTCTATCATGGTTTTAAAGACTAGGCATGGGACTAGATTTGAGATCCAATAAAAATTATTTTTCTTGCACCATGTAGAACACCTACCAACACTTGGGCTTAAGTATGATCAAATTTATTAAAATAAAAAAAAAATTGAATCCTCAATCGATCTTGACAACCAGATGGATCAATGGGTAGTTGAAGTATGGGAGTCAGATCCCATTAAAACATATAGAGCTACATGAATGAATTGATATCCCAATGAGATGTAAATTTATCAACCCTTTCAAAGGTCATGTTTATATATATATGAATATTAGTTATTGTACTAACCAGTTTCGCTATGCAAGAATTTTTTTTGAAGAAAAGTTAGTTTCTTGAAATGTAATCTTGTGATCAACATTGAATGATTAAAATTGTTGAATTATTTACAATGGAAAATTTGCATAATCCTAAATTAAATGAAATAATGGGAAAATTATATTATGCACAAAGGGGAAAAATATTAGTATCATGAATATCTTCTTGCATCATCCTGAGGCAAACGAAATGGGCTCAAGTTAGGAAAAGAGGATGATTTAAAGAAGGGGGCATGGGCTCAAGGAAGATGAAATTAATATGGCTAGATTATTATGTCCCAATAAAAGGCTATAAAAGGGTTACCAAATACTATTTTCTTGACCCAAATTATATATAAATAATCCTTTCTCTATGACCAAAGCTGCATACTAGTGAATTTATGCCTAATAGATAAAGCCTATTTTTTGGGTTTATCTTATTTTACGAGAAAAATAACCCTATGAACTTCCAAATATATAGTGAAATATCACTACAACCTATCCAAAAAGGGGTGACTACAACTAGAACCAAATTGAAGCCTCAATTAAAATAAAGAACCCCATAATTATTGTTGACCATCAAAAGGCCTATGTTGAAGAATCATTAGAAATTTATCATCAAAAGAGGAATATCATGTGGTGTGGATGAGTTGATTTCATATTTAGCAACCCATAGTAAAATCCTCACAATCCCTTTTGATGATAATTGAACCAAACCCAATTTTTGGTAGCAGTCCATAAGCCTTTTCGGTGATAACTAAAATGATTCTACCAATGATAGAGTTTAGATCCAGACATTAGTTGTAGGTAAGCTAGTGGCCTAGCTATCATCCACATTTATTTGGTTTTACAACCCTTGAATCCTCATCCATCATCTCTCCATCATACACACAATATACATCCATTGGGGAGAGGCAGCTGAGGGAAAAGCAACAATAGAAGTGGAAGAAGACTCACAAGAGCTCATCATCAAGAAATATTGTGAGATATCTACTTCTTCTACATTTAGTCAAAGAGGTTGTTTTATTTGATATCTCTACATATTCAAAAGAGAGACCATCATGAAACAATAATATTGCAAAAGGTATAAGGAGCACTTCAAGTCGAGAATCATGTGGTCAGACTAAATGTGATCATCTATAGTTCACATTTATTTGAAAGATAAAAATCTTGATAACTTTATCAAAATAATGAAAAGGATGAAAATAATTACAACAAAGTTGATGGAAAGGAAGAGAATTTAAGCTAAAAGGATAATTTAAGGACTTTGACTCAAATAAGGCTAGTACTCAAATGAACCTTGTACTGGAATATTGGGGCATAAAAAAACCCTAATAAATCTAGAAGAAGAATAAAATATCAAAGGATAAAAAAAATTAAGAGTTCCAATAAGAAGGAATTAAATAAAAGTTCTGAAATCACAACCAAAAAAGAAACCTTGATATTTGAAGGGCCAAATAAAAGTATAACCTTGGAGGTTTTATAAGGAGAAACAAAATTTCTAACAAGAAGATGGTGGAAGGTGCCTCCATTAAATTTTTAGAATACTTACAAAGGTGTAGCTAATATTGTTAATTCATCTTGAAAATTCTATAAGGAAACTCTCCCTAATTTTATTATAATCTATAAATAGTAGTAAGTTTAGCATTACAAGGGATCAATGAGTTTGTATAAGCTTTTTCAACATTTTATTTTGTATAGCAGAATGCAGATCTTTGGGCAGTATTGCGAGCAAACCAAACCCCTTCTCTTGATATAGTCATTGTAATATTTTTTCATGCACATATATATACTAGAGGTCTACATGTCTATTTGGTTTCAAATCTATTTGGTTCTCAAGCCTTGATCCATCTCCTTTGTGTGTGTGTGTGTGTGTGTGTGTGTGCTTGCATTTTCAATCTATGCTTATATATGTCGATGGGAGGAAGTATTCATATTGGCACATTACGATTAGAGCTCCTATATCAGGGATCTTATTTGATATTTAGAACATCACCACATTGTGAGCTTAGGTTTTTTCCTTGCTACTATCTTTGTTTTCCTTCCTCTTACTCTTTACCTCCCAAGTTGTTAGATTAGGAAGTGTGTGCTTGAGATCACATCTTATAAAGGAGCCAACTTTTGTCAAAATCCTAGAGACCACCTACTTAGCCAAATTTTACACTCTTGAGAAAGGTCATATTGTGTCACTTTGTGTAAGGTGCGATAGTCTTGATTGTCTAGTACATGCCATGTTTGAAAATAAAGAAAATAAAAAAGGACAACAAAACATATTAAATGTTAGTGTACAATATAAGGTAATCCAATATGGTGACAAGCAAAGAATGGAATAAAGAAGTTCAAAATATAATTATGTCACATTATTAAACTTAATAAAGTATGAATAATTAGTTTTTGGTGTTTAAAATATTTTCATCAAAATAATAAATGTTAGTTATTATCGGTTCTAATGGAATGGAATTATATCAAATAAAATGAGTTTAAGCAGTTAAATACATTGATTTAAAAAAAATACCAAAATTCAAATTCTCTTAAGCTATATATTCATAATTGTCAACATGTTATTGTAATACCAATATGTGGTTTGTTAAAATATCATAGAGATGTATTCATGATGTAATATATGTAAGGCTTATTTTGATATTGTATAACCAATTAAAGAAATAATATTAGGGGGATCATGATTGTGAAAGTTTAAATATGATGCGGGCTTCTCTAAGTTTGTTGATTCTATTTTTTTCTCATTTGAATAACATATTTTGCTAAAGTTTGTATAACAACCATATTAGCAATAAAATCATTTATTGTGGCCTCATATATAGAATATATAGCCCAACCAAGTTGAAGAAATTTATTATAAAGGGCTAAATAATATTCAAATATATAACCAAGTAGGTGCATCCATTTATTTAAAAATGGTAATGAAAACAACATGATGTCCTTTTCCTTATAAAAATTCCTCCTGGAATTTCACCTAAGTAGGTGGGAGAATCTATCTCTAATCAAGGATGTTTCTTCCCATATAGCACAATACTCACTCTAGTAATCTCAAAGGGTTCTAACTTAGTCCATTATGTGTTCCATCAACTACTTGGTATGATATTCCAAAACCCAAACATGTTTCATGTGCATACCCCCTTCTAGGGTTACATGATAGTAGAGAAATTTTATACACATTATGGGATCATGCTAGATTGGGTGGAAAAGATAAATTATTGTCCATCGATCTAAAATTTTTAAAAATATTTAAGTTTCCTAGAAAATCATGAGCCAATTTGGAACCCTTGCGAAAATGAATAGGGATATTATTAGGTTTGACTTTAAGGAAGACCTTATATCTATCTACATAACTTAGATCAATATGCTTGACATTTAACAATATAATATGTTGATCTTGTTCTTCTCAAAGATTTTTCCTAATTAAGGGTACTTGGTCTTCCATCTCTCTCAACATATCTAGATAATTCATTGCTCTATTATCCAACTAGTCCCAACTCAAGGGACTTCCATATTGACATTCATAAAAGGACTCATAAGGATCCATACAATAGAAAAGTAAAAACCAATATTATATGAAAAGCCTACCAAATAGATATACTCCTATTTTCTATGACACTATATCACATGCATCCTTAACATGTCCTCTAAGACCTAATTTACTCTCTTTTTTTACCCATTGGTATAAGGATGATTAGTCATATTGATATTAATTTTGGTACCTAATCCATATTAGAACATGGTCTATTATATACAAGTAAAAAGGGGATCCATGTTTGAAATAAATCTTTGGACCATGTAGTCTTACAATCCCATTAAAAAATGCTATGCAAATTTGAATGCATCATACATGGTTGTAGTTGAGAAAAAATGAGCTACCTTGGTCAACTTATCCACAACTACCATAATGGCATGATGGTGGTAGGCAAATATAGATAAACTCATGATAAAATAAATTAAGACAATATCATAATTCCACATAATATTATCATGTTAATACAATAAACTATAGGATGTTGATGCTCGACATTCACCTTTCTATATGCTAAGCAACATAAGACATAATTAGTGATGTCATGTTTAATTTCAAATCAAATTTAAATATGTCTCAAATTTTCATATGTTATATTCTCTCTAGGATAAGACTAAATACAGGGTCTTATAACTTGTTCCATAATTAATATACTCATTGATATGGAAATACAAATTTACATTTTTTTTAATTGAAATTGCTATTGAATTCATATTAGCCAAAAACTTAAAGGATAAAATACAATATAAAGGCTAACCATGATCTAGGCACCTACCTCTAGGCGTAAACACCTAATAGCCATCATAGCCACAATAGACTCCCCTCCAATTGGGATGAAACATACTAGGATGCATTCACAAGGCCATGCAGGGCATCCATCACCAAAAATAAGTACAATGGAGACCACACATAGGCCCCCACTATTTTATTACAACTTGAGGTCATGAAGGGCCAAAAAAAGGAGAAATGAGAAATATTGGGACACTTACGGAACCCGACTACAAGCACTAGAAGTGAATGGCCACAAAGGTGATCCCCTGGTGTGTCATGACCCTCCCTCGTGGGTCTTAATAAAAAGGATCGATGGATTGTTGGAAGTCAGCTTGTGTGAAGTTTGATTTCAAGAAGGTAGTTACAATGTATAGAATCAACCCTAAAAGAGTATTATATATGTATAATAGTAGGATAAGATATTATAATTAACAGGGTTTAATTATAATATATGCTATTATATATATAATAATAGGGAGATAGAATATTATAATTAAAATGGTTTAATTATAATATAATCTATTATATATAGTATAATAGGAAAATAAAATATATAATAGATTATTTATAAAATGTTATAAATAATATATATCTATATTATTATAATAGGAAATTGTTATAAATAAACGATTATTTATAACAATGGATTATTTATAATAGAGGGTATATTAAATAAAGGAAATATATTTAATGTTGATAAATATCATAAGAATGATATTTTAAAGAGGGTCGTTCTTCATATTTTTAAAATAATATGTTGTGATCCCACATCCCTACTTGGTGCAACCTAAGGTAAGGGCTACGATGCTAAAAAATTGCCAAAGGAGGAAAACGTGGGAGTAAGGCGAAAGGGATGGGGACGGGCATTGAAGGGAAGGTGACAGGTGCAAGCCTCGAGAAGGTGGTGGATGGATCACCAAGGTGAGGGGGCACACAAGAGAGAAGGGAGTTAGAGAACATTCAGGGAAAGAATGTTGGAGGACGAGAGGGGAAAACATTGGAGAACATTGTGAGGAAGAACAAAAAATGGAGAGAGACACATGGGAAGGAGGCGAAGACAGAGAACGACAACACTCCAAAAGTGAAAGGGGAGGCACCGGATATTTTCATCTCAGGAAAAATAGGTCGGGTATCCTAAGCTTTGTTTGGTGTAATTTAAATGATGATTTTAATAAGCCATACTTTGCTTAAAAACCAGTTGTGTACTGTGTTGTTATGGAGCCTCTATTGTGAGGGAAATCTATTTGTTTTTAAATGTTTTTCTTTGCTTGAAAACCAGATGTGCATTGTGTTGTTATGGAGCCTTTGTTGTGAGGGAAATCTATTTGTTTTTAAATTTTTTCCTTTGCTTGAAAACCATCTATGTGTTATGTTGTTATGGAGCCTTTGTTGTGAGGGAAATCTATTTATTTTTAAATGTTTTCCTCTGCTTATAAAACCAGTTGTGCACTGTGTTGTTATGAAGTCTCTGTTGTGAGGAAGAACCATATGTTTTGGATGTCTCCCTTTGCTTTAAAAACTAGTTGTGTGTTGTGTTGTTATGGAGCCTTTGTTGTGGGGAAGACCATAGGTTGTAGACGTCTTCCTTTTATGAGAGAAGTGTTGTGCACTATTTTGGTATAGGACCTCTATAAATGGGAAAGACCCCAACAATTTTAGATGTAATCCATTGCTCAAAGGCATTGTGAACTAGTTTTGGTTGGGACCTCTGTGGATGGGGGAGAACCAGACATATAAAAGTATCATTCTTGTTTGGAGAACACTGAGCGTTGTACCCATTTTGTGCACTGTGTCAAGTTAGAGACCCTGGTGCTGTAGAGAATGCTACATCTGGCCAGTGCGGTAGAGAGCAACATAATGCTCTATTTCCTTTGGAACACCCAACAAATTTTAAAAGCATTTTCCAACATAAGGGAACCCCGGTGTTGGGGAGGACCGATGGAGAGAACCTCCATGGATGTATGGTGCACCCTGTGAGGTGTAGTTCTGTCTGTAGTTGGGCTACGTAATTGAGCTAGTCTTCGAAGGTTGCAAAGTGTAGTCTTAATTTATTTAAGAGGACCTCTATTTGTAAAATATTAAGGTTTGATTAAAGAGACCTTGGAATATATTTATGTGATATGTAAATCAGGGCTTTGATTTCATGAAATATATTAGGCTAAATTAAATGGACCTTAGTTATATATATGTGAACCATATATTGGGATTTAATTAAATAGACCATTGATTTATATATATGTGAACCATATATTGGGATTTAATTAAATAGACCTTAATATATGTGTGAAGCATATTGGGATTTAATTAAATAAACCTTTGATTTATATGTAAATCATATGTTAGGATTTAATTAAGGAGACCTTGAAATATATGTGAGATATATGAGTTAGGATATTTAATTTATATATGTGAAGCATATTGGGTTTTAATTAAATGAACCTTTGATTTATATGTAAATCATATGTTAGGATTTAATTAAGGAGACCTTGAAATATATGTGGGACATATGAATTAGGACCTTTGATTTTTATATATGTGAAACATATATTAGGCTAAATTAAATGGACCTTTGTTATATATATGTGAACCATATATTGGAATTTAATTAAATGGACCTTTGATTTATATGGGATATGTAAATGTTAGGTTTAATTGAAAAGGAACCTTGAATCTTAAGGAAAGATGTGAAAGGTTTACTTAAAGAAAACCCTTGGATTAATGTTGATTATCTTAGGAGTTTTAAATGGAATGAAATGTGGATTTATTCCTTAAGCTAAAGTTATGGGGCTTTGGCTTAGGGAATGAAGAATTATTGTTCTAAATATTAAGGGTATGGGACTTTAATGCTTTAGGACATGAATGAAATGAAATTAAGTTGGACCTCAATCTAAGTGGTAGCATGTTTTGGATGACTCTCCAAGAGGATTTGTGAGAGGTGAAAATAAAATTAAGGTTTCTTTTATGATGTCCATTATGCATTAGATGGTTAGAGACTTAATGAAATATTGTATAGATTGCAATAAGAGTAATTATGATTATGTTAGAGATGTTAACATAGATTGTAATTAGAGCAATTATGATTATGTTAGAGATGCTAACATAGATTGCAATAAGAGCAATTATGATTATGTTAGAGATGTTAACATAGATTGTAATTAGAGCAATTATGATTATGTTAGAGATGCTAACATAGATTGCAATAAGAGTAATTATGATTATGTTAGAGATGTTAACATAGATTGTAATAAGAGCAATTATGATTATGTTAGAGATGCTAACATAGATTGCAATAAGAGTAATTATGATTATGTTAGAGATGTTAACATAGATTGTAATAAGAGCAATTAGGATTATGTTAGAGATGCTAACATAGATTTCAATAAGAGTAATTATGATTATGTTAGAGATGTTAACATAGATTGTAATAAGGGCAATTATGATTATGTTAGAGATGCTAACATAGATTGCAATAAGAGTAATTATGATTATGTTAGAGATGTTAACATAGATTGTAATAAGGGCAATTATGATTATGTTAGAGATGCTAACATAGATTGCAATAAGAGTAATTATGATTATGTTAGAGATGTTAACATAGATCGTAATAAGAGCAATTATGATTATGTTAGAGATGCTAACATAGATTGCAATAAGAGTAATTATGATTATGTTAGAGATGTTAACATAGATTGTAATAAGAGCAATTATGATTATGTTAGAGATGCTAACATAGATTGCAATAAGAGTAATTATGATTATGTTAGAGATGTTAACATAGATTGCAATAAGAGTAATTATGATTATGTTAGAGATGTTAACATAGATTGTAATTAGAGCAATTATGATTATGTTAGAGATGCTAACATAGATTGAAATAGAGGTAATTATGATTATGTTAGAGATGTTAACATAGATTGTAATGTAAGCAATTATGATTATGTTAGAGATGCTAACATAGATTGTAATAAGAGAATTATGATTATGTTAGAGATGTTAACATAGATTGTAATAAGAGAATGATTATGTTAGAGATGTAAATAGAAAATAAAATTAATTATGATTATGTTAGAGATGTTAACATAGATTGTAATTAGAGCAATTATAATTATGTTAGAGATGCTAACATAGATTGCAATAAGAGTAATTATGATTATGTTAGAGATGTTAACAAAGATTGTAATAAGGGCAATTATGATTATGTTAGATATGCTAACATAGATTGCAATAAGAGTAATTATGATTATGTTAGAGATGTTAACATAGATTGTAATAAGGGCAATTATGATTATGTTAGATATGCTAACATAGATTGCAATAAGAGTAATTATGATTATGTTAGAGATGTTAACATAGATTGTAATAAGAGCAATTATGATTATGTTAGAGATGCTAACATAGATTGCAATAAGAGTAATTATGATTATGTTAGAGATGTTAACATAGATTGTAATAAGAGCAATTATGATTATGTTAGATATGCTAACATAGATTGTAATAAGAGTAATTATGATTATGTTAGAGATGTTAACATAGATTGTAATAAGAGCAATTATGATTATGTTAGAGATGCTAACATAGATTGCAATAAGAGTAATTATGATTATGTTAGAGATGTTAACATAGATTGCAATAGAAATTATGATTATGTTAGAGATGTTAACATAGATTGTAATAAGAGCAATTATGATTATGTTAGAGATGCTAAAAGAAAGAAGAGTAAGTAAGAATGATAAGAAAGATGAAGAGATAATTATGATATGTTAGAGATGTAACATAGAAATAATTAGAAGAAAATAAGACGAACATAGATTAAAAGAAATTATGATTAGTTAAAGTGTAACATAGATTGCAATAAGAGTAATTATGATTATGTTAGAAGAATAAAGATCGTAATAAGAAATTATGATTATGTTAGAGATGCTAACATAGATTGTAATAAGAGTAATTATGATTATGTTAGAGGTGCTAACATAGATTGTGATTAGAGGGATTATAATTATGTTATAGTGTTAACATAAATTATAACTAAGAGCAACTATAATTGTGTTAGTGTTGTTTAACATAGATTGTAATTAATGGTTAAATTATATTGGAAGAAATATAGTTTAAGATAGTTAATTTATATTGTAAGGGATATACACCAAAATGATTGAGTTATATTGAAATAGATATAGTTGAATTTGGATTATGTTATGAGGTGGATAACATAGTTGTATTTTAATGATAAGTTATGTTGTTAGGTGAATAACATAGCTCTATTGAATACATGAATTATGTTAAAATGGAAGTAACATGGTCTATATTGGGAAGTATAGATGTTATAATGGTTTAGCATCTAGCATTGGATTATTAAATTATCTAAAGGTATGGGACTTTAGGTAATTTAGTAAAGGAGAAAGGGATTATTAAATTATCTAAAGGTATGGGACTTTAGGTAATTTAGTAAAGGATAAATGGATTAATTAAAGTGTGGAAACTTTAGTTAATCAATGTACTATGTGGGTTAAATGAACTACCCATGACTAAGTCGTATGAACTATGTGTTCTACGCATTGTATTGGATACTTTTGGGAGCAAAGGACTATTGATCCTTGTATTTGTAAAAGACCAAATTTATGCAATAAAATGGAACATATTTAAGGTTGGGTTTTCCCATAAGGGTTTTCCCTAGGGTATATGAATGTGTTATGGATATTGGTTATCTCCTTGTATTTGTGTTAATGTATCTTGTGGATGGATTCTTATGTTTACTTGAATGGATGTTTTAGTTTACATTATTCTTTGCTTGTTCTAGAGTAGATTAACTTTGTATTTGTTAATTTTATAAAAAAATTATAGTGGCATTCCTCATCCCTTGGTTGGGAATTTGGGGTGTTACATTTGGTATCAGAGCAGTAAGGCATAGGAAAAAATGCTTGCATGAAAGAAACCCTAGGAGATAATGGACTAGTGGTTTTCTTAGAATGTGTTAAGGTTTAGGTATCTTCCAATGAAGGCCTTTGCTTAGAGAAGCTAAAGCTGGGAAGACCTTGAACTAAACAAGTTGCTTAAAGTAGAGATATGATGGGCTAGAAGCTTCCTTAGATAAGCTAAGGGTTGCTTAAGGATTAGTCCTAGGTAAAGCAACTTTATTTTGGTATATTATCTTGCGTAAAGCAAGCATAACCTTAACCTTTCACAAATGAAAGTAGATAAAATGAGTTAGTCTCTATAGATAGAAGAAACTCAATTCCTTGGGGATTAAGGAAAATGGTACCTTGTAACAAGACAAGTGTGACTTAGATTACTACCAAAGAGATCATATTGGTCGTAACCTAGATGACACCTTGTGGGAATACAAGGGTGATGGTGACCATCATGGATCTAGGTTAATATAACCAACCTTTGGTGAGTAACAATGAAAGTAATCTAACTCCTTGATGTGATGACATCAAGATAAGGAGGAGGAGAGGAGGATCTCCTCATAATCCAAAGCTAGCTAGACATGATAAATCTAAAGCTAGACCCCTAAGGAAAAACTTGGAAGAAATTTCAATAGAGGTAAGAGCCTCATAATTGTAGTCTAGTTGCTACAGGGACCTAAGAGATTGAGACCTCTTAGGGTGAACATAGGAAGACCTAAGGGATTAAGGCCTTAGGGAGAATGGTGACTAAGTTTATGGGAAGACTACATCTGAGTTAAGATAGCTCATCATGGAGACGATATGGATAGATTAACTCGTGATACACGTAGCATACTTACACAGATGGTACTTGTGTAAGGTATGATGATGTGTGTATACCTTCTAATGGTTGGAGGTAATAAGTTGAGCTCATTAGAAATAATGAGATGGATAAACTTATTCATAGTACACATAGCATACCTATGCATAATGGTTTGCGTAGAGTATGTAGATACATATGTTAACTTGCAGTACACGTAGCATACCTACGCATAATGGTTTACGTAGAGTATGGAGATGCATGTGCACCTTCTAATGGTTGAAGGTGGTAAGTCTAGCTCATCAAGGATGATGAGAGAGATAGGCTTATTTGTGGTATTACATGATACACCTACACAGATGGAACTTGTGGGAGGGTATCTTGTAAGATGTAGCTCTTTCAAAAAACTTAGGGGTTCATAATTTGTTATTTTCTTGTGTGCTTTCTATTTTCTTGTTTGCTATTTTCTGTGTGTGTCTTTTGTATACTTATTTTCTATTTTTGGGTCATTACAAAATGGGCAATACACATAACATACTTACACAGATGGTACTTGTGTATGGTATGGATATAGGTGTAAACCTTCGACTAGCTGAAGGTGATAAGTTTTAGCACATCAAGAATGATGATATGGATAAAGCTTATTTACGGTAAAATGCGTAGTATACCTACACAAATGGTACTTGTGTATGGTATTGATAGTTTATCTATGCATGGTATACCTACATAGAGGGTACTTGTGTAAGGTATAGTAATGACTCATAGCAAGATGAGATGGATAACTTTAGTTATCTCATCGGTAAAGGTGAGGAGGATACTTTAAGTTAGCTCATCTTGAGTGAAGTAGCTATTCCTAGTTAAGTTAAGTGTACTTAATAAGAAGGAATAGGGGGAAACTGCTATAAGAGAGAATAGATGCGGAGCACTATTCTTCAGAGTTGAGCTTGCTTACCTAAAGGGAAGTAGGAAGAAATCTACTCTAAAGGGAACTATGGGACCCTCTCCTTAAGTTGATTTAAGAATAAATCAGATTTTGAGATTTGTAAGCTCTGCAAGGCATCGAGATCCATCTAGAAAGCAAAATCCAAGTTTTGGAAATAAGAAATTCTTAATAGCTTCAAGCCTTAAAGAAGGCATATAGCAATTTATACTTGAAATCCTTAGGATTTAATGGAACAAATCAAGGAAATTCGATCTCTAGGTGAGAGATGCGATAAATTTCAAGATAAAAATAAAAGAAATTTTGTAGAAATTAATATTCTAGTGCGGATGATGGACTCTTGTGCTTTAAGAATAAGGAATTTCTACCTAGAATTAGTAGTTTGAGGCAATGTGTTATGCCCTGTTTCCTTCTTTCTCTGAACTTGTGGGAAACTAGGAATAAAATTCTTCTTTTGGTTAAATATAAAAGAGAATTACTACTACTTCTGTAGCTCAACAATCAGGATTACAACTCCTATAGAGTAAAAATAGGAATAATTGTTGTTGGTGAAAGTGTATTGCCTAGTTATTGATTGTGAAAATACATTGCTCATTCGCTGATAAGCAATGCTTATGGGAATATATGATTGTTGTATATGAAACATCGAGGACGATATTTAGTTCTAGTGGGGAAGGATGTCATGACCCTCCCTCGTGGGTCTTAGGACAAAGGATCGATGGATTGTTGGAAGTCAGCTTGTGTGAAGTTCGATTTCAAGAAGGCAGTTGCAATGTATAGAATCAACCCTAAAAGAGTATTATATATGTATAATAGTGGGATAAGATATTATAATTAAAAGGGTTTAATTGTAATATATGCTATTATATATATAATAATAGGGAGATAGAATATTATAATTAAAATGGTTTAATTATAATATAATCTATTATATATAGTATAATAGGAAAATAAAAGATATAATATATTATTTATAAAAGGTTATAAATAATATATATCTATATTATTATAATAGGAAATTGTTATAAATAAATGATTATTTATAACAATAGATTATTTATAATAGAGGGTATATTAAATAAAGAAAATATATTTAATGTTGATAAATATCATAAGAATGATATTTTAAAGAGGGTCGTTCTTCATATTTTTAAAATAATATGTCGTGATCCCACATCCCTACTTGGTGCAACCTAAGGTAAGGGCTATGATGCTAAAAACTTGCCAAAGGAGGAAAACATGGGAGTAAGGTGAAAGGGATGGGGATGGGCATTGAAGGGAAGGTGGAAGGCGTAAGCCTCAAGAAGGTGGTGGATGAATTGCCAAGGTGAGGGGGCACACAAGAGAGAAGGGAAGGAGAGAACATTGGGGAAAGGAACATTGGAGGATGAGAGGGGAAAATGTTGGAGAACATTGTGAGGAAGAACAAAAAATGCAGAGAGACATAGAGGAAGGAGGCAAAGATAGAGAATGGTAGCACTCCAAAAGTGAAAGGGGAGGCACCGGATCTCGTCATCTCAGTCAAAATAGGTCGGGTATCCTAAGATTTGTTTGGTGTAATTTAAATGATGATTTTAATAAGCCATACTTTGCTTGAAAACCAGTTGTGCATTGTGTTGTTATGGAGCCTCTGTTGTGAGGGAAATCTATTTGTTTTTAAATGTTTTCCTTTGCTTGAAAACCAGTTGTACATTTGTGTTGTTATGGAGCCTCTATTGTGAGGGAAATCTATTTATTTTTAAATGTTTTCCTTGGATTGAAAAACAGCTATGCACTGTGTTGTTATGGAGCCTCTATTGTGAGGGAAATCTATTTGTTTTTAAATGTTTTCCTCTACTTAGAAAACTAGTTGTGCACTGTGTTGTTATGAAGTCTCTGTTGTGAGGAAGAACCATATGTTTTGGATGTCTCCCTTTGCTTTAAAAACTAGTTGTGCATTGTGTTGTTATGGAGCCTCTGTTGTGGGGAAAACCATAGGTTTTAGATGTCTTCCTTTGCTAAGAGAAGCATTGTGCACTATGTTGGTATAGGACCTCTGTAAATGGGAAAGACCCCAATGATTTTAGACGTCATCCATTGCTCAAAGGTATTGTACACTGGGTTTGGTTGGGACCTCTATGGATGGGGAAGAACTAGGCATGTAGAAGTGTCATCCTTGTTTGGAGAACATTGAGTGTTGTACCCATTTTATGCACTGTGGCAAGTTCGAGACCCTGTCACTTTAGAGAATTCTACATCTGGCCAGTGCGATAGAGAGCAATGTAATGCTCTATTTTCTTTGGAACACCCTGGTAGATTTTAAAAGCATTTTCCAATAGAAGGGAACCCCAATGTTGGGGAGTATCGGTGGAGAGAACTTCTATGGATGCATTGTGCGCCCTATGAGACGTAGTTCTATCTGTAGTTGGGCTACATAATTGAGCCAGTCTTCGAAGGTTGCAAAGTGTAGTCTTAATTTATTTAAGAGGACCTCTGTTTGTAAAATATTAAGGTTTGATTAAAGAGACCTTGGAATATATTTATGTGATATGTAAATCAGGGCTTTGATTTCATGTAATATATTAGGCTAAATTAAATGGACCTTAGTTATATATATGTGAACCATATATTGGGATTTAATTAAATAGACCTTTAATATATATGTGTGAAGCATATTGGGATTTAATTAAATGAACCTTTGATTTATATGTAAATCATATGTTAGGATTTAATTAAGGAGACCTTGAAATATATGTGAGATATATGAGTTAGGATCTTTAATTTATATATGTGAAGCATATTGGGTTTTAATTAAATGAACCTTTGATTTATATGTAAATCATATGTTAGGATTTAATTAAGGAGACCTTGAAATATATGTGGGACATATGAATTAGGACCTTTGATTTTTATATATGTGAAACATATATTAGGCTAAATTAAATGGACCTTTATATATATATATATATATATATATATGAACCATATATTGGAATTTAATAAAATGGACCTTTGATTTATATTGGATATGTAAATGTTAGGTTTAATTGAAAAGGAACCTTGAATCTTAAGGAAATATCTGAAAAGTTTACTTAAAGGAAACCCTTGGATTAACATTGATTATCTTAGGAGTTTTAAAATGGAATGAAATGTGGATTTATTCCTTAAGCTAAAGTTATGGGGATTTGGCTTAGGGAATGAAGAATGATTGTTCTAAATATTAAGGGTATGGGACTTTAATGCTTTAGGACATGAATGAAATAAAATTAAGTTGGACCTCAATCTAAGTGGTAGCATGTTTTGGATGACTCTCCAAGAGGATTTGTGAGAGGTGAAAATAAAAGTAAGGTTTCTTTTATGATGTCCATTATGCATTAGATGGTTAGAGACTTAATGGAATATTGTATAGATTGCAATAAGAGTAATTATGATTATGTTAGAGATGTTAACATAGATTGTAATTAGAGCAATTATGATTATGTTAGAGATGCTAACATAGATTGCAATAAGAGTAATTATGACTATGTTAGAGATGTTAACATAAATTATAATTAGAGCAATTATGATTATGTTAGAGATGCTAACATAGATTGCAATAAGAGTAATTATGACTATGTTAGAGCTGTTAACATAGATTGTAATTAGAGAAATTATTATTATGTTAGAGATGCTAAAATAGATTGCAATAAGAGTAAGTATGATTATGTTAGAGATGTTAACATAGATTGTAATTAGAGCAATTAGGATTATGTTAGAGATGCTAACATAGATTGCAATAAGAGTAATTATCATTATGTTAGAGATGTTAACATAGATTGTAATAAGAGCAATTATGATTATGTTAGAGATGCTAACATAGATTGCAATAAGAGTAATTATGATTATGTTAGAGATGTTAACATAGATTGTAATAAGAACAATTATGTTTATGTTAGAGATGCTAACATAGATTGCAATAAGAGTAATTATGATTATGTTAGAGATGTTAGCATATATTGTAATTAGAGCAATTGTGATTATTCTAGAGATGCTAACATAGATTGCAATAAGAGTAATTGCGATTATGTTAGAGATGTTAACATAGATTGTAATAAGAGCAATTATGATTATGTTAGAGATGCTAACATAGATTGCAATAAGAGTAATTATGATTATGTTAGAGATTTTAACATAGATTGTAATAAGAGCAATTATGATTATGTTAGATATCCTAACATAGATTGCAATAAGAGTAATTATGATTATGTTAGAGATGTTGACATAGATTGTAATAAGAGCAATTATGATTATGTTAGAGATGCTAACATAGATTGCAATAAGAGTAATTATGATTATGTTAGAGATTTTAACATAGATTGTAATAAGAGCAATTATGATTATGTTAGAGATGCTAACATAGATTGCAATAAGAGTAATTATGATTATGTTAGAGATGTTAACATAGATTGTAACTAGATAAATTATTATTATGTTAGAGATGCTAACATAGATTGTAATATGAGAAATTATTATTATGTTATAGATGCTAACATAGATTGCAATAAGAGTAATTATGATTATGTTAGAGATGTTAACATAGATTGTAATAAGGACAATTATGATTATGTTATAGATGCTAACATAGATTGCAATAAGAGTAATTATGATTATGTTAGATATGTTAACATAGATTGTAATAAGGGCAATTATGATTATGTTTGTAGCACCCTAAAATTGGCACGGTTAAAACCTTAGTAAAATATAAAAGATAAAAATTTAAATTTTAACCCCAAAACCGCCCCAAAATCTTCTGTTACCCGCTTTCCCTGTTTTCCACGCCATTTTTAGGATTTGTTTTGACCGTTGGATGATATCATCGCAGATGAGACGAAATCGTCCCCGATCTGACGAATTCATCTGGAATAGAACGTCCAGATGATTTTGTCCCAAAACCAAATTTTCATAATTAGCTTCTATTTCAATAGCCTCTCCAACTTGGGCAGAAGTGCATCTGTGCAGTTGGAGATTTCCTTGTTGGAGATCTCCCAGATTGGGATGATCCCCAACCTCCTAGCCTCCCCCTAATCCTATATAAACTAGGATTTTTCTAGTTTATCCTCCTAATTTTTTTGATCCCCCTGGATTCCCCTAAACCCCTTAGTTGATGGATTTAGATCCTTATTCACTAGAGCATCCTCACACTACTGCCTGTATTCTGCATTTTGCATTTTCTTGTAGGAACTCTACTATTTTTTAGTCGAAGCTAGCTCGGATCGTCGCAAGCGATCCCGGACTATCTCGGATGATCCTATCGAGGAGCACAGATGATTTCATACAATTGGAGGTGATCCTGACTGTAGTCCAGATTGGGGGCAATCAGAACTCAGAGTTTGCATTTCCTTAGCTTTTCTACATTTTCCTATTGTGTTTCTGCACTGTCTTAAATTATTATGTTTATGCATCTTGGAGTTCACCTCATCTAGTGTAAATGCATGATAAAATCAAAATAAATTGTGAAGTTGATGTTTTTCCTCTTTAATTACTATTTGGATCTATCATTTAGACAAATTTATAGTTATTTCTATCATTTCCCTTCGCTTCTGTAGTTGCATATTTGGTATTTTGTATCTGCTTTTGTGATTGCAGGTTTTTGATGAATTCGTCTGATGAATTCGTCAGATGTCAGATGATTCTGTTTGATCTTAGACGATCGACTGTGATTTAAGATGATTCGGTGTAATTTCAGATGATTACGTACGAGTCGAGATGATCTGAACTGCTACAAGACTCAGAATCTTCATCAGACATCCAAAATCAGGTATGATCTGTCCTAATTTGCATATTCTCTGTGTTTAGCACCCATTTCTATTTTCTGTATCCATTTAAATCAGTATTGGTATATAGAATAGTTTAGATTCATCTTGGCCAAACCTAGGAGTTGAATGATTGAGTATAAAAATGAACACATCAAACCCATTCCCAACCTAGGCATGGAAACTACCACTCAAAATTTTCTTGGTGAACCCACCATCCATCAAAAATTCACCCTTATACTCCTCCCCCGAGAGGCGGGACCTTCAAAGGGCCTCTCAATCCGAGGTATTGTCCCATCCTTCTCGCATCCTCCTTCTGGGCACGGATCCTATAGCCTGAGGGTAAGGATGCAAAAATTTAGAGCGATACATTTTGGTGAACCCGACATGAAAACTAAAAACCTTTTGAAAACAATCCAAAAAAACAAAACATAAATGCATTTAGAACTAAATATTGCATATTGTATTTAGATGGTAGATTATAACAAAAGATGAGCTGTCACCATTAATGTTGAAAACCAATTAGCAGCTATAGAGATTAATTCTTTACTTAGAGTAGCTCCAACATATAGAGTCCCACCTTTATGGGACGAGCTTAATAGGAGATTGAATCTCATTTCATCTAGAGCAACCGAACTTAGGCAAATCAAGAGGTTTGTCCTAGATAGAATCCTCGGATCCCGATCAAGTGACTTTGTATCATGAGCTTCAGAGAGCTTGCCATAGGTGGTTAGCAGATAAAAGAGCCCTTGTGTCTTCTGAGTTGTATACCTTTGAGGAATACCTCGATAATGTAGCTGTAGTACATAAATTTTTGTCTCGTATAGAGGACCAAGAGGTCGTTCTTACGGATAGACAAATATGGAATAGAGTTCCCAGAGCTGTGTTATATCGAGAGTATTGCCATGAGATTTACTTTTATAAGACAGAATCTGAAACAAATAATATTACTATAGCACACTTTATCAAGTTCCTGAAAAACCATTTCCAATTTGAAGAGGAGCATTTTATGACTCCTGATGAACTTGATCCTATCAATGACATCCATAAACTATTTATAGAAAACTAAGATATTCTTTTATTATTGTTATTTCTTGTATTTAGTGTGTTGTTTGTTGTCTTTATAAGCATAAAATAAAAATAAACAAAAAAAAAAAAAATCATAACAAAAAATCAAAACATTTTATTTTTAAGCATTATAGTAGGTATATAATTAAAATATATACCTCCCAAATCTGTTGCAAATATATCAATATATATTTGCTAAAATCTAAGATTTAGACATAATGACTAGACTCAGGAATGGAAAACAAATTGAAGTAGAAGAAGATTGGTTAAGGAAAACCAGAAAATAACCCAGATGTCCTTCCTGAAGACCCAATTCAGGAAGAAGGAACTCTAGACCAACAAGAAGAAGAGTATGTTGATGCAAATGAACAAAAAGAAAATGATAGAGAGGAAGGATCCTCATCTCCTAAAATATCTCAGAAGGAGCTGTTACTTTTGAGAACATGGAACATTTCTGGAAGTTCCTCCATAATAATATGGGCACCCTTAATAGAGCAGTTCATATGGACAAAGATCAAATTAGTGACACTCAAGCAACCCTAGAAGACATATATCACACACGCACTAATCCTTTGTCCTTCGTTGATCAAGAAAGTGATCAAGCTGGACCATCCAATTTGGATATGGCTGCTATGATCCAGAACATGCAACAACAACGGGTTACCCAACCACCTAGAGTGCCTGTTACTAAGCCTAGGGTTATTCCCACACAAAAGAAACCTTCATTCACTGCTCTATTTCGCCAAGCTATTGATCAATATACCTCAAATCAACAAAAGCCTAAAACAAAACCAAATGTTAATTTCCAACAATCTGGGATACAACATAATGCTACAACAAATCTTCTTCATAATACTCTTCCTACCAACCATTTGCATAACAGCAATATAGCATCTAATCCTTATGTCCTGCCTTCCTATGCTCACAAATCCCATGCTCATGTACCACCAAACCAATATGGTGGACAAACTGGTAATCTGGAAGCCATGGTGAAACAGTTAGCCTCTCGTATGGACCAAATAGATCCCTACCGTCCCTTGTACAATTATCGAGAGATGTGTAGTCAACCTCTAGATCCTATAGTTGTAGCACAACCATATCCCAAACACTTTCCTATGCCTGTCCTACCTATATACAAAGGAACCAAAGATCCCATAGAACATCTTCGTATGTTTAGGATAGCATGTCATGATATATCACATGATGACTTGTTATTACTAAAAATGTTCCCAAAAATTTTAGGGGGGATGGCATTGGAGTGGTATTATCAATTGCCCACTCATTCTTTGAGAAATTTTGAAGAGACCACTGAGTCTTTTGTGCATCAATTTAGTGCCTATATCGAAATGCATGTAACCATTAAAGATTTGTACAACCTAAAACAAGACAAAGATGAGTGTTTTGCTGACTTCTTGGCTCGATGGAGGCAGTTGATAGGAAAATTACACTTTGTGTTACCGTATCGGGAAATGTTGGATATTTTTATCAATAATTTACAAGAACAACTATCCTATGAATTATCAATTGCTACCTTGACCACCTTCGATCAAGCTATAGACTTAGCTCGAAGAGTGGAAGACGCTCTCATTAGAAGAGGTCAGCTCAAAAAGAAAGATGATGAGAAAACATCCAAAAATCAATATAAAAATAAACAAGTTGTGGGTGATGGAGTCACTGATAGCATAAACATTGCCAATGTTAATACTGCAAAAACAATAGAGAAGTTCATATTGAAACCTCCTGATAAACCACCCCAAGAATTTACTAGGTTAAATCAACCTTTATCAACCATTCTCCCACAATTACTAGCACGAGGATTGATCCAATTACCCAACTATCCGGGAACCTGATCCAACTATACCCGGATATAGAGCTGATTTACATTGTGATTTCCATAGAGGACCTGGACATGCTACCAACTCTTGTAAATGGTTAAAACATAAAATACAAGATTTAATTGATAACAATGAGATGGAGGTGCAAGCCTTTCAACCTAAACAAAATCCTCCTAATAATGCTCAAAAGAACATCCCTCAAAGTCGAATCGGAATGCTAATCAATCATTGGACATATTTCAACATCCTTTACCAAAGCATGGTAAAGAGGTGGCTAATCAAATTGAACATCATAATGTTCCCCCTCCTACTCGATATGTAGGAGCCATTAGTGGACAACTACCTATTCATGATCTGCAAGTCTTTGACACAAATTTATCCATGGTCACGTCCAGCACCTCTATATAATATTCGAACACCCGACCTTAGTGATGTAGAATATGATACTCGAAAGTGACATGGAAATCACCTCAAATCAATCGAATAGTTTTGAAGATGAATCAGATCCTATTCAACCCATCACAAATTCTATGGTTTCGGAAGAACCATTTCCTAGAAGAGTTACTACTCGACCATCTTCTCATCAGTTACTTTCTAATGAACAAGCCATAAATGCTAGACCAAGACCTATTCATCACCCGCAAAATAATATTGTAGGAACCATCGGAGTCGTTACTCGACAACAGGCTCAAAACTCTCAATAGGAACAAACTCAGAACGATGGATCGGCTCCATTTGTTTTGAAAAATCCCAATAAAGGGAATTATGTGCCTAATGTTCAACCTAAGCCTCCTTATAATATTAATGAACAATTATCCAATACTACAGCTAGAATTTCCCTTTTGGACCTTTTAAGATCTTCTCCTACCCATAGGGATGAATTAATGCTCACATTAAGCCAAATGATGGTACCACAAAATATTCAACCTAAAGCCATGACCAATACTATCATAACTCGAGAAGTCGATTGTATTGACTTTCGGGATAGAGATATACCACAACATAGTTTACATAAGGATAACCCCTTATATATTACTACCCTAATTGGGGATGTAGTCATTAAACGGGTCTTGATTGACAATGGTTCATCTTTAAACATATGCACTTTTGACTTCTACCAAATATTTGGGTTTAGAAGTGACGAAATGAAAAGAACTGATATGATCATAAAATCTTTTAATGACGAAACACAAGAAACATGTGGAGTCATTACTATACCCTTGCAAGTTGGTCCTAGAACCTTAGACACGACCGTGTTTATTGTACATTGCCCTGCATCGTACAATATACTTTTGGGTCACCCTTGGATCAACGCAATGCGAGCGGTTCCATCCACTTTACATCAGTGTGTTAAATTCGAATTTAAAAATCAGTTGGTTACCATTCATGGTGATCCTAGACCCTTTGATATGTGTGCTTTGGTAGAACCTGTTGGAGTTCAATTTTGCCCTGCCCTGTCATCCACACATCCTAATTCTCATCATCCGCCTAAACGTGTGAAACACACACCTATAACATCATCTACTCTTTCAACTACACCTATACATATAGCTCAACCATCTTCTGAACAAACCATAGTAGGACCTCGAAAAGATCCTAGAACTACAACCAATGCTTCTTGTTTTACCCCTATAACTTCCATATCGATAGACTCATCCATCGATATCCCTATAACATCCACATCCACTACAGGCATCCTTTCCACATCAGAAGATCTAGGAAATGTTCCTTCTACCTCTTATGCTCTTACTGATGAACTCTTACCCGATTTATCTAAAAATCTTATATCAGAAGAAACCAACACTGCCATGCAAGCTTCCCTTATTTTAAATAAACTCCCACCCTCTCCTCGTACCTTGGGCCTCCCACAACCTATGGGAAGTATTTACCAAGTCGGGAGTTGTGCCTTTATTTATAAGGGATATGATTGGGGAAGAATACCCAAAAACATCAAGACACATTGTGATGGATATGCTCGATGCTATTTTGCTAATGAGTATATTAAAGCTAAACCCATAATGCTTAAATTGGGATATAAAGGGAAAGGTTTGGGACCTTCCCAAAATGGTATGAAAGAACCTATTGAGGTAGAACCGTGGCCTGCCCGATGTGGTGTGGGCCTATTTCCTAGTAAAGGTCAACCCTTCCCATTTGAGGAGGATGACCATCTTACATGTTACCAAGATTATCTGGATAAACAAGATTCTTTGCGTTCAAAGAATAATCCCTTTACCTGTAATATGCTATCTCTCGCCTACCCTGAGATGATTGTCGAATCCGACGATGAGTTGGAAGGGGATATCTTCCATGATGTCTCCGTTGATGACTTGTTACATAACGAATTTTATTTTGATGGCTCTATACCTAGTATAGCCCATCTTGAGGTCTCGACTCCTCAAGACGAATTATCCAAGCTAACCTTGGAAGAATTACAAGAATTGGGTGTTTCACCCACCCCACCTAATTTTGAGAGAGATTTACATATGGAAGTTGAAAACGTTATAAAAATTAACATTGGAACCGAACATAACCCTCACATAATCAATATTGGATCAGAATTAAGTCAAGAAAAACAAGATAAATACATTTCATTTCTTAAAGACTATGAAGATGTCTTTGCTTGGACATATGAAGACATGCCAGGTTTGGACCCTTTCGTAGTTATGCATCATCTAGTAGTCCATCCAGATGCTAAACCTGTTAAACAAAAACTTAGAAAAATGCATCCTAAAGTGGCCTTACTAGTCAAAGGAGAACTAGAAAAACTGTTGAAGGTCATTTTTATACAAGCCATTGATTATGCTGAATGGATCTCAAATGTAGTTCCAAATAACTAAGAAAGAAGCCACTAAAGTTAGGGTTTGTATAGACTTCAGAGATATTAATGTTGCCTGCCCTAAAGATGATTTTCCTCTTCCTAACATGGATCAAATCATTGATTTTACTACTGGAAGTGGAATGATATCCCTAATGGATGGATTTTTTGGTTATAATCAGATCAGGATAGCTCCTGAAGATCAGGCTAAAATAGCCTTTATTACCCCTTGGGGAACCTTTTGTTGGAAAGTAATGCCATTTGGTTTAAAGAATGCAGGTGCAACCTATCAACGAGCCATGACTTATATCTTTCACGATATGATGCATGATATTCTACATGATTATGTAGATGATATTATAGCTCATTCCATCAAAGAAGATGATCATCTAAACGACTTGAGAAAAGTATTTGATCGGTTAAGGGAATATCTTATCCGACTAAATCCAGCCAAATGCATATTCGGAGTCAAGTCCGATAAATTATTAGGGGTTATAGTTTCTTTACGTGGCATTGAAATTGACCCTCTCAAGATCATGGCTATCATAGATATGCCCGCACCCACCAATATATCAGAATTACGAAGTTTACAAGGTAAGCTTCAAGCTATTCGCCGCTTCATCGATAAGTTGGTAGACAAAACCGGACCCTTTCTTAAACTTCTTAAGAAAGACGTCTCTTTTCATTGGGACGATGAATGTCAGGAAGCATTTGAACTCCTTAAGCAATATCTTCTTAAACCACCGGTGCTTTCCCCACCTAGATCTGATCGTCCATTTATCTTGTACATTTTTGCTTCCGATTCTCGCCTTAGGAGCTATGTTAGCTCAGCTTGACGATGAGAAGAAAGAACGTGCTAATTATTACATTAGCAGGACCTTAATCAGCTATGAAACTCGCTATACCATATTAGAGAAATTATGTCTAGAAGTTGTATTTTCTACATAGAAACTATGACATTATATGCTCAGTCAGAAAACGTATGTTATTGCCAAATTCGACCCTTTGCGATATCTCATGAGTCGACCGTACTTATCTGGTCGCACGACCAAGTGGGTTCTTGCGCTAAGCGAGTTTGAACTCACATTTATAGGACAAAAGTCTGTTAAGGGTCAAATCATAGCAGATCAATTAGCTGTTGCACCCTTAGAGTCTACCCATCCCCTCATCATTGAGTTTCCTGATGAATGCCTTAAACTAGAGGCAGACCATCCCGAGCAATGGTCCCTATACTTTGACGGAGCTCGATGCATGAGTGGGGCTGGTGCGGGTATTATTTTAATATCTCCGCAAAAACATCTTATACCTCTGTCCTTCAAATTAACATTTGCTTGCACCAATAACACTGCTGAATATGAAGCTCTTATCCTTGGCTTACGAGCTACTTTGGCCCTAAAAATTAAAAATTTATTGGTTTTCGGTGACTCTCAACTTGTCGTAAATCAAATCAATGATGTTTATCAGACCAGAGATGATAAATTACGCCCATACAAAGCATATGTTTTGCAATTATTATCCTTATTTGATCAAGTTACCTTGGAAGCTATTCCTCAAACTAGCAATCGTGCGGCTGATGCTATGGCTGTAGCCGCATCTCTTTTGCCCTTGGAGTTAGATGACGAATATGCTACCATCATTATTCGTCGACTCCAGGAACCCGCTTCAAGCAAATCATGCCTAGAACCTTTGGATGTGTTTCTAATCAATGAAACTACTCCCGAACCATGGTACACTGATATCTTTAATTTTCTCCAAAATGGGACCTTCCCTGATGGTTGTACTAGCAACCAACACAGGTTATTACGTAGACGAGCAAGTCGCTTCATGCTTATTGGAAATACCTTGTATAGGAGGTCTTTTGACGGCATCCTATTGAGATGTTTGAATCTAGAAGAATCTAGATCAGCTTTGAATGAAGCCCACAATGGATCTTGTGGGGGACATTTTAGTGGTAGCGCCATTGCTAAGAAACTCCTTAGGATAGGATATTTTTGGCCTACCATGGAGAATGATGCACATAATTATGTGCGACATTGCGATAAGTGCCAGAAACACACTGACCTTATCCATGCGCCTGCACAAGAATTGTAGGCTATTTCATCTCCTTGGCCCTTTTCAAAATGGGGCTTAGACATCATTGGAAAAATCAACCCTATGTCATCCGATGGACACAAATTCATCATAACCGCCATCGAGTATTTCACGAAGTGGGTTGAAGCTATGCCATTAGCTTCTTGCACTGGAACACAAGTTTCCAAATTTATTTTTAATCAAATTATTTGTAGGTTTGGAATTCCTGCCAATCTCATTTCAGATAATGGAACTTGTTTCAAAAATAAAGATGTCAAAAAATTATGTCAAAAATATAAAATTCAACATCGTTGGTCCACTCCCTATTATCCTCAGGGTAATGGCCAAGCAGAAGCATCTAATAAAACATTAATCAAAATCCTTAAAATACTGGTCAACAAATCTGGTCGAGATTGGCACATCCAATTATATCCTGCTTTGTGGGCCTATCGAACTAGTGTTCGAACCCCCACTGGAACTTCCCCTTTTGTCTTGGTTTATGGTGCTGAAGATTTTTTTCCCTTTGAATTAGAAGTTCCTTCTTTAGCTCTACTACTTCAAGATACTGAAGTAGGAGATGAATATCATGCTGGCAAATTTAGTCAGCTAGAGCTTCTGGATGAAAAGCGCATCAATGCTTTGGAGCATCTTCGTGCCTACCAAAACAAGCTTAAGAGAGCATATCTCAAGAAAGTTCATCCTTGATCCTTTGAGATCGGCGACCTTGTCTTAAAAGAAAATAAAAAAAATACTAATGCAACTAAAGACCTTAAAGGTAAATTTGAGCCAAACTGGCTTGGACCATATGTCATCATTGCTAAATTTGGATCGGGCGCATACAAATTATCTACCTTAGATGGTAAAGAACTTAAAGAACCTATGAACATTATGCATCTCAAACGCTACTATGCATAAAATTTTGTCATTTCATCATTGTATATATTTGTTTTGCATATTATTTCCTTTTAGTCACTTATATAAAACGTTTCAAAAACAATCACATTGTATTTCTTTCAATTCACAACTTAAAATCAAAATACAAAAACATCAAAATCTTCAAAATCTTCAAAAACATCTTTTATTTCATACCTGTTAATTCTTGAAGTATTACAGTTATATTTTCAATTATTGTGGATAAATTAGTATTTATTTTGGAATCCCGCACTTTCACACTCACATGAATAAATATCTTGATTTTATTTTCTATGATTATTTATCTCTCTTATATCAAAGTCCACATTAGCATTAAATAAAGTTTTGAGCATAGAGAATTGATCTTGTTATTTACTTAAACCAAGTACATCTCTTCACATTAAAATGATTTCATTGCAAATTCGATATGATGCTACATAGTAGAAATGGTTTCCTGAGCAAAAAGTTTCCCCTGCTATCCTATCATGCACATGGTCTAGAATCTTTGAGAATTGACAAAAGGACAAGCTCACCCCTACCCAAAATAAAAATCCCTTGCTCTACAGCCAATCCGAGCAAGTATCCCTAGCATAGGAAGAAAAATAAAAGTCAAAGAAAATGAGAAAAAGAAAAATATTATTTTGTACCATCGCAGCAATATTTCAGCATTATCTCAATTCCAAGCAAAAATACAAAAAAAAAAAAAAAAAAAAAACAAAAACAAAAGTGAAAAGCAAAAGCAAAATGCAATAAAATCCCTTTCCCTACCCCTTGAAAAGAAAATAAGGGTGAATGAGCTTGAATCCCTGGAATTTTCAATTATTCGAAAACTGTGAGGTAAGCCCCATAACAAGTGGTTTGTGCCCAACCCGCTTGGCCTTGGGTAATTCCTAGCGTGGTGATATGTCTGTCACATTAGCGACCTTCTTTTGTATAGACCTATGTCAGCTTATGGATCAGCTAGCTCTTGATAACCCGACTTACATAGTAGTCTGGTACGGTTACATGCATATAAATCATGGTCAACGAACACTCATTTGGTTAAGGCAAATTACTTGTATCAAATTATCTTGCTCAAAATTGGTGAATGAACAATACAATCGCACACACATTTGTATTTGAGAGATTTTGTATCATTATGATAAATCAAGATCGGTAATGAACTCACATTTGCACATGAGGATCCCTTAATAAATCTACATTTGTCTTTGCGATAATTTAAACTATTTCTGTAATTCTTTTCGGAATAGTGTTATCCGCTTATTTCAGAATTTTTGTTTTGTTTTCAAGCAATTATATACTTTGTTTCACAAAAATCACAAAATGATTTCAAACAACATGTTCATATTATTATTTTTCTATTTATCAATAGTCACAAATTAATCTTGCAATAAAACTAAAATATCCATTTTCTTCTTTGGATTTCGCGATGATGGTATAAGTCTATACATATAAATTCTATGCCTAGCGCAAACCATTGTTCTAAATTTTATTTGCCATTTATTTTAAACAAATTCATAAAAAACATATGACTTGCATCATTATGTTACACAATTATGCTTTAAAAACGAACAAACACTTATTCTATTTCATTTCATTATGTCAACATTCAATTTTGCAAACCATGGTATAATTTCTAAGGAATTGTTCAAAATTTTATCACACTTAGGAATTTATGCCTCACAAAATCATATTTCTTTTAGTATCTCATGCATACTATTTTTATGAAAATCTGAAAACAAATCATCACCATCATCATTTCCATCATCACAACACAAAGTCTTAAGACAGTCTCTTAAGCACTCTTTTACTTTTTTAACAATATTTCTATACTGGGATTAGCTTGACGACCGAGTGAGCGGCGACTCCATGAAATGGTCTATAACAGTGACAATGTCCTTTGAAATTATTGTTAGAAGTCTCTTTTATTTTTTATCAAATCACACCAAAACAACCAATTGTTTACATCAGATTATTTCATTTAAATTTTACAGCATGACATCAAATTATAACATTTCCAAACGACATAATTACATGAATCATCAATCAAACCAACAAACAATTCCAATATTGAAGCATCATAAAAACATATGACCAAGTCATATCACAAAAAGATCATATATATATATATCACAAAAATTATATACATCATATCAAAACTGGATTGGTATGCCACAATCTATACCCTGGCATACTCAATCCTCTCAAAAATCTATACAATCTCTGTGCAGTCTATAGCCAGCTAGTCTCGAGAAGCCCTCGAGCTCTCAGCCTCATCTCCTCCCCCACCCTGACGTGGAGGAGGTGGTCCCATAGCAGTCTGTGCTATGTCTCGGGTCCTCGCTGTCGATCGTGAGGATGTCCTCGTCGATCCCATCCGGATTGGTTCCACAATGTTCGCTGGCAACGGTACCCTCTGACCCTCTGGAGCCAGTTGAAAGTATACTCCCTGGTAGAATGTGGTCTGCATCATAGACCGCACTAGCTCATCCCTGCTCACCCCTTCGCTTCACATCTTGAGCCATGTAGTCTCATCCTACAGTGTCTGTACCTGACCCCTGAGCTGAGTAGCCTCGTCCTACGATGGATTGCACCTGAGCTCGGAGGTGGGCAACCTCAGCTCGGAGAGCCATCATCTCGTTGCTCTCCCCTACATCCACACCCTTTCCCTTACCAGGCGATGGTGGTCTCTCCCCCTACTACGAAGGGAGTCTCTCCTCCCTCCGCCCTGTCTCCCATGGCCTTTGTGGAGCCTGACCCATCCGCTGGCGTCTCTCCTATGGGGACCGTCGCTGCTCTCTCCCATCGTGACCCCGCACTACCTCAATCGTAGCCTGTCGTCACCTCCCCATCTGGCGCACCATGACGTGCACTGGACCCTGCACCCTTGTCATCCGAGGAGGGCGGATGCCTACGTACCAGGCATCATAGCCATCTACAACCCTAGCGTCATCACCATCCACTGGCTGGATGGGGGCATCATCCGCATCCTGACTCCAAAATCACTGCATGTCTAGATCCCTGCTCAATGTAGTACTATACCAAATAGTTCGGGAGTACTCGTAATCCCTGAGAGAAGGGATCCCCTGCTGTAGACCAAACTATCATAGTACCCGATCGTAGCGGTGGAGCTCTACCTCTCCCCGCTCCATCCTCAGCCAACAGACTCACCTGATGCGAGCCAGCTCCTTCCCATCCTCTGCCCACCTAGGGTGCTCTCGCCATGGCCTCCAAGTGATCTGGTCCGGGATGAGGTTGTCCAGCAACCTCCGTGACATCGATAGATCTATCCACCGCCGTGACCCCCTTTGTAGCCACCAATAGAAAACCCGGGGCCTCTCCCGGTCAACCCTTGTCAGTGGGAGCCCTATCGGCCTCTGCACCGTAATGTGCTCCCAGCACCAAACTTGTAGCGATGATGTCAAGACCAGACATCGACCTCCCTTGTATACGACCCCATGTAGGATCCTATACAAGCGGCAGAGTACAAAGCTGCCCCATGTAAACCTATACCCGTGGTCTCTCATGTCACAAACTATGTCTGAGAGCACCCACGGTAGTCTACACCCGCTCTGGTGGCACAACAGTAAGCCACCTACCACTCCTGCCAAAACTCGAGTCAGCCTAGATGCCCCAGGCATCTATCATAGAGACTCGATGTTCACTCCGCCCTTCTCCAGGGTGAAGCTCGGGTCTCCGGTCAATCTCATCATCGCCTGGCCCTGATTGGCCATAGGCATCATGAGCCGTCCCTGTATGGGGATCCTCATGATCCTCCATACGTCCTCTAGAGTGGGAGCCATCTCCCCTATCGATAGCCAAAAGTAGGACGACCCCGGATACCACCTCTCTACTAGGGCTGTCAGTAGCCCCATATCCGTCGATACTTGTGGCATCTCTGCCACATGCCGTAGCCCGACCTATGCTAGTTGGTCACGCTCTGCCTGGTCGAGAGCGGCTAAGTCATCTCTCAGCCCACCGTATTTCCATTCTCGGATCTTTAGTAATCCTTTCTACAAAAAAAACAATAAAACAACAAAATTTATTAATAAATCAATCATTGCAATTAAATTAAACACATTTTACATCAAGTTTAAAGATGATATCGTCCACCATTGGATTATATCGTCCCAAATTGGGCAACATCATCCTTTTTTAGGATGAAATCATCTCCTATTTTGCAACTCGAGGATCGCCCCTTGTTGGACGAGATCGCCCCTAGTTCGCCGATTTCGCCCTCAGACGAAATCGACGATCTAGAGACGATTTCGGAGAAATAGGGACGATTTCATCCCGACGTCGTCGACGGCCTAAAAATGGCCGCGATGCCCCAAACAATCAAAATTTAAATCCAAAAATTGCACAAAGTTAATTCAAACCTAATCTACTAGGATTAGATCCTTACCCGTAGCCCGCGCCGGACCTCTGTTGCTCTATGCGTTGTCTCCACCATTGTTTCTCTCTATAGAGCTCTGGAACAGTAAAAATGAATAGTAAAAAATGAATTAGGGTTTTCCCTATTTTTCTTAATTTTATTCAAAACCAACAACATTTTAATTTTTGCTTTTTCGCGTTTTTACCTCAAACGTTCGATTTGGGTAAAAACACGGAGGGGGCACCATAGTCAGCATTCGTACGATTCGACCAAGAATCATCATCTAAAAAATTGAGTACATTTTTGCTTTCTCGTAAAAATGGGAAAAACTTGTCTTTAACGCATTTTCTTCGGAAAATTCGCTAAAGAGGGGGCAAAATGTAGCACCCTAAAATTGGCACGGTTAAAACCTTAGTAAAAGATAAAAGATAAAAGATAAAAATTTAAATTTTAACCCCAAAACCGCCCCAAAACCGCTTGTTACCCGCTTTCCCCATTTTTTGTGCCATTTTTAGGATTTGTTTTGACCGTTGGATGATATCATCGCAGATCAGACGAAATCATCCCCGATCTGACGAATTCGTCTGGAACAGAACGTCCAGACGATTTCGTCCCAAAACCAAATTTTCATAATTAGCTTCTGTTTCAATAGCCTCTCCAACTTGGGCAGAAGCACGTCTGCGTAGTTGGAGATTTCCCTGTTGGAGATCTCCCAGATTGGGATGATCCCCAACCTCCTAGCCTCCCCCTAATCCTATATAAACTAGGATTTTTCTAGTTTATCCTCCTGATTTTTTTGATCCCCCTGGATTCCCCTGAACCCCTTAGCTGATAGATTTAGATCCTTATTCACTAGAGCATCCTCGCACTATTGCCTGTATTCTGCATTTTGCATTTTCTTGCAGGAACTCTACTATTTTTCAATCGAAGCTAGCTCGGATCGTCGCAAGCGATCCCGAATTATCTCGGACGATCCTATCGAGGAGCATAGATGATTTCATACAATTGGAGGCGATCCTGACTGTAGTCCATATTGGGGGCAATCAGAACTCAGAGTTTGCATTTCCTTAGCTTTTCTGCATTTTCCTATTGTGTTTCTGCATTGTCTTAAATTATTATGTTTATGCATCTTGGAGTTCACCTCATCTAGTGTAAATGCATGATAAAATCAAAATAAATTGTGAAGTTGATGTTTTTCCTCTTTAATTACTATTTGGATCTATCATTTAGATAAATTTACAGTTATTTCTATCATTTCCCTTCGCTTCTGTAGTTGCATATTTGGTATTTTGTATCTACTTTTGTGATTGCAGGTTTCTGATGAATTCGTCAGACGAATGCGTCAGATGTAGATGATTCTGTCTAATCTTAGACGACCGACTGTGATTTAAGACGATTCGATGTAATTTTAGACGATTACGTATGAGTCGAGATGATCTGAACTGCTACAAGACTTAGAACCTTCATCAGACATCCGGAATCAGGTATGATCTGTCCTAATTTGCATATTCTCTGTGTTTAGCACCCATTTCTATTTTTTGTATCCATTTAAATCAGTATTGGTATATAGAATAGTTTAGATTCATCTTGGCCAAACCTAGGAGTTGAATGATTGAGTATAAAAATGAACACATCAAACCCATTCCCAACCTAGGCGTGGAAACTGCCACTCAAAAGTTTCCTGGTGAACCCACCATCCATCGAAAATTCACCTTTATACCCCTCCCCCGAGAGGCGGGACCTTCAAAGGGCCTCTCAGTCCGAGGTATTGTCCCATCCTTCTCGCATCCCCCTTCTGGGCACGGATCCTATAGCCTGAGGGTAAGGATGCAAATTTTTTGGAGCGATACAATGTTAGATATGCTAAAATAGATTGCAATAATAGTAATTATGATTATGTTAGATATGTTAACATAGATCGTAATAGGAGCAATTATTATTATGTTAGAGATGCTAACATAGATTGCAACAAGAGCAATTATGATTATGTTAGAGATGTTAACATAGATCGTAATAAGAGCAATTATGATTATGTTAGAGATTCTAACATAGATTGCAACAAGAGCAATTATGATTATGTTAGAGATGTTAACATAGATCGTAATAAGAGCAATTATGATTATGTTAGAGATGCTAACATAGATTGCAATAAGAGTAATTATGATTATGTTAGAGGTGCTAACATAATATTGTGATTAGAGGAATTATGATTATGTTATAGTGTTAACATAAATTATAACTAAGAGCAACTATAATTGTGTTATAGTTGTTTAACATAGATTGTAGTTAATGGTTAAATTATATTGGAAGAAATATAGTTTAAGCTAGTTAATTTATATTGGAAGGGATATAGACCAGAATGATTGAGTTGTATTGAAATAGATATAGTTGAATCTGGATTATGTTATGAGGTGGATAACATAGTTGTATTTTAATGATAAGTTATGTTGTTAGGTGAATAACATAGCTCTATTGAATACATGAATTATGTTAAAATGGAAGTAACACGGTCTATATTGGGAAGTATAGATGTTATAATGGTTTAGCATCTAGAATTGGATTACTAAATTATCTAAATGTATGGGACTTTAGGTAACTTAGTAAAGGAGGAAGGCATTATTAAATTATCTAAAGGTATGGGACTTTAGGTAATTTAGTAAAGGAGAAATGGATTAATTAAAGTGTGGAAACTTTAGTTAATCAATGTACTATGTGGGTTAAATGAACTACCCACAACTAAGTCGTATGAACTATGTGTTCTACACATTGTATTGGATACTTTTGGGAGAAAAGGACTATTGGTCCTTGTATTTGTAAAAGACCAAATTTATGCAATAAAATGGAACATATTTAAGGTTGGGTTTTCCCCAGGGTATATGAATGTGTTATGGATATTGGTTATCTCCTTGTATTTGTGTTAATGTACCTTGTGGATGGATTCTTATGATTACTTGAATGGATGTTTTAGTTTACTCTATTATTTGCTTGTTCTAGAGTAGATTAAATTTGTATTTGTTAATTTTATAAAAAAAAATATAGTGGCATTCCTCATCCCTTGGTTGGGAACTTGGGGTGTTACATGGTGAACTATGTCAAAAATTGAGATATTCCCAATGGCTATCATGGGGATGAAAAAATAACTTCACTAGGAATCTAAAAATATATGCATGCACAAAATTGAATGAATAGAGATTGTTGGGTCACTTCCCTTAATGGGAAGCCTGCATACTATTTACTGAGGAGAGACTATTGCAACTTGTCAAAAAAAAAATTTAGGGGAACAACCATTCTAGGAAATCATTTGCTAAGCATAAGAGTATAAGTGAACTTGCACCACCTCATGCTACTATGGGAGCCTGATGTGAGGATTGGAATGTGTGTTGTTAGCTTTTGATTTCACTTGACCCAAATGCTTCATCAAGTGTACCTAGTCATGTATCATCAAGCTAAGTTGCTTGCTTAATTATTCCACCATGTTATTTAATATTTACATTCTATTTGAGCTATGAGCCAAGGTCTCATAGATGTGCCTCTTCAAAGCTATGATTTCTTCTTATAGCATTTTCTCCTTTCGAGTGTGACCTATTTACTGGCCTACAATTGGAATTTTACAACAACAAAGATGTTAGCTACTGAGAGATTAGAGATATATTTTTGATAAATTTCAAAAATGGCTTTACATCAAGTCTTCTATATATGAAAGATGATAGCCTTCCTAGTAATGGAGAGAAGTAATTTTTGATTGGGCATCCGATCAATCCACAACAAGACTTGATCCTTTATCATAGGTAGTGGTAAGGGGTAAAGTAGCTATTGTTCTTCACACTAAATACGATGGACACAAGCATAGTTCTAAAATAGATATTATATTGTCTCTTCCAAACCATAAAAATGGCATTTACCTTGCCCTTGGTCCATCCATTTTAGCCTACTCTGAGTAGGCAGGCCTTGGAGAACTACATTCCAAAGAAGAATTTAGAACATTTCTTGAATTGGGGTAGAGTTGATTAGCTTGAAGGTTCTCATCCAAGTGGCCCAATTGATCTCTAATTTCCATTTCTTATTGAGCATATTTGCAAATTGCTAATATTTCATAGGAAGTAGGGCTTGGTACCAAAACTTAAGGGTTGGATGATCAAAGTTATGATCACCAAACCATTTCCAATGAGTCCAAGAGGGACTAGCTTCCAGTGGAGAAGATAGAGGTGGGGATGCTTGGGAGGCAATGGAAAGGATCCACACAATAATTACTTTATTATTAGGGTAGAGGCCAAATTCTAACTAAATTTACTTCTAATTTTTCCATGGGACTTAGAAAAATTCTAAATATCATCCACTAGAATCATTCCTCTTTTGAAGAGATGCTTGGCAGGAAACCAAGGACTCATGCCAAGAGGCTACACATTAAGGATGAGGAGGAACAACCACCATAAGTTGTGCTAGATAAAATATATGAGTCCTTGCTTTGGATGTGGCTACCATGAAAGAAATTTATTCACCTACTACTAAGCTTTCCAAAGCCCTTTGAGAAAATTATAGCCTTCTATAGAGAAATAAGGGTCTTGTAAAATAACATTAGTGTATGATATATTTACCCAAATTTTACCATCCACTTGGGGTTTTTCAAATGGTCCCTAAACAACACCTTCCATGGATCATTCCTTGTGATCAATATTGCATCCATTTAGCCATGAGTGCGTATCCCTATGCTTTAAGGTTGGGGATTCCTAGTCCACTACATTAAATAGGTTTGCAGTAAGTGCTTCAAGAGACCATTGGGAGGCCTTGTTTGGCTAGATATTTTACCCCAAAAACTCTCAAAGCATACTATTCATTTTATCATACCCAGCCTTGATCAGCATCCAAGGAGAAGACAAGTAAACATGGATATAGAAGCAAAGTAGTCCATCTCTCTCAAAATTATATCCCATATATTTGTTACCATTTTTTTACCAAGGATATTAACTAATGCACCAATTGATACCATGTCTCCCTAGGTAATCACTCAAGTATATGAATCCTCATGTATACTTGAACTAGCATGGATGAATACATATGTCACATTTTATTGAAAGCATCAACCACTCTATTCTACTTGCCTTTGTTATGTGTGATATCAAAGTCATATTCACATAGAGAAATTTTGACCACCTTTTTTGTCAAGCATTTAGATTTGGTTGAGTGAAAATATTGCATAAAATCTAATTATCTATCCTTATTTTATACTATCATCCTAATATAAAATGACACTACATATTTAGATCATATAAAACTATTACTAATTCTAAGTCATGGGTAGGGTAGTTAAGCTCATGGTCCTTTATATTTCTATATTGATAAGCAACGAGTAATCCATCCACGTAGATCTCCTATTAAAGCATCTATATAAACAAGAATTTTTTTTTTGAGTCAAGTACTACTAGGATAGGTATATTAGTGAGAAGATCATTCAAATTTTATAATGCAATCTCAAGCTTATCAATCTAGTCAAATTTATTCTTTTTTCATTTAAGGGAATTCACTCGATGTGTAATCTTGGAGAAACCAAAAGATAAATAATTGATAATACCCTTATATGCCTATAAAAATTTGAGCTTCGATAACATTGGTGGATGCCAACTACTTCATTATCACTTTGATCTTAGCAAGGGTAATAGATATACCTTCATTGAATACTATATGTCCCATATATTGAATATTAATTTAGTAAAAGGAGCATTTAGAGAGTTTACCATATCACTTGTGCTTATATAGAGATTATAATATTGATTGTAAGTGCTTCTTATCCTCCTCTATAGTGAGAGAATAAATCAAAATATCACCTAATAAAAGTGGTATAAATTTATCTAGATATTTCCTAAATATAAGTTCATCAATATTATAAAAACCCCAAGATGTTGGTCAAGCCAAATTATTCCATTGTGAACTCTTAATACCTAGATCTAGTTTTGCATATAGTATTAAGAATATATTTGTCACTAGTGCAAAGTTTATAATACTTAAACCATAATTTAATCATAAAGAACACCTTGGAATCCTTTCATTGGATTAAGTAAATCATCGATTCAAGAAATATGATATCAATTCTTAATGGTCATCTTTTTTCAAATACCTATAATTAATAGATAACCTCATAGAATTATCCTCCTTCACAAATATAATTGATACTTCATATGGATAAACACTTATATGGGTCAATCCTTGATCTAAAATTTCTTCCAATTGTATCACTCATCAGGTTACTATAGATTAGTGATTCCATAGGGTGTTTTGGATAATAGGTTTGCACCTAGAACAAGCACAATGTTGAATTATATCTCCCTCTTAGGAGGTAATCCAAGTAGGTATTATAGAAAAATATTCCAAAGCTTCTTGAGTATCAAATATGTATCAATTATGGGGAAAAAAGTAGAGAGGGGAGGGTCCCGATCCCTTCCCTGCTCCCCCTCCCTTGGTTCCTGCCTAGTCCCTGGCTCATCCCAGGTCATCCCTCCCTGGGATTGTTTGTTGCAGATGATATCCTTGAGGGAGATCCTTCTCCTCTTTCTACACCTCTCCTAGTCGGTCAGGGTTCCCTTGTTTGAGTTTTTGGCCTAGTGCTTCCTAGGGTTCCTTGCTATTTTTGGGATCCCTTCCCTTTTTTTTTCCCTCAGGCTTCCCCCTGGGGTTTTCTACAGGTTTTTGGCATGGATTTGGTTCCCTACGGTTCTCTGGTTGGTGGGGGTGATTGGTTGGGTTTTTTGATGGATTCCTAGGGTTTCCTTTGAGGTCCTTACTACTTTGGGTGTGGGGGGCCTCTTTCCCCCTTTTGCTAGTGAATCCTCTCTGGGATCCTGTGGCTATTGTTGGTCCCATCCCTGTGGGGAGGGCCCTCTTCGATTTCCCACTTGGAGGCTTCTTCATGCTGGTTCTACTCCTTGGTGGACACCCTGGGCATTTTTTTGGCCTTAGGGGGGGATTTTTCTCTACCTAGGTTGTTCCCAGCCTCAGTCCCAATTCCCTGAAGTTTCTCCTATGCAAGGATGGGATTCTTGGTCCCTGTTGTTGGGGTTCTCTAGGTTCTGCTGCATTTTTCAAATCATGGGGGGATCTGATCTATGCATGCAGACCCTAGATCCCCCAAGCTAGGCTCCTAGGGATCCCATATTTGTGGTTGTTACCTCTTCCCGCTTGGGATCCCCAGTCCTTGTATCCCTGGTCCCTTAACCTATTGTATTTTCCTATTGGTTGTCCTGGGGGTGGGATTCTCTTGGTGGTGCTTTTTGGCTGCTTCCCGATGGGTGGGATCTCCTCTTTTCTAGTTTTTAGCTACTTCCTTCTGGGTGGGATTCCCCCTTTTTTCTAGGCAGGATGGTTTCCCGCGGGGCGGGATTCTCCAGAACCACTGGGTTTCCTGCTGGGCGGGTTTTTCTCATTTCCTACTGGTTTTATCGGGAGGTGGGATTCACTTGGTAGATGTTTTTGTTGCTTCCCACTAGACAGGATCTACACTGGATGGATTTCAGCTGCTTCCCACTGGGCGGGATTCACTCTTTGGTGGTTTTTCGACTGCTTCTCGCTAGGCGAGATTTATATTATAATGGTTTTTTTTTGCTTCCTACTGGGCAAGATTTACACGATGGTAGTTTTTAGCTGCTCCTCGCTGGGTGGGATATTCAAACTTACCTTCCTTCAAAATTGGTGGTTTCCCGCTAGGTGGGATTTCTGTTTGTTTTTCATTTTCAGGGTATTGGTGCCTTGGGCCCAGAATTTTGTTGTAATGGTTTATTCTCGGCATGTTATTTCCAACTCTTATGTAATCAGGTTTTGGGATCCTAGTTAAAACCCATTGTAAATACAATAGCTACTTATCAAAAAAAAAATGTATCAATTATAGACACTTATCCTCCTTGTTCTTTACCTCTGTATCCTCCATAGTGATGGCATAAATTTGACATCTCTTTCAAAAATACTTCATTTTCATGGAAGAAGAGGAAGTAAAACTAAATAATTTTCTTAATACCACTAAGAAGTAACTTTACACCTTCATCATCCACACATTCCATTATTTTCAAATATATTATATATTAGCTCAATGAGTAAAGATTTAATTCATCCCCGATACCATATCATAGGATCCTAAAGGAAGAACATGGATATTTATACTAGTAGTAAAGCTCCTTAGATCAAGGGGAAAATCACTAACAAAGTTTTGCATGAAGTATTTAACACTATGGCCATATTGATTCACCATTAATAGGTACATGGTTCTACTACTAACCTATTCCTATCCACAACATAGAGCAAAAATAAAAGAATCAATAGCTTCAAGATTAAATAAGACAAAAATATTAGTGCCATAAATTTTACCTAGAATATTTATCACCAAGGCCTAACACTCTTCCTAATGGTGATCTAGTGCTACATAAATATGATATATTCACTACATATAATCAATTATAATTTCTACATATTGGGGTATCTAGTGGGATCACTCACTCTTATATAAATATCCTCCATAAAAAAACATCTTCCAATAGGCTCTCCCTAAATATGAGCCTTGATGCCTATACTACTATCCTAATCTCTCAATAGTCACTAAGGAACCTTGATTGTGTATGCATCCTTTTTGACAACAAGGCTAAATGAGACCCTTATCAGGATTCTTTAAACTTTTGTCTATACATAGGTCCCTTAGATATATTTTTCTAGTTGTGTAGATGGGGATCTAGGTGATAGGGTTATTATGATGACCGAGGCTATGTTATTGTTGAGGAGGTGGTATACTAGGGGATTATCCCATAGGAAAGGTTTTTAGCCTTAAGTATGTTATATTTTTCACCTAACCTTTTAAATTTTTTAATTTTTTATATTGTTATGTTGTGATATGGGTTTGTGATGACATTGCATAGTGGTCTTTTCTAATTTTTAACATTTTAAGTCCACTTAGTACACCTACACTCAAGCAAATTTTATTTTTGAATACCAATAACGGTAATATAGATTTATATTTTACATTTATATAAAAACTTGTATACATAAGTCCATTTATATTTACAAGTTTGTCAACTTTGTTAAGGTTATTAACATTATTATGCAAATATGAAGATTGCTTAATATTCTAAACTAATATATATCTCTCAAAATATAATCCTATGATGGTAGACACATAGGAAGGTTAATTTAATTACGTATTGGTAATGTTATGGATGAGGTTATTATATGAGTTACTCAACCTACGCCATTTATACTTGGATTATTTTTTTGCTTTTCAATTTCTACTACTCACCTTATGCTTTATGCATAATTTTCAAAAATGTTATTGTAATACCATTATGTGGTTTGTTAAAATATCATAGTGACACAATCATAATTTAATATATGTAAGGATCATTTTAAAATTGTATAATCAATTAAATAAAGAATATGAGGGGGATCATGATCGTGAAAGTTTCAATATGATGTGGGTTTCTCTAATATAGTTTGTTTATTCTCTTGTTTTACTCATTTGAATAACATATTTTTTTCAAGTTTTTTTAGCAATGATATTAGAAATCAAATAATTTTTTGTGGCCTCTTATATGGAAGATATAGCCCAACCAAGTAGAGGAATTTAATTAGTTTGAAAACAATCTCATTCATTTCTTAAAGAAGAATGTCAAGCCCCTTGCCAAATGACCAACCAAAGGGTTCCATTGAATACAACATGTTTTTGTAAATGGTTATGTTTAGGATGGTTTGACTAAATCAAGATGAATGTATCACACAATACTTTAGAGGAGCATGATTGAAAATTCTTGGTGTATTATCCCCAATACTTGATTAAACCCTTTTAATGCTAAAGCTCTAGATAGACATTTTCCAATTGACACTCAATCTATTTTTTTTCATTTGAGTAATAAATTTATTGGTAAATTTTGCATAACAATAATATTAGAAATTAGATCATTTATTGTCATATCATATATAGAAGAAATAGCCCAACCAAGTCAAATTTTATCATTCTAAAAAGAAACATCAATTTTTTGAAGAATAATGTCAATCCCCTTGCAAAATGACAAAAAAAAAGGGTTAGAAGGGTTGCTTTTAAGTTAATTTTTCAAAAGATTTTGATTTTAAGGTGTTGGATTTTGAAAGCATAAATGACCTATTATTGAAAGCTTCACGATGGTCATGTAAAAGTAGGGTGGTTAGGTAGGTTTTACTTCTCTTTTTCATATGCCAAATTGATATGAAGTTGGGAAGAGGTTGGATGACATGAAGCATGGGTGATTCATGAGAAGGCCCATCCCATATTATTTCATGTTTGATAGAAGCATACTAGGCCCACCCATAAATTGGATCATAGTAAACTATTGGTTGAATACAAATTGGTTGTGTTTAAGTATCTTGAATGGAGTGAGATGTGTGTATGTATGAGAAAATTTGGAGGGACATAATTGATAATAATATACATTTCCTTAACCCTTCAATAGAGTAGCAACAAAATAAATTTCTTTTCCCATGGATCCCTCTTATGTTTTTTAATTGCACCTCAAAACTAAGCATGAAAAATTATACAAAATGTAAATATTAGCATTTTAATTGGCATATCATACTTAAATGCAAACATTCTTGAAGCTAAATTTACAATAATAAATATTAAGTACAAATACTACATGTATTAATATTTTCTCTCTATTTCTAATTATTGTACACATAGATCACACACATAAGGACCAAGGTCTTACCTTTCACTTAAATGATGTAACCTCTAACAATACTTACTTGTAATAGAAAGGTTTTCCTTCCTTCTTTCCTCCAACTCCTTTTCCCTTTCCCAAAAAATAATGATCTCTCATTGTATTTATTTTAGCTTATATATGTGTTTGTTATAACTAAAAGAGAATCCTCCAATAGGGACTTGACATGTAACCCACGGATCTCTATTTATGATTGCATATGGACTTATTTTCTCATAATAAATTCATTCTAATAATTCTAAAATTTTCATTTTAAGTAATTTCTTCATATGATTACTTTATTAAAATTTGACTAATACTCATAAGCTTCTAATAGAACACATATTACCCCTATATTCACATTTAAATATAACGCTCATATGCTTCTAATACAACATATGTTAGCTTTATATTTACATTTAAATTTAAAAAGTTAAAATATCAAATAGATACCTATTAAAATTATTTGTTTTTTAACGAAAATAAAATTATATGAGTTGTTCTTATCATAACATTTTATAATTCCAAGGTCCAAAATAATAAAATACAAGTTGAAACCATAACTCAAACCATGTAAAATCCATATAATAATGATGTTTATCTAATTTTTAATACAAGTTCATCTAATAAAATATAAATGCATACATATTGATCCATCATAAATGTCTAAATAAAATTCAAATCCATAACCAAGGAGGCAAATCCATTTCTTTAAAAACTGTAACAAAATGTATGACATCCTTTTCCCTATAAAATGTCTTATTGGAATTTCACCTAAGTAGGTGGGGATATCTATTTTTAATCAAGGATTTGTCTTCCCAAGTAGCACAATACTCATCATAGTTATATCAAGGATTTTAACTTGGACCATTATGTGTTCCCTCAACTACTTGGTATGATAGTCCAACACCCAAACATGTTTCATGTGCATACCCCCTTATAGGGTTACATGTAATTCAATGTAACTTGAATTATGAGAATGATTTAAGATATATCTATATAGTAAATAAACTTAATACAGATCATGGGCTCATTCTATATTGGGTGGAAAGGATAATTTATTAGCCATCAATCCAAACTTCTTAGGGATATTTAAGTTTCCTAGAAAACTAGGAGCCAATTTGGAAACCTTGTTAAAGATAATAGGGATATTATTGGGTTTGAATCTAAGTAAGACCTTATATCTCACTGCATAACTTCGATAAATATGCTTGACATCTAATTTTTTTCCTAATTAATGGTACTTGGTCTTCCATCTCTCTCAACATATCTAGACCATTCATTGCTCTATCCTCAAACTAGTCATAACTCAAGGGACTTCCATATGGACCTTCATAAAAGGAATCTTAATGATTCATCCAAATATAAAAGTAAAATATGGTATTATATTAAAATTCTACCAAATAGATATACTCATATTTGCTATGATACTCTATCACATGTATCCTTAACATGTCTTCCAAGACTTGATTTACTCTCTTTGTTTACCCATTGGTCTAAGGGTGATAAGCCCTATTGAAATTGATTTTGGTACCCAATCCATCTTAGAGGATGGTCTATAATTGAGAAGTAAAAGTGGATCCATGTTTGAAATAAATATCTGGAATCCCATGTAGTCTTACAATCTCATTAAAAAATACCACACAATATTGACGACATCATACATTGTTGTAGTTAAGAAAAAATGAGCTACCTTGGTCAACTTATCCACAACTATCATAATGACATAATGGTTGTAATTAAACATAGACAACCTCATGATAAATCAATTGAGACAGTATCCCAGTTCCACACAAGATTATCATGTTGGTATAAAAACTATAGGATTTTGATGCTTGATATTCACCTTCTTATATTCTAAGAGACATAAGACATAATTAGTGATGTCAAGTTTAATGTAAAATCAAATTTAAAGATGTCTCAAGTTTGCATACATCATTTTCTCTTTAGAATATGCTAAATAAGGGGTTTTATACCCTCTTCAATAATCAATATGCTTAGTGAGATGGGGATATAAATTTACTTGTAGAAGAAAAATAATATCTCTCAAAATTATATCCCATAGATTTTTTACCATTTTTCCCAAGAATATTAACTAGAGTAACAATTGATACCATTCCTCCTCAGGTAAGTAATCAAATTTATGACTTCTCAAGTTTACTTGAACTAGCATGGATGTAACAACTCAAAACTATCAACCCAAAAAAAAATTACAAGCAATTTTGCAAGGGACCATGTGACCACGACATAGGGATTACCCTTTAAGGCCCATGACACTTAAATGAGGACACCTATTACCTAACTTGACTCTAAGTCCATCTAGGTAGTTTAATCATGCATAGAGCCTTGGTGCTTAGTTACCACACCTTTGTGGGATAACTAAGGTTATTGCCACTTCAACAAAAACTAACATGATCACCCAATCCTACATGATTGAGGGATCACCACTACTGAATTGTGAATGGTTCCTCAACTCCTAGTTGAGATACATCCAATCCTACTCGTTCAAGGTGTAAGGATTCACTAGATACATGGCTATTGTATTCACACAACTCCTTCCAGGTTTATGAGATATTAGTTATTACATTCTTACAACTTCTTATAAGGCTCATATTTACTTGGCTATTGCATCCACACAACTCCTTCTAGGATTGGGGTTTTATTATATTTTTGATATACAAGAGTAAAAATAATCACCCTAACACAAGGTAATAAACTTGCATAAAAAACAAAACTCTTTATAAAACCATTGCATAAAACTATATGATAAAAATTTAAAAGAGATCTATATGATTCCACATATTGCAATTTATAAATAAAGCTTCAACATACAACTAAGCCAAATTGCACATATAAAAAATACTTAACATATACTCCAAGGATCCATACATACTTTAACACAAGAGATCCAATTATCATAATAATGTATTCTAGAAATTGAAAGAACTCATTTCTATCTATCCATGGCAAAGATTGTTGAACACATCTTAGAGTGCAAAAATCAAAACATCATTTAACAATATAGCCTTTAACTTTGTACAAAACTCAAGTTTACAAAGCTATTAAAAACACATTCCTTTAAAAATACCTTCGATTCATTTGCATCAATCAAACATTTATAGAGTCTATAAATCCATTACAAAAATTTCTCCAAGCCTTCTAAGCTTCGTAAAAACATCTGAATGGAAAATCCATATGCATATTATGAGAGATACTTAGGGATTAGGACAAATTTAGATGCAATACAATTTTTAAAATAAACATGCATTTTTTTCTAGTATGCAATAAACCATGCATATACATACAAAGATAAACAAACCAACCAATAGAGAAGTTCATACTTCTCTTTGTAATGATATTCTAACCCACAAGAGTCTCAAAAATAATTATAATTAGTTTATCTTTCAAAACCAACATTCAATATTTCATTTAACAAGAGAATCCCATACTTATATTTTATAATGATTCCTTAACTCACATGAGTCTCAAGAATAATTATAATTAGTTTCTCTTTCAAAACCATCATTCAATATTTCCATTTAACAAGAGAATCCCATACTTCTCTTTTATAATAATTCCTTAATTCACATGAGTCTCAAGAATCATTATAATTAGTTTATTTTTCAAAACCATCCCTAAATGATCCATTTAACCAAAAATCTTCTTTCTATTCATTTTCAACAAAGAGAAAAAATACCTCATTTATCTTTCAAAAAAAAAATACAATGACTAAGAAATTGTTGTCTGACAAGATTTTTCTTACATTTCAAGGACAAAAACCCATGAACATAACAAAAACAAGAAAGCAAAGATATTAACTCCTCTTCTCAAACACTTTTTCCAAAATAATAATAATAACTCTAGTAATGGATAACCCCATAACAATCCATTCACTAATTACACTAAACATAACCTTTTTAACTCTCAAATAAAAATATATACATGCTAAGCTACTTTATTCACTTTCAAAGCTTCATAAAACATAACATCCTTATATTTTATTCCAATTAAAGGAACTATAAAACATTAATTTTAGAATATTATGGTACTTAAAACTAATATTATGCTATCTAACAATATTTAGTTAAAATCAAAGTTCTAAACTCATAGTAACATAATCAATCAACAAACCTACAAAGCAATCCAATGCAAAAACAAAAATGCCTAAAAAGTAAGGTACCCTTACATAGCAGCACATAACCATGTGATCCCTAGAGATGTGGCACCGCTATGCTAGTCACTCCAAAACCATGTGGGGTCCCACACACACATAGAAAACTTGAGGTAAGAGGAGAGGGATTACATAACCTGACCCTCCATTTTAAACTCAACATGCAAAATAAAACACAAAGTTAAGTCTTTCACATTGGAGATCAACAAGGTTAAAGAGACCTCTATGGTTGCTCAATTTGCCATAAAATAAATCATTCTACCCAACTAATCATAACCAACATGGAATTCCACACTTGTGACTTAAATATTACACAACGCATAGTCTTAAAACAAATACAGACATAAAAAAAACTTTACACAAAAAAAAAAAATGACACCTAGATTGCACCACAAGTCAAAGACAAAAAAGGTGAACGATGATGATAAATAGGGACTAGAAGTGGCACAGTCCAAAGACACTCACAAAAGTTGGTTGACTAGCACCTGCTTAGAACTCTACTAAGAAACCATCAAATGATAAACAATCAAAAAGGGAGATTGAAACATCCAAGAATAACATCAAAGACACAATAATACATTACATAAAACATAGTAATAAAGCATAGAATTACCTCACAACACTTGCCTTCCAAATACAAAACTCGCACCCTCTGACTCCTTGTTCCTCTCTGCTTGCTTTACCCCAAAAATCAACCATCCCAAAAATCCTATTTGGAGCCTCTTAAAAGCAAATCGAATCCAAGAAACATATGGGTAACCTTTTCCCCTACCCATCTTGCATTTTATGGCCACCATTGCCATCATGCTTTTCAACTTCATGTAACATATCATTAGGTGGTGCTAGCAATTTTCATCGAGGTCTAGAGGACATCATTGGTAGTATGCTTTTAAAAAAGGTTAGGAATAATTAAAAGAAAACAAATCATAAAATTAATTTTCAAACCTTAGAAACCTTGGATTACTTTTTTTCTTAAATTAATACTAGCTCAATTAAAAAATAAAATAATTAATCTTTCTAAGAAGACATTGCTCTCAATATTGAGGAGAGATCAACCAATTGCTAATTAATACCACATGTCAATATTAAATTATTGATGTTGGTAATAATATTTAGCATTAATGACATTTCCCTTAAAAAATACCTTAAAACAAACAAGAAGAATATTCTCCAATCCCAAGTATTAATATCAACAACTAATTAATACTTCATGAATCTAAGGTATTAATTTTACCAAACAGTAATGCATTAAATATATAAGAACAACAAGAACATAAATATATTTATTTCAATAATGTTTCACACCATTGTTTTATCCTTAATAGGTGGTCTCCTTTAAGATAGACAAATGCTATCACCAACCTATTTAAGGAGACTCATTGCAAGAAACTTCCCAGCCCAATGGTGTGAACATGAATTAAGCACACAAACAATGCATCTACATGAAGGGTAGTTTTCCTTGTTACCCTAAGCTATCGATGAGCAAGTCATCATCATCATTTACCTAAATATATATTTGTGTAGATGGTTATCTCATATGATCCCACCATAGAGAACACTTGATCTGCCATCCACATCAGAAATACCATATTCCAAGCTCAAAGAATATAATTATTCCATAATATAGACATCATAACATGAAACTATGCCATTAAAATAGTCACACCAAAACATGGTTTATTATTCAAAGCTAGGTCTGCCAAGGTGGGGTGTTACATACTCTTCCCCCTTGGACTAAACATAGTCCTTTATGTTTCCTTCAAGTGAGTAACCAAATATTCATTTAAATAAATATGGAAATTGTTGCCTCATTTATTCAGTATTTTCCCATGTGACACAATTTTTAGAATACTAGTCGCATTGGACCTTACATTGATCTAGGGTCTATTTACTCAACCTCTTGGAATGAAACCCTAGAATCTTAACTAGTCTCACCTCAATGGTTGAGAAATCTACCATGTATAATTTAGAAACATTCCACATGTGAGTAGGATCAGGAAAATATTTCCTAAGTAGGGATATGTGGAAAGTATCATGGATCTTTAACAAGTTGGAAAGTAAAGTGAGCTTATAGGCTACTGGGCTAATCTTAGAAATGATTTTAAAATGCCCAAAATAGCAAAGGATCTAATTTGGTCGACTTTGATGACACTTTTCATAGGTATTAATATTAAGAAAACCCTATCTCCCATAAAGAATTATCTTGGTGATATTTTCAAATCATTATATCTCTTTTGACAATCGACCACTTCCTTGAGCCTATGCTAGATTGCTTTGAGTTGTTCCTCCATCTCTTGGATAGTGTTTAGTATGATCATCACATTATCCTCAAGATTATCCCATGATAGAGGTGTTCTACATCTTCTTCCATATAAGTCTTTAAGTGTGGACATCCCCAATGGTGCATGGTATCCATTATTGTATACAAATTCAACAAGATGCAAAAAGTCTTCCCACTTAGACTTTTGGTCCATGCAATACATGCATAATATGTCTTCCAAAATTTTATTGACACTCTCAGTATAAACATCTATTTTGGAATGATATAAAAACTAATATTTAGCTTAGTGCCTATTGCATGATGTAGAGCCTACTAAAACTTTGATGTAAATCTAGTATCCCTGTCTGATATGATTACCTAAAGATTTTCATGTAACCTAAATATTTATTTGGAAAAATTATTTACCACCACCAATGTATCATTCTTGATGTTCTTCGATATAAAGTGTGTGACCTTGGTCAACTTATCGACCACTACCAATATTACATCATGTTGGTACCTAGTATTAGGTAAATCTAAAATGAAATCCATCGAGTTTACTTGCTATTTCTACACATGTACATCATGTGGGTATAATTTTCTTACTGAGTGTCAATGTTTTGCCTTCACCTTTTAGCACTCTAAACATCTTGCAGTGAAACTAGTGATATCTTACTTCATTTTGACCCAATAAAAGATATTTTTCATGTTTTCCCTCATTTTTGACCCCACTAGATGAGCAAAATAAGGAAAATTATGTCCCTCTTGCATAATTAGTCTCCTTAGATAACCAATTTTGGATATAACTACCATGTATTTAAAGCATAAAAGCGCATATTTTATGTTGAATTCCTTATATTCCTTAGGATTTCCCTTGGTTTTATCTTGGATTTCAATGCAATACGGGTATTGTAATTGCATTTTTTTGACCCTATCCATCAAATCTATGTGGATCCAGGTCAATGCTACTATATGCCTTCTCCTACTCAAGGCATCCACAACCTTATTCTTCTTCCTTTTGATATATTCAATATCAAATTTATACTCTACTAAGAATTGTATCCATCTTATTTACCTTGCATTCAACATAGGTTGGGTGAAGATATACTTCAAACTTTAATGGTCTATACTTAGGTAAAACGGTCTGCTCAACAAATAATGTCTCCAGATATTTAGGGCATGCACCATCGTTTCCAATTATAAATTATGCATAACATAGTTTACTTTATGCTTCTTGTGTTTTTGGACTCATATGCTACTATATCCTCTTCCTGTGACAATACCCAACCCAAAACTTCCAAGGAAGAATCCGTACACATGGTAAAATTACCATGAAGATACAGTTACTTAAGAATCAATGTCATTGTTAACTTATTCTTTAGAGCCTCAAACACAACCTCATATTTATCTATCCATTTGAACTGTACTCCATTTTTTTTAAGATTCATGATCAAATAGATAAATTTAGAGTAATCTCTTACAAAACATCTATAATAGCCAATGAGTCCTATGAAACTCTTGAATTATGTCACATTCATTGGTGAAGGCCAATTTAATATAGCCTCAATTTTCTTTAGATCCACAAAAATTTCTTTCATCGATATGATATGCCCCAAATACTACACTTGTGAGATATAAAACTCACACTTGTATAAATTTCCATATAACTGGTTCTTTCTTAGAACTTCCAGCTCTAATTGAATATGGTGATCATGTTCTTCTTTAGAATAAGATTAGATTAGGATATTATCCAAAAATACCAAGATAAACTAATCTAGATAGTTTTTGAACAACTATTCATTAGGTTCATAAAAGTTGGTGTATTTGCCAACCCAAATGGCAACATTGTGAACTTGTAGTGCCCATATCTAGTCTTAAAGGCTATCTTAGAGGTATCCTCTTCTTGAATCCTTAGATAATTATACATTGATTTTAGATCTATCTTTGAGAATACGGTAGCGTCCTTTAGCTAATCAAATATATCATCAATTCATGGTAAAGGATACTTATTTTTAATGGTTACCTTATTCAACATCTTATAATCTATGCACAACCTCAAATATCCATCCTTATTTTTCACAAATAATACTAGAGCACCCTAAGGTAACCCACTAGGTTTGATTAAACCCTTTTCTAACAATTCTTATAGCTGCACCTTGAGTTCTTGCAACTCAATTGAGATCTATTGGAGAAATTTCTTGTATCCTTAATAATATGTCATGCTACAAGAATTTCTTATTCCAATCAGTGTCACCGACTCTAATGGATCTACCTCTTTAACCTAGGAATATATTTTCTTTATTATTCTAGATAGACTAGGTAGGGTAAGGATACCCCTGAGTTAGACTTAAATATTTAATAGTATAAGTTCATGCTCATCCAAATAAAAGGTGTAAAAGTTATTATTCTTTGACCAAGATTCACTATAGCTCTTTTATTATGCCTTAATGTATAACCGATGCCTTATCCTTGGGCTATTGTAGCAATATTTAAAATATATTCATGTGACAAAAAGAAAATGAAAGGAGATATTGAGTCAACTATATTCATTCAAATGATGTAATAAATATAGCTGATTATCAATGAAAGAAATCATCAATTATACATCCATATAATGTAATATGTAAAAGAGACACACAAAAATGACTAAACATAAAGAATTGATAAATAAGAAGCTTGAAATTTTTTCAATATCATTGAGTTTTACAATGAGAGATGTCTTGAATTACCTTAAAGCTCTTTTAAATTAATACAATAAAATCTTTTGTTCAAATGATGTAACAAGAATTCTTCACCCTCCCTTTTCAATCTGGTAATAATCAGGCTTCCAAAATTCGGACTTAGTAGCTAGAAATGATCTCAGTTCCTAAGTACTTCCCTATCAAAAACCTGCACATAAATGGAAATAATAAGGGATGGCAAAATAAAAGACACAAAATGGAATACAACAGTAAATACAAGGGCACTCAATTATACCTCTAGAAAAAAATTGCTATGCAAAAAACTTGATACTTGTTTTGGTTGTTGCAGCTACATTTATAGCTTTGAAGGATCTTATTCCTATTATAACTATTCAAATCTAAACCCCCCATTTGTCATCATCATCTACCTTTGATTGGCTTAGTGTGCTGCAACTGTCTTAGATTATTTTATTCAAATTTTTATCCTTTGTCTATTATTGGGTCTGTAGATCTTCCAAAAAGGTGGCATACAGTTGTATGATATTTATAATTTATGGTTGACTAGTTCCTTGGTATGTGATTTCCTTTTATGACTCTTTGTACCATTTTGTGATGGATCAAATTTTAGTTTTGTCTCTTATTGGTTGATTTACCCCTAGCAAACTTACCTTTTTTTCCCATGCTTCATCACAAAAGGAGGCTGCAAATGTGATTGAATATCTCATATTCAATGATCTATTGACATAGTCTTTGGTTGTAAATTCATTTTCTTTAGAGAATTTGACTATGGGTTGAACTATCTTTGATAGGTCAATAAGTTGGTGGATTAACTTTTGCTCATCTTTTTTATCACATTTAAACTCTATTATATTTTTGATTGTTTGATCACCAAATTTCTTTGTTGTCAAGAGCTCTTCAATTTGAATGCCTGCTTGTTTTATTTTCTCATCTACTTCATTGGCCCAATCCTCTATATCTTGAAGGGAGATTTTCCAAAATGGTTTCTCATGGAGATAAGTATTCAATTTAATAAATTATTATTGATAATATTAATTTTTGCAATTTGAGATAATTACTTGTTTGTTGCTGATTAGAATGTACTCTTCCTCGCTCTTTCTATAGATGGGTTTCAGAGCTAATGCTCTTTGATATGTATCTTGAAATAATACCTTCAAGTTCTGAGTAGTAGTTGTAACATTACCAATGTTTTTGAGTATTTTATACAATGCTTTGATCCTAGTTTTTATCTCTAGAATCAGTTCTTCCTTGTACTTCTTAACAAAGCAACTACTATCGAACTTCTCCCCTGTTTGAGTTTGTAGTGTTTGCCCCTGAAGTCTACTAATTTTTACTTGTATTTTTTCATTTTTTTTGTAGTTGATATACTTTTGCTGATTTGGATTTTAGATCATTAATTTTCTTTTCCATAACAAGTGTGAGTTGTGCATGTGCAATAACCTTAGATTTCATATATCAAATTGGTCTCCTATGGCCTGCATCACTCCTCTTTCGAAGTCAATTTGAGCCTTCTTCATATTTACTAGGAAAGGAATATCAATGGTGGTAGTGTAGTCACTTTTTTCTCCAAGTTCTTCAACAATACATTACCTTGCATTGGGGTCTTTCTTTTCCTCCATATCTTAAATTTTTCTTTCCTCATCAGGTGTAAATTGTATAGCCTCTTCCTCTACTCATATCATGGTGAGCCTTTTAGGAGTATCTGTAGATGGTACCATTTCAAGCCTAGGTATTTTATGTTCTAGGGAACCTGTAGGGAAAGGAATTCTAATTTAATGTCCTCAAAATAAGTTGGCCAACCCTCTTACCTCTTGAATAATGTTAAGGATAAGAAAACATATCTTGTGCTCTTTATTATCTTAACTATGCTCTAGGGAATCCCTTGGGGTGCTTTTGTTGTAAGTCTAATATTTTTTTTCGAAACTATCAGAGATTTAGTGAGTTCAAGGGGTTTTATTGAGCCTATGTAGAAGAAATAGTGACTATTTATTTCTCCTTGGTGGTGTCTACCAAATTATCATAAGTGTGCTTGGATATTGATGATTACTCTACTTGAGGTGGAGCTAAATCAATTTCAACTAATATGTCCAATTGCTCTAGCTCCTAGTCGATGATATCTAAGAGAATATCCTACAATTTTTTAGGGATGATGATGGGAATTATTGGGGCATGTAAAAACCCTCCTAGCATGACTAATATATTTAATTTATGTATATATGGATTGATGAGTTCTACTTTACTTTTACTTCTAGAATATGGTACTACTAATGGCTTTTATAATTACATGACCAAGTACACTCCTTCAATGAGCAGTTAAATATCGATCATAAAAGGTAAGATGGGAACTGATGGTGGTGTGAAATATCACTATGGTGGGGTATTCACATAGGTAGGGATGAAAAATCCTTATCTACGATATGCTCACTAAGTAGCTTATGAGTACATGGAAGCTCACACAATTGCATTCATATAGGTGCATCATGAATGAATGACTTGCATTGTGTGTATGTCTTGTTTTGAATATATACTAATCATTTGGTGGAAAATGATAAATATTGTAACATCCAATGGCAAGAAAAGTGTTAAAGCATGGGAGCTATTCTCTTCTGGAATATGGACACATCAAATTGCTAGTATGGGAGGAAGAATTGGATGCATTAACCCAAATGCTAATTTAAAATGATATTTAAATATTTTATTTTTATAATTTTTAATTCAAGAGTTAATTAATATAAAGTTTAATTAAAATATAATAATTAAATTAAATGAATGGACACTTTACATAAATAAATGCATGATTTTTTGCAATGATTTCATATAGATGCATACTCTATAAGTCTTAATATCCACTTGGTATATTATGGAGGTGGATGAATGCATGAAGACTCCATATATTTGAAGTAAATCGCCTCTTTTTTTCTATATAAACGGGTAGTGAGGTGGCTATGAAACATATAGTGGAAAAAATAGCAAAGCTAGGGTAATGGAATAAAGGATAGCTAGAAAACATCTATAAAAATTAAGATACAGGTCAGTCTTCTTTGGTTAAGATGATAACAATAGAATAAATCTATTTATTGTTTTTTTAATTGTTAATTTGTGGGGAAAACTATAGTGAAATCCTTCTTTATTTTACCAACTTGTTTTATAAATTCTTTGGAAATAATAACAATGAAGATGTTTTATTTTGTAATACTCAATTGATTGGTTGTTGTATTTTTTCCTTCATTCGTTAAGAATTGTGTAGAGCTTAAGATTGATAGAAAAAAATTGCATTGCCCATGTCATATTTTAATTATCTTGTTTTTTATGTTTAGCCATATAATAGCTGAGAGTAAGCCTACTTTGACTGTGGTAGAAAAGGGGTAGACATCCTTCTATGATGTCGATTAGCCCATTTTCTCTTACTTTTAGTAACCCATGTATTTAGAGGATGTTTACTTCTATTACAATCAACACTGCTAGCAAACTATATTGGTTGTGCTGAACTACGAATATAATTTGTTATACATGGTTGCTTATGTTATTTAGCTGAAGGTATAAACTAGTTTTGCTCTAATAAGAGAAGTGATAAATATCCTCTGCTATGTTGAGTTTCCCTCATAATACGTTCATGGCTATTATCAGGTGGTTGAGTGCCTTTCGTGTAAAGGAAAAGGTGAGTGAATCACCCATCCCTAACCATGTCAGCCCACGGTGTCACCTTCTAGAACTTATTTTCTCTTTTGACTGTATAATATCAAAAATTTGTTTTGTATGATGACGTGTGCGTTCTTTTTTTGTTGGTACTTGTGAAACTTATATTGACTTATGGTTTGGTATTATTTAAAAAAAAAGTAATTGAAGTACCATGCTACAATACGTAGAGCTATCTATATATTTAGAACTATATTCATTAATAGTTGCATCCATATCTTCTGAGTCATCGAATCCCTTAAACGTTTCCTTCAACATTAAGCAAACTGGAAGGAAACACAAATAATCTATAGTTGATAGTTGCCTAGAAAGGTTCTCAATTGTCGAAGGTGAAGTGGATCTGAAATTTGAAGCTGGGCATTTTTTAGGATGGGTGGATATTTTATTTGAGTGAAATATGCCCATCACTAAGTTGTTTAGCGATGAGAAAATTTGACTTATGGATATGTATGTAAAGAACCATATGCCTTAATTATGTTTTATGAAGCTTTATATATATATAAAATAAATACTTATGTCTGGTGTAATTTTGTCTACTATATTTTTACATTTCCCTAGGAAAAAATAGACAAAAAAATCAATTATATTTTTGCAAGGATCATTTAACTTATGCACATGGTGTCCTTGGGCTGCATAAGTTTATTTTTATTTCAAGGAAAGTATTTTATAGTCCAATTTGAACAAGGCCCTTCTCATAGTAAAATTAGATATCTCGAACATATTAATGCCTGATTTGACATGCAAAATGTCTTGAGTTTTGGGTATTAAATGAATTCACTCCCTGAGCAATTTCAATAAAAAATCATCTTTATTAATTATTAGTTATCTGAAGAACATTATAGAATAGCCATTCTTTAACTCTTTAAACATCCTTTTGAATATTAGAGGTTAATGGAATATTATCATTACACCATAAACTATTTTATTCTAATATTTGGTTTAGAATTTATCAAATGTCTAATTATTAGTTGAACCATTGCTTTTTATATGGAATGTAACTATTTTTCCATGAGTACTTAAAGTATGAACTTATAGAAACATCTATTTATTTCTTTAATCTTCCAAATAGTTAGAAATGACTTTGGGTAAGCTCTTAAAATAAATAGACATATTATTTTAAAAGATAATGGCTAAATGAAATGATATTTGAAAAAGTGTAGGATGATATATTTTTTTAAATATATCCTTACTAAAGATATAGAACAATATTTGTATGTCTTTTTAGAAAGCTAAATAGAAGTTTGGTTCGTATTTTATAAACTTTTGACTATTGATAGCTTACCAAGTGAATCGATTTATTATATTTGCTATGGGATTTTTATTAATATCTTTATTTTATTCTTTAAATAAATTCAGTATGAATGTGAGAATGGTTTAGAGGGCATAAAACAAAGCTATTTAATATGATTTATTTCATCTTATATTTGTGCTTCAATTTATTTTATGTTCGACTGAAAAGTGTATCTTATTATTTAAAGCACACTTAAAGATGAAACTTCATTCAAAGGTTCTTAAATAAATAATTATATATTTTGTATGGAGTAATTGATTTAATTACATTTTTATATCTTTTATAAATAAGATACTTTATATGTTATAATTGTTACCTTTAGTTTGACTTACTTCAAATGGTAGTATTCTCTACCTAATATTTTATTGAAAACTTGAATTCGTTAGAAAAGGTTTATTCAAAATTTGATAAGTATCTCATAAAAGGAAAATATTCAGCTTTAAAATAAAACTTTACTTTATAACTTATGAAAAGTAAGATATATATATATATATATATATATGATGCATTATCCTTTTTATTTAGAGGTATGAATTATTGACTTGGAAAATAGATATATATATGTGTGTGTGTGTGTGTGTGTGTGTGTGTATGAATATAAAGGAAATATTTTTATCAAGAGTTAGGGGTTAGATAAACATGAGTTAAATTGTGAACCCTCTCTGATAAGCCTTGAATCTAAATAATGAGGAAGGTGATGAGTTAAATTCTTAAATACCCAGTGCTAGTTGTTACGCGAAGCTAATAATCGTGATTCAAAAACTATTACTTTCTGATAAAGCAGGTCGAAACAAGTGACCTTCATTAGAAAAAGTGATGAGAAGCGGTATAGTATGTCACCTCTAGGTCATTGTGCGAGTAGTATGATGATGGCTACTTGTATATTTTGTGAATAGGAGTAATCTAGCATGACAAAATGAGGTAGACCAATCCATGATAGTTGGTATGGGACAACTTATTGTTATTCATAATGTGGCAAGTGATACCAGGTCCAGAGCTAGAGAAATAACATGATCCCAGTTGACTCCAGTAAAATGGAAAATCAACTAGGCACTATGCATATACACTAAACCCTTGCATGTTTAAATAGGGTCTAATTAAATATAGGTTCCACATGCTAAGGTATAAGGATAGTACACATCCACATTTTAGGTGTTATAGGCCCTAAAGGATAACCTCAGTCATGGGTCTATGCTCTCATATTGAAATAAGAGATTGGGAAGATAGATCCCAAAAATGGCACCTTCTAAAATATTTGGCCAATCTTTGTCCACTTGGGAGATCATCTACTATGATCTTATTTCCCAAAAATAGCATACTATACCTCATACTGATAAACATTGGGTGATTGGTTTATTGTTAGGTTAAGAATGTATTTATGGGGGACTATAGGGGACTTCCCTGGGAAGTCTTGTTCTACTTTCCTACTTCCCCGTTCCCTAGTCTCATCCTAGTTCCTTGGCACTTCCCTAGACCTTCCTCCTTATCTAGATAGTGTTGTAGATGATCTCCTTGTGGTGGGAATTCTATTTTACTTTTATATTTAACTTTCCATACCTATTTTAGAGGTTATTTCATGTGCCACTATTCTGGGATGTCCTTGGGACCTTCCCTTGGATTTCTATGTTGCTTCAGGGATTATTTTCCCTGGTGCCCTCAAATCTATCCTAGGTTTTTTTTTTTAGGTTTCTACTTGGACTCGAGTTTCAAAGGTTCTTCAGGTGTGGTGTATCATGGCTTTGGGATTTTTGCTTCTTGAGTAGTTCTTCGTAGCTTTTTTTGGTCTGGGGGACCATGTGCTTATTTTTGTGGCTCTACTCTTTGGGTTCCTATATGCGGTCTTCTCGGTGGGCTCTCAACATTTTTTCATGGCTTGGAGGAGCATCTGCTTTGCTTACTAATGAGATCCTATTGGTCTTCCTTTCTAGGTTCTCTAAAGCTATTCATCGATAGAGTTAGAGGTTTTTTGGGATTTCTTTCTACGTTTTTTGGTTTTGGACTTAATGCTTGCAACTTGTTAACCTTGTGGCTCCTTCTATTTGGGTTCCCTAGGAACTTCCCACCCCTTTATCATGGCTTGCGGTTCTACCTCTGCTACTTACTCTACTTCATTTGGTCTTGGCATAGCTTTACCTAGTTACAAAGGGATTTTGTGGCCTATGGAGATCCTCAAATTGCTGATCCACTTTATAGGCTTGTGCGAGATATTGTTCTAGTATTTTTTCTTGCATACCTACGTGTATCCTAGACCTCCATGGGTGGGATGTTCCTTATTGGTGGTTCCTCTACTCCATCCTAATGTTGGGGTGGTTCTATGTTTGACGGTTTTTGTTTTTCAATGTTTTATTGGAAGAATACTAGTTTCTGGTTTCTCCCCTGCACGAGTTTTTTCAAAATTGTATTATTCTTTCTTTGGCAGGATTTTTCAATTTTCCACTAGGCAGGATTTTTAGTTTTTCATATTTCTCCCTGGGTGGGATTTTTCAAATTTCTTGTTAGGTAGGAATTTTAAAATTTTCCTGCTTGGGCAGGAGTTTCTTTTTCATGTGCTTTTCCTTTAGGCCATCCTTTGGCCTTTCCTTTGGCCTATCCTTGGGTCTATCCTTTGGCTTATCCTTTGGTATTTCCTTCAACATTTCCTATGACCTTGTATTTGGTTTGGTGACCCATTGTAATAAGGTTTTGGGACCCTTTCGAAAATCCTTTTTAATAAAATTTATACTTACTAAAAAAAATATAAACATTGGGTGATCATTAAGACTAAAATGACTCAAAAATTTTTACCATTAGATTATGATCAGTATTTGAATCTAGTAATAATTTCATATTAATGAACTAGTGATTTAGACTAGGTTGTACAATCAAGTGTGTTAGACCTGGGCTGTTACAGGGTAGCTGATTCCACCATAACACTTCTTAGAACTCTCAAATCACTAGGGTAGTTGTTGACCATTTCTATCCATGTATGAGGGTTATATTTCATCCTCCACACTAATTCTAGTGATCATCCTTTTTTATTGCTTTTTGCATTACATCCTCAAAGTCATCTATCCTATGAATTACTTGATCTAGGCTAAATTTCTTTATCGATTCTTGATAATGCACAACATGATCATAATACCTTTAGGTGATTTAAGAGAACACATAGTAATCCATGTCCCAAATAATACTTAGAAAGCTAAGGGGACTTTATACAGATAATTTCTAAATATGCAAGGCATACCTAGCCAAGGAATCTTCTCTTTTTGTTTATTGTTATCATATTTACTTCTTCTACAATTTGCCTAGTGATTTCTAAAATTATGATGGACATGGGATAAATTTTGGTAGTGCCTTTGGCAAAATATTAGCTCCAAATACTTTTATGTAGGTGAATTCTTATATGAAGAAAAAGTCACTGAATTTTCTTTAATGTAGAAAGGTAGTCACACTGCTATCAATTATCACAGGTTGATAACCACAAAGTCTCTCACATATCACTAGAATAATTTTTCCAAAAAAGTAGGCTTAATTGGACCAACCTTTGTAGGGGAGTCTATCCTAGATATCTATGGCCTCTATTCCTCCTAAATTTATTATTAAATATTGTTCCATGTGCCCTACTATCAGGTGAATTAAGAAAGAATTGCATGAGAAAGGAGGTATTACTTCCCTATTTTCTTTGATGGTTGTTTGAAGTTCTATAAAATCTATATTTATATTGTCACTCATGACCATATTCCAATTGTACATTGGCATATGCCTTATTTTATTGCATTGGACAACCGAAAATATAACCTCCTAACTTATCCATTCCAAATTTTTGCTTCCTAGAATAATGTTAATCATATCTACATAGTCTTTAGCCCAATAGTAAAGAGTAGATTTATCTACCAATAATTTTCTCGGTATCTGTGGATTGTAGTCAAATAGCCTAGTATAAAAAGAAGCAATAAGCATGTATTTAGCTTGTACTAAGATTTCCTGCTTGTCTAGGATTAAGGTAAAAGCACTTAGATTGAAGAACTTTATGATTTTATATGGTGTAATTCTAAATGTTATTTTGTTAGTGTGGTATTTTGTTGTTTATGATGCTAGGGTAATATGTGAGTGTCAGCCATGATAACAGGTCTGAAGAGTGGTAAAATCTAGGGCATATTAATGTTTCTAAGTTTCTAGTCCATCTATTATAGATGTGTATGTCCTTGAATTGGACCTGTTGTGCCCTTTTAAATAATCCCCTCATCATTGATACATGCCACTGGTTGTCTTCTTGAGTGTACTAATATTTTTAAATGACTACGCACTCAACCTCTTCTTGTTACCACTATGTAATTTCTCCTCCTGAGCTAGATGCTACTGTAAATTCCTTGGGGTATCTACCAAGAGACTTCCCTTTAAATGATTGGTAAGGTTGAACTTCCACTAACTTATCAATTTGGGTCTTAACATCCATAGGGGCAATTCAATAAGTGCTTGAAGATGTCATTGTTGTAATTATGGTTCTTTGTGACTCAATGAGTAGCTTCTTCAATAATTCTTGATCTAGACTGTGAATGCAAAAGAATTTTCAAAATACTTCGATCCTATATTTATGGTGAGTTTCACATGCATCGGCTTTAATTTACTTTAACCACGTCCTTTAGCCAACCATTTTATTTTTGCCATATTTTCTCATCACAACCATATTAACGACTATGACATGGTGTTTGAGATCTTTTATTGGTAGGAAAGATCATTGTTTGGTATGCCATGACATGTTTGGGTCTCATTGGTCATCAAATATCTATTGGATACCACTTTCCTTTTAATCAAAATGTCAAGTTCAATTTAATCTATGTTTTTTCTCAAAAAGGTATCTTTGTTGCATCTGTTCTTTGTTAGATTTATTTTTTAGTAGATATTTTTTGGATTTTTATTATTTTTCTAGGTCTATCTTTATTCCATGTTTCGTTTGTTTCATAAGGCCATGTACGGATTTAGTGATCCAATCAAAGTATAGCAGCTTGGTTCTCCACTTGAATCCACTTTGTCAGATCATTTGGTGATGTTCTAATGATCCATTTTCACATGAATCAAAATTGAGATGTTAGTACAAATAAAATAAATTAAAAATGAATGACTTACAACCTCACATCGAGGGTATGTAGCTTTTTTGGATGAATCTAAATCGTGTGTTTCTATCCAATGCTATTTTTGGGGCTATTCATTCTTTGACCAATTGGAGTACAATACATTAGTACATCCACTTGAGCCTGCTCTATTGATTTCCTTCTATGTGCTAAGATTCAAACCCTTCACTTGATAGCCAATAGTAATGAAGAGCTCAATTATTCTCTCTAATAATATTAAATCAGTGAGGTCTACCACTCAAATAAGGTTTTTAGTGCTCAAGTTTTCCACTGATATAAGGTTTTTATCACTCAAGCCTTTTACTCCCTTTACTTTGAATCAGACCTTAGGGGTTTAATTTTTGGTGTTTACAAGGACTTAATGCATGACAATGGGGGGCAATTACATATTATATGTTAGGGACCCTTAGACTATAGGAACAAAAAATAATATAACCTTTAGAAAATAGGATTATAGCAGTGGGGTATTCTTCTCCAATCAGGTCAAAGCACTTTGAATCTCTACTCCAATCAGAATTGAGCACTCAATATTTTAGCTCTAGTGAAAATAGAGCACCTAAGCATATCACTTAGCACTTATAACCTGTCGCTTATCTCTTAAGAACCTTTCAATTAGTGCTAGAGTATGTCACTTCACTTAAAGCATAGCACCTAAGCCTCTTGCTTAGTGCTAGAGTCCTCCTCTCAATTTTATTATAGCAACCAACATCCCCACTTGTATTATTTTAGGAAAAACCTTAGGGATATAATTTTTATTATTTAGGGTATTTCAACTTTAGGAAGCCACAATGTTAGGAAAAAAGGGGGGAGATTTTGGATATGTGGTAATAACCCTCAAAATGAGAGAAAATAAGGGTTATTACCCTTGGTCAATTTAGGAAGAAGCAACTATTTCACTTACTTTAACCCACGCTATATATCTCCTAGACCAATGAAATTTGAGCACTCGGGTCCTCTTGCTAATAGGAATTTAGTGATTAGGGTCCTCACTATCATGAAAATAAAGTATTGATGTCTCCCACTTAGCGCTTATAATTTTTTCTCGACCCCCTAAGACCTTTCACTTAGCACTTAGAATTTTTTCTTGACTCCGTAAGAATTTTTGCTTAGCGCTTAGAATTTCCACTCCAATGAAAACCTAGTGGCTGAAATCTCTATCTCAATGGTATTAGTGTGCTTAGGTCTCACACTCTCTTCATTTTGAATAAGACTTTAGGTGATTTAAATTATTCAAAATCATGAATAAGACCTTAAAGATGTTAGACATTTTGAGTCCTTAAGTCAAAGTTGTCATTGATGTCAAGGAATGAAGTCATCATTAATGTCAAGGAATATGTCAAGGAACAATGCAAAGGTTGATGGAAAAAGGGCTTCATAATATTAAAAATATTATGTGGAAGCAGAAGTTAAAATGTTTTTCATAAAACCCCAAGGAAGCTCATTACAAAGCTAAAGGAAGGTTTAATATTTATTTGATAAAATATTTAAATTCAAAGTGAATTTAAATTTTATAAATAAATATTATTTATACCAAGTTCTACAATGAAAGATGGTCTTAATAAAACCCTTTAATAAAACCAAAGGGTTTTAAAGAATTAATTTATAAAATTTAAATTCAAATGAATTTAAATAATTTATAAATTAATAAGTTTAAAGGAAAATAAAAAGTGTCGACGTCTAATAGTTTGAAGGAAATTCGAGCACCGACGTGTATGCATGAAGGAGGAAATCAATATATATCAATGCCTTAGAGACATTAAAGTTTATCCTTTTGCTCGAACGTTAATGCGTACAATTGTGTTGACAGTTTGTGCGGGAAAATAGATGCAAATTTTTGTTTTATGTTCCAGCAAATAAAGACAAAGATGAAAAGCACTGAAAGTTGGAAGTCATCTGGGTAGTGTGGCCTAGTGGAAAGAGGGCATTGGTTAGAGTTTTTGGGCTCTAAGTGACCTACATTTAAAAAATAGCAGCAAAATTTTTGGTGGTTGTGTTTGTGTTGAAAGTGCCAAAGGATCGGTGCACATTTTGCTTGGCAAAGTGGGGAGATTCATAGAGCATGCGGTGCTCTCCACTCCCCAAGCGAGCACCTAGCTTACACGGTAGTTGAAGCCATGACTAGGACATTGTTTGAGGCTACGTTGTGAGTTCGATTCCCACCAAGGCCAAGGTAATAAATTCTGATTATTATTTTTGTGTTAAAGTTAGGGAGTTAAAAGGGTTTCTTAAAAGATTTATTATTATTATTTTTGATAAGTTGGAGGAATAAGGAGTTAGATTTATTTTTGAATAAAGTATTTGTGTCACATTGATTTTTTGAAGTTTTAAAAGGATAAAAGGAACTTCTTGCATTGAATTATTTTGAAAATAAGAGTGCATTGAGTATTATTTTAATTGGGAGATTATAAGGTGTAAGTGGTGAATTATTTTTGTAAATGTTGATGAATGTTTTCTTAAATATGGAGTGATAAGGTGTATGTGTGTTTTGATATTTACATTGTATTCTTGAGGGAGTTTATCATATTATAACCTCTTTGAGCTTGGCAAAGAAGTGTTTGTGGTTGTGGCAGATTTATGATATTCCTTCATCATCAAGAAAAATGTATGAGCACATTCTTCTATAGTTAAGTTGATTGGTTGGTTTTCTGGAAAATAAGTTTGGAGAGAAAAGGACTTGATTAGGGTTTCCTATTGAGTGTGTTGAGTTAATGCTTCAAGGTTTTTTGAAATAAGGAATTGTTTTATAAGCATTGTTGTTGAAGCCATTGGTTGTGTGAAGAACTTGAACTAGGGTTTGAGTATCATTGCTATGTGAAGATTGTCTTATGAGCATTGTTGTTGAAGTGAGTTGTTGAGCAAAGAACTTGAACAAGGGTTTGAAAAGAATATGAGTGTCTTTGTTATGTGAGATTTGTTGTTGAGCTTTGTTGGAAATATTTTGAGTGAGTGATCATATGCTTGGACTAGGGTTTGTGAGCAAGAATTATTTCATTGAGTGTTTGGTTGAGTAGAGTTGGTTGAGCCTAGTCAAGTGGGTGTGTGGAGTGATTGTTCAAGTTCCATAAAAAAAACTATTCTATATTCTAAATTGAGTTGAGAAAGTGATTGAGCATTGAGGTGAATAAGAAGCATATTGAGTCTCTAACAATTCTCCTTATGTTTTTGAAAGAGTGATTGATAGTGATTGAGCATTGAGTTGAATTTGAAGCATATTGAGTCTCTAACAATTATCCTTATGTTTCTAAGAGAGTGATTGAAAGTGATTGAGCATTGTGATGAGTATAGAGCATATTGAGTCTCTAACAATTCTCTTTATGTTTCTATGAGATTAGACAAGTTATAGTGTGGACTTGTTGAGCAGTTTAGAGGTAAGTCTTTGAGAAGACTTGTGGAAAGATTTGGGTAAGATTTTGTGGAAGCTTACAATACAGATTTTGAGTAGATTTGGTTAAGTTCTAGAGAGGACTTATTGAGTAGATTGGACAAGTTTTGTGTGGACTTGTTGAGAATATTTGAGCAAGTTCTAGAGAGGACTTGTTGAGTAGATTTGAGCAAGTTCTAGAGAGGACTTGTAGAGAAGATTTGGACAAGTTCTAGAGAGGACTTGTGGATAGATTAGTGTGAGCTTTTGTGGAATCTTACAAGGCATATTTGAGATAAGTCTTTGAGAAGACTTGAGAGCAGAGTTGATTGATTTGTTCAAACCTTGAGTTAAGGTTTGGGGTAGATCCAACAAAGTTGAGTCAAGCCTTGAGTTAAGGATTGAGGATAGATATCAAGGATAGATTTGTGCTAGACCAAAGGACTATATTTAGTACATATTTGAGGATATATTTTGGTGAAAATTTGAGGGCGAGTTTGTGCCAGACCAAAGACAGAGATTGAGCAGATTTGTGCTAGACCAAAGGACTGTGTTTAGTAAATATTTGAGATAGATCTGAGTGTAATATTTGGAGGTGATAGAGTATAGAGGATGATAGTCTCTAGTGGATAGAGATCCATTAGCCAAGGTAGTGAATATAGGTCTTCTGAGTGAGGACAAGAGTCTTTAGTGGATAGAGATCCATTAGCCAGTGCAGTAGAGGCAGCAGTTCTTCTAGAAGATCACTAGCCAAAGTAGAGGAGAAGGAGTTATCCTATGGATAGAGATCCACAAACTTGATTTAGGGGATTGGTATCTCCTTTGGACAGAGGTCCATAAACATTTTAATAGGGAAAGGATTCCCAAGAGATTGATTGAGAAAATTTTAGTGAAATATTTTCTCTGTGGAGTAGCCCACATTGGGTGAACCACGTAAATTGTGGTGTCTCTATTGTGTGATGATTTATGAATTGCTTTAATTACTGCTATTGATATTTATATCTATACATTGCATAATATTGATTGGAAAAGAAAAGTAAAAAGTGATCTTATACTATTCACCTCCCCTCTAAGTATAAGCTTGTGTTCTTCAATTGGTATGAGAGCGGGTTCCTTCGAAAGAGTTTAACAACTTGAAGGAAAAGATAACTAGAAAACAATGTTTTATAAGAATGTATTCTCGAATAAATCAGCACCAGTATTTGATGGAAGTGATTATAAATATTGGAGTATGAGAATGAAGATTTACCTGATGGTACTTGGCAATGAAATTTGGGAAGCATTTGAAATTGGATACGATCCCTTAATTAATCCACCTATGGATAAGGAAGGTAAGCTCCTACAACATTACAATTCAAAAGCAATGAATGCACTTTTGAAAGGTTTGCATAGAACAAAGTCCATGAAAGTTATGCATTGTAAAACTACAAAATAAATGTGGGATAAATTGCAAGGTATATATGAAGGAGATAAAAGTGTCAAGAAAGAAAAGATACAAAATCTCAAAGGACAATTTGAAGCATTGAGAATGAAGGATGAGGAAAACATTAGTACTTATCTACTTCGAATTGATGAGGTTGTTAATGATATGTAAGGACTTGGAATGAAGATTTATGAATCATATGTTTGTGATAAGGTCTTAAGAACTCTTCCAAAAAGATTCAGTGAAAAGGTTTCTGCTATAGAAGAGTCAATAGATGGTGATTCTTTGACAAGAGATATGTTACTTGGTATTCTTACACCATTTGAGATGAGAACAAAAGAGGAACCTAATCCCCATAAAGAAGCAACATTCAAAGCAATCAAGAAGACAAAGGGTAAGAAGTCAGAATCAAGCAATGAGCCATCCAGTGATGAAGAAGCTAATTATGGTATAAGGGATAAGGAATCTAGAATATCTAGAGATCTAAAATCTATTAAGTGTTTCAATTGTGGAAAGTATGGTTATTTTGCAATAGATTTTCAAGAAGCTAAGAATAACAATGGTGAAGAAAAATAGGATCACAAGAACAAGGAATCAGAAATATACAAGCACCAAAAGAAAAACAAGGATGGACAAAAAAGACAAGGAAAGAAATTCTTTCAAAGACAAAAGAGGAGCTACTATGCGGATAAGGCAAGTAAGTACTCAAGTGATAGTGATGCTAGTTTTTTAGATAATGATAGATATGAAGTCATATTTATGATTGAAGAAAAAAATAAGTTAAGAAAAGGACTCCAATAATTATCAAGTGTTTTAGATGTGGTAACTTTGGACATCTTGAAGATAGTTGTACAAAGAATGGTTATAGTTTCAGTGATGATGAATATGAAGATACACTTGAAGGACTAGAAGAGAATATTCTAATGGCACTAGAAGAAGGAGAAGGTGATCCTATAGAAGATAATCCAATAGAAAATAAATATGTGGACAAAGGCAAAAAAATAGAAGAATATTCAGAGAAATATGGATATGATCTCAAGGGAGAACTTATTTATGCTCTTGACACAGTAAAGAAGGTAAGAAAGAAACACTCTAAAATTGAAATTCAGTTTCAATAATGTGATGAAGAGAGAATATTGCTTATAGAGGATTTAGAAAAATCAAAGGCTAAGGCAAAAAGGTTCAAGGATAAGTTAGAAGCAAATATATTAGAATGTGAAAAGTTAGCACAAGAAGTGGCACTACTAAGAGAAGATTTAGAAGACTCCAAATTCAAGCTAAAAGGGTTCAAAAATAGCTCAAAGAACTTGGATAAGTTCATCAAGATACAAAATCCTACATCAAGCAAAATAGGTCTTGGATTTGAACAGGTTCAAAATAAATGGGAAGGAAAGTCAACCTCAAGTTTTGGAGGAGAAGAAACTTTAGATGAAGACACTTCAGAAGAAGACAGTGTAAAATAAAGTGAGACATCTGAGGATGAGTTGGACAATAGAGAGTTCAACAAGGATAGGAATAATGCACAAAGAAGATACAGATGGAACAACAATCAAAATAGGTCAAGAGAGACTTAGAGACCAATGAGGTCAAGTCAAGGAAACTTTAATGGAAGATGGTTTTCATGTCATAGGTTTGGGCACATGGCTTCACAATGTAGGACACATAAAATATAGGAATATGGGAACATACAACTTTTCCATGGGTATTGCTACTCATGTAATTAGTTTTGTCATAAGGTGAAGGCAATGAATTGCAGGGTTCATGATAGAAGAGGATATGGCTTCACTAGGAGAAATCCTAAGACATTTGCACCTCCAAGGAATAATAACATTAAGTGTTATAAGTGCAATAATGATGGTCACATAGCAAAGTGGTGTAGAGTAGACATTCCAGAATCAAGCAAGAATAGGAACAAGAACATGGATATGAATAGGAATAGGAACATGGATATGAACAAGAATAGGAATAGAAACAGGAACAGGAACATTGATATGAATAGGAACAAAGACAGGAATGAAGATATGGATAGGAACATGGACATGGAAAGAAATAGTCAGAGGAATCAGAAGGATCAGATAAGAAGGAAAGAGGATAAAGGTAAATAACAATTATTTTTGGGAGTAGAAATACTTCCACCCCATAATTAACCACCTCAAAAGGAGGTGGGGGAGGGGCTAAGCTAAGAGGCTCATTCTTAGCCTTGAGCCCCAAAGGTGACCCTTTTCCATTGATGTCAAAGGGGGAGAGATTTGAGTAAGGGGGAGAGAAGATTTAAGTAAGGGGGAGATATTTGGTATTTGAGTAAAAAGGAGAGCATTGAGCCAGGGGGAGCAATGTCCCAGGGGAAGCAGAACAAAAAAAATCAAATTTTTGGTAAAAATAATTTGGGTTGCCATCAATGACAAAGGGGGAGATTGTTGGACATTTTGAGTCCTTAAGTCAAAGTTGTCATTGATGTCAAGGAATGAAGTCATCATTAATGTCAAGGAATATATGTCAAGGAACAATGCAAAGGTTGATGGCAAAAAGGGCTTCATAATATTTTTAATATTATGTGGAAGCAGAAGTTAAAAGGTTTTTCATAAAAACCCAAGGAAGCTCATTACAAAGCTAAAGGAAGGTTTAATATTTATTTGATAAAATATTTAAATTCAAAGTGAATTTAAATTTTATAAATAAATATTATTTATACCAAGTTGTACAATGAAATATGGTCTTAATAAAACCAAAGGGTTTTAAAGAATTAATTTATAAAATTTAAATTCAAATGAATTTAAATAATTTATAAATTAATAAGTTTAAAGGAAAATAAAAAGCGCCAACATCTAATAGTTTGGAGGAAATTTTAGCATCGACATGTATGCATGAAGGAGGAAAATCAATATATATACCAATGCCTTAGAGACATTAAATTTATCCTTTTTCTCAAACGTTAATGCATGCAATTGTGTTGAGAGCTTGTGCGGAAAAAGAGAAGCAAATTTTTGTTTTATGTGCTAGCGAATAAAGACAAAGACGAAAAGCACCGAAATTTGGAAGCCATCTGGGCAGCATGGCCTAGTGGCAAGAGGGCATTGGTTAGAGTGTTTGGGTGCTAGGTGACCTACGTTCGAAACATGATGGCAATATTTTTGGTGGTTGTGTTTGTGTTGAAAGTGCCAAAGGAACAACACACATTTTGCTTGGCAAAGTGGGGAGCTTCATAGAGCACGTGGTGCTCTCCACTCCCCAAGTGAGCGCCTAGCTTGTGTGGTAGTTGAAGCCATGGCTAGGGCATTGGTTGAGGCTACATTGTGAGTTCGATTCCCACCAAGGCCAAGGTAATAAATTTTGATTATTATTTTTGTGTTAAAGTTGACATGAGGTCTTAGGGAGTTAAAAGGGTTGCTTAAAAGATTTTTGATTATTATTTTTGATAAGTTGGAGGAATAAGGAGTTAGCTTTATTTTTGAATAAAGTATTTGTGTCACATTGATTTGTTGAAGTTTTAAAAGGATAAAAGGAACTTCTTGCATTGAATTATTTTGAAAAGAAGAGTGCATTGAGTATTATTTTAATTGGGATATTATAAGGTGTAAGTGGTGAATTATTTTTGTAAATGTTGATGAATGTTTTATTAAAGATGGAGTGATAAGGTGTATGTGTGTTTTGATATTTACATTGTATTATTGAGGGAGTTTATCATATTATAACCTCTTTGAGCTTGGAAAAGAAGTGTTTGTGGTTGTGGCATATTTATGAGATTCCTTCATCATAAATAAAAAGGTATGAGCACATTCTTCCATAGTTAAGTTGATTGGTTGGTTTTCTAGAAAATAAGTTTGGAGAGAAAAGGACTTGATTAGGGTTTCCTATTGAGTGTGTTGAGTTAACGCTTCAAGGTTTTCTGAAATAAGGATTTGTTTTATAAGCATTATTTTTAAAGCCATTGGTTGTGTGAAGAACTTGAACTAGGGTTTGAGTATCATTGTTATGTGAAGATTGTTTTATAAGCATTTTTGTTGAAGTGAGTTGTTGAGAAAAGAACTTGAACAAGGGTTTGAAAAGAACATGAGTACTTTTTTATGTGAGATTTATTGTTGAGCTTTGTTGGAAATATTTTGAGTGAGTGATCATATGCTTGGACTAGGGTTTGTGAGCAAGGATTATTTCATTGAGTGTTTTGTTGAGTAGAGTTGGTTGAGCCTAGTCAAGTGGGTGTGTGGAGTGATTTTTCAAGTTCCATAAAACAAACTATTCTATATTCTAAATTGAGTTGAGAAAGTGATTGAGCATTGAGGTGAATAAGAAGCATATTGAGGCTCTAACAATTCTCCTTATATTTATGAAAGAGTAATTGAGCATTGAGTTGAATTTGAAGCATATTGAGTCTCTAAAAATTCTCCTTATATTTCTAAGAGAGTGATTGAAAGTGATTGAGAATTGTGATGAGTATAGAGCATATTGAGTCTCTAACAATTCTCTTTATGTTTCTATGAGATTGGACAAGTTCTAGTGTGGACTTGTTGAGCAGTTTAGAGGTAAGTCTTTGAGAAGACTTGTGGATAGATTTGGGTAAGATTTTGTGAAAGCTTACAATATATATTTTGAGTATATTTGGTTAAGTTCTTGAGAGGAATTATTGAGCATATTGGACAAGTTTTGTGTGGACTTGTTGAGCAGATTTGAGCAAGTTCTAGAGAGGACTTGTTGAGCAGATTTGGACAAGTTCTAGAGAGGACTTGTGGAGCAGATTTGGACAAGTTCTAGAGAGGACTTGTGGACATATTAGTGTGATATTTTGTGGAAGCTTACAAGGCAGATTTGAGATAAGTCTTTGAGAAGACTTGAGAGCAAAGTTAATTGATTTGTTAAAACCTTGAGTTAAGGTTTGGGGTAGATCCATCAGAGTTGAGTCAAGCCTTGAGTTAAGTCTTGAGGATAAATATCAAGGATAGATTTATGCTAGATCGAAGGACTATGTTTAGTATAGATTTGAGGATAGAGTTTCATGTAAATTTGAGGGCAGGTTTATGCTAGACCAGAGACACAAATTGAGCATATTTGTGCTAGATCGAAGGATTGTGTTTAGTACATATTTGAGATAGAGTTTAGTGCAATATTTGGAGGTGGCAAAGTATAGAGGATGATAGTCTCTAGTGGATAGAGATCCATTAACCAAGGTAGTGAAGATAGGTCTTATTAGTGAGGACTAGAGTCTTCAATGGATAAATATCCATTAGCCAGTGTAGTAGAGGCAACAGTTCTTATAAAATATCACTAGCTAGAGTAGAGGAGGAGTTATCCTATGGATAGAGATCCATGAACTTGATTTAGGGGATTGGTATCTCCTTTGGATAGAGGTCCATAAACATTGTAATAGGGAAAGGATTCCTAAGAGATTGATTGAGAAAATTTTAGTGAAATATTTTCTCTATGGAGTAGCCCACATTGTGTGAACCACGTAAATTTTGGTATCTCTATTGTGTGATGATTTGTACATTTATTTGATTAATTATATTGATATTGCCATCTATACATTGCATAATATTGATTGGGAAAGAAAAGTAAAAATGGGTCTTATACTGTTCACCCCCCCTCTTAGTATAAGCTTGTGTTATTCAATAGAAAATATGGTGGTTGTATCTTTCAAGGGTATTTATTTTAGGATTAAAGGCTAAGGTGAAAGTGGGGGGAGTCTCAATTTTGTGTGTTGTTATGATGCATGAATGGAAGAAAAAAAGGAAGACACTACATTTAGGGGACATTGTTATGAATCCTTTTGTAAAATGATAAGATGTGCCAAGGGGTGTGAAGTGATGAGTGGATGACCAGTGTCATGACCCTCCTTGGTAGACTTTTTGACACAAAGAAACAATGTATTAATTATTGATGCTTTAATACTTAGTTTGTGCAATTGAACAACTATGCGATGCTAGTTTAATATTTTGAAAGAACATGATACTGTTGACATATTATTAATATAGAATTAGGTACACTCATGGGTGGAAGAGGTAGAATCATCCACCAAAAATGGGGTACCTAAGATAGGGGAAGTGATGATTACGATAACTCGGGGGTAACATGGATAGATACCCTCATATAGGTATGCATAATTGAATAGGGATAATCATCAATTAGCTAGCCACCTTGAGCCTCAAGTTGATAGCTTGGTAGCTATCATAAATTCTTGGGCTGATATAGGTGCCTGAGTTGAAAAAGACTCCCTCTTTATCTGTTGCATATGTTTGATTGTATTTTTTCCATCACTTGTTGCATCAGTGGTTTAGAAAATCATGCATAAGTTAATTGTCTTTGAAAACTCCATGTTTTAACCTTTCAAAAGAATAGTATGATGTTAGTAATGGATAAGAAAACCTTTTATTCTATGTTATATATATATATATATATATATATATATATATATATATATATATATATATATATATATATATTTATAAATAATAGTTATTTCATTTTAAATGATAAAGGAATTTCATTTATAAATAATGGTTATTTTATTTTTAAATGATAAAGGAATTTCATTTAAAAAAAAATAAAAAAGAAAACAATAGTTGTTTTATTTAAAAGATAATTGAAATTCATTCAATAAAGGGTAAGACCTTTTTATTGATAATGGATAATTCATTTAAAAGGTAGATGAAGTTTTATTTAAAATATAATAGAATTCCTCTTAAAGAGGACAAGAAATATTTTATTAAAAAAAATAATTGCCCATTAAAAGGAGATTCAATCGAGCTTGCAAATGAAGCTTCTAGCTAAATTATCACAAGGGGAATTTCGATTTGGGCAAAGAGAAAGCCGAAGACAATGACCCAACTGCCTGACGATGGGAAATGAGAGTTATGGTGATGGTTGAGGATTAGTGGTGTGGGACATAGGCAAAAAGGCTTGGCTTCTTATGATATGGAAGAAGGAGCAAAGGATAAGGATAAGGAAGAGAGGGGAAAATTGAGGGAGTCATCTTGCACATGCACAAGGAAGAAAGGAAAAACAACCCTCCTCACTTGTGAATGCTACATTGATAGCGACACTCTTCTTGGTTGTCCCCCACTCAGTCAACCCTAGCATGCTCATAACTTTCATCTGGTCCCCCACTCATATGATGTTAGTATTGCATAAGAAAACCTTGTTGGCAATTTTGGGTACATTGCCCTTGATCATGTGTATAAGTTGTCATTGATGTCAAGAAGCTCTTGAAGGAATTTGTTTGATGTCAAAAGTTTTGCTTTGATAAAAGGTTTCTTGGAGGTTCCGGCATGACAGTTTCAAAGGTCTTTTGTAAACCCCAAGTTGGCAGGTTTAAAGATTACAGGTGGATGCATTAGTTTAATGCATTTGGGTCCAGGAGGAAGTATTTATTTAAATAATTAAAAACCTTGTTAAGGTTCCCTTTAATTATTTTTAAATAAATATTAAATTATTGTTTGCAATGGGTTCTCCTAACCCATGGCGCTATGTTTTAAGATTGTGGGCGCTAGCCAAGACCTCCGCCGATGTGTTAAACTCCTCGCCGACGTCAAGAGCTTATGGTAAAAATGCATATAAATCTCCCTCGATGAAAATCAAGAATTATCCCATCCACATTTTGAAAAGAGTTGCTCGCTGTGATTTCGTGATCCGCTGTTCGGATTTCTTCTCCGATTGTGTCTTCGTCATTTTCGTAAACCCGTCGTTCGATTGTGTCTTCACCATTTTCGTGAATCCGTTGTTCATTTTTTTGTACTCGTCGTTTGTCGTAAATCCGTCGTAAGGTTTTCGTCTTCGTGTTCGCGTCAGAAGAAAGGGAGGCATTGTTGTTTTATTTAATCCCTGGCGTAGAAGGAACAAGGCTAACAGCGTGAGGTTTAAACCTCACCGGGCGCCTTTGGCGCACCGGTAGCGGCTAGGCTGTTGGCGCGCTACCCGAACGGGAGGTTCCGCGTTTGAATAACGTGAAAGGGTTTTTCATCGTGAAGTGGACGCAGCGGGTGGTGTTAGAATTCGTGCGCAATTTCTCCATAGCACGATTTTTGATGTTGGCCAAGGTATTTTCGAAATTAATTTTTGCTAAGTGTATTTTGCGGATGGAGGAAGTTTATTAGAGGGAAAAACAGCTTAGGAGTTATAAGGAGTTTAAAGCTTGTTTTATTTTGATAAAATATTCTTTTGAAGGTGTTGTTTGAAATATCTTATTGCATTCTTATGAGAAATAAATTTTATTTTTGATAAGACTATAAGGGAGAAATAAGGTGTATAAGGGATAAATTTTTCTTGTAATGTTGAGAGTGCTTTTGGTTGATTATGGAAATGAAAGCATGATGTTTTAAGGTTAAAATTGCTTCTTGTGTGAAGTTGTGAAACCTTAAGTGGGCAGCTTTGAGATTGACATTTGCTTTCATTAAATTGGTAATAATCAAGCTATTCTTTACTTGGTTAAAGTGTTGGGCTTACTCCTTTGTTGATGATTTGAAAAGTTGTGTGTGCTCTTGTTGATTTGAGTTGGTGGATGCTTTTTGTTCAAACAATATTGGAGAGAAAAGGAGTTCTACTTGTTTCCTTTTCTGATGTTGATTGTGAAATGCTTCAAGGTTGTGTTTTGAGTTGAATGGTGTTGATTGAACCTTGTTTGATGAGCATTGTTGTTGAAGCCCTAATTGATGGTGAAAAGAACATGAGTATCATTGTTATGTGATTCTTTGCATAGTTGGCAATTGTTGGGGTTTCATGTTCTTGAAAGAAAGCATTCTATCCTATCCATTTCAGATATTGAGTTGAGTTTTCAGATTTGAGATTGAGTTTGAGCTGAGTTGATTTGAGTTGAGTTTTGAGATTGGGAGTTGAGTATAGAACATATTGAGTCTCTAACAATTCTCTTTATGCTTCTATGAGTTTGAAAAATCACATTGGGTCTCTAACAATTCACCTTGTGATTTCCTACTAAGAAAGTTTTTTTTCTTGGTGAGCTTGCTGAGTTTTGGACGAGGTTCCGGTGGGGACTTGTGAGAGTCTTGGAAGTGGGAGATTTGGACAGGTTCCGGTGGGGACTTGTGAGCAGATTTGGACAGGTCCTAGCGAGAGGACTTGTGAGCTGAGTTTGATAGTTCTATCAGAGAACTTGAGGACAGAGGTGCACTGGTTCTTTGAGAAGAACCTGAGGACAGATTTGGCAAGTCTTTGAGAAGGCTTGTGTGTAGAGGATTGATTTGTTCAAGCTTAAGCGTTGGACAGATATGACAGACAGAGGAAGACTTGTACTAGACCGACTGACTATGTTTGGTATAGGTTGTTGAGCTGCTGTGGACGTGATCATAGAAGGCAGAGGTCTCTTAGGCTAAGCATTGAGGACAGGAGGTCTTCGGTGGAAAGGAGTTCCACGTGCTGGCAAGAGGTAGAGGCAGTTGATCTTCTGAGGGATCATTTCCAGAGCGAGAGGGAAGGTATCTCCTTTGAGCAGAGGCTCATAAATTTTGATTGGGGGAAGGTATCTCCTTTGGGCCGAGGCTCATAAACATTGTAATTGGGAAGGATTCCCAAAGAACTTTGAGATAACTTTTAGAGAAAAGTTTTGTGGACGTAGCCCAACCATTTTGGGTGAACCACGTTAAAATTGGTGTCACTTTGTGGATGATATTGTGCATTGCTTTGATATTGCTTTGGGTATATTGCTTTACTATTTTGAAGTATAAAGGAAAAAGTAAAAAGAGGTCTTATACTGTTCACCCCCCCTCTCAGTATAAGCTTGTGTTCTTCAATTGGTATCAGAGTCGGGTGCCTTCAAAAAGTTTAACAACTTGAAGGAAAAGCTAGTAAAGAACACAATGGATCATTCAAGTGGCAATGCAGCACCTATTCTTGATGGGTCAGATTTTGGTCTTTGGAGTGCAAGGATGAAGGTTCATCTAATGGCACTTGGTAATGAGGTTTGGGAAGTGATTGAAGATGAGTACACTATTCCTGTACATGGTCCTATTACTAAGGAAGAAAGGCTCCTACATCACAGCAATTCAAAGGCAATGAATGCAATCCTGAAAGGCTTACAGAAATTAGATCTCACCAAGGTGATTCACTGCAAGACAACTAGTGAAATGTGGAAACAGTTGAAGGTGGTTCATACAGGTGATACAAATGTCAGAAAGGCCAAGTTGAGACACTTCAAAGGTATGTTTGAACAACTCAAGATGAATGATGATGAAAATATTAGTGACTACATGCTTCGTATGGATGAGGTTGTTAACTCCATGAAAGACTTAGGTCTTGAGCTTGCTGAAAATGATGTTTGTGATAAGATTTTAAGATCTCTTCCTAATAGATTTAGTGAAAATATTTCTGCTATTGAGGAAGCTAAAGATTTGGATAAGTTGAAAAAGGATGAGCTCCATAGTATACTTGCAGCATTTGAGTTGAGAACTCAAGTGAAGGTTGATGTCAAGAAAGAGGCGACTTTCAAGGCTACCAAGAAATCCAAGGGTAAACAGACTTCAAGATAGTGATGAGTCTTCTAGTGATGAAGAGGCATATTACAGCAAGAAAGGCAAGTTCTCTAGAAAGCACAAAAGTATGAAAAATATAAGATGTTTCAATTGTGGAAAGTTTGGTCATTATGCTACTGATTGTACTATTCCCAAGAATGAAAGTGATGAAGATAAACAGGATTCTAAGAGCAAGGATTCTGAAAAGCACAAGCATCACAGGAAGAACAAAGATGAGCACAACAATCAAGGAAAGAGGTATTCTCACAAGCACAAGAAGAGTTTCTACCTAGACAAAGCAAGTAAGTGTTCTAGTAGTGATAGTGAAAGTTCTTCAAGTGATGATGAAAATGAGATGTTGTTCATATCAGAAAAAGAGGAAGAACCGAAACATAGATTCATTATCATGAAATGTCTTAGATGTGGAAACTTTGGTCACCTTGAGGATGATTGCACAAATAATGATTTGGTTTCTAGTATGTATGAGGATGCTTCAGAAAACTATAAGGAAGATGCATGTATGGTTTTTGAAAAGGGTAGCACCTCTAGTGATAAGAAATCTGAAAAAGGCTTTGATGATTCAAAAAGCAAACAAATAGAGGAAGATATAGAGGAAGGTGAAGTAGATCTTGAAGGTGAACTTATTAGTGCTCTTAGTGCTTTGAAAAAGGAAAGAAAGAAGAATGCTAGACTCAAGGATAAGTTAGATGAATGTTGTATGGAGAGAGATGATCTTATAGAAAGTCTTGACTTCTCTATAGCTAAGACACAAGAACTCAAGGATGAGTTAGAGTCTAAGGTTCTTGAGTATAGTGAGTTAGAACAGAAAATGGCTTCTTTGAAAGAGGAAACTAAAGAGTACAAGGATAAGCTTTACAGGTTTCAAGATAGCTCCAAAAAGGTTAAGTCACTCATCAAAGGTCAAAGAAAGACAACGAGATAAAACAGGCCTTGGTTTTGTTAAGCCACACAAGGAACAAGTTGGAGAGTCTAGTAAGAGACTCCAAAAGGAAGAGAGTTCTGATGAGGAAAGTATTTCAGAAAAGGAGTCCTTGAATGATAGATGCACAGAAATAGAAAATAGAATTCAGAATGAGAAGAAGAAGTTTTCAGAACCTAAGAGGTCAAATAAAGGAAAGTTTCAAGGCAGATGTTTTGCTTGTCACAGGTTTGGTCACATGGCTTCACATTGCATGGCTCAAGTGAAGAAGGTAAATGACAATTTTAGAAGTGCTAGTTTCTTTCAAGGGTATTGCTACTCTTGTCAACAGTTTGGGCACAAGGCAGTTTATTGCAAGGCAAATAATAGGAACAGGTTTGATCAGAATAGGTTTGATCAGAATAGGTTTGGTCAGAATAGGTTTGGTCAGAACAGGTTTGGTCAAGACAGGTTTGGTCAGAACTGGTGGATTCAAAGATCAGGTTTACCTCAGAGAAACAACATCGTCAAGTGTTTCAAGTGCAACAATGAAGGTCACATAATCAGACAGTGTAGAGCTGAAATTCTAGAATACAAGAACAGGAACAGTGGCATGATCAGGTCCAAGGATCAAGGCATGGACAAGAACAGGGATGAGAACAAGAACAAGAACAGTGACAAGAACAGGAATATGGACAAAGAGTTCAAGAGAAGGCCCGACAAGGAAGTTATAGACACCGATGATGATCAGTGCCTAATGGGAGTTTTACTCCCACCCCAGAATTAATCACCTCATCAGGAGGTGGGGGAGGGACTAAGCTAAGAGGCTCATTCTTAGTCCCGAGCCCCAAAGGTGACCCTTTGCCATTGATGACAAAGGGGGAGAGATATGAGTAAGGGGGAGAGCTTCAAAGTGAAGGGGAGAGCTTCAAGTCAGGGGGAGCAAAACTTCAAAGGAAGATTCTTAGTTGTTAGCACAGTTGGTTTCAGTTTTGGCTCTTGAGAAGTGTTTTTCAGTAAAGGTTTGCCATCAATGACAAAGGGGGAGATTGTTGGCAATTTTGGGTACATTGGGTACATTGCCCTTGATCATGTGTATAAGTTGTCATTGATGTCAAGAAGCTCTTGAAGGAATTTGTTTGATGTCAAAAGTTTTGCTTTAATAAAAGGTTTCTTGGAGGTTTAGGCATGACAGTTTCAAAGGTCTTTTGTAAACCCCAAGTTGGCAGGTTTAAAGATTACAGGTGGATGCATTAGTTTAATGCATTTGGGTCCAGGAGGAAGTATTTATTTAAATAATTAAAAACCTTGTTAAGGTTCCCTTTAATTATTTTTAAATAAATATTAAATTATTGTTTGCAATGGGTTCTCCTAACCCATGGCGCTATGTTTTAAGATTGTGGGCGCTAGCCAAGACCTCCGTCGACGTGTTAAACTCCTCGCCGACGTCAAGAGCTTATGGTAAAAATGCATATAAATCTCCCTCGATGAAAATCAAGAATTATCCCATCCGCATTTTGAAAAGAGTTGCTCGCTGTGATTTCATGATCCGCTGTTTGGATTTCTTCTCCGATTGTGTCTTCATCATTTTCGTAAACCCGTCGTTCGATTGTGTCTTCGCCGTTTTTGTGAATCCGTTGTTCATTTTTTTGTACTCATCATTTGTCGTAAATCCGTCATAAGGTTTTCGTCTTCGTGTTCATGTCAGAAGAAAGGGAGGCACTATTGTTTTATTTAATCCTTGGCGTAGAAGGAACAAGGCTAACAGCGTGAGGTTTAAACCTCATCGGGCGCCTTTGGCGCACCGGTAGCGGCTAGGTTGTTGGCGCGCTACCCGAACGGGAGGTTTCGCATTCGAATAACGTGAAAGGGTTTTTCATCATGAAGTGGACGCAGTGGGTGGTGTTAGAATTCATGCGCAATTTCTCCATAGCATGATTTTTGATGTTGGCCAAGGTATTTTCGAAATTAATTTTTGCTAAGTGTATTTTGCGGATGGAGGAAGTTTATTAGAGGGAAAAACAGCTTAGGAGTTATAAGGAGTTTAAAGCTTGTTTTATTTTGATAAAATATTCTTTTGAAGGTGTTGTTTGAAATATCTTATTGCATTCTTATGAGAAATAAATTTTATTTTTGATAAGACTATAAGGGAGAAATAAGGTGTATAAGGGATAAATTTTTCTTGTAATGTTGAGAGTGCTTTTGGTTGATTATGGAAATGAAAGCATGATGTTTTAAGGTTAAAATTGCTTCTTGTGTGAAGTTGTGAAACCTTAAGTGGGCAGCTTTGAGATTGACATTTGCTTTCATTAAATTGGTAATAATCAAGCTATTCTTTACTTGGTTAAAGTGTTGGGCTTACTCCTTTGTTGATGATTTGAAAAGTTGTGTGTGCTCTTGTTGATTTGAGTTGGTGGATGCTTTTTGTTCAAACAATATTGGAGAGAAAAGGAGTTCTACTTGTTTCCTTTTCTGATGTTGATTGTGAAATGCTTCAAGGTTGTGTTTTGAGTTGAATGGTGTTGATTGAACCTTGTTTGATGAGCATTGTTGTTGAAGCCCTAATTGATGGTGAAAAGAACATGAGTATCATTGTTATGTGATTCTTTGCATAGTTGGCAATTGTTGGGGTTTCATGTTCTTGAAAGAAAGCATTCTATCCTATCCATTTCAGATATTGAGTTGAGTTTTCAGATTTGAGATTGAGTTTGAGCTGAGTTGATTTGAGTTGAGTTTTGAGATTGGGAGTTGAGTATAGAACATATTGAGTCTCTAACAATTCTCTTTATGCTTCTATGAGTTTGACAAATCACATTGGGTCTCTAACAATTCACCTTGTGATTTCCTACTAAGAAAGTTTTTTTTCTTGGTGAGCTTGTTGAGTTTTGGACAGGTTTCGGTGGGGACTTGTGAGCAGTCTTGGACAGGTTCCGGTGGGGACTTGTGAGCAGTTTTGGACAGGTTCCGGTGGGGACTTGTGAGCAGATTTGGACAGGTCCTAGCAGAGGACTTGTGAGCTAAGTTTGATAGTTCTATCGAGAGAACTTGAGGACAGAGGTGCACTGGTTCTTTGAGAAGAACCTGAGGACAGATTTGGCAAGTCTTTGAGAAGGCTTGTGTGTAGAGGATTGATTTGTTCAAGCTTAAGCGTTGGACAGATCCGACAGACAAAGGAAGACTTGTACTAGATCGATCGACTATGTTTGGTACGGGTTGCTTGAGCTGCTGTGGACGTGATCATAGAAGGGAGAGGTCTCTTAGGCTAAGCATTGAGGACAGGAGGTCTTCGGTGGAAAGGAGTTCCACGTGCTGGCAAGAGGTAGAGGCAGTTGATCTTTTGAGGGATCATTTCCAGAGCAGAGGGGAAGGTATCTCCTTTGAGCGAGAGGCTCATAAATTCTGATTGGGGGAAGGTATCTCCTTTGGGCCGAGGCTCATAAACATTGTAATTGGGAAGGATTCCCAAAGAACTTTGAGATAACTTTTAGAGAAAAGTTTTGTGGACGTAGCCCAGCCATTTTGGGTGAACCACGTTAAAATTGGTGTCACTTTGTGGATGATATTGTGCATTGCTTTGATATTGCTTTGGGTATATTGCTTTACTATTTTGAAGTATAAAGGAAAAAGTAAAAAGAGGTCTTATACTGTTCACCCCCCCCTCTCGGTATAAGCTTGTGTTCTTCAAACCTTTTATTCTATGTTATATATTTATAAATAATGATTATTTCATTTTAAATGATAAGGCAATTTCATTATAAATAATGGTTATTTTATTTTTAAATGATAATGGAATTTCATTTATAAATAATATTTATTTTTTTAAAATGATAAAAGAATTTTTTTTTATAAATAGTAATGGCAAAAGGAATTTAATTTAAAAGAAAAAGAAACAGAAAATAATATATTTTTATTTAAAAGATAATTTAAATTCATTCAATAAAGGGGGTAAGACCTTTTTATTGATAATGGAGAATTAATTTAAAAGGTAGATAATTTTTTCTTTAAAAGATAATAGAATTCCTCTTAAAGAGGATGAGCAAGATATGATTAAAAAAGAAATTCCCATTCAAAGGAGATCCAATCAAGCTTGTAAAGGAATATTTTGGTTGAATTCTCATGAGGAGAATTTTGCTTTGGGTAAAGAGAAACCCAAAGATAATGACCCAACCACCTGATTATGGGAAAGAAGAGTTATGGTGATGAGTGAGGAGTAATAGCATGGGTCATAGGCAAGTAGGCCTAGCTCCTTATGATATGGAAGAAGGGGAAAAGGATAAGGATAAGAAGAAGAGAGAGAAAATCGATGGGGTCATCTCAAACATACACAAGGAATAGGGAACTAGATGAAGAAAAAACTAGATATTGTAAAGCAAACCAACAATGTGGAAGCACACTCTTTGTGATGTGTTGGAAGTCATCAGGTTGGTAGTAAGTTTATACATGCTTTTTGAGAATTTTTGGATGTTGTTTGTGACTTTAGTGTTGTCCTTCATTTTGTAGTTAGGTTCGACTATTTCCCTATTATTTTGTTAAGATGTTGTCTAGGTTGGTTGAGCATGTTGTTGCACCCCTTGCCCCTACGTTGAATTATGTTTAAGACTACTATATGGGTACCTTATATTTGTTTTTGCCTAGCATCTAAGGAGCCTACATTGAGCAACCAACTACCCAAGAACCATATACTATTGTGATGAAAGGTTTTGAGGGCTAGTTGCTATCGATATAAGTTTATCTATGGTAGGTCTTGCTCCTGAGGCTATGTGTCATTTGATTTTATTAAACCTTAGCTATCTTCATCAAACTCTTTGACATCTATATTTTACATGAATTGATTTAAAGCTTATGTGTGGGAAGTTTTCATCTATCCTCATGTCTTAATAGAAAGTCATTCCTTTAGAATCACCTAGGGTGAGTTTATTGTGGTTGTGTCATGGCTAGGAGCCCTGTGAGCACCACGTTGGCAAAGGCAAAAAAAATGCCTCCTCACCTGTGAATGCTACATCGACAACGATTCTCTTCCTGGTTGCCTTCCACTCAGTAATCCCTAGCATGGTCATAACTTTCATCTAGTCCTTTGGGATTGCAAAGTTCATGCACTTCACAAGAAGCCTAGTTTGAGCTTCGAGAGCGTTGGTCGTGCTGTGTTCAGGTGGTAGGGTTTTAGTGGTGGTTTATATTTTTTTTAAGGAATTGCAATGGTGTACTCTCATGGTATTTAGTTAATCAAAGGAAATAACTTTTAAATAGTTATTAAAATAGTTAAGAAAAGTAAAACATGATTAATTAAATAGATGAGAAGAAAATGGTTTATTTTTATTAATTAGAGGTATAAGACTCTATTTAGTGAAAGTAGAAGAAAATGGTTAATTTTTTTATTTATAGGTATGGGACTCTATTTAGTGAAAGTAAAAGAAAATGGTTTATTTTTATTAATTAGAGGTATGAGACTCTATTTAGTGAAAGTAAAAGAAAATGGTTTATTTTTATTATTTAGAGGTATGGGACTCTATTTAGTGAAAGTAAAAGAAAATGACTTATTTTTATTAATTAGAGGTATGAGACTCTATTTAGTGAAAGTAAAATAAAATGGTTTATTTTTATTAATTAGAGGTATGGGACTCTATTTAGTGAAAGTAAAACAAAATGGTTTATTTTTATTAATTAGAGGTATGGGACTCTATTTAGTGGAAGTAAAAGGAAAATTATTTATTTTTATTAATTAGAGGTATGAGACTCTATTTAGTGGAAGTAAAATAAAAATGGTTTATTTTTATTAATTAGAGGTATGGGACTCTATTTAGTGAAAGTAAAATATAATGGTTAATTTTTTAATTTTTTTGGTAAGTTAATTTTTTTAATTAAACAAAAGGGGACATTTGAAAGGAACCCCAATGCCTTGTACATCAACGAATAAAAAGGAAGAGCACTAGAGAAACCCACAAAGGAACACAACAAAGAGGTAAAATCCTACAACAACAAAATAAAACCATCCTCTGACAGAAAGGAACAAAAAGAGACAGGCCTACATCCAACAAGACAAAACCAAAACAAAACCTTTAGACTAAAGGAATAAGAAAGAGAAGGAAAGATTCATCAGTAGGTGGTTCCACTTATATGCTTAGAGAGGAGCATCAGTTTGCATAGGTGAAATGATAGCAGTATCCAATGTGGTTTCCTTTACTTCATCCTTCAATGCATCCTTCGGGTTTTCCTTCAAAACATCAATGTAGTCTTCCTATGCAATATCCACCATGTCCTCATCTTTAGCATCACCCTTGGCATCAGAGGGTACCCCAACAATTGAAATGGTAGGAATGTCCTCAAATGTATCACAAAATAATAGGATACTGAGAGCTTGGCGTTGTTAATGGTTTATTTTTATTAATTAGAGGTATGAGACTCTATTTAGTGAAAGTAAAATAAAATGGTTTATTTTTATTAATTAGAGGTATGGGACCCTAATTAGTGGAAGTAAAGGAAGTATGATTTATTTTATCTGATTAAATATATGAGACTTTAATTAGTGAAAGTAAAGGAATTATGCTTCATTTAATTTGTATAGTTGCAATTTGGAAAAAAAATAAGTAAATATATTTAGAAGCATGTCTATCATGGAACCATGAGTTCCCTGATCCCCTACTACCTTAAAATGATTGATGGAAAGCAAAGGAGGTCAAGGAGGTAGTTGGAACCAATGCATCAGTTTTATTCTACTTATAATGATTTACTTATGCTCAAATAGACTAGAATTATGGGGAGATTTCCTTGAATATATTGATTGAATATGTTATTCTTTAAGAGTATGGAGGATTTACCATACTTGCTTATATGTAATAATTGTTTAATTATTGGAATATGTATCTTTAAATTACTGTTATGAATTATCTATATTTTGTATTAATTTCTCTTTCAATTAATGTTTACCTTCTTTTAAATGTTGTTTCCTTCCTAGTATCTTTTGTATGCTTTATGAATTATGCTTTTTGTTAGATTTAGTAGATAGAATTGTTCTTGCTTTCTTGTTAATCATAAAATAAACCTAAGTAATGAGTTCTAGGGTGAAATTAGAGGGTGACCTAAGGGATTGAGACCCCTTAGGATGAATTTAGGTGACCTAAGGGATTGATACCCCTTAGGGATAATGGTAACTATGTTTATGGAAAGACTACATCTAAGTTAAGATAGCTCATCGTGAAGACAATATGGATAGCTTAACTTGCAATACATGTAGCATACCTACACAAATTAACTTGTGTATGGTATGGTGATGGGTGTATACCTTCGATTGATTAAAGGTGATAAGTTTAGCTTATCAAGAATGATGATATGGATAGACTTATTTGCGGTAATACATAATATGCCTACATATATAGATTTATGTTAGGGTATTTTCTGAGATGTAGCTCTTCGGGAAATTTAGGGAATTTAAACAAATAAATCAATTAGAGGTTATTTATGGATTTTTTAATCTCTCTCCTTAGTTTTAAAAAAAAATTCCTTGTGTTTTCTTGTAGCTATATTTGAGTTAATTACAACTAGTGGATAAGAGGGATTATATTTTCATGGCATTTGGGGTGATAGTGAAAATAAAATATAATGGGTGGATGAATGACCTAGGATTTTATGAAGATAGGAAGAAGGAATAAGGATTTGTGTTTAAGGATATTTTTTGTAATAACCTTAAGGACTCAAAAATTTCACATTGAAATTCTAGGACTTGTGAACTTAAAATAAGACCCTGAGGATCTTCTTTTGAGAATAGACATACCTTAACCAGATCAAAATTTTGAGAGATTCTAGATGTGACTGTAACCAATAAAAAAATTGAAGTATTTTTTATGAGCTTTATTGTAACAAAACATAGAAACCATTTTTATCTGGGATCAATAGGGTCAACCTAGACCTAGGACTCCATATGACTTCTCAATTTTGAAAATAGGGGTAATTTTCAAGTTGGGTTTTGAGGATCCAACACAGGCTCTGACTAGGATAAGTGGGTAAAAATTGAAGCACTTTAGAACCTTAGACTCTCTAGTTCATACCTTTTCCTAAAATCACCTAGCAACAAACCAAGAAAAATTGTGAAGGACTTGAAACTTGCTTGCCTAATAACCTAAAAAAACAAAAATTAAAGATACACATTCTACCTAATCACCCCAAAACTTAAATATGAAAAACTGTAAAATACTGAAATGAAACAAAACTTCCTCTATCTAATCACCTAACAATAGAACTTTAGGATAATAGAAAAAAATATTTTATTATTATTATTTTTGAATAAGGAAGATATGAGTACAACGTATTCTCTCCTGACCCCATAGTGTAGACACTAAAATCTGGTCAATATAATTATGCTACCAAAATAAATTACTAAATTGACATACCAAGGCCCCTAGGGCAGCCCTTAGAAGGTGTACAATGGTTCTAACCACTTTGTGCAGGTTTTTAGAAGATTTTAGGCCATTTTGGGACCTTTTGGGCACCTTGTTCCTATTCATTCCACCCTAGGATGAATACAGAACCTATTCATCCCACCCTAGAGTGAATAATAGCATTAATTATGGGGTGGAGTGAATAGCAAGTTTGACCAAAAAAAAGTTAAATCTAGACAAATGACACCTGGTAACGGTCATATTCCTACCTATTATCACCAACAAGTCAAAGCACATAGCATATTTATGTATTTATCCATAATGGATGCCAATTTGGGAGATTCTCTTACACCTCCAATGAATGCCACCTTGGTGGCCAAGTGGCACCTCTTGCCATGCATTCCCTTGCATGCATTTTTACACATGAGCCTCCTTGGGCTATAAAGTGGATTACATTTCCACCCAAACAAATAGGAGAAGAGTTTAAGGATTTTTAATATAGTGCTGCTAAGATTTCCCCTCACCCTTTTATGTTTTCATTTTATCCATAATCTCTTCTTAGCAAGGAGGTTATCGGGTGGTCTAAGGAGGCACAATTTGTTCCCAAAAACTGATCAATCAAGTGAATCCCAACCTCAAATTTGACAAAAATACCCTCCATAGTTTTTTGCATCAATACCCAGTGGAATTGGTAAAATTTAGGTAAAATTGGTGGGTGTCCCACCTCTGGGTGCCTCCCAATTTGTGACAGTCCTATTCGTCCCACCCTGAAACAAATAGAAATATATCAACAATTTTCTAACTATTTTTAATTAGTTATTTTCCACATGTTCATATTATGCTTCATTTCAAATTTCATGTCATCCTGAGTTATATTTGAAGAACACAAGCTTATACTGAGAGGGGGGGTGAACAGTATAAGACCTCTTTTTACTTTCTCTATTTAACTTCAACTTCGCAAAGCAATGAAAAAATAGCAATATCAAAGCAATGCATAAATCAACACACAATGAGACACCAATTTTAACGTGGTTCACCCAACATGGGCTACATCCACAAAACTTTTCTCTAAAAATCTTTCTCAAAGTTCTTTAGGAATCCTTCCCAATTACAATGTTTATGAGCCTTAGCCCAAAGGAGAAACCTTCCCCTACTCAAGTATTTTTGAGCCTCTACCCAAAGGAGAATCCTTCCCCTCCTCACGAATTTATGAGCCTCCTGTCCAAAGGAGAATCCTTCCCCTCATGAATTTATGAGCCTCCTGCCCAAAGGAAAATCCTTCCCCTCCTTATGAATTTATGAGCCTCCTACCTAAAGGAGAATCCTTCCCCTCAGCACAAATTTATGAGCCTCCTGATCAAAGGAGAATCCTTCCCCTCAGCTCTGGAAATGATACTTCAGAAGATCACCTACATCTTATTCTGCTAGCACGTGGAACTCCTTTCCACAGAAGACCTCCTGTCCTCAATGCTCAACCTTAAGAGACCTCTGTCCTCACTGATCACCTCCATAGAAACTCATCAACCTGTACTAAACACAGTAAGTTGGTCCAGCACAAGTCTTCCTCACTCTGTCAGATCTGTCCCAAGCTCAACTCATAAAGCTTGAACAAATCAATCTCTGCTACACACAAGCCTTCTCAAAGACTTGTCAAAACTATCCTCAGGTTCTTCTCAAAGAACCACTTCAACTCTGTCCTCAAGCCCTCTACTAGGACCTATCCAAATAAGCTCACAAGTCCTCCCTAGAACTTATCCAAATCAGCTCACAAGTCCTCACTAGAACCTATCCAAATCAGCTCACAAGTCCTCACTAGAACCTGTCCAAATCAGCTCACAAGTCTTCACTAGAACCTGTCCAAATCAACTCACAAGTTCATCAAGAAAAACTTGCTTAGCATGAACCCACAAAGAGAATTGTTAGAGACCCAATGTGATTCATCAACCTCATAGAAGCATAAAGAGAATTGTTAGAGACTCAATAAGTTCTATACTTAACTCCCAATCTCAATCTCAAATCTCATAGAAACATAAAGAGAATTGTTAGAGACTCAATATGTTCTATACTTAACTCCCAATCTCAATCTCAAATCTCATAGAAACATAAAGAGAATTTTTAGAGACTCAATATGTTCTATACTTAACTCCCAATCTCAATCTCAACTCAATCTCAATCTCAAAAGAATAAGATAGATGTAGTATGCTTTTCTCAAGAACATGAAACACAACCCAACAATTGCCAACCATGCAATGTCTCATATAACAATGATACTCATGTTCTTTCCACAACCAATATCTTTTATCTACCAATTAGGGATTTAACAACAATGCTTATAGACAAGGTTTAACCAACATCATTCAACTCAACATTAACCTTGAAGCATTCAACCAATCACTACATGAAAATGAAACTAGTAGACATCTTTTTCCCTCCAAAGGTATTTGAACAAAACAACCACCAACATAAATCACCAATGCAAAGAATAACTTGCTCAAATCAATCTCAATGGAGTAAGCCCAAATCATGTATCAAGTAAAGCATTAACTTGATCAAAACAACCTCTATGGAAGAAACTCAACCATCAATCTCAAAATAGCCAACTAAGGGTTTCACCATCTCAATGCAAGTAGCAAGACTTACTAACATAAACCCTAGTGTAAAAAGCTTCCTCTTCCTCAACCAGAATTATGCATTCACCCAAAAACTCATCAATGATTTTAATGCATAAACAATCTTCAATATCCAAAAAATAGGATTTACACCAACAAGAATACCTAGTAGACAACCTTTTCACTCCAAACTTAATTTCAGAAAATACACCATCAACAATATACATGGAAGAAGTTGCCCATACCTTTGTTTGAGGAAGAAGAGAATAGTTCTTCAACCTGTTACCAACACCACCCTCAACTTTGCCACCAAGTTAGGGTTAGATCATAAAAGTAACCACAAAAATATTTATTCCATAAAACACCTTATGAATCCAATCCTTAGAAGTCAACTACCAAAAAATATAAAGCATACAAACAATATATCCTTTTACACCTTATTTCTCCAAATTAATTAAACCATGCTCAAGGAATAATAGCTTCTAAGCAAATCTCACTCAACAATTAAGCCAAAAATCTCAACCACACACTATCAAACTTATATCTCCAAAAAAACATTTAACCTTAAAAATAATTTTAAATAAATCTGCCCAACCACTTCTTCTTTAACAAAATGCAGATTTTATTTAAAAAAACTTACCAAAAAAAAATGCTTTCAAAAATTGCGGGTCAACAATGCCTCCAAAAAAATCGGAGCACAAAAATTCTTCTCACACTCCACGACGGGAGTCGAACGCTTGAGCTCCCTTCAAGCGCCTTCACAGAACAATCATTGCCACTAGGCCAACAATGCTAGCTTGAAGGCTAGCAAGAGTCTCCTTCTCCTTAACCCTTTGGCGGCGGATAAATGTGGTGAAAAAATGATAGCCATAGCTTTTGCTTCCCAAATTTTGCGCAATTCAAATTTCTTTCACACAATTGCTTTGGACTATAGGTTATGGCTTATATAGCCAAACTTCCATGCTATGCACGACGTCGGCGGGAGGATAATTCAAAATTTTTGAATTAATATTATTTTGGCACCTTCGAAACAACTTTAGGGTTTATGAAACCCTTTTGATTATTTAAAAAATAATCAAAGGTATTTTAGACCTTAGACCTTAGGTGGAGAACCCATTAAATTATTAAAATAATTTAATCACTAAATCAAATAAATAATTAATTAAAAGACCTTAAAAAGGTTTTATTAATTAAGTTATTTAATTAATAAGTGTCTCCAGCATTTGCATTAAGTTGAGAGTGGTTTTGAGAAAAACCCTTAATGCATCCACCTGGTTTTAATAAAAACCCTTAAACCTGCCATGGTTTTGATAAAAACCTTTTCATCTGCCACATGGAATCTCTCCAAAATATTCTAGAAAATATTCTTTGGAATATTCAACCTTTGAAGCCAATAAATCCTCTTGACATTAATGCCAGTTCCTTTTGACATCAATGACAACTCATAGACAAGAAGCTAGGATCTCAAACCCAAAATTGCCAACAATATTGGTCGAGATATTACGATTTTAAGGTTTTGTAGGCTTGCGGGACCCACTGGAGCATGCACCATGATATGAGATTTATTTCTAAAATATAATGATATGGGTTGTCTTAAAATGTCTATTTATGCTTACTATCCAAATTTCATAGGTTTTGGATATGTTTAGGTTGGGAAATTGCATGCTTTGGGTTTTGCAGGTTGAGGAAGCGCACTACGATTACGAAGCATCAACGGACACAATTTCAATGAAATTTTAGGTGATATATTCCCAAAACCACTTACTTTACATCCCTCTATAATTTCATAGCATTTGGAGTTCATTTGGTATAGGCACGCTATATATGCTCTTTTCTTGCCTGTGGGGATTGCATGTTTTAGATCATACACACTTGCTACTTGATGTTTCTTGTTTCCTTGTGTGTAGTTTCAGGTCATATAATGCATTGGGAAGCAGCGTAAGACACAAATATTAGTAGTACAAGTGGTGGCAACTTTTGGCCCACCCACTTCGATTGTGGGTACGTGGAAAGACAGTGGATGTGCACCATATTCCTTTGAAGGATTTTGATCCTTGGGCACCCGAGTTTTGTAACAAGTTGTATCAAATATTTGAGCCCTCAAAGGGGATGTTTTTTAACCTAGATTTGATCCACATTATTAATAAGAAATCAGTTTACTTTGCTTCATTTCTTGTTATTTGCTTTCATTTCCTTCTCATTTGCATGCATCCGTTTTGGCATTCTTAGGCGATAGAATATACATGCAACTTGTTACCCATATTTAGGTGCACCATTTTTCCTTAATTTAGTGGTGATCATGGTGGGACCTAGTCCCTTTTTTTTTAGGTGAATTTTGAAGCTCATTTTTCATCTTTTTTTGTTGTAGGTACTAGTCGCTCTGGACTGGAACGAACTCTGACCTGCTATTCATGCCCCCTGGGATGGATGCAAATCCATCCCACCCTGGGATGAATGTAGACCTTCTATTCATCCCACCCTAGAGCGAATAGAAACCAAAGATTTTTTGAAGCATAATTCCAAAGATAGCGAGTTTTGGCAGTGATGAGGTAGGCATCTGAATCTTCCATGTCTATTTTGCACTTTCAAAAACTATTTTTATTTGGTTTTTCCCACATATTTTGCTTGTTTAGAAAGGTTAAAAGTTATTTTTCCTTTTTATTAAACACAAAATAACAAAAACATATAAAATGAGAAAAATCAAAATAAATCAAAGTAGGAATGCATCTCTTTGGATTGCTTGCTTGTAGCCTACCCAATGGGTAGGCTAACATTTAGGGTTTTGCATTTCTAGATACATTTGTGAGTTCTTTTTATACTAACTTTATGAAATTAAAATGCACCTTTTGCATGCATTTAGTGAATGATCATCGAATGCTTCTTTATTTACTTTCTTTGGATTAAAAATAACCACACACACCATGATTCACTTAAATGCTAGTGAGGTGGATTTCATCACCATCCACTAGTAGAGTTCAACGAGGTGGCTTTCATCTCCACCCATTGTCTCAAATCCCATGAACCTTGTTCTTTTCCAAGGCTGGTTCCAAGATCCATCATAGCCCATGGGTTATAGCATGTATCTCTCTTTGGAGAGGTATATCACAGACTATGGGTGAACTGGGTGAGGAACTGGTAGGACCTATGCTCCCTAGCCATGTGTGGACTTCATTACCACACATTATAGGTGGGATAATGTGACCTAGAGTTCATAGCTAGGTTGTCAAGCTACGAGTATATAGGTGAAATCCAATTAAACACAAGATTATCATTCAACAAGATTTCAAACATGTGACACAAGGTCATTATTTACAAACAACACATCTAAAACACACAAAATAGTTTAGGGATTCACATCTAAAACTTAAAAGAGATAATCATCTATCTTATTGAGTGTTTCATTTTCTTGTTTTATGTTTCATTAAGAATTTGTAAAGAAGATAATCATCTAGGGTTTGGTAGAGAGTTACAATGGTGTGCACCCGCAACCAAGCCCAATCATGGGTGGAAGCTACGAAGAGTGGACTAGGAGACATGAGTCATCTTCGCTTTAGCCCCAAGGACCTGGTCATACCTCCCTGGTGAGCCTCTACTCAACCCAACCCCAAGATAGTGGGGCACGAGCCACACCTATGAGGGAGCCCTATGCGGGACACCCCAAGGGGTGATGGACATTACCTGGGAGAGTGTTCCTGATATCTGGACACATCACATGCCTTCTTTGATGAAAGGTAATAGTGCACTGAGGTGCTAGTAGATAGAGTGGTGCCATGCATCTATGTACCTATTAGGGCTGACATGCCTGTTTATAGGCCAGAGCATGACTTCACATACTAGGTAGAGTAGGTTGATACGACCTTGCCTATACATCACCTTGATAGGGTATAACAGCTTAGGCAACTTGATGGGTATGATACTCATCACTTGGGGTGAGCCAACTCCACCTTGCCCTTCCTCATCCATGAAGGAAGGCATGAGGAAATCCTAGATTTTCCTTAGGAGTAGTATTTCACGCATGCATGATGTGCCTCTATGCCCACTGAGTACAATGATCATATGCTCTAGCCTGAACCTCAAGTCAATGTGGTGGACCTCGATCGAGGGAAGCGCATGATGGATATCACAGATTATCTTGAATGAGGTCGACCTCAGGGTGAGACTCCTAGGCCTCCTAGGCCCTGCATAGTGGAACAAATTAATCAAGAAGTTGCAAGATATGTAGAATGCCAAGCTCAGTTCAAGTAGCTTTGATGAGACAAAGAACAACTAGACCACTTGCATCAGCTTGAGAAAGAAAGAATTGAATGGCAGACCAATGAGCTATTCCAAAAGACTCTACGAGAGAGGGTTCCTACCCCTAAGACACATAGGCAGGAATTCCACCCAAGGTAACCCATGCTCATTCAAGAGAGGTCTCCAAGACCTTATCCAACGTTACCTCCATGACCTCCTAGGCCAGATCGGGACATACCTCCCAGGCCAGACATAGGGCACCCACAATGGGTAGATACCCCTCTTTATAGATCAGCTCAAGAGACACCCTATGGGGCCTACATTGAGCATGAGTTGAAGGTAGAGTATTTGGATATGCCTTACCAAGGTAGGGGGTGATACGCCACCACCTCACAATTTTTTGGAGAATCCTAGACCTCCACTATAGGATAGAAGCAAGGATGAGGATATTAAATCCTTAGATGCATATCGAGCATTGCTAGAGCACCTAGAGTTAGTAGAGAACAAGACCTCCAGGTCTAGATCTCAAAAGCCCACTTTGCACCAGTTGCATAGTTAGCCCCTTCATCCTTTGGTTCCTACCCCTCCTTATCCAGAATAATTTAAGTTGCCTCAGTTGGCTACATTTAAAGGAGAGGAAGATGCGCAGGAACATGTCACCAAATTCTTGGGCCAATGCTTTGGCATTCAAGATAATGATGCTTTGCTTTTGCAGATATTCATGACTACCCTCTCTAGCCCTACCTTAGAGTGGTTTATCCAACTCCCTAAGCATAGCATCCACACCTTGGACAAACTTGTAGACACATTCCTAGAATGCTTCACCTTCAATACCAATAGGAAGGCGACGTTGGCTGATCTCACTGGGTTGAAATAGTATGACGATGAGTCAATAACAAATTATGGCAATAGGTGGTGAGCCTTGCTCGCCAAGCTACCTTATCTACTCCCCATGTCGAAGTTGACTCAGATGTTTTCCAAGAGCTGCCTAAAGCCTATCTCCTTATTGTTGTAGCTACAATAGTATCCCACTCTTGAGGATGCCCTAGCACAAGCTAGGACCATTGAGGACATCAAGATTCAAGAGGGGGAAATTATGAAGCCTCACAAGAAGGAGTGGAACAAGAATTCTAAGAACACCCCAGTGCAACCTAAGCCAACAATAGTGAATCAGGTTGCCATTAGTGTCCTAGGGTATAGTGCAAATAGTGCCACCTCAAAAGCCCAATTATCAAGCCACACCTGGGAACTATGCCAAGGACAACCAGAATAGTCAAGGGAAAAATCAATAGCATCACCCCAAGTGATAGTTCACGCCCATTGCAGAGTCTATGGACTCATTTTTTGAGTACCTCTTAGTGGCAAATTTGATCAATCTACCTGAGAGTCGACCTATCAACCCAAATGCACCCAAGCCCAAAGGGTACAAAGAAGACCTATATTGCAAATTTCATAGGCAAAATGGGCATGATGTGCAAATGTGCTACAAGTTTAAACACTTGGTGCAAGACATGATCGATAGGAATGCCCTTTAGGTAGACAACCCTATCACACCAAACAACCAACAGATGGAGGTCTTCAAAGACCCCTTGCCTACCCATGCAGAGCAGGCCAAGCCAATGCCCCAGGTGAATGAGGTTCACCATACCCCCTAAGCAAGGGTATGTTAGCATGATCAACATTGTAATAAGAAATAGGTGGTACCCAAGTCCAGCCACACCACCTATGGCTCATAGTGATGTTCCTTCGATATCATAACCTTTACCACCTCCTATGTCGAGCCTCCCACCTAGGCCTATGGTCACCATTAAGAGCAAGCTCACTCAGAGCTTAAGAACAACGTCTGCCTGACTCTCCATATATGAGCTCATTCAACAATCACCACCTCATAGAGAAGCCTTGATGGATATCCTTAAGGCAATAGAGCTTCAGCCCCAGGAGTCTAACTCCTTCAACAACTTTGTGGGGCATGTGCGACAATGCACAGAACCGATGATTACCTTTCAAGAAGATGAACTTAAACTAGTTTTGAATGATATGGTGGATCCTCCCTTGCACATCGTCGCATGTGTAAATAGAACACCATACAAGAGAGTGTTGATAGACACTGGGTCTTCTAGCAACATCATCACTATGATAGCTCTCAAGCATTTGAAGCTCCCAGTATCCCATATTGTAGCATCTACCTACACCCTCCGAGCATTCAATGATGCCATATGCTCGATGGTTGGTACAATCATCCTACCTATTCAGGTAGGGAAAAAGACCATCTCGATATTGTGCCACATCTTGGAGGGTGAGATGGCATACAATATCCTGTTAGGTAGACCATGGATCAGGGACATGAAGTGTATCCCTTCCATCACTCACCAGTGCCTCAAGTACACTCATGAAGGGTAAGTTCATGTCATCCCTACGGACCTAGAGCCTTTCAAGTACTACAACATGGTGCAATAGCTCCCCGAGTCAACCTTACCATCAACCCATCTAGATTTCCAACCAAATAAATCCAGCCAAGGTTTGACTTTGTCACCATCGCATGTCATACCATCCTCATCATTGGCACCCCCCCAGATGCCCATTGCACCTGTGGATCCTTTGCCTAGGAACCCAGGGAAGTGGCCTATTGATGAGGTCCAACCAACCATATCCACCATATCCATAGAGGAGATCCCTAGCCAAGATGATGAGGAGCTACCATAGGAGGTAAATGATGAATCAGATTAGGTCTCACTCTCATCCCTTTTCTATCTGTAGCCTTAGGTCACAATGCACCTAGCTTCCACCAGATTAGGGGAGTACATGGTTAGGAATGTTACAACTACCCCTGCTATAGAGTCGATGCAGGACATGGGTCGACCTCATCTTCCCATAGGTACTATTGTGCCTCTTGGCCTCCCCCTAATCAAATGAATTTCATATATGGGGGCCTTGACTATGGCATCGAACCTTATCATCAGTAGGAGGAAGATGAAGAGCCCTTCGGAGAAGACATTAACTACTTGTCTAACCTTGACTTCGCCCTGAAGTACCTTGACCTATGCAATTGGCATGGTTATGGGTTAGGCTTGTATGAGCAAGGCACCAAAATCCCTTACCAGCTGTAGTATCAAATGCCTTATGACAAGTCTGGTTTGGGGCACAACATGCCTTTACCCCTTGACATCCTCATAGATAACTTGGAGTGCATGATGCTCAAATTTTGGGATGAGCTGGCATGAGATCCATTTGCCAACCCCAATCGTGTCTACTCATTGGGGGACTACTTCCCTATGCCCTTAGGAGATGATGAACCACCTCGCAATGATATTCGATCTTATGAGAGAGGTGAAGGTTTGCACACGCTTCCCCATGATAGTGAGGAAGAAGATCAGGGGCCCCCGTATGAGTGGACCACCGATAATGAGTCAAATTATGGGGTAGCACCCATTGACTCTGGTAGTTCGGATGGGGAAGGCCCATCGGTCGTCCCTGTGGATGATGAGGATGAGTTCTATCTGAGAATGTTCCCATTACACCATCCCATCTGGCGAAAACTTCTACCTTTAGAAGAGCAAGTTCACCCACAACCACACTAACCACATTTAATCATTTTGCCTCCACTACGACCACCTCCAAAAGTCTTGCGACATCTCAATTTCCATGAACACCATCAACCACATAGGGGAAATCATCCATCCATAAATATGATTTCCATAGATCTGTTTGAGCCCCTACGAGATCCGAATAACCCATTGAAGCCATTGCACCTTGAATTGGGGGTAATTGACTTTGATCAAGGAGATTCACCCCTATCACCCTCTGAGTACTGGCCTTACGATGAGATGCTATAGCCATTTTATTTCTCTCCAAGGCCAACTCATGATGTCTTCCACACTGAGGAGGAACCTGAGGTTCCCATTAATGATCTAAATCTATCTGATGACATCCACTTGATCCCTACTCCTCACCAATTGGAGGAGGGATCGCATATGTCAATCGAGCCTACGATTGATGTAGATATCACCTTAGATCCTAAGAACCCATAATATATCAAGCTAGGGGAAAGCCTCTCCCCCGAAGATCAAGCTGATTACATAGCCCTTCTCATAGAGAAGAAGGAAGCTTTTGCATGGTCCTACAAAGACATGCCGGGACTAGATCCAAATCTGGTCACCCACAATCTGATGCTTGACCCCAAGGCCAAGTTTGTCAAGCAAAAGTTGAAAAATATGCATCTGAAAGTGGCCCTAATGGTCAAATATGAGCTACAAGAGCTATTGGATGCTAGTTTTGTCATTTCTATAGACTATCTACCATGGTTTTCCAACATGGTTTCCATCAAGAAGCTGGATGGGAGGATTTACATTTGCACTAATTTTTGAGACCTAAAAAAAGCGAGTCCTAAGGATGATTTCCCTTTGTCGAGTATCGATAGCCTGGTACATTCCAAACTAGACCATGAAATGTTATCCCTCATGGATTACTTATTTGGGTACAATATGATTCATATCAACCCATAGGACCAGCTCAAAATGACATTCACAATGCCTTGGGGAACTTTGTGTTATAAGGTCATGCCTTTTGGCCTTAAAAACATTGGTACTACCTATCAGCATGCCATGACATACATCTTCCATGACTACATGCATGAGATTTTGGAATATTACAAGGATGACTTACTGGATAAATATTTATTACACCATGAGCATCTCGATGTCTTATGCAAAGTCCTCGATCACATTTTTGAGCATAACATGAGGTTGAACCCCAAGAAGTGAATCTTTGGTGTCACATATAGAAAAATCTTGGGTTTTATAGTTTTTAAACAAGGCATAAAAGTGAACCCAAACAAGGTCAAGGTAATCCTCAAGATGCTTCCCCCATCAACCATTAAGCAAATTTGAAGTCTGCAACGTAAGATCGCGCTCATAAAATTATTCATAGCACAATTATCAGACAAGTTTCAACCCATGAACAAGTTATTGCACAAGGGGATTTCATTCCATTGGGATGACAAGTGTCAAGATGCCTTTGAAACAATAAAAAATACCTAGATTTGTCACTAGTTTTGGCTCTAACTAAAGCAGGAGTGATGTTCCTCTTATACATATCAGCCACTGAGATTGCATTGGGCACCATGTTGGCCTATAACAATGAACTGCACAAGGAATAGGCTACTTACTATCTCAATCGCACCCTGGTTAGCTACAATATCAAGTACGCATACATGGAGAGGTTATGCTTAGCGATGGTCTTTACCACCAAGAAGTTACGACATTACATGATTAGCAATACCACATATGTTGTATCTAAAGATAATCCATTGTGATACATGATGAGCCGCACTTATCATAATAGTTGCACGATGAAATGGATCATGTTGTTTATGGAGTTCTACCTATAATTTATAAAAAAAAAAATCAATCAAGGGTTAGGTCATAGTCGATCAACTCGTAGAGGCTTCTCTCCAGGATGATCAACCTCTCAGCATGGAGCTTCCTGATGATGGAGTCTTCCAAATATCAAAATCGTCTGATTCTGATGAGCCTGAGTCACAGGTAGATATGAATATGTTCTTCGATGGCTCCAAGTGCAATCAAGGGGGTGGTGTAGGGATCATGTTTTTCACACCACATGGGGCTCCCATACCATGTTATTTAAAATTGGCTTCTCATGCACCAACAACAATGCTATTTACAAAGCCTTACTCATAGGTATTCAAACAACTATCACCATGAAAATAACCAAGCTTAACATTTTTGGCAACTCCTTGCTCATTGTTAACTAGGTCAAAGGGATTTACCAATGCAAGTTCCCAATTCTACAAGCCTATAAAGCCCTTGTGGATAAATTCTTGCAAAATTTGAATGGTATGACATCGAGGCACTCCCTCGATCATCTAATCATTTTGTGGATACAATGGTCTACCTAGGGTCCTTGATCCCATAGAACCCAGTTGATGATATGGCAACCATTTAGGTAAAAATGCTCTCACAATCTATGGTGGATCGTGAGAACACTCAAGTCATGCTAGAAGTCCACTTGATTTAAATTGAACCTCATCAAGAGAGATTCTCACACATTCACGAGTGCTTGAATCATGTTGATTGGGGGACTTTGTTCCCTCAAGCCCCTTTTTATAGTAGTGCAATGTTATTATTACAAGTTCTTTTCCAATCAACATTTGCTCAAGATTAAATTCAAGAGGAATAGGCAGTTCATGCGATTGAGGATTCCTCACAACAGGACTATTCCACACAAATCAGGGAGTATCTAAATCTTGGTAATCTCCCTCCTGGATTGTCACATGCCACCAAAGGAAATTGAAATGAAAGGCAACAAAATATGTCTTTCTAGGAGATATTTTGTATCGTCAAAGCTATGAAGAGATCCCCCTTCATTGCTTAGAGCATCAAGACTCGGTTTGGACAATTTCCCAAGCACACAACAGTACTTGTGGTAGCCATTTCAGTGGCATGTACATCGCAAAGTGCATTCTTTGCATGGGCTTTTATTGGTAAAATTTAGAGTGATATTGTTGTGCATATGTGAAGAAGTGTATGATGTGTCAGCACCATGCTAACTTGACACATGTACCTTCTCGTCCTCGGGTCCCAATGGGGGTTGGATTTAATCAAGAAAATATCCCTTGCATCCTCAGGCTGCCAAAAATTTATCATTATGGTCAATGAGTATTTTAAAAAGTGGGTGGAACAAATTCCCCTTACCACTATTATAGGACCTCGCATCGTGGAGTTCATACTGCATAATATCATTTGTCATTTTGGTATTCCATCCAAGATATTTTTGAATAATGGGACATTTTTTAAGAATAAATGTGTGTGATTTGATAGCAAAGTATAGTATCCAATGCAGCTTTTTGACACCTTACTATACGTAAGCAAATGGGCAAGTAGAGGCTTCCACAAAATATTGATTTCCATTCTCAAGAAAATTGTTAAAGAGAATCACATTGATTGGCACATGCAAATACCCCTTTCTCTATAGGCCTATCACACTAGCATTTGAATGCCCACTGGGGCAACTCCATTTTCACTAGTGTATGGCATCGAGGTAGTCATACCTCTATATTTGGAAATCCCATCACTACACATATCCATGCAGGAGTTCATCGATGATGACACCGTGCGGCAGGCTCACCTAGACCAACTTACATTGCTTGATGAATGATGCATTAATGCTCTTGAGCACCTACATGTTTATTAGGAGTGACATAAGAGAGATTATAATATAAAAGTCCACCTTAGAGACTTTTAGGTTGGTGGCCCTTCTCTAAATAACACCCCCCCGTCATCACTAGTCAAGTAGGACCCGGGATGTATCACTTATCCTCTCTTGAAGGAGATGAGGATCCTAAACCCTTGAATATCCTTCACCTGCAACCTTTCCATGCTTATAGCACCATAGTCCCCCAAAATATGCTCCAAGGGCATCCACATACCGTTTGGTCAACCCAAAACACCCATAGGTGGTCTATGACCGTCTAGGTCACCCCAAAATAATCCAAGGGTATCCACATACCATTTGGTCAACCCGACACATCCCTAGGTGATTTATGATCATCTAGGTCACCCCAAAATACTCCAAGGGTATCTACATACCATTTGGTCAACCCAAAACACCCCTAGGTGATCTATGATCATCTAGGTCACCCCAAAATGCTCCAAGGGTATCCACATACCGTTTGGTCAACCCAAAACACCCCTAGGTGGTCTATGATCATATAGGTAACCCCAAAATGCTCCAAGGGTATCCACATACCATTTGGTCACCCTAAAACACCTCTAGGAGGTCTATGATCATCTAGGTCACTCCAAAATGCTCCAAGGGTATCCACATACCATTTGGTCAACCCAAAACACCCCTAGGTAGTCTATGACCATCTAGGTCACTCCAAAAGGCTCCAAGGGTATCTACATATCTCTTGATCAACCCAAAACACCCCTAGGTGGTCTATGACCATCTAGGTCACCCCAAAAATGCTCCAAGTGTATCTCTAATACCACTTGGTCATCCCATAAATACCCCAATAGGCACCCAATAAGCCCGTTGGTCACATGCATATATATCAATCAAAAAAAATAAAAAATTGCATGAGCATCAAAAACATCATAAAAATATAAAAAATACAAAAATATTGCATCACATTGCATCTCAAAAACATCATCAAAATATCAAAAATACAAAAATATTGCATTTCATTACATTGCATACCATCGCATCATACAATCATTTGCATTTAGGCATACTCATCATTGCACTTTGCATTTAGAGTTTTGCACACTCGTCTAGCACTAAGATTGTACATTATTCATCATGTCCAAAATGATTATGTCAAAATCATTGTTGGCATAATTTTAATTTTCACACATCTCATCCACTCACATGTCACACTGGTCATAAGTAATGTTTATTTTCCACCACATAGTCATTTGTTTTAGAATGTCTTTTGGGTTTTCAATCACTCAACCATCTCTAGTTTTCTTTTCAGATTTTGTAGAAAGCTATCCTAATTTTTAGGAGGTAGAGTCTTTCTTAGATTATACCTTGTGTACATCATATCCCAACACATTTACACACTAATAAATCCAATTTTGGCACAAGGAAAGATGAAACTATGAAGTGGTCTAGGTTACCTTAAGCGAAAAGTTTATCCTGCTCATCCCCCTATGTGAATGGTTCAATAATTCTGATAATTGGCAAAAGGACAAGCTCTTCCCTACCCAATTCCCCAAAATAAACAGTGGTTTTCACCACTATCTAGAAATCCCAAAAATAAAAATCCCAAGAAGCAAAAGTAAAAAAAAGCAAAATATTCAAAAGGCAAAAATTCAAATCAAAATCCCAAAAATAAAAAATCAAAAGCAAAATAAATAGTGGTTATCACCACTTCCCAAATCCCTTGCTCAAAGAAAACAATATACAAAATAAAAAATGATTTTCATCACTACATATGAGCAAGTATCCCAATAAAATTGAAGAAAATAAGGGAGTTTTGAACTTGAATCCTTGGAATTCTCAGCATTCAGAAAACCATAAGGTGATCCTCATTATAGGTTTTGTGGATAGCCTATCTTTCAATGGTGGTATCCTTACGCATGATGATATGTCTATCACATTAGCATTTTGCATGTGTACATACCAATGTTTGCATGTGGATGAGCTAGCTTTTGGTAGCCTATACTACCTAGTGGTCTAATCCAACTAAGTACAAACCTAGGATTATGGCATTCATAGGGTGATACTCATTATAAGTTTGGTGGATAGCCTATCTGGAAATGGCGGTATCTTTATGCATCTCATAGGAATGAACTCACTTGCACACATAGGGATATGGAGTATCTTGGTCATCCTAGAAGATTCATACCTTGTCAAAAAATCTTGCATGGTTAGTATACAACTTTTGATCAGTTAGCTAGAGTGTTTGAGTCTCATGAAAACCTCATTTACATTTTATAACATTTCATTTCATTCATTCCATTCTATCACATTGCAATAGTACAGGTTCGTATATCCATTACACAAAAACAATACAAAAACAATAAAAAGAAACAAAAAGGAATTAATGAATTTTATACAGTCTATGGTGCTAACATAGTGTGTCAAATCATTAGTCATAGTCCATCATATCAAAGCAATCAATCCACCCATATCACTATGCATCCATGCATATAGATAGCATCAAATCACATTACAATAACATCTGCATATATCATAAACATCCATCAACATTACATCATATCACAAAAGCATCCATATGCATACATAATAAGCATCTAACATATCATTAGAAAGAAAATACATACATTGCATCCATCTCATAAAGCAATAACGGAGACACATGATGACCATAACAAAATCTTATATATATATATATGGGGCAAAAATATACATCATAGTTCTCCAAAAATGCCCGTAGGCTACAATAAAGTGGGTCCTCAGACCTCACCAATACCAAAAAGCCAAAATCCAAAAAGAGTCTCAAGAGTCTCCATCACCATGGTCATGCAGGACCGGTGCTATGACTCACACTACCGCCTGTAGTCTAGGTCCGTTGTGATCCCCCATGCCTGCTACCCCCAGCCCTATCAGTCCTTTGCCTAGAGGATGAATGCATTGTATTCACTCTATCGAGTATGGTGAGATCCACTAGTCTCCCCATCATCAAGAAGATGCCCTCCAAGGTGCACCACCTCCATCTCCAGTCGATCCACATAAGCCTACCTCCACTGACCCCATGCCTAGTAAGTCTCCACCATCGACTACAATCGTAGCACCTCCACCCATAGCCTCTTTGCCTCCTCACTACTATATCCCTCCTACCTAGGACCTCATGCCCTATAGCTATTCCCATAGTGATGATATCTCGGCCTGATCCTCTTATGCATGTACCTAAAGGAGATCTCTCTCCTATCGGACTTTGCCCATCTCTACCTATAGCTCCAGATATCGATCACCCTACGTACCATATGGTGTGTGTACCCCATGATCCTCTACCTCCCCATAGTCACCCTGATCTCCTAAGTCCAAGAGGTCTACCTGCTCATCTACCTAATGGCGAGGCCTATGGGCCTTGCCCACCTCTATCAGATCCTCCTCATGGGTATCCTACATCACCTCATATGTTGCCTTAGCTGCCTCACCCCCTAGAGCCCTCATGCCTCACCACTATTGCATCACCCACCATGAGTCATACTCCTCTATAGTCCCAACATCATCCACATTAGGAACATCTACTATATGGTCCACCTCCTCCCCCACCTGCTCCACTGTAGGCCAACTCAGTGTCCTCTCATCCCCATAATATCGATATACCACTGGCTCCCTGGGTAGCCCTTGATGTAGCCCAAACTATCGCATAACTCGAGTAAAATGGAAGTACTCTCACTTGGTGCCATGCCTTGTGATCACCCATCTACCCCACCTCACCCTATGGAGTTGCTCTCTAGCATCAGCCCAATCTGGATAGTCCCTGTACGGTCGCCATATCACCTACCCTAGTGCTAATCATGAAAAAGCATCGGCATAGTGCTCCACATCACCTACATGTCGATGAATCTACCCTCATTCCTAAGTCCTCTACCATAGGATAGCATATCCTATCTCCCTATCTACCAATCACCCCTAGGTCATCCATGGTAGTCCCTGTGGTCGCCCCATAGCTATGTGCTGCCATCCATAGCACTACAATAAGAAGCTCCACCCCAAGCCCTTTTGCTTATGGTAGTGGATCTCGTACAACTTGTCATAGAGCTGTGCCAGTAGTGTCATCCCCAAGCCATCACCAAGGGCTCCTCCTTGGTGCACCCTACCAAGGCGTACACCAGCTCCAACAGGTTCCATGAGAATCCTAGCCCTTAAGGAATTAGGGAGTAGCATATTAGAGATGAGGGTCATTAGTAATGCATGCCTCACCCCTAATACCCCATACTCATACCATAACCCCACTAGTATCCCTCCATTTTAGAAGTCTATCTCTACCACATCTGCCCCCTCACCAAAGCATCTTCTCAACACTGCACCTCTCAGGTCATGGTGCGTAGTGTGGATCTCTCATCCATCTATCAGAATCTATAGAATCTAGTAGACATCCTCAAGCATCACCATAATCTCCCCCATCGGTAGGTGGAAGGTGTTGGTGTACGAGTCCCATAGGCTAATAAGGGTGGTCAAGTAGGCCCGGTTGCCTATCATAGGCTCCAATCGTGTAACCTACTTGAGCCCCATGGCGTCAAGCCACTCCTAGTTAGCCTCTATCAAGGCATCTCGGGTGGTCTCGAAGAGCTTCAATTTTTGGTATCGACTCTTCACCACCTAGTAAAAATAAGCAAAGTAATAAGCAGACATTCACCATGCTTCAAAATGGCCTCCAAAAGGCCCAAAAAAATGAAAAACTAATCTACAAAAGCAATCTAATTGCACAAAAATATAAAAAAACACAACACCAAAATACCACCCAAAAAAAAAAAAAAAATAATAAAAATACACTTTTCAAGAAAGAATAATGAGGTAGTCTAGTCAGTACATACCTGCCTAGCATCGGATCCTTTGTTGGATGCCTCTACTTTCTGACTCATGGTGATCATGGGATGATTTCAATAGCACTTCACTATGAAAAATCACTCTCCTCCTCCTCACCTCTCAAATCACCAAAGAAAACATGCAATAATGAGCCCAAAACTCACATTTTAGGTTTATATAGGCTTGCAATAGTCCTATTCATCCCGGGGTGGGACGAACACACTTTTGGCCATTTTTCCCACCCTAGGATGAATACAAAATTTGCATTCATCCCACCCTAAGATGAATATAGGATTTGTAGGCCAAAGCAACTTACAATGCATTAAAAAGGGTCCAAAAACCCACCAAAAATAAGTCAAATTGATGGAATTCATTCAAGATTGATGATGGAACTCAAAGTCACCATGGATACACTGAAGAGTTACTAATTTAATCCCTAAGAAGGCCATGATGGCTGGACTACCCCACGGGAATGAAGTTTTCAACTCTTTTCTTCCATGAAGCATCAATAACATTGTCAACATTCCTTCCAAAATTGCTCTAATTTTTAATGAGTACAACTAAAGGCAACCTTAACAAAAGTCATCTAGGTCAAGTGACTCATCACTTTTCTCATGATTCATTCCCTCATCGAATCATCTCTTGAGGGGGTAGTCATACTCAGTCCAAATCAACAAGCACACACTCAATCAGGCAAATTATATTCATTCAACGAATCTTTGACAAAGACAATCATGCCCATGCTTGGGGCAGCAAACAAGCACAAGTTAAACAAATTCTTGGCATTCTAGAAGCATGAAGGATCATACATATTGAACCTTAATGATTGAACAATGTCCAAGATCAATTCAACATTACTAGAGAGGTTATACTTGAAGCAATTTCCTTAGCTTGTCAGAAGCAAGGATTCAAGAATGCATGCTCTTTCCATGATTGGGACATCTAAATTTGGTTAGGTTATTGAGAAACCTTAATAATTGAATATTTTAATCATCTATTTTTTCTCAGACACTATGCTGCACACAATGCATCCCAAAAAGGGGCATCTGTAGACACTAAAATCTGGTCAATCCGATTATGCTACCAAAAGCAATGACTAAATTGACATACCAAGGCCCCTAGGGCAGCCCTCATAAGGTATACAATGGTTCTAACCACTTTGTGTAGGGTTTTGGAAGGTTTCAAGCCATTTTGGGACCTTTTGGGCACCCTGTTCCTATTCGTCCCACCCTAGGATGAATACAAAACCTATTCATCCCACCCTAGAGTGAATAGCAGCATTCATCCTGGGGTGGAGTGAATAGCAGGTTTGATCGGAAAAAAGTCAAATTTGGACAAATGGCACTTGGTAATGGTCATATTCCTACCTATTCTCACCCACAAGTCAGAGCACATAGTATATTTATGCCTTGTGAAGAAGACAAGCTTTTACTGAGAGGGGGGTGAATAGTATAAGACCAATTTTTAATTTTTCTTTCAATTCAATATTATGTTGTGTAAAGATAGTCGTATCAATAGCAGTAATCAAAGCAATGCACAGAAACTATACACAATAGAGACACCACAATTTACGTGGTTCACCCAATGTGGTTTACTCCACGGAGAAAATATTTTACTAAAACTTTCTCAATCAATATATTTGGGAATCACTCCCAATTACAATGTTTATGGACCTCTGTCCAAAGGATATGATGATCTCCTAATATCAAGTTCGTGGATCTCTTCCACAGGAGAACTCTTTCCCCTTCTACTCTAGCTATGTGATCTTCTAGAAGACTCTGTCTCTCTGTTGTACTAACTGGTGGACCTATCTCCACTTGAAGACTCCTCACTCAGATATTTATTCAACTATGTTGGCTGCTGTATCCCTATCCACTGAGACTTTGTCCTATGTACTCTGTCACCTCCAAAGCTCTGTCAATAGGCTCAATAATAACCTGCTCAATAGGCTCACACAGAACCTGCTTAACATTTTTATAGTAGAATATTGAGGTCCTATGATCCTTCCCCATACACTATATAAACCTGCACCTGCACACAAGGAAATCATAATCGTTAAATCGAAATGTGTATATTAAAAACATGCAATCCCCACAGGCACTAAAAGACTAGAAAACATGAATATGCAATACGCCTATCCAAATCAACTCAAAATGACTTTAAATTGCATAGGGATGTAAAATAGATTTTTTTGGGAATATATCACCAAAAAAAGAACCAAAATTGCACTCGATGGTGTGGCGTAATCACAGTGTGCTTTTCTAACTTACAAAACCCAAAGAGAGCAATTTCTACCCCTAAACATATCCAAAATGCATGAAACTTGTACAAAATATATAAAATAATATTTCAAGATAACCCATGTGGTAATATTTGCAAAATAAAGCATATATACCTGTGCATTCTCTGATGGACCTTTCAAGCAAGCTTGCAAAAACTTGAAAATACGAATTTCATCCAATACAACTCTAAAATACGTGAAATTTTGATAGTAGCATCTTGAGGTCCTATGATAATTCCTCATGTGTTGTAGGAACCTACATATACACACAAGGAAATATGAATCGTTAAATAGCAAGTGTGTATATTGAAAACATTCAATCCCCACAAGCACTAAAAGACTAGAAAACATGAATATGCAATATGCATTTCCAAATCAACTCCAAATGACTTGAAATTTCATAGGGATGTAAAATAGATTGTTTTGGGAATATATCACCAAAAATAGAACCAAAATTGCACTCGATGGTGTGGCGTAATATCAGTACGCTTTTCCAACCTACAAAACCCAAAGCGAGCAAATTCTACCCCTAAACATATCCAAAATGCATGAACTTGGAAAAAATTCTTAAAATAATATTTCAAGACAACCCATGTGGTCATATTTGCAAAATAAAGCACATATCCCTATGCATGCTCCAATGGACCTTGCAAGCAAGCTTGCCAAAACTTGAAAATGTGATATCTCATCCAATACAACTCCAAAATACATAAAATTTTGATAGTAGCATCTTAAGGTCCTATTTTCCTTCCTCATGCACTGTAGGAACCTGTACCTTCATACAAGGAAATCAAAATTGTTAAATAGCAAGTGTGTACATTGAAAACATGCAATCCCCACAAGCACTGAAAGACTAGAAAACATGATGTAGAAACCCAAGTCAACCCACTTGGTTTCGAGTAACTTAAAAATGTAAGTAAAAAAATTACCAACCACTTTCAATTTCACATCTAGAAAAGCATGCTTATTATTTATGAAACCCATTCTACTGTAGACATAATTATCCACAAAGGTGAGATTGGTCAGATCCTAGTCTATATTGCCTTGTAATACTTCCACTCCTTCCCGAGTACCCAAGTATTTATTGGCGAGGGGTTTTCCTACTCTAGGGCCCATATCACCTAGAATTTGAATGCATAATTCCCCATATCTCGTAGTTTAAATTTTTCTCTTATCATTTCTATGGGATAATAGTGTGGCATGCCAGGGCTGATGACAATTCACTACCCTAAATTGCATCATGAGTTTACCTTATCTTGACCATACTCCAAAAGTCTTATCTTTGTATACGCCCATAACATTATACAAATTACCATAAGACTTCCTGCCCGGATTCTAGATGGGTTAAGTCTATTAATCAACTTGTTAATATACAATAAATCCTTTGGTCTATTATATGTGTGAGCTTATAGATAGTTTATAGATAGATTGAAGAAAAGCCTTTATATTAAGCCATACATATCACATATCCTAAAGCCAATCTAGACGGAACTTAATATAAACTTAATTACACAAACACATATCCTATTTTAAAATAGAAGACAATAACCTTAACTAATCATCCTAAATAATAGCTTATTGGCTTAAAAGTACTTTTCCAATATGACATTTCTAGAAATGATAGTAGTTCTTAGCATATTTCTGAAACAATAAATATTGAAACACAAATCGAACTAACCTTATCGTAAATATTTTGAAAACAATAAAACATATATCGAGCTAACCAAGAACAAGGTTATTATGGTTCTTTATCCTACAATAACCTTAATATATCCCACTTTCCAGGTAATACCAATTTTATCCCTAAACTAATCCTCTACCCTAAATTTTAATGTAAGACAAACAATAAAGTAAAACATTAGAACAACACCCATTTTCCAAAATAAAACTAACTTATAATCGTAAAGCAAAGAAGCAACTTTAATTCATCGTTTAGGATCTCAAATATGCCCTTAACATCTATGCTTTCCTATACTTAATTAAGAAAGTATTTTAAAAGTTTGATTATTAAACTCAGCATAGCTATGGATATTTTTTTATTATTATTTTTTAATAAATTAATGTATGAATACTTTCCAATGGCCCATTCCACGGTTTACCCCTATTTAGACAACTATTTCGAAAGGAAAAACACTGATGATGCCAAGTTAGGGTTCCCTTATTCTTATTCCTATAAACTAAATATAACAGTTTTCTAAGCTTTAAACTATCCTACCGGTAGAATAGCACTGAGATTATATCTTCTTATTTTATAGTTTCGCTAATTAAGACATCCTCGTACACTGATAACAACTACGTAAGCAAACATCCACAATATCTTCAAAACTGCCTTTGCTATGTTTCTGTGTAAATAATGGACTTTACTCTCTTGTCACAAGTTTTAACGAAGGTTTTTCTCCCCTATACAGAAGTTGATACTCCTATCCCTCTAAGGCGATGCACATTGCTTACGACAGTGTTGGTGGACGATTGACACGTGTACGGTTTCTTATTTTAAGATGTTTTCTATAGGCTAGTTTTTGGTTAACGCCCAATTAATGGTTTGCCTAACTCTTTTTTTGAGGCTCACATTAGTGGTATCAGGTCTGAAAAACCAAACATGCTACGAAATTTCTTAATTTCTCTTAATACTAAGCATTCAATTCTAAATAAATAAAATTATTGACGATTCTCCCTTACCCAAACTGTTTGCCAGAAATCATTCATAGAAAAGAGTGAAGCAGAGATTGCGATGGTCTTGGTTTCACTATAATACCACAGTATCGTACTATCAATTTAGGGTAGGTTACACCTTTAATTTAAACATTGGGCTTGTGTTTTAAGGCTCAATTTGACAAGCTAAAAGACAAGGCTACATTCTCAACCACATACTTTTAAAACATTTTTCGAGTCTCTATTACATTCATCATGGAGACTGAATACTTATGAGTTTTAAGTACTTATAAATTTTTCTTTTCTGTGTTTTGGACAAACAACTATTCCCATTCATTGCTTTCCAATTCTAAGAAAATTTCATCCAAGAGAAACCGTCTCACATGACCAAATAAATTTAAGAAATCATAAAGTTACATTTATTCAATTAGTTAGTGAAATTCACATAACATTGCCCAAACTGTTATAAGGAAACGCATTCTAGGAAGCCCAATTTAACAAACTCCTTCTTAGTTAGTGTGTTAACTAAGATTATAAGGATTCTGGCTGGAAATAGCATTTTCGAATAGCTTCTACAACGCTATATTTATCTAAATTAAGCATGGTTCTTATATTTATTCTTCAACAAACACACAGTCCCTTCCCTGGGCAAATGAATATCTTAAAATAAAAATCATAAATTACCATAACAGCTCTAGCCGCAGTTAAACTCAATACTTAACTCAAATGAAATATTCAAACTTCCAATTTTTTTAATTTTTAAAACATATTATAGCATCATAAAATACCTATTATGTACATAAATAAATTGTCATCTTTTAAAAAAAAAAAACAACATTAATTTTTGAGCTAATTAAAAGGCTATATTTTATTTTAAATACATAGTTTGATTCAATCCTTCCATACATTAATGAATTTCTAAAATGCACAGCGGTTGTTTCCCTTTATATATGTTTCCAAAGCTTCTATAATTTTTATCAGGTTGTGCAAACAAACTCGTCCTGATACGAGTATTCCACAAACATCTTCAGGGAGCTCAGCTATTCCAGAGTCAGAGCGGTCATTTAATCATGAATGCAATTAATGAATTTCTAAAATGCACAGCGGTTGTTTCCCTTTCTATATTTTTCCAAAGCTTCTATCATTTTTATCAGGTTGTGCAAACAAACTCGTCCGGATACGAGTATTCCACAAACATCTTCAGGGAGCTCAGCTATTCCAGAGTCAGAGCGGTCATTTAATCATGAATGCAATGCATCTATCCTAAACATACCTACCACTTCCAAAGCAGTCCAGTTTTACACAGTAATCGTCTTTCAAAATAAAAACCAATACTTTTATCATTTATTTTCATTAGCCAATTCCAGATTCATTATTCCCTTTCATTCATTAATTAACACAGAATTGCTCATAAACAAAATAAATAATTTTTCCCAAGATATATGCAGAAATTTCTTACTCAAAGCCACATGCAAACACTTCTTCTCCACAATGAATGTCGACTCTTCGCTTTCCTCCCCCCACCCTCCTCCATCAACATTAATTTATAGAGAAACATTGTTTAGAAACACCCTACAACTGTAATAATCGCATGATAGTTCCTCCCCAGAGTTCGCCAGGTGGAGGAGGAATGCCAGCACGAACGGGTAAGGTTTTATATATATATATATATATATTTTTTTTAATTTAATTACTTCTCATAGTTTTTTTTTTCTTTCTATTTAATACATACTTATAGTATTTCATTAATTAAAATAATTAGCCTTTCTATTAGTGTTTATAATGATTCCAAATTTCTTTTAATTAAATGTTAATTATTTTTTTATTAATGTTATTATTATTATTTTATATTTTATACTTACATATATATTCTTTAATTTATTTCCTTTTTTATTGATAATCAATGTTTATATAATATTAGTATTACATTTTTTTTATTTTTTAATATAAATGCATTATTATATATATTTTTAAATTCATTTACAAAGTTAAACAATCTATTAATGCATCTACATGAAAATGCAGCTACATGGACCGCTTGGTGGGCGCATTTCCTCCTGGATACTTAGATCCAAATTATGGCAAACGCTCCACCGCTCATCACTCCCTGGACTTACCTGAAATCGAATACCCATTTTGAAGGAGAAAATCCCAGCGTTTCCAATAGATAGTACCTGCTCCTGCACCCACAAAATATCATAAGCAGTATCTCGTTCTTATATATATATATATATATATATATATATATATATATATATATATATATATATATATATATAATAAGAAAGCAATCTATAGGGTTGTTACACATAAATATGCAAGACGCTTATCCAAATCAACTCCAATTGACTTGAAATTGTAGAGGGATGTAAAATAGATGATTTTGGGAAGATATCACTGAAAATAGAACTGAAATTGCACTCGATGGCATGGAGTAATCGCAGTGCACTTTTCCAACCTACAAAACCCAAAGCGAGCAATATTTACCCCTAAACATATCCAAAACGCATGAAACTTGGACAGAATGCATAAAATGAGATTTCAAGACAACTCATGTGGTCAGATTTGCAAAATCAAGCACATATCCCTATGCACGCTCCTGATGGACCTTGCAAGCAAGCTTGCAAAAACTTGAAAATACAATATCTCATCCAATACAACTCCAAAATGCATGAAATTTTGATAGTAGCATCTTCAGGTCCTATGCTCCTTCCTCATGCACTGTAGGAACCAGCACCTGCACATAAGGAAATCAGAATCATTAAATATCAAGTGTGTATATTGAAAACATGCAATCCCCATAGGCACTAAAAGACTAGAAAACATGAATATGCAAGACACCTATCCAAATCAACTCCAAATGACTTGAAATTGTAGAGGGATGTAAAATAGATGGTTTTGGGAAGATATCACTAAAAACAGAACTGAAATTGCACTCGATGGTGTGGCGTAAATGCATTATGCTTTTCCAACCTACAAAACCAAAAGCGAGCAATTTCTACCCCTAAACATATCTAAAACGCATGAAACTTGGAAAAAATGCATAAAATGAGATTTCAAGACAACCCATGTGGTCAGATTTGCAAAATCAAGCACATATCCATGTGCATGCTATGATGGACCTTGCAAGAAAGCTTGCAAAAACTTGAAAATACGATATCTCATCCAATACAACTCCAAAATGCATGAAATTTCGATAGTAGCATCTTCAGGACCTATGCTCCTTCCTCATGCACTGTAGGAACCTGCACCTACAAACAAAGAAATCAGAATCATTAAATAGCAAGTGTGTATATTGAAAACATGCAATCCCCACAGGCACTAAAATACTAGAACACATGAATATGCAAGACGCCTATACAAATGAATTGAAATTGCAGAGGGAGTTAAAATAGATGGTTTTGGGAAGATATCACTAAAAATAGAACCAAAATTGCACTCGATGGAGTGGCGTAATTGCAGTGCACTTTTCCAACCTATAAAACCCAAAGCGAGAAATTTATGCCCCTAAACATATCCAAAATGCATGAAATTTGGACAGAATGCATAAAATAAGATTTCAAGACAACCAACATGGTCATATTTGCTAAATCAAGCACAGATCCCTATGCATGCTCCGATGGACGTTGCAAGCAAGCTTGCAAAAACTTGAAAATGCGATATCTCATCCAATACAACTCCAAAATGCATGAAATTTCGATAGTAGCATATTGAGGTCCTATGCTCCTTCCTCATGTGCTGTAGAAACCTGCACCTGCACACAAGGAAATCAGAATTGTTAAATAGAAAGTGTGTATATTGAAAACACGCAATCCCAACAAGCACTAAAATACTAGAAAACATAAATATGCAAGACGCTTATCCAAATCAACTCCAATTGACATGAAATTGTAGAGGGATGTAAAATAGATGATTTTGGGAAGATGTCACTGAAAATGTAACTGAAATTGCACACGATGGCTTGGAGTAATCACAGTGCACTTTTCCAACCTAAAAAACCCAAAGTGCAATATTTGCCCCTAAACATATCCAAAACGCATGAAACTTGGACAGAATACATAAAATGATATTTCAAGACAACTCATGTGGTCAGATTTGCAAAATCAAGCACATATCCCTATGCACGCTCTGATGGACCTTGCAAGCAAGCTTGCAAAAACTTGAAAATACAATATCTCATCCAATACAACTCCAAAATGCATGAAATTTTGATAGTAGCATCTTCAGGTCCTATGCTCCTTCCTCATGCACTGTAGGAACCAGCACCTGCACATAAGGAAATCAGAATCATTAAATATCAAGTGTGTATATTGAAAACATGCAATCCCCATAGGCACTAAAAGACTAGAAAACATGAATATGCAAGACACCTATCCAAATCAACTCCAAATGACTTGAAATTGTAGAGGGATGTAAAATAGATGGTTTTGGGAAGATATCACTAAAAACAGAACTGAAATTGCACTCGATGGTGTGGCGTAAATGCATTATGCTTTTCCAACCTACAAAACCAAAAGCGAGCAATTTCTACCCCTAAACATATCTAAAACGCATGAAACTTGGAAAAAATGCATAAAATGAGATTTCAAGACAACCCATGTGGTCAGATTTGCAAAATCAAGCACATATCCATGTGCATGCTATGATGGACCTTGCAAGAAAGCTTGCAAAAACTTGAAAATACGATATCTCATCCAATACAACTCCAAAATGCATGAAATTTCGATAGTAGCATCTTCAGGACCTATGCTCCTTCCTCATGCACTGTAGGAACCTGCACCTACAAACAAAGAAATCAGAATCATTAAATAGCAAGTGTGTATATTGAAAACATGCAATCCCCACAGGCACTAAAATACTAGAACACATGAATATGCAAGACGCCTATACAAATGAATTGAAATTGCAGAGGGAGTTAAAATAGATGGTTTTGGGAAGATATCACTAAAAATAGAACCAAAATTGCACTCGATGGAGTGGCGTAATTGCAGTGCGCTTTTCCAACCTATAAAACCCAAAGCGAGAAATTTATGCCCCTAAACATATCCAAAATGCATGAAATTTGGACAGAATGCATAAAATAAGATTTCAAGACAACCAACATGGTCATATTTGCTAAATCAAGCACAGATCCCTATGCATGCTCCGATGGACGTTGCAAGCAAGCTTGCAAAAACTTGAAAATGCGATATCTCATCCAATACAACTCCAAAATGCATGAAATTTCGACAGTAGCATATTGAGGTCCTATGCTCCTTCCTCATGTGCTGTAGAAACCTGCACCTGCACACAAGGAAATCACAATTGTTAAATAGAAAGTGTGTATATTGAAAACATGCAATCCCAACAAGCACTAAAATACTAGAAAACATAAATATGCAAGACGCTTATCCAAATCAACTCCAATTGATTTGAAATTGTAGAGGGATGTAAAATAGATGGTTTTGGGAAGATATCACTAAAAACATAACTGAAATTGCACACGATGGCTTGGAGTAATCACAGTGCACTTTTCCAACCTAAAAAACCCAAAGTGCAATATTTGCCCCTAAACATATCCAAAACGCATGAAACTTGGACAGAATACATAAAATGATATTTCAAGACAACTCATGTGGTCAGATTTGCAAAATCAAGCACATATCCCTATGCATGCTTCGATGGACCTTGCAAGCAAGCTTGCAAAAACTTGAAAATACAATATCTCATCCAATACAACTCCAAAATGCATGAAATTTTGATAGTAGCATCTTCAGGTCCTATGCTCCTTCCTCATGCACTGTAGGAACCAGCACCTGCACATAAGGAAATCAGAATCATTAAATATCAAGTGTGTATATTGAAAACATGCAATCCCCACAAGCACTAAAAGACTAGAAAACATGAATATGCAAGACACCTATCCAAATCAACTCCAAATGACTTGAAATTGTAGAGGGATGTAAAATAGATGGTTTTGGGAAGATATCACTGAAAACAGAACTGAAATTGCACTCGATGGTGTGGCGTAAATGCATTATGCTTTTCCAACCTACAAAACCAAAAGCGAGCAATTTCTACCCCTAAACATATCTAAAACGCATGAAACTTGGAAAGAATGCATAAAATGAGATTTCAAGACAACCCATGTGGTCAGATTTGCAAAATCAAGCACATATCCATGTGCATGCTCTGATGGACCTTGCAAGAAAGCTTGCAAAAACTTGAAAATACGATATCTCATCCAATACAACTCCAAAATGCATGAAATTTCGATAGTAGCATCTTCAGGACCTATGCTCCTTCCTCATGCACTGTAGGAACCTGCACCTACAAACAAAGAAATCAGAATCATTAAATAGCAAGTGTGTATATTGAAAACATGCAATCCCCACAGGCACTAAAATACTAGAACGCATGAATATGCAAGACGCCTATACAAATGACTTGAAATTGCAGAGGGAGTTAAAATAGATGGTTTTGGGAAGATATCACTAAAAATAGAACCAAAATTGCACTCGATGGAGTGGCGTAATTGCAGTGCGCTTTTCCAACCTATAAAACCCAAAGCGAGAAATTTATGCCCCTAAACATATCCAAAATGCATGAAATTTGGACAGAATGCATAAAATAAGATTTCAAGACAACCAACATGGTCATATTTGCTAAATCAAGCACATATCCCTATGCATGCTCCGATGGACGTTGCAAGCAAGCTTGCAAAAACTTGAAAATGCGATATCTCATCCAATACAACTCCAAAATGCATGAAATTTCGATAGTAGCATATTGAGGTCCTATGCTCCTTCCTCATGTGCTGTAGAAACCTGCACCTACACACAAGGAAATCACAATTGTTAAATAGAAAGTGTGTATATTGAAAACACGCAATCCCAACAAGCACTAAAATACTAGAAAACATAAATATGCAAGACGCTTATCCAAATCAACTCCAAATGACTTGAAATTGTAGAGGGATGTAAAATAGATGATTTTGGGAAGATATCACTAAAAACATAACTGAAATTGCACACGATGGCGTGGAGTAATCGCAGTGCACTTTTCCAACCTACAAAACCCAAAGTGCAATTTTTGCCCCTAAACATATCCAAAACGCATGAAACTTGGACAGAATGCATAAAATGAGATTTCAAGACAACCCATGTGGTCATATTTGCAAAATCAAGCACATATCCCTATGCATGCTCCGATGGACCTTGCAAGCAAGCTTGCAAAAACTTGAAAATACAATATCTCATCCAATACAACTCCAAAATGCATGAAATTTTGATAGTAGCATCTTCAGGTCCTATGCTCCTTCCTCATGCACTGTAGGAACCAGCACCTGCACATAAGGAAATCAGAATCATTAAATATCAAGTGTGTATATTGAAAACATGCAATCCCCATAGGCACTAAAAGACTAGAAAACATGAATATGCAAGACACCTATCCAAATCAACTCCAAATGACTTGAAATTGTAGAGGGATGTAAAATAGATGGTTTTGGGAAGATATCACTAAAAACAGAACTGAAATTGCACTCGATGGTGTGGCGTAAATGCAGTACGCTTTTCCAACCTACAAAACCAAAAGCGAGCAATTTCTACCCCTAAACATATCTAAAACGCATGAAACTTGGAAAAAATGCATAAAATGAGATTTCAAGACAACCCATGTGGTCAGATTTGCAAAATCAAGCACATATCCATGTGCATGCTATGATGGACCTTGCAAGAAAGCTTGCAAAAACTTGAAAATACGATATCTCATCCAATACAACTCCAAAATGCATGAAATTTCGATAGTAGCATCTTCAGGACCTATGCTCCTTCCTCATGCACTGTAGGAACCTGCACCTACAAACAAAGAAATCAGAATCATTAAATAGCAAGTGTGTATATTGAAAACATGCAATCCCCACAGGCACTAAAATACTAGAACACATGAATATGCAAGACGCCTATACAAATGAATTGAAATTGCAGAGGGATTTAAAATAGATGGTTTTGGGAAGATATCACTAAAAATAGAACCAAAATTGCACTCGATGGCATGGCGTAATTGCAATGCACTTTTCCAACCTATAAAACCCAAAGCGAGCAATTTATGCCCCTAAACATATCCAAAATGCATGAAATTTGGACAGAATGCATAAAATAAGATTTCAAGACAACCCATGTGGTCATATTTGCTAAATCAAGCACATATCCCTATGCATGCTCCGATGGACCTTGCAAGCAAGCTTGCAAAAACTTGAAAATGCGATATCTCATCCAATACAACTCCAAAATGCATGAAATTTCGACAGTAGCATATTGAGGTCCTATGCTCCTTCCTCATGCACTGTAGGAACCTGCACCTACACACAAGGAAATCACAATTGTTAAATAGAAAGTGTGTATATTGAAAACATGCAATCCCAACAAGCACTAAAATACTAGAAAACATAAATATGCAAGACGCTTATCCAAATCAACTCCAAATGACTTGAAATTGTAGAGGGATGTAAAATAGATGATTTTGGGAAGATATCACTAAAAACATAACCGAAATTGCACACGATGGCCTGGAGTAATCACAGTGCACTTTTCCAACCTACAAAACCCAAAGTGAGCAATTTTTACCCCTAAACATATCCAAAACGCATGAAACTTGGACAGAATGCATAAAATGAGATTTCAAGACAACCCATGTGGTCATATTTGCAAAATCAAGCACATATCCCTATGCATGCTCCGATGGACCTTGCAAGCAAGCTTGCAAAAACTTGAAAATACAATATCTCATCCAATACAACTCCAAAATGCATGAAATTTTGATAGTAGCATCTTCAGGTCCTATGCTCCTTCCTCATGCACTGTAGGAACCAGCACCTGCACATAAGGAAATCAGAATCATTAAATATCAAGTGTGTATATTGAAAACATGCAATCCCCATAGGCACTAAAAGACTAGAAAACATGAATATGCAAGACACCTATCCAAATCAACTCCAAATGACTTGAAATTGTAGAGGGATGTAAAATAGATGGTTTTGGGAAGATATCACTAAAAACAGAACTGAAATTGCACTCGATGGTGTGGCGTAAATGCATTATGCTTTTCCAACCTACAAAACCAAAAGCGAGCAATTTCTACCCCTAAACATATCTAAAACGCATGAAACTTGGAAAAAATGCATAAAATGAGATTTCAAGACAACCCATGTGGTCATATTTGCAAAATCAAGCACATATCCATGTGCATGCTCCGATGGACCTTGCAAGCAAGCTTGCAAAAACTTGAAAATACGATATCTCATCCAATACAACTCCAAAATGCATGAAATTTCGATAGTAGCATCTTCAGGTCCTATGCTCCTTCCTCATGCACTGTAGGAACCTGCACCTACAAACAAGGAAATCAGAATCATTAAATAGCAAGTGTGTATATTGAAAACATGCAATCCCCACAGGCACTAAAATACTAGAAAGCATGAATATGCAAGACGCCTATCACTCAAATGAATTGAAATTGCAGAGGGATTTAAAATAGATGGTTTTGGGAAGATATCACTAAAAATAGAACCAAAATTGCACTCGATGGAGTGGCGTAATTGCAGTGCGCTTTTCCAACCTATAAAACCCAAAGCGAGAAATTTATGCCCCTAAACATATCCAAAATGCATGAAATTTGGACAGAATGCATAAAATAAGATTTCAAGACAACCAACATGGTCATATTTGCTAAATCAAGCACAGATCCCTATGCATGCTCCGATGGACGTTGCAAGCAAGCTTGCAAAAACTTGAAAATGCGATATCTCATCCAATACAACTCCAAAATGCATGAAATTTCGATAGTAGCATATTGAGGTCCTATGCTCCTTCCTCATGTGCTGTAGAAACCTGCACCTGCACACAAGGAAATCAGAATTGTTAAATAGAAAGTGTGTATATTGAAAACACGCAATCCCAACAAGCACTAAAATACTAGAAAACATAAATATGCAAGACGCTTATCCAAATCAACTCCAAATGACTTGAAATTGTAGAGGGATGTAAAATAGATGGTTTTGGGAAGATATCACTAAAAACATAACTAAAATTGCACACGATGGCATGGAGTAATCACAGTGCACTTTTCCAACCTAAAAAACCCAAAGTGCAATATTTGCCCCTAAACATATCCAAAACGCATGAAACTTGGACAAAATGCATAAAATGAGATTTCAAGACAACTCATGTGGTCATATTTGCAAAATCAAGCACATATCCCTATGCACGCTCCGATGGACCTTGCAAGCAAGCTTGCAAAAACTTGAAAATACAATATCTCATCCAATACAACTCCAAAATGCATGAAATTTTGATAGTAGCATCTTCAGGTCCTATGCTCCTTCCTCATGCACTGTAGGAACCAGCACCTACACACAAGGAAATCAGAATCATTAAATATCAAGTGTGTATATTGAAAACATGCAATCCCCATAGGCACTAAAAGACTAGAAAACATGAATATGCAAGACACCTATCCAAATCAACTCCAAATGACTTGAAATTGTAGAGGGATGTAAAATAGATGGTTTTGGGAAGATATCACTGAAAACAGAACTGAAATTGCACTCGATGGTGTGGCGTAAATGCATTATGCTTTTCCAACCTACAAAACCAAAAGCGAGCAATTTCTACCCCTAAACATATCTAAAACGCATGAAACTTGGAAAAAATGCATAAAATGAGATTTCAAGACAACCCATGTGGTCAGATTTGCAAAATCAAGCACATATCCATGTGCATGCTATGATGGACCTTGCAAGAAAGCTTGCAAAAACTTGAAAATACGATATCTCATCCAATACAACTCCAAAATGCATGAAATTTCGATAGTAGCATCTTGAGGTCCTATGCTCCTTCCTCATGCACTGTAGGAACCTGCACCTACACACAAGGAAATCAGAATCATTAAATAGCAAGTGTGTATATTGAAAACATGCAATCCCCACAGGCACTAAAATACTAGAAAACATGAATATGCAAGACGCCTATCCAAATAACTCCAAATGAATTGAAATTGTAGAGGGATTTAAAATAGATGGTTTTGGGAAGATATCACCAAAAATAGAACCAAAATTGCACTCGATGGTGTGGCGTAATCGCAGTGCGCTTTTCCAACCTATAAAACCCAAAGCGAGAAATTTATGCCCCTAAACATATCCAAAATGCATGAAATTTGGACAGAATGCATAAAATAAGATTTCAAGACAACCAACATGGTCATATTTGCTAAATCAAGCACATATCCCTATGCATGCTCCGATGGACCTTGCAAGCAAGCTTGCAAAAACTTGAAAATGCGATATCTCATCCAATACAACTCCAAAATGCATGAAATTTTGACAGTAGCATCTTGAGGTCCTATGCTCCTTCCTCATGTGCTGTAGGAACCTGCACCTACACACAAGGAAATCATAATCATTAAATAGCAAGTGTGTATATTGAAAACATGCAATCCCCACAAGCACTAAAATACTAGAAAACATAAATATGCAAGACGCTTATCCAAATCAACTCCAAATGACTTGAAATTGTAGAGGGATGTAAAATAGATGATTTTGGGAAGATATCACTAAAAACATAACTAAAATTGCACTCGATGGCGTGGCGTAATCGCAGTGCACTTTTCCAACCTACAAAACCCAAAGAGCAATTTTTCCCCTAAACATATCCAAAACGCATGAAACTTGGACAGAATGCATAAAATGAGATTTCAAGACAACTCATGTGGTCATATTTGCAAAATCAAGCACATATCCCTATGCATGCTCTGATGGACCTTGCAAGCAAGCTTGCAAAAACTTGAAAATACAATATCTCATCCAATACAACTCCAAAATGCATGAAATTTTGATAGTAGCATCTTCAGGTCCTATGCTCCTTCCTCATGCACTGTAGGAACCAGCACCTGCACACAAGGAAATCAGAATCATTAAATAGCAAGTGTGTATATTGAAAACATGCAATCCCCACAAGCACTAAAAGACTAGAAAACATGAATATGCAAGACACCTATCCAAATCAACTCCAAATGACTTGAAATTGTAGAGGGATGTAAAATAGATGGTTTTGGGAAGATATCACTGAAAACAGAACTGAAATTGCACTCGATGGTGTGGCGTAAATTGCATTACGCTTTTCCAACCTACAAAACCAAAAGCGAGCAATTTCTACCCCTAAACATATCCAAAACGCATGAAACTTGGAAAAAATGCATAAAATGAGATTTCAAGACAACCCATGTGGTCAGATTTGCAAAATCAAGCACATATCCATGTGCATGCTATGATGGACCTTGCAAGAAAGCTTGCAAAAACTTGAAAATACGATATCTCATCCAATACAACTCCAAAATGCATGAAATTTCGATAGTAGCATCTTCAGGACCTATGCTCCTTCCTCATGCACTGTAGGAACCTGCACCTACAAACAAGGAAATCAGAATCATTAAATAGCAAGTGTGTATATTGAAAACATGCAATCCCCACAGGCACTAAAATACTAGAAAACATGAATATGCAAGACGCCTATCAATACAAATGAATTGAAATTGCAGAGGGATTTAAAATAGATGGTTTTGGGAAGATATCACTAAAAATAGAACCAAAATTGCACTCGATGGAGTGGCGTAATTGCAGTGCGCTTTTCCAACCTATAAAACCCAAAGCGAGAAATTTATACCCCTAAACATATCCAAAATGCATGAAATTTGGACAGAATGCATAAAATAAGATTTCAAGACAACCAACATGGTCATATTTGCTAAATCAAGCACATATCCCTATGCATGCTCCGATGGACCTTGCAAGCAAGCTTGCAAAAACTTGAAAATGTGATATCTCATCCAATACAACTCCAAAATGCATGAAATTTCGACAGTAGCATATTGAGGTCCTATGCTCCTTCCTCATGTGCTGTAGAAACCTGCACCTACACACAAGGAAATCACAATTGTTAAATAGAAAGTGTGTATATTGAAAACACGCAATCCCAACAAGCACTAAAATACTAGAAAACATAAATATGCAAGACGCTTATCCAAATCAACTCCAAATGACTTGAAATTGTAGAGGGATGTAAAATAGATGGTTTTGGGAAGATATCACTAAAAACATAACCAAAATTGCACACGATGGCATGGCGTAATCACAGTGCACTTTTCCAACCTAACAAAACCCAAAGAGCAATATTTGCCCCTAAACATATCCAAAACGCATGAAACTTGGACAGAATGCATAAAATGAGATTTCAAGACAACCCATGTGGTCATATTTGCAAAATCAAGCACATATCCCTATGCATGCTCCGATGGACCTTGCAAGCAAGCTTGCAAAAACTTGAAAATACAATATCTCATCCAATACAACTCCAAAATGCATGAAATTTTGATAGTAGCATCTTCAGGTCCTATGCTCCTTCCTCATGCACTGTAGGAACCAGCACCTGCACATAAGGAAATCAGAATCATTAAATATCAAGTGTGTATATTGAAAACATGCAATCCCCATAGGCACTAAAAGACTAGAAAACATGAATATGCAAGACACCTATCCAAATCAACTCCAAATGACTTGAAATTGTAGAGGGATGTAAAATAGATGGTTTTGGGAAGATATCACTAAAAACAGAACTGAAATTGCACTCGATGGTGTGGCGTAAATGCATTATGCTTTTCCAACCTACAAAACCAAAAGCGAGCAATTTCTACCCCTAAACATATCTAAAACGCATGAAACTTGGAAAAAATGCATAAAATGAGATTTCAAGACAACCCATGTGGTCAGATTTGCAAAATCAAGCACATATCCATATGCATGCTATGATGGACCTTGCAAGAAAGCTTGCAAAAACTTGAAAATATGATATCTCATCCAATACAACTCCAAAATGCATGAAATTTCGATAGTAGCATCTTCAGGTCCTATGCTCCTTCCTCATGCACTGTAGGAACCTGCACCTACAAACAAAGAAATCAGAATCATTAAATAGCAAGTGTGTATATTGAAAACATGCAATCCCCACAGGCACTAAAATACTAGAAAACATGAATATGCAAGACGCCTATCCAAATCAACTCCAAATGACTTGAAATTGTAGAGGGATGTAAAATAGATGGTTTTGGGAAGATATCACTAAAAATAGAACCAAAATTGCACTCGATGGCATGGCGTAATTGCAGTGCACTTTTCCAACCTACAAAACCCAAAGCGAGCAATTTATACCCCTAAACATATCCAAAATGCATGAAATTTGGAAAGAATGCATAAAATAAGATTTCAAGACAACCAACATGGTCATATTTGCAAAATCAAGCACATATCCCTATGCATGCTCCGATGGACCTTGCAAGCAAGCTTACAAAAACTTGAAAATACGATATCTCATCCAATACAACTCCAAAATGCATGAAATTTCGACAGTAGCATCTTGAGGTCCTATGCTCCTTCCTCATGCGCTGTAGAAACCTGCACCTGCACACAAGGAAATCACAATTGTTAAATAGAAAGTGTGTATATTGAAAACATGCAATCCCAACAAGCACTAAAATACTAGAAAACATAAATATGCAAGACGCTTATCCAAATCAACTCCAATGACATGAAATTGTAGAGGGATGTAAAATAGATGATTTTGGGAAGATATCACTAAAAACATAACTGAAATTGCACTCGATGGCATGGCTTAATCACAGTGCACTTTTCCAACCTGCAAAACCCAAAGAGAGCAATTTTTGCCCTTAAACATATCCAAAACGCATGAAACTTGGAAAGAATGCATAAAATGAGATTTCAAGACAACCCATGTGGTCATATTTGCAAAATCAAGCACATATCCCTATGCATGCTCCGATGGACCTTGCAAGCAAGCTTGCAAAAACTTGAAAATACAATATCTCATCCAATACAACTCCAAAATGCATGAAATTTTGATAGTAGCATCTTCAGGTCCTATGCTCCTTCCTCATGCACTGTAGGAACCTGCACCTGCACACAAGGAAATCAGAATCATTAAATAGCAAGTGTGTATATTGAAAACATGCAATCCCCACAGGCACTAAAAGACTAGAAAACATGAATATGCAAGACACCTATCCAAATCAACTCCAAATGACTTGAAATTGTAGAGGGATGTAAAATAGATGGTTTTGGGAAGATATCACTGAAAACAGAACTGAAATTGCACTCGATGGTGTGGCGTAAATGCATTATGCTTTTCCAACCTACAAAACCAAAAGCGAGCAATTTCTACCCCTAAACATATCTAAAATGCATGAAACTTGGAAAAAATGCATAAAATGAGATTTCAAGACAACCCATGTGGTCATATTTGCAAAATCAAGCACATATCCATATGCATGCTATGATGGACCTTGCAAGCAAGCTTGCAAAAACTTGAAAATACGATATCTCATCCAATACAACTCCAAAATGCATGAAATTTCGATAGTAGCATCTTCAGGTCCTATGCTCCTTCCTCATGCACTGTAGGAACCTGCACCTACACACAAAGAAATCAGAATCATTAAATAGCAAGTGTGTATATTGAAAACATGCAATCCCCACAGGCACTAAAATACTAGAAAGCATGAATATGCAAGACGCCTATCCAAATCCAAATGAATTGAAATTGTAGAGGGATGTAAAATAGATGGTTTTGGGAAGATATCACTAAAAATAGAACTAAAATTGCACTCGATGGTGTGGCGTAATCGCAGTGCGCTTTTCCAACCTACAAAACCCAAAGCGAGCAATTTATGCCCCTAAACATATCCAAAATGCATGAAATTTGGACAGAATGCATAAAATGAGATTTCAAGACAACCCACATGGTCATATTTGCAAAATCAAGCACAGATCCCTATGCATGCTCCGATGGACCTTGCAAGCAAGCTTGCAAAAACTTGAAAATGTGATATCTCATCCAATACAACTCCAAAATGCATGAAATTTCGACAGTAGCATATTGAGGTCCTATGCTCCTTCCTCATGTACTGTAGAAACCTGCACCTGCACACAAGGAAATCAGAATTGTTAAATAGAAAGTGTGTATATTGAAAACATGCAATCCCAACAAGCACTAAAATACTAGAAAACATAAATATGCAAGACGCTTATCCAAATCAACTCCAAATGACTTGAAATTGTAGAGGGATGTAAAATAGATGATTTTGGGAAGATATCACTGAAAACATAACTGAAATTGCACACGATGGCGTGGATTAATCGCAGTACACTTTTCCAACCTAAAAAACCCAAAGCAAGCAATTTTTACCCCTAAACATATCCAAAACGCATGAAACTTGGAAAGAATGCATAAAATGAGATTTCAAGACAACCCATGTGGTCAGATTTGCAAAATCAAGCACATATCCCTATGCATGCTACGATGGACCTCGCAAGCAAGCTTGCAAAAACTTGAAAATGCAATATCTCATCCAATACAACTCCAAAATGCATGAAATTTTGATAGTAGCATCTTCAGGTCCTATGCTCCTTCCTCATGCACTGTAGGAACCAGCACCTGCACACAAGGAAATCAGAATCATTAAATAGCAAGTGTGTATATTGAAAACATGCAATCCCCACAAGCACTAAAAGACTAGAAAACATGAATATGCAAGACACCTATCCAAATCAACTCCAAATGACTTGAAATTGTAGAGGGATGTAAAATAGATGGTTTTGGGAAGATATCACTAAAAACAGAACTGAAATTGCACTCGATGGTGTGGCGTAAATGCATTATGCTTTTCCAACCTACAAAACCAAAGCGAGCAATTTCTACCCCTAAACATATCCAAAATGCATGAAACTTGGAAAAAATGCATAAAATGAGATTTCAAGACAACCCATGTGGTCATATTTGCAAAATCAAGCACATATCCCTATGCATGCTCTGATGGACCTTGCAAGCAAGCTTGCAAAAACTTGAAAATACGATATCTCATCCAATACAACTCCAAAATGCATGAAATTTCGATAGTAGCATCTTCAGGTCCTATGCTCCTTCCTCATGCACTGTAGGAACCTGCACCTACACACAAGGAAATCAGAATCATTAAATAGCAAGTGTGTATATTGAAAACATGCAATCCCCACAGGCACTAAAAGACTAGAAAACATGAATATGCAAGACGCCTATCCAAATCAACTCCAAATGACTTGAAATTGCAGAGGGATGTAAAATAGATGGTTTTGGGAAGATATCACTAAAAATAGAACCAAAATTGCACTCGATGGCATGGCGTAATTGCAATGCGCTTTTCCAACCTACAAAACCCAAAGCGAGCAATTTATGCCCCTAAACATATCCAAAATGCATGAAACTTGGACAGAATGCATAAAATAAGATTTCAAGACAACCCATATGGTCATATTTGCAAAATCAAGCACATATCCCTATGCATGCTCCGATGGACCTTGCAAGCAAGCTTGCAAAAACTTGAAAATACGATATCTCATCCAATACAACTCCAAAATGCATGAAATTTTGATAGTAGCATCTTGAGGTCCTATGCTCCTTCCTCATGTGCTGTAGGAACCTGCACCTGCACACAAGGAAATCAGAATTATTAAATAGCAAGTGTGTATATTGAAAACATGCAATCCCCACAAGCACTAAAATACTAGAAAACATGAATATGCAAGACGCCTATCCAAATCAACTCCAAATGACTTGAAATTGTAGAGGGATGTAAAATAGATGGTTTTGGGAAGATATCACTAAAACAGAACTGAAATTGCACTCGATGGCGTGGCGTAATCGCAGTACACTTTTCCAACCTACAAAACCCAAAGCGAGCAATTTCTACCCCTAAACATATCCAAAACGCATGAAACTTGGAAAGAATGCATAAAATGAGATTTCAAGACAACCCATGTGGTCATATTTGCAAAATCAAGCACATATCCCTATGCATGCTCTGATGGACCTTGCAAGCAAGCTTGCAAAAACTTGAAAATACGATATCTCATCCAATACAACTCCAAAATGCATGAAATTTCGATAGTAGCATCTTCAGGTCCTATGCTCCTTCCTCATGCACTGTAGGAACCTGCACCTACACACAAGGAAATCAGAATCATTAAATAGCAAGTGTGTATATTGAAAACATGCAATCCCCATAGGCACTAAAATACTAGAAAACATGAATATGCAAGACACCTATCCAAATCAACTCCAAATGACTTGAAATTGTAGAGGGATGTAAAATAGATGGTTTTGGGAAGATATCACTAAAAATAGAACCAAAATTGCACTCGATGGCATGGCGTAATCATAGTGCGCTTTTCCAACCTACAAAACCCAAAGCGAGCAATTTATACCCCTAAACATATCCAAAATGCATGAAACTTGGAAAGAATGCATAAAATGAGATTTCAAGACAACCAATATGGTCATATTTGCAAAATCAAGCACATATCCCTATGCATGCTTCGATGGACCTTGCAAGCAAGCTTGCAAAAACTTGAAAATACGATATCTCATCCAATACAACTCCAAAATGCATGAAATTTTGACAGTAGCATCTTGAGGTCCTATGCTCCTTCCTCATGCACTGTAGGAACCTGCACCTGCACACAAGGAAATCAGAATTATTAAATAGCAAGTGTGTATATTGAAAACATGCAATCCCCACAAGCACTAAAAGACTAGAAAACATGAATATGCAAGACGCTTATCCAAATCAACTCCAAATGACATGAAATTGTAGAGGGATGTAAAATAGATGATTTTGGGAAGATATCACTAAAAATATAACTAAAATTGCACACGATGGCATGGCAGTAATCACAGTGCACTTTTCCAACCTATAAAACCCAAAGAGCAATTTATGCCCCTAAACATATCCAAAACGCATGAAACTTGGACAGAATGCATAAAATGAGATTTCAAGACAACCCATGTGGTCATATTTGCAAAATCAAGCACATATCCCTATGCATGCTCCGATGGACCTTGCAAGCAAGCTTGCAAAAACTTGAAAATACAATATCTCATCCAATACAACTCCAAAATGCATGAAATTTTGATAGTAGCATCTTCAGGTCCTATGCTCCTTCCTCATGCACTGTAGGAACCAGCACCTACACACAAGGAAATCAGAATCATTAAATATCAAGTGTGTATATTGAAAACATGCAATCCCCATAGGCACTAAAAGACTAGAAAACATGAATATGCAAGACACCTATCCAAATCAACTCCAAATGACTTGAAATTGTAGAGGGATGTAAAATAGATGGTTTTGGGAAGATATCACTAAAAACAGAACTGAAATTGCACTCGATGGTGTGGCGTAAATGCATTATGCTTTTCCAACCTACAAAACCAAAAGCGAGCAATTTCTACCCCTAAACATATCTAAAACGCATGAAACTTGGAAAGAATGCATAAAATGAGATTTCAAGACAACCCATGTGGTCAGATTTGCAAAATCAAGCACATATCCATGTGCATGCTATGATGGACCTTGCAAGAAAGCTTGCAAAAACTTGAAAATACGATATCTCATCCAATACAACTCCAAAATGCATGAAATTTTGATAGTAGCATCTTGAGGTCCTATGCTCCTTCCTCATGCACTGTAGGAACCTGCACCTACACACAAGGAAATCAGAATCATTAAATAGCAAGTGTGTATATTGAAAACATGCAATCCCCACAGGCACTAAAAGACTAGAAAACATGAATATGCAAGACGCCTATCCAAATCAATCAAATGACTTGAAATTGTAGAGGGATGTAAAATAGATGGTTTTGGGAAGATATCACTAAAAATAGAACCAAAATTGCACTCGATGGCATGGCGTAATCGCAGTACGCTTTTCCAACCTACAAAACCCAAAGCGAGCAATTTATGCCCCTAAACATATCCAAAATGCATGAAACTTGGACAGAATGCATAAAATGAGATTTCAAGACAACCCACATGGTCATATTTGCAAAATCAAGCACATATCCCTATGCATGCTCCGATGGACCTTGCAAGCAAGCTTGCAAAAACTTGAAAATACGATATCTCATCCAATACAACTCCAAAATGCATGAAATTTCGACAGTAGCATATTGAGGTCCTATGCTCCTTCCTCATGTACTGTAGGAACCTGCACCTGCACACAAGGAAATCAGGATTATTAAATAGAAAGTGTGTATATTGAAAACATGCAATCCCAACAAGCACTAAAATACTAGAAAACATAAATATGCAAGACGCCTATCCAAATCAACTCCAAATGACATGAAATTGTAGAGGGATGTAAAATAGATGATTTTGGGAAGATATCACTAAAAAAGTAACTGAAATTGCACACGATGGCGTGGAGTAATATGCAATGTACTTTTCCAACCTAACAAAACCAAAAGCGAGCAATTTATGCCCCTAAACATATCCAAAACGCATGAAACTTGGAAAGAATGCATAAAATGAGATTTCAAGACAACCCATGTGGTCATATTTGCAAAATCAAGCACATATCCCTATGCATGCTCCGATGGACCTTGCAAGCAAGCTTGCAAAAACTTGAAAATACGATATCTCATCCAATACAACTCCAAAATGCATGAAATTTTGATAGTAGCATCTTCAGGTCCTATGCTCCTTCCTCATGCCTGTAGGAACCAGCACCTGCACATAAGGAAATCAGAATCATTAAATAGCAAGTGTGTATATTGAAAACATGCAATCCCCATAGGCACTAAAAGACTAGAAAACATGAATATGCAAGACGCCTATCCAAATCAACTCCAAATGACTTGAAATTGTAGAGGGATGTAAAATAGATGGTTTTGGGAAGATATCACTAAAAACAGAACTGAAATTGCACTCGATGGTGTGGCGTAAATGCATTATGCTTTTCCAACCTACAAAACCAAAAGCGAGCAATTTCTACCCCTAAACATATCTAAAACGCATGAAACTTGGAAAAAATGCATAAAATGAGATTTCAAGACAACCCATGTGGTCAGATTTGCAAAATCAAGCACATATCCATGTGCATGCTATGATGGACCTTGCAAGAAAGCTTGCAAAAACTTGAAAATACGATATCTCATCCAATACAACTCCAAAATGCATGAAATTTCGATAGTAGCATCTTCAGGTCCTATGCTCCTTCCTCATGCACTGTAGGAACCTGCACCTACACACAAGGAAATCAGAATCATTAAATAGCAAGTGTGTATATTGAAAACATGCAATCCCCACAGGCACTAAAAGACTAGAAAACATGAATATGCAAGACGCCTATCCAAATCAACTCCAAATGAATTGAAATTGTAGAGGGATGTAAAATAGATGGTTTTGGGAAGATATCACTAAAAATAGAACCAAAATTGCACTCGATGGCATGGCGTAATCGCAGTGCGCTTTTCCAACCTATAAAACCCAAAGCGAGAAATTTATGCCCCTAAACATATCCAAAATGCATGAAACTTGGACAGAATGCATAAAATAAGATTTCAAGACAACCAACATGGTCATATTTGCAAAATCAAGCACATATCCCTATGCATGCTCCGATGGACCTTGCAAGCAAGCTTGCAAAAACTTGAAAATGCGATATCTCATCCAATACAACTCCAAAATGCATGAAATTTCGACAGTAGCATCTTGAGGTCCTATGCTCCTTCCTCATGTGCTGTAGAAACCTGCACCTGCACACAAGGAAATCAGAATCATTAAATAGAAAGTGTGTATATTGAAAACATGCAATCCCAACAAGCACTAAAATACTAGAAAACATAAATATGCAAGACGCTTATCCAAATCAACTCCAAATGACTTGAAATTGTAGAGGGATGTAAAATAGATGATTTTGGGAAGATATCACTAAAAACATAACTGAAATTGCACACGATGGCATGGCGTAATCACAGTGCACTTTTCCAACCTACAAAACCCAAAGTGAGCAATTTCTGCCCCTAAACATATCCAAAATGCATGAAACTTGGACAGAATGCATAAAATGAGATTTCAAGACAACCCATGTGGTCATATTTGCAAAATCAAGCACATATCCCTATGCATGCTCCGATGGACCTTGCAAGCAAGCTTGCAAAAACTTGAAAATACAATATCTCATCCAATACAACTCCAAAATGCATGAAATTTTGATAGTAGCATCTTCAGGTCCTATGCTCCTTCCTCATGCACTGTAGGAACCAGCACCTGCACATAAGGAAATCAGAATCATTAAATATCAAGTGTGTATATTGAAAACATGCAATCCCCATAGGCACTAAAAGACTAGAAAACATGAATATGCAAGACACCTATCCAAATCAACTCCAAATGACTTGAAATTGTAGAGGGATGTAAAATAGATGGTTTTGGGAAGATATCACTGAAAACAGAACTGAAATTGCACTCGATGGTGTGGCGTAAATGCAGTATGCTTTTCCAACCTACAAAACCAAAAGCGAGCAATTTCTACCCCTAAACATATCTAAAACGCATGAAACTTGGAAAGAATGCATAAAATGAGATTTCAAGACAACCCATGTGGTCAGATTTGCAAAATCAAGCACATATCCATGTGCATGCTATGATGGACCTTGCAAGAAAGCTTGCAAAAACTTGAAAATACGATATCTCATCCAATACAACTCCAAAATGCATGAAATTTCGACAGTAGCATCTTGAGGACCTATGCTCCTTCCTCATGCACTGTAGGAACCTGCACCTACAAACAAAGAAATCAGAATCATTAAATAGCAAGTGTGTATATTGAAAACATGCAATCCCCACAGGCACTAAAATACTAGAATGCATGAATATGCAAGACGCCTAACCAAATGAATTGAAATTGTAGAGGGAGGTAAAATAGATGGTTTTGGGAAGATATCACTAAAAATAGAACCAAAATTGCACTCGATGGAGTGGCGTAATTGCAGTGCGCTTTTCCAACCTATAAAACCCAAAGCGAGAAATTTATGCCCCTAAACATATCCAAAATGCATGAAATTTGGACAGAATGCATAAAATAAGATTTCAAGACAACCAACATGGTCATATTTGCTAAATCAAGCACAGATCCCTATGCATGCTCCGATGGACGTTGCAAGCAAGCTTGCAAAAACTTGAAAATGCGATATCTCATCCAATACAACTCCAAAATGCATGAAATTTTGACAGTAGCATATTGAGGTCCTATGCTCCTTCCTCATGTGCTGTAGAAACCTGCACCTGCACACAAGGAAATCACAATTGTTAAATAGAAAGTGTGTATATTGAAAACATGCAATCCCAACAAGCACTAAAATACTAGAAAACATAAATATGCAAGACGCTTATCCAAATCAACTCCAAATGACTTGAAATTGTAGAGGGATGTAAAATAGATGGTTTTGGGAAGATATCACTAAAATGTAACTGAAATTGCACATGATGGCCTGGAGTAATCACAGTGCACTTTTCCAACCTAAAAAACCCAAAGTGCAATATTTGCCCCTAAACATATCCAAAACGCATGAAACTTGGACAGAATGCATAAAATGAGATTTCAAGACAACTCATGTGGTCATATTTGCAAAATCAAGCACATATCCCTATGCACGCTCCGATGGACCTTGCAAGCAAGCTTGCAAAAACTTGAAAATACAATATCTCATCCAATACAACTCCAAAATGCATGAAATTTTGATAGTAGCATCTTCAGGTCCTATGCTCCTTCCTCATGCACTGTAGGAACCAGCACCTACACATAAGGAAATCAGAATCATTAAATATCAAGTGTGTATATTGAAAACATGCAATCCCCATAGGCACTAAAAGACTAGAAAACATGAATATGCAAGACACCTATCCAAATCAACTCCAAATGACTTGAAATTGTAGAGGGATGTAAAATAGATGGTTTTGGGAAGATATCACTGAAAACAGAACTGAAATTGCACTCGATGGTGTGGCGTAAATGCATTATGCTTTTCCAACCTACAAAACCAAAGCGAGCAATTTCTACCCCTAAACATATCTAAAACGCATGAAACTTGGAAAAAATGCATAAAATGAGATTTCAAGACAACCCATGTGGTCAGATTTGCAAAATCAAGCACATATCCATGTGCATGCTATGATGGACCTTGCAAGAAAGCTTGCAAAAACTTGAAAATACGATATCTCATCCAATACAACTCCAAAATGCATGAAATTTCGATAGTAGCATCTTCAGGACCTATGCTCCTTCCTCATGCACTGTAGGAACCTGCACCTACAAACAAAGAAATCAGAATCATTAAATAGCAAGTGTGTATATTGAAAACATGCAATCCCCACAGGCACTAAAATACTAGAATGCATGAATATGCAAGACGCCTATACAAATGAATTGAAATTGTAGAGGGATTTAAAATAGATGGTTTTGGGAAGATATCACTAAAAATAGAACCAAAATTGCACTCGATGGAGTGGCGTAATTGCAGTGCGCTTTTCCAACCTATAAAACCCAAAGCGAGAAATTTATGCCCCTAAACATATCCAAAATGCATGAAATTTGGACAGAATGCATAAAATAAGATTTCAAGACAACCAACATGGTCATATTTGCTAAATCAAGCACATATCCCTATGCATGCTCCGATGGACGTTGCAAGCAAGCTTGCAAAAACTTGAAAATGCGATATCTCATCCAATACAACTCCAAAATGCATGAAATTTCGACAGTAGCATATTGAGGTCCTATGCTCCTTCCTCATGTGCTGTAGGAACCTGCACCTGCACACAAGGAAATCAGAATTGTTAAATAGAAAGTGTGTATATTGAAAACACGCAATCCCAACAAGCACTAAAATACTAGAAAACATAAATATGCAAGACGCTTATCCAAATCAACTCCAATTGACATGAAATTGTAGAGGGATGTAAAATAGATGATTTTGGGAAGATGTCACTAAAACATAACTGAAATTGCACACGATGGCTTGGAGTAATCACAAGTGCACTTTTCCAACCTAAAAAACCCAAAGTGCAATATTTGCCCCTAAACATATCCAAAATGCATGAAACTTGGAAAGAATGCATAAAATGAGATTTCAAGACAACTCATGTGGTCATATTTGCAAAATCAAGCACATATCCCTATGCACGCTCTGATGGACCTTGCAAGCAAGCTTGCAAAAACTTGAAAATACAATATCTCATCCAATACAACTCCAAAATGCATGAAATTTTGATAGTAGCATCTTCAGGTCCTATGCTCCTTCCTCATGCACTGTAGGAACCAGCACCTGCACATAAGGAAATCAGAATCATTAAATATCAAGTGTGTATATTGAAAACATGCAATCCCCATAGGCACTAAAAGACTAGAAAACATGAATATGCAAGACACCTATCCAAATCAACTCCAAATGACTTGAAATTGTAGAGGGATGTAAAATAGATGGTTTTGGGAAGATATCACTAAAAACAGAACTGAAATTGCACTCGATGGTGTGGCGTAAATGCATTATGCTTTTCCAACCTACAAAACCAAAAGCGAGCAATTTCTACCCCTAAACATATCTAAAACGCATGAAACTTGGAAAAAATGCATAAAATGAGATTTCAAGACAACCCATGTGGTCAGATTTGCAAAATCAAGCACATATCCATGTGCATGCTATGATGGACCTTGCAAGAAAGCTTGCAAAAACTTGAAAATACGATATCTCATCCAATACAACTCCAAAATGCATGAAATTTCGACAGTAGCATCTTCAGGACCTATGCTCCTTCCTCATGCACTGTAGGAACCTGCACCTACAAACAAAGAAATCAGAATCATTAAATAGCAAGTGTGTATATTGAAAACATGCAATCCCCACAGGCACTAAAATACTAGAATGCATGAATATGCAAGACGCCTATACAAATGAATTGAAATTGCAGAGGGAGTTAAAATAGATGGTTTTGGGAAGATATCACTAAAAATAGAACCAAAATTGCACTCGATGGAGTGGCGTAATTGCAGTGCGCTTTTCCAACCTATAAAACCCAAAGCGAGAAATTTATGCCCCTAAACATATCCAAAATGCATGAAATTTGGACAGAATGCATAAAATAAGATTTCAAGACAACCAACATGGTCATATTTGCTAAATCAAGCACAGATCCCTATGCATGCTCCGATGGACGTTGCAAGCAAGCTTGCAAAAACTTGAAAATGCGATATCTCATCCAATACAACTCCAAAATGCATGAAATTTCGACAGTAGCATATTGAGGTCCTATGCTCCTTCCTCATGTGCTGTAGAAACCTGCACCTGCACACAAGGAAATCACAATTGTTAAATAGAAAGTGTGTATATTGAAAACACGCAATCCCAACAAGCACTAAAATACTAGAAAACATAAATATGCAAGACGCTTATCCAAATCAACTCCAATTGACATGAAATTGTAGAGGGATGTAAAATAGATGATTTTGGGAAGATGTCACTGAAAACATAACTGAAATTGCACACGATGGCTTGGAGTAATCACAGTGCACTTTTCCAACCTAACAAAACCCAAAGTGCAATATTTGCCCCTAAACATATCCAAAACGCATGAAACTTGGACAGAATACATAAAATGATATTTCAAGACAACTCATGTGGTCATATTTTCAAAATCAAGCACATATCCCTATGCACGCTCTGATGGACCTTGCAAGCAAGCTTGCAAAAACTTGAAAATACAATATCTCATCCAATACAACTCCAAAATGCATGAAATTTTGATAGTAGCATCTTCAGGTCCTATGCTCCTTCCTCATGCGCTGTAGGAACCAGCACCTGCACATAAGGAAATCAGAATCATTAAATATCAAGTGTGTATATTGAAAACATGCAATCCCCATAGGCACTAAAAGACTAGAAAACATGAATATGCAAGACACCTATCCAAATCAACTCCAAATGACTTGAAATTGTAGAGGGATGTAAAATAGATGGTTTTGGGAAGATATCACTGAAAACAGAACTGAAATTGCACTCGATGGTGTGGCGTAAATGCATTATGCTTTTCCAACCTACAAAACCAAAAGCGAGCAATTTCTACCCCTAAACATATCTAAAACGCATGAAACTTGGAAAAAATGCATAAAATGAGATTTCAAGACAACCCATGTGGTCAGATTTGCAAAATCAAGCACATATCCATGTGCATGCTATGATGGACCTTGCAAGAAAGCTTGCAAAAACTTGAAAATACGATATCTCATCCAATACAACTCCAAAATGCATGAAATTTCGATAGTAGCATCTTCAGGACCTATGCTCCTTCCTCATGCATTGTAGGAACCTGCACCTACAAACAAAGAAATCAGAATCATTAAATAGCAAGTGTGTATATTGAAAACATGCAATCCCCACAGGCACTAAAATACTAGAACGCATGAATATGCAAGACGCCTATACAAATGACTTGAAATTGCAGAGGGAGTTAAAATAGATGGTTTTGGGAAGATATCACTAAAAATAGAACCAAAATTTGTAATAACCCTCCTTATATAGTTCTCTAGGGGTTTGCCAATTCTTAACCTTTTTCTTGAATTTTTAATATACAAAATCACAAACACAAAGCAATCCAAAATTCTCAAAAATATTGCTTTATTATTATATTAAAACTAGGGCACAAATTACAATGCAAATACCTCAAATGCTAATGAAACTCTAGCTACTCCATACTCTATAAATTATGATGAAGGCTCAACCCTTCTGATGTGAATATTGTGTGGTGTCCCAGCTCCAAATATTCCCTTGTATAAAGCTTTGTCCCTGTGTGGAAACCCCAACTCCAAAAGACTGAATAATGAAGTCCGAATGTATTCCCTGTATGGAAATACCGCTAATTGGCCTGAGGGTAATCTTTCAACCCCGAAGTCAATGTCCTTGTAAGAGGTTACCGGCTCTCACAAGCTCCAGAATCTCTACAATGTCTCTGCTAGAGAGTTCTCCAAAAAACCGAGAGGGAAGGAAGAAAAAATAATCCACGCATAATTCAAAATGATCTCCCAAAAGCCTTTTTAATCTTTCCTTTTAGGGTTCTCCCAAATTAGGGCAAAATTAGGGTTGTGCACACAAAATAATTTAATTTCTAATTTTCTCTTATTTTCCCTCAACGGGCCCCCTTGTGCACTAGGTTCAACCACTTAAAGTTATTTTATAAAGTGGCCCCTTTTTACAACGTTATAAGTGACCCTTTATAATATAAAGTACAAACTTTATAAATATTAAAATAATGTCACTTAATGAAATTAACTTCGGCCATTAAAATACTGGACCTCCGCTTGTCAGAATGAAAAACTGTGAACAGTTCTGGATACCCAATTCGCCGAAGTGTAATCCTGCAGCTGACCCGTTGACCAAAACCCTAAAAACAGCCACTGCTAAAAATAGAAATCCCGTCAAACGACCTCCGAACGAGCCCAAACGATAGTCAATCAAGAGCTCTCTGGGTTCTGTCAAAGATTCTGATATCTCCAAAGGCTCCCCTACATCCGATTTAGCCTACGGGAGCTCATGTATAGGCTAATCTGCTCTGCACATTGACTGCCTAGAAAAGGGGACATTACAGTCCGCCCTTCCCAAAGATTGCTTGTCCTCAAGCAATATGCATACATACTCCAGTCAAGTGTCTGCATCCTGGCTGAGGTCCATCAAATCCCTGGATCCCATAACATCCTCAAAAAGAAACCACCACGTTGACGTTGTGCCACTCTGATCACATCTGGAAATCCACTGTGCACAATTAGCTCAAGGCTAAACTGCAGCACCATAATATGATCATTCTCCAGCCTGAAAATAAAATGCTTGTCTAAGCTGGAATGAAATACCTCACGCCAAGTAATATCTGTGAAATCTCCATCATAGGCAACTGCAAGAACAACTCTAAAACTGTCTTCATAATCACCATCTAACAATCTCAACTCAACGCTTGTCCACCCGACGTAAATTGGGTGATCCCATGTCCCAAAATCAACTACAACCAACAAAGCATCCTCTGAAAAGATAGCGTCCATCATCATAACTAGATTGTAGTGATCGCTACTCAACCAAGTGGGGTGTAAATTAAACTGCATGTCACCTGAAAAATTACCCACACCCATGACGACCCAATTGAGATGCAAATCAATCTCCTCTCTTTGTGGTGTGTCCACAAGATCCCTCACCATGCCACCATGATCATGATGCATCTCAAAAAGTGGGTTATCAAAAGATGTCTCATGATCCATTTTAAATAATGGATTGTCAACCCACTGAAAACTGTCATTATCCTTATGCTCATCCCAATCAACCTGCTGATCCACAATAGTATTCTCTGACTGAACTAATTTGAAGTCCTCCCGTATGCTATCCAGTTCTTTAATTACTTGTTCAATCTCCTTTGCTCTTTCCTTGTTCTCTTGATCTCTGAAATTTATGATAGCAGCAAGTTCCCTTTTTGTTTCATGTAACTCCATCTGAACACCTGTCAAGGAATCTCTAACTGTGCTAAGCTCAAGAGTGAGCTCATCCACCTCAACCTGAGTTTCCCTGTCATGAAATAAGGCCTCATCTGCAATCCTGATAGTTGTATCCTTGTCTTTGATCATGTGCAAGAAGACTGATTTCATTTCATGCATTGTACTCTCAAGTTTTTGTAAATCAGCAATGGAAATGTTTTTGTTTGATTGGGTTTTAGGTGTCTTTTGGATGAGAGTTTCAACAAGCTTCATTGATTCATCCAAAGTAGATAACATGTGCACTTCATTTTCAGCTGACACCAACAACTTGTTCTTCCAGTTATCATCAAAATTATCAAGATCATGCAATATAAATGGACTGCTGATATTATTTAAATCATAATCAGAATTAGTTTCATACCTTTCAGCAGTGTCTATAAGGCTGCCCTGATCTTCAAGTGTCTCTTCATGAGGAATTACCTTACTAAAAAATTTGTCCTTCAAATCAAGGAAGGTGTGACTATCCTGAACTCCCTTATCCACATGCTCTATCTCATGAGAAATGAATTCTTCTTCAACACAATCTTCTGATTTGATTTCTTCTTCAGCAGTAGTCTTTGAATCTTCAGCTTCATCATCATTGTGTTTGGATTCTTTGTTCATCTTCTCAAGAAGTTTCATTTTTTCATCTCCATTTGGTTGTTGCCTCATACGTAAATCAATGTAATCTTCACAAGTCATTAGGGCACGAAAACCATCATCATGAGCCTTCCACTCCTGCTGGAACTGATCAAGTAATTCAGTTATTGTAGGCTCCACTTTTACCCAAGGAGGAATTGTAGGTGAAGAATCTGTCATCATAGCAGCCAACTGATTGATGGATTTCTGCAACTCTCTCTGACCCTGCCAAAACTCACGCTGAAACTTATTCCAATCACTGAGTGGCTCCATCTTCATACCGGACTAACCAACTCTCAGCTGAAGAAGTTATGAGAAAACACACCAGATATGAACCCAAACAGGCTGGCAGAATAAGCTGGGCTCTGATACCACTGTAATGACCCTCCCCTAGGTCTAGGGTTAATTTTCAACCTTTTTTAATTTTTGAGATACAATGTGAGAAACACAGACAATCCAGAAATATAGAGAATATTGTTTTATTCTTATATTAAAACTAGGGCACAACAATTACAATGATTTCAAAATACCTCAAATCAGTCGATGAAACCCTAGCTGATCCGTACTCTATAGATAAATATGAAGGCTCAGCCCTTAGATTGGAACTTCATGTGGTGTCCCCGCTCCAGATATTCCCTTGTATAAAGCTCTGTGTCCCTGTGTGGAAACCCCAACTCCAGAAGACTGAATAATGAAGTCCGAATGTATTCCTTGTATGGAAATACCATTGATTGGCCTGAGGGTAATCTTTCAACCCCGAAGTCAATGTCCCTGTAAGAGGTTACCGGCTCTCACAAGCTCCAGAATCTTTGTGATGTCTCTGCTAGAGAGTTCTCCAAAACCCAGAGGGAAGGAAGAGAAAAATAATCCACGCATAATCCAAAATGATCTCCCAAAAGCCTTTTTAATCTTTCCTTTTAGGGTTCTCCCAAATTAGGGCAAAATTAGGGTTGTGCACACAAAATAATTTAATTTCTAATTTTCTCTTATTTTCCCTCAACAGGCCCCCTTGTGCACTAGGTTCAACCACTTAAAGTTATTTTATAAAGTGGCCCCTTTTTACAACGTTATAAGTGACCCTTTATAATATAAAGTACAAACTTTATAAATATTAAAATAATGTCACTTAATGAAATTAACTTTGGCCATTAAAATACTGGACCTCCGCTTGTCAGAATGAAAAAATGTGAACAGTTCTGGATACCCAATTCGCCGAAGTGTAATCCTGCAGTTGACCCGTTGACCGAAACCCTAAAAACAACCACTGCTAAAAATAGAAATCCCGTCAAACGACCTCCGAACGAGCCCAAACGACAGTCAATCAAGAGCTCTCTGGGTTCTGTCAAAGATTCTGATATCTCCAAAGGCTCCCCTACATCCGATTTAGCCTACGGGAGCTCATGTATAGGCTAATCTGCTCTACACACTGACTACCTAAAAAAGGGGACATCACAAAATTGCACTCGATGGCGTGGCGTAATCGCAATGCGCTTTTCCAACCTATAAAACCCAAAGCGAGAAATTTATGCCCCTAAACATATCCAAAATGCATGAAATTTTGACAGAATGCATAAAATAAGATTTCAAGACAACCAACATGGTCATATTTGCTAAATCAAGCACAAATCCCTATGCATGCTCCGACGGACATTGCAAGCAAGCTTGCAAAAACTTGAAAATGCGATATCTCATCCAATACAACTCCAAAATGCATGAAATTTTGATAGTAGCATATTGAGGTCCTATGCTCCTTCCTCATGCACTTTAGGAACCTGCACCTACACACAAGGAAATTAGAATTGTTAAATAGAAAGTGTGTATATTGAAAATATGCAATCCCAACAGGCACCATAATACTAGAAAACATAAATATGCAAGATGCCTATCCAAATCAACTCCAATTGACTTTAAATTGTATAGGGATGTAAAATATATGATTTTGGGAAGATGTCACTAAAATAATAATCGAAATTGCACACGATGGCTTGGAGTAATCATAGTGCACTTTTCCAACCTACAAAACCCAAAGTGAGCAATTGTTACCCCTAAACATATCCAAAATGGATGAAACTTGGAAAGAATGCATAAAATGAGATTTCAAGACAACCCATGTGGTCAGATTTGCAAAATCAAGCACATATCTCTATGCACGCTCTGATGGACCTTGCAAGCAAGCTTGCAAAAACATGAAAATGCAATATCTCATCCAATACAACTCCAAAATGCATGAAATTTTCATAGTAGCATCTTCAGGTCCTATTCTCCTTCCTCATGCACTGTAGGAACCAGCACCTGCACACAATAAAATCAGAATCATTAAATATCAAGTGTGTATATTGAAAACATGCAATCCCCATAGGCACTAAAAGACTAGAAAACATGAATATGCAAGATGCCTATCTAAATCAACTCCAAATGACTTGAAATTGCATAGGGATGTAAAATATATGGTTTTGGGAATATATCACCAAAAATAGAATGAAATTGCACTCCATGGCATGGCGTAACCGCAGTGTGCTTTTCCAACCTACAAAACCCAAAGCGAGCAATTGCTGCCCCTAAACATATCCAAAACACATGAAAATTGGATTGAATGCATAAAATGAGATTTCAAGACAGAAAATGTGTTAATATTTGCAAAATAAAGCACATATCCTTGTGCATGCTCTGATGGACCTTGCAAGCAAGCTTGCAAAAACTTGAAAATGCGATATCTCATCAAATAAAACTCCAAAATGCATGAAATTTTGATAGTAGCATCTTCAGGTCCTATGCTCCTTCCTCATGAACTATAGGAACCTGCACCTGCACAAAAGGAAATCAGAATCGTTAAATAGCAAGTGTGTATATTGAAAACATGCAATCCCCACAGGCACTAAAAGACTAGAAAACATGAATATGCAAGACGACTATCCAAATAAACTCCAAATGACTTGAAATTGCATAGGGATGTAAAATATATGGTTTTGGGCAGATATCACTGAAAACAGAACCGAAATTGCACTCGATGGCATGGCGTAACCGCAGTGCACTTTTCCAACCTACAAAACCCAAAGCAAGCAATTTGTATCCCTAAACATATCCAAAATGCATGAAACTTGGATGGAATGCATAAAATAATATTTCAAGACAACCCATGTGGTCAGGTTTGTAAAATAAAGCACATATCCCTATGAATGCTCCCATGGACCTTGCAAGCAAGCTTGCAAAAACTTGAAAATGTGATATCTCATCCAATACAACTCCAAAATGCATGAAATTTCAACAGTAGCATCTTGAGGTCCTATGCTCCTTCCTCATGCACTGTAGGAATCTGCACCTGCACTAAGGAAATCAGAATTGTTAAATAGCAAGGGTGTATATTGAAAACATGCAATCCCCACAAGCACTGAAAGACTAGAAGACATGAATATGCAAGACACATATCCAAATCAACTCCAAATGACTTGAAATTGTAGAGGGATGTAAAATAGATGGTTTTGGGAAGATATCACTGAAAAAAGAACAGAAATTCTACATGATGGTGTGGCATAAATGCAGTACGCTTTTCCAACCTACAAAACCAAAAGCGAGCAATTTCTACCCCTAAACATATCTAAAACACATGAAACTTGGAAAAAATACATAAAATGAGATTTCAAAACAACGCATGTGGTCATATTTGAAAAATAAAGCACATATCCCTATGCACGCTCTAATGGACCTTGCAAGCAAGCTTGCAAAAACTCGAAAATGCAATATCTCATCCAATACAACTCCAAAATGCATGAAATTTGGACAGTAGCATCTTGAGGTCCTATGATCCTTCCTCATTCATTGTAGTAGCATGCACCTACACACAAGGAAATAAGAATTGTTAAATAGCAAGTGTGTATATTGAAAACATGCAATCCCCATAGGCACTAAAAGACTAGAAAACATGAATATGCAATACGACTATCCAAATCAACTCCAAATGACTTGAAATTGCATAGGGATGTAAAATATATGGTTTTGGGAAGATATCACTGAAAATAGAACCCAAATTGCACTCGATGGCGTGGTGTAACCACAGTACGCTTTTCCAACCTACAAAACCCAAAGCGAGCAATTTTTATCCCTAAATATATCCAAAATGCATGAAACTTGGGTGGAATGCATAAAATGAGATTTCAAGACAATCCATGTGGTCATATTTGAAAAATAAATCATATATCCCTATGCATGCTCCCATGGACCTTGCAAGCAAGCTTGCAAAAACTTGAAAATGCGATATCTCATCCAATACAACTCCAAAATGCATGAAATTTCAATAGTAGCATCTTGAGGTCCTATGATCCTTCCTCATGCATTGTAGGAACCTGCACCTACACACAAGGAAATAAGAATCATTAAATAGCAAGTGTGTATATTGAAAACATGCAATCCCCAAAGGCACTAAAAGACTAGAAAACATGAATATGCAAGACACCTATCCAAATCAACTCCAAAAGACTTGAAATTGTATAGGGATGTTTTGGGAAGATATCACTAAAAATAGAACTGAAATTGCACTCGATGGTGTGGCGTAAATGCAATACACTTTTCCAACCTACAAAACCAAAAGCGAGCAATTTCTACCCCTAAACATATATAAAACGTATGAAAATTGGAAAAAATGCATAAAATGAGATTTCAAGACAACCCATGTGGTCATATTTGCAAAATCAAGCACAAATCCCTGTGCATTCTCCAATGGACCTTGCAAGCAAGCTTGCAAAAACTTGAAAATGCAATATATCATCCAATACAACTCCAAAATGCATGAAATTTCAACAGTAGCATCTTGAGGTCCTATGCTCCTTCCTCATATGCTGTAGGAACCTGCACCTTCACTAAGGAAATCAGAATCGTTAAATAGCAAGGGTGTATATTGAAAACATGCAATCCCCACAAGCACTAAAAGACTAGAAAAAATGAATATGCAAGACGCATATCCAAATCAACTCCAAATGACTTGAAATTGTAGAGGTATGTAAAATAGATGGTTTTGGGAAGATATCAATGAAAAAAGAACCAAAATTGCACTCGAAGTTGTGGCGTAATCACAGTGCACTTTTCCAACCTACAAAACCCAAAGCTTGCAATTTTTGCCCCTAAACATATCCAAAATGCATGAAACTTGGAAAGAATGCAAAAAATGATATTTCAAGACAACTTATGTGGTCATATTTGCAAAATTAAGCACAAATCCCTATGAATGCTATGATGGACCTTGCAAGAAAGCTTTCAAAAACTTGAAAATACGATATCTCATCCAATAAAACTCCAAAATGCATGAAATTTCGATAGTAGAATCTTTAGGTCCTATGCTCCTTCCTCATGTCTTGTAGGAACCTGCACCTGTACACAAGGAAATCAGAATCATTAAATAGCATGTGTGTATATTGAAAACATGCAATCCCCACAGGCACTAAAAGACTAGAAAACATGAATATGCAAGACACCTATCCAAATCAACTCAAAATGACTTGAAATTGTAGAGGGATGTAAAATAGATGGTTTTGGGAAGATATCACTGAAAACATAACTGAAATTGTACTCGATGGTGTGGCGTAAATGCAGTACGCTTTTCCAACCTACAAAACCAAAAGCGAGCAATTTCTACCCCTAAACATATCCAAAATGCATGAAACTTGGAAAAAATGCATAAAATGAGATTTCAAGATAACCCATGTGGTTATATTTGCAAAATAAAGCACAAATCCCTGTGTATGCTCCAATGGACCTTGCAAGAAAGCTTGCAAAAACTTGAAAATGTGATATCTCATCCAATACAACTCAAAAATACATAAAATTTCAACAGTAGCATCTTGAGGTCCTATGCTCTTTCCTCATGCACTGTAGGAACCTGCACCTGCACTAAGGAAATCAGAATTGTTAAATAGCATGTGTGTATATTGAAAACATGCAATCCCCACAGGCACTAAAAGACTAGAAAACATGAATATGCAAGACACCTATCCAAATAAACTCCAAATGACTTGAAATTGTAGAGGGATGTAAAATAGATGGTTTTGGGAAGATATCACTTAAAACAGAACTGAAATTGCACTCGATGGTGTGGCGTAAATGCAGTACGCTTTTCCAACCTACAAAACCAAAAGCGAGCAATTTCTACCCCTAAACATATCTAAAATGCATGAAACTTTTACAAAATGCATAAAATTAGATTACAAGACAACCCATGTGGTGTAATGTCCCCACCTTAGCCAACACATCGGGTGCAGTGTGACTTGCCTATCCATGCGGTTCCGTAGGCATAGTCAGCAGGTTAGGAACCATCTGGTGACTTGGAGGAGTGGATTTACTATTTTTAGTAAATTCAGTTATTGAATTCTGGCTGAACTGATAGCAAAATCTTATTATATGATGTATTGGGTATCCAGTTATCTCTTCAGTTGCCTGACTTTGGGCCTCTGTGGATGTAGATGCAGGGACTTACTATTTTTAGTAAGTCAATTTTTAGTGGGTTACAGTGGAAACGGACATTACGATTGGATGGTTTGGTGAAATGGGTGTCTGTTTCTAGTATTACTTCGTGGGTCCGGCATTGGGAGTTTGATTATTTTAATGTCTAGAGATATTATTATAGTTAAATTAATATTTGTGACGTTTCTAATGTTGGAAATTATGAATTTAATTAAGGAGATAAAGGGTGTATTAAAAAGAGGAATTAGGAGAATGCTTATAATATCAAATTACAAATTTAAAATACTTCTTCCTAAGTTAAGATGGACAACCCCTTAGGGGAGTTATTTGAAATTGAAATTAAGAATTAAAATGAAATTACTCCCTCACATTTGGCTGACCCAACTTGGGCAAGAATAAAAAGGGAAAAAAAAAGAGTCATTGGCATTATCTTGGTATTACATTTTCAAGAGTTTCGAAGAGGTTTCCTTGCAGAGGTATTTGCAAGAGATTATTTTGCTTGTTGGTGACGAAATCCATCAGCAGGAACAGCACCTTCGGATTTGAAAGACAATCTCAGGGTGTTATCGGGCAGGTACACTTCAGTGGTTGCAATTGAGCATAATTGTTGAGATTAACCAGAGGTTTATGAGCAGAGTTTAGGAAGGGTTTGAAGGAGATTGCATTGCATTCAATTCCCAGTCCTCATTCCTTCCAGCCGTATAGCTGAAGCTATATTTCCAACTTGTTTGAGCCTTTTCAGGTAGGGTTTTGTGAAGGGAATCACCATTATTCACATTCCAGCTCCAGTTGCAGTGAGTACAAGGAGATTCAAGGGAGATTTCACCAGATTTAAGCTTGCATTGGTCAGCCGTACCACTTTCCAGTTGAGCCGTACAATTGCTGAGGGAGGCATGGTTGATTGGGATGAAATCGCCCCTCTTTGGGTAGAATTTCGAGTGCTTCCTAGTTGTCATTCATTGTAAACATGTTTGCAATATCTTTTGAGTTGGAGAAACAATGAACTAAGTACATATAATGAATTCATGGAGGTTTTCCTATTGCTGATGATAATTTCCAGATTTACATCAGACTTGCATTTTATCGGGTACACTCATTTTTATGTTTTTTACTTAAAAGGGTTTTGAGATAGATATAAGTATTATCTTGTGCCAAAATTGTATTGCATTTGAAAGAGTAGTTTGTGAGTTATACTCATTTTTAGTTAGCTGTAAAAAAAAATAAAAAAATAAAAAAAAAACATAATCAAGGGTAGATTCTTGGTGTTCATTTTTTGGGGTTAGACACTACATGTGGTTAGATTTGCAAAATCAAGCACATATCCCTGTGCATGCTATGATGGACCTTGGGAAGATATCACCAAAAATAGAACCAAAATTGCACTCGAAGGCGTGGCGTAATCGCAGTGCGCTTTTCCAACCTACGAAACCCAAAGCTTGCAATTTCTGCCCCTAAACATATCCAAAATGCATGAAACTTGGACAGAATGCATAAAATGATATTTCAAGACAACCTATGTGGTCATATTTGCACAATTAAGCACAAATACCTATGAATTCTGTGATGGACCTTGCAAGCAAGCTTGCAAAAACTAGAAAATACGATATCTCATCCAATAAAACTCCAAAATGCATGAAATTTTGACAGTAGCATGTTCAGGTCCTATGCTCATTCCTCATGTGTTGTAGGAACCTGCACCTACACACAAGGAAATCAGAATCGTTAAATAGCAACTGTGTATATTGAAAACATGCAATCCCCAAAGGCACTAAAAGACTAGAAAACATGAATATGCAAGACACCTATCCAAATCAACTCCAAATGACTTGAAATTGTAGAGGGATGTAAAATAGATAGTTTTGTGAAGATATCACTAAAAACTGAACTGAGGGAGGCATGGTTGATTGGGATGAAATTGCCCCTCTTTGGGCAGAATTTCGAGTGCTTCCTAGTTGTCATTCATTGTAAACATGTTTGCAATATCTTTTGAGTTGGAGAAACAATGAACTAAGTACATATAATGAATTCATGGAGGTTTTCCTATTGCTGATGACAATTTCCAGATTTACATTAGACTTGCATTTTATCGGGTACACTCATTTTTATGTTTTTTACTTAAAAGGGTTTTGAGATAGATATAAGTATTATCTTGTGCCAAAATTGTATTGCATTTGAAAGAGTAGTTTGTTTGTTATACTCATTTTCAGTTAGCTGTAAAAAAAAAAAAAAACATAATCAAGGGCAGATTCTTGGTGTTCATTTTTTGGGGTTAGTCACTACAGTGGTATCAGAGCATAGCTCTTCTTGCCAACCTGTTGGGTTGAATGAGTGGACACCACTACTACACCAGAAGGAACAGGGGTCTTGCTGAACAGGGAAATCCCCAGCCCGAGAGTGAGGAAGAGATGGGTGAGGAAAGAGGTAACAGGCAGCCCATTGACCCAGACAGGGAAATGTTTCAGATGTTTATGCAAGGACAACAGCAAATACAGCAGACCATGGCTCAACTCCTTGGGATTATGACACAACAGATGAACTTAAACCAGCAGAACAATAACGAAAATGGGAACAACCGGGAAAATGGAAATGGTGATGGCTCCGTGAACAACGTAAGAGGGGTTAACCAGGCACAGAGGGACAGAACACAGAGTAACAGGCCCTTGATGCCCACATTCATTCCCAGAGCAGCGCCACAGGAGGATCCGGAACCCACAGTACAGGAGATGCAGGCGGCATTTACTGATGAATGGAACCAAGCTAGTGAGGAGTTTCGTGCCGGTATGTCTTTCAGGGACTACATTGATATGAGAATGAGACAACAATCCATGTGGAGAGGCAGGAGAAACAATGACAGGGGGCAGGATCTACAGAGGAAAGTGGGAAAACTTACCATTCCCAACTTTGATGGTTCAAGGAAAACAACAGCATGTGCATGGGTCCAAAAAATGGACACCTATCTTCAGTTGAACAGAATGGCAGAGGATGAAGCCATCAAATATGCTGCTTTACATTTGGATGGGATTGCACACGAATGGTGGCACCACGGATTGGTGACCCTTGGACATGATCAAATCACAACATATGCTGAGTTCACTAACAGGTTGATTGATCGTTTTGATAAGAGGGATGCTGAGCTAGACTTCAAAGATTTGGCACAACTTAGACAGTCCGGTTCAGTTGACAGTTACATTGCAGATTTCCAGAAGATTTTTGTTCATGTGACTGATGTTTCAGAAAGGAGATTGATAGTTCTTTTTGTTGATGGGTTGGCAGATCCATTGAGAGGGCTAGTTAAAGCTTTTGATCCCCCTTCACTACACGAGGCTATCAAGAAAGCTCGTGACATGGAGACTACTGCCTCAAGGGGCAAGTTTCAGCACAAAGGAGGGGATTATAAGAAATTTAAGGATAAGAAACCTTTTTTCAAAGGAGGGGATCAGCAAAGAGAAAATTTTAAGAGGGAGAACAACAATAGTACAAACGAATTGAGAAAGAAAAACCTTTGTTTCAGGTGCAAGGAACCATGGAACCCCACTCACAAATGTGGTGAGAAGGCAAAAATGAAGCAAATGGAGCACTATTCTAGTGGGGATTCAGATTATGAGGACGCTGATCAGCTAAGAGCAAGTGATAGCAGCAGCTCTGAAAATGAGGAAGAGATTCATATAGAACTAGAAAATGAAGGACCAGCAGCCCAACTATACAGTTTTCAGAGAGTAGCATCTTTTAAGGTGCGGGGTGTTCTTAATGGACAACGCATAACAACTCTCATAGATACAGGGGCTACACATAATTTTATTGATGAGAGTCTTGCAGTGAAGAGAGGACTTCCTTTTGAAACTTTCGATGGTTTTCGAGTGATGGTAGCCAGTGGGACTACAATCAGTTGCACAAAGAGGATTCCTAGATTACGGATGAGGTTGGGAGAGTATGAGCTGCAGGATGACTTCTACTGTGTGAACATCGGTGATACTGATGTTGTTCTAGGGATGCATTGGATGAGCTCTTTGGGGGAGTTCAGTATGAACCTAAAAAGTTTGGAGATGAAGTTCGAAGTAGGGGGCAAGAAGATTGTACTCAGAGGAGTTTCTGATGGCAGCCTCAGAACAGTTTCCTTCAGGAGGATGGAGAGATTTTTCAGGCATGATCAAATAGAATGGGCCGTGGAATGTATGTTATTGCCTACTACAAATGAGCAGCAAGGGAAAGAACACCATCCTGACATTCGTATTCTTTTGGACAAACACCATAAGGTGTTTGAAGATATACCTCCTGGTATACCACCCGACAGAGGGGCCGAGCACATTATAGAGCTAGAGGAGGGGACCAAACCGGTCATCACTACACCATATAGGCACCCCAAGAGATTGAAAGATGAGATCGAGAAAACCATAAAGGAGCTCTTGGCGATGGGTCACATAAGACCAAGCAAAAGTCCTTTTGCATCTTCAGTGGTCTTGGTAAAGAAGAAAGATGGGACCATGAGGATGTGTGTTGATTACAGGGCCCTAAACAAGAAAACTATAAAGAATAAATACCCAATTCCCAGGATCGACGAGTTGATCGATGAGCTGCATGGAGCACGATTTTTCACGAAGATTGATCTTCGTTCTGGATACCATCAGATCAGGATGAGGAAAAGTGATGTGGAGAAGACGGCATTTCGATGCCATTATGGTCACTTCGAGTATTTAGTGATGCCTTTTGGGCTATCTAATGCTCCTGCCACTTTTCAGTCTCTTATGAACAGGGTGTTTAGAAGTCAACTACGTAGATATGTCCTTGTGTTCTTTGATGATATTTTGATTTACAGCAGGACTTGGGAGAAGCACCTACAACACATTGATGAGATTCTGGGAATCCTTGAGCGTGAGTCATTATACGCAAAGGAAACCAAATGCGACTTTGGCATGACAGAGTTGACATATTTGGGACATATAATCAGCGCAAGAGAGGTTCGCATGGATCCGGAAAAGGTTAAGGCAATCATGGAGTGGCCTACCCCCACAAACCTATCTCAGCTTAAGGGATTTTTTGGTCTATGTGGGTTTTACCGCAGGTTTGTTAAGGGTTTTTCGCAAGTAGCAACACCGCTTATAGACCTAACGAAGAAAGGGGCGTTTGTCTGGTCAGATGCAGCACAGGGGTGTTTTGACAGGTTTAAACAGTTGGTATGTTCTAGTCCTGTTTTGGCCATTCCAGATTTCAGTAGACCATTTGAGCTCGAATGTGATGCTTCAGGAGAAGGCATTGGGGCAGTTTTGATGCAGGATAAACACCCCATAGTTTTTGAGAGTAGAAAATTGAGGGGGGCAGAGAGAACTTATCCCATTTATGACAAGGAGATGCTAGCTATCATGCATGCCCTTGTTAAATTTTGTCAGTACTTGGCAAGAAGCAAATTCATTGTAAAAACAGATCACAACAGCTTGAAGTATTTTATGAACCAGAAAGATCTTAATGAAAGACAGCAAAAATGGGTGAGCAAACTTCAAGCGTTTGACTTTGATATAGTGTATGTGAAAGGGAAGAAAAATATAGTAGCTGACGCTCTGTCTAGAAGACCACATCTGTGTTCAGTGGGTATTATTTCTGAGGATTGGAAAGAGTTGATTCAGGCAGATTATGCCAAGGATGAGTGGGCAACTAATATCATTGGGGGATCTATACAGGATGACAGGTACACAGTTGTAAATGGGCTGATTATGTACAAAAATAGGGTCTATCTGGTACCTAATTCTCAGTTTAGGGGAACAGTGTTGCGAGCTCTACATGACTCACCGTTAGTAGGGCACCCGGGGTTTTTTAAAACTTACAGACAGGTGAGGGAGCGATTCACATGGAAAGGACTCAAAGATGATGTTCTCAAACATGTAAAGGAATGTGGGGTATGCCAGCAGAATAAGGATGAACACACTAGCCCGGCAGGACTCCTACAACCATTGCCCATTCCAGACAGGAAATGGGAAAGCATATCTATGGACTTCATAACTGGTTTACCTACAGTCCAGGGGAGAGATTGCATTTATGTGGTGGTAGATAGGTTGACTAAGTTTGCACATTTCTATGCCATTGCATCTACTTACTCAGCAGTTCAGGTGGCCGAATTGTTTTTTCGAGAGGTGTTCAGGTTACATGGCTTGCCAAAATTCATTGTCAGTGATAGGGATAGTCGCTTCATGAGCCATTTCTGGCAAGAATTGTTCAGACTAAGCGGGACTCAACTTACTCCGAGCACTAGCTATCACCCACAGACTGACGGACAGACAGAAATTGTCAACAAGTGGGTCGAGGGCTACTTGCGTAACTACATTTCTGTGCAACAGAGGTCTTGGATCAAGTGGTTGCATTTGTGCGAATACTGTTACAACACCACTCACCACATGTCTATCAGGATGACCCCCTTTATGGCTTTGTATGGGTATGATGCAACCGCGTTTATCGATTTACTTATTCAGGATTGCAGGGTACCCAAAGCACAGGAGATGCTACAGGATAGCCAGGATATTTTGAGGACTCTGAAGGATAACATACAGCAAGCACAAAACCAACAGAAACAGTATGCTGATAAGCATAGAACAGAGCGCAGTTTTGCAGTTGGTGATTTGGTATACTTACGTTTGCAGCCTTATAGGCAGTCCACTCTCAAGAAGAGTGGGAAGGAGAAGCTGAAGCCTCATTTTTATGGGCCTTTCAGGATCACCAAGAAGATAGGAGAGGTAGCTTATGAACTTGAGTTGCCTGCAAACAGCAGAGTACACAATGTGTTTCATGTGTCTCGCCTCAAGAAGGCGATTGGACAGCACATCATTCCTTCCGCTGAGCTTCCGCCACTTGATGATGAGGGGCGGCTTATTTTGACTCCCGAAGCTATTCTGGATACCAGGGAGAGAAGACTGAGGAGCAAGATTATTACAGAATATCTAGTTAAGTGGCAAGGGTTGCCCGTGGAGGATGCAACTTGGGAAGATGAGCACATTTTACAGCATCCAACACTCCAATTGCTTGAGGACAAGCAATTTTGGGGAGGGAGGACTGTAATGTCCCCACCTTAGCCAACACATCGGGTGCAGTGTGACTTGCCTATCCATGCGGTTCCGTAGGCATAGTCAGCAGGTTAGGAACCATCTGGTGACTTGGAGGAGTGGATTTACTATTTTTAGTAAATTCAGTTATTGAATTATGGCCGAACTGATAGCAGAATCTTATTATATGATGTATTGGGTATCCAGTTATCTCTTCAGTTGCCTGACTTTGGGCCTCCGTGGATGCAGATGCAGGGACTTACTATTTTTAGTAAGTCAATTTTTAGTGGGTTACAGTGGAAACGGACATTACGATTGGATGGTTTGGTGAAATGGGTGTCCGTTTCTAGTATTACTTCGTGGGTCCGGCATTGGGAGATTGATTATTTTAATGTCCGGAGATATTATTATAGTTAAATTAATATTTGTGATGTTTCTAATGTTGGACATTATGAATTTAATTAAGGAGATAAAGGGTGTATTAAAAAGAGGACTTAGGAGAATGCTTATAATATCAAATTACAAATTTAAAATACTTCTTCCTAAGTTAAGATGGACAACCCCTTAGGGGAGTTATTTGAAATTGAAATTAAGAATTAAAATGAAACAACTCCCTCACATTTGGTTGACCCAACTTGGGCAAGAATAAAAAGGGAAAAAAAAAGAGTCATTGGCATTATCTTGGTATTACATTTTCAAGAGTTTCGAAGAGGTTTCCTTGCAGAGGTATTTGCAAGAGATTATTTTGCTTGTTGGTGACGAAATCCATCAGCAGGAACAGCGCCTTCGGATTTGAAAGACAATCTCAGGGTGTTATCGGGCAGGTGCACTTCAGTGGTTGCAATTGAGCATAATTGTTGAGATTAACCAGAGGTTTGTGAGCAGAGTTTAGGAAGGGTTTGAAGGAGATTGCATTGCATTCAATTCCCAGTCCTCATTCCTTCCAGCCGTACAGCTGAAGCTATATTTCCAACTTGTTTGAGCCTTTTCAGGTAGGGTTTTGTGAAGGGAATCACCATTATTCACATTCCAGCTCCAGTTGCAGTGAGTACAAGGAGATTCAAGGGAGATTTCACCAGATTTAAGCTTGCATTGGTCAGCCGTACCACTTTCCAGTTGAGCCATACAATTGCTGAGGGAGGCGTGGTTGATTGGGATGAAATCGCCCCTCTTTGGGCAGAATTTCGAGTGCTTCCTAGTTGTCATTCATTGTAAACATGTTTGCAATATCTTTTGAGTTGGAGAAACAATGAACTAAGTACATATAATGAATTCATGGAGGTTTTCCTATTGCTGATGACAATTTCCAGATTTACATCAGACTTGCATTTTATCGGGTACACTCATTTTTATGTTTTTTACTTAAAAGGGTTTTGAGATAGATATAAGTATTATCTTGTGCCAAAATTGTATTGCATTTGAAAGAGTAGTTTGTGAGTTATACTCATTTTCAGTTAGCTGTAAAAAAAATAAAAAAATAAAAAAAAACATAATCAAGGGCAGATTCTTGGTGTTCATTTTTTGGGGTTAGACACTACATGTGGTCAGATTTGCAAAATCAAGCACATATCCCTGTGCACGCTACGATGGACCTTGGGAAGATATCACCAAAAATAGAACCAAAATTGCACTCGAAGGCGTGGCGTAATTGCAGTGCGCTTTTCCAACCTACGAAACCCAAAGCTTGCAATTTCTGCCCCTAAACATATCCAAAACACATGAAACTTGGACAGAATGCATAAAATGATATTTCAAGACAACCTATGTGGTCATATTTGCAAAATTAAGCACAAATACCTGTGAATGCTATGATGGACCTTGCAAGCAAGCTTGCAAAAACTTGAAAATACGATATCTCATCCAATAAAACTCCAAAATGCATGAAATTTTGATAGTAGCATGTTCATGTCATATGCTCATTCCTCATGTGTTGTAGGAACCTGCACCTGCACACAAGGAAATCAGAATCGTTAAATAGCAACTGTGTATATTGAAAACATGCAATCCCCAAAGGCACTAAAAGACTAGAAAACATGAATATGCAAGACACCTATCCAAATCAACTCCAAATGACTTGAAATTGTAGAGGGATGTAAAATAGATAGTTTTGGGAAGATATCACTAAAAACTGAACTGAAATTGCACTCGATGGTGTGGCGTAAATGCAGTACGCTTTTCCAACCTACAAAACCAAAAGTGAGCAATTTCTACCCCTAAACATATCTAAAATGCATGAAACTTGGATAAAATGCATAAAATGAGATTTCAAGACAACCCATGTGGTCATATTTGAAAAATCAAACACATATCCCTGTGCACGCTATGATGGACCTTGCAAGAAAGCTTGCAAAAACTTGAAAATGTGATATCTCATCCAATACAACTCAAAAATGCATGAAATTTTGACAGTAGCATCTTCAAGACCTATGCTCCTTCCTCATGCACTGTAGGAACTTGCACCTACAAACAAGGAAATCAAAATCATTAAATAGCAAGTGTGTATATTGAAAACATGCAATCCCCACAGGCACTAAAATACTAGAACACATGAATATGCAAGACGCCTATACAAATGACTTCAAATTGCAGAGGGAGTTAAAATAGATGTTTTTGGGAAGATATCACCAAAAATAGAACCAAAATTGCACTCGATGGCATGGCGTAATCGCAATGTGCTTTTCCAACCTATAAAACCCAAAGCAAGAAATTTATGCCCCTAAACATATCCAAAATGCATGAAATTTTGACAGAATGCATAAAATAAGATTTCAAGACAACCAACATGGTCATATTTGCTAAATCAAGCACAAATCCCTATGCATGCTCCGACGGACATTGCAAGCAAGCTTGCAAAAACTTGAAAATGCGATATCTCATCCAATACAACTCCAAAATGCATGAAATTTCGAGAGTAGCATATTGAGGTCCTATGCTCCTTCCTCATGCACTTTAGGAACCTGCACCTACACACAAGGAAATTAGAATTGTTAAATAGAAAGTGTGTATATTGAAAATATGCAATCCCAACAGGCACCATAATACTAGAAAACATAAATATGCAATATGCCTATCCAAAT